>OX327703.1:22715000-25422500 GCA_946807835.1 Ailanthus altissimus | reverse complement strand
AGAGATGCGAATTTTAAGGAAATGTAGCAAGATCCTGTGTGTGCTTGCAATTCATGGCATTGGCTAAATTTGCTTCATCTTAAGGTTTCCGTTGTATGCCTCTTATAGATTTTAAATCAGCGGCTAAATCAAATACTAAACTAAGTCAATTTAGTAAATCCAGCTACGAAATAAACTTTATAGATAACCACTAACCTGGTTTCGCGAGCTTTATCCATGAAGGCTCTTCTCATGTCGTATAACAAAATAATCAATTTGCTATTTATAGTAATAATAATGCTATGTTTGTATAATTGAAATATAATTTATTTTGTTTTATTGAAGGGGTATCTAATGTTCTTCTTGGTGATTTGTATTTTATATTTATTGCATTAATAAAAATTAATAATTATATAACAAATAATTATTATTAATTAATAACACATCAATCAGTTATACAAATTTTGTCTCTCAAAATTTTAAACATAGTACTACCTTAAACTAATTCCAATTTTAAATTCATGACCAATGAGATATTGTAGGTTGCATGCTAATTTGGTAGACATGCCCAACTTCCTAAATAATTCTACAGTTAATAGGAGGTAGCACAACTATTTTGTAAAATTACGACATGCATATTTTTATTTATTATAATTAATTATTTTTGGCAATTTTTAACCTATATATATAATAAAAATTTATTATTCTCAGTAGAAATGTCATGGTATATCTAAATGTCATATAGATTATTAAAAACAATCTTTAGTACATTGGAGATAATACAACAACTCGATGATGTTACAACATGTGTTCTTTAATTTATAGTCGAAGTTCTCAAATTTAGAACTTTCATATCAATTTATAATTTATTCTCGTGTATTTTTTTTTTTGAATAATCAAAATGCTTCGCTCTTTTGAAAGAAAAAACAACTTTAACACTAAAATTAATATTTAACCGTTTAATGTTCAAGTCAATGTTTATATAAAATAAAAACTATTTCAACACTTAAGTTAATGTTTATTCTTAAATGCTCAAGTCAATATTTATATGAAAAAGAGAGTACTTGTATATAAAGAAATGTTTATAAAGACTAACAAGATAGTAATGTTTGTGATATAAATAAATAGTAAATATGAATCTATGAATGGATCGATATGAATATAAATAAATAATTACTTATATTTATAAGTTATAAATTTAAATCTTATTTAAAGTATGCATACATAAATTTAATTTTAATTATAATTAAAAAAACATGAATTTAATTTAAAATCTACTTTCACTTGAATAAGAGGCATTTTGTAATTGACCGGTATAAATTATAGTTAATTTGGTACCTATAATAATAAATACTAATATTTAATAATTCCTAATATAAATACATGTATGCCATGATTTTAATGATAACTATACATTTTAAATTTGGAATCTAAATTTTAAATAAGGTATCAAGTAATTATTAAAAGGTTAATTTTTATAATTTTTAAAATTATTTATTGTATTATTTTCTTATTTAATAATTATTTAATATTTAAAATTTATGATATAATTTGAAAAGAGTACCGTTACTCTTTTAAAGAAATTGTTGTATATATGACATGATGCCTCCGATGTAAATTAAACTTTCTACTATACTACTTTTAATTTATTGCCACGTGGCTCATATCGTTTATCTTCATTATTACATTATTAACTTTTAGATATTCAGTTATTTACTATTAATTTTATATCACACGAATTTATATACAAAATTCGTATTTATAATTCTAATATATATAATTTTAAGTACTAACATTACACCTGGCAGTCTGTTAACATCTCTTTTTTTTTTAAGCAAATGTTGATGATACGAAAACTTTATAAGATAAAAAAGGTTTATAGGGATAAGTGCAAATTTATTCTAATATTTTTGATTAATTAGTAATTTTATTTTTATTAAATTTAAAATATTTAATTTTATTATAATTCATTAATTTTTATCATTAATTTAGATAAAAAATTTATATTTAATATACTTTTATTATTTTATCTCTAATAATAACACACAAATAAAAATATATAAAATATATGTAAATGAACACATGTCAATATATAATTTATTACAAATGATACGTGTCATTGTATAATTGATTATAATTTTAATAAAATAAAATTTAAAAAAATTAACAATAAAATTGGCACTGTCGCAGAAAAGTGGCCGTCGACTGGCCGCCTTTTTTTCAGCGAAAATAGTAGAAAAAAATTAAAATTTATATCATTGGTCTCTATTTTTCTTGATCTACACAGTGATGAGATCATTATTGACAAAAAAAAACTAAAAAATGGTAAAAAATGGTGGAGAGTGGTGGCGGTCGCCATTAAACGGTGGGACAGTGACTTGTACCGCCACCACAGGTGGATAGATCGACAGTGGCCGTCGTCACTCTCCACCATTTTGACAATTCTTCTTTTTTTGTTAAAAATGATCTCACTATTGTGTAGATCAAGAAAAATAGAATTCAATTATATAAATTTGATAAATTTTTATTGTCAGCGTGTCATCGAAAAACGGTGGCCGGCAGTCGGCCGTCGTTTTTCAGCGATAATGCCAATTTTTAATTTTTAATTTTTTTGTATAATTTAATTTTTTTGTAAATTATTTTAAAAAATAAACCAATTACACAATGACATGTGTTTAAAAGTACTAATCACATTATGACACGTGTCATATTATTAAATTTTATATTTAAAATTATATTAAATAAAATTAATAGATGAGATTATGACACTTGTTCGAAAAGATAATAAATAGGTAAGATTGTATCACGTATTCAATGTGTAATTTATTTGTATGATTAGATTATATTTTTACACTTTCACCATTAAAATTAATAATAAAAATTAACAGATTAATATAAAATTGAGTATTTTAGATCTAATTGGAACAAAATTATTAATTAACCTAAAATATAAAAGTAAAATTGTATTTATCCCAAATTTATACCTAGGTCATAAATAAGAATACACTGAGATTTTCTTAATTTAAAGTTTTTATTAACACAAATTTGAGTTATGAATTTCGTGTAATTCAATAATTGAAATAGTTGCACCTAGAGTGACAATCGAATTGACCGGGCACCTCAACCATCAAGTTGAGGGTTTAATTCTCTTGTCCCGCAATATGCGATAATAGTTGTGTGTATGAGTGTAAATATATATAAAACAAATTGAAATAGTTGATAAGTTGGTGTTATAGTTTAATTTAATTTTGACTATGTAATCAATAACTCAAAATTTGTGTCAATATTTCAGCTAAAAAAATTTAAATTCATATATCTCACCTTTAAATAAGATTGCTTTTTTATAATGCCATATTGCTGCACGCCCTAAATAAAATATTGAATTTATAAACCGCGAACCCTCTCACGTTAATGAATAATTAAGAGTAACTCTAAACATATAAACTCTCTCTATATATATATATATATTTTTTGTATAAATAGAAGTATCATATAAATATTAATAAAGTATCAAAATTAATAAAATAAAATATGCGGATCAATATTTATATGCTAAAACAGTTTGTACGAAAAATTTATATATAATATTATTATAAAGCTTGATAGATAAGATGTATATAAATGAGCAACTTGCTGCGACGATCTGCTATTCTGACCGAATGATACATAACATATGCCTCTTCTTGAGGGTCAACCAACTGAAACTTAATTCAACTGCACGTAACCCTAGATTCTGCTAATGCTACTTTTAAAGAATTTTATACAATTCACGGAACAATTCCCACAGCACGCCCCAGATCAGGAGACATCACATCAGTCTTTTTGTATTCCTTCTTATGAGATAACATCGTGAAACTCAAATTTAGAGAGACTCTTCTACTCTTCAGCATAGTACAAGCATTGTGTCAACGAAATGGTTGGCTGTTACCATTGTCGTTGCTTCTGGCTGCGGGATTTGACTTCATCCCCATCTGTAACTTGGGAGATCAGAATCACATCACGTCTTATAACTGTTTCTCTCTATATGAGTTCCTCCTATAGTCCTATTCGCTCAGATTACGGCGCCCGGCCCCTTTACGTCCCAGTCACCAGCAGCCACTTATCTTCTCTTATAATACAATCGCCATCACCATTATTGATTTTTCTTTTCTGTTAAAATAGTTATTAAATTATAAAAATATAAATATACCCATCCAAAGAAAGAATATATATATATATATATATATACTTATCTTTACAAGATGGAGCTCCCTTTTATTAATATATTTAATACCCACTTTCTCTTTGAGGATTGGGACAAACTAGAACCAACTAACATATCTTCCCAAATCAGGAAAGTCTCTTTCTTCACCGTTGGCTTGGCTTGCCTCCTTCGCTGCTCTGCAAATTCTCATGGAAGGCTCTGCCAATGAACGTCTTGGTTTTGGGAAGATGGGCTATGGGTACATTCATGGCTTTTGTTTTCATTTTCATTTCCATTTCATTTCTTGATTGGTGTTTTTTTTTTCTTAATCAAAGATATGGTTTTTGAGATGATATGTGATTAAAGTTTGTATTTTTATTGATAGATGCAAGCATTATAGGAGGAGATGCAAGATTCGAGCTCCTTGTTGCAACGAAATCTTTGATTGTCGTCATTGTCACAACGAGGTCGCGGTATTGCAAAATACTCCTCTTATCTCTCTTTTTAAAATTTTTTTTTTTATTATGTATTTGGCTTTCATGTATATTTTTTTCTTTGATTTGGAATTGTGTTCATTTTACTATGTTGAGCAAGATTTATTTATCATTGTGTGGCTTCAAATATTGATAAAACAACCATTCTCTATTCTGGGATTTGTTGTTAGGCTTCCTTTTTGATTCATTAGACCATGCTGAGCAGTGTTCACTTCTCTATACTCTATTGTTTGCTTGACATATTAGTAATTTTGATGTGGGTATTTTTTTTGTTTTTCCATTATTTGGATCATTAGAGCATGTTGAGAAACCCCTATGATCGGCACGAGCTTGTTCGGCAGGATGTTAAACAAGTATGATATTAGCTCATATCTTTCCCTGCTTATTGATATTCTAGTTTCGTTATTTCTGTACTTGAATAAGTAATGACAAGATGCGTGGTTTTTTTATTGGTGTTACAGGTTATTTGTTTTGTCTGTGACACAGAGCAGCCGGTGTGTGTGTTTCTATATTTCTAATATGAAACTGTTTTGGTTTGTACTTTTATTCAAGATTACAATTGGATTTATTTGTTTTCTAGGTTACTCAAGTTTGTACTAACTGCGGCGTCAGTATGGGGGAATATTTCTGTGGAATCTGTAAATTCTACGATGATGATGTAATCACACTCTCTGAGATTGATTCTAAAAGGAAAAATAGAATATGAAGAATTTATGGAACGTTTTCTTCTCTAATGCTGTTGATATATCAAACATTTAACTTGGACTAAAGGGGATTAAGATTTAAGTTTTGGTGCATGAAGCTCTTTGCTATTAGAAGATTTTTATTCTCTGGTAATGTTAACTTTGATCTGCACAAATTGCAGACTGAGAAGGGGCAGTTTCATTGCGACGATTGTGGAATCTGCAGGTTAGTGGGCACGTTTGACACGTGGCTTCTGTTCTGTTTGTGTTGTTCCTATTGTCCTAATTCATGAAATGAAATGTAGTGATCTAACTTATAATATTGAAAACAGAGTTGGAGGTCGTGAGAATTTTTTCCACTGCAAGAAATGTGGTATGTTCTTATTATCACTCTGGTGAAAGAATCTATATTTTAGAACTCTGTTATGACGGTAAAATATTTCTCGAAGATTTATAGGCATGCTCTCATCAAGGACCTTGTGCAAAATTTAACTTCTGTCTCATTGATACAGGATGTATGTCGTTGGTCATTGCTCATTCATAAATCATGATATTTGCTATGTGATTTCTTTTCGTTAGCTTCTTCTTTCCGTATTTTTATTGTTCATGTTCTTAGTTATAGGTCACAGTATTAGAGCTATTTTGGTTTTATAATTATGTCAAGATCAAATCTGCTATCCTACTTTGTTATCTAGTGTATCTTTTCCAATAATTTTCAAATTTGCCTGAAAAAATTGTGATGTGGATAAAGCAGTCATTCGTAAGAATGTGCCTCCAGTTGCTATATGCATACTATGAATCCTATGCATATATGTATATTAATGATGTTTTCTAAGTTTTCAGGGTCCTGCTATTCAATTAGTTTGCTAGATAATCATTTGTGTGTAGAGAATTCCATGCAGCACCACTGCCCCATATGTTATGAGGTTTGTATTGTAATTACTTTTGACTATTTGAAGAATTTAAAGAACTAGCAATGTTCTGACTCACTCATTCTCTGTTTTTTTAGTACCTATTTGACTCGCTCAAAGACACTACCGTTATGAAATGTGGGCACACAATGCATTGCGAATGTTACCATGAGATGATAAAGCACGATAAGTAAGTGACTAAGGGCTCCTATTTAATTCTTATGGCACTTTTCCACAAGTCTAAGCATCTGCGTTTGGTTCCTAACACGAGTTTGTATCATCAATCAGATTCTGTTGTCCCATATGCTCCAAGTCAGTGATTGACATGTCCAGAACCTGGAAAAGAATAGACGAGGAGGTAGGCTGATTCAATTTTAGCTCACTTGATTATTGATGGGTGTATCCAATTACATATTTGCATTTATTTACTTCTTTGAAAAATTATGAAGATTTATAGGCATGTTGAACAAGCATTAGTGCACCTTCACTTATCCTTAACTGATTGCAACTGCAGACTAATTAAATGTTACTTGTTTTCAGATAGAAGCAACAGTGATGCCCGAGGACTACCGGTACAAGAAGGTAAGTTTTTGTTTATATCTAGCATTCTGGTGCTACATCTGTACATCTTTCATTCTTTATTTTAGAAGGTTTTTGCAAGCTTCCTGATTTCCTCAATTCAAAGGTGGTTCAGCAGATAAATAGCCACCTCCTAGATAAATTTTTTAGCTGGGTTGTATGATGTGTCACTAAGGCTGAATTAGAATAGGATACATCCCTAGGGCGTATTCATGGCACAAAGAAATTTATAAACTAAGCACAGTAAAGAAAAACATTGATCCTTGATATAAGTAAAAACAGATGGGTTTTAGATGCAAGGAATCTACATACTTTTTTTTTCTTTGAAGCAGAGGAATCTACCTACTTAAAATGGGGATTTACCTTCGCAGGCACTGTGTAGAGATGATTGACTATTTTTTCTGATTATTTGGCTTCCCATCAACCAGACTATCTGCACATTTTTACCTAATGACTCTTTATTTTTAAGCATAATACATTAGAACACATCTGAGAAGCAAGTACAATTTGCAGGTATGGATCCTGTGCAATGAGTGCAATGACACGACTGAAGTTTACTTCCATATAATTGGGCAGAAATGCAGTCATTGCAAATCTTACAATACCCGCACAATTGCGCCTCCAGTTCTGCCTCAATGACAAGAATATGGTTCCATCAATTTTATTCACCCAGTTAGGCACATCGTAAACTTGCACCCTGAGCACAAAACAGAAAGGGGATTTGTGATTGCATGGTCAATCGTTTTTCATTGTACTTCCTTGATACTAAATTAATTTTGTATAATTGCATCCATGGTTCAAAGGTACTATAGCATTTGTACGTGTGGATCAGAAAACTCCTATTCTTCCTCCAATTTATGGAGTTCACACCCAGATCATGGGTCTTTAAGTTGATGTAAACGTTATATACAGTAATTAAGGGAACAATATTTCCTTGTTATTGTTCATCTTCTTTCTTTTCTTTCTTCTTTTTGCTACAAACAGAAGTCACTCACTTGGAAAACACACAATCGGATCCTGTGATGCTTTATTTAACATCAAATTGTCAGATTTTTATTAGCAAAAGATGAAATTTGCAGTTATCTCCGAGTTGTTTCTTACTAAAAGGGGGTGAAACCCAATATTAGCAACAAACCAGCACGATTCTTGTTTTCTTTTCGAACCAAAAATTAATTTAAAAAGCTATTGTAGTAGTTTGGTGTAATCCTTATTGACTAGATCGTAGGAGCGGGTAAAATCAATTTTTGAAAATAAAATTAAGAATTGAATCGAAGTTGTGTAGAACGAATTGAATCGGTTTGATTCGGTTTAATTTTTTATATGATTTTTTTTTTTTGGCAATTGATAGGTTTAAATGAGTGTTGACTTTTGGCATTAAATAGTTCGGTTCGGTTCAATTTTTAGATTTAATTTCATTTTTAAATTGTTACATGTATTCTCTTCAATTTAAAAAAAAAACAGTTTTAGTTTGTTTTTTAAACTCGAAACCAAAAAATTTAACTGAATTTTTTATTTTAAAAATATAAAATCAAAAATTAAATCGGCCCAAATAAAATTAAACAGAATCGAATCGATTGAATTTGATTAACCAACTTTCTGCCCATCTCTACTAAATTGTAACATTATAGGTTCACAATATTAAGTTTCGCGTGTTACTAATAAAATAAAAGAAAAAAGTTACATTTGAATCTCTTTGCGATAAAAAATACTATGAATTATTATGGAAATCATATATAATAGATTGATTTTTTATTTATTTAAAAAATCCACCATAATCAAATTAAAATACTATGAATTAACTTTAGAGCAAATCTTATATTAAACTTGGTTATGCAAATATTTAATGAGATAAAAAAAAAAACAATCCCATTTCTTTTATTTTGGGCCGCTGGGCTTTTGTATCCAACTTGACCCACCCATTTTTAAATGAAGTGTTAACAAGAACAGCCCTGGACCGCCGTCCTATACGAACACACCCTCCGCTCTTCCTCCTAAAACCCTGAATCATTTACTTCAAAGCTTTCCCAGTACCCGCCGAGTGCACTCAACTGCAACTGAGTTTCTAACTCGGACGATTCACACAAAGAAAGCCATGCAAGTGCTCTCAAGCGCGCGTCGACTCAGTAGGGTTTTGAAATCCTCGACTCTCTTAAGCTCAAATCACCAACTGCTCTCTCCTGATATCCAAATCTTCACATCTTCTGACACTTGTCATCACCAATGGCAACATTGCAATACTTTCTCTTCCCGTTTGCTCTTCTCAGGTACTTTTATTTCTGATAATAATTATTTATTTATTTATATATTTTTTGTTTTCTTTTTTCTGCCTGTTATGTACGAAACAACTACTAATTGTTAAAGCTGTAATATTTAGTTGCTCAGAAACATCTAGAAATGAGATCAAATAGAAAGACTAAGTTACTTTCTGCAATATTTCTTTTGTTGATTTTTTTGTTTGGTTGCTGGAAAATAGAAAAATGAAGAAAAAAGAAGTAAGAAATTTTAGGTCTTGTTATTTCAAATAAAAATAATCTTCGACTGAAGTCTGTAAAGTCTAATTCTTTTTTTAATTTATATATTTTTACTTAACTTCGCTCAGAGTTTTACGTTATTATATGAATTATTTTTATTATATAAAGATACTAAGTTTTGCAGATGTGATTCAAGGAAATGGTTTGCAAACACCTCAACAGCTGATATACTCAATGACGAGATCAGGGGTTTCCTTCTCTTCGGAGGCTAGTAGTGCTGAAAGCGCTGCCACAGGTTCTTGATTGAATTTTTGAAAAATATTTTTGGTTGTCCTTGGAGATGCTTGGTAATATATACATATGTTTTATATTGTTGAATGCAGGGACTGTGAAGGAGCTGTATGATAAAATTCTGGAATCTGTGAACGTTAAACGAACAATGGCCCCTAATGCTTGGTTGTGGTCATTGATTGATAATTGTAAAAACCACAGGGATATCGAATTTCTATTTGATGTATTGCAGAATGTTCGAAGATTTGTTAGTTCTCGATCTCTTTTTTTAAAAAAACAAACTTTTTGGCACTTATATTTAATCACTTCTGCTGAATTAATTTTGCACTTTTGTTTTGTTTGCAGAGACTATCAAATCTTCGCATACACGAAAATTTTAATTGTAATCTTTGCCAAGAAGTTACCAAGGCATGTGTTCGTGTAGGGGCCCTTGACTTTGGTATGCTTTATTACATTTCTTAATGATTTGTCTCCGACTTCTTTCTAGTTTCTAATGTGAAGATCTGTTCTGCAAATACTCCCTTCTTATCCAAATTGTTAGTTTTGCTTTTGTTGGTTTCACCTAGATCTTGAGAGAATCAATGGAGTTATTGCCAGTTGGATTTTATGTCCAAAGCTTAAAACTTGCAAATTCCTTAAAAAACATTTTGTCATGCTATGTGGTTTATAGGATGAATGAAGGCAATTCTTCTTTTTTCAGGAAAAAAGGCTTTGTGGGTACATAATGTGTACGGATTAACTCCGTCTGTTGCATCTGCTCATCATCTACTGGTATCAATGGCTTTTGTCTCTTTCATTAGTGGTTTTCTTTTGCTGCTTCACATTTGCATATATTAATTCGTTGTGATTATCTGCAGTCGTATGCTAAAGTTCACAAGGATGCTAAACTGATGGTGGAAGTAATGAAGCTTTTGACAAAAAATCGCTTGCTGTTACAACCTGGTACAGCAGACATTGTTTTCAGGTGTGTTGTTTATGAGTTATAGCAATTTCATGATTGTTGTATGTATTCAATATTTTGCTTTAGTTTTTTTTCATAATCAATCGAATTGAATACTTGCAGAATTTGTTACGATACAGATGATTGGGAGTTGATCTCTAAGTATTCAAAAAGGTTTGTCAAGGCTGGAGTGAAATTGCGAAAAACTGCGTTTGGTATATGGATGAAATTCGCTGCCAAAAGAGGTTCTTGCAAGTTTTCACTGCATTATTTTGTATTATTTGAATGTTTTAATTTGTGTTCATCTTTCTGTGTTTGTTAGACTAGCTTACTATTGGGCGGCAGCAGTGGTTAACTCAGGATTTATTTTTACTTGGGGATTTTCTCTCTTTTTTTTTTTGGTTGGGGGTGGGGGAATTTATTGATGGGTTTTCAACTAGTCAGTAAGTCACAGTATTACCAAGATAAATATGTTATGTTATCTACTGCTTGTGACTTGGGTTGGTTGGCTGGCATCCAGCACGACACAGGTTGTGCTACCTTTGTTAGGCCCTGGTGTTTTTGACATTTATGTTTTTTTTTTTGGTTTATGACATGTTGCTGGCCCTACCAGCACAGTAGCTTGGTTAGGTTCTATGGAAAACTAGGCTTGCTTGTGCTATGGTCTGGCTTATCCACCCATTCTACACCCCTAGTGGTAGGGACGTCCATGACAAATATTGTTGGAGTAGCTAACAAACCAGAACTCATCCCCCATCCTTCACCAATTGAGCCATCATTGGATAAAGGGACTTGTTATTTGCTTATACACTATCATTTAGATGTGATTTATGTACATGCAAACCTTTCATTTCTTGTGACTTCTCAAACCATGGCCAATCTTTCTATATATGCTTAAGAATTTGCATCTTAGAGTAGTTGCTTTGGTTTGAATGGATTGTTTCTCTTATGCTTTAGGATTTACTGTTAGTAAAGCATTTCAAGTTTCTTGTTCATAGGAGACACCGAGTCACTATGGCAAATTGAGAAGTTGAGATCTGCAACTGTGAAGCAGCATACTGTTGCAACTGGGTTTTCATGTGCTAAGGTAATAATTTTGAATCATCTAATATTGTGTGCTGATCCAACGTAAAATTGTTTGATATGTAAAAATGTATGATCATGCTGTGAGTTCATTGTACTTATGCTTACTCCAGTCTGCTAGGTTCCAGCTATGGGTGTGAGTAACAATCTTTCTTTTTTAAAAGTTCTCAATTGCTGCTGTCCTTGCAGGGTTTTTTACTAGAGCGAAAGCCTGAGGAAGCTGCTGCTACAATTCAAGTCCTTAATCAGGTGAACTATGTGCCTTTTGCATGGTTATGGTGGTTTATAATTTGTAATTACTTTCCCCTGACTGAAACAGAAAAGACTGGTTTAGAAGATATAAAAGGAGGTCAAATTTAAATGTTAGCTCTGATTTAGCTGTAGCCATTAGCCAACATATTGGTCAAGTATCATAAGAGTTGTCTCTCAGTGGATCAACTCTAAATCTTTCAATTATGTATTCAAGGTCATAAAAAATTTGATTTAATGCACCTCCTTGTTTTACAACTATTTTCTTCTGATTATTATGGGTCTGTGCCCGTGACATCAAAAAGACTATTTATTTTCTTTTCTTTAGGGTGTGAGCTTTGCTTTTTAAACTTGAGAGTTTAGGCCCAGGTATGACAGGAATTCATTTTAATATTACTGATTTGCTTGGTGCTATTGCTGGATTGCAAAGAAAAAGAACAATACTAGTAGGGAGTCTGCACTTAAATATAATTCTTTTTATGGTATTATGACGTAATGTTGGTACTTTTTGGACAAAATTAGGTTTATAGTATTTTATGCTTCTATAGGGATTATTGTAATTGACTTTTTGCATTGCAGACTTTATCTGATGCAAAGAATTCGGGTATCATTGTTGAACTTCAGAAGCTGGTAAATGAGTGGCCTTTGGAAGTTATAAAGCATCAAAAGGCAGAGGACAAGAAGGTATGTCTTGGATGTTATATTATGCTCTAACTTTTGAGAATTTTAGTCTACCATATCTCTTTCAATGGTGTGGACATTTGCCAGAAGATAAGCTCATACAGTTTTTTTTCCCTCTCCCTTGTTCTTCTGACTAGGCTTTAGCTACAGCCTTAAAGTCTGATATTCCCACAATGGTTAATGCTCTGCTAAATGTGGGCTTAGAAGTGAGTGTGAATTTGGAAGATCTGGCAAGGGAAGAAAGTATTCTGTCTTAAAGTCGGTGCTGGTTAGTTATGTCACTTGAAGCTGTGTTGGCTCGATGAATAATTAATTGGAAAAAATGACCATGTTTTAGGCTAAACTTAAAGGGAAGGTGCCCTTCAATAATTGCATTTCTTACAGAAGACAGTTTTAAAATCCCTAGTTACTTGTCTGACTGTAACAAAAAATTTTGTTTCTCCTTCTGGGCGTAATTCATCATCAGGATCCATCAACTGAGATGTAGTTTTCATACAGGTTTGTGTCAATTGGTTTTTACCATATATTTCAGAATCTAGCAATTGATTGGAGTGGCCAAGGATATCTAGTTTCACTCAGATTTTATGTTAACATTCAATTCATACATTTTGATGTTTCTACAGAACTGCTTTATCTTTACATTGTTGATTTTATTTTGAAGTTATAATAATATTGTACCTTGGCATCCTTCTAAGGTATTACCTAGATTTTCTCTTGTACTGGATCTTTTTTTCAGAACTGCGCCCTAGTTTTAGAGCAATAGAGCCTTACTTAGATATTTAATCATGTAAACAATGCAACTAGCTAGAGAATGGCACAAAACAATCTCTAACATAATTAACTGCTGAATGTTTCCCAAGTATACATAACACACTATTAGACTTCAAATTTTTTTTAATGGGTTTTTCCTTAATCATAAGCATGGATAGTTTGTCTAAAGAATGTACAGACATTACGTTTAATCTCTAATTAGTTATTATTATTATTATTATTATTTTTAAAAAATGGAGCATGCCTTACTTCATGTTTATTTACCTTAAAGGTGATCCTCCATGCAATTAGCCATTTATGGATGGTACAATCCCATTTGAAATTTTAATAGCAGCATTTCTTTACTTTGTATTCAATTTGATTTTAATTGTTTATAGAATTCAGAATTGATTCAGTAACAAAAACAGCAAACGCTTATAGAAAATTAGAAATGTAAAATGAGCTGTTTTTACTTATTGCTTCAATAAATCTTGGGTGACATATGACAAGGAATTTATTCTAGGAATTAATCTAACCCTAATAAATACATAGAAAGTCCATTAAATTATATATAGTGTTGGAGGAAAATTTTAAACTGTCTACGTAAATTAATAATAGATTGGCACGTGACTTATTTAAAAAAAGATCGAGCTATGTATTTAAATTGACCATCTCATTATACTTTAGCATCTTTTTAAATTAATAAATATAAAAAAAGTTTGTAAGACATTAAAAGATAGGTACAATTTTGTAGAACACAAGGGATTACAGACAAATCTTCTTTATTGTAGATAGCACTATAAAAGTCGTTATTCACCACAGCACTTAGGTAAGATTGCATGGGCAACCAACAAAAAAACTAGTTCTGAAGCACCACGACATGATGCGCCAATCTATCAAGAGATGCCAGCGTAATGAGCATTCTCTTGGTCACCAAAAAAAATCTAGACTGTAATTTTTTTATACCAAAATGTCCGTACTTAAAAAGGTTTCCTATATCTCGCACCTTTTTTTAAAGGGAAGTTTTCATAAATAATCTCTTTATTTTTTTAGTATTATTTTTTAATTAAATATAAAATAATTATATTTTATTAATCAAATAAATTATTTTTGAATAAGTATATTCTTTTACTGTTTATATAATACTCGCTACAGTGTATAGTAATTTTACTATAGTGATTAATTAAATTAAAATTAAATATTTTTTATTTATTAAAATTATATTTTTTATATTAGTTATTTATTTATTTTAATTATATTACTACAAAATTTACATAAATAATAAATTTATTTAATGTATTTAAATTAAATTAAATAAATACACTAAATAAAAATAATTTTTATAAATAAATAAAAATTTAATTGTATTTTTTATTAAAATTATATTTATTAATAAGTAAATAAAATAATAAAATATTAATAAATATTAATAAATATTTATTTTTATTATTTTATTAATATTTATTTAAATTTTATTATTTTATTTACTTATTAATAAATATAATTTATTCTTTATTATAAGCAACGATTCTTTGATAGTATTAGTCGAATAAATTCTAATACTTGTCTATAAGAGTTTTCAATTGACTTTTAACATGGTTGTTGTTTTTTCTTCCAAGAGAGATTCATGCAGTTTCTTATCATAGAAATAATCTTCAATTTACATTCTTTAGAATGCAAAATTTAAATTATCAACATGTAGATTTGATGTAGAACAGAAACTAGGAAATTTTTTTTTTAAACGAGGGTAGATTATTTTAGAAATTTTTATTTGAGTGGAATTAAATATTCTTATTTTATAAGGTTATTATTTCTATTTGATCATAATTTTATAAAAAGTTTAATTTATTTAATTATTAAAAAAATTTATTTTTTATTGAGTAGGATTTATTGTTATTTAGAATTAGGTAAGCTACTATTATAAATAGGCTTGTTATTTGTAACTTTTATGAAATATTCAACTGTCAAAAATATTTTAGTTTATTTCTCAATTGAGAATTATATTTCTCTTTTTGTGAGTGTTTATCTCGTAGATTTCAGACGTATGCTAGAACGACATATAGTATTGCTTTCATGCTACATCAAGATTCCATGTCAAGAGACAGATTCAATTTTACCTTCTCTAATCATTGCTCTTCATGTGATATATATCACGGCCCGTGTTTTGCGTCACCTGGGGGAAGGCCCCAGTGTAACTTTAAGTTTGTACGCTACCAGACACCAAACAGTACACTCAAAGAATCGAACCCAGCTCCCTGAGCTTAAATTACTTAACGAATCCGTCCTTAATACGCAAAGTGTCTAAGATTTGTGACAGTTGTATCAGAGCGCCAACATCTATTTAATTGTTACTTTTTCTTGTCAAAATAAATCTTTACTTATTTATATGTAAACAACGGTTGAATTCCCAAAATTTCACATTGGTGCACAAATATATAGAAATAGAATGGTAAAACTCAATTATTTTCTTTAAAAAATAGGGTTAAAATAAAGATTATACCATGCATGTACTATTTTTGAAGTTTTGAAAAACACTTATGAGATAGTTTTACATTACCTTTTATTTGTGCTTGCAATTTAAGTGATTGAGATTATTGTGACATGGAGTCACCTTATGATTGCAATTTACTGCTCCACTAACCCATCGTAATCGTCTATCACTTAATTACCATCATTTGTGGCAACCAATTGTTGATTTTATAAGATTAAAAGTGGTGGAGGGATGGCAATAGTCACGATGATTAAAGCAACGATAAACCATAAAAAATTGTGAGCTTGTGGTGGACGGAGGGGTGATGAGAAATGATAATGATGATGACGAAAATATTCATCAAATTTTGAAATTGCCTGAAAAGATAAAAAGAAACTGTATGCAATACTTATGAGCAAGTAGTACTTTAAACATGAATGTGAAGAAATTGTCGTGACGAACGTTTAGGTGGGAAATTGTTGACAAGAAATCAAGTGTGTGAACTGTGATCACTCCCTTTGTTCATCACATTCACAGCTAAAATCTAGGAAACAGTGACTCTAAAAATTAAAAAACTTTGCGACCACAGTGGGAGTCGAACCCACGACCTTTTGATCCGAAGTCAAACGCGCTAATCCACTGCGCTATGCGGTCTGTTGTTTGCTATATGAACTAAACATTAGTAATCACTTGTGCGAACGAACAATTTATCTCTTAATTCTTTTATTGGTCAATCCATTGATGAACAAACAGGAAATAAAAATAAAAGACTCTTCGTATGGCTATAGAGTCAAGATTTAAATTTATATTTCCCCCGTTTGTGAATATATATATATATATATGTTTATATAAATCGATTTTCTTTCTAAACTTGGTGTAATTTGTGAGTTAGATTCAAGGTTTAAATTATTTATATCATTTCAGGTTTTAAGAATAAACTGGCACTCACACCTTGTATAAAACTCACCTAAAATATAATATTATTTCTTCTGTAAAATAATTGGAGGATTAATTCTTTTTCAATAGGAAATATAATTGTTTGGAGTTCTTTCTTTTTCTTTTTTTTTTTGAAAAAAGAATACCGTTCTTAATAAATATGAAAATCATAAAAAATATAATGACTCAATATGCGTGGCATGGAATGTACCCACACCTTATCCACATCCTTATAGACACCATATCTTGCTAAATTTCTATTACGCTTGAAAAAAGAGCGAGCTACATTCTTCATATAATTTAGTAGATAGAACACAAAAACAAGAATGTCACCCTCAACTTCTAAGAAAGACTGTTTATTTAAAGCTCGAATAATATTGAGGCAGTCCAACTCAACAATGTTTAGAGAAAAATTATTTTTTAGGACCACTGAGATACCATAATATAAAGCCAAACATTCTGCAGTGAGGAAAGAAAATGAACCAACAATTTGTTTCGCAAAAGCGAAACAAACTAATCCTAAACTGTCTTGAGTATCATGCCCAAACCTATTTTCCAATTATCCGCATCAATGGCTGCATCGAAGTTGCCCTATAGCATCTAGCTGGTGGAGGACACCAGTGATGAATTTCACGATTATGAATTGCAACATGCTAACCCGAATCAATAAGACCAAGAAGAGAGTGTGATATTCGTTCTTCCTGCACTTGAGCTAACAAATTAGTGAACTGAGGTTGGTAAATAAAGCACGTAGAACACCATATTGTCACCGAAGACAGGAATTTCTGCAGCTCCAACTCCTTGATCGGCTACTCCCAGTTGTTCAGACGAAGCATCAACATTCCATTTAGCAGCCTGATATTCAAAGAGGATATACCCAGCAGACTCAATACTACATCTCGGATCTTTCAACACATTTTGGAAAAGCATTAGGTTTCTAGCATGCCAAGACCTCCATAGTAGCATACATATACTTTCAACATCTTGAAGTGGGGCATATTCATTGAAATCAAGCAGCATGTCATTAAAATTGCAAACCTCCAAGTTCCCCCATATCTAGCTAGCAAATACACTCAACTCCCACACAACAATGGACAAGAGAATAAGGAGTAAGCTGACGTCTGAAAACCAGAAAAGAGCGAGAGCTGGAGTTAGTTGTAACTTAACTTTCAAAAGCTTCCTGCAAAACGGCATCGGCTTCCTGCTTTTAAAATAATTGCATTCTTTATAAACCAAGCCAACCATTCATACTATAAAACACAATCCAAACCCACTTCCGTTTACATTCTTTATTTTCTCATACAAATATGCTGTAACCTGATAATAGTGTTGGAAATCCTTCAGTTTCTTCAATTTCTCATAAGGATGACTTGATAATGGTAGTAGTACAATTAAGGAAACAAATTCAAGAAACCTTGGAACATGTGTTTGTTTTCTCATTAAGCCATTAATTAGCAGGTTCTATTGATAATGTTATGATTAACTCTGATCACTGAACGGATGTTAAGTCCAAAAAAATACCCTAAATATCTATGAGCAATTTTTTAAAAGATAAGTATAAAGCACTACAAAAACTATCTGATATTTCTTTAAGAAAATTTCTACCTATCACAATCTTGACCTTATCTTTTACTGTAAATACAAAGCAATGCAAATCCATCATACATTTCTTAAATGATAATAATTAAAGATAATTACTGTATAGCAAATCTATTTTTATCTTGATTGAGGTTTACCTCATGGCTAACTATGCCCTAAATATAATAGTCTACCATTGTGAAAATCTATCAAAGCTCTTTATTAGATCAGTAAAAATGAAGGGAAAATCAGCACTGATTATCGTTTTAGTCATTTGTTGTTTCATTAGTGGGGGCAATGCCCATTATATGCCGCCATGGATATATTGCTCGCTCCCCTACCCCTGGGGACGCCCACCTCTACCAGCTGATGGATGGGTGCGCAATCCTCTACCATTTTTGAAATGGAATAAATTCTGCCGTCAGTATGGCCAATGGCCGCCCCCACAACCGCCACAATCGGGGTCACCACCTCTACCATCCCCGCCACAAACCGTTCAAGCATGATAAATAAGTGAGTATCTTGGCCTCGCTCTTTATATATATTAGTTGGGCTTAAATTTGAATAGAGTTCTTTGTCCTTTTATTTATTCAAATAGAATTTTTGAACCAATAAGAAATAAGAGTTTTCCCATTGATTAATTATGCAATAAGTTGTACTCTTTTTGGTTCTTTTTTTTTTTTTGGGTTCTTTTAACAATAAATCAGTAGGTATAGTATATATTCAATTTTTTGAAGTACAAGAGTGAACTGATTTACAAATAGGCAAGTTCGTGTAGCTAGTATCACTCTTTTCTTTTAATTTTATTACACGATCACCATATTTAATAAGAGCAATGCTAGCATCCACCTTTTAAAAAAAAATCAATTGCGTCTTTATTATCTTATTTAATTTTTAAAGGATTTTTTTTGACAAATATTATGTAGGATAAAGATTTATTTTATAATTATTTGACTTTTTATTATCAATCAATCTCATATTAATAAAAGATTATAGAATATAAAGGATGTGATTAAGAGAAGATGATGACGACTAATGCTAAGAATTGTTATCAAATTTTAATTTTAACTTTGCTTCTTTTTATCTCTCATTGATTAATTTTAGACTATTTGAACGGAGTTGAACATTTTTATCTTCTCTATGCTTTCATTATTCACACAGCTCTAAATGCAGTTATCTAAATTCACCTCACTACTACGAAAAACTTTCACTGAATAGTAAATATTTATAAATTATAAAGAAACTATTCTTATTTTATCACTAGATTGAATTACTGGATTAAGATATAAATGTGTTACTTCTTTTCGACATAAAATTAATGATTGGTGTTTGAATAATGTTTTAATTTTCTTAGATAGGATTTTAGTGGATAAATAGTGTTGCGGAATCAAGTATTTGAAGTTTACCGGTATAATCAACGTTTAGTATCTAAACGATCTAACGATGCATATATAAAATGAAAAAATATGACAAAGAATATTTTAAGATACTATCAAATATTTTATAGAATATTTCCTTTCTAAATAAGAGTCTATGTTTCTTATAAGTCACGAGTTTAACTCGGATCTTTATTAAAGTCAACGAGAATCTTTTAAAAGTTTTAATTCATGAACCGTTTCACCAGCCATGTAATCTCTAGAGTCGCGTACCAAGTATTTGAAAAATTATTTGAGAACACTTAGGAATAACACATGAGATCAAATATTTTATTTTATAATTTTATACTTATATAAGGGGTGGCGTGAGAGCAAATATTTTATTTTATAATTTTTTACAAGAGTAACATAGCCAAATAAGGGTAAACAATTATAAATTTTGTGTGTGTTTCTTTTTTTACTTTACTTATATTTTTGTTTGCTCTTGTTTATAGGTGGATTAAGTTTTAATCCACAACAACTAGAATCAGATCCGCATGAAAGTTGGAATATAGATGGACTTATTGTGCGGAGGTTTCATTGTATTAAGTGGACTCATTATGCAAATGTTTCATTGTATTGAGTGAGTATATGAGTTTATAAGTAAGAAGGTTAAACTAGTCTTTTTAATTTGATATCTAATCATAAGCTCCTAACAATTGGTATCACATCACATGAAGAGCAATGATTGGAGAAGGTAAAATTGGATCTGTCTCTTGACATGGAATCTTGATGTAGCGAAAAATCTTGATGTAGCGGAAGCAATACTACATGTCGTTCTAGCATACATCTGGATCCTACGAGATAAACACTCACAAAAAAGCAATATAATTCTCAATTGAGAAATAAACTAAAATATTATTGATAGCTGAATATTTCATAAAAGTTATAAATAACAAGCCTATTTATAATAATAGCTTACTTAATTCTAAATAAATAATAAATCCTACTCAATAAAGAATAATTTTTTTAATAATTAAATAAATTAAACTTTTCATAAAATTATGACCAAATAGAAATAATAACCTTATAAAATAAAAATATCTAATTCTACACAAATAAAAATTTCAAAAATAATTTACCCTAGTTTAAAATAATATCCCTAGTTTCTGTTCTACATCAAATCTACATGTTTGATAATTTAAATTTTGCATTTTAAAGAATGCAAATTGAAAATTATTTTTATAGTAAGAAACTGCATGAACCTCTCTTAAAAGAAAGAACAAACAACCATATTAAAAGCCAATTAAAAACTCTTATAGACAAGTATTAGAATTTAGTCGACTAATACTATCAAAGAATCGTTGCTTATAATTTGGCAAAGGAGAAGCTAACAACTGTCACATGCTACATTGCTTGTGAAGATAAACATAGGATAGTTTATTAAGCTTGAGTCCATTTAATTAAGTAGACGCATTTTGAGTGAAAGATGCTTGTATGAAATTTAAAAACAAATCTATGAAAATAAATAATACGGGTATGAAGCTTAAAGTAAATAAATAATATATACTTAGTGGTTAAACTCTAGTGTTGCAAATGGTATAATAATAGACTAGTACTTGATGTGCAGATTGGCAAACCTCACGAGGATACGAGTTTTAAAGGAGGCAAGATTAATATATCTAACATTATTCGTGAAGATGAGTTTAAGATATCTTATAAGATTTAAGTTTTCTTAATTAAGTAAACACATTTTAGATAAATGACGTTTATGTGAAGCCAAAAATAAATTTGTACGAGTGAACTTGAGTAGAATATAAAATCTAATAATTTTAAAATAGAGAGATGAGATTCAAGATCTCTTAATTCTATTTTTAAATGGAATAATACTAGATGTAAATGTTCAACTTTTATTGGAGACGCAATAATACTCCAAATTCATGACCTAGGGTTGAGATTTTACAATACTTCTATCGTTTTAACTCTTTTCTTCATTTTTTATATATTTGTTTTATTCCGTTTATTACAACAAACATGTTTTTAATTCATCTTAAAAATTTTGTTGTGATCCGAGTTGAGCCGAACATTAACTTGTGGTGCTGGACAAATCACAATATTCATGATCTAGTAAATTGCATTTTCACTTTATGACCTAATTACTTCCAAACTTCTAACTACTTTATACGTATGACTTGCATGCCCTATCTAATCAGTACAATAATGCAAAAATAACTTTAAAATTTTAATTTTAAATAAGAATAATGTCACACTTTTTAAATAATATTTTAAATATTTTTATTACAAACGATATGTTAAATAATTATTAAATGATGAATTAGTATAACGAATAATTTTTAAATTTGAACGTTTTACCATTTAATGATTATTTAATGCATTAATTTAAAATATGAAAAATGTAGAATTACTCTTTAAATAAAGCACTGTGTTTATCCATTGTTTCTCACTTCAGTTTCTTAATTAATTACTTCACAATGGCTTCCACTTCTCTTCTATTCTTTCTACTATCAACCTTCATTTCCTTGTCTGTGTCCCGGCCTGCAAAGGCCGAAGCTAATGCCTTTGCAATTCCTTTAGTCCACCGCGATTCAGTCTCTTCGCCATTTTACATCACTATTTATGAGCGCAATGCTTCGAGATTTAATCGCTCTCTCTCGAGCTCGAGAGATCTCATTATCATCCAAACTTGCGACTGGCAATGCCGAGTACTTGATGGTTTTTTTTCTGTAGGTACTCCCCACCCAATTGTATGCGTCCGTTGACACAGGAAGTGAGCTCCCATGGTTTCAATGTTTACCCAGTAAACATTGCCAATTACAGAATACACTCATTTTCGACCCAACAAAATCATCCACCTATAGCAAATTATCCTGTCATTCACCTCCTGTTAAACGTACTACAGCAGCCGCATGCAAAGAAGTCACTGCAAAGTTTATGAACCTTGCAGCTATCAAGAAAGTTATGCCGAAAACTCAACAACAAGTGGAACACTTTCCTATGACAAATTTAACTTGGAAGGCACTAATTTAACTTCTGCGAAACTTAGTTTTCTCACTTTTGGATGCTCTAATGAAACTATTTTTTAGGAAATCCTGGAATTTTAGGTCTTAAGAAGCAACTATTATCGTTCATCTCACAATTGGGATTAAAGAGGTTCGCCTACTGTTTTGTAATACCTGATGATAATGGGTCAGAAAGTAAAATGTATTTTGGTTCAAAAGCAGTCTTGTTTGGTGGCAGACTCCCTTAGTTAGGGACAAAACTATCCTTCACTATGTCCATTTTCTAGGTATTAGCGTTGGGAAATGAAAAAGTTGCAATGTAATTTTGATATCACAGAGGACGGGGAAGGAGGCTTTTTCATTGATTTAGGTACAGTGACACAACGCTCCGGACTGAGGCATACGATGCATTGGTGGAGGCATTAACCACAGTTATGAATTTGTCGCAAAGGAGAAATTATGGTGGCAGGTATCTACGTTTTGAAGGTTCAAAAGACTTGGCCTTACAACCAAATGTAGCAAGGTAGAACCAGAATTTAATGTGAGGAGGTTAAATGTTAAAGTTAAAAATTATATTGTATTAGAATTTAGTTATATGAGATTTTAGTATCAAACTTAAAATTATGGAGAATCAAATAACAAAAAGATTTATTTTAAAGGGTAAAAATTACAAAAATATATATTAAATTTTAAAAAAATTTAGGAGTTAGGCCATGGCCCTCCTACGCTTCCATGAAGATCCGCCTATACTGATAGGAAAGTCGAACGTTGAAATTGTGGCAAGACAGATCACACAAAGAAGAAATACAAATTATTAGACAAGGACGAAAATAAAATTATTCTCAACTCTGTAACTAATGAAAGAACAAAATGCGTTACTTTTTATCTATTTACAGTCCCATTAATTTTTTACTCTGTAAATTTGAAGGATTGTATTAGTCGTGTCTGTCAAGCAATTGACATTGTGCTTGGATAGGCTGGAGAATTATCGTAATGATTACATGTTAGTGATTTTGTAGCTCACTCAAATTTGCTGCTTAATGTCTTTGTATGTAAAGGCCGTGAGACACATGTTACTCCATGAAATGATCCAAAACTCTCTCTGGCCTTGAGTTTATCAAGGCACCATCGTTATAACTTAATGCTACAGCCTCCTTTTCCAAGGGATTGCATTTGTTTGCCAGCATGATAGAATAATCAGAAACAGTTTCAGAAGCCTCAATCCGGTGAAGGGAACAAAGATTTTATTGCCTTTCAGAGCAATCTACAAATAGCACTCATTCATCCGATTCCATGGCAAAGAAAAAGAAGTTGCCTATATCATGCTGAGCTCCGGTTTAATTTTCTCATTAAACACGTCAAAAACCATTTACATAATGTCATTTTGACATTATTAAGTGACCAAAATTAATCCAACTAATCTGATTTTTTTCAAAAAAAAATTCTTGCAATTAATAACTCTATAAATGGATCATAGAGTTGACAATCAAATTTAGTTTTACTCATTAATCAAATTGAAAACTATTTTAGAAAATTATTTAATGTATTAGTACCTTTTCTTCCATTATGATATTATTAGAAGTCTTAAGAGTTATAAGAAACTTGAAACTTGAGTGATAGAGTCGGGCTCCAAGCACGCACTTAGCCCAAGATGGGCACTTCACGCGACGGCTATGCGTGTAAGAGAATTGTATGTACTTGTTTGGGACTTTAAAAGTTTTTTTAGTGAATTATTTTAATTTAGAAAAAATATAATTGAGGAACAAAAATGTATAAAGTTTTTTTTTTAACTATGAAAAATTAAAAATTTTATGTGCGGTTAAAAAGGAAAACATTAAAATATAGACTAATTTTAAAATTTTTCTAACTTTTTTGAGGTGGGGCCTAACACGGATGCTCCCCTATCTTTATATACTATCTTAGTTGCTTTTATAAGTGTTTTATTGCATTTTTGACTAAGTGTTACTTGTATAAATTTTTTGTTGGAGAAAAATCGGACTAATTCTCTAATTTGATATTATTTAGATATTAATTTTAGTTATAACATTGATATTATTTATTAAATTTTTTTTACGTATTTTAATATTTTTATTATTAATATTTAGCATCTTAAAACTATAAATATTTTATGAAAAATTTCATCCATAAATAAAATTAAAATAAAAAAAATCACACACATAATAGAGATAATCAATCACACATATAAAGTATAAAAATATATATGATTGACAGTAAATATTTATGTATATAATAAATTATGAAATCTCAATTATAAATATACTAATCATAAGGTAAATATGTGTATATTATAATTCATAATTTTAATTTATTTACATGTCTCACATATAAAATAAAATACAACAGGATATACGTATCTCATTACATTAATAAAAAATAGAGACTCACCCTAAAATGTTATTCTAAACAATTTTAGTTCAGTCATTTGAATTATTAAAATTAAAATGGTAGTTTTAAATTTCGGCTGGAACTGTTGTTAAAGCAACTCCTTATTTCCCTTTTGTCTCTCGGCCAAGTATACAGAAGAAAAGAAAACATTTTTTTTTGTCTTTTTCTTTTTGTCTATCAATTTGTAACTCTTACAAGCACTTAGCCAAAATTGTTGAATATTTCTTCTCACTCGGTCTTTCACAATTGCCAAAACTTAAGTAATAATAAAACTTATTATTATTATTATTATTATTATCATTATATTAAAAGTGACTTTATTCACAAAATTCGAACAATAAAAAACTCTGAAATATAAGAGAACTAGAAATTGCTTTGTTTAGAAATAAGTTGCCATAGGATCATTCTTTTAATTCGTGTTTAAAACCCTAACGTCAATTTCTGGAACTTCTCACCTTTCATGATTTAGTATTAAACTGCATTTTCACCTATGATCTTACCTACTTCCTAACTTTATCCAAACAACGTTCATGCCCTCATCTAATGCAACTTTTAATAATTAACGAGACTCTTTGTCCATGGCTTCTCCCTTCAGTTTCTTAGTTACTTCACCTTAGGCTAGCTTCCACTTCTCTTTTCTTCTTCCTTATAGCAACATCCATTTCCTTATCTATATGCCAGCCTGCGAATTAAGCTTGAAAACTAACGGCTTTGCAATTCCATTAGTCCACCGTGACTCAGTGTCATCGCCACTTTACAACCCTTCTTCAACTATTTATGAGCGATACCAACCAGTAATTAGCATTTAACGTTGAGACATATCATTCTCAGTCAGTAATACAATTTGATGGGAAGGAAATATCTCGAACACGAGTTACAGAACAATGAATAAGATTAATGTTAACCTATTCCGCTCATAAATAGTTAAAAGGAAGCGTTGCAAAGCTGCCATGACATTGAATCACATGAACTAAAAGAATTGCGAACCCATTTCATTTGTTTCAAGTTTGGTAGGCTACCGGAAAGAGTTAAAAAGAGAAGCGGAAGACATTATGAGGTAAATTAGAAAACTAACCACCTCTTTTGACCCTTCAAAATCCTCTAATCCACTTATAAGAAACTGTGACAACTTAGCAACTGAAACATTTTGGTTGCGACTCCAAGATATTTGGTTGTTTTAATATTTGGTTTTTCTGAGCAATTGTGAACCACCTGCTTCATCTGCATAGAATGATATCGAATGATGATCATTATCATTTTGACATATCAGAAGATGGAGAAGGCGAATACACAATTATTCAGAATTTTTGTTTTGAAAGCAATTTAGTTTGGAATGTGTCGAGGGGATGTAGAAAAAGTTGGTCGTAAACAAATTTGTGGAAGACATTTGTGAAATAGTAAATTGCAAGGAGAAAGGACCGACAAGTGCGTTTAAATAGAGGTGAAATATTGAGGTTAGGCAATTGAAGTCGCGCGGATGCAGAAGTTTAAAGTTAGGTAGCAGTTGAAAATAGCATTGTTTAAACATATTGGTGGCGGTTATGTTGTTCGATTAGTCGTGAATGCACTTTGTGTTTCTAGCAACTGATTTAAGTAAAAATAAAGGGTAAGATTGGTGTCTAATGGATGTGATTTCTCATTTCCAAAAACATGCTTGGTGCAAAAGTTTACATATAACCTACTAAATCATTTGGTTTAAATGAAATTAAATTGACACCGAAATTTAAGTAAAAATAAAGGGTAAGGTTGGTATTTAGCATGTGAGATTTCTCATTTTCATCTAAAAATATTATTGATATGAAAGTTTACCCATAACCAACTAAAATAGAAAATCTCCCCTTCGATTTTAATTTCATCTTAACTAAATCATTTAGTTAAGATGAAATTAAAATCGAAGGGGAGATTTTCTATTCCATCTAAATTTCTTTTTTTTTAAAAAAAAAAAGAATATCATTAATGTGAAAATTTACCTATAACTAATAAAATCATTTGGTTAAGATGAAATCAAAAATGACATTTAATGTTTAAAATACAAATTTCAGCCATGGGTTTTGCTATATTTAGATGAATTAATAAATATTTGGTTAATAAATCTCATGCACTCTCACAGCTTTTGTAGTCTCAAATCAAATTTAATTAAAATAAAATTAATAAAGAATTTTATGAAATTTTAGGCTGATAACTGTTGGATAGTTATGATATTCATAACACAGGAAAATAAAAAATAATTTTTTTAAATATTTGTTTTCATCAAATAAAAATATTTTTTTATCTTAGGATCTTATAAATATATGAATTTGATGTTAAAATAAATAAAAATTAATAGGAACATACTTTAAATTCACGTCGAGTTTTCTTCTATCAAAGAATTTCAAATCAAGTCTCTTGTTCTACAGTGAGAGAAAGAGTAGGCTTTCAATTATTTTTTTTGTTCTTCTCCAAAGAAAAAAATACGTACCCTACTTTTTTTTTCACGGATGTGTGTTGTGTCCTATTTAGACTAATCTTCTCATTTAAAATAATAATTAATTAAATTATTATCTCTTAAAAGGAGATCTAATTCATGTAAACTATATAGAGTCCCACTCTTTTATAGTTAATATATAATACTCAACATTTGAATATTATTAGTCTTTTAATAAAAAAAATATTAAAATTAAAAATAAAATCTTTTTGATAATTTTAAAAATTATCCTTAATATTTTATTTATTTAATTTCTTAAATTAAATATTTAATTATATTTGGATAAGATATTATCTATATTAATTAATTAATTTTATTCGAATATAAAATATAAGTATTTGAAAAATATTTTTTTAGACACAAATAATTTGTGTAATACAATCATTTTTTTATTGTTCACTGTAATAATGAAAGAGATGGTATTGGAGACTTATAGATCTATAATTTTAACCTTCAATAAATTTTGAATAATTAATTAAAATCTTTAATTAATTAATTTAATTTATTAATTCCAGTGTTATTCCATTAAAAATTTGAAATTGCACTCTTAAAATTATAGATATAATTTACTTAGAAAACTTAGAGCAGTCCATTAATTTAATTACTACATGCAATTCAATTCTCCATAGATGGTTCATAATTAGAGTTAGATTAATTATCGTTTTACCCATCTAATTATTTTTTTATCCTTGGGTATCATTAATTCACCAGTGAATAGTTAATTTATAACATTATTATAAATTAAGCACTCTTGACCATTCAGTTCTAGAATTAACCTTTAAGAGAACCTTCTTTCTAACTTCTATTAAGAATGAATGGATTCTATATCTGTAAATTATATTTTCAACCGTTTATTTTACTATTCTACTAAAATACAAGTTTTTAACCTGTTTTTTAGACAAACCGTAATGAGTATTTCAAATTACATAATGACATAAACAAGAGTTTATGATCATTTAGGATTAAGGTTAATCTGCATATGATCATCAATTGATATTATTTGAATTCTTAATTAACAACGGTATTTTACATAAGAATTCAAATTACGTCTGGTCCTACCCTATATAATCATATTATATATATATTGCCTCCACCATAATGTCATTACACTAGTAATCCGGATAAAATCATTACATTTTAAATATTTGTGGACCGCACTAGTAATATTTAATTAAAGATATCAAAATTTAATTAATTTATTACGATTTTTTCTGTTTATTATCCATAAATTTAATCCTCTTGTATATAACAATTATTTACTAAAGTTATGGTTACATAAATAAACAAGAGATTTTATGATATTTATGTCATAAAATTATGAATACTTATCAAATATAAAATTACAACTTTATTAATTTTATAAAAATAGTACAAGTACACATTTTTATGACATTATTCATAACAATAACTCCATTTAAAAATTTTGCAGAGCAATAACTCAATAAGTAGCAAACTGAATAATTAATCTTGGAGTGTTATCAACAATGTCTTTATATTTTGATAAAACTTCAATAATATTTTTGATGAAATTTGTTATATCACAAATATTTTTTATATTTTACCCAAACATTAACAATACCCTTAACCAAGTTTGCTATTTTTGAAAAAATTGGTGTTGAATTTGATATGGAAAATTTGGTGCTATTGAATTTTATACTGAAGATTTGGTAAAATCTCAGGGCTTACTAAAATTCCCAACCATCCTCCTCCACTTCTTTATCCTTACATTCATTTTCTTTACAAGTCCACAATATTGCTACAATTTCTTAGGCATGGCATCTGAAACCTCCCACCATTTCTTATGAGTCAATTCACTACCCTATATTGGGGATCCAACATGTCTCAATTGCAATCATAATCCATGTAACACATCCATGACTTCAACCCTAGTTAATGGATTGCATAAACTTTTTCATCATCGCTCATTTCATGTTACTATCTCTCGAATTCTAAAACATCTTTAAATAGTTTCATATTCATAATTTTTTCTCTTTTATTTTGGTCTTTATTCTTTGTATAAATATATATTTTTTATTGTATATACATTTTTTAAAGAATAATAAGTAAATTTTTTTATTATTGAAAAGTCAATTTTTTATAAGAAAATAAATTTTCTTGTAAATAATATAGGGGTATATTTGTTATATTACTACTTTTTTTTTTATGTTTATAAAAGCAATGAAGTTATTTCATGTCATTTTATATAAATTTTTTTATTTTTTATTAAAAATTCTTTATCGATTGAATATTACTGTATATATCCTAAATCAGTAGGTATTTGTGATATTAAATCTTACCTGAAAAGTATTAACAAAAATATCCCTTTATAATATAACAAACCTAATTAAGAATATCATTAAATTTTTAGTAAAATATAAGGATATTACTGATAATACCCAACAAATTTTATTGGATTCGCATTGTTTAGCTCGTATAATTTTTCCTTGTACTACAGTTTCATCTGCTGGTTCAGCGAACATTTCAAATAAATAAATAAATAAATCACTTCCTTCAAAGGTCTCACGTACTCTCACCAAGTCATCTCATTTCGTGAAATCACCATTCTCCGTTAGCTTAACCAGTCGCAGGCCCATTCAACCCCATCTAGTCGCCCTCAGCTTCTCTTTGTCCTTCTGGGTTAGTTTTTTTCTTTTAATTTCTAAAATTTTCAATTCTCAGTTTTCAATACGATTTTTCTTTCTGTCTCACGAAAATGGATGTTAATGCTTGAACTTCAAAATCCTAATAAGCTCCATGTGTTTGGGACGGTTATTCAATTTTGATATTTGTCACTTTAAGGCTTATATATGTTAGGAAATTTGGGTCTATCAATTGTTTGTTGAATTGTCTCGGTGAAAAAAGTAGACATAATGAAGTTTCAGCTTAAATTGATTTGTTTTTCCTGTTTTCAATCAACGATAGAAAATTAGAACTTTGAGTTATTTTCAGCTTCACATTGTTCAACGAACTGTTTGTAGAATGCCATACATTTAATAATTTTTTAGCTTTAATTCAGTGCCTGTATTGTATGTTCAATCTTCGATAGAAGCTTAGAAATCTGAGTTATTGCATGACTACACATATGGTTGTTGTGGGTAACAGACATCGAAGATTGCTTTTGTGGATTGACTCAGAGATGAAGTACGTGAAGCCCTTGAAGTTGTTTCAGGAAATGATGAAGAAAAGAGTATCAGAACGCGGTCGGTTGCTTGGTTTGGATGTTGGTGATAAGTATGTTGGGCTGTCTATTTCAGACTCTAAGAATAAAATTGCTTCACCCTTAAGGTATAACACCTCTACGGGATATGATAATATCAGTAGGGTAAAGTGTTTTATAACTAATATTTCTAGTTCATAAACTCAAATGGTATAATTTGATTTTTATATACTTGGGTTCATATAGGATTTCTACGCTCTGGATTTTTTTTTTTTTATCTCTGAATGCTACTCCAAATAGAAAATTTGTTCCCGTCAAACGGGGAAACTACTTTATTGCATCCTTTTGTTTTACTGAGCTACTATTTTGTTTGAAAGGCTTGTATTTTGCTAATGAATCTATTCCAATATCATGATTCAGTGAACTTGTGTTATTGTGTGTCAGTTTTGAAATACATTTTGGGTGTGTCATTTGATTGACTTTTGCATACAATAGTTTGACCTCTTAAAATTTTCATTTTAATCAAAGTGGCACTTTACTTTTGTTCTAGTTCATAACTATGTTTATAACATATATTCCCAATGCTGCAGTGTTTTGCTTAGGAAGAAAACAAATATTGAGTTGATGGCTGATGATTTTCAAAGCCTGGTAATTTCATTGCTCTACATTCCTGTCACATGTTTTTCTTTAAAAGCGTAGTTAGTTTTATGCCCTGGAACATTATAATTCAGTGATTATGCTAGTGACATAGGATGAGGATATGACGCCTTAGCTACTAATGTTTAAATGTGTTTTGATGCACCTATCCATTTTCAATTCATGGCATAAATAACCATGGAATCAGTTGCAACAGAGTGCTCTTATATCTGAGAGCATATATAATGTGGTATGCTTTTGAACTTCTGGAAACTTGATTATTTGAGTCATCCCTGCTCCATTTGTCTTCATACAGATCTCCGAATTTAAGCTAGCTGGCTTTGTTGTTGGCTATCCTTTTAATAGACAGCAGAGCACACCCGATGTGAGTTTTTATCTCATGAGTTGTCATTATAATCTCCTATTAGATCCTTTCTCATTATATTCTCATTCTTATTTGATTAGGCCATACAAGTGAAGCTTTTAATTGATGACCTCTCTGCAACCAAAAAACTTGAAGGTGTAAATTACACATATTGGAATGAGGGGTTTACCACGAAGGTGAGTGTATAAAACTATATAAAAGAAATTAGAATGTTCAGTCTGAGTATTCTACGAGTTTCCTCACTTAGTTATTCTACGAGTTTACTTACCTAGACATTAAACACATGCAATAGGACATAACTCAGATTAGTGGTTCCGTGGTGTGTTAATCAGAATATGTCCTATATGTTTGGATGTTTACAAGTATTAGATAAGCTTCATTTATTCTGTTGTTTCATGATAAAAAAAAATTTATATCGAAGCTGTCAAAAGCATATGCTATGATTAGGTTAGATGAAAGTGACATTATTATGCATAAGCTTTATTGTGATAAAGTTTTCTGAATTGTTCGTACAAAGTACAAAATCTGACAGTTCATACTGTTCACAGAATGTGGAATTGCTATTAAATTCTTTAAATTTGCATCCAGTTCAGTCTAAGACAATATCTGATAAGTTTGCTGCTGTTGGGATACTGCAGGTACTTTTCTTCTCACCCCTACCTTGCAAAATTTTATTTATTTTATTCTAAGATAATAATTTATATTAGAACCTCTTATGAGTTTGTTTCAGATCTCAAGAAAATCAGAATAAATGACCAGTCAATGTAATCCCTATTAGGATTTGAAATTTGACAATTGATAAGGTGATAATGTAATATTACATGATCAAATAATTTCTATGAAATGTTAAGCGAGATGTTTTAATATTCTTTTTGTCAGTCAGCAGTTGGTTTCAAAGTCATTGTTCAGAATTTTGGTCACATATTGTTATTTTGACATTTGTAGGAGTACCTAGATCAGATGAACAAGGAAGTGAAGTTGGAAGCACACAAATAAGACGTGTCCCACCATAAGAGAGCAAAGGTAAAGGCTGGTTCGACATTAAGCTCTTACTCATGAGTTACGAAAGCATAATCATAGGGCAGTCTTTTAGCTATAGCCAAAAAGGGGTCTGGCTTTAATACAGGGGGTAAGTTAACAAGCTCTGGTATTCTGAAATGCAACACTAGCAACATCCAAAAGTCATACTTGTAGTATTAAACATTAAACTAGTAACATGATATATCTAGTAAACGTTGTAGGTATTACCTTCACAAATATGATGCCCTTGTAACAAAGCTTAACTTGCATAGTAGCAACTATGCAAATTTCATGAAAGTAGTTGCTGTAATAATAGCAAATTGCAATGGTGCCCTGCTCAAAAAGGCGGTGCCCAATTCCAACACATCATGTGATGGTTGGCCCCTCGCTTGGTTTTGATCAATGTTAGTCTTTAACAAGAAGATCAGCGCACGCGTCCAGCAAATTATTGGACTAGACTGTTCCAATTTCCTCTCAGAAATTGTTTTTAGCCCACCGATAGAGAATTGTGTTCTAATCGTCACGAAAAGGCTAATTTCAGACCCACAAAAAAAAAAAAAATACAGACAATACAAAGCCCCATATATATATATATATAAATTCTTTCAAATAGCAAAAGATATAAACGGCAATAAACCCAATAGTCCTGAGCTTCACATATTTGGATAAGAAAATAAACCTAATCAAACTAAATTTAAGATCTAAATTAACGTAAGGTTCGTAAGGAACATGATCCAAATTATTCGTTCTAGTTGGTTTTCTTGAGAATTCTCATGACAGCGGAGGCAACCAGGGAGAAGAATGCCAGTGAACCAAACAGAGAAAGAGCAAGTGAGGCAGCGGCTTGGGTACAAAATTTGTCAAAAATATGGCACACCTTTCCCCATTGCACATGTGAGTTTCCCTGGAATCCCAGGAGACCGATAGCACCGGCGGCACCCGTGGCAGAAAAGAGCAATGCCACCATCACTAGATCAAGAACAATAATCATCATCACCAAGCCCTTCTTCCCGCTCTTGTTTGCTAACAATACAAGAATAGAGATTGCCGCATATGAGCATGCTATGGCATTTGACACCACATGGAATCTAAGCCAAAAAAAGAAGGCTAGAAGTGTTAAAAATGAGAATATAGCATAAAGAATTACGTATTCAATTGCATAATAATACTGGTGTTATAATTGATGTGATAAGTAAATTTACCATTTTCACGTCATTAATTTATATAAATCCAATTTGATACATGTATTCTGCATCTGTATTAGTATGCCTGCGTGTGTATACTGTATGTGTATATGTACGAATGCTGATGATAAAATGGGAAGTACATGGTTTTAAAAACTTCAACTGTAGCTGTGTCTATTGATAATTAGAACGAGTATTATATTGTGGTCGGCGGCAGACACCTAAATTTATGTGATGATGATGATTAATTTTGCTCGTTTCATAAGATGATATAAATCATGTGATAAACAGCATAATCAAAAGATTCTTCATAATATTAAGTTACATATAGATATCATCTTAAATTTAATTTTTGATATAAAATTATAACTTAAATTTTTATTAATTGATTTTATGTAATTCAATGATGTAGATTTAAAGTAAAAAAATAATATTTAATACTACTAATTTTATACTAATAGATCTTATATGAATTTATTTATATATATTATATGATTATACTATATTTCTCAAATTATATTTTAAATTTTTTTATCTTAAATTAAGATGTAAAGTAATAATAAGTGATAAAATAATATAAATTTTAAAATTTTTTATTACATCATATCATTTCATTATCTAATAATTACTTAATACATTATTTAAAATAAAAATTAAAATCATTTTGAAAATATAACATTATTCATATTATATAGAAAAGGACATTTTCTTGTAAAACGTCGACAAGACAAACAATACGAAAGGTTGTGTGCACTCACTCTCTCTTCCAGCGAGCCCTCATCTTCATTAAATTAGCAAAACGACGTTAACCAACAATCGAATTCATTAAATGACTATTTTTAATGGAAGTACTAAAATTTCCGGAAAGAAAAATCTCTCTATTATGAGAAAAAAAATACAGAAGCTAAAAAAAATCAAGTGGTTCGTTCATAACAATTTTTAAACATTTTTTTTTACTTTTATAAATGCAGGTAAATCAATTTTTGATATTATATTTTAAAATTCAAGTGCTTAAAAAAAAAAACCTCTACTTATTCTCCAAACCTGTTTGTCTATTAGGCGTGGCAAAATTTTTTATTGGTCGGGAATTTGCAGAGTCTTAAAAAATAAATGGGAGAGATTTTGTGATTTTTTAAGTTTTGGAACAAGTATGAAGATGAATTATTATTTCAAATTATATTTTAATGGATATAAAGATGAATTATCACCTCCAAACTTGCCCTAAAACTCCTAATTAAAAAAAAAAAATTAAAAGATATTTTAATTTTTTTAAAAAAATTAAAATGTATCATTATAATTCGAGAATGAGACTGGTACAAGAATTTTTAACCCTTCAAATAAGAGGATAGGAATTCCCTACACAGCCCGCACCATTAGCTGCGCTGTTGTCTACTTATCAAGATTGAAGAATTAAAAAAAAAAGGTCATCAAAATTTTTTGAAAACCATTTTTTGGTTTGAAAAACAAGAGCTCTTTGCGCCATTAAATTGCTCAGAATACTAATACTAGAATCATCTTTGCAGATTTTGCGGTAAAAAGAATAATTATTCCGGAATATATTATCAGAACAGTTCTTGAATATTGGAAGTACAAAATTTATTTTAATTTTTTATTGTACAAAAAAGACTATTCAAAAACAATATTTTTCCGAAACCCTGGAACTTGTAATGCATGAATAGAAGGAAACAATGAAAATATTAAAATGTAACAAGAGAAAATATGAAGTTTCTAGGAAATGCAAGAACTTACGTAAACGCAGATAAGTACTTCCACTTAGCAGTCACTGGAACGTTTACGGCAGGCAAAGTGGGAACAATCTTGAGTGGAACAACCTCAGTCTGCTTATCAACCCCAAGGACTATGGCAGCAACAAGAGTTAGCAGCAAGGCCAAAACCCTTAGACCCAAATCACCTGCACTCACTTTTCTCTGGTTCACAACTTTGGTCTCCATCCCATCCATTCCAAAAAAGGCACGAAACCCTTTCAAGAGATAGAGAAAGACTTTGAACGAAGAGACTACAGTGGGTTAAAGACGAAAGGGAAAAGGGCTGAAAAAGCTTTAAATAGAAAGAGAGATGTGTGAGAATTTGGTCAAGTCGAAAAATGTGAAAAGGAAAAAGAAAATTTGATATATTGTGGGTTGGATTTGTCGGTTGCAGTGTTGGTTAGTAGGGAAATTGCCTTTAATTGAAGGCATTGAATGCGGGGAGTTGGGTTATTACTTACTGGTGTGTGGATGCAGCAAGCAAGACGCGAAATTTGGTCGTTGATGAAGTAATGCATGCAAATGCATTTCTTTGTGAAAGTTAATACACTTCCATTTACAATTACAAATTAAATTTCAAAACCTGTGAATGAAATTTTGCCCAATCTGAAAAAGCATGTGTGAATATGTGATTCGACATTAATCATGCTTTACCCTACAGAATCCACTTAGTCTGTACTATTGTTTTGAGAAAAACTTATTTTTATCAAAATAATAAAAGAGGTAATAGAATAAAATTACACTTAAACATATATTTAATGAAGATAATAGTTGTAAGGTTAATTGAGAACATCTTTTCCACAAAATAATTACAAGGTTTCCTTCTTCACTGGAATTGAAATTGATTGGCTACCATGATGGCTACTGTTGTCTCTTGACTACATTTTAAAACTCTATATAATTTTATTGTTGGAATTTGGTGATTTAAAATTAAATTTGAGTTTGATTTTAAGTTTGAGTTCACCAAAAAGTTGAAATAAAGTCGAGACATGTCAAATGGACAAAAAAGGGTTGAAAATAGAAAACCAGAAGCGAAGAGAGGCTTCGAGTATGAAAGAAGTCGAGGCTTCATTACAACGGTGCTTAAGCATCAGAATGTGGGGCCTAAGTACCAACTTTCAAAAAAAAAATTCGTTTAAAGAAGAATTATGTCCTAAAGTCAATTTTTTGACTTTTGTAATGCATAAACTCTTATTTTAATTAAAAATAAAATGTTTAGAATCCTTTTGAAGTTTATATAAACTTTTTTAATTATTTAGAATAATTAAGCATCAAAAGCATATGTAAAAGATTGCCAAATAGAGAATTTAGGCAACTTTAGTGCGTTGAGTGTGCGGAAGAGTGTTATAGGAGCACTTGAGTATTGATAAATCATTTGAAGAGTTCGTTTATTGATGTATTCTTTGTCATTTATGGAAAATCTTTGTGAATTGGGAGTTTTTTATGAGTTGAGTAATAAAAAAAGTTTGGATCCTATTATCCACTGTAAACGTAGGCATTTATTGTTGAACTACGTATATTTTATGTGCTTTGTGCGTGATTGTTTATTTTTATTGTGTGTTTGAACTTTCTGTCCTTATTTTACTTGTAGGTGATATCTTTCGTATGTGCTTAGAGTACTAAATAACATCTTAAAAAATATTAAGATGTGTAAAAATTCCATTTAGTAATATCAAAACTAAAGTTGGGGTTGATACTTAAGTGGTATTAGATTAAAGAGCTAAGCTAATTTCGTAACATTTACTTTCAAATGGCTTGAGTTCATTCACTTGTGAGCTTGGCTACATGTAATTGAACAAAAAGGAGCAGCACCGTTTAATAATCTGCTAAAAAGTTTTATGTAGTTCTTAATCATTTAAGTAAGTTTAATGTTAGATCAATACCTACATCAGGGGGACGTAGGGTTAGTTCTATTTACTTTTAATGTCAATGATTTTAAGGAAATATCAAGCTCTATGTATCTTTTTAACTAAGAGAAAGTTTTCGATAAAATAATCAACAATTAAATTCTTTTTTTTCCCCCAAAAGTTATATCTCTTATTATGTGTGATATAGTTAGCAGCCAATTTAAAAAGTCCGTTAAAAAATGTTACATATATATATTTTTTTTATCACAATCTTGGTCAAGCTTAAGATCTCTGCAATCTCTCTGCAGCATATGGCCTGGCATTCTGAATCTGTCTTTTTTCTTAAAGACAATGAAACAAATTTATTACTGCCGACCCGTTTTATTAAAGAAAAAATGGTCTCCGTTATTTAATTTGTTAAAGATATAAAAAATTAATATAAATTTTTTATAATATATATTTTATAATTAATAGGTTATATTTAGTTATCTTTTATAAATTTATGTTTTTTTATTTATATTAATCTAAAGTTTATATAAAAGTTATTTTTATTGTATAATAATATATAAAATTACAATAACAATGTAATTCTTAAAATTTTTAAGTTTTTATTTATTTATTTATTTTTTTTACATGGTATCAGAACTTACATTTTAATTTTTTTTATTGTTTAACGAGAACTTGTAGAAATTTTTTTAAAAACTCTTAGGAAGCTTATCGGAGTATCTTTTTTCACCAGAAAGATACTGAAAGTTCGTCAGAGTTCGTCGTATCAACACTACCTAGCTCAAGAAGTTCAAAGACTACCGGCTGGTTGAACCTTATCGGAATCAAATTTCTCCTCTACCTTACGCGCCAATCAAACTTTTCGTTGTCGTTACTGTTCACCTTGTATTCCGACCGATTTTCAGTACGTTAACGTGCATCACCCACATCCAGACGTTCAGATGGTGCCGGACATTTTATCTGGAGGACACGCAACTGATTGGAGGTTGCATGCACTGCCACACAATGCCAGTTTTCTTTAATTTCTAATCTCGACCATTTTTTGGCGGGTGAGCTGACACCTCCACCTTTATTTCACTCCTTATGGTTTGATCTATTAATTATAGTGTCGATTTTTTAATTTGACACCCCGTGTTTATGTAAGGACCTTTTTGTAATTTTTTTAAAATTATATGAACTATTTGCAGTTTACTTAAGTTCTAGGTCATTTTGTAATTTTTGAAATTTTGAGTCTTTTTATAATATTAAGTAAATTAGTGGGTGAATCTCTTAATGTACTTGTATTCACAGCAGTAATTTTTTTTTATTAATGCGTTTGTACTCACAGTGATTGACAATGTACTTGCACTTGTAACAATTGGTTTTCTATTTCTTTATTAACACATTTGCACTCACATCGATTGACAACGCACTTGTACTCGCAACGATTGGTTTCAAGTTTCATTCAACGCATTTGCATCCGCAAGTGATTGATTTTCTCAATGCCTACCATTACAATAAAAAATGTTTTTTTTTCAAATTCAAGTCTCTACTTAAGTTTGAGGAGGGATGTTAAATATAAAAAAAATTAATATATTAATCTCATGCCATATATATTTTATAATTAATAAGTTATATTTAATTTCTTTTTATAAATTTATATTTTATTTATGTTAACCTAAAGCCTATATAAAAGCTATATCTGTAGCATTGTAATATACAAAATTACAATAATAATATAGTCCTTAAAATTTTAAGTTTCTCTTTATTATTTATATTATTATTTTTTTATATCTTTTTTTATATAATTTAGGACCTCGATTAATTACTCCGTTGTTTTGAATATTACTCAGTTATTTTCCTCTTATTTTCTATATCTAAAAAGAAGTTATAACTATAAAAGAAATTTTCTATTTTTTGAAGACAAAGTTGTCTTTATTAATAAAAATATTGACCATATAAATAATTATTTATTATATTAAATATATTTACATATGTCAAAATCTGTTTTGTGATTTCATTAATAAGACACTTACCTACACATTATTTATTTATTTTCATCCACACTATTAAAATAAAAAAAAAGTAATAGTTATAATAGTTTTATATTAATTAATTATTTTTGAATTAATTGAGCATAAAATAAATATTAAAAAATAAAATTTATGATAATTGACAAGAAATTTTTTAAAAAAAATTAAAACATCAAGAAAGTAGAAGGATAATACTGAATTTAGGGGTGATATAAATTAAGTCGCTTTAATTTATAATAGTTCCACTGAGCAACGTGGTTGCATACAGGGGTACGTAGGAATGTGGCAATTATTTTGCCACGCCAGCTGTAGCAGCTCTAACAAGTCTTTATGTATTAAGACATATATTTATAGAGAAAGAGAAAAGGGTCGTGTTAATTAGATATTACTTCTTCCTTTCAATTTTTAAGAAACTCAACCGAAATAAGAGCTTTGAGTAGTTGACATTTGCATCTACAGCTAGCATTAATAGACAGTGATAATAGGTGCATGCAATAGTCATACACATTAATAATATGGAAATATCAGGAGTCTCAAGTCATAGTCGATTTAATTGTAGGTTGGTCCTGATAATGACCTTTTGATTTTTGTTTTTGTTTTGTTTTTTTTAAAAAATCTAAGATATAAAATTTATTAAGATCATCTTAAATTAAGTCTATTATAATCTTAATTTTTAATTAGTATATTTGATCTTTTTTAGTCTAGATTTATAAATTATTCCTTAACCAATATCTTTGTTGTATGTTTTGATAAACTTCTAATTATAAATAGTAGTAAATTATTATAATATTAAAAAAAAAACTCTTCAATACTTCACACAAAAAAAAAAAACTACTATTACCCTACCACGTTTCCTTCTAACTTTTTTTTTATAATAAATAATCAATTATCTTCTTTTCATAAACTTTAAAAAGTTGACATTGAAAAGAGTCAATTATCTTTTAAAATAAATAATCACTTATTCTAAAAAAAAGTTAAAAGAAATAGTAATATATATATAATAAATTTCCTTAATAATTGAAATAAGTTTGATTTTAGATCAACCCTTACATTAGGTCGACATGGGCTAGTTCTATTACTTTGATATTATAAGGAAATATCAAGATGTATGTATCATTAGATGATATATTTGTTTAATAAATTTTTTTACTTACGATCAAAGGTGCTCATACTATCTAGATAGAAACAAAAATAATTTTTTTTTTTTAAAAAAAAAATGGGCAGTCGGGTAATCGGGTAATCGGCTCCTTAGTCAACTTATGTGAATGCACAACCCACGTAGTTCAAAAAGAGAATGTGTACGTATGCAGAATATATATACTAAGCTGCCATTTTAAAGTCCACTATTAATGCTATCTTCACATTTCTTGGTCAAACTTAATTTCTCTAGGGCATACTTTTTTTTTTTTTTAAATAAAAATTTTATTACTCAGAAGAAACAGGAGGAATTGAGTACTTGATAATAAAGTGTTCATGATGAGAGAACAGAATTCTTCCAAACCATATCATGAAGATAAAGAAAAGCGGGCAAGGCATGGCAATCTTACGAGCCACATGATTCGCATCGCAATAGGAGAAAATAAAAACAGATGAGTATGAATGATCTTTTAGAAGTCTTTAGATTATCATTTACCATCATCTCTGTTTTTGAAAAGTCATCTTGATATAATTGTAACGGTAAACATTTTAAATAATATATTTAAATTGTATGTGTTAAATAAGTATTAAATATAATAAATAATTTTAAAATTTATATTATTTTATTACTCAATATTTATTTAATACATTATTTTTTAAAATTAAAAAAAATAATTTAAGATATTATTTAAAATACTTATCATTACTCTAATACTATTTACTACAGTCTAATACTATTTACTACAGTTGAATCTGAATTCTCTAAAACATGAAAGAACAGAAACATAATGGTCCTATCTTTCTACATTATTTATTTATTTATTTTCTGAAATAAGGTCCTAAAACATTATCTAATTATTTTATAATAATTCTACCATGCAACGTGGTTCCTATAATGGGTGCATGGGACTGTGGCCAACACATTATATCATAATACTAGACTTAAGAGAGATAGGATACAAGATAGTGTATTTAATTATAATTAGGTATGTTTTTATCCACCGTATTAATGAAGATTTAATAATAGTAATAATAATTAATTAATTATAGTAATTATATATTGATGACATATAGATTAGTAGAATATTTCTCTCTTTTACTAGGAGTTATTTTCCAAACAAATTTTAGTGTATGCATGTTGGTACATCGAGTGCTCTAACAACATCTATTTGTAATATTAGTTAAAATAAAAAAAAATAGAAAGAAAAAAGAAAACACTATTAAGAAAATATTATAAAAGTAGAAGCTGTCATATAACCGACGAGCTGTCGGTACATAGATACTGTAGGTAAACGTCAAGTCGTTCAAACAATTTCTTACGGAAAAACTCAACAGGAACAAGAGCTTGAGTTGAAGAAATTCCCAATGGTTTTCTTTGTCTGTGTATTTTATTTAATATTTTTAGATGACGAAATTCCTAATAATTGGAACAACCACAACGATCCGGAAAATGAACCCAAATCTTCAACAAATTATATTCTATGTGCAATTAATATATATGTACCTTTACAACAAACAATTATGTACACAGTTCTCCAACTAACAACTAAAAATAGTAGCTCATTATATGGATCATAAAAGCAATGTCAGAAATAAGTAAATTAATCCAAACTATAGATATAATTGACAAAATGATATATACTTCAACTCAATTTTTATTACTTCTTTATGGTTTAAAAAAAAATCAAATTACCTCCTTTTAAAGGGGTAATTACTGTTTTTCAAATTATAATATTTTATTTTTTATTAAATAAAAATTGAGTGGTCTTAAATTTATATGAGTGGGTCAATGACAAGTATTTAATATATAAAAAAAATGATATTAAAATAGACCTAAATATATTAAGTTCTTATTTGTATATAGAACCCTAAAATCTTATATTTTGAACCTTAAATGATCTTGCCACATGGGGTTATGGTGTCTCTAATATTAGTGAAAACAATTAAATGAATAAACGAGGGTGTCAAGCAGGGTTGGATCTAGGATTGAGCAAAAAGAGGTCGAATTATAACACTAATTTTCAAGTTTAACTAAAATAATAAATTAACAATTAACTAAATTATCAAACATAAAATTATTATTTTTCAATGTTAATATTACATGAATAAAAAAAATCAACTTCATTCATCTGAATTTTTAGAGATTTTAAAATTTTGGAGTAGTTATATTAAAGTATGAAGGTCGAATCTAATAGCTTAAAAAAAAGCAAGATTTACATATAAAGTTAGTTTATTACAAGCTATTAGAAAAACTAAACTATAAAATAAAAATGTTGAAATATTTAAGGCTCTTAATTTTTTTTCTTTTAGAAAGTTTGCACAAATTAAAGAGAATTTTTTTTTTAAAAAAAAATCAATAGTGTAGTTCTCCCATGATTGTGTAATCTATATATACAAATCAAAGTGGTTAAAAAAATTTCTTAAAAAAAGACTTACAAGTGTAAGAATTTTTCTATTAAGAAAAAGTGTAGAGATTAAGATCAATTCTTTCTAAAATAAGAAAAAGAGAGGTGATCTACTTGTTTTTAATACTAAATAATAAACTTTACAGCAAACTTCTAATGTTAACGGGGAGCAGCTTTTGAATAGATAAATTAATCCACAGGCAATGATTTTGAAAAGTAGTGCTCATGTATTTCAATTTACAAAAGTAGTGCTTATGTATAATAATTGAAGACAACTAAAATTTCTATGGATTAAATAATTTTGACAAAGTTTGAGGGGTCATGATGGTTTTATAATAGCCCGAATATCATATAATTGAATTAGTGAGAATATTATATTTTATAATAATATTAAATAAATAAATAATATTATATATTAAGTTAATTTTTTAAATTAATAACAAACATTAACACGTCATAATAAAAAAAGTAAGTGGCGATGACGAATTTAACATTGCGTAACCGGTAGTATTCCAATTAAAAGTGAAATTGCTACTGGGCTCGGGGGATATAGAAATTTAATAAAGTTAAATGTTAATATTTTATAATTTTACTGTTTAAAATAATTATTTTTGTATTTTAATTTTAAAAATTGGCCAATTTGGCTATATTCTGCGTAAGTTATTTTGACTGAGTCAAAATAATTTATGTATTGTTAACCAATTATATATATATATATATATTTTATTTTATTCTTTTATATTAAATAAAAAATAATTTTTTATTTTTTTTTATTTTTCTTCTCTTCACCGACATTTTTTTCATTACCTTTACCTTTTCATTTTTTTAAATTTTTCTCACGGTTACACTCTCTCTCACGGCGGTGCTCCTCACGGTTACTCTCTCTCACGGTGGCGCTCCACCTCTCACGGCAGTCTTCTCTCTCTCATCATGGCAGAACAAAATTGGTATGTATTTATAAATAATTTTTATTTTTATTTTTGAGTATTATAATTTATATTAGTTAAAAATATGTATAAATGTGTAGATTTAAACGGTAGAAAGTTAATAATGTGGATAGATTGTATGTAGATTGTATTTGGCATATTTTTTGGGCTAAGATGCGACGGGGTGTGCGTCTACGCCCGCCCCCAGCAGCGCGTAGACGCACGCGCCGCCGCATCTTATCCCAAAAATTCTCATTTTTTAAATTAATTTATGTTGTTTATATTTATTTATAATTATTTAATTTAATAATTTAATTTGGTTAATAATTATGTAAATAGTTTAGGTTGTTAGTTATAATTAAATTAAATTTTGATTATATGTTATGTTGAATATTTTGTTATTAATATTAATAATTTTTTAATTTTTTCAGGAAGGAGAATGTCACGAAAGAATATGTAATTGCTGAAAATTTGTTCTACCGAGCAAACGTACGTACGTACTCGAAATTATAGGTTATACGAAATATAAAAAATAAATTAACTTCGAGGCAGGTAGAAATATTTAGAACCACATGTTTTGGTAGTTTATTGGATGTATCAAATATTCCATTCTTAGGTATTTTAGCCCATGAGATTTTATTAAGACGTGTCAATACCAAAAATTTATATGAAGAATTATGGTTCTATATAGGTAAAAGACGTATTAGATTTTTTCGTCAAGATTTTTATTTAATTACTGGTTTGAGGATGGAGGATTATCCTATAGTGGGTGAGTTAGGTGATAGACTTTGTCATAAATATTTTTCGGGTAGAAGTCAGTTGACTTACAAGGATTTGGATCAGTGGTTCGGCAACGTTATATTTGACGATAATGTAGATGTAGTAAAAAAGTGTCTATTTTATGTATTTCATAAATTGATAATGCCACGTGATCGAAATAGAATCATACAATATTTTGTACTTCGTCTGGTAGATAATTTAGATGAGTTTAATGTCTATCCTTGGGGCACAATCGCATGGACTGTACTCTACAATAGTTTATGCACGGCTCCAATTAAAAAGTTGGCGAAGGTAAAAAAAACAGGCGCTGGGGATATAGAATCATACAACTTATACTTATTTTGTCACGCATTCTTGGTAAGTAATTCTATTTTTTTTTATTCATTATGATATTATGATAGAGAAAAATTTATTTTATTGGCATTGTAATTTAAATTTATTATCATCTCAGGTGTGGATCTACGAGACGATCCTGAGGTGTGGGGAGTTGTTTGCCAATAGAAATGGAGATTATTTTTCTCGTATTCTAAATTGGTCTGGCACGAGCACCCCATTATACGAAAACGTCGTAGATGTCCTCTTCGATGGTGTTGGGATATGCTTTTATGTTCAGCAAAATATATATAAATTTCTTATAATTTATGTTATATTTTCTAATAATGATTAATAAATCTAAAATATTATAAAGATTTTGGAGGCTCATAGGAAGTTGGTACCCCTCAAACATGAGAAGATTGCGGACATCGCGCGGCGGTAAACTTTTGCATTCCATCGAGAAAATAGGGAGGGAGTCTTAAGTTGGAGACAGTTGATATCCCGGACACCTAATTCACCGATAATCTACAGCATCTAGACGAATTTCAAGCCCCGCCAGCGACTGAATCAATGGTATAATAATTTAATTTTTTTCCCTTGAATTATCTGATGCTTTTGTTACTCGTTAGTATTAGCTTGTGAAAATTGATTTTAATAACATATGTATAATTTCAATCTGGAACGTCAACATCACAGTATGAAATCCTGGAGAAGAAGATGGATGATCTTAAAGAAACGATATTTATCAGGATTGATAAGGGTAACGCAGAGCTTTCAGCCAAAATTGATAAGGTTGGAGAAAATATCTTGCATCAGATATCTCTTTTGATGCAACAGCTTAAACCAGCCAATATCTCTGAGAATATAGGGTAGAGTATGGTACGTTTTAAATCTAAAATATATTGGATACAAAGTTTAACAAGTCAATTCATTAACCGGTATTGTTTGGTTTTGTAGGGTGTCGAATTCATAGCTGCTGACTTTCATACATTTGCTCCTGCCAACGAGTTTCAGCATTAGTCATTTGCTCCTGTTGTTGATAGCCCTACAAGCTTAAAAATTATACCTACTTTATTGGGTGAAAATGAACCCGTTGTGTAGGTATGAGCGCATTCGCAAGAAGATAGCAGCCCAAGTCAGTCCATATACCAATCCGTTAAACAGCTCGCGAAGAAGAAACTTGTGAAATTGCAAGTAGGACCTACTATTGACATAAACGAGCAGCTGATTCCTATTGATCAGAGTAAATATGCTGAGCTTCTAGATTGGATACAAAATAATGACCCAACACAACGGGTTCATTTGCACGGACTCGATCAGAATAATACACGGTTTAATGAGATACTACAAAATTAGCTTGACGATTCGGTGAAAAATTATTTTAACTTTTTTTTGTTTTGTAATTTGTCTAATAATATCAAAACTTATGCATATTCTATGTGTTGTACAGTATATAAATGAATATTTGAAGGTTTTGCGTTTGCGTCAAAGAACGTTTTTTGACATATACTTACAGGATTGTACAACTGCAGATGCATATTTCTACGTAAGTTATTATATTACCCGTTTATTGTGCATATAATATTATTGACTTTAACTATTATCGACTTTAACGAGTATCTTTTATTTGTGTTTAGGAGTACATTTGACAAATATGAAAAATGTCATTCACTGCCAATCCTCTAGACAACAACGACTGGCTTGAAATGTTGTTGGCTTATGCACTCAGAACAAAGACCGAGTTACTTGGCGCTAAACCGTGGGCATCGGTCAATAAGGTATTTTTTTTAAGAATAATAATGACTTTTTACTATGCATATAACAACATTAAGTTAAAAATAATACCATAATTATTTTTGTTGGTATATATTCCTCTGAATATGAATCAAGAACATTAGATTATAGCGCAACTCGACCTTGCTTAGTTTGTAATCATTCTTTATGATTCCAGCGTGAACGGCCATTCAGACAAGTTCATCATGAAATTTATAGAGCTTCTGTATGTTGCTATGCCTTTGTACCTTCGAAGGTGTAGATTTTATAGTTTGAGGGGCATAGAAAGCCCAAATTTGTTCCCTTGGCCGGTGACTCGTATCCGGAAGAATGTACCACAACAAAAGGTCGGGAGCGGGGACTGTGGCATCTTCGCCTGTATGTATATTGAATATCTTATGTTAGGTCGGTCATTTGACTCGTTCCCTGACATTGGTACCTTTTATAGACAAAAGGTGGCTGTTGATTTGTGGACTACAGCTTCATAGATATTTAGCACTACAATTTATTTACATGCATTTATTTGGGTGTATAATTGATATACCATAATTGTTTTTGGAGTATGTATGCAGAAGTGTTTTTGCAGTTTGATAGAAGTGTGATTTAATCAATATGCATTGATTTAGGTGTATAATTATTTGTGGGCGTTGATTTGGGTGTATGTATGCGAAAGTGATTTTGCAGTTTGATAGAAGTGTGTTTATTTAATATGACAGGTTTGGGATTGTCCATATTATAGAGGAGATTCTGTTAAAATTTTTGTGAAAATTATCAACATTAATACTAAAGACAAGTGCATTAAATTAAAATAAATATGTAATACACAGTACAAGTGCATTACAAAATAAGTGAATTACAAAATTAAGTGAATTACAAATTAAGTGAATTACAAAATAAGTACGGTACAAAATAAGTGAATTACAAATTAAGTGCGTTACAAAATAAGTGCATTACAAAATAAGTGAATTACAAAATAAGCGTATTACAAAATAAGTGAATTACAAAATAAGTGCATTACAAAATAAGTGAATTACAGAAGTGACGAAACTCGATTTTCATACATAATTAAGCCTCATGGTATAACTCTTTCTCTTATTTTTTCAGATCCGTCTGAAATAAAAAAATATTTAAATATCAGCCTTATATTATACATAATTAAATATCAATAAGGTTAATATTTATAAATGAATATACATCATCTGCTTTGTAAAGGTACAGGGTTTCGACACGTTTGTCGGTTATGTTCATGTTGTCTACAACGACTACATATATTCTTTGATGGTTCCTCTCCTTGAGATAGAATCCGATTCATCCGACGTCTGCCTGACTGACGACGTGCTATCGGAGGTTGAATGTCCATATTTTTCAAATACTCTGGGACTATCCAATCTGACACTTGACCAACCGAAAATATTGGCTCGTTATAGGCACGGAATAAAGTCTCAGATGTGTAATAAGTTGAACAAAGACTCTCGTACGATAATCTGATGTATCTGTATGCGGCGAATGCATGGGAACAAGGCAGTTGCCGATAATCAAACTTTCGACAGCTGCATGTTCTTTCGCCAATGTCTACAATTCAGTTTACTCCACTATCCATAACTATAAATCATAAATCATCAACAAGAGAAATGGTCATTCGACTTACCTTATCGTTATGTTTCATGACTTTATGATGTGCCCAATTCGTTAAGACATTGGTCATATTTTGTGATGCCAATCGTCAATGGTAAAACCACAATTGCGTTAGCTCCCGCATCCACTCCACCAAATTAGTCACCGGAAGCTTTCTTGCTTCTTTTGCAACTACATTAATGCTTTTAGCGATATTAGTAGTCATAATGTCATACCTTCTGAAAGTACCAGATGATCGTGCCTATCTCACCGTACCAACATCTTCCTCCAAATACTTTGTTATGTCCGGTCTTATTTGTCGCATCTTGTTTAATTGGTATTGAAAATCATGAACACGATAAGCCTTGGCAGCAGTGAAGTAGGTAGATATGTATACCTCTTTTTTAGACTTATCTGATGGTAACTTGTATTTTGTCATCAAATTTTCTTTCAAATGATATATGCAGAACCCATGATATGCATGAGAAAACACACCCCGTATAACCCTCTCAATACTTGCATGTCGATCAGATATAAAAACAAGATTCTGATGATCTGCAATAACTCCTCGCAGTTTAACCATAAACCACTCCCAAGAAATATCATTTTGAGTCAGCAATTCCCCAAGCCAATGGATAAATCTGATTGTATCTATCTTTACAAATGGCCACAAATATTGTACTAAGATAGGAACCTTTCAAAAATATTCCGTCCACTGCAACTACCGGTCGGATTAATGAATTAAAACTTCTGATGCAGGGTTCTAACGCTATAAAGAAATACTTGAAGTGATTATCCGCGTCAGTTTCCAAATGAGTAACCGTACTTGGGTTATTTTGTTGCAACACATAGCTGTATGCAGGAAGCAATCTAAACGAATCATCAGGAGTACCTCTTATCAATCTTAATGCACGCTCCCTAGCGATTAAATTAAAATAAACAAAATCTTACTTGTTTTAAACTTTAGCTATTTTTCTTCTCTAAATTTTTGATCTTCGCGTAAAGATGAATCGAGAGATATGAGTTTTGAGAGTAGATTTGTGAGTTTTGAGAACGCACTAGATCTAATAATCGAATAAAATGAGAGATGATATTGTCAGGGGTAATAAAATAACAATAATAAAATTATAATGGTTTATATATTTAAATAAATAAAATAATATTAGAAATATTTAATATATAATTATTTATTCGGGTGCGCGTCCAGCAACCATTTTGTGTTTTTTTTTAATTTTTATTGTTATTATTTTTAATTATTATTATTATAAATTTACAATCTTTTTATAATTAATTTAAATTTTAATTATTTAAAAATTTATATTCTTCAATAATTTATATAAAATAAAATAACAATAAAAATTATAAAATTGTAATAAGGGTAAAATAGTAAACATAAGGTATATTTGGTTAATATAATTTAAAATATTTGACTTTGGTCAACATAAAAATTAATATTAAAATAATAGTTAACTCGGAGAATTTTTCAAAATTTTAAGTATGACAATATAGTCCCGACATAATCAAATTTTGACCCTAAACGTTTTTAATTTCAGTAGTTCCACCCTTGAATTCCAAACCATATATTCTTATAAGGAATAATATTAATTAATTAGCTTGCCAAAATAGGCAAAAATTCTTTGCTTTGTTTTTTTTTTGTTTTATTATCAAGTTTTGTTCGACTTTTATATTTTCTTTTATTAGAATTATAAAAAAATATCAATATTTTATTATAATAAATGAATATGTACAAGAAACGATCTTTATATAAGCTAAGTGCTACTGCAAAAAAAGAAAAAAAAATCTATTTTACATAAGAAACATGTCTTTATATAAATAATATGTTTTATACTATTTAAATATGATAATATTTTCTAAATAAATAATATCATGCTAACAATTCTTTTAAATTAGTGCATAGATATTTATCATACCCAACATATTAATCACATCATGAAACATTTTTTGTGTGATTATTTTTGTGAGAATATTAACACGTCCAGAATATAGGAGTTTATTCATAAGTGCAGGATTGTCGAAGTAATAAATAACCCGATAAAAATGGGGTCGATCCATAGAGAAATGGAATTAAAATTACAAACTATAAATACTTTAAAGATAATTAAAGTAGTATAAGATGTTTGTAAATAATAATTCAATTAACCAATAAAAATAAAATGTAAGGTTAGGAAAATTCATTTTTGGCATATGAAGTAAGAATATATTCAACTCTTTTTATAATTCAATTGGAATCTTCACACGAAGGAGGTTCCAATCGAAAGATATAACAATTAAAGTTCATCATCATTTATATATTAACTAGTATTTATTTCTTTCAATTATTATACACCAAATCTTATAAATGAGTTTAAGTATTTATTATGCCAATCTTTATATTTGTCTACAATAAATCAAGACTCTCACTTTACAAGAAAGGGTATATACGCCAAATCTTGTAAATAATTTCAAGAATTTATTATACCAACTATAAAAATTATTTATAATAAATAGATACACCACTTTAAAAGAAAGAGTATTAATATTAAAATAAAATAAAATAAATACGTCATATATAAATTTGCATAACTTAAGAATGAAACATTAAATTCATGAATAAGAGTTAAATATATCTTATTACCTAACTAAGAGTTTCACCCTTTTACCTTAGCATAAAGAAATTATTTAGACATAATAAAATTAAAGAAAAAAAAAGAAATGGAAGAAGAGATAATATGACTTTATAATAGTAAACAAGAGAAATAATATTACAAATAGATAATACAAAAGACAAGTGTTTTGAACTAAAATCTAACTCTCTAATTACATCATTTGGGCATAAACATACTACCTATTTATAAGAAAATATAGATAAATCAAGACAAATGAAGAGGGAACCACTTGGATGATAAAAGTCAAGAATGGTAGCAAATAATTTACATTGATTATCATTAATGCACCCATTTGATTATCCAATTTTGAATTGATGTGATCCGAATTAGTTATCACTCAAAACATTAAAGTTGTAGCTAAGTCTCTTATATTTTCAAATTGAGTTTTCTCATACGTATTAGATACATATTTCTATAGTTATGGGCAAAATACTATTGACTGTTCTGAGTGGGCCTATACTGCTGATCAGTCCTATTCTAGGTATCACCCTCTAAAAATTTAAATTTTAAATGCTTTATGAAATACAATATGTTAGCTCATTGAGTCAGCTCTTCACAGTATCAATAATCACTCTAATTGGATCATTAAGTAGAAATTTATGCCCATTTAACTAAACCTACCATAAAACAGCTAAAAGCTAATTATGTACAATATTGTAAACATACTTAAGTTATGAGGGTTAAAGATATTAGTAATACAAAACAATGATATAAAATCATTATTAAATATATAGTTACAAGTGTTTATCAAATATCAACTAGTTAATCTTCATACTTAAGAAACAAAAGTTGTATGATCTGCCGATCAAGTTTTTATTTAATAAAGTCACGATCAACTTCTACATGTTTAGTATAATTATGTTGAACTAGGTTGTGTACAATTTTAATAGCTTTCTTATTATCATAATATCGACTAATCGGTTGTTCGTATTCAATCCTCTAAATCTCATAATATACACTGAACCCACAACAACTTGCATGCACTATGAGTCATACTTCAAAATTCAGCTTCAACATTTAATCTAGCTACAATATTTTGCTTTTTGCTTCTCCAAGTAATTAAATTACTTTCCATAAAAGTGAAGTAACCAAATGTAGATCTCTTATTGATTTTTTTATCTATCTAGTTAGAATCCGTATATCCTTAATACTTTAAACTCAATTTTTTGATAATAGCAAACATTTTTCAAGCACACTCTTCAAGTACCTTAAGATCCAATATATTGCATTTATATGTTCTTTACTAGGTACATGCATACATTGACTTACGACACTCACTGTATAAGCTATATTTGGCATAATGTGAGACAAATAGATTAGTCTTCCAACTGATCTTTAATAGCGCCATTTGTTAGTTGGAATTTGACTTACAAAATTTGCAAGTTGGTGATTTATCTTTATAAGTGTCTCAATTGGTTTACAAGCTAGCATACAAGTTTCAATTAAGAGGTCTAACACATATTTTTTTTGTGAGATAAAAATATTAAGTTTTGACCTTGAGACTTTAATTCCTAAAATATATTTGAGTTGATTGAGATCTTTCATTTCAAATTTAGCAATAAGATACTCATGTAAAGCCTTTCTTTTATCTCGATCATCTTCTACCAGGACCATATCGTCAACATGCACAATCAAATTGTTACCTTTTATTTCTTACACTTTATAAATAAAGTATGATCTAGATTACTATGCTTATAACCATGCTCCCTTATTGTGGATGAGAACCTTCCAAACCAAACTTGGGGTAATTACCTTAGCCTATATAATGCATTCTTCAATTTACATACTTTAGTTGTTCTTAAAAGTTTCTTTTAGCGCTAGATGGTAGCTCTATGTAGACTTCCTTCTCTCAGTCTCCTTTGAGAAAATGCATTCTTGACGTCAAATTATTACAAACGCCAATCTCGATTTACTGCTATAGAAATAAGAATTCGAATTGTACTAATTTTAGCTATTGGTGCAAAGGTCTCTTGATAATCGATTCCATACTTCTGTGTATATTCTTTTACAACTAACCTCGTTTTATATCCATCAACACTATCATATTTTTTGAGTTTAACTGTAAACACCTATCTATACCCAATTGTCTTCTTTCATTTAGGAAATAGGCAAATCTCCTAAGTATTGTTCTTCTGAAAGGCCTCAATTTCTTTATTCATCACTCTGGTCCACTTTGGATCTACCAAAGCATCTTGTACACTACTAGGAATAGATATATTAGATAAATGACTAATAGTAAGTGCATATGATTATAATAATCTATAAAGTGACACATGATTACTCATTAAGTACTTTGTTTTGGCTTTAAGACCATACTCATTATTTTTTTAGAATTTCTCTATTATCTCTTTGTGAATATTTATTAGCTATATTTTTTTATGAGATTAAATATTTCATTAAGTCATTAATTATCAAAGTTACCTGTGGAGAAATATCCTTAGTTGATTCTTCGTTTGATGGTATAAGTATGGGTAGCTTAGGCGATAGAAAAAATGGAGGTCTTGTTCAAAAGTCACAATCCTAAGTCTGGACTAAAAAATCACATCTCCATCTTCTACTTCGAAAAAGGTTTTTTTCACCAAATTTATGGGTCAAGCCAAATTTATAGAGCAAGTTTTATTCATTATAACTCTCTCCTTGAAGAGAAAGCTGTAAATTCCCTCTGAATAGTATGGTTCTAACCTATAAAAGAAAACATCTATGATAACATGTAACTTCTGAGTTTAAGGATCATAATAATTATAACCCTTTTGAAACTCTGAATAACCAACAAAGGCAAATCATTTTGCACATGGATCAAGTTTACCTCGAAGAGCTTTAGGGACACGAATGTAAGTTATATAACAAAAAATCTAAGGTTGAAGACTAGGGAGATGAGAGACAGAAAGTAACGATCCCAATAAAACTTAGATATATTCATACCAAAAAGAGAAGCTTGAAATATCTCTAGTATTTGCCTATTCTTTATTTATGCCAATTTATTCTATTGTGGAGTATGCATGAAGTTTGGTGTCAAATTCTATGTTGTCTAAAAAAAGCATCTAAAAAGATATCTATAACCTCGTTAGCATTATCAAATTGTCAATTTTAAAACTGCCTCTGGTATTAAGTTTTTACCATACTATAAAACTTTTTGAAAGACCATACACACATCACTTTTATTTTGATTAAGAGATATCCAAATCATTCTAGTAAATTCATCAATGTAACAAAATAACAAGTTTTAGAAAGGGACAAAATTTTGCAGGACTTTATATATCTGAATGAATAACTTTAAAAGACTATAAAATTTTATTCAAACTTGGTAGATAAGAAATATGTTGGCTCTTAGCTAGTTCACATATCTCACAGTAAAACTTGCAATTATTCAAACTAGAAAACAAATGCAATTATAGTTTCAGTGCCATAACCAAATAGTTACTCAATCTTTATCCTTACTACTTGTTTGATTTGTTTGATAAAGCTTTGACCCTTATTTTTTTTCATTAACTCTAAGTAATAGAGTTTGCCCCGTCTAACATTATAACAAAAAATCATCTTGGTTAGAATATTCTAGAAAACATAAAAATAAAGCCAAAATTTTATAGTATAAATAAGAGTAGTAATGATTTGCCTAACATAAATGATATTATATTCAAAAGATGGAATCACAAGTACAATATCTAAGGTGATAGTATCCAATAAGATGATAGAACCCTCCCCAATAATAGAAGAGGTACTACCATTGGCTGTGGAAATTACTGACTGAAAGGAATAGAAAAAAGATTTTAATTGACTAGGATTTCTAGTGATGTGATTGGATGCACCTATATTAATAATTCACGTATATAGAGGCTTTATTGATTGTACTTGGGTGGACAACATTAGTCGTGGGTTATATCAGCTCTTCTTTTATAGATGTTATTATTATAGCTTTTTTTGTAATATTCTTTTAAGGTACTTTTTTCCTTAAAATTTTGCTATTCATTCATTATGGAACCGACAATGAGAATTTGAAATGCATTATTCGAATATAAAGTACAAGGAGATTTAAACTTGCTCTTATACTATGTTAGAGTTATGGAAAAATATAAATTTCTTACTCTAATGAATATATATGTACAAAAGATGGTCTTTATATAGGTTTAGTGTTACTTATAAAAAAAAGAAAAGAAATCTACTTTACATAAAAAATCTTATATAAGTAACATATTCTATATAAAACAAATACGACCTAAATAAGAAAATACTTCTTGTTTTAGGCTAGATTTGATAAGCTCACTTGCTCAGAGGCTTGGCGGGTTCAGGAGCCCAAACTAGTAAGAATTCGTTTACTAAGGAATAACAACAACTCAATAGAAGTCACCAAAGCTCAGAGGTAGTGAGTGGAGAACTACTTAAAGGGGATAGTTTAGGATTACTGAGGTCAAAGCTAGGTTAAAGAGGATTACTGAGGTCGAAGCTAGGTTAAAGAAGACTACTGAGGTCGAAGCTAGGTTAAAGATGACTATTGAGATCGAAGCTAGGTTGAAGAGGTTTACTGAGGTCGTGTTTACGTTGGAGAGAGCTACTGAGTAGGAAAAAACCTAAAACATATTTTAGAGACTGAAAGGGACTTATAATTCATAAGATGGTCAATCGATAGTCCAAATTAAAATGAGGGTTGGGTAATTATCCGGAGGCGGTTATAATAAGTATGAATTAGTGAGGTTTATCCTGATTGAGCTCACAACTTTGTATTACTACAACTAATAATAAAATATAACTTTAAGATAATTAACACATAGATTTACGTGGTTTGACCTAAATGTGTACATCTATAGGTAGAACTCATCATTAAAATCAACAGTATAAAAAAAATATTACAAGGCATAAGTTACAACGAAAGTAATGTCACTCATGAGCTAGGATCTCTCATGTTCTTCCCCACTTTGCACTTGTGGAGGCCATTTCTTGTACTTTGGTGGATATTTCGTTAGAAAAGGTAAATCATTAGAGGTTGTCAAGTAAGATTGTAGGACAAACCCTAGTATGAAAATAAAGAAGAAGAGAGGAGAATGAGTGAATATGGAAAAGTGGAGCTTCTCATCTATCATATCTTTAAACTTGTAAATTTGAACTTATCTACTTCTCTTGGGGAAAGTGAGACCTTTATAGTGGAGGTGAACTTTAGAGGTGGAGGGAGCTGGCTTGAGATTACCCATCGAGGGTGACATGTGACACAATATTATTGGAGAATTGTCCCTATCATGAAGAGTATTTTATAGAACTTGCTCAGTATGAGCAAAAAGGTAATTAGAGCTCCTCTAATACTTTAAATACTAGGTGTCTTCTGACTGGTTACTTGTCTGGAGTAGTCAACATTAATTGGTGAATTCTGGAAGCACTGATGGGTCGTTTGATTCTGTCCCCCTTAAGCTCAGTGAATTCAGTGCTGAGCTGCTCAACTACCTCGATATCTTCTGTTAATTGTATTAGTAGTGTTAATAAAAGAAAAAAGCCTTGGTTCTAGTTGACGTGACGCTCACTCATTGGGTCTTTGGTGATTCTTCTATCCAACCTTATCCTTAGGTCTAATAGTTAGATGACTTGGCATCCAAGTACTCTTCTAGTAGGTTCCGCTAGTGATATGGTAAGACTTAAGTTGTGTTGATGTGTACGTCTGCTAGTGGGCCCATAATGACATGACAAGTACCCAAGCTCTTGTGATATGTCCTCTGACATCTACTGAGCAGTGACATATGTCCTAACATGGGTCCCACTAGATGAACTTCATGGGCTGAGTTATGGAGGTCCAAGTGTTCAAGCCTGAGCTCAGTCCCACTAAGATAGCTCATTTTGGGCCAAGCTGATTAAGAAGTCTAGGCTTGAGTACTAGATTAGGCTCTCTTAAGTTGAGTTAAGTGTCATTAATCTTTACTCTCAACACTTCTTACATAAATAACCTCATGCCAATATTAGAATTGGCAAATGGGTAACACAATAGCGTGCTTGTTAAGTCGTGTTGTGCTGACACATATTTATAACGGGCCCGTGCTAGGCATGACCCATCACGGCCTTCGCATGGCACAGCCCGTGAGCCACCTATTTCTTAAATATTTTAAATATTTATAATTCTTTTTTCTTTCAAAAATATTTTAAAATTTTAATTATAATTATTTTAAAATTAATAATTATAATAATAATTAAGATTATAATTTATATTGGATTAAAAATTTGAAATGTGTTAATAAAATTATAAATTTATAATCATAATTCATAAATTCATAAATTCATAATTGAAAATTTAAAATTGCAGTTACATTAAATAAATTACAAATCAATTTCATATAACCATAAATACAAAAATTTAATATAACTTTATTGAATTTTTATTAGGTTTAATAATTAATTTATGTTATCTTATTTTATTTTTAGATATTTAATTTTCTTTAGGTATTTTTAAATTTTTTTAATTTTAAAATTTTATAATTATTAATATTATAATAAAAAATGTCCAATGAGAGTCCTCAGCATAAAGTTTCAATCACTAGCTTTAACTTTTATTCTACTTCACTCGTTCAACCTTCTTTGGTTACCATAGTCCTCAACTTGAGAACTTTTACTCCATCAAAAAGGGGTGAGAGTTCTCAAGTAGGAGACTGGGGTAACTAGGGAAGGTTAGGACGAGTGAAGCAGGGTTAGAGTTCAAATTGGTAGGCAATGTCTGGTGGCTAGCTAAAATTTCTTGAGAATTTTCACCAGTCTCTTTTATTAAAATTATAATTGTAAAAATAAAAAATAATTAAAAAATCTAAAAATAAAATACAATAATATAAATAAATTATTAAACCTCAAAATAATTTTTTTTCAAAAATCCTCCTTATACTTTGCGTCATGTCGATAAATGTACGATAAACCATAATGATTAGAATATGTCAAAGTTCAGTTACACGTACTGCAATATAATATTGTAATACGATTATTTTTTATTTGTGTTGAACCTCTGATTGTAAAATGATTTGAAATGAACTTCATTGTGTTGTTACGTCATAATTGTGATGCATCTTTATTGCCATTATCTTTGATGAGGTTGAAAACGAATGTTATTCATGTTGTCATTTTGAAGTGGTTAAGAGTTCATTTTATAATGATTTGTAATTTAAAAATTGTAATTAAATAATAAAAATTAAATAAATTGAGAAAATATAATTTTTAAGAGAGTTGAAATAATTTAAGAGATAATTAAAAGTGATTTAAATTGAATTGAGTTAATAAAAAATTAAAAAAGTATTAAAAAAAAAAGATTAAGTGTGAGTGAAGATAGGGTCATTTTGTACCCCTTAAACACTAAACATTGATCATCGATTTTAAAAGAAATTTAAATTTTTTTGGCTACTGCACGCAGCAATCTTTTGTCATTTTTAAAATTTTTTTTTAAAAAAAAATTTATAAAATGAAAATAGATTCAATGGGACAGCATGGCACAGCTTCGTGCCGTGCTGGGCTATGGCTTAAGTTTTTGTGGTTGGACCAGCATCAATTACTTGCCGTGTTGGTCCAAGCACAAAAATTCATTTGAACCAATTTTTGTGAATCGCGTCGGCCTGGCACAATTAATTTGCCTCCCAACATCTTTCTTCTTACAAATATTCTTTATCCGTCGTATCATTAAAAAAATAAAAAAGAGTTAGCTAGCTAGGTTCGTGCCATTGATCTTCTACTTATATACAATCATGATCTTTATCCATTTTGTATTAATTACATATTATGGACTCAAAACCCCGCCGTTAGGGCTCGTATTAATTACATAATTTTCTTTTTATCCATGGTGGTTATGTAACTTAAAATTTTAATTCACTTTAAACAAAAGATTTTTAGATGGTTAGGGTTTATCCCTAAGTTTTATTTTGAGGTGCCTATTCATATTTAATACGTGCTTGATTACTCGTAGTACATTCTTACCTTATAAGAAGAAAATAATAGTGATTGGTGCTTCAAAAGTAAGTATCACACGTTTGTCTATAAGAAGATAATTAATTGATGAAAATTATCTCCCGGAGATACCAAAATGAAATATTATTTTATTTGATCTTATCTCCATTTCAATGAGTGAGAAAGAAAGGGAATATAATGTAGAAAATAAACCAAGCCTAATAAGTAATAAACTTTACTGATCTCACACTGAATTCATAATTAAATATATATTTTTATAACTTTTGCTGGTGCCTCCTTTATTTTCTGAGGTAAAAAATGGCATAGATGAGGAAAACCCTTGTTAGTTAATATCTCTGATCACAGGCTTGCACAAATATCTTCTAATGAATATAGAGTCAATATAGGAATATAAAAATTAAAAAGAATTTATTATGATTTTTAATTCAAATCTTTGCAAATACTAAATGGAAATGGTTCAGCAAAGTAGAATTAATGGACTTTAAAAAATGACCCAAACTTTTTCTTTCGTTAATTCAAGAAAAATGGGAAATTAAAAAGGGATTTTGGGACACCTAGTTGTTTATTTCAATAGCCGGTGCACCCTTAGTCTAGGTAAAGAATTCAAATCTTGGTTGTGGATAGAGCACTCTAAAGTAATTTTAATTTTTTTTTATTTATTGGGATACAACTTTAATTAATTATATTTATAATTAATTGATATTTAGATTATAATGTTATAATTATTTATAATTTATAAGTGAGATATAATACTTTATAATTTGAATTGTTATTTATAATTAAGATATAATATTTGTGATTAAAAAAATTTAAAAAAAAATGGTTTGAGTATATCGTTGTATAATTTATTAAGTGAGAGAGAAATTCGATGGCACATATTCTAGCAAAATGTGTCATATTCTAATTTAATAAATTGGATTTCGATTTGGATCGACTCGCTCTCTTTGTTGCTTAATAATTGTATTTTATAAAGGCGTCGTTCTTTCATCGAAATAAAAATGGCATTCCATTTGTAAAAAGGGGGTTAGGTGTATTTTAGTAAAGTGTACTTTTTAAAAAAGATAATTGATTAGACAGTAAAACGTCTTTATCAGATTTTTAATTATTTTATTAATTTTTGCTTTTACATACGTGATGGTGGATATTGATGCAACTCACTGGCTCACAGGCTGCCTTGCCATTACATACATACATACATATATATATATATATATATTTATAATCCAACAAGAAATTAATTCCCGATTTTATCGCCACCAATATCGCTTTCTATCAAATCCCATTTGTTCAAACTTTCAAGTAATTAATTCGTTTACATAAATTTTATTTTATATATTCTAACAGTAACTTTCTCTACAAAGCTGAAATTGTTTTCCCTTTGATTCTCTTAAATTCAAGCCCCATGTAAACTTTCCAATATATCTTAGTTTTAACCTAAAAGGAGTCATCATAAGCAAATAAAACATCTTCATAAACAACACTCATGAAAATACTGCTATTATTTCCCTTGATTGGGATTTTACTTTGCTATTATACTCTGGCTACTGCTATGCTATTTGTTGTGCAGGTAAGATTAATTGAAATTTGACCATATTAATGAAAATACTTTCTCCAGGGTAACTGATTAGGTTTTGACTATAAGCATAATTAGGTATTGTGAAGAAATAATAATAGAAAATTTCAGCATTAGGTATATGTCATACCATTTTCAAACAAGATTTGATTGCATTTTCAAGCTTTTCTTTCTTGTTTCACAATCCTCTTAATTCTATCAGGAATATTTACTTCTCCACTCCCTCTTTTTTGTTCGAGAATGACCAACCACATGAGATTGATCTTTCTTGCATCAATCAGATAAGAATAAGACTAAGCCTTGGTTGAAAGTGACACTGTATGAAGTGACAATTATTGTATGTGATTGAGTTGGTAAAATTCGATTCATACACAAATTATGAGGACTATACATTTGATCAAAAGGATAAGCACTCACTTTTATCGTGACGTGTCCATGAATCAAGCATGAACTTTGTGGATTATATAAACTAATTGTTCCCTATGTAAGATGAATCTCTCGAAGGTTCTTGTTCGAGTACAAAGGTAATTGAAAAGATTTGTGCATATTTAGTGATCTATTAGAATTATATTTTTTTAAATTTGCAAAGAGTTGAAGATTGGATTTATAAAATTATGTAAAGTTGGATTTGATTTATAATAAATAAAATTTAAAATAAATTAGATTACAAAATAATAAACAAATTATATAATTTAAATTACTTCATAGAAAAAATTACAAATGAAATTCAACAATAGCGCTATAATCAACAAGCAAACAAAATTTGATAGTAGCACTATGATAATCAACAATGATTAAAATCTTGAGTTGAAAATAAAAATGAATGTAAAAACTAAATTAAAAAAAAAAAGTTATATTGTTATATTAAATATGTGGTTGATAATTTATTTTGCTTTTATACAAGTTCAAGAAATTTTACTTAATTTTAATTTTTAAAATAAAAAAGAATTATAATTAAAGAAAACCTTTTTATTCTAGAAACCATTTGAATGGGTATAGAATCTCAAATGAGCCCAAAATATATACAAATTTGAGCTGCCGCCAACAATTCTATTCAAAAAAATAAATTACCTAATTAAATTTCTCTTCGACGGCTCATCTCAATGCAAAAATTTCAACTAAAACAATAAATCAACATAAAAGATCGAATTTGAGATATTGGGATAAACTGAAAATTAATCTCAGCATATTAATTTTTGTTAGATATAAAAAAATTAATTGTAAATTATGAGAAAGTTGATTAAAAATTATTGAGATATGATTTTGAAATCAAGTTAAGTGTGTACGGGACGTGAAAAAATAAAACGAATGTAAAAAAAAGGTGAGAAGACAAAGCGATGCTGTCTAGGTTTGAGTGCCGTGGTGTCCAGAAGTTAAGCGCCGCAACACTTAGAGTAGTATGTATACTATTGTGGCGCCCACGACTTAACGCCATGGCATTGGGTAAAGTGCACAACACCGCGTCGCCAAGAAGCTAGCAGCACGACGCTGGTACGGGAAAGGCCACTTTATTTTGGAAACATGTCTTAAGTGCGTCAGGATTTTTTAAATTAATTCTCACTCGATTTAGGATTTTTTTTAGGGCGTCCAAGACTTATATAAAGACTCTATATTGACTTGTAAATAGATCACAACACATCACAACAACTACAAAAAGAGAAAATCTTTATATTACAAAAGAGATCAATTGTATATTATTTATGAGTGCAATTGAGGGTGTTCTTTGTGAGGCTTGAGTTTTTTTTCTTATAAAAAGAATACTTTGTGATTATCTTATGATTCATTAATAAAAAAAGTGAAATCTTAATTCGCTGTAGACGTAGATAAGTTACTATGTAAATTATTGTGTGATTTCTCTTACTTTCTTTCTTTTGTTTATTCTTAATTATTGATTACGGTATTATATTACTTAAATTTATTACTTCCGCTTCAATATAAATAAATATACGTGTTATATTGAAGGTTTGGTGATTCAACAATCTTATTTGAGCAAGAATTGTGTAAAATATTAAAGAGAAAAGTCAAAAGAAGTTTAGAACGTGTGAGACACGTATGAGAAAGATTAGGACTTGTGGGACACCAAAGAAGAAGTAAAATGAGACTTAAAGATGCGAAGAAAGCGCGAGGGCTGAGCACCCGACCCCTAGGGTTGGACATTGTGGCTCCTAAAACAACAAGCCAGCGCTGTGATGCCAGAGTGAGCAGAATCAATTTAAAATTTGAATTTTTGGGTTTTAGGAAGTTTTGAACTTCTAAAATAAGTAGACTTTTACTCTAATAAAGATTATGGTTAGTAAGCACGAAATAACCCTTATAAACCTTTTAGTTGAGATTAAACATTAAGAGAGACTATAAGAGAGGGAAAAACTAAGTAGACACAAGTACATGTGTACATTAGGGTGGAACCGTTGTTTAGGTGTTCATTGTTTATGGAAGAGTAAGAGTACACTAAACATTAGATCATTTTGAGGGTTCTTCATTGAGTTTTCTTGTAAATTCTCTATGGAGTTAATAAAAGAGACTTGGATCCTTGGATCTGCCGTGAACATAGGTAATTTGGCTGAACCACGTAAGTGATTGTATTGTGCTATTTATTATCTGCTTTGAATTCTTACTATTTATGCTTGATACTTAGGTTATTCCGCTGCGCAAAGAGGTAGGATTCAAGGTAGAATTTGGTTTAAATTCTTCGCTTTAACTTAATCTCATAGGGAGAATGATGATTCCTCCAACAAACTGGTATCAGAGTTAATGTTTGATAATACACATCAGAGGTATTTAAAGCATGACTACAATCAAGCAAGAAATAGAGAAATTTAATGGGATAAATGACTTTAATATTTGGAGTAAGAAGATTAGGGCTCTACTTGTGAAAGAAGGGCTAGACTCAGTCTTAGAAAAATTCAATTCCTCAACTAGCAAATGGACGACAATCTCAAAGTTCGAGCAGAAAGATTGGGAAACGATTTAGAAAAATGATTACATCACTATAATCTTAGCGTTGGGCAAGAATTATGTATAGTATCAAAGAGGAGAGTTACAAGAAGTCTAGAACGTGTGGCATATGCATGTGGAAGTTTAGGACGTGTGGGACATGAAAGGGGAAGCAAAATAAGACTCGAAGATGCTAAGGAAGTGAATAAAAATACAGGGGCTAGTAAGGGGTTGAGCGCCGCGACACCTAAGGCTAGATGTCGCAGGGCCCAAAACAGCAAGCCAGCGCCGCGGCCTTGGTTGCGACATACTTAACACTGCGACATCATAGTAGGCAGAATCAATTTCGAATCCAAATTTTTGAGTTTTAGAAAATTTTGAGTTTCCAAAACAAGTGGACTGTTACTCCAATAAGGATTAGGGTTAGTAGGCACGAAATAACTCATATAAACTCTTTAGTTAAAATTAACCATTTAAAAAAATATTTTAAGAGAGGAAAGAATTAAATTGACACTAAGTGCTTGTGTACACTAAGTGCTTCTTTAATAATTTAATAAGAGAGATTAAAATTATTAGATCAACTGTAGACATAAATAATTTGGTCGATTTACGTAAATAATTATGTTATACTTTTTATTATCTATTTTAAATTTTTTCTATTTTTATTTGATATTAAAATTATTTTATTACACAAAAAAAATTAAAAATTAAAAATAAATTTAATTAAAATTTTTTACTTTATCTTAATTTTACGAGGAAAGTGAAGATTCCTCCGATATATTAATTATTAGTTGAAAAGAAAACAGATGGGGTGAAGGAGATTCATATAATATTTCGAAGGAGCGGTAGGTACGACCACCCAAAAAGCCACCTAAAGTGTCTATTTTTGTTATAATGGGATACAAAGACAAGGAAAAGGAAAAGATTATAATGATGAGAAAACGTCATCGTCAATTGGTGTTTCCATTAGCCCATTGTATTGATATTACGGCAAATGAGAAAGGAAAGCAGGATTACAAGAATACCAACACCATTCAACTAGTAATGGGCAATTTAGACGTGTTTTCAGCTTTTGTTGGTTCTCGGAGGATAAAAGTTTTTTGTCTACCCAAATTGGCGAGTAATTATTCTCTTTTACGAAAGTAATAAACACTTCTCGTTTTTTAAAATAATTAGATATTTATATTAAATTACAAATGAATTTTATCTGAACAAAATTTAATAATTTTCTAACTATATATGTAATAAACACTATTATGAACTAAAAGATTTTTTTTTTGTTTCTAAAAAAATAATTGTATGGTAGATTCAAGATTTACTAATGAATGGAAATAGAAATAAGGCTAGTAACGAATTGGGCTTGAGACAAATATTTATAAATTTGTATTTATATTCGTTTAAAAAATAAAATATTAAATTATTTTTAAAATTATTTTTAGTAATAAATACATATCTTTAAGTGTGGGTTTGAAGTACTATTATCAAACTCACACTTATGAATATGTACTTATTATTAAATTTGTAATAGATTATTTATGAATTTTAAGTTAGTTTTAAATTAATATAATAAAATAATAATTTTAATTTAATTAAAAATTTATAAAAGTAACAATTAAAATAATATCAATTATAATTCTAACTTTATTTACGTTAAATATTATTTTTAATTCTAATTTCAATTTTAATTACATTAAATATTATAATTTTAAATTCAATTTTGATTTTAATTATGATAAATGTTATAATTTTAAATATGTTAAATATTTTAATTTTAATTCTAATTTTAATTTCAATTATGTTATAATTTCAAATCCAATTTCGATGTAAATTATGTTAAATATTATAACTCTAAATTCAATTTTGATTTCAATTACGTTAAATATTATAATTTCTATTCCAATTTTGATTTCAATTACATTAAAATGTTATAATTCTAAATCAATTTTCAATTTCAATTATGTTAAATTTTATAATTATAATTATAATTATTTCTATTTTAATTATATTAAATGTTATAATTCAAAATTCAATTTCGATTTTAATTACGTTAAATATTATAATTTTAATTCTCATATTGAATTGAATTATGTTAAATGTTATAATTTTAAATTCAAATTCAATTATATTAAATATTATAATTTTAAATACAACTTTCATTTCAATTACATTAAATACCATAATTGCAAATCAAAATATAATTTTAATTTCAATTACATTAAATATTGTAATTCTAATTCTAATTTCGATTTCAATTATGTTAAATATCATAATTTAAAATCCAATTTTGATTTCAATTACGTTAAATGTCATAACTCCAAATATAATCTTGATTTCAATTTTATTAAATGTTATAATTATAATTTCAATTTTGATAGTTAAATATTATAATTCTAAATCCAATTTCAATTGCGTTAAATGTTTTAATTCTAATATCAATTCTAATTTTATTTACATAAGATGTTATAATTCTAAATTTAATTTCAATTGTGTTAAATGTTATAATTTCATATCCAATTTTAATTACATTAAATGTTATAATTCTAAATTCAATTTTATTTTAATTTTAATTATGTTAAATGTTTAATTCCAATTACAGTTACAATTTCAATTATGTTAAATGTTATGATTTTAAATCTAATTCAATTATGTTAAATGCTATAATTTTATTTTTATTTTTAATTACAATCATTAGTCCGTTTGAGCTAATTTTATTTATTTTTTATTGAACAGCATGAGCAACATCAAACCAAATATAGACTTTTTGATGTGAGCTAAATACAAATGTAAAAAAAAAGAACTCATATTTTTATTTTTCTCTAATTATTTTTAAAATGTAGTATGTGTGAATGCCCGTGAGCGACGTCAAATTAAATATAGACTTTTTGATATGAGTTAAAAATAAATGTAAAAAGAAACTCATATTTTTATTTTTCTCTAATGTTTTTTTAAAAATATAATATGTACGTATACTCATTGTGAATATCTGCGAATTCATTATGAATTTTAATTTTATATATCAAATCCATTTAAAACTTTACTAAATTTTTTTTAATACAAACGAATTTTAATAAGTTTACGAATTTTGTTACCATTCCTAAATAGAAGTGCTTAAAACAAGTGGGTTAGATTTAACTATTCTTAATTTGTATAACCAAACACTAAATCTTCCATAATCACTCTCTTATTTTTATTTTGTTGGAATTAATCTTTCGTTCTCTTTTAGAACCTAGTAAACTCATAAATCATATACATGTGAATATATATATATATATATATACTATAATGTTTTTAGGTGGCAAAAGCAATGAAATCTATTTTGCCTTATCATTATTTTTTTTAAATGTGAAACAACTCTGACCTTATAAGAAATCATGAAATCTTTTCAAATATCCTACCTCAGTGATAGAGAATGCTGAACACCCCCTAATAAACAATATAATTTCTAATTCAGTTTTCTTGACGTGTAGGGAACAGACCCAACACTATTTTCTTTTGACTTTTTTTTTTTCTTTTTCTCACGCCCAAATCACATATTTATATACTCACAAATGGCTCAACTTTCCTTACTCACCTAGAAACCAAAATACAATTTTTGTGCCACCAAAAGTTACAAAAATGGCATCTACTGATACGACAGCGGCACCAGCTAAATCTGAAGCTCCTCCACCGCTGCCGCCGACACCCATCCGTCAAAATTATTTTGCCATTGATGTGGCTCTTAGAATCTTACTTTTTGCAGCAAGCCTAGTTGCTGTGGTTGTCATGGTTACTAGCAAACAGTCAGAGATCGCAAACGTGCCAGGAACGACTCTTAGAGCGAAACTTTCAGCCAAGTTCAATCACTCACCGGCCTTTATGTAAGTTCAATTTACATGCATGCACTTTTATTACGTATCTTACGTACATGTGAAATATTTTTCTATTTTAAGCAATTATTTCATAAAATTGCACACAGCGGAGTATATATAATTGAATTTCTCAACATCAAGCTTTTAGTGTTCTATCAATTTGAAGTTTCAATCTATCTTGTTCAATTACAAACACTTTGTTCGGCCAATTAATTATTCAATCTCTCTGTTGTAAAATCCTGTCTTGACGGGATCAAACACTTAAAACAATCGCACTTATCAAGAAAATTCATGTTGATTAATTTGAAAGTTAATATTCCTATTCTTCCAAATTTGATAAAAGGATAGCTTTAGGGAAATATGCTTTTCGAAAGGGACCTGATAATATTTCACTCAAATTTTGAAGGGTATTTGTTTTTTTTTTACAAAAATTAATGTGCAGTAAAGAGTTGTAGAACATTAGAGGTGTTTTTGTGCCACATAATCAAGAATACTTTCTTGTTTTTTTTTTCTATTTTTTTTAACTAAATAGATAAAATAATTTCTGGGAAAAATATTTACAACTTTTTTTTTTTAGATCAGATGCTTCATTAGAGTAATGTTTTCATTTTGTAGGGTGATGCTTGAATTCCTGCAAACGTTGATCCTAAGGCGCCCTTTAGGCCTTTACTATAATGATTGCATGCTTCAATAATTCTCACATGCGACAAAATTTCCTTTCAATTATAATCGAAACAGTGAAAACAAGCTATCTAGAGAAAATGACATTATTCTTTAACAAGTCTGAAGTTTGTAAACTATCTAAGCAAATACGCACTAATTACATAATTATCCCTGTCAGTAATATTTAATTAATTCAAAAGAAAAGGAGAATCTGCTTTTAGCATACAATTAGGATCATCTTTTGATAAAGTCTAAACTTACCTACCATTTTCTTTCCAAAAGAAAAAAAAAACCTACCCAACATTTGAATGATCCTTTAACACAATATATATATATATATATATATTTGTTCATATGTGATGAACACATGTATATATTATTTTTAGTTATATTTTTATACATTTATTATTAATCACACATGCATATTTTCTCCCAAAAAAAAATCATAAGTATGTTTTTTCTCAACTAAAAAAGCTTGGATATAAGAGACGAGAGGTTATAAACGTCTTCATATACATACATACAAACATATATATATATATATTCTTGCATGTTATATTTAATAATCTCTTTTTATAGCATTGTGATTATAAGCATAGCGTAGGGTTAACTACACTTATTGATTAATATTTTAAGCCTTTCTATTCGTCTCCTCAGCACTAAGAAAAATATAAAAAAAAAAAACTGAAATAATAATTATAATATCTGAGATTAAAAAATTTTGAGACATAAATAACAAGATTAAGATTAATAAAATAAGAGTTAAATATTAAAATTTCATATCGTTTAATTAGATAAAATCGTACGGCCAGTCAAAGGCATCAAAGCGAACAATATTATTAGCACTCGTAAAAACATCTAATAACTTAATTTAAAAATAACATTTGTGCAGATATTTTGTAGCGGCGTTATCAGTTGCTGGCCTATACAGTATCATTACAACACTTGCATCAGTTTATGTCATATTGAAGCCTGATTTATGGAAGAAGTTCTTGCTCTACTTCGCTTTCTGTGATGTGGTAAGTAATTTACTTCTCTTATCGTATATCATAAAATATAATCCAATGTTTTATTTACTTTAATCGTATATGCTCCAAAACACTTTTAATTATTCATAAACGTTACCTGTTAACAATGTTATATCATTTTCAAATTATACCAATCTAAACATATCATATCAATTAATAAAAGTTTAAAGCATGAAACGATATCATTTTTCTTTGAAAACAAATTTCAAAACGACGTCATCTTAATTTATACAAAATAGTTTAGGTGACGTCCATATTTTGAAAATGTGAGACATTCACACTTGATGACTGTATTAATAAATATTTAGAAATTTGCATATGATGATACGTAAACATATATATGCATGCAGCTGATACTGGGAATCGTAGCTTCAGCAACGGGGGCAGCAGGAGCGGTAGCGTATATAGGACACAAGGGCAACAGCCATGTGGGGTGGGCGAAGGTCTGTCCCGTTTACGATAAGTTCTGTCAACATCTTGCAAGCTCCATTGTAATCTCACTGTTCGCCGCCATTCTTCTTGTTCTGCTCTCCTTTCTCTCCACTTACTCCCTTTTCTTACGCATTCGTGATTAGCTCCGAATATTAATTTACCGGTGGATCTCCAAATTGAGGGCCAAATCATTGCAGTGATATAATTTATGCCAGTGTTGTGCATGCATTTCTGATTTCTGTAATATATATATCATAAGAGTTCATTTATGTGTAAATTAACGTATGTTTTCTGGTTGTGCAGTATATTGCCCTTTATTTTGTACAGTATATTAATTTGTTTGCTCTAAGTTGTGAACCATGAGCCATGTAATTGAATTGAATGTGAATTTTTATATATATGAAAGTATTATTGCTGGCATGATTTTATAACAAGTTTTAAATTATTTAGGTCCATTTTGATATAAAAGTGTTATGATTTTAATTCACAGTTATTTTATAAGTGGAACACTAACTAGAGAATAAAAGTAAGGGGAAGGGGGGGTGTTTAGTAAACATTTAACTATAACGTAGAAATAGTATTTATCAAATGCTTTAAAGAATCTATTTCAAAAATATTAAAAGCAAAGCGTAAAGGTAGATAAAAATGGTTTGATTGGATTTTTAAAATTATAAATCGAGACCATATTAAATGAAAGTAAAATTAAGCCGAATCAAAATGAGGGAGAGTGAAACGGATCCGAATCAAACCAGTTCAATTTAAATCAGTTCAATTCTTTAATTTTGAGCTTAACCCAAAAAAATGAAAATTTATTGAGCCCATTATATAATTGAAGCCTTTACATTAAGTTTGCTTAGCTCATATTTAACTTAATTGATTAATAATTTTGTCAAAAAAAACTTAATTAATTAACAATAGTATTAATTTTAACTTAAGAAATTAATACTAAGCAATTTCTTGATACGAATGAGGGGGCATTCGAACTCAAGTTCTTTACTTTAACAAAAAAAAAAAAAATATACTGAAATTTCTTTATCATTAAACCATTCATGCAAGTGCCCATTTTAACTTAATTTTTATGAAGTCTAGTTTTAATTGTCTTCTTTCAATTGGTGCTCATACTTGCTATTGCAACTGTTCATTTTTAAAAAAGTTAAAAAAAGGGGTAATTTCCACCCAAAAAGAAAAAAACAATTTCTACTGTTATTTTACAAAATAAAAACAAATTGCTTCTGTTAAAAAAAAAATCAGAAAAAGTAAATAATTTACTATATTGTTAAAATTTCTAGAAAAACAAATAATTTCTTTTAACAAATTATAAATTTCCATATAACTAAAAGTATAATTCAAAAAATACATCCATTAATAGAGATCAATTATCACTCGAAAATTAATTAGATAATCAATTAATTACATAAAAACATTATTCAACTGATATAAAATCCGGATTCCTCTTTAATGTCAACAAAGAATGTGTAGAACATTAAAACCATTACCCACAACAAAGACTCTTTAATTATTCGCAACAAATAGTCTTTTAATTCATGCATATAATAATACTAAATCAGTATAAATCAAAAGGTATTTAGTGAAAAAATAAATAACACGCAAAGAAGCCAAGTTCAAAATCCCTACCCTTTTACATAAAAAAGAACTTTTTTATACACAAAAGAAGAAGCAACATGCAAGAGCGAGATGATGACCGAAATGGGCAAGAAAAGAAGGGAAAGAGGCAGCTTAGGATTTTTTTCATCGTGAGGCAGCTTAGAGTTTCATGGTTTCGTTTTATAGTAAGGGATTGTGACTAGGTATAGCCAAGACTATCGTATTAACATATAACTAATAATAAAAAACTGACACGCATCTAATTATTTAATTTCTTTGGGTCTCAGTTCAATTTTTTATTTTAATAAATCAAACTAAAAATTGAACAATATTTTTAAATATTTTTTTCATTTGATAAATCAAAAATAGAATTGAATATAATTAAAAAGGTTCAACCATTTTTTGTCCACCCTTAATAAAATGTTAATAAAATGTTTGCACGAAGGATATGAAATATTTTTTTTATTTAATATTTATGGTGTATTGACCTAACAGTTGTATATGTGAGTTTCTCTAAAACGTTCTATCTTATATTAATTAGATAAACGTAAAGAAAAAGCTTTAAAATATATTAGTTAAGTAGATCATGTACAGGTAAAATCTGTTAAAAGTAACTTTGATCATAAATAAGTTATTATAAAGAACTGTCAATGTATTCATAATTAGATAATCTATTTAGTTTAGATATTACTGATCTCGAACAATTTCAAAATGATAGACGCAAGTAGAAGATAATATATGTTGAAGTCAAAACTCAACTCAACACGTACAAATAGAACACCTGGACATGGACCTAACTGTTAAATAAGTCCATTTTTGTTAACAAACGTAAATACGTTTTAAGAAAAAGATGAACGTAACAGAGAAAATTGGCCATCCTTACAGATAAATATACATTGGATCTAAGTTTATTAATTATTTATTTTTATTTGATATAAGGAAGTGATTAAAGACGAGAAAATGACATCCTCTTGTTGTTTGATCTATTAGGCCCACGTATTGCTATTCTGACAAATGAGAAAGAAATTAGAAGCAGATTTCAACACACTATCAATCGCCTTTTTGTGGCCACAAAGTTCACAGATTAGGTGAAAGTTAGTCGACTTACGAATGGAGACTAAAGTGTATATATATAAAACCAGAGGTTTAAGTTACTATTTTTTCTTTAATTAACATTTAGTGTTGACATAAATATTTTATACAAACATGAATAATGTAATAAATAATTAAAAAAATTATAATAAAAAAAAGACAAAATAAAGAATATAAATATTTATGTGGTTTAATAATTAATTACATTTATGATAAATCAAAATCTATGCTTCCTATTATTGAATCACTAAGTACCCACAAAGAATACTTTCACAAGAGGTTTCAATAACCTCTCAAGACTCAATTGATGCTAATCTATAGTATTATTTGGTGATTAATATTTATAAAAGTTTATATAATTCTTATGATGTCCCTATAAATTATAATACTTGTTGGAATAAGAGTTTATAAATTTGGAAACTCAAAACTAATTCAAAACTTCAAAATAACTCAAATACGGACTAGGGGCCACGATTGGCGCCTAGACACCACTTTTCAGTGCCTAGGCACTAAAGATACTACCTAGAGTGGTGCTTAAGTGCCAGAGGTGGCACCTAGGTGCCAAGACCTGAGAAAATTTTACTTAGAATTCTTCTTTTCACACCTTTCTCGCGCTTTACACTTCAAGTCCTATTTTGAACATGCTATGTCTTATTGTCTTCATTTTTACTCTTCAAAATACACCATCCATATGATATTTAGTCACTATTTTTACAAATTTATTTATTGATTTAAAATCTACCAAGAAGCTCTCATAGATTCTTCATCTTCGTGTCACCTTACTTGCTCACTTAGAGGTGATTCCAGTTAGGTCTTTACATAGGACGAACTTAATTGAGAGCAATGGTTAAGTCAATATATTTGCGAATATTTAGGCAATAAATTTTTGTTAGACTATTCTCGTCACTTTGAACTATCTCTCTAATGAAATAGAGCTTAAACATCAATGTGTTTTGATCCTTTATGAAACATTTGATACTTGCTTAGGTGTATAACACATTGGCTATCAAAATACACACCGATGTCAATATTTTCAATATCCATCATCTCTGTGCAGATACTTTTTAATCATACAACCTCTTTAATAGCTTCACTCATATCTATTAAGGAGGCCATGTGGTTGATAATGCTGCCACGTGCTGTAAAAACCACCTCTAGCATATACTTCACCAAAATATTGTGAATACGTATTTAGTCAATAACCTCTTTTTGCTGAGATCATCATATAATTTGAATCGATATATTCTCTTACCATTTTACCTCCATTCTCAACCCTTTTATACAATAATAATTGCTTCGACATTCTTTTAAAATGTTTTAAAATCCATTTGATCGCTAGCCAATGATCCTTTTTGAATTTGTCATGTACCTACTCACAATACTTGTAGTTTGAGTTATGTTTGGTCTTGTGCAAACTATAGCATATGCAATGCTTCTAACCGTATTAGCTTATGGTACTTTATTTATCTATAGTTTATCCTTTTCAGTTTCTGGTGACTGTGCTGCTAATAGCTTGAAATGCATGGTCAAAGGAATGAGGATAATTTTTGCATTAGACATATCAAATCTTTCAAGTATCTTGAGTATGTATCTTTATTGTAACAAGAAGATAACATCTTTTCTTTCTTTTATAATACCCATACCCAAAATTCTCCTTACTGCTCCTAAATTTTTTATTTCAAACTTGTTACCCAACTGTATCTTAAACTTTTGTATTTCTTCTATATCATTGCATGCAATCAACATATCCTCTGCATACAAAAGTAAATACATATATAAACCTTTATTCAAGGCTTTAAATTACATACAATAATCATACTTGCTTCTATTAAACCCACAAGTCATCATAAAATCATCAAATCTCATATACCATAGCCTTAGAGATTTTTCAACTCATATAATGACTTCTTCAATAAACAAGCAATCTCTTCTTTACCGGGTTCCTCAAACCCTTGTAACTATGACATGTATACTTTCTCTTCAAGCTCTAATGGAGAAAAGTGGTCTTTATATCCATTGGTTCTACATGTAACTCTAGATTCCATACATAGCTAATAAAATCTTAATAGATGTATGCCTAACTATCGGTGAAAATATCTCATGAAAGTCAATCCCCTCACGTTGAGTGAAACTTTATGCCACTAGCCTAGCTTTAAATCTCGCAGGCTCTACTCTCGATATCTCATTCTTAACCTTATATACCCATTTGCACTCAACTAGTTTTTTTTTATTGTGATATCTCTCTATTAATTCTCAAGTATTATTTTTGAGAAGAGAACTAATCTCATCCTTTATGGTTAGTTGTCAAGTCTCATTACTCTCACTCTTTATAACCTCTCTATATATCTTAGACTCAACAAACTCAAGAGTAAAAGCAGAATTAAAGGCGTGAACAATTAATTCTGCTTATACATGCTTTGTTGGTGGCTTATTTGTTCTCTTTAGCCTATCTCTGGCTAGTTGATATTCTTTGAGTTCTATCTCAAAAGTCCTACTTTATCTTTGGGTGGGCTTTGAAGAGTTAACTGATGTCTTTTGTTCAACTTCAAGGCTTGAATTGTTGAAGTATTGATCTGGAGGCATCTTAGATCTACTCTTAAACTCTACTTCAACCTCAACTATTTTTGTTGCTGAAACTCCCTTTAGCATAGGTTCTTTTATCACTCTCTGTTGACTGGCTTTCAATATTGTCGTCTAATCGAACATTACATTTTTACTTATGCTACTTCTCAATGGCCTAAACTCATGACATCATACATTGTATTCTTTCACACCTTTGAAATATCTTATGAATATCTCTTTTAAGGTTTTAGGTTCTAACTTGCCTTGTCTTATATGCATTAATGCTAGATAACCAAATATCTTAAGGTGATTATACTTAGAAAGGCTGCCTGACCTCTTCTAGTGTCTTAAAGTCTAGAGTTGAGAAAGAACTTCTATTGATCAAGTAGCTTAGCGTCACTATAGCCTCACTCCAAAATGCCTTAGACACTACCACATTGGCAATATACATTTAACTATTTTAAGTAATGTCTTATTCATCATCTCTATCAAATTATTTTGTTTTGGTGTTGATCTCACAGTTTTGTGCTTTTTGATCCCATGCTTGTCACAAAAGCTATCGAACACCTTATTGTAGTACTCGAGATCATTGTCCATTCTTAGTCTCTTTATCTTCTTACCAGTTTGATTCTCTATAATAATCTTTCAAGATTTAAATATCTTACATACTTGCTCTTTACTCTTCAGCACATATACCCACAATTTTCTAGAATAACCATAAATGAATATGAGAAAATAACTCGCCCCACCATGTGTAATTATTTGTGTTGACGTCCAAAGATCTAAATGTATATAATCAAGAGTCCCTTTTGTTTTGTACTCTCTATTATTAAGCTTTACCCTATGTGCTTTTTTCAAGTACATAATTCTAAAAAAACTTCAATGGTTGGAACTTATTCTCTCCAAATGTCTTTTGATCATATAACTCTTTTAGATTCCTTTCACCTAGGTAAACTAGGCTTAGATGCTACAACTTGATTTGTATATTCTCATTATCAATAGAGAATTATGCAGAATCACTCAGTACCTCTTCTTTTAGCACATACACACTGTTGTGTTTATCATCTTTCATCACAACTACAAAACCTTTCAACACCCTCAAAATTCCCCTTTCAACTCTGACAAAACACTTATTCTGATCTAATATATCTAGTGAAATCAAGTTTCTTTTGAAGTTAGAAACATATCTAACTTCTAACAACTTTATTACTTTCCCATCATGTAGCATAAGTCTAACACTACTAATTCTCATCACTTGACAAGCTATGCCATTCTTCATCAATACTTTATCATTGTTAATGGACTGAAAATTAGCAAATAATTACTTATTCAAGCACATATGAAATGTACAATCAGAATTTAAAATTCACTCACCAGAACTTTTACTATAAGAAGCTACAAGAGTTTCTGCGTTATCATAGCTATCCTTATAATCTATAATAGCATCTGATTCTTTCTTTTTATCCTTGGTTTTCTTCTCTGTTTAACCTTTTATGAGGTGCACATTTTTCTTGTAGTCATAGCACTTCCTATGATAGCCTATGGGATTCAATCTTGAGCCATTCTTTGACTTTCATTCTCTTTATACAAGTTTTTCTTTTATAGATAACCTTTCTGCATTGGCATCTTTTATTCCAATTACTTTGAGTTTAGTGATAAATTCACATTTTTCATGATTTAACTCTATCATTTATAGAGTAACGTATCCACAAAGTACTCATAATTATGGGGAAAAGAACTTAATAGGATGATCGTCTATCTTCACATCAATTGTCCCTAAATCGATTATTATCTTGTTAAAGGCATCTATGTAGTCTTTAATTGGCGTTCTTTCTGACATAGATGGATGATAAAGTTTCTTCTTTATATGCAGACGATTCGTTAATGACTTTGTCATGTAAAGATCATCCAGCTTCTTCTAAAGACCAATAACAATCTTCTTACTAACAACCTCCCTCAAAACCTCATCACTCAAGGACAGAATGATTGCACTATGAGCTTTATCTTAAATGTCTTGTCTCTTTACTTCAGATTTAGATGACTCTAGTTTCTTATCTTCGCTAGACAAAGCTGCAGCCTTCTTTAGGTAGAGCCTACTCATTGGTTCACTAATAACGATAACACTTTAATCTTTCACAAATTAAAGTTATCCTCACTGTCGAATTTTTCTACTTCATACTTGGGTGCACTTATGGTTGCTAAACCAAGCTCTGATACTAGTTTGTTGATAGAAATGCTTAACACAAGTATAAATAATGCAACAAACAATGAAGAAATAATAATATAGAAAGAAAGAACACAAGTATTTACGTAGTTAAACAATTGTCTACGTCTACGTCTACGTCTACGACAGATCAAGATATATGTTTCTTATTATTGAATCACTAAGCACCCTCAAAGAATGTTTTTTCAAAAATCACAAAGAACTTTCTCTCACAAGAGATTTCAATAACCTCTCAATACTCAATTGATGCTAATCTATGGTATTGTGTAGTGATTAATGTTTACAAAGATTTATATAATTCATATGACGTCCCTCTAAACCCTAATTCATGTTGGAATAGGAGTTTACAAGTTAAAAAACTCAAATCAATTCAAAGACTTCAAAGTAACTCAAATACAGAGTTGGGGTTGCGATTGGCGCCGAAGATACACCTAAAATGGCGCCTAGATACCACAAAACTGTCTTGGTACTTAGACTTGAGCAAATTTTGCTTAGAATGCTTTCTTTGCACACCCGTTCTTATGCTTTATACTTTCCACCTTATCTCAAATGTACTCCATCTTTTTGTCTTCAATTCTACTCCTTAAAGTACACCATTCACATAATTTTAATCATCATTTTCACATTTAGATATACAAAATTTAAAAATAGTTGAATATAATTTTTGGAGTGCATTTTTTGAAAAAAAAAATGTTTATATTTACTTTTTCATAAACATTCCATAGTTTTACAAAATTCCCTTGAGCTAAAATCACTTTTTGCAAAATAATTCAGAAAAGCAGAAAAGGCCAATGCGGCCTAGCTGTGATTAACAGCTGCTGCTACAATTCATAATCGCAACACCTTTACAACAAATATTTTCTCAATTGTACAACCAAACAATAAATCTTGTTTAAGATAAAAATTATTGTCGTAGAAACAATGTTGTTAGAATTAAAGTTTGAGTAAAGCTACACTTTTTTATAATTTAATAATTATTTAATACATTATTTAATATAAAAAAAATTTAAAATAGTATGGTAGTATTATTCACCAAGTTTTATTGCATAAATTGAGATGCTACACGCAGTAAAAATTCTGATTTTTGTTACCGGCTTATAATTTTCTAGATGCAGACAAAACGCTAGTAGCTCTATATTTGTACAAAAGTAAGAGTTTTATAGAGAGAATTAAATCCTGTTCGTATAGAACATATAAAAAGATTTTTATCGTAACTAGAAGATAAACACCAGAATTCTTCAAAATCTTTTTCGCAGTGCATTCCAACAATTTTCCGACCTTTCTATAACCATGCAAATAATTCAAAATAAAATAAGTGACATTAATGATCTATTTCAACATCCCACATCGTCATTTGTTTAAATGTTAAACGGCTCTGACATTATAAGAATAATGAACATTTGTCAACTATCCTAATCCAGTGAGATCAGTGCTAAATGCTGACATGTACTAGCCAATAGATAAACATTATACCTTTGGTAAGTTTACATAACGTGCAGGGAACTGACTCAATCACCCAATTTTGTTGGTGAGTTTTTCAATTTTTTTGACTTTTTAGTTCACCATGTTCTTATATTTATGGGCACTCAGTACCATCTGCTTTATCAAGCCATACATAATAATTTTAGCCACTAGAAACTATGGCAACGACTGATAAGCCAGAAGCAACGCCACCGAAATCTGAAACCCATTTGCTGCCCCTGCCGCCGCCGCCTGTCCGCGAAAACTTTTTTGCTGTCGCTGTGGCTCTCACTCTCAGAGTCTTATTGTTCGCAGCTACAGTAGTTTCTGTCGTTGTCATGGTCGCCAGCAAGCAATCAGAGCTTGTAAACGCGCCAGCGACAACTTTTAGAGTGAAACTTTCTGCAAAATTTAATCACTCGCCGGCCTTCATGTAAGTTGAAATTTTGCATGCATGCATGCATGCAAAAATAACGTCTCTGAGTTTATTAACATAGTTAACAAATAACGTCTCTGAGTTTATTAACATAGTTAACTCACACGTGAAACATTTTAAGGAAATATTATTTCATAAATTGCATGAAAGCAAGTATAATTTACATCGGTTTTCACACCTTAAACTGTCTTCACACAACGTGCTTGAAATTCTTAAATATTCAAGCTTCTGTAGTTTTATTGATTATCAAAATAGATTTCAGATGCAATGAAGGATTGTTCTCACCTCTTCTTCCTCGCACAAGGGAGAAAATATAAGTCCCCAACACCCCAGTTGGTATCTGAGGTCGATTTCTATCATATTTGAGAATAGATTAATCCGAATTGTGCTATGAATAAACTTAAAATTTAGATTGTGATATAAGTGAGCTCATATAGTACATCTAAACATGGCTTTCAAAAGATTAACTGTAGAGATTTGTAATTTATAATTTTTTACTTTTTATCATATGCCCCATGACACAACCTTTACAAATCAAGAGAGTCCATCCTTTTTCTTTTCCAAAAAATAAATAAATAAAAAATCCTTTATTACATAATGACTTGGTTTCTAAAGGTAAAGAGGTTGCACACCAAATAAAGCTTAGGACCTTTGTTGAAGGAGGTAACACTTGTCTCTTTTTTGAAGTTATGTTAAAGCGAAGAACTCAAAATTCAGCTTAGAACTCTAACCTCCTTGCGCAGCGAAATAACCTATCAATCAAGCAAACACACCAAGAATTTAAAGCAGAAAACAAAAGAGCACAACACAATCTACGTGGTTCGGCCAATCGCCTACGTCCATGGTGGATCCAAGGATCCTAACCTCTCTTATTATAACTCTCTAGAGATTTTACAAGAAAACACAATATGAAGAACCTCAAAAGGACTTAAAGGTTTAGTGAACCCTTACTCTACCACGAACAATGATCACCCAAACAACAGTTCCACCCTAGCGCACACAAGCACTTAGTATCTACCCAGTTCTTCCCTTCTCTTAGAGTCTCTCTCAATGCTTGATATGAAATCAAGGGTTTACAAGTGTTTATATAGAGTATATTTTATGTCTATTAACCCTATTCCTAGTTGGAGTAAGAGTTCACTTGTTTTGAAAGTCCAAAACTTCTCAAAACTCAAAATCCCGAACCAAAACAGACTTTTTCACGCGTTCTGGCGCTGCGGTGCTTGTCCCTAGGAGCTGTAGTGCTGGACAGAATCGCGCCCAGCGCTGCGGTGCTGGGTTACTGTCCTGGGCGCCGCGGCGCTGAGCCCTGCTGCTATCCGCGTTTTCTTACTCCCTTCGCATCTTTGAGTCTTGTTTTGCTTCCCCCTTCGTGTCCCACATGTCCTAGACTTCTCCATACGTATCCCATACGTTTTAGACTTCTTGTAACTCTTCACTTTGGTATTCATCTCAATTCTTGGCCAACTAAGATTGTTGAATCACCAATTATCCAACAACCTCTCACTGTAACTACATATCTTATTGACTTTCTATATAGAGTTAAAGACATATTTTTTTAGATAAATAATGAATATTATTGCTAAAACCAACAAATATAACCAAGTATAAAAATCAAAAGTACCAAATCAAAGACATTACATCTCATAGAAAAACCTAGTAATAAAAAACACCACTTAACTGCCAAGTGATTTATGCTTTGGTTATTTATAACACTTAGACATCTAATCCAAAGAACATTGTTAATATTATGAAAAACATATGAGGTAGAAGGATTTTTATTTTAGAACACGACCTGATTATACTCCCTTCAAATGAAGTAAATCGAAGCCCAGAAAGAGACTCTCTTAGTTGCTGAGGAGATATTTTCCTTGGATTTGTTTGCAGAGAAAAGAAACCTTACGTCGCCAATTGACTGGGCGATGAATGATATGGCAAGCTAGAATGACTTTGTGATAGATTCCACAGAAAAAAAATGCATTGAAAAAAAATGTTAGACTATTTCATGATAGCGACCACAAATAAGGCAAACAGCTGAGGATATGATTCCTCATTTTGTAAGCTTCTCTCTAGTAGATAATTTGTTCCTCAAAGCTAACCAAGTAACAAAGTTGTGTTTGAGAATATGTTGAGAACTCCAAACCGGTTTATACCATCTAACCTTAGTAATGGGGTTAGTAAAGCACCACCATATACTCGCAATTGAGAACTTTCCATTTGAACTTTCCTTCTAGGTAATCACATCATCTTTTGAAGAAATAGAAAAAATTGTTACATATGTGGTTCTAAACATGATTTGTATAGTTGTCCAAGGGGTCTGGTAAAATCCAATGTTTGCCCTACCAAATTGGCATATCGTGGAATGTCAGCATCATTAATGTTCACATTAGGAATTTGTCAACTATAGACTCCCCGTGCAACTATGGATCTCATTAGAAATAGAAAGACTTACCATTTCTTAGTTCATAACTTTTTTATTTTGCTCCTTAAGTCTAACATTTTTTCCTATATCCAACTACAGTCCATTAATTTTGAAATACCCTAAAAACTGAGCCTTCGAAGCTTATTATTAATCACCCATTTAGCTCATAACGATGATTTTACTGTAATCGGATCCAAATATGTTTGGTAACTATTGCAAAATTCTAAGAGATGATTGGTTTTATACCGAGGCCTTCTTCTTTTTTACTTTTACAAACCTCATCCCAAGCCACTAATCCTCTAGCCCTTTGCTGGCCATGTCCATGCCATAAAAACTTATGATATTTGTTTTCAATTTCTTTGATGACATACTTAAGGAGAACAAACATTGAACACTAATATATATGCACACTCAATAAGACAGAGTTGATCAATTGTAACCGCCCTGCATAATTTAGAAATTTCACAGTCCAGCTTAATATCCTAGCTGTTATTTTACTAATTAGCTCCTGACAAAAGTATTTTTTAAGTCTTCCGGAGATTAGAATAATACTTAAGTATTTGACAGGTAGAGTACTAATTTGAAACTTAGTAAGCTACAAAGTAGCCTCATTGAAAGAATTAGGGACATTTTCAAAGAAAATAAAATTCTTACTAACGTTGATCAACACACCAAAAACTATGAAGAAGTCATTTAACACTTTCTTAAATTGGCAAACCGAGCTGACATCACCATGAGAAAATAGAAATAAATCATTGATAAATATCAAATAATTTAATCTTAGTCTCTTACACCCAAGGTGAACTGATTCTGAGGAATACTGCTTAAATTTCTACTAAAGTACTCCATAGCTAACACAAAAAGTAAGGAGGACACGAGATCTCCTTGGCATAAATCTTATTTTCCCCAGAAAAAATTCTCTAAACTGCCATTTATCATAACAGAGAATATGCAGGTGCTAACACACACTATGATTAGTCAGACAAAAGAGTATGGAAAGTCAAGCCCTATCAAAACTTCTTCATGAAAATCACAGGCAAACGAGTCATAGATTTTATGAAGATCTATCTTGAGGGCACATTTTGACACTCTACAATTACGATCGTAACCCCTCGCCAATTCATAAGCTAGTAAAATATTATTTACTATCTTTATATGAGTAATAAAAGATAACTGATTGGGATTAATCGGACATTCTCTTTTTATAAACTTTAACATTATTAAGAATATTTTTTTCCCACAAAAATTAATGTAAAGTAGTATGATGAGTTTAAAAGAGCATACTTGAATTCATACAAAACTTTCAAAGACTCCTCTTATTTCAACGATTGCTGCTTCAACAATTCAAATCCAACAAATTTTCTTTCTATAATAATCTTAAAGAAGGAAAAGAAGATAATGAAGGTAAGTGACACTTGTCTCTAATAAAGCAAAGTTGGTAGAGTACCTAAGTAATACGGCACTTACCTAAATCCTTTAATATATTAATTAACATTTAATTGATTCGACAGAATAGAAAGATTTCCTTGTAGGATAATGCTAAGCAAAGGAGCTTATGAATGCACTTATAACAAAAAAAATATACATATATCTCATAAAAAATTTACAAAATCATCCCAGATCAACAACATTTAGATGGAGATAACAACAACAAATCGGAGTAGGTAAAACAGACAAAGTTATTCTAGATCAGCAAAAGATCCAAATAAAAGAAAGCTACTATTGATTAAAATTTATGTGAAAATTTATCTTTATCATTATATATATGTGAAAAAAAAAGAATTTGATAATTTAGTTCTTATGTTTTTATTAAATTACTTAGTCTCTAATATTTTAAAACTTATCAATTACATGTTTATTAAAAATATTTTTACTATTAATTTTATTCTTGAAATATATTTTTTTTACTACTATTTCATTCCTGAAATATAATTATTTTTGTTCCTTAATAATTTTTAACAAAAATATAAATATTAAAATGTTAATTTTCCAAGTGAAAAGGAGGAAGATCCACTAAGGAGCAAGTTACTCCCTCCTCTTCTTTATTCATTCTTAATGCTCATAAAAGCTCTAAGTTAATTTAATTTAAAAATATAATTTGCGCAGATATTTCGTAGCGGCATTATCAGTTGCTGCCATATACAGTGTCATCTCAATCCTTGCATCACTTTCAGTCGTCTTGAAGCCCGCCTTCTCCAAAAAGTTCTTGCTCCATTTCGCATTCTGGGACGTGGTAAGTTATCTAGCTTTTAGATGAATTTGCATAAGTCAGTCTAGTAAAAATGATCTTTGTTGAGTTCGTTCGGACACTATAAGTTAGTGTTATATACATATATATATATATATAAATATGAGTGTTAAAATGCAAATGTTTCTAAAATTTTAAAATTGAACTTCCAAAATAGTGTTGTTTCAGGTTATTTTTAAGAATAATGCTAAAAAATTTTAAATAATATTTTAAATTTTTATATTTAAAATGATGTGTTTAAGTTATTATTGGTTGGTGAAATGATGTAATGAGTGATTTTAAAATTTATATTATTTTATCACTTAATAATTACTTGTTATCTTAATTTAGATTACAAAATTTAAAATATAATTTAAAAAATATAATATTTCTCTATTTTTAATATTCTCGTATATATCTTAAGAGTAATACTATACTTCTTAAATAATAAGTTAAATTTTTTATCTGAAATGATGTGTCAATCAATCATTAAATAATAAAATTGTATAAAATTTAAAATTAAATATCATATAATTTCACTATTTAATAATTATTTAAAATAAAAAATTTTAAAATATCATTTAAAAAATATAGTATTATTCATATCTTAAAACTAGTATTATTCTCTAAAAAAAAAAAATAACTAAAACGTAAAAATAAAAGAATGTTAACAAAGATTTCCTAAATTGCCTTATGGTGATATGCAGCTGATGGTGGGGATCGTAGCTTCAGCAACCGGTGCTGCAGGAGGCGTTGCGTATATCGGATTAAAGGGCAACAGTCATGTGGGATGGACCAAGATCTGCTCCGTTTACGACAAGTTCTGTCGACATCTTGGAAGCTCCATTGCAATCTCATTGTTCGCCGCCGTTCTCCTTGTTCTTCTCTCCATGCTATCTACTTATTCCCTTTACTTACGCACTCGTGATTAGATCGACCAGACATGTATCCAAATTCCGGCCAAGCCATTTCAGAACTGTGTCTGTCTGTTAATTATGTTGTGCATACCAATTTCTAGGGTCGACTTGTAGGCAGTTTATTTTGTTTTAACGTAGTTAGTACAGTTATTTGAAAGTTTGTTAACCAAGAGAGATGCAATTGATGAATTGAATGATAGTTATTTAAAAGTTTGTTGGAGTATTTCTCGTAGTACTTGCTTGAATAGATATATGTCAACAATTAGAATATAAACGCAACCATTGAATTCAAACAGCTTTAAATTAATTACATATTAAATGACTCTGGGCGAAGGCTTAGACTTTGGAGTTTGGTAGTTGTTGGCGACCTTTGGGTGGTTACGTCTTGTTTGTATGATTATTTAATTTTTTTTTTATTTAAAGGAGTGAAAAATTTTTATTAAGAAAAATACACTACAAATCTTTTATAGATAGTGGCCAATTGCAATGAACATGTAAATTGAAAATAGAGAAAAATGATTAAGGTCCTCAGTTTTTGTGTTTACTCCACATCGGATAGGATAAGCTTGAGGAAATAGATACAATAATTTTTTATGTTTTAAGATTAATAATAAAGATCCTTTGACCAAACTATCGTGTAAAAGATTACCATGGGTTTGAGTCACCCCATCTTAAATTTTCACGCCTAGCCCGTGTTAGAATTATCACTCCATCTTGATAAAGAAGGATATCCTTTAGAGGAAAAAAAATGGTTTATGTATTAACTAATTCATTTTATAAATATCAATCTAAGGGTAATATAGTTTATGTATAAAAATAAAATAAACTCTTTCTGTAAAATTCAAAGGAGGGTTTGTTCGCATTTAATGTTATTTAAGAGTACCATTATTGTTTTTGTACTTAAATTTATCGCAGTAAATTAAAGCGATATAAGTGTATGAGTGAATTTCTGCGTTTTGTCAAATTTAGACCAATAACTTTTTGTATAAGGAGAATTGCTAAAAGATAATGACAATTTTTTAACAGTTGCATAATCTCTGTTTTTTATTTTTTTCAATCGATCAATAGCTTTTTAAACTGGATTAAAAAAATAAATCCGCAAATGAGAATCCTTGTAACAGACAGGATCCTTCTTAATATATCCTTTTGTACTAAAAATTGCGCAGGAAAAAACTAGGTCAATGTCCGCTTAGTAACAACATAATCCACAAAATAGAAAATCATGAACTAACAGTCAATAATAAGACAAAGATTAAACAGATTAAACAATTTTAGCTAAATAATACGTTATTCTCGATCCTGGAATTCTCTGGGCACCGCAAAGGCTTGCAATATTATTGAATTAATATCTTTTTAAACTCAAATTTGTGATTTTTCCTCGTCCCTGATTAGTTGAATATTTACCTTTAAATTATCGTTTAATTTTACTCTCTCAAGAAAGTCTCAGGCTGTTTTCTGTTAAAATTACAATACTAAATTAAATTAATTACAATACTAAACTCAGATTAAGTCTAAATATTTACAAGTTCAATTTTTAAAAATTTTAAATTAGGTAAAAAAATTTAAAATTAATAATTTAGAAGATAAGTATTATAAATTTGTGTGATTAATAAATTTTTACATTATTTATTTGTGTGATTTTGGTTTGTTATAATTAAGTATAAATATTCTCCTTTCTCATTTAGTTTTGCAAACAAGTAAGTTAAGCATAAAGAGTTGATTAAGTATTTGATCAATTGTTGAGAGTTTAGTGTGTTAGAGAGTTGAGCAAATAATAAGCTCAACAAAGAGTGTGTGAGTGTTGAGTTGTGAGTGTTGTGTTGTAAGTGTGAGAGAGTGAGAGTTTTTAAAATTTGTATTGTAAATTTTAAGTTTGTTGTATTAATAAAAGTGTTCCATTTGTACTCTATTATTCTCAACAATTAGTATCAAAGTGGGACTGTTTGGGACTGCTCAAGTTGTAGGATTTCTAAGAATTCTGAATATGCTCTGTGGTTGCAGTTTTGACTGATCTTTCACATCAAAAAGGGCTTCTAGAAATTGTGAGTGAGTGAACTTCTGTGTGTCGTGAGTAGTCTGTGACTCTGTAAGTTTGTTGACAAAACTTGTTTGGTATTACTGAGGTACTGCTAACATGATGGATGACCTTCAAGTCGTTGGAGGAATCAAGAGGCTTAACAACCAAAATTACAATACATGGGCAACATTGAAGGAGTCTTACCTTTAAGGTTAAGATCTTTGAGAGGTCATTGGCAGGAATGAAGTGAAGCAGCCAGCAGACGAAGCCACTTTAAAGAAGTGGAAGGTGAAAACCGGTAAAGCTATGTTCGCCATTAAGACCATAGTTAAAGAAGAAATGTTAGAGTACATAAAAAAGGCCAAGACGCCAAATGAAGCATAGGACACTTTTGCATCACTCTTCTCAAAGAAAACTAATATACGACTACAGCTTTTAGAGAATGAACTGTTGTCAATTGCACAACGCAACATGATGATCAACGAATACTTCACAAAGGTAAAGTCCTTGTGTCGTGAAATATGTGAGTTAGATCTTGCCGCTGCTATTGCTGAAACTATGATAAAAAGAATTATCATCCATGGTTTGAGGCCCAAGTATAGAAGTTTTGTTACTACTGTATAAGGCTGGCTAACCCAACCATCTCTCATTGAATTTGAAAATTTGCTTGTTGATCAAGAAGCGATTGTCAAGCAAATGAGTGGGGTCTCTTTAAAAAGCGATGAAGAAGCATTCTACATCGATAAAAGAAAAGGTCGATTTAAACGACGTGCTGGTGGAGGATCTAAAAGAGATTATGACAAGATAAAGAGTTATCACCAAGAAGGTAGCTCACAAATAGAGGGAGTATGGAGGACTCGCGACATTGGTAGTCAGTCCAACCAAAAGAAAAGGTTTGAAGGACAATGCTATAATTGTAGAAAAATAGGACACATGGCAAAAGATTGTTGGTCCAAGAAAAAGTCTGCTGAGGGTAATGCTACCACATCAAACTTAGAAAGAAAAAGTAAAAATGAGTGGAATACTAAACATTTGTCGCTATAGAGGAAGAAGACCTATCACTCTCAGTGATAATGCATGGACGGATTGACTATGAAAATGATTGGATCGTCGACTCAGGATGTTCAAATCATATGACTCGTGGCGAAGAAAAGCTGGAAGATATGACTAAGTACAAAGGAAGTCGCGTGGTGGTGACAACCAATAACTCAAGATTACCTATAGCTCACATCGGTAACACAGTCCTTGCACCTCGTTACAGTTCTAACAAGGTAACACTTCAAGATATCTATCATGTCCCCGGTATAAAAAAGAATCTATTGTCAGTATCATAGTTAACATATTCTGAACACTATGTCTTGTTCGGTCTACAAGATGTTAATGTGTACTAAGATTTATAAATCATGGGAACACTAACAATGGAAGGACGACGACTAGAGTAAGTCTATGTACTATCAGCAGAGTCAGTTTATGTAGACAAGACTCGAAAGAATGAGACAATAGATTTGTGGCATACACGATTAGGACATGTAAGTTATCATAAGTTAAAAGTGATGATTAACAAGGCAATGCTTAAAGGTCTACCTCAACTTGATGTGAAAGTGGATACAGTATGTGCGGGATGTCAGTACAGCAAGACATATCAACTACCATATGAGGAGTCAAAGTTTAGAGCTAAAGAGCCATTGGAGTTGGTTCACTTTGATGTGTTTGGACTTATCAAGCAGCCATCAATTAGTGGTATGGGGTACATGATGACATTTATTGATGACTTCTTGAGGTATGTATGAGTTTTCTTTATGAAGAAAAAATCAGTAATTTTTTGAAGTTCAAGGAATTTAAAGAAACAACTAAAGGAAAAGTCGGAAAGAAGATTCATTGTCTCCGCACAGATAATGAAAGAGAATATACCTCTGATGAGTTCTCACAATATCTTCGAGAAAATAAGATATGACATTAGTTCACATGTGCCAACACGTTACAACAAAATGGTGTTACAGAAAGGAAGAATCGGCATCTTGCAGAGATTTATAGAATTATGTTGCACGCAAAAAATGTACTAAGAAGATTTTAGGCCAAAGGAATGAAGACTGCAGCCCATGTGATTAATAGGCTTCTTCAACCAAGGTTAGGTTTCATATCACCCTTTGAAAAGTTACGGGATATGAAACCTACAGTGAGTCATTTTCGAGTATTTGGTTGTATATGCTATGTGTTTGTGCTAAATCACCTGAGAAACAAATTCTACAAAAAGGCAATCAGGTATATCTATGTTGGATATGATAACCAGCACAAAGGATGAAAATGTTGTAACCCTATTAGTGGGCGGTGCTACACATCAATAAATGTGGTGTTTGATAAAGCATCTTCATAGTGGTCACCACAAAAAGAGGAGCTTCTAGATTCAAAAGAAATAGAAGAACGACTACAACACAAGATAGATGAGCAAATTGCTGAAATCAGACCGAGCCAAGAAGACCTTGATAAGGAAAGCAGTGATGACAACACCGAGTAAGAGACAACTCAAATTCCTTGGCAAATTGCCATCTATCAACAACCAACAACAGAGGCCAAATATGAAGGAGCAGAACCTACAACCCCTCAATCTCAAACTTGAATGTCAATAAGAATACGAAAGCTTAATCCCAAATATGCTAATGCAGCTATGGCGAAAGAGGAAAATGTTAAGGAGCTTACGACTTTTGAAGAAGCATTACAGAGCTCTGAATGGATTAAAGCTATGGAAGAAGAAATCATAGCGTTGGAGCAAAATAAAACTTGGGATTTAGTGCCAAAGCCAAAGGATGCGAAACCTATATCTTGTAAGTGGATGTATAAGATCAAAAGACGTCCTGATGGATCGGTGGAGAGGTATAAAGCTCGGTTGGTAGCTCGAGGATTTTCTCAACAATATGGACTAGACTATAATGAAACATTTAGTTCAGTAGCCAAGATCACCACAGTAAGAGTTCTACTTGCATTGACAGCTAGCAAAGGTTGGATATTATGGCAAATGGACATAAAGAATACTTTTCTACATTAAGAGTTGGATCGGGAGATCTACATGATTCAACCAATGGGATTTGAAAGTAAATTTTATCATGATTATGTGTGTAAATTGAGAAAGGCATTAGATATATTAAAGCAAGCTCAATTTCTAACACATGGTGGTTACTCTGTAGCACCAGCTGATTCTAGCCTATTCGTCAAAGTTAATGGAAAGAAACTTGCAATTGTGCTGATATATGTGGATGACTTAATTATCACTGGAGATGAAGAAGAAGAGATTTGTCGAATAAGAGAGAATTTGCCAGTTCGCTTCCAAATGAAAGTGCTCGGACAACTTAAGCATTTCCTTGGGCTCGAAGTTACTCGGACAGTAGAAGGGATTTTTCTAAGATAACAAAAATATGCCAAAGATTTGTTGCAGAAGTTTGGGATGCTAGAGTGCAAGCCTATTTCAACACTGCTGAAAGCTAATGCCAAGTTGTGTGGTTATGAAGGAAAGGATTTAGAAAATAGAATTATATATCGACAACTGGTAGAAAGTCTCATTTATTTGACATTGACTCGACCAGACATTTTTTATGCAGTTGGAGTAATAAGTCGATACATGCAAAATCCTAAGAATCCTTACTTAGAAGCAGCTCAACGGATATTGAGATATGTGGGAGGCACAATTGACTGTGGTCTCTTCTATAAGAAAGACCAAGATTATAAAATAATTGACTATTGTGATGCTGACTATGCTAGAGATCATGACACACGACGTTCGACCATTGGGTATTTTTTCAAGATTGGTTCAGGAACAGTCTCTTGATGCAGTAAAAGGCAACCGACTGTATCATTGTCAACTATTGAAGTTGAGTACAGAGCAGCAGCAATGATAGTTCAAGAAAGTACATGGTTGATGCAATTGATGGAAGATTTACATCAACCAAGAGATTATAATGTGTCAATATATTGTGATAATCGGTCAGCAATCTGTTTAGCAGAAATTTTAAATTTTCATGCAAGAACAAAGCATGTGGAGGTGCATTATCACTTTATCCGGGGGAAAGTTCTGCAAGAAGAAATTGAGTTGCTGTATGTTAAGACCGAAGATCAAGTGACCGGTTTGTTCACAAAAGGCTTGGGTGTTGATAAGTTTGAAAAGTTTTGAAGACAACTCAACGTGGTTAGAAGAACGGAAGTTGGTGTTGAGCAAGAGTGTTAAAATTACAACACCAAATTAAATTAATTACAATACCAAGCCCAAGATTAAACTCAAATATTTACAAGCCTAATTCTTGAAATTTCTAGATTAGGTAAGATATTTTAAAGTTAATAATTAAGGAGATAAGTATTATAAATTTGTGTGGTTAATAAATTTTTATATTATTTTATTTGTGTGATTTTGGTTTGTTGTAATTAAGTATAAATACCCCATTCCCTCATTTAATTTTGCAAGTAAGCAAGCAAGTTAAGAATAAAGAGTTGATCAAGTATTTGATCAATTATTGAGAGTTTAATGTGTTAGAGAGTTGATTAAATAATAAATTCAACAAAAAGTGTGTGAGTGTTATATTGTAAATGTGAAAAAGTGAAAATTTTTAAATTTTGTATTATAAATTATAAATTTATTATATTAATTAAAATATTTTATTTATACTCCATTAAACTTTGGAGTTTAAAGAACTTGACCAAATCAAAGGCCAGAGCCAGCTGTATGAAATGGCTGACCCATTAATAAATAATTACAAAATTTGTCTAGACTTGCGATAATTATGTTCACAACTATTGTATAATCAAGCGGCAAATCTTCCTTTCCCTTTTACAATCAAACAAAGTCAATGTTGAGCATATAATATAAAGTTTTTAAAAAATGGGAAAATCATCCAGTTTGATTCCATTGCAAACTTCTTAAATATTAGAAGTCTCTTAATCCTTAAATGAGCTAGCCATTGTCAAAGGTCCCAACTCAGAATAAGAACGCAAATACCAGCTAATAAAGAATATATTTACAATTCAATTCAATTGATTACTTGACGTGCAGGAAACTCCCAATTCTATTGTTTATTTGACCTCTTAATCTGCCCTAATTTCGCATATATATACTCACTCATCGTTCATTTTTCCTGTGTACATCAGTATCTACATATTCGAGAGAGTCTTGAGTGCATTTGTTGCCATGGCATCTAGCGATAAGCCACCCACCCCATCAAGATATGAAGCTCCAACTACTCGTGTAAACTATTTTCCTACTGATGCTGCTCTTAGGGTCTTATTGTTCTCAGCTTCTCTTGTTTCTGTTATTGTCATGGTCACTAGTAAACAAACAGAGGTTGTACCTGTGCCAGGATTGCCTTTTACAGTGCCAGTTCCAGCCAAGTTTAATCACTCTCCTGCCTTCATGTAAGAAACTACACGAGTTTTATGTACACTCCTATCTCTTTAAAAAAAGAAAGAAAAAATTCGATCTTTCTTCATTATTGACGCTTATAAAAGTTTCAGTTTAATCTAATATTTTCTTTATGCAGATATTTTGTAGCAGCATTATCCGTCGCTGGCTTGTACAGCATCATCACATCACTTCTATCACTGTCCGCCATCTCAAAACCAGCTTCAGCTTACAGGAAAACGTTACTGCTCCTGTTTGCCATCGGGGATGTGGTAATCCCTCTTTATACTTAATTTCAATACGTAAATACCTCTTTATATCTTTATATGTATACACTTTCGAATTGACCAGAGATAATAATGATTAATATTCTGTTAAATAGGCGACCAAGTCTTTTCTTGACAAATTGAACTTGCTTATTATGATGCAGCTGATCCTGGGGGTGGTGGCTTCAGCAACCGGTGCCTCAGGAGCGGTTGCATACATCGGATTAAAAGGCAACGATCATTCCGGGTGGAACAAGATATGCTCGGTTTACGACAAGTTCTGTCGACATGTAGGAAGCGCCACCGCAGTCGCATTGTTCGGAGCCATTGTTCTTGTTTTCCTCTCCTTCCTATCCACTTATTCCCTTTACAAAAGGATCCGTGATTAGAGATCCTAAATATCCGAATTCCATCAGCCAGGTCATCACTGTGATTCTGTTTGATGTCGTGTTTGTGCATTAGTGCATATATAATTGTGTGTATCTGGAGTCTCTTGTCTGTAAATAGTCTACTTGTGCAGCGTTTGTGCTATAATTTAAATTTTTAGTGTATTTATTTGTAAGACTTTAGTCAATAATTGAATTAATTTTTAATGGGAGCATTATTGCTAGGATAAGGTTGCATTTGCTTGTACTTAGCTAAGAGGTATGAAAGAAGAGCAAATGAATAAGTTGGGAAAGTTGGATTTACAGAAAAGATTTAAATTTCGAAGTCTCATTAACTTCTGTCGAAGATACGGAAATACAACTCATAGTATAGTATTCTTTTTTTGGTCAACAGTGAAAAATTTTATTATATAAAAAAAAAGTGACTTATCGCTTACAAGTGAGAAAAGCTAATATAGACGAGACAAAGATAAATAACAAATGCATGATAAATACAAACGAAACAATGTAAAATGCGAGTTTATATTATCCTTAAATAACAACTTCATAATCTCTAAAGGTAGTGTTGATATTGTTGGATTCCAAAATTCTAGCATCACAGGTTTGATATCAAATGTTGAAATACTTTAATTAATACTATTGTACATTGAACATAATATTTACAATATAAACCTTAATAATTATTATTCTTTCTTATTTATATCATAATACTCACAACTCAATATTTATACATACTTTTTGTTAAATTTATTATTCTTATTCAATTCTTTATCACTTTTTCCTACTTGATCAAGTTCCAAACTTGGATCACTTCTTTATTATTAGATCAAGTTACTAAACATTTGATATCTCTTTACACTAGATCAAGTTCTTTTCACTTGATTTTTAAACTAAATTGAGAGGAGGGTATTTATACTTGTTGTCACTAAATCAAAATCACATAATAAAATATTTTAAAAATTTATTAACCACACAATTTTTTATACTTATCTCTTTAACCAATTACTCTTAAAATATCTCTATTAACCTTGAATAATTTTAGAATTTGGGTTTGTGTTTTGATTTTAGAATCCTTCATATCTTGGGTTTGAGTTTTGATTTTAAAATTCTCCATATATTGGGTTTGTGCTTTAGTTCTATAATATTTCATGACTTGGGCTTGGGCCTTGAATCTTGAATGTTTCATATGTTGGGCTTCAACTTTGAAGTATTAGATTTTATTATGATCCTAAAGTTGGTATTGAAATTTTTAAAACTCCTCCTCAACACCAACTTTCTCTTTGTTGTAGTATTTCCCTTTTCTTTTCCTTTAGTCTTTAGCGTGAGCAAAGATTTTCTTTTTTCCTCAAGTATCTTTTCATATACCTCTAGCTCCTTATTTTTTGGTCATTTGTAGGATTCTCCTTATTGGCATCTACAACCTTTTCATTTTCAATATGTTTCTCAACATTTATCTTGTTTTTATCAGCAACAGGTTCTTCACCCACTAGGGAAATTTCATAATTTGGAGTTTCCTAAATATTGCGACCAGGTTCTTTATGTTTATAGCTCAAATGCTTTTTCTTAGAGGCACTACCATCAAACACCACTACTTGTGTACGCTTATTCAATTCCTTTAATTTTGCAAGAGCTATGCTCTTCTTGTCTCTCGCCCATTCTTCTTTCGCCTTTTAACATTGTTTCATGTATTCTTTGTTTGGTTCTCTCATTTTAGAATATTATGCCTAGCTACCACTTGTTTTAAACATAAGTGCCACAAATTCTCCCATTTTCTTTTCTTGATGATGAGACTCGGCCTTTTCAGTAATCTCTTCACCATCTTTCTTGCTGCTAAACTCATTCGGCTTAGGAGCTTTAACTTTCGGTGCATCTATTGTAACTTGAGCGATAGCAATCTCATTAGCCACCATTTGTTTACACAACACCACATCCTCTTTAGCAGTTTTAAACCCATTACATAACTTTTCCACTTTGTTATGAAGTTTTTTCATTGTAGAATTGACCTCTTCTTGAAAAGACTTGGTCTAGTCCTGTTGCGTGCTAGCACAACTTTTGATGGATAAGTCAATAAAGAAGCACAACTTATCCCATTAAGTATCAAGGTCCACCTCGACCTTCCCCACTTGCTGCTCTAAATTCTTATGACAATCTATTGCCTTTCCCATAATACCATAAAGCTACTATATACTTATATGATATAGACATCATGAGTCAATGGTCTAATCATTTTCATAATCACTTCATTCATGAATTATTGCTGAGAGTGATAAGTCTTCCTCCTCTATAACGATCGACGCTTTAGCATCCTACTCTTTTTCATATTTCTTTGATAAGTTTGAGGTGACAACATTACCCTCAATAAATCTTTTCTTAGACCAACAATCTTTTGTCATGTGTCATGCTTTTCTACTATTATAGCATCTCCCTTTAAACCTTTTCTTTAAACTGATAATCATTGTCGCGAGTTCTCCATACTGCTCTTATCTGTGAAATACCTTCTTGATGACTCTTTATCTTGTCATCATCTCTTTTAAATCCTCTACCAACATGCTGTTTAAATCGATCTTTCTTTTTGTCGATATATAGTACTTTTTCATCACATTTTAATGAAACCCTACTCATTTTCTTGGTAATCGCTTCTTGATCAACAAGTAAAATTTTAAATTCAACGAAAGATGATTGGGTTGGCCAAGCTTGTACAGCAGTAACAAAGCTTTTATATTCAAGCCTCAAACTATGGATGATAATTTTTTTCATTCTAGATTCAGCAACAGTAGCAGCAACATCTAACTTAGATATTTAGCGGCATAAAGACTTTACTTTTGTGAAGTATTGGTTGATTGTCATATTGCGTCGTGTTATCGATAATAGATCATTCTCTAGAAGCTATAGTCGTGTGTTATTTTTCTTTGAAAAGAGTGATGCAAAAGTGTCTCATGCTTCATTTGACATCTTAGCCTTCATTTAGCTTCAACATTTCTTTTTGTCAACTGTGATCTTAATGACGAACATAACATTACAAACTTTCACCTTCCACTTATTTAAAGTGGTTTTTTTCTATTAGCTGCTTCATTTCATTCCCGCCAATGATCTCTCAAAGATGTTGGCATTGTAGGTAAGACTCCATCAATGTCGCCCATGTATTGTAATTTTGGTTGTTGAGCTTATTAATTCCTCCAACTATTTGAAGGTCACCCATTGTGCCAGCAAAACTTCAATAATGCTGGACAAACTTGATCTCAAACTGTAAGCTTATAGAGTTCCAAACTCTTTATAACTTAAATAAAGCTTCACTAAGGTCAATCCCTGACTGTTTCGCTGTTACTCTTAACAACACTTTCATTAGCACCATAGTAACAATACTTACGGTTTTGTTTATATAAATTTTCTGCCAGAAAAGTTTTCAGGAAAGATTGGAGGGGTTACAACTGTCCCATTTAAAATCTAGACTCCTTAGGCAATATTAGCCTTTTTGACAGAACTTTCATAGGCATGCACTATAATACCAGGCTCTGATAATGGTACCGTTTTTGTAAACAATACCTGTATAAACAGTACTTTAACTACTATTTTACACTCCGAATAACTTGGTTCTGATACCAATTGTTAAATTCCAGGATCCAAGAACCACAACTTTAATACCAATTATTGAACACAATGGAGCATAAATGGGTCACTTTAATTAATACTCTTATACACTAAACACAACACTCACAATACAAACTTTAACAACTATCACTCTTCCTCAGTTATAACACAACACACATAACTCAATACTCACATACTTTTTGTTAAGTTTATTATACTTGTCCAACTCTCTATCAACTCTAAACACTCAACACATGATCACTTTCTCCCACTTGATCAAGTTCCTAACTTGATTAGTTCTTTATCATTAATCAAGTTTTTAAACACTTGATCAAGTTATTAGACACTTGATACCTCTTTACACCAAATCAAGTTCTTTTCACTTGATATCTAACTTAAATAGGGAGGGGGGATATTTATACTTGATGTCATTAAATCTAAGCCACATAATAAAATATTCTAAAAATTTATTAATCTCACAATTTTTCATACTTATTTCCTGAAGTAATTACTCTTAAACTATCTCCACCAATATTGAATATTTCTAAAACTTGAGCTTGGCCTCTGGTTCTAGAATTCTCTATATCTTGAATTTAGACTTTAATTTTAAAATCCTCTATATCTTGAGTTTGGACATTAATTTGAGAATCCTCCAAATTTTGCGTTCGAGTATTGAATCCAAAATATTTCATATGTTGCACTTTAGCTTTATAGTATTGAATTTTGTTATATGCTTAAAGTTGGTGTTTTTAACATATATATCTCAAGTTGGTATTTTATAACTTCGTAAAATTGGTATTTTCCTCCATCTGCGAAGATATAATAAAATTGTTTAGAGAAGACATGCTACTCAAGTTTTACTGTGTTATAGCTCCTCCCTCGTCTTGAACAATTTCCTGAAATCAACACCACTCATTCAGAAACAATAAAATATAACTAATGGAACATCATGAACATGGAGCTAAACTGTTAAATAAAGGCAGCCGGCATGTTAATATATTTAAAGAGATCAAACATTCTAAGTCGTCATAAAATAAAATGATATACGTTCTTCTCGGCTCTGCAGGAAGTTTCAAGGAACTGCAAATTCTGGCATTGTTACAGTGAAAACAATATTTTTTGAATTAAGACTTATACTTCTTCATATATCCTCCTTGACTAGAAAGAATTTTTTGATGATCATAAGCTGAATATTTATATTATAGAGAAGTTTTACTTCTATACATATGAATAGTTGTGTAAAGAATAACGATTCCTTCGAGTAATCAAAGGTCGGAGCCAGCTGTATGTAAAGGCTCCACGACAATAATTAACTATGAAGTCGGGACAACTTGCGTTAATTTATTATATGTTCAGAAATATCCCACAATCCAGGAGCAAATCTTCCATTTTCTCTCAGAATTAAGCAAAGTTATTTTCGAGCATATAATATGAAGTTTTTAAAGTAACAAAATCTATCCAGTTTGATACTATCACGAATTAAACGAGCTGGCCATTATGACAGAACCCAACTCAGAAAAATTCCCACACGGCCACCACACATACTTTATTATTCATTATACATAGTTAAATGGGATATAATTTCTGGTCACGAAGCTTATACTGAATTTAAAAGTAGATTTCTGAGTAGACTATTTTACAATATATAATATTTTATTCAATTCACTTGACGTGCAGGAAACATTGAATTATACTGCTTTCTGATTTGTTGGTTCTCTTCGAGTTCGGTCTATATATATAAATAATTTAATAGATTATGTAATTTATTATATTTAAAAAATAATTTAATAAATTACGTAATTTATTATATTTTTTATTATTTCTTTATTTATTTATATATATATTGTTAGGATATTAACCTAAGCTTTATAATTTAATCCTACTTACTACAATTTAATACTTTTTAGATATTTACTTTAGCTGTAACTTTGATATTACTTGTTAAAATTTTTATGTATTTTAATACTTCTATGATATAATTGGTATTTAACAACTTAAGACCCTAAGCGCGCAAGGAAGATTTCACTCACATGTAAAATAAAGATAAAAAAAATCACACACACAATAGACATAAACAATCAATTACACAATGCACAATATATATGGTTCGGCAACAAATGCCTATGTTAATAGTGGATCATGGAATCCTAGTTTCTTTTATTCATTTAACAAAGAACTCAAGATCACAAAAATCTAAAACAAGAGACTGTTAAGGAATACATCAATAGACAAGCTCCCACAAAGAATTTATTAGTGATCTCTTACACTTAAGATCTTTTATGACACTCTTCCCCGCACACACTCAGTACTAAAGCTACCTCAACTCAGTATTCTCTCTCTTGTTGTTGCATTGACAATTCTAATGAATTACAAGGGTTTATATAGGCTTCAAACCGTTTCTAAAAACCCTATTTCTTATTAGAATAAGAGTCCATGTAATAAGAGAAGTCAAAATCGACTCAAATTAATCAAGTTGACTTAAAAAATGCAAATTTTCAAAAGTGGGTGCCGCGGTGTCAATGTGATCCCGAAGTGGCCACAAGGCCAAGACTTGGACAAGGTCTCCTCTTGCGTCTTCTCGTCCTTTCTCACTTCTGGCTCTCTATTTTTATCCATTTCTCGAATGTCTAATGCAAACTCGACCTCGTGTCGACTCCTCATTAGTCTCTAACTCAAACTTGAATTTGAATCCCTAAATTCTAACAAATCTCTCATTGATTCTAAATCTCTTCAAGAAAATTTTCAAGTTCCATCTACCAATGCTCAATTACTCTAGTGTTGGTTCAGTTAAGTCTTTGTATTGACTTAACTCTATTAAGGCTCATGACTTTGATTTCTAAAGATTCTGAATGCTTTTCTTTTCGGGTAGCCTTTGTAATGTGATTTACAGAGTCACTCTCGACTCTATCATAATACCTCGGTGCCTGAATCTTATTACTGCCAACAATACCCTTATCATACATTCTCTTTTGACCCTTTTGAGATAATCTTTAATGCTGCCTCTTGGTATACATCTCCTCAACAACCCATATTGAGCTCCTCATAGCATTCTCCTCAAGCACATAACCTCCATTGTGCTTATCACCCATATACCATCTAAACACCTTTCAGTATTCCTTATTCAAAAGCTACCAAGGATTATGTAACTTCAAGTTCTCTTCATAAACTATTACAACATCTCCACCTATTTTTGCCTTTCTTTCTAATTACTCTTCAATCTCTACCTAATCATTCCCTTGCAGTCATAGCCTATTATACTATTAGGCTCTTGATATTTTTCCCCCTTCTTTCATCTTCATATTTTTGAGTCACCATAGTTAAACAACCTATACTCTGCAATATGCCTTCACAACATATGCTCTGTAATGGACCTCAGCCTGGTTCTGATACCAATTGTTAAGAAATTAACTTTGGCTCTGTAATCTGATACCACTTAGGTATCAATCTTAGGCTTAGTTCTAATACCATTTGTTGAGGTTTTTTATATGCTCTAATACCTTTATGGCTAGTATTTAGTACCTTAAAATCTTAAGCGTGTGCAAAAAACTTTGCCCACAACTAAAACAAGAATAGACACATGATAGAAATAAATAATCAATCATACAAGACATAAGAATTTATGTAGTTCAACAACAAATACCTACGTTCACAATAGATCACAAAATCCTAACTTCTTTTATTCAATTCACAAAGAACTCAAGATCACAACGATTTAAAACAAGAGACTCTCAAGGAATACATCAATAAATAAGCTCTCAAAAAGAATCTATCATGCTTTCTTGCGCACCCAGCACTCAAACACCCCATGATACACTTCCGCGCACTCAGTGCCATAAAACTGTCTTAGCTCTCTATTTTTTCTCTTGTTGATGCATTAAAAATTTTAATGAATTATAAGGGTTTATATAAGCTCCAAACTGTTCCTAGAAATCTTATTTCTTGTTGTAATAGGAATCCATGCAATAAAATAAATCAAAACTGTTTCAAACTAATCAAGTCAACTCAAGAAAGTAATTTCCCAAAAGTGGGTGCCGTAGTGCTAGTGCAATCCCGAAGTGGAGTTGCGACACCAAGATTTGGTCAAAGTCTCCTCTTACAACTTCTTGCCCCTCCTTACTTTCGGCACTTCATTTTCATCCCTTTTTCGTACGTGTAATGCATATTCGACCTCTTGTTGACTTCTTATTAGTCTTCAACTCAAAATTGAACTCAAACTTAATTTTAAATCACCAAATTCTAACTTATGCACACCTATTGTTCCCCTTTTCCTTGTGCACCACAATTTTATAAATACGAAAGAGTTTTGAGCACATCCTTTGCAATGGCGTATAGCGGTAATCTAACCACACCACCAAAATATGAGCTTCAACCTTCTCGTGAAAAGTATTTTGGGGTTAATATTGCTCTAAGGGTCTTACTGTTTGCAACTTCTCTTGTTTCTTTTTGTTGTCACGGCCACTGGCAAGCAAACAAAGCTTATAGCCATTCCAGGATTACCTAATTTTAAATTGGAAATTCCGGCCAAATTTAATTACTCTCCTGCCTTCACGTAAGTGATTGCCTACATTAATGTTCTTTAGAAAAGAAAAGAAAATCATTGTATCTTCATTATTTATGCTTACGAAAATCTGAAGTTTGAGTAAATATATCTTCACGCAGATATTTTGTGGCAGCATTATCAGCTTGTATGGTATCATCACAACTCTTGCCTCACTTTCAGGCATTTCAAAACCAGCCTGCTCGAAAAAGTTCTTGCTCCTGTCCGCATTTGAGGACGCGGTAAGCCCTCTTTCATTCGAGACAAAAATCCTATGCTTTCAAATTGAAAATTTGCAATGTTGTCTTCTTGTAGTTATTTTTTTCGAAAACAATCTTAACAAACATCCTTAACTTGTGCCTATATATGACGCAGCTGATGCTGGGAGTGGTAGCTTCAGCAAAGGTGCTGCAGGGGCGGCTGCATACATCGGATTAAAAGGCAATAAACATGCCTGATGGGCCAAGACAAGCTCCGTTTAAGACAAGTATAGAGCACATGTAGGAAGGTCGGTGGTACTCTAATTTTTTTCCGCAATTCTTCTTGTTTGGCTCTCTGTGCTGTCAACTTAATTCCTTTACAAACAGATCGTGACTAGAGAGACGAGAAGTCTCCGTATTTGTGACTGATGTAATGTCATTAGTGTATGTCTAGAGGTTTTTTTTTATAATGTTTTAAGTCTTATTAAGCTCATAATTGACTTGAGTGAGATTTTCATTAGGGGTGAAGGCTGCATGGATGACCTGTTTGAGTTTAAAAGGATGAAATACAGAAACTAAGTACAGGCAAAATTGCAGGTTATGTTTGGTTACTGAGAAAGTTTCAGAAAAGCAAATAGAAAGTGCAGGAAATGATTTAACGAATTGCTATTTAGAAAAATGTTTAATTGAAATTACCTGGCCCTGCAGTTTTCTATAAATTTTAAGACGAATCTTGACCGCTATCTTGTGGACAATTCAAGAACGCTTATTACATTAAGAATTCTACCGAATTTCTGCAGAGTTGCCATTTTTTTTATGAACATTCATAAACTTGCAATTTAAAATATTGCACTTTTATAAACACAAAACCATCAACCATACTTCCAAACTTCTCATACCTCATCCTTAATTCACCATATCAACATCAAATAAAAATTAATATACTTATAACTCATACGTTAACATATTCTAAGTACTAAGATAGAGTTAACAAGCTCGTGGCATCAAAAGCCTAAAAATATAAATAACATAATACAAATTCATATTTTACAAACTAAACATGCTAAATTTCTATAAGCCCAAAAGGAAAAAAAAAAAAAAAAGAGTCCATATATCCTATATGACTTACAAAAGACATAAAACACCACCACGTGACTCACCTTAACTAGTCGTTGAGCTGAGAACATCTACTATCTCCTGAGATGAAAAAATGTGAAGGGTGGGGTGAGTTTTCACGAAATTCAGTGAGTGGAATAATTTTAAAATAAAAAAAAATTGATAATGATAATAATAACAATAACAATAACAATAATAAATCTTTAAACTATAAATATCAATCTTAACATAAATAATGTAAATAATTTAAAATTTCATAAGAATCATCAAATCTCATTTTAGTCATGCTACAAATAAAAGTTCTACAAAATATGATATAATATTATAAATAATTTTCATAAATCAAATCATATGTAATTATATGTCATGGGATATAAATATTTAAGTATTTAAATTTTTAAGAAAACATTACACTAAACTAGTACCCAATGAGAAAATATCATCGTATCTGGAATATCTCTCAGGCAGAGCGTTGGACGTACTTATCTATATATCATCTCAAATCCTTGTCTTACGCATGTGCTGAGCAAACTGGCTTCCAAAGAGTAAAGCGCCCATACACACGGTCCAAAGACGATGATACTATATCTTATATCTCTAGTTAATAGGGGAGGGTACTGCCTAATGGTTTGAAAATTACTTCTATTTTTATAATTATAAACTCATTGAATATCATCTCATGCTTTACACTTAAACAAATAAATTATTTAAACACATTTCTATCAATATAACAATCTATAACATTACTTACAAATATTTAAGGAGTCAAATTATAATATAAATGCATTTTTTATAATGTAAAATAAATACTTAATTTAAATATGTTCAAGAATTTAAATTAATAAGATAAAATAAATAATTTAACTAAAAATTAAGTACTCATCATGTTTTATAGACCTTATAAAATGATGCGTAATAAACGAAATCTTTAATATGAGAAATAAATTATATTTATACATATATATATTATAAATCTCACTCACAAAAAGTGATGATGTTTATCTGAAACGCGTTACCAGGACACATCACGCTCGAAAACCCTCATAAATGAGACAAAGTGTACTATTTGTCATGGCACTGCACCACTGGCACGATATTATCTGCTTTGGGCCCCACTGGGCCTTTACGATTTTGTTCATGGGGTGTCCATACACCCCAAAAGGCCTCGTACCAATGAAGGCAGCCCACATTTTATAAATCCAACATCTCTCCTATGCTTTGCCGATGTGGGATTTGCCTAAGGGTGTATTCACCCCCCTTTCGGGACTCAGTGTCCTCACTGAGGCACACACTGAGGTTTGCCCCACCATCGCTCAAGAGGACACGCGGAGCCGCTCTGATACCATCTGTCATGGCACTGGACCATTGGTATGAGGCCTTTTGGGGTGTATAGGCACCCTAGGAACAAAATCGTGAGGGCTCAGTGGGGTCCAAAGTGGACAATATCGTGCCAGTGTTGTAATGCCATAACAGATGGTATCAGAGTGGCTCCGTGTGTCCTCTTGAGCGATGGTGGGGCAAACCTCAGTGTGTGCCTCAGTAAGGACATTGAGTCCCGAAAGGGGGGTGAATACACTCTTAGGCAAATCCCACATCGGCAAAGCACGGGAGAGATGCTGAGTTTATAAAGGGTGGGCTGCCTTCATTGGTACGAGGCCTTTTGAGGTGTATGGGCACCTCAGGAACAAAATGGTGAGGGCCCAATGGGGCCCAAAGCGGACAATATCGTGCCAGTGATGCAGTGCCATGACAGATGGTATCAGAGTGGCTCCGCGTGTCCTCTTGATCGATGGTGGAGAAAACCTTAGTGTGTGCCTCAGTGAGGACACTGAGTCCCGAAAGGGGGGTGAATACACCCTTAGGCAAATCCCACATTGGCAAAGCATAGGAGAGATGCTGGGTTTATAAAAGGTGGGCTGCCTTCATTGGTACGAGGCCTTTTGGGGTGTATGGAAACCCTAGGAACAAAACCGTAAGGGCCCAGTGAGGCCCAAAGCGGACAATATCGTACCAGTGGTGCAGTGCCATGACACTATTATTCATTGAGAAGGAAATTAATACCCAAATTGACGATTTTAAACAAAATCTATTAAACAAAATGATAACATAACGAGTTACACACTTACCAACTCGTTGGATCGATGCGAACTTTGTGGTATGGGGTCCAACTCGTTCCGTAAATATTTTACGGGTCCTAAAGTGAAAAAAAAATAATAATTTAAGTCACTAATTTTTTGAATAATGAAATTACCCCCAAAACTAATAGTTAGAGTTTTTTCTAAAACTTAAATCCCTTAATTTCAAGAAATTTTACTCTCCAACATATATATATCAATAAAGATCTTAAATTAAAGTGATAATCATGCTTCCATAAGTTTGGATACTCTTCCTTACACTAGCTTTTTGTCTTTAAAATCTTAAATGTCTAATTCTCTTTCTAAAAGAATCAATTTCAACACTTAAGGGTTCTTAATTCATGCTTTAAACTTTACCCACAACCTAGTAACTTAAAATCATGCTCAAAACAACAAAACAATAAAGAAAATTGAAGGAAAAGCCATAACTTACCTTATCTCTCTCTCGACAAAACACAAAGCTTCTCCTCTTTTTTTTTTTTCCTAATAAGACCTAAATGCAAGAGATAAAAGGCTAGTTTATAGGCTTTTAAACTCTTTGGGCCCAAAAGAAAGAATATAGCCCATTACAATCCTTCCCCCTTATAAAAATTTCGTTCTCAAAATTTAATATATCTAAGAGAAACAGATGCGGATATTGTGTCGCATTAAGTCCTCGCGCTCCTAAGTAGCTTCTTCCTTTACATAATTCTTCCACATAACCTTTATTAAAGACAAGGTTTTAGAACGCAAGACTTGTTGTTTTCTTTCTAATATCTCTATTGGTTCCTCTTCATAAGTTAAATCTCTCATCAATTAAACAAGTTGTTATTCTGATACGTAGCTTGGGTCATACATGTACTTCTGGAGCATTAAGACATAAAACACATCATGGATTCTTGATAGCTCTTGTGGTAAAGTTAAGCGATAGGCAACTACGCCTACATGTTTTATGATCTCATACAGACCAATGTACCGTGGGCTTAGTTTATCACGCTTCCCTAAGCGAAGAATACCCTTCTAATAAGAGATTCATAGAAACACTCGGTCTCCAACATTAAATTTCATATCTCTCTTACGCTTGTCAGCATAACTCTTTTGTCTATCTTGAACTATTTTTATCTTCTCTTGAATTATCTTCATTTTATCATTAGCATCTTACACTAATTCTGGACCCAATAATCTTCTTTCACCCACTTCGTCCCAATAAACTGAAGTTTTACATTTCCTACCATACAAAGCCTCATTTGGAGCCATCTCAATACTAGCTTGGTAACCATTATTATAGGCAAACTCTATCAAATGTAAATAAGCATCCCAACTACCTTTAAACTTGATTACGTAAGCTCATAGCATGTCTTCCAAGGTTTGTATAGTACACTCTGACTGTCTATCTATCTGGGGATGAAAAACAGTACTAAAATTTAACCTTGTGCCTAACACCTTCTGCAAATTGGGCCAGAATTTAGATGTAAAACGAAGATCTCGATCCGAAACTATGGATATAGGTGCTCTATGAAGATGTACTATCTCAGCTACATAAATACTAGCCAATCTAATAAGTGAATAAGTAGCTTTGATAGGTAAAAAGTAAGCAGACTTCGTGAGTCGATCGACAATTACCCATATACTGTTATAACCCATCTAAGTACGTGAAAACCTTGTCACAAAGTCCATAGTAATATGCTCTCATTTCTACATAGGAATAGGAAGGGGCTGGGAAAGTCTTGTAGGCCTCTGGTGCTTGGCGTTGATCTGTTAACAAATTAAGCACCGAAAAACAAACTCAACAATCTCTCTCTTCATACCCTGCCACCAATAATGATCCCTCAATGTATGGTACATATTTGTACTACTCGGATGCATGACATAGACCGAACAATGAGCTCTTCCATGATCTCATTTTTTAAATCTTCTATATTAAGCACACAAAGTCTACTACCCATGGCTAGGGTCCCATCATCTCTTACCATGAATCAGCTCATAAACCCTTTTTCATATCATCAATCAAGTTCACTAACTGAGAGTCGTGAGCTTGCATATCACAAACTCTATCAATTATTGTAGGCCTGACTTGAAAACTAGCCATCAATGCTCTAAAATCAGAAACTGTTAGCTTCACTTCTAAAGATCTCAACTCAATCAACAAGGGCATCTGTTACTTTCAAATGAGCAATAGAACTGTAGGATTTCCTACTAAGTGCATCAGTTACCATGTTCATCTTACCTAGATGATAGTCAATGGTACACTTATAGTCATTGATCAACTCAATCCATCTCTTCTATCTCAAGTTCAAGTCTTTCTAAGTAGGTAGGTACTTAAGACTCTTATGATCAGTAAAAATCTAACAAGTTACTCCGTATAAGTAATGCCTCCAAGTCTTAAGTGCAAATACCACCGTTGTAAGCTTCAAAACGTGTGTTGGGTAGTTTAGCTCATACTTCTTAAGTTGCCTGGAAACATATGCCACTACCTTACCATATTGCATTAACACACAACCTAACCCTTGTCTAGAAGCATCGTTATATACCACAAACCTCTCATTACCAGATAGAAGAGTAAGTACTGGTGTTGAAGTTAATCATGTCTTAAGTTCTTGAAAGCTCTTTTCATAATCTTCATTCTACTCAAACTTAATATCCGTTCAGGTCAACTGTGTCAATGGGCCAGATATCTTGGAGAACCCTTCTACGAACCTACGATAATAACAAGTCAAGCTAAGAAAACTCATAATCTCGCCTACACTAGTAGGTCGCTCCATTTTCACCATTGCCTCAATCTTCTGGGGATTAACATAAATGCCCTCCGCTGATATCACATGGCCCAAAAATATAACTCTGTCAAGCTAAAACTGACATTTGTTAAACTTGACATAATGCTGCTTATCCCTTAAGGTCTATAAGATAAGCCTTAAATGCTCTATATGCTCCACCTCACTCTGAGAATATACCAAGATATCATCAATAAACACAATTACAAATTGATTAAGGTAGGGATGAAACACACTATTCATCAAGTCCATAAAGGCTGTTGGAGCATTCGTCAACCCGAATGGCATTACCAAAAAACACATAGTGTCCATAACGGGTTCTGAAAACAGTCTTAGGAATATCAACTTTCTTAATCTTAAGTTGATGATAACCCGAGCGTAGATCTATTTTAGAGAAGACTCTAGCGCCTTAGAGTTGATCAAATAAATCATCAATACATGAGAGTGGGTACTTATTGCGTATGGTGACCTTGTTCAATTGTCGATAGTCAATGCAAAGTCTAAATGTTTCATCATTCTTCTTAACAAAGAAGACCGGGGCTCCCCATGGAGATACACTAGGTTTAACAAACCCCTTATCCATTAACTCTTGTAACTGATCTTTAAATTCCTTCAATTCTACTGGAGCCATTCTATATGGTGCTATTGAGATAGTGTTGTCCTAGGGATCAAATCTATTGTGAACTCGATGTCCTTATTTAGTGGTAACCCTAGTAAATCATTAGGAAAGACATCCGAGAAATCTTGAACCACTAAAATATCCTCCAATCTTACCTCATCCACTCTAGTATCCACTACATGGGCTAAGTAGGCTAAGCACCCTTTTCTGAGTAATCGCTTAGCACCCATGGCAGATATAATACATGAAGGAAGAAGCCTCAGTTATCTTTAAAATCTAACCCCATGCTTTCTTGTCTTTTTTAACACCACTTCCTTCCTAAAACAATCAACAGAAGCATAATGATTGGCAAGTCAATCCATACCCAGTATGGTGTCGAAGTCTCTAATGTCAAAGGGTATCAAGTTTGCCTCAAAATTATGCTTACTCATTCTAACTCTGCAATTTTGAAACATACTCTCAGTAAGTAATAAATCTCCAATGGGTGTGGCAACAACTGAGCCATACTTAGGAGTCCCAACTCCGTATTAGAATGCACAGAAAAGGTACAAGAAATAAAAGAATGCATAGATTCTGGGTCAATGAGAATATAGGCCTCGCGACCAAAAATAGATAACGTACCCACAACAACATTTGGTGTAGCATGTGCCTCCTACTGTGTCAAGACAAAAACTCGAGCTTGAACATGAGGTTGACCAGGTTAGCTTCTCTAGCCTGAAGCAGAAGTCTAAGTCTTACTAGTCGATGTAGAACCTCCTGTCTGTACACTTCTCTAACCTTGAGTCTGACTGAAGTCTCTCTAGAAGTACTGTGGCATAGATCTCTGAGTACAGTTATCACCATGAACCAAAATTAGGCAATATCTCTTAATATGTCAAATCTGACCATAATGGTAACAAGTACTACTCCTAACCAAGCATTGTCCCTAATGGTTCTTGCCACTTGTTCTACACTGTATGTGTCTAGAGCTGGTTAAGTGGTCATCGTGGTAACCTCTGCTACCTCTACCACTAGATCCTGGGTTTCTGTTTCCAGTGGGTTGTTGTACTGAGCCTTGACTAAAACTCTGTCCATATCCTCCTCTATACCTCAAACTCTAGCTTCTCTGGAAGTCATATGAATTAGTTGTATGGCTACCTCCTCTCTTATGCGGTCTATTGCTATGGCTACCATTTGTCCACTCCTGATTGCATTTTTGTCTTACAGCTAAAATCCTGTGCCACTCGTTGACACTTCGCTCTACCCTCATTGCAGCCTCCACTAGCTTCCCAAACTCACTGAAGCCAGAAACTGTCACAACTGCATGAATCTTACAGCATAAACCATCCTCAAACTTAGCTCATTTCTTTTTTTCTGTAGAAATTATCGCAGTAGCAAAACATGAAAGATCTAAAAACTTTCTCTTATACTGCTCAACAGAAATATATACTTGAGTTAGGCAAAGAAACTCTTTTTGTTTACCCTCTCGATACACAGGAAGAAAGAAGTGGTCATAGAATTCCTTTTGGAAGACTGTCCAAGTAATCTCTTCGGGGGTCTGATAGTGCTCATGTACTGATCTCCACCAATTGAGTGCACCTCCTTCAAGCAAGAATGTGGCAAAGGATAATTTCTCCTCATTTAAGCACCTCATCACATCAAATATGCACTCCACCCTATCTAACCAGGACTCAGCCTCTGAAGGATCTCTTGAACTATCAAAATTTCTTGCCCCAAGATTCTTCATTCGCTGAATGGCGTTAATGCTAGCATGTGTTTGAGCCTGATTTTGTACAAGTGCAGTCACAAGCTCAACAAGCATATTAATCGTAGGCGGGGTCACAGGCACTTGTTGAACAGATGAAGGTGCATTTGATTCTACTGCACCTTCATTTATAGGCTCATTTCCCCCACGATGCCTAGGATGGGGGTTCAGCTCAGTGATGGGTCTAGTACAACGTGGTGGCATAATGGTGCCTACAAAAATATCGGGCCAACTATGCTAACTACAATACTAAAATTATTAAAAGACAAAAAAGTTTACATAATCTATAACTTATGCTCTGATACTAACTGAAATAACCCGCATCGCAGTTTTCTATAAACTTTATGACGGATCTTGAACGCTATCCTATGGACAATTCAAGAACGCTTATTACACTAAGAATTCTACCGAAATTTCGACAAAGTTGTCCCTTTTTTATGAACATTCCTAAACCTGCAATTTAAAGTATAGCACTTCTATAAATAAAATATCATCAACCATACTTCCAAACTTCTCATATCTCATCCACAATTCACCATATCAACATCAAATGAAAATTAATACACTTATAACTCATACGTTAACATATTCTAAGTATCTAATACAAATTCACAATTTACAAGCTAAACATGCTAAATTCCTACAAGCCTCAAAGGAAAAAAAAAGAGTTCATATATCCTATATAGCTCACAAAAGACATAAAGCACCACTACGTAACCCACCTTAACTAGTCGCTGAGCTGAGAATGTTTACTGTCTCCTAAGATAGGAAAATATGAAAAGGGGTGAGTTTTCACAAAACTCAGTGAGTGAAATAATTTTAAAATAAAATAAAAAATTGATAATGATAATAATAAACCTTTAAATTATAAATATCAATCTTAACATAAATGATGTAAATAATTTAAAATATCATAAGAATCATCAAATCTCATTTTAGTCATGCTACAAATAAAACTTTTACAAAATATAATATAATATTATAAATGATTTTAATAAATCGGATCACATGTAATTATATGTCATGGGATATAAATATTTAAGTATTTAAATTTTTAAGAAAACATTACACTAAACTAATACTCAGGGAAAAAATCTCATCGTACCCGAAATATTCATCGGGTAGAGCGTTGGACGTATTTATTTATAAATCATCTCAAATTCTCGTCTTACGCATGCGCAAAGCAAACTGACTCCTAAAGAGTAAAGCGCCCATACATACGGCCCAAAACCTATGTGTGTGTATAGACGGGCTCCAAAAGCCTAAATCTCATATCTCTAGCTAATGGGGGGGAGGGTACTGTCTAGTGATTTGAAAACTACTTCTATTTTTACAATTATAAACTCATTGAATATCATCTCATGCTTTATACTTAAACAAATAAATCATTTAAACATATTTCTATCAATATAACCATTTATAACATTACTTACAAATGTTTGAAGAATCAAACTATAATATAAATGTATTTTTTATAACGTAAAATAAATACTTGATTTAAATATGTCTAAGAATTTAAATTAATAAGATAAAATAAATAATTTAACTAAAAATTAAGTACTCATCATGTTTCATAGACTTTATAAAATAATGCGTAATAAACGAAATCTTTAATATGAGAAATAAATTATATATACATATATATATATAATATAAATTCCACTCACAAAAAGTGATGATGTTTATCGAAAATTCGTTGTCGAGACACGTCATGCGTAGAAACCCTCCTAAATGAGACAAAGTGTACTATTATTCATTGATAAGAAAATTAATACCCAAATTGACGATTCTAAACAAAATCTATTAAAACAAAACAATAACATAACGAGTTATACACTTACCAACTCGTTGGATCGATGCGAACTTTGCGGTATGGGGTCCAACTTATGAAAAATAATAATTTAAGTCACTAATTTACTAAATTATGAAATTACCCCCCCAAACCAAGGTTAAGATTTTTTCTAAAATATAAATCCCTCAATTTCAAAAAATTCTACTCTCTAATATATATATATATATATATATATATATCAATAAAAATATTATATTAAAGTGATAATCATTCTCCCATAAATTTGGATACTCTTCTTCACATTAGTTTTTTTTCTCTAAAACTTTAAATATCTAATTCTCTTTCTAAAAGAAATAATTTCAACACTTAAAAGATTCTTAATTCATACTTTACTTTAAAGTTTACCCACAATCTAATAACTTAAAATTATGCTCAAAACAACAAAATAATAAAGAAAATTGAAGGAAAAATCATAAATTACCTTATCTCTCTTTGAGAAAAACACATTGTTTCTTCTCTTTCTTTTTTTTTTTTTTTAATAAGACTTAAATGCCTAAATATAAGAGATAAAAGGCTAGTTTACGAAGTTTTAAACTCTTTGAACCCAAAAGAAGGAATAGCCCATTACGTTAATACAATCTATTGATTCAGAATATATAGTGTTCAGAATTACATAGTTTGTACACTAGGGAATTGATCTGTGTTAAGCTGATGGTATAACTACTTTACAAACAAACTTTTGGCGGGAACTCTATTTTCTTGTAACAGCTTAACAGCACAGATAAAACTTCAAAGAGATCATCATTTTTGACAACTCAGCTTGCCACCATAACACTTCAGCACACATTACCACTCCAACACATACTCTAATCAATGTGAAAAGAAAACAATATTAGCTCTAATGTTGAAGATTTCCAAGTACTAAAACTCAATCGATAGCAACATATAATCGATGTACATGCTTTATATGTATTCGGACTATAATTCCATAAACTCCATTGGCAAGGATTTGATCTTCAACCTTCAAATATCTATCGGTGTGGGAAAGAAGTTGTCATAACCCATTTGAAAATAACTATCAAGTTATAAGAAGAGTAATACGATGTTATATAATTAAAATATAAAATTTGTATCTCAATTGACATAACATCAAATTTATCAAGTATTAATTAGTATTATATAACTAATATGTTGATAAGAAGTAAAAGGTTAATAAATTATTTAACAAGTGGTAGTCACTTATCGATAACACATTAATTGAATATAAATTTTATATTTTAATAATGTAAGTGTATCATTATTTTATTAAAAAAAAATTGTACTGCAGTACTATTCTATAAAGAAATATATAAATGTGAAAGTAATCAACTGAAAATGTTTTTGTTATTCTATGTATTTAATTATCAGCTAAAAGAAGACTTCAAATTAAGCACTACTTTATAAAAAAATATTAGATGTGGGAGAAAATAATCAGCTAAAAAAAGACTTCAAAATAAATTTATATATTTATATAAAGACATAATAAGCTCTTACCCTTTAAAATAGACATAAGAAATAAAAAGACAAAAAAAAAAGAGCAAAAAAAGTAAGCATGTCAAAACATCGTTCTGACAAATAAAGATTAACTAAATTTACAATTAAGAAAACTATTAGCATCTCTTCAAAGGAACTTTTGAATCTTCTGCATAGGAAAATTCCACCACTTAAAACCGTCGCAATCAAGCACCCAAGGCTATTTGAATTCCATTTAACACAATCAGAAGGAGGTGAATTCTAAGACAAGACATGTACTTGGGACCACAACTAACAGGAGGGTAAGAGCTCATTCTACTTAGGCTTAAAGATAAAGTCCAATGAGAAAATTTTAAAAAGCCAAGGCCAAACCTCTATGTCAACATGTACGATCCCTACAATAGGGTAAGAGCTCATTATGTTTAGACTTAAAGATAAAGTCCAATGAAAATTTTTTAAAAGTCAATAATCAACCTCTACATTAACATGTACAATCTCTGTCTCATGTTGACGTTGCTAATACTGTTGACACATAAATTAGATGTCTAAAGTTATTGGACAGGTTAGCACTGAATCTGCTTACTTTGGGAGACAATGCATGCTAATTCTTAATACTCCCATACACACTAATTTAAGTTAACTACTTTAAAAAATAACCAATCACAAATATATCTAATATTCTAAATATTAGAAGAAGTTTAATTACTTTCTTACTCTTTTTGAGCAAGTTCTTCAAAATGTCTTTAATGATAAGGACTATTCTCCAATTATATTTCACCGCGTGTCACTGTCGAAGGTAATCTTTAGGCTGATTCTCTCTAAGCTCAAGTTTAATCTTTAATTTTAAAAATTATAGAGAGAATTCGAACAAAGACAACAGCTTTAATAAGAAAAACTCACATCAATCCTTCTTTTAAAAATTCTACAATCACTCTAAGAAAAATAAATACCAAAAAATATTCACCACTCAATAATTACTTAACTTAAGCATCAAAGGATTGTCGTTGGCCACCCTGTCAACACTAACCACTAACCTCGTATTTTTTATCTTTTTTAAGTTTTCTTAGATTAATTAGTTCACACTTGATGTTTATCCTGCTCTCTCCTCGGTCCCAATTTTCACACAACCGAAATAAAAGCCCAACAAAATTGAACTTTCCTAAATTTACACTCTTTTTTTTTCTCACATGTGGATTGGCCCTAGCCGAAAATCTATCCTAACAATTAGAAATTTTTAAGTGAGATGGTTTTAATTGGATCATTTAATGTGATTTTGACACGTGTTTTAATATTTGTAATATGATTGGACCATTTTAATATAAAAATACGTATGATATAATTTTATTGGATGAACGTATGGACAATGTGATGTGCCCGTTCTACCTAAATTCTATTTTTCAAACAATAGATATTATAAATAAAAAATTAAAATTGGTATAGAATGTCGATGTTAGCCACTGCCAGTGATATGATTTGGTGATATTAAATACTATTTTTTATTTTAGATTTTAAATATTTTGGTTGATGAAAACTTGTTTCATAATTTAGATAAACAAATATACGTTAAAAAAGACCCGACCTAATAATTTGTGGTTATTTAAATTGATTCAAATTTTCAATAGATTTGATAAATTATGTAAAAAAATAAAATAAAATTATATTCCGATCTAACTGCTAGCAAGATTTATGGTTTCATAGATGTTAGAAATCTTGAACAATTCCAAATGATAAAACGCAAATAAGAGATAAGAGAGGAAGTCAAAAAAGAAAAAAATATTAAAAATTATCGGTCATATTCATATACGTTTAAAATGATACGTTCTTCTCTAACCTGGAAGTTTCAAGGCAGTGCATTAACAGTATTAGCTTTGGAATTCAAACTTGTGCTTCGTCACCCTCCTTGATAAGTTGATTATTTATCAAAATGATATGATTGAGAAGTTATCAAAAGCAACTCCTCTGATAAATTAATTGCAGGTCGATTCCCTCTATGATATAAAAACGAAGGCAAGAGACAGAGTCAGCTATAATCACCGCTGACCCTATAATGTAAAATTATCAAATCGTGCCCCGGGAAGATCCCAAACATCGGACAACTCTTTCAGAACTAAGCGAAGGCATTATCGAGCATAGAATATGAAGTTTTTTAAGTACAAAAATCTTCCAATTTAATCCCATCACTAACATTTTACCATTATGATTTAGCCATGTCGAAGATCCCAACTCAGAAGAGAGAATGTTCACACCAGCTAAAAGAGATTTACCATTAAATTTATTTCACTTGACTTCCATGAAAGTTCCGATATCATTGTTTTCATTTGATCTACCACCTGAATTTCACACACACACGCACGCACATATATATATATATATATATGTTCACCTTTTTCATACTTTCATCGTTCACCTTTTGCTTTATTAATTACCTTGATTTACAAATCCAAGAGTGTCTTTTAAGTACATCCGTAATTATGGCATCAAGCAATAAGGCATCAACACCACCATCATATGAAGCTCCACCCAGCAGTGTAAACTATTTTGGTATTCATACTGCTCTTAGGATCTTATTGTTCTCGGCTTGTCTTGTTTCTCTTCTTGTCATGTCTACTAGCAAGCAAACTGTTGATGCGAAAATACAAGTAAAATCTTCCAAATAAATAATAATATAGAATAAATTATTAAAAAATAAATAAAAAATAGGTAAAAAAAAGAACATATAAAGAGTTACGTGGTTCGATAATTTGCCTACGTCTACGGTGAATCAAGATCACACTCTTCTCTTATTATGAATCATAAAACACTTACAAAATATGCCTATTATAAAAAAGATCACAAAAAAAATTCTCTCTTACTCTAAGAATTTTCTCTCACAAAAAACCACAAAAATTATTAATGATCACTAAAATTTCTCAACCTCTCACTAAGATTATCACTAAGATCACAAAGATATGTTTACAAGTCAATTGATAACCTTTATATAGGCTTTGGGATGACCTAGATTTACCCTATACATGTGAGAGTCGTAATAGGGAGTCCTGAAGCAAGTGGGAGACGAAATAAATTTTTTTTCTTATTTTGAGATACTGTTTCCGTCTCCAGCGCCGCGGCGCTGGTGCGCCCGTCTGAGCGTTGCAGCGCTGGTCTCCTGGCACCGCGGCGCTTAGGTTTTGGAATGAGCGCCGTGGCACTCATGCCTGATCGCTGCGGCGCTGGTACCTGGTGCGCCTTTTTTTATTTTTCGTCTCCTTTTTAGTCCGTCTTCGATTCGTGTGCACCTTGCGTACTTAACTTGTTCTCTAATTTATATCCCGATAATTTTTAATCAATATTCTCATACAAACAAAGCTAAGCTTGTACCCGTCCAAGGATTTCCTCCTGCAGTGTAAACTTGAAGCCAAGTTTAAACAGTTTCCAGCATTCATGTAGTAATTACAAACCTTTTATATGTTCCTCATTATTACAGTGTAGATATATCTTTCGTGATAATTAATTTAATATGTCTTGGTGCAGATATTTTGAATCGGCGTTAACGGTTGCTGCCCAGTACAGTTTCATCACAACACTTCAATCACTATATGTCATCCCGAAACCAGCTTGCTCGAAGAAGTTCTTGCTTCCGTTTGCAATAGGGGACGTGGTAAGCCCTCTTTATATATTTTTTAAACATAAATACCTTTGTATCGTTTTCCAATTTCATTATGTTCTATTCTAAGTGTTGATTTTGTCAAAAACAGTATTAACTATAAAGAGTCCTAGATGGATGGATGGTATACACACATTCATTTCGGAATTAACCAATCATAATTGTTGAATTGGTGATTCAAAATATCAGATAAATTTGGTTTTGAATTGAGCCAATAAGAATGCAACATAAAGCGAAATTTGAACGAGTTTAAGACTCAAGCTAGAGGCGAAAAGCAAGGGATTTACCCGGCTGAATGGGTGCTACGACACTAAAGTTAGAATCTACATTGCTGCAGCACTGCTGGCTTGGCAGTGCCACGGCGTCGGGTTAAATTTTTGCCCGCACTGCAACACTGGGTGTTACTCACCGCAGTGCTGGCAGTTTCTATATAAACCCCTATTTCATTTTAGTGTTAGTCAAAGCCGCGAGAGCATTTAGAGAGTGTTGTACAATAGACTCTTTGGGCTGCAAATTATTACGGTGTAATCCTTATAATTCTTAAATCATTTTTTGTAAGCAAATATTAATAAGAGAGGCTCGGATCTTGATTCACCGTAGACATAAACATATTATTAAACCATATAAATTTGTATGTCACCCGATTTTTGCATTCTCTATTGTCTAATTAGTGTTTAATCTTTCCAATTATTGGATACTTCATATCTTATTGTGTTGGTGTTGTTTGTTGGGTTTTGCTTCCGCTCACGCACAACAATAATACTGACTTTCATTGAAGGGGGATATTAATTCAGACCATCCTGCATAGATATTAATTGTTAACTTGGTTCATTAATTATGAAGCAGCTGATGCTGGGGTTGGTAGCTTCAGCAACGGGTGCATCAGGGGCAATTGCATACATCGGATTAAAAGGCAACGATCATGCCGGATGGAACAAAATATGCTCCGTTTACGACAAGTTTTGTCGGCATGTAGGAAGCGCCATCGCAGTTTCGTTGTTTGCCGCCGTTATTCTTGTTTTGCTTTCCATTCTGTCAACTTACTCCCTTTACAAACGAATCCGTGATTAGAGATATATATATATCCAAATTCCAGCCTCGCTTGCCATCTCAGATCTCAGTAGTTATATATATTTCATATTTTTGTAATCATTTGTAAGTCTCTAGTCAGGTTGTGTAATTGTTGGTTATTAATATGATACAAAAGTTGGAAGTTTGAAAATCATTAAAAAACAAAAACTCAAATTGAAGATTTGAATGGAAAATTCAACGACAGCATAGAGTAGAAGAACAAAACTAGTTAAATTAGATTTATTAGGTATATTTTATATGTTGGTGGAGTTCATATCATGTGAGTTCAGGGGCTAATTTATAATTTTATAAAAATTATAAATTTATATAAAATTAGTTATTAAGAGAGTATCATCTGTACAGCAACTAAAATGTAAATTAGTGTTTTTTGCCGAAGAAGAAAATGCACCAGAATGCAGAAACAGAATGCACAAACGTGAGAGAGGCAGAAAGAGGGCTTTAGGTTTTTAAATTTTCTTTTAATGATTAGACGGTGATTTGAGCTCTATTTTTATTCAAATTTTAAAAGTGAGTTTCCAAAATCTTACTCTACACTTTTATCGAATTTGATTTTCTATTTAGTCTCTTATATAATACAATCTAGTCCTGTTGTTCTCACGGTCACTACTCACTGGCCAGCAAACAGAGCCTGTTGCCCTGCCAGGATTACCTTTTAAAGTGAATTCCAGCCAACTTTATTTACTTTCCTGCCTTTGTAAGAAACAACAGCATTTGCGCTCTCATTTTGAAAAAAAAAATGAAAAATCATGATTTCTTCATTGTTTATTCTTATAAAGGCCCTAAATAGATCTTCATGCAGATATTTAGCAGCAGCATTATCGGTTGCTTGCCTGTACAGTATCATCACAACACTTGCATTACTTTCGGTCGTTTCAAAGCCAGCTTGCTTGAGAGAGTTCTTGCCCCTTTTTGTGCATTCGGGGACGTTGCAAGCCCTTTAAATCTATTTCAATACACAAAATGCATGCCCTTGATACCGTATTGAATATTATGATGTGCTGTGTTCTTGTAGCAACATTAATTTGCCTATATACGAGCTGATGCTGGGGGTGGTAGCCTCAGCAACCAGCGTTGCAGGGGTGGTTGCACATATCGGGTTAAAAGGCAACAAACATGCCGGATGGGCCAAGACAGCCGCTGGTTACCACAAAGCACAAACTACATGTAGAAAGCTCTGTGGTGCTTATTAAATACCCACCTGTTTTTACTTCACAACTAGTGATTTTACTTCATGGCAGTTATGATTTCAACCACAACATTTCTATATCAAACGGATTCTGTCTAATGTTTTTTGTGGGTAATTGTTGTCTACCTGTGCAATAGCTTGTCCAAAGGTTTTATTGAATATTAAGTCTTTAGCGATTAAGTATGTGATTGAATTGAACAAGATATGTCCATGTGGCATTATTGTCTGGATAAGACTGCATTGACATATTAACACTATACTTTGATGGAATACAAAGCTTGTATCTCAGAATGTTACACTTACAATGACTATCATGTGTGAGAAAATTGTTGACTTCATCATTTCATTATTAATGCAAAATATTATTGTACTTATCAAAAGATGCAATGTACTTATAAAATATATTTTGTATCCTATCCTTGTAGATGTAGTATTACTCCTTGAGCTTCAAAAAATAAACACAAAATAAGTACAGACGGGAAAGTTGGATCTTGTTTAATTGACTCAATATGAAGAGCTTAATTTATACTTCCGCAGAAAAGAAAATAAATCCAAGGAACCAGCCAAAAACCCCCTGAAGAATTTAGACTGGAAAACAAACTAGATTTTGAAAATAGACAAAAGTAATATGTAAGCATCGAAGTTCACAGTGCAATATGCCCTGCATCAGGCATTTACACAACCACACTGGCATTTGGACTAACAAGCAGAGTATTCTTTATGCAGTTTCAGTAAGCATGAGTTTAGCATTTTAATTGCTGTTACACCTCTTTCTTTTTGGGAGCAAATCCTACAATGTAGGAGAGAATTTATTGAAAAGAATATCAGCAATTACCGTTAGAACTAATCCAAAGATAATTTCTGATAATAATTGGAGAAATGAAATTGGTACCACTACACAGGTAATTATGTGACATTTCCTTCTTCTGTCAGAACCTGTATATTTGTTTTTCAAACAAATCATTAGTACTCCTTTTTCTGTATGAAATAGCAAGTGTTCAACCTCTTTCTTAAATTATGAGTTCATTAAAATTACACCCTCATGAAATAAGGTTGAAGACTATGATGCACACATCAAGTAAAGAACTAAGTCAACAGATATCACTCTTCTGCTTTTTATTTTTCTCAAACGCCTTATCTCAATATTTAAAACTTTAAGCCACTAAAACCGTGATCTTTAACGACCCTCTATCTGGAAAATATAGAAACTTAACCATCTATTTTGGAGAAGACAAGTTAATCAAATCACATCCTGTACTAATAAATCTACTTGAATAATGAAGTTAAATTGATCGTGCTACAATGATAATATGATGACATAGATGACAAATTTATGGAAAGGACTCGTAATTATTCAAGCATTTCAACCAATTGGCATGGTTTCAGAGGGGACAATCATATATAAACATGTCAGTGAAGATTATCATACCTCTCCGACAACATGAATATCCAAATTTGATTTGTGAAATCTTTATATAGGCATTTCACTGACAGTCCATACATCAGCTAGAGGAGTTTCATTAGTAGAAAACCTCATACATTTAAGCTAGCCGTGTTACAAGCTGGTCATCTCAAGGGAGCAGTATTTTACAAATTTTACAGATAAGAAATCTAGAAAATTGTTTGTTCACCTAATTCCTGACCAGCCATCCCTTCCCTAAGCACCTTTGCAAAAAATTCTTCCAGTGTGTCATTCCCGTAACTTGGTGTCTTTTCAGCACTATACTCACCAGTCTCAGGGTCCAAAAACAACATACTCTCAGCTGCATAATACCTTCCAATTTTCCCAAACTCTGCTGCATCTTCCATAGAAGGAAAGATTTTGACAAGGAAATCAAGAACCCCAATAGCAAAATCCATGATCCCGATTGGCACTTTCAAGAACTCGGGTTCCTTCCCCAAAAGTCTAAACAATATCTCCCCTTGTTCCAGTGGTGTCAATGCCTTCCCCGGTCCACCAATTGGCAATATTTGGTTGATCTTATCTTCACTCAAGACACAATCCGAGATAAACGAGGCCAAATCTTGCTCGCTAATTGGTTTACAAGCACACAACTTCCCATCTCCGAACATCACATACGGCTTCCCCTCTTTCACCAACTCAACCTGGCCCCCTAAGCTTTTAAAAAATGCAGTTGGCCTCACTATACTGTAGGTGAACCCACTATCTTCTTCAGCTTCTTTCATCAATTCAGCCTCAAATTTCAGCTTCGCACGCTGAAATTCAAGGATTGGTTTTTGCACACATATTGCAGAAAGCAATACAAAATGTGCAGCCCCATGATTCCTACCAGCAACAAGACTATTCTTTGTTGCCTCATAATCAATTTTCCATGAATCCTTCACCCCACCAGACCGACTAGCAAGGCAAGACACAACAACATCTATTGAAATTCCTAAATTTTCCAAGAATTTCTCTAAAGTTTCCAAATTGGTCACATCTGAAAAGCACACGCTGGCTCCTCGCAACTGATTCAGGGTCTCTTCTTTATCATTCTTACCTCTAATCCCACTTCTCTCCCTAGCAATCGCTATAACATTAAAACCTCTACTAACCAATTCCTTAACCACAAATTTTCCAATATACCCAGTTGAACCTACCACCAAAATGTTAATATCTTTCGGATTCTTGCTTCTAAAAGAAGATGGGGTGGCTTCAACAGCTGTTGTTGCCGCTGAAGCTTTAATTGGGTTGAACCTTTTACTCCTAAACTTAAAGGGTTGTGATAAATTTACATGATAATCTGCTAAAGCTAAAGTACAAGGTACAGGCTTTACCTGGATTTGATTAATGAACTGAGAAGACAAACGAGTTCTGCTGAAGATTTGACATTGTGGTGACTGATGTGTGAAAACATTGAAGGAGAAACAAAGTGACATTGTTGTTGTTCTAGTTCAACAAGGTAAAATAACTGAAACTTTAAATTGTGGCTGCCACTGAAATTTGGTAATGAAAAGAAAAAGACAGTGAAATAGAGAATGTGAGGCGGGTATTTTGGGAGCCTGTGGCTTTCATGGTCGTTGATCTTTGCTATATCAAAGTAGAATCTAAATGACAGGTGGATAATAATTAATATCTATTGGAACTTTTTCATAATTTTATTGTTTTGTAAAAAAAAAAAAGTAATTTTAAGTAGCGTCCCCTGTGGTTTTCAAATCTATATTTGTTCCCCCATAATTTCTTGAAATAAGATTTTGATTTTGATTACGTTGATTTTTTTTCAGGGAAGGAGAATCCTCGGAGCAAATAATTTCTAGAAAACGTTTTTAATTTTTAATGAATCATATAACTATTGAAGTTCAATGACGGCTAAATATTTTGAGAAAGTGATTGGTGGTGTGTGATTTCACCGTGTCATCGCACTTTTCTTTGTCCAAGTAGTGAATTATTGAGTTCAATACTAATTAAGAGTGATAATATATTTTTTAAATTATATTTTAATATTTTTTATCTTAAGTAATATACCAAAAAATCATAGAAATATAAAATCATAAAAAAATTTAGAAATTATAAATATTATTCATATAATAAATACATGATACATCATTTAAGATAAAAAAAATATTGGAATATCATTTAAATTTTGTAATATCATTTTTTAAAAATAGGGATAATACATTTTGTAAATAGCATTTCAATATTTTTATCCTAACTAATATGTCAAACAATCATAAAATAGCAAAATAATGTCATAAATAACTTTAAATGTTATAAAAATTAATCATTTAATAAATATTTGACGTATTTCAAAAAAAAATGTGAGATACCACATAAGAATTATAGTATTATACTACTATTCCTCTTAAAAATTAACCCTTTTTTATAATAATTATGGGCTTAATTTAGTCAGGAGGTGGGCAAGTTAAAACTTTTCTTAGGTCATAATTTTTGTGGGTTGAATTGGGTTAGGAAATTTCTAACCAGTTTTTAAGTTGAGTTCGGTTGGGCCGAACCGTAATAATCAGTCCAGCCCGAAAATATTAAATCATTAGCGGCATCAATCTTAAAACAAATTTTCTCTGCTTTCTAATTTCTTCTTGTTCTTCTTTGCTTTTCTCTTTGTGGGATTAAGCTCTTTTATTGCCAGGTACGTCCACATGTTGTGTTTGTTTACTTGACTTAATAAGTTTGTAGTGGATGTGATTATGATGACATCTATGTAAATGCATAGCTGCTTTAGTATTCATGTACGCAAAAATGTGGCAACATTGAAGATGCGCGTATGATGTTTGATAAAATGTCTGAAAAGGACTTGGTGCTTTAATTTCATGTGTTATTTAGGAGGTAAAGCTGAACTGGTGTTTTGAAAAGTGAATTGGGTCGGGATTCTTCATCTTTTTCCTGAAAACTGTCTGGACTAGAAGTGCTTTTTGCTGAGAAATGTGGCAAACGAAAAAGACTATCTAGGATTGGCCGCTTAATGATAAGATAGAACTTGGGTTATGATATTTCGTTGTATATTTTATGTTTTCTGAAGCAAATTTGGTCTGAGTTTCTAAACAGAACATTAATTCTCCCTGGTTATTTGATCACAATTCTTGTCAGCTGAAACAATCAGAATGAATTGTGAGTCGTAAAGTTGTTTCTTTCAGGTACAATTTGGGCTTATAAATTGAAATAAACAGGAGAAAGAAAGGGAAAAGGTTGCCTATTATTTCCACAACAGCTTCCTATTGCAACAAAAGGGCACCACATCATTCCCTTTTAGGGTTACAGAATCTGTCCCAGGCATAGTAGCATCAGTTTTTTACCTAACCAATTTCCTGTCCAGATTGTGGCCTTGAAACATATATAAATAAAGTAAATGATCCTTGATTATATTAGGTACTAACTAATTCCCAAAATTGATTCAAGCAAGACTTTGAGCACTTACAATTGCGGCAACTTCTAGTTTGATGTGTGCACTCTTACAAGCATGTGACTGCAAAAAAATAGCAAGCATATGCATTCAAACTATCAGTTGAAATGTTAGTTCTTCAAGAATTAATTTATAAAAATCTTCAGTTGGGCTAGTGGTGAAGGTTTTACATTAGATGATATCTCATGTGCATTAACATTTCTCATCGTCTCATATAAATATCCTGACCATTTTTGAACCTACAGTGATTTTAAATGAATCAGTCAATTCCATCTCAAGCCAAATACACCGAATGCAGAACCATTACTAAGCTTGCAAAACCATCTGGTTGGTTCCAAACAAAAAGTATTCGTATTTCAGTGACGGATGGAGATGCTACTGACTCGTCAAGTGATGAAAATGAAGGAAGTGAAGATTCTTCTTCGCAAGCGCGGGTGAAGAAGCACATTAATGAAATCAAAATTGTAGATTGTTCAGATTTCACCAGTGAAACCAGAAACAACACAAAAGAAATCAACAACACAAGTCCAATGAACGACAAAGTTGGTGGCATATCTTATGGTAACAAATATCGTGGTGTAAGGCAGCGGCCATGGGGCAGATGGGCTGCAGAGATCAGAGATCGTTCTCGTGGAACCAGGGTCTGGCTTGGGTCTTTTGACACTGCAGAAGAAGCTGCTTTTGTATATGACCAAGCTGCTATTCGTATTAGAGGTCCTGATGCTCAAACCAATTTTCTAAAGCCACCAGAGAGAGGTAATATGACACATTTATAGATCAATATGTTTCAATGGTTTCTGGATATGATTCTAAAACAGTGTCAGTTAATGTGTTCATCAACATCTGTTTTAAGGTTTGAAGCTAAGCTCAGAACGGAGTTCAAACCTGAGACTGAAAGTGATCAGTGGGAACCGGCTCAAGATTATTTCCAGAAAAAGTTAACCCACAGCACAGCATTAACTGATCGTTGCATCTACAGTACTTCCTTCAGTGGTCATAAAATGTTAACTTTCATCAACATTTGCAACTGAGGGCAGTAAGTGCAAAGTTTTTGAGAAATTCACTGAGGGGATGAAACTGCAAATTACATTAAATGCTTTTTTTAACTCAAACCACCAATTTGAATCACCGGACTTCCTCTAACTGACCGAAATGTTTAAGTGGCATTTTCACAATATACCGTTAAGTTCGTGAACGGCAAAACACTAGGGAAGCCAATTTTGTGGGAACCGGTTCCTGCCAATTTTGTGCATTTTTGTCAGACATTTAGCTATCCAAATCTTAGAGGAGAAAACTAAAAGTTCCTCAGTTCAAATTTGTCATTGTGGACTTGGTGCCATCGATTTTGTTTTTTCGTATAATTTAACCTGATAAGCACAGCGGATTAGTTCTCATACTAAATAATAATAATAATAACAACAATAAATTTACTACTATGCTTCCATATAACAGCTGCAAACTTAAATTGTAAGCAGAACAGTCTCTTTTTAGTTGACTAAAACTAACAGAAGAGTTTTGCTTATCAATCCTAGTGCGTCTTTGTATTTAACTGGAACACAGCAAGTCAAATTAAAAATAAGTAAACCATGCAATGTTTCAAAAGCCCATCATCACAATTCCTTCTAATAGATTTCTTTTCTTAGTTAATTCAGTCTCTGACTTGACTACACTTACATATGATGACGAGATTGAAAAAAAAAAAGAAATGAATGAAAAGAAACAAAGAGTTCTTATTGCTTTATTGGCCCATCGCCTTTTACAAATGAATGAAATTTATTCCTCCTTAAACATGAATCTAAACTTGTTTGAAGGGGCAAAGATGTAAAAACAAGATGGTATTTATAAAGTTCCATCTCATTAAATGGTTATTCAACAAGGTGTGTATATGTAACAATAACATCTGGCTTAACTCCCTCCGAAATCATTCTCTAATAAAGACTCGTAGCTCCCTCTATATTTTGTTTGTTGCAGTATCCATTGATCGAGATACCATAGCTAAACACGTCAGCTTTACAACCTTTACTTGCCATTGAGGAAAACAACTCCCTTGCATCACTGATTCTACTCATCAAGCAATATCCATCCAATAATGAGTTGTATGTAATCGGGTCAGGATCTAGACCTCTCTGAATCATCAGCTTTAACAACGCATTTGCTTCATTCAGCTTCCCCTTTTTGCAAAGGTCATCTATCAGCACACGGAGTGTCACCACATTAGGCTGCACGCCTTGATCCACCATCTCAATAAACAAACCTTTAGCCTCCAAAAACCATGAAGTAGAGAGGTGAATACAACCACATTTGGTTACTTCCCCTGCCCTTCATTTCCAAAAACAGTTGTTTGGCCTTGTCTACTAACCCCCTCTTTACATAGATCATCAATAATACTACCATAACAAATGATATTAGGCTTAGAAATGGCACCAAATTCATCATTCCCATTAATCATTTTTTTCATGTAACTTAACCGTAACACTAGTATTGCCCGTTTGACACAATCCGTTAATTAAAGTTCCATATATAATCCCATTCGGCCTGCAACCAAACGCAACCATCTTCTTAAAAAACTGAGTATCCTCCTTAATTCTATTTTCTACACAAAAACCCTTAATCACAGATTTAAAACTGACAACATTTCAAAATACGCCCAAAAACCACAATACCAACACTTGCTCATTCATATTATAAAAGCAGTATTAAAATGGATAAAACTCATAATATTTTATTATTCATATTATAATATAACATTTCTTGTCATGTTTTATCACATAACAACAAATTTCACACGTATTCGCTAAAATAATTTTAAAATATTTCAAAATATGTTTTATAATTATAAATATTATAACTATCTTAAAAACTTGAAAAAAAATTAGATTTCATTAACAATATTTCATCTTTTTGTGTAAGGTAAGATTAATACGCCACTCATTCTCAACTATAGTCATATATACAACTCTGATCATGTATTGATGTTAGAGATGGCAATATAAATTAAAATTTGTTTATTCTTTTTTAAATTTAGCGAATATGGATTAAAGAAAAAATTATTTGAATAACAAATAAATTGAATATGAATTTACGAATAATGAATATGAATTTACGAATAATTAAAAGAATCGAATTAGAATTTGAACACTTTGATTCGCCAATTTATTACTCACTACATTGTTGAATTAGACAAATTCAAATAAAACACAAAGTCGTTTAAAATTTAAATTTAAAAAAAATACAATTTATTAATTTTACAACAACGAAAATATCAAATATAAAAACAGCAACAATTAATATAATATGTATGAATGTTCTTAAATGTATTTTATATTATTGTGCATTTTTTTAAGTAAGTATTATGTATTGTAAATAATTTATTTTTAAACTTAAGTTAATATTTTCATTAAAAAAAAAACACATCGTATATGAATTAAATTTAAGTCGAATTTAGATATTTGCATCAACTACGAATTAGATGAATTAGTTCGTCTAATTCATTTTAAAAAAAATGGAATGCGAATACGAGTTCAAATTCAAATACTAATATAAATTCAATAAGAATTTATTAAAATTTTGTTATACCTTATTTGATTTGCCACAAATTCGATTCAGTTATTTATTTTGCTCACTCTCATCAATATATAATAAAATGTTAATATTCCTTTAGGGTATTAATATAACTATTTATATATATATATATATTTAGAATATTCATAAAATGAAGTGTTGGAAGGATTTTTTTATGATATTTGAGTGTATAATATAGCCTCAATCAAGCCTCAAGTCCTGCATATTTTAACTAACAAAAAAATAGAAAAACCCACATGTAATTCTATCATTATTCTCTTTAGAATGATAATATTAATTAGAGTTATGCTAACGTCAGTTGCAATCAATGCGATTGTTTGGATTGTGCCAATTAATTAGAGTTTTTGCATTAAGAGTTTTGAATTATGTCAATATATACTTTTTTATAAATTAAATTTTTTGTATCAAATAAGGCTATTCTTTGCATCCTTCTTTTTTTAATTTGCATTGTGTAAATAAAATTGTAATAGATACAAAATATACAAATAAAAAAAATAATTATAAGTAATAACTGACATAATTACAATTAACGCTAACACTCTTCTATTAATTATTGATAATTGTATCATAATATACGTAGCCAGCGCACAATAACAATAAATTGATTACTGTAGCTCATAGAATTAAGGAGCAAGTGACAAATTTCCTAATGTAAATGAAAGAGCTAGGAGGAGATTAAGGGGTGTTTTTTTTTTTTTTTTCGTTTTAAGTCTAAATTTAGCTTATGTTCGAATTCATTAATTTTAGGTTGTTTGTTTTTAAACTTACGTATCAATTTTGTTTATTTTCAGACATTTAGCTCTTGATAGAAAAGTTGCACTCACTTTTTGTAACTTTTATCTAAATGGTTTATGCCTGAATGGGTTTCTTGATTTTCTCTTCTACAAATATCCTTTTTAAACTCATTTATTTCCTGTTACATAAAAACCTAACTCTTTAATTTTAGTTATTGTATTAAAAATTTATAATTTTATATATTTAGAACAATGTAGCAGTGTCTTTTTATTTTTTATATCTTTTTTATAATTCAAATGGTTGATTTTTTTTGGTTAGCATCAATCAGCCTATTGATTAATATCTGTTAAGGATAAAAGTTAATGACACTTAATTCAGTTCAACATTCAAGTTCAGACTATTTTTTTAGCAGTCCAACCTAAAACGAATTATCTCAATAGAATTGAGCTTGAATTTAAACACTTAAATCTCTATTACTCGATTCAAAAAGCTCATCTAATAGGACTTATGTCAGAACACGTGTTACTATTTAGTATCAGTATGAAAGGATATGTCTCAGGACTAGTGTTGGAGGGCCATCACCGGCCACCTCCCAATGCCAGCCACTGACCTGATTTTCTTTGTGCTCATCAAATTCCTTCAGCTCGCCTAACTTGCAGCTTAAGCCACATAGTTCTAACTTAGTATTCGACCTATTCTCCACTCATTTTCGAATTCTTCACCACTAAAACGGAGTTTCAAATTTGACTTAGCCCTTGAAAACAAGAGACCCAACAATCTTAAACTTTCCTGTCACTTCTCTCACACTAATTTGGGGTCTAACCTCTCTAAGCCAAAAATCATACGTTAACAATATCATATTAACAAACGACTTTATAATCTTATTTAAAAAAACATAAAATATTTTAAAACTAAATTATAAAGTTATCATACTTTAAATCATTATCTCTATAGTACTTAAACAATTTTAATATCATCTCGTCAATTATTTAACTTTTAAATATTTTTAATATATAGATATTTAAAACCCTTATTTTTAAATATTTTTAGTTTATGAAAAGATAAAGGTCGTACTTCAATAATATGGATTAATAGACATTTTTACCTTAAAATAATTTTTAATACTCTAAATTATCATAATCCATCAATTTTATTTATTAGTTTGGATGAAAATTGTGTCCTTAACTTATAATTACTAGTTTACCCCATAATTATCTCAGTTTCACGTAAGCACATTGCTAATTCAACATCCTACCATGTCAGCACCACACCTCAACACTATGCCACATCAACAACAAAAATTTGAATTATGTTCTGCCCAATTTAATTTTCATATATAATTATTGTGAACAATGCTTTGAATTTTCGCATATATTTAGTTAAAAAAAACATATAAAAAAGTGAATCAAAAGTCAACCTCTGTGTTGCCTACTATAATTCCTCATAGCCATCGTCAGCATCGAAATGTTCATCAGGGTGCTCTGGCACTGCAAATTCCCAAGTGGCGAGCACTCTTGCAGCGACGACAGCAACTTCAGAATTTCAGGGATCGCGTGTGAAGAAGACGACAAAGAGGAGACAAACAGGTTCAGAGATATCGGCGATTATTTTTATGATAGTGATTGTTTTTATGTTATTATTGTTATTGTGGTGATTGAGATGGTGGTGGTGTTGATTGACGGGTTCGGAGGTAAAGATGTCATCTTCGTAAAGGTTAGCATCAACAATGATGGGTTCTGAGGGTGGTGGTGACTTGTGAGGGTACGCACCGAGGAAGTGGTTGGTGGATGAGGGCTTCTACAGGCAAAAGCTAGTCGGGCTATAGATGTCTATACGAAGGCAAGTTATGTTGAAGAGAAGGGAATGTGTTGGCGGAAGAGGGTGTTAAGTTATTGTAAATGATTTTAAACATAGGGTATATGTATATAAGTTTGTATTTATCATTTAAATATAATATATGTATCACATACATACATGCGTAGCATATGAGCGAAATATAAATTACTCAATGATAAACACAAATAAATTTTTATATGTTATCTCATAAATGTAAAATATATCAAGATTGAGAAATAGTACTTTGTCAAGTCTTTGGAATTTTATTGATTCGGAGTATCTGCCTTGAAGCAACCCGTTCATAATTCTAGTTCCTCAACATGGTGGGCTTGGAAAAGATAGAATAACAGCTTTTCTAGCAAAGGATTCAACTATTGAATTCTTATTTCTACCTTATAGTATGGGTGACCAAAATGGAAGAAAAAAATAGAAAGAATATTTTTTTGCTCTCAACACTTGAGAAAATTTTCTAACACTTAAACCTTTCAAATTCTCTCTACAATTCTCACTATTGCCTTAACCAAATTTTCACCTTACAATATTGAACAACATATTACTATTTTATTTGTTTATTATTTTCTTTTTATTTTTTTACCTAATTGCACTCATTATTATGGTCAATGTTTGTCAATAGTAATTTACTTATCTTTTTTTTTCATTATTTCACATAAAGGTATCCATTATAATGTTCAATGTTTGTCATTGGTAATTTGTTTATCATTGTTTACAATAAACAAAATGAAAACAAATAAAATAAAAAATAACTTGGATGAACTTAATCAAAATCTTGGCCAAAATAAAAAATTCTTTTTTATTTGTAAGTGACATTTAAGGCCTGTCATTTATAAGTGTCACACATTTACTTTTATTATAATATTTAATCTATAATAAATAAATTATTTAATCTTATTAAATAATGAGAAATTTCTCAAGTTGACCGTTATTTTAATATTAATTTTTATTTTGACCAAAGTTAAATATTTTAAATTATATTAACCAAATATACGATATGTTTACTATTTTACCCTTATTACAATTTTAATAATTTTTATTATTATTTAATTTTTTATTTTATTTTTATAAATTATTGAAGAATATAAAATTTTAAATAATTAAAATTTAAATTAATTATAAAAAGATTGTAAATTTATAATAATAATTAAAAATAATAACAATAAAAATTAAAAATAACACAAAATACTCGCTGGGCGCAGGCCCGGGCGCTCGCCCAGCGACCATTTTGTGTTTTTTTAAATAAATTTTAAAAAAATAAATAATTATAAATTAAATATTCTTTATATTTTTTTATTTAAATATATAAAACCATCGTATTATTATTATTGTTGTTGTTATTTACCCCTAATATCATCTCTCGTTTTATTCGTTCTTATATCTAGCATTCTCAAAACTCACAGATCGCTCTCAAAACTCATATCTCTCGATCATAGCTAAAGTTTAAAACAAGTAAGATTTTATTTATTTTAATTTAATTAATAGTATTATTTATATTTATTAAAATAAATTATTAAAGTGTTTATATATATATATCTGTTACGATTAAGCTGTAGTTTATGATTGAGTTATGGTGCGCATATAATTGTTGCTGGTGGTGGATTGGTATGCGTTTGCGCGTGACTACACATAGTTGTTGTTGTCCACCGTTGTATACACACCAGTAACACTGCACATATAGTTGTTGTTGGCCACTATTGTGTACACACCAGTAACAATTGGTGCTCATGTATAACCCGTTCTAATGATCACCGATTGTAATAAAGTGCTGCTGCGCATCATCGCAATATTATAACACCACCACCAAATAGCTTTCATTTCTGAAACTGCATATCATATTTATTTTATATATTTAAAATATATTTATATATATAGTTATATATTCAATTAAATTTTTTTAATTTATTAATATAAAATTAAATTAAAATTATGTTATATTTTTTTCAGATATGTTACAAATTTCAACCATTATATGTTTTTGGGGGATATGGGAGAGTTGTAGCGATGGTTTTGAAAGATACATTGGATATCAAAATATGCATATGGTTGTTCCGAAAAATATTAAATACAAAGCGTTGTTGAGAAGAATTTGTCATCTTTTAGGAGCTAATCAGGTGCATTATAAAGTAACTTTGAAGTTTGAAGTTCCTTCAAATACTATAAAGTTGAGACCCATTCCACTTGAAAATGACGATGATGCAATATTGTGGTTGAGCTTACAGAATAATATGGCTACACCGCTTTGTGTAACAGTAGATGCTCGAGGACTTGAAAGTAATGTAGAAGCATCAATGGAGTAAAAAGAAGGCTATGCTAAGCAATTCTCATCGACAACTCCTGTGTATATTCTAAATTCTCCGAATGATTATCATTATTCTCCTTCGATGCTCAACGAACAACAAGGCTACGCATATGACCATGGTCAGATATATGGAGATGTTGGCATTGATATTGGCTATGATATTGGTGAAAATGATGATCATGATTACGAGGTTGATGATGATTGTAGAAATGATTATGATGATGATTATGAAGAGAATGAGGATGTAAATAATGATGCTGGTGATGATGATGATGAGGAGGATAATGATGATGAGGAGGGTGATAATAATGATGATGATGATGAGGGTTATGGTAGAGAAGAAAGGGTTAAGGTAGAAAATTCACTTCAGTTTCAGCCTGAGATACCACCATTTGACTTGAATATATCAAAAACAAATTTCTTGTAATGGGATTGGTGATGTATTTGTAGGAAAATTATATAACAGCAAAGATGAAATTCATGAAGCTATAAGTATGGTTGCACTGAAGGGAAAATAGAGCTTTAGAGTTTACAAATCCACCAAAGATCGTTTCGAGTTGAAATGCGATGATGACAACTGCAAGTGGTGGTTACGGGCAATGTCGACAGAAGGGCGACATTTTTTTGTTGTTAGGCGAGTAGATACAGAGCACACTTGTGTTTTGAGTCAATTAAGGGATGGTCACCGGCAAGCCAAGAGTCGAATTATTGTTAAAGTAATAAAAAATAAGTTTACATCGGTCAATAGAAACTATAGGTCGAAAGACATTCAAGCAGATATACGTGAACAATTCGGTATTCAAATAACCTATACTAATGCTTGGCGCGCTATGGAGCATGTATTAAGATTGATAAGAGGTACTCCTAAGGATTCGTTTAGATTGCTTCCTGCATACAGCTATGTGTTGCAACAAAATAACCCAGGTACAGTTACTCATTTGAAAACTGACGCAGATAATCACTTCAAGTATTTCTTTATGGCGTTAGGACCCTACATCAGAGGATTTAATTCATTAATCTGACGGGTAGTTGCAGTGGACGGAACATTTTTGAAAGGTTCCTATCTTGGTACAATGTTTGTGGCCGTTTGTAAAGATGGAAACACTCAGATTTATCCATTGGCTTGGGGAATTGCTGACTCAGAAAATGATACTTCTTGAGAGTGGTTTATAGTTAAACTGCGAGGAGTTATTGCAGATCATCAAAATCTTGTTTTTATATCTGATCGACATGTCAGTATTGAGAGTGCTATACGGGGTGTGTTTTCTCATGTATATCATGGGTTCTGCATATATCATTTGAAAGGAAATTTAATGACAAAATATAATTTACCATCAGATAAGTCTAAAAAAATGGTATATTTGATACATCCAATAAACTACCAAAACATGTGGTTCTAAATATTTCTATCTGCCTCGAAGTCAATTTATTTTTTATATTTCGTATAACCCATAACTTCGAGTACTTATGTACGTTTGCTCGGTAGAAAAATTTTGGCAATTACATATTCTTTCGTAACATTCTCCTTCCTGAAAAAATTAAAAAATTATTAATATTAACAAAAATAATCAATATAATATATAATCAAAATTTAATTTAATTATAACTAACAACCTAAACTATTTACATAATTATTAGCCAAATTAAATTATTAAATTAAATAATTATAAATAAACATAAACAACATAAATTAATTAAAAAAATTTATAAAATAAAATTTTTTTGGGGTAAAATGCGGCGGCGCATGCGTTTACGTGCTGGCCCAATCTACACACATTATTATTCCTATTTAAATCTATACATTTCTACATATTTTTAATTAATATAAATTACAATACTCAAAAATAAAAAAAAATATTTATAAATACATACCAACTTTGTTCCGCCATGACGAGAGAGAGGGAAGACTGCCGTGAGAGGTGGAGCGCCGCCGTGAGAGAGAGTGACCGTAAGAAACGCCGCCGAGAGAGAGTGACCGTGAGAAACACCGCCGAGAGAGAGTGAACGTGAGAGAAAATTTGAAAAAGTGAAAAGAAAAGTAAATGTGAAAATGTCAATGGAGAGAAGAAAAATAAAAAAATAAAGAAATTTTTTTATTTAAAATAAAAGGGTAAAATAGAAAAAAAATTAATGTAATTGGTTAATAAAGCTTATGTTATTTTGACTCGGTCAAAATAACAGAAGCATTTAAAAATTCGGCCAAATTGGTCAATTTCCCTTAAATAATAGTAGAAACGCATGTTAATTTAAATAAAAAAATAAATTGTTTGACTTCAATTAAATAATAATATCATATATTATTATTATTATTTTATTCAATAAATATTTTAATGAATAAAATCATATTATTATTTGTCCAACAAATAAGGGTATTTTAATAATTTCTAAGTCAAATAATAATTGGTCCACAATGTACTATGTGTCAACATTATATTGGTCAACAATTAATTGTTAACTAATTGATATACTTAACTTTTAAGTCTTAATACGTGCACGACCAGAGGGATACCAAAGTAAATTTTTAGTTTGCTGAAATTTTTTGGATCGAACTATTCAATTAGATACATTGCCCTAGTGCACAATAAGTACACTTCATATTGCAGGACTCTCTAGGTCCACTCCCAATTTGTCAAACATAGCTATTCTGTGAGTTCGAGATCGATGCCCCACACACACGTCACAGATATTACAAATCGGTACAGTAGACCATACAGGTTAAAGTCATAGCACATACGTATAATCCTTTTGCCAATTATATTCTGGAAGAGCAAGGATATAAATCACTACCGTCAAATTCCTATGTGCTCATCCGTGAACTTATCTCCAGACACGTATCTTAATAAACAATATATGCAAATACTTTTATAATATTGTTTAACCCTGTAGGAAACTCTTTTCCTAGGTTTGTTGTTTATGATCATAAGACTTTCTAAGATATAGTCTCTGAGCATCTGGATATATAACACATCCATGTGAGCTAACGGATTCCATATCTGTATACACCAAACTCCATAAGTATCGAATCATACCCAGCGACACCCAACGATCACACCATGAAAGGTCTGTGGTATGCGTGAAACCAAAGTATGATAGATCACTTACAAGCCCACTGTGGTACTCAGGTCAAAGGACCACGTATACTACTCAACTCGATATGACATTCCTTTGAAGGTTTCATGGGATGTCTATTAGAGTCCTCATTGAGTTTGTTCAATATTTAGTCCTTACTGAACATTTGTATGCTATAAAAATTTTCAATAAGTTCATGGTCAACTAAGAACAATCATCTAGACCATTTGAGTATAGTATACACTAATCTATGTAAAAGAATTCCACCGTTATACCTGCATTTGTGAATTAAGATTAGGAACATATAATTTGAGAATAGACTTACATAATAACACTTCTTAGCACTTATTGCAACTCTTACAACTATATTATTACTAATGTATTCTCAGGTCTTTGTACCGTTACAGACAAGATTATAACTTTTAGACTTCACTGATTAATATAACATATTAATTCTTTAACATTTATAGTTTTCAGTAATGCTAACTCTTAGTATTGATCTAAACTTTTTAAAATCAAATCTAAACTCTTTCAGAGTATATGATGTCTGTAGCATCACAAGCATTGAACCATTTAATAATAATAATTAGCGATTCAATAGATAATGTACTGTATAAATATTATAAAATAAAATATTCATACAACAATGAGATGACACGTGAGCACAAATTCCAACAAAAACGTGGTAGGAGTCACGTAAAATTGTGATAAAATGATAAGTGGGTTATCCACAAATCAACTGTTGCTATGTGTTTTTAAAAGTGTTTAATATTTTTTATTTGCAAATAAATTGCTATTTCACCTTTTGATTATCAAAATTAATGGCATAATTTCACAGATCAAAATAATTTTAAGTATTAAAAATTACTTTAAAATAAAAACATCCTTAGCCTTTGATGAAAACAAACAACTTAATAATTATAATCAAACATTAAAAAAATAAACATGTTATTCAAATATATAAATTCAAATCTATTGAAACGTCAATGGAATTTAAATCTATTAAAATTTTAGAGAAAAATACAAATGCTACCAAAGCGTTGAGAGATTCAGTTTCAAGATAAGACGATATTTCTATATATTTTCATATTTAAGTGCAAACATATTTGCAAAATTTTAAAATACAAACTTGAGCTATACAAAGTTCATGTCTAAATCTACACATAATTTTTTATGGGGAACAAGAAAAAATAATTAAACAAAAAGAAAAGGAAAAACATTAACTCAGGAAACATACTGCCATTATCTCATTAGATGAAAAGGCTGCGATGTTCAAGATGAGGAAGATATTCTTAGAACGTGCTGGTAAAGGTAGTCTTAAGAATCAGAGCACCGACACATACTTACCACCTCTAAGAATTATATTTCTTCACTACTCCATTAAGAGAGGCAGTGTTGTTTGCTCTTCTACTAAGAGGAAAAATCTTATTAGTTTTTTGACAGACATATTTGAAATAGGTTTTGTCTAAAAGAAGTCTGAAGAGGTTCAGAGAGCCAAGATCCCTATTTTAATCAATCATTAAATTTCAATTAGGGATGACAATAGAGTAAGAAGGCCTTTCTCGTACTCCAACTCATATTTTATTTTAAATCTCATTTTTACCTCATTTTTTTTATAAAAATTTAGCGGACATGGATAAAGAAATTTTATGCAAGAAATAAAGAAATCTCCACTCCATTCTCTATTTTTATTAATATAAAATATTAATTTATATTCACAAAATTTAATAATATAAAATTAATTTATATTATAGTAAGAATCAAACTAAGAGCTAAAATAATATGATAATATCCTTCAATAATATAAATAATAAAAAAAATTAAGTAAATAATAAATTAAATAATATTCTAACATCTAGTATCATTGATTTTCTTATTAATTACTTCATCTTCTATCATTAAAAGTTATGAGATTGAAACTTTATTTTTAAAAATAAATAAATTATTTTTAATTTCTTTAAGATAATATAATAAATAGTGTAATATAATTAAACTTATACAAAATTAAACTGAAGTTTACCTTTATCAGTATCTAATAAATGTGTGACATTGAGTTATTGTAAAAAAAATTAAATTTAAACTTGATAATAAAAATAAATTATATAAGAATTAGTTGGTTAAAATTAAATAAAATAAAAAAATTAAATTTATTATAAATAATAAATAATTATAAAATAAAAAAATTGATAAACTATATAATTATATATTAAAAATTATATTTAATATATTCATATAAAATAGGACGGGAGACAGAATAAGAGAGGGAGCCCCATTAATAATTAAGAGAATGTTTTTTTCTTATATCTTATTTTATTTTTATAAAAATTATCTAATCTTCACTCTATTGAGAGAACCTCAAAGATCCATCTCCGGAGGGCATTTGACCATTCTAATTCCAACCGTGCAAATGACATTGTTTGTATGACATTCGGGATTGAGAATGGACAAATTCAGAGAAAAGATACAAAAACAAAAGTATGAGATTAAATATATATGTGATAAGTATTTACCTTATTGCTTCAGTAAATCTAAGATAAACCTAATCGACAACATGCATGCCATATATTCTAAAACAAAAAACATAATTTCACGCTTTAGGGTTGATGAGGGCCATTTGTGAGCTGGCAGTGGTGGTTGTGCCAATGCCACCACCAAACCCATAGCAATCCATGTGGGAGGTCGGCGGCTGCAGGCAGAGGGCGAATGTGCATGGCCGCACCATGGCCACCATGGGGATCCGCCATGTCCAAGGGCTGGCATATGTTGGCGGGGCTGCCACTTGAGGTATGTGCCACGGTGGTAACTAAGGCCGAATTCCAAGGCCTGGGCATCTTAAGGCTGGTTTTGGCGGAGGAGCTACCCAACCTCATCAGCAGTAGCACTAACGAGCTGTTGTGACAAACAGGAAAGAACAAGGCACAGCAAATTTGGAACTATTTGTGTTCATAGCTAGCTATAGCTGTGTTGAAATAAAATGTTGTATGTATCATGGTGGGATTCTATATATAGAACAAAGCTTGGAGGTAAATGTTCATTTGTTCACTTGCAAAATATTAAGATAAGATTATTTTATATATGCAGCAGTTATCTCTATAATTCTCTAATCTTTTTGCTTTAGAATTTTGTATCTATTTGCTGGTAAATTGAAATTTGTTTATTTATTTATGAAACATAAGATTAAGATTAAGAAAAAAAAATCATGCTGTTAAAAATTATCTCCGAGCATTACTTTTTTACTTGCCAATACCGAAATGAAAATTGGTTTACGGATTATGATTAATGGGGAAATCCGATTTTATTCGTGATAATTTCTTGATATATTATTATTTAGAGTATAATTTGAAATATAATTTTAGAAGTGTAATATTATTTTAAAAGATTAATATTATATATTTTAAATTGTATCTTAAATAATAATATATTAAATAATTATTAAATAATAAAATTATATAATTTTAAAATTACTTATTATACTAATTTATTATCTAATAATTATTTAATATATTATTATTTAAATATAATTTAAAATACAACTTAAAATATATAACATTATTTTACTTAAAAATCATTCTATTAATGATTCTTTATCTACTTCAAATATTTTGGGTCTATCCGGCTACTATCACATGACATTCATGGGCCTAATTATTGTTCATTTGTTAGAAGACAATTTGAATGTCAAAACTAAACTTGTATTCCTAGATGTTCATCTCTGGGTTTCTAGGTTAATGAGTTGCGTAGCATTTCTTCCATCCATAAAGAAAGATTTAGATAGAATGGTTTTAATAGAATTATTCAAACAAAAAATGATATCATGTTTTATTTATTTATTTATTTTCATTATTATTGCCATAAATATGATTGATTATTTTCAAATTAAATATATGTGTGATAAACTTTTGTTAATTGAGCACACAAACTGACAAATTACATGGCCTAATCAACTAATTAAACTAAAATATGTTGCGTTTAGATAATTTAGTTTGTTGTTGACTAATGCCGATGTTAGCTAACATCGATTTGTCAAAATCATAGTCGAAAATGAATTGAGTCATTGTCTCATGATAAATTTAATTTTTTTTTTAAAAAAAGAAAGAAAAACATTTCATGAACTTAGAAGCACAGAGGCCAACGCAACGCAAGAATGAATAACAAGAAATAGATCTTTATTATTAAAATTATTATTATTGATTGGAAATAAAGGGCACATGATATCAACATTCTAAGGAGATAAGTGCGCTTAAAATATTAAGTGCGGTAAGTGGAAATTAGCAAAACCACCCAAAGTTAATACACCATTAATGGCTGATGTTAAAAGCAGCTCCACAGAAAAGTTAATACACCATTAATGGCTGATGTTAAAAGCAGCTCCACAGTCTTTTCTTTCTTTCCTTTTTTTTTAATGTTGCTTAATTTAAGTGTTGTAGTAGGCTTTGTAGCAGTAAAGTAACTTAGCAAAAATATGTGAAACATGTATAATCAGCTTTCAATAGTAGCTTGGCAAAGTTTGCAGTAGAAACTTGAAAACACAGAAAGCAAACCACGACTACAACTCAATCAGAAAATACCGCAAAGTTTTGAGTTTGTTCTTTAGATCTCTTTGGAGTTCTATTTTCCTTTGACTAATGACTATGATGTGGCTTTCCAGCGATCGACCCTTCACATGGGTCAAAAAAATTCGAAACTTGAAACCCTTCTGAGGTGAAAATTCATTTTTTTTTCTTTTTATAATTTGTTATTCTTAGCTAAAGTTTAGATTTTGATTAATTGTGTATTATCTTTATGTAGTTTTGGTTTCTGAGTATTTGTTATGGAGCAGTGTTTGATGGTTTTTGGATTAAGTTTGAAACTCTGAGACCGTTTCGGAGTTTACTGAATCTGAATTGAGTTGTGGCTGGCAATTCATGCTGTGGGCGGTCTGATCGAGGGTGGTTTCAGGAATAGTAATTTAAAAATGGTGTTCTTTGAATAACTTTTATTGACTTTCAATTGAATGCTAATAGTAAATACCGTGTCGGTTAAATTCATTGGGTGGTTGGTTAAGTGTATCCGGATTCCTGAGCTTGATGAATGGGCTGATTTTAAAGATTATCATATGTTTCACACCTCATTTACTTCTTTTTCTTGGTCTTTTTTCAGGTTATTCTTTCTTTCTTGGCTATTTGATTGTTTGGTTTCTTTAAATATTGTGGATAGCTCTAACCTGCAAATTCTCTCGTTTCGTTGTCAAGATCTTTTATTTGATAGTTTGGAAAGTGTTTTCATGTTAATTCATTATTCAGACTTGGATGGTACATCTCTTTTCTTCCCAGAATGATGTTACTCAAGTGCAACTATTTTTTCTTGCCACCTTATTCATGAATTTTAGGGCTGGACTAGCTGCTTCAGTGGGAGGGGTGACATTATCTGGTTTATGGTTGGGTTGTCTAAGTAGTTAAGTTAGATTGAGCTTTTATCTTTTGGGTTGTTATTATACAATTCCTCTATGGATCTTTGTGCTTTTTCTGGAGAAAATTCAAACTTTCAAGGTCCTCCTGAGAAAAAGCCCCTAAAAAAATGCTTGCGTTTGTCTCATATGGATTATTTGACTCTTTATTCTTCTCTAAAAGATGATGTGCATGTTCTCTCTCCGTCTCCCGATGTAACTAAACTTTTCATCTCTTTCTCTAGATTCCTTTGTGGTCATCTGGAATCTTGGGGATGTATAAGAACCAGTTGCAAGAATTAGCTCAGAGAAGCTGTTTCAACTTGCCATCTTATTCTTGTATTCGAGAAGGACCAGACCATGCCCCACGCTTCAAAGCCACAGTTAACTTCAGTGGGGAAATATTTGAGAGCCCAACCTTCTGCAATACTCTCAGACAAGCAGAACATGCTGCAGCTGAGGTTGCACTCAATGTTCTTTCAAAGAAAGGACCCTCCAAAGCACTGGCTGCAAGAGTATTGGTATTTGCTTAACTTTTTACTTTTCCATATTTCATTTTTTCACTTACCTACCTATACTGAGTTATTTAATGGTTTTTGATTTCTTTATGCTTTTAGATTTATGTGCTCTAGATAATATTTGAAGGAATTTATAAGCTTGAAGTTGTATGGAATTACATTATGTGCTAGATCCTTATTAAGTCGCAAACCTATTTTGTACTGTTATATAGGTGTAATGAGTTCAATACATTAACTTGGAATGTACCTGCATGATTTCTAGATAAGGACTTAATTTTAGGTGACACTAAATACCCTGCCAAGTGGCATGGCAATATATCTCTGGTGGGTATCAGTTGTTTGGTTTGCAATTAACTTGTCACTAGAGATTCTAGAAGAAACCTTAGAATGGATCATGCTCACTAGGTGAAGGGAGAATTAAGGTAAGAGAAAGACTCCCTTCCATTTCTAGCTTGGTAAACCCAAAGGGCAGATTATTAGGACTGAAAGGGCTTCCTGACATATGGCCCAGCAAACCTCAGTAGACCACCAGAAAATAGAAGAGGGCAGAAAGATTCAGTCTTGTAATTATATCTACAACCTTTTTCTTAAATCTGCAACCATTTGAAATCTAAAGCAAAATTATTTGGGTTGGCTCATTTTGTTTTCGACATGGGATGTAACACGTGCCATAGTTTTCCTGCTAAGCATTGTTGCAAAACTAATCCATGCACATTTTGATGATCTCTACACACAGGATGAAACTGGAGTGTATAAGAATCTACTTCAAGAAACAGCTCATAGAGCTGGATTGAAACTGCCAGTTTACACCACTGTTAGATCTGGACCAGGCCATGTTCCTGTTTTCTCTTGTACAGTGGAACTTGCTGGAATGAGCTTTACAGGAGAACCAGCTAAAACGAAGAAGCAAGCACAGAAAAATGTGGCACTGACGGCTTGGTCAGCCTTGAAAAAACGTATGTATCTTTTGTCTTTTCTATTACTTTTTCAAAGTGCTGTGGCTTTCTCATGCCCAAGGAGAAGGCAATGATTTAGCTTATATTGTGATAGGGCATGGGTTGATCCCCCTAGAAATCAGAAAAGAAAGGAGGGTTGTAGGAATAATCGTGTGGCTAAATGATAGAGTTTCATTGTTGACCTTTGTTCTATTTCATCATTTTTCCTTTTTCCTTCTGCAACATTGAAGGAACAAGGGTACTGATTAAGATGAAAAAAGAAGAGAGAAGAAATGCAGTACTTGAGACTCTTGCTTGTGGGGCATGCCAGGGCTTTAATATATGCTAAATCCATTAGCAGCAGATTTTTTGTTTTTTCTTATAATTCTGAAAGAAATAATGTGTTAATTACACATAATACATCCAGTCTGATATATTCTTTGGTGCTCATGCAGAGGCAAAATTGGCTTCTTCAGCCTCTTCCTTTTCTTCTTCTCATTTACCTGAATCAGGAACAAATGATGAGCAGGATCAAGTAATTATTGCTCATTATCTTGCTACTCTAAAACAACCAGATATGTGCAATTCTCAACAAAGAGAAAGGCCAACTGCTGGAGGTTCTGCTCCCATTAGGAGGGATGTAATCCCATGTGTTAGATCAGTTTACTCGTTTCAGCACCAAAATTGGCTGTGCTCTCAGTTTTACCCAGAATTGTCTTTGTACCAAACTTTTGTCCGGGAAAGAGTATTCCAGCAGCCGGACCACCTGTTGACCCTTTCATCTTTATCTTTCTCTTCTCCTAAACCTCAAACTCCCCCATTCATTCGGTCCATGCTCCAGCCAGATTATGGATATTATTTCCCCTCACAGGGACAAGAACCTATTTCCCTCATTTCAGAAATGGGCCCATTTCTCTACTTTTCAAACCATGAGATGCCTGTTCCAGTGAGGAGTGTTTCCCAAGTCACCATACAAGAGATGGAGGAAAGCCAGCAAATGGAAGAGGAGTGGTGTAAGGGTGATGGAGATTCCAATTGTTGGAAAAACAATTGCACTTCAAATGTGCCCAGGCTTTCTCCTACTGAAATTCCTAATTCTTTTGTTTCTTTCAACAATCATTCTGAACATAGAATGCAGGAGAGGCTTCAGAAGCAGGATGAAGAGAAGAGCCGCAGTTCTGTGCCAAATGCTGGAAAATCCGTGCAGTTGCAGTGCAACCAACTTGAACAGTGTAACTGGGTTTCCCCTGGATGCACATATGCCGGATTTAGACCAAGAGCAATAACCTCAGATGGTGCCAAGTTCCACTTACAAAATCCAGATCACTTAGATTACTTGAAGTCAAGTTTTAGGCCACCAAACCCTGCAGCGGTTAGTTCTTCAGGATCAGTCGGAGGTTTTGTACCGGCTTCACATGCAGCTCCTCTGACAGGCAGAACATCTGCTGCTGTATCCACTGGTAGCCTCAGACCTGAGAGTTCAAACACACATACGCATCCAACAAGAATTGCTCCGTCTACTTGTTCATCACAATCTTGGCCGGAAGGAATGAAGAACCAGGGAGGCATGCCTTCAAGGTATTTCATGGCTCCAGCAGTTCATATCCGATCAGTTGTGCCCGTCTGCTCAGCTCCACCTACTAAGAAATTCCCAGGTCCCAACAGGGAGGGATTGCTTTCTGGGATTGAAAATAAGAGAACTGAAGAACCAAGAGCGGACATTTCAGCCGCAAGTTCCGATTTTAGTAAGCTCAGATTGTAAGCAACATAGAATTAAACGTCTTCAATTCCATATAATGCATAGTGATTCAAAAAAAAAAAAGAAGTTACATAAATAAATAAATGATCTATTCTTTTTATATCTTATGAAATAACCTTTTGTCTTTCTTCTCAATCCAAATCAGTTTCTAACACATTATATACAAAAAAAAAATGAAATTCAATTCGAAATATAACTAAGCTTAATTGCTTTTTAGGTTCAAGTTGGGAGTTCTCTCCTGGCATGCCTTGTTATATTGTTATCTTTAAAAAGAAAATTGTTTGTTCATATTTAATCATTTAAAAATCAAATTACACAAACTCGTTTATGAATTCAATCAATTAAAAACTACTAAAAAAATAGTTCTAGAACAATATTACTCTGAATTTCTTTCTCTTTTTTTTTCAGTAAAAATGCAAAGCATTGTCACCGATGAAATGGTGACGTGAGCTCAACTGATTTGTGAAACGACCCAATCACTTTTACGATTAAGTAGAATTTTAACTTTTACTACAGTTAACTTAAGTAAATTCAACGGATTAAATTTGTTCAATCATAAAAATCTTTGAAAAATAACTATATATAACAAAAAAATTCAACTAATAATAAGGAAATTGAGAACATGAAATTATCTTCAATAAACACAAATACAGATGTCTTTACTAAATTCTAATAAGAGAAGAAAATAAAAAAAAAAATTTACAACACTTTGAAACCGTTCTTATAAAATTTAACATGTTCTGAAACATAACAACTTAAAAAAAAAATTATTAAAAAAAATGTGAGCATAAAACTCCATAAATAGATGCGTGCGCACGCGCATACACACACACACACACATATATATATATATAAGTATATTTTTTGTATCATACTATGTTAACTATAACACAATAGCATAAAGAAAACTCGTTTTAAGATATATTAAATCCATATGTAATTTTAAAAATTTATAAAATTTTTATCTTTTTGTAAAATAATTTGGTTAAACTTCTAATTTAAATACTTTACTGATAAGGTTGGCAATGGAGCAGGGCGGGGTTTGGAGCGGGGAGGCCTTTCCAATATTTCGTCTTATTTTTTATTTTAAACCTCATCACCACCTCATATCCTATTTTTATTAACATTAATTTATATTTATAAATTTTTATAATATAAAATTAATCTGTATTATGATAAAAATAAATTAAACTAACAAATTAAAATAATATGATAATATTCTAAAATAATGTGAATAATAAATAAAATTTTAAGTAAATAATAAATAAAACAAAAAATTAAATAATGTTTTAGTGTCTAGTGTCACGGGCCTAACGCTTATCATTAACTCAAATGGCCAATCTGGCCTGTATTATCCATCATCCCCTTATGGCTATGAGACTTACTATTCATGTAGTAATTTCTATTGTGACTCAAGACACAGAATTTTTAGGGCTCACTTAGCCCGTATTGTCCATCCCTTTAGCGGTATGAGAGACCTACATCCCACGTGACAAACTCTATTGGAGCAATTTTAAGGGCCCACATATTAATAAGAATTTGGGTCTACTCTGATACCACTTGTTAGGGCTCGGGCACTTGCCATTGACCCAAAAGACTAGCCTTATAGGTAATGTTATATACTCACGCTCATATACCAAAAATTCACCTAATTTTTATTCGATATGAGATGTGACACTAGTATCATTGATCTTTCAATTAATTACTTTATTTTCTCTCATTAAAAATCATGTGATTGAAATTTTATTCCTAAAAATAAATAAACTAATTTGTGCATCTTATTAAGTTTTTAAGATAATGTAATAAATAGTTTAACACAACTAAACTTACAAAAAATTAAACTTAAGTTTATCTCTATCAATATCTCTAATAAATGTGTGATATTATTTTTTTTAATAAAAAAATTTGAATCTAAATTAAATAATAAAAATAAACCATATGGTTTTAAACCATATAGAAACTATTTAGTTCAAATTAAATAAAATAAAAAATTAATTTTTTTACAAATAATAAATAATTGTATGTCATGGCTTTAATTTTTTCATAAATAATATTGAGCAAACATCAAAGTTTCTAATGTCTTTAGAGGTAATCTACTATAATGAGGACTTACAAATCTATCACTTATACTAAATGCAGATTTATATGCTACCAAAACTGATTTTGTTGTAATTAAATTTTTTACTCAAGACGGGAGAGCAAGTTTGATGAGAGAACAAATAGATCAACTAAATAAGTTTGATGAGAGTTTGAGAGAATAAAATTAATGATGATTGACGGTTCAACTCAAAAATATAAACCTTTAATAGTAAATTTTATGCTTTTTTTTATTAAATATTTTTAGTTTTTATTAATAAAATTATATTATTAAAATATTTTCTAATAATCTAGTTAAATATAAATTATAAAATAAAAAAATTGGTAAACTATATAACTATATATTAAAAATTACATTTAATATATTCATATAAAAATAGGTGCGGGCCTCCCTATTTTTTTAATAATTTAAAGAATAATTTTTTCTCATGTCTCACCTCATTTTCACAAAAATTATCTCATCCCCACTCTATTCGGAGTGAGACCCCACGTAGCCTTATCCCTACGAAATATTTTGCCATCCCTAATTGAAAAAGATACCAAACAAGTACTTAAATGAATAACTAATCATACATCCAGTATAACTATTAACAAACACAAAGTAAAAATAAATAAATTGGTCATACACCTGGCGACATTACATTACACAGACAAAGTAAAATACTAATTAATCGTACATACATGCACAAAGTAATGCCCCCAAAGAGTTAGACGTTCAAACACAAGATCTAATTTTTTTTTTATTTGAACGAGTCTCAAAGACCTGTATCTGTAACTAGATAAAAAAAGATCATGTGACTTAAAAATCACTTAACTTATAAAAAAATATAATTATGAAATTTATTTACTCTAAGTGACATTATTATAAGGATTGCAATTAATCTATCTAAAATAACATTATAAAAGTTTTCATGGCAACTATAATAAGAATTTAATATGTAAAGTGTATAAATGAATTACATGAAAGTTTTTTTAATACAGTTATTGCTACTAAAAAAAAAACATTTAGTAAACAGTAGGTATAAATAGAAGGAATCAATTTGATATGTAGCAAAACTTACAACTAACTGCGGTAATGAAAAAGATTATTAGGAGTTGTCTTATGTTTGGTTAACAAAAAATAATAATAATAATACATAATGCAAAAGTGCATTAACAAAATAATAATAATAATTAAATAAATACAAATAAAAACTCAACATTCCGATATATATATATATATATTATTGTCATCTTTAACTTGATGCCCGAAGAATCGTGACATTGTTTTTTTAAAAATTAAAAAACAAAACGTGAAAGGTTATTAAATTCAAATATAATTCTATTGGAATAAAAACTAATTAATTTAATAACTCAGTTGAAAACGAAAATTATATATATAAAAATTGATTTAAAAGTATAATATACTCACAATTTAAATAGATCAATCTTTATTTTTTTTCAAAATTTTCTTCTTGTTTAACTATTAAAAGAAGAAATAAATTAAATAATTTGTTAAAGAGGAAACAAATTATTTAATTTGTTAAAAGAGTAAAAAAATTAAGTATTTTTCTCTTTAATTGATTTTTAGGTCAAATATTTTCAATTATCTTTTATGTGTATTTTTTTAATATATAATTACTTAATTTAATTTTTTTCTTCTTTTTTTAATATAAGAATAACCCTATAAATGTAATGTTTACTCTTTATATTTATGTATAGCAATACACAATCTTTGTTCAATTTCTTTCTTCTCATTCTCACAATTTTTATGATATCAGAGTCTCTTTAGGCTAATTTTCCTTTCTCCACCATGTAATAGTTTTTTGAACAGTATCTCAAATAGTAGCACAAACAATGCTATGAATAGTGTTACAAACATGCCTTGCGAACATTGTTTATGAATAGTAGCCATCGTGAACAGTACGTGTACACAATACCATTGCCTTAAACCATAAGTTTCATACATGACTTCGGCTGATTTAAGAAAAGAGAAGGGAGAATTTACTATAATGATGACAAAGAAAGTTGCTAACAATATGGATGCCTTCATTATACATCACTCTGATCATCTGGGTCTCGTTTTGGTTACCAAAACACTTTAAGGAGACAATTATGGACAATGAAGCCGTGCGATGTGTATAGCTCTAAGTGCCAAAAATAAAATTGGATTCATGAACGAGACGATACAAGCACCACCTCAATCTGACCCTAAGTTTTCGGCGTGGCAACGATGCAATGATATGGTATTATCCTAGATTTTGAATTTAATTCATTCTAATATTGTAGAAAGTGTTATTTATGCAAAAACTGTGAATAAATTATGGGACGACTTAAAAGATATGTTCTTTCAAGGGCATGACTCTCAAATCTATCAAATTCGACAAGAAATTATTGAACTACGTCAAGGGTCTCAGTTTGTTTCAGCCTATTACACCAAAATGAAGTCACTTAAGGATGAGTTAACTTCTTACATAATCCAATTTCTTGTACTTGTAGGGGTCTAAAAGGGCTTGCCAAATAAGAAGAAAAAGAAATTGTCATCACGTTCTTGATGGGACTAAATGAATCTTATGTCAGCGTGTGAGGTTTAATTCTCATGATGAGTCTTCTCCCAGACACACGCAAGGTTCATGCCTTGATACTCTAACAAGAGAGACAAACCAAAGTGGCCATTCAAAGAGAAATAGCCAATTATGTTGTGATGCAAGTTTTTAATTCTTCAAAAACCAAGATGCAAACATCAAAGAAAAAAGGTTATACTTATTATGAAAAAGGCAATCACACCATTGACCGTTGCTACTTTCTCCATAGTTTTCTGCTTGGACACAAACTACATGGTAAGGAGGTGAAGCCAAGAGGAAAGAATCCTAATATTAATAACTCGATGGCCAAAGAAGAATCTGAGAGATAACTCGATGGCCAAAGAAGAATTCGAGAGATAACTCGTGGTCGAAGAAGAATCCGAGAGATAAAGTTTTACCAATACCACTTTCATTCTCGAAGAGTACAATAAACTCAAAACTATACTTTGATAGGATCATAGTAACACTTTGCCTTTTATGAACATTACTAGTATTAGCTCATTTTTCTATTGTAAGATTATATCTTCATTACATACTGAATGGATTATTGATAGTGGGGCTACCAACCATCTTTCTAATGTTCAACCAATATTGCATAAGACAACTCATTCTCATAATTTCGTTCAATTACCAAATAGAGGCCAAACTAAAATTAAGTGTGTTGGGTCAACAAAGTTGTCGAATAACATCACTCTAAATGATGTTCTCTATGTACCAAAATTTAGAGTTAATCTGTTATCAGTTAGTAAAATTACTTGGCCATTGGGTTGTAGCATAATATTTTACCCTGATTTTTGTGTGGCACGAGACATGGCTATGAAGAAGACGATTGGCCTAAGCAAGCAGCTTAATGGTTTTTACTATCTCAAAGCCAATCAAATACCATCCATCACACTCTATATCTAATGCAAATCTCATATTTGGCATCAAGGATTGAGTCATCATTCCATTGCACCATTTCATGTACTCTCCAAAACTAACTCAAAAATCTCTTTTGATTCTGCTTTATTTTGTGATGTTTGTCCTTTAGCTAAACAAACTTATTTATCTTTTTCTAGTAGTTCTATATGTATTAGTGCACCTTTTGAATTAATCCATTATAATATTTGTGGACCTTATAAAATTACTTCTTATATGGGAGCCTGTTATTTCTTATCCATTGTTGATAATTATTCTCATTATACCTGGATACATTTGATGAGTTTTAAATCTGAAACTTAATCACTAATAAAGTCTTTTTTTTCATGGGTCCGAACTCAATTTTATTGTGGAATTAAAGTTTTACATCTTGACAATGAAAAAGAGTTTTTATCTTTACAAGCCTTTTTTTTTTACAAATAATGGTATTTCTTTCCAACATACTTACCTATACATACCTCAACAAAATAGAGTTATAGAGCATAAGCATAAACATCTCTTAAATGAAAAGCCTTTCACTTCATTTTTAAGCTAACCTACCTTTAAGTTTTGAAGGGAGAGCCTACAAACAGCCCGCTACCTAATTAACCATCTTTCAACACCCATCTTATCCAGCCAAATACTATATCATCGACTTTACAATAAAGTTTCAATATACTTCTATCTCCGCACCTTCGGATGTTTATGTTATGTTACCAACCTTCAACAAAATCATAAATTTGATACTCGCACCCAAAAATGCATATTCATTAATTATCCACTTGGCTAAAATAGCTATCGTGACTATGACCTCCAGTCCCATTAAACCTTGATCTCTTGTTATGTAGTATTTCACAAATTCATATTCCCATATTCAACCACTCCAATTCAAAACCTTAATGACCACATTAACACACCAACCTTACCCTTACCATTTGGTTCAACAAACTTCCAAGTGCCACTGCAGAACATTAACGCCATGGCGCCACCCGCTCCATGCCCTAACACTGATATCCAGATTTCTGACACCTCGATGCCAACCATTCCTTACTACGATGCCATTTTTACCAATACCCAGGAACCAATCCAGAACACTCCAATTTTACCTGAATCTGAAATACTCTCTGATTCTTATCCACCCCAAGTTCGTCTCACCTCACAAAGCTTCCAAACTCTTCTCCAAGATTACAAGGTAAATTATTCAAAATCTTCTTACTCTAGGTCCTTCTTCTTTAGCTATTTTTGGCACACGCTACTTAATTTCAAGGTATGTCCCCTATATCCATATCTTTCATTAACATCAGACTTTTATCAATGCCCATTTCTTACATGGTTGAACTAGAAACATATGAACAAGCTTGTCACAATTCACATTAGATGGTTGCCATGAATGAAGAAATCATAACCCTTGAAATAAACCATACATAGAGCATGGTTCTGTTACCTTCTGATCACTGACCCATCGATTACAAATAGGTCTACAAAATCACGTATAACTTCAATGGTTCAATTAAGCATTATAAAGATCGCATTGCAGCTAAAGGGTTTACTTAATGATAAGGTATTAACTACATTGAAACCTTCGCTCATGTGGCTAAGTTAACTACTTTTCGGTGTTTTTTGGCCATTGCTTCTATTCATTATTGGAATCTTTATCAATTGGATGTTCAAAATACTTTTCTTCATGAGGATTTAACTAAAGAGGTCTACATGACTCCTCCCTCGAATTTTCATCAATAGGGGGAGCAATACTTAGTTTGTCAACTCCATAAATCTCTTTATGGATTGAAGTAAGCCTCACAAAGTTAGTATCACAAGTTTCTTGATGCCATACAGAAATTCAATTTCCAACAATTATAGGCAGACTATTCTTTATTCACCAAGATTAATAGTAATTCTCTCACTGTTCTTTATGTTGACGATATGATCATCACCGACAATAAGGAAATGATATAAAAGGTAAGGAATTTCTTGACTAGTTATTTTTGAAATAAGGATCTCGGTTATTTGAAGTATTTTCTTAGAATAGAAGTTACTCAATTCAAAGTAGGAATTTCTATCAACCAACGAAAATACAAACTTGACATACTAGAGGAGGCTGGACTTCTAGATGTCAAACCTGTAAAGTTTTTCATGGAACAAAATCTCAAGCTTGCTTTTAATAAGGAAAGGTTACTTAATGATTCAAGTCACTATTGCAGGTTGATTAGGAAGTTGATTTATCTTGCAATTACTAGACCAGACATTACTTACCCAATTAACACACTTAATCAATTTATGCAACAACCCAGAAAACCACATCTTGAAGTAGTACATCGAGTATTGTGGTACTTAAAAAAAGTTTTGGGTCCAGGTCTTTTATTTTCTTCACATGGAAAGCTATAGTTAATAAGCTTTTGTGATGCAGATTGTGCTAGATGTTCAAATGCATAATGATCAACTACTAGTTATTGTGTTTTTCTTAGTAATTCACTTATTTCATAGAAAAGTAAGAAACAAGTCACAGTATCACAGTCTTAAGCAAAATCTGAATATAGGTCTATGGCATTAATTATTTGCAAATTAACTTGGCTACGATATTTATTAAAAAATTTGCAAGTATCTCACTTAGAACCAGCTCAACTCTTTTATGACAACTAAGCAATAATTTATATTTCAGCCAACCCTATCTTTTATGAAATGACAAAATATATTAAGATAGATTGTCATACATTCTGTAAACGGATACAAAAATAGGAGCTTAAGACTTCTTTCATGGAAAGTAAAAAATAAGTTGCTAATAATTTTATTAAACCATTGGGTCAACATGCTTTCTTCTTTCTGGTTGACAAAATATATTAAGATAGATTGTCATACATTCTGTAAACGGATACAAAAATAGGAGCTTAAGACTTCTTTCATGGAAAGTAAAAAATAAGTTGCTAATAATTTTATTAAACCATTGGGTCAACATGCTTTCTTCTTTCTGGTTGGCAAGTTGGGAGTCCTGAACATTCACTCTTCAACTTGAGGGAGAGTGTTAAAAGAGGAAACAAATTATTTGATTTGTAAAAAAAAGTAAACAAATCAAATAATTTTCTCCTTAATTAGTTTTTAGGCTAAATATTTTTAATTATCTTTAAATGTATTTCCCTTTTATATGTAATTACCTAATTTAATTTTTTCTTCCTTTTTCAACATAAAAATAGCCCTATAAATGTAAAGCTTACTCTTTGTATTTTTATGTATAGCAATACATCATCTTTATTCAAATTCTTTCTTCTTATTCTCTCAATTTTTCACCAACGTTTTCTTCCCTTCTTATAACGTGAAAAATAATGAAAGTAAAGAAGTAAAATGAGAACTCACAAAAGTATGAACCAACACTCATTGAGCTCTAAGACACTATTTATAATTGTTTATATATATATATATATAACTGATTTAGTAGGCGATGGAGTTCACCACTCATTGAGCTCCAAGACACTATTTGGCACTGTTTATCATTGTTGAAATAGTACTAATGTATTACAGAATATTGACATATGTCTAGGAGCTCATCACTTGGTGAGCTCCGTTTCCACTAGATTAGTTATATATGTATACATATATATATATTCTTATTACGAGTACTTCCCATTACCTTCAAAATTACATCTTTAATTTCTTTAACCCACAATTGTTATTCCTTCAATAACCACTCTTAAAAAATTTTCCCTCAAGGGATCGTGATGTCTTTTTATGGGATCGTGGGTTTCTTTATTAGTTTCTATTTATGGTGCACAATTACATGGAATGTAGGTAGCGGTTATGATTGATTTGATAGAAAGAAGGAATAGTATCTATTTTTCTTTGGGGATTTCCTTAAAAAAATCGCCTCATCTTTTTACGATTCCTTATGAAAAGTATTCAGTCCATCAGAATAGAAGTTAAATAGGGTATTTATGCTCGTCGTGTCCTTTATATAAAAAGCAAAGGCTTAGGAGTCATTCCCTTAAATCGTACTGATGAGAATTTGACTCCACGAGAAATTGAGCAAAGGGCTGCAGAATTGGCCTATTTTTTACATGTACTAATTAAAAGATTTGAAAAATAAACTGAAGAATAAATGCTTTCGCAGCAAGAGAAAAAGCCCAAGAATCCTCTTTTTCTATAGTATAACTTACTTGATTAAAGTTTCTTTAGAACACTCAGTTGGACCAAAGCAAAGCAAACGTGTACAGACCTGTCATAACATAAAACAAAACTCTTTTTGTTTATGAAAAAATTATATATATATATATATATATTTTTTTTTGTGTATGAAAATCCCCACTCAACTCAATTCATTAACAAAAGAAGTAAGAAATCGAAATAATAGATTAGATTCATCTAATATATCAAAACGGTTCAGAATAAAAAAATTATCTTTTTATTTTCAATATTTGAAATTGATACGTTAAATATGGATAGATCATATCTTGGAAATTATCTTGATTTTCTTTTGAGGTGGAAAATATTCAAGTACCTAAAGGGGCTAGTTATATCAAAGTAATTATGTTAGAGTTGAGTCGTATAGCTTCTCATCTGTTATGGTTTGGCCCTTTTATGGCAGATATTGGTGCGCAGACTCTTTTCTTCTGTATTTTTTGAGAAGGAGAATTAGTATATGATCTATTCGAAGCTGCCTCCTTCCGAGGGGCCTCGAGCCATCAGTGAGATACCACTCTGGAAGAGCAAGAATTCTAACCTTGTGTCAGGACCTGCGGGTCAATGGACAGTCTCAGGTAGACAGTTTCTATAGGGCGTAGGCCTCCCAAAAGGTAAGGGAGGCGTGCAAAGGTTTCCTCGAGCCGAACAGATATGATTCGTCGATCCTAAAATAAAGAACTAAATAAAGTTTCATCGTTGAGTGGTAAATAGAAAATTCATGGAAAGTTACAATCCTCACTGTGTAATAATGCACCTACACATCTTCATCGACGTTATTTTTGGACCGAAAGACCGTGAGCTAACTATTAGGACTTTGGACTATCCGGGCACATAGTTCAAACATAGAAGAGGTAGGATGAGCGGTTGGTCAAATCTAGTATGGATCGTACATGGACGGTAGTTGTAGTCGGCAGCTCTCTTAAGGTTCCTTCATCTGGGATCCCTAGGGAAGAGGATCAAGTTGGCCCCCATGAACAGCTTGATCTTATATGCCTTGGGAAGGCTACAATTTTGAAGATGCAGTACTTATTAATGAACATCTGATATATGAAGATATTTATACTTTGTTTCACATACAAAAATATAAAATTCAGACTCATGTGACAAGCCAAGGTCCCGAAAGGATCACTAATGAAATACTGCATCTAGAAGCTTGTTTACTCTGCAATTTAGACAAAAATAGAATTGTGATGTTGGGATCTTGGTAGAGATAGGCTCAAAGGGGCTTCTTACTTCCCAAAAACAATCCTCATACATCTATATATAAACGCTAGTTTATCAAGAATACACAAGAAAAGCACTTTGAATTGTTGATTCATCGCCAGAGATGGCTTAGAACCAATAGTTCATTATCTAATACTTCATCCGAGAGTTATCAGTATTTATAAAATCCGTTCCTATCTAATGGAATGCTATTGAATCAAATGATAAAGACATTGTTGAGAAAAAGATGGTTTTTCCCGAATGAAATGAAAATTGAATTCATGTAACAAGAGAAAGGTTTCCCACACACACACACTCGTCTCTTTTCTTATTATTTATCATTTTTTTATAGCAAATGTATCCCCAAATATTACGTACTTTGAATTCCAAAGTTCATCTCATCTCTTTATCCTTAAATTTAAATAAAACTTTGGATAATTCTCTCCCAAATTTTAAATTTACAATAAAAATTGCAATCTCATAAGAACGGGTAATACAAAAATCTAAACCACTGTTAATATGAGTTCGTTATTATGAAACTAATAAGATAATCAAGACCATCGATCACATAGAATCTCGAAGTCAAAAAAGATTCCAAAATCAATTCATATCCAACTTCCAAACTTGTAAACCGTTGCTTATGGAAACAAAAAGCGCATGAATTTTTCACCATCTTAAGTTTCTTCTCTATCACAAGTAATAAAACTCAAAATTGATGGCAATAAATAACCTTATTTCATTACAAACTGAAGAGAAAAAGACTCAAAAAATTGAACAAACAAGAAATAAATATTCACATTAACAAATAAAATTCTCTATCAGAAATGAAGCTGTTGCAATGTATTATTCAAAGCTCGGTCTCTCAAGATATCGCTCTCAAAATCACTTCGTGCCTTGAGGTTCAACAAGCAATTCTATTGAATTTTTTTTCCATTTATCATTAAATTTTGTTGGGTAATTTAATGGTTTTGGGGAAATTAAGAACAGGAAGTGTGTGCTTGGCAAGTTGTTCACAATTCTGGAGAAACTTATATGGGTTGGATTACATATGAGAATCTCTTACAAGATAAAGATAACTTCTTCTTTGATGACATTTCAGATATGCAACGTGTTTGGGGCAAATACATTTATATGTTAAACTCGGGTTCTTTCAGGCTTTACTAATGGAAATCAGATTTTGATCTGTACTCCACAGACATCCTCAGAAACTTTCAGGTTTGGATTTGCATTTATGGCCTTTGCTGGGAATATTGGACTCCTAAAATTATAATGGGTATTGCTAGGGTGTTTGTATGCCACTACAATTTGATAAAGCTACAAGAGATAGAGTTTATGGGTTTTATGATAAAGTTTTAGTAGAGGTAGATGTCTCTTGTCCTTTACCATAATTTTTGACAGTAGAACAGAAAGGATATGATTTTTAAGTTGAGGTTTATTATAAAAACTTGCTTATTAAATGTAATGGTTATGGGAATCTAGGACACAATATTTCAAAGTGTCATCATCAGACACATGTGGCATCGGCTAATCGTTATAATAAAATGTGGGGAAAAAGAAAGTAAATAAACCAATGGGCAATTAAGAAGATAGTCAAACTAGTTCCGAAAATTTGGGAATGATATTCAGCCATTGAAACCTCAGTTAAATCAAAATGATGGGATTAAATTCAATAATATTAGTTCCACTATAGGAAAACCTCAATTACCTTTGATAGAAAATAACAAAGCAGACACTTAAGCTCAATAAATGCCTCCAGAATATGAGATGGATTTGGGTGCTTCAGAAAATGCTATTACAACCATAGTTAGGAATTGTAATACAAAAACTCAAGATTTTTTGGATTTCAACAACCGATCTGTGGAAATTGTTAATGCTCTCACCACAGTGCAAGATGAAGAATTTATAGCAATTACCCATTGTCTTAATTCTAAAGAGGATACTAGTCTATTAGACAAAGAGCAGGAAAATATTGTCAGCATCTTAACCAAACCGCAGTGGATGATGATTTTGCAATAGTCATGTCAAGGTCTCAAAAAAAGGAAAGTAAAAGGCTAAGAAGAAGCAGATTAAAGTGATTTACAATTTGCAGAATTTGAATCTTACTCAGACATGATGAAGATATTATATTGGAATATTAGAAGAGTGGCCAACTTCTAATCTCATAATGAATTGGCTAATCTTTGTTTTCAACATAAGCTTATGTTTCTTGCTATTAGTGAGTCTATGACTAATTTTGATTATATTTCTGATGCTTTCTAGTTATCCTTAGGTTTGTCTTTAGTTAGCACTACAAATAATTCTCTCCCTAAGATGTAGGTTTTCAAGAATGTTTTTGTGCCCATAATGGATGTTATCTTCAGTAGCTCTCAGCAATTTACAATTAAAATTATTATGGACTCACATTGCTACAAATTATAATTTGTTTATGCAGCTTCTCAATATGTTCATAGTTGGGAGCTCTGGAAAAACTTTGTACTCAATTTGTTGTCAAACTCTTTGGCTGATAGTTAAAGACTTCAATGCAACTTTAGGAGTTTATAAATAAAAGGTGGAGGTTTTCAAATACCTTTATTGTGTATAGATTTTTGTAATTTATTAACTCTTATGATCTCTTAGAAGTTCCTACATCTGGATTATTTTTTTCTTGGGCAAGAACCACTATTTGCGATGGTCATATTGAGAGGAAACTGGATAAAGCCTTGTATAATTTGTCCCGATAGGATACTTGGGATTTCACTTCATATGTAATGCTTTCATGCACAGTTTTTGATCATTCTCTCCTAGTGATTAATTCTAGATGTTCTACTTCTTTTGGCCCTAGGCCTTTTCAATTCCATTTCATGTGGACTTTGCACTATGGGTTTAAAGAATTAGTACGTAAAGTATGGCACACAGTTCTTCGTTATGGGTGTTCAATGTTTATGGTCACAAAAAAATTACAGGTGCTGAAGCATTATCTTAGTAAATAAAATCGGGATATATTTAGTAATGTATATGATCGATTATATAAAGCTCACGAATCTCTTGCTTCTATATAGAGGGATATAAGGATAAGAGGTACCTCAAAGGCAACAGCAAAGTTAGAAGTTCTTCATGTTTCTCGTCTTCAAGCTAAATTTTAGCGAGAACGTGCAAAAATTAAATGGTTGAAGGAAGGGGACAAATGCACAAAATTCTTCTACTTTTATACCGAGGCTCGTGCTTCCAAATCTCGCATAAAATGACTTATGATTAATGATGACTAGTGTAACAACTTGACTACTGTGTCTAATCATATTATTGATTATTTCTAAAATCTTTATACAAAAAAGGCAACGGATACAAATCAGATCTCTCAGGTATGCAACCATATTCCTTCTCTGATTTCAGACCTAGATAACGTTATGCTTTGCCATGTTCCTTTTGAAGAAGAGGTTCATCTTAGTGTTTTCTCTCTAGATTCTTCGAGTACTCCAAGTCTTGATGGATTTCCTAGTTTATTCTATCAAAATTATTGGGAGATTATCAAAGGAGATGTAATGCTTAGCATTCAATAGTTTTATAGTCATAACTTCTTACTTTCTAATATAAACTCTAGTTTATAGTTTTAATTCCAAAGATGGCAGAAGCTGTTTCAATATATCAATTTAAACCAATTGCTTTGGCAAAATTTTTCTTTAAGATTATTACCAAGATTATCGCAGATAGATTGGCTGGTTTGATGCCTATGTTGGTCTCCACAAATCAAATGGCATTTATTTGAGGCAGACAAATTCACAATTGTACCTCTATGGTTTCTGAATACATCAATCTCCTAGAAAGAAAAGTCTCTAGCAGTAATATAAGAATTAAATTGGATATCTCTAAGGCTTTTGATACCATCAACTAGGATTTTATTCTTCATGTACTGACTAATTATGGCTTCAATCGACAATTTATCGATTAGATTTTCATGATTTTTCATTCTGCTCATTTGTCCATTATAGTTAATGGCTCTTCGAAGGGTTTCTTCAAATGTGGCAGGGGAGTTTACTAGAGAGACCCCTTATCTCCTTTGCTCTTTTGTCTTGCAAAGGATGCTTTATTTAAGGGCATACAAAATTTAGTTGATAACAAGCTTCTTTCTCTAATTTCAGCCCCTAGAGGTTGTACAACTCCATCTATATTTTTTATGCTGATGACATCTTCTTATTGAGCAGTATAGCATAGCTTCAAGTCAAATTATTAATAAATAGAAGAGCCAATTTTTTATTGGCAAGCATGGTGTCCATCATAGCAAGGATATTACAAACTATTTAGGTTTCTCTAAAGGCAAGCTTCCTTTCATGTACTTGGGCATTCCTATTTTTCATGGATGCCTGCGAAGACAACATCTACAAATTCTGGTAGATAAAGTAGGTGCTAAGCTCATTGGTTGGAAAGGCAAGATCATTTCTATGATAGGTAGAATTCAATTGGTATATACAATGTTCCAAACCACTTTCCTCCATTACTTTAAGGCTTATCTCTGGCTAACTTCACTTTTGAAATGTTTGTATGATTGGGCTCGTAACTTCATTATCTCTAAAGATCATTGCTCTTGTAAGATGGCCTTGAAGTCTTAGTATCGTCTTAACAAGCCAAAAGCAGGTGCTAAGCTCAGTGGTTGGAAAGGCAAGATCCTTTCTATGACAGGTAGAATTCAATTAGTACGTATAATGTTCTAAACCACTTTCCTCTATAACTTTAAGGTTTATCTTTGGCTAACTTCACTTTTGAAATGTTTGCATGATTGGGCTCGTAACTTTATTATCTCTAAAGATCATTGCTATTGTAAGATGGCCTTGAAGTCTTGGTATTGTCTTAGCAAGCCAAAAGAAAAGGATGAAGTAGGTCTTTTCCGGTTGGATCTCTTAAATAAAGCTTGCATACGTAAATCACTTTGGAATATTCTTCAGAAGAACATGGTATATTCAAACTTTCTAAAAATAGATACAATTTTAATTATGCAAGCAAAAGAAATCTTTGCTCTTCTTTTTGGAAAGGTTTTAAATTTATTTTACCCATTTTTCTTAACAGGATAAAATGGATCATTGGTGATGGATCTTCTATCAACTTTTGGTTTGACAAATGGTTAGATGAACCCATCCTTTCATGGGTAACTCAAGGAATTACAGGTTTGAATTGCAAGGTTAAAGATGTAATGATGGATAGTTGATGGAAGATTTCAAATTCTTTCTACTTGGCCTTTTTGCATTTAAAGAATATAATAAATGATATTATTCTTCTAGTTAAAAATAAGCTAGATATATTAATTTGGACTTCTACTAGAGATAGGTCTTTAACTCTTAAAGATAGCTATCATTTTCTAAATAATCATATGATTGCTGACTTTACCACCCAGTCTTTTTGGCATGGATTTTTTCTGCTCAAAATTTCAGTCTTCATCTGGCACCTACTACAGAACATTCTTGCCATTGATGATATTTTATGGTCTCATGGAATCTACATTATGAAAATATATTCATTTTTTCTTTCTGCTTCTAAATCAGCAGACCGTTTATTTGTCTCCTGCCTTTTATTCCAAAAAATTTGGAGATGGTTTATATAGCTTTCAAATAAAATCTTCCTTGGATTTCATCTATCATGGAGTTATGAAAAATTATCTTATCCAAGTCTTTTAGTCCTCAACTCCTAAATATTTGGTGGTTGTCTACAATATATTTGTTTTATTTGATTTGAAAATATCAAAACTATCAAAGGTTTGATAAGAAAGGTTTGAGTTGAATGGTGTGAAAGTGGATTGCCTAGCTTATATTCATTACTTTGCTACTTTTTATCCAAGTTATATCTCTTTTGGGGAAGACAGTGCTATCTCAGATCAGTTGGATGGTTGAGTTTGATGGTGTGAAAGTGGATTGCCTGACTTATATTCATTATTTTGCTACTTTTTATCCAAGTTATATCTCTTTTAGGGAAGACAGTGCTATCTCAGATCAGTTGGGTATTCCTTCTAAGTTAAGACGAGCACAAAAAATTTCAATCCTATTTTGGAAGCCTCCTCTTCATGGCTGGATTAAAATCAATACAAATGGTCTATCAATAGAAAATCCAAGCAAAGCAACTTGTGGGGGCATATTAAAAAATGAGGCAGTTTCTCGTGTCCTTTACAAACTGAAATGGCCTATTTTGCATAAAAATGAGTGTAATTTTAGCTATAAAAATTACCTATAATAAGGGGTGGAACCATATCAAATTGAAATGTGATTCATCCTTGGTTATCAAACTGTTTTTTAATCCTCAATCCTCTCCTCCATGAAAAATTTACAATCGATGGGATCGTTGTAAGGATTACATATCTCTTTTACAATTTAAGTTTAATCATATTTTTCGAAAAAATAATAAAATTATTGATAGACTAACAAATATTGGACTTCAGTTTGATGATTTCACTTGGTAGTTGCATCCCCCAAAAATAATTATCCCTTTTCTAAACAACAAAATAGGTTATCTAACTATAAATTTTATTAATCATCTTGTAAAATATACGAGTTTTTAAATTTTTAATATTATTTTATTACTCTTTCTTAAATTTGTTGCAGAGTTAATTTGTATCATTTTTCTCCTTTTCATTTTAATAAAATTTTCTCTTAATAAAAAGAAGAAAAAAAAGATGGCCTCTTGTTCTGTCCGTTTCAAGTGAAACTTCTCCCGAAAATTCGGGTCCCACCTCCGAGGTTGCTAGTTATCTCTATAACTGTGGTCATCAATTGATTATCACGAAGAGTTAGCGGATTAACCAATTATCATTCTCTCCCTTTTTTTTATTGAAAAACTCATTCTTTTCTGATTGTGTTACATTGAAGTTTGGTTTGATTTTCTTTTTTTTTTCTTTTGTGGACTTTTTCAGAAGAAGGGTATCACTACTTATTTACGCATATTGGGATAATTTTGATTCGTCTTTTGCTCGAGGTTTGGCTTAAATATAGACGGATACAATTACGAAGTTTGTGTTCCTTGTAGATGAGATTGCTGAAATTTTCTTTAGATTATTTAGAATTTTATCAAAATATTACCCCTAGAAGAACTTGTCAATTGTTGTACTCAAACAAACCTCACAAAGGTTAATGAGCTATATCTTTATATATAATGAACTTAGTATAATGTTGATGTAGGGATGGAGAGTCTTCTACATAAAAAAGCACAACGAGATGATGAATGGGGCAACTAATGTGATTAAGTATGTGGAACAATGCATGCGATCTGATTCAATAGATGTTGGAGATTATCTTCAAGCAATTGAAGACCTGAACACCATGCAGCTTGGGTTCAAAGATGTGCATATGTTCCTTTTAAGCCTAAGCTGAATGTGCTACTTAACTTAGTTGGCTTGTGTGTGTGTGTGTGTGTGTGTTTTCCTGAATGGGGTATCCAGTTTGAGGAAATGTTCATTTTTCTTTTTTTCATGTTATGGTTTTTAATGGAACACGAGTATGGTATAGAATCTGTAGTGTGGAAATTGTCGCAAATCAGGTGTAATGATCCTTTGACTATAAAGAAAATCCATATCTCTGTGTCGTGTTACGCCGATATCAGAGTTGGAAGCGGATGCAGCTGTAATGAGTTTGAAGGATTTAGCTGTCTTGACAGATTTTGCTAAAAGTTTGCCTGTATAAAGACTTGGGCTGATCATTCAATGGAATCAAAGTTAGTCCATAACTCTTAGTTATTTTTGTTTTCCTATGTTTCTCAATCTATTTATTTTGAGGTATCAAGGCTTGTGCGTTACACCCCTGGCCCTTGGGGTAAAGGGTACCCATCCACCGTTGGGTACAAAACATGAAATGAAATGATCATGGTTTTTCCCACCCGAGCATGCTATGTTTGCAGGGTGCTCAAACACAACATTCATCGGCATCTACTTAATTATGGGAAGAAATGATTTTGCATGATTGTTGAACTTAAATACTAGATAGCACTTGGCAACATCTTGGTTTTTGCAATTATAATTAATATAGTCAATGATGTTATATGCAGGCCGAGTATGTCGTGGAAGCACTCCAAAGTTGCAAGATTTCGGAGCGTCAAGTGTGTGTTAAATGGTGGAAGCTTGGAAGATCGTTCTATGGCTTCCGCATGCGAGACGAATCTCATTCCCGTTGGGTCTCATTGGCAGACCTAGCAACAGCAAAAGAAGAAGTTCTAAGGGTACTTCACCGTGGTGCCATTCATGAGGTTTTACGGGTTCAGATCTCTTTTGTTAATTCCTCGAATACTCCATGGTTTTGTCAAAGCACAGAGGGACTCGGTTAGAAAGCAACAGTTATGGGTTATATGTGTATAACGTTATGTTATTGTAACATAATGATATAATAGAGGTGTATCTTGTTGTATGTGTATACACATGTTACATAAATCACAAAATGTTTGCAAAAATGTCATGTACCTATGTCCATTTATTTAATTGAATGATGAAATGAAAATCCACATATGGCAGCAACTTTGCAAGTTGAATAGAAATCTGATGTGAGCTCATAGCACTAACATATCTTATTTTTCCCAATCAAATTGTTCTTTACTTTTTTTATAATCAACATCGATCAGATTCATAAATTTTGAGTGCAAAGTTCTAACCATAAATAGTTTATCTTAATAGTGAATACCTATAAATTAAGTAAATGTCGGGAGCAATGAATCGCATAGTAACCTCTCTTACGACAAGAAATTATAAAATATACAAGAAACAAGAAGAAAAAAAAACTAAATTCAATAATCAAATTTCAAACCAACTTGTTATTTGAGAGAACACAGGAAAGAAATACTATATGCTGCTATGACAAAAAGTTTATTACCAGCTCCCAAATGCGGCAACCGAGAATTATGGAAAGATGAGAAATAGAACCAGAGAATTGGCACACAATCTAACAGATACGGCGTACAGTATAAACAGCAGGCCGCCGCGGTGGCGGGGAGCAGACGGTCATGATAACAAGAGCTAGCACAACCACAATTAGAAGTCCCAATAGATCAAAATCAACATCATCAGATCCAAAGCACACCTTCCCCATTTCAATCACCCAGTTTCTCACGCCAAGTCTTCTTGTTTGTTTTCTTTGTTTCTTTACATGAAAGCACGAGAAAATGAACCATATAAAGGCCACTGAAGGTAATATCTAACCGGAGTCAAGTTGACTTGAATTTTCTACATGTTTTGGTTGGAACTTGGAATCTTCCGTGAAGTCGTTGGTTTTTGTTGAATATTCATGCACCTCGTGGCCAGACACCTCATATTCATATAATTAAGCATCCACAGGAAATTAAAATGAAAATGAGACACTTTGTAATTGATATTTTAAATTAATACGTCAAATAATAGTCTTTTTTTTCCCTTGAATCAATAGTCTTTTTCTACATTTAATAAAAGTTCCCTTGAGGATTCTAATAAATGTAACACAATTATTTTAAATGCTTGTTGATCAAAGTACATACTTGATGAAGCCGTTGGGCAATGAGAATTATTAATGCTCATGATGATCATTGATGATGCATCATGACGATACTACTGGGTGCTGACATGATGAAGATGACGTCCATGTTGACGACGACGACAATGTTAATAAGGTAAAATATCGAGTAGACTTCGGCAGGAAATTTCCCATAATGGCAGCAACATCACATAGCTACGTTCAGTTTGATTTTAATAGCACATAATTTCCATGTGGTTGGTTGCTTGCCAAACGAACTTTGACACAATCAATGACTTGGTGAGATTCTATAATCTTCCTAATCACTTAAATTAGAATAATACACTGGAAGATAGCTTGTAGACACTTCACATTGCCCAATCTTTGGCCTAATCACAGTAGACCACCATTGGTTGCTTAATTTTCACTCCAAATAACTAATGTGATGTCCAAAGGCTTTCCATTGAATTACCTAAAGGCTTTGGAAGTGTTCTAACAGAATATCCATTTTCACTATAACCTAATTGCACAAGATAATTCCAACTGATAACAATGACAAAGCCGAAAATCGGAAAGTGTACCGAGATATTATTTTCCACAAACTAACTCGTCACTCATCTTTACATGTATATGGAAGAAGTATTTGCTGATGACAAACAAATATTAGCCAGCAGCACCTTGGCTATCCATTCGTTATGCAGTCTCCATCATCTCCAATTTTATCAACGTTTGATCCCAATGTTAAAGATTGTGGCGACAAGTTATTCAGCTACTCCAAGGAAGTGAGCAAAGCTACGGTGCTTTGGCTCCCATCCTATTTCTTCCCTAGTTTTTGAGTTGTTTAGTCTCTTACCTAACGGATCACTGGTGCCTGCAATTATAAAATCCAAGAATCAGGGTGAATACATAGAACAAAAATACATTCTACACCCAAAAAATGAAAAAGAAAAGACAAAAAAGGTTGATGAAATGATTCTACAAAAAATATGCCATAACGTCTTTTAGAAAAAGCTATAGTTGATTCTTAATCATGATATATCTGTCCATTTTAGATATGATTAAGGAGATTACCTGTAAAGCCCTCAAACTTTTTACTGAATTTGCCACTTTTTTCTACCAAGTCCATTACTTCCTGCCTGCAAAGACATCAAGAAGGTTGAAGCAAGTCACTGAAAGATAAATGAGGGCACAGCAATTGCCAGTACACCACTACTAATTCTGTATGAAAAAACTTGGGATATCAATCTCGTGGACAAAATAATCAGCAATTAGAAAATCCACATAATCTTTTCGTTTTGCTTTTTATAGGTATGGCTGGTGTTTTTTTCCTGGCCATAACATTGATGCCAACCTAGATAAAGGGTGGTTGTCACAACCCATGAAAATTCGGCCACGAAGGTTTTTCTTCAAAATTGCAATGGATAGGGAAGCTGCATCCTGTTCAAAAAGCACATAAGCTAGATGAAACACTCAATTTTATTTCCAGCATAACGGCCAGTAATGTGCATATGCATTAAAGAGTCAAGTTGAAAGATAAATAGGCACAAAGTCTTCACCTCATAGTGTATCAGATTCAGAATATGATCCGGACGAACTTCAATAGTCCCCTTTTGTAACCAATAAATATGCGCTCCTCTATCTGATTTGTATGAATAGTTATGGTTACAGCAAAATAATACCAGTATGCAATGAAGTCCATGAATTTCAAAAAGTAACAGCAAAAGTTCCTGAACTTTCTGCACCCAAATTACAGGAAGGATATGTAAAGTCCTGCCAATCTAAGAACACAACCACCAAATTCGAGCACAACTTTCTCAGCTTTTAGAAGGACATCTATCCGAGGGCTTCTCCCAATTGGCACAATTGGACCGTCCTGCAAAGAATGTTAACACTATGTGACATTTCAAATCAACATACACCAAACATGAAAATCTCATGATATGTAAAATGCTATTTTTATGTTAGATGTACCTCATCACATGATCCGTTGTCATTGCAATCATATGGAGCTGAGCTTGATGTAAACAAAAAAGAGCCTTCACCATTCCAGCTCAATGCAGCAAGCCTGCTTGGATAAAACACACAACTTATATTATACCTTCCCAACAAGAATTTAAGATTCAAAAGAACGGTTTCTCTTGATCACCTGACATCACCTGGATAGTCCGAAGTTCGGGAAGGTGGAGCGCAGAAAATCACATACGGAAACCTCTGAGTTACTTCAGTGCCTTTCAAAGTTGGATTAATCCCCATCTTGATCAACTCGTCATGATGATCTGTAGTAACAGTCTGCCCATAAATTTGACAGCCAGGATGTTCCTACTCAAAAATAAACCCCCAAAATGTAAGTACTTCTTCTCAAATTATGCACCGAACACTTGTTCGTATTTTAATTACTCATACTACACTCTTAATTCATTCATCCCTTAAACTCCATTAACTGTGTGCTACTCCATACAGTAATAGCATCATCTATCAAAATCTCACCGTGGGACCCAAAATTCCTCCCATCCCATCTCTGCTTGCAGTCCTACGATCAAAAATCGACCACCCAATTACCGATTCTTCTTTTACTTAATTCTTCTGTAACGTTGTAGCGTTTAAGATGTTGTAAATTCATTTTTTGTGTGGCCATAGACGGCCTTGAACTTTTTGTTAGAATTATAAGAAAAATAAAAAGTACTAACTTGTCAGGGCAGTTTTTTTTATTAAAAAAAAAAAGCAAAATAAAAAGGTAATCACGATCTCTAGAGCAAACCATTAAGAAGAATTAAATTTTAGAAAAACAGACGATATTAACGATGATAATTCCACATATATGATATTCCATCTTACCTGTCTCCACTGCTCGGCCACTAAGCGACCCAAAACACCGGGACCAACAATCAGCAAATCGTTCTCACCCACCAACCCAGAAGACTCCCCGCCCCTCACTCTCTCGTTCGCTGCACCTTCAAACAACCCGCAAAATAAAAAACAAAATATCAAACAGGCAGTAAATTATTTTTTTTTTAAAAATCAACAATTACCAACTGTTGATGATGAGGTAACTTGAACAGAAGAAGCCATTGATGACAATGAAAGCGATGATGATGATGATAATATCGATGATCTGAATTCGACCCTGCTGTAAGTCCTCTTGTTGTTGACGAAGATTGACGCTTTGGAGCTGAGAAAGTCAACAGCCAAGTAATGACTGTAAGCTCTGCTGCTGCTTGCACTAAGATAACTAATGGTTCCCATTTAAGCTGTGTGACAATAAATTGCAGATTATTGGTTACTCTTTCACTTCGCCCGATAGATTGAGGAGAGACGGATTGCGGATTGTATTTTAGGATTTATGGGGATTTTTCACCTACCAATCCTGATGTTACACGTGTCCCGGTGTTCGTTGAGTTTGGATATGCTGATCCTTCGTTGGCGGTCATATTTTATATCCCGCGGCCGGGGATAAGACTTCCAGATGAGAAATTACGGAATTGGCCAATCGGGTGAGAGTTTAAAGATAGAGTTGAGTCGACTCAGCAAACGACGAGTTTCATGCCATCTTGTATTAATCCGTGCTAAAAAAAATTAGTTATGAAACATAAAATTAGATTCAAAATCAATTCAATTTATGTTTTTGTTTTTCTTCAGTTGATTTCCCTTAAAAGACTGAAAAAATGAAACGGGTTTGCGGCATTGAAATGTATATGTAGTATTGGATTAAACGACGTCGAATTTTTTCAATCATTAGTCTTTATCAAATTTAAGATCCTAACCTCGTGTGCTTAATTATTTGACAAAATTGTATACAAAGTAAGATAAAGTGGGGTATGTAATTATTCCCTGACTTATTGCATTCAACTACTTTATTGCATTAGATTATAAGTTAATTCCTCGCACTAATTACTTTTTTCCTTGCCTAATTATTCACAAACATATAAGAACGATAATGTTATCAATGCCCACTTAATTCTCTTCTTATTTGTGGGCATTCGTGAGAGGTTTCTTCGTCATTTGGGTTTTCTCTTTTCTTTTCAAAAACGACAAAGGCAAAGGTAAAACAACAATAAAGAAGAAGAAGAAGATGATGATGTGATGTGAAAGAACAAAATAAACGTATAAATTTGCTTGAAATTATTATCAAAAATATTAAAACAGAAGCCCTTTAACAAATAAGGTAAGATTTTTCTTCTTTTTGTGAAATGAAATAATAAGGACAAAATTACTTGCTTTTATTCAAATTAGGAAAGAGGCAGCTTTTTCTCTTAGTGTTAGGTGGAAGACAAGAAATTGCAAGGCTTAAAAACATTACAAGTTCCAAATACAGTCTTGTTGGAATTAGAAATTTGGGATACAAAACACCACCCCCCCCCCCCCCCCCCCCCCCCCCCCCCCCCCCCCCCCCCCCACAATAACTACTCTCTCACTTGCATTGCATCACTCTCTTAGTTGTCCAATTTGTTTTACCTAAACTTATTACTTCCCAAATGTGTTAACATCAATCGAAAGAGAAAATTATTAGTATTAGGATCATTTTATAATATTGAAATTAAAGTGTTAATATAATATCGAAAAGAATTTGAATCGTTGAATTAAATTAAATCATTAAAAGTGATAATATTCAATTATTAATCTAATATATACAAATAATTCTATTATTAATACTGTTAAAACATCTCCTAACATTGTAGAATAGTAAAGTTACCATATACTCAACTCTCACCCACCTTAACAGCCTTGCCTTTTAATCATTGTCCTCCCCATTCTTAATCCAATCTAATGGCATACAAGATTTATACCCCCATTTCATTTTATAGTTCCTTTCTTGGATTTTAAAAGGCAATTCAATGTGCTATTTTGATAGTAAACAAAGCATACTCTCGTATTTCTTTTTAGCCGTATGAGATTATTGACGTTTATGCATTACTTTTATCATTAAATTAAGGCCTTTGAATCTTTCTTCGTATTAAAAGCATAAATAATAGATAATTAAAGGGAAAATGATATCTTTGTTTTTAAAATCTAGCCCTTGACTCAAATTTATTTCTTTTGTTTTAAATTATTTAAATTTGTTTTTTTTTATTAGTCAATTATCGTTTAATCTAACAAAAAATTTATTTTTTTATACAATAACATTTTTAACTTCACTAGAATTCATATAATAATTACTTATCATTTAATCATATTTATTAATTTAAGTATTAATTAATAATTAGTCATTAATAAAAAAATTTACACGTAGCAATATTTGATAGACCCAAATTTTAACATATATTTTTTTATTTGTATATTATGTTTATATCAACAAAAAATATAAATTTCAATAATAAAATATATATTATCTCTTCTCAACTCTTTCATCAGTACTCACTTTCTTCTACTTCATTTTCCTCCATTTTCATAATTACCGACCAATATATTTTCTCTTCTCAATTATTTATCACTACTCACTTTCTTCTACTTTATTTTTCTCTACTTTCTTAGTTATCAAACACTAACCAATGCCAAAATTAAATGCCTATTTCATAATTAAATACCTATTTCTTTTCTTAAATTAAATATTCATCACAAATACCTTATGTAAATATAAAATTAGTAGAAAACTAATCAAATATCATATTTTGTATTTACGCATAAATATTAAATATCCACTTTTTTTTTTACAATATCATAAACCAATTGTCATGACGCAACCCAAACTTAGCAAGATATTATCCACTTTAAGCTGAAACCTGCACGATTTTGTTATGAGCTTTATACAAATATCCTTCATCCAAAACGCGTCTTACTAATTAAGGTGTAAGTCACTCCTTATACACCCAACATTTCTTCAGTGTCTTTGAGATGTGAGATTTGCCTAGTAATACTCGCTCTTATGGGACATTAAAAAAAATTATAAGAGAAAATTATTCAAATTTTATTTAAATTTAAGGATAAGGAGATAAGATGAACCTTGAAATTTTAAAGTGAGCAATATTTAAGAGATTACATTTGTAAAAAAAATAAAAAACAAGGATAACTAATAATAATAAAAAGACGTGTGTATATTAAAAAAATAAAAGGGAGATATACGTGGAAGAAAAATTAAGAAAATGTGTGTTTAAAGTAATTATTGAAGAAAAACAATTATAAATTAAAGAAATTTGAGACATGATTTTATAGGTAGTGAGAAGTGCTCATAATAAAAATATATTTATATAACGTTAGTTTTATTAAGGGTTAATTTTTAGTTTATGAGTTTTCATTTATTTTTCTTTTTTTTTTACATTATATGGAGAGAAGAAAATGTTAAACAAAAAAAAGAATTTAAAAAAAATTAAGATTAATTCATCGAAATTGTGAGTGAAATTATAACTTCCTTTTTTAAGGTGAAGTTTTACCTTTATAATATATTGAAACGTCATCATTTTATTTATTTATGAAAATGTAAACGTGAATAAATTTTTAGATGAAGAATATTAGAATTAGTTTTGTTGTTGCTTTGAGAAGTTTTATTATTATTCATCATCGATAACAAGATATGGATTTCATTTGAACTAGACATAAAGACAGAATATTCATTTTAGAAGTTGAAGAATCGTATGATTATGTCGTGTTGGCAATTTTGCATTGAGTGGGTGCAGAGTTTTTTCATTTTTGTTTTGGAAGCAAATTACAGATAAATTTATAATAATTAATGTCTATAGCCGCTATAACGGTAGATGCAATACTGCCTTAGAACTTAAGTTAAGAAAAAAAAAGATAAAAGTTTTTGAAATACAATCATTTATACCTCTTTGTTAAAATAAATATATATGTAACAGATTATGTTGTTGGGTGTGTTGTATAATTATTAGGGTGTTTGTATGTGGATTGTGTTTATTATATAAATAATATACATATCTCATACATACATGTGCATAACGGAAGATTATATACAATGAACACAAAAAATACATATTTGATTAAATTGAAAATTCGAGATTGAGAAATATCACCAATGAAGCCTTTGGATTAATTTTCTTTAAAGTTCACCATAAAATGAATATTTGATCAATCCTAGCAATCAACAAAGGTGGGTTTGATTGTCTAGAATGGCAGCATCTTAATCCAACATTTTTGTTTAACTCTTAAACATGATTTAAAGTTAAACTATTTAACTTAATTAAATTTATTTTTCCTTTTATTCAACTCTCGAATAAATAAAACAAATCTTATTTTTAGTTATTACATTTAGTAACAATTTTTCTAATTTATTTTATTGTTCTAACATCTAAAATACAAAACAAACAATTTCAATTTTTCAAATTAAAATAGCTCCCAAAATTACAAAACTTAAAATCTAAAAAAAAAAAAAATTTGATTTTCAATTTCATTTCACTTTATATACTAATGCATAAATTTCAAACTAATTTGAATTTCATTTGTATTTCATTTAGCTTAATCTAACCTTAGTTAACATTTAATTATAATTAGATTATTTTAACTTAACCTTTAAGTTAATAAATATTTAATTAATTTAACTATAGTTAATTAACTTAATCATGGTTAGGTTAACCTTTACTTAACCTTTAAGTAAGGTTAACTTAACTTAACTATTTAGTTAACTTTTAACCTTAGTTAAGTTAAATCATTTATTTAACAATTAAATAAATAAATATTTATTTTAATTATTTAACAATTAAATAATCATAAAGTAAAATTACTTTTATATCCTTACTAGGTTACCAAGTTAACATAAAGTGGGTCCCACCATTTAACCATATACTTTAGTTAACGTAACCTTAGTAATTGCTGAATTATACTGTATTGAACAATTCAATACGGTACACTGCTCAAGTGCTCAAAGAGTACATTTCATATTGGGACTTTCTACATCCACACCCGATTTGTCAAATGGAACTATTCCATTAATCCGTAATCGATGCCCCACGCACACGTTACGAATATTACAAATCAGCATGTCAGACCATACAAGTTGAGGTCATAACGTATACGTATAATCCTTCCATCATTTATATCCTGGAAGTGCAGGGATATAAATCAGCACCGTCAAATCCCTATTTACTCATCCATAAACTTATCTCCAGATTCGTATATCGATAAACAATATACGCAAACACTTTTGCTATATTGTTTAACCCTGTGGGAAACTCTTTTCCCAGGTTTATGCTTGTGGCCACAAGACTTTATGAAATACAATCTCGGAGCATCGGATATACAACTTACCTACGTAAGCTGATGGATCCCTTATCTACGCACACCGAACTCCATGAGCATCGGACCATACCCAGCGACACATAGCGGTCAGACCATGAAAGGTCTCTGACATATGTGGAACCAAAGCATGATGGATCACTCACAAGACCACTGTGGCGCTCAGGTCAAAGGATCACGATTACTACTCAACTCGAGAGGACCTTCCTTTGACGGTTTTATAGGATATCTATTGGGGTCCTCATGAGTCTGTTCAGTATCCAATCCTGACTGGATACTCGCATGCCTATACAGGCTCTAAGCTCATGGTCAGCTAAGAACAACCATCTGAACTAGTCAGATATAGACATACACTAATATATATATTGTGAATTCACCAATAGACCCGCATTTGTGATCATAGATCAGGAACATTATCTTTGAGACACATTTACATAATGATATTTCTTAACACCTATTTTGCAATTATATCATTACAGGTATACTCTCAGATTTTTGTCCCATTATAGATAAGGTTCTAACTCTTTAGACATCGCTGACTGTTATAACCTGCTAACTCTTAACAGTGCTAACTCTTAGCATTTATAACTCTCAGCTTTGATAACTATTAGTTCTGATCTAAATTCCTTTAAATCAGATCTGAACTCTTTCAGATCAAACAATGTCTGTAATGTTACAAGCATTTTACTATGTTAATATGATATTAACAATCTTTATTCGAAATGTTTATTGTATAAATATTAACAATTAATATTCATACAATATTGGAATGGCACGTGAGCACCAACTCCAACATATGTATTTAAAAAAAAAAATTATTTATTTTTCGTGTTTGTGAAGAGTAAATACCAATCTTAAATACAATAATAAATGAAATAATTACAGTTATTGTTATTTGGAGAGAATTATTTTCAGTTTCAACTAGTACTATATTAGTCAAAGAATGATTTGATATTATCATTACCATCATTTTTAGTTTACGTAAATATATATATATATAATAAATCCTTATCTTCATAAACAGTATTATATACATATGTATATATATTATAGTTTCTTACATGGGAACATGCCTTAGAATTTCCTTATATACAAACGCAATTTTCTGTTAAAGTTTTAGGTTATTGAAATTGAATTAATAGAATTTTGTTGTTTTTCTTAAAGATTTATTACGTGATTATTAAGAAATGTGGCACCTGTTTTTTTTTTCTTATTCTGATTTTTTTTATATGCTAAGTTGTTTAGTAAATATTTTCTTTTTAGTAACATTATTTGGATTTTTTTCGCATTTTTTTTCTTCATTTCTTTGTGCATATCATATACATATTTTGTATATTATAAAAAAAAATTTATGATGGTAATATGAAATAGAATTCTTTTAGTAATTGATTAATTATGAAGTTATATTTTAAAGTATGTGATTTTAGTCACCTAGCATGTACTTGCTTTTATTCAGTTTTAGATTTAAATATAAATTTTTGAAACTCATTTAGATATATACAAAAAATTTTGAATTGTGTGTTTAAATGTTTAACCCTTTGAAGGTATAGTTATGCGTATGCATGTACGATCAATTAATATTTTTATTCTGTTTGTGCGATGTAATGCAGTCAGATGTATGATTAATTTATCCCTTTTACTCTGTCCGTGTGTTAATAGTTACACCAGATGTATGACTAATTATTTCTCTTAAGTACTTATTTAGTTTTTTTTTTTAGCTATTAGTATAATATTTAAATTAGAAGTTCAGCCAAATTATTTTACAGAAGTATGAAAATTTTACAAATTTTATCATATGTAAAATATTTTATTAAATATTACATATGAATTTAGTATGTTTTAAACGAGTTTTCTTTTACGATATAGTGTTATAGTTAACATAGTATAATGTAAGAAATATATTTTAAATATATATGTGTTCAATTACACAAATTTATGCTCACTTTCTTTTTTTTTTAAATCTTTCTCCTTTCAAGTTGTTGCATTTTAATTAGAGTATGTTAGTTTTCGCAAAGTCAACCATGAAGTGCTACAAAAGACTTTTCTTATTTTATTTATCTTATTAGAACTTAATAGAGATATTTGGTATTGGTGTTTATTGATAATAATTTCATGTTCTCGATTTTTTTTTATCACTAGTAGAATACTTTTTTGTTATATTTTTCTTTTCTTCCAAGAAAATTTTACGATTGAATAAATTTTGGTACACTAAATTTACTCGAGTTAACCGTGGTAAAAGTTAAGATCATGCCTAACCATAGAAGAGGCTGGGGCGTTTCACCAATTATTAGCAATTGATTTCTCTTCAAGTGTATTAAGTAGTCATGTAATCAATATCAAATAAACTAAACACAAAAAACATTGATCTATTTGTGGGAGCGTACGTATATGACAAATTAGTAAGCACAAACAAAAAAACTTCATTAAAAACTAATTCATTCAAAATATTATATCTCTCTTTTATCTCATCTTTTTTATTCTTTGATTATCAATCTATGAAACATTCAAAATCAATGAGTCGAGAAGATTTTCATTTTTTTTTTCTTTATGAATTTATTTAATAATTTAAAATGGATGCATATCTAGATTATTAAAGAAGGTTTCATTATGCATTTTTTAGTTGTTAAAAGAGTTTTCACTATGCCTTGATGGGTAATTAATTTAAATTTTTTTTTTATTCATCAATATCTATTCGAGTTTCAATATTCACTCAATAAAATTTTTAAAAATTAAAATAAGAAAATAAATTTGTAAGTGGTGATGGAGAATAAGAGGAATTAAGGAGAGAGAATAAATTAGGTGACACAGTGAATATATATATATATATTTTTATTAATATTTTATTTTTTGTTTTATTATAATATTAATATAAAATTTTAAAAATAAATATAAATTATTAAACCTATTATATTATAGCAATTGTCTTTTATTAGTAACTAAATATTATTTAGTATGTGACTATGAGAACATTTTGTGTGTTAATTTTTTATTAAATTATTATTTTACCTTTCTTTTGTTATATTAAATGACAAATAAAAATAAAATTAGACAAAAGGCCAAATTTCAAAAGCAAAGACGTCCTTTTTTTTTTTCCATAATTAAATGGCAACTTTAGCTTTATGTAGAGTTCGCAAAACAATCGACGAATGCACTTTTGTCCATTCTGCATATGGCTCAGGTGGCGAGGCTTTGTATGTCACCTCAAGTTAGATAATGAAAGGACGTTCCTAGTGCTTTGCTGACACTGAATTGAGCCACATACACGCACACACACGCTCTCTCTATTTTTTGGCTGCTAATTTCAGAAGATGTGCATGCTTCTTCCTTTGTCAATTCACTTTCCTGTTATTCCACGCCTATCTACTTGTTTTGTTGTTTTTAATTTTTTATTTACTCATTGTTCATCAGAAAGTATCTCAAATGTTTTTTTATAGTACTTTTTTTTTTGTTCAAGTATTATATCATAAATTTTATATCTAAAAAATTATAATAATTAATATATTAATAATTAAAAAATAAAAAATAAAAAAATTTCTAACCTTTTCAGAGTTTGAATATTAGAATTAATTATTAATAATTAGAGAAATAAAAAAATTTATAATCTTTCTCAAAGTTCGAATGTTAGACTTAAATTTAATGTGCACATGTTTTGCTGCCGGAATAAACATGTAAGTGCTTTACAACACTTTTTTTAAAATCATCATTAATTTTTTCCTTTGATTATTACCACAAGTTATTATTAAGAATATGATCAATTTAAAATAATTATACGTACAACAAGATTAAAATAAATAAATAGTATCGTGCTAAGGCCGTTTGGTCTAAGATATTTGTCACACAAATATTTAATAATATTTTTTTTTTTGAATGAAAATATCTATCATTTCAACACTTCATTAATTATTGGACAGTGTTTCTTAACCGTTAAATGCACTTTTAAACTCATATTAAACATAACCGGTGTTAGCATTCCAACAATCTCCATTTGCCCATAAAATCGATGAACTCAACATTATTATTATTATTATTTTTAAACAATTATAAATTCTGTTTATTATTATTATTATTATTATTTTTCCTCCCCAGTGGCAAAGCAGAACAAAACAAAATTGCAACCGTTTCTGTCATTCCCGTTAAGCTCACGAGCACATAGTGACTTAGTGTTTTACACTGAAAATACTGCATCCAATAATTTACTCCAATCCATTTTGTATCCAGGTGGCACATTCTGAATGGATAACGGGGTCCAACCGCATCAGGTAAATTCAGCCGTAGACACACCTGAGTCAGGAAACTGATTACGTAAATGAAATAGACAGTAAGCTCCCGTTTGATACACACAATTGTGGAGCCCGCGGTCCATACTCGCACCTACTAATCCAATCAAATGCAGCCACGTCATGGACAAAACCCAATGATATGCGATCCATGTTAATTGGACAGACGTGGCAATCCCTCATTGACTTCCGAAGACAGATCATGGAAGCTTCACACCAGATCACTCACTCACACCAGTAGTGAAGAGAGTTAAAAAAAATAAAATTGCAAGGAGTAGAAAGTAGAAAAAACAGATTCACATCCACATCTCTTTCGACATTCTTTTACAAATCTAAAACATTATTTTGCTAAATCCTCCAAATCAAAAAGCTAGTTTTATTTTACTGTTTCCTTTGCTTTTGCTTTTTTGTTTTTCCGTTTTGTGTGTTCTAGCTCATTAATTCTTTTTTTTTTTTTTGTAACTGTGCTAATTGTGGCCAGCTCCAAAATCATTATTCCCCTTTCCTTTTGTCTCAGAAAAGCTAGGTCTTAACTCTTCATCTTCCCCATGCACATTCTCTGATTAATGCCTTTTTTTGGCCCTTTGTTCAAACATTTTTAGGTTTCGAGCTCGTATTATGCGTTAACGCTATATAATTGCTTCGATTCTCAAATTATGGTGGTGTTTGGATCGGGAGAAAATTGATAAAATGCGGTGAGAAATGAGCTTGTGGTTCTTGTTTGGTGAAAAATGGGATGTGTTTTCGGGAGACAAATTTCGGCGAAGGCGGTAGAGAGGAAAGAGGCGGAGGAGGACGCTGTTAGTGTTAGGGCTGAGAGGAAAGTGAAGGCGGCGGAGGCGAGTGAAACTAGAAACGGAGGAGGGAATCGGAATAAGGAGAGTAATGAAGAGGAAGCAACGAGTGTACGGCGGCGAGGAGGAGGAGAGAAGAGGCGGTCGTCGAAGCCGAATCCGCGGCTGAGCAATCCTCCGAAGCACGTCCACGGCGAACAGGTGGCCGCCGGATGGCCCTCCTGGCTGTCCGCTGTTGCTGGCGAAGCTATCAGTGGGTGGACTCCACGCCGTGCCGATACTTTTGAGAAGCTCGATAAGGTACCGTGAATTTGCTTTATTTTTTGAGAGAGTGTTTGGCTTTTGAGAAAAATGTTGTATAGGAATAGGAATAATACATTTTTATCTTTTTAAGTGATTTCTTATTGATTTCAGAGTGTGAATGTTTTGGTATTTAGATATTTGTTGTTTTCTTTTTGGTGATTAGATTGGGCAAGGTACATATAGTAATGTGTACAAAGCAAGGGATACATTGACGGGGCAAATTGTGGCATTGAAGAAAGTGCGGTTTGATAATTTGGAGCCTGAGAGTGTGAAATTCATGGCTAGGGAGATTTTGATTTTGCGCCGCCTTGATCATCCAAATGTTGTGAAGTTGGAAGGTTTAGTGACGTCAAGGATGTCCTGTAGTTTATACCTTGTTTTCAAGTACATGGAGCACGATTTGGCTGGTCTTGCTGCAAGCCCAGGAGTCAAATTCACAGAACCACAGGTTTAGTAATTGCTTTCTTTACGATATTTTTTTTTTCTGCTGGATATATAAGTACCTTTAGTTAATATTCATCCAAGTTTTGATGTCTTATTCACGGACACGGCAGGTCAAATGTTATATGCACCAGCTATTATCAGGGCTGGAACACTGTCACAATAGGCATGTACTGCATCGTGATATTAAGGGATCGAATCTTCTTATTGACAATGAGGGAATTCTTAAAATTGCTGATTTTGGATTAGCTTCCTTTTTTGATCCTAATCACAAGCAACCTATGACTAGTAGAGTGGTAACCCTATGGTATCGACCTCCTGAACTTCTTCTTGGTGCCACTGATTATGGTGTGGGTGTAGATCTTTGGAGTGCTGGGTGCATTCTGGCTGAGTTATTGGCTGGGAAACCTATCATGCCTGGTCGCACAGAGGTAAGTTGAAAAGTTTGATATATTTAATAAGTCCCTTCAATATAGTATTCTATTTATCCTTAGTTTCAATATGATGTTCCTTTATTAGATTACCAGAAAAAAAGTAGAAAACAAAGTGAAGTTGATTAATGTGCTTGCAACAATTGTACCTATTGATGCTAATTTTCCTTCTTGTGACTTAGGTGGAACAACTACACAAGATATTCAAATTATGTGGCTCTCCTTCTGAAGAATATTGGAAAAAATCAAAGTTGCCTCATGCAACCATATTTAAGCCTCAGCAGTCTTACAAAAGGTGTATAGCAGAGACTTTTAAAGACTTTCCACCATCATCACTGCCACTAATTGAGACCCTTCTTGCGATTGACCCAGCTGAACGCCAAACTGCTACTGCTGCATTGAGAAGTGAAGTGAGCTTTTTGCTTCTAACATATATTAAGATCTCTCTCTCTTTGGTTGTCTCTTTATAGAATTAGTCTGCTAAAGCTGTTTTTGTTTGAAGTATTCAAACTCTAGAAATTTTTATGCAAAAATTTTAGGTGGCTATAATTTTAGATCAATTTGATGATGAAAAAGATATTATTTCATCTTTTGTTGCATGCATGCATGAGTATCTTTCTTGGTAGTTGACTTTCAATTTCATATAATTTTCATATTGCGTATGTATTGTAGGGCAGTTATATCTCATGGAAAAATGTGCATCTCTTGCTAAAGTATATGATGATGTATATGGTTGGAATTTCTATGCTTTCATATATTTCATAATGTGCCGAAGTCTATAACTTTGTAGAACTTATTATATTCTACTTAAAAACTTTGAGTAGTGAATATAAAGAAGATGCTATCAAAGAAATCTTGGGCTTTCGTTGTGGTTAGTTTGATTGTCATCTGGCTCAACTGTTTTTTAATCAGGCTTCGTTTCATGTATTTTGACTATGCTAAATAACATTTGTTCTGACTCTCAGTCATTTTTGTCGATACTGAGATGCAGCCTTACTTTGGTATGAATATGTGCTTTGGATTCTGACTCTGAATGGAATTCATGAGAACTTTTATTGGTTTGAGCATTATGTCCAGTTGTCGTAATAATCAAATTTTCAACTTATTTTGCAGCTTTTCACAACAAAGCCTTATGCTTGTGAGCCTTCAAGCCTTCCAAAATATCCTCCCAGCAAAGAGATGGATGCTAAACTTCGGGATGAAGAAGCTAGAAGGTGGATAACTTCTAATACCCTGGGCTTGTGATGTTTCACTATCAGTTTAAACATTGGTTCTTTAATTTAGAGTCACCTCACTTGAGAACTTACCAATTAGGCAGTTACCACTGCTGTTTGTTTTATATCAGAGTGAAATTTTCATTTTAGAAAAGGAAAATGTCAAGTGCTTCTTTGAACACCAACTCCTCCCGCCCCCTCCATATTACAGTAGTTCCCACCCCTTGAAACACACTTTTTGTTTTGGTGGTATGTTCACGCCGTATCGCTGATCATGATTATGGTTGTTACTACCCAGTCAGTTTTGGGCTTCCTTCCTATATTACTCATTTCATCACTCCTTAAACAAGTAAAATAGATCTATGGAGTATCACATGTATTCTTTCCCTATGGTTATATCTCTACCCTCCATCCTATTCCTTTGGTTTCCTCTCTCTATCTCCTTATATAACTTGAAATATTTACTGTGACTGTAGATTGAGAGCTGCTGGAAAAGCTAATGCTGAAGTTAAGAAAGCACGTTCACGTGATAGGGCTGTACGGGCAATTCCTGCTCCAGAAGCCAATGCCGAACTGCAAGCAAATCTTGATGTATGTCTGATAATTTGCATCTTTTACCATCCTCCTCCATCTGTTTGTTTTCTAATTAAAAAGATAGCAATACTGAGTCTCTGGTTATTTTGATTTGAATGGTCTAAAAATGAATATTCTATAGGCAACTTCTTGGGGTAATTCATGCGTTTTCTGTTACTTTGATTAATTGTTTTAGGATGTTCTTTTGATTATAATGGGTTCCATTAATTTTTCTCTTCTTCTCTATGTGGACATCTAGTCAACCTTTGCATCTTCTATTTTTTTTTTTTAATTACAATATCCTATTTTTCTTATAAAGAAATGTGTATTCTGTTATTCTAGAGTAATAATTCTTAACAAATAAAAAAGATTCCTTTGGACTGATGCATTATTGTTGGCTGGCCTATGTGATGCATATTTTAGCATGACGAAAATCACATAAAATAAGCTAGTTGTCATTGTTTCTAACAAAATCTTGTTTAGGTGGATGTTTTTGTTTCCAAAAAAAGCTCTTAATTGAGACTGCCCAAACGAAAACCCTTTTTAGTGGAATGTAGGTCAAGATTGTGATGTTTTCAGGACATTGTTTGTGATTTTGAGTCATTTACAAATACATGTAATTTGTAAGTTGGAAATGCATTTCCCTTAAAATTTATTTATTTATTTTTTCTTTCTTTTAGTTATTCGAAATGCGGTTCTTTCAAGCCATAACAATATGATCTAACAACTTAACCTGGTACGGTTATTTTTATTGATCATTTAGTTTACGGTTTTTTCTCTTTAAAACAGAGGCGACGGCTAATAACACATGCAAATGCAAAGAGTAAGAGTGAGAAATTTCCTCCTCCACACCAAGATGGAGCACTTGGTTATCCTTTGGGTTCCTCACACCACATTGATCCAGTGTTTGATCCTCCTGATGTCCCTTTTAGCTCCACAAATTTCTCGTATTCAAAGGCTCCTATTCAGACGTGGTCAGGTCCTTTGGTCGATCCAGCAGCTGTAGGTGCCACTAGGAGAAATAAACATGCAGCAGGTGATGGACATGGGCAGTCAAAGTCATCAAAGAAGGAGTCACAGAAGAATTCTTCACGGTTTTAAAAGTGTATTATAAGATCTGATTTTGTTGAGACTATTATTGAGGCTGAAAAAGCTGCTGATCCTGTGTTTCTTAAATTCAGAGCCGGGAAGCCAGTTATTATTGTATGGAGAGGTAAAATATTTTGTATTCATTTTTTCCCATCCCCAATTTTTTTTTTGTATCTGAGAAGCTTCTCTAGTATTGTATATGTTTCACATTTATTCCCTTGTGTTCGAATTCTAAATTTAGATTAGCGAAAAATCTAATAAATTCGTCATTCAACCCTAATCTAGTTTTGGAATTATTTTCTTTGATTTTGCAACATCTTGAGGTCTACAATATATTTCTAACTCTGTAAGCTATTGTTCTTTGGTTTGCCTCTCTCTTTATTCATAGAACAAATGTTCTGTTTCCTTCATATCTGAACTCTTGTTGGAATTGTGCTCTGCGTTACTTCTGATGTACAAATTTGCACACGAAATGCCATATGATTCAAGTTTAGTGTAAAAAAATCATCAACTGAATTCTTCACGGTTGTCATAAGCAATGTTACTTCAGTTTATCATGTGAACATAATGGTTATAATGCTGCTGTGACATGTGCCCACATTTTATCAAGACAAAGCTGAATATGGATGAAACGTGTGAAGTGAGTGATTAGCTCTAATCCTGTTCTAAATATGAATGTGCTCTGCAATTTATATTCTCGAAGCGACCAATGAAAATCACATCTAGTAGTTCGACCTTGTATTCCGAATGACCTAATCATGCTATTTGTTTGCTGGGAATTATCAGACCAAAACCAGGTATATATTTTGTTTGTTTGTCTGCCACTTTCCTCAAAGTTTTGTGAAATCTTTCCCAATTGAGAAGATGTACAGAAGAAGTATCACTATTATCTCAAGTAGAGGCTGGAAATATATTTATGTTATGAATCTGATGTTTCTCTAGATGCTTAGGAAATTGAAGGAAATTTTTCGACCAGTGCCAACTTCAGCCATGGTTCAGAATTTATGCTGTTGTCGTGTTCGGCGACCATATTATAATGAGAAGTTGTGGCTTTGGATTGATGTAATTTGAACCCCCATTTTTGTTTTATTTTATTTAGTTATTATTATTATTATTATTTGTGTGTGTGTGTAAATTCTGTTTGTGGTCCTTATGGTCAGTTTCCAACGTTTTCTGAGTTCATTATTCTGGGGCGATGCTTCCCACCATTCAGTTGCAATTTGCTTTCCTTTCCAGGAGATTTCTCGATGGGAGCTGTGTTTCATTCTTACTCATTAGATTCCTCTTACTTTCTCCACTTTTTCTTTTGCGCTTTAACTTTTTCTTTATTTGTTCTTTTCCCTACACGAAGCAAAGCTGAATTCATATTGAAAATAAAAGAGTTGGGGCTTATAGAAGGATAGGTTCAAAGAAGACCAGCTGCTGTAGTTTTAACAGGCAGGTTTTGTAACTTTCAGCACGAACCTTGTAGAATTTGCTTCAAGTGTTTAGGTGAGTTGCAAGCACGCAACAGCTAACCATTAAAATTGTAATGCTGTGTGAAAGTGCCTCTATATGTTATCGCGTTCAAATTCTGCAGTCTCCAGAACCTGTGTGCAAGTTTTAAAGTCTGAAGTAGTTGCTAGTAAACATTTTCAAGAGTTGTGCTTTCCTGTTTAGTGTCATGCAATAAATGTTTTTAAGTATTTTTTTTTAATATTTAGTGTGCAATAAAGTCTCTTAAAGGTTATATGAACCGATAGAACAGTTCGTAGGCTAAACTTTCTAAAAGACTTGTTGATATAGGTAGAGATCTAGGCAAAGCCTATAATTTATAAGGAATGTAGACCTTTATTTAGAAGGGGAATATTTCATGAAATGTGTGATGGCATCTTAGAATATTTTTTAAAATGTTATTCCATCTTGTATGTACACCGTTAGATTGTTTAGATTTTAACCGTTGATTACATATGACTAATAGTATATAAGAGGGGCATCTTTAGTTGTACAAAACATATCTTAACTTGTATTCTCTTTCAATTATAATAAAGAACTTTTTTTCAAATATCTTGTGTGCGTGTCTCTCGTCTCTTTTTTGTGTGGTGTTTTCTAAGTTAATTAGCGCACAATACTCCTAGGGCCGCACGATTCTCAAAAAAGTCTGTGCCATTGAGCATTAGAGCGAGTTCGAAGAAAGATAGTGAAAGACGCGTTGACATCATCAAAAGTGACTGAAGAGAGTGGTAAGAGCCTTAAAGCTAAGAGGCACGACAGTACCTTATGAGAAGTCCATTGACTCTAGCCATGATCTAGGGAACATGGTGAAAAACGCTCGGTAACGCTGTGGGAAGGCAACAGATCGCCTTAGGGAGTGAGAGTAACACGTGGAGAAGTTCGAGGTGAACCTCAACACTCAAGGGGACGAGTTGTACTCTCTCATCGACACATTCATTGAGAGTTACACTAGTAGGCAGCAAGATTGGGTCAACGCGTTTGAAAAGAAGGTATATACCACCATGGACAAGGTTCAAGCTCAAGTGGAGTAAATGCGTAAAGGGTTTGAAGCTGTCAAAGAGGATGTGGTATTGTGCAAAAGAGTGATAGCAAATGGGGCTATTGCTGTTCAAGTTACGCCAAAAGTTGAGGCTCCTAAGCCGAAGGAGTTCAATGGTAAGCAGAACACTAAGAAGCTCGACAATTACTTTTAGCAAATGGAAAGATACTTCGATACCATGGATATGCGGGACGAAGACAAGGTAAATACCATTACCTTATATTTTTCTGATCACACAATTCTGTGGTGGCGTAGGAAAAGCGAGGAGATACGCAAGGGTATTTGCACCATCAACACTTGGATAGAATTGCAATTGGAGCTAAAGCGCCAATTTTATCTAGAGAACGTAGCGCATGATGCTCGAAAGTAATTAAGGAAATTAAAACAAATCAAATCCATTAGCAAGCACGTAGAGAAATACTATTTGTTGATGGTACAAATCCTTAACATAAGCAAAGAAGACTTACTGTTTAATTTTCTAGACGAGTTGCAAACATAGGCATCTAATGAGTTGAAGCAGCGCAAAGTGGCAAATATATCTGACGCTCTTACATTGACAAAAACTCACATGAATTACTGTAAAGGTGACACGGGAAATTTTAAGAATTACAAACCCAATCACAACAAAGGCAGGGGAGCCAAGGAAGAGAAAGGTGAGTCGCCCAAGCAGAAAGAGCAGAAGGGTAACGACCATAAGGCTAATGGACCGAAGTTAAGTTGCTTCCTTTGCAACGAGGATAATTAAGTTGAGTGTTTAAAGAAGAATGCTCTTAATGTAATGGTTACGGCATGCAAGGCGAGTGAGCAGGGTCAAATAGTTTGTTTGCAACAGCTTAACACAATAAAAGCTAAACAGGGTGCCCACGCGTTAATAAGAAAGGCGCTTTATATGTTAAAGCCTACATTATCTGCATAAAGACTTAAGTACTGATAGATACGAGTTCAACACACAACATTATTAAACGTAGAGAGGCAGAACACTTAGGACTTTACGTGAAAAAAGATGAGGGATACCTTAAGTCTGTAAACACTGCAGCTAAACCACTAGATGGGGTGGTTTGAGGAATCGAAATCCACCTAGGGACTTGACACGGTGAGGTAAATTTTTCTATAACACCGCTTGACGATTTTGATGTGATGCTTGATATGAAGTTTCTAAGGCGATATGACATGATGTTGTTCCCTTAACACGACTATATGTGCATCATGGAGGTAGAACCTCTTATAATACCAAAAGTAGACAAGTTCAAGGGTGGGCAATCCAAACCAAAAGCCAACACCAAACTTCTTTTCATCACAAAACTATAGAGTGTTATCGAGTGCAAAGAAGAGACGTACCCAACCACAATGTTTGGGTTGGATGATAAGACGAAAGGGGGTAAGGATGAGCTACTAACGGCGGCCGCGGAGGTGCTCGATGAGCATGAATGGGTCTACCAACTATCGTACTGCAGAAGCTACCACCAAGATGAGAGATTCATCATAAAGATACATTACAGTTAGGGTTTATGCTTTTAACTACAGTGCAGACGCCTCAACCAGAGTTAGGAGAGTTGCAAGGGCAGTTCGATGTGTTGTCGGGTGTATCCAACAACCTAAGGCATTACATGATGTGTATTTTCAGTACAAGAAGTGGGTCAAAGACAAGCGGCGACATATCAAGGATGGTGCAAGAACTTGGTGATGGAGACGGTACTTCCAATACAACACAAGTCTGGACAACCACTTCACAATGGCTTTAGTCGTGAGAACGGGGAGCTAATGTCTGTTGCCAAGAAAGTTGGCAACGTCTTGCATAAGGTGGGATTACTTTTGAGACGACGACTGCATCAAGTGTTTTCCGCAAGTTATTGGAAGCTATACTAAAGGAGTACAAAAGACACGAAACACTAGCCAAAAAATGAAAACTTTTAAGAACTTTCATATTGGATAACAAAGAGTCGGAACTCATACGAAATGGATAAACAATATAGAAGAAGAACTACCCTCGAATATAAGTATTTTGTCAAATAAAAAAAGTTGCTCAATATTAAAGTAAGCTTAGGACACGAGAATGCACTGAGGCAATCTAAAAAATAAGATATTTAAGTTTTAACGAAAACACGACAAGAGCGTTACGTGAATTTAGTTGGACGAATGTCACTTCACAAGTATTTCAATTTGCTTTCCGAAAGAGATTTCTTGATAGGAGGTGTGTTTCATTCTTACTCATTAGATTCCTCTTACTTTCTTTACTTTTTCTTTTGCGCTTTAACTTTTCCTTTATTTATTCTTTTCCCTACACGAAGCATAGCTGAATTCATATTGAAAATAAATGAGTAGGGGCTTATAAAAGGGCAGGTTCAAAGGAGACCAGCTGCTGTGGTTTTGACAGGCAGGTTTTGTAACCTTCAGAACGAACCTTGTAGAATTTGCTTCAAGTGTTTAGGTAAGTTGCAAGCACACAACAGCTAACCGTTAAAGTTGTAATGCTGTATGAAATTGCCTCTATATATTATCGTGTTCAAATTCTGCAATCTCCAGAACTTGGTGCAAGTTTTAAAGTCTGACGCAGTTGCAAGTAAACTTCTTTTTCGAGTTGTGCTTTCCAGCTTAGGGACAGCACTCAGCAGTAGTTCTGGGTTGGATTGATGGAAGAAATGAGGCCACCTAGTCCCGATGGGCCAGGGTCTAGCTGGGGTCCTCCAGCCCGGTAGGTTTTCTTGGCGGATTAATCGGCGGCTTGTGCAACACCGTATCTTCTTGGTGCGTAAAACTTCTACCCCACACCATCTAAAACTAATCTATCTATACTGCTTCTACAATCCAAAATGTTTAACAAAGAGCCTTCGACCGTTTGTTTTAAAGCGAATCGTTAGAATGTATTTACTTTCCTACAGAAACGAAATTCTGGTGGTCATGTTGTGGTGTATTGCTTTGCAGCCTCTACGCGTTATGCTGTTGCCGGTTGCTACAAGACTGCTTCGGTCGTCCACTAGGTCTTCCTGCTGGCCCATCATCTCCTCCTCCTCAGGCACCGAGCCTTCCTACCTCAAGTCTAGCTTCGATTGTATCCTGCGAACCTCCTATGGACATTGTGCTGACTGCTGAAACTTATAAGTAATAGGAACAAACATGTATGGCATAAACTGTTAGTTTTACCAACTACAACAACTATGGTGATCATTTTCATTTGGATAAAAAAAATGTTACTGAAGATTTTCTTTATTTATCTGATGCGGACGTATGTAACTTTTTTCTTTACTTTCAATAGCTCAACTGTATTATTCTACAGGCCACTTTAAAAATCAAGTGATGCATCCACAATGCAACCAACCGTTTTCAAATGAATAAAAACTCCTTTTTCTACCTTTTTTTTCCCAATAAAAAGAGGAATTAAGTTACTTTAAACGCAATAGAAATGTAGAAGGCAAGTTAAAATTTTGGTTTTAACTCCACAATGTTGTTACCCTGAAATAATAAATATGATTTATGAGTAAAAATAGCCAATCAACGACCAGAAAATCTCAGACAATGTATCTAAAATTGAATTCTCTACATTACAGACAGCAAGAATATTGCTGTTTAATCACATAATTCTATAGATTTCCTCACACAGTGTTTACTTCCGGAAAAGGTTCTGTGAATAAATTCAAAGACAAAATGAAATGAGAGAAGAAGTTGATGGGTCATGCATTATAGGGAACAAAATGGTTAATGCTACAGATGGGTCCATAACTTTCTGATAAGAAGAGTCATCAGTCATGCATGAAAACAAAATAAAACAAAGTTTTGTCAACTATACATCATCAGAATGAGAGGAGGATTCTAACTGCAATTTGATCGCTCTCAACTCTCATTGACAATTATCCCAACAGTACTGTCCCCCCTACATAACTTTTTTAAACATAAAACAAAATTTGAAAATAGAAGAAGAATATGATATTGAACCTGTCAAGTTTTGTGTTAGTATTATTGAACACGAAAGAAAAGAAAATTTATCATAGGGAAAAGAAAAAGACTCTAAAAGATCTTAAAAATTATTGGTGTTGTGTCCGTTTATATTGATGTATGTATAATTAAATAATTTAATAATAATAACATAACACGTTTGTAACATAATATAATTATTGCAAGTATGTGCATAATGCTACAGTTAAATATATATATTTTTAAATATTATATATCTCACATGTAACGTAATAAAAATATAATATATATTAAAATAATTTTATTATATTAATAAGATTAAAGAATTCATTTTCGAGGCGTGTTTTAAATAATTTTAATTAAGGTAATAAATTTTTTTAAATTAAAATAATAACTTTTTTTTAAAAATTATTTAAAATAATTTTTATTTTTAATATATTACTGGTTAACTCTTAATTTTTTATAAATAAATAACAATTCATTTTTTAAATTGTACTTCTTTCTCTCAAATACCATGTATATAGGTAAAGCTGCATTTCATTTAATAAATTAAAAATAACTTGGTAGCTATTGACCAAACATCACAAGGCAATTAAATTACCTTGTCATGCATTAATTTCTTTGGCCGAATAAAAAAGAAATAAATGCATTTGATTATGAAAACAAAGCCACCTCCCGTAAAGAAAAGCATAACGATGCTTTTAGTTAAGAAAAAGTGGGCTTATGATGTGCTATAATTTGACACGTAAAGCTACAAAATTAGTTCAAAATTTAGCCAAAAGAAAGGAATTTTTGTGGCTAAACTTACTAATTTTTGTGGTTAAAATTACTGTCACGATTAAATGGATTTAAATAATAATTGCTTTATAAGTATAATTTCAATTACACTCTTAATAAATTAATATAATTTAAATAAAATAATAATTATTTTATTTAAATAATAATTATATTTATTAATATTTAATTTAATATTCATATAAATTATTAGTACAATTCAACGCATATGTAGATAGAAGTGTCAAGTTTTATTTGACACAATCTTATATTTAATACTTAAACTTTAACTACTTTCTGAGAGATCATGAAATAAATAAATAAATTTTGAAAACTTTTCAGATCGAATAATTCGATTCAGTGTACTACCCACGTGCTCAATGAATACACTTCATATAGTGAAACTCCTTAGGTTCACATCTATTTTACCTCGTGAAATATTTTCGTAAGTCCATAACTAGTACTTCACGCACACACATTATGGATAAGACAAAATGGTGAGTTAAACTATACAAGTTGAGGTTAATTTATATTCGTAAAATCTCTCCATTATTAATATTCTAAAAGAGTAGAGACATAGATCAACAGCGTCAAGTCCTCAAATGCTCAACTATAAACTTATCTATTTTTATTTGTATTCGAATAAATAATATTGCAAATTCATTTGCAATATTATTTATTCCACAAAAAACTCTTTTCCGGATTAAATGCTTATGGTTATAAAACTTTTTAGAATATAATCTTATAGCATATTAATATTTAACTCACTCATATGAGCTAACGAATCTCATATATACACTCACCGAATTCTATAAGCATCGAACCATATCTAGTGACACACAGCGGTCAGACCATGAAAGGTCTCTAACATATGTGTAACCTAAATATGGTAGATCACTCATAAGCCCACCGTGGTGCTCAAGTCAAGGGACCACGAATATTACTCAACTCGAGAGGACCCTCTACTGACGAATTTATAAGATATCTATTAGAGGTCTTTATTAAGTCTAGTTTAATATTCAGTCCTTACTAAATACATGTATATCTATATGAGCTTCCACTAAATTTAAAGTTTGCTAAGATTAACTATCTGGACTATCCAGATATAGACAAACACTGATCTATATTAATTGATTCCATTCGATAGACCCTACATCGGTAAAAATAGATCAAAAATATTTAATTTGAGAACATATTTACATAATGATATTTCTTAACAACACTTGCAACTATTTGTAACTATGTTGTTATAAGTATATTCTCAAATTTTTATTCCATTTTAAATAAAGTTCTAATTTTTTAGACCTGATTTAAACTTCTTCAGATTAATATAATATTTAAAATGTTACAAGCATCTTACCTTAATAAAAATAATTAGTAATTTAATAAAATATTTATTTATTACATAAATATAAAAATATAATATTCATACAAAATTAAAATAGCACGTGATCATAAATCTTAACAAAAATATGTACTAAAATTTTAATATTTATAATTAAAATTAGATGTTATATTATAAATGAACCAACCAAATTTCATATTAGAGCAGAGTCGAATTGTGTATCATTGAAATAGGGATCAATTTTCCAATCACGTGTGTTTACTTGTGAGAAGCAATCTCATTCTCACTCAACATCGTCTGAGTCTGAGGCATATCCCTTTCAAAAAAAAAATGAAATGATTAATGATTTAACTTGATATTAATTAACCTAAGCCTTTGTATATAATTGCATGCTGGAGAAATATTTTATATTTTAATATGCATGTGTTTGCTTAACCCATTAACCATCACTTATGTTTGTTGATGCTACTAAACTAAGATTCTCCATGAAAGGACTTTGAAATCAATCATAAGTATTTATATATTGAAGCATGTTTGGACAAACAACTCCTACAACGAGAAAAAAAAATTTGTTCCCACACAAGTAATAGTGTGTAAATGTAATTAATGGAAATGCTTAACATTGAAAGAGTAGTGGGTAAGTGATGTTAAGGTTTTTATCTTGCATTCTAAATATTTTTTAAGTATTTTGTGAAAAAATTTATATATAAATAGTTAAGAATAGAAAAGATCATATATAAAAAGATAAAATAATTATACACATAAAATATAAAAAATTTACGTGATTCGACAACAAATACTTATGTATATAGTAATCTTAGTGTTTTTTTTTTCATTCACAAAGAATTCAAATTACAAATTTTTCGAGAGAGAGAAATTCAAGGAATACAATATAATAAATAAGCTCTCGAGTATTATCAGTACATTCTTAATCACACTGGTCTTAAATATTCATGTGTTACTCTCTTATGCACCTAGTATTTAATGTTCTCTATTTTTTATTTTAGAATTTCTCTTTAATTATTGATTATTTTAAAGGGTTACAATAATTTATATAAGTTTTAAAATATCCATAAAAATTTTATTTTTAATTGAAATAAAAATTCGTGTGTGATATGAATCCAAAAATTAATTTTAGGATGCAAATTTTTTTTCAAAACAAAAAATTTCTTGTAAGTCAACACCTAGGTGCCAAAACTTATATTTTGTGCGGTCTTTTAGCTCATCTTGTGTTCCTTTTCTTAATTCTAATTTTTACTTGTCCGTCTAATACATTTTTTATCATGCGTCAATTTTTTATCGATCTCTAATTTAAAATTATATTCAAAAATAATTTTAAATCACTAATTCTAATAAGTGATGTATCCCAAATCCCAACTCTTAGATTGAGCTAAACCAAAATGTTCAAAAACAAATTCTTCTAAGCAAAAGCAACAAAACCTTATCCTCCGTCATCCACCAATCGCTCCATTCATAAACCAATTATATACATATGAGAACCCTAGAAATCAAATATATATATATATACATACATGCATACACATAATATGCAATGCATAAAATAACAGAGAAAGCTTACCCAACTCAATCTCACTTCACAATCAAAGATGTTTAGGAAATTTCCTTGTCCGGAAATCTAAAAAAGAATGCGGAATGTGGCAAGGAATCAAAGTGCCAGAGAATCTGGCCTGGAAATGAGTCAGCAAAGCCCCCACCCAACAACGCGTGAAGGCTGAATGCTCCACAGCCTCCACTTGACACACTTCCTCCGTCACCCCCAATCCAAATCTTCACCATTAAATTTTTTGAATAAACAAAACACAAAACTTGTGGCTGTTGACTCCAAGGGACGCCGCCCTTTCCACCTCACCCCACTACTCAAGATTCATAGACCGTGTTAAGTCTTTTAGTAAACTGGGTTTAAGCTGAAATCTCAAAAAGAAAACAATAATACAATTAACGTTATTTCTCTTTTTTAGCATCGTTATAATTATGAGAATTTTAATTCAAAAATATGATAATTATAAGACTATAACAATATCTAGAATTAAAAGGTACAAAGAATGCATTGATGTAATAATACAAGGGATGAGATTGAGTTGATAGGTTAGATTAGAACAAACAAAGAAAACAAAGGTTGTGTAAATCTTATGTTGAACAACATTTTTTTATGCTTTTATTACTATATATATATATATATATATACATCATAATATTCCAATTTAAATAATACAAAATCTAACAACCCACCATTATAAAACATTAAAAATAGCATAAGAAAGAGTCATCATAATGCAAAAATGGCATGATTGTGATTCACTCACATGCATATTATAAGTTTGAGATGAAAATGGAAATTAAAAAAATAAAGCAAAAACAAGATGAGAGAATCGGGGCATGTGAAGTCTTTCTTCGACTCCATGGTTGATGAATGTGTATAATGTAGATGATGACTAGGTTTTGCTCCCTAATCAATCAACATGTTTTTTGTTTTTTGTTTTTAAAAAAAATGGATAATGTATAACATGCAATAAAAATTTAAAAAAAAAACTCTTAGGTTATCATTTTTCTTTATTTCTTCTTTTTATCATATTCTTAAAATAATTATAATAATTTCCCCATAATTCTTTATAAAAATTTAAAATTTAGTTATATCAATGTAAATTGAAATATATATGGGATATGAGATCCAAGTAAAATTGTGTTTCGTTATACAATTTTAAGTTCTAAGAGATAATACAAAATACCATCTCGTGAACAAAATCTACTTCCATTATTATCATATTTTAAAAATAATTTTATAATTATAATAAAAAAAGTTATTTTTAATATCATTTTTTAGATTAAATTTTCAAGATTGAGATATAAATTTAATGTATTGTGTTTAATAGTTTTTGACCTTTTTATGTTATAATAATACGTAATTAAATTGCATTAAAAAATAAATATTAAATTGAGATAGTTAATAATTTTATATGCGTAGCATTTTGGTCATTAATTTATATTTTCTTTTTACAAACCGAATTATTTTCTGCACAATTTGAAAACAATTTATCCTAATTCCGAACCAACACACAGAATTGACTATTTTCATTACAAAATTGTAAGCGGCTCAATTTTGGCAACTAAAATCTACGACACGTGTCAAACATGTAGACATTCCATTTTACTCTTCTTATCTTGTTTATAATTTCAATGACGTGTCCATCTGGACTTTCGGCTAGTCTCGTCGTCCCTTGAATCTTTATATATAAGCCCAAATCATCTTCTTGCATCATCATTGTTTCTCTCTTCTCTTCTGGGTTCTCTGAAATTTTCTCCTTTTATTTTTCTGAGAAAGGAAAAGGCTGAGATTTTTTTTTTCTGATAATAAAAATTCGTTGAGAAAATGGAGGTTTCCGTGATGGGTAAATCTCAGGGAAATCTTTATGTTCGGACAGAATTTGCCAACAAGAGCGGTGATAAGATCTTGTTCTGTGGGAGAAATAATAATAGTGTTAGCTTTTTAAGCCATAATTCGAGTTGGAGGGAACTGCAGCTTCGATTTCGTACAAAAGCTGCAAGTGCTGTCCATTCTCAACGTGTGCAATCCGATAAAGCTCCGTCTCGTAGATCTTCTGGTAGACCCAAATCGGTGAGTTTTGGATTAGAGATTTCTTTTTGGTTCGGTTTAAAAAAAAGACACTTTTTGTGTTAATAATAAACCTGGTCCCATGAATTTAATTTAATATTTTTTGGGTTTTCTTTTTTGTGAATATTCGTGTTTTAGAGAAATCTCGAGGCGGGAATATGTATTATTTTAGGTCACAGGCGTTTGATTTATCTGGGTTCAATTAACAGATAAGAAAAAGGTTTTTTTTTTTCAATGAAACAAGAAATTTAAGATTAGAAGACCAACAAAGCAAATAGGTTTCGGTATTATGGTTTTTAATGATAACCAAAGAAGGGGAGAAGAATTTATTACAAATTTAGCGATTTTTGAAGTTAGTTTTAGAGTCTAGGGTGTCTTTTGAAATTTCTGCATATTGTGTTGTAAATGTATGTTGAAGGTTTTGAAAGCTAGAAGCTCTTATATTTATGTATGGGTGGATTACTAACACTAATTCAAGAATTTTCAATTTGGTTTTCTCCCTGTCGAGGGGATTTGTTTAATCCTTTTATCATTTTCATCAAATCTTCAATGCTAGGTTGATTTGTAATTAAGCACCCAATGTATCATACAACTCAATGTCGCCCGTAGCCCAGTATGGCCACTCTGTTGTGAATTTGGCTTTATTGATTTTAACAATGGTTCTTGTGCAATTATTGTTGCAGCCTGATGGTGTAAGAATATTTGTTGGACTGCCCTTGGATACTGTTTCTGATAGCAATACAGTTAACCATGCAAGAGCAGTAGCAGCCGGCTTAAAAGCCTTGAAGCTGTTGGGAGTGGACGGTGTTGAGCTGCCAGTCTGGTGGGGAGTGGCTGAGAAAGAAGCCATGGGGAAGTACGATTGGTCATCCTATCTTGCCGTTGCTGAGATGGTTAAGAAAATAGGTCTCAAGCTCCATGTGTCACTCTGCTTCCATGCTTCAAAGCAACCAAAAATCCCACTCCCGGATTGGGTATCCCAGATAGGTGAATCCAATTCCAGCATCTTTTACACAGATCGGGCAGGACAGCAATTCAAAGAGTGCCTATCATTGGCGGTTGATGATCTTCCAGTTCTTGATGGGAAAACTCCAATTCAAGTTTACAGCGAATTTTGTGAGAGCTTCAAGTCTATATTCAAGCCTTTTATGGGTTCAACAATCACAGTAAGAAGTTTTTATTTCAAGCTCTTTTGGGTAAAAACAACTGGAGTCTTGCATCCTTTTGGGGTACTGGTGCGGTTACTGACATTGCATTTTTGTAATTGCAGGGCATCTCAATGGGTCTAGGACCAGATGGAGAGCTTCGATACCCATCTGATCACCGACAATCCAAAATTAGCAGAATCCCTGGAGCTGGAGAGTTCCAATGTTGCGATAAAAACATGCTCAGCCTTCTTAAGCAACATGCTGAAGCAACTGGAAATCCTTTATGGGGACTTGGCGGTCCCCATGATGCTCCCAGATATGATGAGTCACCTACCTCAGGTGGTTTCTTCAAGGATCATGGCGGGTCCTGGGAGTCCCCTTATGGGGACTTTTTCCTTTCCTGGTACTCAAGCCTGTTAATTTCGCATGGGGATCGCCTTCTCTCCCTTGCATCTTTAACTTTCAGCAAAACTGGAGTGAGAGTATATGGCAAAGTCCCACTCATTCACTCATGGTACAAAACCCGATCACATTCTTCTGAACTGACAGCCGGCTTCTATAACACAGGCAACAGAGACGGGTATGCAGCAGTAGCGGAAATGTTTGCAAAGAATTCGTGCAAAATGATCTTGCCTGGAATGGACCTTTCAGATGAGCACCAGCCACATGACTCCCTCTCTAATCCTGAATTACTACTTGCACAAATCAGAACAGCTTGCAGAGAGCATGGTGTTGGTATTTCCGGGCAGAACTCATTGGAATCAGGAGTTCGTGGTGGTTTTGAGCAGATAAAGAAATATCTATTGGGTGATGATGTGGTAGACTTGTTCACTTATCAGAGAATGGGTGCATATTTCTTTTCACCAGAGCATTTCCCCTCTTTTAGCGAGTTTGTTAGGAACCTCAGTCAACCTGAACTGCATTCGGATGATTTACCGGCAGAAGAGGAAGAAGTAACTGAATCTGTACATACGAATGCAGACGCAGGCATCCATGTGCACGCTGCTTAGAGTAGGAACTTCGTGTACATATGTACCTTTGTCATTGTTGAACAGAGCATACGGGAAATAAGCCAAAAAAAAAAAGATCTATTGTTCAGATTAAAACAAAATAAGGAAAATAGCTACTTTAATTCTTAAAGTTTTAGTCTTTATATTTTCTTGAATATTTTGATTAATTTTTATTATTAAAAAATAGACATTTAGGGATATTTTTTAAAAATCGTTAAGTAAATTTGTATGTATAAATATGATTAATAATTTTATATTTAAAAAGGTATTTTGCAATAATAAAGGATCTAAAAAATGTATAATAAGTTATTGAAAATTTTAATTAAATTTTGAAGATTAATAAATATTTTCCATGGAAAACTACAATTATGGGAAAGTTGACCACACTTTTACATTTGTGAAACCTTTAAAAGCTAGATGCTTATCCTTCCCCGAAAGGTTGATGCTTATCGTTATCCTCGTCTCATTTCTTTAGCAAGCATAGTTATTGCATTGCTAAAGAAATGAGAGAACTCTGAAAATGACGACGATCTGACATCTTTTATTTGTGACTGCAACGTCTTTGCAGGCCAACGCCAAATAGATGGGCTAAGGAGTCATTCTCTCACACACGCAAGCTAGAAACTAAAAAAGAACCTGAAGCTTCCATTTGATCTGCTCTACTTTTGGATATAGGTTCCTTCACAAGTTTATCTTTTCCAAAATGCAAATGTGGCATTTGCCTGAATAACAACTGCTTTGCATCAACAATGACGAGCATCACATACATAGTAAATTATGCAAGGAGGAGAAACCTTTATTTCAGAGCGGAGATGAAATTGGCAATTTGATATCCGAAGAAATCAGAAAGGTGATGGAAGCAAAACAAACTGCATTTTTTTTTTATAAATATTGTGTTCCTATGTACATGATCAACGTAAAATTTACATAAGCATGGGAGTGACCAAGGTTCCAAATTCCTCACTTCCAATCAAATCCTGATTTCTTCCACAACTTGACCGTCGTCAATATTTTCAATCCAACACAAAGACTTGAAACAAGCTGGCAGCTCTCCTTGCATCTCGCGTGCCGTGTAAAACCCAAGCATCACAACCTTCACCAAAGGCAATCTTATTGTGCAACAACTTGCTATAGGATCTCCAAAACTTGCTGCTTCATGAACAAAGGAGGATATATCATAAGTAATACTCAACTTGAAATTCCTCACACAACAGCAACTAAATTTGGCTAGATATCTCATTTTCATTTAGGTGTGCTAACAAAAAACCCCACCTATACCCAAAAAAACAAAAAAGAAAAGAAAAGCTGACCACAAATAGACATTCGTACTATATCAACTGATGAATATAGCAAGCAATATACACTTGCATTAATTGACAAAGATTCTCTTATGAAAGTTATCAAAAATGATTCGAGAAAGCCAGTATTTCACAAATGTATGGTAACCAATGAATAAATTATATCAACTGAGGCATCAGTTAATGATCTGATAGCATTGATAAATTTTATGAAAGTAACAATTTCATTTTCCAGAAAGTTCAAATAAAAAACTATATCACATCTAATATTTTTTTATTAACAAATAAAAATTTTGAAAGAAATTCTTCAAAAATGGTTCAGTTTGTATAAATGTTATGATCATTTAACTTATTTTATACAAGCAATACCAGAACAGACCACATGGTTGTGCATCAACTTGACAAACTCACCAGATAACCCAAAACTTTTAGATAATAATGATCATCTTAACCATAACATACAGCCCAATACTAATCATAATGAGGCACATGCACATTCATTAATATGTAAGCAGCTTCTATTAAACTCATATTCAAGCATGCGGTTATAAAGGTCTAAGTCCAAACCTGTATGAAAAGTGTCATTCACAAGCAATCTTTGTGTCAAAGCTACTAAGGCAGATTGCAAATGCTTGAAATGCAGAGATAGGGTATCGATAATCCATCGTAAATAAATCCTTTCCTACTTTTCCAAACTGGAGGATGATCTTCTGATGTTCCGTCCCAGCTGGTCCATTCTCAGCTACCAGCTGAAAGTTTTTCACTGAAGCTACTGTCACTCGTCCATGGAAGTTCAAGCACCAACACTGGAGTTGTTCATGCCACCTGGGAGACTTATTTTTTAACACTAATGCCCCATCTTTCTGACTGCCCAAAGGTCCTGATAGAAACCTCTCCATGTGGTTTGATTTGCTTGATTTCGACCGGAAAAATGAGATTGATGGGAAGGAATCTGCGTTGCCCAGCAAAAACTCAGTCTGTGTGGGAGCTACTCCTCCAGGTTCAGTAGCAGAGGCAGGAATGGCATCCATAATACAGTGCATTCTCCTAGGACCTCTGATTGTCATACAACATAGAGTTTATAAGCTTTAGTTAGTTGGCTTACAAAAGTTAACACAAGTATTATTCATATAAAATTGGCTTAATTTATTAACAGAAGTCCGGCAGTAATTTATATATACTTGCTAAATAACGTGAGGGGCATAAAACAAACTCTTACCTAGAACCCAACACATTCAATTCATATGAGATGTGAGCAACTGGATAGATTCCAGAAGGGATCCTAGGGGAAACTTGTTTCAAATTTACTAGTCTACTGGAGCGACTTCTTGTCATCTTGGCTCCGGCATGAGGTGGTTGCCCATCATAGACTATGAACTTGGTCCCCAAAAAATTTGATCTAGACAAAAGAAAAGTAAAGCATCAAATTTTGAGCCATGAAATAGCCTAAAACCAGTTGGTCACATCATATCCCAAGCATAGCACACCTCAGTTTCCCAATGTAAGTGCTGCTCACTTTTGACATATCATCAGAATTTAAAGAGATAATATAGTCAGTGCATGTGGTGCGTCTACATTTGCGGGCAGCGAGAAGGAATTTCCCATCATCTGCTAGTGCTGCCAGAGAGACAGGATTACCAAAAAGTTAAGATTATAAAAAATTTAGAAGAAACTCACAAGCAAAACAAAGAGAAAACAGACCAGCTCACAACTTGTCTCTCACATATTCAAATCAAGTAGCAAAACAGACCAATTGAACAGAAGCAATTCCAATAAGATGGACCAATCTTGGGAAGAGGCACCTTCCCTATTTTCTCAGGTTAACCAAAAGAGAATAATTCTAAGTGCATATAGTACAAGGACAATGCTTTGACACCCAAGTTAAGAGATCAAATGCTCACCATTAGTTAAACTGAGGTAAAGGTGATATGTTTGGGTGGACCGATTTCGCTTTATAAAGCACTGGAGGAGATAATCCCTTGGACCAGGCTGCAAGATATGATTGCAAGATTTGTTACCATTATCATAAATTCAGTCAAAACTACCACTGCAATCACATTACAACCAAGATAACAGCATATATTTTCAAAATAATAAAATTGGAAAAACAACCAACATTCTACTAACAAATTTGCAACTAGTGATCGGAGTGGACCTGAACTATTAAAGCTAAACATGGTCCCAAAAGAGTTTGCACTAGTGCTATCTAAACGTGGTCCCTAACAAATTTGCACTAATGTGAAGCGGAAATTTAGATGAAATTCCCCACATATAGCTTTTACTGATTGATAACTTTGTCCAAATCTATGATGTGGTCCCAAGCAATTCTTAGATTTGGACATGAAATGATTTAAAATTCAATGCCTTCAACAAGCAAGTTTCCTAAATACCACTGCAAATCTTAAACTAGAAATACAAAAAGAATTAGAGGCAATTTTGTTGAGATAAGCAGGCAGTGGACTTCTATCCACAAACCACAACAATCAACAACTCTTATATTCACCCAAAAATAATAATAATAATAAAGTTAATAAAAATTTAAAATAAAAATCCTTCAATTAAAGATAAAAGAAATATTTCTATAATACTTTTTATCACTTCTAGAATAAGCATCTGTTAATTATAGCCGTAATTATTATAACTAAAATACTTATTCAAACTAATAATCATTTCCTAAAACATATTGCATAAAAAAAAAGGATGGAAAATTTACACAAAATCACTTACTCAAATATTCTAAACATAGTTTAAGTTCATTTCAAGAGATTCAAATCAAAAAAAAAACTAGAAAAATTAAGCACAATATCAAATTTCAAATTAGCAAATAAAAATACACAGTAAATGGATTCCGCAATACTAATTAAACCCAAATAATCTACAAATTTGAACACAGAAACTTATAACCACGGCCAAGGCCAAGTAGCAAATTTTTTTTAAGAAATGAAATACTTTTAAATTTAATTTGGTTTTAGGAATGAACCTGTTTGACGGAGATGGGGAAAGTCAAGTAACCAGAAAGTTCAGGAACTTTGACAATCTCTTTAGTGATCTGTCTCCAGCTCCTACAAACTCCGGCGCACGCGACGACGCTCTTCCGTGTCGGCCACGCGCTCTCCGACGCCTCGATTTTCGCCAGAATCTCTCGCATAAGCTCCTGCGGGAGGTTCGCCCAGCAGCACGAACCGGAGCCCCCGGGCACGTCGGGGTCCTCGGCGGAAACCCCGGCGTCGACGACCACCCGGTGCGACCTCGGCCACATGACGTGGGGAATTATGTTCTTTATTATCATACACGAGGGAAAATCGAGAATTTTATAATTTTTGTGAGTTGCAGTTATTGTTTGTTGGCGTTGTTAAGCGAAGAACAGCAGAAATGAGAGAGCTAAGCTAAGCTATTGACATGGATGAGAGCCAGAGCCAGAGCCAGAGCCAGATGCGCTTTTTATTTGTTTCAGTTACTTATCCGCTAATTCTCCCTTCGTTTCAATTAATATAAAATTAAAAGCAAAATCCAAATTTGTCATGTAATTAAAAAAAATACCTTCTTTAAAAAAAAATACAAGTTATTGGATCGGTTGAAATAATTTTTAATTTACAAAATAATTAATTTTTTTTAGAAAAATGTCCAAAGTCAATTGAAATTTAACCTATTACAAAAAATTTATTCATTAATTATTGTACGAGATTAACCGTTAAAACAACAATGATAATGTTTGGTAGGACATTCTAATACCATAATCATAAAACCAATAAAAGTGGTTTGGTTTGACGAAAAAGCCCCGGAAGATAGGGAGTTGGTTGGTAATTAGGAATTGGGGGCCCACAAACAACTCAATTATGTTGTGCCTTATCTTCTAATCCTTTTATCAAAAGTGGCGCACGAGGTAATCTGACGAATCTCGGATCCTCTCTCAGTCGATGGGCCGAGAAACTTCCGAGTGCGATGCGTCACCCACCGTAACGTTAAATTCTACGTGCCTCCTCTGCCTTGTCTCGGTCCGTTTATAGTTTGTACGGGGTATTAACATTGTCAACCCCCGAAGTTGGCATAAATTACAGTTTGATAGTGACTTTAATTTTACTTATATTATTATTCCTTTATTTAATTAAAAAGACACAAATATTTTATAATTTTATTGTATAAATAATTAAAATATCTTTAAAATATGAAAATATTTTTTGATTTTAATTAAATTGATAGTGTGACAGTGTAATTAAAATTAAGTCATCATTAAAGTATAATTTGTGCTAACTTCAGAGAGTAACAATATTAATATCCCTAATTTTTATTATTAGTTTTTTTATAACAAAAATTACATCTCAATTATAAATCACAATTTAAATGGTAAATTATTATATCTCAATTATAAATCACAATTCAATTTATAAATAATTACAATATTATAACTCAAATATAACTAATTACAAATATAATCAATGGAAACTCTCCCAAATGGATGAAATAAAACTATCAATTAAAATAGTCTTGGTCATTACTAAAATTCTAAGCCTTAATCTAAGTAGGGATGCACAAGCATTGTCTTTGTAACAAGCAATTAATGTAATTTTTACTGTCAATTAGTACTGGTAGTTTGTACAAGTCTTTTTTTTTTTTCCTTTCTTTTCGTATTTGTTAGTATGGGTTTTGCTTGATAGTCATATAGTGTTAGCAATATTACACGTTTCAAAATTTATTTTTACTTCGTGAGATAATATGGCCAAAAGAGATGGAGCTTAAAGGTTTATTTATTAATTTTAAAATTGTTCATTAAAATTATATATGAAAAAAATGTTTGTTCTTATATAAAATATATTTTTTTATTATATATATTTCAATATTTAAAGAATCAAAAGTTACATTTTTTTATTATTAAAAATTTAAATTTCTTATGAGTGAAATAATTTTCTTCGCATATTGTATAAGGATAACATAATCATTTTATTACTTTTTTAATATTTAAAATGATAATTTAAACTTTTTACATATACAAATTATTAAAATTAGACTAACCATTACTACATATTTAAAAATAATAATAAATTTTATTAAAATTAAATTTTATCTCAAAAATATTTATAATGATATTTCAAATTATGAAGTATTTTTGTTTTTATAATTAAATAAAAATAATAATGTGATTAAAATTAAAATTATTATTAAAATATAATTTATGCTAACCTCCCAGGGTGATAGTTTTAATACCCCAAGAGTAGAGCTTTTGTGGTTAATAAAACTGTGTTGTCAAATCAAATTGCAATTTAAGATGCGGATGCCGGCTCCTAGATATGAGTGCAGGTATTTAATATTAATTTGGCACAAACGTGAGTATATATAAGCAATGGTATGGGGTTCATGTTTTGTGTTGACTAGACCAATGACTATGATTTTTACAATAGAAACGTAAATACGTACTTTCAAGTATGGAAAGAAGTTAAAAATAAGATTTTTCGTTCCTTGATTCATGGTACCAAAGTTTTCGTATAAAATATAAATGAGTAATATTAAATATTTTAAAAAATAATATATTAAATAATAATAAATAAATAATTTTAATTGTTATTATTTTATTATTTAATAATTATTTAATAAAAATATCATAAAAATTATATTTTTTTCATTAACGGGCAGAACATGACACATGAATAAAATATACGATAGTCAGGGAATACCTAATAATTTATCCTAAAAATAGAGTGGTAAGTTGAACACAGGTTCTTGGTTTTATAAAGAAGTGAGTAAAATGGAGTTAGAATTGACACGCACCAACTGTGAAAGGTATAAGTGGGGATATTCACAAAAATGCTTGACACGTTGTTAGAATAACAAGAACATATAATTATTTAGCATGTTACTCGATGCCACTCAAAGAGAAACAAACCAAGTATTGTCTTATTCCCAACGTGGGCCTGGTGTTAGGGACCGGTCCTTCCTCTTCTACATTACATTGCGCCCAAATTGAAGTGTCACAAAGAGTAGATATTAAGAAAGATTTTTATATTTAGCACACAAATTTTTTTTTAAAAAAAGATTTTTATATTCCTCAAAAAATGAACTTTTTCAATGATAGAATTAGGACAACGGCGACGTTAGGGGAAAGCGAAGATGATAAATGATTAAATTGCTGGAACTGGAATCCCCAAATGTCTTTTTGGTAACAGCAGTAAATGCAAGTGGAGACGATTGTAAAGTGCACGTCTCTTTCGCTTACAACTGTCAAAAGCGTCCACCCAGGGCATATTCAACTCCTTACAGAGTTCTTCTGGTGCATACCCATTATTCAATTTACTAAAAATATCACTAAAGGGGCGGTGAAAAAGTAAAAAGGGTTGGGTAGGGAACAAATGCCTCTAGTGTAGCTCTAATCAGCTCTCGCTAAACAGAAAAAAAAAATACCAACAGAATAGGGCAATTGAACAGAGAGGCTACATGGAAACAAGCAGTGGCAAATCCCATTTGCCGCTAATGATGTGCCATGATTGAGAAATGAACCTAATTTATATATCCCAATAACAAGCGATATCATTATCTAATGATAAGACTTAATTCACTTCATCCCATCAACAAGAAAAAAATCCATCCAAATAAAAGCAATGTGCAAAACTATCGTGTTATGCCACATACTTTTGTTTTTTCTCAATCTATTTTCTGCCTTGTAATAATTATAAGCCTTTGAGATATTCAAGTTTCAACAGAACCTTGAGTACTAAGACACAACAAGCTGTCCGTGTCTGTAGTGGTCACGACCCTAGTCCACTGCCACTTCATTTGGATAATTGGATATTGGCTGGTGATAACTTCCATGGTCCCGTCCCTCCAGAAACTCAACACTTGATTTCCCTCTTTGAATTGGAGCACCAAGTCCCATTCTCACCAAACCTGGGGTAGCCACAACAAATTCCACATATCTAAATATCTTCTATATACTTATATCTCTTTTGAATTTTTATCTATAACGCTCTAGTAAGCACTGGAAATGATTTTTGCATAAAACAAACAGTTCGGACTTGCATGTTCTGTGAGTTGATTTTTGCACAATATGCTTTGCACAAAATGCAATGGTGCAACCAAAAATAAAAAATCTATAAAATCATTATTTGGCATCATACTTTTTCCATTCCGACTTAGCTGCACCTACAGCCATTTAAACAAAAAGATAGGGAGATATCTGTAGAACAGTAGAAGATACTTTCCTCTTCTTTGCCATTTATAATGGATGGGCTCAGTGAAGACAAACATATCAGTGTTCAGTTCTTATTTTTGGATTCTCTTCCTCTGTTGCCACACTCTCAAGCCTCTTGATTTTCTAATCTAAGAGATGAAAAATCCCATAAAACAAATATTGCAATTGAAAAAAATCTCTTTTTATTTCCAATAAATATAAACAGATGACAGATGTCAAGTATAATGCAGTGAAACAGAATGAACATCTGTAATGATTTGCTTTTTCACCTTCAAAAATGGATCCTAACCTCTTGTATTGGGCTACTTACACCTTCGCATCAAAATCTATCCTACCAGGAGTTCTATATAACGGGAACTATTCCATTTGTCTGCTGCATGGTTCCCATCAATTTTCCTACAAAACCAAAGACATCCACATATGCACCACTTATTTCCCTTCATAAAAATTCAACAAGGAAATAAAAGGCATGGAAACAAGGAAAAAGACACCCACATATGCACCACTTATTTCCCTTCATAAAAATTCAACAAGGAAATAAAAGGCATGGAAACAAGGAAAAAGTAAAGCATAAATCTTGTCAAGTGCAGAATCATTGGGGATTGTCATTTTCTATATTAATGCAACTGTTTTAAGTGATGTAGAATATGAGAACAGGTAATATAATAACTAGTGATGACTGCAGTTGTAGATAAAATACATAGTACAAAGATAGCTGCCCACTTAACTAGGCTTCCACCAGCTTATATTACTATTAGCAGCCAAGTTGCTCTTAAGGATCCATTTCTTTAGCTTGCCTTGTGGCCTCCAGTCGTGAGGTACAAATCAACCCGGGAATGAATTAAATTTAAACAACTATATTACTCATCAATACACTAACTGAGCTTCATTTAGAGCTCTTAAGTGGGTTTATGTAAAACCAAGTTGAGAATAAAGTTCCATTTTGTTTGGCCTAGTTCATGGTGTTAGGATCCCACGTCGGTTAAGTATGGGATTAACTAGTGGTTTATTAATCTTTGGGCACCCTTCCCTTATAAGCCGGTTTTTAGGAGTGAATTCTACCCAAGGGTTTGTAACATTTGGTATTAGAGCCAGCCCCACGCAGGCGCCCACGTTGCGTAAGGGGCAACCTAGAAAGGCCAGAGTAGGCCACCCAGAGTGGGCCGCCGTGGACGTCAGTGTCGGAAGCGTGGTGGTATGTTAAGATCCTACATTGATTAAGTATGGAATTAATTGGTGGTTTATTAACCCTTGGGCACCCTTCCCTTATAAGCCGATTTTTAAGGGTGAGTTCTACCCAAGGGTTTGTAACACATGGTCAACTGCTAAGAGTCACCAATCAATAGGAAAATGAAGAACTCAAAAACTGACAAACTATAACAACTGAATAGACTACCTGAGTTGCCCGCAAAAGAGTAAGCCTTTGGTAGATATTTACTTGTCAATCCAACAGTAGTTGACTGAGACCTTAGGACATTATCGACTTGAAACTGATTTGAATAGTTTGTGGCTGGTAGGCATCCTCCTGACTGACCCAAGTACAATTCTGAATTTTGTACAAGAATTTGATCAGGTGTCTGCTCAGAAGACTCCAACAGCTACAAGTCATTCATTCCACAGTAAATAATTCACTTGAACTAAAGCAGGGAGAAGAAACTTGATTGTAATTATTAAAAGGGAATAAATTAATTGTGGCATTGATTCATTTTGATAAATAAGCTACTGAAATATTTGTCTAACAACAATATCATAGAAATAAACCCGGTAGTTAACAGTTTATGCAATAGCCAATCTCGCAGGCAAAGCAGAGAGCATAACCCTTTCTTCATAAAACATTCCAGCATGATAAAGATTGCACCTCCAATATTACAATAGCATCACTATGATAAGTATAATCTAAATACCAAAAAGGATATGCATTGAATATATGAGTAAGTAATGACTAGATGTGTAACATATCAGGCAATAGGAACCCTTTCTTTTGTAAAACAAAATCAGCTATACAAGAGGAGTTGGAGCACATAAAAAGTAAAGAAAACATTTGCAAGGTTGTGTGTGGGACTCAAATAATTGCAATTCAAAACAAGCAGGTAATTCATGTTGAAGCAAAAATCTAGAAATCATAAAACGCATCAGATTTGAGGTCTGTCCTATTTTCTTTTAAGACAAAAATTGTCATGAGCAAACCCTCTTGTGAAGCACGCCATCCACTTGTTCTTGTAAAAAGCCCACCTGAGACTCTAAAGGCATTGTGTTACTACTCTTTGGTACTTCTGGGATCACCACACCACTGCTCTGTTCTTTAATCGTTACCCCATGATATAGATGGGTAAGTGCAGCCTTGAGACGATTGGTTCTTTGAGAGTAATAAATTTTGGTGGCAAGGGGAGCTGGAACATCTGATTTCAGTTACATTAAAATAATCAGTGTCAATTAAGACAGAACCAGAATACCTTGCTGCAGCAAAACTGTCACATAGAAATAGATAACAACTTTAACTGAAAACTAAAAGATTACCTCGCGACTGCAAGTACTGCTCATGGACTTGCCCTGGGTTTTTATGAACAACAAGATCATATGACATTTTGCATCCTAGAATTGTTAGTTCTGGAGAATCCCTACCTGAAAACATGCTTATGCACGAGTTCATACATGCAGTCTATGATGGTAATAGAGCAATTAGCTTCAAAGACTAAACTTCATAGCTTTGGTATCAACCAGCACAGGACTTGTACAGAATAACAGAAAAATGAGTGGTTGACAGCTTATGATAATAGTTATTCTTATTCAGAAAAGAGAATAAGATTATGACAATTTTCCTGAATATTACTTGAGAAAACCTTTCTGAAGAAGAGGAAAAATACAATGAATAGCATCAGGCCTTACAGTTATGCACATCCTTAATGCTTGAGATTTTTGTTACACCAGAAGCTGCTTGCAGGTCACCTGATAATGATAGGTGCTCACCTGCTATCCTACAGGAACCAAACAGGAATATTAAGAACAAGCATGCACTGAAACCAATAACAGCTTTTACAAGCATGGCTAAAATAAGTTCGTATGAAGTTTTTTTATAGTTGAACTATTCAGCAAAACAAGTATTTTAATAGCCCGGACCACAATTAGGTTCAATAGCTTCAGTTACTCCCAAAATTTGAGCAATTCATTGAAGCAACAAACCCTAACATAAAGAAAATCAAGGGGTTGGTGATTACCCTGCCAAAAAAATTTGTACAGCATATTTGCATGCAACTTTCTGGAGAATGATAATTTAATAGCTCTAGAATGGTTTTGCATTCTAGTGCTTAGTGTCACGTCCCACATCGAATAAAAATTGGGTGGGTATGCAGCATTACCTAACAGACTAGTCTTTTGGGTCAATAGCAAGCGCCCGGCCCATGATAAGTGGCATCAGAGCAGACCCAAATTCTCATTCGTATGTGGGCCCCCAAAATCGCCCCAATGGAGATTGCCACATGGGATGTGGATCCCCTATGCCGCTAGGGGATGGGCAATACAGGCCAAGTAGGCCCTAAAAATCCTGTGTCTTGAGTCCCAATAGAGATTGCCACGTGGGTAGTGGGTCCCCTATCCTCGGGGGGATGGGCAATACGAGCCAGGTTGGTCTTTGAGTTTGGGTCATACCGTGACGAGGGCGTCACGTGATTGGGTGGGGGAGAATGTCACGTCCCACATCGAATAGAAATTGGGTGGGTCTTGGGTATATAAGGGTGGGTATGCAGCATTACCTAACAGGCTAGTCTTTTAGGTCAATAGCAAGCGCCCGGCCAGTGATATTAGGTATGCAATAAGGTATAAGATCAAAAGTTGTGTAGATAGTGAAAGGACTGAAGTGAATGAGTACTCAAGTGCACAATATATAGTAAAATTCAAATGGACTATTGCAACGGACTTGATGATACACTGATGATCATAATCCAAATTCACAGAAATGAGGCATACAGTTTTGTGCGTTTGGTTGTAGGAGGCATCACACATGCTGAGTGATCTGTATTGTCGGGACTAACTCCTGAACCATCCATCACAGAAACAATATCTACACAAGCAGAATTTCCTAAAAGGAGAGAGAAGAAAGCAACAAATCAAGGTAAATTCGAATAGTGGCTAGTTACTTAACCTTTTTGAAACTAAATAGTAACATATTCCCAAGGGTGTTGGAAAAAGAACAAGAAGAAAAAGAATTGAAGAGGAAAGAAAGCAATTAATCAACTCAACTAAGCCATTATCCAAACTATTTGGGCTCCAGTTCATGTGTGCATAATTTAGAAAAGAACATCCAAGTTACGCCTATTAGTTAACAATTCAAACATGGTGTAAAAGTAATTTGTTTTCTTGTTTTATAAATCAGATACATTATGTAGCTAGACTGTAAGACCAGGGAAAAAAAATTAAACTTTTTTCTTTATCCAAAAAGGCCATTTCTGTTCTTGCTTTATAAATCATAAGTGCCAACTCAAGTAGGGGGAGATAGGAGCATATTAACCTAAAAAAAGGAAAAAGAGTGAGAACCAGCATGTTAACAACTTACTTTTTACATCCACCGCAAAGGATGAATTATCACCAACATCTATAGACTTAGAGCTTTCTTGGTCCCAAATTGGTGCAGCTTGGTCTAAAAGAGGTTAAGAACTATAAAATTGTCAACCAACAATCAAATAAATATAAACCTGTAAACAAACCAAAGTATAAGAACCTTAAAAATGAAATAAAAATCCATCATATCCTGAAAAAATAAATATCGAAGATTTGCAAATTTGTTTAGTTTGTCTTGATTTTAAGTAGATAAAAAGTTTATGAATTAACAAGACAAGTTCTGAAAGCCAACAAGGGCAGCACTTAAACTAGCTCGTCAGTCTTTAAAATGGAAGAGTTATAGGAGGGAAAAAAGGAAAGGATACTAGTATAAGCAGTTAGTAACTTTTTCCTCTCCTTCCTTGGAGGTTTCCTATGCCCTGTGCCACCATGAATGTCCAAAACAGATTCTACTGTAGCATTTAATGACCTACAAAGTTCTGAAAAAATCAGAAAAAGAAAGACAAGCATTTCAGTGAAGCAACAGCACCATTACATCAGAAGCCTTACAACTGGGAACCCCAAATAGGAGGATTTGCCCACTAGCCAGCCAAAACCTCACATAGATCAATACAGTAACTAATATCCTTTATATATGCTTCTTTTCACCCTAAAATGTATCCCTGATGATTATGGAAATTCATACTAACATAATCGTCACGTACTGTAAAATTTTTTAAAATTTTTTTAAAAAAGGAAAGGCATGCAAACCTGCATGAGCAGCATACTGACTGGCCTTCACTGGCTTCTTACAAACATTGCAGGATACCTTCAAAATAATATTAACAAACAGACAATTAAGTGAATGCAACATTTAGGTGCATATGCAAATAGGTAAATAAGCACACGCACATAGCATCACAACTAGTCAGAGAAAACCAGTAAGGTGATGAAAGAAACAGGGTATGCTATTACAAAATGCTACCATAAAAACCAAAAGCCTGAAAGTGCAAGGATATTTTAATCCACTGTTGTCTGTGCCTCCACAATTTCAAAGGCAAGGAAAATGGTAGTCTGTTTCTCACTCAAAAATTAATTTAATATCACTGCTCTATAGCAAAGAGGAACAAAATGCTCCACATATATAATTTTATAAGCACTAACAGCCATTTAGAAGACTATAGAAAAGGAAATTAGACATCTTGCTTCATTGTATAAAAAAGAAAAATGAATCTAGCAAGTACAATGTGGAAAACTTTCAGAAGACTAGTGCATATCATAATATCAAGTTGAGAGATGTTAACTTGGACAAGTTTGATTGTTAATAAAACTTACCAAATGCAAAGGATCAGCCAGAGGCTTCAAGCCGAAGACATGCATATCTGGAAAAGGGGATCGTCAAGCAGTTAAAAGAACTGAACACTGAAGAAAATCCATGAGAAGAAAGAACTCTTGATCAGAAGCCTAAAATGCACCAACTGCATTGACAGCTCAAATATGGACCCAGCATCAGAACACAATGATGTTTATGCTGCTTTTTTCATTTATTCTATAACACTTATGCTCAGGAATGGGAAAACACGCATACACATGTTTCTGCTGAATGGAAATTGCAGCCTCCTTGAAGCAAGAGATCATCACAAGACTTGATCACTGGAGCCTTTTGTGTCAAAGGAGAATCTTCAATTGAAACAACATAAAATAATAATCACTCCATACATGAAGAAATCACCTTCTTCATCAAGCAAATTTGGTTCATCTGCGTCACGTAATTCTCTGTAAATATTTTGCGCGGCTAACTTGTGATGGCTAACTTCCTCTGCTGACAGCAGGAGAAATGACAATTAAAAACTATGTGAGAAGTTTGACCTTCGTTATCTTCTATATGTTTTTTTTAATAATGCCTTGTTCTTCAACTATGTTTCCTTTTCATTTTATAATAATGGACATCATTTAGAGTCTCATCATACCAGCTCTATTCTGTAAGAAGCTTCCTGCTTCCAGAAGCCTAGCCATTACCGCCATTCTCCCACTTCCAAGTGAGCATACCATTGAGACAAAAACTACTCGTCTAACTGTACCCTACAGTAAGCTGTATCAGCTACCACATTACAATACTAAAGCAATAACATGTTAATATCTTGACTTAAGTTTCATTGCTGCGTAATAAGGAGAAAATAAACAACTCCTCTTGTCACAGTAATACACTATCAGATTATTTTGGCATCCTGAGCTTAAATTGCATTGCGCTCATAAATCCAAGATGAAGTTGCTCGAGTTAAACTCTACATCGACACAAAATTTAAAAAACCTAACTAGTAACTAAGCAATTTTCAAACAAAAACTTGGAAAACTATATGTAACGCTCCAAAATTCCAGATTTGGCAATCGAAATATGAGACACATTTATAAATAAGGCTTACAGCGGGATAATCAAGGTACATTCCACGCGTATAATACGATTTCGTCGACAAGCATCCAATCATCTCAGACAACGAGATCATTATTAGATTACTACGTTAATTAGCCACGCGTAACAAAATAAATCGACCAAATCAGAGTTGAATTACGTAAAATCAAATAAACGAAACTAACCTCAATCTGTACAAAAGTTTCTACAATGGTTAAAATGTCAGAAAAGGACTCCGATAAATCGGACAATCGGAACCGATCTTCGATCTACGAAATGCTAGTGAAAATTAAGATGAAAAATAGAACAAGAGTTGGCAATGAGGAAAGTGAAAACCCTAGAGGGGAGAGAGAGCGTAAGTTTGGATTCTGCTTTATCTGAAATATGATTTTTGCTCTTGTGGTGCTTGTTGTTCTTCTCTCTCCTCTGAGAGAAGATGATGAGAGCTGGCAAATTCCGCGAAAGCTAGAAATGGTAAGCGCTCTTTCTTTTCCCCCCTCATTTTCTGTGCGTTTTGTCTTTGCTAAATATGGGACGGTCGCAAATGATAAATCTGAGAATGGGCCTGAATATACCATGGTCCCACAATGGGTTGTCCAAGACCCTCTTTAATTTAATACTGGGCCAATTCCCACACCAAAAGCCCAATTATGTATGGGCCACTAACCCAAGTATTGCACTTTCAACGGTTGGCCCATGGCTCCACCCTTCAGTGAACCAGTGTTCTCGCATGTGATGAGGACACTGCGAACCGAAATTGAAGATTAAGATAAATTTATTGATATGTGTCGACCTTAAATCTTAATTATATGCGATAGTGATACAAATCAATTTTAGTTTTCGTCGGACGTCGGTAGCCGCCATTGGACAGTTCAAATTCACATCTATGCCGACGCATGCATCGTGCATATGAGCATGTCCACACTCCACATAAATGTTTATGAGGCAATCAGCTCAAAGTCTACTAATTGAAAGTCCATTACAGCAACGTGGACAATGAATCAATGACTCGGAGCGAATTGCAATTCCTTAACAAATAAAATTTTTCATTAGCTCAATGGATCTTGCATTGCCAATAGTTATACCATAGTCATCTAGAACAGCCAGATGAAGATGCAAAGCTCCATTTCAACAAATACCCACAAAAGAAAAGGCAACAAAGTATCACTTTTTTGGCCACAATTCGCTTGATAATTAGCACAACCAAACGTGAGAAACTCATTGTAAATAGACAAATTAGAGACAAATCAAACTCGATCAGCCACTTTAACACACAACACACAGTCAACAAGATCATGCATCCTCCACGCTAGTGGGCTTAACAGACAAAATTAGACAGAAAATTTAGCACACCAAATTAAAGTGGCGAGGCGATGTGGGTGGAGTGGGTGGTTGGTGGCCCGTTAGAGTCATCATGAATTCAAAACTGTTCTCTAAATTAAAAGAGGTTTTTGCATTGTCGGGGATTAATATGGCCGGTAATTATAGCCTTGTTGGCCATAATGTGCACCGAGTGTGCCCATTTTTTTAGAGCAAAGCCACTCAGGTCCGTACCATTTTGGTCTGCTTTAGCACTTGCACTTTAATAAATTCAGAAATGGGTCCGAGTTCTTGGTGGAGATTATGATCGTTCCCGTACAAATACAACACAGGCCATTGAGAGCGGGAATTTTTTATTTATTTCTGTATGCTAATACACGTCTTTTAAGGTTAAACTGCGAATACTTTTACTTTTGTTTTCATTTCCTTCTTTGCGGGTCGGTATACGAACACTTAAAATAAAAAAATATTTAATATATATAGGAAATTTAATAATTTTAATTAAATAAAAATTAAGATAAATATTAAAGAATGGGGTTATAAGAAGTTTAAAATGTGTGGGACACGTATAGAAAAATTGTAGACGTATGAGACACGAAAAAAAAAGTGAAACAAGACTCAAAGACGCAAAGGAAGCAAAAAAAACCCAAATGGGCACTAAGGCTGAGCGTCGTGGCACTGGGTCCTCAGCGCTGCGGCGATGGGCGCGACAATGCCCAGCGCTGTGGCGCCTAAGGATGAGCGCCGCGGCACCAAAAGCGTCAGGAAGTCTAGGACGTTTACTTTTGTTTTCATTTTCCTCTTTGCGGATCGGTATATGAACACTTAAAATTAAAAAAATAATAATAAAAAAATACTTGGTGTGTGTTGGAGATTTAATGATTCAATAATTTTAATTTGACAATAATGGAGATGAATACTAAATAAGAGAGTTACAAGAAGTTTAAAACGTGTGGGACATGTATAGAGAAGTTTAAGACATATAAGACACGAAAGGGGAAGCGAAACGAGACTCAAAGACGCGAAGGAAGCGACGAAAATGCGGAGGAGGCACTAGGGCTAAGCGCTACAGCGCCCAACACAGAAGCCCAGTGCCACGGCGATAGGCGCGACAATGCCCAGCGCCATGGCTCCCATGGATGAGCGCTGCGGTGCCAAAAGCGTCAGGAAGTCCGTTTTAATCCGAATTTGAGTTTTGATAAGTTTTAAACTTGCAAAACAATAGGACTCTTAGTCCAACAAGAAATAAGGTTAGTAGGCACGAAATAACTCCTATATAAACACTTGTAGACCCTTTTATTTTAGATTAAGTATTAAGAGAGACTCTAAGGGAAGGGAATAACTGGGTAGACACTAAGTGCTTCTGTGCGCTAGGGTGGAATCGTTGTTTGGGTGTTCATTGTTCGTGGTTGAGTAAGAGTACACTAAACACTATGTCTTTTTGAGGGTTCGTCATTGAATTTTTCTTGTAAAATCTATAGGGAGTTAATAAGAGGTGCTAGGATCCTTGGATCCACCGTAGACGTAGGCAATTGGTTGAATCATGTAAGATTGTAATGTGATCTTTAATATTCTGCTTTTGATTATTGCTATTTTGCTTGATAAACAAATTATTCCACTGCGCAAAGAGGTTAGGGTTCTAAGTTGAACATTGAGGTTCTTCGCTTCAACCTAATCTCAATAGGGAGAAAGGCATTTCCTCCCTCAACAAACTAGTATCAGAGCAAAAGATTCGATAATACACACCTGGGGTATTTAAACCATGGCTGCAATCAATCAAAAAATAGAGAAGTTCAATGGGATGAGTGACTTCAATCTTTTGAGGAAGAAGGTTAGGGTTGTACTAGTGAATAAAGGGTTAGACTCAGCTTTGGAGGAAGCCGGCTCCTCAACTAGTGATAAGACGACAACCTCAAAGTCCGGGTAGAAAGATTAGGACACGATTCAGAAAAAGGTCACAGTACCATAATCCTGGTGTTGAGCGACGAAGTATTAAGGGAAGTTGATGATGAAAAAATTGTTATGGGGCTATAGAAGAGACTCGATGTATTATACATGAAGAAGTCTCTTGCAAATAGACTTGTTCATGTATAATACATCGAGTCTCTTCTATAGCCCCATAACAATTTTTTCATCATCAACTTCCCTTAATACTTCGTCCCTCAACACCAGGATTATGGTACTGTGACCTTTTTCTGAATCGTGTCCTAATCTTTCTACCCGGACTTTGAGGTTGTCGTCTCATCACTAGTTGAGGAGCCGGCTTCCTCCAAAGTTGAGTCTAACCCTTTATTCACTAGTACAACCCTAAAGGGTTAGACTCAGCTTTGGAGGAAGCCTGTCACGCCCCAGACCCAAAAGATCCGACACACGACATCACTTACATTCATTCACTGCATGTGCACTCATAAATAATATTACACAAAATTTTCAACTTTCATTCAACACAGAAATCCTTAGCAAGTTGCTAGTAAGTTCAACACTAAAAACAACCATAACCTAACATATAAATATAAACTTCTCTTGACAATATATAAACATTCATTTCAATTTCTTTCAGAATTATAGCAATTGAATTATGACTGGGACAATTATTAAACCGGAGATACGCAGAGTTTTCTCAGAGATTAACACTCTACTACGTCACCAGTAGCAACTTTGTTACCGGGAGCCCAGAATATATCCATTGCAAATTCTTACTTAAAATCATCCAATAACCACACTTTATAAAACTTAAACCAAATCCAATCCACACACAATAAAATAATACATAAGTATTTATTCAATAGGGACAAACCAAATATCCTATCCCACGTGTCCCCAAATGAAACACACAACAACCTAGCAACTTAGGGAACCCAAGGAACAGCAGAAGCCTTGCCAAATCCGCTAAGCACACATGCACCTTATTTACCTGAAATCACCATAAACTATAATGAGTATAAAACTCAGTAAGCATACTAATTTTTCATATATCAAATACAAATACATATATGTACACAATGCATATGTATGATATGCTGTGATCAATCAAAATCATAATCTTATCAAATCACATATCATGTAAGCGCTTACACATTCTTTCAAAACACATAATAGGAATACCATCACTCAACTACTAGTTAGTAGGACTTACATATCACATATCACATAATGAGCCAAATGTCACTCGTAGGTGACATACCGTATGAGAGGAATAGTACAAGTGAGATCCTTAAATCACACATATATAACGCTTATGCCCGAAGGTAAAAGCCAAACCCTCACCCTGATCATCGGTGAGTCCTCTCACATGCACCAATACGCCACCACACGAATGTGATGACTCACTCTTCCTTTAGGTACCAATAGGATCCTCCCTACATACGGAACACATAACATATACCAATCCCAAAGGAAATGCCACACATAAAGGCTCCACAAATCACATAAAATGCCTACTAAGTTAACAGTGAGTTCAAGTACCCTCAAAATACAAAATATTTCTCATGGACATATTACACTTCAAAAGCTTTCTTTATTAAACACATCTTATTTTGAAAGCTCACTTACAAAAATACATGTATGTCCATGCTCAATGTCAATGCTCACATTCAGAAACATATATTCACATTTCATATCAAAATATACTTTGACATAACATAAACATATTCTTAACCCCATTTGCAAAATCATACAAAACAATTACTATGTTTATTGTGATTCCAGTAGTAAGTCTAGTATACTTACCTCTTAACACTTTCAGCTACAAGGCTTAAATCTCCTTAACCTATCAATAGAGATTAATCCTTTCATAAGCCTCACAATTTACACAAAATACTTTAAATAGCTTACAAAATTATACACAATGCATTTATCACATCAAATTGGTCTAAATATTTGGTTTCTCAAAACCTGTCATTCTGACCACTTACACTTAACAAAAATTTCTAATACATCAAATGATGTCCAATTACTCCGAAATCAGAATATATCATTCTTGACTCATATATACTTCTTATATATGAATATTATATCAAAATTCCTACACAATCCATTCCATACACACCATCGAATCCAAACTACAAACCCGACAGGATCAAGATACTTACTGAACAGTATTCAATCTCCCAATTTTATAAAATCATATACTAACTCAAAAATTATAAAACTACCACATAATTACTCTTGACACATATCTCAGTCCATGATAAATATTTGGCTTCCAAATAACTGCCAAAAGTATTTTAAAACTATTTTATTTCATAACTTTAAAAATCTGTTAATCAAATACTACAATGAGCTGATAGACTTTAGAAATTCATAACACTTCAACCACATTGATCCAAATTCTCAATTCCGAGTATATCATATTAGACATATAAAATTATCATATTACACAAATTCATAATTTTTAAAGATCATTCAGCAGGTCAAAAATTATTTTCCACTGTATCATACTGTTTACACAGGAAATTTCCAGAATTCCAGGGTCATTTTGGTAAATTCACTACAAATTCAATTTCCGAGATTTTCAGTCGATTCAAAGTCTCAGATGATCCTAAACATGTCTAATTTCATATACTCAAAATTCAAAACCAGAATCGAATCACAACAATTTATAAAATTCCTAGATCAAGAGGTTATCCAGCAGAAATTCCATAATTCATCATGATTTATCAAACTATCTTATAGATCATCATCAATTCTCACAACATCAAACGAAATACACATCAAATCCTTAATTATACATATTTTCAGAAATCAAAACTTAAAGAAATTAACTTAATTAACACCAATAAATTGATAATTAGTTGTGATATACCTCTAAAGATCCAAAATTCCAATTTCTTCTTCTTTTTCTTCTTCTTCTTCTCTTTCTCTCTCCTTTATTTCTCTCTTCTCTCTCTAAAAATGGGTAGCTCGACCAAAATGAGAGAATTAGGGTTTTTAAAAGTGTATTTTTATACTAAGTGGTTAATTTTTGGTATTTACGAATTCACCCCTAAAACTTTCAAAGTATAATAATTTGGTCCCTAAAATAATTCCAAAGTCTTGCAAATAAACCCAATACTAATAGTATATCCTTAACCTATAAAAACACTACTAATAACAATATATAAATCAAGGATCACCCACATACAAATAAAATACGTATATTTATATATATAAATATACATATTCTTACCGGTTATGAATACTGGTTACTACAAAGCCGGCTCCTCAACTAGTGATGAGACGACAACCTCAAAGTCCGGGTAGAAAGATTAGGACACGATTCAGAAAAAGGTCACAGTACCATAATCCTGGTGTTGAGCGACGAAGTATTAAGGGAAGTTGATGATGAAAAAATTGTTATGGGGCTATAGAAGAGACTCGATGTATTATACATGAAGAAGTCTCTTGCAAATAGACTTGTTCATGTATATTACATCGAGCTTGTGAAGAAGAAATTGCATCAGCTAACAATGCACGAGAGATCTTCATTAAGAGCTCACATTGACTAGTTCAACAAGATCACCATAAGTCTTGAATAATTGGGCATCGAAACTGAGGATGAAGATAAGGCCATTATCCTGTTAAGTTCGTTGTCAAAGAGTTATGAGAGCTTTGTAGATACGCTGCTGTATGGCAAGGAGTATTTAATGATGAATGATGTCAAGGCATCATTGAACTCAAAAGAATTGACAAAGATATATGAGTCTGAGAGTGGAGCATCATTGTTTGCACAAGGAAGAAAGAAAAATCAATCAATAATGAGATCCAATAAGTGTTTCCTTTGTAATAAGAAAGGTCACTTTGTGAATGATTGTCCGAAATTAAAAGGCTAATGAGCGTGGGCTGCAATCGGTACTGAGGAAGATACCGAAGTTGTAGACACGTTGGTAACATCAAGGGGAAAGTACGCTAGCAAATGGATATTAGATTTGGGATGCAGCGTGCATATGTATCCTAACAGATCAATGTTTACCAACTATAAAACTAAGAGAAGTAAAACTCTAATGAAAAATTATATGACTTGTGAGATCATAAAAGTTGGTGACATAAGGCTGAGGATGCAAGGTGGAGAAACTAAGCACGAAATAACCTCTATATAAATATTTGTAAACTATTTTTTTTAGATTAAGTATTAAGAGAGACTCTAAAGAAAATAAAGAATTGGGTAGACATTAAGTGCTTGTGTGCACTAGGGTGGAACCGTCGGGTATTCATTGCTCATAATAAAGTAAGAATACACTAAACACTAAATCTTTTTGAGAGTTTTTTATTTAATTTTTCTTATAAAATTTTTAGGGAGTTAATAAACGAGGTTAAAATTCTTTAATCTATTGTAAATGAAAATAATTAATCAAACTACATAAGATTGTGTTATGATATTTAATATTTTATTTTAAAATTTTATTATTTTACTCAATAAATATATTATTTCACTATACAAAAAAATTAAAGTTATAAGTTGAACATTAAAATTCTTCTCTTCAATCTAAATTCAAAAGTGAGAAAGGTGTTTATTTCCTTAATAGGTATATTAGAAATTTGCTGAGACAAATACAAATATTTAAATAAAGTCTTATTAGAATTCAACCCAGATGTCTAATTTGTAAAACGATGGGTTTACTGTACACCATTTGAACAAAATTATCACCCAACATATATAATTATGAAATTGGAATGTCAACTTTATATCATAAGTAGCGTGTGATATACGTGTACCTATTATCAAAATGATATATTAATTCTCTATAATGACAAGTCAATTCGTGTTATTACTCGATATATACATATATAGTTGTGTGTAATTAACATGCGAAAATACACATTAAAAATACTAATGTGTAGTGATATATATATATATATATATATATAATCTAACTCAAAAGATACCATTTTGATGTTATATTGAATTTATACAATGTTGTATAATTTTAAATTTATATTTTCAAGATGCAAACTCGAAATCACCTAAAATATTGACAATCTTGAATTATTATTTATGCAATTAAATAAATGTTTTACGTAAAAAAAAAAAGTCAAGTTAATATATCATCACTATATATATTGTATTTATGTTCTTAATAGAGTATTACTGATTTTTTTTTTTACGAATTTAAATGTGATTCATTTAATTGATGAATCATACAACTAATATTTGAATTTGATGTTTTTAATAAACTGTACAATATAACGCAATTAAACACGTTAATTAATAGGTTACATTGACTTTGTTAAGAGAAATATACACCATTCAGCTTTTAGAACAATTAAACACGGTTCAATTTATAAATTATTGAATATGTTATGTGTTAAATACATCTTAAATAAATAAACTAATTTGTACTCTCATCGCTCCCTAAAATATATGGATTCAATTCAGTTGTTCAAGTAGTAACATATTTATAAACTAGTGTTGAAGAATCAAGATGCTTATATGAATCTAACGCAATTATTAAATGAGTGACATCAATTCGATCATTTTAATCATTATTTTGTTTTTTAATTTAAATTAACTTAATTCGTTTCAAAATTTATATTATGTAAACAAATCATGACCCATATTATTTTTTTCTTTTTAAAAAATGATTAAATCTATTGAATAAAATAATAAAAGTATAACTTATAGAACTTTTGATTAAAAAATCAAAGAAATTATAAGATTAAATGATAAGTTTTTAAGCATTGATGTATGACTCAACTTTATCTACCCCTAACAAACAATGAGAGGAAGATTAATTCTTAAGAGACGAAGAAAGCCCTTCTTAAAAAATGAGAATACAACCATAAAAGTAGGGAGCAAAAAAGAGACTCTCACACAAAAGGGAGAGATACATTCATTGTTCATAAACAAATACATCAAAAGATAGTATACAAAACAACACCCAACTGAAAGAACTAATACCCAAAATTCTTAAAATGATGGTCGAAATTTGACACCATCGGTAGGAATAGTTCTCGACGGTGGTGGTAGCGATCCCTCAAGAAAGGGGGATGGCGGTTGGAACTTGAGTCTTACTGTCGAGGGCGTGAACGACTACATACAATGAGATGGTGGCCAAAATGGCTGGTGAATTCTGGTGGGAAATTGCAAAAAACGACCGGTCAAAGCTTAAAGCTATAGTGGCGTCCGATGATGGCTCAGAGACGACGTCGACGGGCTGACGAGGAAGAGCATGAGCCTTCAGTGAGTCCAGCTCCGCTGTATACGATGGAACAACGCTTCGAAAAGGTTGGGCAATGACGGTAGTGAGCGGATTTGCTTGGGTACCAAAAGCGGTTGACCAACTACAACGGGTATCGGTGAACAGCCGAAGAAAGAAGAAATGGAGGGCAGTGGCATCAACTTTTTGTGAGAGAAACAGTGAAAGACAAGAAACTTAGTCAGACCGGCGAAACCTTTATAATGGAGCCGACAAGCATAAGAGGTCTCAACCATTGTGCGCTTAACCGAGAGCCAAACAAGTCGGAGAGAAAAGTCACCGAAAAAAAGAAAAACAATTAAAAAATAAACCTTTGAAATAATAAACTGGAGAGATAAGAATAAAACAATAATTTTTCTCCGTAAAAAATGAGGCCAAAGCCCATTCTTCGATGGAGAAAAGGGGCTGTATGGTGGTGAGCGGTGCTAGGATTTGCTTGTTTAGTTTGAGAGAGTATCCCTCTTGCTTTTACAACTTGACCCATATTATTATTATTATATATATGTATATATATATATCATAATAATACATATATATATATAACAACATTGTTTGTATTGTACTTATTAATACTCAATTAATCGTTATTTGATGAATTCACGACTTCAAACATTATAAAAAATATATTGCATAATCAAATTTTTGTTATATGATAGACAATATTAATCATAAATATATATATATATATATATATTAATTTAGTAGATTACGCACTTCATATAATATTGTTATATATGACTGTTTAATAAATTTATAATTTATAATTATTTTTACATAATTTATAATGTGTTACAAAATATTATTACGTGTTTAAAAATTTATCATGTATGTTAAGGCAAACAAAGTCTCACATTGGCTAGAAATGGGGAGGATCATGGGTTTATAAGGAGTAAACCATATCTCCATTGGTATGAGGCCTTATGGGGAGGAAGTCTCTTCGTGAGATACTCCAGGAACAAAACCGTGAGGGGGGTTTAATAGCTTCAGCCCCCGGAGCGGACAATATCGTTGGGCTCACTGCGTTCCGCTGCGCACTCTGATTTCCAATGAGGCCTTTTGGGTAGAGCCCAAGAGTAAAACCATGAGGGCTTAGGTCTAAAGTGGACAATATCATATCAATGTAGAGATATATGTGGTTTGTTGGACTCCTGACAGTGGTATCAGAGCCATGCCCCGGTGTTGCCATGTGGTGGAAATCCTCGGTGCCGAATGAGAAGGTAGTGAGCCTGGTATTCTCTAGTGTTTGCGATAGATTCGTGTAGTGCTCTATGGACAGGCGCTGTTGTGCTTCGGGCTTCACGTAAAGCGTGTATGGCTAACGCAGTGATGCGAAGTTGACCTGATAGAGCGGGCTCTCAATAGTATGCGGTACTCTGGTGCTTCACATAAGACGTGAGCGGTCAACGCAGTGAAGATGAGTAGCAGACTGTTGAGAGAGCGGATGGAATATCGTTTGAGGGGAGGCTAAGTGATCCTTTGTTCGAGGGGAGGATTGTTAAGGCAAACAAAGTCCCACATTGGCTAGAAATGGGGAGGATCATGGGTTTATAAGGAGTAAACCATATCTCCATTGGTATGAGGCCTTCTGGGGAGGAAGTCTCTTCGTGAGATACTCCAGGAACAAAACCGTGAGGGGGGTTTAATAGCTTCAGCCCCCGGAGCGGACAATATCGTTGGGCTCACTGCGTTCCGCTGCGCACTCTGATTTCCAATGAGGCCTTTTGGGTAGAGCCCAAGAGTAAAACCATGAGGGCTTAGGTCCAAAGTGGACAATATCATACCAATGTGGAGATATATGTGGTTTGTTGGACTCCTGACAATGTAATAAATTATATAACCGCTAGATCAATTTCATATATATATATATATATATATATATAGTGATAATGAAAATTTAATTAAGTTTGCACGAGCATCCTGATGCGATATTTCTATATCATAAATTAAGTGCAAGTATACACTATCGTATGCAAGTAATAAAGAGACTAAATAAGTCGGATGTCGAACCCACAGGGATAGTTTCTTCTTTTTAAACCAATTACTAAAATTATATCTTCCTAATAATTATTCAGATAAATAAAAACCTAAGAATGAATGTAGAAAATATAAAAGTAAAAACACAATGCAATGAGATTTAAAGATATAGCAACGTAGAGAGAACCTAGGATTAATATTATCCCTCAATATGTTTCTAATGATTAATCTTCTAATATTTAACTCACTTAGTCTTTATTATTGATCAAGACACTAATGTATTCACAAGCCTCTTCCAAGGTCATGCAAGTATACCTTAATTTACCAAATACCTATATTCCTATGGTACTTGTAATAAACTAAGATTCATTAAGATTAGGTCTTATTGATCATACATGCCAATTAGGTATATTCCTATCCTAAGTTGAAACTTGCATATGCAACATTGAATGTTACTCTACAATCATGTATCAAATTACCTAGGTCTAAATATTATGATTCCTCTTCCGAGTTTATCAATAATATTACCAATTCATTCACCATATATTGGCCAGATATATTGAAGCATTAAACACAAGTAATTTAAATAATAAATGACTAAGTTTATTAAATACTAAAAGATATGACAATTTAAGCGCACATATTGAGTTCAAATATTAACCCTAGAAAATAAGTTAGCTCATGGCTACAAGAGAACAGCAGTAAAAATAATTATAAATCATGATACAATTCTTAGCAAACCGATATAGACGTCGAATTGCTCTTAATTGCGCTGCCTAGGAACTCTTGATGGCGAAGAATGTCTTGTACTTCTCTCTAAAGTTGCTTCAATTAAGCTCCTATTACTCTCTAAGACTCATGCTCTGTATTCTTAGTGCTCTTGGGTCGTCTTGGATTCCTCCTTGAAGGTTGGGAACGAGTGGCTTTATATAGGGATTGATATGAGCTTGAAAATCTCAATTCTCGTTGGACTAGGACTCGCATTACAGCTGGCGCGCTATGCATCTGTCGCTGGGGCGACGCGTGAAGAAGCGATTACCGCTGGAGCGGTGTGATCTTGGCGCTGGGGCGCTGCATGAAAACGGCTTCACCGCTGGCGCGGTGACTGTTTGGCGCTGAGGCGCTATACGCGACTTAAGCAGGTCGTTTTTCTTATTTCGATCACTATTTCAGCGTTGGGGCGAAAATCCTTATGGCGCTGGGGCGATGGACACATACTTTGAAAACTTTGCATTTTAATCCCTGTTTTCGCTCCTTTTGCGTTCTTTTTTTAAATTTCGTTCAAGTCCCTACAATTAACAATAAAGCACATAAATAGCCATCTATTCTCATAAAATCATAAAATATCAATAATAAAAACATGATAAAATATATGACAAATTTGCCCTTATCACATCCTTATGTTCCGGTGGTTCAATTCCTTTAATAAAAGTTAAACATGAATTTTCCTTTTTTGTTTTTAAATCTTGAGGAAGTTTGTTGGCTTAAAAAGTGAAGCGTTTCGTTTTGGGAAGCGTTTGAGAAATGATTAAACATGCTGGATTATACGTGAAAGTTTAGTATCTGCCACGCGTGCACGTGATACGACGATTATAACTTTATAAGTACACATACGGATACAGATGATCAATTCGAAGCTGTTAGAGCACATGCCCATCGCGTGACTGTTGAATTTCATTCTTATATTTGGTTTATATTCAAATTTTTAGTTTTAATTCATGTCATATGTAAGTGTGTATTACAGCAGGAGCAGGCACAGAGCCACTCTCTGGCTCTGACTCTGTTAGGCGTCGGATCGCAATCCGACCCAAACTCCAGCTGTTGGCTTGCGCCCGCCCTTCTGTTTAATAAAGCTGTCAAACCCACTTAGCCATTTGAAAAAATAAACAATCCAAGAGAAGCATGCACGTTCCAGGTTCCATCACATATTTTGGCTATTTTCACTTTGAAATGTTCAATAAAATTTAAGAAAAATCTTATAAAAAAGAAAAACTTGACATCAATCTTCACATGTAGTAACAAAAATAAACAAAAATTTAAGAAAGTTTTCATATGTGTATAAAATTTGTAGAAATTTAAATTTTCTCCCAAGTTAAATTTATTTAAAAAATTAATAATTTTTTAACAAATATTAAATTAAATTTTTTAACAAATACTAATATTTAAATATGAGTGATTAAATTTTATTTTTATCGATTATTGATCACATATTTATATTTTTAAGGAAAAGGTTAGTTTAGAAAATAATATTGGTTCACTTCGTAGACGACGAAATCATCTCGCGGAGCCTTTTCACTGTTTATTATTCTTGTTTCCCTCCATCAGCCCCTAAATATCTAACTCGGGTTATAATCGCATACACCCAGCACCATATTGCATCTTATTAATCTCCCCATTTTCTTTTAAAATAATAAATTTTATAGATTTATCTCTAAATAACAATTTTGCCAATTGTATTAATTAATTAATTTATTCATTTATTTGTCGATGGCCTTTTATAGTTGATATAATATTTTTAATAGAGTTGATATGTTGAAGAATGTTAGTTTTAGTATTAATCTCTATTAGTGATTAATTTTTGTTTTAATATCTAATTATTGCTGAAGCTTTCAATTATAAGTAAATAAGAGAGTAAGAATAAGAACAATATCATAAAAAAATATGTTCAATTAATTATGAAATTCGGCATAATTTTTATATTCACGGTGGATCATAGTCTATTTTATTAAAGTTCACAAAAAAATTACAAAACACTATGATCTCTTGGGGGAAGATTGTCAAATAATACAATATAAAAAATTTTCAAATATTTATTTGTGCTCATTTTGTTCATATAAAAAAAAGACACCCATTATAATTTTACCATAACGTACTCATTGTTTATTTAATTTAATATTTTTTTTGAGTATTTCTTAATACTTAATTAATTCAAAAAAGTTATAAAGATTTATATAGTGTTTACAAAAACATAACAAATCCTAAAACTATTTAAAATAAAAGTTATTGTGTGTAGAAACTCAAAACCCACTTAAATAAGTTAATTTGAACCAATTTTTTTTTTCTTTCCGAACAAGCAATGTTAAGGTGGATCAAATGTTGGGCGTTAATGCGACTATTTTACACGGTACGACGTTCATCAACAAATGTTGAGGCATTGAAACGATCTTGTTACAACATTGTGGTGTCTTTTGACAATGCAGGACGTTGATTTTTTTGAAATCGATGTAGGATATTCTATCTTTTAAAATTGGAGCGTTCAAACTTGTACGATATTTTTTTGTGTTTTCAAGCCTTTCTTTGCTCTTACTTTATATTTGTTCTTTCCTCGTATGTTATTTTTCTATTAGAATTTTATTAACTTTTCATATATTCATCTCAAATATGATTGTTGAATCATTAATTTAACAGATAAACTTCAAAAAATTTCACGCAAATTATAGTCCAAGCAAATGAAATTTATTTATGTTGCTTAAATTTATTATAAACTTATTCTATAATTTGTCAAAAAAAAATGTCTCTATTTATCAAATTGACAAGAGATTTTCATAAATTATAATTCTTAAATTCTTATTTAAGGCAAGTCAATGGAAAATTAAAAAAGTAAGAAATTTGATTGGGTGGCATTTTAAAGTAGAAGTAGTATAAATTGGTTTCTCTCGCGGCCTCTAAATCTCATTTGCCTTCTCTCAAAACTCTCCTTCCTCTTTCATTGTGTCTGAACTCTGAACTGTAACTCTGGCTCTGTCCATTTCCCTCGCTCCTTTTACCTTAAGCATATTCTCTCTCCAAATTTTTTTTTTCTAAAATATTTCTATAAAATCAGCGTGTTTCACGTTAAAACACATTTGATCGGACATCAGTTGAGTTCATATTGGATCTAAAATTAAGTTTCATTTCAATCAACCTCAAAACTCGTAACTCACTCCGGCTAACGGTGAGTCATTGAGTTACTCATCGAGTCACTTCGACATTTTTCTTTTTTGCTATCAAAGAAAGTAATATATTGAGTTTCAAATTCGAAATTCGATTCACTTCCGTTTGGCTGGCAAGAAAAAGAAAACGAGAAAATTCCTTTGTAAGTTTCTTCTTGAGTTTCTCTATTTAGCTATTCGTTTTCTTTCACTTTCTTTTAAGTTTCTCGGCAAACAAACATCACAGAAGCTGAGCTATATTCAGTTGCAGGTTTTGCGTAGTATGTGAAGGCCACGGTCGCGTTCAAGAGAAAAAGCTAACTGCTCATCTTTTTTATTATTCTTTTGAGATTTGTAGTACTACTACAACAATGGCGATCGACTTAGGTTCCTTTATGGATAGATCGTTATCAATGCTATCGTCTGATCACAAATCAGTGGTGTCAATGAACTTGTTCGTTGCGCTCCTTTGTGCGTGCATTGTGATCGGTCATTTACTGGAAGAAAATCGGTGGATAAATGAGTCTATTACTGCACTAATCATTGTGAGTTCCTAATTGTATACACAGCCCAGTCGTAAATTCAAATAATTGTTTTTCTCTTTTATAGCGAAAAAAAAAATTATATTTTTGACTCTGAGTTGGTGGCAGGGCTTGGGTACTGGGATTGTCATTTTGCTTACAACTGGAGGGAAGAGTTCACATCTTTTGATGTTCAGTGAAGATTTGTTCTTCATTTATCTTCTTCCTCCGATTATTTTTAACGCAGGGTGAGTTACTCTGATGTATACATTTTTCTCTCTGTGTTTCTTCCTTTGTGAATTATACTTGATTTGGTCAGGAGATAGTTTAATTTATTGGATTTAAAATGATTTCTTTTTATTGAAATGCGTACCTTGTTCGGCTTATCTACTTGTTACTGTAAGATAATAGGAACAAATTAGCTGTTGAGGAAAACCAAAATTTGTTAATTGTTCAGATACGCGGACCATTGACTATGATTTTTATCATGCTAACGCATAACAGGTTCCAGGTGAAGAAGAAGCAATTTTTCCGCAACTTTATGACCATTATGCTGTATGGCGCTATCGGCACTCTTATATCCTTTGTCATCATATCATTAGGTATGCATCAAAAAGTTGATGTATTAATTCGCTATGCAGTATGCATCAAATAAAATTTGAAATTGAAACCATACTTTATTTGCTATTATAGATACTTAATTTGGCGATGCTATCTGTTAATGAGTTCTTTCATATTTTTGACTCAGGTGCAACGCACTTTTTCAAGAAAATGAATATTGGTCATCTCAAGATAGGAGATTATCTTGGTATACTCAATTCCAAAATGTTTTCTTTTGTGTTTATTATTTTCTGTTTTGTGTAGTATTGAGATTAGTTTCTTTGTATCTTATTTCCTTGACTGCAGCAATTGGGGCAATACTAGCTGCAACCGATTCTGTTTGCACTTTACAGGTATAAATGCCTCTCTAACTTCTACTGTGTTACAACTTAAACTAAGAATACAACTAACTTCAATTTATCTGCACTGGTGCAGGTGCTTAATCAGGATGAGACACCTTTATTATACAGTCTGGTATTCGGAGAAGGTGTGGTAAATGATGCTACATCAGTTGTTCTGTTTAATGCAATCCAGAGCTTTGACCTTACCCATACCAATTCAAGCATAGCTTTGCAATTTGTTGGAAATTTTTTGTATCTATTTATTGCAAGCACCATGCTGGGGGTTATAGTAAGTCTCTGCACCCAATCGTTTCCATGCACTTGCTTGTGATTTTATACTTATATTCTTATTATCTTTTTCTTGACCTCTTGCAGGCTGGACTGCTTAGTGCATTCACTATCAAAAAGCTTTACATCGGCAGGTTTGTAATAAGTAGAAAGCTGATCATTTTGCCAAATGTATTAAGTCTTTGTTGCTGGAACATTGAAGTTACTTGTTAGTCTTAAATGATACAGAAGCGTTGAACAAATGAACTTTACACATCATGCTGGTGGTGTTGCTAGTAAAAAATAATAACAATAATAATAGCATTTCGTGATTAAAGGATTGCTTTTAGATAGTCTTTACACCTCTATTTTCTATGAAACACCAGGCATTCTACAGATCGGGAGGTTGCTCTTATGATACTTATGGCTTACCTTTCATATATGCTGGCTGAGGTAAGATTTCTAACAACTTGTAGGACCTTCTCTTTTGACCCTTTCTTGCTTTTATGGTTCTAATTTTGGATTGGGAGTTTGAAGATAGAAAATATTCCGATAATGGTGATGGAAATTTGATTTGACCTGCAGCTCTTCTATTTAAGTGGCATTCTTACCGTATTCTTTTGTGGGATTGTTATGTCACACTACACATGGCATAATGTGACTGAAAGTTCAAGGGTGACGACCAAGTATGTAACATCTTGCAAATTTTAATGTGAACAATTGAAATGCAAGGTTAATTGCTATTTTCATATAATAGAATGTCAGGTAAAGCTGCAGTGCCACTCACGTTTTCTTGCCTTTATCTGCTATTGTAGGCATGCTTTTGCCACTTTGTCATTTGTTGCTGAGATCTTTATCTTCCTTTATGTTGGCATGGATGCCTTGGACATTGAGAAGTGGAGGGTTGTAAGTGACAGGTGAGATTGATATATAAAAGAAGTTTTTATATTTGCCTCAAAGCTTTTTTTTTTGGATACGATAACTTATAATGTGGTAAAGAATGTTTATCTTTAACTGAACCTGTGAATGATATGATTTTCTTATTTTCCTTCTCCCTTCTCAGCCCTGGAAAATCACTTGGGGTGAGTGCAATATTGTTGGCACTGGTTCTTGTTGGAAGAGCAGCCTTTGTTTTCCCGTTGTCCTTTTTGTCCAACTTGACCAAGAAATCTCCTCATGAGAAAGTCAGCTTAAAGCAGCAAGTATGAGTTTCAATCTATCCTCACTTTGGTGTTCTACTACTCCTAAACAGAATTATGTGTTTAATGAGTTCATGGATTTCTATTTTACAGGTTGTCATCTGGTGGGCCGGTCTTATGCGGGGTGCTGTTTCCATGGCACTTGCTTATAATCAGGTATGGCACTAAACTTCATCCATTTCCACTGGCTAAGACCACAATAGGTTCTGGTTTTTACTAAACATTGGTAACTAGTTTCAATTTTTTGCCTTTGCCGTGGTTTCAATACTCTGGGAAATAATGCTCCTATGTCTGAGTTACTGAAGTTTGAAGAAAAGTCCATGAAATTGGCCATCCACGTATTATTTTTAGATTTTTCTGTTACAAATTTGACATTGATTTAAGAGACCTGGTAAGGATTCTGCATATCATGTGATGACTTTATTGACACAGGAAGTGTGGAAGTTTTATGTTATGTATCAATGTGATATTATGTGTAGCAAATTTGCTTAGTAGAAGAAAGATGGTGGAATTAATGATGTAATCTATTTTTGCGCATGCAGTTTACCAGCTCAGGCCATACTAAATTGCATGGAAATGCCATCATGATCACCAGTACGATCACCGTCGTTCTTTTCAGCACAGTTGTAAGTCACCACCACATCCTATAAGAATAGTAGAAGAGGCAGCCTGTTGTGCAGCCCCTGTACCTAAGTTCATAGTTGCATGTAGGCAGCTCAAGTTGATTTGGCTGTTCTGTTTGCCTATATGCATGCCCAAAATTGCTGGCTTTGATGTTTGGTTTGGATTAGTAGGAATCAGATGTTAAACGTGTATCAAAGCTCAAGAAAATAATGTTATGCTTGGAGGTTGAGATGCATGGCTTAGTCCTTGAGGTTAAAAACTGAGCTCGTTTGGCATATTTGCTAATGTCTTTCTTTTCTATTTTTATTTTATTTTCTTTCATTCAGCCCCAAATGAGCCTGCCTCCTATAGACGGTTGATTAAAGCCTCCATATAGACAGTTGTTAGACCCCACCAACGGCTCTGAATTATTCAAAATTTTATTTCCAATCTCACCTTTGTGTTTGCTGGATTCATCCAGGTATTTGGGTTGATGACTAAACCACTAGTGAGGATCTTGCTTCCTTCATCGAAAAACCTATCAAGAATGCATTCTTCAGAACCTTGTACTCCTAAATCCTTTACTGTGCCACTTCTTGGCAATGGCCATGACTCAGAGGTAAACCGTAAAATCCAAAATGTGGCTCGTCCAACTAGCTTTCGGATGCTCTTGACCACCCCTTCTCATACGGTTCACCATTATTGGCGAAAATTTGATAATGCCTTCATGCGACCTGTATTTGGCGGCCGGGGTTTTGTACCCATTGATCCTGGCTCACCCCTTGAACAAAGTGTTCATCAATGGCAATGAAAAGGCACCCATAGCAAAGGTACTAATTTATATAACTTGTAGTTTGGATTGAGATTGGCTTTCAGTGTGCCATTTGTTTATAGTAAAATGATTTCAAGGTGGAGTTGTGACAGCATTTTTCAATCTGTGTGGGCTGCTTGTATTTGATTTCATTGAGGGAGTGGGGTTGTTCTCAAGTTTTTGTGTCTATTTTGGCTGCCGACGAGATTATATTCCTGATAGTGCACAGTTTTTGTAACTTGTAAGCTCCGTACCAATTTTTGTAAAAGGTTGACTGATTGTCAATGATCATCTTGATTTATTAAGTAGCATAATAATTGTTGCTGGATTTATGAGATTGATACGCTTTTTTAGGGAAATTATCAAAAGTAGCTCCCAAATTTTATAATTACTCTTTTCTAACCAACTTTTAATTTTTTATAGTTTATTAGCCAAATTAATTATAATAGGGATATATTTACCATTGTTTGCATAATATAGTGTTAAAGAATTAATTTAAACTGAGTTTTGACAAATACAAACTTCATTTGAACCGATTAATCTCTAAAAACACATTTCAATATTTAGAGGTCAAGATAAGTTGATTTGAAGATATAAAATTAGGTGAGAATTATTTCTTTCGTTAAGTATTTTCTTTTATATATATTATTAGATTTGTTAAAAATTGTAGTTGTTTAGAAATAAATACATATAAAAATACAATTAGTGTATAATGATGAAGTTTAAAAGAAAAGTGAGGTTGAATAAGTGAAATGAAATGACGAAAAAACATGAAAAAATTAGGAGTTGCATTGTAGGCATTGTACCCGCTATGGTGGCCGAAATGTATGGCCAAGATGTAACTTTCTATGTTGTCTCGTCTCGAGCATTACAATTTTGTGTAATTTTTTTAAATTATAATTTTTAAATTTTTAAGATAGATTTTAATCATTTTTCTTTTCGAATTTTATTACAAGGTGAGGCACCGATAAAAAATGTGTACAACCGTTGTAAGTAATATAGACATAACTGATAAATATGTCAAAATTTTATTATATTACATAACAGTTGATATGTTTTTTATCTTGTATTTATGCTTGACTAAATCAAATATAATTTGCATTTGTACGTTGTTAATATTGTCCTTCAAATTAACTACTTGTATACATTTATCATTTACCAAAATGAATAAAATTTAAAATGTATAAAATCAATAAAAATAATTGTTAAATATTAAACTTATAAACAAACAGTATTATTTATAAAAAAAATTAAAATACAATATAAATCAACTTATTAATTAATCAATCAAATTCAAATTAATTTATTTATTTACTTGAAATTATAAGACATAATTAATATTTTTTTTAAAGAAATTTAGAAATTACGATTTGTGCCACATAACAGCATATGAATGTGTCATGCGGCACAATAGTAGAAACAAGATGCACAATTAGACGCACTTAAGATGTGTTCAAATAAGCATCTAGGAGTCATCTCGGGCCCCAAGATGGCCATTAGATGCATTTAAGTGTTGCGGACATTGGGTTCGAATAGTTTTGAGATTGACATTGTAATTGAAATTCAGCTGTTGTTTCAGTTTGATAAAATATATCCAAAAATCTGTATTTTAGTTAAATTTCAACATTTTTTTTTATATCATTTAAATTCATTTTTCACGTTTAAGAGATGATTTGCATAATGACAACTTTCAAATCTTCGATCTTATTAAATTTTACTTAAGATTAAATTGAGTGTTCAGTTAGAGAGATAGTTGAGAGAAAGTATTTTTTTTTCTTTTAAAGATATAATAGTCCTATTTTCAATTGTTTGGTTAAAAAAGATAATTTATAAAAATTAGGGGTCATTTGTGATAATTTCCCTTTTTTATTATAAAAAAAATTCATAAAGAAAAAGAATATATTTGATAAGAAAGCTTATAGAATCATCAATAATGTAAATGCTGCAATCAAACTTGCAATTTCAGACGCACTGAAGTACCTGGTTGATCTGAAGCTCTCTTAACATTCAGACCATGCAAGAAGATACAGTGTTTTTAACATTTTAGAGCAATGCATATCAACCCTCATCTCATTATCTAATCTTTGACTACTTACATGCTAACAAGATCCCAAGCAAGCTTATTGATAACTTGGCCTGCAATCTGCATCAACATTCTTATGCCAGAAACATGCTTCTAAATATAATCAGTTTTCATCAACTCGCTGACTTCTTTTCTTAAAAATGAGAAACAATTCTCTTCACGTTGCAATCTTACCGAGTTTATACATCACATGACACGTACAATGATGCCACATTTCTGGTGTTAGAACATTTTAATAAACAGAGAAGATCATCCTAACTGATCATGAAGGAGGGTTCTTCATTCTTCAAAGCCATTTCACTGCAAAAATCTTCTTTGCTACAGATGGCTTAAGTACCCAACTGCCATGCTAATAAGAGCGACCATGAAAACATAAAGGAGGGGGAAGCCAACCTGAACTTTTCTCACATTACTTTTCCTTTTCAACACTTCCTGCAATGAAGAGAATCCAATGTTAGTAGTAATGCTAGAGGATAATTACATGTTAAACATAGATATAGTGGTTTATACTCAAAGATTGTCTTAGAAAGGTCTCTGAAGTCATTTAAGTTTAGTTAATAAAATCCATCTATAATCCTACAGGAGAATTATGTATGAAATTCAAGCTCACACTCAGTCCTTCTGAACCAGCATTCAAATAACTATTAAAAAATTTGTAACAAGAAACATTCATAATTACATATATGGATTCATGAAAAGAAAAACACTCACTAATTCATGCTTAAGCATATCCTTTTCTCGAGTTGCCATTCTCCTCTCTTCTGTCAGCTTCATGATAGTACGTTCAGCCTGCAATGAATTCCACGAACTTTTGTTACTATCCTTCTTTAGAACTTTAAGATGGATTAACATAAATGAACTTTGGCAGGAACTTCCAGCCGCATAAAAAAAGGAACTTAAATCTTCAAAACAGGCCATAGATGAGATTGTTGGCATCGCACCCAAGAGATTGGATGACAGATGATAGGCTTTACTCACCCCTTATGCCAATGTTAAAGATGTACACTAAAAATTGATATTTGTGACAGATAAATTCAAAATAACCATTTTAAGATATTTAGAAAAAATATAACACTTCCAGCCCACTCCACCCGAGGAGATTTGAGATGCCTAAACCACATTCCTAAAGATGGACAGCATACAAGTGAACCAAAATTTCCAGTATACATGTTATAAGGTTAAACCCAGAACACAAGAAACAAACCTCTCTTAGCTGTAAATTCGTTACATTCAGCTTTAGTTTCAAGTCCTGAAAATCCTTGGCCAACGTAAATTCTACTATATCCTTTTCAGGTTTCAATTCCTCTGCATCCTGTATAGCCCTTGACTGCACATCCTTAGTTGCTCTTAATTCATCCGTATCCTTGGCACCTTCAAACCTCCGCACATCCTTGGCTTCTGTTAACTCATCTGTGACCTTAGCAGTTTCAAACACCTCTGCATCTGCAGCTACCTGGCATGAACAAGGGCAAATAGAGATATATACTAAGTTCCTCATCACTACAAGCATATACCCAACTATAAAAGACATTTATATTGGGATTTCAGTACACATATAAGATACTGGATAGATCAAAAACTTTCTTCAAATTTTAGCAAACATATAGGCAACAATAGTGAACACACAACATCAGCAAAATGATAATTTTTAAGTTTCAATTTGCAGGATGGTTAAAAAAAACTTGAAAGAGCAAGAGAGAAGGGAGGAAAGAAAGAAAAGAAAATTCAAAACAGACCTCTGTCAACACTAAATCTTAAAATAAACAGAAAGTAACATAATATCCCTTACACTATTGCTTGGAGGTATGTTTTCAACTCCACTCAGTGCTCCATCTTTTTGCAATGTAGTTTCAGGAGATGGATCTTGATTTAACTCTCCATTCCTTGGTAGCAAAACTGGAGACTGGGGTGGGCTCAATAGAATCACCCTTAGCTTCTTCTCCTCAATGCATTTGCCACACTCTTTTGCAAACTGCAGAATAACAAAAACAAGAAAAAATAATTATTAAAAAAAAACAAAAATTATGAGACTATCTAATACAGAAGGCAATAGCAATTATCTAACCATATCAGAAGTTATGTCCTCATCAGTTGTCCCGAAAGGAACCACTGTGCTTTGAATCAGAAACTTGTCTTTGCACTGCAAATCTGATGGAGCTTCACGCTGAGCTTGCATAGTAACTACATCAGCCAAAAGTACCATGTTAAAACCTAATTTAAATTTCAGCAGATATCAGAATCCTAACAACTGTCAGCCTGTTGAAGATTAATTTTGAAAATCCAAAATTGTTCAGATTATCAAAAACACTCTTAGAATTCCAATGTATGAGTTAATGTGTGAGTGTTTAAAGTTCCTATGGAAGAGTTTGAAAAGTCTATAAATATATATTTATGTAATGATTTTGTAAGGGGAAACGTAGTCTCTCTTGGAAGAGATTATAAACAATGTTTCTAGAACTCTCTCCTTCCTCTTCACATCTCCTTGCCCAGATTACCACAGATGATAAATGCCAATTGTAAATGGTTCCTTGTTTATAGATCTTAAGTAAAACAAGAACCAATTGAAGCTAAGGATATACAAATACTAAACAACTAAGATCAGACATTATGTGGAAAACGCATTAAGCAAAGCAAGGTGACAAAAAGCAGGTCAGTGAGAGGATAGAGGGCATATACCTGTAAATTCAGATGTTGCTTTAGGCTTGATAATACCTACATTGGGTCGCACACAATATTTCTTTGGAGATGTAGTCTTTACCTATCATTTTACTCAGTAAACGGTCAATCATTTTTATAAGTGTTTAATTGCAGCACAAAAAAGAAGAGCAAGTAAAATTTGCTGAATAATTTAAGCAATAAATGACCACACCTTGAAAGCAACATACTGATCAGACTTGTTGCCAAGTTGAATTACGCATGAACTTTGTTTCTTCACCTCAACTAAAGAGAGAGATTAAGTCAGACTTTCCAACGTTACAATTTATAAAAACAGATCAGAATTTTTAAAGATTTAAGAACAGCGATCATCATAATCACATAATTGGGCATTATATTTTCAATTTCAAAAAGAAATGAAGAGGGAATATGAATTGTTATGTACTTACATGTAAACTTGAGTTCAAGTGGTTGAATTTCCAGTAGCTCTTTAGCCATGACTGTATCTAATTCACAAGAATTAAGGAACAGAAAAAGATTTTTGTCAGACACAAAAGCATATTCCTAAAACAAAACAAAACACTTGAAACAGAGAAATAACCGAATTTAAGTACACCCCAGTAATCATTTAACAGATCCAACTGAATCCCACCGAGGTTACATATACTACAAACTGAAAATCACCCAGTGGCCAGTGCTTTACAAGATCGAATAAGTAAAGTAACCAACTACATTTGCTTTAGCTTACAGTCGACTCATATCCAAAATGTACCCATCAAATATTTCTAAGGAACAAACAAAACAAAACTGTCTTTAGGTGTAAAGATAGATAGAAGCTCACTTACATGTGTGGTGTTTAAGATGAGGAACAGAGGAGTTGAGGAGGAAGGGAAGGATGTGGTTAATGTTGAATTGTTGGTGATCTGAAACAGAAACAGAAGGGAATGTGCTGATGACTGAAAGTCGTGTTTGGTTACGTGGGTCTCTTTCTCTGAGCAGTTGGTTATTTGTTTTACCTGCTCTCTTTGGCTCTGCCCCCCTTCCCTGTTATTGCTTCTGTATATAAATATTGCGTCTCTGTTTCTGCCTTGCATTTGCTTTATACAATTTGTTTATAAAAAGTTGTAAATTTGATCAAATTCACGTGCAATTTTAAATTTGTGCTTGAAAATGGGACCAAGGAATTTAAAGCTAAGCTAAGTTGGAAGTGAAAAGGGAGTCTTGACTTTTGAAATTTAAAAGAATTTAAACCTTTTTATACCATTACCATCCAAAAAAAATAAAATAAAATTTTATAAATATTACGCACCGAAAGTAGTAAGAAGAAAAAAAGCCACTTTCTTGTTCCTTTTTCTCCATCTTCTTTTTAGCAAGAAAAAATTCCCCAAAAAAAATAATAATAATCGAAAAATAAAACAAGAATATCATTAGGGAAATATGCTTTTATTATTATATTTTTCATGAAACTGATTTTTTTTTTTACAAAATCTTATTGAATATATCACAAATAATGTAAATATGATGAGCAACATGATTAACTAATATTTAGGCAATCTAACTTAGGGGGAAAGTAATTTGGTGTTCAAATAATGTTTGGTTTTAGATAACTACGATAATTAATTCCTAAATGTGCGACACCAAAGTTAGTTGATAGTTAAAAAGAAGGGCTTCATTTTCATAAATGCAAGTGCGTATATAAGTAGTGTCAAAGCAAAAGTTTGGAATTTTTAGTTAACCTAATTGCTGCCATCTTTTCACCAACATTTTGTTGCCATTAAAAGACTTAAGAAGTGGTGTCTCTCTCTATGTATATATAAATGATATAATGAATTAGTTAATTTATTATATAATGAGTAATATTATCACGTGATATTATTTAATTACTTTATATTTTTTTATATAATTTTTTATGTGTTATAAAATCTTAACACATATTCAAAAGCTCTTCATATAATAAGTTATGTAATATACTATATTATATATATATGTTATGTAAATAATTTTATATGAAATAATCATAATAAAAATAATAGATAATTTATCATTAATATCCTTAATATTTGGTTTTGTATAAATAAATATTTATAAATTTAAAAAATAGGCACAAATTATTGAAGTTTTTTTTATTAAAATTAACAATAAAATAAAATAAATATTTTAAAAACCTTAAAATTTTCCTTTACTCTTCACATCTTATATTTTAAAAAATCTCTAAAATTATCTCATGTCATCAACCACAACCACCAAACCATCCACTTTTGATATACAAGCAACTAAACACTTGTTCTTTGCCCTATTATATTTTTTTTTATATTATGACATTAATCTTGAGATTGTTTTTGTTGTTAATGCTGTAATAGTAGTTGGTGTCAGTAAATTAATTTAAGATTATTAAATGGTTGATTTTGTGATGATATTATTAAAAATTGTTGAAAATACTGATTTGAGGAGAAAATTTCAAAGAAAAACAAAAAAAAACCATGTAAAAAGTATGATTGTGAAGTTAATTTTATTAATATTGGCAATATTATCTTTTCATAAGTTTTGATATGTCTATAGTAATTTTAACAAAATATTCACTAATAAATAGGCATTTATGCCTATTTTTAAATTTGTGAGTATTTCTGATATAAAGTTAAATCTCAAGGCTATTAATGATAATTTTTTTATAAAAATATTATATACTATCTTTTTGCTTTGTGTTAAAAGTTAAAAGTATTTTAGATTATTAATTTTGACAAATAAATCAATAACATATTATCTCTATTTTCAGTTGTTTGATACCATTTTGATTGGAGGGAGACATTAGGGGTAATTAATCGCTTTTTTTTTTATTGACTGACTAAACCTCTTTTTTAATTTTTTAAAGTGAAAAATCTCTCATGAAAGGTGAAAAAGAGAGGTGCATTATTATATCACTTGGAATTATGATTATGCTACTATTGAAAACATGCAATTTCACATATTTTTTAGGATATTTTTGTTTAATTTTTTAATATACATATGATTGAACATCGATTAAATTGTACCAAAAAAACCCATTATTCACAAACTTTAAATTGATAGATTCCTTGAAAATGAAAGCTCATAATTTGTGGGTGGTGTTATTTTCCCCTCATAATTTGTGGGTGGTGTTATTTTCCCATTTGTATAAGTGGTGCTATGAATTAAGACTAAATATTTTTCCTGCCACTAATCCTAGATCTTGACTTCATAGAAAAAAAAATCGGATATTTTACTCTCTTTTTTTTTTACATCGGCATTTTTGACTAGTTGCCATCTAGTATTCCATTAATATTTAATAACACAACATAAAAAATGCTATATATTTTAAAGTATATTCTAAAATTTAATCTTAGACGAAGTATCAAGTAATTATTAAATAGTTAATTTTTATAATTTTTAAAATTATTCATTATACTATTTTTTTATTAAATGATTGTTCGACATCTTATTTAAAGTTTAAAATATGTAACATTACTCTAAAAAAAATTCTATATTAATTTTTTAGATATATAGCATTATCCCACAATCGTCTAATCTATTTAATTTTGTAAATCGCTTCAACTTAATTTATAAAATTTAATTAATGATATAATTATTGCTTTTAGTTTGTGTGGGTATTAATGTTGTTACCCTTTGAGGTTTACATAAATTATATTTTAATGGCGACTTTAATTTTAATAATATTATTATTATTTTTATTTAATTTAAAATATAAAAATATTCTTAAATTTTATAAATCATTTAAACAATTAAAAAAATAAAATTACGAGGATATTTTCATCCTTCAAATTAAATAGGGGTAAAAGTCAAAGTTATTATTAAAGTGTAATTTATATAAAAATTAGGGGGTACAACGTTAATATCCCTTTAGTTCACCTTCACATTGTGCACCGCTTGACAATTGGTGGAGGGCAGTCAAACTTTTTGGGCCATTATTATATCTTATAACTTTAAAGGATAAGTACATTAAGAGTTTATTTAAAAATTAGTGACTATTAATTTAATAAAAACTTTATTAGATGAAATTAAGTGTTTTGAAAATCAAATTTCGTTCAAAAAAACCTATCTTAAAAATTATTATTAGTAGTGACGTTATTATATTAAAAAATATTATTATAAATACTTTTCAAATAAGGTTTAATTACAAAAATATTTACGAATTTTAAACTCTACAAATAATATTCAAATATTTTTAAAAAATTTAATAATAGTTTTTTTTAATATTCTATAAAAATTAACAAATAAGAATAATAAAACAGTTTCATTTTAATATGTAAATTAAATCAACGCATGTTAAATTATTATACCATGTAGCACTGTTTGTGTCCAAACATCCTACATTTATGTTTTATACACTCTTTTTAATTTTACCAAACACCCCTCTTCTTCTTCCTTTTAACTCTCATTAGAAAACAATTTGAAAATACACCAAAAAGTAATTTGATTACTCAAACCCATGAAATAAATTGAAAAAAAGAAAATACAAACTAACTACAAATTTCAAATAATTAAAAAAAAAAGAACAAGAACAGTAAAAAAAAAAATCAATGCTGAGGCTCAAACGTAGCCAATAATGGCAGAGGAAGTGAAAACCGAGCTTTTCAACAAATTCAAATCAAAGTCTAGACATACATTTCAAAGACTAAATATTTATTTCAAAATCTAAAGCTATTGTTGATATATGAAAATTTAAGAACTAAACATTTATTTCAACCAATAATAATTCCACCAGTGTCCTTATGATCGCTTGAAAATTGGAGTACAAGCCAGCATTACCATGAGATGGTTTTTACCAGTGTCGTTATCGCAGCTTGAAAGCCAGCCAGAGTACAAGTGTAATACACGTGTTGATGGATTGCATGCATTATGGTTAGAGTGGCAAAAGAAGAATAAAATAATATAATAAAATTGTTTGAAAAATAGATTGCTGGAATAGGCACTAACATGGGGGCACGGTGACATTGTGAGGGTAAAAAAGAATAATTAAAAAAAAAGTTCAATGGCTCCGTTTTATTGAAAAGGAAAAGAAAGAAATCGAGAGAGAAAAAAAAGAAAAGAAGAGAAAGAGTGCCCAAAAAAACATAAACGAAAAATTACAAGAAACGAGTTTGTGTAATTATATTAATACTCAATGATTCAGTAAGTAATAATTTTATTATATTAAAATAAATATATTTTTTATAATATATATCGATATTAATAATATATTTTATTATTATATAATTTAAAAATTATATCAATATAGGCTTCAAGATCTATATTTAATTTATAATTAATATAATTTTGTGAGTGAATAGTTTTTAATTTAATTATATATTATTAAATTTATTTTTAATTTATTTTTAAACAGATAAATATTTATACTATTTAATATATTAAAAAAATTTATAATTTATTTTAATATAACTTATGATATATTCAAAACGTAAGTATTTATTTTATATTAATTATATTTCCACTATATTACATAGTAGTAGTTTTTGAACCATTATATGCGTATCACTTCATTTAATATAATTACTCTGCACATATGTTATACTAGTTTATTTACTCTGCCTGAGCGATGTAATATTTCATCGGGTAAGATCACATTCTCCCGCAGGCCTATGCGTGAGTTATTCCGACAAATGTAATCGCGTTTTCTACTAATACAAATTTGATGTAATTTTTAATATGTATATATTATATGTTCACAGAGTTACGTTATATATATTCAACTTCAGAACATATTTCATAACAGTTTACACTTTCAAATTTTTAATATTATGTTATGATTTCAGTTTCAATATAGATTTTATAACAACTTATGTTTTCAGTATAAGTTTTATAATTTTTCAGTGTAAGTTTCATAATTACTTTATATTACAGATTTGTATGTGTACATTACACATAATATTATTAATTATTAAAAAAAAATTATTTATAATAAGGGTGGGCAAATAAAATCGAAAATCAATAAATCGAACTAAATCGGTCGATTTAGTTCAGTTCGATTTTTTCATACAAAAAAAATCGTTTGATTTTTATTTGAGGAAAATCAACTGGTCTAGTTTGGCTCGGGTTTGATTTTCCTTAAATAAAAATCAAACTGAAAATTTTGATTTTTTAATTAAATAAATTTATTGCTACATGACGTTTATTATTGAATAATTGAAAATATTAACATACACTTAGCCACACATAATTCTTTTTAAATTTTTTTAAAAAAAATCTTAAACTTTAAAACCGAAAAACTGAACAGAAAAAATCGATTCGGTTTTCAACTATAAAAAAATCATAAGCTCACTTTTTTTTTCATATTTTTTTTATTTTTCTTAAATTGTTATAAAATTTTATGCAGTGTAATACAATTATTACATTTTAAGATTGGCCCACAATATGTATAATTGTATAAATTATTATATTTCGTATATTTATGTACACGTATATATTTTTAATAAAAAACATAATTTTATTATATTAAATTTAATAAATAAAATATATATTAATCTTATGTTATTGTAAGATATACCTCGACTTTTATTAAGAGCTCGAGTTGAATCCCAAAGCCACCATTATTAACATTTATCACTGCCATGAGACGTCAATGAACTAATCCAACGTGACAAAGCAACTTTTAATCATCCTGAAATCATCGACGATAGTTTGCTAGTGATGATAGAGCGATGACGAGAAATGGGATGATGATAACAAAAAAATCCATGAATGGTTTAATCAAAACAATTGACTCCAAAGATGATGATGATAATAAAAATACCATGAATGGTTTTAATCAAAATCATTGATTTCAAGAAGACGATGACAAACGGGATGATGATAACAAAAAAAAAAAAAAAACATGAATGGTTTAAATCAAAACCATTGATTTCAAAAAAATATAAAAAACCGTTAATGGTTTGGTTTGTTTAAAACAAACCATGGTTTTTAAATTTAATATAATAATAATAATTTTTTTGAGAATTTTTTTTTTAGAAAGATTAGTAGGATATAATTGTTATATTATAATATATTATTATTTATAAGATAATTTAGATATCTCACACCCACCGCTATAAATTTTGTTAATTTTCATGAAAATATTTTAATAAAAATGCATTGGTGAATTTTTTTTAGACTTTAAGTATTATTTATAAAATTTAAAATTCATATGTATTTTTATAATTAAGTGTATTCATAATAATATTTTTTTATATTAAAAATAAAAAAACAAATATCACAAACATTTTGTGTCAGAGTTGCCTATGTATTAAACATACCAACATATGTGATACAAAATTTGCAATACCTCATAAAAAGTATTTAAACATTAGATTTAATAATACAACATCAAATGTGATGTTGTATTATTTATCATTTATCATAATGTAAACAATATCATCCATTTTTAAATATATTATTACTCTTTAAAAAATATTTTACTAAATATTAAAAACCAAATAATCCAACATCATAATAATATATATATATATTTTTAAATATTTCATACACTATCTCATATAGGGGCAGAGTTCTATGGGTTTAAGTGACTACAACTTTCGAGTTTTAATTTTTTTAATTTAATAATATATTTTTATAATTTTTATTTTTTAAAATGATATTTTCATAATCCAACTCTAAAATTTTCATATAATTAAATTTTAATTAAATAAAATTTTTAATTTTAACATATAATCCCCTCTCATCTTAAATTGTAGTTCTGCCTTTGATCATTCTCATCGGTAAACATATTACGACAGAAAAAAAAAACCCTTTGTTTTAACAATGTATTTTTTTCTTTTTTATTGTAAAATAAAATTATATCGAAAAAGGAAAAAAAAAATGTAAGTAGTTAGGTTAGGTTAGGATGCAGAACCAAACAGCCGAGAAAGATTAAAGTGAAAGAGGGATGATAAAAGACCGGGAACCAAACAGATCGACGTTAAAAACAAAGAGAAGGCGAAGTACGCAAAATAAATCTCACCAAAATCAAATTATATAAAAATGCGAAAAACCCACCGTCTATAAAACCTTGCAGTCTTAACTCACATTTGCTTCAACATTTCATCCTCCTCCTCCTCGCGCGTACACACACAGTCTTTGTGCTCTCCGCCCTCCCCCCTCTCTTTCATTTTTCGAACTTTAAATCAAATCTAATCTCCCAGATCTCAATCTCTCTCTTAATTCAATGGCTTCACTTACTGGAACTTCACCGCGCATCACCTCTCTCTCTTGCTCTTTCAAGCAGACTCAGGTCCTTCTTCTTTTTTTTTTAAACGATCTGATTAATGTCTCATCGCTGCTTGCATTTTATTGTTTGTAATTCTTTTATGGATTTCTCTTTATTATTATTTGATTTAGATCTTCGAGTTTTGATTTTGTTTTAGTTATTAATGTTAATGAGTTGTTGATCTTTTTGTTTATTTTCAGATGGTTTTTTTTTTTAAAAAAATCGTTTTTGTTTGCCTTCTTACAATTTTTTTTAATATTTCCTGTTTGTTAATGTTCATTTTATTTATTTATTTTTGAATTTATCTAATTTAATTTTTTTTTAGTATAGCTTGGATGAGTCAATCGGAGATGACAGAATCTAAGGGTCTTAAATGAGACTTTTTTTAAAAAATTTTTTGCCTTGGTTTCGGATGACCAGGATAGGTATTGAAAACTATCAATTGGATCTTTGTATATAAAATATTTGCGGGTTATGTTTAGGTCACCCGTTTTCAACTTAAAACTTCTCTATATAAGGTCTAGCTAATTGAGCTTGCCAAATTTTCTTATTGAATATTTGCTTTATTTATTAAACTCAGCATGCGATACTTGAAAGAAAAAAATATTTTTTAATTTTATATATATATATATATATGTATTTTACTTTAGATTCTGTTTTCGGTTGGAAGATTCACCTATATCAATCCAACTTTTATTTGGGTTGGAGTGTGTGAACGCCTCGTGTCCTTTTATTAATCAATTACATTAGAAAGGGTTTTTTTTTGTCTTTTAAATTTAAATTATGCTATGTTTTGTGGAGTTATTTATTTACTTCTTGTTGTTTAATATTTGAGCAGGGTAGGATCTCCGGTGTGAACTTAGTTTCACTTTCCATCAGTGGGAGAAATTTCCCATCTCTTAGGTTGCAGTCAGCACCTCGATTCCGTGTTTCCTGTGCGGTATGTTTCTTTTTACGGGTTAAGATGATACAGATTTGTTTATATAGTGTCTGCTAGTTACATTGTTCTTTATATTTGTCAAATTAAAGCAATGTGTCATGTCAGATTGAATCTCGTTGCATTTGATTGAAACGTGCATTGATTCATTAATCACTTATTGATTTGCCTGAATTAAGTGGACTAATTATTCTATCCTAGCTTGCTTTTTCTTTTGTGTTTATGAGCCAATTTGTTCATAAGATGTAATAATTTGATTATATGCATGTAGATATTGTACTGATCAATGTAGTTTAGCATCTTGGGAAGAGACCTTCAACATTGTAAATGTTGCCAAGCGGTCAAGCCTGTACTTTCATATTTATCAATCATATTATTTATATAGTGGCCTCACTGATTGGGGCTGTTGAAACAAATATTATCTGCAGGCCAAGCCGGAGACAGTCCAGAAGGTGGGTGAGATTGTGAAGAAGCAGCTTGCTCTACCAGCTGATTCTACTGTTACTGGAGAGACTAAGTTCTCTGATCTTGGAGCTGATTCTCTTGACACGGTACCTCAATGTTAACCTTATTTATGTGTTATGCTTAGTTTTGCATCATATTTTTTAATCTCATGTGATGCACTCATACTTGCCTGTTATAGTCAGTCTTTAGTCATCCAACATATTTACATTCTTATGTTGATATGCCGTCAATTATAAAATATCAATGTATGAAATCAAGCAGGAACGAGATATCCTCTTCTAATTTTTTTTCTTTTTTTATCAATATGGTGTTTTGTTTATGTCTGTGTGGATTTGCCAATGCCTGCTGCTGTAACTTTTTTTTTTTTAACTAGTTAAAATATCTACTGTTTTCTTGAACAAGAACTTGATTTCTTTTTGGTTTGAAAATGAGGAAGCCAATAACAGATTGGGACACCATAAATTTGATCAGTCATATTTTAACTGATACATCACCCTCACTTCTTCTGCAGGTTGAGATTGTGATGGGACTTGAGGAGGAGTTTGGAATCAGTGTTGAAGAAGAAAATGCTCAGACAATCGCCACTGTTCAAGATGCAGCGGATATGATCGAGAATCTCATTGAGAGCAAGAGTGCTAATTAAAATGGTCTTCAGAGAGCCGGAATGCAGTTCTAAATGAACTTTTCTTTTTTAGTTTGGTAATCTAGCTGGCTTGTGTCTTACAGGGTCTTGTTAGCATATTATGAACTTGTCTGTGGTTTTTCTGTTTTTGCATTCCTTCGATTAGTACGTTATCAGTATGCTTGAAATCTATCATAAACATACTCCAAATTTCGGTTATCCATTCTCTCAGACTTGAAATATTCTATTTAATGGGAGAAAAAAAAAAGAATCAGAAATTATGCAATTTTTAGCAGCTTCCTGGTGAAGTGTCAACGGAGACGTGCTCGTCTTTCAAGCAAAATTGTGAACATGTTTTCCTTATTTCGTCATCATTGACGTGCTAGATTTTAATCCAACTTGTCGTTTCATGATCACCAGGATATAGGTATAACAAAGTATGTGTTTTTTTTTAATGTATTGAATATTTATGCGTTAATGATCAGGAATAATCTAAACATATAATGGTTATTTCATGGTTTGTCTTATTTTACAAATATTCGCAAATAGAAATTCAATTTTACAAGCACAGAATATTATTGTTAGGCCAAATGGGCTGTCCGACTTCTCGACCTTGGATTTCCCGTGTCTCCAATCGAGAATTCTCGGAGACACCATGAAGCTAAGCGGCAAATCCGTAAAGAATCGTGATATGAGCTATTCACTTGGAAGAGGTTTAATGGGTATATGAGATTTGAGATATTAAACAAAAAGACCGAACCAGGAAGCTTCAATTCTGAGGCTTCACTGCCATTTGCTTCATTTGCTTGTAGTGTTGCATTTCACAAGTTACAAAATATGGATTATTTTTCATAAATTCTATTACATGGATGGTGAAAAAGAGTCAGCGACTCAAATTAAGATCATCCTTCTTTACGAAATGGCTAGACGCCTGTCCTAAACTTTTGTCTCTTGGTTTTTCCAATTATGAATTATGGGTAACATAGTTCTAGAACTTCAAATGCCTCAACTAAAAAACTTGAAATGTGTACTAAAAATAAGATTACTTGATACTTTACTTAAAAAGTGTCGACATTGAGCATAAGACAAAACAAAGTTACCTAATCATCACTATTAAATTATCCGTGATTGTCCAGCATTTGACAGAGTATTCAACCAATAAAGCACCTAATTCATGTCAACTTGGTGCGCTTCACATTCACTTTTGAATAGAAATAATTTGCTCCCATATGAATGTGACTCAAAGCCCATGTGATCATCTCATTTCCCCTGCAACTTTAATATCATGAAATTCAAATTCTGGCCCCCAGCACAGCAAATGAATTTGTGGCAGGCAACCGAAGTTTCCAAGTCTTAAATTGCAGGACAGGGATGCAAAGCTTCTCAACATACAAACAATTTGAGTTAATCTCAAACAAGCAAATTAAACTCATAAACAAAGCTGAAAGTGATAAATAATACTTATTAAAAAAAGGCTAACGACATACAATATAATCATTTACTATGAAAAAGTAAAAAAGAAAAGTGAAGATGAACATAGTAACTGAATCTTGGAGCCAACAAATGTTTCATATCCTAAGAAAGTGGTAGATTGAGCAGTAAGTTGCCACAGCCAAGTTCAAAGGGCGAAGTAAATTTCCTGGCGCCATGGAGGAAGCTGGCAATGACCCGAATGGGGAAAACGCAGAATCTGGACCTGGTGCAAGAGACTCGTCATCTGGGTTTGGTGGGCTGGGGTTGGAGGGAATGGTGGGCATGGAAGACACAGTTGGAGAAGGCAAAGTGCCTCCAGGAGACGGCAAGAGTGGAGAGATGTCTGGTGATAGTTCTTGGTAAGGAGATAGAGACTGAGGAGGATTTGTTGACAATGTTGCTGGTGAAGCTGGGATTATATTAGAGGTTTCTGAATTTAGCCGATGATCAGAAGCTAGAGATAGCATTATAGGTTCTAATATGAGTGTTACTACCAAGACTAAGAGAAACGAAAAGGAGGCCATGCTAATGATGAAGAAATCAATATCACACTTATTGGAGAGCGTAATGCAATGCAATATTTTTGAGTAATGAGAAACTTTTTTTCTTAGGAAAAGCGGGAGTGAGCTTTAGCCGGAGCTATGATGGAAGGGCTTTAAAGGTATGACGAAGAGCAAAGAGTGGGGTCAAGTGCCATGTGGAATTTGGTGACTGTATCATCATGAAAAATTACAGGTTGGCATGTGGGGAAGAGACAAAGTTGGGTAGTGAAACTTTGTTTTGATATGTTTGTTTGAAGAGGAATAGAGGATTATTCCTTTCATTTTTTAGTTGTGATCCCGTGATTTCGGTGCCCCATAATTTTCGGGTAATTAATGTCAATTCTGATTCGTTGGAGGATTTTGCTTTATTTAACAACACCCTTTGTTTCATGAATATGATCGAAGTAAACTTGGAAGGATCCAAAGAGCAAGTTGGTATTAGAAGAAAAGGCAACACAGTATGTTTTTGGTCCTCCATAAAAGGCGAAACTTCAGAGCTAATTTTTCAAACGAAGTTAAAAAAGCTTTTGTCCTGCAGTAACAGAGGCTTCAGTAAACCAGTGCAACTGTGGAAATGGACATGATCAAATCCTGTGGCATACCAATAAATTTAGTCTATAATTGTATAAATAAAGCAAAACAAAAAAAATAAGGATGCATGTAAGTTATTTATATTGCCTTTTAAGCTAAGTTTCAATAACCGAAATACTCATTGAATACATATATGATGATACAAAAAGTATACATAAATTACACAAGGACAGGCCAGTAAGAGCAGGACTTTATACTTGGATGAAGTATGAACATTGAACCCATCCCTGTCACTGGTCATTGACCTCTTTTCATCGAGAGGGTGCCTTTCATGACATCCTTTCTCAAAGTCGATGAATTCCGACAGTGCTTGCAATGGAAGGCAATGAATAAATTTGAGAAATAAAATCCATAGTAGTAGTAAACAATGAGGAAACAACAGAAATACAAACTCCGAAACTTCAAAGACAGCGAGGGAGCCGCTGCAACTCAGAGGCTGCAAGTAACGCAGCGTCGACTAAGGCAGGTACACTTGAAGTTTTCAGCTCAGAAATAATGGCTTCAATCCTTGATATTTCAGGTATGGATATTGATAATATCATTGCCTGTGACAAATATTGCCTACAAGAATAACCAAGACCATGCAGCACCCGCTTCAAAATTAACTGTGAGGTGCCCCTACGCCAGGATTCAAGGATTGCTGTGACTCTTGTAAGATTAGTAAGAAATCCAGTTGTGCCTTCCCTTGGAGCCACCTTAAGCAGAAATACTACACATTCAGATGCTGCATCAGCAATATTTGCTTCACAGGAACCACTCAGTTCCAGGAAGACACGAACATTTCCACCAAAGTCCATAATGTCTCTAATACATTGCTGTTGATCAATTGTACTGCCAAACTCAGAAGAACTGTCACCTAAGAGTGCTGGTTCCTTCATGTAGATGAAGCCTTTTCTATTGCTTACTGAACGTAGAAGGAATGCTCTACACAGGCCAAGAGTTGGTTCAAGAAAATCTTCCATCTCCTTTGCATATACAAACTCTAGAAGGTTGCCAATTCTCCTAACTACTTTCAATTGAGAAAGTAACTTGCATTCCATTTCAGGAGCAGACGCCAGAGCCAGACAAAGCTTAACATTACTTACATTTGCACTTGAAAGATCACCAAGCAAAAATTCAAAACACTGTGAAACTGTCTTCAGATGTAGAATGTCTGAAATTTTAATAAAATCAAACTCTATTAGCATGACGAGAAGCTTCTGGGCATACATGGGAATGGGATCTTCATCTTCGATCAAGGTAGGGTACAAAGGAAGGAAATGAGAATTGGATATGGACTTCAAGTCTTGCACTCTCAGCCCATCTTCAACAGGTTCATTCAAGAAAATGATCATCACATCAGATAAAATTTTCAGGCATAAAAACCTGGCATCACCATCCTTATTACCCTTATATAGAACAGCCAGACTAGGAAGAATTTCATGGATAAAAATGTCAGGGCTTCCAAGAATTATAGAGGATTCCTCCGTAATAGACTCCAGAATTTGTAGAAGGGTTATCTGGAAGTCATCCCTCCCCTAAAATTAAGAATATCAGTTCTATATCAGTACATCAGGCTCACAATTTCAAGTTTCTTATTTGATTAGCATATTTCAGCTTAAAATATGATTCAACCCACTTTGTCTGCTCCATGGTGGTTGCAAAGCTACCAGCTGACTAAGGCAATTTACTAGAGACAGACAACTGCAATCATGTCAGAGCTTATGAAAAGCTGTCTACTGGCTACATTATTCTTTTGTTTTACTTGGTCAAGACAAATTATTCAAGTATCTGGCAAGTCACACATCATTTGTAGTTTGAATTATTTACAAAATTTACTTTTGGAAATCTAGCCATAGATAAATCCCAGCTTGACTCAATCAATAGACATGAAACAAAAATCTTTTCCGAAGGTAAGAAACCAAAAATGTATATGCAAGAGAAAATTGCTCAGCTATTGGCTACTCACCTGAAATGGTGTTTCCACAACTTTACAAAGATTTGCCAACTGCTGGAGGACCAAAGGACTCACCACCCTGTTCTTAAATGATGCACTCACAAGGAGATGAAGAAAAACTGGAAACAAATGAACATTGGTCTTGGGAGCAGCTCGACTGGTAAGCGGAGAGAACTGTCCGTGGCGCCTTCCTCCCATCATTTGTTGAATGTCTCCCGTTATAATATCCAGTAAATTGGGTACGATTGATGCCACCACATGCACGAATGCATCTAAGCACTGCTGCAGAAAGTTGTCTTTTTCTTTTGCCAGCCTGTCCACTGTGGAAAGTAACCTAGGATTGCAAAAAAAGTGCAGCAGCCACCTTTTTCCATTCTTACAAAGAAGAGAAACAAAAAGAAGAGCCTTTCCCCTTAGAACTTCACTTCCTTGCTCAATGAGAGACACAAGACTAGGTACCAGATTCTTATCCTCCACCAAGGGTAGAAGGTGTCGCCCAATATTACTGAACATATGGCTTGCCAGCATGGCCATGTTTAGAAGATTTAAGCTAATTTTCTGTTCACGTGGACTACCCTTAACAAGGGCAGATGCAACATCTTTAAATGAAAGTTTCTCCATAACAGACTGAATGCTAGGAGGATTGAAACGAACAAGGCGAACCAAACATGATCCTGCTGTAAGCCTCATGCTCTCCTGTTTCCCTGAAGCTCTGTAAATATAACACAGGTTACTAATCAAATCCTGGCTGGTGAAACGAGCAACCCAGTGTCCTCCCTGACTGCATATATTTTCTATTGTCCTTAATGCATAAAGTTGAGTCATATCATCCTCCCCTTTACGCAAAACCGATGACACCAATGAAATCAAAGAATTTGGAACCTGCCTCAAACAAAAGAAAGTTATCCAATAAGGAATAGTAGAAGAGCAACAGAGGGTATCGATAAAGGATCTAACATATTGTATAAGCAACAGTTTTCTCAAAGCATGACTTTCAAGACTTCAATAGATGGGCAGAAAATGAAAGAATAGTAACCTACTAAACAAAATATAAGATCAGGTTTTGAATTTTTTTCGAAGGATAGAAAACTGAAAATGCACAGAATATACTAATTACGACACACACGATCTGGCACAGAAACAGGAAGGTTGTGACTTTCAATACTTCAATAGATGGACAGAAAATGAAAGAAAAGTAACCTACTAAACAAAATATAAGATCAGGTTTTGACTTTTTTCGAAGGATAGAAAACTGAAAATGCACAGAATATATTAATCACGACACACGTGATCTGGCACAGAAACAGGAAGGTTGTAACTAACCTGCCAGCCAGATGCCATTCGGCTGTCCTTCGATGGAGATTCTGGTGGAATGTTGTCTCTGGCATGCTCATTCTGCGTGGATATATAGAACAGCAACTCACCCAAAGCAGCCATAGAAAACCTCCTCACTTTTTCTTGCTTGTCCCTAAGGCCATCAGTTAGAGAACCTAAAATTCCAGAATTTGCCAAATCATCATCGATAAAAGTAGAATGCCGAATCAACAAGCCAATAAGTGAAGCAAGTTGAACTCGCAGAGCTGATGTCTTTGACAGTCGGAGCATTTTAACAATCACAAGCATTATTGGCCCGTTGGTTATGATATTGGCTGCATCAGCATTACCGGTCAACATCTCAAGGTATTTAATCACGTTCTGCTTCTCCCCAATACTAGTGTTCCCATTAAAAATGGCTATGATCCTACTATTCAGTGCATCCAGCTGCTCCTTTGACATCTTCACAAAATCAGATGCTTGCAAGGCCTCAAAAGGAAGTGAAGGAAAAACCTCTGACACTTTATCAGCTTTTCGGCTGGGCATTACAGGTCGGACAGAAAGATCTGATGGATGCCAAAGAACCTGTGAAAGGTTATTAGATGATCTTGAAGAATCACAGTCAGGGGCAGGCCCTGAACCTTCTCTAATTCTCTGAGTTTTGAGTTGAGGACTGACACTAGGTGGAGTTGCAGCAACTTCAACATGCTCTGGAGATGATTCACGGTCATTCTTTCTAGATTCATCAGAGGCAGGTATATTATCCACTGGTGAGGTGTCTGACTGGTTTGTGTTAAGAGCAATCTCTTCTTTCTCATGATCAGAAGGTTGACTTGAAAATCTATCTTCAGTTGCACAGTTGGGTTTATCAGACCCGTCCGGTTCATCATGTGTCTCGTCTTCAGTGTTCTCACTAAAATCAAGTTCCATATCATTATTCTCAATTTTGACTTCAGAATCATTCTCAGAACCACTAGGCAGAGGCCTCCGATAGTTCTCTTTCTCATTCTCCCTCTGTAGGTTTGTTTTTGCTATTCTCGACAAGCGTAAGAGATTCACACGCCTAGAAGCATCTTTATGTTTCTCCTCAACTACTCTGCCAAAAGCCTTTGTTTGAGCCTTGCGGCCACTTGGTGCACCCTTGACTGGAGTTGAATTTTCATCTTGTTTCAAAGACCCTTTTACATCTTTTACACGTGATTTAGGAGGGGTCTTACTTTGTAAAGATCTATCACCGTTGCGTTCTGAGAGGCATGGTTTGGCGTATAATTCTATCATACTATCAAAGGCAGGCTGAGGAGGTAAAGGCACCGGAGTGCAGTTAGTTCTCCAAAAGACATGTTCACAAAGATCAGACCATTGTATTCTTTCAGCTGGATCTTTTACTAACAGAGAATTGATTAGATTGGAAAAAGCACGACTTGGAGTACCCGGGAGAGGTGGAGTTGGATCTGAAAGGATGGATCTTACTAACTGAGTGAACTCTCTTCCCTCAAATGGAGGCCGACCTGCATAGCACTCATATAATACACACCCAAGGGCCCACAAATCGGATGCATAAGAATGGACACCTCCTTCTTCAAAAAGTTCAGGAGCCATATAATAGGGTGTTCCACGTTTTGCTTGAGGCAACTGAACAAGTGCATTGAAACAAACAGCAAGGAAGAATATAACAAAAATTAGTTTCAGATTGTGATGATCAACCCATCCAAGATGTAAGCATAGAATGTAAAATAATTCAATAAAGAAATAGCATACCATGGAAGAAGGAGTTTTGGATATATCAATCAATTTCCTTGCCAACCCAAAATCACATAGCTGCATTGACAAAATATATAAGAATACTTGTTGAAATACATAGGAAATATGTGACAGCGTTAAATCATATGAGGAAAACAGAGATCATTTTTACCTTTGTATGTCCATTCTCATCCAACAAGATGTTTGATGGTTTGAGATCACAATAAATGATCCCCTTCGAGTGTAAGTACCTGACAATTGTGACCATTGCTACAAATAAATTATGTGGCAACTCCATGAAGAAAGAAATGACTAAAAATTAATTAATTATTTCTTACTGCAAAGCTTTGACAAGGTCTCGAGCAAGATTGTGAATAGAATCTTCAGGCAGCTGGTTATCCTGCAACTCATCTATAATGTGTTAATAATGTAATTCAAATCTTTTCACAGCAAAATCTAAAGCATTCACTTCATTTGAGTAATTGAAAACATAATTAAGAAATTTAAATTGGTACTGTAACATAGTGGACACCATGCAGACAACTCTTCCACCGTTGCTGAGTCATAAGTTTTCCATATTTTATGACCAGCGAATTATTTTAGAACAAACAATTGGGGTTACAAAACGTGGAGGAAGATCAAACAAATTAAATCAATTGAACATTTCAGCTGTGAATCACTTTCAGCAGTGCATAAATAAAGAGAGAGAGGAGTTACCTGCCGTAATAATGTCATGAGATCTCCACCAACACAGTATTCCAAAACTAACCACAAATGAGCAGACGTTTCATACCTGGCAATCAAATCAAAGTACTATCAGCAGAGAGAGGCAAATACTGAAATTTAAAAGGGAAAGTCGAGCGACAATATATTAGCATTGTACTATAGCCAACTATACATATTATTTCTGCCCATTAGCAAGACTCACCAGGAATAAAATTTGAAAACATTTGGATGATCTAGGGTATGAAGTATCCTAACCTGCATTCAGTACAAAAGTAAAAATAAGAAAGAGCGTGTTATATAAAGAATCATGTCTGAACAGTTAAAACAAGGGGTAGCACAATTCAAAAGCAAGAATTAACAATCAAAAGCTGCTTTTGCCAGATACTGTAAGTAAATGAAGCATTTAATTAGTACAAATGATGCAACTTAATATTAAAAATTTCACAAATCAATAACTAGCCAAGTCAATCTGGTTGAGAAAAGCTTTAAATTAGCTCAAAATCAGGCATACAAACACAATTATTATCTCATATTAATGTAATGTCAGTTTTTCTTTTTCTTTTTTTCAAATTCACATTTTACCCATCATTAAAAGGAATGATATAAAATAAAATAACGCAAACAAACAAAAAATCCTGATTTGAATACGGAATCTCCCTTACTTCTTGAAGAACTTTACTCTTATGCGATTTATCGACGCTCTTAATTGCGAAGTACTCTATAGTCTTCTTCTTCCTCCCCTTATACACAGTCTGCAAATCGTCCGAGCAAAATTAAGTAAATCATGCGAAAATCAGAAACTGTATCATAGTTTATAGATTTTCAAATCTAATGAAATTTGTAGAGTTACCGAGTATTTGCCGCGACCGATGGCCTCGTAGATGTGGAAGTGATTCATCTTCTAGCTTTTGCAAGGGCTTCAATTCGGTGGCGAGACTGGGTGTTGAGTAAAAGAGAGGAGGTCGTGTGGGGGTATTTTGGGGATTAGATAAAATGGGAGCTGTGGCTGAGAAACGGGAGTGGATATGAATTCAGTGAGAAACGGCTAGTTATTGATTTGGTCAAATGAAGGGGAAAATAGAAAGAGAGAAAGGGAGAGAAACTGTGAAGATGGGCGGGAATGTGAATGTAATTGAAAATCAAAAGCCGAAATTGGGAAATACCCGTCGGGATTAAGGTTCGCCTTGTGTCCAAACATGAGGGATCCACAACGGTATTAATAGAGTCTCGTGACCGGCACGTCGAACTGTTCCTTGGGCTTTAGAAGCTTGGACCGTGTGCTTTAGAGAGGGTTTCGTATAACTACGAACACGGAATTATTTTACAATATTGTGAAGATTTTAAATAGAATAATGTTATTTGTCTCTTAAATTGTATTTTAAATAAAAATATTATATTTTAAATAATAATATGTCGGATAATTATTATATATGATTTTTATTGATTCTAGTTTTATGTGAATTTAGATGCCCCAGTGTCCGCTTAGTTATTAATTAGATATGTCGGTTCAAAAATAATGAAAATAGAATTATATAATCGATAATTTTAAATTTTATATTATTTTATTATTTAAAAATTATTTAATTTATTATTATTTAATATATAATTTATAATACAATTTAAAATATATAGTATTACTCTTTAACAATATTAATAATAAGATTATTTGTAACTACTAAACTAATAATTTAACATCATCACCCCTTAATTTTTTTTATTTTATCCAATTATTTCTTTGTGACATTGTGCGAAACTTTCAGTAAGAAAGCATTCAAGTTCTATGCATGCTCAATAATAAAAAATAAAAAAAGTGAGACCCGAGTTTTTTACGACAAAATCCACCATAAACGCTGATTTTTTTTTTTTCTTAATAAAACATTAAAGAAACAAGCCTTTAAAAACGAGTTGGTTTTGTAGAATTACGTAAATAACGCATAATAATATGTAGGGGAGACAAAATTTGGATTTAAATTTGAGCTTTAAATTTGCTCAAATCAAAAATTAAATTTAAATTTTTTTTTATGAGCTTGAAATTTAAGTATAATTCATATTTTTTTAAGTCAGGTCGGATATGGGTTGAACTTAAAATTTTTTTTAATTATTTTAAATTTTTTTATTATTTTGATAAAATTTGATCAATTTTGTTATTATTTTGATAAAATTTGATTAATTTTTTTATTTATTTTATAAAGTAATTGTTAAATTTTAAAATTTATATTTTATAATTTGTATTCATAATTTAATATGTATTTTTTTTTAAGTTAAATTTAAACTTTGAACATTTGTTTTTATGAAGTAATTTTTAGATTCATGTATATTAAAGATTATAAATTAATTTAAAATTTTTTAAAAAAATTAATACATAAAATTTAGATCCGAACTAAATTTTAAGATTTTTACAAAAATTCATATTCGACTCAATTCTAGATCCAAATAAAAGTTTAATTTTTTTAGATTATGCTGAATTCTAAATTTTTTTAAATTTGGATATGATCCAAATTGTCATCCTTAATAATATAGAATAGCGAAATTTTTTTATAAAATAATGTTATAATTTTTAAATATTATTTTAAAATTTTTATCTTATATCGTATAAAGTAACTATTAAATAATAAAATAATATAATAATAATTTTGTAAGCCGCACGTTTCATCATTAAGTAATTATTTACCGCATTAATTTAGAATTAAGATTTTGAGATGACGTTTATAGGCATTACTTTTTTTCCATTTTATCATTTTGACGTGCTCTCGTCATTTTGATACATGTTGTTCAAAAGTTGTTACAAAATCTTATAGTTCAAAAAATAAGAACATTTCATTAATTTGACACAATTTAAATCAATAGATAATAAATGATCATTACATTCAAAAAAAAAAAAATGATCATTTATTTTTTTATTTTTTTTAAGAAATCATCATTCTTATTTTATTTTATAACTAAAATGAATTGACTGTGGTTCTAAATGTTTAAAATAATATAGGTATTTTTTGTATTGTGTGATATTTATTATAAAATAATATAATTTTAAAAAAATTATTAAGATGCGTTAACAATGAAGTTGCTATTACACAACATAAGTGAAAATATCACTACCATTTGCAATTCTTTCAATGATTTTTTTTTTTATTATTACTGGGATGATATAAATAAACAACTCTATAAACTAAATAAAAAAATAAATAATCCTCTTAAATAAATTAAAGAATTTTAGCCCGATTCAAATTAAATTATTAAAATTTAATGATTTAAAATCAATGTTATATTTAATTTTGGGTTGGAGATTGATAAATAATCGAACACGAGATTAAAGAAACATTAGACATATAAAAAAATAACAAAAATGGTGAGTCATAAGTAAAGAACTGTGAGATGGTATTGTGACGAAGTCGCACAAGCGTTGCAGCTCAACTTATTGAAAAAGTTAAGTTTTGGCTTGGATGGTTTGTTTTGGTTAATTTTGAACTTATCTTTTGCATTGACTCAAATTTCAACTAGATACAAGATTTATACATGCAATTTAGAATTTATATTAACTTTTATAATTTAATAAAATAAATAGTGCATCGACAATAAAAAGTGTTATTGGAGTAATTGAGTGTTGAGTGTGCGAAATAGTACTAAATAAATTATTTATGAGTTTATCTATTGATGTACTTTTTAAAATCTCTTGTATTAAATCGTAATAATATATAATATTTTTGTAAATTGGTAATAAAATAAATTAGAATCCCATAATCTATTATGGACGTATGTATTTATTATTAAATCACGTATATTCTTGTAACTTATATAATTAATTATTATTTTTATTGTTTTTGGTCTTATTATTATTAGTTTACTTGTAAGTGAAATATTTCACAAAACACTTTAATTATTTTAAGGTATTATTCTAGTTATATAAATATTAAGACACGTAAAATCTTAATAAGTGAAATCAAATCAATATTAAAATTGATTTCTAAATGGTGTCATACGTAAGAGTCTAAACTTGATTTTTTAACGAGTAGAATCAAAGTAAATGTTAATTTTTAAGTAGGATTAGTGCTGATATTTTTAACACAAATAATAAATAATTCCCTTAAATAAATTAAGAATTTTTAACTTGATTTAAATTTAATACACTTCGATAATCGACGAACTGACACCAATCGTTAGATTAGAATAGTGATTGACATTCTTTCAATGGTTTAACATGTATATTTACAAATAACCAAAATATGAGAAGTGTCATTGATCAAATAATCAATGATCAATGAGTAAAACAAATAATCAATGATCATCGTTGACATGTTAATTTTTTATTAAAAAATAGTGTTTATGACATTTAAATCTTAAAAAATTTGGAAAATTGACTAAAAAATCTCATAATTTTAACAAAAATAAAGACAAAATAGTAGTTCGACAGGCTAATTAACATAGACAAACTCCAAAATAACTTTATGTTTTGGACCCATACAACATTAATATCATCGTCGTCATCATCATCTTTACTTCACTTTCACCTCGCATAAAAGCTGTTTTTCACTAATTCAGTGCAACCCTTCCCTCTTTCTTTTGATCTAAGCCTTCCACTCTAGAAAGTAGAAACCTTTTGAAAAAAGCAAGCAAAAGCCAAAATTCTCTCCAACAACCCACAAATTCAAAAGCCAATCCAAACCCAAAAGTAGAGCAAGAGAATATAAAAAAAGCAGTTTAAAGAGTGAGAAACAAAGTTAGATTTTTTTTTTTTGGTCATTTGCATTATTATTATTCTTTATTATTCCATCACTTCATTAAGGAAAATTTTTGTAAATAATTATAATTCTAGAACATTTAACTAATTTAGTTATTTGTAAAAAAAATTTAATAAAAAAATTGAATGAATAAACAAAAATACTATTTCACTATTTTAATAATATCGGCTATCATGAGCAATATGTTGTAGTAATATTTTTATTTTTTAATTTAATTTTACTTTATTTTATTTTATAATTTTATTTTATTATGTATGATGTAATTAATTTATATTATTTATGCGTTTAAATTTAAGTTTGTTGAAAAATCATTGCTATAAAAAACGTATCATAAAATTCTTTCAAACAAAAAATGTATCATGAACGTATCACAAAGCATTTATTTTTCTTTTAAATGAACCGTATCATTGCTAAATCATGTCACTTCACCTTTGCCCCTGACTATTGATCAGATTCACAAGATAAACTTTGGAGGAATTGAGATCCTATGGTAGTGTTTGACAAGTAATAAAATAATAAATATATATATATAAGCGAATAGAAAAATACTTAAAAGAAAAAAAATATAAAAAAAAATCGCACTTGGTCATTGCATAATTTTTTTTATTAATCTCACTCATTAAAAAGGTAAAATAATAATTACACATTTATTAATAAAAATTCTTAATAGATAAAAACATTTTAACCTTTTTATTTATAAATTAGGAGGGCCTTTTTCTTCAATTAATTTTGCAAAATTTTAGAAGTTTAAATATTAAACCAAAAAAATATATCGTACGTACTTGCTGTTTAGAAATTTTTTTAATACAATTTTTAAAATTTTATTTTTTATTTTTTGTAATTAATTTGAGCATGTCTATAATTTTATTATACGTTTAGAGGTGACAAATTTTTTTACGAAGTTAAGTCCGTAGAGACCTATTTTAAATGGAGTGAATTTTGAATTATATTTTTATAATTTATTGAGACGGAGCGATATAGGAAAGCCAATTCATCCCCAAATCACGTTAGGATTAGGGATGAGGATAGTTTGGTTTCTCCCAAACCCAATCAAAAAATTTGATTTAATAACACAATTAAAAAAATCTAATAATAGCCTATCCTTAAAATTAAAATTTATTAATTATTATTTCAATATGAAATATTTTATTTTATTTTTATTAAACCTATTTATTTAGTATAATGTAAGAAATTAATCGAAGAGCGAAAAAATGTCATATTTAATCTCTTACTAAGCATTTTATTAATTAATTTATTTATTAAATTGACTTATTATCACATAAGACTTTAAATTAGAATATGAAAAGTTTATTTACATAAGTTTTATAGTATTAGTATTTCTTATTTTTGAAGTTTCTTAATTACCATAATTTAAAATTTGTGAAAAAAACTTTGAATATCAAGTTAAATCATTTGAGATAATTTTTTTTTTTGTATATTATAATTATATAAAACAAAATATTATTTTATAAAATTATATTTGTATGAGTTAAAGAGTGTTTTAAAACATTAATAAAAAAAATTAAGTATTAAATATTCCGTGGAGATCCTTATCCCTATTTGAGAATTTTTTACCCCAAACCTAAATTACATAAATTGAGTATGATATCAATATGAAAAATCTAACTCCATGCAGATATGGAGATGAAGAATGTAGTCCCTGTCCCAATACACCCAATACCAACCCTATGTACATTACTTTTCTCTCAAAGGCTTGTAAAATATGTAGGGCATATTAATTATTCTTCAAATAAAAACCTTTTATATAGGTAACTTTAAGAGTAATATTATATATCTCAAATTATATTTAAAAAATAATACGTCAAATAATCGGTGAAATAGTTTAACGAATAATTTTAAAATTTTCATCATTTCACCATCAAATAATTGTTTAGCACATATTTTTTTACATAATTTATAATATCTAACATTACTCTAACTTTAATAAAACCATTCAATAAAATCATATCACTTATGACAAATTACTTTTTTTTATTATATATAATTACTAAATAGAAAATAGCATAATAAGAACACCACAATATAAGACTTTCTTGCTATAAATAAACGTATTAGTATAATTACATTAACAAGTTGAACTATTTATATTTATGCGTTCAAATTCTAACAACATTTATCACAAATGCCGTTACAGTTTAAAACTTTTGGTCACGTTTAATTTATTCACTTTTTTTTTTAAATATTACATTTCAGTTACAAATCGATCCATATTATAATAAGTTTCATTATAATTAAAATTAACATGACAGCAACAAGATTACTATGAATACTTAAATGAGATTATTATAATAATTATTATTATTATTTGATTAAAGGAGGTGGGAGTTTGAATTTTAATTGAGACTTTGAGTAATGTAAATATTGTAAATATTTTTTTTATATTTAATAAAAGTGTATTGTTATTTCATAATTGAGGTGTGGATTCAATAATACGTAATTATATAAGTGATACATTGTCTTAATTGATGTAATGTATAATTAATATTTGATGTAATATTAGTATTAAAAAAATTAGTGATATGCATATCAATAGCAATATGCATACAAGTTTTCATAAATGGACAAGCACCATAAGAAATTTAGTACGATTGCATGTATTAAATAAGAAGCATCAAAATTGAATTATCCAAATGTAAGTTTATCCATAAATTTATATACAAGACATTATATTTTTATATTAAGAATTATTTTTCCTTAAATGATACACATTTTATGTTTGTTTTTTAAAATAATAATGTGTCTAAATAATTATTGAGTGTAATATTTAAATTTTACATTATTTAAGATAAATTTAAAATATGTAACATTATTTATTTTTTTATTAATTTTATTTAAAATGTCAACTGTCGATAACTAAGATCACTTGATAATTCCGACAAATTAAAATTCATTTTTCCCCCTTAACTTTTCAATTTCTTTTACTTTCGCTTTACTTAGCCTAAGAGAAATTTAAAAGAAAAAAAACCCCATTAAATCAGGTAAAAAAAGGAAGGTTATTCGCCATAACTTGTTACATTAACACATTTAACACTTGATTTCTGACACATGCCACATTTTGATACGTTTTTTATTTATAATATTTTTTTTTTATAAAATAAAATCAAACAAAAGCAATTGGCCGTTGCCAACAGTTGGATGTTGGCGATTGTTGTTGTTAGGTGGTTGATCAAATTTAAAAGAAAAATTCGCCGAGTAGATTATTAATTTAATATAAAAATTTATTTTGATTAGAGTTAAATATTTTAAATTATATTAATTAAATATACGTAATGTTTACTATTTTACTTTATTATAATTTTAATAAAATTTTAATTGTTATTTAATTTTTTATTTTATATAAATCACTTAAGAACATAAAATTTTAATTATTTAAAATTTTAATTAATTATAAAAAATATTATTTATAATAATAAAAATTAAAATTATAAAAATAGAAGAATGCTTGCTAGTGCGCGCCTAGCGAGCACCGAATTTAATTTTTTTAATAAATAAATAATTATATATTAATTAAATATTACTTGTAAATAAATTAAATATAAATTATAAATAATATTTTAATAAAAAAAAAAAGCTTGAGTGTATGCATTGGGCGTGTGCTTAAGGCATGCACCCAACAATACTTTACTTTAACTGCATGCATTAGACGCACGTCTAAGGCATGTGCCCAACAATATTTTGCTTTAGCTGCATGCATTAGACGCACGTCTAAGACATGTGCCCAACAAGGCTTTACTTTAGGCGAATGCATTGGGCGAGCGCCTAATGCATGTGCTCAAAGCAAATATTTTTTTATTTTATTTTATTTTACTTTATTTAAATATATAAATCATCCTAACTCTAAATATATATTTTTTCTTTTATTACCCCTCACAATATCATCTCTCGTTTTATTCTCAAAACTATTTGTAAAACTCAAAATCTTGGATCTGCTACCAATTTTGAAGATCAATCTGAATTTTCTAACTTTCTACGACGATCCAAAGATTCAAACTCAAGATGAATAATTGAAGTTAAAAATTAGTAAATTTTTGTTTATTTTAATTAATAGTATTATTTATATTTATTGAAATAAATGTAATGGATGAAAAGTAATGAATAGATGATTAAACTCGATTATTTAGACATGTTGTTATGGCTGCGCGTGGCTGTATATATAGTTGTTGCTAGCAGCTGATTGGTGCACGTCTGCGCGTGATTGCATATGTAGTTGTTGCTGGCCGCCGCCTTGTGCGCGCACCATTCGTAAGAAGGTGCTCATGCGCACCACCGCAACACTGTAACACCACCACCAAATTTATTTATTTATTTTATATATAAAAAATAAAAATATATTATATATAGATAGTTATATATTCAATTTTATTTTTAATTTAATTATATATAATAAAATTAAAATTATGTTGTATTTTTTTAGGTGGCGTTGATTATATCATAAATTTCAACCATTGTATATTTTGGGAGAAAATGGGAGAGATGTAGCAATGGTTTTGAAAGATACATTGGATATCAAAATATGCATATAGTTGTTCCGAAAAAAATTAGATACAAAACGTTGTTGAGAAGAATTTGTTATCTTTTAGGAGTAAATCAGGTGCATTGTAAAGTAACTATGAAGTTTGAGGTTCCTTCAAGTATTATAAAGTTGAGACTCATTCCACTTGAAAATGATGATGATGCAAAATTGTGGTTGAGCTTACAGAATAATATGGCTACACCGCTTTGTGTAACAATAGATGCTCGAGGACCTGAAAGTAATGCAAAAGCATTAATGGAGGAAAAAAAATGCTATGCTAAGTAATTCCTATCGACAACTCCTGTGTATATTCTAAATTTTTTGGAAGATTATATTATTCTCATTCGATGCTCAATGAACAACGAGGCTACATATATGACCATAGTCAGATATATGGAGATGTTGTCGTTGATATTGGCTATGATATTAGTGAAGATGATGATCATGGTTACAAGGTTGATGATGATGATGATTCATAAGAGAATGAGGATGTAAATGATGATGCTGGTGATGATGAAGAGGAGGAGGGTTATGGTTAAGAATAAATGGTTAAAGTAGAAAATCCATTTCAGTTTCAGCCTGAAATACTACCATTTAACTTAAATGTATCGGAAAAAATTTCTTGTACTATGATTGATGATGTATTTGTAGGAAAATTATATAATAACAAAGATGAAATTCATAAAACTATAAGTATAGTTGCATTGAAGGGAAAATAGAGCTTTACAGTTTACAAATCCACCAAAGATCGTTTCGAGTTGAAATGCGATGATGACAGCTGCAAATGGAGATTACGGGTAGTGTCGATAGAAGGGCGACATTTTTTTATTGTTAGGAGAATAGATACAGAGAACACTTGTGTTTTGAGTCAATTATGGGATGGTCACCGGTAAGCTAAGAGTCGAATTATTGCTAAAGTAATAAAAAATAAGTTTACATCGGTCAATAGAAACTATAGGCCGAAAAATATTTAAGCAGACATACGTGAACAATTCGGTGTTCAGATGACGTATACTAATGCTTGGCGCGCTAGGAAGCGTGCATTAAGATTGATAAGAGGTACTCCTGAGGATTTGTTTAAATTGCTTATTGCATACAACTATATATTGCAACAAACTAAATTGGGTACGGTTACTCATTTAAAAACTGATGCAGATAATCACTTCAAGTATTTCTTTATGGCGTTAGAACCCTGCATCAGAGGTTTTAATTCATTAATCCGACCGGTGATTGCAGTGGACAGAACATTTTTGAAAGGTTCCTATCTTGATACAATGTTTGTGGCCGTTTGTAAATATGAAAACAATCATATTTATCAATTGTCTTGGGGAATTGTTGACTCATAAAATGATACTTATTGGGAGTGGTTTATGGTTAAACTGCGAGGAGTTGTTGCAGTATTTTGTTTTTATATCTGATCATCAGAATCTTGTTTTTATATCTGATCGACATGCCAGTATTGAGAAGGCTATACGTGGTGTGTTTTCTCATGCATATCATGGGTTTTACATATATCATTTAAAAAGAAATTTGATGACAAACTATAAGTTACCATCATATAAGTCTAAAAAAGGGTATACATATACCTACTTCACTGCTGCTAAAACTTATAGTGTCCATGATTTTCAATACTAATTAAACAAGATGCGACAAATGAGACCTGATGTAACGAAATATTTGGAGGAAGATGTTTGTATGGTGAGATGGGCACGATCATTTGGTACTTTCAGAAGGTACGACATTATGATTACTAATATCGCTGAGAGCATTAATGCAGTTGTAAAAGAAGTAAGAAAGATTCCAGTGACTAATTTGGTGGAGTGGATGCGGGAGCTAACGCAAATGTGGTTTGACCATAGACGATTGGCAGCACAAAATATGACCAATGTCTTGACGAACTGGGCACATCGTAAAATCATGAAACATAACAATGACGTAAGTCGGATGACCATTTCTCCTATTAATGATTTACGATTTGTAATTATAGATGGTGAAGTAAACTGGATAGTAGACATTGGCGAAAGAATATGCAGCAAAACACATAATATGTATAAGTTTTGATATTATTATACAATTCACAAAATAAAAAAAGTAAAAATAAGTCCTCACCGAATCGTCAAGCCAATTTTGTAGTATCTCATTAAACTATGTGTTGTTCGGATCGAGTCCGTGCAAATGAACCCATTGTGTTGGGTCATTGTTTTTTATCCAATTCAGAAGTTCAGTATATTTACTTTGATCAATAGGAATCAACTGTCCGTTTATGTCAATAGTAGGTCCTACTTGCAATTTCACAAGTTTCTTTTTCGCGGGCTGTTTTAACGGATTGGTATATAGACTGACTTGGGCTACTGCCTTCTTGCGAATGCGCCCATACCTACTTATGTTTTCACCCAATGGAGCAGGTATAATTTTTAAGCTTGTAAGGCTATCAGCAACAGGAGCAAATAACTGATGGTGAGACTCACTGGCATGAGCAAATGTTTGAAAGTCAGCAGCCATGAATTCGGTACCCTTCAAAATCAAACAATACTGGTTAATGTATTGACTTGTTAAACTTTGTATCCAATAAATATATTTTAGGTTTAAAACGTACTATACTCTGCCCTACATCCTTGGAGATCTTGGCTGGTTTAAGCTGTTGCATCAAAAGAGATATCTGATGCAATATATTTTCTTCAACTTTATCAATCTTGACCGAAAGCTCTGCGTTACTCTTATCAATCCTGATAAATATCATTGTTTCAAGATCATTCATCATCTTCTCCAGGATTTGATACTGTGATGTTGACATGCCGGATTAAAACTATACATAAGTTATTATAATCAAATTTCACAAGCTAATACTAATCAGTAACATAAGCATCAGATAATTCAAGGAAAAAAAATTAAATTATTATACTATTGATTCAGTCGTTGGCGTGGCTTCAAATTCGTGGAGATGCTGCAGATTATCAATGAATTGAGTGTCGGAGATATCAATTGTCTCCAACTTAAGACTCCCTCCCCATTTTTCTGATGGAATGCAAAAGTTTATCGTCGCGCGATAGTCCGCAGTCTTCTCATGTTTACGAGATATCAACTTCTTATGAACCTCTAAAACCTTTATAATATTTTAGATTTATTAATCATTCTTAAAAATATATCACAAATTATAAGGAAAGTTATAAATATTTTTTGTTAAACATAAAAGTATACCCCAACACTATCGAGAGGACATCTACGGCGTTTTTGTATAATGGGGTGCTTATACTAAACCAATTTAGAATACGAGAAAAATAGTGTCCATTCCTATCGGTAAACAACTCTCCACACATCGGGATCGCCTCGTAAATTCACACTTGAGATGATAATAAATTTAAAAATTACAATGTCAACAAAATAAAAAATTTTCTATCCTAATATGATAATGAATCAAAAAGATATAATTACTTACAAAAAATTCGCGACAAAATGAGTATAAGTTGTATGATTCCTTATCCCCAGCACCTGCTTTTTTGACATTCGCTAATTTTTTAATTGGAGCCCTGCATAAACTATTGTAGAGTACAGTCCATGTAATCGTGCCCCAAGGATAGACATTAAACTTATCTAAATTATTTACGAGACGAAGTACAAAATATTGTATGATTTTATAACGATCACGTGGCATTATCAATTTATGAAATACATAAAATAGACAAATTTTTACTGCATCTACATCATCGTTAAATGTAACGCTCACGAACCACAAATCCAAATCCTTATAAGTCAACTGACTTCTACCTGAAAAATATTTATAGCATAGTCTATCGCATAATCCACTTACTACAGGATAATCCCCCATCCTCAAATCAGTAATCAAATAAAAATCTTGACGAGATAATCTAATACGTCTTTTACCTATATAGAACCATAATTCTTCATATAAATTTTTGGTATGCGCATGTCTTAATAAAATCTTATGTGCTAAAATACCTGGGAATGAAATATCTGATACATCCAATAAACTACCAAAACACGTGGTTTTAAATATTTTTACCTGCCTTTAAGTCAATTTATTTTTTATATTTCGTATAATCCATAACTTCGAGTAAGGATGTACGTTCGCTCGGTAGAAATATTTTTCGGCAATTACGTATTCTTTTGTGACATTCTCCTTCCTGAAAAAATTAAAAAATTATTAATATTCATAAAATAATAATCAACATAACATATAACAATTAAACCAAAATTTAATTTAATTACAACTAACAACTTGGACAAAATTTTTATTTACATTATAATTAAACAATTTAAATTATTAAATTAACTAATTATAAATAAACATAAACAATATAAATTAATTAAAATTTTTTTAATTTTTTTTAGAATTTTGTGGTCAAACGCGCGGGCGCGTGCTACATTTTGTTAAACTATCAAAACATGTAGTTTTAAATATTAAATTAAATGCGTCGAATTCTACCATTTTCGGCCAAGTTACTAATTTACACACATTTTCAACTTATACTACATCTATGCATTTCTAACTAATATAAATTATAATGCACAAAAATTACAAAAAAATAAATTTATAAAATACACTTACCAATTTTCTCCCATGAAAAAATTGTTGAGTGTTAACTGTGAGAGTGAGAGAGTTAACCGTCAATGGTGAGAGTAACTGTGAGAGTGAGAGGGAGAGTATCGGTGATGTATTGAAAAATAAATTTATTTTTTATTTTTTTTAGTATAAGGGTAAAATAGAAAAAAAAATACAATTAATTATAATTGTATAAATTATTTTGACTCGATCAAAATAACTTATACAATATTAAAGTAGGTTAACTTAGCGAATTTTTTATTTTAAAATGGTAAATTATTTTCCTAATAAAATACTACGAAATGTTTTTACAATCCGTGCAATGGTAAATTATTAAAATAAAAAATCAATTAAATTATATAATGTGTCACAATTGCATTTAATTTTTACAATTTCATTTAATTGTTATAAAATTTTATTTTCAAAAAACAACTCATTAGATTATATCACGTATCATGTAATGTTTTGTCATTAAATTTTTGTTGATGGGAAGTAAATTAGTAAGCCATTTACCAATCAAGCTAACAGGGATTCTTAAGTCTTTTTATAAACTTATGTTTTAGTTTCCTTCTGCGAAAATTTTAAGATTTGGTCATCATTAAAAAAAAAAAAAATTTTACATTTCGCGGAAAAATTACGAGAGGGGGGCAGTTTCGTAATTTCAAAAAAAGCCACGGAAAGATTCGGTCGCTCGCAAGTCGTAATAAAAATGCAAAGTAGAAACACTCTTCATTTTACGTTTATTTACAATTACGAACACAGCCGGGGCAAAAGCCTCTCTATATGTAAAAGGCAAGCGAGCACCTGGTGTCAACAACAACAATTTATCGGGTCGGATCTCTGATCAGGTAACACTGCTAAGCTACTCTCTCACCTGACTACAGAAACTCACCCCTTTCCTATCCCCTAGAAAATATCTTCCCGCAAAATTTAGCTTTTCTCAATTTCATCTTCGTATTTGCTGAAGTTGTGTCTCTTTATTTTCTATCATTTGGGGGCGGTAATGGAAACGTGTTTCCGAAGCTTGTTGTCTTAATTACGAAGTCAATTGTTTCGATCATTGAAACCCTAATATGCAACAGCGGTTTCTTGTGTGATATTTAGTAAATTAAGTTACTGATATTTTCTAATATTTAGTAAATTATTGAAAACCTAATATGTAAAAAAAGGAGAGTATTAAGAAATATAATTTTTGTGATCGTTTTGATTTTGTGCTGAGGTTTTAGAATAAAATTTAAGTCACGCGTATGCTATTTAAGTTGGTGGTCTTGTGGATTTTGACAAATTAGTTAATTTTTTTATCACTTCAATTGATGATTTATGTTCCCTGTTTTGAAAGATGTAACTTCTGTTTATATTATTGGAGATTCATCCATTAGTGGACATTCAGCCGTCAAATGCTAACACTTGTTGTGCATGCTTTATTGTTGTAATAATAAGTTACCATGGAGATTTGTGATAAGGGTGCACTTAGAATTCTAAATGATAATTAATTCAGTTTGCTATGGACTTTGATGCTAATTTTGTTTTTCTTCTCTGTTGAGCTGTAGTTGAAATGACATGGCGTCTCCAAGTAATGTTGAGTTGGAAGCAGCAAAGTTTCTGCACAAGCTCATTCAAGATTCTAAAGATGAGCCTGCAAAATTAGCCACCAAACTATATGTTGTGAGTGTAGTTTTAAGTTTTACCTTGTGAAATATTTTTAAATGTGCTATTTTCTAGTACCATATGTATTTATTAATAAAATATGATTGCTTCAGATTTTGCAACATATGAAATCTAGTGGAAAGGAGCACTCTATGCCATATCAAGTTATATCAAGGTGAAATCTTACAAACTTCAAAGACTATTTATTCTATTTTAGTTGCTGTGTGTTTATCTGATACAGTATCTTTTTAGGTTCATCTGGAAATCTGTTAAATAAAACCCACTAATTTGTAGACATGGGATTGAATATTGAATGTAGCAATTATTGTTACTTCTTTAAGGGTTTTGGTTTCTAAGTTTTTTCATGATTATTTTATTCTTCATCCAGCATGATTGGGATTCAGTCTTGGATTGTTTGTGTTAGATTGGGGTTCTCTCCTTTGTTTGTTATATTGTTTTTGGGCCTTTTTGGTATACTAAGATAAAATCTGTATAGTTTAGAGTTTTTGCTCAGTAGGAGTGTTTTCTTGTGGACCTCTGGTTCACTTTTGTATCCCTTTCTTCTTTCTATATAAATTATTTTCTCGTCTACTATCAAAAATATTAAATCTAGAGGTACTAATAGTATTCACATGTCATGTGATTACTCCTTTTCCTTTCTTGAATGGAACTTCTTTTGTGGTAGGCACTATATATAAATATGCTGTTCGGTTAAAATCAAGGTAGCTTACCAGTCTTATGCTTGGAGTTAGAGACTGTTCTCCATATCATTTATTTTGTTTATTTCATAAATGGGTTGTTAGCTTAGCTCAATAACAACAGTAATACAAAGCCGTTATGTAATCCTAACAAGAATTGACTTCTACCCTGATACACCTGATTTAATATGAAATTTCCTCTTTTTGACCATCCTCTAGGTTTGCTGCTTTTATCTATATCCGTGTTTTTTTATCAGTCGTATAAGTTCCTCGTACTCTTACTTGTTGTGCTGTTGCCCTCTTCCTGTTTGAAATGGGGATCTAATCTTACTAGCAAAAGAGCCGACTATTTATTTAATTTGTCAACGTGGATCATCCTTTTTGTTTGTTTATCTGATGTAATTTTCATGATCTTAGGGCCATGGAGACTGTTATTAGTCAGAATGGTCTTGATATTGAGGCTTTGAAGTCATCACGCCTTCCTTTGACTAGTGGAACTCAAATGGGGGATTCTTCAACAGCTCAATGTGCAGGTAAATGCATTTAGTTAAACCACTTGTTGACTAATACATCATTTAATGGTTTCTCCTGGCAGTTTCTTGGCATATCGGATAAATAAAATGGGAAATTATTTTGCAGGATCTTCTTCACAGGTGGTTGGAGTTGCAAAAGATTCCAAGGCAGGCTTGGTTGAAAATGAGATGTCCAAAATTGACCCATTTACTTCTAGTAGGCCACCTATTGGCCCTAGTAGCACAGGACACGACTATTATCAGGTTTCTGCAACTCACAGAAGTAGTCAGACTTTTGATCACGAAAGTCCATCTAGTTTGGACACTAGATCTGCCAACTCACAATCGCAAGAAAGACAGAAAGATGCCAAAAAGGCCTCTGCTAAGAGAAAGAGGGGTGATTCATCAATTTCCCAGGAACCACAAAATGAGAACCCCCAGCAACTTGATTTGAGCAACCCAGTATTAAATCCCAGGAAAGGGAAGATGAACAAGGTTGAATCACCAGGGAGTTTTTCAGTTAAAGGTGGTGAGCACTCTAACTTTACTGTGGTTGCAAGTGGTGGCCAAATGGAAAATTTCTCATCTTTATCTGGAAATATGAGTTCAATATTCAGAGTCAAGCAAGAGGGTCAAAATGCAACAGAAAAGTCAATGGTATCTGCAAACATTAGCAATTCGATGTCGAGGGCTCCAAATTCAAAGTTACCTGAAGAGATGGAAGTTTCCTCTTCAGTACAGCAACAAGGGGGTTCCCTTTCTTCTACAAATGATGTTCTTGCTGCCAGGGCTGTTTGGAATCAAAATAGAGCAGGATTTCCGTTTGAAAAATCTCAAGTTCCCAGGTTTACTGGAAATACGATGACAGAAAACCCGACGCAGCAGTCAACAGTTTCATCTCTTGCTGCAAGTAAGGATTTGAAAAATATTGTAAAGTTGGAGTATGGTTTTATGTGTTGGTATTAGTTTGAATTTGACAGACCTTGATTTATTTCAACCAAGCGAGAGTTTTGCTAAATATATAGGTGGTTTGAAATCATGCGTGTAAAAGGACACTTATATTTGGTACCATTTTTGTCTTTGATCAACCACTTAAATTTTTTCTTTAATTTGAAAGTTTTATGTGCTGGAATGTGTAAAAGTAACAGTCAGGAAACGAACAATACTTTAGGAATTGCTTAGTAGGAGGTTGGTCATCTGAGTCTGAGATATCTTCTGTTCAGTGAATAATATTCTCCTACTTGCTTTTGCTGAAATTCAGATGCTTTTGGGAAGGTTCATGGAGGGATGCCTGTTGGGCCAAGTTCCTATCCAACTGGAGAATTGGGATCCTCGACACTTTCCCCTGTAGAATCTCAGTTATTATCGACTAATCGAGGGGATGAATCCACTATAGTTTCAAGTGGAAAGGTTTTGGAGCATGATGGAAGTTCAAATGCGTTAGCAGATGCAAATAGGGTGGTTCAGGTATTCTTTTTCAAACCCTCTTTACTGATCCTAGTGTTGGGCTGATTTATGGCGTGGTTTCACTCACTGGTGGGGGTCTTGAAATGATGAGAGGCCATCTAGTTAGGTAGCTATTGTGTGATTGTTTAGAATTTCTTGCTATGTTTCACTAAAATTGAAATCATACTTTTCAGTATCAATTGGGCATTATTGTCAACGCCTTCTTTGCGCAATATACTTCCGTTTTTAAAGTTCCCCTCTTTTGCATCAAATTTTACGCATAATCTTCTTGCTTGTTTTATTTTCATCATCTTTCTTCTTATCAGTTGTTTACCAGAAGCGGTTTGAGGGGTTGGGTGTTGGGAGGACTTAAAGAATTTTGAAGAAGAAGAAGATACATGAAAATAAATAGTAGTAGCAGATTTCTTTCAGAAGTTTTTGGTCACTAGCTAGCTTATCTTGATGTTATCATTCTCAAACACATCTAATTTATCGTTGCAACCTAGAATCATATGCTCCAGATGCCTTGTCTCTGAATTGTAGATTGTTAACTTTGTACTTCAGTTTTGAGACTTATCTTTACTTTGCTTTTGTTTGTAAATTGATCGACAATGATCATGTTTGCATTATGGCACTCTGTTGCTCTTTGGCAATATACAATCTTTTATTTGATTTTTCTTCCCAACAGGTTGGCCGCCAAAATAGTGTTTCAGGTACGGCTATGCTTAGAACCACACCTGCAAGGGATACAGGTAGATCTTCTGTTTTCCAGGCTCCTGCTTACTCTGGCATGCCTTTTAAAGAACAACAGCTAAAGCAGCTTCGAGCTCAGTGCCTTGTTTTTTTAGCGTTCAGGTACCTGGCACTAGCTGTAGCATCTGCTTTCAGCTTTACAATAGTGGGAATATGAAGTATAAACTTTTGTCTGTTTAAGTTGGTTTAATTCGTTTTTCTTGCATGCAGAAATGGTTTGGTTCCAAAGAAACTGCATCTTGAAATTGCACTTGGAAACATCTTTCCAAGGGAAGGTAACTGATATTTCACATGAAAACAGACACAGACACACAAACATGCACTTACATGCATATATAGAGAACTTCAATCTCCATTTGTTTGTTTGGTATATATCAGGGGGCAATGTAGATGGTTCACGCAGAGAGCTGATTGACAATCACATGGGAAAAGCACAATCGTTGAATGATTCAAGTTTCATTTCTGGTGTTGTGGCACCATATGGAAGGGCGGGTAATGCAAGAGAAGCTGATAGAATCCTACTAGGTGCCTCATCTTCTGGAAGATTCTTGGAGGCTGATTCCTCGTCCAAAGAGGCTGAGAACTTAAAAATGGAAGACAAAAGTGGCCCACCTGCTGACCACTCTGTACTTGCAGAAGAGAGGAAACAGCAGGCTACAAGAAAACTGGAGACTGAAATGCAAAGTCATGAAACAGCTGAATCTGAGGCACTTTTAACCTCTGGAACACAGCAACTTGAATCTGTGAGTACAAGGGGCAGTTTAGCAATTACTAACCCTGTGAATGACATGGGTAATGGCCATCTAATGGTTGGAAGGGCTAATATAGCCCCTTCTCTAATGGGCATAAATAAGCCAATGAACACTGAGATAAACAGCAGGACTGGTGTTAGTAGTCAGAGTGAGGTTCTGAGAAGACCTCTACCAGCCTCCACAGTTCAGCATGAATTGGTGAAAGACAATGCTCCTAGCCAGTTTCAAAGTGTTGGTAACACTGGTGCTGCAGGGATTCAACATGCTACTAGTCACTTATCCTCCTTTTCAGTCAGAGAGAAGTGGAAACCTGTGTCCGGAACTGACAATGATCATCGTGTGATTCCCGCGAAGGATGCTAGTGGGATGTTAAAACATATGTCTCAGGGTGAGAACCAGAGCCTCTACCATTTTATAACAATTCTAACAGATTTCCTGATGCTCATGTAGCTATTTTGTTTGCAGATGATCCCAAGTTTTCTGATGGGAGCAGATCACTCCCGGTTGATAACTTATTAAGAAATGGCATCCCTGTCACAACAGAACAAGACGAGGAAGATAAATCAGCACACACTGATGCCGCACCTTCTCCAAAGTACACCATGTCAGAGAAATGGATTATGGATATGCAGAAAAGGAAACTCTTAGTTGAGCAAAACTGGATAAGAAAACAGCAAAAAACAAGGCAACGAATTTCCACCTGTTTTGACAAGCTAAAGGTTGGTTAAAATTTTTTACTTCATCCCTCGCTACTTACTTTTTGCATCTCTCTTGAGATGATTTACTTGTTTTTTGTTCCTTAATTAGAAATTTCTGCTGTCTTATCTTGATTGGTGCCAATAGTTAGATTCATATTAATATCTCTTATGTTTGACTATTTGGGTGGACAAATGTGAAGTTCTTAAAACTGGTGAAGCCAATAGTTGTTATTAGAAGTTAAGGGTTTGCATCTTGTGATCCTAAGGAATAATTAAGTAGAATGATATTGATACATCAGAGCTCAAGGAAGAAAATATTGTTTATTTCATAGATCTCAAAAGTGTTTCCCTAATATCAGAAGTCATTTGTGGTCTGGTCCAATTGCTACAGAGTTATAGATTCCTCGGGGTTTTTTGGTCTATTGTGAATGTTTGAAGTTGCCCCCTATTCCAAACTTAGCTTTTCTTTCTGTTATACGATGTTCCTTTGATTGCTGTAAAGAGGCACCAAAGAATATTCAATGCCATTTGTGCATTGTATTATGCTTTCTAAAATGCTTCTCATGCAGGAAAATGTGAGCTCGTCTGAAGATATATCTGCCAAAACCAAAAGTGTAATAGAATTGAAGAAGCTGCAGTTATTGGGACTTCAAAGTCGTCTACGGAGGTAATCCTCTTGATGTTTGAATTATTTTCTTTTGTCATTAACTTCATATGTTTATTCTTTGTGGTTGTTTACTTCTTCAGTTTGACACCATATCTTTCATTTGAACAGTGATTTTTTGAATGATTTCTTTAAGCCAATTACAACTGACATGGATCGGTTGAAATCATATAAGAAACATAGACACGGTAGAAGGATAAAACAGCTTGAAAAATTTGAGCAGAAAATGAAGGAAGAGCGTCAAAAGAGGATTCGCGAAAGACAAAAGGAATTCTTCGGCGAGATTGAAGTTCACAAGTATGTATTGTCATGTCTGCTTATATGCCTTTGCTTTCTTCATTTCTCTTCTGACTCATTGTTGTAGATGTCAGCATTTGTTTTCTTAAGGTGGCTTCCTTTTTAGATTCATGTGTCCTTTTAACTTGCTTGATGGTATGAACTATAGGGAGAGGCTTGATGAAGTATTTAAAATTAAGAGAGAACGCTGGAGGGGTGTTAATAAATATGTGAAGGAATTCCATAAAAGAAAGGAACGTATTCATCGTGAGAAGATAGACAGAATCCAGCGGGAAAAGATTAATTTATTAAAGATAAATGATGTGGAGGGATATCTGCGAATGGTGCAGGTTTGATTTGACTCACTAAATTATGCTGATTTAAGGATCAGATATTACTTTTTTTTTCCTCACATAAGGTTTGTATCGTATGAATAGGATGCCAAATCAGATCGTGTGAAGCAACTTCTTAAAGAGACTGAGAAATATCTTCAGAAGCTTGGATCCAAACTGCAGGAGGCAAAGGCTATGGAAAGTCGTTTTGATCAAAATATGGATGAAACACGAAGTCCAAGTGTTATTGAGAATTATGAACCTGCTGTGGAAAATGAAGATGAAAGTGACCAGGCGAAGGCAAGTTCACTTTATCTGCTGTTTTCCCCAATTTATTTTGATTTCCTTTTGTCATTCTTTTTTTTTTCAACTTTTATCTTTCATCTGATTGAACTTGCAGCATTACTTGGAGAGTAACGAGAAGTACTATTTGATGGCCCATAGGTATGAATTTGTTTTGCTTATCTAATTCCTGCAATGTACTGTAGTGTTGACTGTTAAAGTCTGATATAAATCTGTTTTTTGCTCCTCATTTGGAGTTAGTAGCTGCATTTAGCTTTCTCTTCTTTTTCTTTTTGAAAGTTTTATGTTTTCCATGGAAATGTAATGTCATCTTTCGAAAATGAGACTTTTGGGTTTGAGGCCATTGATCTCCATTCTTTTTCTTAGAGTATTGATTTATAGCTATTGTCGAATATCTTATGCCTAATGTCATTTTCTGCAGTATAAAAGAGAGCATTTTGGAGCAGCCAACTTCTCTTCTGGGTGGAAAATTGAGGGAGTGAGTAAAACTTACATTTTTAGCATCTTGTTCTAAATGTGTACATGCCAAATACATGCATACACACACACATGCATATGCATATGTATGTATGTCTGTGGACATATGTCTAGAAAACTATGCATGTATCTGTGGATTTGGTGGGTTAGTGTTTCCTGTTTTTATTTTGAAATCAAATTTTTTTATATAAAGTTTTAACATTTTTGTTACTTGACCTTCAGATACCAAATGAATGGTCTTAGATGGTTGGTTTCACTGTACAACAATCATTTGAATGGGATACTTGCTGATGAAATGGGCCTTGGGAAAACAGTCCAGGTTATTTTTTAATTTGTTATACTGTGATTTCAATTTTATCAATAATTGTTGTTATGCGTCACTACTTTTTATAAGAATCTGATTAGGCATGCTTTTGCAGGTTATTGCTCTAATTTGTTACCTTATGGAAACCAAAAATGATAGAGGACCCTTTCTAGTGGTTGTACCATCGTCAGTTCTGCCTGGTTGGGAGTCAGAAATAAACTTTTGGGCTCCTGGAATAGTTAAAATTGTGTATTCTGGGCCTCCAGAGGAGAGGCGTAGGTTATTTAAGTAAGAACATGTGCATAAAGCAACTAATTTTTAATATGCTTTTTGTTTACGTTGTAACCTCACCTGTTGACTTTTATTCCAGGGAACAAATTGTGCATCAGAAATTCAATGTCCTTTTAACAACGTATGAGTATCTAATGAACAAGCACGATAGACCAAAACTAAGCAAAATACAGTGGCATTATATTATAATTGATGAAGGCCATCGCATAAAAAATGCATCTTGCAAGTTGAATGCAGACTTGAAGCACTATCAGAGCTTTCACAGATTGCTGTTGACTGGAACACCACTACAGGTTTCTGACAGTCTTTTCTTATGCTCATTTTTGAGGCCCTTGGTTCTGAAATTTTAATCCTGGTTGAAAACTTCACATCTTTAAGCAAGCTATGATAATGCATCTCCACATTTTAGTTTTACATGTTTGTCCTTATTACACAATATACTACTGTCTTTATTTTCCAGTCTGGTAACATAGGAAATTGTAGGAAAGTTAATCACTTTCCTATAATATAAATATTCATGTGCATCTGGACAAAAATTTTGGTCTTTCCAAAAAGGGGAACATGGATTAAATTTTTGGGATAGAGTGCTATATTATTTGAACTTCTAAAAAATCATATTTGTCTTCTCTTGTATCTGGGCTTTTTCTGGCTCTTGCTTCTTGTACCACTTGTTGGTGATTCAATTCACTAAGTTTTGTGCATGCCTTCTATGCAGAACAATCTTGAAGAACTTTGGGCACTACTAAACTTCTTGTTGCCTAACCTATTTAACTCATCCGAGGATTTTTCTCAGTGGTTCAACAAACCATTTGAAAGTAATGGAGACAATTCACCTGATGAAGTAAGCTTTGGGCTTATTTAGCTCTTGGGACATAGATGTTTTTAGCTCTCTTTTTTTCAACATTTGAGTTGCATAAATAACTAAACCTGTTCAATGTTTGCGATTCTTCGTCACTAGGCTTTACTGTCTGAGGAGGAGAATCTGCTGATCATAAATCGTCTGCACCAAGTTCTACGACCATTTGTTCTTCGGAGGCTGAAGCATAAGGTCCTTACACCATATATTATCCTTATCCAATTTGGGAGTTATGTTAGCATAAGATGTCATTTATGTTGATTTGATTTGTTGGTAGCCTCGAGCAATTTATAGTAGATGCCTTCTTGTAACCTTTTCCTTTTTACTATTTACTTCCCCTCCTATTTATTTGATCTGGATGTATGAATATCCAGTCCTTCACTGTTCTGAACATGGATATAACTGTCCTGTCCTATTAGTTGAATTGACCCTATCCCAGCTGGCATGTTATAGTACCCATTATGGATTTCCTTTGTAGAGATTTTGCATTTTAAAATACCACAAGAAATCTGGTGCGAAATTTCACTGGGCAGAGATGGACTCTATTATCTCTTCGCTCTTTTAGAAGTGAGTTATTGAAGGTAATTTTTCTTTATTAATGTTCTTCATTCTCAAATTCTTATTGGTAGGTTGAAAACGAACTGCCTGAAAAGATTGAGAGACTTATAAGATGTGAGGCTTCTGCATATCAAAAGCTCTTAATGAAGAGGGTTGAAGAAAATCTTGGTTCAATTGGGAATTCAAAGGTTCCATTTTTAGATTTTATTTAGAGTTTGTTTTTCTTATTTTATCTGTAGGACATCCTGAAATGTCATGTATATCAGGCAATTACACGCTTCTTTTTCTAAAGGATGTATGAAGACATTATTTTTCTATGACAATTACAATTAAACACACTAACCTTGGATGACATGTTTTCTTCAGGCTCGAACGGTTCATAACTCCGTTATGGAGCATCGAAATATATGCAATCATCCTTATCTCAGCCAGCTTCATGCAGAGGAGGCATGTTTTTCCCTTTTTGTTTGTAATAATTATAACAAAATACCTTAGTTTGATACTTGAGAAAAATTTTGGAAGGTAAGGAAGTGTGGCATCACTTTTTTACCTTCTTACTTCCTCAATTCTTTTAATCCGTCTCCTTCAATTGTTTTGAGACCCCAACCAAGGTTAAAGACTATATGTTGCTTATATTGCTCTGCTTCTTTATGCGAATTAACATATGATCACCTTTGTAGGTTGATACTTTAATACCTAAGCATTATCTTCCACCAATTGTTAGACTTTGCGGGAAGCTCGAGATGTTAGATAGATTACTACCGAAACTGAAAGCAACAGATCATCGGGTATGCAGATTCATTTACATTTCTGGCCATATCGAGATAAAATTTCCGCAGGCAATTGAATTTCATTATATTCTAGTAATGCTTGATGAGATTATTGTCAACATTTTGCACAGATACTCTAGAGTTGCTAACGTGAAGAATAAAACATATTAGGCTTTTTTCACTTGCTTGTTGCCATTCATCATTTATGTAGTTTCTAAAGATTTAACTGTAAGGATTCTTTTATGGTGATTATTGTTTTGTGATTGGTTCCTTTTTCTTTAATATTGTGGTATCACTTGATTTTATTGTCTTTGCATTGGGCACTTTAAATATGTGATGCATTATAATGTCTTTCTGTTGTTCTGTTAGTTTCTCTGCAAATCAGTTTAAATGTATGTGAATGTGCAAGTAATCCCCTGAAGTACAATTGTTCCTTTCTTCAAAATTAAGTCTCATGTCATATTTCATCAACGATTTTAGGTTGTTTAGTGGTTGAAATTTTCAGGTTCTTTTCTTTTCCACAATGACTAGGCTCCTCGATGTCATGGAGGAATATCTCACTTTCAAACAGTACCGGTATCTTCGGTTGGATGGGCATACATCTGGGAGTGACCGAGGTGCCCTCATTGAAAAATTCAACCAACCAGGTTCACCCTTCTTTATATTTCTGCTCAGGTAATTCTTCTTGACGTGTACTCTTAGCAAAAGTAAACTCTTTATGCCATTTACCAATATTATTTTTTGGTAATTGTGGGTTCTGGGCATCAATTTTCCTGTTTTCTTTTCCTGGGTAGCACAGGTGGTAAAATATGTGACTAGGATAGTGGAGAAACACGGATGAAGAGGATTCAAAGGCTCTATCTTTTTTTTTTTGAAAAACTGATGAAGTTTACATTGGAGATCGGGAGATTTAGTAGAGGGATTTTGTTTGTGATGTTTATTGAGTCCTAGAATTACCTTTTCATATGTTTCCTAGGTTGGAAAATTTAGTGGGGAGATTTTCTTTGTGATTTTTATTGTGTCCTAGAATTACCTTTTTGTTCTTCTTGTTTTGAGAAGGTAATGCAATTGTGGATTGGAGGTTTTTTTTTTCCCCTGAGTGGGTGGTGGGTAGATTGAGGGAGGATAGTGCTGTCATCTCCATTTTTCACATTTGAAGGTCTGCATTAGGCAAACATTAATTGCTTGGAGGCCTAGGCCCTGTTTACTGTGTGCAAGTATATATTGCAATCCATGCTTGTATCATTTGGCAACTAGGTTTCCACTCACTCTGTCCTGCAGAGTTGGGCTATCTATTTTCAATGTTGTTTTAATTGTTTAAATCTGCCGTGCTGTTGTGTCTTTACGAATTTTACTAAATTAGTCTATATGTGAATGACATTTATATTTGGTATCAGCATTCGTGCTGGAGGTGTTGGAGTTAATCTTCAAGCTGCTGATACTGTGATTATATTTGACACTGACTGGAATCCTCAGGTAATATATTAATCAGTGTTCCTGATCTGTATCCGATCAGTCATGATTCTAGAGCTAATTTAGTTTGTTACTGGCATATTCTCAGGTTGATTTGCAAGCACAGGCAAGAGCTCACCGAATTGGCCAGAAAAGGGATGTACTTGTCCTTAGATTTGAAACAGTGAGTATCGTCCCTTTGCTTGCTTTCTGGGCAAGTGTATTTAGTTCTTTCATGGAATTGGAAAGAAAAAATGCTGTTAAGAACCCCGCATTTGTGTGATCTATTGAGCTTTATACTTTGGATCCTAGGTTAACAAAACTTATATGGATACGATCGAACAACCTCAATGATTATTGAGCTTTCAATAATGTCCATTACCACACTGTTAAATGTTTTCAAAATGAGACTTCAAATTAAATTCCTTAGGTAGTTACATATTTTGATTAGTAAACTCTATTGATTTATCTCTTTGCTTGTTACTTTTGTAAGTTAAAAGAAACTGAAATTTTGCAGTAGCGTGGATACATGGGAGGGATAACCATAATATTCTGTCAAATCGGTTGTTTTTTAATTTATTTTTCGGTACTTGCACCATCTTTATGTTATAGTCATTTCCAATTATGGACACCCCAAAACGAATAATAATTTTAGGGAATAAAAGGGAAATTTAACTGCTTTACCCCAGCCTTCTTTGACTTCTGCATCAATTATATATTAAAATCAGTGGATAGATTTGTTAGAACTATACTGGAAGTTTGGTGCCTAGTTAGTGAGTGGGAAAGCATTTAGCATATATTTGCTTGTAATGCATGTCAAATCTTAGCATTTGAAAAATTGTGGTATATGCTGATTGAAGAACTATATTATGAGATCTAAGGGCAGGTAAAACCCTTAATGCTAAAGGGTTACATGTGTAGGGTGTTAGATATTTTCCTTGAATATGTTTGCTAAAATATTTTCGACTACCTTTTTGTAATAAGGTTCAAACTGTTGAGGAACAAGTTAGAGCTTCTGCTGAGCACAAACTGGGAGTGGCTAATCAGAGCATAACTGCTGGATTCTTTGACAACAATACAAGGTGAATCAAACTATTTCCTAGCCATTTTTTCTATATGTATTTACAAGCAGTTGGAGCATATTTCTTGTCAATGCACTGAAGAGAATTTCTTTATTTTATGCCAGTGCCGAAGATCGTAGGGAATACTTGGAGTCTTTGCTGCGGGAGTGTAAGAAAGAGGAAGTTGCACCAGTATTAGATGATGATGCTCTAAATGATCTCATAGCTCGCAGGTAAATCTTATTTGAAGTTTGATATTGGTAGTCTGTGTATGATATGGTGTAACTGGTTAGGTACAAGGCAATGGGGCTCACAATGAGCCCTTATTATTGTTCTAAATTTAATTGAACTGTGTCTCTGTGATAAAAATTTGATGATTCGGTGGTGACTGGAATATATTAATAAATGAATGAAGCTTTCTGGATGTGTAATGTTACCCTTTTACCGAAGAGAAGGATCCGTTTGATTCATTAAATATGTAGTAATTTACATTAGTTGAGAATTTCTTCAACTGGAAGGTATTGCTAGCTGTAATTAAATTCCGATGGTTCATTCAATATGTTGTGCTATGGTTTGTAATTTTTTGCCTCAATATAATTGTAAAATGCGGCATTTATTTATTTATTTATTTTTGCTGTGTTCTTTTTATTCTGGTATTTATTTGTCAAGTTGAACTATTTGCTGTTGCTTATGCTGACAGTGAATCAGAGATTGATATATTTGAATCAGTTGACAATCAAAGGCGAGAAGAAGAGATGGTATGTGTATTGGTGTTTGTATACACTCTTTGGTTTTGGCCTACATAGAATACTTATGTCAGCATTAATTGCTTTGCTAAAGAAATGCCTTTCTGAAACTCTCGTTATTTGTAGGCAACATGGAAAAAAATGGTACGGGGACAGGGAAGGGATACTTCTGAGCCTTTGCCTCCCTTGCCTTCTCGCCTTGTTACTGATGATGATCTCAAAGCATTCTATGAAGCAATGAAAATATATGATGTACCAAAAGCTGGTGTATCACCTAATGTTGGGGTAAAGAGGAAGAGTGAATATATTGGGGCCCTTGATACGCAGCAGTATGGAAGAGGCAAAAGAGCGAGAGAGGTTTGTTAATAAAATTTGATTTTTTGTGGCCAAAGCATTCTGACTAATTTCCTCCTCCGTGTCTTTGTTTCTTTTAGCTTAGTGCTGCAAAGCCTAATTACTATAGTATTAATCTTCTTTTCTAATTATTTAGAATTTGATTTTTCGCTTTGTTAGGTGCGGTCCTATGAAGAGCAATGGACAGAAGAGGAATTTGAAAAGATGTGTCAGGCTGACTCCCCTGAATCCCCTAAATTGAAGGAAGAAGGAACGGAGAAGAACTTGCCAACAGTTGTCAGTGGCTCTACACCACCTGTTGATAGCAAGGAACCTCCTGCTTTGCACCCTCTTCCTGCACCACCCTCTGTGGATCCTCCACAGCTGCTGCAAAGCAAAGAGGTCACACCACCTTCGAAACGGGGCCGTGGAAGGCCGAGAAGAGCAGATAAATCTCCTGTTGCAGTGGTGGTCCCAGCACCTTCTGTAACAGAAAAAGTAGATATTGGTTTACAGAAAGAAACAATGATTAGCCATTCAACAACTACAGGTTCTGACTCATTGCCTGGATGTACTAGTGTAAGTGGTGCCAGTGAATCTTTGCAACATTCTACAGTAGCTGTTGCTCCTAGCGCTCAGCCAACCAGCCCTTTAGTTTCTGTTACTCCTGGTTCTCAATCTGCCCCTGTATGCCCTTCAATACCTATGCAACCAAAAGGACGAGGCAGAAGGATTCAGAGTGGAGAACAAGCACCTCGGCGTCGGGGAAAGAAACTCGGTTCAGTATTATCAGCTGCGTCAGATGTTCTACCTAGTCCTGTTCCTGGTCCAAAAATAAATGAGCAACCCCAGAGTGAATCCATAAATCATTCCGGGGATCAAGCTACTGCCGCAGGTGGAACTGCTTCTGGCGTTCCTACAGCCCCTGTTCCCGATTCTGTGCCATCTTCTGTGGTAGCAGATCTCAGTGGAACTATTCAGCCTTCTGCTGTAGGGGCCGCTTTGAATTCCGAGACAACCACACATTTAACCACTGTTCCTCCTGTTCCTCAACCCTCAGCCAACTGCCCTTCGGTACCCTTGCAAACTAAAGGGCAGAGCAGGAAGACTCAAAGCGGAGTAGTAGCACCCCGACGTAGAGGGAAGAGGCAGGCATCAATATCACCTTCTCTTTCTGATGTTTCTGCTGGTCCAGCTGTAAAATCTAACCTTCAATCAGAGAATACCTCTGGGGATATGTCTGGAAGTAAATCGGTTTCTGTGGGAAGTAAACAAGACACTGTTTCTCAGGAATTGTCTAATGTTATCCAGATGCAGCCCTGTGGAGTTGCTGCCCCTACTGGTGTTATCAGTCCGGATCAGAAATCTCTCAAGCAATCAGATAGTGTGGTCCAAGGCCAGCAGCCAACAAGCTTACCAGCAATGCATGTTAGTGTTAGCTGCCCTTCTGGTAAGAGCTTAGCATGTTCAAATGTTGATTATATTGGTGCATGCGTAAAATCAGAGGGTGAGATATTGCCTACTAAAATTGAGATGAATTTCAAAATTTTGCAGGTCCTGCTTCTGGACAAGTTCAAAGTGTTGATTTACATGATGATGCTTCTGGCAGAAAGGAGGTTTTATCTGAAAATACCTCTTTAAAAGGTGGTGTTGTTCCAACTTTGGCTTTATCAGATATGACTGCAGTTGAGGTGATCAATACCCAAAGTTCTGAGGACAAAGCTTGCACTAATGCAGCAACTGCAAACACTGTATTGCCAGCTGTTGGTCCTTTAACTGAGCCTTGTACTGGTTCTACTACTGTAGAAGGCACGAGTAAAACACTGCATCATGTTGCTGAGGCAGTTGCTCCAAGGAGTCAGTCAGTTTCTGCTTGCCATTCTGTTCCTGCAGCTTCTCAATCTACTCTGGCTTTGTCATCTGTTCCTGTGAAAAGACAAGGTCGTAAGACTCCAACTACTGGAGAAGCACCTAGGCGAAGGGGAAAGAAACAGGGTCCGGGAATGTCTTCAATACCTGATGGCTCAGCTGGTGTGGATGAAAAATTTAATCAGCAAGCACAGAACAAATTCAGGGAGTCCTTTGGAGGCAAAAATGTTGCCCTGAGAAGTAAGCAAGAGACTGCTGATGTGAATGATGTTGCCCGTGTAATGAAGGAGATCTTTTCTGAAACTTGCTCATCAAAAGCTAAAACTAGCGACTCTTCTTCGAATGAAAGTAGGGATGCTTCTACTAGAGCTGTAACTAGTAGCACTGTTGCAGAGGTGGCCAAAAACCAAAGTTCAGATGATAAGAAACATGTAGTGATGCCAACTGTGGAAACAGCTCCTCCAGGTTTTGACATTCCAAGTGAAAAGCATAAAGAACAGTTGGTTACGGAAATGGATACTGGTGTTAAATTTGAGAATACTCCTGTGGCTGGTGAGGCTCTTACTTCTAAGATTGAAGCTTCTAAACTTGAGAATAAGGCTGTTGAAGAATTGGCTGCAACTTTAGACGATAGAACACATCCAGTGACACCAAGTATGGAAACAGCTTCTCCTGGTTTTGACAATGCAATTGAAAAGAGTAAGGAACAGTCTGAGACTGAAATTGATGTTAAAGGTGAGGATACTCTGTCTGGAGAGGCTCTTGCTTCTAAGACTGAAGTTTTCACACATGGAAACAAGATTGATGCTGTCTCTGTTGAAAACATGACTGATTCAAGTTTAGACAATAAAACCCATGCAGTGACACCTACTTTTGAAACACCTCCATGTTTTGATGTACCTATTGAAAATTGTAAAGAACAGTATGGGGCTGAAAGTGATGCAAAGGGTAAAGGTAAGCATATCCCTCTTTCCAGCGAGGCTCATGCTTCTGAGGCTGAAGTTTTTAAACCTGAAAACGAGATTCATGCAAGCTCTGTTGAAAACTTGTCCATTTCAAGACAACTTCTTAATGTGACTTCATCCATAGGAGGTACTTCAGAAGACATTTCTACAATTCCTCCCAATGCTAGCGGAAAGAAAGATGTCCCTTCTCAGAGTCTATGTGCTACTGATTGTGATCTCACTGAATTTAATACAGAAGCCTCTGGTGGTCAGATAAAGGGCATGGTGAAGCTTCCTCGAAGAACTGAAACTAATTTTGCAAACAGTACACTGACTCCATCAAAAGGGTCTCCAAAATTACCAGATGTTGGTCCTAGCTGCGAGGAATGTCCAATGATTTGCATAAATGCTGATAATGCAAGTGATCATCACAAAGCAAGCTCACCTGTTTCTAGCTTGATGGGGCCTCCTGGCACAATTGAGTTCAGTTCTGGGAACATATCAGAGCCTCTCTCGAAAGAGTCTCCACAATCTTCTCCTCATGCTGTCAGCAGGCTCGAAACTTCCTCAGTTTCTACAAAAGTTGATACTGTTGGTGAGCATTCTCAAGTGACCGTACTAGTGCCTGGGAGTACAGACCATTTTGGCATATTGGGCCCACCCGGTATGGTCGGTGTTCCTGCAAATACATCAGAGTTCTCTTCAAAAGTGCCCTCAGAAGCTGCTGAATGCTCTTCTAGAACTGTTATTAAAAGTCAAGAAGTTCTTGGAAAAGCTAGTGATCCTGGAATTCCTCTTGAACTAACTGAGATAGCTACAAGCTGTAGTACTGCCTGTTTGGATGACTCTCCTGACAAGTGCAATGTGGAGGCTCTTTCTGGTGGAAGTGGAGATAAAGCAGACTGTACGCTGGAACCTGTTTGTTTGGTTGCATCTGAATCTACTACTATGGAAATGGTTCCAAAAGATCATGGTGTTGAAAGAAGCGATATTGATATCGAGGTTTGCAACATAGAGTTAGACCCTTCCAATACTCAAGCGTCTTCCCCAAAAGATATTGTTGCTGAATCTGCCAAAGTAGATGTTGTTTCAGGTGATCATGGTAAAACAAAACTCTTTCCGGTAGTTGAAAATACTAAGCGTGGCGAGATCATGCCGCAACATAGGTCTGATAACAAGGGAGACAGGGTTGATGTCTCATCTGACAAGGCTGCAATTGGGAGCACGTTAGCACCACAAGACTTCAAAGCATCTGAAACTGAAGTTGGTGACAGAATAGATGTATCTCAGGTTGATGGGACTTCATCAAGAAGTATGTCTGGAAACCTGGCTATACCTTCATCTTCCTTTACAACAGAGAGAGAAAATTTTGAGGCAGACCCAGTTCGAAGCCTAGTGTCTCCGAAGGGTTTGAGAGGGTCTGAAGATGAAGTGGGTGATCATCTAGATGTTTCCCTGCATTGTGGGGTTACCATAGAAAATTCATCTAAAAGATCAGACATACATTCTACTTTGTTGGCCACAGTGGAAGAAAAGCAAGAGGGCTTGTCCAAGGAGGATGTAGTTTGCTGCTCTGTGGCTGAAGAAGGTGATCAAATGGGTGTCTCCCAGGGTGGTGAAATTGTACCGGGGAGATTATCTGAGGACTTGGGTTTACCTCCATCTTCCGTGCCAACTGAGGAAGAAAAGGTTGAGGGTTTTCTTGATCAGGATCATGTTAGCGGCTCAATGGGCTTGGAGGATGCAAAGGGGTCAATAGATGAATCAGGCAAAGAGATTGATAATTCTCAGAGTGATGCTGTTGTGCAGGAAAATTTATCTGACTTGGGTCTGCCTTTGACCTCCTTGGTAACCGAGGAAGCAGAGATTGAGCCTTCTGTTGAGAAGGGTCCTGTTAATAGAAGCTCAGTGGGACTGGAGGATTTGGAACAGTCTGTGGCTGAAGCAGGAGATCAAGTAGGTGTTTCTCAGGGTGGTGTGGTTGTACCTAGGAACTTGTCTGAGGAATTGTGTTTGACTTCATCTTCCATGGTAACCGAGGAAGAAAAGATTGAGGGTTCTCTTGATAAGGATCCCGTTGGCAGCTTAGTGGTATTGGAGAATTCAAAAGGATCAATAGGTGAGGTAGGTGATCAAATGGATAACTCTCTGAGTGTTGCGATTATGCCTGAAAACTTATCCAACTTGGGGCTGTTTTCTTCATCCTTAGATGCTGGGGAAGCAAAGATGGAGGGCTCTCCTGAGAAGGGTCCTGTTAGCTGCTTAGCAGCATTGGAGGATTCAAAAACATCTGTAGCTGAAGTAGGTGATCAAATTGTTGTACCAGAGAAGTCATCTGAAGACTTGGGTCTTCCTCCGTCTTCCTTGGAGGCCGAGGAAAAAAAGATTGAGGACTCCTCTGAGAAGGATCCTGTTAGCAGCTCACTGGCTGTGGAGAAATCAAAAGGATTGGAAGCTGAAGCATGTGATCTGATACACGTTTCACAAGGTGATATAATTGAGCCAGAAACTGTTCCTGAAGAGTTGCGTCTACCTTCGTCATCCTTGACAGTTGAGGAAGAAAAGATTGAGGGTTCGTCTGAGAAAGAACCAGTTGGTGCAGCTTCACTCGAAAAGTCTAAGGGGCCTGAAGCGGAGGCCTATGAACAAATGGATGTCGACGTTGGTGGGGTTGTCCCGGAAAATATATCAGAAGAATTAGGTTGGGCATTTGATAAGATACATGATCAACAGGGTGGTAGTAATTTGCCAGAAACTGTTCCAGAAGACTCTGGTCTGCCTTCGTCACCCTTGGCAGTTAGGGAAGAAAAGATAGAGGGTTCTTCTGTGAAAGAACCAGTTGGTAGTCTGGTCTCATTCGAGAAATCAAAAGAGCCTGAAGCTGAGGCCTACGAACCAATGGATGTCGAGGATAGTGGGGCTGTGCCAGAAAGTATATCAGAAGACTTAGGTAGGGCATGTGATAAGATACATGTTTCACAAGGTGGTAGTATTGTGCCAGAAACTGTTCCAGAAGAATTGGGTCTGCCCTTGTCATCCCTGGCAATTGACGAAGAAACGATCGAGGTTTCTTCCGAGAAAGAACTACTTGGCAGCTCAGATTCACTGGACAAGTTAAAAGGGCCTGAAGCTGAAGCCTACGAGCCAATGGATGTTGAGGGTGTGCCAGAAAATATATTAGACTTAGGTGGGCCTTCGTCTTCCTTGGTAATGGCAGAAGAGAAGAGCGAAAACCAAACTGAGAGCGACCCTGTTGTAAATTCAGTTGCAGTGGAGGAATCAAGAGGGTCTGAAGCTCAAATTGAGAAGGATCCTGTTATATCTGATTCAATTGCAGTGGGGGAATCAAGAGGATCTGAAGACCAAACTGAGAAGGATCCTGTTATAAATGATTCAGTTGCTGGGGAGGAGTCTAGTGTGTCTGAAGACCAAACTGAGAAGGATCCTGTTATAAATGATTCAGTTGCTGGGGAGGAGTTGAGAGTGTCTGAAGACCAAACTGAGAAGGATCCTCTTATAAATGATTCAATTGCTGGGGAGGAGTCGAGAGTGTCTGAAGACCAAACTGTGAAGGATCCTATTATAAATGATTCAATTGCATGGGAGTTGGGAGGATCGGAAGACCAAGGTGAGAAAGATTCTGTTGTAAATGATTCAGTTGTAGGGGAGGAATCAGGAGGGCCCGAAGACCAAGCTGAGAAGAATTCTGGGACAAATGATTTGGCTGCAGCGGAAGAATCAAGAGGGTCTGAAGACCAAACTGAAAAGGATTCTGTTATGAATAGTGCTGTTGTAGCAGAGGAATCATGAGGGTCGGAAGACCAAACTGAGAAGGATTCTGCGATGAATAGTTCTGCTGTAGCAGAGGAATCAAGAAGGTTCAAAGACCAAACTGAGGATTCTATTATGAATAGTTCTGATGCGGTGAGAGAATCAAGAGGATCTGAAGACCAAGCTGAAAATGATTATGTTCTAAATAGTTCTGTTACAGATGAGGAATCAAATTCAAAAGGGTCTGAAGCTGATTAAGTGTTTCTCTGAAAGTAGATTTTTTTTGTATAGTTGCTGCTCTAATTTAATACCATATGCCTAGTGATAATTAATTAATGCCATTACCCTGGATATATAATTCCAATTTTATGAAGAAAATAGAGCATTGTTATATATTAATCGGCGTAGGTCTTCCATTTTTAATCGCAGGTGGCTTGTTGAATAAACTCTCACATCAGCCAGAAACAAAAAGAATGGGTGACTGGTTAAAGATGTGATAGATGTGGAATTGATCCATATTGCATTTTCCAATTGTTATATATTTTGAGTTATAATGCTTTTTGAAGTTGAAACACAAGTGCTAGAGAGAGAGAGAGAGAGAGAGAGAGGCTAGCAAAGTGACGTCGGTTCAAAGTCTAGGAAGACCATTTTCATTGCTATCAGAAGCAAAGTTAAAATTGGTAGCACTACTGCTCTTTTTTTATTTCTCTCTTTTATGTCCTCTTAATTGGATTCACTAACCTATCCTGCGACTGAGTTGCATCGAAGATGCCTACAAATGAATCCTATGTTGGTCATTTTAAGTTCATGAAATTTAAATTTATAAAAAATTTCTTTTAAATATACGAAAAAATTATTTTAATTTTGGTAATTATGTCTTAGGAAACGTCAACAAAAGCGATGAGAAATTTATCTCATGTTTTGTCGAAATCATTGACGAATTTTGTCATATATTCTTATTTTTTTTATTAAAAAAAAGGGACGCTGATATATGTTCAATAATTCATTATTTGGTGACAAAATCATAAGGAAAATAAAAAAGGAAATATTGACGCAAATAATAAAATTTGCATGAGCGAGTAGTGAATATGAGCGACGACGACAAGCATAATCCAAGGCGGGGGTGGGTGTTGGCGTGTTGCCAACAAAATACGCAAAATGGAAATTAAAAAAAAATTTAAAAAAAAAGTACAACTCACCAACCTCTGTAATGAAAGTGAAAGGAAGGAAGCGAGTTCACTTGGATTGACCAACTCCATTCAACTCTCTTCAATCTTCATCATCACCCACACGGCACACCAAACCAATACCAACCCCAAAATCAAAACCAATACCAATACCAATACCAACCTCGCAAGTCGCAACTCCTTCCTTCTCCAATGGACGCTGCCAACATTTTGGTAACCCCATAACCATAACTACTTCTTTTTTATTATTATTATTTTCTATTATTATCCGTTAATTTGGTTCTCTTGAAACAACCAGAAACTATAAACAAAGAAACTACTAACTGGTGAGAGACTTTAGGATTTTTTATCTCATTTCTGTTTTCCTGAGCTTTATTTTATCGGTGGTCAAACGGATTGTCGGTTTTCAATTTTATTTTATTTTTGTTTAAAGCTGATTCTTGTTCTTCTTTTTTTAATCATCTGCTTTTGCTCATAAAGATGTCAAATGCACGATTAAAAGAAAATAACAACAGTTGATATATCCCAAGAATTTTTCAGTCCATTGCTAAGTTCTCATTTGGTTCTCTTAGCAACCAAACAGAGTTGCTTGGCTTTTTTTTTTTGGCAGGTTTGTATTGAGTTTATTATAACCTTGAAGTTCATAGGCCACAATCAAAATGAATCCTCATTATTTTAGTTAAAACTTATATTTGGATGATGACATATCAATTTTGGATTAATTTGTTACAATTCAGGATTCATTTATTTATTTGTGTTTGATTGATTTCAGGTTGCTTCTGAATCAAAACTTGCAAGTGGAGAAATGAGGAAGAATCCAACTCTAATTTGTGTTCCTATAATGGCTGAATCGGTTGATAAGATGGTTGTTGATATGGGCAAGGCCAAGGCTAGTGGTGCTGACCTTGTCGAAATTCGATTAGACAGTTTGAAGAGTTTCAGGCCTTATGAGAATCTCAATACCCTGATCAAACAATGCCCCTTGCCCACTTTGTTTACTTACAGGTTTGTGATTGCATTTTTCATTCATCATTGAATTCCCTTAACAAGTCTTGCACTGGATTCCTTACTTTGTATTCAGAGTATGCAGTACTTGTCAGTATTGATTTTTTATTAGCTGAATTCACTCTGTATGTGCCTGGTCATATTTATTGATCTTAATAATGTGCATAGCTAAGTTTTTTTTGCTAATGAATTTTGTAGTTGATTTCCTTTTTATATTGAAGGCGTATGACTAAATTTTGTTTATATGTGAAGTTCTAAACTTTCAAAGATATGCAGCAATTATATCCCGTTGAAACTTTAGAATTATCAAAATTTTGTTTGAGTGGTTTTTTGCTTTTTTTTTTTATAATCATTGTGGCTATCAAATTATCTTCTAATTCTAGTGAAGTCTTTTTGTTTGCTCTTCCTGAACCATTTTTTGGATATTACATTATTAAATAAATTTTGGGATTCTGGCTTTCAAAAAAAAAAAACATTTGGGATTCTCCAAGCTTGGACCTCTCTGATTATTTGTGTTTTTCTATCTAGACCAATATGGGAAGGTGGTCAATATGATGGTGATGAAAACGAACGATTGGATGTGCTTCGATTGGCCATGGAGTTGGGAGCTGATTACATTGATGTTGAGCTTCAGGTGGCTATCCTGTTAACATGTATATTAAAATGTCTATGTTTGCCATGATCATCAAAAGAACTTTAAAATAGTATGCTGATTGAAAAGGTTATGTTATCTACATATAAATATTTGGGAATTTGGAGATTTGATTTGAAATGTAACAATTAATTGATATAAAAACTTCATACCTTGACTCTTATAGTGAATACACTTACCAGTTTCATATTTTTATCTTTGATTTTATACAATGAAAATGATGGCTTTATACTTACATATCTGCTTATCATTTTGTTTATGTATTCTTCAATTTTTGCATTTTTTATTGAAATATTCATCTGAATGGCATTAATTTCTTATGTATTCTTCATTACTCTATTTGATTGGGAAACCTCTGGGCATTGCTTTTGAGTGTCCTTGAGAAGATGCAAGTCATTGGTTTGGTTCGTTCTGAACTTGCTTGGTGGATTTGAAAACTGATTCTCTCTCTGGAACCTCTGTCTCGTTTTGTCAAGGTTGCTCCTGAGTTCAGCAATTCCATATACGGGAAGAAACCTGAAAAGTGCAAAGTCATTGTTTCTTCTCACAACTATCAGTCTACTCCATCTGTGGAAGATCTTGGGAATCTGGTGGCAAGGATACAAGCAGCTGGAGCTGACATAGTGAAGATTGCAACAACTGCCTTGGACATAACTGATGTGGCACGCATTTTCCAAATAACTGTGCATTCTCAAGTAAGCCACGTATGTGGCATGATGGTTCTTTGTCTATAACCTCTCTGCAATTGAAATCAAAATCTATATCATTTTTTGCCAATACAACTCCTGATAGGATTTGGAGCTAAATCAATGAAACATTAACAAATAGAATAACTGTGTAAAGTGCATTAAGCAAGTGAAGTGAAAACTGTGTGATTAATGGTTTTGAAGATTCTCTACATGGTTAGATTGTGTTTAATTTGTTTGTTCTTGGAAATTTCAGGTTCCAATAATTGGACTTGTTATGGGTGAGAGGGGTTTGATTTCACGGATACTTTGTGCAAAATTCGGTGGTTTTCTTACTTTTGGTACGCTTGAGAATGGAATTGTTTCAGCTCCTGGTCAACCAACAATCAAGGATCTGTTGGACCTATATAATATCAGACAGATAGGACCTGATACCAAAGTATTTGGAATTATTGGGAAGCCTGTAGGTCATAGTAAATCACCTATTTTATATAATGAAACATTCAAGTCAGTTGGTTTCAACGGAGTTTATGTACACCTGTTAGTGGATGACATTGCAAATTTCTTCCAGACTTACTCATCCAGCGATTTTGCCGGATTCAGGTTCAATCTTTAAGAGCACTGTGATAGTCAAAATATATTACTGCTTATAAGAAGTACAATGCATTTTTTCTCTGGTTTTGTGAATGCCATCTTTTTTAAAATGTTCCTTCTTTTAGTGGGTAAGATGCTTGATGGGTGAATGACAGGGAAGTTACATGCTTAATTACTAATATATATATATTGTGGTCTGGTTCGTTTAACATTGCCTGTTTTATGTCTTACATTACTTTCTTATATATTTTTTTGGAATTTGAACTTGCTATTTTAATAGATTCAAATAGTGGATAATGCAACTCACATTGCAAATTGCAGTTGCACAATTCCTCACAAGGAGGCTGCATTAAAGTGTTGTGATGAGGTTGATCCAGTTGCAAAGGTAATCAATGATCTGTTCATGTTGTGATACTAGTTTGACAAATGGATTCAGTGTATGGTATACTTTTTGGTGATTTGTTTGTTCTTTTAATGCCATACCCATGCATGATTGATTTATATCTTGATCCATTCTCAGTCAATAGGAGCTGTTAATTGTATTATAAGAAGACAAATTGATGGGAAGTTATTTGGTTACAATACGGACTATGTTGGTGCTATTTCTGCTATTGAGGATGGACTAAGAGGTCGCTTTTGTGTTTTACATATGAACTACATATATATTTTGCTGATGACTTTTGCTTAATACTTTCTTTGGACCTGATATATATATATATATATATATATATATATTTTATTTACAGGTAGACATAATATCAGCAACACTGTCAGTTCACCGTTAGCAGGTAAGATATTTGTGGTCATTGGTGCTGGTGGTGCTGGCAAGGCACTTGCTTATGGTGCAAAAGTGAAGGGAGCAAGGGTTATGATTGCTAATCGTACTTATGGTGAGATTTCATCTAAGCTTCTCATCATTCCTTGTAACTGCTGATGGCTGTTTTTAGCATTTGTTCATCTCTCTATCTTACCTTTATTGTCAACTATGGTTGATGAAAAAGAAATCAATTCTTTGTACACAAGAAAATATGAAGACAGGAGTTTTAATATACAAGGAGAAAGCTTTTGCTGATGGTGATGTAGTAGAAGGGAAGTGTTACTGTTGACAAACTGATAAAATAATTGATTATTATTTTTTTAATATTGGATACAGCAGTCTTTAATGGTGTTATTTTTGTTAAGTCGTCGTATTATGCATTTAAAATTACGCCAGATTTCATTTTTGTGGTACATGACATTGACATTATTATCCATGCTTTTGGTTGACATCGCATGAAAGTAGTACTGGAAAGCCTCTTTCTCACTGCCAAACCACTCCCCCTTCTCTTCAGCAGTGTTTGGTCTGGCTGAGATATTTAGTTACTGATAATTTAGTTCCTCAATCTGTTTTATTCAAGATCGAGCCAGAGAACTTGCAGAGACCATTGGAGGAGATGCTCTGTCTCTTGCTGATCTAGAAAAATTTCATCCGGAGGATGGCATGATTCTTGCAAACACAACTTCCATTGGAATGCAGCCAAAAGTTGATGAAACACCTATCCCCAAGGTTTGCCTTCCTGCGACTTTTTCACTAAAAATGATGGCCTTAATTTTGAATGTTAAAGGATTTTAAGCTGTGTTTTCATATCTCTAATGTATCAGCAGCCATTAACAATCACCAAGTCAATTAGGGCTGTTTTAAGCAAGCATGTTGTTAGACTAAATTGTCTTTACTGGGCTTCTGGTCATTTTGAATTGTTCAAATTTGCTATGCATAGGCAGCAAGTGAAAAGCTGATGAAGAGGTAGAAATTGTGTTTTGTGGCAGCATTAGAGAGTCATTATGATGGTCTGAATTGATAAATGCATTCTTGGTTATGTGCTCCACATGGAAAAGGAAAAAAGAATGATAATGATGGTTTGCAAGTCAACAATTGGAAGGTACATAAATTATATGAACCTCAGAAGTAGTAACGAGGATTAAAAGTGAACTAGGATGGTGAGGAAAAGCATGGCTGGCTATCAAATTATGCAACATTTGAACTAAGTTTTAATGTTATAAACTTTCAAGCATGTATGAAGGCATAAAAATTTGCATCATTTTGGTTCTGCAGGATGCTTTGAAATATTACTCGCTGGTCTTCGACGCTGTTTACACCCCTAGAATAACCAGACTCTTGAGAGAAGCAGATGAATCTGGAGCTACAATTGTTTCAGGGTTGGAGATGTTCATTGGACAGGCATATGAACAATATGACAGGTTCACTGGTTTGCCCGGTAAGATTAATGCACCTGACGTATAAATACCGCATATGCTAGTCTTCCCGTGGTCTTTACTTTCGTAAGTTTCCATTAGTTCACATATTTATTCTTTTTTTTCTCTTTTAATTTCCACTTGCAGCACCCAAGGAGCTATTTAAAAAAATCATGGCCAAATACTAGTTTCTATTTGCAGCACCCAAGGAACTATACGAAAAAATCATGGCAACTCACCAGTGAAGGTTTGTTTGGTCAATCATTTACATGTTGCTGATTTTGTTTTTGTTTTGTCTTGTAATTCAATTTAAAGCACATTTATCATTTTTTTTCTCCCAACAAACAAATTATTTGTAACACAATTTTATTTATGGAAATAAACTTTAATTTCTTCAATTCACTTTGCTTAATAATTGTTGTGTGTTAGAATGTGTGCAGCTTCCATTTACAGTCTCTTGGTTAATGCTGATAAATAGGGGTGGACCAAAAAAAACATTAAATCGATTGAACCGAATTGATTAGTTTTTGATTGGTTTCGTTCGATTTAAAATTAAAAAAATATTTAAAATAAATTAAAAATAAAAAAAATAAAAATCAAACCAGTTCAATTTGATTAGTTTGATTGACGATGAATCGATTGCTTCAAATTTGGATTAGTTCAACCTAAAACTAGACCAAAAACCGAATTTGACTACCTAAAACTAAACCAAAAACCGAATTTGTCTACCTGAGCTGAATAATATTGAAATGACAATCAAATGTTTTTGTTATCTCCAACTCTATTTCTCCACTGTCCACACCTATAATTTGCAGAACTAAGAGTTTGACTCTTTGTACCGAATTTTAGTAAAATAACTTTAATCACGTGTACAGACTTAATTCCCTTAAATCCAAATTATGAGCTTCCTCCTGAAATTCCAACCATTATTTTATATTACCTTTTTATTCCATATTTTAGTATTTATCAAATATATAATTTCTTTGATATTATAGTAATTAATTTAATTTTGCAGCAATAGCCACAAAATCCAAGCAATGTAAATGCTGGTGTGGCCTTTAGTGTACTTGATTTTGATGTGGGAAAATCTTGTTTTTATGGAACAGCATCAATATAATCTCATCTTTGTTTGGACTTTGAGTTTGTTGAAGGCAAGGCAAGGCAACAACAAACAAAAACAAATATATAATGCTGTCTCGAGCGCATGCATGGCCGCATGGGTAGCCGCCGCAAGCGCAAAGCTCCAAAATTTGGACTACCCATTATCTTCATGTGCTAAAAGACGATGAATGCTACTCATAATTGTCTACGTATCACCATTGATTTTGATTTTGGTTATGAATGTCGAAATCTTCAACTCCTAAATATGTAAATTTTGCTCTAAATGATTATCATTTTTTTATTGCCAAATGAAGAAACACAACTTTATATTGCTAGTACCACTACAAATTTTAAATTTTTAATTTTTTTTTGCATAATATTACTTTAAAAAAAAAAAAAAAGTAAAAATTGATTTTATAATTCATAAGAAAATGCACTTTTTAAAGTAGGATTCTTCATTTTTAGTAAGGGTAAAAATTTTAACTGTAAAAATGTTCCTTCGTAATAAAATTGTTTGTCTTTTTTAGTAAAAAATTTAAGCTCTAGTGTATTTTAATAGAGTTATCTTATGAAGTGTTCAAGTAATTTGTTTGATTTTATATCAATAACTCTAAAATAATATTAATAATTTTAATTAATGATATTATATTTATTGATAATTAAAAAAAATTTAAAATTTCTCTTTCCATAGGTCTTGGGCCCATAAATTTAAACTGGGCTTTTAAGCTTAATTTACAGGAGTTTAAATAAATTTTGTGCCATGTAAGGGTAAGTATTTTAATTTCGTTGAGTGTCTGACTCTAGATAATGAAATATAAATGTATTCCATTTGAGTTGCAATACTTGCCATATTTCCCAACCTGTAACATTTTTTAAGCATGAGCTATGATGTGTACTTTACCCTAACGAAAATTTTGCTTTTTTTTTAATTTATAAAAAAAATAATATTTCAAAAAACAAATAAACTCAATTACCAGTAATAAATAATAATTTATAACCATTCATAAGACCCATTTCTGCAAAAAAAAGAAAAAAAAACTAGACGCATTTCTGCAAAATTTAAAAATCGTTGTAAAATTACCACTACAAATGTATTTGCCCAATAATATGTGTACATAAATATATGAAACAATCAACTCAAAATAGCCCCCCAACTTTAAGATATTTACAGTTTACCCTTTTTAAATTAAAGAGAACGGCATGACAGAAATTAGTCAAACTCCAATAGTTGCTTCTTCCCCAATTTTATTTAGTCCAAAAAAAAAAATTCTGTGTTTCTAATTTTGTTTCTCCTTCATTCCCGGGCTTTTCGATCCTCTCATAAAACACAGTAAGTTTTGCTAGAATTCGGTTATCTTTTTCTTGTTTGATTTAATTATGGGTTTAATTGGTTGTAAATGTCATAAGAAGCTAAAAGAAAAAAAAAATTTTCGTTGTTTTGGTGGATTTTCCCTGTATCATTGCTATTAATTGGAGTATGAAAGCTTGACTCTTGATTAAAGTTATTTTTTTATTGTTCAATTTTTTTTTTGCTTCTTTTTAAGTTTAGAATTGCATTTTTGAGGTGGGTTTTGCTTGGTAATTGGTATGAGTATTTGGATATGTTACGGTGTTTGTGAAGTTTGATCCTTTTTTTCACACTTGTAAGTACATTTCTGAACTGGGTTTTTCTTTTAATGGGAATATATTTAGTTTTTGTTTCAAAAATTTATGCTTGATTCTAGGGTTTGCTTATGTGTCATCTCAAGTGGTTTTAATTGTTTGGCATCAGGGTTTTGTGTCTTAGTTTTATTTGTCAGTACTTCGTATGTTTTGGTTTTGTCTGATGGGCTTAAGGCTTTCAATTTTCGTCTTTCAGAACAAAGGTTGTATTGATCTGTGCTATAACTGATGACTTTAGTATAGCAATTCTTTTGATAATTATGGTTTTGGTGTCATGTTAAGGACTTTTAGTGCTTAAGCATTGTCAATACTAGTTGATACATGCTGTTTGCAGGATGACTTCTCAGTTAAATGGTTCATTTTCCAATCTTGAACTGTGTTGGGCAGTTACTGGCATATACGTGTAATTTCCAGTTGATGTAGCTTAATTGGGTTTTACTTTTTTAATTTCTAATTATGGTTAGTTACTGTTTCTTTGTTTTATGCTCTGCAGATACACACTCAAATGCATGTTGTCAACAATGTGATTTTGTGATTGAAATCTGAAGAACTTTAAGTTATCCTTTTCTTCCGGTTATTATAGTGAGAGGCAATGTGATGTATGACAACGTGACTTATATGGTGTTCTTTAATGGTTGGAAGCTAATTTGAAATGTGTACTCTTATTCTCAGTCAATATTGGGATTTTGATCAATGCAAATTGATGGCCAATATGCAGGGCCCATGTTTCTGTGAGAGGTCAATATCTTGAGTGATTGGTGGAGATTTCTGGAGACCTTGTTCAGTCTACATAGAGCTTGAGATTTTGAAGTAAAAGTAATGTCTGGGTCAGTGTGCATATTTGAAGCAATTTGATCTGGTTTTTGGATTTTTGCACCATTGATGGAGTGCAATAAAGAGGAGGCCATCAGGGCCAAGGGAATTGCTGAACACAAGATGCAGAATAATGATTTTGCAGCGGCTCGTAAAATTGCACTTAAGGCCCAACAACTGTATCATGATTTGGAGAATATTTCTCAGATGATAATGGTTTGTGATGTGCTCTGTTCTGCTGAGAATAAATTGTTGGGGAATGAGATGGACTGGTATGGTATCCTTCAGGTCCAGCAGATAGCCGATGAAGTTACAATCAAGAAGCAGTACAGGAAGTTTGCTCTTCAACTTCATCCTGATAAAAATAAGTTTCCTGGTGCAGAAACTGCTTTTAAGCTGATTGGGGAAGCACAAAGAGTGCTCTTGGATAAAGGTAAAAGGTCCTTGCATGACATGAAACACAAAGCCTCCGTGAGTAGACCTGCTGCACCTTATCAGCACCCACAGAGGCCAACTTTTTCAAATGTAGGGATGCAAAACAACTTTAGTAGCACCTTTTCAGGTGTGAATTTCCAACCCCAGAAGCAGCAACAGCCAGCTCAACCAGGGATTTTCAATGGTGGCCAGGCTTTCTGGACTATGTGTCCATTTTGTACTGTGAGATACCAGTATTACCGGCATCTTATTAATAAACCCCTTACTTGTCAGGCTTGCAAAAAGCTCTTTGTTGCATATGAAATGGGTGAGCAAGGTAATGCTATGGCATCTAACTTGGGTCAGCCAGCATTTCGCCAACAGAAAGATGTTCCAAGTCAGGGTTCCAGCAAGGTAGAGCGGGTGTTTAAGGGAAATTGTACTGCTGATAATCCTAAGACGGTGTTCTCTCAAAAGGCAGGCTGTACTTCTGGTTGTGGAAAAGAAAAGGTGAATGGTAAGAGAGGAAGGAAGCAGGTAGTGGAATCCAGTGGAAGCTGCAGCACTGAAAGCAGCAGCGACTCTGAATCAGATCTGGCAGTTGATGAGAATGGTGATTTCCAGGGTGGAGAGCATATTCGATGTTATGCAGATCAATATCCGCGGAGATCTAGTAGGCGTAAGCAGCAGGTTTCTTATAAGGAGAATTTGAGTGATGATGATGACTTGGTGACCCATTCAAAAAGGGCTAAGGGAAGTGGATCATCCTGTGCCGCTGAAGTGGAAAATGGAGATGCATCAAAAGAAGAGGCACCTAAAACAGATAAGCTATCTGGTTCAGCTACAGTGGTGAAAAAAGAACAGAAAGAAAGTGTATGTTCCGGAGAGAGCTTAGCAAATGTAAACAAGGAGACCAGAAAGGTGACTGGAAAACAGACAGTGGAAGATAATGGCTGTCAGAAAAATTCTGCAGCTCATGCTGATGGTCATCAGAACAGTTCTGAAGCTATTGCTGATTCTACCTCAGATGCTGATGTTGAAACTGCCGAACCAGAACTTTATCATTATCCTGATCCAGATTTCAATGACTTTGACAAGGACCGAAAAGAAGAGTGTTTTAAGGTAGGCCAGACATGGGCTCTTTATGATACTACCGATGCCATGCCTAGGTTCTATGCTCGGATTAGAAAAGTTTTTTCTTCTGGGTTCAAGTTGAGAATAATGTGGCTTGAGTCAGATCCCGATGACGAGAAAGAAATTGAATGGGCGAATAAGGGCTTGCCATTTTCTTGCGGTAAGTTTAAACATGGGCATTCTGAGAACACTGAGGATCGTCTAATGTTCTCTCATTTGGTTTCTTGGGAAAAAGGCAGGGGCAGAGATACTTACAAGATATTTCCAAGAAAGGGAGAAATTTGGGGCCTCTTCAGAGGCTGGGATTATAATTGGATATCTGATGCAGATAGTAACCGGAAATATGACTATAAATTTGTTGAAATTTTGTCAGACTATGCCGAGGGTGTGGGTATTTATGTTGCATACTTGGCTAAGGTGAAAGGCTTCGCTAGTGTGTTTTGTAGAAAGAACAAGGAAGGAGTAGGCTCAGTTCAAATTCCACCTGGGGAACTGTTGAGGTTCTCCCACAGGGTTCCATCCTTTAAATTAACTGGTGAGGAAAGGGAGGGTCTGTTAACAGGGTCCTTTGAACTTGATCCAGCTTCTTTGCCTCTGAATCTTGAAGAGATTGCTGTTTCTGAAATTTTAAGAACAGAGGCTGGTTGTATTCCTTCCAATTGTTCCTTAAGATCTTCTGATAAAGGAAAACCTGCGATGGGGTCTGAAGGATGTACATCTAGACAGCAGAATGAAGTGAAGGAAACCCGTTTAGAACCTGAGGATGATAGTTTGGGTGATGATGTTGAAACTTGTAGTGCTCCTCCAGCTTCGACCCCAGAAGCCATTGAAATTTTAAGAACAGAGGTTGGTTGTATTCCTTCCAATTGTTCCTTAAGATCTTCTGATAAAGGAAAACCTGCGATGGGGTCTGAAGGATGTACATCTAGACAGCAGAATGAAGTGAAGGAAACCAGTTTAGAACCTGAGGATGATAGTTTGGGTGATGATGTTGAACATTGTAGTGCTCCTCCAGCTTCGACCCCAGAAGCCATTGAAATTCCAGATCCAGAATTTTACAACTTTGATGCTGAGAAATCTGAGGATAAGTTGGAGGTTGGTCAGATCTGGTCGTTATACAGTGATGAAGATGGCTTGCCGAAGTACTATGGTCAAATTGTGAAAATTGAATCTGATCCAGCTTTTAAATTGCACCTGAGGTGGCTTGAAAGTTGCTCACTGCCAGAGAACAGTATTCGGTGGCATGATGAAGACATGCTCATTTGTTGTGGAACATTCAAGGTTAAAACGGATGAATCTGATGAATATACTTCCACTGTTTCATTCTCACATCAGGTAAGAGCTCAACCTGCGGGTTGGACGAATGAATATACCATTTTCCCTAGGAAAGGTGAGGTATGGGCCTTGTATAGGAACTGGAGTGCTGAAATTAAATCATCTGACTTGGAGAATTGTGAATATGACATAGTTGAAGTCTGCGAGGCAAATGATTTGCTTATAGAAGTCTTATTTTTAGAGCATGTGACTGGTTTCAACTCGGTTTTCAAGCCTCAAGAGAGAGGATCAGCTGTTATGAACATATCCTTGGTGGAGCTGCTTAGGTTCTCCCATCAAATTCCTGCGATCAAGCTGACTGAAGAGAAAGATGGCACCTTGAGAGGCTTCTGGGAACTTGATCCTGCTGCATTACCAGTGCATTACTTTTTGCTTTGACTGGAGTGGCAACTGATGACAACTAGGATTAAATCCGAAGTGCTGCTGGAGTGGCTAACACATTCCTCCTAGAAGGTGGTGTGAAAGATAGAATGGTAATGATTTTGTGATAAATTACTCTGATGACTGTGCCATACTTCGGCAGCTCTAACAAGAGGTGCATGAATTGCTGGAAATGATGGAAGCTTGCTTCTTTTTAAGATTCTGTTTTGTTTCGTCCAGGTGTATTGGATTTATTTGTAGACCCTTCTCTTTGTTTGGACTTTTAATTAGCCTTATTTTATTTTTATTTTTTTGCTTTTTGGTTTTGGCTGTAGAAATCTTCATATTAGCATTGAGCATAACCCACATATGCTCTATTTTGTAGTTCTGACTCCTGGCAATTCTTCTTGTTTCAGGACTTTTAAAAGTTCCATGATCTGTGGAATAGAAAATGCATCGAAAATTCTCTCAGTCTATCCTCTGAATGCCTGGCTGTTTATTCACATTGTAAATGTAAATATATTTGGTTTTAGCTTGTGAATGCTGAAATCGGTTGTTTAGTTGACTTGTAACTTGTTCCATAAAATGGAATATGTTTATCTACTATAAATGAGAGATTAGAGGTTAAGGGACCTCTAAGCAATTCAAAGCATAAGGAATCTCAGCTGGAAAAAAGAAGCAGAGGAGTTTTGAACTTGGCTGGACAATCTGATTCTTATGGTAGTGAGAATTCAACTTCTATTTTAAGAGTTCTTAGCACTTTGAACTAATATCAGCAAAATGTTTTTTTTTTTTTAAATTACATTTTGGCATAGCATTAGCAGCCTTGTGGTCCTTATCTGCAGCAACAACAATGGGAATGACATATTGGACTAAAAGTGTCAGCCAAGTGAAGAAGTTTTCGCCAATCTGACGGTTCTTTGCCAACCAAAATCTAAGAGACGAACACCCTTTCTCAAGTTCCATCATATGTATAATATTTTTTGGGCAGAAAGAAACTCAGTTGAGTCCGAGATGCTAAATGAAAGTGATTAATGAGATGGGCACAATTGTCAAAGCCGGGCATTTGGTCTAGTGGTATGATTCTCGCTTTGGGTGCGAGAGGTCCCGAGTTCGATTCTCGGAATGCCCCACACATGCTTTTGTTTTCTTACAAGCTGTCATCGTCACTGAAAAGAAACCAGAAGAAAAAAAATCCTTCAAATGCTAATGAATAGTGATTAAAAGTAAATGGATGTATTTTGTTTAAATTTGAAAAAAGTGGGATATTTTTAAAAAAAATCTTTTGACTGCTGAACCCAAAACTCTCATCATACCATCAAATTGCTGCTGATGAAGAACAATGAACTGAAAAAAGAAATAAACAAATGGGTATTTAAAAGATAAAAAAATAAAATAAAATAATTATGACTTCCAATGTAAATGAAAAAGGGGGCATTCCGAGAATTGAACTCGGGACCTCTCGCACCCTAAGCGAGAATCATACCACTAGACCAAATGCCCTTAGTTGTCTACAAGCAACAAATTAATATATTAAAACAATATAAATTTATTTTGCGTTAATGCGTATAAAGTTAAGTGGACACCACTTTCTCTCAATTTTCCCTCCAAAAATCTCCCCTTTTTTTCCCTCTCTGCACTCTGTCAACCCTAATCCTAATCCAACCCCTGCCCCAGCAATTTCATTTATTTTGATTCATATCTTTTACTCGTGCTTGCTTATTACACGGTTTGTAATGTGAAAAATGCCTCCGTTTTAGGGTTTTAATCTGAATTTGGCCTTCTTTTGTACTCCATTCAACTGAGAATGGGCGCTCTTCACGATGCTGATGGTCCGAATGAACCAATCAAAACAAACTCTAATGACGATTTTTCCCATGCGGAAACTCAGGTCTTTGATTCCCAGTTTTCACCGCCTCCATCGTCCGGTAATTGTTTAAATTTCTGATTTTTTTCCATTTTTTTTTGCTGACATATGTGCTAAAGTTCTGTGCTTTACAGTAATGTTTTATAAAAATCAGAAAAGGAGATTTTTTTTTTTTTATATTCTGACTGTTAATGAAAACTAAAACCTACGTCTGTGTTAGTTTCAGCGTTGACCTAGTATCTTTATTTTTGTAAAGAAAAATTGAGATTTGCTTCAGTTTGATTTTTTTACCCTTAGTTCACTTGGAGAAAATTTTGCACATTCGAGGGTTTCAATGTAGTGGTTGATTATTATTGTGGTGTCTTGTGCCTGGCTTTTTTTTTTCTCTCATCTCAAATTTAGTTTTTGTTTCCTTGGTGTGATAAATTGCAGATATTCACAATGATAGTTTGTTTTTGGATTTCTTTTTTTGTTTTCTGATTGTCCTTAAAAGATTTGGGTGAAAGAGTTGAAGATGGCAATGATGATCAGTTGCATTTTGAAGATGCATATGAAACTCAAGTAGTTGAAGATGGCAATGATTATCAGTTGCAATTTGAAGATGCATATGAAACTCAAGTAGTTGAAGATGGCAATGATTATCAGTTGCTTTTTCAAGATGCATATGAAACTCAAGTAGTGAGTCTTGCTGGTGAAACTCAAGTAGTGAGTCTTGCTGGTGAAACTCAAGTAGTGAGTCTTGCTGGTGAAACTCAAGCATTGAATCTTGGTGGGGAAACTCAAGAATTGAATCTTGACGAGGAAACTCTAACATTGAATTTTGAGAATGAAACTCAAGCATTGGATTGTTTTGATGGTATTGAAATTATGGGGACCCAGTTGTTGGATGTGTCCGATAATGAATTTGCCAATGATAGTGATAATGAAGGATGTGATAGAAATGAAGTTTTGGGTGATGGTGATGGCATTGTCGATGATGATTCAGCAAGAATAGGTAGCAAACAGTTACTAGAGAAAGAGAAGATGCAGTCCACCTCTGTTTGTGAACAAGGTGAGAAGGATATAAAAGAGAAACACGAGGCTTCGAATTTAGGTGAGTTATCTAATTTTTTTCTAGTGTAAATCTTACAAATGCTTTGTTTTTTTTATCCTAGTTCATTGCCTACCATCCAAAATGATGGATAGTGTGTGACAAAAGGGAAAGCGAATGAATTTTTTATTAGATGCCATTGGTCTGATATTTGGTTATTTTTTTTCTGTCTTCTGAATATTGATTCAATTCATTAAGGATTCAACTTTACTGGGTTATCTGTTAACACTCTGGGATTCAACCAACAATATCACTTGACACTTTTTACTTTTGAAATATAGTAAATTTATTGTGTACCATTATATTCAAAGTTGTTATTTCCTTCATGTCATTTAGGACCTCATGATTCTACTGCAACACCAGTTGTTCAAGTCACTCCACAACCAGAACCTGGTGCGTTATACTGAAAGTTCTAGATCATATCTTTAATGGAATTGTTATTTCTTTGGATATTTTTCCTCTTTGTACTCAATAAGAATCAATTGATGTTGTATGGAAGTCATTTGACTTTCTTCTTAGATGCCGTCCCAGATCTGAAGTTTTCTTTTGGTATTTATCTTCTTGTTTGCTCAGGATCTGTGCCCAGGTTTACTTCAATTCGTGCAGCATCTCTGCGTGCCTCAGGTCTAGCAGCTCGTAGTATGGCTTTGAAGGAAATCAGCAGTGAGTCTTGTTATGTCCTGACTAATGGTCTGTTTTCAGATCGAGATGCTGTTAGAAATAATGGTTTAGAACCAAAAATTACGGAGGAAATTGATCCCATACGTGATTTGAGAGACAGTGAGAAAGAGAAGAGCTTAAGAAATGGAAATAAGTGCAGAATTGGTTTTTCGGCAGTGAGAAAACTCTTTGCTGAGGATCCACATTCCACAGACAAAAGAATTTATGACAATGGTGATAACGCTGATGGAGGAGAAAACTTGCTACAGTTTCTGGATAATGATGGTGAGTTAGGTGGGCTAAGCTATATTGACTCTCAAGAGCCTGGAGAGTTGTCACAAGCTAATGCACTTAAATTTGTGGAAATGTTTATTGAGAATAGTACTTTGTTGGAGTTTGATCCTGAAGATAACTGTGGAAAGAGCACTGGGGGGAAATCAAAACCCGTTTCAACTGCGAAAGGGCCTCAAACTTTGGCCAAGAAATCCAATGGTAGAAGCACAGTTGGGAAAACAGGAATTTTTGACTGGGATGATAGCCGCGAGGATGAAGGAGGGGGAGATATCTTCTGTAGAAGGAAGAAAGAATTCTGTGATACTGGGCGCCATATGCAACGGCCTTTAACTGAACCCCAGAAGCTTAAAGAGAGATTGGATGCATACAGGGATTGTGTAGAACAAGCAGGGGCCCATGATAAAATTATGATTCGGTCTGCTTCAATAGTAACATTGCATAACATAAAAAAGAACGAAAATAAGGCAGAAGATGCTGTAATGAGAATTGAAAAGAACCTTGCAACTGAGTTTGATGAAGTTAATGCAGGATCCTCAAGAGGACAAATGGAAGCAGATGTTAATAAGATAGACTTGGCACAGATTTTAAATGTTGGTCCTGACACTCAAATGGCTGCTGAAGCTATGGAAGCCTTACTTTCTGGGGATGGAATTGCAAATCATGATGTTAATTGCTTCCAAAGCAACTCTGATCGCTTTGCTAAAGGTTCTTCTGGAGGAAAATCTAAGAATGGTGTTTCATCTAGGCCATCTTCATTGCAAAAGACGGTATGTTTTTCAGATGTTGGTGTTGCTACAAGACAAAAGAAGAAAACAAAAAGGAGTGGTGCTGAATTATGTAAAGGTTCTCCAGTTTCATTGGTGAAAAATTTCAAGAATATTAGGAAGAAATGTGACACAGAGCTGGAAATAATGAAAAAGAGAAGGGCTAAGTCAACAGCTAAAGGTAACTCTATTGTAAATGGAAGCAAAAATGCTGACAAAGTGCCTTCTGAGATTATTGTGCAGAGAGTTGAAGAAGGGGCTCTGGAGAGCAGCCGATCTAAAGAGATTAATGGATGTCAAATAACTGCAACACGAAATGCAGGTCACTCAATTAAAAAACAGAAATTAACAGGGGAACTTAGTCCTTCTACTCCCATTGCTTGTAGAACTCGGCGTTCCATGTTAGCTAGTCAATCGAAAGGGGCCAACCATATACCTGATAATTGTATAGAAGATGCCAACCATCTGATGGAGGCTGGTGTCCTTGAAGAGAATAGAGCTGGTAGAACAGATGTTGAGGCATCTGAAGTGTTGCATGCCAAAAAGAAACATTCTAAATTGATTTCCAATCAACCTGGAGAAGTTGAAAATCCCAGGCCAAATCAACCTGAGGGATTGGATCAAGAATTAACAGCTATGAGTACTGCTGTTAATACATTTAGGCATCCTAGAGGAAGAAGATCTTGTCGAAACTTGTCAGGTCAGGTCAGTGGATATGATAAGTTAGATGCTCAATGCAAACTATTCCTTCACCCAAAAGACATCCGACAGTCTGTCACTGGGCACAAAAGGTCAAGGAGTAATGCTAGAAGTACTTCTGTTAATTTAACCATGAAAAGGAAGACAAGATCATCTGTACATGCTTGTGCAACTTTGTCTTCTCTGGACAGAAGTATGGAAGGAAAGCTGTTAGAGAAAAGCTTAAATAAACCAGGTCCAAGGGATGCTTCGCGTGATTGTGATTCTGATGAATTGAATGGGAAAGTGAAATTTACAGATATTACGCGGCAGAAAGCACTAAATCGCTCTGCCAGAAAGAGTGTTATAGAACCCCAGCCATCTGCTGAAAATGCTGAAATGAATAGCAGGTCAGATAAATCTCCTAGAGAGCAAAGTAAAGCATCTGATTCAGCATGTACTTCTCCCCCAGTTAACTGTTTGACTCCTGTAAATGCCACATCACCTGTTTGTATGGGCAATGAATATTTTAGGCAATCATGCAAGAACCTGTCTAAATCATGCCTTGTGAAAGAACTCAGTATGTTAATTGCCACAGAGCAAGAACCTATTTCTCCATTGAAAGAGTTGAGGAAGAGGAGAGATATGACTAGTATTCGAGTTTTGTTCAGCCACCACTTGGATGAGGATATAATTAAGCAGCAGAAAAAGGTATTTTATTTTGATTTCATTAGCTTGTTTGAGCTGATTACATGAGCTCATTTTACTAGTCTCTTTTTCTGTTGGTCTTGTGTCACAGATTTTGGCTCGCCTAGGAGCTTCCGTGGCGACTTCAATTACAGATGCAACACACTTTGTAACAGATAATTTTGTGCGCACAAGAAATATGTTAGAAGCAATTGCTTCTGGCAAACCAGTGGTGACACATTTATGGCTTGAGAGCATTGGACAAGTCAAGGTTCACATTGATGAAGAAGCTTACCTACTCCGTGATACTAACAAGGAAAAGGAGTTTGGCTTTAGCATGCCAGCTTCTTTGGCACGTGCACGCAAGCATCCACTCTTACAAGTAAAATATTTAGTTAATATTAGTTATTCTGTTGCACGGGCTGTTATTTATTTATTTTCAATTCACTATAGCAATTTTTGTCCAGGGTCAAAGAGTTCTGATTACCCAAAATATAAGTCCCAGTAAAGAAACAATTTCAACTTTGGTTAAAGCAGTCCATGGTCAGGTATGTGGTTTTCCAGGTGGTTCTTTCAAATCTGTTTATCTGTGGTATGACAGCATCAAGCTTCTTTTCTTTCCCTTTTCTGAAGTTGTTTCTCAATAGCACAACCCTCGATCCTGATTTCTGATGCTGAAATGCTTTTCAGGCAGTGGAGAGAATGGGGAGATCTGCTTTGAAGGATGATAAAGTCCCAGATGATTTGTTGATTCTTTCTTGTGAAGAAGATTATGAAATCTGCAAACCTTTCCTTGAAAAAGGTTAGGAATCTATAGTCTAATATTTCTCTCAACATACATGCTGCAGGCTTCTGGCAGTGAATTTTTTTACCACCTCCTTATACTTGCAGGGGCAGCTGTTTACAGTTCAGAGCTACTACTAAATGGGATAGTTGCTCAGAAGCTGGAGTATGAAAGGTATTGTTACAGGTTTATTATTCATTCATTTTGAATCTTAAAACCAATCATGCTGTTAAATTAATTTTCCTTTGTGATTGTTAGGCTGCATCCTACAACAATATATTGGTGGTCAAATAGATGGATGGTCATGTTTGAAATTCACATCAATGTCAAAGTATTGAATTACATTTTGGCTGAAGAATGTTTAGACTTGTTTCTTTCCTAACACACATATTTTACACGACAGGTATCGTCTCTTCTCGGATAATGTTAAAAGAACGCGTTCTACCATTTGGCTGAGACAAGATGGCCTTAAGTTTCATCCTGTGACAAAACTTAAATAGGAAGGACATCTACCCCCTTCCAATCTTTGTTCTGCTGCAGCTTCTGTAAATTTTTCATTAGCTGGGTAGTGATCTGTAAATATCATGACTTTTTCATAGCTTTAGTTTCCCTTCTCATTATAGAATGTAAATAATGATCTATTTCTTCTTTATTTATTTGGTTTTTGATGATGTTATGTTTCTTTTTGTGAGCAGATAGACTATATTGGAGCGCGGTTTTCAGGTGATGAATGGGACAATAATTACCCAGATAATTTTTTTAACTGTTCCATAAAATATTTTGTCTATTAGTTGAAGCCTTGAAGGATTTTCGTAATTTTCAAAACAAGACGTGTGGACCAATGGTTCAATGCCCACAAAGAGAACTTTTAGCTTTTTATCAGGTGACAAATGTTAAACCACTGAATAAGAGGTGTGGAAAGGAGACGATGCTTTTATATTTAATACGTGACTTATCTTCATTCAACATGCCATAATATGGATCAATTACAAAATTTAACTTGGATCTTTGCCCCCTCTTCACAAATGATTCTTCTTTGGACTTCGGAGCAACAAATATGAAAATCACCAATTCATAAAGCAAATGAACGGTCTAAAATGGCAGGACCTTGTTTCTCGCAATCTGGTATTTTGTCAGACCGGGCTAGAGCCCACCGCGGAAACCCGAAAACGCCAGGTGAAATACTGAATATACAATGAGTTTAGGCCCATAGCAGTACCAAAACCCAAGATTGATGAAAACAATATTGCATAAATGGCCTTCAGATGAAGCTGCAAAATTATTACAAGGTTTTGTCAAATCCATTCATAAATAATCTGAAGTAAAGCTACACTCAATATAAAGAGATACGATTGAGAGCATCCACTGCAAAGCTGAAACAATGTTTACATTATGCACGACAGAGCTACTAAGATAGCATTACTCACCATAGTATAAAATAGGTGGACAATTATGGCCACAAGGGCGAACTCAAGAGCTGCATACGTCCATATATACTCCTTGATTGCTGTGAGTCAAACAGATCAATACTGGGACAATCACAACTAATACAGAAGCGGCATAAATTTTGAGGGCTTGTATGTACCTAGAATCACTGCAAAGATAGACGATAAAAGTCCCAAGGTAAAAGCAAATGGTGCTGCAAGTATGATTGCTTGAGTCTTCATGTCATGAATCTGCAAATCATAAAACATACAGTTAATAATGTCACAGCAATATCATGTCAAGGAGTTGATCTTGTTTTGTCCTTTCTATTCCCTAGTTAAATCTAAATGAGTTTTGATCATATATAAGTTGTACCTAAAAGAAACATCAACTTGATTGTTCTAAGTTTTCTCTAATAGCAAAAGGGCATACCAATAATTGCTCAAGGAAGAAGAAGTAACATATTGTGCTAATCAAGACAAGCACCACAAAATCTTGCCAGGCACTGCATAGGTAAATTGTAAATGAAGTTAGCAGAAAAAGAAGGGCAGCTCCAGGGAGCCAAATGCTTGTTAAAAAAGATAAGAAAATAAATTTCTGATAGCGATTGAATGCCCAAGAGCTGAAACAAAGATTGACACAAATTCAATGTTGAAAAAGATGCCAAAACTAAGCATGAATTTCTGCTGAAGCCAATTCCCAAATTGTCTGTTGATCATTAAGTATGACTAATGCTAACACTATTACATACAAATCCGTGATTCTGACATTAAATTACCTTACTGATTGAGAATTCAAACTCTGTTGACTGCGATTGAGCCTATTGTCCCTTTGCGCAGAGCTTGACACCCGAAGTAAAGTTACAGGTAGGTTTTTAACCTCTTGCCCACAGACATCACAATTTTTGTTACCTTTAGTGGTAAACCACTTGATTGCACATTCTTCATGTAAAAGTCTAAGGGCACCTTTGCAACTGCATTCCATTTTGAGTGTATTTCCTTCTTCACATACATCAAGACAGATCCTGCACACTGCTTCCTCTTCGGCAATCTCCTCATCATTATTTTCCATGGGAGCAGGAACTATTTGATCTAATTTACCGGGAAGCAAGTTACAAGGAGATTCATGGAGCAAATGGCAACAAGCAGAGAACTATTAACATAATAAGTTTTCACTGTCTGCATATAGGGACTTGGCCCATTAGTCTATAATCAGTTGACCAAACCAAAGCACGAGTGAACAACCATGATTTGTCAATTTCGGACCCTAGTGGATGTCCAAAAAAACTTGGCCACGCAGCTTAGAATTAATTGATCTACTTAGTGAATGCATCAAGAAGCTTAAACAAAAAACTTCAGTGGATCTCAACTTGAATGTATACAAACTAAAACGAGCACTAAAAATTTCAATTGTTAATGACTTTGAAAGTGAAAAAAATAACATTTTTTGATTCAATTCACTGAAAGACAGCAAAGATGAAACAATTAACTTATGAGATCAAGTTATTGTAACAAGAAAAACGAGTGTTTGGCATTGCATACCATCCCTGGTATCTTTCTGGATATACTCTGTATGATTAGCAAACGATACCGCTCTTACAATAACAATGTTTCTTCCAGGCATGGACAGGGACCTTGAAACCACGGCATGTGATGCTCCTTTCTGCACGAAATTGAAGATAGCTATCTTACTACTCATTCAGTTTTATACGTCACCAGCTTGCAGAACTTCTCTCTCTCTCTCTCTCTCTCTCTCTATATATATATATATATATATATATATATCAGAACCTTATTGCATAAAAAGCATAGTGTGTTAATTAAACTACAATATTGCCCCTAGTCATCATCATCATACAAAGAAAAAACCTTTGATTAGCGATGGAGAGTGCATAAGTATTCCGTCATATTGGAGGCAACAATGATATTGGTTCCAACAAGTTGTGCCAGAGGCATATTTGCCGCTTTAGTATGAATATGAGAAATGATGTCTTAACAGACAGCATTTTTTGCAGAACAGCTTTTCTAAGAAAGGTACAGTATATTTTGTTGAATAACCCATGATCCTGAGGCCAAATAATGATTATAGCCTGAAACAGAAAAAGTTATAAATTTGAAGTACGTAATACATAACTTATGTATAACTTACATTTACTTTATGCTGTTCACCAGACGTCCTTGCCGAAGCAGGCATGGGAATGGATGGGGACAAGTTTGATGCAGGTGTAACAGGAAGAGATGTACATCTTTCCCTAGAAAAAGCAGATTTGATACTGGCTACAATAGGACTTTCCGGCACTGTTTGAGGTTCAGAACTGAGGAGGGAGCTTCTTTCACCATCAGATACAACACTTTTCTTCTTAAAGCTTAAACCCCTCAAGAAGCCTCCTGGTGATGAACTACCTTTATAGGAGCCTTGAGACTGGAGTGGACCCTTTCCATTTCTACCACTAGCAAAACCTACTGGTCTAGGAGGTATTTGAAGTGAAAGATCTAAGCGCCTTCCACTTGGTCCAGGATTTGAGGTCTCTTCCTTTGAGGGGTCCAGAATTTGGATATCAGTCTGCATGTAACAAGCATTTAAACACACCATCTCAAGTCATTTTGGATATAATCTCCCATACAATAAGGGTATGCTGTTCGCAAGTCCAGCACAAAAAGATGCATGAGATGAAAATCACTAGTTCATATTCCTTTGTTGGTTGCGAGATAATTTACTGCTCTTTCAGCCCTAAGTTTATCAAGTTCCTTCTTAACCATTTACAAGATTTTCCTTCATCTCATTCTCCAGATTATAATGTAATAAAGGCCAATGGTAATGGTTGCCATAAGTTGAGACCCAAAGCGAACTTTGATGACCAAATTGGTGTTTACATAATTATTTCTTGCTACTTTAGTATTTCTGATCCAACAAGATTACATTTTAGATGATAAAATTTCGATTTAGTAAGACACTTAAAAACCCAAATGGTGTCTTCAGAGAAATTGCCTAAAAAGTACTTGGACATTAGACTTTGTATTAGCAAAGAATCAATTAACTCAAGTTACTCACCAAGATTCCCTGAAGAGAGTACATATTTATCAATCGACCGATAAAACAAAAAGGAAAATAGTTCATTCACTCCTTGACAACATATCCAACAAATTTATCAAAACTGAACATCAATAATCTCAAAAAAAAAAAAAAAACCTTTAAACATATAGAACTAACTTACGAATAGCACAGATATATCACCATAATCTCTAACAAATCAATACCAATACAAGTTCATACAATCATATACCCACATAAAAGAACAAAACTTGAAACTCTTTAACCATCTATTAGCTTTAAAAGGAAGTAAAAAAACAAAGCCAACCTTTAAAGAATAATCCCTACATTCAATCAAACAAAAATAAATGAACAAATAGTGAAAATACAAACATCAACCTTGTGAGAAACCTCAGCGGCAGCAGCTTCGTTAGTGACTGCTTGTGCTTGAGTAGTTGAGTGCATTATAACGCTCACAATCTTCTGAGAAACACAGAATTAGAAAGAACTTTTTTATTTTTTATTTTTTAGATTTTTTATGGGGAGAAGAAACAATTAGAAAGTTGGAATAAAGTGGTAGAAGAATTGCAAAAGCCCCAACAAGCATATAATATTAAAGACATAAAAATTAAAAAATATATATTATTATTAAAAAGGGTAAATTAAATAATAAGATATGAGATTTATAGAGGAGACAAAGTATTACATTATATTTTTGTTATTTGAGTATATATAAAATTTATAATAAATTGAAAAATTAAACAATAAATTAATTTAAATTAAATAACTAAATTGAAATAAGAGAGAACAAAGACGGCTTCTGACTGACGGTGAAGTCATCATCACTTGCGAGATTCATTATCGCATTGGGTATTATCGTCTTCTTACCGCAACCCAGCTGACAGCTACTTTACACTTTCTCTTTTAATTTTTTCAATACTCGCGGATATTTTTAGCAAATTATACTCGCTTTAATAAGACGACGCGTGTCCATCTTATCATTTGCTAACCATTAAAATTATTTTTCCAAGATAAGCAAATGAGACGCGTCCACCTGCCTACTGCTTCTCATGATTTATTTATTTTTATAATGTAAAAGGGGATGTGCTATTGACTATGTAATTAAACAAACATCATTTGCGATTTAGTGCTATCATTTTTTTTAAACACCGATATTCAGTCATATATCTATTATATAATAATACACTAACTGGATATTTATTATTGTATATAATACATCAAATAGGATTATATTGGATGAGCTGATACTCTCACAAAAATAAAAAAAAAAGATAAATATTTATAATGCTTTAAATATTTATCAAGACTTAAACCCTCTTACTCAAATAAGATGGTGCATATATACATAAACTTTGTTATCTAAATAAGCAATTGGGTGTCTAAATGATATTTTAAATTAAATAATTACTTTTTAAGATCATCATAAATTTTTCTTAAAAAAAAAAACGATCATCATAAATTAAATTACTAATTATTATGTATTTTAGTTTATTTTATCACTAATATTCGAAATAAGTACTTGAACTTCCTTTAAAAATATATGTATATATATATATATATATACACACAAAATAAAATTTTTTGCGATATTAAACTATGAAATTGCAAAATTTCTATTCTCTTCGGCCTTGCGAGTAGCATTGGTAATTGGTTTTTTTTTTTGGTCTTTGTTTTTTTTTTTTTTTAAGAAAGTAATTAAAGAGAGGATCAAATTGTGTTGATGGGTAGGTCCAAGAAGTCACTATTAAACTAAAAGTTGTAGCAAAAATAAACCCAAAACTAACCTAGATATATTATCATATCATATGCACCAAACTTCACCAAATTCAACACTGTAACCTTTTGTTTTATTCTAAATTATCATAACTAATCATATATCTACCTGATAAATACACAGATTTATATTTGAAGGAAACTTAAAAAAAAAAAATTACGAAAAGAAAAAGTATTGAATTTGTAAGCATTTTTGTATTCCCTTTCGGGTAATGTGAGTGATGTGACTCGTATTCAGTGTATCTATCACTCACACGGCCACGGGCTCGCGTCTACGATGTTATATCTGAGCCGTACAACTCAATTGGAAATACACGGCTGACGTGCTGCCAGCACAACACAAATTACTGTTACCTAACAATACGCCGCCGTTTTCTTCTTCAAGAGGCTAGCCGCCGGGTTCTAATCCGGTCGGTTAATTTTAGGTTTTTGTAAATCTTTGTGTCGAGCGAAAATGAAGTTTCTGGATTGGTACTTGAAGATTGCAGTTGGGGCAGCTCTAATTGGATGTTCAATGGAGTTGTTCATGATCAAAACCGGTTTCTGTGTGAGAAAAATCCTTTCTTTTTTCATTTTTCCTGCATTTTTCTTTATACTTATTTCTATGTTTCGTAATTTTTGTACGACGAGAAAACAAAAACCTATTAAATTGTCATTAGATTCTATGCAAATGAATACGCCCGCGTTTTTTATTATAGGTAATTGAAAGCTCTGTTGTTTATGTTGGTTGTCTTGTTTGTGTTCTGGTTCTTGAACTTGGTTATTCATCTTGAAATGTTTTAAATTTGCCATAAATTTGGTCGGTTTTACGGTTAATTTTTATATTACATTTGTAAGTAGTTGAAATGGTACTTGTACAGTAGCACATTGTTTATCCGCCCTTTGGTTTCAAGTTAAAAGTAGTGCTAGATGTGAATGCTTAAGCCTGTTGAATTCGGTGTTGTAGGACTTTGGACAGTAAGGATCTTTGCAAATTTAGACTGCATTTATTATTGAAGTGAAAGATGAAGGATCATTGTTGTGAAATGTTTTCGCTGGTTTATCTTTTGTGCCCTGATCATCAAGAGCATTTATCAGATTTGATTGATTCTCTTATTGGAAGTCAAGCTCATGTGTTCTGGCCCTGCAGATGACAAAGTAACTGTTCTGGAGTCAGAGAAGCGGGCTTGGGAAGCTTCCCCAGAAGCTCAGGCAATCAGAGAGGCTCTTAATCCTTGGAGAAATCGTGATGCCGAAACAAGAAAAAGTTTATAATTCATTTATTTCTTGAGGATGCATTTTATAAGGTTTGTCTCCTCAGCGACTTATATGTTAGAAACATGAAATTTGTTGTTCAAACATTTACTGGGTTGAACAAACAGCATCGACAGCTAACAAGAATAGTTTGATACATACTCTTTAGAGTTAGTTAGGGTATATTTGTTGTTCAATCCTCTGAGTTCTGTTAATTGGTCGGTCAAATTTAGAATAGGCCGAACATATATTTGGCTTGTGTGGCGAAGCAATTTTTGGTCATGATATCTATCTTAGGGATGAAACATGACATTGGCTGTTCCTGGCTTGCCGCATCATCACTGATTTAATTGACACTGGGTGTATTAGATGGATGATAAGTGTATCAACCTTTGCATAAAAGAAATGTGCTGCCCAAGTTTTCTTACTTGTGACCCATTTATACTGATAATTATTTTTAAAAAGTAATTATATCTTTTTTGGGTATTCATCAAAAAATGAAACAATAAAGCTGTCTTCCCGGAGGCATTAATGTCCAATCTCTAAGCCAAGGTCACTCGCTAAATTGACAGTACCTATATGCAATAATGCCTAATTCCATATTTTGGTAATCATAAATATGGAGACTGATTAATCTTTTGTATCTGATTTTGCAGGCAGAAAAGAATCTGATCATAAGGCTCATATCTTGATGAATATGGATCCATATTCATCTTCTGTAGCTGGAAGGCGAATTGTTAGTTGATACTTTGACATTCTTTGGTGAAAAAGTGAGACTTACACCTTATAAAATTTGAGATTATATCCATCCATGGTATTACTGTTGTATTTTCATCTTTCTTGGGAATGCAAGAAGCACTTTCCTTATCATATACCCATTGGATCTTTAACGATGGGTGATTTCTCAGTAGTTTTAGAACTTAAACTCGCCACTTACTTTCTGAAGTAAATTATAGAAAAAGAATTGAAGAATTTTGATAGTCAAAATCTTAAAATCACCAAGTCATAGTTAGCAACACTTCTTGGACTCTGTATCCATGAAACTCCTAAAAGATTTTAGAGCGAACCATCAACACCTTCCCCGGGAAAATTAGTTTGTACACAGAATCAAATATTACTGCTAGCTCTGCAAATGACCTCCTATACATATAAACAATGTAATGCATATGACAATTGGACTGTGTAATACCACAGGATTTTGAACTGCTGCTGTTCAATGCACCATATGTCCATCAATACTGCCGACACGATTGCTTTGCCAGCTTCATTGGCACTAGGAAATGTTTTAATAAGTCAATATTGTCATCGAGGCAGGTAAATATACGCATCTTTATTTGATTCAACAATCAGCTTTGACCATGTAATCGAAATCTCTTGTTTCAGGAAGCTGTATTGTTGATATAGAATAGAAACAGTGAGTGGACGGATATAAGTGGATCTAACACTTCGGGGTATTAGATTAAGTGCTAATTATGATGTTAATAATCATCATTAAACGCATTGAATGTGATGTCCCAGCGTGCGTCGGCGGAACCCAGAACGCTTGGCCAAGCATTAGTGCATTGCACTTAAATAAAAGAGAAGTGGTTGAAGAAGTAGGTTATTAATTACCAAGATCAGGAGGGAATTTACTTTTCCGTTACTTTTTTTTTTTTACCTCTTTCCTCTTTTATGTACAGTGATTGTCAGTGTAATTTAGGATCTCTTAAGCAACTTATAGTGGGTTGATTAGAAGTAAATCAAGTTCTTTCAGTAATCATATTCAAAATTCTACACTTTCTACATCTTCTTACAAAGGTCCTCAAGAAAATTACGAGATCAAGATTTACTTTTGACTAAACATGTATTAAGAGGGTAATCAACTTAACTAGGATACTTTATAACAAGTTGTAACTTTTGGTTTTGACAAACTTGGAGAACTTGAGTCATCTTGTCGTCAAATTGGCGTTATATTTACATGAGAACTTTATGATTAATTATTAAATGTGGCCACATAAAAAATAAAATCTATGGTTATTAATTTTTACGGCTAAAAATTAGCAATGTGATGCGAGTGACACTGAAGCTAGCTAGCTAGCTAGGTTCATTACATCTTTATATACATTATGGGCATAGTCATTCTATAAGTTATGTTCCAGTAAGTTTTATTTAAGTGGACTATATAGTTTATTATACGATAAATATTTAAATATGTGATAAAATTTTGTAACATACCATAAATTGTACTAAAATTTAAGTGGATTATATAGTTTATTATACGATGAATATTTAAATATGTGATAAAATTTTATAACATATCATAAATTATATTAAAATTGTAAATTAACTAAATAGTATTACAATAACAATAATGCTCAATAGATGATAAATTACGTAATTCATTAGGTAATCTCCATTGTCCATAATGTCTACTTTAATAATTGCTTCTTATCAATAAACCCCACGAATTTAATGGGTTTTCAAGACAAAACTTAAAGAGTTATCGATTGATTGATAGATCACATAGTATTATGTCTTGTTTTTACATTTGCGTGTGTAATTATATATCTTCTTGTTCTTCCACAAAATCAAGAACCAAGATTTGGGAAAAAGAAAGGCAATGGATGGATGACATGAAACCCACCAATAAAATGGAGTTTCATGGAATTTCAAGCAAGAAGAATTATATAACCTACCACACCTTTTAACTAGAAAGGTAAATATGAAAATGATATGAAAAAGAAAAAAATTGAATGTGGGTGTAATCATCACCCTGATCACATCAATGAATAATAACAAGTTTTGCAAACCATACAATAAAGACCATGTTGAGAGATCGATCAGAACTCATCACCAAAATTCATTCTATTAGACAGTGAAATCAAGTTTCATTCATTTTCCTCTAGAAATAAATGGATATCAAGAACGGGGTGGATGTGTCTTCATTCCTTCTGGTCGAGGAAAGTGCGGATTCTGAGGTTGATTCTTTAACGCGCGACATGTGTCGCCACGACATCGGCGTTGTGGCCGGAGATGAAGATGATGCTGAGTCATGTAGCTGTGATACAATTGAAATACAAGATGTTCTGCAAGAGGGTTTTGATTATGATCATGATGACGATGAAAATTTCATTGAAATTGGTGATGGAGATGATCAACAACGTCAGTTAAGTCTGAGTAGCTGCAAAATGTGGTGGCAATTTCCAGATGCTGCTACTGGCTTGGGATATGTTTCCACAGAGCAAGGAGAAGAAGAATATTCAAGCTGGGGTGGAATCAATAATATCAGTAGAAAGGTGAAAGATGAAATGGAAGATCGGCTTTTTTGGGAAACATGCATGGCTCTAGGGTATCCATGAATCTTATTCTTTTATCATATCTCATGTTCCTTTTTTTCCCCAGATATATTAGCATACAAGAACATGATGATTAAAGTTATTTCCATACACCATTTTAAGTAAACTAGTTCATGCACAAAGTTTTTACTGATGAAATATTATAGAAGAAATATGAATTAGAATAATATAGTGGTTTATTTAGGCAAATACAAGTTCATTAAATGCTGTGTTTTGTGATGATGCTATTGATACCTTCTTTTCTGTAACAACTACGTTTTTATAGATGTACATAATAAAGATATGTCTATTTGAGTGAAGATTATTTATATTTATAAAAAAGTTAATGTAATGTTATATAAATTAAGCACATATTTGAGTCAATATTTGAACTAATTATCGTCATTCAGGTCTTCTTACTTTGAATTATCATGTCATTTTCACAGGGTTTTTTTTAATCTACACAAATTTGTACATCTTTGACATCTTAATCTCAAACTTGCGATAAGGAATCACTCTAGAGATATTTAATTGCTAGAAACCAAAAACTAAGTAGATCCTTAGCCCCATAAACCTATAATATTCTTACTTTAATTTCTTCTAATTAACATTCATGATTAGAGCACGTTGTGAACTCTTATTTGTGAACGGAGGAATCAAGTTGAGGGGACAAATGCATGATAATCTCGATGTTTGGTGCATATTTTGTAAGGTAGTTGAAACGACGACACAGTTAAGCAAGAGAGTGATAGATCAGTCCAATGACTTTGACATTTTGTGTTTCCATGGAATTAATCATGACTACTCCTAATTTAATTTAGTGGGTAGAATAATATTGATGTATATATCGCCAAAATTGATTGCAAAGAAAAAGCAGCAAACAAATGAAATTACAAAGTTACATCATCACTTTCAAACATTAACAGTGAGCAATCTGCAGCTTTCCTAGCTGATAGATGATCGCTGGAGATACAAGAGATTGAGAAATATTAATAGCTTAATTAAAACTTTCGGGCGTAAATATTCACATGATTTTATAAAAGACTTTATACTTTAATATCAATCAGTAATTAAATTATAGAAGTTCACACTTCACACAATTTCATATGGCATACTAATCATGTGCAAGAAGAACCTTGGCTGAATAATTAGGTTTCAAGGATTTTCAAATGACCGATTATGTTAAGGAATCAATATCAAGACAAGACAGCATCATTTAACTTTGACAAGTTGTCTTTCTTTCTTTTTTTTTTTGGTGTCCTAATTTCACAATAATATAGCTTAAAATCATGACGAAAAATAATGATGCGGTAGCTTAGCTTGCATATATTAATCTAATCAAAGATGATAATTAATTGGAGAGATTGGGCGACCTACTCCATGTTTTGATTTCATTTAAATAAAATACTGCTTGCAATTAGAGTGTTAATGAACCTTCTTAATTTCTTTAGTTCTAGTGGGTGGCATTGGCAATAACTTAATACCGTGTTTTCTTTTCTTTTTAAAGTCAATATAGTGAATTTCAGGAACGATATATGTCTATATGAAAAATTGCAATCCAAATCAAATAAATGATATTGAAGCCTTAGGGTTGGATAAATGTAAGTTATAAATTTTTTTCGGCAAATCCTAAATCTAATGAGGAGATTTTATTAAATAAACAAAGAAAAGACAGACTTTTAGTTAGAGGGACATAATGAATATGCATTCTTACTCCTTAAAAAAAAATTAAAGATAAAAAAAGCTCAAAAAGAAAAACATGCATGCAGTACAATGAAAACAATCTTATGCCTAACAACATTCATGCAGTACGATGAAAAAAATTAATAAAAAAATGTAAGTTAAAATGATTATGAATGGTCATATAATAGGAAAAAGCATTGTAAAATTAAATGTCATGTGGTAAAATCATAATATGTATTGTATATGCCTTACAATAATAATCGAACTAATTAATCTCATCCCCAATCATCAAATTAGCTTCTCCATTTTAACAAGATCAATTATATTTCACTTACTTGAGCAGTTGAGCTTGATGTTAATTTTAAGGAACCGTGAATCTTCTTCCACACACCAAAAAAAAAAAATCACTTGCCCTCTTTGAATGTTCAACTAATATTTCATCGATATAACGAAAACAAGCATTTGCGGTCGAGCAAAAAATTGCCATAAGAAAAAGAATTTTCCTTAGTAAATGTGCATATAACAAGCTCCATCTCTGATCGTAATAGAGAATATGCGTTTCTGTCTGGAGATTTAATGCTTCAATAACAAAATAAATATGGCATGTGAAAGGGATCAATTTTATTAGGGGTATTAACACTGTCATCGTCTGAGATTTACACAAATTATAATTTAACGATGACTTTAATTTTAATTATATTCTTACATTTTATATTTAATTTAAAAGATAAAAGAGACCTTTCTCATTAAACTATGTTAGTCATTTACATTATAAAAAAATATAATTTTAAAAATACTTTTGTTATTTAAATTAAGTAGAAAAAGTGATAATATAATTAAAATTAAAGTCGTCGTTTAAATATAATTTTTTATAAACCCCCGAAGAAGATTGTGTTAATATCCCTTTATGAGAAGATGATTAAAAATTATCTTAAAAAAGAGTTAGAGTCAAGCCAATAAATAAGGGACATGTTGTGAAGTTGTGGAGGCGAGAAAAAGTTAAAAAGCACAAAGGAATAGGCGGACGTTGCGGCTTTGAAAAGCCACCACCATAGTAGCCAACACAAAACCTAGGGCACCATAGCACTCATTGTGTGGCGTTGAAGCACCTGCATCCTAAGTTGTAACTTCTCAATGCCTAAATACTGGTGTTACGGTGCTGGAAATTGTAATCGCAATGCTACAGCGCCTAGAGATTGGCGCTATAGCAGTAATGGAATTTATCCTAATTTTAACTCTATTAAATTGTTTCAAACACCCTATTTTAGTTTCAATTTAGGTTAGGGTTAACTTATGACACATAGATTATATAAGAACTTTGTTTTTGTCTTAAGAATGCATCACAATAGATCATAATAACATAACACATAATTGAGAAAGCAATTATTATAATCCATTATAGAAAAAAAAAATTTTAATTTTGTAATTTTTATAAAAATATACTTTGTGAATGTTTAATGATTTAATAATAAAAAGTATAGATCTTAAATTATCTAACCAATTATTAAGTGTTTAGTAATTCAATAATAAAAGATATAGATCTTGATTTATTATAGACTAAACTAATTATCGAATTACGTACATTATTATATTTTTTCTTCTACTTTTTTTTAATAATTTTTTTAATTATTTATTGCAATATTCATATTGACGTAGAGCGCTTCCGTTAAATGCCATTTAATTAGAGAATGTTATGATACATGTATTTTTTCCCCCTTTTTTGTTTAATCGTACATGTACTTAACTTTTAGCAAAATAAGCATTGACTGGTCTCCCCCATTAACTTTGTCCGGAAGCTTAATATTTAGTTCAATAGAAGCCACCTGGTGGTTCTAACTAAGTTATCTGTATGATTCCTTATATCAGATGTTGTTCGATTTGCATTTAAATTTAATTTCGTTTTGTTTTTCACTCACCCTCTGCCATATACTTTTAAGAGTTGGTAGAAGTGATTTGTTCTAGCAGCTAATTCAATCGTTTTAAATTTTTTTTTTTATATATATAAATGAATTTTAAGAGTAAGATCAGTAAGAGTGTTGGACTCTTTCCTAATAAACCAACGTCCTTGTTTCCTTTTGTTTAATTTCTGTTGCATTTCAGGCCGTGGAATGCAATTACATATAATAAGTGTTGCCATCTTATTATGAAATTTAATGGTGATTTGATGCTGTAACCAATTTATTGATAGTGGGTTTAAATAAAAATTAATGAAATGGGTTTGCAAATATAATGAAGTGAAATACAGTGTTGCATGTCGCTTTTTAATTAAGCTCAATTAGTTAACACAGGAAAATAAAAATACCGAGAAGTGGGACAAGTCAAATGAACTTCTTTTTCTGAGTACAATTTGAGATGTTTTAAAAATCCATCTTACCTGTTTCTACGCAACAATTTTAATGGGTTGTTTATGGGGAAAGGCAGATCAGTAACCCTGTATAAAAAGGGTGCCATGCTTTATCAATTTTAGTAAAACATTTCAGGCTTTCAGGACACACACACAACACTGAGAGATGAAGGCCAGCTTAATTTTTATTCTGGTCTTTGTAATAGCAGTAACAGGAATTTGCGATGGAGGGGGGATGAGGAAAATATTTTACCAGTAAAGCTGCCCTGAGGCTAAGGCTATTGTGCAAAACATCATCTGGAAAATTGTAGCAAGCAATTTTACTTTGCCAGCCAAATTCCTTTGAATGCATTTTCACGATTGTTTTGTTAGGGTAATTCATTCCTCGATATATATAATATCTATTTCTATGTCCAAACATGCATAACTGAGAACACTTACATATCCGACCTTAATTTTAGAGAATCTTTTTGCACGGTCATAACCTATTCATTTGTTATGTTAATATTTGTTAACAATCAATCCTCAACTTTATGTTGCTGGGAATTTTGGGGCACTGGTCTTCGTTCACAAGTACACAAAAATTGTGAAGATTATATAAAGTAATAAATATAATAATTAAATACACAAAACACAAAAATATATATGATTCAATAATTTATCTATATTCACAATAAATTAAAAAAATTTAACTTAATTTATTATTAATGAGTATCAATAAATTATTCAAGACCATAAAAATTTTAAAAGAAATTATAAAGAATATCTAATAAACTAAAATGTTAAGAATTTACATAACATTTTTGTGTGTATTCAGTACTTAATTACTCCCTAGATTTTTTATTCTCTCTCATAGTGATGCTTTCAATTGATCGTCATCATATTGGTTTTACAAAAGTTTATATAAACTCTTAAGCATCCATAAAAAACTTAAATGTACTTGAAATAAGAGTTCACGTGTATTGGAATTCAAAATTGATTTAAACAAATTTAATCATACTTAAAACGAAAAATACCAAAAATCAACATTGCAGCGCTGCTGCGGCATCGAGCTAGCACAGCAGCACCAAGTTACTGCCAGGCTTTGCACCGCGGCTTGGCCTTTTCAACGCCAAAGCCTGAGAATGCGTCCTTCATGCATTCTATTCCCCTCTTTATCTTCGGCTCTTCGTTTTACTTTCTTGTTCATCAGTCCAATGCGTTCTCGACCTCGTGTCGTCTCCTCAATGGTCTTTAACTCAAAATTACACTTAAACACGATTTTATACTACTAAATTCTAGCAAACTCTTCATTGATTCAAAATTACTTATAAGCTATCAAGGATTAATTCACTCCACATCACATGCTTAATTACTTAGCGGTGATTTAGTTAAGTTTTTGCATAGACTTAACTCTACTAATGATTTCTAAAATTTAAATTTAAAATTATTACAAAAAATATTTTAAATTAAATACAAACTTTGATACCAAAGTGTCAGTGATCTCTGATATTATGGTATTAGCAATTTATTAATATTACGATGTTAAAGATTTATTGATACTGTGGTATCAGTAATTCATTGATACCGTGATATAGGAGAATCACTAATATCACGGTGTCAACGATTTATTGATATTATGGTATCAATAATTTGCTGACACCATATATAGTGTCAATAAATTTCTAGTTCGAACATCACTGACACTATAAAATAGTGTCAGTGAAACTCTTTACTGACGTTATCTTAATATTAGTGAATGTCATTTTTGTAATAGTATTTTAAGTTAAACTTATATAAGTTTTTAAAGATCTTTTAACATGTGTTAGCATTTAGATATGGGTGTTCAAAATCTATCTTTTTACTTTTTTTTAATTAATCACTAATTAATATTTGTGTTTACTTAGGTAAAAGCTTAGCTTAAAACATAATTCTGATCCTAACTTTTGATCTCAATGAAGGTGGATTTATTAGGTATCTAAATTAAATTTGACTTGGCTTAGTTTTGTAAAGAGGATTTCTTTGTCAATTAATTACTTGTTTGAATTTTTATCTTAACAAATATAGAAGTTGTTGATTGAGTATTTGTATAAAATAAAATATAATTCAATTTTTTTAATTATTTATAAATAATAATGTACACGAATCAAGAAATTGTAAAAAATGGAGTATTCTGAAATAACCAAAAAAAGTAAAATCTATATAATAGTTAAACCTAAATAATGGATTGAAAGAAGAAAATATTTTATAAACACTTAATTATGGAATGAAAGTTATTTATCAAAACATTTTAGTTGTCATACATATATAACACAATAAAAGCATCTATGGTCCTAAATGTTGTACTCTAGAAAATTTCAAAGATGTTTAAGTTGAGATTGGACTTTCTCATCCAAAGGACATTTTCAATAATTATTGTGTAAGTTTTATTTTATGTCCATATTTTAATTTGAGGAATTAATTGGCCATGAGCAAGGGGGCATACCATGGAGTTAGTCACTGCAATTTCTTCAGCAACACGCTTTACAATTTCACAGGCAAAGGAGATGCACATCTCCTTCTTTAAACTCAATTATTAAAGATTTATTTTTAATATTAATATTTAATATTTATTTATTAACTTAAAATTTTAAATTGAATGATAAACTAATATCAACTACGTTGCTTAATTTCTTGAGAACCAAAAGCAGAAGCCTAGCCGTTAATACAACTATAGTACCAATGGACCCCGGGAGCCCTCTATCTTTTGATAACAATTACTTCAAAATCCTGAAGCAAAACGAAGGACTTTTCCAATCTGATGCTGCCCTTTTGACTAACAAGGGATCTAGCAATATTGTCGATGAGTTGCTGGACCAGGGCAAGTTTTTCACTGAGTTTGCTCAATCCATGGAGAGCATGGGAGCAATTGGAGTGCTCACAGGGAGAGATCAGGAAGAAGTGTAATGTAGTCAGTTGTTGAAAGTGCTAACGGCTTGTTTCCAAAGAGAGGAAGGCTGCTTGTTCAAGTGTAAAATAGATAATTGCCCTACTTGTTAAACTGCGTGAAAGTACTCATCGTTTAATTGATTTGATTTGATCATCTTTGAATAACGTCATTGGTCTGTTTCTTTTATGTGCCTCGATGGCATCCAGTCATCCATTTTAATCTTTTATTTAAAATCAACCAAGTGTTAACGAGTGATTTTATTTTGAAAAATTGCTGCTTTCTCTTATATTGTTTTGTTTTTAAATATTAATCACTTATTTCTCTAATTTGTTTCATATTATCTAGTTATTTCTGTATTGTGAGAGAAAATACGTTTTCTTTAAGGCTATACTAATTTTTTAACATAAACAAATTATATTTTTAAATTTAAAATTAAATAAAATACTTTAAGATGCGCATTTTTAGCTTTTAGTATTTTTCTCTTTTAACGCATTTTAATTTTAATATATATTTTGTCTTTTAGTGTTTTAACTATTTTAATTTAACTATACAAAAGTGTAATTATTAAGAATTGAAACCTGAATATTACTTTTTTTAAGACTTAAATACTTTAAAAAAAAGAAACCTATATATTATTAGATTTATAAAAAAAAATCAATTGTCATGTATTACTTTTAGTAAGCTTTGACATGTATGTATGCATGTATGAATGTATGTATGTATGTATTTATGTGTATATATATATATATCATAAATAGATCAATGACTTAAAATATATTAAACGAATATTAAAAGCTACAAATTCTAGCAATAGTGAGCACATAGGTCTCTAATTAATACTAAAGTTGAATAAACAAAATATTAAATTTTATGTTTTGTAAAAATACATTATGAGTATGGATTTTTTATAACTCAATTTAAAAAGTAATAAAGATATTATTATAATTTCTAATAATTTTTTTTATATTTAATATATTATTAACTTAATAAAAGTTTGATATTTTTATGTTAAATATTTTTAAGAAAATTATATATCATATATTAATATGGGTACAAATGATATATTAATAAAATAATAAAAAAAATAATTACTCAGCATAATCTTCCTAGCAATAGGGGGATAATTAGGTAATATAAGAAAAAAAAATTAAAGGAATAAGAGTGGTTAATATGGACAACAATAAGAGGAAAGTGGCAAATTCTCTGTTATTTTTCTTGTTTTGGTTTTTTCCCCCCTTATATTTGATATATAATGATTTATCAGTCACTAATAATATAAGCATATAGCAGGATAAATGATGATCACAGCATCGAATAACTTTCCATAAAATTAACGAAGATCCAACCATTTAAGCTTAAATGACTATTTATTTACTTTGAAAAGAAAACACTTTGAAAACTATTTATTTATAACACAATTATTTATCAAATCTTACCTTAGTAATTAACAAATTGACTTTGTGTCTTGCAATTGCAAATCAAAGAAAAAAAATAAATAAATAAAAGGCCACATACCTTGATCATGCCCCGATTGCTAGAAGAAGCTTTCACGAATTGAGACTTGAATCGGGATAATTTTACTTGTTCAGTATTACCAACAACAGTTTGGTTGTTCTTATATTTTAATATGGGCTTAAGCGGTGGAAGTAGAGGAACATATTTAAAAAAAATATAACAATAATTTTTTTTATAAAAAAAATCAAGTCTTATTAACATTAAAAATACTTCATTTATATAAGAAAATAAACATCACTAAAAGAAAAAAAATCGAAAGAGTTAAAATATTATTTTGAAATATAATTAAAAGGGATATGAACATTAATATTTAGAAAAACTACTAACTTAGTCCTTAAAGTTTAGTTAAATTATTAAGTTAGTCCTTATATATATATATTTAAAATATCTCATTTAATCATTAACGTTGAAAAAGTAACAATTGAACTTGATGAAGTTCATTTTCTCAAGACAATAAGATAACTTGATATATCTAATTATGATAACTAGTCTCATATTTAATTGAATTTATCTTCCTGCCATAAAAAAAAGTAATTCATATATATATATATATATATATATATATATTTCAAAAGTAGAGACTAATTAAGATATTTAAAAAATATATAAAAATTAATTGAGTAATTTATCTAAATTTCAAAAACTAATCTAACAAATTTTCTAATATTTAACGTGACAAAATGATTCTGATCATTTTTGTCACATTTGCAACATACCCTTGCCATATTATTTTTCAATTAAGAATTTGTTAATGATTCTTAATGCAGATTAATGGAATATAGTGATTTATTTGGGAAAGCTGTGTGATGATGCTTTTGATTCCTTCTTCTCTGTAACAACTACGATTCTATGTATATATATACAATAAAGATATGTAGATTTGAGTGAAATTACTTATCAAAACGTTAGTATAATGTTATATCAATTAAGCACATATTTATTTTTGGGAATCATCATATTTGAACTAATCGTCATCCACGTCTTCTAACTTTGAATTATCTTGTTATTTAATTTACAGGGTTTCTTTTAATTCTACATTATACATCTTTGTCATCTTAAGGGAATCGTTCTAGAGATATCTAATTGCTAGAAAACAAGAAGTAATTAGATCCTAATTAGGCCCATAAACCTATAATAATTTTACTTTAATTTCTTCTAAAATTCATGATTAGCGCGTGGGTTTGAACGCATAATTGTGAACGGAGAATCAAATTGAGGGGGCAAATGCATGATAATCTCAATGTTTGGTGCATATTTTATAAGGTAGTTGAAACGACACAGTTAAGCAAGAGACTGGTAGATCATTCCATTGACTTTGACATTTTGTGTTTCCATGGAATTAATCATGACTACTCCTAATTTAATTTAGTGTGTACAATAATATGATTCATATATCGCCAAAAATGATTACAAAGAACAGCAGAAAACAAATGAAATTACAACGGTCAGCAACCAGCATGCAGTACTTTATAATTAAGCTGGTTGATCAACTGTGGACAGATCTTCCAGATACTCGTGATGATCTGAACTAGAACTCTCTTCTTCTTCTTCTTCACTTTTCTCCATTATATACCTTTAATGACCTGATGGAAAATGGAGATAATAAGAGTGAGTAATACATACACCATTAATTCACACAATTGCATGTGGCATACATTAAATATTCAGCATCAGAAAGAATCTTTGCTGATTAGTAAAGTTTCAAATATGATTTTCAAACATATATAGTTAAGTAATCGATCAAGATAAGACAGCATCATCGACTTTTGACATTTGTCTTAATCTTACAATATTATAGTTTAAGTTGTGAACTACAATCACGCGGTAGCTATAGCTATAGCTCGAGTGAGCATATAAGTACTCTAATGACAGATGATTAAATTGGAGAGATTGGACGAACAACTCCTTGTTTGATTTTATTAAAATAAATGCTAGTTGCACTTAGAATGTTAATTGGCCTTCGAGTACTTTCTGGGTACCAAAACTTAAGCTTGGATCGAGATGTTCTCTTTTTCAAGTTGAAGTGCACTTCAAGAACAATGGTATGTGACTGGCTGTGTGAAAAATGCAATGCAATTCAAAGAGAATGAGATTGAAGCCTTATGGTTGGATAAATATTGTAATTAATATTGCAAAATGTCATGTGGTAAAATAATACTTGGCTTAGACGTAAAGATCAATGGATGTTATGCCTTATGATATTCAACTAATCCAAACCCTAACCATAAAACTAGGTTCTCCATTTTACCAAGATTAATTACATTTTACTTGAGCAGTTGATCAGAATGATATTCAATTTAAGCAACTATGAATATTAAATCGGGAAGCAATTTCTATTGGTTCTTTTTTGACTACGCATGCCTTCTTCAAATATTCAACATTATCCCTTGAAAGTATTTGTAGGAATCTTTTCAAATTAGAATGAATCACTAAATCTCACATACTAGTAAAAGAGAGTTTAACTAGTTTAATTTAAATACCTCATTGATGTATTTTTAATTGCAAAATTTAAAAATTGTGTGGTTAAAATGAATAATATGTACATTAAATTAGGTCTTACAAAATTTCATTACTAAAACAAACAAAAAATTTTATCATTACTAACCTACATAACAAATCCCATCTCTAGTTCATACTGAAAGATGAACTTCTGTGACGAGATCTTTTCCTAAATTGCTTCTAACACCAAAAATAATTATAAATGGCATATGAAAGGAATCAATTTTATCAGAGCGTGAATCACACAAGTAATTAACTTTTAGCAAAATAAACTTTGACTGGTCTATATATTAACTTTGTATAAAAGCTTAATAATTAGTTCAATAGAAGCTCTGGTGGTTCCAACTAACTAGGTTATCTGTATGATCCAGATATCAGATATTGCGCAGGCGGCCTGCATTTAATTTAATTTCTTTTTGTTTTCCTCTGATCCTCAGTCATATATTTCAACATAATTTGGTAGGAATGATTTGGGCTAGCAAACTTACACCAACCAATTTTCTTTTCTTTTCTTTTTTTTAATGGAAAATTTATATATATTGAATTCAAGAATAAGAAAAAGAGTGTTTAGACTGTGTCCTCGCAAAACAAAACTTGTTTCCATTTGTTTAGTTTCTGTTTCCTTTCAGGCCGTGAAGTGAAATTATTAAAAATTGCCCCATCTTATAAAAACTAAAGGTGATTTGATGCCATAACTACCGGCGGGTTTAAATAAAAATTAATGAAATGGCTTTGCAAATTAATTAAATATTAAAGTGAATTATACAGTGTTACATGTCGCACCTCTTCCCAAGATGAGACACTACGAATAAATCAAAAGCCTAACCCAGTTAGCATCGCTAGCTCTTATCATACTTTATTAATTCGTTATGTTGAGGCTAATTAACTAACTCCAAAATAAAATAAAATACCTAGAAGTAGCACAAGTCAACTGCAACTTCCTTGTCTGAACAATTTGAGATGTTTTAAAAGTTTCTCTCTTACCTGTTTCCAAGCAACAATTTAATGGATTGTTTATGGGGGAAAGGAAGCTGAGTAGCCCCGTATATAAAGGGTGCAATGATTTAGCAATTTTAGCGCAGCACAGTTTAGCACATACAACAAGAGAGAGAGAGAGAGAGAGAGAGAGAGAGAGAGAGTACTTTCAAATAAATAAATAAAAACAAGAGAGAGAGAGAGAGAGATGAAGGCCAGCTTAATTTTCTTCTTCATCTCGGTGGTATCAGTACTTTTAGGAGTTGGCAATGGAGGGGATTTGAGGAAACATTTTTACAAGGAGACTTGCCCTCAAGCCGAAGCTATTGTGCAAAACATCATCTGGAAAAATGTTGCTAGCAATGTAACTTTGCCAGCAAAATTCCTGAGAATGCATTTCCACGATTGCTTTGTCAGGGTAATTGTAATTCATTTAATTTCTCCGTCGATAATTCATCCCAAGTGTATATAATATTCCCTCTTTTCCACTTCTTGCAAGTCCATATATTTTTGTTTTTAATTTATTTCTTCTTTTATTACATAAACTATAAACCAAATTCTGCTCTCAATCCGATATGAGCAAAGTTTAAACCCTAAGAACTAACTGCTCGCTCAATGCGCATTAAAAGCTATTATAATGAATGCCCTTTCTCTAGCATCTTTGAGTTGAGCTTAGCCCTCTTCCTATCCTAAACCCCTTAGAATCACAAGGAACGATTGATGGTTGATCGCAATTCAGTTAAGTAATTAGTTAGTCTATCAAGCTGAAACTAGGAAGTCTAGGACTTCAGGGAGGGCACCCCCTTTTAGGTTTAGGGCACCCTTTGTCGCCCCACGTTAGAACTCTTTTTAACCGGCTTCTTTATGGCTAAACCTTTTTTTTAACACCAATTTAATCGTAAACTTCATCCTCAACTTTTGGACGGGTTCGAGAGTTTGGTTTGACTGAGACTGATGTCTCATCGGATTCAGATGGAGATGGGAATGCGAATTTGGATGCCTCGTATTATAAGGGACTTTTTCCAAAGATGAAGACCTAGAAAGCTCTAGCTCTCTTGTACCACTTTTAAAAAAATTTACCAGTTGAACCAATTGACACTCACGGGTCAAATTTAGTTTCAGCTGAGTTTGAAAAAATCTTATGAAATATGATATATTATTAATATATATAATGTATGTTAAAGATATTATTTTATTAAATTTTTTATTTATTGACTGTCAATCACAGTAGCTCTCTCTATCCTTAGGTTCAAACTCAAAACAGAAGAAATATATCGACATTTCTTTATAAAAACTATAGAAGTATATGCTTATGCATTTTCATTAATTGTTTGATCAATGAAAGATTGTTATTTCACTAGCTTAAATTAATTGTACGTACCTCAGGGTTGCGATGCCTCAGTATTGATAGACTCTACACCAAGCAATACAGCCGAGAAAGATGCAACTCCAAACCTATCCCTGGGAGGATTTGAAGTTATTGATGAAGTGAAAACTGAGCTTGAGAAGAAATGCCCTGGAGTTGTCTCTTGTGCAGATATTGTAGCCCTAGCTGCTCGTGATTCTGTTTCCTTCCAAGTAAGTTCTACATATATTAATTCAGCAAAAATTTGATTGTACGTTTGAATTAGTTAATATTTTGAAACTGTTTTTTACACTTAATTTTTCTTATTTACATAAAAAAAAAAATTGCATGCAGTTTAAGAAGCCAATGTGGGAAGTGCTAACTGGCAGAAGAGACGGAACAATTTCACGTGCATCTGAGGCACTTGCCAATATCCCTTCACCCTTCTTCAACTTCACCACCCTTAAACAATCTTTTGCCAGCAAAGGCCTTACTGTTCATGATCTAGTTGTTTTATCAGGTAATTATATATAGATGATCTCCTTTGATAAAAATATAATAAAAAAAGGAAAATTGAAATGATTTAAAAGTTTACCTTCACCAATTTTGATTACATTTTGTCGGTGTTAATTAACTTAATTGAGATTTTTTTTTGAATTAGTACCAAGAGATTTAAAAATGTAGGCACGCTCATATCAGATAAAGAGATTTGAATTACCTTCACCATATATGAATAATAATTTACAAGTATCAAGAAATTCTCAAAAATCTTCAGTCGGCTTGGGAAAAAATATTCTAATTCTGTGTAATAAACAAAAACCCAAAAAACATTTTGGGTGGATCCAGGATTTATTAAGATATGGACCGATGTAGGGCTTCCTCAGCCCAAATGATGTCTTAAATAAGTATCCTGTGATTAGATTATGTTATGTCCATATTTTAATTTGAGGAACTAATTGGCCATGAGCAGGGGGGCATACCATTGGAGTTGGTCACTGCAACTTCTTCAGCAATAGGCTTTACAATTTCACAGGCAAAGGAGATGCGGATCCTTCTTTAAATTCAACCTATGCTGCTTTCTTGAGAACCAAATGCAGAAGCCTAGCGGATAATACAACTATAGTACCAATGGATCCCGGGAGCCCTCTATCTTTTGATAACAATTACTTCAAAATCCTGAAGCAAAACGAAGGACTTTTCCAATCTGATGCTGCTCTTTTGTCTAACAAGGGATCTAGCAATATTGTCGATGAGTTGCTGGACCAGGGCAAGTTTTTCACTGAGTTTGCTCAATCCATGAAGAGCATGGAAGCAATTGGAGTGCTAACAGGAACTTCAGGAGAGGTCAGGAAAAAGTGTAACGTGGCCAATTCTTGAAGGCTGCTAGTCTCCAAAGAGATGAAGAAGACTGCTTGTTACAAGTGTAAAGTAATTGCATTACTGTTAAATTGTGTTAAATTTCTCATTGATTGGTTTGATTTGGTCATCTTTGAATAATGTCATTGATCTGTTGCTTCTTTTTATGTTCCTTGATGGCATCAACTCCAATAAGATGGGGTTGAGGGATCTATTTTAATCTGTATTTAGTGATGGAACAAGTGACAAGTGTTGTTGGGTCATTGAAAGGTCTGGTGCATCAATGTGCTGGGATGGTTATAATTTTTATTGTGTTGGTTCATACATGTCTGATATATTATAATTTATGTGTAACCAATAATTATTTTCCACTTTTGGTTACACATACAAAAAGGCGAAAATAAATCATTATTTGCTTTAAAATATTTCCTTCATGTGCAAAGAGGACAATGGTAACAACATTTGGTAGTGATTAGCCCGATTAATGATGATCGCAGCAACACATTGCTTTCGATAAAATTAACTAAGGCAGGGTCCAACAGGCTTCACACAACCAAATGTTGTTATCATTGTTCGGTTGGACTCCTTAACTTAAGTGTTTTAAATATTTTTTATTTTAAAATAGCTTGAAAAATCTTATTTATTAATATTTATTATTTTTTTTTACAAAATTTTTATTTAGCAGAATAAAATTATGATTTTACTCTTATTTCTTTATTTTTCTTAAAAACAAAAAATGAAAATAAAAAATAAAAAATAAAATCTTCTTCGTTTTTTCTTTAAAAAAAATCAGATTCTTCTTCTTTTGTATGATTTTCAACCTATTTTCTCTGTAACTTTTCTTCTTCTTCTTCTAGAAAAAAAAACAAAAAAAAATCTTCTTTATTTTTTCCTCTAAAAAAAAAAAAATTCTTCTCCTTCTCTTTTATAAAAAAAAAAAGAAATCCTCTTCTTCATTTTTTGTAAAAAAGGAGAAAGAAAAATCAGATTCTTCTTCTTTCAACTCTTCTTCCAAAAAAGAAATAAAAATCAGAAATCTTCTTCTTCTTCTTGCAACTTTTCTTTTTCTTTTAAAAGAAAATCAGAAATAAAAAAAAATGAAAAAAAGGATTCAAAGTGAATTTGATGGAGAATATATGAAATTAGCTTCTCATTTGGGGGAAGGGGTGGGTTGAATTTTAGGGTTTTTTTATAAAGAAAATTAATATTAGACTAAAGAGTTTAAAACTAATGACCAATTTGAGAATTATTGTTGAATTTAATTGATTTTGTAAAATGGGCCATAAGCCATGACCATTTCTAATTGTTTTTTTTTTTTTTTGAAAATAAACATAATTGATTGATTGGACAGTTGGGTTAAATACTATATTATCATTATCTGTATTAAAGGAAAAGAAAATATTAGGAGTTTTTAGGATATTTTAAAATTAAAAAAATATATAAAACACTTAAATCAAATTAAAAGGTCTAACAACTTTTTATCTTTTAGTATCACCTATAAAAAAAAAATTTAAAAGACATTTCGGCCCAAATTTAATTTGGGCTTAACCCGTAAAGGGTGGGAAAGCAGTTACCTAAATTTGATTTTTTTTTTCATCTACTTCTTCTATCTGACCATAAATTTTGTAAAACCATTGTATAAGCTCATTTTTTCAGCGGCATCTGAACTTTCTTATGCGATCGCATAGAAGTTATTCTATTCATTTGTGAATTGTTTCAGCATTAAAGAATATAAAGTATATGATCACAAAGTTATAATATAATTCATTTCCCTATAATTTATTGAAAAACTGAATTAAAGGTATTTCGAGTCATCCACTTTGGATGACACGTCAACACAAAGTTATAAAACAAATTATATGAGGACATAAACAAACCTATCAGTTCAACCTAATCCGACTGAATGGGCATAATTATCAGCAACTTCAACATAATTATGAAGAAGTTCATTCTGTCAAATGCAAGCAAGATTTTAAGAAACACTACTCATCCACTCGAATAATAGTGCAATCCAACTTTGGCAACCAAAATTTAAAGTAAGGGAAAGCAAGAGCTACCGACTGAGCTAGAAATCAAGGAAAACGATGACGAAGTTCATTTTGGTGGTCGGAGTATAAGCATATTTTTGTTCAACATTCAAAGTCAAACAAATCAAGGGTTTTCATTTATTTAACCGCCGAGAATCATGGTGCCAATCCGCGCTACAGCCTTGATACAGTTGGCCTTACGTATATTATGCAAAAAAATTTAATATATATAGCGACTGAAATACACATCAAAACAGGGGTTTGTGATTATTCAGCATCTTAATAAGACGCCCAGCTTTGAGCTTTTCGTGATCATGCTTGATTGTCAAGTGAATACTACTGCTTCACAACATCGATTCTTTGATTATTATTGATTTGATCCTTATCCCTATCCAGACGTTAGAGGAATCAATGAATGATTGGTTGACTTCTGGGTCGGTGTCCATTCCATTTGTGCATTATAACTATTTCGTGCAAATGATTAAGCTACGACAGACACTATTTTTCTGGGATTCTGACGCTCGATCTTTGTATACATATCAAGAAGAGTTCAAAGCCGTTGAATTTGTGTTTTCATTTTATTGATCACCAATCCTACGGCCAAAACCGGTCCCAAGTAATGAAATGATTATGCTGAACCTAAAAAATACTAGAAAAAACAAACGCCACCATCAAATAGTACACATCACAATCATAAAATGTAATACGTACCATATAACTATTTTTCTGTGTCAAAAAATTGTCATTCATTACCACCTATTCGTAGAGCGAAAGCATTAGCATTTTAAACAATTGAGCAGTAAACGTGCCTCAGTTTAAAGCATTTGGCTTTTGTTTATTTAATTAGTGAACGACATATGTTGTTTTGCCATGTCAAGTGGAAATAGCTTTCTGGTACATGCTGCACGTATCTCCTCTTTCATATAAAGAAGCAAGCCATTTGGCTTATTGAAATTTAAAGGATTAAGGCAGTTGCTTGCTTCATTCATCACCGACTCCATATTGACTATAAAAGGAAATGAAATTTGCTTACAATCAACCGAGAGCAAATAATAAAATAAGGGAAGAAAAAAAGAAAAGAAAGAGAATCGGGAGAGAGAAAAAAATTTAGAAAACATAATTTGGATAATTAAATTACACAAGCGTTAATGAAAAATAATTTTATAAAATTAAAATATTTATATTTTAATATTTATAATACATATTAATTTTAATATTATAATTTCATACATACTAGTTTAGAAAAAAAGTCAAGAGATCTTAGGTTCTGAGTCCAACCTAATAAATTTTAGGTTCTCAGTCCAACTTAACATGTTGTTGTAAGTAAATCTTAGGTTCTCAGTTCAACCTTAAATTATTCTAAAATTTAAAATAATAATTACTTTATGTTCCTAAAATTTATTAGAGATTATTTATTGACCGAGTCACTTTCATACTCATTTTCAAGTAAAATGAAAATATAGTGCTTATAGGGACTTCACGAGGGATTAGAAAGAAGAGTAATGTGGCCAATTCTTGAAGCTTCGAAGAATGCTTGTCTATGAATGAGAAAAAAATCTGTAAACTCACAAATTCGTTAAAATTCGTTCATATTGAGAAGGATTTGGTAAGTATTAAAACAGGTTTGGTATACAAAATTAAAACTCACAACAAATTTGGTACGGGTATGAATTTGGTGAAAAATTCACAGATACCCGTAATAGGTATCCGTTCATATTGTTAAAAAAAATTAGATAAAAATAAAAATATGAGTTGATTTATTATACATTTATTTTTAGCTCACATCAAAAAATTTAGATTTGGTTTGACATCGCTCATATCGTTCAATAAAAAATAAATAAAATTAGTTCAAATTGACTAATGATTATAAATGCAATTAAAAATAAAATTATAGCATTTAACGTAATTGAAATTAGAATTAAAATATTTAACGTAATTAAAATTGTAATTGAAATTAAATATTTAATATAATTAAAATTAAAAATGAAATTGGATTTAGAATGATAATATTTAATGTAATTGAAATTAAAATTAGATTTAAAATTATAACATTTAACACAATTAAAATTGAAATTGAATTTAGTATTATAAGACTTAATATAAATAAAATTAGAATTAGAATTGGTATTAAAATATTTAACGTAATTGAAATTGAATTTGGAATTATAACACTTAATTATCGAAATTATAATTATAATTATAATATTTAATGTAATTAAAATCAAAAATAGATTTGGAGTTATGATTTTAACGTAATTGAAATTGAAATTAGATTTAAAATAATGATATTTAACGTAACTGAAATCAAAATTGAAATTGGAATTATAGTATTTAATGTAATTGAAATAAAAATTGGATTTCGAATTATAATATTTAATGGAATTGAAATCGAAATTGAATTTGAAATTATAACATTTAACATAACTGAATTTAATAATATAATCAAAATTACAATATTTAATGTAATTGAAATCGAAATGAGAATTGAAATTATAACAGTTAACGTAATTAAAAATCGAAATTAAATTTTGAATTATAACATTTTATGTAATTAAAATGTAAAATTTAAATTAAAATTATAACAGTTAACGTCATTAAAATCGAAATTAAATTTTGAAATATAATATTTAACGTAATTAAAATTATAAATTTTAATATAATTGAAATCAAAATTTGATTTAGAATTATAACATTAAATATAAGTGAAATCAAAATTAGAATTAGAATTATAATATTTTAACGTAATTGAAATTAAAAATAGAATAAAAATTATAATATTTAACATAATTGATATCGAAAGTGAAATTATAATTATAACATTAATGTAATTGAAATTAAAATTATATTTGATGTTATAACATTTAACGTAATTGATTTTTGAAATTGAATTTGGAATTATAATATTTAATATAATTAAAATTAAAATTAAAATAAAAGTATAATATTTAACGTAAATAAAATAAGAATTGTAATTAATATTATTTTAATAGTTATATTTTATAAAATTTTAATTAAATTAAGGTTATAATTTTATTTTTTTATTATATTAATTTAAAATTCACTTAAAATCTGCGGATAACTTATTGCGAATTTGGTAATAAGTACATACCTGTAAGTACAAATTTGATAATAGTACTTTAAACTTGTAACAAATTTAAAAATAATTTAATATTTAATTTTTTAAACAAATATAAATACAAATTTAAGGATATCTGTTCTAAACCCATCCGCTACCATCCCTCTTATTTAAATGTAAATGTAGTGCTATTACCGTTCAAACTCTGGAAACATTTGTTGGTTTCATTTGATCATCTTCAAATAATCAATGTCATCGTTATGTTTCTTCTTATGGAACTGATAACAACAACTCCAGTGAAATGGGGGTGAGGAATCAGGATCCTAAACGTGATTGAGCGGTCTGGTGTTGATAGGTCAATTAATTGAAAAAATTTGTAATAATTTAATTCTGGTTTTGCATCATGTGATGTTTTGATTATCTTTTTCTAGCTGTCTTCTTATGTATGACATATATCATAATCTATTAGTAATTAACGGTCGATAATGACCAAATTAAGGGCATATTTTGAGAGTGCTTTTGTCTTGTCCCGGAGCAAATTAATTTTTAGCTCCCTGCTATCTCGCAAAATCATGTAATTTAAAATTAGGCAAATACTTAAATGAATGAACAATCTGACTTTCTGTCTCTCAATTCAAACTATAACTTAAATAATAAAACATCAGATACCTTGAATGCATGCTGATTTTACTAAAAGCATGCTTTTACAAACTGGGACCTTGCTTCAGGGTAATTTTAGTTTTAGTTGCCTAGAGTCTAGAGAAGTTTGGTTCCTTCATACATATCTTATTTTAGGCTTAAAGCAATGTGGGGATGGGATGCAGTCATTTAAATTTTACTTTTCATCAGCTTCTTCAATCTACATCTATGCACCATAAATTTTGCCGTACTTAATGAATTATGTCCACAATGTGAGTTGCAAAATTACAGTATAATTTTATGGAAGATTGTTAATTTCGGTATATATATATAATTTTTGTTAAATCTACGCAGAAAGAAGAAATTTTCATTAGAATAAAGATAAATACTGAACACTTGTTGCGTATATCAAGCTATGTTATTCAGTTTAATACTTTATAGTATCAACTAAGTCACAGCTTTAATACCTCTTTCATTTTATGCGTAACGAAAAATTATAACTCACATCATAAGTAAGAACATATAAGATCAACGCATCAATAAAAATAAACAAAATAAACTAATCAACAAAACACATGGGGTTCAGCCTAAAATTGCTTACGTCTACGGAGGATCCATGATCCAGCTTTTTATTATTGAAACAGATCATTAAATATCTTCTTACATCATCAATGATCCCACAAGACCTCTTAATATCTCCTCATAGGAGATTTTTACAAGGAACACAAAAATAGTCCGAGCATCTAAGCCAAAAGGATTTATGGTATTTCTTTTGTTCACTTAAGAATCAAAAGAAAACACTCCCCAAAGGTTACACCCTAGTGTGTGATGCACTTATTACCTATCTAACTCCTCTATTCTTTTTTATCGTTACATCTTGAAACCTTAGATGCTTTATACATCATCAATGATCCCGTAAGACCTCTTAGTATCTCCTCATAAGAGATTTTTACAAGGAACATAAGAATAGCCCGAGCATCTAAACCAAAAAGATCTATGGTATTTCTTTTGTTCACTTAAGAACCAAAAGAAAATACTCCCCAAAGGTTACACCCTAGTGCGTGGTACATTTAGTGACTACCTAATTCCTCTATTCTCTCTTATGATTACATCTTAAAACCTTAGATGCTTATCTTTCTCTTGTATTTAGAATGGTTTATATAGTGAATAAAATTGTAATACACGTGTATTATATATATAAAGATTAGTGTAAGTTAAAAAAAAGAAAAAAAAACGGTGGCGCTTTTATATATATATATTTTGTTTTACTTTCTTCGCTTAAGAAGAAAGAATTGAAACAGAAGGAAACAGAAAAAAAACGAAACAGAGAAAGAAGAGAGAAACCGAGGAAAGGAAGAAAAGAAAAGAAAGAAAAGAAAAGAAAGAAAAGAAAGGAAAAAGGAAAAGAAAGGGAAAGGAAGAACGGGAAGGAAAAAGAGAAAGAGAAAGAAAAAGAAAAAGAAGGAAAAGAAAAGAAAAAAAAAAGAAAATAGGAAATTTTAGGAAATTAGTTGGGTAGTCAGAATTATACCCAGTGGTTTAACGGGTAATAGTTTTACGATATTAGAATATTTAGATCTTAATATTTATAATACATATCGATACTAATGATGTATTTTTATACCCTATGATATAAGAGGTGTGCCGATAGCGGGTAGATCTCAGAATTCAGACCCAGCTCAGGATTAGCGCACTTTTGTGAGTGGATAACTATATATATTTTATATGTTTTCAATACAGCCAATTATGATTTAATTGCGCATTATTAGATTTAATTATGATTTATTTTAGACAGAAAAATATTTATACTATTTAGTAGATTCAGAAATATTTTAGAATTTATTATAGTACAGTTTATAATTATGTTCAGTACAGAAATATTTATTTCAGAATAATTATGGTCACAATATTATATTGTAGTAGTTTTTGAACCACCACATGCGTACCCTCCTCTTTAATGTAGTTGCTCTGCGCATGCGTTAGACCAGTTTAGTTTGCTCTACCCGAGCGATGTAACATTCCGCCGGGTTAGACCAGCTTAGATCCCCCGCTCTGCCTGTGCGTGAGTTACTCTGCCAGGTTAGACCAGATTTTCCCTGGGTACAAGTTTGGTGTGGTTTTCAGTATATATATGTAGTACATGTTTCCAGAGTTATGTTACATATATTCAGTTTGATAATAGATTTTATGATAGTTTGCGCTTTCAGATTCCAGTACTATGTCATGATTTTAATTTCAGCACAGATTTTATGACAGTTCATATTTTCAGTACAAGTTTATTGATTACTCAGTATACAGTTTTATGATTATTTTATCATACAGATTTATACGTGTACAATACATATAAAGTATATAATATTTTCAGATTATGTCCACTCACTGAGCCACAAGCTCACCCTTTTTCCTATTTTCCCTATTTTCCCAGGTTGTCACAGGAATTTGTGCAGTGTGATACAGTCATCACATTTTGAGGTTTGGCCAACGTGCATAGCTGCATAAGTGTTTTAGTCTATGTATTTGTATATGTTTTTGTATATTGGATGTACACTTTTGTTGAGGCAGGTAGCCTCATTGTATCATATGTATGAGTAAAGAGTATGTTAGTCACATGTTATTACAAAGAATACCGAATAAAGAATTCTAAAAGGATGTATTAGTGTTTCTTTATTCACACAAGAGCAAAAAACACCCAACAATAGTTCTACCTTAATGTACACAAGTACTTAGTGTCTATCTAATTCGTTATTCTCTATTAGAGTTTCTCTTAAGGCTTAATCAATTCTAAAGGATTATAAGGGTTTATATAGTACTTTATAAACACCTAAGAAACCCTAAAACTAGTTGGAATTAAATTCATTACGTGTGAGCGTTTGAAACCCACTCAAAGAAGTTAATTTGAACCAAAATCAGATTTTCCTAAACAAACAATACTAAGGTGCTCAGCATCCAATGCTGGAGCATTAATGCTATTGTTTTAACGCTGGGGCATTCCTTAACGAACACTAGGGTGTTAGTGTGACCTTGTCGCAATGCTGCGATTTTCTCTTAGAAACATTGGGGCATTGGGCTATCTGAAAACGACACTGAGACGTTCTGACCTATACATCCCTCTTTGTATTTTTGAGCATCTTCTTACTTCCAGTATTACATTTTGTTCCTTTCTCATACAACCTTTACATATTAGACTTCTTGTTGACTATTCACTTTGTATCCATCTCAATTCATGCTCGTAGATGATTATTGAATCACCAATTCTAACAAACCACTTCTTGATTTAAAATCTCTCTATAAGAAGGCTTTTGAATCCATTCACATTATTGCTTTATCATCTAGAGATGATTCTAGTTAAGTCTTCTTCCAGATTTAACTCATCATGGGCTGAGACTTTGGTCTTGAAAGGTACGAATGCTCATTGCATAGGGTATAGATACCATGCATTCTCTTTTAACCCTCATCACTTTTACGAGTTGATTTTGGATATCACCTTGTGGTTGACATTACCCCAACACTATTTGTGAAGCCATCACTGGCCATCCCTTCAAGCACATAGAGCCACACTTTGTACTTCTTACCCTTTAACATTATAAATCATTTTTTTACTCTCAGTATTCCTTTTTTTTTTTTCCACTTGAATCGAATGCCCTTCTTCATCTAACTTATCTAAGGATATCAAGTTCCTTATAAGTTTGGGAATATACTTTATATCTTATAGGTCCCTAAATTTTTCATTATGTATCCTCATCTTTATGTCCCCAAGCTCTATGACCTCACAAGTCATGTCATTCCTCATTAGTACTTTACCTTTAATAACTTTATAGATGGTGAATAAGGATCTATTCGAAAACATATAGACACTATAACCAGAGTTTGGTATCTATTCTCTAGTGTACTTTCTCTTAGAGGCTACTAAGGAGTCTATAACTTTGATGTTATCCTCATAACATACTATTGCAGTATTTATATTCATTCCTTTTATTTTAGGACAACCTCTTACATAATGTCATTCTTTCTTACAAAAAAAATATTTCTTGGATCTCCCCTTAGATTAGTTGTTCTTTTTTTCTCTTGCAAATAAACTTACTACACTGTTGAATTCAGATTTTGTAGTAACCAGTATCCACGACTAGTAAGAATAAGTATTTATATATGTATAAATATACGTATTTTATTTGTATGTTTGTGATATTTGATTTATATATTGTTATTAGTAGTGTTTGTATAGGTTAAGGTGATACTATTAGCATTGGGTTTAATTGCAAGACTTTAGATTTATTTTAGGGACCAAATTGTAATACTTTGAAAGTTTTGGGGGTAAATTCGTAAATACCAAAAATTAGCCACTTAGTATAAAAATACACTTTTAAAACCCTAATTCTCTCATTTTGGTCGAGCTACCTCTTTTAGAGAGAGAGAAGAGAGAAAAGAGGGGAGAGAAAGAGAAGAAGAAGAAGAAAAAGAAGAAGAAATTGGAATTTTGGATTTTAAGAGGTATATCACAACTATTTCTCAATTTATTGGTGTTAATTATGTTAATTTCTTTAAGTTTTGATTTCTGTAAATATGTATAATTGAGGATTTGATGTGTATTTCGTATGATATTTTGAGAATTGATGATGATCTATAAGATAGTTTGATAAATCTTGATGGATTGTAGAATTTCTGCTTGCTAGTCTCTTGATCCAAGAATTTTATAAATTTTTGTGATTCGATTATGGTTTTGAATTTTGAGTATATGAAATTAGACATGTTTAGTATCATCTGAGACTTTGAATCGATTCAAAATTCTAGAAATTGAATTTTTTGTAAATTTACCAAAATGACCCTGAAATTCTGGAAATTTCCTATGTGAACAGTATAATACAGTGACGAACAATGTTTGTCCTACTGAATGATCTTCAAAAATTACGAAATTGTGGAATATGATAATTTTATATGTCTAATATGATATACTCGAAATTGAGAATTTAGATCAATGTGGTTGAAATGTTATGATTTTCTAAAGTATATCCGCTCATTACAGTATTTGATTAACAGATTTTTAAAGCTATGGAATAAAATAGTTTTAAAATATTTTTGGCAGTGATTTGGAAGTGAAATATTTATCATGGACTGAGATATGTGTTAAGAGTAATTATGTGATATTTTTATAAATTTTTGAGTTAGTATATGATTTTATAAAATTGAGAGATTGAATACTGTTCAGTAAGTATCTTGATCTTGTCAGGTTAGTAGTTTGGATTCGATGGTATGTATGGAATGGATTGTGTAGGAATTTTGATATAATATTCATATATAAGAAGGATATATGAGTCAAGAATGATATATTCTGATTTTGGAGTAATTGGACATCATTTGATCTATTAGAAAATTTTGTTAAGTGTAAGTGATCAGAATGACAAGTTTTGAGAAATCAAGTATTTAGACCAATTTGATGTGATAAATGCATTGTGTATAATTTTGTAAGCTATTTAAAGTATTTTGTGTGAATTGTGAGGCTTATAAAAAGATTAATCTCCATTGATAGGTTAAGGAGATTTAAGCCTTGTAGCTGAAAGTGCTAAGAGGTAAGTATACTAGACTTTTTACTGGAATCACAATAAACATAGTAAGTGTTATGAATGATTTTGTAAATGTAGTTAAGAATATGTTTATGTTATGTCAAAGTATATTTTGATATGAAATGTAAATATATGTTTATGAATGTGAGCATTGACATTGAGCATGGACATACATGTGTTTTTTGAAAGTGAGCTTTCAAAATAAGATATGTTTAACAAAGAAAGCTTTTGAAGTGTAATATGTCCATGAGAAATATTTTGTGTTTTGAGGGTACTTGAACTCACTGTTAACTTAGTAGGCATTTTATGTGATTTGTGGAGCCTTTATGTGTGGCCTTTCCTTCGGGATTGGTATATGTTATGTGTTCCGTATGTAGGGAGGATCCTATTGGTACCTAAAGGAGGTGTGAGTCATCACATTCGTGTGGTGGCATATTGGTGCATGTGAGAGGACTCACCGATGATCAGGGTGAGGGTTTGGCTTTTACCTTCGGGCATGAGCATTATATATGTGTAATTTCAAGACCTCACTTGTACTATTCCTCTCATACGGTATGTCACCTACGAGTGACATTTGGCTCATTATGTGATATGTGATATGTAAGTCCTACTAAGTAGTAGTTGAGTGATGGTATTCCTATTATGTGTTTTGAAAGAATGTGTAAGCGCTTACATGGTATGTGATTTGATAAGATTATGATTTTGATTGATCACAACATATCATACATATGCATTGTGTACATATATGTATTTTTATTTGATATATGAAAAACTAGTATGCTTACTGAGTTTTATACTCATTATAGTTTATGGTGATTTCAGGTAAATAAGGTACATGTGTGCTTAGCGGATTTGGCAAGGCTTCTGCTGTTCCTTGGGTTCCCTAAGTTGTTAGGTTGCTAAGTGTTTCATTTGGGGACACGTGGGATAAGATATTTAATTTGTCCCTAATGAATAAATACCTATGTATTATTTTATTGTGTGTGGTTGGACTTAGTTTAAGTTTCACCAAGTGTAGTAATGGATTGATTTTAAGTAAGAATTTACAATGAATATATTCTGGGCTTCCGGTAATAAAGTTGCTACTGGTGATGTAGTAGAGTGTTAATCTCTGAGAAAACTTTGCGTATCTCCGATTTACTAATTGTCCCAGTCATAATTCAATTGCTATTTTCTGAAAGAAATTAAAATGAATGTTTAAGTATTATTGAATGAATGTAAGTGATGTCGTGTGTCAGATCTTTTGGGTCTGGGGCGTGACAGATTTCTTCCCCAATTCTTTTAAATTAAATGATGCCTTGACATCCTTAATTGTAAGAGTCTCCTTACCATACATGAGCTTATTCACAAAGTGCTCATAACTTAGTTGTAACAAACTTAATAAAATAATGACTTTATCTTTATTCTCAGTCTTGATGTCCATGGTCTTAAGATCTATGAGAATTTTATTGAACGCGTCAATATGATCTCTAATTGAAGATCTATAAAAAATTGACAACTGGTATAACTTTTTCTTTATATACAGATGATTCGCTAAGAGCTTCGTCATGTATAATGTGTCAAGTTTCTTCCATAGATCTATTACTGTCTTCTCTCTAACCACCTCTTTTAATACTTCATCACTTAGTGATAAAACTATGACGCTGTGGGCTTTTTTATGAATGGTATCCTAATCTAATTGTCCAAGCTTCACAAGTTTATTCTTTTCACTAGTAGTTGCTTAGATTTCCTCCAATACTGAGTTTAATCATACCTACACTAGTAGTGTCATAACCTTTTTTACCTTTTATAAATTAAAGTCGTTCGTTTTATTGAATTTCTTTATATCTTGCTTAAGTGTTGCTATGGTTAATTCCTTCTTTACTTTGTAATTTGACTCTTTCGCTTATGCTTTGCAATATGGACCTTAACTTTAACTATAATATCAGTTTATTAAATAAAAATTAGGTTTAGCACCAATCTCTCATAAGGATTGGCCTTTTGCCTTGATACCCACTTGTTGCAAAGTGTATAATCATAAGCAAATAAAAGAGAAAAGAAATAAGAACAAGATCAATAAGAATCACACAACCAATTACATGGCTTGTCATCAACAGCCTACATTCATGGTGGATCAAGGGATTATAGCATCTCTTATTAACTCTTCTAGAGATTATAAAGAATACAGAATAAAGAACTCTCAAAGGATCCATTGATGTTTCTTTATTCACATAAGAATAAAAAAAAATCAATAATGATTCCACCCTACTGCACACAAGCACTTAGTGTCTACCTAATTCTTTATTCTCTCTTAGAGTCTCTCTTAATGTTTAAATAATTCTAAGGGATTACAAAGATTTATATAGTGTTTTACAAAAGTCTAAAAAATTCTAAAACTAATTGGAATAAGAATCCTTACTTATGGGAGTTTAAAACCCACTCAAAGAAGTCAATTTGAATCAAAATCTGATTTTTCTCAACAAACAACGCTGGGGCATTCAACATCCGAACGCTGGAGTGTTAGTATGACCTTGTCGCAATGCCGCGATGTTCTCTTGGCAACGCTAGAGTGTTGTGCTCTTTAAAAATGATGTTGAGGCGTTCTATCTTTCAACGCTAGAGTGTTCAAATTTGTATGTCCCTCATTGAGTTTCAAACTCCTCATTGCTTTCGGTTTCTCATTTTGTTCCTTCCTCGTACGACTTATACATACTAAAATTCTTGTTGACTCTTTACTTAATATCCATCTCAATTCATACTCATACATAATTATTGAATTATGAATTCTAATAAATGGGTTAATTGTATAACACACAAACCCGGCCTTTGTCTTTCATTTTTATTTAGTATAAGCAGTTAAGAACTCTTACAAAATAAAATGAGACGCTCCAACTTATCAAAATGCTCCTGACCATGCTAACTTCAGCTAACGGCCATTTAATATCAGGGGAGGTCTCTCCTAATTTTGGAATCAATTGCTCTATTTAACTGCCAATTTATTTACTTAGTGTAATATTGAAGGTCTGTACCAACTTAAGGCTTATTAGTTATTACGTTCTCCGATGTGTTTATTTAATCTTTTTCATTTAATAATATTTTTCTCATTTGTTCGAGGTTCACAAAAAAAAAAAATGAAAAGAAAAACTACCAATTCGCCAAACTTCACGAAAGGTTAAAGTAAAAATCCCCAGTATTGTCAATTACGGACCAAAAGAATTTCATTGTTAAATGAAGCTGGTGATGGATTAATGTTTATAAATAAGATTCAATTCTTTTTTTAATAAATATAATTTAATATTATATAAATGTAAACTAAACCCTTTCAGTTTTAAGGTAAATGAAACATGAACTTTAAATCTTTTATACCATGATCTTATGAAGTTTTATTGAATTAAATCAACTAACATATTTAAATACACATTAAGATACAAAATCAACCTTCAACACAAATCATCAGTTGAAACATCAATAAATTAAAGCATTTTCAATTTTAACCAAAGATTATTAATACAATATATCTTCTAATTAACTTGCGACCAAAACGACATTCGATAGCAAAAGTTAATTAATTTTAATAGGTAATTACAAAGACTGAAAGCAAGAATTGCGAGGTTATGATAAATTCGCAATAAGACCACGTACCCATATTCAGGTTTTAATATTAAAAAATATTTTCTTCACTTCTTTGTGATCTCTCCATAGTCTCTCGCAAAATCTGAGAAAGGAGGCCTAGGGTTCTTAAGTAAGTGTTATTGTTTTTGTTTGACCTAGCTGGTTATTGTACGTTTTCTCTTGATTATAACTGAAAGTGAGTGTGCAATTTCAACTACTGATAGTAGAGAAGGGCTCTAATAGAAGCTTGATTTAAATCGAACCACTATAAATTTTGGTGTTCTTTGTTTGTATGTGATAAAATCTTGTGCTTAATTATTGTTGCTGAGAGTCTTGTGTTGGCTGACTTGCAACAAATACATTAGATGATGAACATTTAATATGCTTATTTTCATTATTTAGAGTTCAAAACATGGCAACCCTTCTTGATTTCTCTAGCATTTCCTAAAAGCACATCCCTGGCTCCCATATTCTGCACCAAGTTACCATATGAATCAGAGAAAATCTTTGGCTGCTCTGCAACTGCCTTACCATGCCTTCTACATTTCTATCTGTGAGAAGTACGGCATCAGATTGATATAGGCCCTTATTCTGAAGAAAAATGGCTTAGTAATTGGTATCGAATAACAAGGACCTTTGAGGATTCACTTCCCAGATTGGCTAGGTTTGGGCACTTAAGTTTTAGGAACTTAACATAAGTTGGATTTAGTGAAGGATCAGCATCACTGTTACCAGTAATGCTAGAGCCTCTCTAAGAACGTTCCACAATAAGCAATATCGATAGGATGGGCATTGGCTGGTGACAGCATCACTGTTACCAGCCAATGCAAGAACGTCGGCACATGAAACAATTCCTGGGCAAATCTTCTCAATTTTGTCTTTTATTTCATCAATCACATCAAAACACTCCATTGTAAGATTAGGTCTTGCATCCTTCTCAGACTGTGTCTTGCCAACCGTATCCAGCAATATAGAAGCATCACAACCCTGCATGTCAATTTCACAACGATAAAGTATTAGTGCTATTAGAAAAATCATTTAACTCAAAAACTCAAATTATTAGGTAGAGATTCAACATTATTATCATAAGTTTGTTTTAACAAGCTCTTTCACACTAAATGTGGATTCAATTTAAAATCAAGTGGATTATGAGAAATTAAAACAGAGACGAGAGAGAGCCAAAAGACTATAAATCAAGAAATTGATGAAAATACAGATGAAGAATTTGAATACATGAATTTTGTTCCGACACTATATTAAAGAAACTGATCAACCTAAAAACTTAAACTATAACATAGTATTAAAGACAAATTTTAACAAGTGCATGCATGCCCAGCTAAACCCAAAAGCATATATAATACTAAACTAATAAATAATGGTGTAATTTTTTAATGTATAAAATGTAATTAGATTTATGTCAAAAATTTAATTTCCTTGATGAACAATAGATGTATATGCATGTTAATATTGGTTTGACATACCCTAACAAAACAATCATGGTAGTGGGTTCTAAGTAGTTTTGCAGCCAAACCAGGGTTATCTTGAACTTTGCTCCGTGTAATGTTTCTCACGATCTCCTCAGCTTCTGGGCAACTTTTCCGGTAAAAGTTAAACCTCAAATACTTTCTCCCATGTGGTCTTGCGTTAGAAACTGTAACAGCAACTCCCAACACAAAAAAGAGAAACCAAGAAAATGAGTAAGCTTTTTCTATCAGCCCTCATTTTTCCTATTCCGAAAAAGGAAAACGTAAACAATTAATTAGCAGGTACCAGTCAACTAGAATTATTAGTGTGAGAAATGATAAAAAGAAAAGAAAAAAGATAACATAAATAATAAAGAGAAATTAAAAAATTTTAAGGACTACATTGTTATTGTAATTATGTGTATTATAAATGTTATGTAAATGACTTTTATATAAGCTTTAAGTTATCATAAATAAGAAACATAAATATATATAAACAAACCAAAGATAACCTATTACATAAGGAAATCAAATATAACTTATTAATTATAAAATATATATAATAAAAATTAATTGTCTTAATTTTTATATATCTTTAATATTTTTCCTCAAACTCAAGATGGTAGAAATTTAAATTTGAAAAAGAATATTTTTGATCGTAATGGTACATGTTGAAATACAATCGTTGTCGGCGAATAACAACCCTTGTTGGAGAGAAATAACTCTTGTGAAAGAGAGACAATATAATCGAAGTGATAAGTGAGTTGAGAAGATCAACCAATGCGATTGCAAATGCGTTAATAGAGAAAATAAGAAATTAATCGTTGCGAGTGCAAGTGCGTTGAGAAAATCAATCACTACAATTACAAACGTGTTGATAGAGAGACAAGAAATCAACTATTACAAGTGTAAGTAAGTGTGTTAAGAAATTCCATATTATAAAAGATAAAGACATTAATGAAAACTAACTTTTAAAAGGGATCAGAAGGATTATAATGTAACTCTAATATCATGTAAGAAAAGACTAAAAAAAAAGAAAAAAATAGTAAAAATAATAAAAAAAAATTAAAAAATTTTAAAAACTACATTATTACTGTAATTATGTGTATTACAAATACTACATAAATAATTTTTATATAAATTTTAAGTTAATATAAATAAAAAATATAAATACATATAAAAAAATTAAATATAACTTATTACATAAAAAAATTAATTATAATTTATTAATTATAAAATATATATAATAAAAATTAATTATCTTAATTTTTTTATATCTTTAACCGTTAAAATGTATTAACAAAGAAAAAGGCACACAAGCTAAATGAGCAAGAGCACGTCCTTTTATAGGCAAGCAAACTGGAAGGCGCCAGATATACGATTAAAAAATCAGCACAACTTGTCCTTAACTTGTGGGATTGTCAAACACCCCACGATCCGTTTGATAATTTATTCCCCTGAAACCAATCAGAGTGATCTTAATATCTGATTTGTTTAAGGGCTTGATTTCCGTCCTTGTAGAATACTGTACATGGGATCTAATTAAAGTACGTAGTCGGGCCCGTTGACCTTTCCATTCTCAGAATAATGCATTTGAGTAATTAGGGCTGCTGATAGCCGTATGATTGGTGAATCAAGAGAATAAAAACAAAAATTAACTGCTTTGAACTCTTGTGATAAAATAATCTCTGGTACTTAAATCAAAATATGTTAATTAGTAATTAGATATAGATTCAAATTCAGGGAGAAAAATGTGCTTATTGTTCATTTCCGTGAAATAATAGTATACTGACCTAGTATTAAATGTTGTCAAGCAGTCACTTGATAGTCAAGAGACAGTCATATTAGATCATTGGATGTTTTATCAAGTTAATCAATCATCCAAATAAACGTGCTCTATTCATAGGTCATAGTAACAATATTCGAAAGCGGCACAGTTCCATGAGATGTTCTACTTTGAAGATTGCAAATGCATTTACGTCAAGAGAAACCACCGAGATATATATATATATGTATACGTACATATACACCCACATATTATCATATGACTACACAGGTTACAGAATCTGTGTGTAGTGTTGGATCAGGGATGTTTTAGTGCTCCTGTTTGCATGCAAGGCTAATGGCTGGAATTTAGCCTCTGAATCTATGGAATGTGAACTTGATTGCTTCCCCTCATTTTATTTTTCTTTTGTTCGGTTCCAAATGGAAGGGGGAAAACAACAAATAACCACGTAAAAACATAGTGCTTCTCAAAAACTTGCTAGGATTTGACCGAGTGAACTCCTCGTAATGGTAATGACATTATTGATGATGCTGGGTTCTCCACCTTGGCTTAGAATCAATTCAACATGTTCAACGCCTTTACACGAAAACATTTAATTAATCTGTTGATTTGTCATAGGATAATATTTGGAAACGGCTTTTACAGTATTATTCAGAAAAGTAAGAAACATCATCTTGACAACGAGTGTTGTTAGAAGATTAAAAATCATGAACTTAAATGCAGAGTCTCAAGTAGTGTTGATGACCCGAATTTTAAAAGAGCGCAAATGTCCGAAGAAGATAAGGACTGATAAGTTAATGGAAAGAGTGCAGCACATATACCGTAACAAAACAATCATGTAACGCAGTCTTAATAGCTTAGCTGCCACGCTAGGGTTAGCTTCATGCGCGCTCCATGTAATTCTCGTCACAATTTCTTCAATTTTACGACAACTTTTACTGTAGAACGTCATCTTGAGCTAGTCCTTATTACTATTACCTTAAGAATCGCCAATAATTAATAGAAAGAAAACAAACAAAGCAATACACATTAACCTTCAAATTCATTCTAACACTCATAGTTAGAAACAATTCCCAAATGTTTTTACGTTTTAGCCTTCAATGAACAATTAAAGCCCCTGATTTCACACCATGTATTCATCTTTAACCAACAATTCACCTAGAAATTAGGAGCTTTTCACGATCTAACCTCCCAAAAAATTTTCTATCAAAAGCAATCTCAGTCAATTATGAAAATGAATTATGAATTTGTCTAAAATATATGGATTATGAATTTATTGTGAGTGCGGCTTGAATCACAACTTTGATAATCTTTACCAGTTGAACCAAACACTCACATAAAGATAATTTTTTTCTTGCTATATGAATTGAATGACTTTATTTAATTTAAAATTTTGCATTGAATGACTTTATTTATTTAAGTAAATCATTTGCAAAGTTTAGATGCCCATCCAAAACTATTTTGGTTAATTTAGACTGAAATTAACCTCTCACAGAATTATACTTGGAGTTTGCGGACTTTCTCTAGACAACTAAAATTATCCTGAAGCAAGGTATTATTTTGTAAACAGCTGATTTTAGTAATTGCAGCATGTATTCAAGGCAAGTGGTCATTTTATTTTTAAGCAGTTTGGGTCAGAATTACATGATTTTGCATATATTTAATATCGAACCAGCCTTGTTATATTATTCTTATTCTTCAAGTCACTTCCCTCTGTTCATAATTATTTAATTTTTTGAAATCTCAGATTGCTGATTGCTGGCGCTCAATTGTGTGGCTTTGATTCCTTACCACGAAAAATATCCTCCTCTAGTAATAAGTGGGAGCTTTGAGCTTTAATTTTTATTAACTTACATTTTTATCAATTAATAAAAATTAGGGATTTAAAAATAAAAATAATGTAAAAGTAAGTAAAAGAAGTAATATTTAACCGAATATTTACGAGATCGGCTTATTTAAATTGATAAAAAAAAAAAAACAATCTTCTTATTTTGCAATATCACAATAATTGCACCATACAGTTTGCTGTAGGTACATAATACTACAATTTAATACTTATTTATTTTATTATACATAAAATTAAAGCATAAACATTTACGAATAAGCCCATAAAGTTGATGAACATATATGCTTCGATCCTTTCATTTAGGGTTCACAACGCGGCACTTGTTCCTGATTTCTCCAGTCTTTCCTAAGAGCACATCCATAGCTCCCATATTCTGCATCGCGTCAGAAAACGCATTAAGGAAAAGGTTTGGATGCGTCTGAAACTTTCTTACAATGTCTGTAGCAGTTGTATCTGTGAGCAGTGCGGCATCAGATTGGAATAGGCCCTTATTTGTAAGAACAGTGGTGAAATAATTGGTATCTAATGACACGGAACTTTGAGGATCCATTTCTACAGTTGTTGCCGGATCTGCTGGATTTGGGCACTTAGATCTTAGGAAATCAGCGTACTTTGGATCTAGTGAAGGGTCAGCATCACCGTTACTAGTAAAATTAAAAAGCCTCCTTGAGAATGATCCACAATGAGCAACACCGATTGTATGGGCACCTGCTTAAGAAAATTAATCAATGTTCAATCCGGTACAAGGCACTTGATATGTAATAATGGTTGTGCATGCATGTACATGAAACTTTGTACAAAAATTAATATACCTGAAAGAATCACAAGATCATTAACGTCGAGCTCTTTCTTTGTAAATATTTCCATAAGAGTGCTAAAGTTTGAGAACGGTGAAGGAAGGTTTCCAGTGACTTCAGATACAAGAGAAACGGTGCCGTCTCTTCTTCCAGTGGGCACATCCCACAAATTTTTCTGTCTCTGCAATGACGTGAGAAATATATATATTTTGAGGGCTTGCGTTAACAGTTAAAACGAATGGAATTCATTAGCTGGCTAGTTAGCGATACTTTCTTTTAGTACGTTTATTTATTTTTGGATTCTTCTATTTCAAGTCAATATTATAGTTTTACACCAGGCTTACTGGGAAAGTAACAGCATCGCGAGCAGCCACTGCGAGAATGTCGGCACATGAAACAACTCCTGGGCAAATCTCCTCAATTTTTTCTTTGATTTCATCAATGACATCGAAACCCTCCAATGTCAGATTAGGTCTTGCATCCTTCTCAGACTGTGTATCGCCAACAGTATCCAACAATATAGAAGCATCACAACCCTGCCATGTAGTTCAAGATCACAGCAAAGATCAAGCTTTAGCCGAAAGCAAGCCCATGTACGTATGCAATTAAGCGAATGACCCTATGTAATCCCAAAAGCATATAATAATATATATACTGAGCTAGTAAAGTAAACAATGGTATAAAACTTTTATATATCAAGTGTAATTATACTTATGTAATAAGTTTAATTTCTGTAATGCCTAATAGATGCATATAGAGGTTAATATTGACATACCCTAACAAAACAATCATGGTAGTGGGTTCTAAGTAGTTTTGCAGCCAAACCAGGGTTATCTTGAACTTTAATCCTTGTAATGTTTCTCACAATCTCCTCAGCTTCTGGGCAACTTTTACGGTAAAAGTTCAACCGCAAATACTTTCTTCCATGTGGTCTTGCGTTAGAAACTGTAACAACAACTTCCAACGCAAGAAGAGAAACCAAGAAAATGACTAAGCTATTTCTGGCAGGACTCATTTTTTTTTGGTTTCGATAAAAGGAAAAGTAAACAATTAGTAGCCGCCAGCAGGTAGCAGTGAACTAGAATGATAAGAATGTATAAGAAGGAGAAAAAAGGCACACAGGGTAAAGGAGCAAGAACACGTCCTTTTATAGGCAAGCAAAATGTGCAGTCCCTGGATGAACAAGATGTTTTATTAAGTCGAAGAATTAAAAAAATCAACGCAACTTGTCCTTAACTTGTGGGATTGTCAAACACCCCATGACCCGTTTGTTAATTGATTCCTCTAAAACCAATCAGAATATATATGATCTTAGTCTCTGTTTACGTTAATGGCTTTGATTCCCTTCCTTGAAGAATACTGTGCAAGAGATCTAATTAAAGTAGGCGGCCGTGGAACTTTGAATTTTCAGCATAATATATAGAGTACTAGGGCTGATCATAGCCATATCCCGTATGATTGGCGAGTATCCAGTTTTATGCAAATAAAGACAATTTAAAAAAAAAATTAATAGCTTGATTTATTATATATAAATAGTAGATATAAGTAATATTAGTCCATTTAGATGAAAAAATAATAAACCGACCTGTGGTCAACCAAGAAATGCATATCGAGATTAGGATCAATAAAATGTTGTCAAGCAGTTACTTGATAATCAAGAGACAGTTTTATTACATTGCTGGATTGTTTTATAAAGTTTATCATAGGTGTTTCAGTCAACTATTTATTAATCTTTTGCACAAAATTGAGTATGGCCAACTGTAACAAGATTGGAACGCGGCACGGCGCCATGATTCGGTGATAAGTTAAAAACAACCCTTTATTTGTTTGACTTTGAATGTTAAACACAAATTTGCTTTCATACAGACCATCTTAAAAAAAAATAATAATAAAAACACATATTCAGATATTCTGATCGTCTTGCTTTTCATCTAGCTAAGCTCCTCTAATTTCAATGGTTGGAGCTGTGCGCCTGTTTGCATGCATGGCCGATGGCTCGTGTTTAGCCTCTGATCAATTCTAAGGATTTTTCTTCTACTTTCTGGTTCCAAGTCGAAGGCTTCATGCAAATATATATATATATATATATATATATATATATTCAAGTTAAGGGGTGAAGAATTAAACTTGAGACTTTCATTTTAATAAAAAAAAAATACTATAAATTCTTTATTTTTGAACCATTTAAATAAGTGTGGCCTCATTTCATATTTAACTGCCTAAAAATTAAAGATAGTTTCTCAAAAACTTGCTAGGATTTGACCCAGTAAAATGGTCGTAATCTTAAGCACATTGTACCATGTTAATTATATTGATCAGTTCTCTGTTTCGGATTAGGATGAGAAAAGTTTCTTTGTGTTCAACTCCTTTACACAAACATTTAATTGTTGGATAATCTAAGGGCAGAATTAGAGTTGAGATTATCGGGCTGCTACATGTTGTAATCGGCAAATTATGCGCGTCAAAGCCTATTTTATAGGGCAAAAATGTTAAACTTCAAAATGTGTAAAGGCCAAATGATAAAATAAACTATGAGGGGCTAAAATAATAAATATATCTCATTTATTTAATGTTTTTAAGGGTCCGAGGGCGAGGGCCCCGAGTCCTAATGTAGGGGCTAAAATAATAAATAATATTATTTATTATTTAAAAATAATATTACACACACAAATTATTTGTATAAATTCCTTCATACAAACTAATTTTAATTTGACATGATATTATTGGGTGAATTATATAAGAAAATTAATAAATAAAAAAATAACATTATCTCAACATTCATTGGTAACATGCTAAAAAAATTAACTAATTTGTATCAATAATTCATATAAATAGTCTATATTAAAGTGTAATTTATAAGAAAATAATAAGAAATTATATAATATTTATGAAAATTACCAAGTCTTAATACTGTATTTTTTTTCCAACATACAAATAATTAACCTTTGACAAATCTCAACCAAAACATAAAAAATAAAAAATAATATGAACCTTTGAAGTCGAAAGTTGGTAAAAGATAAAAAAGAAAAATTGTAAAATCTAATACATTAATTACGTACGACCTTAAAGTCTTATTTGTTAGCCGAAATTATTTGGATATGATAAAAATAAGATTGGACTAAATACGGTACTAATCCTACTTTGTGTAATATAGGATTATACAATAATAATTATGTTTGTATATGTTGGGAATGAATTATGTTTAAATTCCTATATTTGGCGTTCTGCAATTAATATAGTAATTAACTAAAAGATAAAATAAAATTGAAATAAACATTGTATAAAATTAAAATAATAAATTAATTATTAAACTCAAATTACAGTGAAAAAAATATTCTTAATAATGAAAAAATTACAACTTTATTAAAACCATTGATAAGCACCCAAAAAAAAAAAAAATTCGTCAATCTTTTAAAACGCTTATTCTAAGGATGTCGTCAAAGTAAATTTACTTTTATAAGATAATATCAAGTATATAGTATCTCAAATTTCTTTTTTCGCCAAACACATGATTGCGATTAAAGTTGTTAAAATAACTCTATTTTGAGTTTTATCACTACAAGAAATTTGATTTTTAACAAGATTTTAATCACGAAAAAAACTTTGCACCTTATAACTAGTTACAAATATTTAATTTCGTGATTAAATATTAAGAGATATTTAACAAATATAAAAAAATGATTATTATCCACAAAGTTTCATGGTTAAAACTTAAAAGATACTTTTACATACAAAATTTTCGTTCATGATTAATTATTTTGTTGCGTCGCAGACCCAAATGATTTGATACATGACATAACTTACATTCATTTAATAATATAATACATAAGTATTTATTTAATAGGGACAAATCAAATATCTTATCACACGTGTCCTCAAATGAAACACTCAGCAACCTAGCAACTTAAGGAACCCAAAGAACAGCAGAAGCCTTGCCAAATCCGCTAAGCACACATGTACCTTATTTACCTGAAATCACCATAAACTATAATGAGTATAAAATTCAGTAAGCACTAATTTTTCATATATCAAATACAAATATATATATGTGCACAATGCATATGTATAATATGCTGTAATCAATCAAAATCATAATCTTATCAAATCATATATCATGTAAGCGCTTACACATTCTTTCAAAACATATTACAAGAATACCATCACTCAACTACTACTTAGTAGGACTTACATATCACATATCACATAATGAGTCAAATGTCACTCGTAGGTGACATACCGTATCAGAGGAATAATACAAGTGAGGTTTAAATTACATATATATAATGCTTAAGCCCAAAGGTAAGAGCCAAACCTTCACCATGATCATCGATGAGTCCTCTCACATGCACCAATACGCCACCACACGAATGTGATGACTCAATCTTCCTTTAGGTACCAATAGGATCCTCCTTATATACGGAACACATAACATATACCAATCTCGAAGAAAATGCCACACATAAAAGCTCCACAAATCATATAAGATGCCTACTAAATTAATAGTGAGTTCAAATATCCTCAAAACACAAAATGTTTCTGATGGACATATTACACTTCAAAGCTTTCTTTGTTAAATACATTTCATTTTGAAAGCTTACTTTCAAAAACACATGTATGTCTATGCTCAATGTCAATGCTCACATTCATAAATATATGTCTTTCACATTTCATATCAAATATACTTTGGCATAACATAAATATATTCTAAGTACATTTACAAAATCATACATAGACAATTACTATGCTTATTGTGATTTCAGTAAAAAGTCTAGTATACTTACCTCTTAACACTTTCGAGTACAAGGCTTAATTCTCCTTAACCTATCAATGAAGATTAATCATTTCATAAGCCTCACAATTCACACAAAATACTTTAAATAGCTTACAAAATTATACACAATGCATTTATCACATCAAATTGGTCTAATTACTCAGTTTCTCAAAACTTGTCATTCTGACCACTTACACTTAACAAAATTTTCTAATACATTAAATGATATCCAATTACTCCAAAATCAGAATATATCATTCTTGACTCATATATATTTCTTATATATGAATATTATATCATAATTACTACACATTCCATTTCATGAACACCATCAAATTTAAACTATTATTCTGGCGGGATCAAGATATTTACTGAACAGTATTCAGTCTCGTAATTTTATAAAATCAGATACTAACTCAAAAATTACAAAACTACCATATAATTACGTTTGACAAATATTTCAACCCATGATAAATATTTCACTTCAAAATCCCTACCAAAAGTATTTTAAAACTATTTTATTCCATAACTTTAAAAATCTATTAATCAAATACTGCAATGAGCTGATACACTTTAAAAAATTATAACAATTTAACCACATTGATCTAAATTCTCAATTCTGAGTATATCATATTAGACATATAAGCTTATGATATTCCACAAATTTGTAATTTTTGAAGATCATTCAACAGGCCAAAAATTGTTTGCCACTGTATCATACTGTTTACATAGGAAATTTCTAGAATTTTAGAGTCATTTTGATAAATTCACTACAAATTCAATTTCTGGAATCTTCAATCGATTCAAAGTCTCAAATGATTCTAAACATGTCTAATTTTATATACTCAAAATTTAAAATTAGAATCAAATCACAACAATTTATAAAAATTTTGGATCAAGAGACTATCAAGCAGAAATTCTACAACTCATCATGATTTATCAAACTATCTACATAAATCATTATCAATTCTTATAATATCTTATGAAATACACATCCAATTATCAATTATACATATTTCCAAAACTTAAAATTAAAGAAATTAACTTAATTAATACCAATAAATTGAGAAATAGTTGTGATATACCTCTTAAAATTTAAAATTTCAATTTCAATCTCTTCTTCTTTTTCTTCTTCTTCTTCTCTTTCTCTCCCCTCTATTTCTCTCTTTTCTCTCTCTAAAGGGATAGCTCGACCCAAAAATAAGTAAATTAGGGTTTCAAAAGTGTATTTTTATACTAAGAAGCTAATTTTTTATATTTATAAATTGTTCTTATTTCTTTTCTCTTATATTTGTTTGTAATTATACGCTTCTGCAACAAACGAGTAATAGAGCAAAAGGCCAATCTCTAAGAGAAATTTATGCTAAACCTAATTTTCTTTCACACCACCCTTGATTTCTTTCTCAAACACTACTATAAGTAAGACAAGTAGTTTAAAGACTAAACAGTCTATTTTTCTAAAATACATAATTTTTTTTTTAAAGAAATATTTCATTCATAAAATTCGGGAGGAATAAGAATCCTCAATTACAAGATGCTCAATTTGGGGAGGTATTTTGCCAAACCAAATAGTATCAAAGTCTAAGTTGATGGCAAGATGTGCCAATTCATATGCAACTCGATTGGATAATCGATAACCATAGCTAAAAGAACAACAAGAGAATGAAGAGGCAATAACAATAATGTCTTGAAGGACTAAACCCAGCTCTGAGGCAGAAAGGGAGCGATTGTTGATGTCACGAATAATGCCTACAGTATCAGAGACTACCTCGAGAGCTGAGATACCTACCATACGAGCTAGGCAAAGACCACGTAGCAAGCCCAAAGCTTCAAGAATGTCTACAGAAGGCTGTGCATTAATAGGAATGAAAGAGAAATCCAAGACAGCCCCAGAGTAGTCTCATAGCACCACCCCAAGCCCAGCTTTAAAGTATTTTGAAGATAGGCCTGCATCAGTATTTAGTTTAATGAGGCCTAGTCTAGGGGCATGCCATACTCTAGTTCATGACATAGGGGTGCCAGTAATAGAGACATGGGTAGTCCTAGACTCATCCCTGTAGCCTTGCGCCCAACATAGCACATCCGACATAAACACCTTGTGCTCCGAAATAAATTGGTTTCTAATAAACCAGAGTCTCCAAAATAGTATAAGTAAAGTCTCAAAATCTTCAGTAAGAAGGCTGGTTAGACATTCGATCAAAATACCCAACATGGGTGTATTATGAGCAATACCAAAGCCATGTAAAAAGGAGCAAGACTGGCATACATGCTTTAGAGCATCACAAAGCCAAAGTGCATGAATGAAATTTTTAGCTCCTTTCGCGCAACGGCTACAAGAATTATCAACAGGTACATGATGTCGTCTAAGGTTAGAAAAATTAGGGATCCAACCATAAGATAGTCTCTAAACAAAGTGTATAATCTTTGAAGGGAGCTGTAAACGCCACAGATGCTTCCACTAGTTACGAGAGCAAGCATTGTCATTGGAAGATGATGTATGATTAGGGGCAAAGGAGAGCCAATACCCACTCTTAACAAAAAAAATTAGCCGTGTTTGTCGAAGTGTCACATAACTGAGTCGCCAAGGTAGGCCCAGGAAGGCGCACATGGGATGTTTAAGATTAGTTTGCATTCATCTTCTAAGAAAGAGTTTTGTATAAGCTCTTGGTTCCAGAAACTTGACGGAAAGAGTAGATCAGCCACCAAGGAGTGTTCAGGCAGCATATACGGGAATAAAGATTTAAAGGATAAGGGGCGAGGGAGTCATTGATCATAGTAGATTGAGATAGAAGATCTGTCCTTGATGCGCCAACGAAGCCCTTTAACAAGCAAATTACGGCCCCAAAGAATACTTTTTCAGACTGTAGAATCATACTGTTTAGGATATGCCCGTAGGAATGAGGAGTTAGGATAATAGAAACTTTGGAGTGTTCTTGCCACCAGAGAGTTTGGATGAACAATCACACGCCAACCCTGCTTAACTAGAATGGCTTGGTTGAAAGAGTGCAAATCCCTAAACCCAAGGCCATCATCATATTTGTGGCGGCACAACATTTCCCAAGAATGGACTTTCCTCTTATTTTCATCACCACCCTAAAAGAATCTAGCACAAAGTTTATGAATTTCTTTAATAAGAATCATAGGTAGCCTGAACAGATTCATAACGTAAAATGGAATAGTCTAGATCACCGCTTTAATAAGAACCTCCCACCCTCCAGTAGAGAAAATGTGCCTCTTCCATCCCCTCAATTTATTCCACACTCTTTCTTTAATGGCGGCAAAATGATTCTGTTTATTCCTGTTGATGACACAAGGGAGACCCAGATATTTACTGTAGTGTGGGACCTGGGTAACACCAAGATAATGAGATAGATGAGTAGCAGCCACCCTCAGAATATAATTACCAAAGCATACTGCCGATTTTTGGTAATTAATAGGCTGTCCAGAAGCTACCTCATAAGACCACAAAAGATCCAGTATCGAATTACAGTCATTCTGAGATGCCCTAGTGATGATAAGGTTGTCATCGACAAAAAATAAGTAGGAGATAATTGGACCCGAGCTTCCACATTTCAAGCCATGTAAAGAACCTCGTTGCTGAGCAGAATTAATAAGGAATGAGAGATCTTCAGCACAAAAGAGGAATAGGTATGGGGATAAAGGATCACCTTGATGAAGACCTCGTAAATGAGATATATTGTCCCGTGCCAGGCCGTTAATAACAATAGAGTATGATACTGAAGATATACAGCGGTAAATCTTAACACACCAGCTTTCAGGAAAGCCCAACTTGTGCATCACAGCCATCAGAAATGGCCACTCAACACGATCATAAGCCTTGGACATATCCAGCTTTAAGGCCATATAATTTCCGCCGGAGAATTTGTTTCTTTTAATGGCATGGAGACATTCAAACCCAACTATAGCATTATCAGTTATTAGGCGCCTGAGGATGAATGCGCTTTGAGAATCTGAGATCACCTCATTCATAACACATCGTAACCTGTTTGCCAAAGCTTTTGTAATAATCTTATACAAGACATTACAAAGGCTAATAAGATGAAAATCTGAGCATAACTTGGGTTTAATGACTTTAGATATTAAAGGAACGAGGGTTTCATTAGCCTTCCCAATGTCATCTCTATGATTAAGGAACCCTAAACACACAAAATAGATAGATAGGCCAATCAAGTCCCAAAATTTCTGATAAAACAATGCAGGCATACCATCTTTTCCAGAAGTTTTTGTAAGGTACATCTAATGAACAGCGGTGTAGATATCCTTAGCACAAAAAGGGGAATTTAACCACTGATAGTGATGTTCAGAGAGACGCCGCTCAACACAGGAAACAACAGCATCAATTGCTAACACAGAAGGCCTAGAAGAAGTGAATATGTCAGCAAAATACTCATCAAAAGTTCGTGCAATCTGGTCTGAGTCTGAGTACCAAGTTCTATCACATCCCCATAATTTCAGAGATATGGTTTTTCCTTCTGCGGCTAGAGGCTTTAAAATGGAAGAAACGTGAATTTCTGTCACCAGCCTTGAGCCAAAAGACCCTCGATCGTTGTCTCCAATGTCTCTCTACTTTATATAACAAAGCATCTAGGAATTTTTGGGTCTTATTAATCTCCTTCCAGGTTGGCATATCTATCTACTGATTTAAAACCCTCAAGAGATGCTTTTTCTTTTTTATCTCATATTTCATTCTACGGAAATGAGTTATATTCCACTTTTTGAGCTGAGTTCTGATGCGTTGTAAAGTCCCACAAACTCTATTGAGCGAAGTCGAAATATTTGACCATCCCTCTGAGATTATCTGTCTACACTCCTTCTCATCAGCCCAAGCCTCCTCGAAATAGAACTTGCTGTGAGGAAGCTGAGATGAAGTATTACTAGTTGTCATACCCAAATCCCCGCAAGCTAACAGTAGAGGGTGGTGGTTAGAACCCCAAAAATCTAAATGTTGTACAAAGGTATTAGGAAAGAGGTTATGCCAGGAGAATGAGCATAACATGCGATCTAGTCTTTCTTGTATAAAGGAATTAAAGTTGTACCCATTACACCAAGTGAAGCGGGGGCTATTGAAGTGGATTCCAATTAAGTTGCAGTCATCAATAGCCTTTCTGAAATTTGTCATGAGAAATAGAGGTCGAGGCAGCCCTCCATCTTTTTTCGAGTTTGTAAGAATCTTGTGAAAATTTCCACTGCATACCCAAGGGAGAGAGGAGAGAGAGCATAGACGTCTTAGAAGTGTCCAGGAGTGGACACACTAGGGTGTATCAAGATGGCCATAAAAGCCAGTAAAATACCATTCCCTCGCTTGATCTGTAACAACAACATCAATGTGAAAACGAGAGTAAGATAGGAGGGAAATATCTACCTTATCCGTCCATAGTAATGCCAACTGCCACTGCGTCCAGTTCTTTCAACAATAAGTTTTCCAACGCAACCAAGCTTTACACGGAGTATTTCTACCCTATGTCTGAAAGCACGTGTTTTTATAAGAAAAATCACCTCCAGGCAGTGTTCCTGTACCAAGTTGGACAGGATATGGAATATGCGGGGGTTGCCCAGCCCCCGCATATTCCAGCTTAAGGTTTTCATTGGTATCGGCCGCCCTGCACCACAGCAGGAGCCGCCGTTTGAGTTTGAGGAGAATAGGTCGATTCATGAAGACCCTCAGAGCTTATTGAGATCTTCTTGGGATAGATGGGGGTTCTTGAGTCATTGCTCTATTCCTTTCGTTTCGGGTTAATGGAAGAAATATGCGGATTAAGGGGTTCTGAGGCTCTTTTTCCCCGGGACTCAGAAATGACCCGTGCGTCTTTGCATTCACGGGAAGATATGTGTAAACATCTAGAATTTTTCTATCTGGAGGACCTTCGAAGATAGCCCATTTGAATTCTATCCGAATTTGCACAAGTCCCGTAAGATTCCATATGCTCCTTTGTCACTGAACCTGCACAAGTCCCGCAAGATTCCACAAAAGCAACCTTGTTGTCTATCGCCGAAACGGCAAGAGAGGCGTTATACAGTTGGTCCATCATCGCATGTGGATGTTGGTCTGAAGTGCTCGAGTAGGCGTGGGGGACAGCACCCATGCTGGGGGGCAGAAGTTCTCGGATAGTGGCCGACGGTAATGTCTGCCATGCTGGTGAACTCCACGTGCTTTCAAATATCTTTGGGGCTTCCGAATCTGAGTGGAGGACAAGAAGCAATTCAGTACCTAGAGCAATATTCGATTTTATGGGAATGGTCTTAAAGCATCTTGCGGTCTCGGGTGCACGTGAAGCTCCACCATCTTCACAGATTTTTTTTAATGCTAGTTGCTTGGATCCAAAAGCAGTATATTGGCTCGACTTTGAGCTGCTCACATTCAACTTCTTTCCCTTGCTGCGTGTGTCTTCGTCCAGCACTGTTTTATTGCCCAGCACATGCCCATCATCCCTTAGCAACGTGACTGCATGTGGAGCATCACCGGGTACTTCTTTTCCGCTTAAGGAGTCAGTGGTGTGCTCTCCACCATCTTCACCAAATTTTTTTAATGCCAGCATCACCGAGTACTTCTTTTTAATGCCAGTTGCTTGGATCCAAGAGCAGTATATTGTCTCGGCTTTGAGCTGCTCACATTCAGCTTCTTTCCCTTGCCATGTGTGTCTTCGTCCAGCATTGTTTGTTGCCCAGCACATGCCCATCATCCCTTAGCAACGTGACTGCATGTGAAGCATCACCGGGTGCTTCGTTTCCACTTAAGGAGTCAGTGGCGTGCTCTCCACTATCGATTAAAGCAAGCTTGTTCCTTCCTTGTACAGAGTTGTGGCAAGGCAACCGAATCACATGCCCATACCCTTCCCCTATTTGTTTGATTTTTTTTCTAGTATTTTCATGATTATTCTTGTGCATATAGTGGTCGGCCCCCGTATCACATCCCTATTCTGTGTAAGGCACATGCGGGACATTACCCACATGCAAGGCATTCCCCATCCATGCGTCCATGGAGGAACTTATGGGATATTCAACTTCATTGGCAGTCACGTTACTAGCACTTACATGTGTAATCTTTTCACTGCTCAGCCACATAGGGAAGCTACCATTGGAGCACCCATTATTGGCATGTATGCCTTAATCTGCAACAGTATTCTTTCTCAGCATGGGCCTACTATTTGAGCAACAATTCTTGGCCTGACTGCTTGCACATGTATCGGTATTCTTTCTTACAATGGGGCATGATTTGGTTAGTACCTCAGCTTCCTCCAGGTTCCTTTTTTTTATTGGGTCATCCGTCATGGTTTCTGCCCTTACCGGAGGGATGTCGTTCTCGGCTGCCACTCCTAAGAGCACCTTTTCAATTTTGGGAGAGCCAGTGCCCTCTATCTCTATCCCTATCCCTATCCCTATAAACTGATCATCCCCCGTTGTGATGTGGTCTCCTTTTGTGGATGTTTGGGGATGATCAGCTGAACTTAGGTTTTGTGTTACCTTTGGTTTGGAACGCTGCCCCTTATAGATCCCTACTGCTCGGATGTGATCTGAGTAACGGTGATTGCCTAGTTTTTTCAAGATTGTTGGGAATGAATGAAGGCACTCTTGGTACCCATGGTCTAGGAAGTCGTAGAGTGTGCAAAATTTCGCCAACTTTTCATATTTGAAATCTAACCGAACTAACTTTTTGCTTGATCCGAGTTTAAGAAAGATGCCTTTTCGAATTGGTTGGTCAAGGCATAGTTTAATTCGGATTCGAATGAATCTTTCAGTGCAGGAACCAGAGTTGTTGGAGTTTGCATCTAAGAACTTCCTAATTTTGTTCCCAATCAATTCAGCTATCTCAACATTCATATGAATTTGAGGCACGTTATAAACTTGGATCCAAAAGGAAGCATGCTAGAATGTAGAGTTCGCAGCTGAAGTTTCATCTGAAGCAGGCTCCATAGTTATAAGAAATTTATTGAAGTTCCAGGGTTCAGACATCAAAACCCTTTTTCGGTCATCTTCCAACCCGAATTCACATAAGAAATTATCACCACTTAACCATCGAAATCTCAGATCTCTGGTAGGCCGCCACAGAGCCCGCATTATAGATTAGAAGGCTTCTCGTTGATAGTTTCTTCTGGTGAGAATTTTGACAAAGAGACCAAATTTTGCTGCCGAGCGATGTCTTTTAATCACCGATTCTGGGAGCCCTAGAACCTTCTCATTGTGAGAGTTGTCGATTGAAAATGAGTTCTACAAGGCTTCAATATCGTCCATGGATTTGGCAAGAAAGTAGAGGTTGTGAATGATAGAATTCGTTAGACGAACGAGAGTCAAATCTCTAGGAGCCTAGAGAGAATTCATATTCTAAAATACATAATTGAATACATCAAATCTGAAAAATTATATATAATCTAATTTCCTTTTTTAAAAAAAGAATAATACACTCTAAAATCCCATTTACCAGTATTATATATATCCTCTATGATCCATTTTCGACGAGGCACCAACAAATTAATCAAATGCTGAAGGACGAGTTGAACCTTAAAAGAACGTATTTAGTTAATCCTAATTCAAAATGGAGAATTCAGCATAATTAACACATATAGTACGATATAATTGCAACGAAGATTTTAACCAAAAGCCAAGAAATTAAAAAGAAAGGAGTCATTGAACGCATTTGCGCATCCACTATGTTAGAAGCTAACAAATAAATTCGAGCAAATCAGCGCCATGCATGCAAACAGGCACACCGCGTTTGACCCACCATTGCCGTGAGATCGAGGAGCTTAGCTAGCTAGAGATAAAAGAAGCAACCGGTTACAATTTCTTTTTTCTTTTTCTGGCGGCCTGTGTATACGCAGATTTGTGCTTAACTTTCAACATTCAAAGTCAAACAAATCAAGGGTTTTTATTCAACTCATCACCGAGAATCATGGCCGCATTTCCACCCTTGTTACAGTTGGCCATATATGTATTTGAATTTTGATGCCTGAATTTATTTATATATTGAGTGAAACACGTATGAATAGAGTGTTTTCGTCACCACTCACCTTAATAAACGGAAAAGTTTTATAATACTTCTATGTATAATGGTATCATATTAACCAGTATAATAACCATTAAAATAACTTATCATTTTCAAAACAAAAATAGAAGTTCTTTATTTATATATATATATATAATCTTAATGGTTACGATTTTATTGAATTATTGTAGAGGTTATATGGTGTGCTTTCTCCTACACCAATTTTATAAAATCATCACATGTGTGTATTTATATATATGAATAATATTAAACATTTTAAAATTTTATTTTATATTATATTTCAAAAGTGATATGTTAAACAAATATTGGGTGTAATAAATGATTTTGAAATTTATACTATTTCACCACTCAATATTTACTTGACACATCAGTTTTGAAATACAATTTAAGATAAAATTTTAGAATACTTAGCATTACTCTTATATTTATAGCCATAATTTTATTAAAAGGGTTACTGTACATGGACTTGAATTCTTTCATCATCTCAATTTGTCTAATTAATCTTTTGAAGATGTTATGACGTTCAACAACACTTATCATAATAAAATCAGGATACTCATTCAATTATTTTTTGTCAAAAGAAGAAAAAGAATACATACCAAAAATGCCAAATTTAACTAAAACCCAGTGCTTTCCATTTAATAACCCTATGATTATCTTAAACCATTTTGATATTCATAGTATGAAAGATTCTCTCTTAATTATGGAGTGATTACTTAACAAGATCTTTTTGAGTATTAATGATCCCATGCAGACTTTAGAAGAACGGATTGCTTGGTTGAATTCTAGGTCGGTGTATTAAACTATCCTATAAATATACTACTCGCAAACCCATCTCTTTTCCTGAAATTCTGATTCTTTATCTTACAATGCATTTAATATGTATCAGCTTCGTACCACATATTATAATAACTTAGTAGGTCAGAGTTCTAAGCTTTGAATTTTTGCTGTGTCTCTTGATTCACAAATCATAAGGCTATCAACGCCTTTTAAGTACTCAATCATTTGTGCTAAAATTGATGAAAAGACATTCAATAATTAAGCCTCGTGTTCAAAGAAGGTAGTCAAAGACAGATAAGATCATCAGATCATCATTCGGATAGGTATTTGGAGGAATATGAACAAGTGGGTTATAAGTGTTTGACAAAACCCAAATGTTTCTTCTCAAACAAAAAAAAAAGACAAAACCCACATGCTAAGGTTAAGGACAAGTTGTGCTGATTTTTAATTCTTCGAACTTCATTATAGATATTGATCTTACGTCGACTGTTGATTTTGCTAGCCTATAAAGGGCGTGCTCTTGCTCTTTTAGCCAGTGTGCCTTTTCCTTCTTACTCATTGTGTAATTCAAGTTCGCTGCAAGCTCATTGCTGCTTACTTTTGTTACATTTTCCTTCATTGCAAAACGGCAAAAATGAAGGCTGCAAGAATTAGCTCATTCTTTTTCTTGGTTTCTCTTTTTGTGTTTGGAGTTGTTAGGGTTTCTAATGCACAGCCACAAGGGTTGCAGATGAATTTTTACCATGAAAGTTGCCCAAATGCCGAGCAGCTTGTGAGAGACATCACATGGAGCAGAGTTCAAGCCAAACCTGCTTCGGCAGCTAAGCTGCTTAGAACCCACTACCATGATTGTTTTGTTAGGGTATTTATCAAAATCACACATGCTTAATAATAACGCATGCATGTATCATGCATTAATGAAATCTTTACAAAGACATAAATCTAGTTACATTTAATGCATGATTCATGAAAAATATTGTAGCATTATTTATTACCTTCTTATATATGCTTTTGAGATTAATATGGCACAAGCTCGTCTTACATGCAGATAGGCATGCATGCACTAACGGTTTATCTTTGTGAACTTGAACGTGGCAGGGTTGTGATGCTTCAATATTGCTGGATCCAGTCAACAATACCCAGACTGAGAAGGATGCAAGACCTAATTTAACACTCGAGGGTTTCGAAGTGATTGATGAAATCAAAACTGAAATCGAGAAGATTTGCCCTGAAACTGTTTCATGTGCTGATATTCTCGCCTTGGCTGCTCGTGATGCTGTCAGCTTCCCGGTAAATCTGGAGTAAAAACACATAATGGCCAAAATGAAGAGAACAAAAAGAAAAAGCTAACATAAATATATAGTGAGAGAAAGCGAGTGAGATCTTTATTTTTTTTAACACAAAGCCTTAAGATATAATACTCATTTAATTGCAGGGTAAGAAGCTTCTGTGGGATGTGCCTACTGGAAGAAGAGATGGCAGTGTTTCCCTTGCATCTGAAGTAACTGGAAACGTCCCTTCACCCTTCTCAAACTTTACCACACTAATGCAAATATTTACAAAGAAAGGTCTCGATCTTAAAGACCTTGTGGTTCTCTCAGGTATTGTTTTTGTACAAATAAACTTTTATGTACATGCACAACCATTATTATATATCAAGTGCCTTCAAGCCAAAATAATTTTTAATTGTTCTAAAAATTAATAAACAGGTGCCCATACAATTGGTGTTGCTCACTGTGGAACATTTTCAAGGAGGCTTTTTAATTTCACCGGTAAAGGTGATGCTGATCCCTCACTAAATGCAACTTACGCTGAGCTCCTGAAGGTACAGTGCCCAAATCCAGCCGATCCTGCAACAACTGTAGAAATGGATCCCCAAAGCTCTTTGTCATTCGATAGCAATTACTACACCACTGTTCTTCAGAAAAAAGGCCTATTCCAATCTGATGCTGCACTGCTCACCGATGGAAATTCAGCAGATATAGTAAGCAAGTTAGAAAAGGAAAATGTTTTCTTAAATGAATTTGCTAAGTCGGTGCAGAAGATGGCAGAAATAGAAGTGCTCACAGGAGATGCTGGAGAAATTAGGAAGCAATGCCGCATTGTGAATCCTAAGTGAAAAAGAAGCAGATCTTCATTATGTATGAATAAGAAATACCTGCAGATATTTGTATGGTACAATTGTTATATAATTTACAATTATTATAATAATAACTAAAAGCTCCTCTCTATATATCGTGTTTCTATACTTGGAAAGAGCCCACATATTGGCTTTACATAAACTTAATGCAAATCTTTTATAGGCAATGATTAAAAAAAAAAAAGACGCTTACAATGTTGTGATCTTTATAATAAGTTGATTAAGTTGATTTAAAAATGCACTTGCAGTTGTGATCTTTATAATAATAAAGGGTTTACAATGTACTTTTTTTTTTTATTTGTAAGGGAGTCTGATTCTTAATAAAGCCAACATTTAAAAAATAAACTGACGTGATCCCGAGTAAATATAAATTTCGAAAGATTAACCGTTTACTTAACTTTAAAAATTGATGGAGCATCTTCCCAAAAAAAAAATTGATGGAGCAGTTATTTATAAGGGGCATTTCGGGAACGAATTGTTTTATCTGACACACTGGTTGTGTAAAAACGAACTCAATTAATGTAATCTTCGGACATAACACGGAGCTTCTCACAATAACTGTCTTAACCTCTTATCTTCAAATACCAAATCACCCTTCTTGCATGGTGCAACCAAGAACCCTATTTTCCTTCATTTCTTTTGAACACAGTTTCGATGGGCAAGCAGAAGGACAAGGAGGAACTCAAAGTAAGATTTTCTTCAAGTTTGTTAAGCCCTAATCATCGAATATGAAATAATATAATAATTTTGCCTCTTTATACAGATTGTTGTGGTAGAATTCAAGGTCTCAATGTATTGTAATGCATGTGAGAGAACCATTGCCAGAGCCATTTCCAAAATGAAAGGTACCCATTTCTCTCATTTATATACACAAACGATATTGTATTAATATATAAGTGTTTTCATTTATGTATTTATATTTGGTAATGGAGGAGTGGAGAAATTTACAACAGACATGAACCAACACAAGGTTGTGATAACGGGGCGGATTGATCCGCAAAAAGTATTGAAGAAACTTAAGAAAAAGACAGGGAAGAGAGTGGAGATTATGGTTGACAAAAAGGAAGATTCTTCAAAAGTTGTAAGTAGTGAAGGAAATGATGCAAAACGCATTGGGGATCTATCATTATTTGATTGTTGCAAAGATAAAGAAGTATTGATGATGTTCAGTGATGAGAATCCGAATGCGTGTTTGATAATGTAAGAGATCATGAGTTACATGGATATGAACATAGTTAATCTATTGTAATCTAGTGTAATACTGTAGAATTTTACCTTCTTCTTTTTTTAACTATTCGGAATTGAAGAATGTTAGAATGAACAATTTTGTTATTATTTTTAATATTGTGACTCAATTGGATAAACAAATTTTTTACAAGCAAAGTTTTAATTTTTTTTTTTAAGGTTTTGACTCAATTAGATTCTCATAAGTATGATATTATCTAATAAATATCTCTTCTAAGCTTGTGCCGGTTTGTTATAAGACTATTGTTATTGTTTTATTTCAAAACTAATAAAATTTGTGGTTTATTGAAACAGAGGAGAGAAAGAGTTAGTTAAATTAAAGTAGTAATAATAAGATCATGACCCTGTTGAGCTCTTCTTTTGCCTATAAATTGGAATATATATATATATATATATATATATTATTGAACTCTCCTAATCTCCTTTGCCTATAAATTTAAAACTTTCCATTGACTCCACTTGCAACTTCCACAATCTCAAAGATATTGAATTTTATAATTAGGTAATTGTCATTTTTTTCCTCTATTGTTTCTCATATTTATCTTATTTATAATTAATTAATTTAAAACTCTCTAATTTTTTAAAATTATCTTATTATCCTCTGTTGTGAGAGAAAATACACTTTTTAAGGGTATATTAGTCCTATTATATAATTATTTTATAATTTTATATTTAAATTCAATAAAATACCTTAAAAGGTGTATTTTTTTCTTTTAATGCGTTTAATTTTAATATTTTAATGAATATATTTTTATTTTTTATTGTATTTTACTTTTAATATTTTAGTAAATTTTTTAAGAATATACAACAATGTAATTTATTAAGACTTAAAACTTAAATATTATTTTTTTAAACCTAAATACTTAAAATATATAATTAACGCTAAAATTTAGATAAATAAAATATTAACAATTTATGTTTATATAGAGTTTTCTAGATTAATTTAAAAATTAATAAAAATATCATAATATTCATAATAAATATTAATTTATTTTTAGTTTAATTATTAACTTATTAAAATTTATATATTTTTATTCTTAAAAATAATTTTATAATTTTAGATATCGCTGATTACATCAAGAGCAAAATAGTAAACAAAAAAATAATAATATTTAAGAAAATATTTCTCACAACAGAGGGGAATAGGATAATATTAAAAAATTAAGAAAATAAGTGATAAATATGAAATAAAAAACAGAGAAAAGATGACAATTTTCCTTATAATTAAAATTAAAACCTATATATGTTAGAAAACCATGTACTAGTGGAAACTTTATAAATAATTATCGATCCAATTTGAAAAGAATTTTGTCCGACTGCTTAACAACAAAAGAGGAGGATGATATTGTGAAAGAAATTGTCTTGTTAGACTCAAGAATTCAGATCAGTAGGACTAGGAGAATCAATATAATTTGCAACTATTTTGTTCAGCTAAGTTGCATTGATCCTAGTGGGAATTTTCGGAAAGCAATCCGGCATTGTTTCGATGCACATATGATCAATTATCTTATTAGTGAAACCGAGTTAAAAAAAAAAAAAAGAGTTTTAATTATTTAAAATCATTTGTCACATATTTAACGAGTCAATGATAAAGAGTTTGTAGTATATTATTTTTTTATTAAAGTAGAGATTCTAAATTCAAATCTACCCTCTCTTATATTAAAAAAAATTATTTCAAAGCAAATATTTATATACATCGATCAACTGTTATTATAACAATTAGATTATACTTTGATATTACATCAAACTCACTATTAATATTTACATTAAATAGTATTATAACAATCAGATTATATTTTAATATTATATCATATTTATTATTGATATTTATATCAAATTATATTGTCAAGATTATCAAAAATAACACGTATAATATTAAATACATAAAATAAGAGAAAAATTTGTACCACTTTAATATTTGTAATGACTCAAATCTCTCATTTAAGTCAAAAAAAAAAAAAAAGTGCACATGAGTTGCCGGCAAACTCTCAAATGCAAAGTCTAGATTTTATATTTTTAGGGGTGTCTTAATAATTGTACTAATGTATTACCCCTGATGGGTTTTTACCATTGGAATCCTTGTTGTTTATTGGAAAAAAAAAATTCAACCAAAAATTTCAAGAATGCCTCATCTAAATCCTCCTCATTGCATTTTCCTCTCACGTTAGTCCTTCACTGATTTTGACGGTTAGAAATAATTAACGGTGTGAGAACATTTTAGTCTAATCAAAGGAAGTTCTCTCTTTACCACTCAATTGTGCAAAACGCGAAAGATTTTAAAACTATTTAAAAACAAAGGGAAGAAATCGGTTAGCTTTCCACTCCGGTTGGTTTGTTTCTTCTCAACATTTTTTCTTCTTGTTTTTTTATAAATTAAGCACAAACTCAAAATTTTAAAGCCTTCCAATAAAAACTAGAAAAAGTTTCAATTTGCGCAGCAACTCTCTTAGACTTGGAGCATTCTTGAATTGGAGAAGTATTACTATTAAGAATATTATTTAGTAATTCTTGTTATTCTAGGAGTAATCACTACCACCAAAGCCACTGCCAAAATCTTTGCGACTCTTTGATTATGCGCCTCTAATATTGTGGGATTGAAACAAAAAGTCCCTAAATTGGAGACAAAATGTTGGTGCATAGGAAGAATGCGAAAGTGGAGATCGATGTGGCAATTGAACGAGGTTCGAGCTATGATTTTTGTTGACAAGTGTAAAGACAAAGAGAGCTAAAAGTAAGATTATTTTTTGAAAACCTAATGTCATTGACTAAAATAGTTAATATTACATCTTAAAACTACTAATATAAAATTAAACAATTTTACTGAGATACGTTCGAACATAACTCTTTTAATTGAAAATATTTATACAATCTTATTATAAGAAATCATCTCTAAGATTGAAATCTTTATCTCTATTAAAAATAAGGAGTCCTATAAAAATAAAAATAACCTCATATAAGTAGTATAGACAACTTTACATAAAAAATACAAAAAAAACTCTTATGTAATAAAAAAAATTATAATACACCACTATATTTCATACACCTAATATAGATCCAACGCTACTCATTTCAGCCCTAATCTAAAAGCCTACGATACCCATATCCTAATCAAGTATAAATAGCCATAAGGGGCTAGAGATTTGCCGAAAATAGCTTTCCCACCAAATTAGAACTAAACAACTATTGGTAAGCAGAATTTACTCAATAGACAATGACTGCTAGCGGCATTTGATGGTGAACATCGAATTTTGTATTAAGATAGACCGTCGACGGCAAGGTTGGCTACTTCATTAGTTTAAATGCCCTTTCAATTAGTTTTTCTGGAAAAAAAAAAAAGGATTTAAGGGTATAAATGTTATTTCAAACTTAAGCTAACAGACTCGTCTAATTTATCTTTCGGTCAAAGAATCATCATATTTGTCATACGGTCAAAAAAATCATCATATTTGCCTTGCGGTCAAAAATAGTCAAGGACTTTGGGTGACAAAAATTGTAGTTAATCAGAATTTGTGAGTTCTTTTTAACAAATAATAAGATTTGAATTAGAAAGAGTTTTGTAAGGGGTTTATTAATAAAATAATCACTAAAATTTTTAGTTAGACAGTTAAGTTTTTGAGTTATGTAGAGTAGTTATAATTGATCAATTCTATTCTTATAAGATGCAAGTTTTTTGGTGCTTCATGTTTGTTCTTCTCAAGGCAATTAATAAAGAAGTGAAAAGCAAATATCGAAAGCTGTTATGGCATGAGGGCGAGATCATTACAAAAGAGGTAGGTTAGTAGTATAGATTGACGTCTACAAAGATAAAAAGGAAGGTGGCATTGGCATCAAACCTATACACCCTTGTAATTTAGTTGTAGTGACTAAACATATATGGGATTTGGAAGTTGTGAAATCTTCACTATGGGCTAAATGAGTGACCTGATAACAGACTTAAAAGGTTTAGTTTTTTGGGTATTACAAAATCTATGGATTGCAGTTAGGCATGGCGAAAACTTCTAAATCTAAGATATCAAATTAAGACAGTGTTTTAACTATAAATTAGGGAATGACAAGATCTTCTTTTTTTGGTGGGATCCTTGAGTGTTTGGGGAGTCAATAGTAAAGAGGTTTTCTTGTCTGAATGTCAATGATGTCAATGTTCCTCGCTCTACGAAAGTACATGATATTTGGCAAAACGAAAAGTGAAACTTGCCTGACCCCCTTGATGAGCATACGGCCCGTGCTTAAGATTATATCTGTAATAACTTTTCCATCATTGATACAAAAGAGGATAGTATCTCGTGGAATGGAAGCTTCAATGGAAAATTCCTAATTACTAGCACATGACATTTTTTGAAGGATAAGGGTGCCAAGGTTAGGTGGTATAAATTAGTTTGGGGAACTCTCTATATTCTTAAATATAGTTTTGTAACTTGGTTGGCTTTGAAGAATAAATTTTTCACTAGAGGGAGGGTAGCAAAATGGGGCCTTAATCTTTCGACCGATTGCCCATTTTGTGGTAAGGAAAGTGAGACAATACACCACCTATTCTTCCACTACAGCTTCTCCCGGAAAATTTGACAAAAAGTTCTCCGAGCTTGTCAACTTAATCGTCGACCATACAATTGGAGGAAAGAGATATCACTCTTCTGTAAGAAAACTCAAGGCAAATCTCTCTTAAGTAAGATTAGCAGGATCTCTCAAGTAATTTTTCATCAAAAAAATTATTTTACTACTACTGTCTTTCAAAACATTAAAGATATTGTTTGGATTAAGTGTTTGAGTGTTCTAAATGGCCAATACATAAATCATATTGTAAACAAGTAGTGAGTCACCCTCAGTTCTCTTTGTGTTTCTTTTAAAAGTGTGTTAGGCTTGAGTTTCTTTACACCCTAATGTATGGACCGTTTAATTATTCCTTTTGGTGTCTTTAGTAATAAACTCATTTTAAATAATTACAAAAAAATAATAATAAAGATTTGAATTGATAAAAATCCTTATCCCGACGTTCATCAAGTAGTCATACTAACACTCAAAATAAAATTTTAAAAAATATATATATTAAAACAAGAATTATTTTATAATGTTGAAAAGATTTTAACGACATTCATAATTAAATTATTTGTATTTAAATTATTTTTTAATATTATACTGAGATTTTAATTACATATCGTATAGTGACCTTTATAATAGATACATATAGAAGGCCTATATTAAAGGTACTTCCAATTCCGTCATTGAGTGTTTGAATTTCGCTGGACAATATAATTTCAGGAAATAGCAGAAGCTCAGTAGCTATCTGAAACTATAAGTTTCCTTATTGCCTCTGTACTTAATTCATCATTCATGACTTGGGTAGTGAAAAGGAATTTAGAGCTTCAAAAGCAAGAAATTGACCTTACATTTATCATGAAAGTTGACATGATGCTCATCTTCTATTATTAGTAATACCCGTTTCCATATTTGACGCGTTTTCTAGTGGCCACTCTTTGGAAAATGCATCAACGAAACCTTTGAAGGGTTTAACCAATCAAAATCTCCCACTAACAAAACCAACTCATTGGACTTCATAGTGGGGTTTATTGGATGTCTATTTTATCCATTGACATTGGAGTGCTTTGTTATTTTCTGGTGCTGGCACTTTGCCAAGGGTACACCTAATCCTTACAAGCTGTCAATTTTTGCACCGTCCTCTCTTTATTGATCCGGTGATGTGTCAATAACAGAAAACACGAATGAAATTATACGAGTTTCGGTCATCTTGCCAAATGCCAACCTAACACGGCCACTTTCTGTGTCGTGCAATAAGCACCGAGAAAAATTATATGATGAGGTGTTAGCAGAGACCAGGCTTGCTTTGAGCCTTTCATCAAAAAGTGAAACGCGAAAATGTATAAAGTGTTGCTTTGACTCTTTTAGGTCAAGTTTTGCATGGTTATTAGGACCAAAATTTAATATAGAAAAAATTGGAGTTATCAGTTATATTCTGATTTGGAGCATCTCTGTCCACTTGAATGTGGCACAAATGCATTGAGATGACATCTCCAAATGGGAATAATAATTCTTATTGTGCTTCTCATGCACTTTTAAGTGGTAATGCCTTGTGTCACTATTTATGCTGTTCACTTCGTCTAAATTTTGTCCAAGAGATTACACATCTAAAGCAAAACCAGGGCAAACCCCACTTGTTGATCATGGAATTGAACCGGCTATGAGTTTTACATAATCAGAATATTTACAAGAGTTTGCAACTACTGGTCTTGGGGCTTTGGATAGTTCAAGTGATCTTAAGATGATCTAATCAAGATGGTTATGTTACATACGTGGTGAGTTGTGAAATAATGCTAACAAAAGCATGTTTACACTGATGACGCTTAAATAACTTATTACAATTCTTCTATTTGTATATTGTTCGGTAAATACTGGCAAAAAACTGTATTCATTTCTTTAGTTTTTATATGACATGATCTGGAGAGCCTCTCTTGTTTGTCCAAGTATGTTAAATACTGTTGCTGCAATATGAGATGGTGTGAGTCCAGCTTCAGCCAACTGGTCATCTGGTGATCCATGGTCAATGTACCGGTCAGGAAGTACGAGTGGTCTCCACTGCACGTAATAATTCATTCAACCGCAAGAGTTAGTTATCGATAACTAAATCTATTCAACAATATATGAAAAGAGATTTCATTTTTAGTTTTTCTTGATAGTCAAGCAACCGCTTCCATATTTCAACCACTTCATACTTTCGCTAACAAAATGCATAAGATTCAGGGACATAAAACCAGAAAAATAAATTGAAGTAATCTAAATAACCAGTCCAATTTAAATCATTGCCATAACATAAGAAAGATCTGATATGAAAAATAATTCAAAATGATACCTTGACTGTGCCATCAAGAAGACCATCAAGTGCCAGGAACTGAGCCACATGAGACCCAAAACCCCCAATTGATCCTTCCTCCACAGTAATCAAAACTTCATGAGATTTTGCCAGGCTACGAATGAGGGTGTGATCCAGTGGTTTACAGAATCGAGCATCTGCTACTGTTAGCTGTAACCCATGGGATTCCAGTAAAGAAGCAGCAGCTAAACAGCTCTGAACAGCTGTTCCATAGCCCAAGAGTGCAACTCTATCCCCTTCAGTCAGTATCCTGCCTTTGCCTATCTGCAAGAAATATAAGGAACATTTGCAGAAACTAGAAGTTACTATCACATTCTTGAGACTTTCCTTTGCTACCTGATCAGCAAATATAGATCCTGTCAAACATTACCTCTAGAGGAATGCCTTTGTTTCCTGGTGGTAGCTCAACACCAATCCCATTTCCTCTTGGATACCGGAAACAGCTGGGTCGATCATCTATGGCAGCAGCAGTGGCAACCATGTGAAAAAGCTCTGCCTCATCAGAAGGAGCCATTACCACCATGTTAGGAAGGCAAGCCATAAACGTGACATCGAAAGACCCACAATGTGTGGGACCATCAGCCCCAACTAGTCCAGCTCTGTCCATTGCAAATCTTACAGGAAGCTTCTGCAAATCCACATCATGTACTACCTGCATTGAACACGCAGACAACATTCTCTCTCAGTGGACTCTAAGCTCAAGTTCAACTCAAATGCCATAGAGTAATGTGATATCAAGTGCCTTACCTGGTCATAAGCCCTCTGCATGAAAGATGAGTAGATTGCACAAAAAGGTTTAAGACCTTCACAGGCCAGACCTGCGGCAAAAGTAACAGCATGCTGTTCTGCAATCCCAACATCAAAGCATCTCGTAGGGAAGCGGCGAAGAAAGAGGTTGAGTCCTGTTCCGCCTCCCATTGCAGCATGGATTGCAACAATATCCTTGTCCACCTCTGCTTCTGCAATCAGAGCCTCCGCAAAGTATGTTGTATAAGACTGGGTCCCTGCACTGGGTTTGAATTGCTTTCCAGTTGCTGGGTCAAATTTTGCCACTCCTACAAAATCAAAATCAAAATCAAATTTAAATTAACCTTTTATTTACTATTAATGAATGTTATCCAATATAACACTCATGTATTTAAATGCTATCAATTTCTTGCAAGTATTTACCATGATACTTGTCTGCAGCCTTCTCGGCATATGGATATCCCCTGCCTTTCTCAGTGACAACGTGGATCAGGACTGGGCCTGTTGTTTTGGTACTCTTAACCTCTTTGAGAATTGCAACAAGGTCATCTATATTGTGACCATCAACAGGACCAATATAATAGAGTCCAAGCTCTTCAAACAGTGTTGATCCAGAACCACTAATCATGCCGCGGGCATATTCATCAACTTTTGCTGCGAGTTCATGCATAGGCCCACCTATTTGCTTGGTAACTCCCTGTGATGACATAAATCAAAAAAAAAAAAATCAGGTTCGATATCAATTAGTTTTGAGGATGCAAGTTTACTTTCTTTATACTAACTCCTGTTCGGTATAACTTACCTTTGCAACCTCTCTGAGTTCTCTGAGAGGTCGGTTTGATTGCAACCTGCTGAGAGCACTGCTCAAAGCTCCTACAGGTGGTATAGGCCCATCTAAAGTAGCAGTGGGTAAGGAAACTTGTTTGTTGTCATTAAGAATAACAATCGTATCAGAATCCAGGTACCCAGCGTTGTTCATGGCTTCATAAGCTTGGCCTGCAGTCATGGCACCATCACCTATAACAGCAGCCACATGATTCTTTCTTCCTTTAAGATCTCTACCAACAGCCATACCTGTTCAGCCAAAAGAGTCTCAGATTATGCCACCTAAATTTAAACATAGCTCCAATGTTAACCATGAAAATTATGTAAATTTACCTACTACAGGATTATCTTTGAAAGTCACTTTCCAGAATTTGCAAAGTTAGGTAGGACGTCAATCAAGCATATAGACAAAATCTCTTTTTCCTAGAAGCAAAATCTTACTAATCAGGTAAATAATTAATAAATAAGGCTGTTTCCCTTTCATTTTGTGAGTATTATAGATTATTGTCAACAAAGTCCAAACTTTTGAACAAAATAGTAGAGGGAATTTCAGGAAAGAATTTATCCTACCTACTTTTCTACGGCACTAAGCATTTTCTAATATAGATAACTTTGACTAGGAAATTTGAGCCCCTTTTGCAATCCCATAACCACAAGCATGTTCTAATGCTAAACCACTAGAAGAAAAAATGAAAAGATTAGTACCCAAGCCTGCAGAGATACTGGTGGAACTGTGGCCAGTTCCAAAGCAATCATATTCACTCTCAGACCGTTTAGTGAATCCTGAAAGCCCATTTGTTTGCCTCATGGTATGCATCTTATCTCTTCTCCCAGTCAAGATTTTGTGAGGGTAAGACTGCATATTAATATTCATAGAATCAAATTGAGAAAAATATACCTATATATATCTTCTGGTTCCGCTAGTTAAAACAAGAGGATACAGAGAAGGTGAAAATAGAACCTGATGACCAACATCCCATAGTATCTTGTCTTGAGGAGTATTGAAAACATAATGAAGCGCCACAGTAAGCTCAACAACACCAAGACTGGAACCTAAATGACCCCCAGTTTTCGAAACATTGAATATGACGTCAGACCGCAACTCATCTGCTAGCTGTTTCAGCTCCTGAATTCATGACAAGTACAGAGTACACCATATGAAGATATGAAAGTTTTTGGTTCATAAAAAGAAAAAGCTCTAGTCTTTTCAGTTAAGTACCTTGATAGAAAGATTTTTCATGTGAATTGGATAGTTAATGGTGTCCAAGAGAGGTGTTGGTGGTCTCTGTGAGTCATATTCTCCTCTTTCTGAAAGTAATGCATAAACCCCAATTGGCCTTTTCTTGAGCTGTATCTATTCACAACAAAAAAACAAACAAAAAAAAAAGACCCATTTCTTTCAGAAACTTTTATTTTTGAAAAAATAACTGAAATTCCAAATCAACACGAAAGAAACAAAGGTGTAGTGAAAATAACATCATGGTTGGCTCTTTTTCATCATCAACCAATAAAAGATTATTCAAACTCAACCAAATTAAAAAATAAATAAAACAATACATATTCTGCTTAACAAGCAAACCTGATTGAGCTTGTGTAGAGAATGGGAAGTTAGATGTGCTCCGGAGAACAAATGAGAAGTAAGAGAAGCAGATTTTTTAGGATCCCAATCTGTTGCTCGGTTGACATGAGCCGGAAATGAGAATGTACAGAGAGCCATAACAGATGATTGGAAGAACAAGAAATTAAACTCAAGAGGTCAAAATAAGAAGAACTCAGTAAAGAGCATGATGTACAGAAGAATGTTAATAATGAGAAAAGAGAGAAACAACGTAAGAGTATATAAATAATGGCGTGGTCGTTTCACTGTAAATCAGTCAGTGGCTTAGTGCTAGGAATAGTAGAATAATGAAGAAGTTGAATATTTCAAAAAATAAACAAAATGAAAAATGAACACAGAAATCTCAATGCGTGTGTCTGCGTGGTTGAATTGAAACTAAATGAAGTTAATTAGTGGAAAAGTTCTAAATAAGACAGAGCTGAAGTTGCAGGTCCATTGGTTTCCATATTTACGTGTCTTTACCATTTACCTGCAAAAATCCGAAGAATAGAATTGGACGGTCCATTTTCATTGGGCCACGTCGACAAGAATCGCAAATGGATAGATTGCTAGATAGATGTGCGATATAATTATATTATATCTAAAATGCTTGTCAGATCAAATGGGATTGAGCTTATGATACAAAGGGAATTTTTTATAAATGGCTCAATATTCTCTAATGATTTAATTTTTATTAGTAAAAAACTAATAATAATTAGATAATTACGTTTTTAAGTTATATTTTTTTTTACAAAATATTCTCTTAAAAATTAAATTTTAAAATTTTTTGTATTTATTTTGTGAATATATAAGCTTTGAAGTATAATATGATTAAAAAAATTAATTAAAAAATAAAATAAATCAAAGAAAAATAGAATTAATTAAAAAAATCTTAAAATTATTTGTGCCCAAATAGGGTACACGAAATTTTGTATTTCATTGTTTTTTCTTTTTTAATTAATTTAATTTTTTAAATTATTTAATTGTACTTACATTAAAATATAATAAATAAATTAAAAGAAAGAGTATTTTGTTTTAATAATTTATTAAATTAAAAATTAATGATTTAATAATTAAATAATTATTTTTTTAATTGTAATTTAATTTAAATTTATTAAACAGTTATTAATTAAAAAAATTATTATTAATTACTAATCTATTTATTTAAGTAATTTAACAAATAATAGTGAACTAAATTAAATAAACTATTTAAATTACTTTAATAATTAGTTATTTAATTAATATTACATAATTTATCAATAAAATATTTAATTAATTGTTATTTTTTAAAATTATATATTTGATTCTCTATAATTTGATTTTTTTTTTCAAATCATGTTTCTTTTCATATTTGAAACTTTATTTGTTTATATTTAGCAATTTGAAAAAAAAAATAGTACAAAATTATTTATAAGGGTAGACGTTGATATTTGAAGATGATTTAAAAGAGCAATGGAGTTATTTCTACTAAAGTTCGATTTATTATTTGGTAATGAAGATTGTTGATATCTTAAAAAAAAAAAAATTCTATTATTAATACTTTTGTGAAAGAAAACTCTTTCCTTATACATGTGTGGTTATATTTGATTTTTCTATTTATTTCTTGTCGAAGTTTTTTTTTTTTTTGTTTTTTTGCTCTAATTTTTGACCTCAGTTATAAAATAACATTCTTTTTGAATTATATTAATATATACATTTAAAAAATAATTAATTAACTAATATTGAGAGTAAAAATATAAATTTCATGGGTTTTTTTATAAAGTGGATATCATAGACTTAGATATATCGATTTTTTTTTTCTATCACACAATTTACCTCACCCCATCATACCCTACGTTAAATTCCTTTTTTAAAATCATATCTTAAAACCTCTTGTAGCCACTACAAAATACTAATCAACTAAGTTATTCTCTCGAGCTTAAATAAGTTAAGTCCTTTTTAATTTAGTAATATTGCTAGACTTGAATTTCTTAAGTTTGGCTTAATTAATAATTTTATTTTATATATATTTAAAATTAATAATATTATATATACAAATTAATAGTATCACATAATATGATTGGAATGATGAATATAAAATAATAAGTAATATAGATAATATGATAATAAATCAATCAATCGTTAAATTAAGTAAGTAGTATCAGTGAATTGGTATAGACAATATTATTATTCATTCGAAATATTAATTTTATCTTAATTCATTTTTTTATTTAATTAAATAAAATTAAGGGCAATTTAATTATTTGCACATTTAAGCTTAAACCAGCATCAAAATAGTGCTTAAATGAGGGTAATTGGTCATTGGTCACCGATAATTATTGTCGCCATAGGCCAACAAGGCGGTCATTGATAATTAATATCGATTTGGCTCAAAATTAATATTATCAAATTTAAAATTTTGTGATATATGTGATGATATTTTTTTTAATCAACAAAAATAGAGCGAAAAATGGTCACAATCTAAACATTGTCGATTGCCCTCCATTACTGTTAAAGTCACTGTCCAACTATTTATCTTATGGTGATAATAGTGCACCTCCACTCATTATCATTTTATGACAGCGTTATGATAATTGCCACCTCTCTCTCAATTTCCAACGTCTCTTTGTTGTTATGTTAAAAAAAAATCATCATTGCATAAATTACAAAAATTTTAAATTTAATGATATTAATTTGAGTCAATCATCGATCGCTGGCAGTTGTGGCCGGTCAGCAATGTCAAACAACAATATTCTACTATTTAATGTTTGGATATTATTATAATATTTTACCATATATCTAAAAGTTAAATTCATTACACCCTTAAGTTAGGTGACAAATAAATTATTTAAACTATAAAATAGTATATTCAATTTAAATTAATAAATTAAAAAAAAGTAGGTATTTAAATTTGAGTAATACTAGATATCCTAATTTGTATTTTAAATATTATATATGTCAAGTAATTATTATGTAATAAAATAGTATAAATTTTAAAATTATCATATATATATATATCTAATAATTACTTAACATGTCATTTTTTAAAATAAAATTTTAAAATGTATAATATTATTATTCAAATTTAAGTAAAACAAAATTATCAATTAAACTAAACTAAAAACAGCTCAATTGTCGTTGTTAATTAGATTTTCCTTTTCCTTGTGGGGAGGGGATAGATTTGGTGCTTCAGCTAATTAAAAAGAATGTTTCCAAACTTTATGTGCGTGAAACACGTTTCAATAAACTCTTTGTTATGAAACCCTATAAATGCGAAAGTTACGTTCCCCACGAGATCCTCATTATTCGTGGCAATTATTGAGAACATTGTGTTAACACTTCATAGTGTATCAATAATTATTGAGTAATTATTTGTTTATATTATTTTATTTTTTAATAATTATTTTGACACATCATATAAGATAATTATTAAATGTTCTATTTGGTTACCCTTATAAAATATTATGTTAAGGGAGAAAACACCCTCTTCCTCTTAAAGTTATGTTTGAAACAAAAAATTTCAAATTCAATTTAAAATTCTATCTTCTTTACGCAATAGAATAATTTATTAATCAAACAAAATAGTAAGAATCCAAATAGAATATTAAATAGTACAACATAATCTTACGCGGTTCGACTAATTGTCAACGTTCACGATGGATTCAAGGATTATAGCATTTCTTATTAACTTCTTAGAGATTTTATAAAGAAAACTCAATTTGAAGAACCCTCAAAAAGACCTAATGTCTAGTGAACCCTTATTCTACCACGAGCAATGAATACCAAAATAACGGTTCTACCTTAACGCACATAAGTACTTAGTGTCTACCAAGTTCTTCCCCTCTCTTAGAGTCCCTCTTAATATTTGATCTGAAAAAAATAGTTTACAAGTACTTATATATGGTGTATTTCGTGCTAACTAACCCTATTTTTTGTTGAAGTAAAAGTCAACTTGATTTAGAAGTTCAAATCTTTTAAAAATTCAAAATTCGGATCAAAAACGAACTCCCTATCGCGTCAGGTGCCGCGGCGCTCATCCCTGGGTGTCGCAGCGCTCGCCATGTCACGCCGATCATTGTGGCACCGGGCTTCTATGCTAGGCGTTGCGACGCTCAGTCCTGGTGGCGCCTATGCTCGTTTTCTTTACTTTTTCGAGTTCAGTTTCGCTTCCCTTTTTATGTCCCACACATTCTAAATTTCTCCATATATGTCTCATACGTTCTAAATTTTTTTTGATTCTCTATTTTAATATTTATCTTAATTCTTATCCAATCAAAATTGTTGAATCGTTAATTTTTCAACATACTATAAAAAAAATACAAATATTTTATTAATTATATTATTTTTAAAGAGAATCACGTAAACAATCAAATAAAAAAAGTGAGATATAATAATGACATTATCTTTAAAAGAAAATCTAATTCTTTGATTAAATATTTAAAGAAGACAACACATTAATTTTAATAAATTAATTATACTACAAACGACGAAAGTTGGCTACATGTTTATTTCAAATTTTATTAATTATTATTATTGGATTTTAGATGTATCTTGTTTGTTTCGTGTTTGGTAATTTAATTTTTTTTAAAAATTGATTTTCATAGTTTTATGTTTACATTGGATTCAAGTTTGAGAGTTATATATATATTGTTCTAAGTTTATGTTCAATTGTTTCACGTGCCACTTTTTTTTTTAATTTGAAGTTTAACATTTGTGATTTCATTTAATGTGTATGTTGGTGTTAGGTTCAAGATGGGGGTTTCATTTTTAATGTACTCTATTTTAATGTATTGTCTTATAGATTTTCACTAGAATAGAACTTCCATAAATTAATATTATTAGGATAAATTTTTTTTATTAATTAAGTGGATATTAATTAATTTACTTATTAATAAAAAATTTATTTACGAACATATATCTTATTTTGTTAATTTATTATATTTAATATTTTTTATTATAATTAAACAAATTAATTTAAATATATATATTTTAAATTATATATCAAAAGTAGATTCATAAATTTTACTTGTTGAAGATTATAGTTCTAATATAAAATTTATCTTGTGTAAAAAATAGTTCTTAAGGCAATAATATTATTGAATTATTTCTTGTTACTGTAGAGAATGCTACATTGAATTTTTTTTTTTACATTACAAAAAATTATATATGAGATTCTAGACATCAAATTAAAATAATAATAATACTAAATACATATATTACGAAGGTCTAGTAGATATATCATATAAATTTAGTTACATATTAACTTATGTTATTAATGGGTCTTATAAGAAACTATAAGTATTTTTTTATAATATATTATCTTATAAATTTATCGAATTATTAATTTAATACATTGATCCTAAGTCGAAACTGATTAAAAAATATAATTTAATCTAAATATTAATTTATAGAGTATTAATTTATCGAGATTATATATTAAAATTTTGCATTTAACGTTGTTTATTTCAAATTTAATGTTCAAGTTTAATGTGTTGTTTGTTTTAAGATACAACATTGTAATCATAATATTAGTAATATAATTAATTACAACCTTCTATATACAATATGGACCTCAATCACGAAGAGGGGGGCAAACCGGCTGCACATAAAACTGAACATTCAAATTTAAAACAAAGTACATTAAGTTTACATATGAAACCAATTATAACATTTTCTTAAAAAAAATGATTATTAGTAAAACTTTTTTAATTAAATATTTTTATGGGTACTGCTTATTATTTTATTGTTTGACAGCCAAATGATATTATTATACTTTTTTGGACTAATAATATTATTAAGTAATGCTATGTTTATGTAAATAAAATATAAATTTTGTATTTTAATTAATGTGATATTTAAAGTATTTAATATTAATTAATATCATATAATTATTATATCAATAATAATATAAATAATAATAATTCATCATTAACACGTTAGATAAGATATAAATTTTATAAGTCAACTGCATAAGTGTACTTTAGATTAACAAAATTATTATATTGTTAGATCTATGTGCAATTTTATACAACGATGTTCAAAATGCAAGTACTTTGAAATCCCTTATTTCAACAAATAAACAAGGCCTTGCTAGATAATTGTCAGTGCGATATAATTAATATTATATCTAAATTGCGTGTAAGATCTGACTGGGGTTAGGCTTTAATTAAAATATTGATGACACATAAGAAAAATTTTAGTTCATAAAAATACCCAATTAATAGGCTCAACCATAGAAAGGGAACTAACACTAGAGCTATTAGCCTAAAGCTTATTAGTTTAAGATTTTAAACTAAATAAATTTAGCTAATTTTTTCCCCTATACCTAAATAAATCTAGCTAGTATGCGATTGTAGGCCAAAGTTGGGCTAAAAAGAGTGTTGTTGGTCAGAAATGTTTCATCGTTTCTGATTGGGTATCGCTTTCTGGGTGTGAAACACGTTTTGATAGATACAGTGCTGAGATTATTTAATATGAAACACTACAAATTCAGTTTTAGTTGATTAATCCTCAGAACGAGAGTTACATTTCCCACGAGACCCTCATTGTTAATGGTAGAACGCCAACATTGTTCATGAACTTCCAAGAAACCTAAGTCAATGGTAGACCCCGTAGTTAATGTTTATGCTGCACAAAGCTGGCTGAAACTGAGAGGACTTTCAAAGCGATTTTCTGGTTTCTGCAAAACCCCCCCACATTAAGTTTTGCTTAGGACTTCGCTTTCAATTTGGTCTTCTTACTGTCATTCACTGCTGAAACATCGATACGAAGTTGCAAATGTAAGTGGAAACAAACACAAAGAAGAAATTGTGAGGACTTTAGATAAAACGAGGAAGTTGCAATTTCTACCACAAGGAAACGAGTAATCATATGGAGTTTTATGGCTCACGGGGTTATAACTTATAATGCTTCCTAATTTGTGGCTTCAGAATATTTATACACATTGATAGCCATCTTTATTTGTATCTTGAGTTTAATGTGGCACAAAAATATCACTCACTACAAGCAAAAAGTGCATTTAAACAAAAAAAAAAAGATTGGCAATATTGGAGTCACTGCCACACTTCCAGGAGGAAATATGAAAGCAAATATGCATAATTGTTTGAGGCGTGCTAATGGTGAGTCACTCGTGAGCCACTCATTAACTTGATATTGTAGTTTGAAGTGATAGGGTTACAGATCAGAATGGCAACAATAGAAACTAAAGGACGTGATTTCTCTCTTGCTGCCTTTCAGATTAGGCTGAAGTTTGGATTTTCAAACAGAGGTAGCAAGAAAGTGGTTTAAACAGAAGTTCAAGGAAATTTAAAAATCTAAATGAAATATCAATCGAAAAGGCAAAATCAGGACATGCATTCATCAAGTTGTCTCATTGACGAACACTTTAAGAATGCAATTTTTCTAGGTAGGGAAAGTCTGAAGGTATGATATGTCAAAAAAATTGTCAATGAGCAACAAAAGATACAAGCATAAAAAGGTTTGCATGGTTGCAAGAAAAATAGCACAAAGATTTATTATTAATAGCTAAATAAATGAACACTGAGGTAAAACATACCACATGATTGCTGGCATAATAGCCGCATTTCAGAAATATCATGATAAGAAGGATTCAAATGCCCATCAAAAGTTTGTAACAGTAAACGTGTGCTAGAGAGAGCAAGCAAACAGTAAAACAAAACACCATCAACAAAAGATATAATTTATTGAGCTCCACTTAAGTCAAAACTGTCTACAGAAACAGCATTAATATATTAATACAAGAGTAGACGAACAGAGAACATCACTCAAGGCTTCTTATTTCATCTTCGCCTCCGTAAACAGAACATGACGATTCACCCGCGGGTCATATTTCCGAAACTCAAGCTTCTCCATGACTTTCTTAGAACTCTTCCTCTTGACATAGAAGAATCCAGTCCCAGCAGCTGAGACAAGCCGAACGAACATGAAAGTCTTCTTCTTATCACCCATCTCTCAACCTACACCTGAAATGACCAACCAAATTAGTACAAACAGAAATCCCAGGAAACAAAACAAAGTTTTGTCACAAATAAGAAGCAGTGAAATGTAGTACAAGAAACAAAAATATGCCTGTAAATACATTAAATAATTATACTACAAGAGTAAATTATGGGAACCAAAAGTAAACATACATTACATATTTATTTTAAATAAGAAAAATTCTTCTCACCCACCACAAACACCAGAGAACAATTCCAAATGGGGTTATTGGACAGAACTAGTAACTGTCATCCAGTAAACGATTCATCACAACACTTTACCAGAGCTAACCAAACAAAAACCAGACAGAATAAAACTTAATCCACCACCACAAAAGAACCCAACTCGCAATACCAAAGACAGCTGATAGATGTTAAGTCCGCAATCAACAATAAACCAAGCACGTTTAAAGAGCGAAATGCAAGTTAAGAAATTACAGAACATTCATATGCTAATTTTCTTAAATAAAAAAAAAACAAATTTCAATTTTTTATCTTAAAAAAAAAAAAGAGATTAACCCTCTTTTCAGAGTTTACACTACCGCTAAAATGTCACCTCGGACTTTCATTCCGCCGGATTAGATATACAACATGAACAATGAGAAATTAATTTCACAATTATGTTTATTTTCTCTTATTTTGATTAAGAGGTTAAAAGAAAGCAGAAGCACATGTGCTGCCTACGCTTGGGCTTGGCTATAGGAAACTCCATACGCAAAATTCAACGCTTTTGTCTCAAAAATCAGATATTAAAAGAAAAAAAATTTTAAAAAAATGAAACTTGAAAGGAAGGCAAGCCTACCAGTAAAGCACTAAAAAGAAATTGACTACAGAGACCATAAAAATATCTAAAAGACAAAAAGTGGTAAAAAATTGAATCGGAAAAATGTTTGATGAACGAACGAACTTACAGCAGCAGCAGTAACTAACAGAAATCCGAGAAGAAGGAGACGACGACGCATAGAACAATTTATACCTTTTAGGTTAGTAGTGAACCCTTACCAAAGTAAACGAGAAAAATTACCAGCAAATTATATGTTTTAGGAATAATAACATTCTAGGTCCCTTTTTTATGTTTCCTCAAATAACGATATAGTTTGTCCATTTTTATCAAAACGGTCCATTTTCCTAATTTTTAAGGGCTGTAAATTACTTTAGTACCCTGAAAAGGTGGAATTTTAACTGAGAATTGTTCTCAAGTGCCAAGGGTACTTATGTTATTTCGCCAATGACTAGGCATCTATTTAATTAGAATGGAAAATCATTATCCTTACTTGTTAAAATATAAATATTTGGTGACCTAGATGTTATTACCTCAAAATTTTTCAGTTTTGAGTTGGCGCACGTTAGCACCTGGTTATGTTAGCAACAACCTGACTGTGCCCTAAAACTCATCCTCCCTCTCTCCGAGTCTCAGCTCGTTCTCAGTTAACAAAAAGCTCAATCCCGGTAATCGAGAAAAGGTAAAATTAAAAACGGGTACATATTTTATTTAATTTAATTTATCCGAACAAAAATGTGATTAATCTCTCATTAATTTCTTAGAAAATGTCGAAATAATGGAATCCCTAGATTAAATTTTTAGGTTTTCGTTTTGCAATGAATTTAACATAATGTAAATCGATCAAAGTTTGATTTATTTTTCTTTTTTTGCAGAGAATCGATTGGAGATGTCGAGCGCCGTGGACGCTGCAGGAGATCCGATCCCGACATCGGCGGTGCTGACGGCGTCATCGAAGCACATCACATTGAGATGCCAACCGGAAAATGTTGAGTTTTTGAAATGCAAGAAGAGGGATCCCAATCCTGAGAAATGCCTTGATAAAGGTCGCCAAGTCACTCGCTGCGTCCTTGGCCTGTAAGTTTATCTCTTTTCTCATTGACTTAAGCTCAGCTGATTATGAAGTGATGAAACTCAAAAGAATTTTATTATTATGTGTTTCATTGTCAAATTTTTTTAAGGGAAAAAAAAGATTTTAGGAAGCAAAAACATTCAAAACTGTCTTTCAAATGAAATTTGGTGAGTTTGAAGAAGTTTGTTCGAGTATTTTGTAATGACGTCACTAAAATTTTAATGTTATTATAATTTCTATTTTGTGTGATGGATTAATCATATGGTAACTTACCAGTTCAAGTTCATGTTGGATACGCTTATATGGTTAAACTTGGGTTTGTTTCGTCTAAGTTAAAGTGCTTCGAAGTTCTAAGGCCTCAATTTCCTGTCTCTGAAAATGCCAATAAGTTTCGACATTCTCTTGTTGTTGCTTACCATTGTTTCCTTCTTCTATATATGAATTTTGTGAAGTTCTTGATGGCTGAGATCTGGACCTTGCATATGTTACTTGACAAAGAGCATTATAATGATTTAAGGATACAACTAAATGAAGGAATTAGGTAACTTTGCAGATAATCAGAACAATTGCTGGCTTATAATGATTGTACTTATATTGGTGAAGCAACAGATAGGATTTCTTTCATGAGAAAAATGTGGACTCGGGCACTTCAACTCAGAAGTAGGGTCTTGTGTTTTGCACTTTACTCTTTCTCATTCATTAGTTTGTTTGAATTGAATCCCTATTAATCAATTTACCAATTATGTCTTACATTTTGATGTTTTATTCCTCTTTGTTGTTGAGCCATCCCCCTTGACTCCTCCCCTCCCTATTCTAACGTGTATTCTTAGTATATTGATTCTCCTGCTTATGAATGATTTGCTTTAATAATAGGTTGGTCTTTAGGTGGTTTCTAATTTTTCTGTGACAGGACAAATTATTTTGTCTAATTTATCTAATTGGCATTTTTTCATTACAAACTTGCACAAAATTTGTAGGAAATTCTGGCGTCATGCAAGTTTGTAGACTATAGTTTGTTGATTTCTAAACTGAGATGTTTGGCATTGCAGGCTGAAAGATCTTCACCAACAGTGCACAAAGGAGATGGATGCTTATGTTGGTTGCATGTATTACCACACAAATGAGTTTGATTTATGTCGCAAAGAGCAACAGGCATTTGAGAAAGCATGTCCTCTTAATTAATTGGCAAATGACACTTGTAATGTGATGCCCCCAATAAGTTAGGACACTTTTCAATGAGCAAATACTGTTGTTGCGTACACTTTTTTGTGGAACTCGCCTTGCACTTTGATTTATCTCCTTTTGTATGGTGAAACTTACCCATCTTGGAGATTGCATCTTTCACCATTGGAATAATTGATCTTTTATTAAATATGTATTTGATAGGAGATGCAATTTTCATTGATGTTGGCTACTAAGGAGAGGTTGGTTCAGGGGGCAGAATTATCCAGACCCAGGTCCTCTTCTTCTGGGGTAAATGAAGTTTGACCAACCTCCCTCCAGACTGGTTCGTAATCTTGCAAAGGCATGCTCAACCTAGGACATCCATTATCCGACTTCTAACTGCATATACAATGTTGCATACATCAAAATGTAAAGATACATATTCTATTCTTCTTCCTCTTGGTGCTCAATACCAAGGTTTAGCAATGGGGGAAAACTGAGTTTTCTGTAATTTTCAGCTGGTGGATTGACATGTTCCTCTGTCCCATAACATCATTGAGCGGGGGTTCTAGGGATAGATCATTTAAACAAGTGATTCACCCTTGTGAAAGATTTGCAACTAACAAGGGGTTTATCACTAACAACTGAATTAGTTGATAACTATCTTAAGTTCTGGCCATCATGTGAATTTTAATAAGTTCTAGACAGCATCACTTGAGGCCTTTCTTATGATGGTAAAATTATACAGCCGAAAAGAAAACATTAGTCAAGCGTGATCCAAATACTTGTGATAAGGATTTCAATGAGTTTTAACTTTAACCTGCGGACGTTAACAATTTCCCCAAAACCATGCCTTTGGAACCTTTTTTTTGAATAATAATGGAGAGTATATGCATCCTATCTCTTACCAATTTATTCCTCTTTCAGTCATTAGATTAAACCATTTAGTTGCCTCAAAATATCTCCTTTGCCCTCTCTTTAGACTATTAGTTGTATAATCAATTGCTCCACTATATTCTGTGTTTTGTAAGTTGATCTCCACAATACAGAAATGAATTCAATGAGGAAATTGCATACGCTCTTCTACACGTAACTTCGTTCAATCAGTTATATTAAACAGATAAACGTCAAACACAAGCAGAGTGCAGCAACACCAAACACAAGCAGAGCACAGCAACATCAGTCATTTATATTCCTCCCATTTTAAATATATCCATCTACCTAAACTAATACTCTGAGTACTCATTCTATCAAGAACATATGAGCAGCACCTTCCAACAGGAACAAAAACTTGAACATCCATCAGCGAGGACTGCAAGAAAAAACAAACATATAAAAACTCAGTTTACCGCCCACAGGCAATCAGCGCAATATAAAAGCACACAAACAGAAATTCAATCTGCAGGATTTTCAGAATTTAAGCTACAACGAATCCAATAGATTAACCTTACATCTCCAAAAGATTCAAGCTCCTTCAGACTTGTCTTAACCAATATCTCCCATAAGAGTTGCCTAACATACTACACTAGATTATTATGCTAAGATTACAAGTTATTCATTTTACTTGTATCCCAACAGCAAGAACTTACCCAACAAATATACAATGGACAAACAACTATCAGAAAAGTAAAGGCTGCAAAACAACAAACTCAATATTCCAGGACACATTACCTTAATAGAGGCATGAGTAATTCCATGTAACTTTAATTGTTGTATAACAAGCCTATTCAAATATTTAAAGGAAAAAAAAAGATTAAAGGTTGCAATCCACACTATCTGTTAAAGTGACTCTAGTAGCTTTTGCTGACCAATGTCCATATTTTTCATCATTATAAAATTGACCCTAAGACCTAACACCCGCTGTTCACAACCAAAAACTAAAAAACGCAAGGGCTCCATTCAACTTTCTCACAACCATCCAATGAGGCTATGCCTCCATGGTGTTAGGTCCCAATAAAGAGATCCCCAGAAAAAGGCAGCAAAAATTATTACAAAAAAGATCATACATATCCATTTAATCAAAAACAGGAACCAAAAGAATAATTACCTGTGGGATCGTGAACGAGACCTGGAAGGACTGCGAGCATTATCCCTGGGACTCCTTGACCTGCTGGGTTCATAATCCCTCGCATCATGGGGACTGTGACCATTCTTCCTTGGACCTGGAGACTTCTCATTTGACCTGTGGTCCATCTCATCGCGTGGAGAAGGGGATCGTGTGATAGATCTAGATCGCCTTGGAGAGCGATAATCATCCCTTACCCTATGATCCCTGTATCAGAATCAATAAAAGACAGTTATACCAATGAGAGACCTTCACTCAGCAGAAAGGTAAATAGGAAATTCTTTAAATAAATAAAATTGGCTCTTAAAACAACATATTTGGAACCTCTTATTCGACCTGTAGTCCCTCTCATTGCGTGGAGAAAGGGATCGTGACATGGATCTAGATCGCCTTGGAGAGTGATATTCATCCCTCACCCTACGATCCCTGTATCAGGAACAAGAAAAGACAGTTATACCAATAAGAAATCTTCACTCGCAGAAAACGTACACGCAAAATCCATTAAGCAAAAAGAAAAATGATAAAAAAATAGATCAGCTCAACAACATAAGCTACATACATAATGGATACAATATACAAACTATATGCATTTCTGTTTCTCACAAAATAAAGCCTGTTCCACTGCATAAGCTCCATAAAACCACCAAAAAGAAGCAAATTCAGAAAATACTAGATCATCAGCATTGAAAACAGAGAATTTGTTGTAAAATGAAAGGAAAAAAAGTCTACTTACACCTTCATTCAAATCTAATTGATCAAAATATGACCTTTACCTTTTCTGGTGTTTCTGAACAAAAAAATGACACTTGGATCCTGACAATGAGAGAGTTAGGCTCTATAATCTTGTACTGATTGATCAGCATCGTACAACTTCATAGCTTGCTTTGCCTCAACTTTCTAAAACCTCAAACTATCTTTTTCTTGGACAAAGCCATCATATCTCTACTGGAAAAAACTTTGAATAGCTTGCCTCTTTGAAGGTAATTTCTTTCTTTGGCCAACTATAAGCTTTATATTCTTTCTTAACTGGATGGTATATACAAAACAATGTCAAACTTAACAATTTCTTGTTAACACATAAGTTAGTTTATAAAAGAAAGAAAAAGATAAGGAGCCCTTGTGATACTAATTATCTCTCACACCAAGTTTAGCTAGACAGTTCATTCAATGTGGCAACGCTCACAAACCAAATATACCAAACTGTCAAAGATTAAGAAAGCCCATGCTAATGGAACGTGGGATTATGGATAATACTTATGGAGAAGCTTTCATTGAAAGGTAAGCATGTTGTCATGACTTTATGATCTCTTTCTCTTTAATCTTTATAAATCCTGAAGTCTTTAAAGTCTCCCTTTTCACTTTACCATCTGCATAAACAAGGCCACCGGCAGATATTATTGTATCCATCATAACACATTACATGATCTCTAAGGGAAAAAAACCTTCACGCATTAACATCTGAAGAGTAAAACAAGGGAAGGCCATCATGTAAAAGGCTCAATGACTATTTAATGCACTAACATAGTAAGCACTACACCTGTCAAATTTATCGATTTCCATTGAAAATGATAGATTGCATGTTCTGAGATAATATAATTCTTACAAGCAATTTCGGATGTGCAACAATTTTTTTTTTTTTTTTGCACTTACCCATGATCTGCTCTTTGCATCAAACTAAAGCAGTACTATCAAAATATACAAATGATAAAATCCAACAATCATTCAATGAAAGTGCATGGTCTATAATCCCAACAGCAAATCAATTATCATAAATAACATAAGAGTAACAAGAATCTGTGTGGAACTCTTTCAAATTCAAACATATAAAATGCATACCTTGAGTCACGCCTCGATGAAGGTGAGCGAGAGTAAGCTGGAAGAACAGGAGAAACAGTATTTTAGCTTAAAATCTGAAGTAGTAAGGCTTATTTTGTTTTTCAAAAGTAACAACTTATCTTGAACAGTTTCAAATCTGTAACCACACAACTTAAACATGATCACTATAGAGAATTCTACAAGCACAAGAACCAGTCAAACTAACAATGATATCCACGTCTTGGGGATCTTGGTGGAGTCCTCCTAGAGCTTCCTCCATATCGACCACTTTACACAGAAAGTCAAGAGTCAATATCGACACAAATACATGACAAGATCAAATTCTATTTTCTAAAATGTCCAAATAACTAAAAGCTGAAATCTGCTGTCGGCAGTACCTAATGCGGGAAGTTGTACGCATCTCTTGAGGAGTTTTCCTATTCTCCTCGGCAAACACAATTTTTATCTCGCGTCCACCAATAAGTGAGTGGTTCAGCCTTTGTTTTGCTTCAGCCGCATCTTCACCATATCGAAATTTCACAAATCCAAAGCCTCGTGGCTCCCTGAAAACTCAAATCATACCAACGCAGTGTCATAAATTCAAATACATTATGATCACTGAAAATATATCTCAAAGATTAGCGAAAATTACTTCCCACTTTCATCAAAGAGAACATACCCAGTGTAGTAATTTTTAGGAAGATACACATCCTTCACCGGGCCATATCGCTCAAATGGAACCCTAAGATCCTCCGGTCTGCACAACATAATTGTCAATCATAATATACAATTCACAAAACAATTTTCTTCGTTTAGCATCATATTTCATTTATCAAACCACACATAAATCAATTGATTATTGTTTTTAGGAGCAAATGTACTTGGGAAAATACACATATACATATATCAAATAAGTCGAAATGAAAAAAAAAAACTAAAAAAAATTCAGTTTTTATTCGTCTAAATACATGTACAAAGAAGTGTCATGTTAATAGAGAGACCTAGCATCGAGAGGGAGATTGCGAACGAGCAAGCCAGAGGGAGCGGGGGAGCGGCGGTCTCTGCGAGGCTCATCCTCGTATCGCTTTCTGCCACGTGACCGAGGGCTCCTGCTACGGCGGCGAGGGCTGTAACTCCTGCTCCGGCTTCTGTACCTCGCCATAACCTCAATTTGTCTGTTAACGAGGAAATTTCCAAAACCCTAACCCTAACAGAGTAGATTTTCGAAAGTTTTGGAGGGAGAGACGAAATTGAGATAAAGTTAATATATTAGGTGGGGCGCCAGCTAGCGTACTTGGTAGATGCATGCTCTCTTTCTGAGTAGTTAAGGCGTGTTTGGGTTGGAACTTCTTAGCCGTCGTTTTTACACGGTTCGAAAAAGTGCTTTCTTTGTCTAATTATGCATCATCATTATTCATGCCTCGCATTAATTCTTAAATACAACAATTTTTTTATTGCTTTTATTGTTTGGATTTTTTTATTTTTTTTAAGCATTATTGTTTTGGATTTAGCAAGGGAAAAATACATCTCGATTTCTAAAATTGTGTTCGATAAATTTCTTTTTTTTATTTTCTTTCTTACTTTTAAGCAAACATATTAGTCATTTATGTTTAAACGATTTGATCCAAAATGTTGACTATCGTCATTTTATCAAGGTCATTATTAACTTATTATGTTTACTTTTTTGTGTTGAGTAAGTGCATTCGTGTTTTATTTCGTTATATTAAAAATATCATTAATAACTCAAAAATAAAATATATATTATTAATTAAGATGATTTAATTGTTATCAATGTAGTGTAAAAGTGCGCAAATATCATACTCAAATTGTCTAGTGAACTTTACAAGATATATGTAAAAGTAAATGAAAAGAAAATTGAGATAAATTTTATAATCATTAAAATTTTGTAAAATTTACTCATCTAAATATTTTTACTTTTTTAAGGATAAAGAAGAGAATATCGATTATCAAACTTTAGTTAATATTTTTTAAGTTAGGCCTTTTTTTTTTGTATCATTTTTATTTTGTAATATTAAAAAGTATGAAACTTTTTGTATGAATAAAAAAAAGTGTAATTTTTTTGTAAGAAAAAGGACATTGAATCGAAAAGTTTTATGAAATGAACATGTAAATCTCAATGTTTTTAAAAATTTTATTTACATTTTATTAGATAAAAATTTTTATTAACTTTAATGGGAAAAAAAAGTTAAAATAATGAAAGTGTTATTATACTTTCATTTTGATTAAGAAAAAAAAAGTCAAATTTAAATTAAATGCTATAAAGAGCATTGAACACTTAGCCTCGTGATTAAAAATAACATGTTTTAATCAATTGAGTTATTTTAACTATTTTTTATTAAACTTCAACAAGCCAAAAATATTAAAAAGTACAAAAAAAAATTCAAAAGGATAAAAAGAGTTTTACCTTATTTCAAGTAGGATTCTATAAGAAAATTTTTAGATAAATAAGATAACTGTCATATTTATTTTAGCATGACTCTAATAAAAAAAATATTAATTAAAAAAGTATTCTAATATCTCATTTACACTCGGGTTCTACAACAACCCATACACACCTACGATCTTATAAATATGAAGCTAAAATTATATAATGGGTATCCAATGAGAATGACATAGCCAAGCATCCAATTAAAATGGTTGTGGAAATGATTTGATTATAGGTATAATAATGAAAGGTGAGTATATTATATTGTGGAGAAAAATAAGATGATTGGAAGTGAAAATATATATAACAAAAAAAAATATCTAAAAATTTAGGTTTGAAAATACGCGAAGAACAATTTCGTTTTGGTGTGCAAGAAGCTCGCATGTAAAACGATTCTTGCTTAAAATGACATTATTTCTTCTTTCTTTTGCCAATATTTTTTCTTTTAAATGTTTTAATTGAATCGTTTTTAAAAATTAAATTTGTTAAATATTTTTATTGAATATTAAAATAAATAAGATAAAAAAATGAAAAAAGTTAAATAAACATATTATGATTTATATAATAGAATTTATTGATTTAAAATAATAAGTTATCTATTTGTTTAATGATGAAATAAAAAATATTTTTATAATTTAATTATATGTCATGAAAAATTATGTGTCTATGTTATGATATTTTTACACTGTAAATTAACTTTTAAAAAAACTTTATTATTGTAATATTTTTATATAATAAAATTTTTTTTGGTGACTTTTATGTTTTTATGTTGTGAAATTTATTTATAATAATCATCATAAGTTGTAATACATTATAATAACAAATTTGACATCCAAAAGCATGTATAAAAAAAAATATAGCATTCATCCACAAATCTAATGCTATCTTGTATTTAAAAAACAACTTAGTTTTAGGATCAAAATTTAAGAGTCGACATAATATTATAAATTATATAAATATATAAACAAAAACATCACAATCCCCACTATTGGCCACCTGCTAATCACTCTCTCTTGTTACTTAAATATGTTATAAGAGGATAAGTCAAGTATAATGTCAATTATAATCTCATAAAATCTACAAGCTGTTGCAAGGCATCATCATACACAATGACATAATGTGAGTCTCCATCCCAACATCAACATATTCATTGAGGCTGAAATCGTAAATGATGATCTTTTGATATTTGATATCCACGTCAACTATAATCCAATAGTCATAATTGTAATTGACATAAATGTAAATCTACATGAAATTAAACATAGTCAATAACTTTTATTATTATACTATTAAGCTAATCAAATAAAAAAATATCATTGTTCCAAGGTCAGTGAAATAGGCAAAGTCTCTTCAACTCTTGTTCTATACAAAATCACGTATAATTTTGTTGTCGTTGTTGATATCGACAATACCCAATCAGATGATGTCCGTTGGTTGGTAATGAGAGAATTTTTAGTATCTGTATACATAAGTGTTGATTAAAAAACAATCATTTGAATTTTGTCTCTTGCTCCCCATTAGCAATGGGGATGGAATCTATCTATCTGCTTAGTTTTGGTAGATTTTCCCTAATGTGATTCACAAAAAATCCACGAATCCCTTTGTTGATAAGTTTGATGACTCATCAGCAGTGCATAATTGAGTTTATCGTCTAGTGGATTTGATTTATAGTTAAAGGGCAAACATACCAAAAGATTTGAAAAATGAGCGCATAAAAGTATATAACCAACCCACCCTTATGTGTAACCTACTCATATTAGTAGGTCCCCGACATAGCTCTTAGTAGGAGTCCCCAAATGTTTGATTAATCGAATGACGTCCTCGTCTTTCTTATGATATTTTCAGTATTAACTTATGATGTACCAAAAAAATTTATAAATATTATTTTAAAATTAGGTTACACATATTATGAAATAAAAATTATGTAATTAAATGTGAATCGATTAAAAATATATGAAACTTTTTTTTAAAATACTCTCCTCAACGTCTATGTACGTTAGAGTTCCTCTGCTCTTCTAATTCAAAATACAAGAAAAGTGTATTACAGACCATATTACCCAGTGAAAGCTAAAACTTCATTCAGACCACAATGCCCTCGTAAATTAATACTTAGAATAATTTAAAAATGTCTATTTATTTTAAATAAAAACAATTAGTTAAGATCAATAGTAAATAATATAATTATTACACACTTTAAATGCATACACAAATTAATGCATGTTATATTTATCTATCTCGCTATTTGCAGTGTCTGCTCTTATTTTGGCCAATTTCTAGAAGGCCACATTGTCGAGTCAATTGTAAAGTACACTTTAAGTAATATTGCACATAGATACTTATTGAACTCATCAAAGTCATTCATTATACTTAGAACAAAATTTTAACTTCTTCTTTGTTCACTGTGTGGGATCAAAATATAATGACTAAAATAGAAAAAATTCAACTTTATTGTGTCTTAATCGTCGAATTGCTCTAAGTCAAAAAAAGCGTACCAAATATCAACAAATTTGCAAGTCAGCTTCCTTCAGTAAAAAAAAAATCTCCCACAAATGATTACTTACTTTTGTGTAACTCTTGAATAGACGGGTAATCTTTTATCTTTAATTTAGTAATCAATACAAACTTCTTTTGAAAGAATTAAATGCGCTTCTTACCAATGCAAAAATCATATTTTCTTATATAAATTAAAGGTTTTCATCTCGCGTAATAAAATCTTATGGACCAAAATATTCGAGAAATAAATTTTTATCATATTAAAAAAATATCCCATACAAGTTCGTTTAAACAATCTCCTCTTATTAGGCGTCAATTTCTCTCTTATAACATTTAGAGCCTAAATCTTCGAATAAAATGTAATGAATGAATGAATAAAAAATTATTCTCAAAAATTTTATTTCTTTGGAGAAATTATTTTTCCTGTAAACATATGCAAAAAAATATAATTAAAATCAATATGAATAAATAACAAATATATATACTTAAATAACTTCAAATAAACATCAATTTTGAAGAAATAAACATTGATTTAATTTAATAATTATTATAATTAATATTTTCAAATTTAGAAGCTAATAAAAAATTTAAAAAATCGTGCCATGTGGCATGCATAAAAACTTTACATATGCTATGTGAGCATGAATTGTACGTGAGCTCCTCGCATGTGCGAGGTGTGAAGTGGTGTGCATGCGCTCCACGTGGCACATGCGTTAGCATCCTACTTGAGTAAAATATTTCAACTACAGATGGTGGCCGACCACCGTCTGAAATCAAGAATTTCAAAAAAATAGTAATTTTTTAAAAGATGTTTACTAAATTTTCACTTCTCTAACCCATTTTTTAAAATTCATTTCATTTGTTTTACCTATTTCTAACTCACATCTAATTTTTAACTTATTTTCAATACAAACCAAATTTTTATTAAAATTACAAAAAATGGGTCATTTTTTATTTTTCAAGCGGTAATTATGCTGTATAAAGCCTGATTTTTATAATGTCAGCTTCCAAATCTTAAATCTAACCCATTTTTTTTTTAGATTGTTTGCAGCAAGAGAAAGATTACATGATTGGAAAGAGATTGTGTGTGTGTCTCTGTTTTTTTCTTTTTTTTTATAGATTTTTTTGAGTTAGAGAATCAAAATAAGATCTGCATATAATTGTTCAATTTAAAATTTTTTACTAATAAAAATTAATTCAATTAAAAGTGATTAAAAATAAAATAACTTAAAATAAAGAGTTAATTATAAAATTTTCTTAAAATAAAATTAACCATTCAATATATTTAAAAAATGCTCTATTATTTGAGTTGAAATTAGTTTTTACTTTTTATATTATTTGTAACAAAAAAAAAAAGTATACTAATCCATAATTGTAGCGATTGTCACCTGTGCTATACTTCGATATCAATATTTAGCAAATACTATTGTGATTGTGATCTTAAAACACAGATCTTTTTTTTTTTTCAAATTCTTAAAAAAAAAGGATATTTTTCGTGACTATTTTTTTTTATTTTTATATAAAAGGTTTGATTTTGACACATGAGTGCGTCTAAGAGAAATAACGAAAGTTCAGTCTATGAAAAAGAAATGTAGGGTTAGGATGCCCTCTTATAAAACTACGTTGAGAAAAAGATAAAGATAATGTGAATAATTAAAGAGAAAAAAAAAAAGTTATCCTTGTAATCATTAATATTTTGCTGTTTTCTTTCTTTCTTTTTTAATTAATTAATTAAGGAAAAAGTCTGATACACCAAAATTTGAGAGAAAAATGATGACAATAAAGAAAATTTTCTCACTTTTAATTAGTAAGTATTATTGTTATTATACTCCTATTTGCATATTCCAATGATAAAATTTATATATTCTTCAATTTAAATTAGGAGTTTAAATCATAACAATAAATATTTTTAATTGACGATTTTTGTTTTTTTAATTATTAGTAGGTTGGTTTTAATTAATTACACTTGTAAGCCCAGTTTTAATTAATTATATTAGTAATTAATTATTTTAATTTTTTTAATTATTAAAACGTTAGTTTTTATTTGTTATACCTATAAAGCCGGTTATAGTTGATTATATTTATAATTAGTTGATATTTGAGTTATAATATTTAATTTTAGTTGATTATATTTGTAAAATTAATTTTAATTAATTATATTTATAATTATTTAATATTTAAATTGTAATATTATAATTATTTGTAATTTGTAATTGAGATATAATATTTTTAATAAAAAAAATCTAGGCTCTTTGTACAGACCAGCACTAAAATCAGTATCACGTGCAAATTTGAAATTTGTGTGCATCTAATTTATTGTTTCCCCTTCCGGGGAAGGAGGGCATTCACTTTGCTACTTGATTGGAGATCCCTTGTCTAATTAATTACATTTTTTTTAGGGAAAAAAACACTAATTACTCACATGGTTCTAATTTATGAGAATACCAATTTTTTTAATTAAAAATAAAACAATTCAGCATTTATTTAAATAGTTCAATAATAAAAAATTTATATTATTTTATTTATATTAAAATAGAGATATTGTATTCGAATATCTCTTTCCCATATTAAAAAAAAACGAGAACAATCGATGTAATTAACGAACATAAAAAGAACACAAAATTTCAAGTATCTTTATAAAGTTTTTATGGCTCAAAAGCACTTTTTTTCTTTATTTTTTTTAAGAGCACCCTTTCACCTTTATTTAGTCTCAAAATCAAAAGCGCTTTTTTACTGTAAAGGCATCTCGAGTATGAGTCGTCGATCATAGATTCATGAATCACGATTAGGATTAGGGCAAATTATTATTTAATTATTAATATAATTTTTTTTAGAAAGGTTTTGGGGCAACAAAATTACCCCGGAACAACCTCGAAACGCCAGTAATCCATCCATCATTTGTCTAATTCTTTTCACTTAAGCCAAAACATTCATTATTTGGGAATGACATGTCGTCACCGAACTTTATCGTTTTGTTTGACAACGATACCCCATCAACCAATCCTCACTCGCCTCCTCTACACGCAACCCCACCGAACACCACTCCAGCCAACGCGTGTCGCGCACCAGCGCGTGGTCTCCCCATCCTCCATGTCGCCACCATAAACTCACTTCAATTTTCTCACACACAAATTAATATTTTTACTTATTTATTGTTAAAATTTTTCTCCACAAAAAATGAAAACGACTTCGAAGAATACTAATAAATAAATAATAAATTAAAAAAAACATTGGAGAGATCACCTAACGAAGCTAACCTCCGCAGTTAGTTGCCAACTCTTCAAGGCTACTTTTAGAATAATAATAATAAGAATATTTTTATTATTATCCATTAGAGACTCCAAAAGAGATGGAACCAGACGGCGGTGAACGTCCGGGAATTCCGGAGATGGAGGTGCACGCGGCGGCGACGGAAGAGGAGCCGCATACGTCAGCACTCTGGGATTGGAGCGATCTTCTTGATTTCACTACTGACAATCATTTCAATATCCATCTAGAAGCCGATCAAGTCGAGTTCAATTCAGAGCTTCAACCGGTTAATAATTCGGGGAGGGTGAGGAAGCGCGACCCGAGGCTGACGTGTTCCAATTTCTTAGCGGGTCGGATCCCGTGTGCGTGTCCGGAGCTTGACTTGCAGCTGGCGGAAGAAGAGGCCACTCTGCCAGGGAAGAAGCGTGCCCGAACAGCGCGGGCTGTGCAGGGCCAGGTCCGCTGTCAGGTGCCGGGATGTGAGGCGGATATTAGTGGGCTTAAAGGGTACCATAAAAGGCATAGGGTTTGTCTCCGGTGCGCAAACGCCGCATACGTTTTGCTCGATGGAGGGCACAAGAGATACTGTCAACAATGCGGCAAGTAAAGTTCTAATCCTTTTTTTTTAACATTTTCCATTTCTATTTAGTTCTGTAACGGTCTTTATTCTTTAATTCGTGCAAGTTCTATTTGAGCATGGATTTTCTTTCCCATGGTCTCCCTCCTAGTCCTATCTTTATTCTTGGCTTCTTCTTTAGAAGAATGTTCAGAATACCTCTGTAGTACCACGTCTTCAAGTTGGTTGTTAAAATAATATGATTTCACCTGTGATGTTTGATGCTGATTGTACTACAGCACAAGCAGCAATATGTGCATCATTGTCATCTACTCTTGGGTCAATACAATATATGGAGGTACAATTTGAAGTGAAAGCATAAATTACATGTGGTATGTCTAACGGGAACTAAGCTTCAAAGCTACTTAGAGACTGTTTGGTGATAAATTTTGGATCATATGGATTAAGTTGTAATGTACGTATAGCAAATCATTATTCAGCTTTTGTGTTTTCTATCTATCTACCTGGTTCTTGTATGCAAAATAGTTTTAGGATTTGATGACGGTCTATGCAATTGTGTAGATTTCAAACCTGGTTGTTGCAGTTCATGCAGACTACTGTATATATTGGATTGATTTGGAATTCAGCAATCAGGAATTATCTTGCTATTAAAGTCCTTTTTTTGCAATGTTGACCTCAACAATGAGTATTGTGTATCATCCAGGTTAAAGACAAGCATTGTCCTTATTTGATAGTATATTTGTTTGCAAAATTTTGCAGGTTTCATGAATTGCCAGATTTTGATGAAGGTAAAAGAAGTTGCCGCAGAAAATTGGAAAACCACAATAGACGGCGAAGAAAACCACTGGAGTCTAAAGGTGCTGTGGAAGCCGAACCTCCAGGTGCCTCACGGAGTGAAGATCTTTCTTGTGATGGTGAAGTTGGAAATGGTATCATAAATTTTGAACTAATGCAGCTAATCATCCATAGAATCTGCTATTTTATTTTATAAAATTTATAGGTTTTGGATTTCAATTGGGTAGCAAGATTGTTATTCTTTTTTTTTTTCTTCTTGTTTTTGAATTTTTTTTTATGGACTTGTAGAATTTTTATGATGCAGATGTTGTATGTTTGAGCAGCCAAATGACTGATCAAGAAGTATTTATTGAGTCTGAAGATGGTCGTGTTTCCACCCTCAAATCAGCTCCTAATTCCCAGAATGTCAATAGTGATAGTGGAATATCTTTTGCTGCTTCTGGTGAAATCCAAATGGATGGAGGAAAAGATGACTCCAAACTTTCGCTGTCACCTTCCTATTATGATAACAAGAGTGCTTATTCTTCTAAGGTGGGTCACTGCTGATTCGTGTGCTTGTTATATTGCTTCTTCATTTTGTTAATGCTGAGATATGTGCATGTGGGTTATTGATTTGTTATATGATTACAGTGTCCCACTGGTCGAATCTCATTCAAGCTATATGATTGGAATCCAGCAGAATTTCCCAGAAGACTTCGGCACCAAGTACTTCAAAGAATCTTGTTACTACAGTTTAGTATTGAAAGCAAAGGGTTTTGCTGCCATAGATATCAGAAGTTATTAACATGTGGCTAAATCTATTTGCAGATATTTGAATGGTTGGCCAGTATGCCAGTTGAGTTGGAGGGGTATATTCGCCCAGGATGTACTATCTTGACTGTATTTGTTGCAATGCCTTCAATTATGTGGGCGAAGGTAATAATTTGGTTAGATGCTCTATATAGAGTCAACTTTAGGACTTTAATCAAGTTAGTCTTCTGAACTGTAGATTTTACTGCCTTATGACTGATTGATGCATAGTTTAGGCAATGTTCATTATGATCAGTAAGAAAGTTACCTTGTTTTGAAGATGTTAAATTCTGTAATTGGACTGGTCTGTTTTATCCTTGTTGGGCACCAAGTGAATCAAGAAGGCCAAATCAGTTGCTAATTTTTGTTTGAACTCCTGTGCATCATATTCATATCCTTTTAGGCAAAGAAATATTCCTTTGGGTGCTGTGCGGAATTTAATGTTAACAACAGACCTGGTGGCAGAGGGAATGGAGTTAGGCGATTAAGTATAGTTCTTCTTTTTAAAAGACAACGGAACCTTATTTTTTCCTTTTATAATTTTCACTTCTCCTTTTCTTTGAAAACTGAAGCAGAATATGCCTGAGCTCTGGCTTATCAGTCTTCCTCGGGGAGTCTTCCTTGGTGGTTGTCTGAGCTCATCAGTCCCCCTTAGGGAAATTGACGCTCCAGTTTGATCAACAACTTTCAAACATTTTGCTTGGAAGGGAAAATGAAAGGAAGGAAAAGGGAACCCTTTCCTTTATCTAATTGGAAGAAGTGGATTTCCCCTCCAGTGTGTTATTATTTTTCTCAGAAATGGAAAAATTATCATGAAAAGTGTCTTTCCTTTGCAGATTAACTACTTTGGGGCCTTTTGTTGTTTTGCTTCCTGCCATTCTCTTTTCTGTCTCAAACCACTTAATTTTTCTTTTCCTTGGACTTAATGTGCTGCCACCATTTTCTCATTGTGACAGATGCATAGTATCTGGGGCATGGTTTCTGAGATTCTGAAAATTTGCTAACAGTATTACAATGGATGACTTATTAATGTGAATGCAAATTTAAGTTCTTAATAGTCATCACATTTGTCGTAAGATGCATCAGTTTTGTAGGTTTTAGAGCTTAATGTTATTTTTGGGTCCCATCTTAGAAGCTTAAGCTCTTGGCTTGAGCAGTAACTCAACATGTTTCTACAGTTAGATAGGTCTTTTCTTCAAACCTTGATTGTGTTGTGTTTGTATTGTCTATTGTCTTTGTTCTTGTGGGTGGGTTAGATTCCCATGCCTTGCATGTGATGGGCTGTGTTAAAGCTTAAGCAATTTTTTGGGTCTTTCCTAGAAGTTTAAGCTTTTCTATTTAGTGGTAATGGTATATTAATTATTTATGTTGAAGTTATTCTAGAATTCTATTAATTTTGCTTTTCTAATTCTCATTCTTTTCTTAATTTAACTACAACTGTATGTTGAATCAATCAGTTATATGAAGATCCCGTAGCATATGTGCGTGAGTTCGTTATTGATCCTGGAAGAATGCTATCGGGAAGAGGATCCATGTTTGTTCATCTAAACAATATGATTTTTCATGTTAAAGGTAAATTCATAATGCGTGAGGTTCACAATCTGTTTATCACATAATGTCTTCTTTTTCTTTTCCCTTTCTTAAATGTGTCTTGTTACAGTTCAGTGTTCTAGAAATTAGTGGATTTGCAACTGTTTTGCACACGAGCAGATATCTATTACACCATCTTGAGAATTCTACTTCCTGTTCTTTTAGTTTCTGATGGTTGCTTTTAAGATACACTGTTTAAAGTTTTCAATGTTCAGAATTCTTAACATGATCAAAGCCTTTTTGGTGAGTGTAGATGGGACTTCCGTGATGAAAGTCAATGTGCAGATGCAGGCCCCAAGGCTTCACTATGTTCATCCTACTTTTTTTGAGGCTGGCAAGCCCATGGAGTTTGTTGCTTGTGGAAGTAATTTGCTGCAACCCAAATTGCGGTATATTATATCTATCTTTAATAACTATGTGTAATTTTCTTTATGTTGTATCTCCAATTAATTTATTTAAGTTACATCGAGTATTTAGTAGTCAATAGTGCTTTTACCTTAGTAATATTTATTTTTTACTGTAATATTTATTTATATTATTATAATAATTTATATACCAAGAAACTATGATTAGTGTATGGTCCATATTGGGCATTATGTATGTGGGAATGGTGATTCTTTCCTTGATAATCTATTATTATGCTTACCTTTAGTGATTCTTTTTCAATATCTAACTGACTTGCTTTTACTATACAAGTAGACAATTGTCTTTGAGTCGCACACTGGTAGTAGTACACACATTACTATGTCTCCCACCTTGACATCTTGGTCAACAGATGCTTGGTCAGATTATTTTTTGGTGGAGTTGAGTGCTTTATGTTGTTGCATGGTGTATTTGCTGAAACTTAGGCATTGAGAGGAGGATGACAAAAAGTCCTGTGCCTAAATACCTTAAACTGTGCTATTAATATTTCCCTGGTTCATTAACAATATACTTTTTAACAGGCATTATCTTGAGTTTTGTTTTCAGTTATGACATCTTATAAGTAGTTCTTTGAGTACAATACATGAAAGCACACAGTGAGTCATGTGTCTTCTGAACAAACTTTTTGGTGTTAAATAAAGCTCCCAAAGAGTCGTGTCTTTTCCTATCATGGTTCTCTGAGATGAGATTTTCAGTTTTCTTTTTTCCTGAAAAATGCTGCTTGATGCTTCATTGGTTTCCTATTTTATAAAAAGAGAGGAAAGAAAAAGGAAAGAAAGAAAAAAAAAAAGAGAAAGCAAATTACTTTTATGTGTTTCTGCTGGATTTTTGAACAATGTGATGCAAGGCTTTTATAAAGATGGTCATGATTGCAGGTTTCTAATATCTTTTGCTGGAAAGTATCTACCTCATGATTATTGTGTTGCATCTCCGCATGGTGAAAATGAAAGGAATCCTCTGACTTTTGGCCATCAGTTGTACAAAATATATATCCCTCACACTGAACCACATATCTTTGGTCCTGCATTTATTGAGGTACGTTAAAAGATCTGATTCATCAATATAGATTCCAAGTACATTTTTAATACTTTTGTGGAGATGATTGTCATTACTAACATGGTTCTACAACAGCTCATTTCATAATAATTTTAAGGTTATGCAGCTTTTAATTATCAAACTTAAACTATCAATCTGAGAATTAATGATTGTACTGCAGGTCATGCATGATCTCCTTATAGCATTATCTTATGTATACTGCACATGTATTTTTGATATGCAGGCTTTTGGTTTTCTTGAGATAATCCAGCATCAGATTATTGCAATGACTTTATTTGATGTTCTTACATTTTTTTTTATTGCTTTGTCCATATGATATGCATGAAGTACTGTAACCAGTTCACGTTAAAGCCAGAATATTATGTTTGGGCGAGACAAGGTGTATTGAGCAAAATTTTGTTGGGATCACATTTGGGGGCACCAACCTGTAAATAGTATGTCTTGTGGGCTCATATATCTATATTTATTTTAGTTCTCTAAAATAATAGCATAGTCCATCCTGGTCCAGAGTCAGAATATCATCTCTATGCATGTTACTCTTTTTCATTTATATTAGAGTAGTGCTACATTTACATAGTTGGAGTACAAAAGTTTGTATCCCAACTAACGTGTCACCAATTAGTGACTGCCACTTGTCAGGTAGTGGTTGACTTTTAATTCTTATCAATATGGTAGTTATATAATACCAATCAACAGTGGGCACATCAAATATCACGTTAGTTAGGATACAAAGCATAGTGTTACTCTTTATATTATTTGGTTGCTTATCTGCCCAATTTGATGAGGTCTGTTCTGTTCTTGGTAATATATTTAGTCTGAAGTTATATTGTATAGTTACTAAATGAACATTTGATATGTCATTGGAAACATAATCTATTGATGAGAATCATATGCTCTCTGAGGAAATGTAAACATATTTACATAAAACAGTTGAGTAATGTTGCTATATTATGAAATTTTACATGATAATTTTGGTTTATGCTTTGTTAATCTGAACTTTACCCCACAAGTTGTCTTCTGTAGGTTGAAAATGAGTCTGGCTTGTCAAACTTTATACCAATACTAGTTGGGGACAGAGAAATTTGTCGTGAAATGGAGAAGATACAGGATAGATTTGAAACATCTCTCTTCCCCAAAAGACCTCAGTTTGCGGTTAGTGGTTCGCTGCCCGACATGTGTGAGGTTTCTGCTTTGGGACATAGAGCATTAACTGAACTTCTTGTAGACATAGCATGGTTACTGAAGGTGCCAACGTCCGAAAGCCTTCAACAGACTATGACCTCTTCTCAAGTTCAGAGAGTTAGTTCATTATTTAGTCTTTTGATATACAATGAGTCGACAGCCATTTTGGACAAATTGTTGCAAAATCTAAGGATTATGATGGATAACTTGGAGTTAAACAGTGCAGTTAGTGGCGTCAGTGACACTGACATGGGGCAATTGCTGAAGTATGTGGATTATGCAAGAGAGATTCTTGATCAAAAACTTCAGAAAAACAGAGGTCTATTGCATAACGTTGTGGCGGAAAGGAGTTGTGGTTCTCAAAGCTGCTTTCAAGGCAACTTACTTGGTCCTATCATTAATCAGGTGAGGTTTTCCCATTTTGTGTAATTCATTTTTCCTGACATTGTGAATGCTTTGACTATTCCGAATTGAAAAGATTGTTACTGATTCTGATCTGCCATATTTTTCTTCTCTCTGTCTCTAGTCTTTTTTTTTGGCTCACTTATGCATAAATTATTTGTTTTTAATCCATGTAGTGGTTTATTGGAAATGGTGCAATATTTGGTGGCATGTACTTTGTTTGTTTGCATGTTTGAAATTTGGCTCTTTTAATAATTATCTCTGGTGATAAAAATGAATTCTAGTCCTACTTGATAAACTTGTTTTCCAGGCAGTCATCTTCTTGTATTTCTTTAGAATTTGGATATCCTTACATTGGTCAACATTAAGTTTCTTTGACAAGGTCGGCCCCTTTCATTTCCTGTTTCTGATAGAAAACAAGCTTTTCATTTTTGTTGTCAATCTATCCAATTTTCATTCCCCATTTCTCAGCTTTTAGAAGTTTGTCAAAGTTTTTCTTTCTTCTACTTTCATGGACATCAACAAAACCATACTAGACCATATAGGGATTATCACTTATATGGCTATGAGACCAATTTATGTACTTGGTACTTGGAAATTCTTCTTTACTTTTTGCTAATGGTTAAATATTTTGTGGAAATGCTTCCTTTTACAACTTATTCCAGAATAGATAAGTATAGGTTTGACTAGATAGTGATGTCATTTGATGTGGACTGAGTGATATGACATACTATATAATAGAGCATTACTCATTTAAAACCTTTTCTAGTTAGTAGGAAAGGTGAAAACTGACTTTCTCACTGAGAATGTCTATGGTCGTTTTAGTGATCTTTCATCATATTCAAGAAACTAATTATGTCTTCACCTATTGCTTTGTAAGCTGGTGTCTATTTCGACCTTCAAGTGATTTATATTATTATGCAATTTACAGGATTTGGATACAAGACCAAATGGTAAGATAGGAATAGTGGTGGGTTCAGCTGCCGTTGATAGGTGTGAAGTAGTCCCTCTTTTGGACCGAGAGGTCGTTATGAACATGAACCATATTAAGGAATGGCCAAGAAAATCATGTGGTAAGTTTTTCTCTGGCAGAGTCTTGAGTTCTCGGCCGCCGACTATATTTGTAATAGCTATGGCTGCTGTTTGTTTTGGAGTGTGTGTGGTGGTCCTCCACCCTCAAAAGGTTGGTAATTTTGCGACATCTATAAGACGATCTTTGTTTGGCAATTTGTAGATGTTAAAAAGGTGGTTTTATAACCAAACAGGTGCTGATCATCTGTTATCTGCATGTATTTGTTGTACACTATGTTAAGATCAAATCAAGCTGCCTGAAGCACCAGGCCAAAGTGCTTTTGCATGTGCTGATTGCATTTGGTCCTTCATTTGTGAGAAATAGTTTTCCATGCAAGGTACTTCTGTTAGCTGCACTTAAAATGTAACAAAACTCACTGTACCTCTAGGAGACATGAGGATGAACATTTTACCTTTTTCGAGTTTAGAAGGACAGTTGTTTGTTAGCAAATCTGATGTTATCTTCCAACTCCTTATAAATATCCTGTAACACATTGTGATCTTTCCTTGACCAATACATAGCATCAGCTTGTTGGCTTGTACAGGTGGAATAATTGACGAGGCTTGTTCATGACAAAGGAGGTTTGATCATGTTACTGGCGAGCAGAGCATCGAGTATTGGTACGTATTAATGACTGTTCACCCCCCCTCGCCCCGTTTATTTAGGGTTGACACTTGGGGTTATTTATCTAAGTTAAGTTTTACATCTATTCTCAAATTTGTTAAAAAATCAACTTGCCCCCGATCACAGATTTTTTAAATAAATCCCTTGTCACATATAGGAAACTAAGGCGAGAACCACAATAAGAATCACTTAAAAATTAACAGTTTCAAACAAAAATTGATGGATGACAAAAAGCGTTACTTCCCATTTGACAAATGATACCATCTTCTATGACTATGCCTCTTTATACTAATTTTTTTAAAATCTTCTGAAAAATCACTATGAAAATTCCAGAATTGCGGATCTGATTTTTCGCATTACATCACAGAGGAAGCCTAAGCCCCTAATTACAATATGCATGGACGAAAATGGTTTCCTTCTTCTACTTTTAACTGAATTTTGCCTCTCTCAGTATTCAAATTTTAGCAGTTCTTTCTTGATAAATCATTAGGATGTTTGTTTCGTCTTACAGGTATTTCATTGTCACTCTTAAGAAATAAACCGACCATTTGAGTTACTACTTTGTGGATGTATACATATAGTGCTTCTCAACTCAAGTGCCAACGGCTGCATGATTTTAAATGTCATTTTATAAAGTTCAACGTTGAATTTCGATTGAAAAAAAATATTATTGAGAAGTCTAGCACTAGGTTTTAGAACATCTATAATTTAAAATTATGCAAAACGTTAGCACTTCAATATATATATATATATATATAGAGAGAGAGAGAGAGAGAGGGAAAATTTAGTTGTCCAATTCACAACTTCAATACTATTCATAATATGTTACTCGCGTGTTTAAGTATTATCAACAATCTTTTAATTTTACATAAATTTTACACAACTTGTTGGTTTTCGGATTAAAAACTTGCCAATGGTCGATACTGAATAGAGTAAATGACATAAATATATTTTTGGATTTTTTTTAATATTGTAACAATATACTGATATTTACAATTAGAAGTTTTAGATTTTATTTTTTTGGAAATATTACATTAATATATTGATATAATTTTGGATATATATTTTTAAATATTACAACAATTTATTGATATTAATAATCTGAAGTCTGTCAATACATATAATAATGAGTCTAATTGAAACATTTTTTTAAAAAAATATTATAACAATTTACTGATATTTATAATAAAAAATTTATAATATTTGTTAAAATGTATTTATAGTTTGAAGTTTTTAATATTCGTTAAAACGTAATCTACAAATTCAAATTCAATAAAGGTTAATAAAGTTCAAATTTACTCATTTAAAAATCGGTGAAATCTATTCTTATTATTCATAAGAAAGAGATTTAAATTTTGACCTTCAAATTGGGAGCGAAGACTACCCAATACTCAACCGAGGTGGTGGGAAAATGACATGAATATTTATTATTAATAAAATATTAATGTTTTTTTTTTTCTCTTCTCTCTCTTTACCCACTTTTTTTTTTTTTATTTTTTTTATCATTTACTACAAACTACAGCCGAATTGGCTGGCACCCCGGTGCTCTCCTTACGCTTTTCTTCTTCTCCAACGTTTTTGCCTTCTTTCCACAAATTCAGTCCTTCTCCTTCCATCAAATGTTTTTCTCTCCCCTTTCTAATATTTTAGTTAGACATATTCAGAATAAGAGATATTTGATAAATTTATTCTTAACATTTATATAAACATAGCTTGGAAGATGAACAACATATTCATACTAAATATATATATTGAAAAATAATTTCTTTTTTTTTATATTATATTATTTTTTATGATTGTATTTGCACCCAAAGGCCAAAGAAATGTGCTGATGAGAAGCTTTTAAGATTGAAGTTAATCCAGCAAAACAATTAAAACTTTTTTTTTTCTTTGTATTGAATTTTTTGCTATTAAGCTTTTAAGATTGAATTTTTTGCTATTAAAACTTGTCATGTTATTTAATAAAATAAAATAAAATAAAAATAAAAGGTTAATATCTTGAGTGTTCTCAAAAATCAGAGATGGGCAACTGTAAGATCTCATATAAATTAATATTAGTGAAGGAAGGCAGATATGTAAAAGTTTATTGGGAGATTCTTGTTGTAAGTATAATGGGGCCGATTGCCAAAGGTTGGCCAATTTGGCTTACTTAATCGCGTAGGCTCTGACTCAGATTGATGTTTGACAAATGCCAATTCATTAACACTTATCAATTCCCCTCCCCAACTCATATTTTGGGTCCCTAAAATCCCAATTGGATACATTATTTCTTGATATCTCTTCTATTTTTTTTTTAAGTAATTGAAATTCATTGAAAGAAAAACACTAAAAATACAATAATAAATACCTTTGATCCCACCATTAGAGAATTACAAAGCCTTAAAATAAATTTTTACACTGACAAATATTCGGTCATAACCTCTTACAACAACTGTTCTTCTTCTTTCTTATTATTATATTTTTAATACCATATTTGTCATGGTTGAACCCTTCATAAAATTAATTAAAAAGAAAAGGTTACTGTCATCATTAACATTAACATTGGAAATGTTTATGTTTTATATATGAAGAAATAATTTAATAAATTACTTAATTTATGGTGAATAATATTATTATATGATACTGTTTAATTAATTTACAATTTTATATAATTTATAATATATTATAATCTTTTACCATGTGTCTAAATATTTATTATATAGTAAGTTATGTAATTTATTAAATTATTTTTTTAACATTTAAAATTCATAATTTTTTATATTTTTAAAAATAAATTTTTATGTGATTTGTACGGTCCAAAGTATGGTTCTTCATAAAAAAAAATGTCTTTCATAAAAATATTTTTAATGTATATTTCGGAAACAAATTTTAGAAAAATACTCACATAAAGGGTACTCTTAATGAAAATGTTATTATTTTTTTATATTTTTTTTAAAAAAATTGTTTATGTAATTCAAGCTATTCTTGATGGAAATATTATTGGGTACGTTTTTTTTTTTGGAAAAACAAAAAGAAAAGACAAGGGTAAAAAAAAAATCCGAAAATTGAGAATTGGTGAGTGGGATACAGCTAATTGTTACTAACAATTGACAAATTTTTCTTTTGTTACCTAAAACGTGACCTAATCTCTATTCACATACTCAACACTTATGGGAACCTTCACATTCACATTCAGATCACAGATTTGATTTTTCCCAAAACAACAACAAAAATAATAATAATTTGACCGAGATCAATCTTATTTTATGAAAAATTGGTCGAACACGATTCAGATTCTGCATCTTTATAACAATTTTATTATACTAAGTTTTCTAATTGTATTATTTTTTCTATGTAATGGGTTATGTGTGACAATACTATTGCAAAGTTTATTATTTTTTTTGTTGGGGTTGAAATAAAGAGAGTTTTAACTTATTGTGGTGGGTCGGGAAACTCCAACTCATGTTGCCAATTGGTTGATTCAAAATTCAAATGATTGCTTTAGGAGGATGGCAATTGGGAATTGGCAGGCAGGGCAGGGTCCCAATTGCAGTAAATTAAATTGGGCATTTAGAACAAGTGACAAAATCCTGAGATTAACAGTTCAATGTGTTGGTTTTAAAACTTTAATTGTTCCCATTTTCGGATGATCAAGCTCATGATTTTGTAATTTAAAGCACTTAATTATACAGCAAACTTACAGCATTTTTAGCCATTTTGGTGATTTGTGGCATGATCATAAACCTGGTACACCTAATTCCATGATGTGATGGGATTAGATCTTTCACTGTTTAGACTCAATGATTCCTTGAAAGTTCAACCCAACTCAATAGATTTCTTTTTTTTTTTAATTTCACAAAGACCCACTTTCACATGAGACAGGATAATTAAGGTTAATTCTTTCATTAAAAAATTAATGAATTTTCCCACAACTTGGGATTTAATGATATCATCTACCTTGACTTCATACCATTATATATTTATGAGACATGAAAATCCATCTATGCAGTTCAATCATTCCTTTTACTGTCAAGATATAAACTCTTGACATTTTGCCCTACTTCATTTGGAGTTATTATATGAAAATTTTGAACCTTGAATTTTGATCAATCTAAATTAAACTTAATTATTAATGGTGAATTGGTAAATGGTAATGGTAATAATATGGGCGTCTCATGTAAATTTTATAATTTTTGTCAGCATCGGTTACCTCAATAATAATTGCCCAGCCCTATATTTACTTTGACAAATTAAAGAGATGGTGTTGAAAAGCGTCATGCATGCCTGGGCCATGGCATTATTGGCCAACAGTTTTTGAAAAAAACATTTCTGGAAGCAGAAACAGCAGAATCTCAATTCACTGGTCAATGCTGCCAACCATGCGAATAAATTGCTTGTATAATTTATCAGCCGTCAGTCTGAGTAATGTCCACGTAGGTAACAGATAAAAATACAAATAATTAAAGCAGTTTTCAAACAGAACACCACATGCACAATGAATGTATCAAGGTCCAGCAGATTTTGCTTGCCGTTGCTGCTAGCTAAGCTAGTTGTTCAATCTTTACCGAGTGCATTCTATCACCACGTCAGTGACAGCTTTTGCCCACATGGACTTCCAATCTTAACAAAACTTCCCAGAGGGTCTTTATTTTTATTTTTCTTATATCTCACTCATGAAGAAACAACCAAAGTTTTTAATCAAAATATCTACCAAGTTGGCTAGATAGTTTTGGTCCTACAAGTATATAAACCCCCTTGCACAAAACACATTTTCATGCAGAGCTAGCACACCACACCACACCCCCACCCCCCCCCCCCCCCCCTTCTTTTTTTTTTTTTGCTTTCTCTTTGTCTAAATTTTGTTGCCTAAAAGAGGGAGACCATGGCAATCGGGCAGTGCAAAGATGTTGAAAATGGAGAGATGATTAATGGGCTTGATGATTTAGAAAAGCCACTTATCCAGTCAGAAGGGAACATTGTTGGCTGTGAAGAGGAAGATGAAAGTGCTGAGGAAAGTAGTGGTGGATCAATATGGATGGTTTTGTTAAGCACATTTGTTTCTGTTTGTGGCTCTTTCGAGTTTGGCTCTTGTGTAAGTATCTTTAACTTGAAACTTCTCTAAACTAATGTCACCTTTGTTGGTAATCACAGAACATTTCAGAAACAGTAGTCTTTTTCTTTCTATTTTTTTTTCTTTTTTTTGTTATAATTTATTTGGGGTTCTTTCATCAGTGTCAGATTGTTCCTTCCTGGTTTAAAGTTTAAATAGATTAACGTTCTTGGTTACTAAGTCTATTTTCGTTTTTTTTGTTTGTCTTTTGGTTAGGAATCAAAATTCCAAAAATAATCACAAAAAAAAAGAAGGTTTGTTTAGCTTAAGTTAATTCTTTTCGCAGGTGGGCTATTCAGCTCCCACTCAGTCAGCTATCAGGGAAGATCTTCATCTGTCTCTTGCTGATGTTAGTCTTATATTTCTCAATTTCCTTCTTCAATTATTTTGTAACAACATATCAAAATTGCCAATAATGTAATTTCATCAAATGGGCAGTTCTCCACATTTGGTTCTATTTTAACAATTGGTGCAATGATTGGTGCTATAACAAGTGGAAGGATTGCAGATTTCATTGGTCGCAAAGGGGTATGTTCAATTGTTCATTTTGAACTTCTACAGAAATTTTTTTCAATTAGGCTCAGCTTTCTTGGTTATTATATATATTTAAAAATCTTTCGTTTTGGTATTCTCATGGTACAGGCAATGAGATTTTCAGCATGTTTCTGCATTACCGGATGGCTAGCGGTTTATTTATCTCAGAGATCTTTGACACTTGACATTGGAAGGTTTTTGACAGGATACGGGATTGGAGTTTTCTCTTATGTGGTAACAATTTGATAACCATGTCTAGCGTTGGCTATATAATCTACTTATATTTGTTGCATACTGAATTATTATTGACAAATTTTGAAAATGGATGAACAGGTCCCAATATTTATAGCTGAAATAGCACCGAAGAATCTCCGTGGACTACTCACAACATTGAATCAACTCTTGATTGTTATGGGAGCATCAGTTTCGTACGTGATAGGAACAGTCATCCCATGGAGAATCCTGGCTCTGACTGGTAAAAATTCTAATTCATCAATTATGGAGATATGCTTTCAATTTAGTTACCATGGAAGTAAGCAAAGTAATAATGAATAAAGGACTAACTTTTGGTCTTGATTTGAAGGACTTATTCCATGCATTTTACTGCTTGTGGGTCTATTCTTTGTTCCGGAGTCCCCCAGATGGCTGGTGAGCTTTCAAATAAATATTGAGGTTTACATCTAACACCCTATGTTTTCAAATTGAGAACTTATGAAAACTGTTTTTGCAGGCAAAAGTTGGCCAGGACAAAGAATTTCAAGTTGCTCTACAAAAACTTCGTGGCAAAGATGCTGATATTACTCGTGAAGCAGCAGAAATTCAAGTACTTGCTTTAAACAACAGAACATACATTAAAAGCCTGTAAATTTTTATGTTTGAGAAACCAAGATTCTGTTTCTCCATAGGTTTATATCCAAACTCTTCAAAGCCTTCCAAAAGCTAGACTGCTGGATTTGATTGACAGCAAGTATATCCGTTCTGTGATTGTAAGTAAATTCATTAACTTACCGAGAAATTTACCTTTATTCTTAGGTTGCTTCTTCATCAATTTTTTTTCTTCATATTTTCTTGATGTGCTTGAAACTCTGTGATTTAGATTGCGGTGACATTGATGGCACTCCAACAATTTGTTGGAATTAATGGAATCGGATTCTATGCAAGTGAAACCTTTGTACAAGCAGGTAAATCAGAGCCTCTATACATAAAATACTTTTAACTACCATGCAGTATTAATCTTTCTGGTTGAAACTTTATCATATTGTGTATATTTCAGGTCTTTCTTCTGGAAAACTTGGAACCATACTTTATGCTTGTGTTCAGGTAACTAGTCTCTGCCTCTGATGCTTCGAATCACCAAAGCTTTTCTATTTAATTCACTCTATCTGAAATTGGATTTACAGGTTCCTATAACTGTAGTAGGAGCAATGCTAATGGACAAGTCTGGAAGAAGACCACTTACAATGGTAAATAGTAGTTTTAGTGTTCTATGAAGTATAATATTTGATCAATGAGAAAGAAAGCATTTTAATGACAAGAGAATATGCCCCTTTGCATATGCAGATTTCTGCTGCCGGAACGTTTCTAGGCTGCTTCTTAGCTGGAACTTCATTCTTTCTCAAGGTAATTCACCATCTCCAACAAGATTTTTTCACTAGTCATTCTTGGTCTGTTCTAAACTTGCTTAATGATCTTTTTAATCAGGGCCAAAATATGATGCTTGGCTGGGTGCCAATATTAGCCGTTGGTGGAGTACTGGTAAGCGAACCATTTTATATAACTTATAATATGGTTCTAATATTAGTACACTCTTTATTTCTACTCTAAATTGGAGAAGGTATTTTCTTACTTTTTTTTTTCATTCCCGATGTGATCAGGTTTATATAGCATCTTTCTCAATTGGGTTTGGAGCAGTTCCCTGGGTGATAATGTCTGAGGTAAGTTTTGACAGTCTCTAAAATCCTCACAGCTAAGGCGTCTTTGTATAGCTTTACTAAATATTTCTATTTCTTTTGAAATGCAACCTTGTCAAATTCGGTTTCAACTCAAGATTTAATTACACTCAAACTTCTTTTACTCTCCAATAATAACCTAAAACCATTTTTGCTGGCAGATCTTCCCCATAAACATTAAGGGAGCTGCTGGAAGCTTGGTAGTTTTGGTGAATTGGTCCGGTGCTTGGCTGGTTTCTTATACTTTCAACTTCCTTATGAGCTGGAGTTCCTCAGGTGAAATCAAAATTTCAATTTATCACCAAAATATGAATTGTGTATGCATTGCTTCAAAAATTAACTTCATATATGTCTAATTTCATTTCAGGCACTTTCTTTGTCTACTCTGCGTTCTCTGTGTTGACCGTCTTGTTTGTGGCAAAGTTTGTCCCGGAAACCAAAGGAAAGACACTGGAACAAATTCAGGCCTCCATCAACTCCAGGAATTAAACAAGAAAGAAAATTTGAATTATCAATGGCATTTGGTGATAATCTTCGAAATACCCACTTGATTTTGGCACAAGTTTCTTCACAATTTGGTTCCAACAATCCAAGTTCAAACACGGGCTGGAAGATGCAGAAACTTGAATTATCAGAAAACCCATGTGGACTCCATGCAACACAGCAATGTCTTCAACTTGTGACAACATCAATACAAAGAGAGCTTGCATATTTATGGGAAGAAAAGTAGTGGAAACAGCTTCTACCCAATTCATCAAAATTTTTTATTAGTTTAGCTGCTGTATTTGACATCTTTGTATTGCTTCATTAAATTATATAGCCTTTTGTATTTTTTTTTTTGGGTCAAAAATTCAATTTAGTTCATCGTAACTTAATGAATTAAAGGTTTAGCAAAGCAGCTCTCTTCAAATTATGTTCTTTTGATCAAACATGAATTTAAAAAAGAAATAGTAACAGTAATATTATATTAAAGTCTTAATGGGATCGATGGAAATAGTGAAACAAATGAGCGCCCATTATCAAATGAAATTATGGGGGTAATAACATTCGGATCCCTGAGTTTTCATATTTCTCAAATAGTGACATAGTTTGTCCATTTGTATCACATAAGTTCCTACGTCCTCTGAAATGATCAAATAACCCTCGTGATAATTTGATTTTCAACCAACATATTGTAAAGAGTTCATAATTCAAGTCATTATATAGGAGTTAGGGGCCTATTTGATACAAATGAACAAATTATGTACTCAATTGTAAAAGATAAAACATAAGGACCAGGAAGTCGTAACCCCATTAAATTATTGTTCATAATTTGTACTAAAATGGCGCAAATATATCAGCTGGTGGCATCACCAGCACGACAAAAATGGCGGGCCACAACAGCGCCAAACGCTCAGCCCAGCGCGTGACTACACTCGATTCACCTCAAAATGTGATCCTCGATCTTCCAACAAATCATCTTCTTCACTATAAATTCAACAATTGTCTCTTCGGTGCGCGTGAACGATAAAAAAAACAAAGCGACTGCACAGATTTCCGTACTCTCTCTCAGCCACAGCGGCGAGCCGGCAACTACAAAACTCCAATTCAAACAAAATAAATAAATAAATAAAAGGCTGCTTTGTCGCCGCTTCAATGTCTTGAAGATTCATCGATTCAAGTAAGTCTCAGTTCCAAGCAATTAAATTTTTGATGGTTTTTGTTAGATAGTTGCTTGGTTTACTCTTACATACGTTCTTGAATTACATGAGTGGTGTTGTTTTAGCTTCATTCGATCTTAGAGCTTGTGATAACTGTGCTTATTATTTCAAAAAGTTATGTCACTTTAATGATCGGAATCGAATCATTCTTGTTTGCAGGGTTACTAAGTTAATATTTATTATTTATATTGATTGGTGGTTCATATTTGATATACAAATGAGGAGGTTTAGAAAAAGTGTTAATACTTGTGATAAAGATGAAGATGGCACTAGTAGTGGTTCTTCAAATGAAGGAGCTAATGAGCAATCTGATTATCTTGATCATGAAATTGCTCAGCTGACAAAGCTTAGATCAGTACCCCATAAACTTTTGAGTCGGGCTGGAGCCGGGAAGTTGAGATTGCCTGTTTCGACTGTAAATATGTTGGTTGGTAGGGAAGCCAATTATTCGGGTAGAGGTAGATTCTCGGCAGCAGATAGTTGTCATGTTTTAAGCCGATATTTGCCAGTTAATGGTCCATGGAGTGTAGAAGACATGAAAACTCGAATATACATTTCTCAGTTCTCAGCCGATGGTTCTCTTTTTGTTGCAGCATCTCAGGTACTATTTGACAACCTTTTGTGAGGCTTGAAATAGTGATCATTTGAAACCTGTTATTAGTATGGGAAAGCATTTGGTAGTCTTTATGATTATACTCTCTACTTGTTTTATGTTTTTCTCGAAACAGGGAAGCAACATTAAGATATATAATGTTGATAGGAACTGGAAAGTACAGAAGGACATTCAAGCCAAAAGCTTGAGATGGACAATTACAGATACATCTTTATCACCGGATCAACGTTTTCTTGTAAGTTTGATTCTGTTAAAATCAGACTTTTTGTAAGATTTTTGGAAATGCCTAATCCTTAATACCATAATCTAATCTTATACTTAAAGCAACTAAGCACATCTGTCTCTTAAAATATTGTTGAACCATATATTTAGACCAGTTCAAGGTCCTCAAGTTTTTATTAAAAATTTGTCATATTCTTAATCTTTGTAATTCTCCTCTGTGAACATAATATATTTATTTTCTGTTCTCAATGGATGCTGTTTTTTGGAAAATATTATGCTATCAAGATTTCTAGGATTCTTTGTTTGGTTGCTTCATATAGAGTTTCTTGTTCACAGTCTTTTGCGTCTTTGAAACCTTATTCATTTGTATACATGTGTTGATCATTTCTAGAGATGTACTGGGCTCTTTTGAAGTAGATAGACTTTCTCCCAATTAAATTATTATGTTAATTAGATTCTATGTCTTTGTTCTTGGTCATTTGTATTCAACTTGACTATAAATTTTGCAGGTTTATGCTAGTCTATGCAGTATTGTTCACATTGTAAATGTTGGATCTGGTGCCAGAGAGTCGCTTGCAAATATTACGGTATGTACCACTAATTAGACTTGGTAATTCCAGTTAGGTAAACCATTCATGAAAGTTTTATAGAAAATCCAGATTCCATGTGCAAATAGAGTTCCCAAATCATCACATTATTTTCATTCTGTGGAACTTGTGCTCATTTAAAATTTTTAAAGATATTAATTAGACTTTGTTGCTCTAATGAACAAACACCAAAGAAGTTGCAGTGCACTTACTAATAGAATTAGTTAATCTGTTCTAAATTATTCAATTTAGATGTAACGACTGCTATTTAATTTGTTGGTGTTCTCTATGATGTACATTAGGTCTCTGTCTGTGGTATCTGTTGGAACTTAATACTACTGTTTGGGCTTTTATTTGCCAGCTTAAGTTTTTAGTCAAGCAGTAACTTATCTTGGAGTTAGAGCTAAGTTTTAACCAAGACATCCTGTGTTTGAATCCTCTGACATGATTGCATTTGAATTTCATGTGTGCAAGTGTGAGAGTGGCCTAGAAAATAGAAAGCTCAAGTCACCGTCCTCTTTTTTTGTTTTTGTTATGCATAGTGCTAGAGCTGACCATTTTTTCATTACTTATCAAAAGATATAGGAAGCGGACTACATTGAATATTGCTGCATTTATGAAATATTTCTTCATTTTTTTTCTTTTGGTGTAGGAAATTCATGACGGTTTAGATTTTTCTGCTGATGGTGATGAAGATGAATTTGGGATCTTCTCTGTAAAATTTTCAACAGATGGGCTAGAACTTGTTGCTGCAGGCAGTGATAATTCAATATATGTTTATGATCTCCAAGCAAATAAGTGTAGCCTTAAAATTCCTGCACATAAGGTATCATAATTGGTTGTTATGATAAGAAATGTTAAAATCATTGTTCCCTATTATCCAGAGATGTTATTAGGAATTATTTTGGTGTTTGAAATCAAACTTGTTGAAAATCGAATATGTTACTTGTTACTGAATAAGTACAAGTTTCATAACATTTTTAGCTCCTATCACATGACAATATTTTGGTTCTTCTAAAAGCAAAGGGTCTTTGGAATATTTGAAACGGTTTTAAAATCCAGTGTTCTCCTATTAGTATTACAACAATGGCGTTTCTCTGATGTAGTGGCATTTTGCTTGAATATGATTGAAGAGTTGTTTGGGTTAATATCTGATTTGCAATTTCTTGCAGTCTGATGTTAACACAGTGTGTTTTGCGGATGAAACTGGCCATCTCATATTTTCTGGAAGTGATGACAGCTTATGTAAGGTAACTTTATTTATTCATTCAGCCTTTGTCCTTCGGAAAATAAGATTAGATTATTAGTCAAATAAGATATAATGCTAATGGGAAAGCAAACCTTTCTAATATTTTGGGTAATGACAATGCTTTAGTGACCATTAAGTAGCCACTAAATACTCTCTTCATCTTCTAATTGCTTGTTAAGGAATTTTGTTGATTATCCCTTAGCTTGTTTAGGTGTGGGACAGGCGCTGTTTCGTTTCAAGAGGACGGGCAACTGGGGTCTTGATGGGACATCTAGAAGGGATTACATTCCTTGACAGCCGTAGAGATGGCCGCTATTTTATTTCAAATGGAAAAGATCAGACTACTAAACTCTGGGATATAAGAAAGATGTCATCGAAAACCACATGGTATGTCTTATCTTTCTGTTTCCTGTTGTTTTCTTAATGTTAACCTTCTTTTGTCTGACATTTGATCCTTATTCCAATTTTTTTTTTTAAATTGCTAAAAAAACACAAAAAATAATTTCTTAGAACATCAAATTTTGTTGATTGTTTGTCTGCCTGGAAGTTACGGTAGTTTTAGAAAAATAGTCTGAAAAAGTGTGAAAATCCTTGAAAATATCAACTAGATTTCTCACTGGATTTAACTTTTCCGTTTTCACTGGATTTAATTTTTGGTTCTGTTTTGCTGAATTGTTATGGGGAACTCTTTTGTGTATTCTATCTCCCTCTTTATAATGTTACATATACATCATGCTAACTCCATAAGATCTTGGAGAGTATAAGGGAAGGAAAGGATAACTGTATAAATACTTAAGAGTTGTAGTTGAACTTTTTGGGTAATTCGACAATTTTGTATTCTTCCTCTTTTGTTTGTCCAAACAAAGGATTAATGAGTTTTTCTTTATTATGCATAATGTATATTTACATCATTATTGTGGTAGATTGACACTATGCGCATGCCATGCTTATTAGCATTTAATGGCTTTAAATGCTTACAGCTGGTGTACATGTGGGCATTTTCTGCTGATAATGTGATCATAACCCACTTGGAATCCTTGTCCATGTGAATTTGGATTCCCATCCATTGAGCACAAAAGCTCTGCTCAAGCAGAATATTGTTGTTAAAAATGAGTAATAGATTTATGTACTCTTTACGTGCATAAATACAGTGAACCTTTTGATCATTATTTTTCAGTTCCCAACTAAATGCATGTAGGATTAAGATATATACCATAACCATAAATGCATGCAGGATTAAGATATATACCTATCTTTTATATGTGCAGCATCTGTGTTCTTTCTCAAATTTGGAGTTACTGTATCATTGATAAGTTGCTAGTTCAACTCACTGGAGATAACCTACTGGTTGTACTAAAATGTGGTCTGTGCTGTGCCAAAATTCAAATTTATGATTTTCTTTTTCTTTCTTCAACCAGTACTCCAAGACTTAGAGATTATGACTGGGATTATAGATGGATGGCATACCCACCTCAGGCAAGAACTTTGAAACATCCCCAGGATCAGTCACTGGCTACTTATAGAGGACATTCAGTTTTGCGCACTCTGATTCGCTGTTACTTCTCCCCAGAATATAGGTAATCAATCAACTTTGTACTTAAGTAGTAGTGCATCATAATATATTGTGTAAATTTTTCAAGATGTCAGTAAAGCTTTGGGAAGTCTCTGTAACTGTTTGATTTTCATGTTACAAACACAGAGATAAACCTATTCAATTGTACTGGTCATGAATGATGCATACCTGAGCTATAAGCTCAAATCTAACCAACTAGATTGTTTGCCTGGCTAATTCTTTACTTTCAGACTCGAAATCTCCAATTATACATCTTAGATTTTCTCAGTTTTGGGACCGGGAGTTGACGGTGGTTTTTTGTTCATAGCCTTTTGAGCCGTTGAATTTACCTGTGGTTACTCCGAGTTTAGTTGTGACAGTGATACAAATAGCGTTGCTTCTTCCTTGCCAAATTGGAACCTTTTTTTTCTGATGCAATTGTTTTAGATTTTTGAAATTGTGTAATCAACTTTTGATTGAGCTGTCTGCTGGTTTAACTTGAATACCAAATTGCATAATCAACAGTAATCTGGGAAGGAATATGTTTTCTTGACCATACTACTATGATTTTGAAGAGTACACAGTATGCAACATTGACAATTTCTTAGGCCATTTATTCACTTTTTTTTGTTGATATTTGCAGCACTGCTCAAAAGTACATCTACACTGGATCTAGTGATGATTCTGTTTATATATATGATCTGGTAAGTACGTGACTTTATTATTCACTTTTACATTTAAGATAATCTTTCTCTTGGGACATCTTATTCATAGTTGGTGCAGCAAGTTAGGTAATGGGAATAAATTTTTTGTTTACCTATCTTGTGTATTGAATGCATTCGAAAGATGGAGAGGTTTGAATTTTTTAAATTGCTCTGCTGTTTTGTCTTTCTTTTCTTTTTATTTTTTTTACATGTTTTTGGACTGTATGTTCCCCATAAAGTCATTGGGACGAATCTTAAGTTCTTGTTGTAACTTCTATGATTCTTTGTAGGTGAGCGGAGCTCAAGTTGCAAGACTTGACTTTCACAAGGCTCCTGTGAGAGATTGTAGTTGGCACCCCTTCTATCCTATGATAATCAGCTCCTCTTGGGATGGTAGCATTGCCAGATGGGAAATTCCTGGAACTGGCAAAGCTCCGCTACAGAAGAAGACTACAGGTTTAAAGAGGGCATACATTGAAAGAGCATTAGCATATTTAGATGATTAAGACAGATGAGTTTCGATATTCAGAGTAGTCTTATAGATGTTCTGGTTCAATTGCAGTTGCACTGTTGCTGCCTCAAAAAGTGCAGTTAGAAATTTAGCATAGTTATATTTGCAGGTGTCTGGGCAAGAATGTATAAAAGTCATGCTGCTTCACCCCACAATTACAGCATAAAAGCCTAAAATCTGTTCATGGAAATTACTCTCAATGACAACATTTATTTATAGTTTTGTGTATATTTTCATGTGTCTGCGAAGTAGCATGATGATTTTTTCCAAATAATTCAATTGGTTGTTGCGAAGAAACAGGATTTGGCCAAATAATTCACTCAACTAACAATCTTATTCCTTTGCAATGGGAAAGAATACTTATATTTTTAATGTTATTTAAGCATTATATTCAAGTGAAATATATCAAGATTTGGACATTTTTAACTCAATCACTTCTAATAAATGCCACAACTTTATAATCAACAATGAGATTTTTGGAAGCTACAAAGCCAAAACCCAAACTTGTAAATTATGTTTTTTTTGCACTTGAAAATGTGTCATGCGCAATGATTGTTGTGATCCCTAATGGTAGAATACCACATAAAATTTTTATTTAACTAGTCAAAAGCAATATATATTGACCTTTACAGAGCTTATAACTCAACAAGCCTCTGTTAATATCAATATCCTCGAGCGCACCAAATACATCACTATATGCAGATTCATAATCCACCTATTTCAATCCAAAATCTGATGAGAAGAGAATTTATAATTGAAGTTCCTCAAAATTAGAATTTCATTGAATTACCTTTTTGCTCTTGATTATTTATTAAATTTGCGAGAAAAGTATCGTCATTTTGTAATTAAAAAAAACAAAAATACTTCAATGATTAAGTTAGTATTTAATCAATCAAATAGAAAAGTATTAGTGTATAGAAGTGTCTCAAAGACAAACAAGAGTGTGATGAATGTGTAGCATGTATAAGAGCTTGAATAGAATTGATTAAATGAATAATGAACAATGTTGTATGTTTATTTATAGTGTATAAATCTTAATTGATATTAGTGTTTGTCTGTATGAATCTTTATCAGGTATGATCTAATTAAATTATAATTAATTAAAAATTATAATCTATTTTAATTAAAAGAGAATAATTTAAGTAAAATTTTTTTATTTGTAAAAAAAAAAATTCACATAAAATAATAATTAAATAATTAAAATTTAATTAGAATTTAAATTTTAATTCGTTTCTACTTCTCCATAAAATTAATGATCTGTTTGTGAAATCTACGAAACAGACTCAATTATCTGGAGATGGATTTGAAATCTAAGTTTATGAGTTAAGTTAAATGCAAGCTGATTAGGCTTACAAATATTAAGCCCAACAAGTGCTCTCATTTGCTTTTCTAGAGGCGAGCGCTTTGTACATCCAAAATTTTCATTGTTCTCGTTTCTTTCTATGGAGTTTATTGGCTTTAACAATTAAGTTATCTGACTGGTGAGAATATTTTCAATGTAAATGATGGATATATATTGAAGCATTTTAGAGTTTTCAATTTTGTTTGGGATATTATTATTGTAGTATTTTTGCATTTTTTAAATTATTTTAGAAGTAATAATACTTAACTTAATTAAATTATAATTAATTAAAAATTATAATTCATTTAAAAAAAAGAAAGATTTAAATAAAATTTCTGTGCCTATAAAAAATGCTTCTTTTACCTAGAATAATATTTTGTTATCATCATTCCGCAAACCTCATAATCCGTTTGTGAAATTCATGAGGCCGCAGTTATTTATCGCAAGTCCTCAAACGAGGAGCAGAGATCTTATCTCCTGCAGCTGCAAACGCATCGATCCTATCCGGCGAAATCACACGCTGCGGCCTCCTCCTGTACTCGGCTTTGCGGTCAATGATCTTCTCCGGTTTCCTAAAACCTAGGTCGTTATACTTATCATCCTCGCCTCCGCAGCTTGGCATGTTGGTGAAGAAAGATATGGAAGCCATGTAAGGCGTGAATTACATTGTCCATGTAGTCGTCGAGGTTACTAGTATTAGCCTCGTTGTCGACCGGAATCGAAGTGACGCAAGCATCGCGGTCGGTTCCGCCGTAGAGAGAGATCGCAATCGTAGTGGTAGGTTTAAAGAGTATACCGATGAAAGGTGTTGCTCCATCTCTCGCTCTTGTTGGGTTTTCGTGCTTTCCCAATCCATGGTTATTGAACTGTATCGAAGAAGAAAGAATGGGAAATAAATAAATCCCGATAAAAGCGGGAAAAGAGTGCTGTGGTTTTAACGGTTAAGGAAAACAGTTTGCTTTGCTTCGCTTTTCGAATGTGGAGACTGGACACAGTGGTGAGAATGGGCCATGGGCTATAGCCCGATTGGTTTTTCATAGCGGCCCAATTCTTTTTAACCATAACATATCTACGAATCTATGTGATAATTCATTAATGTATGTAACTGTTAAAATATAGGCGCGAATCAGATGGGAATTGTACGGTCTCTCTCTATATTGACGTGGCAAGATCTAGAGCGTAGAAACTACTCTCTCTAGATTGTAGTTGCGAAAGACGAAAGTCTAAAACCTCAATATCCTGCTTTTGTCTGAAATCACAAGACCAGAAAATCAGAAAAAATGGCAGCATCATCAACAACAAGAATTACATTTCGCATAGTAATGGCAGCCCTCGTCATCCTCGTACTGTTCTATGTCGGTCGCCCTCTCTACTGGAAAATCTCAGCTACCGTTCAAGAGATCCGTGAAAACAAACAAACCGTCAAACAAGGTTCATCAGCTCACAATCTTAACACTTCGAATGTAATAAACTAAACAAATGTTTTTGCTTTTGTTGAATGAATCTATTTGTGTCATGTCGTTCAGGCATAAGTCAGATCGTGTACGAGGCGCAGAAATCGGTGGGCTGGTGGCATGACGAGTCCGATTCTGGAGTACGTGAAGTTCGGGGTAAGAGAGTCGGTGCTACACGTAGGCTTCTCTTTTAGGGATGATTTTGAAGTTTTTATTAAGTAGCTAGCCTAGGGTTTTAAATTTACTGTATGTGTTATTTTGTGCTGAATACATCTGGAGTAATTATTTGATGTGATGGTTAATGATGCAAGTGAATAATACTATTGGTTTCACTTGAGAGATATAATATAGTTAAAGAACTTTTGTTTTAATCATGATCAGTCTACTATGTAATTGTGCATTAGATAATTGGATTTTAATTCTTGGTGCTGCTACTTGGTCGCTTGTATGTTCCTATGCTAGAATGAGGTGGTAATTGAGTCTTTGAACTGATGTCTCCCCAGAATTTTTAAATGAAAGATGATCATTGTTTAGTTTCTGTCAAGTGGAAGAATTTGGTAGATATGAAAAGACTTTATGTTTCTTGAGTTTGTTTGGCAGTAGAGAGCTGGAGTTAGATGTTAATTAGATCGGAGAGTTCACAAGAATGTAAATTGCCATTATGTATCTGAGCTTTGTTACAGCAGTTGTTGTTGATACTTTAAGATATTTTAGTTATTATATGATTTCTCTTCAGATTAGTCTTGTGATGGCTTGACCATTAGTGGGTCGGGACAGGATAGAACCTATGGCCACCCGTTAGGATTTCGGTACTGGTTGTTTTCTTCAGTTTTGGTTGTTAGGTAGTCCAGCATTTTCAAGAAGGATCCTCTTAGATGTTTTAATTGAAAAATGGACACTTCTTTTTCTGCGTTTCAGAAATTTGAAGATTGTCCCATAGTGGCAGATATTGGGTTCTCATAAACCCTGGATTTTTTATTGCACGAATACTGTTTAGCTTGCTCCTGTTGTAGTTGTATCTCTTTTTTCCCGAGCAAAATTTTTGGGTGACTGTTCACTTTTGTGTTTCATTTTTCAAGTGCAATGACAATATAAGCCTTGAGTTACAGATTTTATTGCAAAATTATTTATCAATCTTCTTAAGTTTGTTGATTGAGTTCTATGTTTAGAGAGTCATTTCAGTTTGTAAATATGTACTCCTCTAGTAAAGGTGTTCAAAATGGAGGGGTTCAAGTCCTGGTAGTGTCCAGGTTGTTCTCTCCCCAATAAATCAAATGTGGAAAATATGCTCTCCTTTGATAGGAGTAGATATTCCGAACAAGCCTCAATGTATCAGTATATTGAGGGGTTTCGGCAGATCTTTGGTTGTAATACCATCTTTAAAAACAAAGAAGAAAAAAAGAAGAAATTAACCCAGAAGTAGCTTTTGTTATTTTACTAACATTCCTCTCTATTGTCTTCATATTATAATAGTCTTAAGTGCCTATTTGGTATTAAGGTGGTGACTCTTTTAGTCTTAACTGTTGTGGAATGAAATCACAAACTTTCAAATACAAGTGGGTGGATGGTTAATAAGCATTAGCTGTCATTGTCAAGTAAAAGTGTTTGTTTATTGGACATTCAAGTGTTGTGTTTTCAAAATGAAGTTGAAGCACAACAGTTACAAACAAGCGTCATGAAATTTCTCTTTGGTTGGACTTTAAGAATCTAACTTTTTGAATTAGCAAGAAATTTAGTTTAACCAAAAATCGGCTCTTCCTTTTTTTCTTGTTGAAAGAAGATGAGATAGTTGTGACTTTTTCTATTGTCTCTCAAAAATAAGTTTTAGGGGCATTGCAAAGAAGTATTTTAGTTGAATCATTTTTGGAGGGTTAGCTTGAGCAAATTGAATGTGGATTCAGAGTAGAAGTCTAGTGTTTATCTTAGAGTTGATGTTGATTGTAGTCGGTTCATTTCTGCATTGTGATAATTTGGTTGTCATTGGTTTAATAAATGCAATGCAACACACTCACTCCTCCAGTAGGTAGAGATCTGTTTCGACTCTCCTTTCCAAAAGCAAGCCAACTTAGCAACTGAATATTGACTGTTCATTCGTTTTTTTTTTTTGCCTACCCTGAGTAACTGGATTGCCAATTCATCTTCATGTCAAGCATAAGTTTAACTCTTCAGTGTCGATAAATGCTTTGCGGACTTTTGATTGAGGAATATAACTCTGGATTCGAAGAATGAGTTGCAACTTGCAAGACAAGTTATAAGAAGTTGGGCTTGGCTCAGTGAATGTTTTTTCAAACATGGACTTATTTTTCGGATCCAGAGTTGAGTCTTGAGTTTAGCTTCCTTCGCTTTTGTCTCGTGGTTCAATTCACATTTCCCAGTTCCCACCTTGTTCAAAGTTGGCAATGACCTTCAAATGATTCTATGAATCTTCAAATTTCAATAAACTATTAAGCAATTCTACCCAAAAGAGTATTCTAAAACCTATCAATGCAATGAATTTAAGCAATCGAGTGAGAGAGAGCCTTAGGTGAAGATTCTTCTGCAGCGCACGTCGATAGAAGGAGCCAATCTTGGGTGACAAATCCAAGCACTTTCGAATTTCCTTTCTTATCATTTCCTTTTGCTTTCAAATTGAGTCAGCAAGAGAATGATTGAGCCCCTAGAATGCTAACAACTGCCACTTCCAGGCTCCTCAGCCATCCCATCAAAAATTTAAGGACCCACTTTCTTTTTTTTTTCATCAACAACCGAAAGCCACAACAATTGATTATTGATGGTGAATTGATTCCACACTCCCACTTATGACATGGGATGAGATGACATCTCTGCTGACTTCTATTTGACTCTCAACTTTAATCTCATCTGCTTACATGAGTTATTGATCCTCCATATCCGAACTCTATTATTGTACAATAGCTCTGTTGATTATTGAATTATAATTATGACGGTTGAATGGATGTGAAATAAGAGATTCCTTCGGTCAAACATATAATTGAATCACCTAAAAGCAATGTTGCGTATGCTTTGGATTTAGGACCCCATCGGAGCTTGGAATTCTGCTCTTTGTGAGTAAGCTTATGAAATGACTGCCATTGAAATTTAAAAAGAAAAAAGGGTGCCCCTGCCCCGGTCCCAAAGCTATGCTTAAGCCTAACCCATCATGACTACGGCGTCGGCCATCTTACTAAATTTGTGAGTCAACCAAATTCAGATTAGAAGTTCTCTCCAAGCATGACGTGAATGAATTGTTTTTAATTCAGTGGAAGCGGATTAGGTACTCATTTTGGTTGAATTTTTTTACTAGGGTTTTTGAAAAAATATATATATTTTTGAAAAAGTAATTTTTTAAAAATAAATCTTTTAAAAATAAAAGTTTATAAAAACTTTCATTAAGTCATTAATTGTTAATTCATTTTTTTTAATATACATTATTAAATGAGTTTATTTGTTTTTAAATTATTAAAAAAGACACTTAGTTAAATTTACATTTAAAATTTAAACAATTTAATCTTTTTTTGCATAAAATAAATTTTACAATTTAATCTTTAAATTTGAGTAATATATTTATATAGACAACATAAAAAGTTATTCGTGCTAAAATTTAGTTTTACGATCATTATAAAACAATGGCCAAAATAATTGGATCTCTAAATATCAATAAATATAAATTTATAAAAATTCAAGTAAAAATAAGGGATAAGGATATCATTGTTTCATGAGTTTGGCCTAATCTCAAATTATTCAACGAGTTTAAAAAAATTTAAATTTGTCACAATTATTTGCCTTATTATCATTTGTTTTGATAGAGAAAAAAATAAAATTGCTAACCTGAAGAAATGGTTCTTCAGATTAGCGAGTCTTAAATTTGTTAAAAGGAGAATCAAATTTTGGGTCTTGTCTGGGCTGGATCAGTAGATACAGACTTGAATTTTCTGTCTTCTGCGAACCATAGAGAGGGACCTACAAAAACAACACAAGCTCAAAGAATGTCTCGCTGGGGTGGGTTCCGGCAAAGATGCTCCAATGCTTAAGTTAGAAAATGAAATTTTTGTTCTCTCAATACGGAAAATATGACAAGTTCAGAAATGAAAAAAATCTTTTTCTTTCTCTTTATCTTTTTTGGAAAATTTTCATTATCCCCTTCATATTTTTCTCTTTTTACTCTTATAGTGATGACATTTTATGGACTTTTTTAGATTTTTCTCGACAGTATTTCTGTCTCGCGCCTGATATTTCTTGTTGTACTTCTGACACCCGCTAGATACTTTCGTATTGCCCTCCCTGATTTGCACCGAATATCTTTTACACAGATTTCGTCTCTATTCTTACCACATATCAGATGTCACTTCTGATGTGTTAAGCATATTCTTTGGGTTTATTTTCGCCGACGTTTTTAGTTCTGAGTGAGACTTATTTTGGTCGGTCAGGGTCGATACCTGCTCGGTCTTAATCGTAGTAGCGTTAGCATATGCCGAACAGGTTTCATTTTTTAGTTGACCAGATTTCTCACATCCACACCAATTTCTGCTGCTCTGTCGAATTTAGGTCCGTTGACAATTACTCTTGGGTCTGCCTTGATTGGATTTTAGGCCATTAAGCCTGAAGGTCAGAGTAGAGGGATTCTTGGAGAAAAATAAAAATTATAACTCGCTATGAAAATTTAAATGGGTTGACGACGTGGGAAGCAATTTGACATAGCCCACGAAATTTTATTAATTTTAATTAATAAAAAAATTGTAAATAGTTGTCAAAATTATTTTCTCATATTTTTCTCTCTCTTTCTTATGTCTTCTTCCTCCATTTTCTTTTTTTTTTTTTACACTCTCTACCACTACCATCTAGGGGTGGACAGAACCAATTTCGGTTCAGTTCAGACCCGAATTGAACCGATTCAAGCCCATTCAAATCAGTTCAGTTCGATTTGGTTCGATTCTGTTTAATTTAATTTAAAAAAAATTTATTTTTAGTATATTTTTATCAGTTTAAACCGAACCGATCAAGTCTAAAAAAATCAAAACGAATCATAACCCAAAATTAAAATTGAATTAAACCGAACCAAAAATTTCAATTTGATTCAACTGATCAGTTAACTGAACTAGCGTCCACTCCTACCCTCCATCTACTCTCTAAGCTCTAAGTTGGATTCTTATTATTATTATTTTTGACGTTTCATCGATTTTCTTTTTAGTTTGTTTGATGGATGGGTTGTTCGTTGCCAAATTAGAAATAGATAGACTACCAGATCCCTGATTAAAAGCATTGAGTATCGGCCTCTGTTGTAGGAGTTTGAACCAGATCTAAACCCATAAAATGATCTTTGTTGTTAAGAAGCTTATAAAAAATTATAATTCATTTGTCATTGTTTAACAGTATGGATAAGTTTGTGTACAGGTTCAATAAAAAGTTGCTGCTGCTTGATTAAATAAAAAAATTACATGAACATAATAAGGTACTGTGGTTAAGTGAAGCAACCATTAGAATATTTTGCCAAGTGACCCAAATGAGTAAATTGGTTGTGGAGATACAACAAGAGATAATGGAGCCAATTAGAACTTTTCTTCCATTTTGTCAACACTCAAACAAATGCCACATTCATCTTTCCACTTTCCAATACATAATTTTTTTTATAAAAAAAAAAATCATATTTTTCCATTTTCTTTCATCTTCTCAGCAGCTAAAAGCAACCCAAAAAAACTCTCACAAATTTTTAAAAAAATATATATTTTCCCTTTAAAGAAGATTGTAGATTGTGTATGTTATTGTTGGTGTGGGTTTAATAAGAATTTGTGTGTGAAGGTGAATAAAGATTGTCAAAGAGATAGTTTTGAAGTGATATGATATATGAAAAAGTTGATTTTTTACATTAGATTTGAGATAAGACTTATTCTTCTTTACCCGCTTTTATTTATCAAATAAATAATTTTTGTTCGTGTGTCCTGCCCATTAAATCATTACGTGTAATTAACTCAATAAATAAGGACAAATAAGTTATTACATAGTAAAATTAACAAAGTTGTCAAAACAAATAAAAACAAACTATTATTCACAGCTTGAGATAGATTTAGGCTTAGGATCAAACTTGTGGGATAAGAATATTCTTATTTCTTAAATAAATAATTTTTTGTGACTGTCTTGTCCATTAAATCATCATGTTTAACTAACTAAATAAACAAGGGCAAACAAGTTATTGTATAATAACATTAGAAACTACAGGCTAATAGACTGAAATAAATTTGAGTTTTTTAAAACTCGAGAGACAGATTTAAAATTAGGATCAAATTTGTAGGATAAATATATCCTTATTCTTAAAATTAATACATATCAATCAACGATTAAATAAATTATTGTGTTTGATATAAAAATAAAAATTAAAAAAAATACTATGTACCTATAATTAAAAAAAACTTTTGGTAGAGCATTATCGAGTTATGATAGTTATAAAGATTTAGATATATGGTGACTTTTAACAAAATATTAAAAATATATTAGTTAAATAAGATTTATTTTTATTAAGAATATATTATAAAATTAAAAAAATATTATTAGAATATCTGTGTCAATATATAAATATGAAAAAAAAACTTTATTTTTAAGGTTAAAATTTGGAACTTATGCAAATGGAGGTAAAATAATTTTTTAACTCTTTAAAAATTCTTTTTTAATTGTAATCAAACATCATTAAAAAATTTAAAAAATATTCTTAACATTAAATATTTTTTTAGTAAACAGAAAAACATAATAAAAAGTAGACTAAAAAGTTTAAGTGCTTTTGGAGCTCTTCTAATATAAATTCAAATAGATATCTACAACTTTGAAGAGTCGAAATATTTGGAATGCTTTTTGAAAAATTACAAAATATATCATTTTTCAGCTTTAGTTCTTTAAATTGTTATCTTATCTTAGTCAAGTTATGTGTGTTTAGAATCTTCGTACTACTATAGGAGATTGAAGTTACATATATTTTGATTCTCCATTGGTGGAATTTCATTTGGAATCTCTATAAATTCTTTTTTATTTTCTATTTTGGGAATTTTTAAGAAAATAAAGGTGATCTAGAAAGAAAATCAAAATGATGGTAAAATAGTTGTTCAAAAATTTGAAATTCTTGGGACTTTTTAATTTTGTTCTTATTGATACAATTGTATCATGTACTTTGAGTACATGATAGAGAGTTTTTGATATGATGTGAGGTTTTTGACACAACAGACATTCCATTGATTGTAACATTAAGCTACTTCCATACTTCCAAGTTTTACAAACCCACTAAGAATTTTTGTTTGACATAGTCAATAACCATAATCATGAGCCATCAATTGTTGGTTCTTGATTAGGGACCATGCACAATTATGAATTGATTACAATTTTGTCTATAATGAATTTTTAAATATGAATATATCTCTAACATTATCTTTAAAGTACTTGAAATTTTTTTAAAAAAGTAATCAAATCTTTTCACCATGCAATTATTTTTGTTTTGTTTCAAATTTTTTAGAAATAACAAAGATAATTATCTCATTTCTTTTTGTCTTTTTTAATTTCCAAGAGGAAATTCAAATTCAATATCTCTTCAAATATTCAAGAGGACTAGATGTTATAAGTAGTAGTAGGTAGAATGATTTTTGCGTTTGGTAATAAGCAGTAATCATAGATCATCTTTGGTCCCCAAAACTCTTTAACGTTTCTAAACACATCATTGTTAAGACCATGAAAAAAAAAGAGAGCTTTTGACCACAATGAACAAAATTTGTATTAGTGGTAGAAAGGAAAGCTCCTTTTGGTGCTTCCCATAGAATATATTTGTTTCTGTAATTTTCCAATTCCTTTTGGCTTTGCCATTTAATCCCTTCTTTTTTAAAAATAAAAAACATTCTACATTATCGAACAATGTGTATAAATTTGCACTTTTTAATCCTCCACCTTTAAGAAAAGGAAAGTGGGGGCAGGGGATCAATCTCAATTCTCAAGCCACAGAAGCCAAATGCTCGTTCATTCAATGGTTGGGAAACAAGATCTTACCATGGTGAGCTACACAAAAACTACAATCGTTTTGGTTTTGGGAATTTAATATTCAAGATTTACCCTCGTTATTTTTTAAAAGTCAAAAGGGATATAACCCTTGTTTTTCTTTAGCCAACTTCATGTTCATATCCCAAGATCTATATATATAAACATAAAAAGCATAATCTTATTTTTATCAAGTTGTTTTAGTTTCTCACTTTCTTTATATACTTGCAATCCATGTGGTATGGGTAATATTCACATTGCAAGATTCTATCATCTATGTGTAATAGTCAATGAATAAGCAAATTGTTCATATTAAATTCTTTTAGTCTCCAAGCTTGTGCTTGTATCTAGCCGAAAATATTGCTTTCTCCTCGACCATCCATATACATAAGAGTAGTATATATAGTTGCAACTGATGTGCCGCTAATTAATAAATACTATTTATCAAATAATTGTTAATTTTTTATTAAGATAATAATTATATAGTACTAATCAATAATAACACATCAAATATTACGTCAATTGGTATACAAATTTTGTATACCCAATTATATAAATATATCATTACTCTATACATAATATTTAATAACCTAAAACTTATACAAACTAACTAACATACACATAATTAAAAATTTTCTTTTTTGACTAGACTATTTTTTTGGCATTATCTAATCCTAGGTGAAAGAATGTAATGAAAGCTAAGTATGTTGCTTTAATGAGTAACTAAATTTAGAAATTAGTACCAAGACAAGACACACAAAAGGTTATTGAGAATAAATGGGTCTACATAATCAAATATAATCCAAACGGGTCTGTTTCAAAGTATAAAAGCAAGGGTTGTAGGGGTTTTTATCAAACAGCTGAAGTTGACTACTTTAATATTTTAGTTCAATGGTTAAAGCAACAATAATCAGAGTTATACTCAAACTTGCAATAATGAATCAAGGGAAAATCAGACAAATTAATATAAACAATGCCTTCTGAAATGGAGTTTTGACTGAGAAAGTGTATATGATGCAATTTAAAGGCTTTGTTAGCATTCAACAACTAACACATGTTTACAAGTTAAAGAAAGTTCTTTATGATCTACAATGGTTTTGGTTCTAGTCTATATAGATAATATACTTGTCACTGGCACAAATATTCATCTCATTGACTTAGTTATTCAACAACTTAATGATATTTTTGCATTGAAAAGATCTTGATAATTTAACTATTTTCTTAGAATTGAACTTACTTCAACTTCAACAGGATTGATATTGTCATAGAGAAAGTACATTCAAGATCTTATCATAGAGCAAATATGTAGAGTTGTAAATCTTGTGATACTCCTATGAGTACAAGTTAAAAATTGTACAAAAAAGACAGTGAAGCATTCTCTGATCTCATTTTTTACAGGAGTACGATGGGAGCCTTGCAGTTTGTCACTCTTATCAAACTAGAACTTGTTTACTCAATAAATAAACTCAATCAATTTTTATTTGAGCTAACAAACATCAATGAACCTGTAAAAAAGTGTTAGACATCTTTAATCTACAAAAGAATATAGATTGGAATTCAGTTCTTTAGGTCACCTCATTGTTACAGGCATTTCTAATACTAACTAGGGATGTGACCCTGATGACAGAAGATCGGTTAAAGGGTATTGTGTCTATCTTGGTACTAATCTTGTAATCTAATCTTCCAAAAAATAACAAGTAGTTACAAGGTTCAACATAGAGTTATAGTATAAGCCCTTGCACTTGCCTGTACTTAAATTTTGTGGCTACAATCACTCTTGTCTGAGCTTCATGTTACTATCATTTCCACACCACTAAATTAGTGTGACAATCTCAGTGTCATTGTTCTTGCTATGTTAACCTTGTGTTTTATATTCGTACTCAGCATATAAAGTTTGATGTTCACTTTATCGAGAAGAAAACAGTAGCTGGGTAGTTGCAGTTTCGACATATTGCTCGTAAAAACTAAATAGATAATGTGCTCACTAAACTCATATCATATGGTCAATTCTCCTTCTTTAGAAGTAAACTTAATGTTTTTAATCGAACTATGAATTTGAAGGGAAATATTAGAGATGATAAGAGTTGCTAATAATGATGGCGAGACAAGATTAGAGAGCTGAAAGTGATGCAAGTACAAAAATAAGCTGATGGAACAACAAATAAATTCAAAACTCTCTTTCTCGCAAAACAAAGAGTTTGTTACTCTAGCTAACAAACTTTGCTTTCTTTGATTAGTATAAATACCAGCAAATATAATCACTTTTGGATTATTGCAATCCATTAATAAAGTTTCAGATTCTTCCATTCTTATTAATATTTTCTTGAACTTTTTTTTTTAATTTTCCCAAAAAAAAAAACACAACATCAAATTTAACTTTAACTATTGGGATACTTATCAATATTCTCTTAGAACATTTTCATTTTTGTTTTCTCGAGAAACAAACACAACATCATGTCTAACTTTAACGGTTGGAATCCAAAGTTTATATCTCAACTAATATATCATCAATTCATGATTATTATTTGTTAAATAATTATTAATTTTTTTATTTCTTATTAAGATGGTAGTTATATAGTACCAATCAATAGTATATACATCAAATGCTTACATAATAAGATATAAAGTAGCATAACATCACTATATACATAATATTCAATAACCCATAAATTATATAAACTAACAAACACATAATTAAATTTTTTCTATTTTAACTAGATAATTTTTTTTCAATATTCAATTTCATAATTCTAACAGTATGAAAAGATATATAAATTAAAAAAGGAATAAAAATGTGCTTTATATGAAAAATATAATCAACATTGTAGCATAAGAATAGCATATAATAAAAATAAAATCTAATAAAATAATACACTATCAAAGTTGTGATCAACAATGTCTTGACGCATAGAATTCATCTTTATCAATTTTTAATCATTAAACCTAATTAAATGAACTATTAAAGTTAAAATTCAACTTAAAACATATATATATATATATATATTAAATAAAGAAAAAATGGGCAAACGATTGAGTATTTAAAAAAGCTCACATAATAAAATAATTTTAAAAAATTAATTAAAATTAGGGCTATTATCATGAATATTCTCAATGTAAAATTTAATATCAATAATACCCACTAATTTATAAAATAGACAATAATGTCTAATCATTAAAAAATATTTTATAAGAGTTAACTAAAAAAAATAATAATATTATTATTTTAATACTGTATTGTTCAAACATCTCTTATTTTATATTCAAAACCTTTATTTTCATTCTTATTTTTATATCCAAACACCTTTATCTTTGTATCCGAGTACGTTTACTTATATATCTAAATAATCCTTTAAAACTCTAAAATTTTCTTTTCTTTTTTACTCTTCAAACTCTAAATGTCATTTTTTTTTCTCATTCTAAAACTCTAAATTTTAATTTTTAAATTTGAGGTTGGAATCCCAGAATTAAAAGACAAATAATCACTAGGAAAAGATTTCAAAGTAGCTCATTAATTTTTCATGATCACTGAAATAATTTTTACTTTTTAAATTTCAGATTGGTTTCTTCCATCCATACCCCTTTGGTTTCTTCTTTCATTCATAGATAAATTTCAATTCCGATGCCGCCACCATGGTTTCTTCTTCTTTCTTTTTAAATTTTTTTTATTTGACTTTTTTAACTTTTGGAATGGAGCTTCATTCATGTGTTTCTTCTTCTTGTGAGTGCTTTGCTCGAGCTTCATTCGTTTGTTTCTTCTTCCAATCGATGCTCCGCTCACTGTAGTGCTCGACCCCCAAGTGGAACAACGATTTCGAGTGGTGGTCCTCAATCAGCCTTCGCGCTCAGGCCAAGAGGGTTGGAATTGTTTTGTGAGAAATGGTAGAAAATGGGAACAATTTAGCTTATTTGAAAAAGTTTTTACTGAAATGCTTGACTTTTGTGAGAAATGGCAGAAAATAGGGTTGAATTGTTTTGTAATTTTGTTAGTTTGTGGTTGAAGTTGATTGAAAATTTGGTCTTTTTGATGGTGGTTAGACAAAAACAGGTGTAGTATCGGCAGAATTTTTATTAGTTTTTTTGTTTGTTTTATGAAACAAATTTGAAAGGGAGAAGCTCTTTTGGGGATTTTTAAGTTTTTGTCTTTGAAATAGATTTTTTTTAAAAAAAAAATAAAGGGACTTTTGATGATGATCGAGTTTTGTTGTTGAATTACTTTAAAAAGGTATTCAAAAATTGAGTTGAAAAAATAAGAGAGAAAAAAATTGCAACATTGTTTTTTTAAAAAATATTTTTAAAGAAAAAAATTAAAGGCATTATTAAAAAAAAAATTTATTATTATTTAAAAGTCATTTTTTATAATAAAATATTTTTTAACTATTAAGTATTATTATTTATTTTATAAACTAGTAAGTATTACGGATATTAAATTTTATTTTAAAAGTATTCACTATAACAGTCCTTGAAATTATGAAAAGAAAAAAAATTATTTAGAGATATATTTAACAAACTCATTTGTAATATTTAAATGCTAAAAGTAAAAGAAATTCATTGTCAAAAAGAAAAAGGAGAGAAAAATTCAAATAAAAAAATACAAACTCTTTAACTTATAAATCACATATTAAGTTGAAATTGAATCCAAATATTAAGCAAACAAAATATATATAAATTAATATAAAAAATTAGTAATTTAAAAATATGCTTTAGTGACACCATTGTTTTATTATTATTCAAAAAAATTATTGAAAAATTGGTAATTCAACAATCTTGGTTGGATAAGAATTGAAATGAATATTAAAGTAGAGAGTCACAAGAAGTCTAAAACGTGTGGGACACGTATGGAGAAGTCTAGGACGTGTGGGACACGAAGGGGGAAGTGAAATAGGACTCAAAGATACAAAGGAAGAAGGAATTCGCGGGGAGCTTCCAGCGCCGCGGCGCCCAGGGCTGAGCGTCGCAGCGCTCAAAACAGAATACCAATGTCGCAACGCTGGACATGAGAAGGGCTAGCGCTGCGGCACCAGAACGCGTGAAAAAATCCGTTTTGGCTCCGAATTTCAAGCTTTGGAAAGTTTTGGACTTCCAAAACAAATGGACTCTTACTCCAACAAGGAATAGGGTTTGTAGGCACGAAATATACCCTATATAAACACTTGTAAACCATTGTTTAAAGTTAAGCATCTAAGGTTTCAAAATGTAACCATAAGAGAGAATAGATGAGCTAGGTAGGCACTAAGTGCGTGGTGCACTATGATGTAACCTTGGGGGGTATTTTCTTCTTTAGATTCTTTTAGTGAATAAAAGAGAAACACCATAGATCCTTTAGGCTTAGATGCTCGGGCTATTCTTGTGTTTCTTGTAAAAATCTCTTATGAGGAGATACGAAAAGGTTTTAGGGAGTCATAATGATCAAGGGTAGATGCTTAGAGGTCTCTATGGGAGATACTAAGGGGTCTTGTGAGATTATTGATGATGTAAGAAGATACTTTGTGATCTATTTCAATGGGAAGAAGCTGGATCATGGATCCTCCGTGGACGTAGGTAATTTGGGCCGAACCACGTATATCTTATGTCTTGTGATTGATTTATTTTCTTTATCTTTATTGGTGTGTTAATCTTATGTGTTCTTGCTTATGGTGTGAGTTATGATTTTTCACTGCGCGAAGGATATCAAGATTGTGACTTAATTGATGTCATTGAAGTGTCAAATTGAAGTACACGACTTGATATCCCTCGACATAAACAGAAACACCACTGCTTTATAAGACTAAAATGACATGTTTATTTATTTATGTTTTAAATAAAATGTAATGTTTAGTGATCCAACGCACACAGATTCCAATAACCAGAAGAACCCAGAACAGTCAGAGAACAAAAAAGAAAAAAGAAAAAAGAAAAAAAGAAAAGATAATACAAGTCAACTTATTGGGGATTTGGATTGTCATTGAAGAACACAAAAGGGAGGGGAGAATCCACGTAGGAAGGCACACAAAAACAAGACATATTTGCTTTTTAGAAAAATATCGACCAAAGTGATGAGATTTGAGAATTTGAGATGTTTCAATTAACACGTGGACAGCATGGCCTTAAAAGTAAATACAAGACTTTTAGAATTTAGACCATTCAATTCTCATGATTCACCCAACTGTTCACCAATCACTTTCCACGGATTGGATTCTGAAAAATCATTAATACAAAAATAAAAACCCACTTCCCTTTTTGTCTTCTCTCCTTCTTCTTCACAATCTCTCGAAAAAAGGATTCAATGAGATGGGAATTAGATGGGCAACAAAATCTAGTGAATGTGCCATCATTAGATCTCAAAGAAGGTTTTCCGAAGGGAATTATGGTGTAAGCAAGGGGACAAGGGAGAAATTACACTTCTTGGTTTGCCATTTTTGGTCAAGATAGATCCCACATGCCAGATGCCACAACTTAGGCAACTTTATGTATATTTAATTTAGTAATAATAAGACCAGTAAGAACGCACAGACAAGCTTGTTCTTGTATCTATCCATTGACAATCACAGGCCTATAAATTTGCAGCAGAATTTGCCACAAAATGATCAAGAAATTAATGATAACTAATGAGAAGAAAGAACCCAGAAATGATGAAATTAATATTTAAATAAAACTAAGTCAAAGCACGCCAAAACAGAAAAAAAAAAAATTGATATGCTGGTAGTGGAAGAACCAACAAATAAGCACAACACCAATATAATATACAGTGTTCATAATTGTCGCACCCACAAGTGAAAATACATGCTTGCATGTAAATCACCAAAAATGAATTGATTCTAGCTTTTCCCAAGTCAGGATTCTTTCTCAAAATTTGTTCCTCTTTCTACACTCTAATTAACGCGGCTATTATCTGTTTCTCCACTTTTTCTTTTCTTTTTTTTGCTTTTTCAATATTTGTTTCTGCTTTTAATGTGACCAATTTATCCAGTAGTATCACCTTTTATGTGCAGTAATGGATTCTGTAAATCCAAAAAAACAAAAAAGATGGTGACTGGATGGTGACATAATCAATTTGACTCCTGCCCACGATGCCTATAACAGCCACAATGATTCTTCAGAATCATTCATAAATTTTTTTATGTATACTTTTGCTTACACTATAAAAAGAAATCATTTGTATTTAAGTCATAGAATTTGAGTCCTGTACTTACAACGATCAAAACGTAATATTGCATCCAAATTGTCTCATCTTCTCTAGCAATCCCAACGTTATAGCCTGCGCTTTTACCGCTTCCTCATCACGTGTTTAATTTTTATTATAAATAGTATTAACTTAATTTTCTGTTCAATCGATTTATCCGTTTCCATCTAAGAAGGTTCCTTATTCTGTTTTGTGACTCTTCTTATTCTTTTTAAGGCACCAAGGTTACATGTTTTACATTTTGGGTTATGGTTCTTTTATATCAGGAATGAGCTGATCACAGCAGTTGTTTTGGCTTTTTGGTATAGCTTGGAGGGAAAATATTGATTCTGGGTTGTGATTGGAGCAGAGGAAATGTTGCGGAAAAGGAATTTTTGGGCAGCAATAATATTGGTTATAGGAGCTGCTGTACTAAAAGCTGATTTTTACACTGTGGAGGGTAGGCCACATCGGATTCTTTTGGATACAGACGTTGATACCGATGATTTCTTCGGTCTGTTGTATCTATTGAAGCTTAACAGATCAGAATTTGAATTGGAGGTGAACAAAATTGTCTTTGTCAATGCTCTTTATGCTCTCATCGTGTAATATTTCGTGCTTTATAACTGTAGTGGCTCTTAACCCAGTTGAGTCTGCTATGAGCTTATGACACCGCAAAATTGATCAAAATTTTTGTTTTGGTTATTTTCGGTCATTATATTTTTATTAGATGGTACTCAAAAATTGCATTTTTGGTTTTTTTCTTCAAATAAAAGGTTTCAGTTCTGTGATTTCTTGAGCTTCAGGAAGGAGTTAAGGACAATTTTTTTTTTGTTTGTAGTTTTACTTTTGGTATCAGTTAAGACTGTAATTATTACGACTATTATATCTTGGCAGAACGTAAATGTACTTTTAAGAATCCTGCTTTTTCAGGATTCAGCCATAATTTGTCCACTCAGTTTTTTCATAGCAATATAAATGGAGAAGTGCTTACCAAAAAAGCAATTCTCTGCCAAGCGTCTTGCAGTAGGTTATTTTTACGATTACAAGCAAGAGAGACAGTGACAAATTTACCTGGGTGGTGCTGCAGGCAATCACCATTAACACAAATGCATGGACTAATGCTGGTCATGCAGTGAATCAAATTTATGACATTCTTTACATGATGGGCCGCGATGACATTTCTGTTGGAGTGGGAGGTGAAGGTGGAATTTTGAAGAATGGAACTATACTTCCAAATGTCGGTGGGTATCTCCCAATAATTGAACAGGTGCACACAATTACTCTCAATCGCTCAAATTTTTTTTTTTTTTTATGCCCAGAAGCAAGAATCGCTTTCTGTTATCTCATTTTTTGAGGCGTTGTATGCCCTGATATTCTTTGTTTGTTGTTTCTTGATATACAAGTCGCATGCTCGTAACTAAATTTTTTTTTATATCAGGGTACTACAACAGCCGGATATTGCAGATACAGACAAGCTATACCAGTAGGTCTTGGAGGAAGATTACATGGAGATACTAACTATGGCATTCGCAAGGAATTCCTCCCACAGGTATGAAATTATAGGATAATTAATACCTCTTGTGATAATACTTATTGTGGTTACTTGATATGTATGTTTAGCTAATTATTTTGTTCGTGAAATTAGGGCAGCAGGAGGTATTCTCCTCTTCGACAACCTACTGCACAGCAAGTGTTAATTGATAAAATTTCAGCAGGTCCAATTACTGGGTTTGTAATAGGAGCTCATACAAATTTGGCTATTTTGCTTATGAGTAACCCACATCTGAAGAAAAACATTAAGCATATCTATGTCATGGGCGGTGGTGTGAGGGCCAAAAATCCTACTGGTTGTTGCCCGAAGAATTCCAGCACTTCTTGCCAGCCGCAACAGTGTGGTGACCCAGGTAATCTGTTCACTGACTACACCAGCAATCCTTATGCAGAGTTCAATATCTTTGGAGATCCATTTGCTGCGTACCAGGTAATCGAATAGATTTTAATAAAGAAGTGATTGATTGGTGTGATATGTCAATGTTGGGACTAGAAGTTGATAGTGGTACATTTGCTTTATTTCAGGTGTTTCATTCTGGTATTCCTGTTACCCTTGTTCCCCTGGATGCAACAAATACTATCCCCACAAATGAGAACTTCTTTAAAGTTTTTGAGGAAAGTCAGAATACTTATGAAGCACAATACTGCTTCAAGTCCTTGAAAATGGCTCGCGATACTTGGGTTGGTGACCAATTCTATAGGGTATGTCAAATTGCATTCATCATTTTTAGGAGCTTTATAGTGACAATACTTTTGGGAAATGGGTTGTGTGACTGTCAATGAATTTTTTGCAGAGCTATTTCATGTGGGACTCCTTTACATCTGTTGTAGCAGTTTCAATTATGCGCAAACCACTCAACCATAATGGAGAAAATGAATTTGCTGAAATAGAATACATGAATATAACTGTAGTTACTTCGAATAAACCTTATGGGATATCTGATGGCTCAAATCCATTCTTTGATGGTCGCAAAGTTCCAAAGTTTCATTTAAAGAGAGCTGGAGTGCATAGTGGCCATGTGCAGACAGGACTTCGAGATTCATTTTGCATTGTGAAGAAGGGGAAAGGCAAATGCAAGGTGAGCACTGCCTTTTCTGTATATGTGGTAGTGACAATAAATTTTAAGTGGTTAAAACATATAGCTTCATATTTGACTGTTATGTTTTTCAGTCCGTTAAACATAAATTCAAGTCCGTTGCTGTTAGTAAAACTTCATAATTATAAATTCAGGCTAAGCTTTAGCTCTTGCCGCTATTTTGGTAATCTAGTTTATTCATTGGTATTTATTTTTTTGACTGTTCTGTGCTATCATTTGCAACACAATCAAATAGGATGCTTGTACAGCAGAGGTAACTGGTTCAGATGCAGTGAGTATTCTTGTTGCCACAAAGGCAAAGCCTAGCAAGGACATTGGCAGCAAACTTAACAGAGAATTTTACAGAAGCTTCTTGGATGTAAGTATATTCAAATACTTCTTCTTGAAAGTTTGGAACAATCATTATTTTAGCATCATTGATTAAGTACTGCGTGTTCACATTTTAGCTGTTAACTGTTTCAATTATCTTCTGCTAATAAACTGACAACAACTTTCTTTTGTTGGATGAAGGTTCTAAATAACCCTCAACAAACTGGGAGGTTCAATTTTACAACACAATTTCCTTATTACAAAGAAGAGCTTTACAAGCCAACTTTTGGAACCAAAAAGCTGGGAAAGCCAGTTATATTTGACATGGACATGAGTGCCGGAGATTTTCTAGCTCTATTCTATCTCCTAAAAGTTCCTGTTGAAGTGATCAGCCTCAAGGTAAATTGGTTTTACACTTTCTAGCTTCACTGGTTATGTTAGTTGGCATCTAAAGTTCTAATAAATGGACTTCGGTAAAGTTAATTTTATTGAGTAAGAAAGAATCTGATTAGTTTAGAAACCTCAATGACAAAAGATCAGTTAATTTACTTTTATTTCACATCATAAGCAATCCGATTAGACAGCCACTCAGACTGAAATGTTTGAAGTCAATATGAGAGGTGATATTTAAGATGCTGAATGGTCAGATAATTCTATAAAAATACTACACGTATTATGTGGAACTCGAATAATATAGATAAACTACTTGGTATGCAAGGCAAGATCTTTTCTAGATCAAGGATGCTCAGTTTCTCAGAAAATTTTCTCTGCAAACATTTCCATATGGGCTAAGAGGATATGTTGCCTGCTAGTAATTTACAGGTAACATGCATATTTCATAAAATAGGTTTCAACTGAATGAAATTGGAAAATACTTTTCTTGCCATTTATATCAAGAAAGTAGCAGGCCGTCATTACATTGTATTTCTCCTTTCATCCAGGCAATAATCGCAAGTCCAACTGGCTGGGCAAATGCTGCAACAATAGATGTCATTTACGATTTACTGCATATGATGGGTCGCGATGACATTCCAGTTGGTCTAGGAAATGTATTTGCAATGAATCAGTCCGATCCAAGTTTCTCTGCTGTTGGAGACTGCAAATATGTTAAAGCCATCCCACATGGAAGTGGTGGATTTCTAGACTCGGACACTCTTTATGGGCTAGCTCGTGATTTGCCGCGAAGTCCTAGAAGGTATATTTCTGCCATATTAGTGTTGCTTGTTATTCTTTATGTGTGTCGATATATTGGGACTAAATTTTGGGCTATGTTCAAGGTTTACAGCAGAGAACTCTGTAAAGTATGGAGCTCCTCGGGATACTGATCACCCGGAACTAAGACAACCTCTAGCATTGGAAATTTGGGAGTCCATTACAAAATCTCTCGATACAGGATCTAAGATTACCGTATTGACCAATGGACCCTTGACTAATTTAGCAAATATTATAAAGAAAAATACGACCTCTCTAATCAAGGTAAGCAGATTTCTCACTTGTTGTTCCGATATTTGAATTTACTTGAAAAAGGGCTTCCAAAAAAAATGGAAGGCAAATGAGACAAACTGTCAAGTCTCACCAGCAATTTCCACCACAAAAACTTCCTTGATGTTACAATCAAAGTGATAAAGCTATTATGTGATAAGGAATGTGATAATATAAAGATAAAGCTTCTTTACGACCATCAAACCATTTCTTGACAGAGAAGATAATGAAATATAAGATGGGATGTATAGCATTAACTAGTAATGTCAAATCTCATTGCAGGAAGTGTATATTGTTGGAGGACACATAAGCCATTGTGACAAAGACGCAGGAAATGTCTTCAGTGTTCCTTCTAATAAACATGCCGAATTCAATATGTTTCTTGATCCTTTGGCTGCGAAGGCCGTCTTTGACTCAGCACTGAACATCACACTCGTTCCACTTGGTGTTCAGCGTAAAGTCAGTTCATTCCCTAAGATCCTGAGAAGGCTGCAATTGACAAACAAGACACCTGAAGCTCAGTTTACACGGCGTTTGCTGTCAAGGCTATATCGTTTGAAACAAACTCATTATCGATATCATCACATGGTAGATTAAGCTTCTAATTTACGATTAGACTTCTCTCCCATTTTAATGCTTAAATTTTAGCTCGATGTTTATGTTCCTGCCACATGCAAACTATTACTAACGTTATTCTTCTGCAGGATACATTCTTAGGAGAAATCCTTGGTGCAGTGGTATTGGCTGGTGATCATTCATCGGTAAAACCCACCTGGCAATTCAAGTCCATCAGGATCATTGCTGAAGGCAATGAATCCAAAGATGGGCAAATTGTGATCGACAGAAAGCAAGCCAAATTTGTAAAAGTACTAGAAAATTTGGATCCTGTGGCATACTATGATGTATTTGCAAATGAACTTGGTAGCAGGAACCAGTCTGCTGTAGTAGGAAGTTTTGATGATCAAAAAAGAAAGTGGAGTACGCCACCAAAAAATTAAAGGCATTGGGTTAATCATTCTCTGACAACAGGAATTAATTTTTTTTTTTCCTTCTTCAATAGAGCAGCTTCATTTGCAATAGCTAAAGGTTGTTGAAAGTATAAATTTCACAAGCCCATGTTCCAAGAACACGAGTATGTACTATGTTTTTTTTCTTCTTTAAACACTCAATCAAAGAAAAAAAAATGATAACTGTAGAGAACAATAAGAATCATACCATTGAAAATTCATAATGGATTGAAAATTTTCCCTTTTTTTTTCGGTTACATTTCAAATTCATTTTATCATGTAAAAGTTCCGGATTAATACAAATCATCAACAAGATTTATATCTAATTATCAATTATTTTTTTCTTTTAGCATCGTTAGTATCTTCTATCAACTTAATGAAAAATTGAGAACATGATAATCATGATTATATGAAGCTTTTTTTTCTTTCAAAGCTTAGCTAACTCCACAATCCTATAATTTCTTTATCATATAAATAATTTATACATTGACTTGCAATTTCCAACCGTATTAAGCTTTCACATACTGTAATTTTTGCAAAATTAGTGCACTGAATTAGCCGGTTTCACTTTCACCTAGTCAAAGATGCTCATTTTATGTGTAGAAGTTTATTTTAATGGTAAATTAATGGACCTTTAAAAGGTTTTATAAGCTTTGTGCTTTGCTTAATTAATGATTATTATAACTTATTCTCTGATGTTCCTTTTTTCTCCTCCTCGTTGCTTTAACATTATTGTTGGTTGGCCTGTCAAGAAAAAAAATTTCTTTCCCTGTTGGCTTCTTCTCATCAATCATTCTTCATTTCATTTCAAGAACAGGGGCAAAATATATATATAATGGGTGATGGTGATCAGTTATCATGTAACTTCATCTCTTCTGAATTATGAAGTAATTGAAAAGAAAGTGGGGTATAAGATGCTTGCTTTGCTGCACTAGTTTCCACGTTTATGTCAATTCTTTAGCAAAAGGCAGAGAGACAAGCCCCAACCAGATTAAGATTGACCTTGTAAAGAATCATATCTCTTGCAAATTGGATTCATAGTCCCCAAGTCCCTACCCATTTTTTTTTCTTTTTATTTAACAAATTGAGTTCATTAAACTAGAGAAAGTATTTCTCTTTGTTTATGTGTTGCCAGCACTGATGCCAACTGGAAACTTCTGTATAAAAGTCGGTTTTTTTTTCCCCTTCAAGTTGTTAACTGCATTTCTTTGGGAGGCAACGGGTGCTTCCCAGCACTTGTAAACTTGCGTGTGAAGAAACTTGGGAAAATGAAGATCATTTGCCCTGTTTCACATGGCATTAAGCTGTCAATGAATCTGTGGAAACATACACACATTGGCAAATTATTATCGTAGTTCGCAAATTGTGCGAGGGCATTATTATTCTAATACAATCAAGATGTTGATGTTTATACATTTCATAGTGGCCATATTTTTCGGATCTCGCAATAATATATTTGTCCTTCCTAGTTCCCAATTGTCCACTATTGAACGTGCTCCAACCATCTTGAGATCATTGAATTTTTCATAATGCGTGGATGGACAAACAAACTTGATTGAGGAAATGAAAAGTAAAAGAATAATGGGGGTTGAGAAAAAGAAATATGAACGTAAATAAGAAAGTTATTTGGCGACTTGAAGATCATAAGAAAAAGTGGCAACAGATAGAAACCTCTCCCTTTTTTCTCATAGAATCCATACAAGCAGAAGCTCATAGTTAGAGAACATAGCAATAAGTAGAGGATCACAAAAACTATATAAAGCTACTCTAGGACAAATTGACATCCCCCCATTTGGTCGCTTTAATCTCCATGACCGTGCATTTTGAGAGCCTTGGAAACTTAATTACATCATAGGAATTGACCCACCAGCTGCCAGAAGTTGTCGCTCCAGCTGCCAGAACCCAGAAGTAAAACAAGAGGCCTAATTAATCTAAAAAGAAGTCACAATTATAACAAAATGCTTTTAGATTTTAAGTGAAGTCCATTACACCCACTGACTCACCGTGAATAACGTTTCGAGCTTGTTCTTGACAAGGCAGTACTCTTGTTTCACCAGCTGCAAGCATCTCAGGCACCTGTAAACCCAACAATCTCTTAGTTGAAATTCGAAAATTTTATGACCATGTTCTTTTAATCTCCCAAGTTTCAAATATTATTTGCCGACCAAAGATCTGCGCGAGAAAATGAAAGAAATAAATGAACTCACGATTCAATGTTCTGCTCCTCACAGTAGTTGCGGAATGCAACGCAGGCATTTTTAACTCTTTGTGCACCTATGCTGTTCAAAACAAACACACCCATTTTCTTGTCAACAAATAACTATGAGCCTAACAGGGAAAAGAAACAATTTTCCCCATTAAAAAATTTAATTTTTTAAGTCCTATATCAGATGTGATGTAAGTTATTTGTCATGACTACTTCGTTTCCACTTGGTGAGGTTTGATCCAAATTCCAATTCTGAAGGCAAGGAAATGGGATGAACAGAAAGTCGGTGAAACTGCTTATAGAATATATTGGACTAGTTATGTAAGATCCAGTTGCTTTTACACATCGATGAGAAATTTAATCCTAAAAATTCTAGTATCTTGTTGTCATGTTAAGTTTGAAAGTGTGTATTTTAGTACCCAGAAGCAGAAAAAGGGTCGTGTTTTCTTTTCTTCTGACAGAGAAATTACATATTTTATATATATATATATATATATATATATATATATATATTATATAGTTTAAACTAAAAAAGAAAGTTAAGTTTTAACGTACCTTGAGCTGCTACCCTTCAACTGATGAACATAAGCATCAACCGTTTTGAAGTCTATTTTTGGTTGCTCCCTATATAAGGAAAAAAAATATAGTAAATAAAAGAAAAAAAGCAAAGAAAAACATTTAGTTCTAGTCAGCTAGACTGTTTAATAGTGGAATATAACCGAAAATAAAGACCACCAGAACTTTGTTAAAAGAACAACATCCATAACCAGAGAAGCGATTGGAAAAATAGAGAGAGGGAAAGAGAGAGCTTACAGAGTCCTAGTGAGATCATTGAGAAGTCTTTCAGAGTCATCAAAGAAGAGAGTGACCACTTCAACAACAAAATCTGGGTTGCTCTCATCTTGCAGTTGCTGTAGCTGTGAAAATTGCTCATCCAGAAGCCCCTTCTCACACCAACAAACAATAAAATGAAAAACAGCCACAGCAAATCAGAGAAAACAATCCAACAGATCAAAACCAAAGCCAAACCTATGTTAAATCCATTTTCACATATTTTAAATTCCTCTTGCTTTACCTCCGCAAACAAGGAGTTTGTGTACTCCATAAGACTTCTCTGCATCTGACCCACATCCATCACTCTCTGCCTTTGTTCTGTTCCTATTCTTCCCTACACAAAACCCACACAAACACCACTGTTTACTTTAAAGCTTGTTACTTTGAATCGCAGATCTTATGGAATTATTGCACAATCAGGAAAAAAAAAAGTACAAAACTAAAACCATAAATGCTTACAAGCCTTTGAGAATGATCCGTTGAACTTAATGCACGAACCAGACTAAAAATCCAAACTTTCTCTTGGTTTTGGCTCTAAGATCACTCTCTAGTTCTAATAGACTCTTACTAAGCACCGGCACCTTTGTTTCTTCTTACCTTTTCTTCTCTGGATTTGTGCTTTCTCTGTTTTGAGTGTGTTATTTTTTTCCTCTCACAGAATCAAAGCCCCCACCATTTGCTCCGCCTTGCTCTTCCTTTTAAACCATTTATTAGCCCTATAATACGGGCCCTACCATCTTTTTCATCATTCCACCACCTTTTGTGCTTCTAATTTTTTTTCTTTCTTCCATCGTCTCTTATGCGAAACTACTGGTCCTGATTGAACGTTACACGTAAGGCTAACGTAGAAATGACTTCAATATATTTTAAACCACCTCTATATTATCAAGTAAAATAGGTATTTGTTAAGTTAACAGTGGCAATAGATAATTATTATTTGATAAGCCTTCTAGTACTTCTTGTCCACGTCGAGAAACAACCAAAAATTATTATTTTACCTTCTTTCATGTAATCTTTTAGATGTTAAATTAAAATGAATCAAAAGAACTAACATGGGTTATGGAAGTGGATCTATCAATGGTTTTTCTAGGTGTGAGTTCAGCAAAATTGTTGGGATAACAATAAATATTAATTAGAAAATCCAGGGTCCTTGTCCTCTGTCACCTACAAAACAAAAATGAAAAATGGTCCTGCTCCTGCCAAAGAATTAACCCAGAGTTAGTTGTTCGTATAATTGCCATGCTCTCTTCCAAATATAGAGCTATCAGATTCAGGAAACAAGTCCTGTCACAACAAGCTGGAGTTTGCTTCTTTCACTGATACTACTAACCACTATGGTTCTATTTCTTTTCTTTTTTTATCATTATCATATGGCATACTAAGAAGTCTTTTTCTTTGTTTCTTTCCCATTTTTGTTCTTTTCTATGGTCGAAAACTATGTTTTGAAATGGCAAACCCATAAAAAAGAAAAAAAAATCAAGTGGTTTTTGACATAGTGAATGTTAGTTGGTTTCAACCAATCATGCCAGGCCAGGCCATAATAATGTTGAAAGATCCCATGTAGCAAAACGGTAAATCTGAACTGATTTTTTTTTCTCTTCCTCTTCTGTCATTAAATATCCCGAGAGTCCTGAAAGAAAGAATCTTGATTGGTACAACCAATCCTACAGACAGCTAATCTTGATCTTCATTATTAACTTTTCGTAAACTTAGCAAGAAGGGACAGCTGGACTGAAGATATGCCCCTTAAAAGCCCGCCCTTTTTCTTTCAAGGCAAAACGTCCCCCGGGACTTGGCCGGTATGGCATGGTTCCTTCTTTGGACACCATGAACATGGAGAGAGAATCCTTATCATTTTCTATATTTATTTTTTTAATGATTTTTTTAAAATTTATTTTTTAGGTGAAATGAGTTGTGTGGCTATTATTCTTCTCTTTTATTATTCGAATTATTAGAATATTTATTAGAAGGATATTTTAGTCATTTACTAGTTTGTTTATATTTCCCTTATTTCTCATTTTCCACATGTATTTGTATCTTATCATTTTGCTCTCACTTTTGCAAGATAGAACCGATTCTTCTTCTTCTTCTTTGTTCTTCTTATTTGCATTTCTTTCTTCTTCTTCTTTACATTTGAGTAATTAACATGGTATCAGAGCAAGGTTATGGAAGGTAGTCTTTTTATCTCTTCAAGAACAAGGGCAAATTTTGAGGGTTCAAGATTCTCATTTGATTCAACTTCTTCACTTTATTTTGTGGCTTCAATCAAGTAAGGATTTATTATTCTAACATTGGGTAACCAGTTCCTTTCAAGTTTCACAAAGGTCAAGCATGTTTGCATAGAGATTGATCCTAATTTTGGCATATTATGATTATTTCGAATTTGTGGTTGTATTTTGGATTGGTATTGTTCTAGTGAGAAATTAGTTGTAGAAGGAAAACATTCTGATTTTGGGTACTCTATATTGAGGGGATTGAAAGTTTTGCAGGGACCATTCTGTCAAAATTTTAGCTTTTGGGGGTGTTTTTGCAATTTTAAAAAGTTCAGGGGTGTTTTTGCAATTTCTGAAAAACTCGGGCATATTTGTAATTCTGGAAATTTAAGTACTGTTTGTCTTTGCAATGGCTAGTAATAGAGATGACTCGCTACAGTCCATTAGTGTAAGATTATATGGAAAAAATTATTCGTATTGGAGTTATGTGATGAAGAACTTTTTGAAAGGCAAAAAAATGTGGGGTTATGTTTCTGGAATTGTGAGTAAACCTACAAGTACAAGTGATAAGGCAGAGTATGAAAAACTATTAGATAATTGGGAAGTTGATAATTCAAAAATTATCACTTGGATAAACAATTCTGTTGAACACTCAATAGGTACTCAATTGGCAAAGTATGAAACAGCAAAGGAGGTTTGGCAACATTTGGCAAGATTGTATACACAGTCTAACTTTGCAAAACAATATCAGTTAGAACATGATATTCGAGCTCTTGAACAGAAAGGCATGAGTATTCAAGAGTTCTATTCTGCAATGACAGATCTTTGGGATCAGTTGGCTCTTACAGAATCGGAAGAACTACGTGCTTGTGCAGCTTATATTGCTCGTAGAGAAGAGCAACGTATGGTTCAATTTTTGATGGCACTTCGTGATGATTTTGAGGGTCTTCGTGGCTCTATTTTGCATCGTAGCCCGCTTCCATCTGTCGATTCAGTAGTTAGTGAACTCTTGGCTGACGAGATACGCCTTAAGACTCAGACAGGAAAAGGAATTCTCCCGGTACCTAATGCATCAGTTTTTGTAGTTCCTTCTAAACCTCCTGCTCACTATGAAAATAAGCCTCACTCAAGGGTTGGGATTGATGAATGCAGTTTTTGCAAGCAAAAAGGACATTGGAAGGCTCAATGCCCTAAGCTATTAAATAAAGTACCACAACTACACCAGCAAAGGCATCAATTCAGGCCTCCACAGTTTGGAAGTCAATTTCAACCACGATCATATTGTCCTCCACAAGTTAACACTGCAGCAGTTGTACCACCATCTGATTCTTTTGGATCCGGAACCTCATCCTTAAATCCCGCATTTACAGCCATTTCTGAACAGTTTCAGAAGTTTCTTGCTACACAGCCACATGCTATGTCCACCTTTTCTTCGAAAAGTCAATTACCCTCTAGCTCTTCAGGTATGTTGTCATCCACATGGGTTTTAGATTCTGGAGCTTCACATCATATGTCTCCTGATTCGAAATCCTTTATTTCTTTATGTCCTACATCCTCTGTGTCTGTCATGACTGCTGATGGTACTCCTCTACCATTAAAAGGAGTTGGTTCTGTTGACACATCTCATTTGTCACTCTCTAATGTTTATCACATTCCTAAGCTTACATTGAACGTTGTTTCTGTTAGTCAATTGTGTGATTCTGGTTATTCAGTGTCATTTTCTTCTACCTCTTGTTATGTGCAGGATCCGCAGTCTCAGAAGTTGATTGGGACAGGTCGTAGGCGATGGGGATTATATGTTTTGGACGAGCTGAGATTACCAGTATTTGCAGCTCTTAGTGTTGACTTGTCTTCATTTCGTTTGTCTCCTTCATCATCTAGTTTTTATTTATGGCATTCTCGTCTCGGTCATGTATCATCTTCTCGTTTAAGATTCTTAGCTTCTATGGGTGCCTTAGGAAATTTGCAAACTCGTGATATTTCTGATTGTAGTGGTTGTAAACTTGCAAAATTTTCTGCTTTACCTTTTCATCGAAGTACTTCTTGTTCTATTGCACCATTTGATTTAGTCCACTCTGATGTGTGAGGACCTTCTCCCATTGCTACAAAAGGGGGGTCTCGATATTATGTTTCTTTTATTGATGATTACACTCGTTTTTGTTGGATTTATCTTATGAAACGTCGTTCTGACTTCTTTGGCATTTATAGTAACTTTCGAGCTCTTGTAAAAACTCAACATTCTGCAGTTATTAAGTGTTTTAGATGTGATTTGGGTGGTGAATATACTTCCAATAAATTCTGTGATCTACTTGCTTTAGATGGAACTATTCACCAAACTTCTTGTACAGATACTCCTGAACAAAATGGTGTTGCTGAAAGAAAACATAGGCACATTGTTGAAACTGCTCGCTCTCTTTTGTTGTCATCTTCAGTTCCTAGTGAGTTTTGGGGAGAAGCAGTTCTTACTACAGTCAACCTCATCAATAAGATCCCTTTATCTCATACTTTAGGTTTGTCACCTTTTGAAAAATTATATGGGTATGCTCCTGATTATTCTTCCTTAAGAGTCTTTGGTTCTACTTGTTTTGTCCTTCTTCCTCATGTAGAGCGTACTAAATTGTCATCCCGCTCTACCATTTGTGTGTTTCTTGGTTATGGTGAAGGGCAAAAAGGATATCGTTATTTTGACCCAGTGTCACAAAAACTATATTGTTCTCGTCATGTTGTGTTTCTTGAGCACATACCTTTCTTTTCTATTCCTGCTACTACTCACAATTTGACCAAATCTGATCTCATTCATATTGATCCTTTCTCTAACCATACAGATAGTTTCTCTCCACATGTTCCTTCCACTACAGACTCTAACTCATCTATTGTTCCTATAGTCCATTTTCCTCTTTATTATTCTCGCAGGGTTCGCACTGTTAGTTCTGGAGATACTGGTGTGTTGCAGTCTAGAGCTCTTGATAATCCCACTCCTCCTGCAGTTGCCCAAGTTCCTCTTGAGATTGTGGATTCTACTTCTCGTTATCCTCAGTGTACTCGTAAGTCTACTCACCTTTCGGATTTTGTTTACTCTTGTTATTCTAGTTCATTTTCTTACTTTTTAGCATCTATTCATTGTCTTTCTGAGCCTTTATCCTATAAAGAGGCAATTCTTGACCCTCTTTGGCAGCATGCTATGACTGACGAACTTTCTGCTTTGCAAAAAACTGGTACTTGGGATTTGGTACCTTTACCTTCTGGTAAAAGTACAATTGGTTCTCATTGGGTATATAAAATCAAGACCAAGTCTGATGGGTCTGTTGAACGCTACAAAGCTAGATTGGTAGCAAAGGGGTTCTCTCAGCAGTATGGTATGGATTATGAGGAGACTTTTGCTCCTGTTGCAAAAATGACTACTGTTCGTACTCTTATTGCAATTGCATCTGTTCGCCAGTGGAATATATCTCAGATGGATGTTAAGAATGCTTTCTTGAATGGTGATTTACATGAAGAAGTTTACATGGTTCCCCCGCCTGGTGTTTCTCATAAGCATGGTGAAGTTTGCAAGCTTAAGAAAGCTCTATATGGTCTCAAACAGGCACCTCGAGCTTGGTTTGAGAAGTTTTCTACTGTTATCACTTCTCTTGGGTTTTCCTCCAGTAATCATGACTCCGCTCTTTTTGTCAAGTGCACCACTACTGGTCGTATTTTGCTTTCTCTATATGTTGATGATATGATTATTACTGGTGATGATGTTGATGGTATTGCAGTATTAAAGTCAGAATTAACTCATCAGTTTGAAATGAAGGATTTGGGCCCTTTACGGTACTTTCTGGGTATTGAAGTTGCCTTCTCTCCAAAAGGCTATCTTCTCTCTCAATCTAAGTACACTGCTGATATTCTTGAGCGTGCTTGTCTCACTGATACTAGAACTGTTGATACTCCTTGTGAGCTCAATGTTCAGTATTCTCCTTCAGATGGTAATCCTTTGTCAGACCCTACCTTATATCGCACTATTGTTGGCAGTTTGGTCTACCTCACTATCACTCGTCCAGATATTGCATATGCTGTTCATATTGTTAGTCAGTTTGTTGCTTCTCCTACTACCATTCATTGGGCAGCTGTTCTTCGTATTTTGCGGTATCTGCGGGGTACCATTTTTCATAGTCTTTTACTTCCATCCACTTCTTCATTGGAACTGTATGCATATTCTGATGCTGATCATGGTCGTGAGTCCACAAGTCGCAAGTCTGTTACTGGTTTTTGTATCTTTTTGGGGGATTCTCTTATTTCGTGGAAAAGCAAGAAACAAACTGTTGTCTCTCAATCTTCTACTGAAGCAGAGTACCGTGCTATGGCATCTACTACCAAAGAGATTGTTTGGTTACGTTGGTTACTTGCCGATATGGGCGTTTTCCTTTCTTCTCCCACTCCTATGTATTGTGATAACAAAAGTGCTATTCAGATTGCTCACAACTCAGTCTTTCATGAACGGACTAAGCACATCGAAATTGATTGTCATTTTACTCGTCATCACCTCAAGAATGGCACCATTACGTTGCCTTTTGTTTCTTCATCCTTGCAGCTTGCTGACTTTTTTACTAAGTCGCATTCTATTTCACGTTTTCGTTTTCTAGTTAGCAAACTCTCGATGCTTTTTGCTGCTGCATCGTGAGTTTGAGGGGGGGTATTAGAATATTTATTAGAAGGGTATTTTAGTCGTTTACTAGTTTGTTTATATTTCCCTTATTTCTCATTTTCCACATGTATTTGTATCTTATCATTTTGCTCTCACTTTTGCAAGATAGAACCGATTCTTCTTCTTCTTCTTTGTTCTTCTTATTTGCATTTCTTTTTTCTTCCTCTTTACATTTGAGTAATTAACACGGATATGTCATGCAAAGATTACCCTTCATTCATCTGCATATGTGGAAAAATATTCTTTCTCATGTAAAGTGCATGCATATTCCATTAGTTTCAAATGAAGATCATCATTTTAATTAAGAGAGCATGTTTCTTTCTTTATTTCTTTTTTTATTTGAAGAATATCGAGTTATCAAAGCTTTTTGTTTTTGGCGTTCACCTAAGATTAAGAATTTTGAAGATCTTGTGACGGGGAAAAAATTGCTACATGATCATATTAAGTTCAAAAGGCGATCCATCCGTAAGAATCCTGTAAACGGAGATATAGTTATGTGCCAGGAGATAATCATGCCAGCTAATTTGTGATTATCAAGAGTTTTATAATGGGATTTTGATGAATGTGTTTCTGGACCAATCCGAATATCAAAGTGCTGACCATATCACAATCAGATTCAGATCATGTTAAAGCCAGTCCTAAATTGGTCTGTAGTCTCTGTACAACTTAAATCCTGACACGACCTCGATGCTTCAGCTTCGTACTGAAGTCTCCAATTGTAAAAGATATGATTGAATATATATTCAGATTAAAATATATCAGGAAAAATCTTCATGAAAACGAGTGCATTTCACCTTTGCTTTAAAGCTGGGCGAAGCCATTTTCACTTTAAAAAGATAAGAGAATCTTCTTGATTAACACGCTAACACCAAGTATTAAAAATGATGGTTTTCTTTGTTTCTGGTGATAGTTTGTAAAGTGGATTTTTGTTTCAAGGACCAGAAATTTTGTACCCATGTTCTCATATTAACAATAGTAAATCAGAGACCGGAAAATATTTACCTTTTCATGAATTTCCCTGGCATGAAGAGCATCTAACATTTACCAAGGAGATGATTTGTTTTTAATGTTATGGGAATCTTAGAGTGGCCCATAAATTTGCGCGAGTCACGGCAGCACAAATGTGGTAACTGTAAAGAATACAAGAACATGAAAATCTGGCTGCAGAGAAATTAATCAAGATAGCTCGTTGGCTGTCCCTGGACAAATATCCCATCCATTTCACTATCAAAATCACCAATGAAAGCGAAAGAAAAGATAAATGGTCTCACAAGCATTATAGGGATGGCAATGGGCGGTGCGGCATCTCTTTTTCGTACCCGATTTATTTTTTATTTTAAACTTTATTTGGTATTCTACTCCACAAAAAAGAAAAAAAATTAACGGGTGAGATGAAATTTTTTTAAAATAAGATAGTCATTAAAAAAATTTATTTTAAATTATATTTAAAAATAATTATGTTAAATAATTATTAGATGATAAAATAATTTAATTAATAATTTTAAAATTTTTATTATTTCATTATTCAATAATTATTTAATACATATTTTTTAAAATACAATTTGAGATGTCTGACATTACTCAATTTTCTATGAAAAAAAAATATATTTGCTATTTCCATTCTATTTTCTCATTTTCTATTTGTTAATATTAATTATTAATTTATATTCATAAACTTTAACAATATAAAAATCTAATCTATATTATAATTAAAAAAATATCAAACTAATAAATTAGAATAATATAATAATATCTTTTAATAATGCGAATAATAATTAGTAAATAATTTTTAAAAAAAATAAATAATAATAATGTTCTAATGTCTAACATCATTGATTTTCTTGTTAATTACTTCATATTCTTATTAAAATCAATGATCGTTCAACTCAAAAACAAAAAATATTTTTATTGTTTATAATATAAAAAAATTTAATGATTTTTATTATTATTAATAAAGATATATTATCAAAACATGTTTAATTAAATATAAATTATAAAATAAAATTTGATAAATTATTTAATATACATATATATACTAAAAACTTACATGTGATTTATTCATAAAAAATAACATAGATAAGGTGAAGAAACTTAATCTCATCCTCGCTGTATTAATAATTTAGAGAATGATTTTTTCTCATACCCCATTCTATTTTTATAAAAATATTAGAATTTGTGATTCAAAATTATGTTTGAGCATGATTTTGAGTTGGAAACCTGAGAGAAATTGACATGTGGTCAATAACACATTGGATGGACAAACAAGGGTCATAAATGAAAGCCGAATGCGAGAAGAAATGCGAAAGTATAAGAGGGAACCTAACACGCATGAACGCCGCAGCGATGGGATCTCAACGTCATAGTGATAATTCTAGTATGTTCAATGCCATAGCGTTGGCCCGAAGATGCGTTATCACCTCAGCGATGGATATTAAATGCCACACGTTGCCTATTCAGAAAAACTCTATTTTTAGATAGAATTGCGTCCTAAAGTTGGTTTTGGACTCCTACAATGTGTGATTCTAATTCCAACTAGAAATATGGTTTCTAGAGACTTTGTAAACATTATATAAACTCTTAGAATTCATTAAGCATTAGAGAGAATAAAGAGCCTTGACCACTGAGTGTGCAAGAGAGTGAGATAAGTAGTGTTTGAGTTCTGAGTAAATAAAAATTGCACTAATAGATCATTTGAGAGCTCTTTATTCATTGTATTTTTTGATAATCTCTTGAGAAATAGATATTTGTTATATATGTTCTTTGTGAACTAATAAGAGAGGATATGATCCCATAATCCATCGTAAATATAGGCGTTTGTTGTCAAACCACGTAACTTGATTATGTGATTGTTTTATCTTTATGGTGGTCTTGTTCTTATTCTTAGTTGCTTGTGATTGAAGTTTTTGCATTCCCTTAAGGCTTTATTTGGAGTGTACGCTAAAGAAATCACAATAAATAGTATTAGTGTAAAGGCTAATTCTTAAGAGAGATTAGTACTAAGGCTAATATCCACAACAAATTGGTATCAAAGACAAGATTATGGTATATACCTAAGTGGTATTAACTATAGTATCTCAAAAGTATAAGATAGAGAAATTCAACGGACATAATGATTTTAATTTATAGAAGATAAATGTTATGAATCTATTAATGAGTCAAGGGTTAGATTCAGCCATTGAAGAAACCCAAGCAACTACCAATAAAGAGAAGAAACTTATGAAGCTTGACGAGTTAGATAGAGAAATAAGTTAAAAGACAGCTCATAATACTATAGTTTTATTGTTAAGCGATGAAGTACTAAGAGAGGTAGTTGAAAAGAAGACAACAATTGAGCTATGGAAGAAGCGTGACACCCTCTACATGATAAAGACTATGGCGGATCATCTCTATGTTAAGAAGAAGTTGTATCAACTATCTATGGTTGAAGAAATTTTAATAAAAGGCCATATTGATGTCTTCTAAGATAATCATAGATCTTAAGACAATAAACATTAAGATTAAGGATAAAAACAAGGCCATCATTATTTTATGTTCATTACTCTCAAGTTATAAGCATTTTATGGATATACTTGTGTATGGTAGGGAGACTTTAACAATGTCTAATACTAAAGCTTCATTGAACTCAAAGAATTGGAAAAGATATCATAATCGGATGATGCAACAAGTTTGGTTGCAAAAAAATAATAATAATAATCAATTAAAGGGTAGATCCAAAAAGTGCTATGCAAGAAAAAAAAAAGAGTGGGGGAGAAGGGATACTTGATAAGGGATTATCTAAAAAGAAAATGGCATAGAAATGCTGCAATAATTTGTAAAGAAGACTTAGAAGTTGTAGTAACTTTAATAGCTTCTAATGAGAAGTACGCTAGATTATGGCTATAGTGTTTATATATGCCCTGATATATCTTTGTTCACCAATTACGAATCCATTAGGGGTAAAGTACTACTAGTAAAGTCATGGAAGTTGGTGACATAAGAATAAAGATGCATAATGGAAATACTGGGAATTTACTTAGTGTAAGGCATGTTTCTAGAGTTAGAAAGAACTTGATATCCCTAAGAGAGAGCTAGATAAAAAGGGGTATTCATTTAGAGTGAAAAAAAGAATACTGAAAATAATGAAAGGATCTACGATGATGATGAAAAGTGAAAAGCACAATGAACTATATGTGCTTGATGGAATTGTAGGTGACTCAATATGGGTTATTGAGGGAATGCAGTCCATAAGGCAACATAAAAGATTTACTCACTTATAGTGATAAGGGTCGAAATGGAATACATGGCAAGGGTGCTAATGACAAGAATAAATTTCAACCATTGAAGGATTGTGGTCATGATGTCAAAATAGTCATGAGAGATCACAATACAAAAGTTGCCCTAGGCAAGAAATATTCGTACCTTTAGAGACCAAAGTCACGAGCCCAAAATGAGTAAGTCTAGACAAAGTCTTAACTGGCGATAACTCTAAGTGACAGAGCATTGGTGTATATGGATCCTAGAAGGCCTCTTATAGAGAGATTTTGAATCAATGTAGGTTTTATTAGAATTAGCAATTCAAAATTATGTTTGAGCATGATTTTAAATTGTAAATTTAGGATGAGTTGACCTATGATTAAGGATACATTAGATGGACGAGTAAGGGTCAAAAATAAAAGCTGGATGCAAGAAGGAACACAAAAGCAAAATAAAGGACTTGACATGCATGAACTTTGCGACGATGAAATCTCAAAGCTGCAACGATAATTCTAGTATTCTTAACGCCGCATTGGCCACCAAACATTGCGGTTTTGGCCTGAAGACGTGTTATTGCCCCAGCAATAGATATTGAAAGGAAAACTCAGTTTTTAGATAGAATTGCGTCCTAAAATTAGTTTTAGACTCCTATAACATGTGTACTCTTATTCCAATTAGAAATAGGGTTTTTAATGACTTTGTAAACACTTTATAAACTCTTATAACCCTTTAGAATTCATAAGAATTAAAAAGCATTAGAGAGAATAAAGAGTTAGAGAGCTTTAAACGATGAATGTACAAGATAGTGTCATAGATAATACTTGAATTTTAAATGAACGAAAAAAATATTAATAAATCATTTAAAAGGTTTCTATTCATTGTATTCATTAATAATATATTAAAAAAGATACTTTTGTGATTTATATTTTTTTTTACACTAATAAAAGAGATTAAGGTCTTGTAATTTACCGTGAACGTAAATATTTATTACAAAACCATTTAATTTAATTATGTAATTATTTTATTCAAAACCACTTAATTTAATTATGTAATTATTTTATCTTTGTTATAATCTTGTTATTATTTTTGAATGTTTGTGTTTGAACTATTCGCATTCGCTTAGAATTTATTTAAAAAGTACACCAAAAAATTTTCAAAAAATTAATATTAATACAAAGACTGATTCTTAAAAGAATTAGTACTAAAACTAATATTCGCAACAAAAAATTATTTGATAACTCACTCACAATCAAGACGAGCCCAGCGAGTCATCATCCTTCGGGCATTTTGCCATCCCCAGGCATTTACTGTCTAATAAACAAAATGTTAGCACAGCTGGACAGTGATTAGATCTTGAAGCTTTTTGACCCTGATGACAAGGCTAACTATGTCAAATCACACAATATTTAGTGTCATACATAACTGGATGTTACTGTTCATAGCCACTGGAAGGTGGCAACAGCGGAAATAATTACCAATAGTGAAGACTTCGATTCAAAAATGTTTGTGTAACCATCACTAAGATGAGCATACAATTACAATCTGCCAAAAGGTTGAAGATACAGGGGAAATAAACAAATATAATCCAGCCAAAGATGACACCCCAAGAATGCTAATGGATGCTCCTAAGAAGAGCACAAAATACACGGCTAACATATGTTACAACTCCTTCTACAGAAGCCGGGAAGCTGTGGGGTTCCAACCATATACTCTGGGTTCTTGGTACATTCACCAAGGGCAGCCCATCTGTCACAACTTATGTTCAGATCTGTGCAGTTCCCAGAGGCTGACACGTCCTTGTCAAATGAATCAACATGAATCCACTTTGTTGCAGACCATTTCTCTCCTTCAATGACTGGGCAGCCACCATGGAGACTCACTGGGTCTGGAATTGCATTTGGGTGAAGACTGAAGAAAAGAAGTGCATCCCCTCTTCGTGGTTTCACTAAACATTTCCAAGGTGAAAATATAAGAAAACAAAAGCATATCAAGTCACTGCAAAATACAACATTAGATGTACAATTCACAAAAGCATTTAATGTAAGTCAAGTGGCCCACCTGCAACTCCTTTCTTTGCACATTCAGATAGATTATCATCTGTTGCAGGAGTTCTGCGACGGTGAGGTTCCTGTTCGAAATTGTTACATCAAAAGAGAAATGTCAATTTCTACAACAGGAAAAAACCTGGTAATGATTCCCTTCAGTGCTATGGTCTTGTTTAAGATTTATGCTATTAAGTCCAATAACCCATATCTTTTATCTTGTTTGTTCAAGATATCATATGCAGGTCTGTTACATGAAGTGAACAAATCAAAGCCTTAAAAGGAGAATAGGAAATCAGGAAAGTGAACAATATTATTGGGCCACTATTTGAACACTAAGTATCTGAAATAAGGCACTTGAACCAACCTCTGCATTGGGAAACACTGTCTCACCACCTTTAGCCACATCAGAAAGATACATCAGTACAGTTGCTAGGCGGTGTCCACCCCGGACAATATTAACCTTGTCAGCAAAGTAGTCATAGTGTGGGTCATATTTCTGCCCATGCTCATATCTAAGTACTTGTATGTCTTCACCATTTTCTGATCAAGCAACACATTTAATTAGACAAGGTGCATGAGAAATAGAACACATACTTATGATGACTAATTTAGAAATAAAATTACAAAAATTTCCCAACTTGTTAATGTTGTGGTCACTTTGTCATCCTTTATGACAGAAAGAGAACAGAGTTTTGATTCTTTAAAATATATAATTCAGCTAGAGCATAAATAATCATACGAGTATTAGTTTACAGCATTAACATTGACAAGTCATAATGTGATTGTAATGGAAAAAGCAAATGGACCAATAGTAAAGATTAAAATTTACTAAATAAAGGCCCCAGAAAGAACAGAACAAGAAAAAGAAATGCAAATTGCACACCTTTTGGAAGGAATGTCCATGTTGAGATCTTGTCCTCTATACCAGAAATTATAGCATCCTAACAAAGAGGGAAAAAGCCTACATTAATGCATACTCAAGATAACTAATAATCAAACAGAAAGAAGTGCAGTAGTAATTTATAAATTTTTCTGAGCTGCCCATGCCGTGTTACAAATGCATCCAAAAATACAATTTCACTTATCGTATTGGTGTTGCTCTATTGTATATACGAAAGAGAAATAGAGACAGAAATGTGACAACACAGTAATTCATTCGCTTGTAATAACAAAAATATATTTCTTGATTTTAACTCCTGCAGGTTTACTGCAAATGCGTCACCAAATTGACTGAGCTGCCATGTATTGAGAAGATATGTGAAGGTAAACATGCTAACACCGCAACACACAGAGCAAGTTTATGAGGGCAATGAATGTCAAAGCAGGAAAATACTTTGGCATCAATACATCCTTTGGTCATAAACAAATATCAAATGCAGGGAAACTGCTTTATATCGAAATGAAGCAAAATCCTCAAGCTCGTCATAGCCATCTTAGCACCAAAATTAAAACTATTCATAGCTTAATACAATGATATCAACCAACAATGGCAATGCAAGAAAATCACGTGAACTTGTAATCAATAGGTAATATCAAGAAACAACCTTTCCTTTAGATATAAACATCCCAGAACTCGTTCGAACTTCGCTTAGTTTGCTCTCGCCACTCAAATTATCAGCAACTGCGGATTGCTTCAACTCAGATTTCGCCTAGTCACAAAATTTAACCACACAAATAAAAAATAACAATAACTAAACACAAATTATAATTCAAATTTAAACAAACTGGAGCTCAAAAGAAAGAAAGAAAGACCAAGCACCCACAAGAGAGATCAAGTGATCGCATTCCAGGTCCGTGAGAAAACCTTCGTACACAAAAGCCCTGCAAACATCAGATTAAATATTTATCAACAAAATACGCATAAATAAAAAACAATTAAATTTAACAGTTTTGGACATACTGACGATAAAAATTGGAACTTGTCTTGTTTGTGCTATAATTTTCTCAGCTATCAAAGAGAAAATTCATTATAAAGAGAAATAGTGACCTTGGTTTCCAAGAAATTTGTTTGACTTTAGCTGGGTTGATGATGGAGCTAGGCGAGCCGGCGTAAGAGCTGTGAGATTTGCGAATAAATGACAAGATCACGAGCAGAAAGAGCAAATTTAGAGAGAGAGTCGTGGGAGACATGAGTGGTGGATTGGATCGAGAATGAGAGAGAGATTTTCCAGGAAAATGTCAAATTTTTTCTGGGAAAATGTTAAAGGAGAACCTGATGTTTTCGCAATCTGACTCGACTAATTGTCAAATGGGACACGAACACGATGATGTTACGATCGAACAGCTGACCACAAAACACGCGCTTCTTAACGACGCCGTTTTGAATCATTCTTCTAAGTTCTTAAAAAAAAAATTTCCCAGGTAAGAAATATTATTTAATATACAAATTTTTTAAATTACTAGACAACAAATCGTTGATATTTCAATATATTAAGGGTAAATGTACAAGATATCTATATCTTTCCCCCTGAGAAATCTTTACAATTAGTATTATTATTGCTTAGCTTTTAATTCGTTATTAACTGTAATAAATGATTAGTTGTTTTTTTTATAAAAAAAATTAATTAGAGTAATGTTACCTTTTTTAAATAATATTTAAAAAAATTTATTATAAATTAATGTATCAAATAATTATTAGATGAATTTTTAAAATTATTCATTATATTATTTTATCACTTCAAAAAAATTAGATACTATTTTAAAAAATAATACTATTCAATTAAGAATGCTTTTGTTGATGCTTGAAACAATTTTATTTTTAAAACTAATAAAATCCAATCACTTTATCCAATAAACATTAAGTGAACTATTATCTAATAAGTTAATTGGACAATTTAATCTATTAACAAATAGCCAGTGTTCCCTTAATTTCAGGAAAAAAAAAAGTGTCCACTTAATTGCATAATTGTTTGTAGGGCAAGTTGCAAGGAAAAGGAAAAAAAAAAAAAACTTGGTACTTATATTCAAAGGAAATTAAACTAAACAATCAGAATTCCATGGTTAGCTTATCAAGCCCAATCGTGGTTTATTGCTGTGAATCTATCAATCCTATTACAAACACAATTTCATGTAAAAGTTGCTCACAAAATCATCATAAGTTTGCAGCCATTCCAACACTTCCCCCACCACCTCTATCATACAGATTCTGCATATACATATTTCCAAGGTCTAAAGCTCTGCATTGTTGTTATGTTCTTTACATTTTTTTTTTCTTTTTGTTTCTTGGACTGGATAATTGTTCTTTTTCCCTCTGCCAAAACTCCTTTGGCTTCTCAACCTTGAGTCAGACTCCCCAGATTTACAATTGCGTAGTTCAAACATCAACATTGTCTTAAAAACAACCTCCTTATGTCGACTTGTATCGTTTGAACACTCGTTTGAGTTGTATTCATCAGCATCAAGGAACTCTTCGGAGCATGCCCTTGGATGATCTACTTAGTCGTCCTGGTTTTGTTCAGCTAATTGTTGCAAAACGCTGTCATCACCATTTAGAATTTGTACGACCTGCATTAAATGCAACCCCAAGTCATCAAAATTATCTTTGTTATTCAACCAAGTCATACTTGTGTTGCAAGAAACAGGACTTATACTTCTAGCTCGAAATCAAGTTACAGAATCTTTTCGTAGCATAAATTAAAGGACTTGCCTGGCTCATTTGTGGTCGACAGTTTGAAGACTGGTCTACACAAACAGATGCTACCGAGATCAACCGGGTCAATTTCTCAGAGTCATACGCATCACCAATGATTGGATCAACAAGCTCCTTGGCACTATTCTTTTTTATCAATGGTTTGGCCTAGAACAGATTTTGATACAGCTTGAATTATCAGCACAATTCTACAACATTAGACTTTGGTATATGATGATGTAATAGTATCTAGCAGAAAGAAAACATACCCACATCACAAGGCTTTTCTGTGAACTATCTAAGGCTTGCCGACCAGTGATGAGCTCTAATAATAATACTCCATACGCATAGACATCTGTCTTTTCATCTACTATGCCATGCACGAAATACTCAGGTGGAAGATAACTGTGATAACAAAAGAAAACGAGATGAGAAAGTAGGTTAAAATACTAATCTTTTTTAAAATTTCAGATACTGAGATAAAGATCCAAATTACGAACCCAAATGTGCCTTCAATTCTTGACACAACATGATGAGTCCACTTATCGGGTAGCCACTTGGATAGCCCAAAATCAGATATCTGCATCAAAATTGAAGTTCCATAATAAGCAATGAGATTGAATTTCAAAGAAAAGTGAATAAAATGTCTCACATTTCACCACAATTGGTGACTCATTTGGTGTAGATGGAGACCTGCGCTTCAAAGTCTTCTGTGAGCAATATATTGGCAGCTTTGATATCTTTATGGATGATTCTCCTTTGGCACCCCTCGTGAAGATAGGAAAGGCCCTCAGCAGTCCCCACCGCAACCTTATACCTCACGTACCAATCTAGTTTCTCCCTTGGGCCTAAAGTTATGTAATAATAGAAAAGATTGATAAACTTATTGGATAGAAACTCGATAATGTTTGGAATTGTGAAAGGTTTAAACAGAGAAACAAACCATAAAGTAATGATGCTAAACTCCCATGGGGAGATAATTCCAGAACAAGGTGCATTCCTTCTTCCACCCCATAACCAATCACTTTAGCGATATTGGGATGGTCAACATGAACTATGATCCCAAGCTCAGATAAGAAGTCCACAGTCATCTCTTCTGGGGAACCTCTGGTTAGCCTTTTAATTGCAACAAATTGCCCATCTTCTAATTTTCCCTTGTAAACTTCAGCATAGCCTCCTTCCCCAATCAAATTTTCTTCCCAAACGAAAAGGTAATAATTTGTTAGCATACTTGATCTTAGCCAACTGGGGTAATAAGTTTGCCAATATATATATATATATATATATATATATATATTTCTTTTCAAGTTAAACATTTTACATGAATTGTATGAAAAATTCTCAATCTTTAACTTCAGAGAAGTTATTATTAAAACTGTCATTTAGTTCCAACGAGAAGTACAAACCATGGCTGAAGTTGCCAGTTGCCGCTTTGAGCTCTGAGAGTGCAAAGTTCTTCCAGGTAGATTTGAAATAACTCGGATCAGCATCAACCAAAGGAGAATAAAATGACGGAATCTTGGACTCTCTATATCTTTTTGTTTTTCTTCTTGTGAGCTTTGGCACACTCATCTGGACAGCCTTTAGATTAACTATTGTTTGCAATTTCAACACTGGTCCCTTTTTCCACAAACCAAGGAATCCAGGCCAGAAGGCAGAAGTTGAGTTCTGTTGACCTTCTGATGATTCTGAAGAAGTACTGGCCTTGGAAGAATCTATTTCAGATTCCAAGCTTCTCGGGCAATCTAAAAAAGCTTCTTCTGTCGAGTTCTCATCTGTGCCATCCTCATCCTCCAACTCTGAATATGTTGAATCTCATGTGACGGAAATTCAACATTAGTATTTAGTATTTCATTCGAAATACTCTTAAGTGTTGATAGGAAACATAAGAACGAATATAATGTACCTTGAGATAAAGAAGATTCGGAGCACCCAGATCGCGGTCTTCTGCCTTTAATAGGAGCGGTGGCTGCAGCCTCCTTTTCTTGATTTTCAGAGGTGGCCTTCACTTGGTTTTCACTAGTAACCTCTTCCTGCTTCTCACTGGTGATGGCCTTTTCTTGATTTTCACAGGCCGACTCTGGGGAGACATGGCTCCTGCCAATGTAAATCCACGCGTGATTACCAAAAGAATAGAAATGCAGATTCAAACAACTCTAACAACTAGAGCAAAATATCAATATGGGAAAATATGAAAAAGGGATAAAAGATATTAATGAAATATAGTAAAGATAAAATGAACATATGAATTAGAGGCATTACAAAAGCACCGTTGAAACATAATCTGTCAAAAATATAAGGAAATGGACCAAAACTTGGATTCTTAACTACTTTCCAAAATCAACATTTACTTTTTCCTAATTTTCTCTCGGATTAAATATACCACTACAGAAACCATAAATAACATAAGAGGCAGGCATTGATATTTGAAACGCAGGCATAGAAATATGGCAGAAGGAGCCAAATGCATAAGCTAAAATCCGCATTCTATATCAATTCATTCAGAAATATGTAAATTTGAAGCCACAGCATCAAAGTATTTGCATTTGTTAATTCATTGAAAAACACAAGAAGCTGTAAAATTCAGAAGGTAAAAACCATTTAGCAGGTAAAAACCATTTAGCAACATAATTTTCCTTTTTCCCTCCCATAAATCTTCAGAAATGGCAAAACCAGAGAGGCCCGAGGAATGGAGAAACCGTAAGAGATGCCCAAGGGAATTGGAATGATTGTGTGTGCGTCTGTCTTTGTCTATGAGAGAGAGACGGAATTGAAATAGCGGCTGGCATGATTTTTTTCTTTTTCCCATTTTGCTTGTTTTAAAATGCAAAGTTAATGTTGTCAATTTACCTAATTTCCATGCTCAAAAGTCGGCTTGAGTTGTCATTCTTTCATGTTAGTCTAATCTAATCGATTATGTTGATAAAACCCACCAAAAAATGAGCCAATCTAAGTCAAAAATGATGCAATTTTGAGGGATTGTAGGTCAGCACGGACACAGATTTCCCCTCGTGGCACACGACTACACAAACACAAGTCCGGGAAATTGGATTCCCTTTATTGGGTTTTTGACACGTGTCCTCTTGTACGGGTAAAAACACAGTATGGAAGTCAATTAACGGTTTTTATAATCTGTTTTCTTGTACGGAAAAACACTGAACTAAATAACGGTTTTTTGAGAAAGGAAAACTATTTTATTTGGTCTGTGACCCATTTATAAACAACACGACACCAATTATGCAGATCTTACTACTTTATGCAAAGAGGCATTTCTGTCCCTGCCTTGCTTTCCCCAAGCATAGTTTTTTTTTTTTTTTAAAAGAGCTTTCCCAAGCATAGTTTTTTTTTTGTTTTGAATGGAGGATTACAATAATTTTCAACATTTCCGCACCACCTGGGGGGGAGGGGGGGTCGAACCCAGGTGGGGATATGAAACCTTGGGGGGCTCAGCCAAGTTGGCTGAGCCCCCCAAGCTCCTTTCCCAAGCATAGTTATTAATCAAGTTCTCGTATAACAGTGTTCAACTTGCTTATAATGCGATTTAAATATAATATCTTGGAAAAAAATTTAAAGTGGAAATTAATTACTTAAAACTTATAGTATTTGTCTACTCTTAATACATCCATGCATGTCTTCTCTGTAACAAGAGTTGTTTAATACATGTACTTTATCGATCAAATAGACGCGGAAATACCAAGTCTAACTCACAATTTAACAAAATATATCATAGAAGAATATTCGTACAAAAGTGTCATTACACTTGAATTATTCCTTACTTACAGAAAAAAAAATGTGAAAAAGATTACGAGGCAAAACTACAGCTTGTAAACTCTACAGTTTCACTGGATATTACGAGTGATTAATCCCTCAAATATTGCATAAAGGTCCTTGTTTTCAGGACCAAAAATCTCATCAGCCTTCCGCAGAGTCTCCTGACAATCCAGAAAAACAGCAGATAAAAATGGGTTATGAAAGCAATTCATAAGATTAGGAGCAAGAAATAGAGAGACAGAGACAGAGAATCATTTACTTCTTTTGTCTGCTTGTGTGCATTCAATTCCTTAACATTTGCCAGAAACGCACCAAACTGCTCATAGGACAATCGACTCCTGATAAACAAAAGAGAGATTACAAATTCCAAATCCTGATAGGTCACAAATCTGAAGTGCAAATTGAAAACTTTTCTCGATTAACAGTAAATAATCCAAATTCCTACCAGCATAATATGAATGATTCTATTAAAGTACTCAATGTACAAAGATGAGAAAAGTAATCCAAGCAACGATACTTGTAATATTTGGTGAAAAAATTCTGATACTATAAGTTATAAATACTTCTATAGCAGTCATCCAATAATGAATCTAGAGCACACATATAAGCCCACGAAATGACCTGTATAACATGTGTGATACTTATGAGGAGCACAAACCTTTAATAATGTGCCGCAATTGAATATTTATTTATGCAGCATTTACAACTTTTTCAAAAAAAAAGAAAATACTCATCCTCAATTACAAGTTATCAACCGTCGAAAGTCTTTACCTGACTTGACGGAAGAATTCCTTGCCATCAACTCGAGTTCGCCCTGAAAAATATAAATAAAAAAAAAGAAAAAAATAAGTAATGTGTTATTCACTAACTATAATCAAATATTAGTTTAGCTGGATAGATGACATTGTGGTGCAGATATTCCTACTGAAAGAATATAGAATACATTGATGTTGTCAGGTACCAAAGAAAGATAGTGGAGCTGTAAAGAGCTACCAAGATAATTATTGTACAAAAAATCGATTACAAAGAAAGAAGAAATGTAGAATACAATTTCCAATCAACTATTTATCTCCGGGAACAAATGGGCATCAAAAAGATAACATTGTTTATCAAAATATCAGGTAGAAACGATTTGCTACTAAATATAGAACCATTGTTATAAACAAACATGTACTATTGGATGACCTATTGTGATCCTGCACAAGGTCTTATGCCAGACAGAACTTACCAGTTTGTGATGCTGCATCAGTGCTTGACATTGAACTGTGTGTTGAGTTGACAGAAGAAAATATGGATGACCTATCATCAAACATCCCTCTGGAGGTCGAAAATGAAATTGAATGTCGTCTTGGAGACACTGGTTTAGATGTTCTCGTGGGAGATACAGAAGCTGATAGACTTGGAGGGGCCATGGTTGTCTGAGATGCTAACAGTATGCCATGTGACATGCCAGGTCTTGAGGCTACCACAGTAACAATATAAGTAAGAAAAACAGAAACAGAAAATTGTAACATGCTTATTTACAAGGCTTTCATTTATTATCGCAACAACAAAAAATATTTTTATGATGCAAATACCCCCACATAGATCCACTAACTCAGGAAAGAAAGGAGTTCAACTGAATATGGTACAGAAACATAACATGATTTTATATCAGAATGACAACAAAATTTGACATACATTCTGCCTCACGGTCCTCGGCATATGAAGAGTTTTCTGTTTCTGAGAACTGGCTCTGCATTGAAGAAGTTCCTGAAGGCAGGAGGGCAGCATCATTTTCTGAAAAAACAATATATAAAGAAAAAAGAATTGAGGACTTAAGGAAATGTGTAATAAATAACCTTACTTTCTTATGTTCAATGGAGCCATCGATCATTCATCACCAACTTATCAGGATAAGAACAAGTACAACATTTTAATGTGTTACATAACACTACAACCATTGTTAAAACTTGAAAAACAAATAATAATAGAAAATAACAGGGATGCAAATACTTGCATTGATAGTTATTAATTTACCAATTTGCTGCATATTGTTAAATGTTAATTGAGAACATGCACCCAATATTCAGCTAGAGCCCAAGATTAATTTTTAACTAGCCGTTAACACCGGAAACTGGCAACCGGAGTCCCAGAAGAAAGCTGAATTCTATGACTAGTTTGCTCTTACACTTCCATACTATTTCTAATTACAATGTACACGCAAGCAAACATTTATACCATTGGGCGTCGGCTTTGCAATTGGAGCTCCTGTCTGTGCCAAATCCAAAATCAGGTAAAACAAAATTAAAAAATAAAAAATTGAATCCGTTTCACATTAAAAAATTGAATAGCAAACTGAAACAATAGTTATCAGTAACAACCGTACCGAGGTTTCTTCATCCTCTTGAAGTGATTGCATAAGTGTTTTCCTAAAGACCTCCAACTACCCCGCACATGAAACCACAATCGTATCACTCGCTCTTCGTCGAAATTTCAATTAATTTTTAAAAATTAATAGATAAGAATAAAAAATAAACAAACCTTGGAGACATCTCTCTGGAGCTTCCTTACAGTGTTGGTCAACGCAGCGTTGTCTTTTATCAAGTTCTCCTGAAACACACAAATCCCAGTCAAAGCTAATAATAATAAAATATGTAATTCGGGAGGTCGGGGTGGGACCTTTTCGGATTGAGCAAGGGCGAGTTTATCGGCGGTCTCGGAGAGGGAAGAGTCGAGGGAGTCGATTTGGGAGTGGAGCTGGGCGATGAGGGAATCCTTCTCGACGAGTTTGGCACGGAGGGAGGAGGACTCAGATTCGAGGGCGGAGACACGTGTGGAGAGAGCAATGGAAGTGATCTTGCGGGCCACATCGAGCTGCTCGAAGGGATCCGACGGTAACAATTGCAACACCTCCTCGGGTAGATCAAACGTACAACCTCCTCCGGGTTCGTTGTCTAACATTTCTCTCTCTCTCTCTCTCTTACTTTTGTTTTTTAATTTTGTTTTTTTTTTATAAATGTATATTATAATACACTGGAGTGAGTTAATAGTATTATTATAGTATTTGGTGTAGTGAAAGGCGTATTAACATTGTCACCCCTGATGTTTATATAAATTACACTTTAATGGTAATTTTAATTTTAATTATATTTTTCCTCTCTACTTAATTTGAAAGATAAAAAAACTCTCACCCTCAAATAAAAATTTAATTATTTATGTATGAAAAAAATATAACTTCGAGAATACTTTTATCTTTTAACCTAAATAAAAGGATAATTGTATAATTAAAATTAAAGTTACTAATAAAGTATAATTTATACAAACTTCAGGGGGTAACAGTATTAATATCCCTGTAGTAAAATTAGCGTGGTGCGGGGAAGTCCCCACGTGAACGCGATGGTGATGGGAGTGGATGAATGGATGGATAGAGATTAGAGATTGTAGTGCATTGTATGGAGTTGTGTTGTGTTGTGTTTTTGGCTGAAACCGTATGTGTGGTTTGTGAATGGATAGGATTCAGACCCCCAATACAAGACAAAACTAGGCTAGTGCCTGGTGGTATGTGTTTGAGACTTTGTGTTCCGTGTTCTGTTCTCACTTTGCCCACATTCTCTACTCCCTGTTTTACCTGCAAGTTTTATTAATGACAATTATTATTTCATAACGAAGAATCAACTAAAATGACTAAAAATAAAAGCTCATCCTTTGGGTTCAACCCATGTTAGATGTGTGTGGTAATAGATATATTCTAATGATATAATTTACATTTTTTTCATATATTTGTTGAGATTCTAATTTAAATTCTTATTTTTAATCTAATGATATAATTTACATTTTTTTATATATTTGTTGAGATTTTAATTTAAATTCTTATTTTTAAAAATAAAAAATATTATATTTGTTGATCAAAAAATTTAAGCAACTCATAACTCAATGAATTAAATTTATTTTTATTAAAAAATCATCAATTAAAATTAATAAAATAAATATAAGTGAGAAAAGAAAATACAAAATATATAATAGTTCAATTCAATTCAAACTTCTACCCATTTTATCAAACTTGATGGGTTCACTAATATGTACTATTAAATAATCTTTTTAAACAACACGAGCACAAGGCACTATGGCCATTACACACATAAAAAAATAAGAGAAAAATAAATAAATAGGTCACATAGTGTGGAGCTTAGGTGCTCGTGTCCTTAGTGAGAGATTAAGCAAATATGCTCGGTAAGAGCATAAGTGTTCGAGCTTGGAAAGAGCCTAAGTCGTCTGACTCGATGAAAGTTTAGGTACTCAAGTTCTCAATGAGTTCTTAAGGTATTTGGACTCGATCGAGAGCTTAAATAGTTATGATCTGGTAAAGTTTGGATGCTTATAATTTTTTATAAGAGTTTTAAGTAGTCGGATTCAGAGCTTAAATAGTTGTACTCAACATTTTTGGTAAAAACTTCAAGTGTTTTGGCACGGTGAGAACTTAAGTGGTTATATTTGTAGTTCTTTATGAGAATGTTAAGTGTTTGAGCTCAATAAAAACTGAAGTAATTACATTTATATAGAGTTTAAATACTCGGGTTCTTAGTTCTAGAGTCCTTGTATTCATAAAATGCCATAATGATCGTTGTGAAAATCTACCTACAAAATTTTGAAAATATATTAATCGAGATTGTGATTCTTAAAATTAAGGTGATTTGAATGAGAAAAACCAAGTGATGCCTTAATCCTCTTGGTTTCTTCGATTTGCAATTTTAATTTTGTACATAAACAAAATTTCTTTCTTTTTTAACTTGAGGAGCCACTGCCTTCCCTTTTTCTTTTCTTTTATCTCTTTATTTTGGTTGACACAACAAATTTTTTTTTAACCCGAGGAGCCACTGTCTTTCCCTTTTTTTCATTTCTTTTCGCTTTTTTTTTACACACAACTTTTTTTTTCTTTATGAACTCGAGGAGCCAGCCACTGCATTCCCTTCTTTTTCTTTTATTTTCGCCTCTTTTTTTTTTTTTTTGTTGACACATCAATTTTTCTTTCTTTCCGAAGGAAATAAAATAAAAAAAATCGTGAGGAGGAGAGGAGGCACTAGAGCAGCATTTTTAATTAAAAATTCTGTCTTCAGAAGTAACAACTCCACCTTTTCGTTGTATAAATTATTTTCTTCTTTTATTTTTATGAATTTTGCATTCTACGACACAGTTTTCTTTCTTTTTTTTTTCATTACTTTTTGAGTGGCAGCATAATTGTCTAACTGAGATGAATATATATGTATAAAATTAAATATTAGTATTTAATTAAAATAAAAAAAATTTAGATCATTATTTTTTATTATTAATCTTTATAATTTTTAATTATATTTTTTATAAATGGCATTAAATTGTCAAAAATTTTAAATAATATTCAAGTCAACAAGTTAAATTTATTTTTTTATTAAAAAAATTCATTCCTTCGCAAAATAAAATTTTAAAACTAATTGTTAAAAAATTGGTGATTCAACAATTTTGGTTGGACAAGAATTTAGATGAATACCAAAGTAGAGAGTCACAAGAAATCTAGAACGTGTGGGACACGTATGGAGAAGTCTAGGACGTGTGAGACACAAAGGGGGAAGTGAAACGAGACTCAAAGATGCAAAGGAAGAAGGAATTCGCAGGGAGCTTCCAGCGTCACGGCGCTCAAAACAGAAGACTAGCACCACAGCACTGGGTCCTCAGCGCTGCAGCGCTGGACGCGAGAAGGGCCAGCGGCGCCAGAACGCGGGGAAAAGTCTATTTTGGCTCTGGATTTCAAGTTTTGAGAAATTTTGAACTTCCAAAACAAGTGAATCTCTTACTCCAACAAGGAATAGGGTTTGTAGGCACGAAATATACCCTATATAAACACTTGTAAACCCTTGATTAAGATTAAGCATCTAAGGTTTCAAGATGTAACCATAAAAGAGAATAGAAGAGCTAGGTAGGTACTAAGTGCGTAGTGCACTAGGGTGTAACCTTGGAGTGTGTTTTCTTCTTTAGGTTATTTGAGTGAATAAAAGAGAAACACCATAGATCCTTTAGGCTTAGATGATCGGGCTATTCTTGCGTTTATTGTAAAAATCTCTTATGAGGAGATACGAAGAGGTCTTTGGGAGTCATAGTGATCAAGGGTAGATGCTTAGAGGTCTCTATGGGAGATACTAAGGGGTCTTGTGGGATCATTGATGATGTAAGAAGATACTTTGTGATCTATTTCAACAGGAAGAAGCTGGATCATGGATCCTCCGTGGACGTAGGCAATTTAGGCCGAACTACGTATATCTTGTGTCTTGTGATTGGTTTATTTTTTTTTATCTTTATTGGTGTGTTAATTTTATGTGTTCTTGTTTATGGTGTGAGTTATGATTTTTCGCTGCGCAAATGGTATCAAAGTTGTGGCTTAATTGATGTCATAGGGGTGCCAAATTGAAGTGCACGGCTTGATATCCCTCAACACTAATTGACCTAGAAAATAAAAAAAAAATTTGGTCACAGTATTAAATTAAATTAATTTATATAATATGTCAAAGAGTTTCTTATATTTTAGAACTTGTTTAATATTATTATTAGTTGTCAAAGAAATAAAAATGAGTGAGTATTTTATAAAGATTTGGTAGTGGGAGTTTGGTATCAAAATTTAAATTGTTGTTATATCTAAAATTAAGCAGAAATGGAATAGTAACAAAGAGACCCTTATTCTACATGCAAATTGTTGTTCATGTTATGGGCTTTTGTGCACGTATGATTATTGAGTGGCTCAAAAAAGCAAAAGAAATATTGTTTTTGGGCTGGTAGTAGTGATTACAAAGGAGTCATTGGATGCCATTCTGAAAGGGGCCTACTAGCGTCGGAGTTGATTTCAATTTGTCATCTTCTATGGTTTGGTTCTGTTTAGCCAAGGATTTTGGGTCATGGCCACCACAACTCTACAATTTTATAATTAGAAATCTTATCCTTCTCCCCAGACATTTAATAATTCAGCTACCTCATTGCTATAAAATTAAAATGATTGATTCAATTCAATTCGAAATATAAATAAATAAAATTAAAAAATAAAAACTCAATAAAATTAAGAATTAAACTAAACTGATTTGATTTAGTTTTGTCAAAGGAGCTTGTTCCGATCAATTTAAATATGTGTAGAACTGATCAGTTGGATTTTAAATTGAACCAACTTAAAATTGAATTTACTCACTGGAGATTCATTGAGTTTCATTAATCCATGGTCATCAAGAAAATTGGTAAAGAGATGTTAGAGAAATTGGAGAGAAGTTGAGAATCTCTAGAGAGAGAGTAACTTTTAAAAAATAAATTGATTAATTGGTTTTTGCCTCTATGAACCACTCTTTATTGTGAAAAAGAGCCCATATGTTGAACACATTTACTAATATGCCCTTAATAAATATTTTTATAAATTTACTTTTTAGTTAATTTTATGACTCCTACACCCAACTCTCAATTCCGTTGGTACAAACTATGAAGATTTTATGATATAAAAGTCAAAGTTGTTGTAAAATGTATATACTAAGTAGATGTTAAAGCATTTAATAGTAAATATAATAGTATTCAAAATTAATAAGAACACTTATAATTTATTTTTCTTTCTTCGAAAATTAAAATAAATAAAAACATATAATTGAATCATAGAGATAGACAAGACATGGGGATTAGAAATAGAATAAATAAACATTGTATGATTAAGAATAATTATATTTTGTTTGATGATTAGGCAAGAAGTTTTGCATTGCTGTTCTTAAAACCAACAAACTACATTATGCAGATACTGTATCTGAATCTGATGATGGACATGTCATCTTTATCTGCTACATCCTCCCATTATTTAGAGCAAAACATTATTAGCCCTAGCCCCAATTAAATAATCATTTTCTTAAAATGAAAAAAAAAAAAACGAACCATAAGTGAAGCAAGTTCCTATATCTTTCCATTAATTTATAGTCTTAGATAATAAAAGAGAAAAAGAGATTTGGACTTCTGAATTTTTTTAAAAAAAAATTATGTAAATTTTTAATTTTTAAAAAAATTTATTTATATCTTTATTAAGTAACGAAATTCATTAATTTTAATTAAAAATCTATTAAAATTACTATTATATGCCGTTATAACTTTAAAAAAAAATATAATTCAATTAAATGTTAAAAGTAGAATTTGGACTTTTGATCTTATAAATAATAACAACACTTTAATTAAATAAATTATTTTAAATTTTTTTGTTTACATATGAATTTAAAAATATATTAATATATTTTTCTCGCTAAACTACTTAAAAGAGGTTGTTTAAACCGTTGACCACCATTTGTCGATGTCATTGACAGATGACTATTTGTCCAACGTTGATCTATCAACCAATGTTGATAGACATTGATTAATGTTGAAAAAATATATATATATATTTTTAATTAAAATAATGTAATTTTAAAATTTTAATCTTTTTGTCATTAATTTTAACATATTCTATTGCTTTAATAATATTATAAATAAATTTTTTAAAATTTAAGAGTTTATATGTTCTTTTTCTTAAATATTAACATCCAAATATCATTTTTAATTATAAAAAAATCATTTTTTTAAAATAAAATAAGTTATTTCGTGGAGGCTTCAATTGACATTCTCACTCATTTACAACCATTAAGGCGGCCATGGTCATTAGTCAATAAAATGGACCAAAAGTCCTCTGCTGACTACTCTGACCAAAGAAAGAAACAACTTCGCTTATTCCTCCTTCAAGAAGAAGAAAAAAAAGGAAAAACTAAATACTAGTTCAATTTCAAAATCAAAAGAAGAAACATATGTCAGTCAGGTCAGCTGAACTGTCTGATGTAGATTCCATACAAACTGGTCAAAGCCACCTGCTGGGTGAAATGACCAAAACATTTTTATTATGTTTCTTTAATATAAATAAATAAATAAATAAAAAGCATATGCTTTTTATAAAGTTTCCATGATTCCCACAACAACTTTAACTTTATTCATTTTCATTTTCTTTTTCTGAATTGTCTTGTTTTCACAGGAGGACGGGGGAATCGAGGACGTTTCCACTACACTTTCCCAAGTACAATTATTTTATAAAGTTAAGCGTTTAAATTGATGGGAGACAAGAGAGCATTATTGCTTCCTTGCATTACAAACTATTTCCATTTTAATTCTGAGAAATGTTAAAAAATAATTATTTTTAAAATATTATAAATTTTTATAATTAAAAATTATTTAATAAATTTTTATAATTAAAAATTATTTAATAAATTTTTATTAATTAATAGATAAAATTACTCTTATAAATAATATAACTAAAAAATTATTTATAATTTGAATCACAAAATTAACAAAAAAATATTATTATTATTTAAATAGATTTTTTTTAAAAATACTCTATAAATTAAAGATAAGTAACTTTTATGTACTAATATACAAAAAATATATAAAAACAATAAAATTAAGGCAAAAATAATAAATAAAGTTAAAATTTTAAACATCTTGTGCAAGGCGCAGGGAAAGACCTCGCACTATGCCACCCGCACTGAGTGTAGTGCTAGTTGAGGCCTTACGCCATACTTCGCGTGTAAGGCATTGTACTAGTTGGATTCTCCTCGCACAATACTTAGTGGGCAAGGTGTGGAGCGAGTTGGGCGCAAGGAGAACATGAGATCCTATTGACTTCAGCTTTTTTTTTCAATTTTTTTAATGAATTTTATTTTATTTTTTTACTATTTTTCAATCATTTTCAATTAATTTTATCAATTTTTAATTTATTATATTTTAAATTACTCTTTTTAATTAGTTATAAATAATTTGTGGGAGAAAAATTTAAAAATATTTCAAAAATAATTGATACGAAAATTAGGTATATAACTAATAAAATTTATAAATTTATTTTGTAATTAAATTAAAATTTTGTTAAAAAAAGACTAGTTTTAAATATTTATCTTTAATTATTAAAAAAAAGGGCCACGGACTATGGCCCTGTATTTCTTGAAAGTTCTCAAGATTTGTTCACTTTTTTTTTTTTGGTGGAAAATTATTGGGAAATTAAGTGGGGACCGAAAAATCAAGTTCCACTCATACTTTGTTATTTTACTTAAAAAAAAAAGAAAATTATGCTTTGTTATTCCAAAATTGTAATTGTTGATGAGCTGGAACTTGTCATGATTAAAAGTGAGTTGAGCACCGCCCGATCAATAAAGCGAATGCTTCTCCTTTTCACATAATTTCCTATTAAAATGCCTTTTTCTCGAGTACTTCATTTTAATGTCTTATATGAACTAAATTAAATATATTCAATTATTATATAAAATTTTTATATTGACCCGGATTTTTGGTGTTTTTAACCAATTATTTAGATTTATATTTTAACCAGGGGATCAGAATATTTTTATTAGAGTTTGACCTAATTTTTAAATTTATTTTAATATTTTAAAATTTTTAATTTAATTTTAATTTGTTAGTTTGATTATATTAGAATTAACATAATTTTTTTTAATAATATATTAATAAATTTATTCTCCTTTATATGTTAGTTTGATATGATGATATAAGTATATTATACAATGTACACATGTTACATATTAATAAGTTTTGAAAAAATAAAAAAGACACGTCACATATTGTAATAGGTTGAATAAAATAAATAAATAAATAAATGAGGTAATCGGACAGTGGTCATTGGTGACCGACCGACTACCGGTGACCAATTGAGATTTGACTCAAAATTAACATCAATTGACTCAAAATTGTGTGATCTATGCGATAGTGGGATTTGGTTTATCAACGAATCACTGTAGATGTGCAAAAAGTGGAAAAGAACATGGTGGTTGATGGCGGCCGATCTGTCCAATGATGGGGACGGTGCATGCCACCGCCTCATCGTTCAACAGCGAAAGGCGGTGGTTGCCGCCAACCACCATGGGTTGGCGGTTGCTGATGAATGGTTAGCGGTGGCTTGCACCGCTCTTACCATTGAACAGATTGACGCCCGATCTATCTAATGGTGGGGGCGGTGCACGCCACCGCTCTGCCATTCGACTGCGAATGGCGGTGGCCATCGCCAACCACCATGTTCTTCCCTACTTTTGGCACGTCTACAGTGCTTCGTTGATAAAATAAATACCAACATTGCGTATATCACAAAAAATTGAGTTCAATGATGTTAATTTTGAGTCAAATCGCAATTGGTCACCGACGACCGATCGGCCACCGATGACGGCAACCACTGTCTGGCTATCCCATTTATTTATTTATTTATTTTATTCAGCCTATTACAGCATGCCACATGTCTTTTTTAAAAAAAAAAATTAAGGCCTATTAATATGTGACACGTGTATATTGTATAATGTACTTGCATAACTATATCAAACTAACATATAAATGAGAGCAAATTTGTCAATAGACTGTTAAAAGAAATTTTCTATCAATTCCAACAGAATCAAACTAACAGATTATGATAAAATTAAATTTTTTAAAACTCTTGAGACAAAATTGAGAATTAAGACAAACTCTTAAGATAAGAATGTCCTTACCTTTTAATGAAATTATTATTGAGTTTGAGCTTTAATTAAAATGACCATTGATCGGTGCTTAATGGGCCAACATTGGGTATTGAAACTTTTAAGATCTTGTGTTGAATCGTAAGACACAAATGACCACAAAATCTCAAGTAAATAATATGAAATAAATAATTAAGAAATTAGATAGAGAAAGGTAGAAGAAGAACACGTAGAATTTACGTAGTTTTATGTCTACGAGATATCAAGATCACACATTTTTATTATCGAATCTTAAGACACTCACAAAATATGCATTTTATAATAAAGACTCACAAAATAATCATTTTCTCTTGCAACCAATGCGTTTTCTTTCACTAAGAATCACAAAGTATGTTTGATCACAAATATTTATGTTTTATCACGAAAATATCACTAAGATATATTTACAATTCAATAAAGAGCTTTATATAGGCTTTAAGATGACCTAGATTTGCCATAAACGTGTAAGAATCGTATTAAGGAGTTATAGAATAAGTGGGAGTCGAAAAAAGCCAGATCAAAAGGGGAAACAACTCCTCGCGCTGGGCATTCCTGTTTGGGCGTCGCAGCGCTTTGCACCTAGTGCCGTTGCGCTTATGCTCTGTTTTGGACTATACGGCGTCCACGCTTGGGCACTGCCTCTTATGTTTTCGTTTTCCTTTGCGTCCGTCTTCGATTTTCATATACTTAACGTACTTGATTTGTTCTTTAAATTATATTTTAATAATTTTTAATTAACTTTCTCATGTTTTACATTAAAATAAATAACTAATATCACATATGAGCAAAATATAAAATAAAAAAAATTATAGTAAATTAGCTTTACGAGAACTTATATCTATTTTATCGAATCATAACTCATTTTTTATGTACTATTAAACTATAATTTTGTAATAGTAATACAGGTGCACATGATCTCTACAAACAATAATTTACAAAACAATATGTTTAATGGCTATTACGAATCTAAATACTATTCTCTAAAACTACAATGGTCCGTAACATAGGATGTAGGATAGTTTACTTAGAGGGAATTTGAAACGGATAAAATAAACATTTTAAAAAGTCTTGAGAAAAAAGTTTTAAAAAGTGGTAAAGCTCCCAACCCCACCCCTTAACAAAAAAAAGGAGCTCATTTTTTTTATCACCAACCTCGTTTTATTTATATGTGTTGTTAAGTTTTACTAATTGAATCGTTGTAGAGTTAGAACATGTTGTTTCATTTATTTATTTATTTGTTTTGATCATGTTTTAAGATTATATAAAAATTTGCTCAAAAATGTTAGGATTTCAGAGATCGCATAAATAAAAGTAGCCCAAGTCTTCAAGATGACAAGGTTAAGTCTCGAGTCTTCGGTTAATAGCATATAAGTATATTTTTTGTTTGCTTAGGAGAGGAATAATCAACATTGTTGGAAGTGCTTAAGCAATCTAGCACCTGGTTGGTTGATACTGGTTACTGAGATTACTTCGTCTAATATCAAGAATCACTAGAAATTTAAAGGTTATAAACATGCCATGAAAGTCGTTTCTTTGTATAATTCTGAAGTCTTTGGTGACAATATTTCCAATAAGCCTGATTGTAATCAATCAAGGACCTTGAAATATCTAGGTCATGATTTGTGAGCCGAATTGAACCTCTAAGAAAAATAAGCCTTCGCCAAATTCCTAGAGGAAAACATCTTGCAATATATTAAAGATCATATAACAAAGTGCATGTTTCGACTATTTAAACACAGTGGAGTATTTTCTTTTTTTTTTGAAAATCAAAGTTTTTTGGACCAATGAATACAAGTAAACTTATTTAAACAAGTCTCAGTATATTTTTTGACAGTAAAAATTAAAATTTATATATACATATCGTGAAGTTCACTTAACTTAAATTTTTAATATAAAATTTTATCTATTGATCGTATTCCTCTAACGGTGGAGAGGAGCAATATTAAATATTAAATATTATATTTTAATTTTAAATTTACATTATAAATTACATAAAATTAAAAAATAAAAATTTAAATCACTCAAACTAAATCTTAGGAGGATTATGTTTAATCAAAATTCGTGACAAGAAAAATATATATAAACTTTTTCCAATTACTTTATATCACAATTTAAATAACTATTTTAGACCTTTTAATCCTCTCAGTGGGAATTATTAATTATCCTCCGGCATTTGTTGGCAAGCACCTAGACAGTCAATATATGAAAACGTCAGCGTATCTAACCTAAAGATTTGCCTATTCTTAATAATACATTATCTAACCTAAATTTAAGTTTGAATACTTGACTAGATCAGTTCAAATAAAAAAGAAAAAGAAAAATACTTTGACTAGATCAACCAAAAAAAAAAAAAACGCACCACGTGTGAAAGAGGGCGTAACTCCTTAAGTCTTTTCATGTTTTATTATTTTACAGTGATGCAGTCATCTTCTTTTGTTTTTTTTTTCTTGTTTTTTATATAAATTTGTTTACTTATTTTTTTATTTTACTTTAAAAAAAAAATTATTACCTTTAAACCAGCTATTAGCTATTATGAATCAATTTATAAGAAATTTTGAAGTGTAAATAGAGGTGGAATATTAAAAAAATAAATATAAAAAGTCATATTAGCTGACATGTAATTATAGCCTTAAATCAGTGACTGAAAAAAAAGATTAAAACAGCTTGTATTTTAATTTGACGTCAACGGGATTTAAGTATAGACATAATCCAAACATCTAAATTGTGCTTTTTTTTTTTATTTATCAAAATCCCTTTTTAAGAACAAGATCTCTAAAATTAACGAAAATATTTTTTTATTAATTTTTGTCCAAATCTTTTGGCTTAATTGTCAAATGCGCTCTTCCACCACTTTAAAATGAAGAATTTAATTTTTAACCTAATAAAATCATTTATTTTTTTACTGAAAAAATAAAATCATTATATTATATACAAGGATAAATCTTCTTAGGTGCCTACTGCCTAGGGGCTATAGCCCCCAAGGCCCAATTTATTTAATTTTTTTTTTTAAATTTAACATTAAAATTTTAATATAATTAAACTCTAATTTAATTTAATTTTTAATTTTAACATTTACCTCTTCGCTTTAAATTTTAGGTCCACCTAATTTTATGTACATATTTTCAAAATACTTTATTCATCTCCATCTCTCACAAGGAATCTATTGATGTTTATGATCAGCACAACTACTAAAATAAAGTTCTCATTAAATACTAATAATCATTAATATTCTCCAATAAAAGTTATATAATTATTAATTAACTTTTGCTAATAATTTACATGAAAATTCACATAAATTTTTATTCTAATTAATACAAGACCATGACATAGTAATTGACTTTATTAATTAATAACTAATGTTTTAATTTAATAATAATCCTCAATTGATAATTGATTAAGATGTCAAATGAATTATGAAGATATAAAATTCGTATCTATATGACAAAATTATTATTATTTTTAATAAGCTTATTATGCATATAACATGTGTTGAATGTTTTTTTTTTATAAGAAATATTCTGTTTATTAGATCTTAATAAAAGGAAATTGCCAGGCAGTGGGCAGTACAAGTTGACAGATTTGCCAATTGCCACGCCACTCGGGGGAATACAAATACAATTATCATAATTCATAAACCTACCCCATCACCACCTTAATAATTTCATCAAAAATCTTGAAGCGGACAACTAACCCCCTCCCTATCTAACGCCGTTAACTCCGAGTGAAATAAACAGCAAAGCCCAAACCCCAAACCAAACCTCGCAAACCGGGTCCTTTAGTCAGGTCAGCCACGTCACACGTCCCAGTAATCAAACCAAGGCGGCCCTATCTGCTATCTCTCACGCGTCATTGTACGAAAAGTCGGTGCTACCGTGACCCCACCATTTTTTTTCTCTTTCACCACCTCTCTCGCTCGCTCTATAAATCTACCGTAATCGCATTTTAGATATGCCATAAACACGCAGAGCAGAATTTAGGGGGAGAAAAAAAGAAAAAAAGAAAAAAAAAGAGCCTCTTCTCTTTTTTTCTCCGGAAGATGAAGAGGGGACAAGAATAGCGAGGAAGAAAGGAAGACTCAGATAGATTTTTGATTTTTTTGATTAAAAATTAATTAATATTTATTTTTGTTTGTTTCTTTTCTTCTTCCCTTCTTCCTCTTGTTCAGAAAATGATGGGAACTGAAATTTTACGGCCTCAAGATTGTCTGACCGATCGGATCAGATTCAATCCGGCGTCGTGTTCTCGCCGGAAGAACTACGGATATTATTATGCTAACAACAACCCTAATTACTGTAATAGCCATAACAGGCCGAACCGGAGACCGGTGGTTAAGTATGAGAAACCGGATCAGAGAAGGCAGCAGCGGGCTCAGTCGGAGCCGTCGATGTCGAGGAGATTAAGCGCTGATGATCGGGCGGTGCGGAGATCGAGCGCCGATGATTTGAGATCGGTGAGAAGTTATGATAATAATAATGTTAATAATCATGATTTGGTGATGGAGAAGGTGACGATTTTGAGACGCGGTGGGTCGCTCGATTCAAAATTTAAGAGCGGCGGCGGCGGAACGACGGCGTCGTCCTTGAGGAAGGAAGGGGAAAATTTGGTGGTAACCGGTACCGTGAGGTTGGGTCCGGCTCCGGAAATGGTGCCGAAGCAGGTCCGAATGGTTGATTTCAAGTCTCCGATGGCCAGCAAGTCAGGCCTGTACGCCGGATCGGCCTTCGCGGTGTCTCCGGCCCCGAGCTCCCTACCTCTACCGTCGTTTTCGAAGAAAAAGCAGATCTCGATCGATGACTCAGCAACTCGAGATATCAAGCGCCTGTTGAGGCTCGAGCTATGAGATTCGGTTTTTAAAAAAATTATTAACTTAATGTCGTGTCTGTTAATTGTTCCTTTGGAATTTTCACGATCTGATGTTTCCGCGGATTTTTTTAAACGGGGAGGGGTAGATCTTGGAGAGGAAGGGAAAATGACGGGGGCGAATTAGGAAACGTATGGTATTATTATGTTAATGTTGTTGTTATTATGGGTGGGGGCTGTAAAATGGAAGAAAGGCGAAAGAGAGGGGGTTGAATTGCAATATTGTGTAAAATGAAGGAAAAGTAGTTTGAAGATCATATCATTATGTGATGTGAGCTGTGAATTGAGATTCTGCTCTGTGAATTGAGATTCTGCAAAGTTTCTCTTATGTATTTGTAAAGTAACAGATAAAAGAGTTGGGGAAAATTTGAGCAGAATCGGTATCTTTGCTTTGCCCTTTCCCCTTCTGTCTAAATTCGTTTGATAATTTTCCTGTTTCCTCTTATTTCCCTTGTAGTCTTGTTGATGTACTGTATGTTGATAAATCTGAATGGTAGGTTTCTGGGTGTTGGGTTTCCGAATCTTCAATTTCTTTTGCTTAGATTATTTTTCTTTATTAAGTTTTTTTTTCTTTTCCGAATTATTCGTTTAATTTTATGTGGTGAAAACTAAGAAGGATGATGGGCTGTGAACCAGTGCGGAGGATAGGCTATCTCTGATATTGAAGTGGTCTCCCTCTCCTTCACAACCAATTGGTAGAGGCGGACAGCCTGTGAAATATTGTCTGAATGTGTGAACCTGTCTTTGATATTCATTTTTCGATGGTGAACAGTTGGTGTGTTTAAATTTTTTTTCTTTTCTTAAAAACTTTTGGTTAGGTAGGAAGCAACTTGCAACTCGTGTTCCCACCAGAAAGAAAGAAACTCCTAAGGGAATTTTTTGCTTTAAGTCGATTGCATTTTACACAAAATTTTTACTATTCTTTGGTGTAGAGATAGCAAAATTTTAGGTCCTATTGACTAAAACTTGATCTGAGTTTTTCTCCAAATTCAGGTTCAATCTGAATTTTTTTAGTACGGGTCAAATTTTAATTTTAATTCAAGTCTGGTCCGGTGCTCGGAATTGAAATTTTTACTTGGTTTTTAATTTTTTTTCAATTTTTTTAAAAAGCTTTGGAGTGTTTAGTTTGTTAGGCTATTAGATTGATTAAGCTTTAAATTTTTTTTTTCTTCTTATGATGATTAAAATTTTAAATTTATTTATTTTTACATTTTTTAAAATAATTTTTATATTAATTTCAAAACATGATAATGTACTACTAAATTGAATTGATTGTACTCTTTTTCACTCCTCTCTTTTTTTATCTGTAGTTCATGGAACTATAGGGCGAAAAGGAGTAAAAGTAGAAAGAAGTTTTCATGACCTTTCCAACTCACTCTTAATGAGTGTAGAGCTGGTAGGTAAACTAACATTCTGCAGTTAAGACGTAATCAAGAAAGTTGGTAAGATAGGTAGAGGACAAGTATAGATTCAAGCATGGAATCTGAGGAGTTAATTAAGGTTGTGCTGTTCTCTCAAAATTTCGGAAGAAGAAGGGGAAGTGGTTGAAGTGTCTAGAGAGATTGAGGCTGAAGGGAGGAAAATGAGTGAAGGGTGCATAATATGAAGTCTTGTTAAAAAAAAAAGCCGTTAATAGAGAAGCATTCAGAACTACAATGCGGCAAATATGGAAGCCACTGGAAGGGATGAAAATTGAGAGTCTTAAAGGGCAACAAATTTTTATTTCTCTACACTGGCTAAAGAGGATAAATAAATTAAGGATATTAGCTGGTGAACCCTGGCATTTCGACAAATCACTTATTATTGTGTTATCAGAAACACAAGGAGCGAGGGAGACAAAGTGAGGTCCCGTTTCAGTTTACGTCATTCTGGATCCAGCTGCATAACGTCTCAGTTGTGTGCATGCAGAAGAAAATGGCGTGGATGATTGGGAATAAAATTGGTTCAGTTGAGGAAGTAGATATGGACGAACAGGGATGCTGCTTGGGGAAATTTTTGAGGATCCGCCTAAGTGTGCTTATAACCAATCCACTCAGAAGATGTGTTAAGGCTGGTTTTAAAGAGCTAAACAAAGAGGTCACATTATCTGTGCTGTACGAGAAGTTGTCTGAGTTTTGCTACCAATGTGGCAGAATAGGGCATGTATATAGAGAGTGTGAAGAGTATAGGAAGAAAGGGCAGAAGGGGTCTGGTAGAGATCCACCCAATAACGACGAGGAAGGAGGGATGCAGGAACTTGCCTATGGAGTATGGATGAGAGCTAAAACCATGGGTGAGCTACAAAAGCAAGAACATGAGAAGGAATGGAAACAGAGAATGCAAAGAAATCTAGAGGAGATCAGGGATAAATCTCAAAAGCGGCATGATAAGCTTTGCATTGAGAAATAAGAGGGCAGTAACGAGCGGATTAGCAGGGAAAGTAGTAGCAAAAGGGATCAGGCTCCAAACTATGGAAAAGTTGCAGGGCAGTAATGGTGTATTAGGAGAGGCTAAAATTTTAACGGGAAAAAGGTAAGGAAGCTGAAATAAAGGGGGCAACTTGTGGCACTAATCTGAAGGAAAAAATTATTGGGCCTAATAGTCCAACTCAAAAAGGAATGACTAAAGCTGGTGAAAAGAAGTGGGTGGGGCTGAGTCCTAAGGCCCAGGAGAAAAAACAGTGGAAATTATTAGCTAGAAGGCCGGATTTGAGCTAGAGGGAGGATAAGCCCAAAATAAGTAAAAGAAAGGAAAGGGAGGATGATTTTAAGAAGCCATCAAGTAAACACGAGAATTTTTTGGTTAAAGGGGAGAATGTTACTGACCAAAGAGAGGAGAAGAACTCAATGGAGGAAGATGGAAAAATATGCAATCCAATGGCTGAGGTAGGACAGAAGAAGCATACGTGGCAGTTTCTTAAAAGGCTAGCTGGAATCTCAGAGAATTTTCCGATCCGAACTACTTTTGTTTTTTAAAATTTTGATTTTTTTTAAAATTTAAATTAAATTTAAAATTAAATTTATTATGATAACATTAAATATAACTAAATTTAAATTTGAATTTAAAATAATAACATAATTAAAATAAAAAATTAAAATTATAATATTTAACTTAATTGAACTTAAAATCTATAATATTTAACGTAATTGAAACGAAATAATATATAATAATATTTAATGTATTTCAACTTAAAATTAGACTTATAATTATTATATTTAACGTAATTAAATTTAGAACGAATCAATTTCAAAATTAATTAAATTATAATATTTAATGTAATTATATTTTAAATAATAACATTTAACATAATATAAATCTATAATATTTAACGTAATTAAAATTGAAATAATATTTTAAATTATAATATTTAACGTATTTTAACTTAAAATTAAATTTATAATTCTAACATTTAACGTAATTAGATTTGAAACGAATCAATTTTAAAATTAATCAAATTATAACATTTTTTCATTTTACGTAATTTAAATTCAAATAATAACATTTAATGTAATTCAAATCTATGATATTTAATGTAATTGAAATTGAAACAATATTTTAAATTATAATATTTAACATATTTTAATTCGAAATTAGATTTATAATTACAACATTTTATGTAATTAGGTTTCGAACAAATCGATTTCAAAATTAATCAAATTATAACATTTATTCATTTAACGTAATTTAAATTCAAACCATAATATTTAATTTAATTTAAATCCTTAATATTTAACATAATTTTAGGTTAAAACAATATTTCAAATTATAATATTTAACGAATTTCAACTCAAAATTAGATTTATAATTATAATATTTTATTTAATTGAATTTAAAATGAATCGATTTCAAAATTAATTAAATTATAATATTCACATAATTTAAATTCAAATTGAATTCAGAATAATAACATTAATGTAATTGAATTTAAAAAATAATATTTAACATAATTAAAATTAAAATTAAATTAATTTATTTTTAATTTTTAAAAATTATTTGAGAATTTTCGACCCAAAATTGGTGGCAAATTATCTCGACTTGAGGTCAGGTCGAGAATTATCTCAACTTAAAAAATGTCATAAACAAAACACTTTTAAATGTTTCGATTAAATTTAGGTAGGGATCGAAAATTTTCAAACCCAACCCAAATTCGAAAATCCTGCCATAACTTTATGATGCAATAAAGTTCTACAATCTCAACGATATTGGGCGGTGTGGATTTCCCTGTACTTGGTCTAACAAACAGCTAGGGAGCGGGCCAATTGAGGAAAGATTGGATAGATATTTATGCAATGATAAATGGCTAAACTCTTGACATAGCCACAAAGATTATCATCTAGCTGCCACGAGATCAGATCACTGCCATATTTTGCTTGGAGGATGGAAAAAAAGTGAGGATAGATGGAAGGAGCAGAGAGTCCAACCGAGATTCTATTATGAGAATTCCTGGAGTTTACATGAAAGGTGCTTAGAAGTAGTAAGAGAGAAGTGGGGTGAACAGCAGACCTTTGAGTGTAATCCTGTGGCCAGATGTTTGTACAAAGTAGAAAGAACCAAGGAGGGGCTTAAGAGATGGAGTAGTGCTGAATTAGGAAGCAGGACAAGAAGATTAGAAAACTTAATGAGAGAGCTGCAGAAAAGTAAAGATGAGGGAATGCATTATCAGAATAACAGCAAGGTTAGAGAGGTGGAAAAGAAGATAGACATGCTGCTGCAAGAAGAGGAAATTCATTGGAAGCAGAGGTCTAGAATCAGCTGGCTAAAGGAGGGGGATAGAAATACTATGTATTTCCATGTCAGAGCTTGCAGCAGAAGGAAAAGTAATAATAGATACTTCAAGGGATTATTTGAGACAATCAACCCTACAAAGGAGCAAATTACTGCAGCTGTTCAGAGTATCAATATCAAAATTCCCGAGGAAGTGAAAGCTGACCTGGATAAGCCCTTCAGCAGAAAAGAGGTTATTAGAGCAATTTGGCAGTCAGGTCTATCCAAGGCTCCAGGCCCAGATGGAATTCCAGCCAGCTTTTACCAAAGACACTGGGGACAGGTTGCAGAGGACACAGTGAAGGCTTGCTTACACATTCTCAATCAAGGAGGCAGTGTTGAAGGTATTAATCATACACTCATTGCTTTAATTTCTAAGATTAAGCACCCCTAAAAACCATCAGATTTCAGACACATAAGCCTTTGTAATGTCATATATAGATTTATTGCTAAGACTATTGCTAATAGATTGAAGAAAGCTCTCATTTATATCATTTCTCCAAACAAAAGTACATTCATACCTTCTTGATTGATTAGTGATAATGTAATCATAGGATATAAATGTCTACATAAGATTAGGAATAAGAGAAGGGGGGAAAAGGGATTTACAGCCCTAAAGCTAGACATTAGTAAGGCTTACGATAGGGTAGAGTGGAGTTTTTTTTGGGTGAAATTATGAGAAAGTTTGTATTCTCAGAAGAATAGATTAACTTAATTACGAGGTTCATATCTAGTACGTCATTTTTAGCTCTGATCAATGGTGGAGTAAGGGAGAAGTTCAAAGCATTCAGGGGGTTCAAGCAAGGATACCCCATCTCCCCCTATTTGTTTGCGTTGTGTGCAGAAGCCTTATCTTCTCCTTTGAATAAAGCTGAGAGTAAGAAGCTGTTTAAAGGCATCCAGTTCAGTTATAACCTATCCATATCTCATTTACTGTTTGCAGATGACAGCTTGATATACATGAGAGCATCTGTAGGGGATTATAGCAATATTAAAAGAACTTTTGATTGTTCTGTTGCTGCCTCAGGTCAAGTGTTCAATTATGATAAGTCTTCAATTTTCTTTAGCCCTAATGTGTCAAGAAGTATAGCACAATCTACAAAGGACATTCTTCAGCTGAAAGAAGTGTTTGTGCACGAAAAGTATCTTGGCTTGCCATCAATGATTGGAAAGAGCAAGAAGCAATTCTTTAATGAGCTGAGATTGAAACTATCAAGTAAGGTAAAGAATTAGCAGGAGAAAATGTTTTCAAATGGGGGGAAGGAAGTATTAATTCAAGCAGTGGCCCAGGCAGTGCCAATATATGTGATGAGCATATTCAAACTCCCTGGTAGCCTCTGTAGTGAATTCCAAAAGACAGCATCAAGATATTGGTGGGGCTCTAGAGAAACAGTGAGGAAGACTCACTGGTTAAGCTGGAATAAGCTGTGCCAACCAAAATAGAGAGGGGGCTTAGGATTTAGGGACCCAAAGAGCTTCAATCAAGCCTTACTTGCTAAACAAGGCTGAAGATTGATTCATTCTCCCGAGTCCTTAACAGCCAAGGTACTAAGGGCTAGATACTTTAAAAAGGGTGATTTTTTGGAGGCTAAAATAAAAAGTAATCCATCATATGTTTGGAGGAGCCTCTTGTAGGGTAGGGAGCTGCTAAGAAAGAGATCCAGATGGCTTGTGGGTAGAGGTGACAAGATTGAAGTTTATAACAGTAGCTGGATCCCTAGTGCCTCATCATTTAAGCCCATTTCTCCGAAGATGTTGGATGATAAGTGCAAAGTGGAGCAGCTAATTGACAGTGAGAACAGATGTGAGAAAGGTTTATAAGGTAGAGCTTTGTAGAGGATGATGCAGAGCTCATTCTAAGCATTCCACTCCTTGCTGCCAAAGCTGATAATACTCTTTATTGGTTCTATGATAGAAAAGGCAATTGCTCTGTGAAAAGTGGATGCCATATAGCTCAAAGTGAAAAGCTTGCTAAGGAGGCAAAATCTTCAATACTAGGGAAAGCTTGCTGGAAATTGCTATGAGGTTAATCTATTTCCCATAAGGTGAGAATTTTTCTTTGGAGGGTTGTATCAAACATCTTGCTACAACAGCTTCTTTGTTTGCTAGGAAGATAACTGATACCCCCATTTGTCCAAGATGTGAAAAGGAAAAAGAAGATGGCCTTCATGCTCTAGTTCAGTACAGGGAAGCAAAGAAGGTGTGGAAATGTACAAGATTTCTGGAGGTTGTATCTGGAATCATAAATATAGACATTGGGGATTTCTTGCTGCAAACCAGATCAAGTACAACTAAGGAAGAACTTGGTCAAGTGGCAATGACTTTGTGGGCTAGTTGGTAAACCAGATCAAGTACAACTAAAGAAGAACTTGCTCAAGTGGCAATGACTCTGTGGGCTAGTTGGCAGCATAGAAATAACTCTGTGGCTGCTGTAAGCAAGAAGCTTCCGTTAGGTTAGTTAAGAAAGTAGAAAACTACCTCGAGGTCTTCCAAACTGGAGCAAATAATAGGGAGGATCCAACAAGAAGTGTAGAGAATCAGAATGGGCAGGGGGCTTGTACAACCCCTCAAGGATGGTGCAGAATTCAGATGGATGCTGCCGCAGACATAGCAAACAAAAGAGCAGGCTTAGGTGTAGTTTTCCTAGATAGGAGGAATAGACCAATCATGATAGCAATTTCGGCTTGTGAATTTTGGGGGAATGTGGAGATTGCCGAGGTTGAAGCCATCAAATTTGCTCTCATATCTGCACAGAAGCTTGGACCCTAAGGCATAGTGGTGGAATCAAATGCTAAAAATGTGGTGGCTTTGATCAGAGAGGAGTTAAACACAATGACAGAGGCTAGATGGATAATTCAAGATATTAAGGGGTTGGTGAAGACTTGGAGATACTCGTGTATAAATTTCATCCCCAGATCATGTAATTCATTAGCTCATAGGCTAGCTAGATTAGCTGTAAAAAATGTCTGTACTCAATTCTAGAAAGGGAATTTCCTAATCCTAGAACAAAGAAACTTCTTTTCATTTTTTTTTGATTTGATTTTAAAACTAATAATTCAAATTAAAAAGTCAATCATTCAATAATTGAATTTTTTTATTGAAATAATAATAATAATAGTAATAATAATAATAAGAGTGATTCATTTAATTTAATTGAATCACTAAGTTATAAACTTGGGTTTCAGGTCGAGTTAATTTGGGTAAAAAAAAAATTCAAACCTTGCACGGACCCAAAACAAATTAAAATATAACTCACATTTGAAAAAAAGATGGAATTTTTTTGATTCTTTTTAGTTTGAATTTTTTTTAGGCTTTTAGATTTTTTAAAATTCGAATTCAGAATTTGTTTTCACCCCTATTTTGCCGTTTAGCCACACATTTTTTTTATTGTTAAAAAAATAATTTTTCTTTTCCTTTTTTAGAATTTAACAACTTTCTAATATTCCATGACAGCTCATCAAATCCCTCGGAAGAAAAAATGAAAATCAATTTATGGTGCTTATATTATATTTCTAGACTATGAATTTAAGTCTCTGTGATTTTAGATTAAATCTGATTGATAAAAAAGTTAGAAGGCAACTCTGTTAGTATTTTTCTGCGTTAATGGTTAGTGGTCCTTATTGCACTAACTTTCACAATTCATAAATTGCCCATAACTCCTTATAACCCCGTGGTAACCTCCATAACCCTTGGTAAACTCTATATTTAACATTAACTTAATGATGGAAAATGTTAAGTTTGAGAGAGGTTAAGCACCATTATAAAAGAGCTCGAGGGTTTAGAATAACCAGAAAATGTTTTTCAAGCTTGCTGTCTAAGATTTCTACATCAATAGCCAGAAGTTAGAAAATGATTTCTATTATTTCCGTATTTGATTATATGCAATTATAATTTTATACATAATAGATCTTGTTTAAGTTTTAATTGATAAAAAAGCTAGAAGACAACTCAAGATAAGTAATTTCAAATTCTTCTGTAAATTCATTGGTTAGTGTTGGAGATTTGGTATTAATTGTGTGAAAATGACGATGGCATATCATGCCTGAAATCCTATAAGCCACAAGAAGAGTCAGAGAGTGAAGACAGAACGCTAGTGTTGGAAGGAAGTAGGTATTTAATGAGTATGAGAGTGATTGCAAGAAGTTAGCTACCTTCGTACCATTTAATGGGGATGAGAATGGCAATGGTAATGGTAATGGTAATGCTAATGATATGTTCATTTATAGTAGGGGTGGGTATGGAACCGGTCCGGTTCGGTTTGATTTTTTGCGAAATCGAATCGAATCCGGTTTGATTTTTAAAAAAAATAAAAATAAAAACAATTTTTTTAATAAAAAAATTGAATCGAATTGAATCAATTTTTTTTGATTTAATTTTTTCGGTTCAGTCCAATCCGATTTTTTAATTTTTTTATTTATTTATTTTATTTTAAATTATGAGTTTTTCTATTTTTCGGTCAATTTTTTCTTTAAAAAAATCAAATTAATTTTTTGATTAAAAAAACCGGACCCAACCAATCTGTTCAATTCGATTTTTCAATTTTTAATTTTTTTTGTCTACCTTTAATTCACAGGACTAGTAGCTGATCTGAACATCTCTAAGTAGATGTTCCAATGTTAACCAAAGGACACAAACCACAAGATAAAATTGAAAACAAGAGCCTCTTTTGCTCTACCTTTTTCCCTATGCGCCTTCAAATACTTCTTCCACTACATTAATCTAACTTCGCCGCCTAATTGATTCATTTTCTTCTTTGCTAAATCGGAATGAGACAACTAATAAAGAGGATCCCTTTATTTTCATGTAATTTTTCGGGTAAATTTCAACTCGCCCCTACAATCAAAGTGTTTCATAACTCATTACTACACACTCATCGTTAATTGTATTAATTATTTGGATTGTATTCATTATATTAAGCGTTTCGTATAGAGGTGTTTTATTGTGTTTTGAAAATACAATTCAAGTATTTAATTGGGGGCAAGATTTATATCACCATATTTTTGATATAATATTTTATATAATTTTAGAACATTAAATCAATACATATTTAATGATTTAGATACAAATAGATAAGTATAATTAATGCATATTTAAAATTTAATTTAAATAATTAAATATACATTAATCTAACGGTTCAAAAAGTGTGTAAGATATTATGTTAAAAATATAATGTTATAGATCCTATCCTATTTAATAAATATTACTTTCGACTATAGGCTTAAAATTTCTGTTGAGAGAATTAAAAGTAATTTTAAAAAGTTATATATTAAGTATTTCGTTCAATAATTTCAAAATCAATTTCTCCTGTTTAAAATTTGAAAAGTAAACATGTTTTCAAATTTTAATTGTTTTCAAATTTTAATTTAAGAATAAGTTTTTAAATTAAACATGTTTTTATATATATCTCCTCTATAAATTAAACAAATTTAAAAATGCCATATATAATAAAATAAAATAATTAAAATTTAATATTATTTTATTTATTTATCTATGTTGAAGATTAATGAGAGATTTTTATTTAGAGCCAACCTTTCTTTGCGATCAACCTTTTGTCTTAATACTCATTTTGTTAGTAGAAGCATATAATTGCAAGTAAATATAATATCAAAAATATAAGAATCAAATTAATTAAAAATACAACACAACCAATTTACGTGATTCGGCAAAAGCTTACATATACGGTGGATTAAAAGATCACAACTTCTCTTATTAATTTTTCTAGAGATTACAAAAAAAATAAAATAAAGAACTCTCAAATGATTCTATATGACATACCTTCGTTCATATAATAACAATAAACACCCACAATAATTCTACCTTAATGCACACAACACTTAGTATTTACCTAATTCTTTAATCTCTCTTAGAATCTCTCCTTTAATGCTTGATTCCTTTTAATTTAAAGAATTTACAAAGGTTTATATAGTGAGTAAAATGTCATTAGAAACCTTAAACTTAGTTAAAATAAGAGTCCATGCGTTGACGAGTCCGAACACCTTCAAAGAAGTCGAATTTGAGCCAAAAATAAAAATCTCCAAAATTAAGCGTTGCGGTGTTGGAGCTAATGTCTTCGGCATGGCAGCACTACAGTGTCAGCGCCGAGGCGCTGAGGCCTAGTAGTGCTTCTCTACATTTTCGCACTCTTCCTTACTTCCAACTTTCATCTTACTTCTTCGACGTATGCCCGTTGCGTATTAGACTTCTTACTGACTTTTCACTTGGTATTTATTTCAATTCATACCCATATATAATTATTGAATCACCAATACTAACAAACCATTTCTTAATTCAAAATCTTTCCATAAGAAAGCTTATGGATCTATTCACACCAATGATTTATCTGTTGGGATTTGTACTTATGTGCCATCCCTTTTATGTATGAATATTACTTTATATTTATACTATTATCATTTTATTAAATCGCTAATTATATTTAATATATGATATGATGCTTGAAATATTTCAGACATTGTATGATTTGAAATCGTTTAGATCTGGTCTAAATGAGTTTAGATCAGTGCGAAGAATTAGCAATGCTGAGAGTTATAAATACTAAAAGTTAGCACTGATAAGAGTTATCGGGTTATAAGAGTTAGCGAAATCTAAAAGGTTAGAGCCTTATCTGAAATGGAACAAAAACATGAGAATATATTAGTAATGATATAGTTGCAAATAGTTGCAAATGGTGCTAGAAAATATTGTTATGCAAGTATGTTCTCAAATACTATGTTCTTGATCTATCTTCACTGATGCAGGTCTGTTAGTGAAGACTTTATTATATATAAATCAATGTATGTCTATATCTGGATGGTCTAGATGGTTAGTCTTAGTAGAACATAAGTTTAGTGAAAGCTCACATAGAGATACAGGTATTCAGGTAGGACTGAGTATTAAACAGACTTACGAGGACCTCCAATAGATATCCTATATAGCCGTCAATGGATGGTCTTCTTGAGTTGAGTAGTATTCGTGGTCTTTTGACATGAATACCATAGTGAGCTTGTGAGTGATCCACCATACTTTGGTTCCACTTATGTCAGAAACCTTTTATAATCTGACCACTGGGTATGGTCCGATTGTCACGCCCGGGACCCAAAAGATCTGACACACAACATCACTTACATTCATTCAATAATACTTAAACATTCATTTTAAATTCTTTTAGAATTATAGCAATTGAATTATGACTGGGACAATTAGTAAACCGGAGATACGCAAAATTTTCTCAGAGATTAACACTCTACTACGTCACCAGTAGCAACTTTGTTATCGGAAGCCCAGAATATATTCATTGCAAATTCTTACTTAAAATCAATCCATTACTACACTTGGTGAAACTTAAACTAAGTCCAACCACACACAATAAAATAATACATAAGTATTTATTTAATAGGGACAAATCAAATATCTTATCCTACGTGTCCTCAAATGAAACACTTAGTAACCTAACAACTTAGGAAACCCAAGGAATAGCAGAAGCCTTGCCAAATCCGCTAAGCACACATGTACCTTATTTACCTGAAATCACCATAAACTATAATGAGTATAAAACTCAGTAAGCATACTAGTTTTTCATATATCAAATACAAATACATATATGTACACAATGCATATGTATGATATACTGTGATCAATCAAAATCATAATCTTATCAAATCACATGTCATGTAAGCGCTTACACATTCTTTCAAAACATATAATAGGAATACTATTACTCAACTACTACTTAGTAGGACTTACATATCACATATCATATAATGAGCCAAATGTCACTTGTAGGTGACATACCGTATGAGAGGAATAGTACAAGTGAGGTTTTTAAATTACACATTTATAATGCTTATGCCCGAAGGTAAAAGTCAAACCCTCACCCTGATCATCGGTGAGTCCTCTCATATGCACCAATACGCTACCACACGAATGTGATGACTTACTCTTCCTTTAGGTACCAATAGGATCCTCCCTACATACGGAACACATAACATATACCAATTTCGAAGGAAAGGCCATACATAAAGGCTCTACAAATCACATAAAATGCCTACTAAGTCAACAGTGAGTTCAAGTACTCTCAAAACACAAAATATGTCTCATGGACATATTACACTTCAAAAGCTCTCTTTGTTAAACACATTTCACTTTGAAAGCTCACTTTCAAAAACACATGTATGTTATGTATGTCCATGCTCACATTCATAAATACATATCTTCACATTTCATATCAAAATATACTTTGAAATAACATAAACATATTTCTAACCACATTTACAAAATCATACAAAACAATTACTACGTTTATTGTGATTTCAGTAAAAAGTCTAGTATACTTACCTCTTAGCACTTTCAGCTACAAAGCTTAAATCTCCTTAACCTATCAATGGAGATTAATTCTTTCATAAGCCTCACAATTCACACAAATTACTTTAAATAGCTTACAAAATTATACACAATGCATTTATCACATCAAGTTGGTCTAAATACTTGGTTTCTCAAAACCTGTCATTCTGACCACTTACACTTAACAAAATTTTCTAATACATCAAATGATGTCCAATTACTCCAAAATTCAGAATATATCATTCTTGACTCATATATCCTTCCTATATATAAATATTATAACGAAATTTCTACACACCATCGAATCCAAACTACTAACCTGACAGGATCAAGATACTAATTGAACAGTATTCAATCTCCTAATTTTATAAAATCATATACTAACTCAAAAATTATAAAATTACCACAGAAATACTCTTGACATATATCCCAATCCATGATAAATATTTTACTTCAAATTAACTACCAAAAGTGTTTTAAAACTATTTTATTCTCTAGCTTTAAAAATATGTAAATCAAATACTACAATGAGCTGATACACTTTAGAAAATCATAACACTTCAACCACATTGATCTAAATTCTCAATTCCGAGTATATCATATTAGACATATAAAATTATCATATTCCATAAATTCGTAATTTTTGAAGATCATTCAGTAGGACAAAATTGTTTGTCACTGTATCACACTGTTTATATAGGAAATTTCTAGAATTTCAGGGTCATTTTGGTAAATTCACAAAAAATTCAATTTCTGGAATTTTGAATCAATTCAAAGTCTCAGATGATCTTAAACATGTCTAATTTCATATACTTAAAATTAAAAATCAGAATCGAATCACAACAATTTATAAAATTTCTGGATCAAGAGACTATCAAGCAGAAATTCTACAAACTATCTTATAGATCATCATCAATTCTCAAAATATCATACGAAATACACATCAAATCCTCAATTATACATATTTTTAGAAATCAAAACTTAAAGAAATTAACATAATTAATACCAATAAATTGAGAAATAGTTGTGATATACCTCTTAAAATCCCAAAATTCTAATTTCTTCTCCTTCTTCTCTTTCTATCCCCTCTTTTTCTCTCTTCTCTCTCTCTAAAAGAGGTAGCTCGACCAAAATGAGAGAATTAGGGTTTTAAAAGTGTATTTTTATACTAAGTGACTAATTTTTGATATTTATAAATTTACCTTCAAAACTTTCAAAGTATTACAATTTGGTCCTTAAAATAAATATAAAGTCTTGCAATTAAACCCAATACTAATAGTATGTCCTTAACTTATAAAAACACTACTAATAATAATATAAAAATCAAGAATCACCCACATACAAATAAAATATATATATTTATATATATATAAATACATATTCTTACCAGTTGTAGATACTGGTTACTACACCGATGTTCATGGAGCTCATGTACTTAAATATGGGATCCATCAGCTCATTTGGGTGAGTAATATATCATAATACTCTAATATTGTGTTTCAGAAAGTTTTATAGCCATAATCAGTTATACTCGAGAAAAAGAGTTTTATCCTAAGGATAAATAATATCACAAAAGTGTTTACTAATATTATTTATTAAAATACAAATGTAGAGATAAGTTTACGGTCAAGCATATAGAGACTTGATGGTATTGATCTATATCTCCGCACTTCCAGGATATCTGTGATGGAGGGATTATATGAATATGTTATAACCTCAACTTGTATGGTCTAACGCGCCATTTTGTAATATCCGTAACATGTGTGTGGGATATATTCATGGACGTATGGACAAGTTCTATATGATAAATCGGACGTGGACTTAGAAAGTCTCACAATATGAAGTGTACTCGTTGTGCACCAGGACAATATATTTGATTACACAGTTCGGTCTAAGAAATTCCAGCAAACCGAAAATATGTTTCAACGGTTCTTCAAGATGTGTATTTGTCAAGACTTAAATGTTAAGTACTTCACATAATTGATTGACAAGAGTTGTTAACCAATAGAATGTTGACAAATAAAAATATATTGTGCATAATTTTTTTTACCTTGAAATTACCGATTTATCTTGTTAACAAATACAAGTGAGGTAAAAATAATTTTTGAATAATTAATGTAAAATTTATTTATTATTAATATTATAAAAGGATAAATATCAATTACGACAATGATATCATTTACCTAATGAGAGGTCTTGATGTTGGCCATTAATTACTTAAAATAATTAAAGATATTACAACATTAGGTAAAGAAATATTTAGTGACCATTAATAAAATATATTTGATAAGATAATACAATGAAATGACCAACAGTGTTTAATAGTAGGCCACAAAAAGTATTAAAAAATTAAAACAAAAGTTTGAATGAATTGAATTTATTCACAAGATGAAAATATGGAGAGGTAGAGAATAAAGAGTTTTTTTGACTAAGTCATTTTCTAAGTATTCTTGCAATGGATGGTGTAGGAACAAAAAGGAACCAAATACATTCTATACCTCTCATTTCTTATAAATAACAAATACTAATCTATAAAAGTGTTTTAAAAGTTAAAATATTTTGTTGCGGGAAATTTGTGGTTACTATTCTAACTTCACAATCCCACCGGTTTGTAGTTGTGAATTAAAATTGTACAACAATACACTTCAAGGTGAGCTCAAGACTTGAAGATTGAAGTTCTTGAAGAATCAGAAAGCTGCCTTCAATCCGGGTAGGTTTATTTACTTGCAGTTTATTTAAATGATACTTATGAACATATATGAGATATTTTTTTTGATTATGCCATATTGAGTGTAATATGTATGTGATACTTCCGCTGCGTGTATAAATTTTAAAATTATATGTGTCCTCCACACATCACACACCCACTTAATACTATCACCTAAAATTGATTTCAGTTAAGTCATTATCAAGGCTTAACTTATCTTGAGCTTGTGACTTTAATATCTAAAGGTATAAATGCAATGCATTCCCCTTTGACTCTCATCACTTTAATGATTTTATTATAGGTGTTGCCTCGTGGTATGCATTACTTCAACACCCCGTGTTAGGCCAATTTTGGTCATTATTTTAAGCACATAAAGTCCTATTTTGTGCTTTTCACCTTCTATCTTTATAGATCCTTTTACTATTCTCAGTTTTCCTTTTTTACTTTAATTGAATACCTTTCTTTAGTGAGCTTTCCTAGGATATCAAGTTTCTCTTAAGTTTAGGAATGTGCCTTACACAATGTAAATCTTAAGTTTTTTAACTTGCATATTTAGTCTTATGTCACCAACCCCCACGACCATGCAAGTCACGTCATTCTCCATTAGTGCTTTACACCTAATGCCTTTATAGTTGGTGAACAATGATCTTTCATGACATATATGAACACTATACCCAAAATTTAGTATCCAATTGCTAGTGTACTTTTCTTCAAAGGCTACCAAGGAGTCTATAACTTCGATGTCATCTTCACGATTCACTTTTGCAGTACCTCCATCTATTCATTTTATTTTAGGACAATCCCTCACAAAGTGTCATTCTTTGTTACAAAGAAAATACTTCTTTGATCTCTTCCTCAATTGATTGTTCTTCTTTCCTTTTGCAACTAAACTTGTTACATTGTCAGTTTTAGATCTCTTCCTCAATTATTTTGAATTCAATAATGTATTGCAATCATTCATCGTAAGAGTTTCCCTACCATACAATAACGTACCCATAAAGTTCTCATAACTTAACGGTAACAAGCTTAACATGATGATGACCTTATCTTAATATTCTATCTTGATGTCTAGAGTATTAAGACTTATGATGATCTTATTGAAAGTGTCAATGTAATCTATTAATGAAGACCCCTTAAATATAGATAGCTGGTGCAACTTCTTCTTTACATGCAAACGATATGCTAAAGACTTCTTTATGTATAGGATGTCAATTTTTTTCTAAAGACCTAATGCTGTCTCTTCTCCATCCACCTCTATTAAGACCTCGTCACTCAACACTAGTATTATGGTGCCGTGGGTTCTCTTTTGAGTTGTATTCTAATCTATCTCCCTAAGTTTAATAGGTTTTTTTCTCTTTGTTAGTAGTTGTTCGAATTTCCTCCAAGGCTGAGTTTAACCATTTTTGAGTAGTAAAGCCTTAACATTTTTTTTTCATAGATTGAAGTCATTTATCATACTGAACTTCTCTATATCTTATTTGAAAATTGCCATAGTTTAAATACCCTTAAGTGTATTACCTAACCAGACTCTGATTCCAGTTTGTTAGAGATTGGAGGGAGGATTTAGGTTTAACGCCAACCTCTTCTTAAGATCAGTCTTTCGGTCTAATACTCATTTTGTTAATGGAAGTGTATAATTGCAAGTAAATATAATATCAAGAATATAATAACCAGATCAATAAAAAATACAATACAACTAATATACGTGATACAACAAAAGTCTACATCAATAGTGAATTAAGAGATTGTAACCTCTCTTGTTAACTATTCTAGAGATTATAAAGAAAAACAAATAAAAACTCTCAAAGAAATCTATATAGCGTACTTTCATTCACATAAAACTAATAAATGCCTATAATTGTTCCACCTTAATGTACACAAATACTTAGTGTCTACTTAGTTCTTTAATCTCTCTTAGAATATCTCCTTTAATACTTGATTCTTTTTAATCTAAAGGGTTTACAAGGTTTATATAATGAATAAAACGTCCATAAAAATTTTAAACCTAATTGGAATAAGAGTCAATGTGCTAAGAAGTTCAAAACCCCCTTTAAAAAAGTCGAATCCGAACAAAAAAATAAAAGTCCTTGAAATTGAGCATCGCGGTGTTGGCGCACCTCCATTCCAATGCTAGCGTCAAGGCGCTAGAGATTGGCATTGCCGACGCCGAGGCGCTGAAGCCTGATAGTGCCTTCTTGCGTTTTTTCAATTCTTCATTGTTTTTAACTTTCCGTCTTACTTCTTCAAAAGAAATGAAATGTCGTTTAGTCTTAGAACGTAAGGGGCTTAGTTGTGGGCGGCAGCTGGCATCTTATCTCTTTGTTCATTCATAAGACTGGTAGCCGAACAAATTTAATTAACCAAAATAGACTAGCTAAGCTGATGTTGATCTGATCTTATCTCACGACTCTGTATTACAGTAACTAATACGATCTCCCCCATTAAGTAAAGGACATAACATCAAATTGAAGGCCATGATTATTGGATTAGACGCCTCTTCTGCTTCTGCTACTGCTTCTGCTTTTCCTTTCCAAGTGCATGTTCAAATGTTGGTTAACTACATTAATGCAAGTTAATCTGTACCTAGTCACAAGTGCTAGAAACAATGACAGGATATTTTATTCATCGTTGTTGATGATCGGCGACCAAGTCGCATTGTCTTTAATGACTATTTGAATTTCGATATGCAATCACACAACCACTACCAAATTTTATATGGCATTATAGCTATTTGTTCAACTGTTGTAAGAATACGCTTTCAATATAACAATGTGATAGCAATTCAAAGAATTTTTTTTTGGCAACTAAATGAATTCTTCTGGTGATAATAATTGAAGGCTATTTGTATAGTAAATTATCTCCGGACAAAATGGTGAAATTATTATAAAAATGTACTTTCAAATACAATAACTTTTGAAATGTGTTGATCTCGTTCCATTGCTTTGAGCCTGGATAACGGTAGATTGAGAAAAATTTATCATTATTTTTATGTGAAATTTTACAAACACTATATTTTTTTTTAATGATTTAAGAAACATTTAATTATCCCTTTTAAGACTAGTAATTCTTATATAAAAAAAGTGATCAGTATTTTGTAGCAGAGAGAAAATGGTATTAAAAAAAGAAATGTTTTTTTTTTTTGGATTTCATTTTAGAGTCCAATTTATTATAAAAGTTCAAAAATACTCATAAATGGGTATAAAAAGAGTTGTGCTTATTATATTAAGACTCTTTAGGAAAGTCCAAAGGAAATAAGTAAATCTTAATTAGAGACATCATGTAATATCTTAATTTAACTCAGATTCTATAACCTATACTTCTACTATCTATAAATAAGAGATAAAATTATAAAAGAGGCATCAGCTTCTTTTTTATCAATGCATTGACATCAATCAATAATCAACATTATCCATATGTTAGAGGGGCAACATGTTTACTATTTCTCTGGGGTGCTACTTCTTTGCTATTTCTCTAGGGTGTTATTTTTTTGATTTTGTAAAGGTTTTGTCTCCATTTATTTATTTCTTTGCTATTTTTTTGAGGTATTATTTCTTTGATCTTGTAAAGGTTTGTTCTCCATACATCTCTGCTATAAAATCATCATTCAATAGTATCAAAAGGCTCATGCATTTATTTATTTCTCTAGAGTTTTATTTATTTGATCTTGTAAAAGTCCTATTTTCCGTACAATTATCATTTAATAATGCTAAATAAGTGAGCTTATCAAGTTTGAAAAAGTGAAGGTAAGGTCACATTAAGCCGAACCACTATAAATATTATATCTTGCTATGTTTTTATTTTATTTTTATTAATTTCGATCTTATTTTAAAAAAAAATTAAATTCAACTCGTTGATTTGAATACTAATAAAATTTTTCGATCACTAGAAATTATTAGTTATATCTACAATTATAGAAAATAAATGATGAATAGAAAGTTTTACAGGGAGAAAATTAATAATATCCCATGTTGATTTGTTTGTCGGGGGTTTAAATGCTCTAATGATCACTTTTTAATATATTTATATTTGTAACAAATTTATAAATAAATATTATTATTCAATAAATAATTTATTAAATAAACTGTGGCCACAGATTCTAATGATCAAGTATCGCAAACATCTTAAGTGAACATTAATTATTATATTCCATCTTACAAATATATGTTCCTACGACCCATGAAATTATATCTCCAAGCTATCAAAGTTTTGACCGTTTATATAGATCTCATTCCGTGATAACTCAAAAGATACAACTCGTAAGTTCATTACCTGCTCAAGATTAAGATTAATCAAGCTTATTAAAGTTTTTGTGAATTAAGATCTACGACATTTAGTTAATAAGATCAAAATTCACAGTAGTCCTATTTAATGTATCATATACACTAGTTTTTCTACTTGAAGTCTCTACTTCGATGATTAAGGTAAATCATCCACTATAAGAAGAAGAAAAAACTACAACCTTACATAATGAAATGCCATTTTTATTAATGGTTATGAACATGATTTAATTTATAAAGAACTTATAATTTATACCCCCTGTATTAGCATCATATATCTAATACATAAATTACATACTTTATAAATATGAGCTCATTAATGTATGATTAATTATATGTATGAATAAACTTTATTTAATATAATAAAAATATTATTATACATACTTTAAGGGCATAAAATAACATAAAATGTTTAATAATTCAGTCTCAGAATATAGTTTTGGAATGATTAATTTCCTGTTAATGAACAAATTAATTCAAAAAGTATGCAGTTTAATTATCTAACAAAAAAAAAAAAAATTATCTAACTAAATAATGGGTTGGTTCAGCTAGAACTATTAGACTGGTAGCTGAACATCTTTACTAGTTGATGAATCGATGATCATCTTAACCAGTCAGTGTTGATGTTGCCAGGGCAAGAATAAAGCCATGAACTGTCCATATATTGGCTGACATAAGATGAACCCACATAGCTATACGACACTAAACAGTTGATTAGATTTGTACATTATTTACCAAATTAACAAGAAAATTTAACATGAAATTGAAGATAAGAAGTTGGTTAGACTCTTCTTTCTATTTTTTAGCTTTTCATATAGAAGTTGAAATGATGTTTGACTATCAATCCCATACAGAAATGCATCTGGACAAGAGAAGAGCCCATTTGATTAGCTTATATTTATCTGAATCTGGTTGATGAATTTTCTTGTTTGCCAACTAACATTCGTTTGTTCATTATGTCAATTGCTCTCGAATCAAATTCATGGGTTATTTTCATTTCATGCACCCATTGACCAAACACGTTTCCATCTTCAATTTTGAAGCATTCTTTGAATGAGAATTTAAAAATTAAAAAGACAAGCCAAAAAAGGTAGACAAGTAAGGGGCGATCATTAGTTTACTAACAATGTCAAATGTTAAAATTAGCACGTCTTTTATGTCAGTTGCCAAAAAAAACTGTGTAAGTATGATGAAAGCTGAAAGGAGAGGACATAGTAGGATAGATATACAAGCATGCAGCTAATGCTATATCCCTTTACTTTATGGGACCAAAATGTATGAACGAATTACTAAAGAAAGTTCCTCTTGTTTGGAAAGAAATAGAATTTGCCATACTTAACAAGTACGTATCAATTATCTATTTCCCATTGGTTTATATTCTAATTGCAACATTCAAAGCAACTATTTATAGTATAAAACTTTGAAGATATAATATTATTCGTAAAAGTTAGGCATTTTAAATTATATTCTAAATTATATTTTAAAAAAGGATGTATAAAAAAATTATTAAGTGTAATAAATAATTTTAAAATTTATACTATTTTACCGTTTAATAATTATTTAACACATCAATTTTTTTATATACAATTTAAAATACTTAGTATTACTTTAATATTAATATGTACTTGTGTAAATAGTTTTGAGATTAAGAATTTACAACATATTTACCTTCACTTTAATAGAGATTTCAAGTTTAAATTTTCTCCCGTGTCAAAAAAAAAAAATTATTATTTCGAAAAAGAAGAAAAGTTAATTTTATGAAAAATCAATTCAATCCTTCACGCTTGGATTAGAGAAGGCGGCCATCTTTCGAAGAGTGGAAGCGAAACCACTCTATCTTTAGGGCACCATTTTAATTTTTACGTAGAAGCAACCTTCTTTCTGTTCACAAACTTTATGCAAATTGCCAAACCCCACATCGTCATATATTTGTTTTAAAATTTCTCTATAAATACTTCGCAAAGTTTGTAGCAAATGACCCAGAAAAATAGAAACACAACCATACTTTCACAAACTGACGACTCACAGGCCAAACTCCAAAGCATACACACAATTTCTTTTTCTTGTAAATGGCCAAAACTAGCTCTTCTTCCTCCAACTCCAAAGACAATTCCATGTCAGGCAAAACATTATCAGGAATTGGCAACCTCATCAGGGTTCTTCCCACAGGAACAGTCTTTGTGTTTCAGTTCCTTAACCCTGTCGTGACCAACAATGGCAAATGTAGCACCGTCAACAAGTACTTGACAAGCTTTCTGATCGGTCTTTGTGGCTTGTCTTGCGGGTTCTCTTGCTTTACTGACAGCTACAAAGGCAGCGATGGAGTGATTCACTATGGAATCGTAACCCTAAAGGGCCTTTGGCCTTCTTCCGGTTCGGGATCATCAGCGGACTTGTCGAATTATAAGCTGCGAGTTGGTGACTTTGTTCATTGTTTCTTTTCGATGATTGTGTTTGCGGTGGTCTCACTTTTGGACCCCAACACAGTCCAGTGCGTTTATCCATCATTTGAGTCGACTCAGAAGGTTTTGTTAATGGTGTTGCCTCCAGTTATTGGTGCAATTTCTGGTTCTGTGTTCATGGTATTCCCTAACAAGCGCCATGGAATTGGGTACCCTTCAGGTGACGACTCGTCATCGAATGAGTCTTAGTAAATACTGAGCCATGTTGGTGATTTTCCGAGAAAAAATGTCTTCATTCGTATCTCTCTTCCTCAAAAAGTTTGTGTGATTTTTCTTCTTCCTTTATTTTTATTACGCGAAAGTTTGTATGATTAAGTCAAACGGAATGTCATTCGCCATATTTCTCCTTGATTATGTACTGATTTATTGTTGTGCATTAATTTCTCCTTAATTTATTAGTTCAAAACTGTTCAAGGTTGTATAAGCTAAAGAGAGATTCAAATGTTTATCAAGTTACAAATTAATTATTTCTTTCTTCAGCCAATATATACTCGCAGCTGTTAATTTTGAAACTATCAATCCTGCAATAGTAGTCAATGATATTTAGAATGATCTGAATATCATTAAAAAAAATTGTTTACAACTTGGATTGCCGTCAACAGTAGGAAACTAATTAAGCACATAATATTCAAGAAAGTCTTTTGAGTACAAATATTGCCCTCTTCTCTAAAAATGGGTAAATTAACTTTCTTTGTGGATCTTGCATCTCAGTAACAAACTCTGCATCATAATTATTCTCCTTAACTTTTTTCTCTCAATTAAATCCGATTAGGCAGTCTCAAGAGCTATAATGGCGCTTTGATCTTCCTCGACAAATTTGGCATGCAAGTGTTTGTTGAAGCCTATTTTTTAAAATTATAATCTTCAATAATAGCGATTCATCCTTAACTAAAGCAATATAAAAATTGTAAGAAAGATAAAAAAAAATTATATTTCATTATATTTGATTAGTACCGAATGAGCTTTTATATAATCTTTATGCTAATGCAAAATAGGAAAACAAAATATATACGAATTAATTACAATGTATATATAGCAAAAGACGGGTTGTCTGACAACTATATAGTTAACTGATAACTATATCATTAATATCCGTCATCATTTAAGATGATGTAGTAGAAACAACATTGAGTTTGAATACTAGATTTTAGGAATGGCCAAAAAGTAAAGACTTGGTGAAGATATAAGTAAGTTAATCATTAAAAGAAAAGAGTGAAGAGTAATCGTTCCTTGAGAAACATGTTGCCAAACAAAGTGACAATTTGTCTTAATGTGCTTAGTTGCTTATGAATGACATCGTTGTGAGCTATTTGAATAGTATTCTAATTGTCATAATAAAGAGATGTGGCTCCAAAGTGAGAAATACCTAAAACTTTAATAACCTATTAGAACCAAATAATCTTTTGGGTAGTATCAGTAAGAGCACAATGCTCAATCTCAATACTAAAATGTGCAGTAATTGTTTATTTTTTTATTCTTCCATAAAAAAAGAGAATCTCTCAAGAAAATATAAAACTCAATAGTTGAACGTTGAACTATAAGATCAGCAACCTAATCAACGTCATCATAGGCTTGTAATACAAGAGGAGAGTGAGTTGAGATATAGAGACCCTGAAAACGAGTACGCTTGAGATAATGTAGAATATGGAGGACTCTGACATAATGAGAACTACAAGGAGTAGCTATGAATTAACTAGCAACATGAACAATATAGACAATATCCAAATGAGTGACAATGAGATATACTAATCTATCAATCAACTGATAATAAAAAGCGACATCACTGATAAAAGTTCCATCAGAAAATTTAAGTTTGACATTAGGTTCTAGAGGAGTAGAGATAGTCTTATTGTTTTTTAAGCCAACTCTAGTAAAAAGATTTGATGCATATTTAACTTGTGAAAGATAATATCCAATAGAATCAAAGAGTACTTTAAGATAAAAAAAAAGCTGAGAGTGTTAAGGTCTTTAATTTCAAAGTGTTGTTGAAGAAAATCTTTGAGAGTAGAAATACTAATAAGATTATTATATGTGATAATCATGTCATCCACATAAATAAGTAGTAGAACACAACGATGATTTGTCTTAGGGATAAAGAGAGCTTAGTCACAGGGATTGAACTAAAACCCATATTGTAGAATAATGCCACTAAATTTTGTAATCAAGCAAGTTTGTATACCTTACTTGAGGGACGTAAATTACTAAGAGGAGGTTTTATATATACTTTTTTTTTAGCAAGATCTCCACTAAGAAAAACATTATTCTTGTTCATCTAGAATAATGTATAACCATGAACTGTAACAACGACTAGCAAACTCCGAACAGAAGTAAGCTATACAATTAGAGCGAAAATTTCTTTATAATCAATTATATACTCTTGAGTAAGCCTTTTGTAATGAGACAAATTTTATATCTCTTAATGAACCAATCAAACTTGGTCTTGATCTTATATACTTATTTGTAGCTAATTACAATTTTATTAGGTAGAAGGGTAATAAAATCTCAAGTGTATGACTTTTTAAGAGCATGCAACTCTTCTGTCATTACTTGCTATCAAATAGGAATAATACTTTTCTTGAAATAAGACTAAGGCTCATATAAGAAAAGAATATTAGAAAAACAATGATAATCATCAAGTTTAACATGAAACTCATTTACTCGAGTAAAGCGATGAGAAAGAAGTGTAAAGAAAGATTCAAAGGTGTCTAAAACAGATCCTTTAAGCGAGGTAGACAGCTCAAGAGCAGGCATCATTTTAGTAAGCTTACTTATATGAAACTCAGAATAAGTATCTGTGTATGAAGTATCAGGATATAAATTAATAGTATTATTTATAAAAAAATTATGGAACAGAATGAGACACAAAATAAAAGTTTAATGCAGAAAAAATATATTCTATGCTTGAGAAACATTACACGATGAGAGATGCAGAGATATTTAGATATAGGATCCATACACCTATAATATTTATGTTCTATCCCGTATCTTAAGAAGTAACATAACTGAAACATGGCTTGAGTTTGGTGTGTTCATATTTTTGAAGTAGGACAAAGTAGACTCAACTAAATACCTTGAGGAGATTATAATTAAGTGGCATTCCATAAAGACGTTTATAAGGTGACTTGTTCTTGATAATAGGAGAAAGAATACGGTTGATGGTAAAAACAACCATTATGACAACTTCTCTCCAAAAATTTTTAAAACAGAAGGCAGTGATAAAAAGAGCATGAAATATTTTTAAAATATATGTGTTTATGTTCAGATCTCTTATTTTACTAAGATGCACCAGGATAAGATATTTGACAAATAGTATATATTTTTGCAGAAAATTTAAAAAGTCAGAATCTATATATTTTATGGCATTATCAGTACGAAAAATCTTAATTGGACAAGAGAATTGTAGTTAACTATTTAGAAAAAAACATGATAAATTTTGGTAATTTTTAATTGTTGTTTCATAAAAAAAATAACCATGTATATCGAGAATAGTCATTAATGAAAATAACAAAATATTTAGATCCTTTATAGTGGCGTTGGGAGAGGGAGCCTATATATCAAAATGTATAATATCAATAGAAGCATGAGAAACGACAGTACTATTATTAAAAAGTAAAACTAGTTATTTTACTAAAGGACAAATTAAACAATCATCTTTATTTTTATAAACAACTACTAAACGACCATTATACACTAGAGAACGTATGTGATGAACTAACACAGGACCTAAATAAGAATGTTAAAGATATAATGAATACACTAGAGAGGTGGGTGCTGCAGACGAAGAGCATAAAGAAGATGAATGTAAAGAGATGAGCTCATACAGACGGCTAATCTTATGACTTCTCTCAAGTGCCTAATCTATCTTCGGATCCTATACACAACAACCAAAAGTAGTAAGCAAGATGTTAAGACTAAATTTGTATAGTTTATTGGCAAATAAAAGATTTAGTATGATTTTGGGAATTGTGAATGTATTAGATAATGAGAGATTGGAGAGAGACACTTGACAAATATGATTAGTATTCATTAAAAAGCATTGGCAGTTTGAATAAAGGATAAACAAGAAGCAAAATATTTAGAAGAGAAAATAATATGATCAAAAGTTATGTGATTGCAATATGCAAAATCAAAATACTAAGAAGAATTACCTGAAACAATAGAGAAATGTTTACCAGAGTTCGAAGGGAGTTGGCAGAGTAAAAACTCAAGATTATTGGCTAAGTTGAAAGAGGAGCTTGCACCATTCTAGGCAGCGATAATAGCTGAAAGTTGTAGGAGTCTTATAAAGGTAGCACATTGAGATTATTTTTCTTTGTTAGGACAATCCTTTTCATAATGACCAGGTCCAAGCTCTCAACATAATTTTCATTTACACATTCAGAAACTGAGAACTAAATGACCAAATAAGCGACAATAGCAACATGTCTTAGAAGGAGCAAAATCGACAGACTTGTATGGAGAAGTAGCAAGAACTGTGTTTGTTTTGATTGGTTGGAGAGTAGCCAACCATGTTTCTTCAGAGATAAAATCATCAGTAACTTGATCCAGAGTAAGTAATGTCCTTTGATGAAGTAAAGAAGCATAAGTAACCTAATTTTTTTATTAAACTGTGAGAAATTGAATTAGATGTTGATGATCTTAGTATAAAATAAAAGCTTGAACATTGTCATCATTCTTCCAAATTGATTTTAAAAGAGCCAAGTGATCTCAAATAAATTGCATTTGAGAATAAAAATTTATGATGAACTGCCTTGGTTTTTATAGAGTTGATATAAATTATACAATAGCTGATACTGATAAGAGAGATCAGTAGCAGTGTAATGATGTACGAGAAAGTCTTATAGTGATTAGTAGTGTTAAATCAGCCAAAATGAAGACTGCTAAATGATGTAGATGTATTACAATATCATGTAATAATCTAGTGATTTTTGCTTTCTTAATCTTCCAATCGGTTTTTTGAAAGGAAACCTCTCTATTTCTCACATCAACTAATAGAAACAGTTCTCACTTCTATAAATATTTGCTTAAAAAATTGGAAAATTTTCGAAATTGACCCATTTTATTTATTATTATATTATTTTGATTAAAATCAATTTTTTTTATATTTTATTAATCAAATATACAAAGTTTTCTCATTTTTCCCTTATTACACATTCACTTTGAATTTTTGTTGTTGCTCAACAGCAAGGCGTCACCCGGTAATATTTTAAAATTTATTATTTTATTTTATTTATTTTTTTTAAAATTTTATTTAATTAATTATTTAAAATTTAAGAAATGTGTCACTTTTTCATTTATTGGAAACAACATTATATCATTTTGAGATTCTTTTGTTTTTCTTTTTTTCAAAATTATAAAATAAAGAAAAAATTTACAAAAGAGTACAAAAATAAAATTGAAAGAAAAAATAAATTTTTTATGTAAATTAAAATAAATAAATTATTTGAAAACTATAATTTAAATATAAATAAATAATTGTTTTTTAAAAATTTACACAATGCACATGCACTGCACAAAACAAGCAATGCGCGCACACTACATGTTCTGTACAGTGCGCACTACACATTTTGTTCAATTTTTTATATTTATTAACTTGTTTACTTTTTTATTTAATTTTATAATGTGTTTTTAAAAAAATTTAAAAAATCACATGATAATTAATTAAATATAATATAAAAATAAAAAATTCAAATTAATAAAAATAAAATTATTGATTAATTTAAAAAACTAAAATTTAAAAAAATTAATTTTTTTAATGTAAATTACACAAACAAAAGTAAAAATAATATATATATATTTAATTATTAAAAAATAAAAAATGTGACTATTGTAAAATACTTTTAATATTAAATTTTTTTGCTAATACTGAAAATTTCTCGAAAAAATTTGTTGCGAAATCAATAAATCAAGATAAAAATCCATTCTTAATCCTCATCTCCAAAAAAGAAATAATACCCAAATGGATAAAGTATTCACACAATTTGCAGATCTTATCAAGCACATTCCAACTGAAACAGTCTTTGTGTTTCTGTTCATCAACCCTGTCTTAACAAACCAGGGCAATTGCCAAACTACACACAAGTACTTAACAAGCTTTCTGCTATTCTTCTGTGGCTCTTTTTGCTTGCTTTCTTGCTTCATTGACAGTTACAAAGGCTCTGATGGCAACATACACTATGGAATTGTGACTATCATAGGGCTTTGCCCGCATAAAAACTCAGCATCCGTGAACTTTCTGTATAAGAAGTTGAGGGTTTTAGACTTTTTTTCATGCATTCTTTGTATAAATTACAACACCAAATCCAAGATTAAGTCTAAATTTTATAAACTTAATTTTTGAAATTTCTAAATTAGATAAGATATTTTGGAGTTAATAATTAAGGAGATAAGTATTATAAACTTATGTGATTACTAAATTTTTATAATATTTTATTTTCATGGTTTTGGTTTATTGAAACTAAGTATAAATACTCTCCTTCCTCATTTGATTTTGCAAGCTAGTAAATTAAGAATAAAGAGTTGATCAAGTATTTAATCAATTGTTGAGACTTTAAAGTGTTAGAGAGTTGAGCAAATAATAAGCTCAACAAAGAGTGTGTGAGTGTTGTATTATAAGTGAGAAAGAGTGAGAGTTTCTAAATTTTGTATTGCAAGTTTTGAGTTTGTTGTATTAATAAAAGTGTTCCATTTGTGCTCCATTATGCTCAACAATTGATATAAGAGCCAACTTGTTCGGGGCATAGAACAATAGTCGAAGTACTATTCATACATTTATTATTCAAATATATGATATCAATATCAGAGTCTGGTGTAATTGTATGAATGGTGTATGTTTAGGAAAATTTCGTCAAAAGGGTTAATATTATCTATAGAGACAAGATTTTAAATGGGACTGTTGTGATCTCTTTAGTCTTTCCTGGTGTACAATTCACATAAACAAACATGTAAGCACTGTTACTATGGTGTTAGTGGAAGCGCTGTTAGGACTAACAACGGGATGGTCAGAGATTGACCTTAGTAGAGTTTTATTTGAGTTGTGAAGAGTTTAAAACTCTATAAGCTTGCATTTTGAGATCAAGCTTGTCTAGCATTATTGAAGTCTTACAGGCACAATGGAAAACCTTTAAGTAGTTGAAGGAATTAAGAAGCACAACAACCAAAATTACAATACATGGGCGACGTTAATAGAGTCTTACCTTCAAGGCCAAGATCTTTGGGAGGTTGTTGGTGAAAATGAAGTGAAGCAGCCAATAGACGAATCCACTTTAAAGAAGTAGAAGGTAAAAACTGATAAGGTTATGTTCGCCATTAAGACCACAGTTGAAGAAGAAATGTTAGAGCATATAAAGAAGGCCAAGATGTCAAATGAAGCATGGAACACTTTTGTTTTACTCTTCTCAAAGAAAAACAACATGCGACTATAGCTTCTAGAGAATGAACTATTGTCAATTGCACAACGCAACGTGACGATCAACTAATACTTCACAAAGGTAAAGTTCTTGTGCCATGAAATATTTGAGTTAGATCCTGCCCTGCTATTGCTGAAATTAGGATGAAAAGAATTATCATCCATGGTTTGAGGTCTGAGTATAAAATTTTTGTTACTGTTGTACAAGGCTGGCCAACCCAACCATCTCTCATTGAATTTAAAAATTTTCTTGCTGATCAAGAAGCGATTGCCAAGCAAATCGGTAGAGTCTCATTAAAAGGCGATGAAGAAGCACTCTACATCGATAAAAGGAAAGGTCGATTTAAACGACGTACTGGTGGAGGATCTAAAAGAGATGATGATAAGATAAAGAGTCATCATCAAGAAGGCAGCTCACAGACAGTGAGATTATAAAGGACTCGCGACAATGGTAGTCAGTCTAATCAAAAGAAAATATTTGAAGAAAAATGCTACAATTATGAAAAAATAGGACACATGACAAAAGATTGTTGCTCTAAAAAAAGGTCTGCTAAGGGTAATGCTGCCACATCAAACTCAGAAAGAAAAAATGAAGATGAGTGGGATGCTGAAGCGTCTGCCGCTATAGAGAAAAAAGGCCTATCACTCTCAGTGATAATGCTTGAACGGATTGCCTATGGAAATGATTGGATCGTTGACTCAAGATGTTCAAATCATATGACTGGTGATAAAGAAAAGCTGCAAGATATGACTAAATACAAAAGAAGTCGTATGGTAGTGACAACTAACAACTCAAGATTGCTTATAACTAATATCAGTAACACAGTTCTTGCACCTTGTTATAATCCTAACAAGGTAACACTTTAAGATGTTTATCATGTCCCTGGAATGAAAAAGAATCTATTGTTAATATCACAGCTAACATCTTTTGGACATTATGTCTTGTTCGGTCCATAAGATGTTAATGTGTACCAAGATTTAAAAATTACGGGAACACCAACAATGGAATGACGATGACTAAAGTCAATCTATGTACTATCAGCAGAGTCAACTTATATAGATAAAACTCGAAAGAATGAGAAAGTAGATTTGTGGTATGCACGATTAGGATATGTAACTTATCATAAGTTAAAAGTTATGATGAATAAAGAAATGCTTAAGGGTCTACCTCAACTTGATGTGAGAATGGATACAGTATGTACGAAATGTCAGTATGACAAGGTACATCAACTACTATATGAGGAGTCAAAGTTTAGAGCTAAGAAGCCAGGAGAGTTGGTTCACTCTAATGTATTTGGAGCTGTCAAGCAGCCATCAATTAGTAGCATGTGGTACATGGTGGCATTTATTGATGACTTCTTGAGGTATGTATGGATTTTCTTTATGAAGGAAAAATCATATACTTTTTTGAAGTTTAAGAAATTTAGAGAAACAATGAAGGAGAAGTCGGAAGGAAGATTCATTGTCTCTGCATAGATAACGGAGGAGAATATACCTCTGATGAGTTCTTACAATATCTTTGAGAAAATAAGATATGATATCAATTTACATGTGCCAACATGCCACAACAAAATGGTGTTGCAGAAAGAAAGAATCGTCATCTTACAGAGATTTGTAGAAGTATGTTGCATGTAAAAAATGTACCAGGAAAATTTTGGGCCGAAGGAATTAAGACTGCAGCCTACGTGATTAATAGGCTTTCTCAACCAAAGTTAGGGTTCATATCACCTTTTGAGAAGTTGTGCGATGTGAAACCTACAATGAGTTATTTTTGAATATTTGATTGTATATGCTATGTGTTTGTGCCAAGTTACCTGAGAAATAAATTCGAAAAAAATGCAATCATGTGTCTTTGTTGGATATGATAACCAACGTAAATGATGTAAATGTTGTGACTCTACTAGTGGACAGTGCTACATATCAAGGAATGTGATGTTTGATGAAGCATCTTCATAGTGGTCACCACAAAAAGAGGAGCTTCCAGATTTAAAAGAAATAGAAGAACGACTACAACAAAAGACAGATGAGCAAATTGTTGAAATTTGACCGAGCCAAGAAGAACTTAATGATGGAAGCAGTGATGACAACACCAAGCAAGAGACAACTCAAAATCCTTGACAAACTGGCATCTATCAACAACCAACAACGGAGGCCAAATATGAAGGAGCAGAACTTGCAACCCTTCAATCCCATCCTAGAAGGTCAATAAGAATATGAAAACATAATCCCAAATATGCTAATGCAGCTGTAGTGAAAGAGAAAAATGTTAAAAAGCCTGAGACTTTTGAAGAAGCGTCATAAAACACTAAATGGATTATAGCTATGAAAGAAGAAATCATAGCGTTAGAGTATAATCAAACCTGAGATTTAGTGCTAAAGCTAAAGGATATAAAACCTATATCTTGTAAGTGGGTTTATAAGATCAAAAGACGTCTTGATGGATCGGTGGAGAGGTATAAAGCTCGGTTGGTAGCTCGAGAATTTTCTTAACAGTATGGACTAGACTCTGATGAAACATTTAGCCCAGTAGCCAAGATCACCACAGTACGAGTTTTACTTGCATGGACAACTAGCAAAGGTTGGATATTGTGGCAAATGGACGTAAAGAATATTTTTCTACATGGAGAGTTAGATCGAGAGATCTACATGATTCAACCAATGGAATTTGAAAGCAAATTTTATCCTGATTATGTGTGTAAATTGAAAAAGGTATTGTATGGATTAAAGTAAGCTCCAAGGGCACGGTATGGTAAAATTGGAAAATTTCTAACACATGGTAGTTACTCTCTAGCACCAGCTGATTCTAGCATATTCGTCAAAGCTAATGAAAAGAAATTTGCAATTGTACTGGTATATGTGGATGACTTAATTATCATTGGAGATGATGAAGAAGAGATTCGTCGAATAAGAGAGAATTTGGCAGTTCGCTTCCAAATGAAAGAGTTTAGACAACTTAAGTATTTTCTTGGGCTTGAAGTCACTTGAACAGTAGAAGAGATTTTTCTAGGATAACAAAAATATGCCAAAGATTTGTTGCAGAAGTTTGGGATGCTAGAATGCAAGCCTATCTCAACACCGCTAGAAGCCAATGCCAAGTTGTGCAGTCATGAAGGAAATGATTTAAAAGATGAAACTATGTATTGGCAACGGGTAGAAAATCTCATATATTTGACATTGACTCTACCAGACATTTTTTATACAGTTGAAGTAATAAGTCGATACATGCAAAATCCTAAAAAATCTCACTTAAAAGCAGTTCGACAGATATTAAAATATGTAAGAGGCATAATTGACTATGGTTTCTTTTATAAAAAAGACTAAGATTGTAAAATAGTTGGCTATTGTGATGCTGACTATGTTGGAGATCATGACACACGACGTTCGACCACTCAGTATTTTTTAAAGATTGGTTCAAGAACAATCTCTTGGTGCTGTAAAAGACAACCGACTATATCATTGTCAACTACTAAAGCTAAGTTTAGAGCAGCAACAATGACAACTCAAGAAAGTACATGGTTGATGAAGAATTTATATCAGTCAAGATATTATAAAGTGTCAATATATTGTGATAATTGGTCAACAATCTGTTTGGCAGAAAATTCAATTTTTCATGCAAAAAGAAAGCATGTGGAGATGCATTATCACTTTATCCAAGAGAAAGTTCTGTAAGAAGAAATTGAGTTACTGTATGTTAAGACCGAAGATTAAGTGGCTGATTTGTTCACCAAAAATTTGCGTGTTAATAAATTCGAAAAGTTTCGAAGATAACTCAACGTGGTTAAAAGAACGGAAGTTGGTGTTGAGGGGGAGTGTTAAAATTATAACACCAAACCCAAAATTAAGTCCAAATTTTACAAGCTTAATTCTTGAAATTTCTAAGTTATGTAAGATATTTTGGAGTTAATAATTAAGGAGATAAGTATTATAAACTTATGTAATTAATAAATTTTTATAATATTTTATTTGTATGGTTTTAGTTTATTGAAACTAAGTATAAATACCCCCTCCCTTATTTAATTTTACAAGTAAGCAAATTAAGAATAAAGAGTTGATCACGTATTTAATCAATTATTAAGACTTTAGAGTGTTAGAGAGTTGAGTAATAATAAGCTCAATAAAGAGTATGTGAGTATTGAGTTTTGAGTGTTGTGTTGTAAGTGAGAACAAATGAGAATTTTTAAAATTTGTATTACAAATTTTTAACTTCATTATGCTCAACATTCTTATCGGTGACACTGTTTGCTGTGTTGGTTCTTCTCTGTCCCAACACCCTCAAGTGTTTCTATCCTTCTTTTCAGACGGTTTGGTTCGTAAAATGGTTGCCTCTTGTTATTGGTTTTCTTTCTGGTATTTAGGCTTGTTTTCCTAACAAGGGCCATGGGATTGGTTACATTCCAAGTAATACTTTGATCGGTTGATTCGACTAAGAAGAAATTTCTGATAGTTTTAATTAGTTTCTTCTTCGTAGATTTTTATTGCAAGAAGTCTGTTAGAATCAATTATGGGCCGATGATGTCTTCCTTTTTATTGTACCAACTTTTCTACAAACTATGAGAGGTGGATCATTAGCCTGTGTGCGTGGTGTATAATTTTGAATGTCATGGAGAATGATATTATTACATGCGTGCGTATAAAAACTATCTAAAATTCTGCCTGTTTCAAACTTGAGTTTCGTAAACGGGTTCAGAGGATCTGCCTTATAAAATGGATTGAAATTTTTTTTTTAAAAAAAAGATGATGAAAAGCAAAGTCTAGCCGAGTTAGTATTAACTTAGTGTTTAGGCAGACTGTGAGGTAAAGTGGTTCACTAACCTAGGACTTGGTTAGCAAAATACTATCTAATTTGGGAGTTAAGTCTCAATGGTGTTATTTACTAGTTAAAATCTAATGATTTCTAAGGTCAGAAATGAATTTAGATAAGATAGCAATGATGTCCTCCATGAAGTTAACAAGTCCTTGAATTTCTCACAAATTAGATTTATTCATTTCTGAAATTGATAAATGATCTTTAAACAATGTATATGTATCAGGAATTTCTCATAATTTCCCATAATGCAGATGAAAATTTTGCCAAGGAATTTAAGCGTTTAATTTCAAAATGCCTATAGTTGAACCAGGGTTGGTTGTTCTTAAGATCTTCTGTTTTGGCTTCCATGGCTGTCTAATCGCATTCTCTGTAGCGTTGTCAGCCATTTTTTGTAATATCAGCTTTAACAATGTGGTGATCAGAAGTGCCTTTAGATGACACAACAGAGTATGAACCTGGAACAAACTTGTATGCTGAGTATGGTGATGCCAAAATGTAGTCCACTCTTGTGCCATACTTGCATGTTCCCTGCACGTCTAGTTTACCAAAATTCACATTCAATCATAATATCCAAAGAGTTATACCTCACTGACTTAGCAAGAAATTGAATAAGAGAAAAGATCATTTACTTTGGCCTTTGGCAATAATGACCACTGGCTCACATTCCCCAGCAAAATCCTTTGAATCAATATAGTCTATTCCCTTCAGAAGCTTCATCACTTCAACCTTTGGGGTCGGTTTTCCTATGTCCTCGTAATACTACAATTCATCGACATCATCTTAGAAGAAGAGCTATAGATTTATTTTTGAAAGAACTGTAAAGATAAAAAAATTTACCTTGACAATATCCATCCATCTCTCGACTGAGTAATCCGATCCATCAAGAGAATTTAAACCTCCAGCCAAGATGTGAGGAGAGTCATTTGATTGGATTATTGCGCTTATTTGCTTCATCCTCCAATTCTCATTGAGATGGTCAAGCTGTGTGCAGTCGACGTTCACCTCTCCTGCCCATGGCACATCAACTGTGGCCTTCAGCACATTCCTGCTTCATACACAACGGAGTTTGTAGGATATATGGCACTCTATAATACACAGGCTGTGCGACTTGATGAGATATTATAATGAAAATTGCTTTAGTACCTGAAATCTTTATCATCAGCAATTTTCTGGACTTTCCATCTCTTAATTGGCCATTTTGATAAGATTGCATTTCCATAATCTGGAGCCCAGCTCTCCGCAAACACGTACTTCATCCCCAAAACAGCAGCCAAATCAGATAAAGGCTTCATATCATTCTCTTCCTCTGCCTTGACATCTTGCAGGGTCAAAATGTCGGCATCGACTTCTTGAAGCACTTCTGCAATGCTTCTGCTACTTTTCGAGTTCTCGACACTCCAAGTCACCATATTATTAGGAAGGCACACAGGGGACCTCGTCAAAACGTTATTGTTGGCTAATGAGATCTCATTATCAGGAAGGTTTATTGAAACATTCAACTTTGATCTCGAGAGCTTCTTTTGCTTGGAGAGATGCTCAGGACCAGCGAGGGAAGTACGCAAGGGAGATTGCTTCAATATACTCTTGGGACAATAATTTGCAGCAATGGTCTGATTCTTCATCTCCACTGGACTCTTCAACGATTTATCATCCTCCTTTCCAAGACTAAACAGAGCTAACTCCTCAGCCTTTGAAATGGCGGGTGCAAGTGAGAACATGGCGACATTGAATGTGGCAATTCTAATTGGTATCTTAGAGTTAGAATAACCCAATTGGCCATTCAAATGAATGGTGGAATTCTTGCTATCGGCTTCTCCTTTTGCCCGAACTTTTGAGTTCGACTTTCCAAATCTCCTGATGATAACTTTGCTCCTAGGACGCCTCCATATCAAACACCTTAACCTTGAGCAGATGCGCCACAGTTTCCTTTTGAGGGTACTTAAGACATGAGATGCCTGGCTGTTGCTACAAATCTCTTGAACCATTCTTCTAGCCAATGGAAAGTTTTTTAGCACTCACCACTTGAAGTTCAGTTCATTATTGAGGTAAGCTTAACCCAGAGTTCTCTGCTTTTAGGGGCAGGGCAAAATTATTGGTGAAAATAGATAAAGGTTCAAATTGTCAATAGAGAGAGAAAAAAAAAAATTAGTTACAGACAAAAACGATCCCAACTGCTCCACGGAATGAGGTGGAGATTGACCATGTGGCAGAATTGTTGAGCTCCTTTTCCTATACGCCAATAACCACACCAACTGCTACCAATGAAACTAATAAGATTAAGTGGAACCTATTACCTATCACAAAAAAGAGAATTCAGAATAGAAAGGAAGACTTGTCTCGTCCACAACACTATGATTACACAAAGAATCACAGGAATGCCTTTGCAGAGAAATACAGCTGGAGCTAACTTTTCCCTAGTACGTATAAAATGCTAGATTCAAAAATTTCTTCTGAACTTTGTTGACTTTGAATTGGAGAAGTAAAAATGGTTCTTGCTTTTCATTTTTTTTTCTCGTGTCATTGATTGGATAAATCAAGCTTTTATCAAACAAATAGTAGATACCTTAAGTAGAACAAATTCCACAATGCAGAAGAGTGAAAGCCCAACCACAGGTAGACAACAGTCAATTTGAACAATAATAAAGTATTATTAGTTTCTTGCTTTCATATTTTACATGCTTCAAAGCAAGTCCTGGATGGAAGCCGATAGCTTTTCTTAAAAGATGAAATTCACATTAATGAACTGGCTTTTTGGGTTCTTAGGCAACAACTCTTAAAAGTTTTGCCTCCACGTTGAACCTACATAAGAAGTCAATAATGAAGCTGTGCTTGGTACTTAACTTGCATAACATTAAAAGATACAAAACAATATGACTATTAGATCATTGCATTCATACTTCTTAATTCCAGCAAAATTGGTGCAAATTCATTTGAATACCCTCAAGTCACACATGGTAGTTGCAAAGGATTTTCAACGGACCAACTTGCAGTGTTTTCTGCTAATATGGGATTTTGAAGTAACTGATTCCGCTGAAACTGCTTTCTGCTCTCTCTTCAAACATGTGAAATGCAGAACTATGACAAAGCCTTCAATGTTATGAATGCCAAAATTTTGTAACTGTTCCCCTATTCATTAGTAAACAGTGTGTCCAGAAGGCTACAAGATGAAACATCATTTCCATTCTCATCAAAGAATCCATTAGAAGCATTTTCCCTCCTAGCTCTTCGCTCTTCAACGATAGACTCAGCTGTTTCTGCGCAGAAATTTCTTTTTACCTGTCTTGCAGGTCTTTCAGCCACAACAAACTTGTTTCCATCTCGTGTTCTCTCAGAGAAGCCTGCCCAAACTGCGATAGACCATCTCTAAGAAATTTGACAAATTGCAATTCTAAAAAGGAATCATATGTAAATAGAATAATACTTTCCTTTTTTTTCACCCAAAGGTAGCATAAAGTAAGTCAAAAAACCTTTCGGCATAGACAAGACAACACATCTGGGGACAACATCCAGTAGGAGCAGGCTCATTCAATTGCTTAAACAAATTAAAGCAAAACCTTTTATTTTTATTTTTCCTTTTAGCAATAGCAAAACAAAACTTATTCAAGACTAACGTACACTAGCGTTAATGCATATGAATACCCTAGTTTCAGTTGTGTAGATGGGTTCACACCTTTAAGCTCAGAGAAAATGCTCCTTTAATGCTTAACTTGGGCATTGGCCGCTGGAACTCAAGCAGATATGCAATAGACATGAAGCAACAGATTGAAGGAATAACCAAGCCAGGGTTGAAAATTTTGAAAAACATGTGAAAGTCAAAAACTTGAAAATGGAATCACCTTGATGGGAAAGATGATGTATCTCCGAAAAGAAAAAAAAATGAAGTCCTGAAAAAGTTTACACAGTAGCAATATTTGTAGTACTAAGGTGAAAACTACATAAGGATTATTTTCATTCTCAAATATCTCTCAAGTTAAACAGCACGAAAATGCACCATTTACACATTTAATTCCCATACAAAAATCAACTTTGCTATAATGAACAGGCATATATAAGTGAATACATAGCATGTCCCATATGAAATTCCAAATGAAATTGGTGTTGCCAGTAATTACCTCCAAAGTGATGCAAAACAATAGATGCTGCAACTGTAACATTCAATGAGGCAGTGCCAACCCCGTATTGTGGAATGTAAACAAAAAAGTCGCATATCTCACATTCCTTAGCAGAAAGGCCTGTTCCCTACAAAAAGTTTAAAAACTAAACAAATAACAGTAATGTGTGCTCCAATATAGGCACATCTTCTTCTTCTTCAAGCAATCTTCAGTGAAACATCATCAAAATCCCTAGATGATTCAAACTTTTAGTAAACTCAAAGTTCAATTCATTTTTTCAGTTTCATTCATAAATTCTAATTGGGTCACTTCCATTTCAGTAAATTGGTAAGTTTCAAATTTGCATCACTAAATCTTATATATTTTCAAACTTCCAAGATTCACTTCTCAAGTTCTAAACTTTTAACTCAGAACAAAAAATCCACAACGTAAAATCTACAACATGATAAATAAATAAATAAAAAGCCACATCAATATTACTAAAAGAGAGAAAACAGAAGAAGACCTCGTTGCCAAGAAGAAAGGCGGTGCTTTTCTTGAAAGGGTGTTGAGTAACAGGGACAGCATTGTCAGTGATTTCGACTCCGCAGATATCGCAATCTTTGCTCTTGAGGAAGAGGCGAGCGTCCGTTAGTGAGTGAAAATGCCTGAAATTAACATGAGAGGTGGAGCCGTGGCTGCCGAATGCATTGAAGTCTCGGCGCCCCACAAGTATCATCTCCGACACGCCGAAGGCCGAGGCGCTTCGAGCCAACGTGCCCACGTTGTGCCGTTTCGCTATGTTGTGAACCACCACGTAGCTCTCGATCATCGTTGCTGATGCTTTCTTGTCTTGTTTAGTTAGGGTTTCGAAGGTTCGAACGGAGAGGGAGGGCTCAAGTTAAGCCCTCTCGATCAGTCTCAAACGATGTCGTTTTTGTAGCTCTCCCCACTTTTTCTTTTCTTCATAATTTTCCTTATCCTCCTAATGCGGACGTTGCACATGTACAACTTTTTAATACACAGAAATAAGATAAATATATTTTATCATGTAGAGATTAACATACAGCGGAATACGTAGATAATACAAATAATAAAGTAGATAAAATAATTCAAATAAGAACAACAAGTTAAATTATAGAGTTAAGTATTGACAATAGAGAAAAGTAGAAATATACCATACCAAGACACAAAATACGTGGTTTAGCAAATTGTTTACTTTCACGGTGGATCAAGGATCCAAGTCTCTCTTATTCTTTGTTTGATTACAAGAGAATTGATCTTACAAGATCAAAGAATGATACAATTGAATTTTGGAGCTCTAGAGTTTATGTAAGGTGTTTGAGAATGTTTCTCAAGTTCTAATTTAACCTTCGGCATAATGGGGTATTTATATGAAGTTTAAAATACCCAAAAATATAAAAGAAAAAGCCTGAATTCGTAATTTTGAGATTGTGAACAGTGAACAGTGTAATGCCGCGGCATTGACATTCTGGAACCAATGCTTCCATCAGCGCCGTGGCATTGGCCAATGCTTCCACTGGCGCTTCCAATGCCGCGGCGCTCACACCTGGGAATTTTTTCCTGTTTTCTTCTGCATTTTGTCAATTGTTCCATTAGAATTCCACCTCTTCCATACATGCTTCCGGCTCCAAAATAATTTCGATATGTTCCCGAATTTGTTCCAAACATTACCAACATTATAAACATGATTTTGGATCACAAATTCCACAAATCCCCTCCTTGATACAAAATCACTCCAACAACACCAAGAGAGCAACTAAGGATCCATCCTCCACATCACAACCTTAATTGTAAGTTGTGATTCCAGTTAAGTCCATACACAACTTGAACTTAACTGAGGGCAGCGACTTAGTCAACATATCAGCAGGATTCTCCGACGTCAGAATTTTACACAGACTAATAATGCCACTCTGCACAGTATCCTGAATAAAATGCATCCTAACATCAATGTGTTTCGATCTTTCATGAAACACTTGATGTTTGCTTAGATGTATGGCACTTTGACTATCACAATGTACTGAAGTATTAACTTCATCCATAGCCAAAAGTTCAGCACATATACCTTTCAACCACATAGCCTCCTTAATTGCTTCTTCTAAGGCTATATACTCGGCTTCGGTAGTTGATAGTGCTACAACATGCTGCAATACTGATTTCCAGCATACGCTACATCCAAACACCGTGAAGATATACCCAGATAAAGACCTTCTATTGTCCAAATCACCTGCGTAATCTGAGTCCACGTAACCCTTCACCATTTCATCACCTGTGCCAACCCTTCTGAATAGCAAACCATAATGTGACGTCCCCTTTAGATACCTAAGTATCCATTTCACGGCCATCCAATGCTCCTTTCTAGGATTAGCCATGTATCTACTTACAACACTCACCGCTTGTGCTATATCAGGTCTTGTGCAAATCATAGCATACATTATAGAACCAACAGCACTATCATATGGTACCTTAAGCATATGCAATTTTTCTTCTTCAATTTGTGGTGATTGAGATGCCGACAGTTTGAAATGCATTGCCAATAGAGTCGTCACAGCTTTGGCATCCCTCATTCTGAACCTGTCAAGAACCTTGAGTATATACCGTTGTTGAGACAAGAAAATAACATCACTGCCTCTCACTATATCCATACCCAAAATTTTTTTGGCTGACCCCAAATCTTTCATTTCAAACTCACCACCCAACTAATTTTTCAACTTATGTATCTCTTCTATATCCTCACATGCAATTAACATATCATCAACATATAGAAGGAGATACATACGCTTACTGCTATTCAATGCTTTGAAGTACACACATCCATCATACTTGCTCCTTGTGAAGCCACAATGCAGCATAAAATCATCAAATCTCCTATACCATTATCTTGGAGATTGCTTCAGCCCATATAAAGACTTCTTTAACAAACAAGCATAATCTTCTTTGCCCGGTTCTTCAAAATCTTTTGGTTGTGCCATGTATAGCTCTTCTTCAAGTTCATCATGAAGGAAAGCTGTCTTTACATCCATTTGTTCAAGATGTAAATTCAGATTTACACACATGGATAATAAAATGCGAATTGATGAGTGTTTTACAACAGGAGAAAAGATTTCATGGAAATCAACCCCTTCTTTTTGTGTGAAGCCCTGTGCAACAAGCCTAGCCTTGAACTTTGTAGGCTCAACACCCGGAATCCCCTCCTTAACCTTGTAAACCCATTTACAGCCAACTAACCTCTTGTTCTTTGGTTTCACCACCAATTTCCAGGTATGATTCTTATTAAGAGAAGTGATCTCTTCTTTCATAGCTTGTTGCCATTTAACATAATTTACACCCTCAATAGCTTCAGCATATGATTTTGGTTCATCATATTCTATAGTGTAAGCAGTGTTAAATGCATAAGCTATCAAATCAGCATGTGCATACCTGTTCGGTGGTCGAACAACTCTCCTTTTTTCTATCTCTAGCCAACTGGTACTCTTCAAGTTCAGCTTCAGGAGTGCTAGACTGCAATGGTGCTGTTTCAGAGAAAATTTCAGGTTCTTGTTCTTCATGTGCATCATCATTGAAGTGCTGACCTATAGGAATGTCAGGTCTCAAATCATGTTCCACCTCATGATGTTCAGTTTCAGATTCAGAAACTGAACTTGGCACATCTTCAGGCTTCTTCAAAACTGAATCCGAATTGGTTTCCAACAATGTAGATTCATTGAACGTCACATCCCTACTAATGATACTCTTGTGCGGATTAAGATCAGTACACCACACCTTGTATCCCTTAACACCTTCTGGATATCCAATGAATATCCCATTCAAGGCTCTTGATTCTAGTTTACCTTGCTTGATGTGTACAAATGCAGGGCATCCAAATACCCTCAGGTGATTATATTTTGGAGTGCTTCCAGACCATTTCTGTTCTGGTGTCATAAAGCCAATAGCTGAAGAAAGACTTCAGTTTATCAAGTAAGTTGCAGTTACTACCGCCTCCCCCCAAAATGCCTTAGACAATTCAGCATTGGTTAGCATGCACCTTACCCTTTCAAGTAAGGTTCGGTTCATCCTTTCTGCAAGTCCATTTTGTTGTGGTGTGTACCGCACCGTTTTATGTCTTACAATACCATACTTAGCACAAAACTTATCAAACTCAATATTACAAAACTCAAGACCATTATCTGTCTTAAGTCTTTTGATTTTCTTACCCGTTTGATTCTCTACAAGTGCTTTCCATTTCTGAAATGTTTCAAACACCTGCTCTTTGCTTTTCAACACATAAACCTACAACTTCCTTGAATAATCATCAATGAATGACAGAAAATACCGTGCACCACCATGAGTGACAGCTTGAGCAGGTCCCCAAATGTTAGAATGTATGTAATCCAAAGTGCCCTTGGTGTTGTGTTCACCCGTGTTAAACTTAACTCTATAAGCTTTCCTAAGTACACAATATTCACAAAACCCCATTGGCTGAGTCTTTCCCTTGCCAAATACACCTTGATCATACAACTCCTTAAGACCTCTCTCACCCAAGTGCCCTAACCTCAAATGTCATAACTTGGTTTGCATATTCTCATTATCAACAGAGAAAGATGCAGAACCAATAACAGCCTCTCCACTCAACACATACAACCCGTGTTTACGATCACCTCTCATTACAACCATTGAACCCTTAATCACTTTCAATGTACCACTCTCACCGTTGAATGTGCAACCGGATTGATCAAGCATGCCTAAAGAAATTAAATTTCTTTTAAGATCAGGTACATGCCTCACATCTAATAACTCCCTCACACTCCCATCATGTAGTTTCAGCCTAATATTACCCATCCCAATGACTTGACAAGCCATATTGTTGCCCATTAATACCTTACAACCATTAATGGACTGATAACTAGTGAACAAAGCTTTATTATGACACATATGGAAAGTACATCTGGAGTCAAGAATCCACTCACCGGTGTTCTGCCCATTCGAGGCAACTAATGTTTCTGCAACTTCATAATCTTCTTCATAGACTATAGCTGCATCTGCTTCAGGTCTCTTCCCTTGATACTTGGCTTTCCTTTCTGGACAATCCCTTCTGAAATGGCATTCTTTCTTGCAGAAGTAACACTTCTTAGATCTGCCCCTCGATTTTGATCTTGAAGAATTTCTCACTTTAGATTCTCTACTCTCAGCTTTCCCCCTCGCAACAAGTACAGCTGCAGAATTTTGTTGTTGTTGTTCTGACTTCTTGACTAACACCTTTGAGTTTAAGGCTGCTCTAACATCCTTCATTGTCAATGACTCCCTTCCATATAGAAGAGTGTCAACAAAATGTTCATAGCTTTTAGGAAGTGAACTCAATAACAGAATTGCTTTGTCTTCGTCACTGATTTTGACATCAACCGTCTCCAAATCAATGACAGCTTTATTGAAGGAATCAATGTGTTCATTTAGTGAACCACCCTCAACCAATGACAACCTAAACAAATTCTTCTTGAGATACAACCGGTTTGCAAGAGACTTAGTCATATATAACTTATCAAGTCTTTTCCACAAACCAAGTGCTGATTTTTCTGTACCCACTTCCCTCAAAACTTTATCACCCAAACTCAAGATAATTTCACTCCGGGCTTTTCTATTAATGGTTTCAAGATCCATGTCTAACTTAGATGTTGAAGACTTATCACTAATACTAGAGGGTTCCTCAAGGGCTGATTCTAGTCCTTGACTCTCTAACAAAGCCATCATCTTAAGTTTCCATAAGTTGAAATCATTATGCCCTGTAAATTTCTCTACTTCATGCTTATGTGGTGCCATGTTCAACCAAAAACAAACTTAGACAGCCAATAACAGCTCTGATACTAATTTGTAGAGATTAACACGCAGCGGAATACGTAGAGAATACAAACAATAAAATAGGTAAAACAATCCAAGCAAGAACAATAAGCTAAATTGTAGAGCTAAGTATTGACAATAGAGAAAAGTAGAAATATACCATACCAAGACACAAAATACGTGGTTCAGCAAATTGCTTACGTCCACGGTGGATCAAGGATCCAAGTCTCTCTTATTCTTTGTTTGATTACAAGAGAATTGATCTTACAATATCAAAGAATGATACAATTAAATTTTGGAGCTCTAGGGTTTATGTAAGGTGTTTTGAGAATGTTTCTCAAGTTCTAATTTAACCCTAGGCATAATGAGGTATTTATATGAAGTCTAAAATATCAAAAAATATAAAAGAAAAAGCTTGAATTCGTAATTTTGAGATTGTGAACAGTGAACAGTGTTCATTATGAACAATGAATAGTGCAATGCCGCGGCATTGACATTCTAGAACCAATGCTTCCACCAGCGCCGCGGCATTGGCCAATGCTTCCACCAGCGCTTCCAATGCCGCGGCGCTCACACCTGAATTTTTTTTTCTATTTTCTTCTGCATTTTGTCAACTGTTCCATTAGAATTTCACCTCTTCTACACATACTTTCGGCTCCAAAATAATTCTAACATGTTCTCGAATTTGTTCCAAACATTACCAGCATTATAAACATAATTTTAGATCACAAATTCCACATATCATTCAATCACATTGCACTTATAACAACCCATGATTTTACTGCAAAATCCCTGGAAGGTAATTCCAAACTCATTCACAAGATTCTGTACTAGACAGAATTTTTATTTTTCAAATGAAAAAAGAATAATGAATATCGAGTATCTGAAACAAACAGAAATGTTAAATAAACAGAATCATTTCTACATAATAATTATTTTAGTTTTTTTTGGTAAATCGGAGAAAACAAGCCAAGCCAAACCAAGCTTGTCTTATTTTACTAGGAACATAAATGAAGAAGATTTTTTACTAGAATTTATACTAAAATGTGAAGCCCTCTTACATACTACGCATGAGGGCTTGGACCTTTATTTTATATGCAGTTATTATTATGCGTGAATGTGCCCGTGAAACGAATTATTTACAATCGCAGCAAAGCTAAGTCTGGTGCTATCTCCTTCAGACGGCGACTTGAGCAGCTGCTAGCCTTGCAATCGGAACCCTGTTAAGATAATTCTGATTATTCGGAACATAATCCAGTTTTTGGATATTATATGTATATATATATTTGTATATTGAAAAACTTTCAACCTGAATGGAGAACATGAAACATAGTCAAGTCCAGCTTCTGCAAAGAATGCCACAGAAGAAGGTTCTCCTCCATGCTCTCCACATATTCCCACCTAAATTATTATCACTCACTCATTAATGCAGAAAATAGAAGTACCAGAACCTATGAAAGTATGCCGTGTGCAGGATGGTAACATGGTCTTAGCATTATATATGCAGCAAGGATGATATGTAGTTTCTTTAATGTATAGCCAAATGTCTTACATACTTTCACTAAAAGAAACTTGATTTCATCAGTTCAAAAAGCATGCAGGTCATGTAAGAGAAGGCTAACTATACCTTTAAGCTAGGCCTAGCTGCACGGCCACTTTCTGTGGCAATCTTGATGAGTTGGCCTACTCCCTTCTGATCAAGAACCTGCAAGCAAGCAATCACTTTAATTACTCTCCTGTGAATCAGTTACTTTTTTATCAGTTTCCTTTCGACCCGAAAGTTCTCTGACTAACCTCAAATGGGTCTTTTTGCAGAATGCCTTGCGATAAGTATATAGGAAGAAACTTGCCAACATCATCTCTACTGTACCCAAATGCCATTTGTGTTAGGTCATTGGTCCCAAAGGAGAAGAATTCTGCTTCCTCGGCAATCTATCATTTTCAGATAGAGAATATGAGAACTTTCAATTGGCAAGGAACATATCTTATTTTTCTTTAACTAGCTAGAAACTCCTGATGTTCCACCGAAGGAAAGAAATTCACATACTAATAAGCTCTTTATGCATGGTAGAGAACAGTATTCATAATATCGCACAAATTTATGAAACCATGAGAAGATAATTCATCTTAGCATATACCTCATCTGCCATCAGGGCAGCTCTAGGAATCTCAATCATGGTTCCGACCTTGTAGCTTAAGGAGGTGCCCATCTCAGAGAACACTTTCTTTGCAACATCCCGTTTTAAACTAATTTGATGTCTTAGTTCCCGCCATTGCAAAATATCAAACTTCCATGAGATGAAATTTAGGTGCTTCAATTTTATATATTTAACAAGTAGCAAAAATTCCATCATGTTTTCCAATCAAGAGCAATATGGGAATATTGTAAACTACGGAATATAAATTTTAGCGACATTAGACTTGGTTTATTGACTGAAACAACAAATTAAAGAGCCAACACAAAAGCAAGTGTTCCAACAAGAACTAAAATCATATGTTGGATTTAGTAATTCAATAATTTTGTATGAAAAAGAATTGTAAAAAATATTAAAGATGTCACATGAAGTCAATGACGAGTAGGACACACAAAGGAGAAGCGAAGCAAGATTTGGAAGCGCGAAACTGAGCAAAGAAAACGGGGTCTACTATCTAGGCCTCAGCGTTGGAGGCAGTAAGCCCAGCGCCGCAGCGCTGGAATGGGTTTTTGCTGGCACCGCAGCACTAGCCCTTGGCGCTGCGGCGCTAGACACGAAGAAAGTCTTTTTGGCTTCAGATTTCAGTTTTTGAGGGGGCTTTGAACTCCTAAAACATATGGACTCTTATTTTAACTGAATTTAGGATTTCTTGACACGTCATAACCCCTATATAAACCTAGATTGATTATCAAGTATTAAGAGATACTTTAAAAAAGAGAAGAATTAGGTAGACACCAAGTACTTGTGTGCGTTAAGGTACAACCGCTATTTGGGTGTTCATTGTTCTTGGAAGAACAAAGGTATGCCATTCATAAATCTTTTGAGTGTTTTTCATTATGTTTTTTTGTAAAGTTTTCTAGAAGAGTTAATAAGAGAGGTTAAAATCCTTAGATCCATCGTGAACGTAAGCAATTAACCGAATCACGTAATTGATTACGTTGTATACTTATTTATCTACTTAATTATCTTGTTATATTTACTTGATATTTAATTATTCCGTTGCATAATTAGATTATAGTTCAAGGTTGATTACAATTAGAGTTCTTCGCTTAACCTAATCTCATAAGGAGAATGACGTTCTCTTCAACAACATACCTAAGGTGTTCCAACAAGGGGAACCATTATTTCAGGAAAAACTTTAAATCCCTGGTTGCTCATTGAAGCAGCAGCCTGAAAGATTGCATGCACTTGCATCTCCGTTAATTATGGGTATGATATTCCTAGCCTGTTCACATATCAGATAAAGCTTTTAAGCAACAAATTTATGTGCGTCTTTAGTTTTAAGGAATCTCTGTTTTTTATGTGCATTTTGAACTTCTGAGGCCTTTTACCTGTCTATTGTTCATATTGTGATTAAATTAGAAATCAAGCATGATTATTGACAATATCCTTATCGCTTGGCTTGAAGCACAGAATCTATCTTTGTTGTATTTTCTTTATATGATTTGACATAATATAATAAGACAAAAGCAACCAAAGAATAAAATTAATCGCTAAAATTTCTGAGTATATATGTTTTGAGCAAATAAAGCTTGAAAGGAAACCTGCAGCCTCGGAAACCAAGCATGGGATTCACTTCTGATAATTTCTCGACTCTTGAGAAAACTTCATCTCTAGTCGCGCCAGTCTCTGAAGCTAATTCACTTACTATCTGTTGTAGGTCACCTTCTGGTAGAAATTCATGAAGTGGAGGGTCTAACAGTCGGATTGTCACTGGAAGGCCTGAAATTATAATGGATATTATTAGAATATTTATTAGAAGGGTATTTTAGTCGTTTACTAGTTTGTTTATATTTCCCTTATTTCTCATTTTCCACATGTATTGTTTCTTATCATTTTGCTCTCACTTTTGCAAGATAGAACCGATTCTTCTTCTTCTTCTTTGTTCTTCTTATTTGCATTTCTTTCTTCTTCCTCTTTACATTTGAGTAATTAACATGGTATCAGAGCAAGGTTATGGAAGGTAGTCTTTTTATCTCTTCAAGAACAAGGGCAAATTTTGAGGGTTCAAGATTCTCATTTGATTCAACTTCTTCACTTTATTTTGTGGCTTCAATCAAGTAAGGATTTATTATTCTAACATTGGGTAACCAGTTCCTTTCAAGTTTCACAAAGGTCAAACATGTTTGCATAGAGATTGATCCTAATTTTGGCATATTATGATTATTTCGAATTTGTGGTTGTATTTTGGATTGGTATTGTTCTAGTGAGAAATTAGTTGTAGAAGGAAAACATTCTGGTTTTGGGTACTCTATATTGAGGGGATTGAAAGATTTGCAGGGACCATTCTGTCAAAATTTTAGCTTTTTGGGGTGTTTTTGCAATTTCAAAAAGTTCAGGGGTGTTTTTGCAATTTCTGGAAAACTCGGGCATATTTGTAATTCTGAAAATTTAAGCACTGTTTGTATTTGCAATGGCTAGTAATAGAGATGACTCGCTACAGTCCATTAGTGTAAGATTAGATGGAAAAAATTATTCGTATTGGAGTTATGTGATAAAGAACTTTTTGAAAGGCAAAAAAATGTGGGGTTATGTTTCTGGAATTGTGAGTAAACCTACAAGTACAAGTGATAAGGCAGAGTATGAAAAACTATTAGATAATTGGGAAGTTGATAATTCAAAAATTATCACTTGGATAAACAATTGTGTTGAACACTCAATAGGTACTCAATTGGCAAAGTATGAAACAGCAAATGAGGTTTGGCAACATTTGGCAAGATTGTATACACAGTCTAACTTTGCAAAACAATATCAGTTAGAACATGATATTCGAGCTCTTGAACAGAAAGGCATGAGTATTCAAGAGTTCTATTCTGCAATGACAGATCTTTGGGATTAGTTGGCTCTTACAGAATCGGAAGTACTACGTGCTTGTGCAGCTTATATTGCTCGTAGAGAAGAGCAACGTCTGGTTCAATTTTTGATGGCACTTCATGATGATTTTGAGGGTCTTCGTGGCTCTATTTTGCATCGTAGCCCGCTTCCATCTGTCGATTCAGTAGTTAGTGAACTCTTGGCTGACGAGATACGCCTTAAGACTCAGACAAGAAAAGGAATTCTCCCGGTACCTAATGCATCAGTTTTTGTAGTTCCTTCTAAACCTCCTGCTCACTATGAAAATAAGCCTCACTCAAGGGTTGGGATTGATGAATGCAGTTTTTGCAAGCAAAAAGGACATTGGAAGGCTCAATGCCCTAAGCTATTAAATAAAGTACCACAACTACACCAGCAAAGGCATCAATTCAGGCCTCCACAGTTTGGAAGTCAATTTCAACCACGATCATATCGTCCTCCACAGGTTAACACTGCAGCAGTTGTACCACCATCTGATTCTTTTGGATCCGGAACCTCATCCTTAAATCTCGCATTTGCAGCCCTTTCTGAACAGTTTCAGAAGTTTCTTGCTACACAGCCATATGCTATGTCCACCTTTTCTTCGAAAAGTCAATTACCCTCTAGCTCTTCAGGTATGTTGTCATCCACATGGGTTTTAGATTCTGGAGCTTCACATCATATGTCTCCTGATTCGAAATCCTTTATTTCTTTATGTCCTACATCCTCTGTGTCTGTCATGACTACTGTTGATACTCCTTGTGAGCTCAATGTTCAGTATTCTCCTTCAGATGGTAATCCTTTGTCAGACCCTACCTTATATCGCACTATTGTTGGCAGTTTGGTCTACCTCACTATCACTCGTCTAGATATTGCATATGTTGTTCATATTGTTAGTCAGTTTGTTGCTTCTCCTACTACCATTCATTGGGCAGCTGTTCTTCGTATTTTGCGGTATTTGCAGGGTACCATTTTTCATAGTCTTTTACTTCCATCCACTTCTTCATTGGAACTGTGTGCATATTCTGATGCTGATCATGGTCGTGATTCCACAAGTCGCAAGTCTGTTACTGGTTTTTGTATCTTTTTGGGGGATTCTCTTATTTCGTGGAAAAGCAAGAAACAAACTATTGTCTCTCAATCTTCTACTGAAGCAGAGTACCGTGCTATGGCATCTACTACCAAAGAGATTGTTTGGTTACGTTGGTTACTTGCCGATATGGGCATTTCCCTTTCTTCTCCCACTCCTATGTATTGTGATAACAAAAGTGCTATTCAGATTGCTCACAACTCAGTCTTTCATGAACGGACTAAGCACATCGAAATTGATTGTCATTTTACTCGTCATCACCTCAAGAATGGCACCATTACGTTGCCTTTTGTTTCTTCATCCTTGCAGCTTGCTGACTTTTTTACTAAGTCGCATTCTATTTCACGTTTTCGTTTTCTAGTTAGCAAACTCTCGATGCTTCTTGCTGCTGCATCGTGAGTTTGAGGGGGGGTATTAGAATATTTATTAGAAGGGTATTTTAGTCGTTTACTAGTTTGTTTATATTTCCCTTATTTCTCATTTTCCACATGTATTGTTTCTTATCATTTTGCTCTCACTTTTACAAGATAGAACCGATTCTTCTTCTTCTTCTTTGTTCTTCTTATTTGCATTTCTTTCTTCTTCCTCTTTACATTTGAGTAATTAACAGATATATTAATAAACAAGACGAAGCAAAACCTGAAACGGAATGATAACATCTTATATGCAAACATTCAGCGCCAAGAAAACTTTAGTACCAAGCTGTTCGTCAAAACAATGGCACCTAAATCTGTTGGACCAAAATCGGATATTTTAAATAATTAATGATACAGAAGGACAAAGTACCATCCATTGCACGAAAAATTCCCTCAAAATCGGATCTTTGATAAGGACTTAAGAGGTCTAATGCTGCCTTCCTTTTGTCACGACCCGATTTCTCGAAACCGTGCGGCCTTAGACACTAGCTAGTGCTAAGCAGCCTACAAGACCCCAATTAACCAAAGAAAGAGATGAAGAAGAAGCACACCAAGTGTTTGAGAGAATGCTCTCGTATTTTATTACTAAAGAGAGATTACAAAGCTATACACTTACAAGCTAAGAGTATTTCTACAATTTGAAGGATTGTTTCTCAAATGAGAACTCCACCTATTTATAGCTAAAGCTATATACAATGGACGGCTAGGATTAACTCTAATCCAAGGGTCCAAATCTAAAGAGGAGAATATGCTAAGGAATATTCCAAAAGATGCCAACTACCAAAGGTATATCCAAAGGAATATGCCATTTCTAGATTATTCTCCCACCTACCACATTAATGTGGCCTCAACCCAACTCCATGGGCCTTCTAGAAGCTCTAGTCCATTTAACCAAAAATGGACTAAGACACCCCCTTGGTGGTCTTGTCGCGCGCCAAATACTCGAGTAATTGCTTGAGAATATTTGGGGCGTGACATTCTCCCCCACCAAATTCACGCGACGCCCTCGTCGCGTCTTCGCTGGAACTTGCGCACCCCATTCTGCAAACTCTGGCTGTGCGCTCTCGTGTCCCAAGCGTGCTCTCCCATCCGGCAACCCTTTCCACTCGACAAAGTACTCAAGACTCGTCCTAAGTTGTTCCCCTTTGTCATGGCGTGTGGAAATCCCCAAAGGTTTCCGGTTGTGTGGCTCAAATTCTGCATCTCCCGTACCTCCACGGTACTGCTTCCAACAGCTTGCGGAATGCACCTGATGTCGCCACTGCCGCTGTCTCGAAGGTAACTCCACCTTATGCGAGACGTTGCCAACTCTCTTGGCAATCAACCTTGGCCCCTCATCCCTACGATCAAGGCCCTTGTGAAGTGGGCGTGCTGACTTGCGTTGTGGTGGAAGTATCGTCTCCATCACCAAGTCCCCCGCACTATGCTTGACACGCCGCTGCTTGTCTTCGACCCACTCTTTGTGCTGAAACTGCACATCATGTGACACCTTGGACTTTTGGATGACACCCGCATCCAACAACTCCTCAAGCTGCCCCTGCAACTCTCCCATCTCCGATGGAGGCGTCAACCCCATAGTTGGTAGCGTAATCTCAAGCTCCAACTTGCCCTCAATTACATCTCTTGAAGGCGGTTCTTCCGGTATGGCAGTAGGCTTGACCCCATTGTGCTCCCCGAGCACTTCTGCAACAACCTTCGGTATTTCATCCTTGCCCCCATTTGCCGCATCATCCACCCCCGTTGTTGAGGCTGAATGTAACCTTCCTTTGCGCCCAGCATCTACCCTTAGTTGCATTGCGGAAAGGACCTTGGCGTTTGGCTTGGATCGCCCACCCTTGGGCATGTCTACCGTCGGTATCATTCGAGGCCCTCCTTCCAAAATACACATATAGTTGTGTTGAGGAAGTAACACCACATTGTACTGCCGTAAGAACTCCATACCTAGCACCACATCAAAATCATCGAGAGGTGCTACCGAGAAATTTACCTCACCGTGCCATTTGCCAATGTGAATTTCAGCTCCACGAACCGCCCCATCTAGCGGCTTGGCTTTTGCATTCACGGACTTGAGGTATCCCTCTCCCTTCTCTACATAAAGGCCCAAGCGTTCCGCTTCCGCACGCCTAATGAAGTTGTGCGTAGCCCCCGTATCAACCAACACTTGAGTCTTGATGCAATTGACATAGGCTTCAATGTACATGAGCGCCGTCCCCGTTGGCGCATCTGCACGCCGCTTGGCTTTGAGGGAATTGAACAGCTGCATGCAACCCATACGGCTCTGTTCGCCCTCGTATTTTGCCTCGTATATTGCATTGAAAGCCTTCTTTTTCGGACAGTCCTTCACCCAATGATCCCCATCGCAGAGAAAACAGTTAGACTTCGGACCATTACCTCTATGGCCGTTGCGTTTCTGCTCCTTCCACTTGGGCGGTTTGCCTTTCTCCTCCTTGCTCTCCGGAGGCTGAAACTCCTTGGCTCCCCCACCCTTACTGTGATTGGGTTTTGAATTCTTGGACTTTCCCGAATCCCCTTTGCGGTAATCCATGAGCGTCTCCGCCATTGTAAGGGCGTCGGATATATTCTGCACTCCACGCCGCTTCAGCTCATTGGCTGCCCAGGATTGTAAACCGTCCAGGAAATTGAACAACAAGTCCTCCTCGGCCATGTTGCGGATTTGCAGCATCAACAAAGAGTACTCCTCTACGTACTCCCCAATGGACTTCGTTTGTTTCAACTCCTTCAACCGCTTGCGAGCGTCGTGCGCCACATTCTCCGGATAGAATTGGCGTTTTAACTCCCGTTGCAATTCTTCCCATGTGTCTATGGTGCAGGTACCCTTGCGAATCTCCTCGCTTTTCCTACGCCACCACAGAATTGCATGATCGGAAAGGTATAAAGTTGCGGTACTTACCTTGTGTTCGTCCCGCACGCCCATAGCGCCGAAATACCTCTCCATTTGCCAAAAGAAGTTGTCAAGCTCCTTGGCATCCCGTCTGCCGCTAAACTCCTTCGGTTTAGGGGCCTCGACCCTTGGTGCAGCCACCGCAGTTTGAGTAGCTACGCCATTAGCGACCGCTCGCTTGCACAACACCACATCCTCCTTGACATTTTCAAACCCCGTTCGTAGCTCTTCTACTTGGGCTTGAACTTTGTCCATGGTGTTGTAGACCTTCTCCTGAAAAGCCTTGATCCAGTCCCGTTGCTTGTCAGCATGCTCGTCAATGGAGCTTTCGATGAGGGAGCGCAGCTCATCACCTTGAGTATCGAGGCCCACCTCGACATTCTGGACTTGCTCCTCCAACTCCCCAAGGCGATCTGTTGCCTTGCTCACAGCACCACCGAGCCTCATAACCATGTCTCCTAGATCATGGTTCGGATCAACGAACTTTTCTGGCGAAATACTCCCATGTCTCCTAGCTTTGGGGTCTCTACCCTTCCCTTCAGTAATCCCCGATGTTCCAGCAATTCCCTTCACCATCTTCTTTGAACCCGCTTTGATACCACTTGTCACGACCCGATTTCTCGAAACCGTGCGGCCTTAGACACTAGCTAGTGCTAAGCAGCCTACAAGACCCCAATTAACCAAAGAAAGAGATGAAGAAGAAGCACACCAAGTGTTTGAGAGAATGCTCTCGTATTTTATTACTAAAGAGAGATTACAAAGCTATACACTTACAAGCTAAGAGTATTTCTACAATTTGAAGGATTGTTTCTCAAATGAGAACTCCACCTATTTATAGCTAAAGCTATATACAATGGACGGCTAGGATTAACTCTAATCCAAGGGTCCAAATCTAAAGAGGAGAATATGCTAAGGAATATTCCAAAAGATGCCAACTACCAAAGGTATATCCAAAGGAATATGCCATTTCTAGATTATTCTCCCACCTACCACATTAATGTGGCCTCAACCCAACTCCATGGGCCTTCTAGAAGCTCTAGTCCATTTAACCAAAAATGGACTAAGACACCCCCTTGGTGGTCTTGTCGCGCGCCAAATACTCGAGTAATTGCTTGAGAATATTTGGGGCGTGACACTTTGTTCAACAGTAACTGCCATTATCATCTTTCTCACAGCCTTTATCCTCTCATCTGAAGCAAAGAACTGAAAGAACCCATAAATGAAAAAATCTCTAAGTTAATTGATTTATCAGGTGCAACATATCAATATAAAGCTACCAAACAACAAAGGTTTGATTTCTTTGATCTTGAATATGCATGCAGAACACAAAAATGTTATTAGAAACTAAGTCCATGTAGTGTCCAGCATCCTGCTGATGGAAAACCTGACTCTTTGCATAATAATAGCGTGAGCAACAAAACAACCCGAAAGATGATGAGGGATAAAATTACCATGTGCTCTGTTCTACAAAGTCCAATTCCTTGAGCCCCATTATTTATAGCTGTTAAGGCATCATCAGGTGTGTCAGCATTTGCCATAATCTATTACATCATCGCATCACTTAATCAGTTATGAAATTTACAACAAGAATTCTCAACATACAGCTTTCAATTAGAGAGATGGAGCACCTTTAGATGCCTTATTTCGTCAGCCCAAGACATAAAGGTTTCTAGATCACCACTTAGAGCAGGAGGAGAAAGGGGTTGTTTTCCCAATATCACTTCACCTGTTGACCCATTCAGTGAAAGCCACTCTCCTTCATTAATAACGTAGTCCCCAATTTCAAGAACCTGCATATTCAATGATCTTCACCTATTCAAAGACTATATATTTGCTGGAACAGGTATTAATAGGAGAAGAAGAATTGAAACTCCACCTTTTCATTGTCGTTTACTCGAATATCAGAGCATCCGGAGACACAACACTTTCCCCATCCACGTGCTATGACAGCTGCATGAGACGTCATGCCACCTCTAGCTGTCAAGATACCTGCACTGCATGCATACCACCAACATCCTCTGCACTGGTCTCTGTCCTTACCTTCAGCCATTACAGTTGTGAAAAGAGTTCAGTTCCCAACAGACAAGAGTAAATGGAAAAAGGAAGTCTGAGCACAAACTACTTAGAATTGTGTGATTATGGTGCTGTGAATCCAACACTGAGATGGTCTGCTAATACAATGCCATTCATTCAACAAAAATATACAAGGTTAAAGAGTTCAGATTGGAAGTCAAACGCAACAGAGTACATAAATTATTATTGTTAAAGCGGAAGTACACAAACAAGTTAAACAATTCATTCAAGTAATATAATAATGCAAAATAAATTATTAAAAAATAAAAGAGAGAAAGGAATAGAAGAAGAACACACAAAGAATTACGTGGTTTGGCAACTTATCTACGTCCGCGGCGGATCAAGATCACACTCTTCTCTTATTATAAATCACAAGGCAACCACAAAGTATGCCTATTACAAGAAAGATCACAAAGAAAACTCTCTCTTACTCTCTAGGAATTTTCACTCACAAAGAACCACTAAGAATTATTACTAAAATTATTGTTGATCACCAAGATCTCACTAAGATCACAAAGATCACTCTTGATCACAAAGATATGTTTACAAGTCAATTGATAGCCTTTATATAGGTCTTGGGACGTCTTAAGTTTTCCCTATACGTGTGGGAGTCGCATTAGGGAGTTCTGGAACAAGTGGGAGACGAAATTAGGAAGTTTCCTAATTTCGGGATACTGTTCCCACATCCAACGCTGCAGCGCTGGGATCTCGTTGCTCCAGCACTAGCGCGCTTCTGCTGAGCGCTGCGGCGTTGGCTTCCTGGCACCGCAACGCTGAGGTTCTGTTCTGGGCGCCGCGGCGCTGGTTGCCTGGTGTGCCCTTCTTCATTTTTCGCCTTCTTTCGCGTTCGTCTTCGATCCGTGCGCACTCTACGCACTTGACTTGATCCCCAAATCATATTCTAATGATTTTTAATCAATATTCTCATAATTATAAATGCTAACACCGACAGCTAAGTTATGACTAAAAGGCTGTTCTTTCAAAAGCTATAATGAAAATCTTTTCATCAGGCAAATCGATGTCCAGATTTACAAAATAGAAAAAGAAATAGATGAAGAGTATATTACCAAGATGACACTCTTTCCTTGTTCATGCCATGCTTCAGCATCTTCAGTCTTGAACACAATCTGCCCGACTGCTGCTCCTGGAGATGCAGGCAAGCCCATGGCCAAAACTTTATCTTTATAAGCAGATGGATCCTCAAACTAATCAAACAGAATTTTAATGATTTTAGAAAAAGCTTTGAATATTGACCCATAAAAGTGATTGTAAGGACGTATATGCATTAACACCGAGGCACTAGCACAGTGCATCGTCAAGTCCTTGTTGAGAGCTTTACTGAGGAACAGATTGGAGATGGCCTACAAGGATGTGTCATGTTATATGCACATATATCAAACACAACGTACAAGTATATTTTGTATTTACTTTCCTAGTTATTGAAAGAGATTGTTTTCATATAAGTTGGAAATATACCTGTGGATGAAGAAGTTGGTCAAGGTGCTGTGGTTCGACCATCTTGATTGCAGCGCGAGTGTTAACAAGCCCCTCGTTAACCATGTCTGCAGCTATCTTGACTGCACCTTTACCAGTACGCTTTCCTGATCGGCATTGCAACATCCACAACCTCTTCTCCTGAACAGTGAACTCAATATCCTAAATTTCCTAAACGAGACCCATCTTTAATTTTCTATATATGTATATATAAGTGTTGATGATCTACTGGTACAATAAATTGCCTAGGTGCCAGCAAAATGGTATAGAAATTTTAAACATGAACTGTACATTTAAAACACCATCTTGCTTTAGAAATCAAAAGAATTACCATCAAATCTTTGTAATGCTGCTCCAGAATTTCACAGTTTTCAACAAGTTCCTTGTAAGCTTGAGGCAAACAATTTTTCATGGCATCCAAGTCTTCTGGGGTTCTAATTCCAGCAACTACATCCTCTCCCTGACCAAAGCCATGCATCAGCTACACTCGTCACACATTACAAAAGAAATGAAAATATGCTATAGATTGTTCTAGCGTATATGACCTGAGCATTGACTAGAAATTCCCCATAGAGCTTCTTTTCACCAGTGGTTGGATTTCTAGTGAACAGAACACCTGTCCCTGAAGTATTTCCCATGTTCCCAACCACCATACATTGAATGTTTACTGCAGTTCCCTTCAACCCTGTTATCTGATTGATGCTCCGATATTTGATGGCTCTTGGGCTGTCCCAAGAATCAAAAACAGCTCGAACAGTTAATTGTAACTGCTTCATTGGATCTGCAAATTGTTACATATTAAAGCACGCAAGTTGAGAACTTATTAACATTTTTTTTTAAAAAAAAGTATCCTCACTTAAAGAGAGGCATAAAAAGATGAAGAAGTTGCTGTGGTGTGATTGATACCAGAAGGAAACTCTTCACCCATAGTTTCAAGGTAGACACTTTTGTACTGTTTCACTAGCTTTATAAGATCAGCTGCTGTTAGCTGAGGATCAAGTTTAACTCCATTAGCTTCCTTCATCTTTTCTAACTTCTCCTCAAATAATGAGTGTGAAATGCCCACTACCTTAAATTACACGGTGGATTTAAGAAATTCAGCAACACCAAGAAGAGATGACAGACAAGGACTACAAATTTTGTGAAATTGGGAAACAACTCGAGAATTGAGAAGGGGTAATAATTAAGATATGCAAATTTGTAATTGATGTAGGAATAATGAATGGCATCATGGATTAAAGAACCACTTACAACATCTCCAAACATGTCTAGAAAACGTCTGTAAGAATCATAACCAAAACGTTCACCACATTTTTCAGCCAAACCAGCAGCCACTTCATCATTTAGTCCGAGATTGAGGACAGTGTCCATCATACCTGGCATTGAGATCTAACAGAGAATAAAGATGTATCAATCAACATACATGATATGGTCCATTGACACATAACTAACAAAAATAAACCTGACAACTTGAATAATCTTACCGCGGCCCCCGATCGAACAGAGACGAGAAGAGGTTTGGAAGGGTCACCAAGAAATGCTCCCATGTCCTTGTGAACAGTCTCTAAACTTTCCAAAACCTCCTCCCACAAGCCTTCTGGTAGCTTCTTTCCGTTCTTCTGATGCTCCTGACATGCTTCTGTAGATATGGTAAGACCCGGAGGCACAGATAATCCTATGCTTGACATTTCCGCCAGGTTTGCTCCCTTCCCTCCCAACTAAAGTACAAAAACATTCATGTCAACAGTCCAGCATCAGACTGTATTACTATATTTAATTTTCCAAAATGAAGCAGTAAGTGTTTGGATACTTTGTCCTGAAGCCACACAAAAACACAGCATGCCATTTTCATGTCACCCTAGAAAATTGTGAAGCTCTCTGTAACCTTGGCACATATCAACTTTCCTAGGATGTTGGAAAATGAAATAAAGAAAACGTCTGAATTTAAAGTGGCTTGAAGAAAGAATAAAGAATGCTGACCAAGGATTTCATGGCCTTGTTGCCTTCACTCCATCCTTTCCCAATAGTAAACACGCTCTGCAAATGAACAAAAAGAAAATTTTCAGGTTTCCAACTTAGATAACATGCCAACAGCTACATAACATATCAATCAATCACACCCTTGTTATTAGGTTAAGTAGAAAAAGATAATCCTTCTTATACCACCCGCTGCTCTTTCACCAAATGCTCATTCTTATTTGAAATGCAATTTTGATTTATACGAATAAATCAAATATATGTAATGATTCGCAAATTCGGACTAGCCATAAGTATGAACGTGTACACATATTGTTAGTAAACCTCTTTGGGGTTCGGCTCGTCAACCTTATCGTGGATCGTACATTCTACTAAACTTGAGGCCGAATAAGAATAAACCGAAAAGTTATGAAGTTATCGAAAAAATAAAAACACTAAAAAAGGTAAATAAGAATAAAAGTTGAGGGACAGTACTTGTACCAAAGAACTTGTAAAGAAAGCTTTTGAGTAGTAGAGAGCACCTTTTGAGTAGTAGGAGTTGTTGGATCCGAGACTGGGGTGAGGAGTGCTTTAGCTTGTGCACCATATTGACCACGTAGTGGTGATGGCTGTTCATAACTTCCGGTTCAGGATTTTGGTTCAGAGGACCATCTTTTACTGACACGGTCCGAGTCTTCACAGCGTGAGCCGCCAGCGCCAAGTCCTCCGCTGCCGGAGCCCGTCAAACGAACCAACGAGGAGTGGTTCTCCCTGAGAAGATCGGCCTCCTCCACGTACTTCACCTTCGACAGCCTCCGGGTACATGCGTCCGGTGTTGTTCTTGTAGGCATATCCTTCGTTATTGATGGCATTTTCCCCTTCTAACAATCCCTTCTTTCAGGTTTCAGTCCAAAAAATAAAATCTCATGATGTTACCACCGCATAAGAAAAAAGATATGAAAATATGTCATAAGTTGGAGTGATCATAAACAAGATGCTCAAAGTTGTTAGTGATCGCAGTTATGCACACCCGAGAATGGAAAGATGGAGATGTAAGAGTGTGCTGAAATTCCCGAACTCGAACGGGAATTTTCATCCCGTCCCGATCTCGACTCGAACCGTTTTGAATTGTTTCAAACTCGTCCTGATCCTAATCTGAATCGTTTTAAATTGTCCCGAATCTGTTCCGAACTAGACCCAAACTGTCCCGAACCGTTCTGAATTATCCCAATCCCATCCCGAATCATGCCGTATCGTTCCGACCCATCCCAAATCCGAATCAAAATTATGTCGTTTTAAAATATTTTTTTAAAAAAAAAAATTGAAATTTTCTAACCCATCCCAACCTGAGATCGGGTCAAAAATTATCCCAACTTAAAATGTGTCCCAATTTCCAAACCTAAAATTGCCCACCCTCTAAGTTGATACTGAAAACAAAAAGTGGTCGTTAGTTGGTTTTTGTGTCAGTTCATTCACGTATTATATAATGTAAAAAATTTACTAACAAAATTGCGATTGATTGGCGACATGAGCGGATGTAATTACAGTTGTAATGTTTACGTGATCAACGTAAATGAAGTTTTGACATGTTGTAGTGTGTTTCCAAAAAACGACATGAATTCGAAAGTGGCTAAACTATCCTCTTTTATTGAAAGTTAGAACGATAATAGTTGGTATACCTCATAATGTGATCGTGATGTGTAATACAAAAATTTTGTGTATTGGTAGATTTTAAATAATATATAAGTAAATAAATAATATTATTTAATAAATTAAATTTTTAAGTCAATAAAAAATGTTAAATCCCTAACACTTAGCATGCAGTTGAATGACTATATCATTTTTTTTTATTTTTCAAAAAATTTATACACGTTCTCTTTTGCTGGCCTAAAATTTTCTTCTTTCTTTTTCTTTTTTTATATTTTTAGATATATGTTTATGCATATAATTGTATGGCCATCGTTTAAAATCTAGGATGTATTAACATAAGCACTCTTATACGAATTTAGCAATAATTGGAATAGAAAAACTAATTATTACAACCAAACTAAAACTCGAATATTACGGAAGTTGATGCATAAATGCAAGATTATGTCTAATCAACACTTTGGCGTGTCAATTGAATTTAAAAAACTTTTATACTTATTTCCAAATTCAATAGTATATGTATGTGAATAAAATACAAAATTACTAATTGCAGGACATTTTAATAGTGTTTGAGAGCGATTTTAGATGCTTCTTTTATAAAAGAAAAAAAAAAGGTGTTCTTATGATCTTAATAAGAGATTACGAAAGAGTTAAATGATTTAGTTTATGTCATCGAAAACTTTGAAAACCCAAAATGATAATAAAATATCCATAATTTTTTATAATATCGTGGGGCAAAACGGTAAAGGCGTAAGCAATTAACTGGGGCTGATGGTCAGAGTTGGTGATGATGATATGAACGACCATAACCAACATGCGGTTAGGATGGGGTCTAATTGCTCGTTCCTCTTTTATGGGAATCCAAGGAGCTCCTGCCACGTGGTCAATCTCATACACAAAGTAGAAAATTCAATCCTGCTCTCTCTCTCCCTTCTTATCCAGAATCCCCAACATTATTGCAGAAATTTTCAGGAAATTGCCTTAACATTGTCAACCTTCACTGCAATTTCCCGAGTATCATGAGATGACTGATGAGATGGAAAACCCATCTGCCCGAAGATTCTATTCAATATCTTTATCTTCCATGCATCTTTAAAACTTGAAAAATAATATTATATTGTTTTCCCAAGTTCGAAGCCTCTTAATATGGAACAATTTCGGATCTTTCAAGAAACTAAAAGTCTGTTTCAAGTGTTTTTATTTATTATTCAATATAACACTTTTATATCAAACAACAGCGAAAAGCAAAAATAAGATCAATGTGATTATAATCAAATTTATCATATCAATATAAATTTCTGCATAGCATTCTGCTGAGTTAAAAAAAGAATAAAACGGTGAGCTGCCACGTATTTATAATGAAAGTTCAAGCTGCATATATAGTGCCAAACCCGATGGGAAGCATCGTATTGTAAAAAAAAATTAGTTGTCTGAACTCTTTAAAGGGGTAATTCAAAATGCATTATTCAATTCAAAGGAGTCCGACGCCCATTATTCAGAAGGTCTCAACTCAACACAATTAAACTAAGAGCGAGCATAACGCACAGGAATACCCCGCTGGATAGGACTCCTACAAGGACAGTCCTTTATCCCCTGAAACAAGGTTTTCTGCTTCTCCCATGACTGAAATTTCATCTATGTCTTCTTCTCTCTTAGATACTTCCTGGCAGCTTGAAGCTGACTTTGCAGCTCGTAATTTAGTAGCTTCAATCTCTTGCCTCACAGCAACATTCTTTACCTCAAGCTTACGAACAGCAACATTCACTCACTCCACTTGCCTTACACAAAGCGCTCTCCGTCTCAGATAGCTTCTTCACAATGTTTTCCTCGAGGATTTGCTTCTCCTTGCCATTCAACTTTTTCTTTCTCTTGCTTCAGAGTCTTAAGTTCTGCCTCGTCTTTATTCAGCCTTTGAGCAGCCTGCATAATCTTCTGATTAACCCACTCAGTGCATTCTTGAAGTTGATTTTGCTGTTCCCGAGTCTTCGTAACAAACTTCAGAATCATCTCATCCCTCTTGACCCGGGGGATCCACTGCTCCACTTATCAGATGGTATGTCAGTATTACCACTATTATGTGTCTTAGCATTAATGCTGGCAAGCACTTGAATAGAGTTGCTTTTGGTAGACAGATAAAGAGAAAGCTCAATTTCAGCAGGTGTCAGTGCAGACAGGTTATTGCTAGAGGTTAAATAGCTGGTGTACTAGTCTTAGGCAACGAAGAAATGACATTAGCACTCTCTGGTTTAAATGCAACAGGTGAGGATGGTTTAGGACTTGCTGAAAGATCACGGTTTCCATTATCTTGATGCACCTCAATATGTCACATTCCACATCGCTCGCAAATATGAACTTGAGATAACTAAAAAGACTTGATTTTCTCTAACTAGGTAGATGTTTTTGAATGAAGAATGCTTGTATAAAGTTTAAAAGTAAATTTGTGAGTGTAAAGTACGAATTCGTGAAGCCTAAAGTAAATAATATCTATTTAATTGTTTAGCTTAGACATTATAGATAGTATCAAATTTGAGAATACGAGGTCGGAGATTATCACATCCCACGTTACTCACGAAGAGAAGTATTTGATAGCTTATAAGACTTGACCCCTCTAATTAAGTAGACACATTTTGAGTAAAGGACGCTTGCGCTTTGATGTATGGATAACTAACCTTTACGAGAATGCGATGTCTTAAAAGAAGGGAGATTATCACATCTCACATTGCTCGCGAAGAGAAGCCTAAGATAGCTTATAAGGCTTGGCCCCTCTAATTAAATAAACACATTTTGCGTGAAGGACGCTTACAACCCGATGTGTGGATTGACTGACCATCACAAGGATGCGAAGTCCTAAAGGAGGGGAAATTATCACATCTCACATTGTTGACGAATATGAGCCTGTGATAGCTTATAAGGCTTAGTCCCCTCTAACTAAGTAAATGTGTTTTTGGTGAATGACATTTGCATGAAGCTTAAAAGCAAATTTGTAAGGGTGAAAGATGTGTGTGTGAAGTCCAAACCAGACAATATCCACTTAGTTGTTAAGCTCGAGTGTTATACATATACGTAAACCCAAATTAGACAATATCTACTTAATTATTAGGCCAAACGTTACACAATAACCTTACTTACTTTTTAAAATGTATTCTTTATATCAATATAAATTATCTCAGATACAACTTTTAACTTTTTGTCTCATTTTAAATCACTCAATTTATCAACCCTTGAAGAACCTTTAGATCTATATGTTTAATAGTATTTTTTGAAATGCAAAGACTTTTAACAAAGCATGTATTCTTCCTTAGTACTACTTAAATGGACCTTTTTGCTACTTACAAACTTTACTTCCACTGCATGATATTGAGATGTCTTAGCAACAATAAAAATTTTGTCCCCATTATCAAAAATGGAATTAGCACCCTTTTTTTGATAATCCATTGACAGTAATAGAATTCTTTGATTTTGTTATATAATGGTTAAGTGTGGTTGGGATTAATTATTTGATAATGTTATAATTTGTAAATTTTGAAAGGGTAAAGAAGAAAAAGAAAATTTTGAGATTTTTAAATTTTAATATTAAAAAAAAGACGCTTAGACTATTAAAATTTTAGAAAATTGATATATAGACTCTAATATTTAAAAAAAAATTATTTATACCTCTTTTTGATAATAAATCCATTAACTCTAATGAAATAAATGATAAAACTAGTAAAAGTATAAATTTATTCATGTTTTAACTAAAAAAAATCTACACTAAAAGTTTTATCCCTACTTTCATAAATGGAATTAGCACCCTCTTTTTTTTTATAATCCACGAACAACAAAGGAAATCTTTTATTTTTTTCTATATAAAAAATTCCTGCCGGTGCTATAGGTTGAGAACTATTGGATCAAGGGATTATTAGTTGAGAGTGATGGAGGCAATAATTGTGGCGATAACGGCTGGTAGTAGTTAAGAGTGGTTGGGATGAGGTGTTTGAGTGTGTTAAAGTTTGTAAAATTTAAGAAAGTAAAGAAGAAAGGGAAAAAATTTAGAATTTTTAGAATTTAATATTGAGAAAAAAGACATTTAAACTTTAAGGTTTTAAAAAATTGGTATACAAATTCTAATATTTTTAAAAAATTTATTTATACTCCTTTCAGATAATAAATCTTTTAATTTTAACGAAAAAAAGGATAAAATTGGTAAAAATATTATTATGCTCTAGGATAAGGTGTTTGAAAATGTTAAAGATTGTAAAATTTGAGAGAGCGAAAAAAAAAGGAAAAAAAATTGAAGAATTTGAGAATTTAATATTGAAAAAAAAGACATCTAAACCCTTAAAGTTTTAAGAAAGGAACATGTATGTTGCAATATTTTTATAAAATTCATTTATACCCTTCAAATAATGAATTTTTTAATTTTAACGATAAAATGGATAAAATTAGTAAAAATACAATTATTCTCTTGTTTTAACTAAAAAAAGATAAATTCAATTAAATGCTACAAAATGACTTGAATCTCTTACCTCATGGATAAAAGTCATACATTTTAACCAATTAAGTTATTCTAACTTTATCTTTATGCGGGGGTATATAAATTTATTAATATATTACCATCAAAATCACATATTAATAAATTACCATTTGCTGGTCGTCCACCGTCGATAACTAGTGATTGCCATACTAATTATTGCTGGCCACCATCTGTCAACCTAATGTATAGCGGCCTATGAACAATAGCTGCCCTTGCATATAACGAGGGACAGACAATGACTTTATTAACATATAATCTTGAGGATAATATATTAATTATATATTTATACTCATACATAAAAATAGACTTAAATATTATAATTGGTTAAGATATGTGGTTTTTAATCATGAGATTAATGGTTCAAACTATTTTTTTAATATTTAATTAATTTTAAACTTTTTTTAATGAAAACAAAAGTGAATTACCAGTTTATTATTTCTTCTGTTAAAGTTGATTGAATCCGTTACTTGATAGAAGTATAATAAAATTTTTAAAATTCTTAAAACTTGTATATCCCTTTCTTAAAAGGAGTTTAGATGTCATTTTTAAAAAATATTTTTAAATTATTAATTTAAAAGTTAAAATAACTTTACTATTTTTTTTTTCGTTAATTTTGATAGAGTATTTTTTATCGACTAAGTTGTTAATTTCTCGAACTTATGAATATTATTAAAATTAGATTGCATTTCAATAATATTTAAGATAATATCCTTAAGAACTAATATTACACATACAATTTTTTATTTAAACTAATATAATTTGAAATGATTGTGTGGAAAACCGGCCCAAAATCAAGGTGGGCTCTTTTGTTTGATCAATTGAGTTCATTCATATTTAATACCATTAGGAATTGAACCTAAAATCTAAATCTCGAATGCAAAAGGCTAATAGAGGGATCGGATTTAAAATCTAAGTGTCTAATACAAAAAAAACTAATTAGTATTAAAGTTATAATAACTCATTCCACTTATATATTTTTAATTTTTTTTTCAGTTGAGAAAACCTAAGAGATTGGAATATAACAAATAGATCTGAATTCAGAATCATCTTTAAGAAAGTAGTCAGTTTTTTTTTTCTTAAGCCAGAAAGTAAAAACTTTTTAGATTATGTTTTTTCAGAAATTTTACAGTAGACTAAATCAAAATAATAGATAATCCATTTCAATAAGAATTTTTTTTTTCTTGAAATCAATATTTTTTAAAAACTAATATAATTTAATATCGTCAACCTTTAGGACAATCAATAGAGTTAAATTGCATTAATTGGGTTGAACAAAATAAATGATTTTTGGGAAGGTCATACTCCTACATCTCAACTAATAAGGAGAAGAATAGAAAGAAAATATTATGGCATCATTCAATTTAATCAATAAAAGGTTGGGTCTTTATTTTTCTTAACTTTTTTTTTTAAGTTATAAAAGGTTGATTATAAATTATACTTTTAAATAGTAATTATTAAAAAATAAAAAATAAAATTATATATTTTAAATTATATTTAAAAAATAATATATTAAATCATCATTAAATCGTAAAATTATATAAATAATATTACGTCTGAGATACAAAATATATACTTAGCACGTATGGCATATTCATAAGTGAAAAGAGAGATTGATGACGACAACATGATGAAAACACTTGCACCACGGTTGCCACTCAACCGGTGAAGCTTGGATCATGCTCTCTCTCGGAACAAAAGAAAATTAGCCCACATAAGAAATGGATCAACCACAAACCAACTCAAAACCCAACCCGACCCAATTGCGGCTCCCGTCGGCGGCCCCGCCTTTTCACCAGAGCGATGCAGACGATGATGATGAGAACGTGAAGCAGCTCCAAGAATGCGCTTCTCTTTATCTCTCTTTACAAGTAAATTGAACCTATCTTCTTTCGATTGTGATTATTATTATTATTATTATTATTATTATTATTATGTAAAAGACCTAAATCCCTAAACCCTAAAAAATGAGTCGCGGTTTATTTGCAGGAGTGTCTTGTTAAGAGCAACAGGAACTGGAAATCTTGCCAGATGGGTATGCTTTTCACTTTCTTTTTGTTTTGTTTATGAAGTGGAATGCTGCATTTGAGGCTTTATGATTCTTTTTTTTTAAATAAAAATTTAAAGAAAAAACTTGGGTGTTATTTTGATTTTCTTGTGATGATGTTACTGAAAAGAGTAAATCTGGTACTCAAAATTCCAACTCATGAAATCTAGATTGACTGAAGTTGAAGTTTCCATAAATTTGGTGCGGTACTTTATTTTAATGTGTTATTTTTGGATATCTTAAGTTTTTTTTTTAAAAAAAAATTGTGTTGTGTTTTGATTAATGCTTTAACAGAGGTTCAGGCTTTGAAGGCATGCAACCAGAGGAGGAAGAATGACAAAGGGAAGTAAAAAAATGATGCAAATTATTGGTCGAATTCTTCTTATGGGTATGAAAATTACTTTCAATATACATGAAAATGTGATTCTAGTCGTAGGTCGCGTAGGAAAGGGAACTTTAGCTTTTTGTTTTGTATAATCTACTCTGGAAGTAGTTTTTCCTATTTCCTTCTTTTTATTATTGATGATTCTGCAACAACTTTGTGTAGCAATAGGCTTCTACAAGCACTAATGTTGCCAACTCGTCAATTATCTCTTGAATCACCGATCAATTTCAAGATGATGGAAGCTATGTTTTGCTTGGTTTGTGCATTTTATTCTGTGTTGGTAAATGCTTATTGATGATTGCTTCGAAGCTCTGTCTAACTAGTAAGGCGTGGAATGGATAAATCTGAACTTGCAGATGGTAAGAATTGAGGATGGGATGTTATTCTTCATAGCTTGTTAGTTTTACTTTTCTTGAACCGGAATCTCTTCATTACAATGGACAAGTAATGATAATGGTCTATTATATATGGGATGTCATGATAATGGTCTAGATACAAAGTTATGGTCCACACAATGTGTTCTGTTGGTTGCATGTCTTAGCGATGGGATTTAGAAAATTGGCATGTGTTTCAAACTTCATTGAGTGTTTATGTTAAGCTTCTGAATCTTGTGTGATCTAGAAGAAGATAAAAATTCACTGCACGAGGGACATTTTAATGGAAGGGAAATTTGAAATCGTCATTAATAGAACATTGGTTTTATTCAACTATAGTACTATACGGTATCCTAAAAGGCACAAGGGCAAGGAAGATCTTGATAAGCAGAACTATGTCTTGACCAATTTTCACTTTTCAGAGGATCTGCTACTGATCTTGATGCTATTAGGTGATCTTGCAATATGGAGTTTAACAAAGTAAGAATAAGAAAAACAAGTCCATCCATTGTTAGTGAATCACTACAGAGGAAGGAACTACTCTTTATGGATGGCCATGGCAGTAAGTCCATGACACTGTCTTGTGGAAGTTGAACGATTTTGCAGGGGAAAGTTCTCGGTAGCTAATTCCATTCTTGCTTCTTGCTGCAAGTTTCTGATGTTCATTCGAAATTGTTTCCTTTGAAATGGGTTTTTCCTTGGAATATTTATGAATGTAAAAGGATTTGTAGGAGATAATATGTAATAAGATGATGTATAGGAGAATCACTCTCAGGATTTTTACTACTAATGCCAAGTTCATTTTACTTCAAAGCATAAGCCAATCTCGCCAGCCTAAAAATACAAACAATACCATGTCTAAGACATTAAAGCCGACAGTTTATTCAGCACTCAACTCACAATTAGTTAATTTTATTCATCAATCTCATCATTTCAGCCCTCTAAATACTTGCATTGGCACCATGACAACCTTGATTAACTTCACAGGGAAGCTGAAGAATCAGCAGGAACAAACTTGACGGAAACGCTGTTGACACAATGGCGCTCATCAGTAGGCGTTTTGAATCCCTCACCTTTAAAAACATGACCCAGATGACCTCCACAAGCTGCACATGTAATCTCAGTTCTCCTCCCATCGGGGTCAGGCTGAAAATCATCGACGACGGTTAGAGATCACACAACCAAAAACATCTTGCAGAAACAACAATCAGAAAACTTACAGTGCGATTTATGGCTCCAGGAAAGCCTTCGAAGAAAGCAGGCCAGCCACAGCCAGAATTGAATTTAGTAGATGATTTATAAAGCGGAGTCCCACAACCCGTGCAGTTGTAAATCCCATCTTCAAAGAACTTATCATACTCCCCAGTTCCTTTCAACCTATTTCACAGAAATGTGCCATTTTTAGAATCAATCAGTACTTAACTGAAACTTCAATTTCTAATATATCAATGAATTGTCTAACCCTAATTGATGTAAATTCATTAAATAGAACAATCTAGAAAATTGATTAAAGTTAGAGAGAGAGAGGGTTTTACTCGGTTCCTTTCTGGCGGAGGATCCTAAACTGCTCCGGCGAGAGAATGACCTGCCATTCTTCTTCTGATTTCTGAACCGAAACTGGTTTCGCCATGCTTGCTTTGCTTTCTATTTTGTAAAGAGTTAAAACAATTGATTGTCGAATCTGAATCAATGCAATCTCGAATCACAAGTCCGACTGTATGATTTTATAGATTCCATGGAAAATGAACGTGGATGGAAACTCGGGAAAAGGGGATTCGAATTATCATTTTTTTAGCTTTGGGCTCATTTATTGAGCCCAATATCCGTTGAGTTGGGCCTCCCACGCATGGACTCGACTACTGATCTACACCGCCTTTAATGTGATTGTCCCCGTTGCAAATCACGTGGGGGCCTTTATCATCGCTAAAAAAAAATAAAGACGCTGTTAATTTGAAAGCCCTAAAGCTCGGACTTCCGGCAAACGAGTGACGTTTTCAGACCGTCGGTTCCCTCTCTTTTTCCCCCGATTCAAGGAACGGAGAAGAGTTACCGCTGAGAGTCGCTGATGAATTACAAATGCAGCAGAAGAATAAAGAAGAAGAAGAAGAAGAAGTAATGGCGTATAATTATTCAGGATTTGGAAGAGATTCAGGACCACCGTTCCGGCAAAACACGTGCCGTTTGGTCAGCTGAATCGTCCCCCTTGTCCATCTCCTTCTCTTCCTCCTTATTCAAATCTCTCCCCCGCTCCACCTCCCAGGTACGTTCTTCTTTTTGCTATTCTTCTTGTTGTTGTTTCTGGCTATTTCTACATTGTGTACTTGTAATTGATTCTTCAAGCTAAAGAATATTTTGTTCGATGAATCTGAAAGTTTAATTTTTAATGCAAGAGTGCTGGTAATGTTGTCGGTTTTTGAAATTCTGAATGTTATTTCACCAATTAAAGCATTTGGATGACCAGTTTGTATTATGATCTTTTGATAAAAGGGAATTTGAAGTTGTAGAGAGGCCGCGTTCACCTCCTTTCCCTTTTGGAAACTCCGGTCCAGCTGCGAGAACGTATCAAGCTTTCAGTGTAACGTAAGAATCCACCCATTTAAATTTCTAGGATTTTTCTTTCTTTATTTTTTTCGTTAATATGTTATTCTTTTAACAGTCTCCTTTCGTAAACGGCGATGCTGCGAGAAATTATATATGCTTTATGTTTGAGACAGAATTATCTAAATGTAATATTAGTGCTGTTCACACATGAGCAGACAGATGTAGAGACACTGCTATTCTTCTGATTTTAGCTTTCTTTTAACATTTGGTTACATGAGGATTTCCTGTTCAAAAGAATGAGCAAGATACATCTTTGAGTTGCTTAGAGAGCTTCATATTTGAACAGTTGCTAGCAAAAAGTCACCAGAAATCAGTAAGCTGTACCTTTCCATAATAAGATTGGTGAAAGGTTCAAGGACATGCTAAAGTAACTGTTTCGGACATGTTATTATACATCCACTACACTTGCTTCACCTTTGGGTCTAGAAAAGGATAGTTATACACTTCAATGATTTAGCGGCAAGGATCTACTTTAACAAAATGACAACCGGTGATGTTTCAACACTAGTTCATGTAACCTAAACAGCTTTGATTATGTATTGCAAAAGTTGTTCTTTTTATCACATCCCCGTTAGGAAAATTTAAGGATACTGTTCTGATAATAGGAGACCTGAGGCTTTGCAGAGAGCACTGTCACCTCCTTCTGGTCCTGCTGCAGGGTCTTACCCAGCTTCAGGAGTGCGCAGGTAACTACACAAATCTGTAACTTCTCTATCTATGTTTATTTTTCTTTCGTTGTTTTCTTTGTGCTATTCCTAGAATCAATTATGTTGTGCTTTTTTGGTTTATATTTTAACTAAATCCATATGTCAGTATAGCCTTCTTTTCACTGTTTTCCTCATATGAGTTACAATGTTGTGAGGGTAATTGTCTGCACTTCGGCACATGCAGCCATAACATACCCAACAAAAGATGTGCTTGTGTTTGTCATCAAAAGTCTATTACATCACATAGTGCCTTACTGGTGCCTCATTTTCTCTCAGGCCCATTGAACCTCCTCAAAGATTGGATGATGTGCAAATATCTTTCTTCAAGAACTATCATGCCCAGACCCAGACTCATCCTAGGCCTTCTGCTGTCACGTCATATGTTGCTTCAAGTGACTCTGGAACCAGTGCCACTGCTAAGATTGCCAAATTTCAAGAACTGAAAAGAACTAGATCACCTCCTTTATCATCTAGAGATGAAGAAAATTCAAGAAACTCTGGTCAAACTACCGTTTCGCGGTATATTCTACCTCATTCTGTTGTTTTTGCATAAAATAACATCTTCAATTTCTTAATGCACTTAAGGTCATTGGCGTTATTTGTTTGCTTCCTCTTCCTGTAGTCTAGAACTGTAAGTTTTCTTCATCTGTGAATGCTGTATTATGTCACTGTTAGTTATAAAAAAAGCATTAAAGGAAGGCGTAAGTTTGACATTTTTAAACTGAACACGTCTGAATAGCTACTTCTCTAATGAAGTATGAGTTATACCTAACAGTTTGGTCTCTTTGCAGCCATCCTACCATCTAAGGCATCCATTTATTATGTATGAAAAACCATGTGTCCATTCAAATCTTTATAAGGAGTGGATCCTCATTTTTGTGATTTCTCACTGCATTTGAACTCTCCCAAGGAAGTTATTTCTACTGTATGCAACAGATAATTTACCTATTCATTGAATATATGCAGTTGTGACTTTTTGGTTGGCACTTCAATTTGTTTTTTTCATTATGGGCATGTGTGTGGCTGCACATTTTACATATCTTTGTCTGTGTGCTTATTTCCCTCTGTCTCTTCCTTGGTGGTATCTTTTGATAATTATAATTTCTTTCACAGGGCTGCTATATCTTCTTCCATGTGGGTTGATCATGCCAAGTTGCTGAGCAATTATGCTCAGCAAGATCAGTCCAGAGTCTTGCCTCAGGCAAACTATTATGATGATGAACGAAGTTCTATGCGGCAATTAACCAATGCCCAAGGCCCAAAAAGAACCAGGTCCCCACCTGTCACATCAACCAATGGAGTTGCCTGGGAGAATCCTCAATTTGTTTCAAATGATGCTAAAAGGTTAGCAGATTTTCAAATTCTTATGTCTTTTCTCATGTTGTTTCTCTTTACATGTTGTGAGCTCGTTTTGTGTTTCTCATAACTGATCTTTCATATCTTCTCTAGGCTGGGCAATAGGTCCAATGCTCTTTTCAGTACTCCTAATTCTCAAGATCCTCAGAGGTCAGCTCCATCTTCAAACAATGCTGTTGCCGCTGTAACCAGGGCCAATATCTCCTCTGTTCCTGAAAGAACAAGGTCTCCTCCTTTGCCTTCTACCAGTGAAGGTTTGCTGGAAAACTTCAATTTCACGCAATACGATGCAGAAAGGTAAGATGTCAGATGTCTTGATTCCATAGTGCATTGTTATGAAGTACAGTTTGTTGTGTTTTCCTAACTTTTTCCAGGTAATTTATAGAGAAATGCAAGCCAAGGCAAAGCGATTGGCTCGCTTCAAGGTTGAATTAAGTGAAAATGTGGAAGTCAGCCCTAATGTTACAGATCAAAGGGTTTCTACCAATAGTAGGGAGCCACCTGTTGTTGAGAGGCAAAAGTTTTCAGGAGGGCATTCTATAGAATCAACAAGTGATTATTCCATTGACCACACATTATCTGATTACGAAGGCTCGGAATCATCTGGTATTATTATCGGGCTATGTCCAGATATGTGTCCTGGTATGTGTCTCTATTCCAAGATCTTGGAACAATCTTGTTAAATTGAACGATATGTGATTGCACCCTTTGTAGTTGTTGAAATGTATATGGTATTTTGTGTATATTTATAGTTAATATCATAGAATAGGAAATAGATTGATAACCTTATAATTAGGATTAATTGCCCTTCCAAATAAGAATGCTAGTTTTACCTATATAATGTTGTATTTTCTTCATTATCAAATACACAAGAATTCTTATTTCGCTTTATTTCTTTACATGGTATTAGAGCCATTGTGCTCTCTCTAATTTTTTAGTTTTTTTCAGTAAATCCGCCTGTTTCCTTTCGGCCATTATGTTTTTTTTCTTCCTTTTCCCGTGGTCGTGTCCTCTATTCTCACATCACCAATCATTCACCGGAGAACCTCCAAGAAAACAGAATCTGACCTCAACCGCACACGCCCCCACGCCCCATCGCCGGTAATTGACTCTTTTTTTTCCTGACGCGCGTAGACTCTCGCCGCCGGCATTCCTGTCCTCAGACAGCACCAGCTATCACTTCTGCGGTGGTTCGACAGTCACTGACTTCCGCACGCGCCGCCCCTCTTCTCGGCTTCACGTTTTTCGATCTCCGTCTCCGGCAAGCGCGAGGCTTCATTGCCGGCACCAATCACTCCAGACGACGCCGGCAACCTCGAAACCACCCACTGATTCCCTTGTCATCGGCGGAAAACTGCCACTGCCGCCGGAAAGCTGCTCCTGGTTGTCAGTTATTTTTCTCCTTCCTCCTCCGATTTATTAGGGAATTTGATTATTAAGAGCTCTAACACAGACAAGCAACCTTTATCTGTGACTCTCACGGGTGCCAACTATGAAGAATACCTTAAATATCAAGCGGCAAAGCAGTCTACCTCTTCCATTGCCTCCATTGCACAAACTGGTAATTCGGTCGCCTGTCTTACTCAGTCCTCTTTAGGACCTTGGGTCCTTGATTCTGGTGCCTCTGACCACATTTCTGGTAACCTTCAATTACTTTCTTATACTTCTAAATCTAAGTCATTGCCATCTATCACATTAGCTAATGGGTCCACAACTACTGCTCAAGCAGTTGGTCGAGCACATCCTCTTCCTTTCTTACCTTTAGAATCTGTTCTTTATATACCGCATTGTCCTTTTAATCTTATCTCTATCAGTAAACTCACTCGCTCTTTAAACTGTGCAATTACTTTTGTTAATGACTGTTCTTATACAGGATCGCAGTACGAGACAGATGATTGGCACAGGACGTGAGTTACAGGGGCTCTATCATCTGAGTATTCCTCAACTATCTGTTGCATGCACTGTCACTGAATCACCAGCCCTTCTTAATAATCGACTGGGACATCCAAATCTGATAAAGCTTCGAAAAATGGTTCCAAGTCTTTCTAATTTATCATATTGCAATTGTGAGTCTTGTTAGCTTGGAAAACACTCTCGTGGATCGTTCCCAAAGCGTGTCAATAATTGGGCTGCATCTCCTTTTGAAATAGTTCATTCCGATGTTTGGGGTTCTAGTCGAGTTTCGTCTATTTTAGGTTTTAAATACTTTGTTACGTTTATTGATGATTATTCGCGTTGCACTTGGTTATTTTTAATGAAAGATCGCTTTGAATTATTTTTCATCTTTGAATCTTTCTGTGCTGAAATTAAGACACAATTCCCTACTACTATTTGTATATTGTGTAGTGATAATGTACGTGAATATTTTTCTGCTCCTTTTACTAAATTTATGTCTTCTCGGGGCATCTTACATCAGTCTTCTAATGTCTATACTCCACAACAAAATGGAGTTGTCGAGCGTAAAAACAGACATCTCATTGAAACTACTCGCGCTTTACTTATACATAATAATGTTCCTCTCCGTTTTTGGGTCGATGCTGTTCTTACTGCTTGTTTTTTAATAAATCGAATGCCCTCCTTCATGTTGCAACATCAGGTCCCTCATTCTGTTCTGTATCCTGGTCAACCATTGTTTCCTCTTCCGCCACGTGTCTTTGGCTATATGTGTTTTGTCCATGTCTTCTCTCCTGGTCAAGACAAATTATCCGCTCGGTCCATCAAATGTATTTTTCTTGGCTACTCACGTCTTCAGAAAGGATACAGGTGTTATTTTCCTGACACTCGACGCCACTTCCTTTTTGCTGATGTCACATTTTTTGAGTTTTCCCCTTTCTTTTCTTCATCTGCTTCAGAAAATACGTTTATCACTAAGGCTTTTCCAGTTCTTTATATTATTCATAATATTCCTCCTCATGAGTCAAACATTGAACTTGTCCCCGTCCCACAGTGTGATCCTCTCACTGAAAATTCTCCCTCTCCGGCTCGTGATAGTCTTGTTCCTTTTAATCCTACAGGTGCTAACAGAGATACTGCTCTTAAGGCTCCTGTTGACTCACTTCCTGCTCCAGATTCCTCTCCTACTGAGGTCCTGCCACCTGTCAACCAATTTCCAATTATTATTTGTAAAGGTATACGCTCCACTCGCAACCCTTATCCTATATACAACTTTCTTAGTTATCATTGATTATCTTCACTATACTATGCTTGTGTCTACTTTATCTTCTATCTTTGTCCCTACCACTCTCCGTGATGCTCTTTCACATCCTGGTTGGTGTCAAGCAATGGTTAAGGAAATGTCTGCTTTGCATAATAATGGTACATGAGAATTAGTCAAGTTGTCCCCCGGCCATTCTATCGTTGGTTGTCGATGGGTTTATACTGTCAAGGTTGGACCCAATGGTCAGGTTGATCGATTGAATGCAAGGTTGGTTGCCAAGGGGTACACTCAGACTTATGGCCTGGACTATTATGAGACTTTCTCACTAGTGGCCAAAATGTCATCTGTTCGGTTGTTCTTATCTATGGTTGCTATTCGCCAATGGCCTTTGCACCAGCTCGACATCAAAAATGCGTTTCTTCATGGAGAACTTCAGGAAGAAATCTATATGGAGCAACCGTTTGGCTTTGTTGCTCAGGGGGAGTCTAGTTTGGTATGTAAACTTTGCCGCTCCTTATATGATTTAAAATAGTCTCCTCGTGCTTGGTTTAGTCGTTTTAGTACTATTATCCAGGAGTTTGGCATGATTCAAAGTGAGTCAGATCACTCTATTTTCTATAAGCATACAGCACAAGGACACAACATATATCTGATAATCTACGTTGACGATATTGTCATTACAAGAAATGATCAGAATGGTATTAAGCAATTGAAAAATTATTTGTTCAATCATTTTTAGACTAAAGATTTAGGATTGTTCAGATACTTTCTTGGTATAGAGGTTGCTCAGTCAAGCTCTGGAATTGTTATCTCCCACAAAAAGTATGATTTGGATATTCTGGAAATGTTGGATTGTAGACCCGTAGACTCTCCCATGGATCATAATACCAAACTCCTACCTGGATAAGGGGAGCTTCTTGTAGACCCTGGGAGATATCGAAGACTAGTTGATAAGCTTAATTATCTCGCCATCACACGACCTGATATTTCCTTTTTAGTCAGTGTTGTGAGTCAGTTTTTACAGTCTCCGTGTGATAGTCATTGGGATGCAGTTATCCGAATCTTACGGTATATCAAGGGAGCACTAGGAAAATGTTTGCTATATGAGAATAAAGGTCATACACAGGTAGTCGGATACTCAGATGCTGATTGGGCAGGTTCTCCATCAAATAGTATTTTTGTTGGAGGAAACCTTGTATCATGGAAAAGTAAGAAGTAAGAAGTTGTTGTCAGGTCAACGGCAGAAGCAGAATATCGTGCTATGGCTTTAGCAACATGTGAGTTTATATGGTTGAAACAGTTGATCAAAGAATTAAAATTTGCAAATATATCACAAATGAAGTTACTTTGTGATAATCAAGCTGCAATTCACATTTCATCAAACCGGGTATTTCATGAAAGGACTAAGCATATAGAGATTGATTGTCACTTTATTCCAGAGAAGATTTTGTCTGGTTGTATTTTCACAAGTCATATTTGCTCAAATGACCAGCTAGCAGACATCCTTACTAAATCTCTCAAGGGTCCTCGAATTGATTTTATTTGTAACAAGCTTGGCGCATATGATTTATATGCTCCAGCTTGAGGGGGAGTGTTGAAATGTATATGGTATTTTGTGTATATTTATAGTTATTATCATAGAATAGGAAACAGATTGATAACCTTATAATTAGGATTAATTGTCATTCCAAATAGAAATGCTAGTTTTACCTATATAATGTTGTATTTTCTTCATTATCAAATACACAAGAATTCTTATTTCTCTTTATTTCTTTACAGTAGTCTTGGGTTCATTCTTGTTTTTCTTTTCTCGCTCAGATAAAAAATTTGAATGGAAGTAAGGTTCTCCTGCAATTTCTTTGTGCTAAATAACTCCAATATGAAGAACTTACAAAATTCAATGTTTTACTCTTTACTTTGAATTCTATCACATTTTATATTGTCTCTAAGAAAACAACTGTCTTCTTTTGTGAAAGTACCCAATGTTTGATGTAGTTAGTTTACTTCATATTTCAGAGTCAGAGAGGGCAGAACGAGAGAGAAAAGGGGATCTTGACCAGTATGAACGCTTGGATGGGGATAGAAACCAAACAAGTAAATACCTTGCTGTGAAAAAGGTAATTGTTTCCACTTGTATTTTCCCACTAAAATAGGCAATCATTGTAAAGTCAATTTAATTTAACCTGAATGTTTTCTCAAGATGGATTCTTGTGCATTATGTTTACACAGTACAATAGGACTGCAGAGAGGGAAGCAAATTTGATACGATCCATGCCGATCCTGCAGAAGACTGTGGATTATTTGCTTGATTTGCTAGATCAGCCTTATGATGAAAGATTTCTAGGCTTGTACAATTTTCTATGGGATAGGATGAGAGCCATTCGAATGGACCTGAGAATGCAGCACATTTTTAACCAAGAATCTATCGCTATGCTAGAACAAATGGTTTGTTCTTATCAGTGTCCTCAGTTTCTGTTTACATAATATGTAAAGGTTTTTGCGTCTTGAATAAAGTTATTTTGGCATCATGAAGTTACTTGTGTCCATATAAATGGAAGGGATGGAACATTTTCGTATTGTAGCCTGCTTGTGTCTTTTCTTTATGCATGTAAGGGCTGACTTCTTTGATAGAGTGCTCTAAAAGATGTGTATGACAGAGCATACTGCATGGCTATCAAGTTTTTTTTTTAATAACATTTCTACTGACGGTGGTACATTTATCTTTCCTAACTGGTCAAAGAGTGATCTTATTTTGGATTTGTTTGTTGATGTGGTCGAGTTCTATCTTTGTGGAACTTATAGGTTTTCCTGCGAATTTATCATGTTTATGGGTTACATGGCAGTTGGTGCTGGCTTCCTGGCTTATTATTTAGCACATGCTTCAGTCATTGCATCAATTGGTTTTACTCTTATAAATATCCTGTTTATTTGTTTGCTTCAAGCAAAGTTATAGTTTTTTGCCTCAAAGGTTTGCAATGGTTCTGGAGATACAAATGCCATAGCACTTTTCGATTACGCTTTAGACTAAAGTCTTGCTGATTGCTGTGGGTTTCAGATAAGGCTTCACATCATTGCCATGCACGAATTATGTGAATATAATAAAGGAGAGGGCTTTTCTGAGGGATTTGATGCACACCTCAATATTGAACAGATGAATGAAACATCAGTTGAATTGTTCCAGATGTATGATGATCACAGGAAGAAAGGAATAAATGTTCCAACAGAAAAAGAATTTCGAGGTTACTATGCGCTCCTCAAACTCGACAAGCATCCTGGGTATAAAGTAAGTATCTGTAGCGGCATCTCAGTTGTAAATGTTTCACTTAAAATGCTGTTTTGTGAAAATAAGCAATTCCTGTTAGGTTGAACCTGCAGAGCTTTCACTGGACCTTGCAAAGATGACTTCAGAGATTAGACAAACACCCGAAGTGCTATTTGCCCGTGATGTTGCGAGGTTGTTACTTCCCCCCTCTTCCCCTCTTCTTTTTTTTCTTTTTGGCCGGTTAATATGTTAAACCGGTTTTAATAATAGAAGTGGTTGGTTTCTTCAGAACTTGCAGAACGGGTAACTTTATTGCCTTCTTTAGGCTTGCGAGGAAAGCAAGTTACCTTCAGGCGTGCCTAATGCATGCTCATTTTGCGAAGGTGTGAGAAACCATTTCATTTGGCCATACAAATGAGAATTATGCATCAATTTACCGTTTCAGATTTCCATGAGAGCATGCACCTTCTACATGTACCATGTATATCATTGCTCATATAGTAATTAGTGAATAATACACTACGCTAGCACACTTCTTTTTTTAAATTGATAAAGTTTGATGGAAGGCAAAACCATGTTATGATTTTTGTTTCCTTATTCATGCATTGGTATGTGCTGATTACTATATACATACTTTAAATCTATGTTTTGAAGATGTTTTCCTGATTAAATTAATGACAAACTATTCTACTTCTTTTGTTGCTGAATCTATTATTATTGGTCTTCAGATTTTGTTTCATTTTAGCATTGTTTTTGGCTGCTGCATGCTGAAGTATGTTTTAAGTGAAAATTTAGGTGTATTCTTGAATATTGAGATTGCTTGCCTTGTCTTAATGTACATATTTTTGGTGGGAAGGCATATATATGTTATATCATTTATTCAATGCTTGGTGCAACTGAAAATTTTGTATACTTCAAAATTTAGATGTATATCATTTATACATCTTGAAGTGTTGACCTAGTATATCTTAATTGCCGAGGAAAAACAATTATAACATCTCCTTTGATGTAAATTTTGAAGTTTTCTGTATATGCTACTAAATGACTGGATCTTTTTCAATTCCCGTATTAATGTTGGAAGTTATTTAAGTTTGTATGAACCATAGCACAAAATTGCAAAAATCAGTTGTTAATGTTGTCTCCTTGTTGTTTTGAGCAGTTGCGAACCCAGGCACTTGCTTCTTTACACTCTGGTCTACAGAATAACCAAGGTCTCCCTGTTGCGCATGTTGGCAGGTGGCTTGGGATGGAGGTACCTTTTCCTTGGCTTGATAAGATCAAACTTTTTTCTATTTTGTTCAGGAGCTTTCTACTTGTCTTACATTTGTGATTTGGTGATTGGAATTAGGAGGACATTGAAAGCCTTTTAGACTATCATGGATTTTTTATAAAGGAATTTGAGGAGCCATATATGGTGAAGGACGGTCCATTTCTCAACAGTGACAAGGACTTTCCTACCAAGTGTTCAAAACTAGTCCTGTTAAAAAGGTCAGGAAGGATAATTGAGGATATTTTAGCTTCTAGTCAAGTGACATATTCGCCTGCAGAAGCAACAAAAGCAATTCACAAGCTCTATAAGCCTGACCTAAAAGCCATGCCTTCTGTTGAAAGAAAGACCTCTGTTCCTGCAGTTGATGAAGAAATGCCTGATTCTCAAGCCATTGCATCCCCGAGAAATAGCAAAGCAATGGAGTCTATGATGGTAACATCAGTGGTTGATCAGCGGTATCACGATGACTATCAAGCAAGTGGTGCCTCTATTTTTCCCTGGGGTTTCTTGGTAGCTCATAGTTCTCCTAAATCCCAGCCAGCCAAAGTTGTGACCGAAGAAAAACAAAATAGTGATGCTCTTCTGAGAGTGTCTCCAGAGGAAAAGATGTTTGGCTCAGAAGGTTCTCCTATTCAGCATGTGTCAAGAACAGCTCTGCAAGAGAGATCCCCCAGTTTTACAGCAAGGACAGCTCTACAGGACAGATCCCCCACTTTTACAAGAGGAACAGCTCTGCAAGAGAGAATCCCCAGTTTTAAGAGATACGATCATTCTGTAGAAAATTCAATACCACAAAGTCTTGAAATTTACAACTTGGAATATAAAGAACCTTCGGATAATCAGCAAGAAAATGAAGTTGTGGAAGATGAAAATGATGAAATTGTGGCAAATTATCTAGAGCAAGAAGTTGCTTTGGCAAAACTCGAGTTGATCTTAAGGTTTGATGGGTTGGTCAACTTGTCAACTTTAAGTTGAAGTTTATCACTCTACCATAACTCTCACTCGCTTGATTTTTGTGCTACAAGGTTATGGAGGCGGCACTCTTTAAAACTAAAGGAATTACGTGAGCAAAGGCAGTTGGCAGCAAATGCTGCACTAAATTCATTGTCATTAGGACCACCAATTCGACAGAACAAGGATGTAAGCAGCCTTTTCATTTCTTTTGTTTTAGTAGCATATATCCCTCTTCATTCTGTTCTAGTGTGTTTTTGTATATGTTTATGTCACAAGCAAACGGCTACAAGAAAATGTTGCGACAATTCTTTTCACGTATGTCCTCTGCTCCTGGGTTTCAGTGGCTTTTTTCTTTTTATTTATAAGAAACTGGGTTTTAGTCTTTTGATCTTCATGCTTTGCTTGAACAAATAGTGTCTATTAACCTCGCTTTTTCTTCAGAATATGTAAACTTATATGAGACCTTTAGAAAATAGCTACCATGCCCCTTTCCTTTATGTTACCCAGGGTTTCATTATTAAATAAATTCAGTCCGTCATCCATCCAAATGTCTGACTATCACCTAATAAAGAAGAATGATCACTTTTTTCTCCTCATCACTTTTCATGATGCGGGTCAATAGTTATTTGCATTTTCTAGTTGCTATGGTAGTCTGAAGTATTTTATGGATACTTGCTTGTGTTTGTTGATCATTATCCAGTGAAAATGAGGTGATGGTCTGTTGAACACTGAAGTTGGAATGATCAATCAAGACTTTCTTTCCCTCTTCTTTTTGTTGAGAAACTGGCTTAAACTAGTTGATGAACTAATTTCTAGTTGATTATGTATTTCAACTGATTTATTTTGTTTAAACGCCTACCTTCCTTTCATGTGTAGCAATCAAGCACAGCTTGTGAGTTTGACATTGATCATGTCATGCGGGAGAGATGTGAGAAACATGAACGATCGTGGTCTAGGCTGAATGTTTCAGATGTGATAGGTGGTATACTTGGCAGAAGAAACCACAAAGCTAAATGCCTGTGCTGGAAAGTTATTCTATGTTCTCAGGACATTCTAGAAGGAGAGCGACAGATGCAGATGAAGCAGATTTCCCATTTGGCTGTAGAGCCATGGTTGTTTTCAAAGCTTATGCCTTCTGAAAAAGATGATGATGATGATGATGATGTTGTTTCATCTCCTGGCCTTTCAATATGGAAGAAATGGGTTCCTGGTCAATCTGGTCCTGATCTGACCTGCTGCTTTTCAATTATTAAGAAGAGGAAATTCGACCAAGTGAATGATACTATATCTGGTGCAAGTGCGCTTCTGTTCCTTGTATCTGAAAGCATCCCATGGAAGCTCCAGAAAGTTCAACTCCATAATCTTGTGATGTCAATACCTCCTGGTTCCTGCCTTCCCCTGTTGATCTTAAGTTCCCCATACACTGCAGAGGTTTTAGATCCTTATGCTGTTATAATTAATGAATTGGGCCTCCATGAAATAGACAAGTCTCGGGTAAATAGCTTTTTGGTTAAATTTCTTGGTGGTAATCAACAAATAGGTCACTCGGATGGATTTTTCAGTGACAAGCAACTAAGGGAAGGGTTGCAGTGGCTGGCAAGCGAGTCACCCCTACAACCTATTGTTTATTGTGTGAAAACACGAGAACTCATTCTGACTCACCTGAGTTCTGCACTGGAAATGCTTGGCAAGTTGAGTGATTATGAAGTTAGTCCAAACCACTGTATCACAGCCTTCAATGAAGCCTTGGATCGGTCACTAAGGGATATTGTGGCTGCTGCCAAAACAAATCCTTCAAATTGGCCTTGTCCTGAGATTGCATTGGTGGAGGAGTCTGGTGATGAGAGCTTTGTGGGGGAGTGGTACTTCCCAAGTTTATGATGGAGTTCTGCTGCTAGAATAGAATCATTTGAGCATGCATTAAGGGACTTAAGGCTTCCAGCATTTCCTGATGATCTATCCTTTCTGAGCAGAGGTTCTAAGATGTGCAAGGAAATTGAGAACCAGAGATTACAACTTGAAAATTGTTTGATCAGCTATTTAACACTATCAAGCAAGATGATGAGAGTTCCATTGGCAAGAAAAGAGGCTTCCATAATGCTACAAAGAAGCACAAGACTTGAGCTCCATGACTCAAGCTACTATATTATTCCAAAGTGGGTTCTGATTTTCCGGCGGATATTCAATTGGAGATTAATGATTCTAAGCAATGGAGCCTTATCTTCTTCATATGTTTTAGAGCAGCATCTTGTTTCTCATGCTTCAGGTGACCTGATGAAGTTAGGTCTTCAAGGTAGTATATCTTTGCCCTGTAGCCTAAGTCAACCATCTCTAGATGAAATAATGGGAGTTGGCTGTACCAGTCATCTGTTTCAAGATGAAATTACAGAAGTTGGTTGTAGCCCCCTGTCAACTCACAGGGCTCAGTCACAGCCACAAGTTTACCAACATAAGCCGGCAGTGGCATCAAGTAGTGATATTCAGGAGTGTGCTAACACAAATAATTTGGTGGGGGATGAAAGAAATTCATCAGAGAAGAATAAGTTGTCTGTGGCGGATGATGTTTCTGACATAATGAGTAAATTAAAGAATACAGTTAGAGAAATACCCGTGTCCAGAAATGTAACAAAGGAGGCTGAAAATATAAGTTGTTTTAGCAATGTAACTTAGTTCAGAACACAAATGAGAAGCTCTACGTTTACTTCTGATGTAAAATTATTTTGGTGGAAAAATTTTGTATTGTAAATACACATTCCATACAAAACGTTTTGTAACTGTAACGTTATTCCATGTTTTTATTGCAACGAGGAATAATAAGGTATTTTGATTTGGTTATTTTGATGCTACTTAGATTTGCTTACGGCGGAGAAGGTGAATGTGTTACTCGGCAGCTCACGTGTCCTAGCAATTTCACCGATTGCATCTGAATCTGTAAAAGCTTCGAATTATATGAATCACCCAATAATTGGTCATACGCCATGATTGAGTGTCAGCACAGGCTCAAGTCAAAGCGAGTGAAGTGGCATGCAGACTGCAGAGGAGACAGTAATGAAAATCCGCTTCAGGGTTTGCTCATAAAAACTGACGTGGGTTTGGGAACTTCAGCTGGACTTTGTCCTTTAATGAAGACATCCATTGAATCAATAACCTGCCATTGGAATATCATCCAATGTATCGGCGCATCTCATAATAACCTCACCAAGGAACTCCTAGGTGATTTATATGTCGATCCCAACCCCACTGCGTTGTAACACTACTACCCAATCATTAGTTATATTGCCAAATATGCATTTATAATGATCTTAAATTTAATTATAAATATATGCTAGTATAATGACATGCTACACTATTTAAGACTTTCTTACTCCCTTACTTTAAGGCTTTAAGCATCATTTAATTGAGAAGCATAATCATCATTACCAAGTTCAAAAATCACCAAACTCTCTAATCTGTAATCGTAAGTGCTATTATTATCATATGAAAATTATATACTCTATTGCCAAGGAAATACTGATCAAAAGTAATATATCTGTGGTGGTTGCTTCATTTGTCAATCCAGAAAATATTGTTGAGATGATGTCATCATCATGTAACTCAGCTCTAAAGAGTAACATTCTAAACAAGTTTACATCATGATGAAACACATCTTTGATTCGTCCTCCCAACTCACGATCATCAACTCCCCCAAAGGTCTCCCAAGTTCTCCAATTCCATTCCTTTTTATGTTATCAGCAATTTATGACAAGCAGGAGAGCATTTCCTTCTTCTAGCGGCATGTTGTGTGGTTACAAGTACACGTTAGCAACAGTCTTTGCTAACATCAGCAAGAAAGTTCCAGCCAGGAATAAGTAACCAAAACAAGCAAAAGAAATCACTTTTGCAGCCTGTAGAATGCATCTCTACCTACATCCAGATACCAGCAGAAATTTATTCAGGAGTAGCAACTTCATTTAACTCTAAAAGAGTAGATTTGCTGAAATTGAAATCTTGAACAGATGCAAAAAGCTGTATCCTTCGCAAGACACTTCAATACAAATTTTATTTAAACGGAGATCAGAATGAAGGAAATGGATACCACTTCAGGAAATTAAAAACCAGGACGCAAGACACTTCTGAAGGCCTTTTACTCTGATCACTGCAATGAATTGGGGAGACAAAATAATGCTAAGTTATTGACACAAATATAACAATGTGATTAAAAAGAGAAACTAAGAGAATTACCAATTGCAAAGATTTTTTATGAGACATAGATGGAACAATAGTAGCTTGACTTTGATGCATTGAAAGGGAGTGCTCGAGGTCCGAGTGTTCACTTTTTACTGATCGAGATAACTCTGATCCTGAGGGAGTGGACATGTCCAGACTTCCCTTGCCCTTCTGAACTGATGGCCGAACATTGACCCTATCAGTGGTATCAGTATAGCCAACTCCTGACTGTAGCAATCAAAACAAAAATCGGTAATTACAAGCCAATCAACAGAGTAAAAAATATCAATGATTCAAGGATCAAATTCATATGCTGCAAAGTAGCATGGGCATAGGAAAATGTGGTAGAGTTCAAATGACTTCTCATTCTACTCATGCAGTGTGAATATATGTTTCCAACAGAATGACTATGACTACTTCTATCCATGAAATTTTTCTGTACATGAGGTTGAAGTTTTAACATCTCCAATAGCAATGAGTCCATCAAAATTAAACAGAAATCCTTACTGAACAAGCTTACAACACATCACTATCACATTACTGCTGGTGAAACTAATAGAAAATCAGGACATGAGATTGGGCTTAGAGTAGAATCTTAACAAAGATATAAACGGTTAGCAACCAAAAGAAAGTTTACAGCACACATACGTTAGAGAAGTCTTTAATTTTTACAATGATGACCGTAATATCATCTGTCCGGTTTTCATGCTCCAACCACAATTTGTATGATTCTCCAGCAATGGCAGCACATGCATCCCGAGGATCTGCATACTTTGCCACCTAAACAAAAATGAAAAAACTTACATTTAGTCTAAGGGGCCACATCAATCTAAACATTTATGGAAGGAAGAAAACTTCAAAAGCAAATTGCATGCATCTAGACAATGTAAATAACATATTTGATGATCAAAATATGGAAGAGCAAGTTCTCATGATCTGCTTCCTGGAACACCCACAACAAGAATAGTACTGCTCATAGGTTGGGTCAACATACTAACACCATTTACACAAATAGTTATTGGAAAGGAAAAAGGGAAAGTTTACAGTTCTAGATATACCAAATATAGCAATTGCAATATCATTAAATCCTTCCATTTGTGCAATATTTCATTTCTTTGTTTTACAAAAGAAAAAATAAAGTTCCAAAAACTTGTGCTGCCTAATTGCCAAAAGAACATAATAGAATCACATGGCTTCACAGGCATCAGTACAAACAAAGAAGCACAAGCAATCGTCAAGTCTTACTAGGCCACATAAAATTCACCAGTCATATTTAGCTGATAAAATTTCAGTGGAGAGAACATAAGCATCAAGCAATTTGAAGGGTTCATCAAATTGCCAATCAACTCCGTAAAAATGACCAGTGATACAATAAACAAGAAAGGAGACAGATGAATGTTATTAGCCTATCTAAGATTTATGAAAGCTCATACCATATCAACAATGGCTTGGCTTGAAAGAAACTCAAAGACCCCATCACTTGCAACGACAAAGAACAAATGACTAGGTGTAAGCTGAACCAATGACACCTCAGGATCTGCAACCACACCAATCTCCTCAGCAGTACTATCTCCAACACTTCTTGTAAAAGCAGTTCCTGGGTACATCCCGTTCTGAACCCACAACCTGGGAGGATCCCCACCTTGACTCTCTTCATCACCCCATGTCTGAATATTTGGGTCCTTAAGCCCTTCCACCTGATCAACGCTCAAAACCCTAGCCCCACAAACCTTCACTCTCTCAAATTCATCTCTCCTAAATGGCGTTTGATCACGAGACAAGTCCTCAGCAAGAATTCTATTCCCATCTTTAACAGCAATCACTGCCCTTGAATCACCCACATTAGCAACAAAAATCTTATCTCCAATAACAAGAACTGTAATTGCGGTAGTACCACTCATTGTATCATCAATTTCACTTGTATGCAACTCACTATTTACTGTTAAAAATGCTGAATTATAAGCTTTAACAGGGTCATCCAACAACATAGGGTCATTTGCCAATACTTCTACTAATCTTTGCTGAACAAAATTAGAACATTGAGTACCAAATTGACCATGCCCATCAAATACACCAAAGAAATGAACATTTGGGTTACCTTGAACTTGGGTTTTGATGCAATAACTGTCTTGGTTTTCCTTATCTGGCGTGTCTGGGTAGTAACCCCTTTGTGTTAAAACAGAGTACTCTAAATTGAAGTTATATGATGGAACAGAAACAGACTCTAGAGATCTTTGAGTGAGTATGTGTTTGTTAGGGAGACTGTACGGACCAACTTCAGGAGAATCGCCGTCTGACGATGTCGAATAGCGACTGCAACACTTACACTGAATACAACCCATGGTTTCTTTTCTTTTAACAAGAAATACTAGAGAACTTTGCTTAGCAAAGCACGTGTTCGACAAAAGTCCTAAAAGACACTAACAGAAAGTTGGAACGAAATAGGTGAACATATGCAATTCTTGATGAAACGGCGAAATGGGCATTCTTTCATTTCAACGATTTCGCTGTTAACATGGTAATTTTGTCAAGAACCAACTTTGGGAATAAGCAAAAACAATTCAAAGGAGTTATTTTTGGAGAGAATTTTGTTTCTTAGAAGAAGAGACTCAAATAGGTTCAAGCCCAAGAAAAGGGCTTTCCACGAAATTCCCACAAGGAAAAAAAAAAAGACTAACCCAATTAGCAAGCAACGTTAAGATGATTCAAAGAAAATGCAAATCCCAAATCAAACCATAAAAGAGAAGCAAAAGTTTGGGACACTTTGGTCTGCTACTGAAGCTTCTTGTTTCTTTCCCTTTTTTTTTTCCACAATAGAAAGAGAACGTGTTGTGGGATTTTCAAAGAAATATTGTACCTTTTAAGGGCACAAGATCAGGGCTCAAAAAAACGGAAAGAACCCCCCAATGGCAAAACCAAAACCAAAACCAAAAGATTGAAGAAAATGAAAACCCTATAAACCAAAAAAAAAAGGCTGGTTTTTCAAGAGGGACTCGGAGAGATTCGATGTGTGTACATGCGGTAGATTTTGGTTTTGGTATGGGTATTGGTTTTGGTCTTAGCTTTGGTTTTGGTTTTGTCTCAGCTGCACAAAAACAGAAGGCTCGTGTTCCGAGATAACCCCCCACGCACAAGATACAGTAAAGTCAGAACGTGTGTGAGAGATTGGTCTCAAGATTTCATTAAAACATATGCATAACAAAGGGACAAGGATTTGATTAAACACGGAAGGAGAAGATCATCTCCATTTCTTATTGATTGTCTTAAGAGTGTTTGGAAATGGTAAACTTGATGGAATTGGAGGGTTCCTCTACAAAATTTTTTGTTTTGTAGAAAAAGTCCCCCAATTCTATGTTGTCTAAAAGAAAATTTTTCCTCTCTTAAATCTATCCTGTAACAGAAATTCAATATCTTTTTCTTTTGCCTTTTTTTCATCCTAATTTTAAAAATATATATTTACTAGCATATGTATATGAATGAAGTAACAATTTTTTTTTTAATATTACATATATATGAATTAAACCTTTGTCAAATGAAGGGATCTGAATCCTAAATTCCTTGTCATATTTAATTAAAACCTGTATTCATAAATCATAGTAACTAAAAATATTTTAAAAAATAATGTGAATTGTGTATTTAAAAATTATTTTGTTTACAATAATATGGTTTGTATCTTAATCATATAATAGTATTGATAAAATTTTCAAATTTTATTATTTCTATGGCAGTGATTTAATAGATAATATTATTTATTTGTATTATTATGTATAACATTATTATAGATGTTGTCTAATAAATCTACAACCTTAGTGATATGAACCTTGCCAACAATGTGACAAAACCCAGCACCACAATATGGAATTGAACCCGAGATCTTCAAGACGCAGGTTTGACGAGTCTTAACCCTTGAGTTAGCAAACCAAGAACCAAGACTATGGATGGATATAGGACGCCACACCAAGAAACCCCAAGGACACTTCAAGAAATCTAGGTGATAAGTCCGGTTGTTTGAACGCCACAAGAACAAGCTTGATAAGTTCAAGTCCTTTCAAGAATGAAAGAAGAACACAAAAACTCTCAAATATTATTGTCTGAAATCTGTCCTCCCACTCTCAATCTCCATGGTATTTATAGAGACCATAAGAGATGTCAAGTTACAACTTTCAAATACAAATTCAAACTTACAACTAATATAACAACAAAATTCAAACTTAATCAAATTTCCAGAAAACATGCCTAAATCAAAGGGATTAGGATTTCTTGAATATTCAAATTTCCAGAAAGCATGGTTTCCTTGAATATTCAAATTTTCCAGAAAACATGCCTAAATCAAAGGAATTATGTTTCCTTGAATATTCAAATTTCCAGAAAACATGCCTAAATCAAAGGAATTATGTTTCCTTGAATATTCAACTTTCCAGAAATTCTGCCTTAATCAAAGTGATTAGGTTTCCTTGAATCTGATTTGGATTGATTTGAAATGTATTTGGGCTTATGCTAGGCCTCCATGTGTTTGCCCTCCCACAAACTTGTTGAATCAGCCCATTTAATGCTTCTTTAAATTGCTTGGCTCTAAGTCTTGTGATTGGCCCATTTGGCAAACTTAATGTATCATGTGATTGATGGACTTGAGCCCTTCCAAGCCCACGTGCGAATTCTTTGTCTTGTATGCGTATAGGCTGTGCAATGTCGTTTGCATCATTCTCCCCCTCTTGAAGAAGATTTGTCCTCAAATCGTCGTTTGCATCATCACCTATATCGAAAGGAGATAAGTCAGAAACATTAAAGCTAGCACTAACACCATACTCACCAGGTAATTCAATTTTGTAAGCATTGTCATTTATGCGTTCCAATATGCGAAACGGTCCATCACCCCTAGGAAGGAGTTTAGAACGTCTTTGCTCAGGAAAACGGTCCTTCCTCATATGCAACCAAACCCAATCTCCTGGTTCAAAGACAACCTTCTTACGTCCCTTATTGGCCTGTTTGGCATATTGCTCCGTCCGCCATTCTATGTTTTGCTTTGCTTTCTCATGAATCTGCTTAATAAAATCTGCTTTCTTTTTTCCATCTAAGTTAACACGTTCGCTGAAAGGTAAAGGAGTTAAATCTAAAGGAGTCAACGGATTAAACCCATAGACAATCTCAAATGGTGAAAACTTAGTTGCGGAATGAACACAACGATTATAAGCAAATTCAACATGCGGCAAACAATCTTCCCATGTTTTCAAATTTTTTTGTATGATAGCACGCAACAAAGTAGATAAAGTTCTATTCACTACTTCAGTTTGACCATCAGTTTGCGGGTGACATGTAGTAGAGAACAACAATTTTGTTCCCAACTTTCCCCACAAAGTCTTCCAGAAATAGCTCAAGAATCGCGAGTCTCGATCAGAAACAATAGTCCTAGGCATGCCATGCAACCTAACAATCTCCTTGAAAAATAGATCGGCTATATGTGATGCATCATCAGTTTTATGGCATGCAATAAAATGTGCCATTTTAGAGAACCTATCAACAACCACAAAAACTGAGTCTCTCCCATTCTTAGTCCTAGGTAAGCCCAAAACAAAATCCATAGAGATATCAACCCAAGGTGCATTAGGAATAGGGAGGGGTGTGTACAACCCATGTGGTTGATGCCTAGACTTAGCTTGCCTGCAAGTGATGCATCTCGCACAAATCCTTTCTACATCACGTTTCATGTGTGGCCAAAAGAAATGCTCATGCAATACACCTAAAGTCTTTGCTACCCCAAAGTGACCCATCAAACCACCACCATGTGCTTCCCGAACAAGTAATTCACGCAAGGATGAATGTGGAACACACAATTTATTTTCTCGAAACAGAAAATTATCATGAAGATAAAATTTTCCACTTGCCCTTTTAGTGCAAATTTTAAACAAGTCACCAAAATCAGAATCGTTTGCATATAACTCCTTAATGTAATCAAATCCAAGCAATTTAGCATCAAGGGTTGAAAGCAAAGCATACCTGCGTGATAGTGCATCAGCAACTACATTTTCCTTACCTTGTTTATATTTGATCACATAGGGGAATGTTTCAATGAACTCTACCCAACTTGCATGGCGTCTATTCAGCTTATGCTGCCCTTTTAAATGCTTCAAAGATTCATGATCTGTATGAATAACAAACTCTTTCGGCCATAGATAGTGCTGCCAGGTCTCCAAAGTTCGAACTAATGCATACAATTCTTTGTCATAAGTGGAATATTTTAGGACTGCACCATTCAATTTCTCACTAAAGTATGCAACCGGTCTTCCCTCTTGCATCAACACTCCTCCGATACCTATACCTGAAGCATCACACTCAATTTCGAACGTTTTAGTGAAGTTAGGCAAAACAAGTAAAGGTGCATTAGTTAATTTCTCTTTGATTAGCTTGAATGCTTTTTCTTGCTCATCTCCCCACTTAAACGGAACATTCTTCTTGATGACTTCAGTTAAGGGTGCGGCTATGCTACTGAAATCCCGAACAAAACGTCGGTAAAAACTAGCTAAGCCATGGAAGCTTCTAACTTGTGTCACTGAAGTAGGCGTTGGCCAATCATGAATTGCCTTCACCTTTTCGTCGTCAACCTCAATTCCTTTAGAACTTACAACAAAACCAAGAAACACAAGTTTGTCCGTGCAAAAAGTGCATTTCTTAAGGTTAGCAAACAACCTTTCTTTCCTTAAAACCTCTAAAACAAGCTTTAAGTGGTCAACATGAGCATCTAGGCTTTTACTATATATCAGGATATCATCAAAGTACACAACTACAAATTTTCCAATAAAAGCACGCAAAACATGGTTCATAAGTCTCATGAAAGTACTAGGTGCATTAGTTAATCCAAAAGGCATAACTAACCATTCATACAAACCATATTTTGTTTTAAATGCAGTTTTCCATTCATCACCTTCTTTCATCCTAATCTGATGGTATCCACTCTTGAGATCAATCTTAGAAAACACACAAGATCCATGTAGTTCATCTAACATATCATCTAATCGAGGAATAGGATGGCGATACTTTACCGTAATGTTGTTGATGGCTCGACAATCAACACACATCCTCCATGTCCCATCCTTCTTAGGCACTAGTAGGACTGGAACTGCACAAGGACTCATGCTCTCTCTAATATATCCTTTCTCCATTAGCTCGTTAACTTGCTGTTGAAGTTCTTTTGTCTCCTCAGGATTACTTCTATAAGCGGGCCTGTTTGGAATTGTTGCACCAGGTATGAAATCAATTTGATGTTCAATTCCTCGAATTGGAGGTAAGCCTGAAGGTACCTCCTCAAGAAAGACATCATCGAATTTCTGCAAAAGAGAAATAATATTGCTTGGCAAAGATCCAGCAAGATCGTTAGTACACAAAAGGGCCTCCTTGTACATAAGTACTATAAGGGGCTGTTGTGAAATTAAAGCTCTCTTGATCTCACACTTTTTTGCAATATAGTTATATCTTTCCTCTCGGGCTGCAACTCTCTCATTTTCATTTTCACCATGTTTCATGACTTTACCTTTCTCTTTTTCTCTCCTTTCATTTTCTTTTCTCGTAGCTATGGCTTCTCTCTCATTTTCTTTTCTCTTTTCACTCACTTTTTGCATCTTCAGTTGGTCTTCAAGAATTTGTTTTGGTGTTAATGGTACAAGTGTTATAGGCTGCTTCTTGATGATAAAAGAGTACCTGTTGGTGTAACCGTCATGCGTGACTCTTCTATCGAACTGCCATGGTCGTCCCAATAAGATGTGACATGCATGCATAGGTACCACATCACAAAGTACCTCATCATCATATTTGCCAATGGAAAATGCCACCATCACCTGTTTGGTTACCTTGACTTCTCCGCAATTATTCAGCCATTGAAGTCGGTATGGTCGTGGATGTTTCAAGGTAGGTAATGCCAATTTTTCTACTAATTCGGTGCTGGCAACATTGGTGCAACTCCCACCATCAACTATAACGCTGCAAACTTTGTTGTTCACGAAACATCTAGTATGGAACAAGTTTTCTCGCTGATTGTTTTCTTCTTCCTTAACTTGTGCGCTAAGAGCTCGTCTTGCCACCAATGATTCTCCTTCTACTGCATATTGTCCTTCATAGTCATTTTCAAGAGGTAGCATATCATCCACTTCATCATCTTGCTCATCTTCCGACTCGATCTCCCCTTGAGTGTTGATCACCATTACCCTTTTGTTTGGACATTGGCTAGCTATATGTCCCCTACCTTGGCATTTAAAGCACTTAATGTCACGATTTCTTGAAGTTGTGGATTCAGTTTTCTCTTGTTTCAACGTCGCAGCTTGTTTGGCATCCTTAGATGGCTCAGACTTAGGCTTAGTTAATGAAAATTCATCTCTTTTAGGGGCTGGTCGCCATGAGTTTGTGGCAGCCATGCTTGATCCCCTTCGAACTATATTCCTTCGCCTCAATTGTTGCTCAACTTTGATAGCTTGGTGCACCATATCTGTCAACTCGACATAATGTTGCATCTCCACCATGTCCGCTATCTCTCGGTTTAAGCCATGCAAGAACCTAGCCATAGTGGCTTCTCTGTCCTCCTCTACATTTGCTTGGATCATAGCAACCTCCATTTCTTTATAGTATTCATCAACACTCTTGGATCCTTGAGTTAGACGTTGCAACTTGTTATACAACTCCCGATGGTAGTAGCTAGGAATGAAGCGTCTCCTCATGATGGCCTTCATCTCGTTCCACGTCTCAATAGGTCGTTCGTGATTTCTCCTCCTTTCCTTCAACAATTGATCCCACCAAACAATAGCATAGTTAGTGAATTCAATTGCAGCCAATTTTACCTTTTTGGCCTCGGAATAGTTGTGACAATCGAAGATCATCTCTATCTTCATCTCCCATTCTAGATATGCCTCAGGATCATTTTTACCTTGAAAATGTGGAATCTTCACCTTAATGCTTCCCAAGTCATCATCTCGCCTAGGTATTCCCCTCCTAGCACCTATATCTCCAAATCCACGCCTAAATCTACCTTGGTTCATTGGTGGTTCATCCAGCTCATCCAACTCCTCTTCATCTCCAACATCTCCCCTTTGTACTCCTGGTTGCACTCGCCTAGGTGGTTGCCCAATGGGCGAGTTTTGATGCTGCCCTAAATTTTCCAACCGGTCCATTCTTTCGTGAATTTGCTCTAATTCGGTTCTCATCATCCGCCTCATTTCACCCAATAATGCCTGCAACTGTAGGTTAGGATTGGTTGGTTGTTGTACCTCTTCATTTGAGTTTTCTTGATTGTGTAACATGTTTAGAATCTGCAAAAAATACAGTTAAGGCCTCACAAGCACTCCCTCACGTGTTTCACTCAAGAAAATTTACTTACTCTCGTGTTTAGCACTCAAACGGCTTTTACCCTCTTATGTTCTCACCTCTCTTTGCCTTTTTCCACTCACGTGTCTTCTTTTAACCCTTAATCAGACTAAAACAATAATCAAGATTCAAGTGGCAATTCAATATGAGAATCAACCGAGACAAGTCACGCGATTCAAGAATACATCCTTAAGAAAATGATGCTAGTAACATACGTGAGAAATTTGGTTCAAAGTTGTAGACAAACTGATGAAATTCAAAATTTAGAATTTGCAACAAATTTCTGGCCTTTTCTTTTGTTTCTTTTTTTTTTCTATCTTTTTTTTCTTTTCTTTTTTTTTTTCTTCTTTTTTTTTTTCTTCTTTTTTTTTTCTAAATCAGAAACCAGAGATAAAATAAAATACGAATTTATGTAAAGATAAATGGAACAATGAAATAAAATAAAATGATAATTCAAACTTGCCTTGAAACCAAAGCTCTGATACCAAATGATATGAACCTTGCCAACAATGTGACAAAACCCAGCACCACAATATGGAATTGAACCCGAGATCTTCAAGACGCAGGTTTGACGAGTCTTAACCCTTGAGTTAGCAAACCAAGAACCAAGACTATGGATGGATATAGGACGCCACACCAAGAAACCCCAAGGACACTTCAAGAAATCTAGGTGATAAGTCCGGTTGTTTGAACGCCACAAGAACAAGCTTGATAAGTTCAAGTCCTTTCAAGAATGAAAGAAGAACACAAAAACTCTCAAATATTATTGTCTGAAATCTGTCCTCCCACTCTCAATCTCCATGGTATTTATAGAGACCATAAGAGATGTCAAGTTACAACTTTCAAATACAAATTCAAACTTACAACTAATATAACAACAAAATTCAAACTTAATCAAATTTCCAGAAAACATGCCTAAATCAAAGGGATTAGGATTTCTTGAATATTCAAATTTCCAGAAAGCATGGTTTCCTTGAATATTCAAATTTTCCAGAAAACATGCCTAAATCAAAGGAATTATGTTTCCTTGAATATTCAAATTTCCAGAAAACATGCCTAAATCAAAGGAATTATGTTTCCTTGAATATTCAACTTTCCAGAAATTCTGCCTTAATCAAAGTGATTAGGTTTCCTTGAATCTGATTTGGATTGATTTGAAATGTATTTGGGCTTATGCTAGGCCTCCATGTGTTTGCCCTCCCACAAACTTGTTGAATCAGCCCATTTAATGCTTCTTTAAATTGCTTGGCTCTAAGTCTTGTGATTGGCCCATTTGGCAAACTTAATGTATCATGTGATTGATGGACTTGAGCCCTTCCAAGCCCACGTGCGAATTCTTTGTCTTGTATGCGTATAGGCTGTGCAATGTCGTTTGCATCACTTAGCATTATTAAAAAAGAAACAACTACTAATTTCACCATTTATTCAACTAATCACCCTAAGATAAGCTGCATTATTCATCAAATCATTTATTTTGTATCTAATGATATTAAATACACATTAATTTCTTACAGGTAGAATGTTTATTCTCTTTACATTTTTTTTAATAATATTACATTTCTCGAATGTTATACTAAAATTATTATTTTAAATGATATATTAAATTATTATTAATAATAAAATAATATAACAAATAATTTTAAAAATTATATTATTTTATAATTTAATAATTATTTAATATAAAATTATAAGATAACTTTTGAAAAGTACATAATTACTCCATGTTTCTTACCAGTAGATATTTTCAGATACCATGTCCAATGGCAATGATAAAGACCATAAAGGGTTAAATAATGATTTTTATTTTTCTGTTGTCTAATTTCTTATTAACTTTGAGTTCAAACACTTAAAGCAACAAGAGATTTCATTGAAATTTTCAGCTTTTACTCCTCTACTATAATTTCATTAATTGTAGGTTGACCTTGCTCTAAGAGCCAACAAAAATATTTAGTACCATTCTAAATTTTAATTGAAACCTTCAACAAACAAAGGCCAACTTTCTTGTCAATGAAAAAAAAGTATAATGATAAAAAAAAAACCTAAATTATTTCAAACAAAGTTCCCAATTTCACACTCCTTACAATAACATCAAGACAAACTTTATGCATAAATGAATTTTAATAGAACAAAATTTTGAGAATAACTAAAATTGTATATTAAATGATAAGATGAAGCCATCCATTTTCATTTTCTAAGTGAAAGTGTAAAGCCCAAGGACAGTTCAATTTCTCATTTTTCTTGAAAGCCTATGTCATGCCTATGAATAGCTTGTCCATTGGTGTGTTTTTTTTTTTTTTTGGAAGTTTCTCTTTAGTATTTCAGTTTTCAGAGACAAACACTCCTGGGCCACCAAAGCAATTTATTAATTCAAGTCCTCTTCAATCTTCAGTCTTCAGAAAGAAAGTGAAAGAAGAGTTGTTGAAGGGAGCAAGTAATGCAAAAGTGTGCCTTGACACTTGAGAGTGCTTCCAAGCAAAATTCCAAAAAGTGTTTTCAGAGAAAATGCTTTTACATTGAGTAACATTTTTCAAGATGACAGGTGGGCCAAAAGTGAATCTCACATCACCTTCGAGACCCATCCAATTTTTTTCTTTTAAATATATTTCTTGCTCTCACTTTATATATATTTATATTATATATATAAATAATTTCATAAATTACATAATTTATTATACAATAAATAATATTATTTTATGTAATTATTTAATAAATTCATTTTTTTTATAATTTTTATAATTTATAATATATTATAAAATTCTACCAAGTTATCATATATCAAAAACTCATTATAAATCATATTTCTCTCTATATATGTCTTTTAACTATTTATCAATAATCTTTGAATATTTTCAATTGATAAACAGCAAATATACTAAATACTTAAAGATTGTTCAACTCAACATACTTTAATTTATGGTTTACCGCACAACTCACATGCTTTTAGCTAAAGTGCTTTTCAAATAAGTCTCTCTACAAAATATTCTTCCTGTTGAGGAGAAAAAAAAATTCATTCATCTAGAACAAGATTGGAGTAAATCAGGGATATCACAACTTAGTACATTTTACAATAATAAAATGGTAAGGTAAAAATGTATGTTGGATCAAAAGTCCAAATCAATATGATGTTTCAACTTCTAGATTTGCCAGAGGACTCACATTACAATTATTGAGTTCCAATTTAAACCAAGGGATCAAATAGGCAACAGCACATGTACAAAACATGCACTTAAAGCTTAAATTCCTATCCCTTTCGATGAAGCAGATGCTGAAAAAAAGTTAAGAACAGTGAAGAGAAAATCATGATTGATACCCAACTTTGTAATCCCACTAAGTATTTATCAGGGCACGTTTTGAGCTCCAATAGGTCTGGGTTTAATTGTTCCCAACTAAACCATAATCTTGCATTCACCAATTCCAGTTATTTAAGCTTATTCAGCAAACCCATTGGCTTTCTCCAACAGAGAAGAAACTTAATAAGAGCATATTAGTATCAAGGAATTAGCTTTTAAGTTTCATTTTCTGAAATCTTGACACCATTTAGTTTATGATATCAAGTTCAAAAGTCATTTTAATGGAGGTTTGAGGAATGATTGCGAAGGTAAGAAGATGCAGTGCAGGGCTCCTCTTGCTACAATGTGGTGGTAAGCTCATTCTCCTAATTTTATTTACTGTACATTTGTATTTTGTAATGTTTCCAAGCTTCTTGCAAATTGGTCTAATAACAACACCACTTACCTAGAAAGCAATTTGAATGCAATTTATCTTAAGGCATTCAAAAATAATAATGAGAGGCATTGTGACATTTCTACCAAAAAAAATTATAATTTCACAAAATCGAAGAGGTGTCATGTCAAAGTTATATTGGTTTTCTTTAAATAGTGTAGCTGTGAAGTGTCAAGTGTCAAATTAGACTTTAAAGGGTGACATTGCACAGGTATTTGATAGACATCTCTAACTCTTATATATATATATATATATATATATATATATATACATACATATAGTTATATATGTAATACACGTGAGTGCTATACAAAAAACAGATTGGTGATTGAATTAAAATAATAATAATAATAATAATTAAAAAAAGAGAACAAGCGGTGGCTGTAATATATATAATTTTTATTATTTTTATTTAAGAAGAAAGCAATAGAAACCAAGAAGAAAAGAAGCAAAGTTGAAACAGAGAAAGAAGAAAGAAAAAGAGGAAAGAAAAGAAGAAAAAGATACCGAGGAGAAAAGGAAAGAAAAAGAGAGAGAAAAAGAAAGAGAAAGATAAGGAGAAAGATAAAAAGAAAAAAGAGCAGTAGAAAACAAAGAAAAAAGAAAATAAACAAAGAAATAAAAATTTTAAAAAATAAATTTAAATAATTAAATTTATACCTAATAATTTAGAGGGTAATAATTTTATGATATTATAATATTTATAATACGTATTGGCATTAATGATATATTTTTACACCTTATGATATAGGATGTGTGCTGATAGTGGATAGATCTCAAAATTTAGATTCAGTTCAGAATTAACGCATTTTTATAAGTGAATAACTATATATATTTTATATGTTTTTAATACAGTCGTTTATGATTAAATTACGTGTTATCAGATTTAGTCATAATTTATTTTAGACGGATAAATATTTATACTATTTAATATATTCAGTAATATTTTAGAATTTATTATAATATAGTTTATGATTATGTTCAGTGCAGGAATATTTATTTTAGAACAATTATACTTTCATGATATTATATAGTAGTAGTTTTTAAACCACCACACACGTACCCCTCCCCTTAATGTAGTTGCTCTGCGTATGTGTTAGACTAATTTAGTTTGCTCTGCCTGGGCGATGTAGCATTCAGCCGAGTTAGACTAGCTTAGATCCCTCGCTCTGTCTGTGTGTGAGTTACTCTGTCAGGTTATACCAGTTTTTTTTCGGGTACAAATTTAGTGTGGTTTTCAATGTACATGTAGTATATGTTTCTAGAGTTATGTTATATATATTTAGCTTGATAATAGATTTTATGATAATTTACACTTTTAAATTTTTAGATTCCTAATATTACGTTATAATTTTAGCTTTAGTACAGATTTTATGACAACTCATACTTTCAATATAAGTTTATTGACTATTCAGTATATAGTTTTACGATTATTTTATCTTACAGATTTATACATGTACAATACATATAAAATATATAATATTTTTAAATTATGTCCACTCACTGAGCCACAAACTCACCATTTTTTTTATTTTTTTTTCAAGTTGTCACAGGAATTCATGCAATTTGATATAGTCATCACATTTTGAGGTTGGTCCATGACACATATAGCTGCATAAGTGTCTTAATCTATGTATTTGTATATATTTTTGTATATTCGAGTACCCGTGTACACATTTTGTTGAAGCATGTAGTCTAATTGTATTATATGTATGAATAAAAAGTATGTTAATCTCACATCATCGTAGAATCTGTCTCGATTCTCGAGAAGAACTCGGGTTGAGTCGGGTCAATATATATATAGTTATATATATTTAATTCAACATTTGGTGTGCAATTCTGTTATGTAATGTTATTTAATTAATTTATAATTTTTTTATAAAATTTATGATTTATTATAAAATTTTAATATGTATTTAAAATTTTTTTATATGGTGAACTACGTAATCTACCTACTAGATTATTTATATATATTATACATTTCAAATTTTTTTAAAAATACAAGTGATCAAATTTAAAATGTAACAAAATTTGAAGCATATAAATAATAATTTAATATATATATATAATTAATTTAATAGATTACATAGCTTATCACATGGTGAGTTTTTGAACACGTGACAATATTTTATAGTATATTATAAATTATGTAAAAATTATAAAAATTTTGAATTTATTAAATAGTAATATGTGATATTCACTAAATTTTGTCTCTATATATATAACAAAAAACAAAGGGGGTTTAAAAAAATTTGTATTAAACAGTCGAATGCACCATAAATTTGTGATTCGTACATATCTGCCACCATACTTGGGCTCAAACTCAACTCAAAAGTATTAATTGGTCACTTACATTTGGGTTGTACGAGTGGGCTCAAACCTTTCTCTTACCCATAAAGAAAAAAAAACCAAAACAAAAATGGAAGTGATGTGATCATTCATTAGAAAATCTAGATAAAAAATCAAAATGGACTGATCATATAGGGTGTATGTGGTTCAGAGAAGTTGGACAAATAATTTTCAAGCGACATGAAAGTTCAAAATTGCCATTCCATTGTTTCTCTCAAACCCCTTCCAAATTTTCGAATTCTTGGCAGCCATGAACCATGCTAGTAGGTAGTAATTGGTAAATACTTCATGGTGCAAGCATGAGCATCGGCATGGACCTTGCTTGGCCACAAGGAGGAGCCATTAGAAAGAGGCAAGTCATTGACCTCACTTCTACTTGTTATAAATTTGAAGCTTTTCGAGAAATGGGTGGGTTTGAAAAAGAACAAAACAATGACTTGCCTCTTTCTAGACGTGGATTGAACGCCATTGACAGAATGGTTGGTACCTAATATTTAGAGGCGTTGGGTTTTAACTCCATTTGTATAGAAGATAGATTAGTTCCAAATAAATTAATCCTCTATTGCTGGGGGCATAAAGTTACGTATTATATCATAAGAAATGTAGAATAAACTGAGTCGGTAATAAGTAAACGCAGCATATTATTAAAAAAGAAATCAACTGCGGTAAAATCTCGTTTACGTGACTGAGGGATTCCGGGCAGTGGCACAAGTTGAAGGCGCGCGCATGGTCATAAATTCTGAAAATTCTGCAAAAGTTCTGAATATATTTCTGTATTTCGGGCCTTCTCTCGCCCAGAACTACAGATGAATCAAAACCAAAATAGTAGTTCTGCTTCTGCTTCCTGCTATGCTTCTCAGTTCTCAGTTTCAACACGAATCAGAACTGCAAAGTGAAAACCCACTAGCTCCCTTTTCCATGTCGGTAAATGTCAAATGTGACATGGACGCACCCCCATTATGTTCTCGTGCAAATCATGTGACAGCACGACAAAACAATTAATTCCATACTTGGTGACTTCCACGTCATATCCATAATCATCTTTCTGAATTTTTTTTCATTACCAAGTTACTGCTAGCCTACGGGAATTTCCATGCACAGCACACCAGAAGCCTTAACCATACAAATTCACTGTTCACAATACGTTAAGCTTTCCCTTCTTCTTGGTTTCAATAAGAAATGAAAGGGCTAATGGTTTAAATGATTCTTCATGTTGTTTTCAATCGCGTTTGAGTCGTGTCATGTTCATAAAATTAATGGTCCAGTGTTGTTTAGCAAACATAGTCATGATGCTTTCAAATTCAAACTAAAATTCTTCTATATCAAACATATTCTAAAACGAGAAATATTAAATATTGAGTAAAACTGAATATAATTAACAATGGAAAGAAATGAAATGAGAATTCTGATTGTTCTTCTTCGATGATTTAAATAAATTTATATAAGAACATGTATATGAGAGAAGCGAGGGAGATGAGGCTAAGAGAAAGAAAATTTGAACAAAAAGATTAGAAACGAAAGGAAAATATGACCAAAAAAAGAAAAAAGAAAGAAACAAAAAGAGAAAGTTGATATAAACCTCAAAACATCGGCACTTGTTTTCCTCCTTTTAATCCCCCAACCACTACTACACAAATAAGCTCAAAAATCTTAGGCGTGATCTGCCTAAGTGGGGTGCATTATCATAGTGATCCCCAATTTCCCCAACCTTTTTTTTTTTTGGGGGCTATTTCCATGCCATCTTTTTATCTTTCTACACAAGTCAACCGCAACATTCATCACCCTTTTCACCCAACCACATTCCTCCACGTCATCATAAAACCCCTTAAAAATTTTAAATTCCAGCTAAAACCCTAATCCCTATCTCTCATTTTTTTTAAGCACCCACCCACTTACATTGTATCTACTTCCGGCGAGCCACCGTGAACGTTTGAAACACGACGCTTCCGGCAGCGGGGAACTCGTCCATTACGCAACTCCGGCATTTCAATCCCAGTGGCTCGATTGCATGGACGACACGTGTCCAGACCTCATGACTGGTGCATGTAGTTGAAACAGACAGAGTTGCTGGTTTAAAAACTTGTACCACCTTCTTCAGTACCTGAACAATATCATTGTGATTGTCGTAAATGGAGCCAACGTATTCGAAGCTGGCGTAGCTGTAGCCGTCCTCTGGGGTGACGTGAATAGTCGAGTAGCTATCGCCGTCAATGCCATTCATTGAGTAACCACATGGATCGAATGCAAAATCGCAAATGATGGAGCCCGGGTTGATGTCGCTGATGCCGGTGAGTTCAGTCATTTCTTTTCCGGCCGTGTCGCCGTTTTTGCCATCATTTGGACGCCTGAAGAATTTGCGGGCCAGGACACGATCGAGCTCGGTCATGCAAATCTCCATGGTGAATGTAGTGTTATCATCAGGGACAAGATGAGTTTGGTCACTAGCAGTGAAGACATGCCAAGAATGGGAAGCCATTTTAGAGGGCATGACAGAGGCTTTTCTATAGCAAACGTTGATGGGGAGATTTTCTTCCAAGTAAATGACCTCTTCTTTGAAGCTGGTGTGAGGAAAGGGCTGTGATTTGGGGAAGATAAAGCTGCCTCTAGTGTATCTGCAGGTGCATAGATTGAGGCCAAGATCATGAGCATAGTTTATCAATGGACGGATGGATTTGAGGAGCTGGGTGGTCCCACAGGTCTTGATTATGATCTTGGTTGGGTAGACAAAGAGGGATGATTCTGATAACACGTAGGCGTCGAAGTATTGGTTCCCCACAGCAGATACCACAGTGCATTGCACAGCATCCAAAACCTCTTGCAATGACTCAAAATCGAGAAGCCTAAGGCCCATGTCGTGAATCACCACCGGATCATAACCAAAGAAGTGAAGCTCTAGGCGCTTCTCGAAACCCTCAAAGCCAGAAACAGCCATTGAAACACAAACAATAATTGAAAGAGAGTTATAGGTAGGAGAGACAAAGCTGATGAAGGCAAGCTTGTTTACTAAGTAGTAGTAGTAGTAGTCTTATTGTGTTTATGGGGGGGGTGAGAAAATGGGAGGTGAGAGAGAGAAAAGGAGGTAAATGGTATTTATAGGTAGGTGAGATAAGGGGAGAGGGGGAGTGGGGGTGAGAGAGGGGGCATGCGGGTGAGGCAACCAAGAATCATGATTGCAGGCATAATGAAGTGAATAAGAGATATTGATGATGATATTTGCTTACAAATTTTTATTTTCTCAGAAAGAAAATCTTTCATCACACAGGCCACAAGCACAAGCACAAGCACAAGCAGAGCGACAGCAACAGCAAAACGGATTTTATGCCCACGCGCATGCTCTATCTAATATATTCACCTTTTTGTTTTTCTTGTGATCACTCACACTCACTTCTGCTGCCTCTCATCTGCCAAACTCTATCTACTCTTGATGATCTCCAGCTACTTCCAAATCCAATCACCATTTCTCTGTTTCTCATGAGTACCAATGAAACCGGTTTTAACAAAATGAGTATATATGCATTAATTAATTACAACAAAAATCAAATACATTAATTATCTGGCCTGTGGAGGGTCTTTATAAATATAAACCAACTATTATTAAACAAATTAATTGAATTTTACAAAATATTAAAATATTTACGTTAAAATTAAAATTTAGTAATTTAAAATTGAGTTTGAGTATAATTTTGAGTTAAAGACTAATAAAAAATTAACACGAGATTGATTATACATTTAACACACGAGAAACGACAAAAATGAAGAACAGAAGTGAGGAGTGTGCTATAGTTAAACATTAATGTAACTTATTATATTGGTTCAATCAGATTTTGATTTTAATTTTAATGTGACTTTAGTTAAACATTAATAGTTCTGTTTACTATTTTGGCGGTTTAATTTACTACTACTGTTGAATCAAGAAAAGGTGATTAGCCAACAAATTGGAAATGACTATAGCCCGATCATCAAATCATTGAAGATTTTAGCATTACTTTTTCACTAGAAATTTTGGCAAATAGTGTAAAGTTAATAAAAAGGGCATAGCCAAACCACTAATTAAGATTAATAATTAAGAAAATCCCATCACATGGGTCATTCAATTTAATTTGAACTGGGACATGAAGTCAAACATATATTCAGCATTTGTCATTGAAAGTGAAGAATAACAATGTCCAAGTCATTCGCATGACAGTTATAAATTGAACACAAACATAATCATAGAATAGACTAAATGTCTCTATGGATGACAACAATGTTCATCAACTTTGCTATACGAAGTGACTAGTGAATTCAATTTGCCGTTTTGTAGGTGTTCTCAATCAATACTAACTATAGAGTAATCAAACACCAAAAAAAAAAAACAGCAGAACAAAGCTCAGTTTGATCTTAATGTTGTGATGTGAGAAATGCTACAGGTTTGATAATGAGTATTTGTTAGACAATTTTTTTTTTTTATATAAATTTTGCATTGAAGGAACAGTGGATAATGGCAAAGTGAAAAAAAATAGTAATATTGGTGCATAGCATGATATGAAACACAACTGGTTAATAGGGACATCCTTGTCCACAACGAAGAGGGCAGGTGTTAATTAAACAAAAGCTAGACGTGCCCAAATATCATCAAATTTTTAGGGTAAAAATAATAATTATGCAGAACGATACACAAGTTTGCAAAACAACCAAAAAAACAAAAACTGAAAAATAAAAGGAATCAGGCGTGGCGCATAAACATTGAGAATATCCTTGAATTATGGAGGCCCCGTACGTGAAATCAAAAGCATTTCCACATCATTTCTATTCTCCATGCAATTTCATGTAGGAGGCAATATCATCATCATCATCTCTCTCTCTCTCTTGCAATGAACAATGCACACCTTCTTAACCAAATCCATAATTCAAATTGAAGTGGGTTTCCCCCTCTTTCCCCGTCAAAGTCTATAGAGTTTATAAAGGCTTTTGAGTTTGAAAAGGTTATGCTATCATCACCATTTCATATGTGTGTGACAAGATTTATTGTGAACTGATCTTTTTAGTGTCGATCTTTATGCCTTTACGTCGGTATAATTTATACTCTTACAATACATTACTTGCTCTACTTTTTTGTTATTCTAATTTACCAAAGTTTTGTGTCAAAAATTAGGCCCCGAGTCAATTCTTCAATTGGGTATAATTCAACCTATAATTAGCATTGTCTTTCACTTTCTAATTCGATCATTGAAATGTTTGATAAGTATTATCAATTTCTTTTATGAACTTAGGGAAAATATGAATTCGATTTTAACTTCAACTCATGGAAGTGAACCAACTTTTTTTTATTATAGAATAAAAAGAAAAAAGAGATTAGTAGAAGTAATTAGTGATTGGGTAGCTTTTGGTAGTAGTTCCGTAATTGACTTGAACTCCCTCTATGATCACGTTTGTCCACTATTCTTGACTGTAATTTAAGACTTTATACCGAAGATTATATCAATAATTATTCAACATGATGATGAACTCTTAAGGAAACTTCCCTAAAAAAAGAAAGTCGTGTATAATTAGAAGATATATATAGATAAATAGTATAACGTATGACATATATACATTTTTTTAGCTATATAGAAATTTAATTAAAAGAATGGAAAAGCATTGATGGAAATTAAAAGGGTGAATTTTAGATCAAAATTAATGTGTAGTTGTAAGGACAAGGAATGACTCAAAATGTATAGCGTCCCTTAATTTCATTTGGAATATACTTTTCAAATGTCTAGCATTATTCATTACCTTATGGGCTGGCAGCCCCTATTATGACCACAATCCCATATCTGGTGCTTGCTCGCACAAGCACCCATCTTCAAAACACTACCTCAAATTCTCTCAAGCAAGCACAAAAATTCACACAAACACGAGCAATGGATAAAGCCAAGTCACAACACTTTGTTTCTTCTTTTTTTTTTTTTGGCTTTCTGTCTCTTTCTCAAGAAAAATGGTCAACCACTTCCGACTATAATACCATATGTTGAATCAAATCTTCCTTTAAAAGTCTCAACTCAAACTCTAAACAAAATCTATCCCACTTTTTACGTGAATAGATGTATCCAAAATCTTTCTTTTTCTTAAGATATTAATTGTTATTTTTGAAAACTTATAATTTGAAGGGACAAAGAAAAGGATATTCTATTGCTCTTAAGTTAATAATAACCCTAAAATTGGTCCCGTTGAGTCTACCTTTTTAACCATAGCTAGCATGATTACATTCTTCTCTCCTCTAAACCCAAATCATATATGCAAGCCTAAGCCTTATGATTGATGTGTCCCCGACAACCACCGTGGCTGGCCCTACACAACTACACATCATCTAGGGTTTGTGCCCTAACTTCTTGGCACGTAAGGTCCAGTTTTGATCTAGGGTTTAATGTATTTTTTAGACATGAAGTCCCCACGGGGTGCTTTGATGGGCGACATTTGCATTTGGTGGGCATCGAAACCAAGTGGCTTTAGCCGCCATACAGGCTTGCATGCGGCACATATTGCACACACGTGGCAAAATTCCTTGCGAAAATGGGTAGTAAATTTTCTCTTTTTTTATCCCCTTTGACGAGCACTAATGAACTCTGAGTGCTACTGTACCACGCGCACAAATTATATTGTACAAAAATGTACAAGGCCCACCATGCACTCTAATTGTTTTGGATCGTGCCACTGTTTTTAAGTGATGCTCAAAATCTTTAGAATTCAGGTTCATTTCATGGGATATATATCAAGATTTGAGTGTCGTAAGACGTTAAGTCTTTTTCTTTTGCATTTGACTTTCCCTATTTAAACAATCTGGATTAGGTGGGGTGTCTCCAAGCTCCTTCTTGGACTTGAAATTTATAAAATTATCACTCATGAAAGGCAAAAAATTGACTAGACAACGTCTTGCTGTTGAGCAAAGCATCATCTTTTAGTGTGCACATATCTATAAATTTGATAATTAATGTGTATGCAACACAGATGATCAAATGAATGCATTCATGCATCTTTATCATGGGTTTTGGTTTCTCTCAATAGTGTTGTTGATTGTTCAAGTATAATGGGTATTGTTTTTCCATGTGTCATGCGAGTGGAAGACAATGACATCCATTATCCATTGGTCCAAAAACAAAATCTTTCTGGGTAATTTAAAAATGGATGTGGGAACTAATTATAAGAACTTGTTAATGTGTTTGAAAAGTGAATGCAGTGACTGATAAGACATTCTAATATAAAATTAACAAGCTAATATATGTGATTGGATATTTATACAAGACGATTGGTGTCCAAAATCAGTCTTAATTGATAAAAGAAAATGGTCCTTAGTCTACACAGGATGGGCACACACAAGAATCATACCTGGGGAGGTGGGGGGATAGATTTTGAAGCAGATTAACAAGACAGGTTAGGCAGCAGCTGCTTTTTAACTGGCCATAAATTAATAATCTTGGCTAGTTGCTTGTTGCCCCCACAAAGTCACAAAAACAAAACACAACCCCATATATGAAATGAGTGTGTGTGCCTCGAGCCCAGCCACAGGCACAGCCAAAGCCGAAGCCAAAAATCTATCTCGATCGAAGGCATGAACATGAACAAACACGCCACATCATTTCTCGTGCTCATGACCATCTTTCTATTCTTCTATATCTATTATATTATAAATTAAAAAAAAAAAGGAAAAGAAAAGAAAATCAATAGGAAGAACTAAATCTCTCTCGATTGCTCCACGCAAGCGATCATTCTACTGTGTGACCTGTCCGTGACATCTTCTCTCTGACTCTTGCCATTGCCTTTACACTTCTTCTTAATATGTAATGGAATTGTAAATTTGTAATCTACACTCTTACCTCTACTCTACTGTCTGTCTGTCTTGTTTCTTTGTTTCGTTTTCCCGTATGTTTTAAGCCTCTGCTGTACAGCAAAGTCCCACTCAATCATGACTCATTTCAATTCACCCTTTTAACCCACCACCCAAAAAGGTCACATTCTCATTTTCGACTTGTTTGATTAATTTACCTTTCCTTTATAACTCAGATAATTCTAACATTAATATTTCATTTTCATGTATTTCTTTTGCAATTTTAACATTGCCATCGATAAGAGAGACCCAATGACCCATGTTTTTAATTAGTCACAAACCTAACTATAATATGCTTTGCCAATTGCCATAAGAAAGAACAATGGTCCCCTTTGTTGTGTATTGGATATTTATATATATATATATATGTGTGTGTGTGTGCGCGCGCGCGCGCGCCAGTGAGCTAGGTTATTACAGTGATTGAGTGCAAAGTGTGCACCAAGTGGAGCTGACATAAACATGCGTTACTCCTATTCTTTGGGTGCAAAAACTGAGCCAAGTTGGCGAATGCCAACAAGTAGGGTCCATGACCATGACTATGAAATTAAAAAGTAAAAGAAAGCAAAGCAAAGCAAAGCAAAGCAAAGCAAACAAGAAGTTTGAGAGTTTCAAGAGATTTTCATCAAATTTAGAGAGAGCAGAGAAGAGAATTACATCATATCTAACATGGGCTCTTTTTGAGGCCATTGATGATTTGATCAGCTCAGGCATGGATATGTAAACATGGAGCCCATCATGTTCCCTCTGCTCCAAACTCTCTGTCTTCTTCAAAAGTTTCTGTTATCTTATTAATCAACTTTCTACACATTCCCTGAAGACTCAATTTTTTTTTTTTAAAAAACAAACCCCCAAAAAAAAGAAAAGAAAAATGAAAATTGTAGAGCATAATTTATAGTGGACCAATCTCTTATAGTAGGTGTTGAAAAGCTCCTCAAGTTTTACACACTTTCTCCAATGAGAATGAGTGGAAAGTGTTATTAAGCTTTTTATGCCGAGTAGTAGTGGAAAGTGTTATTAATTCAAAGATATACTTCCTTGCCCCTGCCGACATCTTGGAACTCTTAATTCTTTGTTTTTAATAAGTGCTTTTTGCAGCATATTAGATTCTAAACATTGTACTACAATGATTACTTAGGGCACTTTTTTTTTTTTTTTTTAACATCTTTTGTCAAGAATTTGTGCTGAAGCATATCTTATTGTAACCCTTTTACATATATATATATATATATATATATTGTTTCTTTGTTTGGAGCCATTCCTTCTGAACTTGGGAATTTTCCTGAGAACCAAAGAAGGCCTTGAGAAACCCACCAGCTGGTTTCATTAGGAGCTCAAGGGGAAGCAATAATCTATAACGAGTCCAGGCAGAATATATATGCTTTTGAGATTAGGAAAAAGAAGTGTATCATACTGTAAATGTATCATAATGATTATAATGTTGATGTGTTATGAGTAGATTTATATGCCGTAACGTGACATGAATAATACATGTACATTAAGCTAAGCTTTGACTTAATTAAAGATCAACTGATTGGTAAGTATGTGTCGAGATTTTAGAACCTTCTCTCTTTCCTTTTTCTTGTTTAAGAGTAAAGACTAAGTTTTCCATATTTGATCTCATTGGTATGTGCTTGAGAATGCTATCTAAGCACTTTGAAATAATTATATAGGATTCAAAAAAAATATATATATATATATTAATTTATAAACTGTACAGTTGTATTAACATAGTTGAGATATATTGTATCTCAATAGATGTGAAATTTAATGTATTAAAAGTTAATTATTCATTAATGTTTTACAATTATCACATCAATAAAAATAAAAATAAAATTATTGACTACTTAATAAATAATAGTCATTCATTCTTAACATATCAATTAAAACATAAAGTATGTATCTTAACGATGTCTGAATATATTCATGAAGCATATGTAAATTATATGAACCCTCACAGGTAGCATAATTTAAAATTTTAAAGAAAAAGGAAAGAGGGCTAGAAAAAAAATCTTATTATTCACTCATTAATTTATGTCTAAATTATGAAAACTTATTTATTCATGCGGTAGAGGTGTGAAAAGAAATAACCATTTTGATATAGTTCGAACCATTTTTAACAATTTTTTCTTGTTATTATTTAAAAGGATAGATAATGAACAAGAAAAAAAGAAAAGTTATTCGTATATTCTTTTTATAAAAAAATTTACATTCATATATTCTAAATAATAAAATTTAAAAAATAAGTGACTTATATTTCTTAAAAAGCGCACTTTGAATAAAAATAGTAACAACTTAAGAAACTGAACTTTTAAAAAAAATATATGGTTAGTTCTTTTCTATTTACTCTCATAAATATATTTTAAATCTTATATTGCACTTCAAATCATTGCCTAACCATAAAATGATTATAACGTTGAATAGAAGAAAATTAATGAAGCTTTTAACGAAGGATTTATATGAAAAATCAGTGGGTTGAAATTAATTTGCCATGGTAATTAATAGTATTACTGTAGTAGCTAGCTAGCTATTTTACTTTGAAACGAAGGAACATTAGTTGATTGTTCTTATTCTTATGCATCAATAATGAAGACACCTCATTACTTCATTTTACTTAAACAACAATTAAAAGAATTAAATATCTAATATTAAGATAATCCGTATCCAATTTAGATATATATATATATAATTTAGTGAATTACATAATTTAAGTGAATTTTTAAATATATGACAAGATTTTGTACAACAATTATAAAAAATTATAAATTTATTAAATAATAACATGTGATGTGTTGTTCATTATATAATGAATTACTTAGTTAACGAAATTATATATATTGTAAATTGGAAGCTTGAAGCGTAGGAGACACGGTCCTCACAAAATTTCACCAATTCTTTCTCTATCGAGAGATGAGAGACGCTGTCTATGAATTATCTGTGTGTTAAAAATACCTTTTCTGAATAGTTCCAAGTCAAAATTATCGAACATACTGAACCCTGATTGAACAAGAACCAATAGAAGGCACAGGATGGCCGTTTTGGAGCAGTTGCACTCCTATTTCACTTCAGCTTGGCCTCCTCCGCTCCATCACCAATCGTGTCACCAGAAGCCATCTCGGGCATACGTTCTGGCATTTCTAGAAGCTCCGGCCTTCCGAAAGTTGCACCCTGGTCCCATGAGCCTTCTTCATTGGAGTGGTAAAGGGAAGCCAAGGTTGAGAGCAGAGAAGCTCGAAAAGCCATGCCCTATTGATCGTCTTTGGGCTCCCTATGATCTCTACCGTTCATCAAGACATGCGGTAGAAGAATAAGCAAAGACAACGAGATGATCATTGTGTACAGAACAACTAATTTAGATTTTGAAGCAAAGAATTTTTCGAATGAAATTGCTTTGAAGCTTAAAAAACCTTAGGCCACACTCCATAAGGCAGGGACTGTCATCTCCTTTTTCTTTTTCTTCCAGATTATTTGATTCTTGAAATGTTTATAATTGAATTCAAGAATGTAAACAGGCAATTGGAAATGTCAAATGGATCACATTGCATTGACCAAATATGCTCCCTTTAATTTTGTTAATCGGCATCACTCCATATTTTTAACCTCCTTTCTTTGTTTTTTTTTAAAAAAAAATCTCCATTCACTTGTTTCAACTTTTCTTCAAAATTTGAGTCAAACAGACATGAATACATTTCAATTTGAACAGAGAGTGGTAATTTGATGTCAGTTAAACAAACCAAATTCAAGTTGGTAACAATGTGAAACAATTCAAAAATTCTCACATAGAGATTTTAATCCAGGCCATTGGTTTCTACCAGATTGAACACATCCATTACACTCTCTAAATAAGCCCAATCTTTTTTGTTCCGATAGCACAGCAATCATGGGAAAAGCTGGAAATTGACAAAATACTGTTCTAGCTAAAACGTCCCTCCCACAACAAAAACGAACATGAAGAAAATACAAATCGTTGAAGGCTTCAAAATGGATCTGTAACAACAATGACCAAGGCAAAACCCAGCTTGTGCAGGACAAAATTCCTTACACTAGATATGGCAAAGTAATCACCAGCTGACAGCATACATACATTGTTTAAGCACCAGGTTAGGGAGTAGTTGAAAGGCCAACAGAAAGCATCTTTCTCATCTAATCACCACACGTTCTCTGAGTTGCCATCCATCCCCCTATGTTTTAGTTATGGCAACAGATGGGCATTTTCCTAATGTATTCCACAAAATATAATCCCCAGAAGTAACCTGTAATGACCAAATACAACCCATAAACACTTGTGGTGAATCATTGCAACCATGGCAGAAAAAGAAAAAGGAAACCAGATGCACTATTTTACGCAGATTTCATAAAGATTTATTATTCAGGGACTTGACCAAAATATGCTTATCCACAAGCTAATTTCTGGTAGAAATTAACTACCTACAAAGATACAAACAAGTTTATGAAAATCAAAAGGCAGTAGCAAGAGAGAAAATCTAATATCCAGCTCTAAATGATGAAAACACTTTATGATGACAGATATCATAATGAACTAATTACAGTAATCATCATAGTTCAGCTAGTGTTCACAGATAATTTCCTCCATACTAGAGCAATGTCTGCGTGCTATACAAAACCAAAATGTAGAATATTTTATCAAGCTGGAAGAATGTTATAGCGATATTCCTACCTGACTTGAGAATTCAACTGGTGCTTTCATGGCTGGATAGATGCTTACCTGCAAATTGCACAAACATGTTAAGTAGTACTAATGGATAGCAGTATAAAGCTACAATTCTTAAAGCTGGTCACAACATGCTTGTGGATTGTATACATTGATGGGGAAAGAGGGATACAAAGGATAAGGAAATTATTGATGCTGACGCCCTTAATTGAAATGAGAGATAAAGTGTATATTTTGAAAACTTCACTTAGCATGTATCTTAATTCTTGATGGTATTCTAACTGATCAAAAACTGCTATCATGAAAGAACAAAAGGCTTCATCAAAGGCAATCATATGTCAATTAATCTTCATCAAGGCAAAAGGCAATGGAAATACATACAATACACTGAAATAACTACCACACATAAAGGCATAAACACCTGAGACTTGAAACTTCAACAAGATGATTGAGACAAAAACAAGTTATTTTTGTAAGAGTTGGAGCAAGTGTATTTCAATGCTGTCTTCATACCTTTTCCTTTGTTTTGGGGATTCACCTTCAAAATTACAAATGGAGTATTGAACAATAAACTGGTATTTGAAAAAAATCTTTCAACCTTGAGCAGCTTTTACATTGAAAATTTGGAATATAATACTTTACAGCCACAAAGCGTGCAATCTCTGAGCATATGAATATAAAAGAGGACCATCAATGTATGAAATACACTCACACAAGGATGTCTTCCTATTCCCAAAGTGTCCTATGTCCATAGTACATTATGCAAAAGCCATTTAACTTCAACATGAAGAGACAAGAAGAGTAAGAAATTTACAGATTTAGGATCAATTGACATTCTCGATACTGAAGCACCAACAATCTTGAAAGATACCTGTAATCACGAGTCAAAAAGTAAATATTTCCACAAAGCAAATTCCCATGTGTGTCAAGTAACATATATGCTACGTAAAATGGAGATCCATAGCATCCCAAAAAAACAAAAGAAAACATTAGTGAAATCATTTTTCATATTAGACCTTCTGCCAAACATTGTAACAGAGTTAAAATCACGATTTACTGATTTCACAAGATTACGTTACAAAAGCAAGAAAAGCCAATGACATGTAATTTCTTTTTTTTTTTATAAAAAAAACCCCATAACTCCCAGCTTCCAACAATTAGTAGGAAAACCAAAAACTAAAATTGCTTCGGATATCAAAGTCCTGCTCTTAAGTAATGCATGTCACTGTTCACGAAAATCTAACCCGACAATGTGTCCTGATAGAATTATTCCAAAGCTACTATTCTTTCTATTTGTCAAATAATAAGAGCAACATAACTTGTAAAAAGTAACTTCATTGATACAAAGTAATGTCGAATATGCAAAACAATGCATCCTGTAGTTGGTGAGAAATGTGGAGTTCAAAAATTTTCAGAATTCATGAAATAATTTAAACAACTACAGTAAAATTAGACACAGCACATACTTTAGCATAATTGTATGCATGCCAGCAAAATGGCTCCTCTAGATCAACCGGAGGAAGATCCTTGTTCATTTTCTCCATTAGATATTCCTCTATATTTACCATATTGTTTGTGTTATCTGTGTCAATATCACTATCTTCATCTGCTGTGCCTCCAAAGTCTGACCTAGAAGACGAGGATCTTTGGGTTTGCCACGGAGCAAATTTAACTGTTCCAGGGAAAGTCGCCTCGATACTTTTCCCAGTTAATCCCCTTCCACTTGTGATAATTTTCCATTCAACAGAGTGCTCCGTAGTTGAAACCGATCCAATTGATGGTATTCCATCAAAAGAGACAACCCTTCTCCTAGGAAATGGCATAGTCACATTACAGAACTCCATCGTCAGAGGAGACTTGTAGCTTTCCATTAGACCCAACTTAAATAAAAATGCACCTTCATCTTCAGAGACCATTGATAATTGGTAAAATCCCTTTACAGGAGGTCCAAGGTTACAGATTGCCTGATAACGCATTAAAACAAAATTACCTAATGGAGGTGAAAACATCACAGCCTGCTTATCCACACCTTGCTCTGGAACTTGAGCACAGGGATGGAATGATAAAACCTCAACATGAGCATTGTTCAACCCTGTCAAGGGAAATGACACATCAGGCATCCCTTCTAATTCTGCTCGACAGTTTATTTGACCAGAGACTGATAAACTATCAGGAATCTCATCTCTGTCATACATTGCAGCATGAATTGTCTCATGAATTGTGAATAGCAATCTTTGCTTTCCTTTGTACAGATATGGCTTCCATGCTGGTTGCTTGAGGTCTTGAGGAGGCAGATCTGATGATGAAAAGCCAGTAACTTTGATAGCAAATATATTGGAATAGCTTAGGTCCACAGGTGTACCTAAATGAAAGATAATCAAATACCTATATCAGGCAAACAAATATTGTCATACAAGCAAAAAATAAAAAATAAAGAAATATGAGATGAGAAATACCATAATAAAGAGTACCAACCAAAGGGCATTGCGCTGCTTATAAAACTTCGAAGTGTGTCCTTATCCAAAGGCCTTGAACCAAGTTTTGGAGCATCTGATGAAACAGTTCCCACCACAGCGGTGCCAGGAGGTGCAGAAGAAGCAACTGGAGCAGCAACAGGTTTTGCTCTTGAGGAGATGCCAGATATCCCTATACTGCCAGTCAGAGAATCCAACAACCCTCCAACTGATGGTGATGCACTTACTACCACTTCAGGTTCTACCGCATCACCGGTAATTACATCACCAATAGCATGTGCCACCATGAATGCCCTGAAATGGAAAATGAGAAAGCTCTAAATTAACTGTGTATACGGAGTTAATTGCTTAAGATAGTAAAAGTTAATCTATCTTGCCACATAGCCAACTTCTTTTCCCTTGTAGTAAGAGGGAAAAAAAAATCTCAGTCAAGGAAACAAAAGGGAAGGGAGAATGATTCATTTCATCAATGTTGAGGCTAAAACATGGAATGCAGTTAAGCATGTTTAGAAATTTATAAACATATATCAATATCTTGCAACTAAAAATACAAGGAAAGATCAGGAGGGACAGTTATTATTTGAATATTGTTGAGAAACTGAATTTGCAAAGGATGCTAAAAGGAACAGGTATTTAAACAACAACACAAGTAACTTACCATACCCTGTGATAGATGGAAGATCAAGCAGGAGGGAAGATAAACTCTCATCCACCCCTACAGCATTTCCACAATCAGATCGTTTACACAATCTTGCATATGTTTTCAAATGCCTTGGCTCAACTAGAGGCAGTACAAGGATGCAATAAGGTCCTTTTATATGCAAGATTACTGGCCATATCAGATGATTCTCTCCTCCTTCCTCTGGATCAATATAGAGGCCTATAACATGGCGAGTAATGGGATCGTCAACCCATGAATCCGAACCTTCAGTTGACTGAGCTACTCGTATACCAAAACCCCTCGCAGATCCCTCCCTACATAGATACACTTATACTATTAATAACAAACAGTCAAAACAACATTGGAAAATAGTCGTTTCATTTTTTTTTTTCCTTTAATTTTAATCTTTTGATTTGATGAGCAATAGAGTTAGTGCATACAAAAATTACGGAAAAAAAAGGTGATTTTTGAGCAGACCTTCTCTTTCTCTCAGCAAAAGCAGAAGCTAGTTCTGAATCAGTTGGTAATAAAGGCACAATATTGTACTTAACAGCATCCTCGTTACAGCTCTCATTTTCGACTTTGCAAGCCGCCCGCCACTGCCTCTCCACCACCGGAAACCTCCTATTGACATTCAATATTAAAACCGGAAACGAATTTTGCTTACAAAGGTCAAACTTACTTTTCCGTTAATCTAAACTAAAAAAAAAAAAAGACATATAAATAAGAAGCTCTGAGATTAGGGAAAAAAAATGACGTCGTAGTATGGGAGGGAACCTGGAAAAGACGACGGCATCGAAGTTGTTCAGGATCCAAAGCGCTCTGATGCTGCAACCAGTAGACATGGTTTTAGGAGCCTTCTCGCTTTGTTTTGTCAGTGCAGCGATTTAGAAACGGGAGAAATGAAGATGCCTCTGAATATACGTAAGAGAGAGAGAGAGCCGGCGTCTGACGGTGTCGCATACTTCTAAAACTTTGCAAATATAACTTTGAACTGTTACTTGGAAAGACAAAAATATCCTCACAATTGCTAATATATTGTAGCTCAGCGAACAAGACCCTTTTTTATTTTGAAACTTAAATCTCATGTATTTATTTGATAAGTTGACACTGGAAAGCAAATCCTTTATGTCAAAAACGCATGATAAACCGAAATTTTTTTATTTTACTTCAGATTTCTTATTCGCCTAATGAATGATGTTGATTTTCAAGTGTACTGTCAGATTTCTTATACAGTTCACTGAAATGCTCGTCTCTTTTAGGTTCTCAGAATCTCAGATGATTTGACCAACCTCTCAAGAGAGTTCGAGCATAAACAATGCGTAAGACGCGAGCATAGGACGATCAGATGAAGCTCTCACAGGAATTATTTTTTCTTTAATATTTCTGTTGAACGACGTTCCTATGTATTGTATACATCAGCAACCGAGATTTATTCCTGTATACCGCTCAACATTTCTACTACTTCAATTACAACAATTTTAACACACTTTTAATTACGACAAGAAAGAAAGAGATACGGGAATAACTGAAACATATTAATGGTGAACTGAAACAAAAATCAAAGAAAATGGAATATCAAAAACGGTAACAGACATGTATACAAGCATTGCCTCTTGCTCTTCCGCATCTTAAAAATGCATTGAACTACAAGAAGCTTAGCATGAACATGAATGTATGAGTGATCTACAGGTCCGTGTATAGGTATGAGATGACGGAACCTGCCCTCCTCCTAGTCCGTTTGCTCACCTTCCACTCCTCAACCGTAACTTTCTTCATGTTAGCACAACCGGAAACCACAGTGGCAACTCCAGATGCAGTAATACGTGGACAATAAACCATGTCACAGGACTCGAGTATTGTGCAATTTTTAACAAGGGCTAAACCAACATCTGTAATTTGATGACAGTGTGACAACACTATGTCCTTAAGTAGTGGGCAGCCTTCTCCTAACTCAATCATTGCCGTATCTCACAAATTCTGTCAATCAAGAATCGTGAATTCATAAAGTACTTTATGGAAGCAAATTAGAAGATGTAACAAGAAGAGGCAGGAAAGAAACTTACCTGAAGAAAACTTATGTCCAGGTAATTGAGTTGAGGGCATCCTTCCTCTTGCAATGGCTATTATTCCAGCATCACCAATATGATGGCAACCACTTACATTAAGATGTTGCAAGGAGCAACCCTGCCCTATGGCAATGAGTGCCTCGTTCCCCACCCTTGTACTTGAAGATGAAGAAACATAAGTTAGAGAAGAAATGTTTGACATTGGAGGCATCATGGAATGTTCTATCATCTATGGTTATGGATCCACCTAACTTCTTGAAATATAACATGAAGAGGTCAAAACTCTATCAGAAGTCTGAACTCGTATGAAAATAGCTAGGGCATTAAACCACAAGCTCACTTTAACATTCACTGGATTTCTCCAAATGTAAATGTGCAAATAAAGAAAGAACTTAATAGTAGCAGCCTGTGAATTACAAGAAAAACTATCAAGAATGAAACTAATAATGATGCTGAAATAATATAAACATATTTCTCAATCAAAGCAATTTCATAAAAGAAACATCTATTTCTTAGGTAGAAACAAATGAAATATGACGCTGCGAAGATAACTGTACCTAGCACAAAACCTGAGGCTGAGTTCAATCAGAGACTTGCAATACACACCCACAGCCATAATTCCTTTGTTCCCAATCTGTGAAAAAAATTGCACATTGTTTGAACAGATAAACAAAGTTTTGCTAGTAGACATGATTTAAAAGAAGTACTACATTTTCAGTCAAACAAGTAGGATACAAATGAATGACAAAACAGCAACCAAACAGACAACTAATAACAAAACATTATATTTCTGACATTCTTTTGTTTCTTACATTTCTCAAAATCCTTTTGCTCATCTCTAAATGTCCTGGACCAAAACTCAAAACAGTCCACCTGATATAATGCATCAGGAAGGCAGTCCACCAGTTTGCACAGAAATATGGTAGAATGGTAAAAATTAACAAACTATCTCGTTAAACTTGAACAATAGTTAGCAACTTCTGACAACAGTCTGCTAATCAGAAACTAGTGCCAGAACTCTTCCAATCAATGGAATTTTGCTATTAGTCAAAAGAAACTGATATAGGCAGTAGGGGTAGAGACAGAACCTTGTAGCAACGACGAATATGAAGTTTCTTTAAGTTCTGGCAACCCTTAGCTATACTACAAATGACATCATCTCCTACACTGAAGCAATCTACGAAGTGAAGAGCTTGCAGAAACTTATAGCCCTTTCCAACTTTAACAAGAGCCATGTCACCAATTCTTTGGTAGCATAACAACGCTAACTCAGTGAGGCGCCTGCAGATAGTCAAAAGCTCTGGAATTGACATCATCACAAGTATTGATAGTAAACAAAAAGAAAGTCAATAATTTTAGCCAAGCAAATGAAAGCACGACTCTAGCAATGAATACAAAATATAGAACAAATTTCTGATAGAACATAATGCGTAGATATCATATCCCAATTTAACAGTGTGCAACATGTCAAAGAATAAATTAGCAACAAATTAAAAGAAAGATACATCAAAAAGGGAATTTGGTGACAATAATTATGGACCAAACTACTCAATATTAATTCATCCGAGTTTAGTTCAAAACACTTCAACAAGAGCCAGAAAAGAAAAATACAGAGAACAACTAGAGTATTTAGCTGATGATGGACACTTAAATGGTAATCAGAGTGCCTTGTACTAAGTATGAAACAAAATGAATTGTTTCAACCAATGAGGTTCCCTTTTTGCATTTCCATTTTACATCAATCAGGATGGAGATATAATTTCAAAAACCAAAAATATTCAGAATATCCGGGTTCTTAGCTATTTTTATAAACTTTAATCAACATATTTACGGGATATTCCAACTAGAAGGAGAAGTTTTAAAAAAACTAGAGGTGGAAAAATTTATTCTCAAAAAGTGAAGAATGCAAGATCTATTCATTTCTACAAATTGATAAACTAAACGATTGATTGCTGTGTAATACAAGCTTGAAGTTTGCTTCTTGTTCCTTGTAGAAGAAAAATTATGTAATTCTAGATGAAGAGCAGTCAAAGCATGTGGAAAGATATTTTCATAGATCTGCAAGTAAGTTGATGCACAATCTTTTGCATCCAAAATAAAGAGCTCCGGGCAATGCAAGCAAATCATACCACACATATACCTATTTAAATTAAGCCAAAGAGAGAAGCATACGGGCAAGATCTTCCAATGGACTTCAAACCCATAGTTCCGATATGGTGGCTGCCATTAACTTCAAGATGTGTAAGCTCTGTGCATCCTGCAGCAATTGCTTCCAATCCCATATCAGTCAGGGAATAGCAATCACTTAGAGTGAGCTTTTTTAACTTCCTACACCCTTTCCCAACAACACACAGACCTCTGAAACATAAGATCAACTTACTCAAATTTCATATATTACCCCAATGAAAAATGATAATATCTAAAAGCACAAAAAGGTTTAGATTTCTATGGTATCTGATAGAGAGACAAGAGCTAGCATTGTCATCTCCCTCATTGTTTATTCTGTTTGATATGACCCACAGTATTAAAAAGTTAAGGGAAATGAATCAAAGCTCTGCTGTTCGATTCAATTCATGCTGAGATAACTTTTATAACTTCATAATCCATAAATGAAGAGGAACTGACTTGTCAGTACATTGCTGGAACCTGTATAAAGCCAACAGCTCCAGAGACAAACAATGTGTTCCCACAGTTATCAAAGCCTCATCTGTAACATTAATACATTGCAGCTTTAAAATTCTCAAAAGAGGACAGCCTTGAGCCACAGCAATCACCCCTTTGTCATTGATGAATTCTGAATCTAATGACAAGGTTTCAAGAGATTTAGAGTGAGAGTCCACTGCTTCTAACAATACATCAGTTATTTTTACACAAGCTGCAACACCAAGCGATTTTAATGATTTCCCACAGCCAATAGCCAAGTCAACTGGACCCGTGTCAGTCAAATCTTCACAAAAACGCAAATTCAGATCTTCAAGTCGCTTACAAATCTTCCCGACTGCAGCTAGATCTTGATTTCCCACAGAGCAACCCTTAAAGGAAACAATACAGAGAAACCAAAGTTTAAGTACAACACATTAAGTACTCAAATAGAAAGAAGATGAAAAAAGGCAATGCCATTCATGCATCAATAAACACAACTCATACTCGGAACACAAATGAAGTTAGGAATGTGGAGGAAGCAATAAAATTGTCTTAAGTTCTTACAGCTCCTGAACTTACAGAGATATAGCATTTTGCCATAATTTTCTATAAAAAGCTAACCAAACACATCATTAAAATTGAAAAAATGGGCCGAGTTGTTCCTTTTTTTCCCCTCTTTCTCTTGATTCTGTTGTATCACTTTTTTTTTTCCTTTTGAAGGAACATTTTATTATGCCAGTTTTGAAATTTTGTTGTATGATAAGAGTATTATTTCCTTGAGCTCAATCATTGAGCTAACCAAAAACCCAAGCAGAGTCCGGTTCAAATATCCTAGAGGTTAGCTTATGTGGGCAACTTATGTTAGCAGGTTAATGAACCAGACCCATTAAAACAACTTGTCCTCTTCAAAGTTCCAAGACAATATGTGGGCAAGTGTTGACTATGAGACCGGCTCCATTTATTTAGAACATACACCTACTTGAGTGTATTTATAGAGATGTCACAAAATTCTTCCTGATCATACATTTCATTGAGTGATCCAAGAACCTCCTCAAGTTGTTGCATTGATACGTTGCAGCTGTTCATCCATTATATAGCTCCTCCACTACGCTTGATAATTCCCCACTGCCTACATCAGTTTAGCCTTTTATCTTAGTTATGCAGCATTTCACAGGCACCAGGGACATGCATACGCAGATTTAATCCCAGAGAGCTGTCCTAAGGGAGATGAGCACTAAAGACTCAGATAATGGAGCCACTAGCAATTACACCCAGTAGCGTAGAAATGACCATTGTACAATCCAAGAATTGATAACTAAATCATTAAAAATAGATAAACATTACCTGAAAATCCAAAGATTTCAAGTATATACACTTCTGGGCAAGGGACATCAATCCAGAACTTGAAATATTAGAGCAGCATATCAAGCTCAACTTTTCAAGTCTTGAAAAGCCTTCAGCAAGCACATTCAACCCAGCTTCTGATAAACAAGACGACTCAAATTGGCATTGGTCTTCATCATATCCGCTTATCTCTTTCAAATAATGCGGCTTCAGATGTGACAGCATCGACTGATTGCTACCACGTCTTCTTCCCTGCATAACAATATTTGTTATTTTTCTGGAAAACGTGAGATATTTAAAGTAATCTCAGCTGCAAATTCTTCTCTAAAACTTATAAAAATTACAAACCAATGGAAAAAAAATATATATATATATACTTCCACAAGTTGAAAAAAATCCAGTGCTATAAATCTTATCCAATGAATTTAAATTTTTTTCAATTATTGACTCTTGCAATTTCCATTTCATTTTAACATATTCAAGATACTAACTTTTACCATAATTTTTTTCTACAAAGATGAAAAATAAAAGTTCAAAATCAATAACAACATAAAAATCATTCTCCTCTGGCAGTAATGTCGAATCGTTGATTTAAAAAAACAAAAATCAACCAACCACCAATTCACAAAATAAAAACCGTTTAAAGCATTAAAATGAGACTTCTTACGAGCTCCACAGGGAGAGAATCAGAGCGCCGTTCGTCGATGTGAATGCTGCTGACATTAACGAAGCGGCGAGCGAGCTGCTTGACGAAGAGGACGGGGCTACCGGAGGGTGGTGCGGCTGAGGCGCTTGAGGGTCAGCCAGCGCTTGCAGACGAGGGAACAGCCATCGTGGCTGGCCTTCGTGTCCAGGTGCCGGAAGATCTCCAGAATCAAATCGTCCGGCAAGCACGCGTTGATCCAATCATGCCCTCGCATTACCGAATCCCGATGACAACGATGAATAATTAACGATTGAGGAATTGAGGATTGAGATTGATTGATGGAATCAAAACAGCACGTTTGTGTTTGTGCTCTGTGACTGTAAGCGCGCGTCTGTGCTCTTCTCATTATGTTGTCTTTTGGGCAATCGGTGGAGTCGGGTCACATGCTCAGGTGCATCTTTACCATAAATACCCCTAGTTTTTGTCGTAATTACCATGGGTATGCACTTTGACTTGACATGTGTTTTTTGTCAATTTCCGATTGACCGAACTATTTTGATTAATCTCATATGAACCAACGTACGAGTATAGACACGTTTTAAAGCCAATCATAACACAAACTAATACTTGCAAGCAACGGATAGTTTCAATAAATAATCTCCGAAATCTAAATGAAAATTAAATTAAAACTAATAAAATCACTTAATACTTTGAGTATTATGCCATTTTGTATAGCATGTTTATGGTTTTAGTTTTACAATAATATTATATATTTTAAATTTAGATCTAAAATTTTATATCTTAAATAAATTGTCAAATAATTATTAAATAGTTAATTTTTAAAATTAATTATTATACTATTTTTTCATTCAATAATTACTTAATATCTCATTTAAAATATAATTTAAAAAATATAACATTATTCTTTAATCTTATCATGTTTGCAATCATCTTAAGTTCATAGTCCATAGATTGTTAATTTAAGCTTGTAACACTTATTGAGCGATATTAGATTTATAAAATTGTGATACATATTTTTTATTTAACTATTATTAAGTAGTTACTGATTTTTTAATTTGTATTAATATAGTAGTTATATAATATTAATTAATAATTAACACATTAAATGTTATATTAATTAAAATATAAAATTTATATTTTAATAAAGAAAATATAGCAGTATTGTATTTATTTATCTATTTATAATAATTATTATTATTTTACACATATTTCAAATCTAATGGCAATGATTTTATGTTTAACTTTTAGATAACATATATAATGAATAATATTGATTTTTCATTTTTTTTCATAATTGAGATGGAGGATTGCAATTTTCAAGTTGTGCTATAATAGATTTAATATTGGTTAACTTTAATAGTTCTTTAATTATAAAATTAATAGATATATATTTTAATGTAATAATTATAAAAAAGTAATCAATCATGTCCTAATTAAATATCAATAATATAATATTTAAAAATTAAGATATAATATTATATTTTAATTTGAATGATAAATGTATTTCTAATTAATTGGCGACATGTCAAAATTTTTAAATATAAAATTTTTATTCTAATAATTTTTTTATAAATTTTTTTTATATATATAATTTAAAACAACGGTTGTGTTATAAATTTTATATTTTAAATAATTACAATAAATATACACTGTAATTAGTACATTGTAATTGTCAATAAATATAACTAATTGGCTCTCAATAATAATGGAAGGACTGAAAAATTTTCTTGCATAGATAGACTTTGTTATTGTGGCAAACATTTGAGTGCTATATATATATATATATAATTAGCATCATTTTGCTTATTGTAAATTTAAAATGTAACGTGAAAAGCTAAGTATTATTCTACGAGTTGCTTTTCGGATGCGACTTACTTGTATAATAAATTTAGCGGACGAGCGAGCAATAAGGGTCTATTGGATATATTCTTCATGTTACTGAACCTATTCAATGTTTTATAAAACCTAAGGGACTAAAATAATAATTGCCAATTTTATATTATATTTCCAGTTTTCCATTGCCTGTTCTAATTCTAAAATTTCAATATTTTCGAATTTTTTTAAAAAACTGTATAAAAGAGGATTACGACATAAAAACTGTGCATGATCAGGCGATCTAACACCAAAATAGAGATGAGGAAACTAAACCTCAACAACCAAAAATGCAAAAGGTAAAGTTATAAACGGGAGCTTGAGTCAGAATCTGAAAGTCGATCGATCATGTCGTTCTCATTCTTCAAGCCGTCAAGGCCTAAAACGCCACAGGAAGTGGTGAAGGCGACCAAGGAAAGCCTCATGGCTCTCGATACCAAGACCGTTGTCGAAGTTAAAGCCCTTGAAAAGGTAGCATTTTGATTCAAAGTTTTGTGTGAAATGCTTGAATTTTCATCTGGGCCAGCCGCATATGGTGTTAATGAAGTAATCTTTCTTTTTAATCTGGGTCGTGGGATTATTCTGTTAGATTATGGTTTTGCTATCAATTTTGCTGCGGCTCTTGCTGTCATATGGATTCTTAAATGAAATAATTTACATTTATTGATGGCTATTATTTGGTGCCGTATTTACATTGCTTTAGATTTTATTTTTTTTAATAAAAGAGAAAAATTGATAATTGAAATTGGAATTTAAGGATACAACAGCTGTGTTTTGCTTGGTTGGTGAGTGCATGATTTCAGTTTGTGCAAGCACGAAGTCTGCTTTCCAGCAATGTTATTCGAAAAAAGAAAAAAGAAGCAAATTCTATAATATTGTTGAAAGAATCACTGTTTGAGGGGGACAACTGACATGGTCGCTAAGCTTACATGTCGCTAAGCTTACATGTTAATTGATACATAGACATGTTCTTGACATCTGTTCTAGGAGAATTGTTCCATTGGCGAGCTGTTAGGATTTTAAAAAGGGAGTCTATATGAAACATTGCATGGGATTATGTTTTGGTTATTTTTGTGCAAGTTACAATTAAAAATATTGATGCATCTTCTTTTTGGGATTTGCTGCAGGCAATGGAAGATGTTGAAAAGAATTTTGTAACAATGAGATGTATGCTTTCCGGAGACGGGGAGATTGAACCAAATGTAGATCAAGTTCTACACTTGGCAATTGAAGTTTGTAAAGAGGATGTTCTCACCCTTCTAGTTCACAAGATGCCAATATTGGGATGGGAAGTAAGTAATAACAATTTCTAAGATTTTTTCGCAGATAGATTATCTACTCGTGCATCATGATGTATTTAATTTTTTTTCGGTATAGGCAAGAAAGGATTTAGTTCACTGCTGGTCCATATTAATGAAGCAAAAGGTTGACTCCACGTACTGCTGTGTGCAATACATTGAGAACAATTTGGAGTTACTGGACTTTCTTGTTGTCTGGTAAGGTTGTTGCAATCTGTTTCCTTGTATTTCTTTTTCCATGCCTTATTTCTATAATTTTGGGGAGTGTGTTGTTCACCTTAATTGGCCTTCTGATGTGGTCTGGATGCACTAATTTAGTTTGTTTACCCGGGGAGGCAAGAATGCTGTCATTTGTAAAGACCTGGGTGGTGAGGATGCTGGTACAATTTGTGGTTTTGCAGTTGTTTAAATATGTTACTGTTGCTACTTTACTTTATAGATGGTTTCAGTTATGCACTTAGTTACTGTTTATTTGAGGTGCTACGTTGACCACCCAAAAAAAAAAAATCATCAATCACTGTCTAATTAAGTATGGTAATACTGCATGTGACACTGTTTTTTCTACAAGCAGCTATGACAATAAGGAAGTTGCTTTGAATTGTGGAATTATGTTGAGGGAGTGCATCAAATTTCCTTCACTTGCTAGGTAAGATATTTTAGCTCCTCTTTTTTCTTCCAGGGTTGTGTATGGAGAATGTCAAGGAGAAGAGCAGTTATGTTAAAACTCCTCTAAACTCTAGATGTTACTGAAATAGAACTATGCACACACACACACACATACAAAAAGGCCTGCTTGGATTTGGAGGAAGAAGTTGCTAAACTGTCATTGTTGGAACGCTTATAATGCTAATTCCTCTGAGAAACCTTTATCAAAAGACTTGTTTGGGCATAATAAGCTGTTCCAACCATTGACTGGAAACCATTAGACTCTATCAAGGATCCCGGTTTGGCTTCAATCGAGTGGTTTCAGCAATCCAATTGGCAGGTGGAAATGAATCCCTCTCTCTCCTGCCTTGGCTACTTTACTTCTTCTTCTGCCTTGAACACCGACTCCTATTCATATAAAATATTCTATCTTAACAGGCTCGTCTAAAAGTTGTTTATGGAAACTCATTCTTGTCAAAGTAAAATTTTTTTTGGCCATATATCAGCTGCTTTGGGATCTTGTAGAATTTATATGTTACTCTAAATTTTCATTTTTTTCATACCATTAAATTTTATAGTGATTTTTCAGATACATTATAAAGTCTGCAAGCTTTCAGTTGTTCTTCAAATTTGTGGAATTACCTAACTTTGATGTTGCTTCTGATGCATTTTCTACCTTTAAGGTGAGGCCTGTTAGTTTTCGTATTCCAATTGGTTGACGTATATCTATGGAAATTTTAAGCTCATAGTTTTCCAATGAATAACAGGATCTGCTTACAAAACATGCAACCGTGGTCTCTGAATATTTGACTGCACATTATGATGAGGTATGCTCTGACTTTAACTTCTGTATCTGATTCTGAACAGAACTACACATGGCTTACTATTGTTTAGAAATTGTAATTTGGATTGAGTGGTTACCACCAACTAATCTTGGGTAAAAGTCTCTCCTGTTGGTGTTGAGACAATCAAGTGCAGGTGCAACTGATTTTAGGCATCTGCATAGTGCAGGCAGTGAAAATAGCTTCTAAAAGAATTATATTGATATATTTGATTTACATTTATCTTTCCAGCATATCTGATGAGATACTGTTGTTCCAGTTCTTTGATGTATATGAGCAACTCTTGACATCTTCTAATTATGTAACAAGAAGGCAATCTTTGAAGGTTAGTTCTGGCTTCAGTTTTCTGTTTTGGTCTCTGCTATTGTTTTGATCTATTCGATTTGTTAATCATAAGATGTTCATGGATTTTAGCTTCTCTCGGAATTTCTTTTGGAGCCAGCCAATTCTCGTATAATGAAGTGTTACATTTTAGAAGTTCGATATTTGAAAGTCATGATGACATTGCTAAAGGTATTTTATTTCTTCCTACTGTGCTTTATGATTCTTCTGTTTTTTTTTGTCTGCATGATCTAGTAGTGCTTTTCCAGACAGCATTAGTGTTCAGTTAGTACAATTCAGTGTCATTCCTAAGTAAAATCAGAAGAATGCTTCTTCAAATGCTTTCCTCCATTGCAATTTTTTTAACTTCTTATTTTTTACTATTATTTTTTCTGGGTTAATGCAAATGAGCCTAAAATGAGAGCTTATGGTGATAAAAGGTCATCTTAGACAACCCTCAGGATGCAATTTCAAAGAGGGACCTTGCACTTGCTGTAAGATGGTTGGTGAATGCTGGGTGGTTCTTTTTTATTTTTAAATTTTGGCTGGGCAAGGGGTTGTTAAATATTCTTTTCGTTCTTTGACTTTTTTCATCAAAGCTTTGTGTTTCATCTTTTCCTTCTGATAAGATTGATCATTGGCTGCCAGTTCAAAGGTTTAAACTTTGGGAGATAATGATAATGTTTGTTATGAATATGAATGAATAGACTCTCAAATCTATAGTAGTCTAGCAATTCATCCGTGATATATATTTGTTGCTTTTGCAACCTTGTTTCTATTTGTTTCATCTATGTGATTTATTTATTTCCTGTCAGAGCAGGATTCAAGCAAAAATATCCAAATCTCAGCTTTCCACATTTTCAAGGTGATGTTCTTCCATTTTCCTGGTTCTTTCTTATGTTTACTTCCTGGTCTATATATCATTTTTTCTGATTATACCCTAGCTCATTCATAGAAGTCCAAAATGTCATAGGACTTGGTTGCAAGACATTTCTTAGGAGTATAGTACTACTCATCCACTTGAACTAGTGACCCTTTGACTTATAGCATATAAGTTAATTGCAACACAACTGAGGAACCTCTAGTTTGGGATAATATTGGAGATCATTAATTGAATTTTCATTTTGCCACATGTTAAGATGAATATATTTTCTTGGAAAAAAAAAACCTAAATGTTTCTCCGGATAATTTTCCTGACTTTAGTTGGTGGGCAATGATGATACGGACCACCTTACCCCCACATTTGCCTACTTGGTTTCTCCCTGAAGATTAGGGAGGCTTACCATCCTGTGGATATTGATTATTGATTCTCTCCCTTCTCCTATCTGAGTGCATTTTGATGTGCTTGATGGTTTTATGATATTTGATTGTAAATATTACTGATCATCACCAGAAAAAATTTGTTGTTGAAGTTTCTTTATGCTAATCTTAAAATTGTCATTTAATGATCATCCTGGACTAATGTTGACAGTAATAGTGAATGATAGTGGTTCCATTTACTCTCTCTTTTAACAAGATTCCATGTGGAAGAAGACTCGGTGGATTTATTACGATTCCTTCTTGAAGTTGGATGATTCTTTTATCTTCTGTGGGAGAACCTAAATCCCTATAACTTTTGATATGTGAAAGAGGGTGCAATGAGTTGCAGATCCTATGTTGTCTGTTGTGATACAGAGAATTTTGATGAGAATAACTTTTGTTATATCGGGTTCTCATTTGTTATTTCTCCTCCTTCATTTACATGTAGGTTTTTGTTGCTAATCCTAACAAGCCCCATGATGTAAAGGTTATTCTTGCGAAAAACCATGAAAAATTGCTGGCACTGCTTCACAATCTTTCTGTTGGGAAAGGTAATTGCAGATTTGCTTTAGTGCTTAGGACCATCCTCTATGAGATCTTTCTTTTGCTTTAAGTTAATCATTCATTGTACATTTTGCAGGTTCCGATGACGAGCAATTTGAAGAGGAAAAGGAACTGATTATGAAGGAAATTGAAAGAATATCATCGGCTGCCGAATCTTGACTGCCAGATCCCTTATCCCTAGTTTGTGACTCCTCTTGAGATTTTATATTTGATATTACAATGCTTGATTCTATGTGATGAGTTTTCTACTCACACAGTTTGCCGAGGGAAAGACAAATCATGCCTAGGAGATGATTTACATAAAGAACCGTGAGCCCTTGTAATCTCTTCCTGTCAAAAAGTGCCAATGTAGTACATATTGTTATAATAACTTACAACAACAAACACTTATTGATTCTATTTGGGTAATCAAAGCTGCCTGTATTGTAATGGATTTGATCGAAAGTGTTGTATGATGTGGTATTGGAACAATCCTTGGTGCGAGTTAAAGGGCTAGTAGAATCTTCGTTTCTTCTTGTTCATGAACTATCGGGAAATTTTACAGGATTCCAGTTTGGAGTTGTGAAGCAACATCGGATGCTTCTTGTTAATGGTTCACGAAACTAAAGATGTAGCAGATTCAAATTTCAATACAACAGCCAACCCAATCAATAATACGCGGCTTTCCTTTCATCCTTAATGGATCCGTCATTCAATTACCGTAGTAATGTAAGCACCGGTGACTTGTTAAACATCAACCATTTATGATTGTTTTACTTGGGATGACGGTTAATACTGTTCTTTTTCTTTCACTCTCTTAGCATTCAATCCTTCGATTGTTTATCCCTCGAGTCACCATTAGCATTCGTCACGTGTATTGACTTTGAAAACCTTCCACTCCTTAACATAAAATGTGATGCTAAAGAAATAATATTAGATTAGAGTTCTATAATTTAATTAATCTCATGATTTAAAGAAGTTAAATTACGAAAGTAATTACAGCGTTGGACATTAGTTTTAGTAAAACTCTATTTACTACCACATTTGGGTCGTTGTATAATACTGAATTTAAAGTTTTAATATAATATTAAAAATAATTTAGATCGTTAGATTAAATAAGGTGATTAGAGATGATGATATTTAATTATTAATTTATTATTTTTAAAAATATTTTAATTAATTTGAGCTATATTTTAATTTAATTTTTTCATATTTAATTAATTAAATAATTATTATTTGAATTGAATTCTTAATTCAATGGGAAGTATTATTTTAATAAATTTAGGATAATTAATTATTAATATAAATAATCACCGTAGATTGAATCAACGAATCTTCCTCCCCTCTCTATATCGTCTTAAATTGATATTCCTCTTTAAAACCCACTGAAAAGTGAAAATAAAAAATTTAATCATCAAAATAAAAAAATAATAATAATCTCACCGCACTTAACTTCTATGGATTTCTTCAAGTCCGTCTTCTCCAAAGATCCGCAACCCTCCTCAGAATCATTCGAATCGGATAACCCGAATACGAAGCCCAGCACTATGTGGAGCTCCGTGATCGAGGCCTACAAAAAAGACTTCGAGGAGTTCCGGTCCGGCTTAAAGAAAGAGACCGCCGTGATTCGGGAAGCCGCCTCACGGGCCGTCAAGGACCTGCCCGCATCATTCGAAATCGGCGCCTCCGTTGCGCAAGAGTCGCTCGAGTCTGTCGGCCAGGCCATCGACGACATCGGCTCCACTGTCTGGAAATCGACGGCCGATATCATCTCTCACGGTAGGCGCAATCTCATAACTCAACCGTCAGATCAGTTCAATTCTGATTCTGATAATAATAGTAGGCGATTTAGTGATGTTAAAGTTTATAGTCGTTTTGAAAAGCAATTGCATTCTATTCAATCTGATTGTGACACATATTGTAAGCTACCGGAGGATTTAGAAGAGTATGGGGATTGGAAACTAGGGTTTAAGTTGGATGATGAGAAATATAGTGAAATTGAGAGCTTGATTAAGGAAAATGAAGTTCTTGGAGAGATTTTTAGAGAGCTTGTGTCTACTAATGAGGTTGTTGATGAGGAGACATTTTGGAGTAGGTACTTTTATAGGGTGTATAAGTTGAAGCAAGCAGAGGAGGCGAGAGCTAGGCTCGTGAAGAGGGCTATTTCTATGGAAGAAGATGAGGATTTGAGTTGGGATATTGATGATGATGAAAAGGAAGAGAATAATGGGTCTTTGATTAAGGCTAAGGGTGAATCGAGTGGAAATTTAGAGGGGAAGGAGAGGGATTCTGATGAGAAGTTAGTGAACAAGAGTGATATTGAGAATTTGAAGAATGGGAAATCTGGCGTTGGACTTGGAGAGAACGATGATGAGAAATTGGTGGGTGTTGAGGAGAAGACGGAAAATAGTGACTCGTGCAAAGATAGTGATATGTCGGTGGTGTCGAGCCAACTGTCGATACCTGAGGAGGAAGATCTTGGGTGGGACCCGATTGAGGATATTGGGAGCAATGATGAGAATAAAGGGGATGCTGTTGGAAGCACGAGTAGAGCTGATTTACGCAAGCGGTTGAGTGCGGCAGAGGAAGATGAGGATTTGAGTTGGGATATTGAAGATGATGATGAACCAGTTAACTCGTGATTGAGGATGAAAGCGTTCTGAATTAATAACATTCATTTTACTCTCAGAATAATAAGGTAAATGTTTGTGATAACTGATTTATTTGATCATTGATAATTTATTATGTAAATATTTTCTTTATAATTCTTTAGAAAGTTGAAGTAGATGGATTCCTGTTACTATCACATTTCTAAGATTTTTATAAATCTGAATTTCTTTCATACAAGATTTTGTGTGGCTTTTTCACTCACAAGTGGAAGTCTTTGGGGAAATTTGCTTAAATATGTTATGAGCAAAAGTTCCTGATATTTCTGTGTTTTCAAAACTTATCTTGAGCTTGTAATATTCCTAGTTCCCCTCTTAATTCTTTTTGTTCTCAACATTGTCATTAGTAGTTTAGGTTTCTAAGTACTGAGTGTGCATGAGCAGTCATTTTGCCACAAGTCACAACTAATAAAATTGTACATGCTCAGGTTGTTGACAAAGTTACCGTGTTCATTGCATGTTTTCCTTGCCATCCATGGTTAAACCTCATTTTTAGTTGAGTTGTTTTCATAACTTTTTGCTTTAATTTCTTGATATTATTCCTGTATTTACTTTAACCCATGAGCTTAAAAGTATGTGATTCTTTATCTTTTTACCATATGGTCATGTTTAATTTTCTTATTGTGTTGTTGTGGTTCCGTTAAATTAATGCCACTACTTGCACCCTCTTATTGGTTTGTTGAAGTTGTAGGTTATATAACCTTTTCTATATAGGTGGTTATAGATTTATATTCTTGTCTGTCAGTGTTATGGAATCAACACTAAAAGTCCAGTACACATCATTTTTGGAAAAATGTAATGTGTACAGGAATACATGCATGTTTAAGGCTTAGAGACTTCAAACTGCATTTATAAGTTCAAGTTCAAGTGTTTCCTCTCGCATGCTTTCTCTGTAACATGTTTAGCTCAGTTTTAGTTCAAGTTTTCGCATCAGAGCTTCAGTCTTGTGAGTCCTATAGTTTCAACTCAAGTCCTATGGTCTCAGGTCAATCATTTCAAAAACCCAAGTTATGAGATTCGTCATCATTTGATGTTAAAGTGTATCCATCCTTATTTTACTACAACATGAGTTGTCAATTGTTGCACTGTATGTTTAACCGGTAATCTATTTGTAACACATAACCAACTATTGGAAATGCTTAAGAGTCTCAACTCAAACCAGTGGAGTATACCGAGTATCTCACTACTCAAACCAATAGTGCGTGCAATTGGTGTGCAAAATTGACAGAATAAAAGGATGAAAAAACTGGAAAATGCAACGAGATATGCTTACTGCATCTGAATCGTCTGACCTGCATATGATCAGCAGTGACAGTAAAATAAGGGACAACAGTTAAGAGTGTTTGAAGATAGCTGATCTCGTTGCCCTCCCCATAGAAGCCCAGAAAGTTAACCTGGCTAGTGAAGCGACCACAGGAGGAAATCAGTTCCTGTGCACATTCTTTAAAATGCAGAAAAGATCAAGAAGACAAATCAAACAGAGCCAGAACAGCTAGATGTACATCAGTATACATAGGCGTCAAAACTACGAAGTTTAATTTGGGTAATATTGTTAGTAAGACCAACGCCAGAGAACTAAAGCGCAGATATTTATAAAAGAAAACAAACATTATAATGAGATCCAGCCAAAAAATATCGTCCGAGAAACTAAGAAATCAACAAAGATATATAACCAGAGAGATGAGATGGGATAGGATGGGATGAATGTTTACTATTAATTTACGTACACAACACAAGAACCCGATGGTGACAGAACCATATAAAAAATAGGAATAGAGAAAGTTTTCCTTGAATAAGCTTGTGAATATTGGCGGATACGTCTTGGCTACTGCGTAAATAGCAATGGCAAACAAGTAGCCCTGGTCCCCAAGCTTAATTTTTTTTTAAAAATTTAATAATTTTATCCTTTAAAATAGATCTTTTTGATTTGGCCCCTAAAATTTTGAGCCTAAAATTAAGATCTCCATATAATTAACCTTTAACTTTATATAACTTTTTACTTTAACATTTGATCTCCTCATTCTTTAAATTCTAGGTCTCCCCTCACTACAAGCTGCCATTGCCATTGCTTAACACTGCTGCTCCAGCTGTCACCACTGCCTACCGACTACACCTTTAAACTCCTCAAAGGCTGGTGACCAAGCCCGAAGCAAATCTGCCGCCTTCCATGGCTGGCATCGTTTGGATCGAAGCCATAAAGCCAATTTGTCATCTCCCTGTTGAACTCATTGCTTCAACCATAATCACCACCGATTCGAAGCCATCATCACGTTCAACAATAATTGACGACCAAGTCTCACCATCAGAATCCCCTTTCATTGCTAGAGATGACGAGAATAAAGACAACTGTTCGTGTGCTATAGTTTGTTGATCTATAGGGTTTCAACTAAGGATGATAAAATGGCCCATAAATCTGTTAGAATTTATCTTTGTTGAAAAGAATTTAATAAAATTTAAAGTAAATTTGGGACGAGTATCATACATAAAGTTAAAAATAGTAACAAATTTGAAATGGATAGGGGTTTGGTGTCTCACTCTTACTAGTTATACAAAAATTGTTTCATAACTTTACATTTTTTATTTTTTATTATTATAAATTTATTGGTTCCACTCGTCAAATATTTATTTGATTTTAAAATGATATATTTTAATTTTTCTTTAATCTTCTTCTATTGACATTATATTATATAAATAAATGAAATGAACATTTTAAAATAGATGAGTCGATTTTTTTTTCTTTAGTTTTTTTATTTATTTTCTTCACGTTATGGAGATAGCTGTTTGATTTTTCACTCTTTTATTAGTTTTAATTTAAAAATAAATTTAACATTGATGGAAAAATTTAAATTTGTAATATAATTTTAATTACTATATTTTATAATTTTTTTTATAAATTAATATTATAATTTTATATATTTTATTATATTAATTTATAGTACACTTAAAATTTATAAATAATTTGTTGCGAATTTGGTAAGAAATACATATTCATTAAAATAAATTTGATAATAAAATTTTAAACTTACAATGAATTTAATAATAAAATTTTAAGTACATAATAAATTTAGGAAGAATTTGATATTTAATTTATAAACCGAATATGGATGTAGGTTTAGACCATCCTTAATTCTAACCAACCTTGCCTATCGCTCATCGCTGCCTTTAGCCGTTGGAAATTTCGAAATCAAAGCCAAACCCGTCAACACAGCAATTGCCTGATTCGTTGTTGTTTGCTACAAATTGAGCCAAAAAGCAGTCACTAGTAATCTTGCCATTGTTTCCCTTATCTCACTTGTCCATTGACGATCAGATTCGATGGCTACTAGCCACCAGGAATTTTTACTCAGCATAATGTTGGAAAGAACTTAACTTAGATTTTATATCCATATTTAAAAGCCCAATTAGATTTTACTTAGCATAATCTTGGAAAGAACTTAACTTATATTTTATATCAAACATATTTAGATAATTAGACTCGCTAACTTATGAATTTCACAAACGTATTGTAAGCATCATGGAGAGTTAAGAACAGATTAAGATTCAAATCATATTATAAATTAATTGATAATTATTATTTTGTGTAAAATTTTTTTTTTTCTTACAAGTGAACAAAGTCCACTTAAATTCTCCTATTTAATTAAAATATATTAAAATTCTTAATTAACTAAAGTTTAATTCAATTCACATTTTAATACAAATTTGGATTTATATACTATAAATATGAATAAAACCTTGTTACATAATTCATTCGAGTGATAATTATTTAGTTTAATTAATTCAATTTCACTTAATTTTATCAATTTAAATTCTCTCGATTGCAATTAAAGCATACATCATTCTCTTATTTGTATTTGAGACATTTCTTACATATAATATTTTTAAAAGAAAAATTTGATTAGAGTGTTATAATATTTTTCTTTGCAAGATGATGATGATATATATATTTTTTTATAAATTAAAAAAATTATCAAGAATAAGAAGATAAATTTTACGAGATTCTAACTTTCAAGAATTTCCTTTTTGTATATATATATATATATATATATATATATATAGCTTATTATAAGATGGCTGGAGACGTAAACTAACTAATTAATGCACTAATTAGTATCTCAATTTGTTGATTAATTCTCTTACAATCACCCGGTACGGCGTACGGCGTACGGCGTACGGCCTAGACTATATAGCTACTATCTTAATTGACTAAACTTCAATGTAAAAGCAAATGATTATTCTGATAATTTCAAATTCAAGTGGATTTGGTTCAATTAATTAAGATATCCATATTAATTAACATCATCACTTGACTTCAAAAAAAAAAACTTATCATGACTTTTCACTTACTTTATTTTAACAGTCAATCTCATTTTCAGCAGTGAGATTGAGATGGCAGTAGGTTTTAAATAAACATTTAAACCCCGAGAATGAACGAGCTGTAGCCTATAAGAAAACAAAAAAAGTGAAGATGAAGGCAACTTGTTGACTGTTAGAAAGTGAATATATAATTCAGAATTGAGAGAGATGCCCTGAATTGATTAAATCCCAAGTCACGGCCATTCTTATATTTGATATTTAACTGTCTAATTGTCATAGAAATGATGAATTGTTTCCTAATTCACTAATTACACTAAGCAATTAGTTGGTGGGCAGGCTAAAATCTAAATGTTCTGCTTCAAATGAATACCGGTGCTGCTTTCTTTGAGTTTCATTTAGATTTCTTAAAACATACATTATTCCATTCTTATCTAATCCAAAAAAACTTCTGTATCTGGAATCTGTGCCTTTTAAGTACATCTATATATGGCTCAATCTTTTCCAACATCTTCCCATCAACTGCTCATTGATCCTTCAAGCACTCTTTAATCAAACCATAACAATCTTATTGTGCAAAAATGGCGAAGCCCTTCAGTCTTCTTTACCTATTTGTTCTCATTCTCTCTATTGACTTATATTCATCATCTGCAACAACAAACTACAATGTGTTGAGTTTTGGAGCCAAAGGCAATGGTGTCACTGACTCCACCCAAGCATTTATCAAAGCATGGGCTACAGCCTGTTCCTCTACAGAATCAGCAACAATATATGTACCGAAAGGAAGGTATTTGCTTGGCGCCATGGTTTTTAAAGGTGACTGCAAAATCTCAGAAATCACTTTCCGGATTGATGGAACACTGGTGGCTCCAACAAATTACCGTGTGCTAGGTCAAGCTAACAATGGGCTTAGCTTTGAAGGAGTCAGTGGCGTTTCCATGATCGGTGGGGCACTCGACGCCAAGGGGCCGTCGTTGTGGGCTTGCAAAGCAGCAGGCACTAATTGTCCCAATGGTGCAACGGTATTACATTACACTACTTTTCTTTGATTTTCTTTTCTATTCAAGATTATACGGTCTTAGTTTGAAATTTATTGTGTGAGTGCAGACATTGAGTTTTACAAACTCCAATAACATCAGAATCAACGGACTTTTATCATCAAACAGCCAGATGTTTCACATTGTGATCAACGGCTGCCAAGACGTGCATGTTGAAGGAGTTAAAGTCATAGCCGCAGGCGACAGTCCGAACACGGATGGCATACACGTCCATTTGTCGAGAAATGTAATGATAATGAACTCCACCATCAAGACTGGCGATGACTGTATCTCCATTGGCCCAGGCACCAAAAACTTGTGGATTGAACGTCTCACATGCGGCCCTGGCCATGGCATTAGGTGACTTTACAATCCCTCTAAATTATAAATCTGAAGACAGTGGTGACTTTTCAATCAAATACTACAAAATGGTCCATTATTTATCTTTCTGCCGAGTTATTAACACGATGGATGGGTGTCTTTTCTCTTGTGGTTTGCAGCATTGGGAGCCTAGCCAAGGATTTGCACGAGGAAGGGGTGCAAAATGTGACCGTTTGGAAAACAATTTTCAGAGGTACCACAAATGGGCTGAGAATAAAATCTTGGGCTAGGCCAAGCGATGGATTTGTACAAGGCGTTCTATTCATTGTTGCTGTGATGCGAAACGTCCAAAATCCCATTATCATTGATCAGAATTACTGCCCTCACAACTTAAATTGCCCTGGTCAGGTAAGGAAATGATAAATATTTCCTTGTTAGCAAAGCATAATACTAAGAGAAAAAAAATAATATCAACTAATATATTTATTTTTTTCCTCACTTATCGATAACAGATTTCAGGAATAAAAATAAACGATTTGACGTACCAAAACATTCAGGGAAAATCGGCTACACCTATTGCTATAAAGTTTGATTGTGGCACCAAATATCCATGCAAAGGAATAAGATTACAAAATGTGAACTTAAGGTAGTTGAGTCAAGTGGCTCGATCAGCTTGCAATAATGTAGTTGGCACGGCACCGGGCCTCGTTCAACAGGATAGTTGCTTGTAATCGAGTAATCAGAAACTTTTGTACATAATGTATTTCTAAGATATGCACAATTCTCTTTATTTTCTTAACCGAAATGCTTTTTCCTCCAAAAATCACACTTGCGGTGTTTTGACTCGACCAGATTGTTTATAAATACAAAGATGACACCCAACCTTAGTAATTCATGGTCAAAATATAGCTGGCAGCCAAGAGTAAGTCAACGTATTTAAAGGGTTTGATTACTTATTCGAAGCACCAACTGAAGGAATTGATCAGATTTAAAGCCATGACAAATAATAACCACAGTTCCATTCCATTCCATAGTGACAGTGATGGCTTCTTTGGGCAAAGATAAATGAAATGAGCAGACCAACAAAAGTAAGCAGTAACATGGCAAACCAATCTAACATACTCACTCAGAACCAATCTCAAACAAGACTGCAGCCAAGTTGACATTCGAATCCAGTCAATTATGCACAACAAGCACTTCATCCCAACAAAATTTTCTGTATAGTGTCCAGCTAAAACACGATAGCGGCCATCCAACCCAGATAAATCAATAAGCCATGCTATTCTCTACCTTGTGGTGGCTTCTAAGGCATAGTTAAAAGAACAAATAAACAAATAAATTAATCTTACAGAGAAAAGCAACTGTGAAATTGAAGACGATTCCATTCATATATCCTTATACCAAACAAAATTTAGACAAATGCAAGACCAAGAAATGCGCAAGCAATAGCAATTCGTGATTATATAGGAAGATGTATTATATCCTTGAGAACATTGTTCAGACTTTAGTTTCAGTTTCTAATGACCATATAAGCTGAGCACCATAAAGTGATTCCACAAAGATTGAGGCTGGTGATAGACCACTGTACAATTAACCATCCGTTGATCTCAGCACCCGCAAAATGGAAATGAAGAGGTTCAGAACATCCAGATAGAGAGTGGCAGAGGCCAAAATATAATCATCATAGGTGAAGCGCTTGATCAAGTTGTCAGTGTCGTAAACTATGTAACCACAGAAGATGAGAGCACTAATTCCACCATAAACAGCGACTGAGGTTGATCCCAAAGGAAAGAACATCTGCATTATAATACTAGATTAATTGAGCCTAATAAGATGCATACCATGCACCTACATTTTTTTAGATGATAGAGCAATTTAACAGAAGAGAATTTCCCACCTGCATAAAGCTAGTCAGGATGAGGATAATGAGGCTGGTGAATAGAATTGGTCCAAGAAAGCTGAAGTCCTTGCCCTTCTTAGAGGCCCAGAAGGTGTACCCAGTTAAAGCAGAAACCACAGCTGAGGTCAGAATTAATGCTTCAAGCACAATCCTACCTGAAAGCATCCAGTATACATAAAGATAATCCAGTCATAATGATAAATGAGAAGTAGAGAGTAAATTACCGCTAGGCAAAGAATTGTCAATGGAAGAGCACAAACAGGGGAAAGAAAAATACTAACCATCAGTATTAGCGCAGCTAACGGCAACAGGAAGACTCAGCGACACAGTGAAGAGACCAAGAATAATCAAGTTCACAGGGTGCTTCTGGTGATACACATGCAGTGGCCACAACACTACATGGATTCTAGCCTTTTAGTTATAGATTTTGATAAAAGCATATATGATGCAAGCAAAGTTATAGGTTAGAGAAATCTCTTTTGGCATCAGAACGAAAAGGCATTGAGTGTAAAGGAAATGGATCAACATTTGAAAGTTTGAGAAATTTCCTAGTAATAAATCACGATAAAAGCACATATGACGCTAGCAAAGTATGCACAAATGATCCAACCAGCAGTTTGGCATAATCATTTTTGTATGTGAAATAAATCTCTTTTGACATAAGAACAAAAAGCATTGATTGAAAAGAGAAAATAAATATGAGATTTGAAAGACCACGAAATCTCTTAGTAATAAATTATGATAAAAACATACATAATGCAAGCGAAGAATGCAGTCATGAACAAATGATGCAAGTATCAGACTGACATAATCATCTTTATCTTAAAGAAATCTCTTTTGACGTCAGAATGAGAAACATTGAATGTAAAGGATATAATCAAGATTTGAAAGACCTGGAGATGTATTTCAGAAACACTGTAATCGGGTTATTCAGCATGATGTTTACTAGTTCCATCAGAATCCCAACCAAGCTAACTCAGCAAGAGACTCGATGTGGATAACATGAGGCAACTTGAAAGGACTATCATAGGAACATCATAAGTCATAAGATAAAATCCAAATCCTCCAGTTGTAATTTCGGGCATTTGCCAAAAGAAAAATGTCACTAAAACTAGATCCTTCTAAACATTTCCAGTAGTCTCATTTACACAAAACAATAATAAACCCAGGCAAAGCATAATCCAAGCACAGTCTAAAACCACTCCTAAAACAAGCCGATCACGATCATCATCAGCATCAACAATAAAATTTATCACTTAACAACAATATTACTATCATATTTATTCCCATTCAGGTCCCAGTTTCAATAGAACATCAAATAGAAAACAACATTTTGACATAAACAAACAGAACCGCATATGTTAACAGTTTATTTAAAGTAGCATGCTCAATCCCAAAAAAAATTCACAACCAATAATATAATCAATCAATTAATAAATAATAAATAATGTCTTTTTTTAATTAAAAAATAAATAAAAATGAAATTAGGTAAAAAAAATGAACGTACGGACAAAGGGGAGGAAGCAGAGGAAGAGGAGGAGGCCAGAATTGCTCTGGAGGAGATTGTTGATGGGAGAGTAAAGAACGGTGGCTGCGGAGACCAAAGTGGTCAAGACGATCTGAGCGGCCAAGATTCCGTAGACCTTCCGAATGAAGCCCCATCGGAGCTGATTCTCACCGTAACTAAGACCGGGGTAAAGCCTCTCCCCTTGTCCTCCCTCTAAATCAACCCCAAATTTCTCTTCCTCTTTACTTCTCACGCTCTCATAACCCGAATTTGCCGGCATCTTTCTCTTCCTTACCTCGGATTTTGATTTTCTTTTTTCTTTTAAACGATTTTTTTCTTTGAATTTTCTGAGTTAGTTGAGACTTTAATGGTTGATAAGGATATTATAATTTAGTTATGTTAGTACGACTGCGTTGTTAGGATATTTGCGTCACTGACAGTTGCATCGTGGTTCGATTTTTAGTTAAAGGGAATGGACGCTGTCACGGGCTGTGACGCTAGTGTTGGCACTTACCCGGTTGCTTCGGCCACGAATATTGCAGTGGATGGTCCATCTTTATCTCCTTTTCTGAACAACGAATTTGTTAATAAAAAGAGAAGAATTGGTGACTAAAAACCATTGACTTCTTAGTTCTAGGTCAACATTATCAGCATATAATTCATTTCTTAATTAATTTTATTCAAATTAAGATGTTGGCAATTAGATTGTGGTTGGGTTTCTACGGTGGTCAATTCTTGAACTATGAACTTGAAGGGAAAAGGGCTCACGGAAAAATTTAAATTGGAAAATGTATGACGTTTGCTTCTCGGCTCTAGCTCTTCCTTGTTCTGTCTGGCCTCATTATATGCGAATTGGTTTATTTCTTAAATTCATTATAGAAGATGGTTCAATATCTGCAGTTGCTTAAAAAGGAGAATTATTATAGAATTAATATGGCCTATGAATATAATTTCATTTGGCATCAACATTATTCAATATCTGCAGTTGCTTATATATATAGTTGTTGATTGCTCGTTAAGCATCAGAAAATTCATCCTTCAAGTAATTAAGCTGAGAGTCTAGATATCTGCCACAGGGTGAATCTGGAAATCAGACAAATTCAGCAAGGATTCAACATTCAATGATTTTTTTTTTTTCATTTTATTCATTCCTTCAAAATATGCAAAAATTTGAAGGTAAATAATGCTAAAATTTATTCTCAGATTCAGAATAATCTAAAGAATCACAATTGCACCACTTTGTTTAGGTCACAAGTTGAGAGGTATAGAAGTTACACATAACAAAACTGGAAAAGCTCTGATTAATTTCTTTACAGGATGTCCCCAAGAAATGTTTCAACAAAATGGGAGTTCCCTTCACAAAGTTTAGTGACCAAAGAATGTCAAACTGCTTTTCAATTGCATAACCTATTCTAAACATGAAATCTAAAACAAGTAAAGAATCATCCAACCTAACATTTTGTGATAAACACTGAACCAGTCTCTATAAAGTCTCTTTCTGTGGTTTGTGTTTACTCTCTTCAGCATCTCTTCTTAACCATTGCATTCCCTCGACGACCTACCCAACCTAGTAATGACTTAATATCTTTACGACCCCTTAGCTCCAGATCCCTATTATACATCTTGTTCAACAAGTTTTTCACTTCTTGCACTTCTCCCATCTACAATAGCTTTTTAATAAGAGGGGTATAAGGTGTTTATGGCTGTATACCCTGAGCCAAGAGTTCTTTAAGAAGGTTTATACCATCAATAATCTTCCCTTCCTTGCAAAATCCATGAATCAACGTGTTGTATGTGATAACATCACGAACAATACCTTTCTGGGTCATTTCTTCAAACAAGTGATAAGCCTCATCTGTCCTTCTATATAAGCCCAACCACTAATCAGCGTGTAGTAAGCCACTGTGGTTTCTCTGTAACCTCTATCACACATCTTGTAGAGTGTTTTGACCTCTTCAAAATTACCAAACTTAAACTACCCATGAATCAGTGCATTGTAAGTATATTCATTTGGCAGCAATCCCCTATTGATCATTTCAAACCACAGCTTTCTTGCATCCCCAAGCCATCCCATCTTTCTAAGATAATGAATCATTGCTGTATGAATGGCCCTATTTAGTGCATACCCTCTCTTCGTAAGATCATCAATAACCCGATAAGCTTCAAGTGCCTTTTTACTCTTGCAAAGTCCAATAGCAACTTCTGCACAAGTAAAAATACTGGGAGCATGAAATCTATCACACATCTCCTTGTACAGTTTTTTGGCCTCTTCAAAATTGCCAATCTTAATATACCCAAGAATTAGTGCATAGTAAGTATATTCATTTGGCAGCAATCTCCTATTGATCATCTCAAACCACAGCTTTCTTGCATCCCCAATCCGTCCCATCTCACTTAGGCCATGAAACATTGTTGTATAAACGACCCTATCTGGTGCATACCCTCTCTCCTTAAGATCATTAAAAATCCAATAAGCTTCAATTGTCTTTCTACTCTTGCAAAGTCCATTAACAACTCACGCATAAGTAAAAATATCGGGAGCACGGTTCCTTGCCACCATCGTGTGGAGTAGTTCAGACACTCTACCATAATTCCCCCTTTACAGAACTCCGGCTATTAATTTATTAGAAACAACATTCCCTGGCTCCAACCCATCTTCCAAAACCTGTTGAAGACGCTCATAACCTTTAGAAAATTTGCGATCATTGCATAAAGCTTGAATTAAATACCTTTTAGTCTCAGCAACAACATCTGCCACAGCCCGGATTCAATTACATCTCGATACAAAGTCCATATAAGATCAGTCCTGCCAACCTTAATACAACCCAACAACGCTGAATTCCACATCTTTATTGAACCAAAAGCTCCCGTTTCTTTCAACTCTGTAAGTGCACCAAATGCATCTTCAATCAACCCACCATCATTGTATATAACGCTCTAAAGGATCCAAATCAGGACTAAATCCAGTACCATAAGAAAATCTCTAGCAGCCTTACATGCTTTTGCCTCAACAAGGGAATCAAAAAGCACATTGCATGAATCTAAATCAGGTGTAAAACTGTAATGAGAGTGCAACCACTGAAAGAAACCAAGCCAAAAAAAGTACGTTGTTTTGGTGCAAACCTGATCATTGAAATTGAAAGAAGGAAAATCTGACAATATAGCTTGTTCCCATCTGGGTTTGGTTCTAGTAATTATACAAATTTGTTTTGCATTGTCTGAGTAAAGCTGTTGGCTTTCTTGGGCCTCTACCGACAAATTTCTTATTTGGGTTTAGGGTTTTGACGAGCACGAGGGTTTTGGCGAAGTAAAGTCAAAACAGAAGGTAGATCTACCCATGAAATTTTACTTTGTTTTCTAATAATTAGTGGTCTTGGCTTAAAAATCAAAGATTCGATAGAAATGCTAATGAATAAACTTGTTCAATAAACGAAGGGAGGTAAAAAAGATTGCATTTTTGGACTTATAGAGATGTCTTTTGATTTGAAGCTCCGACCTCAATCGAAATAGTGGAACCTCCGCTGCGAAAAAACTGATTCGATATGAGCATAAATTGGACGGCTATGATGGTCAGTACGGGGAAACAGAACAGCAGATTTCGACTTTCGAGTAGTGATAGAGAACGATGACGATTTGAAACCGAAGGCAAAATTTGGTTCACGTGGGATATTTTCTTGTCACTTGGGTATTTTAGTCAGATCAAATAATATTTGTGACAAAATAATAAAATAAAATATTTAGGCATATTTTTCCGTAACAGGCTAAAAAATTGATATTTTTGCCAAAATAACTCAGTTAGATCAGACCTAGCAGGCGGAGAAGATTGTACGGCAAAGAGATGAAGAAATTGGGCTGAAGACCCGTAAAAAACCAAAGAGTATGTTTATTTTTATGTCAATTAATCCCGCTCCAATTTTCCCGCCAAAATAAATTCCGATCCATTTAATTACAAATTAACCAACTAAAATTTTGCCATTTTCAGAATCTCAATTTCGTGAATATATTCTTTTTTTTTATTTTTTTCTCTACAGCGATGGGCTTAGATTCCGGCTCCAGTCTCTTCACGGATATGAGAAGGTGATGTAATGAAAATTAAGAAATATTGACTGATTTGCTCACAGATGTTAAATTCGCATTGTTTATTTAGTATTCTGTGCTATCCATTTGATGTTGATAATATTAAATTTGATTTTTGTTTATGCATTTTTTTAATTTGCTAAAAAACTGTTTGGTTGCATAGGAAATTGTTGAGAAGGAGAAAGGAACATTTTTTTCCCCAAAGCTCATGGTTAAGCCTTTGTTTGGTTAGCCTTTGCTTTTTGAACAATTTTGCCGGTTAGCTTGTTTTATAAAATTTACCTTTATTGGAATTTCTTACTCGCTATTTTTGTTTATGGCCTTTGTTATATTGAATTTAGAGCAAATTTTATTTTTAAAAAGCAATTGACGAAGTATGCATTTGTGCCAGTTGATCATTGCCTAAAGTTCAAGATGATTTTTCCTCTGATTTCGTGTTCTTTTCCTATTGATACAGTTCAAATACAGATCTTAATGCTGAAGAGTGTGGGAATCCCATGATTGTAAATGCATACCCAATAGATGTGTTAAGAGTGGCTGAAAATGTCAGTAGAGTGGATGAAGGAAAGTCCAGAATTGAACCATATGTGGGTTTAGAGTTTGATTCGGCGGATGATGCACGACAGTTTTACAGTCTATATGCTGAGCATGTGGGATTCAAAATTCGTATTGGCCAGCTGTATCGTTCTCGAACTAATGGGTCAGTTTCTTCAAGAAGGTTTGTATGTTCAAAGGAGGGATTTCAACTCAATTCAAGGTCCGGCTGTCCAGCTTTCATTAGGGTTAAAAAAGGTGATTCTGGAAAGTGGGTTCTTGACCAAATGAAGAAGGAGCACAATCATGAGCTTGAATCTGCTGGTGAAAACTGTTTGCCTATTGCACAACGGGGAAATCCTACAATTATAAAACCGATAGTTACTGTGTCCCACAGGCCCAAATTCAGATCATTTGATGATGGAGGGCAATGCCCATATGGTGTCATTAATTTCAAACGCCAGAGGAGCAGTGGATGTGAAGGAGAATGCATACCTGAACCTTATGCTGGCCTGGAGTTCAATACAGCTAATGAAGCATACATATTTTATCAAGCATATGCTGAAAATAGTGGATTCAGAATACGAATTGGTCAGTTGTTTCGCTCAAAAAATGATGGGTCCGTTACATCCCGGCGTTTTGTTTGCTCAAAAGAAGGGTTTCAGCATCCTTCAAGAGTAGGTTGTGGAGCATTTATGAGGATAAAGAGAAAAGAATCTGGAAATTGGATTGTTGATCGCCTTCAGAAAGATCATAATCATGATTTGGGGAGTCAAGCCGGAATCAATAAGAAAAGTTTTGCAGCTTCGAAGAAATTCATAGAGGAGGTGAGCGATGGATTGGACTCCGTGGATCTAGCAGAAATAAATAATGGTAGTGTTATCAAAAGAAGCCAAGAGAACAACATTGGAACTGATTGGTATTCTGCGCTTTTCGAGTATTTTCAAACCAGACAATCAGAAGATACTGGATTCTTTCATTCAGTAGAAGTTGATAATGGTAGGTGCATGAGTGTTTTCTGGGCAGATGGCAGGTCTAGATTTTCATGCAGTCAATTTGGAGATGCTATTATTTTTGATACTTCGTACAGGAAAAGTTATTATCTGGTACCTTTTGCAACATTTGTTGGGGTTAACCACCACAAGCAACCAGTGCTTTTGGGGTGTGCCTTGGTAGCTAATGAATCCAAGGAGTCTTTCACTTGGTTGTTTCAAACATGGCTCAAGGCAATGTCTGGACGTCATCCAAAGTCAATTATTGCTGATCAAGACATGGCTATCCACCAGGCTATTGCCCAAGTCTTTCCTAGGACTCATCATCGTTTTTCAATGTGGCAGTTTAGGGCCAAGGAAAGAGAGAACTTGAGATCTATGTCTAAAGAATTTAGATTTGAGTACGAAAAATGCATCTACGAGACTCAAACAGTTGCTGAGTTTAATACCATGTGGAGTGCCCTTATCAACAAATACGGCCTAAGAGAGAATATTTGGCTAAAAGACATGTATGAAAAGCGTGAAAGTTGGGTTCCATTGTACTTACATAGAAGCTTTTTTGCTGGCATCCCAATAGGTGAAAGCATTGAATCATTCTTTGGCACAACCTTAACTGCCCAGACACCACTTGCAGAGTTTATTTCACGGTACAATCAAGGTCTTGAGCATCGTCGTGAGGAGGAAAAGAAAGAAGATTTTAACACATTCAACCTGAAGGCTTTTCTACGAACAAAAGAACCAATAGAAGAACAAGGTAGAAGGTGTTATACACTCAATATGTTCAGAACATTTCAGAACGAACTTCTTGAAAGCTATAATTATCTTGTAATAAAAACTTATGAAGAAGCAACCATTGTCCGATACTTGGTGCGGAAGTGTGGAAATGAGGATGAGAAGCATGTTGTAACCTTCAGTGCCCTGAATATGAGTTGCAGCTGTCAGATGTTTGAATTTGAAGGCATGCTTTGCAGGCATATCCTAAAAGTGTTCAACCTATTGGACATAAAGGAAATTCCATCTCAACATATCTTGCATCGGTGGACAAGAAATGCTGAGTATGGTATTTTATGTGATACAGAATCAGGATTTAGTGCTCAAGAACTTAAGGCCTTGATGGTGTGGAGTTTAAGAGAAACAGCCTGTAAATACATAGACTCCGGTGCAGGATCTTTAGAAAAACACAAACTTGCCTATGAGATTATGAGAGAAGGTAGAAACAAACTTCGTTTGCAGAGATAATACCTTGTACCAAAGGTCAGACATCTCTCTGGGATGGGTTCTTTCTTTCTTTCTTTTTTTTTTCTTCTTTTTTTTGTGTGAAATTTTGCATGTAAAGATATTACTCGTGTTTGAATCAAAAGCTCCTGGTTTTTCATGATCTGCGTTAGCTCTTTCCCACTAATCTGATAAGTGCTTGTTAAGCTGGAGATATTGTTATGCTCATTGAGATGATATTATTCTTGAAAGTTATCTATTCATAATTTCTGTTCATTGTTTGCCTTGTGGGTACCCTGTTGATGGGATCACTATCTCTATTAACAATGCTCTACTCTTTACAAGTGGTTGTTATGATGCTACCAAGTACCAATGAGATTAGCTGAATTTTGCATCTAATTCTTCTTCTAAGTAGAAGTTTTAAGAGTGAAAATTTAGCTCTCATTTTTTCTCTTCAGCTTACTTTTTGACTCAATAATGTATGCTACCTGAAAAAAGAACTCTGTATCTCAAATCTTAACTCTGTAAATTGAAGGATTGTGTTAGTCATTTCTTTCAAGCATCTGATGCTGTGCTTGGATAGGCTGGAGAATTATCATAATGATTACATGTTAGTGATTTTGTAGCTGACTCAAATTTGCTGCTTAATGTCTTTATATGTAAATTCCATGAGGCACATGTTAATTCATGAAATGACTCAAAACTCTCTCTGGCTTTGAGTTTATCAAGGCACAGTCTTTATAACTTAGTGTTAGAGCTTCCTTTCCCATGGGATTTGCATTTGTTTGCCAACATAATGGAATAAGCAGAAACAATTTCAGAAGCCTCAACCAGTTGAAGGAACAAAGATTTTTTTGCCTTTCAGAGCAGTCTCCAAGTAGCAGTCATTCATCCGAATCCATGGCAAAGAAAAAGAAGTTGCCTGCATCATGCTAAGCTCAGGTTTCATTTTTTCATTAAACATGTGACAACCGATTTACATAAATGTCATTTTGACACAATAAAGTGACCAAAATTAATTCAGCTAATCTGATTGTTTTATTTATTTATTTTCCTCTAAATTCTTGCAATTATTAACTCTAAATGGATCAAACAAATTCAGTTTTACTCATGAAATCAAATTGAAAACTATTTTAGAAATTAATTTAATGTGTTAGTACCGTTTCTTCCATTTCCATCAACCTTGTAATGTGAACCGTCAATTAGATTAATAATGGGTGGATTTCAAATAAGATATATTTTATTTTCTTAATTAGAGTTGAGTGCTATTTGCTTTAACTATTAAAGCATTGTGGTATAAAATGTTTTACATTAAGTTTTCTTAATAAATATTTATTTATTTTGCAAACTTATTTATTATTATTATTATATTAAATCTTTATTCATTTTTAAACTTATTATCATTTAATAATATATTATTATTATTAGTATTCTATATTATTGACTTAAATATTTAAATATCATAAGAGGAAATATTTAGAAATTTGCAAGAATTTATTCCCATTTCAAGAGTAAATAAACACATAAATAGCATTAGTAATTATTTCGAATCTTAGAATATAAGTAATTAACAGAGTCTCATTTCAATTCACTAATCCGATAATCTGATTCCTATCTATTTTGACTCTTACCCAATTTAATTTTAAGAAAGTAAACACACCATAAATGTAGAAGAAAATAAAGAGAAGATTGAGGAAAAAAAAATAGATTTGGTAACTTGAATGATGTGATATATCGCATCATTATACCTGCAAAATTTCTTGATTCTATTTCTATAATTAAACCTGTATCTCTAAGAAATTATTTGTATATATCGCATAACTTACAAGAAATTTTTTAAGGGATATATATTTTTTCTCAATTGAACCCTTGCAAGTTGCAATTTATTGCATGCATTTGAAAAGTTAAAAGTCCTAAATGGCTCCGAAGCTCAAGAAATTGTTGGTCATGCTCACGGTTGTTACCTGTTGAGGGTTGAAATTATGGCAATAAAGAGGGACTGAAACTATGGCAGCAAAGAGGGGCTGAAATTATGGCAACAAGGAGGGGCTTAGACAGTGGCAGCAATAGCTGCCGTAACTTGTTTTATTTCTATTTCAATCGTTTGTATTTTAAGATTGAGCAATTGTAGAAAGTTTGATAGGAATGTGTCACGAAAATAAATTAAGGAGCATCCTCGTATTTAAGAAAGTTGGAGTCGGAATGTAGAGGCATAAAAAAAAAAAAACATAACTATAACATTCAATACAGAAGTGGATAATTTTTGTCTTATATATTTTTTTTCTTTTTTTTCCTGTTTCTTATCATTTGGTATAACAGTAAGTCTTTCTTAAGTAGTGATATGGTTGAGGAAACTAGAGCTCAAGAAGCCAATAGGATGGAGGCGAGTATTCGACTCCTGTATGAGAATTCAGAGAAGCATGTTAAATCACTATACGAACTTAAGGAATTGATTACTAAAATAAACATAAAAGTATGATCAATTAGCTTCGAGAATGATGGGTATTCATAATGAACAAGCAAAACCTCCTAGAATGATCGAAACATAGAAAAATCAACAAATATAAAAGGTTATATCAAAATTAAGAAAATTGATTTCCCGAAAATTTGATGGTGGTGATTTAAGAGGGTGAGTATGTAGGTGTGAGCACTTTTTCAGTTTTAACTAGATGACTGATACTAAAAAGTACAGATGACTGCGATTCATATGGAGAGTAAAGCTATTCAATAATACCAATGATTTACTTAGATGAATGAAAGATCTATCTTAGGAGCAATTTACAAATCTATTTGTGTTCGATTAAGCTAAGATGCATATTGTTAAGGTTTTTACGTGCACTAACACTATTTTGTTGATAATTTAGTATCTTAAAACTTTTACGTTTCACACTATTTTGTGAAAAACTTTGTTCATAGTAAAACAAGAATAGAAAAATCACATAAAATAAAACAGAGACAACAATCACACACAAATTATAAAATATTTATGTAGTTTGACAACAAATATATATATCTATAGTAGATTATAAAATTCTAATTTTTTTATTACTTAGTTTACAAAGATTTCTCAAATCATAAAGATTTCTCACAATAGACAAAGAATACAATAATAGAAGGATCTCTCAAAAAGATCTATTAGCACTCTCTTATATACACAGTACTTAAGTGCTTTCATAACACTTTCTTGCGTACTCAGCGCTCTATGAGCTCTTTATTCGGCACTCTCTTTATGCTTTTGATGCACACTCAATCTAATGGTTTATAGGAGTTTATATAGACTCTAAACCATCCTTAAAAGACCTATAATGAGTTAGAATAGAAGTCTATGTATGTAATTGTCCAAAACAACTTTAGAAACGCAAAACCCGCACAAAATAAAAAATCCTGCAGTACGACACTGCAACTGCTTGTAGTTGGTGCCCCAACCCCAACACACATGGGTTACAGCTTCCAGGTGCCGCCCAAGCCGACGTTGCAGCCTAGGTTCAATAGGGCCCGCGACCCTAAGGCCTACAGATGTTACTTTCGTGCTTTTAACCTCCTCTTAGCCTCCAACTCTCTATTTTTGTTCATTTCTCGTCTATTTTCGTTCCTTTCTCATCCATTTATCACATACTTAACCTCTTATTGACTACGTCCATGGTAGATCACTAGATCCTATCGTATTTATTACTTAGTTCACAAAGAATTCTCATATTATAAAAATCTCTCACAAGAGACAATAAATACAATAATAAAATAAATTCTCAAAATGATCTGTCAACATTCTTTTGCACACACAGTACTCAAGCGCTCATATGACACTCTCTCGTGCATTTAGCGACCAAACACTCTACAAGATCTCTATTCGACACTCTCTTTTGTGACTTTACTTTCCATTCTCTCTAAACACTTCACTACACTGTCAATTATATCTCTTAAACGCACAAACTATTCTAACAATAAAAATCTTTCTTTATAACTTTGTATTAAGTCGAAAAAATACATTGTATTATGAATTTCAAACTAATTTGAAGTTCTATTTATCTCACCAAAATGAAACTATGATCTCAAATCTGTAATTTTTAGAATTGGTCTAATTAAAGATTGTTGTTGTATTTTGTGATTTAAATTTAATTAAATTGACATTTTTTAATTGATAAGAAAATATGTTTAGAGTGAGTTGAGTGTGAGAATTAGAAGAGAGTTATAAATAAAGATGTTGGAATTGTGAGAGCATTTTTATCCTTACAACCCCTTCTTTAACTAAAATAAGGATGGTTAAAGTCCTCATTTTTGTCTATTTAAGATTAAAACCCTAATTGCTGGTCAGATTCATTGTGTCCTTGACTAACTATTACTTGTATAATTTTTTTATTAATAAAAAATTTCTCTTACTGTATGACATTTTGAATAAATAAATAAAATCCACAAAAGCCAACAAACTGAATCACTGGGTTCTATTCTCAGTGTTCCAGGAAGCAGAAGTTCTAAAAGCGAAATTGTATATTTGACATAAAAGTGTTGTGATTATAAATGCTGCGGTACTTGTTGATAAAATTAACAGCAAGAAATTGTATATCATTATAATTAGCGATTACGAAGCTAATTCAAAAGGAAGCAGACAGTGTAAATAAGTTTATTTCTTTTATTTATTATTTATTATTAATCTTTGTCTATTAGTGAGAAATTAATAAACCATCTTGAAGAAGATGTAAGCCATGAACTATGAAGGCTCTTAATCAAAGACTGCAGAAATTAGTTTTGAACCTTTTAATTTATCCAACTTTCTTACATTTATCGTATGAAGTTGAAACGATGATCATGAAGCCCTGCTAACTTGGCACCGAAGCTGAAGAAATTGTTGGTGGTGCACACATTTATTATCCTGATTATGTCGTCCTTAGAGTTAGTGGCTGTCAAAGGCAGACATGGTGGCCGCGGACATGAGGTAATTGGACGCAGACGAGGTGGTGGACACGGTGGTCATGGCAGTAGCCATAAGCCATGCATCACTTAGCTTATTCTCTTATATATGCTGCATTAGGTTTACCGCACAAGATTTGCAAGTCTTGTTCTAGTTTCTGCTTTTATTATTTTTGTTATTGCTGGACTGAGGAAAGTCCACTTGTTCATATTTGAAATTTTGTTATACATTCCTTAGTATTAATTTTATGTTTAGATTTACCTTACGTCACTTGTGCTGCAAAGAGAAAAATCGGATGGTCTATCGGTCCTCTGTGTGTAAGGGAAAAAATGAACCAAAAAAAAAATATATATGGCTGCTAGATTTGGATTTCAGCAAATTTTATAAAAGGAAAACTATAAACTGCCCCCTAATATTTTAATCATTATCCACTTCTCCTTTGATATTTTTAATTACTCAAAAAATCTCATATTATTACAAAGATTTTATTTAATACTAATTATTTATTATATTTTTACTAATCTATCTTCACACTACTATTTTTCATAAATTATTAATGTAATATTTTTTTTGAAAATAATACTAAAATAATAAAAATTATAACATATTTATATTATTATGGAAGGATGAATATTTTGGATATTTTATTTTCATATATTTATTTTGTTTTGTATATATTTTTTATTAATATTAATATTTTTAATGCATTAAAATTTAATGCTCATTAAAAAGAAAAAATATCTTATAAATTTTTTATTTTTTTAAAATAAAATTAAAAAATAATGAAAATAATAAAATCATAATATATTTTTTCTTTCTCAAAAAGTATTTAATACATATATAGTTTATTCTTATATGAAATATTTTATTTACTATACATCATTTTACAAAGTTTACGGAAGTATGATAAATATATTTTTAATGATAAATGATTTATTTTACTTAATTAATTTTTTTGGACTATGCCATATTTAATTCAAGTATTTATTTTACGTTATGAAAAAATTATTCATATAATTATTTGACTCTTTAAATATTTATAAGTGATATTATAGATCATCCATACCAGTAGAATTATATTTAAATAATTTATGAAATTAAAATATAAAGTATGAGATAATGATAATTTGTAAGTTGTTTGTAATATAGAAGTGATTTTCAAACCACTAAACGGTATCATCCCCTTTAGATTTATAGATGAGATTAATGATGTTAAGATCTGTATGTACACACATAGAGGTTTTGAGCTATGTGTATGAGTGCTTTACTCTTGAGAGTTTTGTTCTGAGCATGCATAAGACGAGAATATGATTAGTGAGTTATGTGTATGTCTAATGCTCAACATGAAAAATATTTTAGGTATATCGAGGTTTCTCTTAAATACTAATTTAGTACAAAATTTTAGAAAAATATTTAAATTTCATAACATATATTACATATGCACCAATTTATGAAAATCATTTATGAAATTATGTTAGAATTTGTAAAAACGTCTATATTTAGTATGAACAAAATGGAATTTGATGATTCTCACGAGATTTTAGAATATTTATATCATTTATATTAAGATGGTATAAAAGTTTACTATTATTATTAAAATTATATTTTTTATTTATTTAAAACTATTCTATACACTATGTTTGTGAAAACTCATCTTTTACTTTTTTTCCTCTTAGAAAATTGTAAATTTTCTTAATGACTAATTAAAGTAAGTCGCGTGGTAGTACTTTAAATTATTTTATGAGCCATATAGGACTCATGAATCTTCTTTGTCATTTTTTTGGGGGTCTATAATAATGTATAATATTCTATGTATAGACATTGGCTATGTATTTTACTAATTAGGGCTTTTGATGTCATAATATTATTAATATTATCCTAAATATTTATAATATATTGATGAATAATTTATAGATGTGTTTTACTTTGATGATGTTAGTTGTGTGTTGTGGATGGGAACCAATAAGTTTAAAAATATAATTGATTGTTTTAAATTTAAAAAAAAAATATTTAGATTTAGGGATATTATCATCAGAATCCTTGAAATATGACTTAATTATAACTAGACCCACATGTTTAAAAAATTAATGTTTGTGTCCAAATTTTTTGTTACAATAGACACAAATGCCCAAACATTAGAATAATCTATTTTCACCTTTAAACATTTAAAATTAAAAAAGTATATAATATAATATAATAATATTATAAAATTAAAAAAAAAAATAATACAACCAACCAAATGGCCGGTTGCATTGACGGCCAAATGGCCGCCAGTCCAAGTGACCATAATGGTTGCTAGTCCAAGTAGCCAAAATGGTCGCTTGGTTCAACAGCCAAACGGTCGCCTGTTTTGGTGGCCCTTTGGTCGGTTGCACCGGCGACCAAAATGGCAACCAATCTAGCAGTTGTTGGTGCAACCAGCGACCATTAGAACAGAAGGCTAAATGGTTGCCTAAACCAGGCGGCCACTGGAACAGGAGGCTAAATGGCCTCCTAAACCGGCCATTTGGCCTTTAAACTTTTTTTAATTTTTTTATTATTTTAAAATTTTTTGAAATTTTTTTTTTATTTTTAAAGATTTAAAAAAAATTTATTTTATAAATATTTTTTTATTATTTTATTACTATTTTTTAAAAATTTCAAACTTTTTTATTAATTTTCTAATTTATTTTTAACAATTTTTAAAATTTTATTTTAAATTTTATTATTTAATTTTATTTAAAAGTCAAATATTAAATTTTGTATAAGTCAATTTTGTTAAGGGACATAACGATCATTTTAATTTATTAAACTTAACAGAATATTTTTAACGTTTGGACAATCGTGTTTATTTTAACAAAAAATTAAGTGCAAATATTAATTTTTTTAAATTTGTGAATATTATTATAATTAAACTATATTTTAAAGATATTGATGATATAATATCCCTTATATTTAAGTTGTAAATTTGAAAGCATCTAAAAAAAAAGAGAAACTCTATTAATTTTGATAAAAAATTTCTCGTAAAGAAACTATAAAATTATTTATGACATAACGGTCAAGATCCGCTATAAAATTTATGAGAAGAATACGAGCGGATCCCTTCGGGAATAATTTCGAGTTATAACCTGCAACTTTCGTTTTTGACATTTCAGTCACAGTTTTGAATAATGCTTATTGCGTATCGCTTTCGATTCTCAAATTTCGCAATCTTTTCGTTGTTGCTTTTCTATGTAATTATTTGACTACATAATACAACCCAACCCAGGAAGTCTCTCTTCGTCATTCAACTGCGGATCAATCTTTTCCATGATCTTATCATTTCAGCGCGTTTTATTATTATTATTATTTTAAATTTCAACAAGTATACGTATTTTATTCTTAGCATCAAATTCACATTTCATAAACAATGACCAGATATATTTCAAAAAAAGAAAAAAAAAAAAGAAAACCCACAATCATAATTTATATGCGATTTCGTTAAGTTAAAAATTAATTAAATTTGACCTCGTTCGTAGACTTGAATGGTCTTTTTGATATATAAGAATTTGCATCCACAAGTTCGTGACTATCCTTTCCACCTTATAAATTATAGACCTCTCCATTTGCCTGCTTCTTCAATTCTAAACTAGCTACTAAAGGGCTCTTCTCTTACAAGGCAGCAGAAAATCTGTAAGTTCTCTCTCTTTCTCGTTTATTTGTCTGATTGTGTTAGTTTTACTGACAAATTCAGAATAGAAAACGGAAGATAAGCTTACAGAAGCATGCCAATTGGGTATTAAATTTGTTAGTATTTTAACTCTTATAATTTATTTAAAAAATATAATAAAAACATATCAAACATTAAGAATAATAATCACACAAAATGGTTCATTCTAATTTAAATTATATGAGAAAAAAATCTATTATAATCTTATAAGATAAGATATAAGAGTACTTTAAATATTTTTTATGTGACCCATCACATAATTTTTCTTTTTTAATTTTTTTTTATTGATTCTCTAACATCTATTTAATTTTTTGTTAGACTTGTATTCTTATTCATTGTATAATTTGGATTCTATTTTTAATAAGGCAAATCTTAAAAAAAAAAACTATTAATTTAGTAACCTCCTAATCCCTTTTTTTCTAAATAAGTTTGATTTAATACAACAAAATTCATATCAAGTGGAAAGGCTTCTTATATCTTGTTTTGTGAAATCAGTTCATTAATAAGCATCGATCAAACTCTCTTTTGGTGGATATCTTTCCATAATAGTTATGATGAACATGAAACAAAGTCAATGGGTATATATTAATTTCTCAATGAGCTGTCATTCCCTACGATTTTCACAAAATAGTGAATAATTTAGTTGAGATCATTATGTCTACAGTGAAAATTAATTAGACCACGATGCTTATTTACATTTTTTGTTCTTTGTTTCGTGAAATAATTAATTAGTAGATGAGCAATACTCCTTCGCATGGTTTTCATGGAGAAAAACTAATATTTTACATACGATCACGATTTTGTTACTTTTTCTTTCTTTTTTTTTTTTAAAAAAAAATTCATTTCCAAGACTTTGACATTCAATATTGTACGCAGTTGACAAGATGAAGCCTTACTTGGCATCTAGGCGCCTGAAATTCTTGGTCTTCCTCGTAATGATTGTGCTTATGTCATCTATAGCCGCTGCTCAACTCGGTGGAGGTGGGGGAGGTGCTGGGGGCGCCCGAGGTGGTGGAGGTGGCCGAGTTGGTGGAAGCAGTGGAGGTGTCCGAGGTGGGGGAGGCAGTGCTGGAGGAGTCCGAGGTGGTGGAGGTGGTAGCGGAGTTCGTCGGAGTGCCGGAGGAGGAGATACAGGAGGCGGTGGAATACGCACAGCAGATAAAGCACCGCTGAGCTTGACTATTATAAGTTTGTTATCGTATGTTGCATTAGCCTTTCTGCACGGTGCCATGTAGAAGAACATTTAGAAGCTTTATTTATTCCTAATAATTACAAGGCATATTTTTAGTTATTTTTGGACTCTGAATGTCAACATGTTCTTTACCTTCTCATCAAATTGTGTCTATATTTCATACTCTTTATAATTATCTGTATGTTCAAAATTAGCACATATACAAAGATATTACTTTACTACCATTTTCTCAGAATCATTTGTTGCAAACTCAAAACAATTAATTAGTTTTCTTATAGCATCACTTGATCTTCACTTGCTTATCCATTTGATTTAAAATGCTGTAACTAAATTGAATTTAACTGATACTTAGAATTTAATTAATGTAAACTGCTGGAAGAGGAGATCGTGGAGTTTTACTACATCATGCCATGCAGAAAATTTAAAAGTTCTCTTCTAGTTTCTATTTTTGTAGTTCATGTTATGGCTGGACTAGAGAACGTTGATATGTTAAATTTTTTTTGAAAATTTCTTTTACCTTGCCTAGTTAGTTTTGATTTTATGTTCAAATTGTGGCTACTATACCTAGATACATTTTTTTTAAAAAAAAAGAACACCTGGAGTATAATGGTGTTCTCACATCACTTGTTAAAGAGAAAATCGGGTGTTTCATTGGTGTTTTTTTTAAAAAGATTATATGTAAAAATAACTTTTATTTTACACTTTTATATTTTTATAACAAAAAAATTAAAATGTAATTTTTAATAGCCACAAAGGTCAAATTCGAAACACTTTATTCTTGAAGTATATTTTGTTTCTCTTTCTCACTATTTTCTTCTAAAACTTAGCCAAACAATATTTTAAAAAATTTAAACTTAAGAATAGGTAGAGCGGGTTTATATACATTAATATTTTAAAGATTTAAAGTTAAAAAAATTAGTTAGAAAATAAAATTTTTAAAAATGGACGAAAAAAATATATAAAAAAAAATACATATAACTCTTTGCTCTTCGTGCAAGGCCTAAAGAGAGGTTATGCATCAGGCCACGCAGCATGAGATGTGGCGTGTGGTCCCTCTTAGCACGAGATGCAAGAAAGGGTCATGCGCCTGACCTCAAGGCCCTACCCTACACCTTGCGTAAGGTACGAATCTCTACCTTATTTTTATTTTCGATTTTATTTTTTTCTTTATTTATTATATTTTCTCATCTACACATTTTATTTATTCTTGATTTCATCATAATACTCTACTAATATATTTTCATACTTGCATTTGTACAAGTTAAATAATTTTTTCTTTCAAAATCTACCGTAAAACAATAAATTTTTTAGTTATATTAATAACAATGGTAATTTTATTTATTTATTATCTTTTTTATTAATAAAAATTAACTAAATAATTTTTAATTATAAAAAATTATAACTTTTAAAATAATAGTTATTTGTATAAATTTCCTTTAAAAAAAAAGTTGACAGAGCTCATTGAGGCCCACTATGAACTCAATCCCTCCCTCTATCCAATTTTTTTTTTCTCCTTTAATTTCTAGCCATCCCCGAAAAAAAAAAAGTTTGATAAGATGAGGATTGAAAAAGAAAAAACGAGAACGAGAAAAAAAAAAAAGAAATATATATATATTATTAGCTTCTGAAGTCAAACAACACTTTTGCCCCGCCCTTTAGGTAAATGGTACTAACAATTTAATAGTTTGTCAATTTCTTTTTAATGAAAAAAGTACTGGTTTTTGTTTGTGGTAGACTATATTTGTTTTGGCCGAATGAAATTAGGTCTAAATATAAGCAGTTTAATGATTATTGTCATAATTAAAACTAAGATTAGTTTTGAAATTTAACGGGGGTGTATGTAGTAAAAAATAATTTTTAAATTATAAAGATGGACGCCCAAAAAAAAAAATTCAAATAATTTATTTATTTATTTTGTAATGATCTAATTTTAAAGTAATACTAGAGAGTTAAAATTGTATTCAAAATTTCACTTTCCAAATTATGTGGCAATCATTTAGTGGATAGTAAAATTTCATAATTTTTAATCCACTTAATAATTGACACTTCATAAAATATAATTTGAGATAAGAAGCAGGACACTTAAATCTCTAAAATTTGGTTAAAAAGATATCTAAACTCTTATAATTTTAAAAATATCCATTAAATTCTTCAATTAATAAATTTCTTTTTTGTCTATTTGAACGATTTGTTTAAACTACACGTAATTCATAACTGCATGAGTTTATTGATGTCATTAGAGTATAAGAGTAAATGAAAAGTTTACAAAAAGTCTCTAGCCGTCTTAATAGAAGGAAAACAAACGGTATATTTTACTATATAAAGTATAGGATAGAATGAGTCTTTTATGAATTTTTTGGACAACAATGTGTTATGTTTTTATCAGATTCACTCAATACAATAACAATGACGATCAAGGCCAAGAATTTCTCTTATTTAAGTGCTCAATGTCATGCTTCAAGTATTTTTAAGCATTTTTTTAAATATTTAGTGTTCGACAAAGTCTCTTAAAAGTTATGTGGGTTGTTAGAGCAGTTCAAGGTTGGAGTTTTTAGAAGACTGGCTAATATGAGTGAAGATTCAAATCAAACCAACGATTTATTAAGATTGTTAACCCCTATTTAGAAGAATAATATTCCATAGCATATGTGATAGCATTTAAAAATATTCTATAACATATTATTTTATTTTATATGTACATTTTTAGATCTCAGCCGTTAATTAAATAGGACTGTTAGTATATAAGGAGAAGACCCTCAATTATACAAAATACACAATCTCATAATTTATATTTTTTTTAACAATATAGAAAAAATTTTTCAAACACCTTGTGAGCGTATTTTCTTCTTTTTTGTGTGTAATTTTTTAGATTACTTAACCCGTAACACGTCTAAAACTGCATAGTTCTTGAAAGGCCTGTGACACCAAGTAGAGCTTCATCTTTTGTGCTCGGAGAATTTTTTGTACCTGAAACCACTATATTCAAAATTTATGATAATATAAATCATATCTACGTGAACTCTTAGCTAGTAATCACTAATTCGGAGCCTATATTAATCTAAATACCTTATTTTATAGTGTGTGGCCATAATTATAAATAGGCCTAACAAGTTCAATAACGCCACTTACTCAGTTAAGTAGACTGCGAGTAATTGAAGACGGGAATTGATAATGTGTCAATAATGGACTTGGCACATTAAGGAATAGCACATAATTGATAAGTCAGATTTAAAGAGAAATAAAATTCTGAATTTAATTCTGAAAAGTAGTTATAGTTTAAATCATTCTTTACCAGGTACTTCAAAGAGAGAATGAAAGTATGCGGGAAGGACGGGAAAAGGGTTGATTTCCGTCCTTACAATCCTTTTTTTTTTTAATTTAGACCGATGAATTTAAATATAATTTCAATTATAGAATCCGAATTTGATCCTTTCTACTTAACATGAAGTCACACATTATTTGTACAAATTGGAATCTTGTTTGGAATTTGCATCCACTACTATATAAAGACTCAAATTTTCACAACCTAATAATCTAATTCAAGATACAAGAAAAAATAGAACACTCTTAATATCTTCAAACAATTTTTAAAAGTAAACCCTAATAAAAATATATAGTCTCTTACTTATCAAAAACACTTCACACACACTCAGTATCCAAATTTTTATTTTATTACTGATTTGAGTATTGAAGTGTCTTTATTTGTAAGAAGACGATCTTGTTCTATAACTCACAAAATAACATCGAAGAAAAGGATGGTAATATCCTCGAAATTCTTTTGAGAATAATGGTTGTGAAAATAATTTTTTAAAATTTCAAAACCCAGAATCTTAATATAATAATCACTAATTTGTTTAAATTTGTTTAAAATATATATATATATATATATATATATATTGTAGAATCTTGTTATTTTGAAGCAAGGATCAACCACAAATATTATGTTATGCAAAATATTCATTTATAGTAATTATTAATTTATCTGAAATTTTTTAAATTAACATGTACATAGTAAAATCTTATAGGGTTGTGCATTTTGAGGCCACGAAGCCCTTATATAGAAAGACGAAGAAAATTAGATTTTTTTGCTTTCAAGTTATATTTGCGCATTGAATTTCGGAAAATGGACTTCTTTCGCCTTAGAAGAACATATGAACGTCACTATATTGAATAAAGATTGTCTCATTGCCAGAGATTGGACTATATATATAAGAAAGTTATATCTATTCAAAGGAAAAACGTATAGCTTAGATTTTATTAATTTGTAAAGATAAAGATGCAATGAAATTTAGGTGTGGGTAAAAAAAAAAATTTGAACTAAATTGATCGGTTTTTAGTTAATTCGATTTAATTTGATTTTTGATTAATTTTAAAATTCAGTTTTAAATTAGTTTAGTTTAATTTCACTCAAAAATAAAAAATAAAAATACTTAAAATAGACTAAAAATTAAAAATAAAACAGATCAACTTAATATTGAGTCAATTCAATTCGAAACCCAGAATCGAAATTACCCGTCCCTAATGAAGTCTTCCTCTTATTTATTGCCGACACCTAAAAAACGGTAACAACTTAACAAACCGCCAAGTTATCTTCTTGTTGCCATGTCAGCATTTGTCAATTATCATACTCTCGAACAGACTATGATCCCATCAGAATAACTTGCACATGTTTCTGAGTGTTGAACTTCCTGGAACTTAGTTGTCAACCACATGTTTCTAAGCATTAATCTCGGGCTGCATTGTCTGAATATCCGCATGTTCAGTAACCACAAGGTTCTATTTTGTAGAGGGTTCCTTTTCTAATTTCTTTTTTTTTTTCTTCTAATTCTTGTCATTGGTGGACATCGTTAAAAACTTTTAAGCTTATTGTTTTACGTTTCCTAGTTTTAATTTAATGTCTGAGCTGTGATTGTCAAGACTCAAAGACCTAGATTGATAAAGGTAAAGGTAAGTAAAGAGAAAGATTTAGAAGCTACGGTGCTTCTTCGTTTGGTTTTGGGTAGAATAGATTTTGCCACTAACCAATTAAAGATACATTGCACGAGATGAAGATTGCAGTATGTCAACAAGTGTTAATGTGTGCTGACGTGAATAATAGAATTCCTTAAATTAAGGGATTACATTTGCCGCCAATTAGTTTGTTACTGTAGATATTTATTAGTTTAACACCTACGAATCTTGTACTCTAAATAGTCTTGTAATTGCTCAATTGATGATATATAGAAATACATAGAATTCTCCAGTGGCATGAGTGTTTGGTTCTTGAGAAAATCTCAAATTACTTTTCTGGAAAATACTTCTCCAACTTAAATTGCTTTTCTCTCTTAGTATCAGAACAACTAATGACAAATTTATAATAGTTGTCACTCTTCAACGATGATTGTCATTTGTTAATAGTGGTTATATTTCAACATGTACCATTATATTTAAGAATTTTTATTTTTAAACTCAAACTTTTATAATATTGAGTTTGAGAAAGAATGTTAAAGATATACAAAAATTAAAACAATCAATCTCTATTATATATATATATGCATAATTACTATTTATATTTTATAATTAATAAGTTATATTTTATTTTTTAAAATATATTTTTGTTTCCGTATTTATATTAGCTTAAAATTTATATAAAAGCTTATTCTATATTGATAGAGAACATAATATAATAAAATGTAGTCTTCAAATTTTTTTACAGTTTTTAGTTTTTTTATTGTCTTTATCTTTTATAATAAGAAAAACATATGAACTTCGCTATATTGAATCGAGATTGTCTCGTTACCAGATATTGGACTATATAAGAAAGTTATATCTATTCAACGGAAAAGCGTATAGCTTGGACTTTAATGATTTGTGAAGTAAAAGATGCGATGAAATTTAAGGGTAGGCAATAAAAATTGAACCGAATTAATCGATTTTAAATTTGATTTTTGACAATTCTAAAGTTTAATTTTAATTCAGTTTAATTCAATTTATTTCAAAGAAAAAATATACTTAAAATGAACTAAAAAAACTAAAAATAGAACCAATCAATTTAAATCGACTCGAAATCAAAGTTACCCACCTCTAATCAAATCTTCCTCTTATTTACTGCCCACCTCTGAAAGTACGCCAACAACTTAACAATCTGTAACAAATCGATATTCCGTTTGGAATCTAAGAAAGTGCTGAGAAAGCTCAAGAAAATTAATGAAAAACTGAATCTTTATTACTAAATGAAGTTGATTACAAAATGCTTAACAGACTACAAAGAAAATGCAGTAACAAATAACTGATACAAAAGAGCGGGAAACACTTGCAACTTGCATAACAAACTTAACAATACATTTGCAACTTGACAGCTGACATGACAGTACTTGAAAACTAACTCCAATCTTAATCTGGCAGCTCTGCATTTGTTAACTTGCTTTAATCACAGCACCTGCTCACACGTATGATAAACAGCAGATGACAAAATACTTCAAAAGCTTCCCCAACTATACGCCAAATCAAGGTTCTATTTTGTCGAGGGCTCCTTGGGAGTCACTCCAGCAACTTCATCAACTTTGCTCTTGTTGAAAGATCAATTTACGTCTATAAGATGATATGGAAATCCTTTTCTAATTTCGTTTTTTGTTTTTTCATAATTCTCGTCATTGGTGGACATCGTTAAAAACTTTTAACCTTATTATTTTACGTTTCCTAGTTTTAATTTACTGTCTAAACTGTGATTGTCAAGACTCAAAGACGTAGATTGATAAAGATCAAGATAAGTAAAGAGAAAGAATTAGAAGCTACGGTGCTTCTTCGTTTGGTTCTGGGTAGAATAGATTTTGCAACTAACCAAGTCATTTCAATGTTGGAAAGTTTCAACGCAAACCCAGTTTGGCACATGAAGCCCTGCAGCTATCAATTTTGACATCTCATAATCTTATTGTCGCTTTTCTCTGCCATTCTTTGACTATTGAATTGACCAGTCTCTTCCTCATCAATTAAGCGCGTGTTTTATTTTTACAAGTAATTAAAAACTTATAAACAATGACCATAATCATGATTTATATACGACTCCAGTGGTTAATTTTGACCCGGCAAAACTTGAGTGGTATATATATACATAAATCATCACATATGAACCAACAAGGTCCTTTTTCCATCAGGATTTACATTTACAAGTTTTGTGATTGTCTTCTCTTCCCTCTCTATAAACATATCTCTACTTGTTCTAGATTTTCCTACTTAATCAAAGTTAGCCGCAAAAGAATTAAGAGGGCTCTCACAGCAGCAAAAGAAATGTAAGTTTTGCCTCTCGTTTATAGTTTCTTTCTGTTAGTTGTATTACTAGTTGTGACAAAATGTACAATTTTTGAAGGATGTATATTTTCGAAATATTACATAAACTAGTTATTATTTCAAAAATGAGCTTCAACAGTTCCAAAAAATTCCTACTCTACTATCATGTTTCAATGACAATAAGCTTACTTATTAAAGGCATGGCTAAGGATCGTTATATCTTGTTTAGGAAGACGAAAACGTTCTTATTTTGTGGAAACAGCAAATTAATTGGCATGAAAGCGTCTTTCGTTATTGAATTTTCATATGATTTATGATGAGCAGAAACCTTCCATTAATCATAGTCAACGACCATACAATATTTATCGATGAGCTGTCGAATCAACCATTTATTTTAATCTATAGCAACGTAGTGGAGAACATGATTATTTTTTTATTCTTAATATTTTGCATTCATTGTATGTAGTTGAAAGAAAAGATGAATTCGTACTTGGCAACTAAGCCCAAGAAAATCGCGGTCGTCCTCATAGCTATTCTCCTTATCTCAACTATGGCCACTGCTCAACGTGGAGGAGGGGGTGGCGGCGGAGGTGGAGGCAGCCGAGGTGGTGGTGGAAGTTCTGGTGGCAGCAGAGGTGGCGGAGGCGGCACAGGAGGCGGAAAAGGTGGTGGAGGTGGATCACCAGTTGGTGGGGGCAGGCCAGTTGGTGGAGGCAGGCCAGTTAATGGAGGCACGTCACCAACTCGGGGAGGCACATCACCAACTCGTGGATTCACACCGACTATCGGTGGAGGCACGCCGCCCTTCGTTAGTGGAGGTACGCCATTTGGCAGAGTACCAACTGGCGGAGGAACGGTAATTGGTGGCAGCGGAGGAAGAGGGGCCGCATCTAGTGGCTGCCATGATAAAGGCAATATGGCATGGCTTAGCTTGACTTTGAGTTTGTCATTTTATGTTGCACTGATTTTATTGCATGATGCAGTGTAGATAATATCGGAATGCTCTCTTCTGTGTTTTACATATTTTTAGTTTTTTTATTTCCTTGGAATGTGGGTATTTTTTAAATCTTTCAATCTGTCAATACTTAATAAGAATGTCACATGTTATTTCCATTTCGATCAAATTTGTTTTATATATTTCTTTTGTTTTTTGTTTTTTCATATATCCCATGCAGCATATATAGTAGATATTGTTCTTCTATCATTTTGAAAGAAACGATAATTAGAATGTGAAATAATTACTTTATTATCACTTTTACTTAATATCACAATCAGACACCTTTAATTTGTTTAATTACCTTTTTAATAATTTTCGATGTACTGAGAGAAGTTTATTAAACAATATATATATATATATAAATCATTTAATAAGGAGACATAATAAACTGTATCTCACAAAATATGCACAAAATTTAAATATAATTAAATGCTCCAAAGTTTGGAATTTCATAAAAATTATTCTACTCTTTTTGGATTGTGTTTTGATTTATCAAAAAGCATTATGTTCTTATAAAAATTTTAACGTTCAAATTAATAATTATTTCAAAAATTGATGTTGTGTGTGGGAGTTCTTTAAACAAGAAGATATAATTTTTTGTGACTTCTCCCTAATATTAAATAATTCAAAACTCTCTAATTGAATACTCTGTGATTAAATTCTTTAATGGCCAATTAGGCATATTTATTTATAGTGCCACAATCTGTTATAGTCCAAATCATTTTTAGAATGTGAATGAGACAATTATAACGTGATCAATCCATATTTCAATCAGTTTTATTAATTATAATATAAGTTGTAATCAAATTTATTAAAGAATCTAGGGTATTTCATTTCACTCCTCGTGTGAGGATTATTTGATCATGTAGAATAAAAATACTAAAGCTTAATTCAAATAAAATAGTAATATTTGAAAGCTTTAATTTGAATAAAACAGTAATTCTAATTATTTTTGCTTTGTCAATCCTCATTTTACCTATCTTTGGGATCCATAATGAAGTGGGCTGTGTCATACTTTTGCTTGATATCGGTTTTCTTTGTTTCTTTTTTTTTTTTTTTGTTGTTTAACTTATCTTTGAGCTTTTAAAAACTATGCTAGAGCTTAACTTTTATTACTTCATCATTTTGTTATTATTCACATAGAGCAGCTTATTAGGCTTATTTTATAATAGATCCAACAATAATAATAATATATAAAATGATAAAAATACATACAAATATAAAATTTATTAAAAAAAAGTAATAAACAAAATCTATAATTAAAAAAAACTTGCATCTATTACAATTTGAGTCTAGAATTTGGATATCTAATCCAAAAAAGCTAGTTGTTAGGTGGACTTGTTTATTTATAAATCTAAGCGTATCTCATTTTTTTAGTTAATGTGAGATAACAAATTCAATAATACCTTTATTAGTGAAAGACTGACATCGATCACTCTCGTTGAACATAATTGAGTTCATCCATATTTTAAATATTAAGGTCTAATTCTAAAACCACTTTGTTAAATTTTTGGACCTGTTAAAAACCTCTACAAACAATATATCAAACAATTAAGAGATTAAAAAATATTGGGAAAAAAAGCAATAGCAGAACATAAAATTTACATGCAAAAGTCCTAAACCATAGTAAAATTGTGACTCAAAGACAAAGAGAAAAAAATTTATTATATAGAAAATTATGACAACTACTATCTAGAGTTTTTCTCTCATATCTAAACTATAAGTCATCTAATCTCAATAAACCTCACCATTTTTTTTATTGAAAATAGTTTTATCTGTAGATTAATGATGCACGTACCTTTAAAATAAGTGAACTCAACCATCTTATTTATAGTAAATAATAGCCTATTTCTTTTAGGAGTAGTTTTTATTTTTGTACAAAATGAACTCCACTTTAAATATAACAAGAATAATATTATTTGTCTTATAGAATATTAACTCCACAAATAAGTTAAATCTAACAAGGAAATCATCAAAGAAGAAAGAAAATTTATCAGTTTAGTTCCTAAAGTTTTGTTAAATTACTCAATTAATCCTGATATTTTTTAAATACCTTAGTTAATCTCTAATATTAAAAATAATATTTTAATGCACTTTTTTTTTTAAAAGTGCAATAGAGTAAATTGATGAGTTTATTCATGGTAAAACATTCTATCTTTGATGTAATGTACCTTACTACTTTTAAAAGATGCACTGTAGACATTATTTTTTCAATAGAAGAGATTAATTAAGTTATTTAAAAAAAATATAAGGACAGACTAGGCAATTCAATTAAAATAATAATTTTCTAAAAAGAAATAAACTTGAAGCCTCCATAATCAAGGACACATATCTTTATATAAAAAGGAGTCAATTTCTTAACAATCTTTACATTAGCGAGTTTTTCAAGTAAGCGACAAAATATGATAAAAATAACATCTAGCATTGTTGTATCCTACGATCTTCGTATTGTCTTCACATCCTTCAATATTTCTCTACCAAAATTCACATTTACATAGGATTTATCATGAAAATCACTTCACTTACAATTTAAGTAAATAAATTAAATAATCAAATACGAATTCAATTCATTTAATAAATAAATCACACGATAGGATATAATTAAACATATTTAATAAATGAGTTATATTATATTAACTTACATGAATATATATTATTTGATTTATTTAAAAGAGTAAACTGTTCTAACTTGTTTATACGATTACAGACATAATTCAATTTGTTTTATATGATTATTATTTTAAAACCTTATGCAAGGTATGGGAGTGGACAAGAGTGGGTTCGGTCTAGATTTGGATTGACTCAATCGAATTTGATTCTCAATCGAGATAGAAAAATGTAAAATATGGCGTTTATATGCTATTTTAATAAATAATAAATATTTTAATAATAAACAGATAAAAAATTTGTAACTTTTTTAAATATTATAGATTTAAAAGAGTTTAAGTTAGCGCTAGAGTTAACAATTTTAGAGAGTTAGAGAACATTATTTGAAATAAAAACAAAGACCTGAGAATAATATAGTAATGCATAGTTGCAAAGAGTTGTAAATTGTGTTAAGAAATATCATTGCATAATATGTTCTCGAAAACATCGTTCCTGATTCATAGTTACTGACACGGATCGATCGGTATTCTTTTTGCATTAGTGTATGTCTATATTTAAATTATTCAAATGGTTAATCTTAGCAGATCATCGACTTAGCAAAAGTTCGTATTGGAATGCAAGTATTCAGTAAAGACTAGATAATTAACAGACTCACGAGGATTTTCAATAAACATCCCATAAAACCGTCAATTAAGGGTCTTCTCAAGTTAAGTAATATTCAAGATTTTTTTACCTGAGCGCTACAATAGACTTGTGAGTGATCTATTATACTTTGATTCCACGCATGTCAAAGACCTTTTATGGTCTAACCAGTGGGTGTCATTGGGTATAGTGCGATGCTCATAGAGTTTAGTGTGCGTAAATATGAGATCTGTCTGTTCATATGGAAGAGTTATATATCTTGACGCACAAGATTGTATTTTAGGAAGTTTTGTAGTCACAAGCATAAAAATCAAAAAAGAGTTTTCCATAGGATTAAATAATATCGCAAAAGAGTTTACAGATATTGTTTACAGAAACACAAATCTAAAGATTAGTTCACAGTCGAGTATATAAAGATTTAACGGTGTTGATCTATATCTCTGCTCTTCCAAGGATATAGGTGACAAAGGGATTATACGGATATGGTTGACCTTAACATGTATGGTTTAATATGTTGTTCTATAATATCAGTAATATATGTGTGGGGCATCGTTCATAGACTTATGAAAGTGTTTTGTAAGATAAACGAGTGTGAATTTAGAGAGTCTCACAATATCAAATGTACTCGTTGAGTACGAGGGTAGTAGGACGGATCGTATGAATCGATTCAGAATGGTTTCAAAAAGCAAGATACGTTTTAGGACCTATTTAAAAAGTGAAAAATATAATTTACAAATGTTGCAAATAAGTCCCTTTAGCATAGAAAAATGCAAATGTATACATGACATCCATGCATGGCTATTTGTGTGACAAATAGCAACATGCATAAACATGCATGTGACAAACATTTACATGGATGAGTGGCATTTATCATTAATACATAAGCTTACATGGCATCACATGGTAACATATAGGACATGTGTGTACTTGAAAAGCCTTAGGCTTAACAAAATAAATGAAATGAGTTTCATTTATACAGAATTGAATTGTTGAATTCAAATTCAAGCAAAAGAATTAAGAGAAAATGTAAATTTTAAAAAAGTTACATTTAGGTCCCTAAACACCATTTAAGTATTTGATGCTTCAACCAATTTAAGAGTTGAGTTGTTTATTGATTCATGCACGAAATATACATTAAAGGCTACCATTCTAGTTAATCTAATCCCACAAAATATTAGAGTTTAAAATTGTTCAAGAGATGACTTCATTGTGAACTCAATAAATTTTAAAGTTATAAAATCTTCACCAAATTATTTACAAGGGTATGTATTCGATTATTGTACTGTTTTTGATTCAATTTGTAAATGGTATATGTTGATTACATTGTTTTGTTCCGATGTGTAATATATGTTGGACATGCATTTAAAATTTTTTACATGTATACAATTACAAGCATGTATCTTTTAATACACTAACAAAAAATTTATCTCGATTAGAACAATTAAAAGATCTTGTCTCGACCTGACCCAAAAGAAAATGATATACATAAATCTTTTGGGGGTATGGTAATTTTTTCATTTTTTTCATAAAAATATTTACTACCCAAAAAAGAAATGTAATAAAAACATATACAAAAAGTCAATATTGACTTTGGAGTTTGTTGATGAGTTAATTAACAGAAAATTAAAATAACTTCGATTAATTAGTGAAGAATAGAAAAGATTTATGTCCGACTATTTTCTTATGCTAGAAACTGAAATCTCGACAACTCACGTATCATTTCAATGATCGATGATTTCCTATATTTTTCTTTGACTGTTCAATGGTCGGTTTATTTATGTCTCATTCGTATAAGTAACGTATTCTATTATCAAATTTCAAATATATTACACATATATAGACTGATAGAATACGGACATAGTATTTTGTTTTTATGTTACGCAATCTTATTTTATATACAATTTCATCGGGATATATATCAACCCGTATAAGGTCTTTTTCTTAAGGATCTCGGCTAGAAATTTCGCCAATCTCATAGCTTCCTCTCTCTCTCTCTACATATTAATATTAAAACTCTACATGTTGAAGTTTTGTCAAATTAAGTTAACGAAAAGGGCTCTCGCAGCTCCAGAAATCCTGTAAGTTTTATCTCTTGTTCATTGTTTCTTAATGTTAGTTTCTCTTCCTAGAGCAGAAAAATGGAGGAACACTAATCGCCTTGCCTTAAATTATAATCTTTTTCTTATAATAACTTTCAGGACTTGACATTCGTTAAATGCAGCTGAAAAGATGAAGCCTCACTTGGGCACCTAAGCTGATAAAACTCTTGGTCGTCGTCGTAGTTGTTGTTCTTTTGTCATCTTCAGCGGTTGCTCAGCGTGGAGGAGGCGGTGGAGGCGGACGACCTGGTGGAACTGGAACCACAGGAGGCAGCTCTGGTGGCGTTCATGTTGGGGGCACTACAGCCTGGGTGACCTTGGCTTTAAGTTTCTATCTTATGTAGCATTAGTTTTACTTCATGATTAGAATTTTTAAAAGCTCTCATCTGCCTTGTATATCTTAGATTATTTGTTGCTGGGATGTGATATTTTAGATTATTTATGTTAAAATTATAACACCAAATTAAATTAAATTAATTACAACATTAAATTCAAAATTAAGTCCAAATATTTACAAGTCTAATTCTTAAAATTTTTAGATTAGATAAGATATTTTAAGTTAATAATTAAGGAGATAAGTATTATAAATTTGTGTGGTTAATAAATTTTTATATTATTTTATTTGTATGATTTTGATTTGTTGAAACTAAGTATAAATACCCCCCTCCCTTATTTAGTTTTACAAATAAGCAAATTAAGAATAAAGAATTGATCAAGTATTTAATCAATTGTTTAGAGTTTAATGTGTTAGAGAGTTGAGTAAATAATAAGCTCAACAAAGAGTGTGTGAGTGTTGTGTTGTAAGTATGAGAGAGTGAGAATTTCTAAAATTTATAAGTTTTGAGTTTGTTGTATTAATAAAAGTGTTCAATTTGTGCTTTATTATTCTCTACAATTGGTATCAGAGCGGGACTGTCTGGAACTACTCATGTCACGCCCCAGACCCAACAGATCTGACACACGACATCACTTACATTCATTCAATAATACTTAAACATTCATTTTAATTTCTTTCAGAATTATAGCAATTGAATTATGACTGGGACAATTACTAAACCGGAGATACGCAGAGTTTTCTCAGAGATTAACACTCTACTACGTCACCAGTAGCAACTTTGTTACCGGAAGCCCAGAATATATTCATTGCAAATTCTTACTTAAAATCAATCCATTACTACACTTGGTGAAACTTAAACTAAATCCAACCACACACAATAAAATAATACATAAGTATTTATTCAACAGGGACAAATCAAATATTTTATCCCACGTGTCCCCAAATGAAACACTTAGCAACCTAACAACTTAGGGAACCCAAGGAACAGCAGAAGCCTTGCCAAATCCGCTAAGCACACATGTACCTTATTTACCTGAAATCACCATAAACTATAATGAGTATAAAACTCAGTAAGCATACTAGTTTTTCATATATCAAATACAAATACATATATGTACACAATGCATGTGTATGATATGTTGTTATCAATCAAAATCATAATCTTATCAAATCACATATCATGTAAGCGCTTACACATTCTTTCAAAACACATAATAGGAATACCATCACTCAACTACTACTTAGTAGGACTTACATATCACATATCACATAATGAGCCAAATGTCACTCGTAGGTGACATACCGTATGAGAGGAATAGTACAAGTGAGGTCTTGAATAACACATATATAATGCTTATGCCCGAAGGTAAAAGCCAAACCCTCACCCTGATCATCGGTGAGTCCTCTCACATGCACCAATACGCCACCACACGAATGTGATGACTCACTCTTCCTTTAGGTACCAATAGGATCCTTCCTACATACGGAACACATAACATATACCAATCCCAAAGGAAAGGCCACACATAAAGGCTCCACAAATCACATAAAATGCCTACTAAGTTAACAGTGAGTTCAAGTACCCTCAAAATACAAAATATTTCTCATGGACATATTACACTTCAAAAGCTTTTTTTATTAAACACATCTTATTTTGAAAGCTCACTTACAAAAACACATGTATGTCCATGCTCAATGTCAATGCTCACATTCAGAAACATATATTCTTTCACATTTCATATCAAATACACTTTGGCATAACATAAACATATTTTTAAGCACATTTACAAAATCATACATAGACAATTACTATGCTTATAGTGATTTCAGTAAAAGTCTAGTATACTTACCTCTTAACACTTTCAGCTACAAGGCTTAAATCTCCTTAACCTATCAATGGAGATTAATCCTTTCATAAGCCTCACAATTCACACAAAATACTTTAAATAGCTTACAAAATTATACACAATGCATTTATCACATCAAATTGGTCTAAAAACTTGGTTTCTCAAAACCTGTCATTCTGACCACTTACACTTAACAAAATTTTCTAATACATCAAATGATGTCCAATTACTCCAAAATCAGAATATACCATTCTTGACTCATATATCCTTCTTATATATGAATATTATATCAAAGTTCCTACACAATCCATTCCATACACACCATCGAATCCAAACTACAAACCTGACAGGATCAAGATACTTACTGAACAGTATTCAATCTCCCAATTTTATAAAATCATATACTAACTCAAAAATTATAAAACTACCACATAATTACTCTCAACACATATCTCAGTCCATGATAAATATTTCACTTTCAAATCACTACCAAAAGTATTTTAAAACTATTTTATTCCATAGCTTTAAAAATCTATTAATTAAATACTGCAATGAGCTGATACATTCTAAAAAAATCATAACACTTCAACCACATTGATCTAAATTCTCAATTCCGAGTATATCATATTAGACATATAAACTTATCATAGTCCACAAATTCATAATTTTTGAAGATCATTCAGTAGGACAAAAATTATTTTTCACTGTACTATACTGTTTACACAGGAAATTTCCAGAATTTCAGGGTCATTTTGGTAAATTCACTATAAATTCAATTTCCAGAATTTTCAATCGATTCAAAGTCTCAGATGATCCTTAACATGTCTAATTTCATATACTCAAAATTCAAAACCAGAATCGAATCACAACAATTTATAAAATTCTTGGATCAAGAGACTATCAAGCAGAAATTCTACAATCCATCATGATTTATCAAACTATCTTATAGATCATCATCAATTCTCAAAATATCATACGAAATACACATAAAATCCTCAAATATACATATTTTCAGAAATCAAAACTTAAAGAAATTAACATAATTAACACCAATAAATTGAGAAATAGTTGTGATATACCTCTTAAAATCCAAAATTCCAATTTCTTCTTCTTTTTCTTCTCCTTCTTCTCTTTCTCTCCCCTCTTTTCTCTCTTCTCTCTCTCTAAAAGAGGTAACTCGACCAAAATGAGAGAATTAGGGTTTTAAAAGTGTATTTTTATACTAAGTGGCTAATTTTTGGTATTTACGAATTTACCCCCAAAACTTTCAAAGTATTACAATTTGGTCCCTAAAATAAATCTAAAGTCTTGCAATTAAACCCAAATCTAATAGTATCACCTTAACCTATACAAACACTACTAATAACAATATATAAATCAAGTATCACCAATATACAAATAAAATACGTATATTTATACATTTATAAATACTTATTCTTACCAATCGTGGATACTGGTTACTATAACTCAAGTTGTAGGATTTCTAATAATTCTGAGTATGCTCTGTAGTTGCAGCTTTGATTGATCTTCCACATCAGAAAAGACTTCTAGAAATTGTGAGTGAGTGAGCTTCTGCATATCGTGAGTAGTCTGTAACTCTGCAAGTTTGTTGACAAAACTTGTTTGGTATTACTGAGGTACTGCCAACACGATGGGTAACCTTCAAGTCGTTGGAGGAATCAAGAAGCTTAACAACCAAAATTACAATACATGGGTGACGTTGATGGAGTCTTACCTTCAAGGCCAAGATCTTTGTGAGCTCGTTGGCGGGAATGAAGTGAAGTAGCCAGCAGACGAACCTACTTTAAAGAAGTGGAAGGTAAAAACTGGTAAGGCTATGCTTGCCATTAAGACCACATTTAAAGAAGAAATGTTAGAGCACATAAAGAAGGCCAAGATGCCAAATGAAGCATGGGACACTTTCGCATCACTTTTTCAAAGAAAAACAACATACGACTACAGCTTCTAGAAAATGAACTATTGTCAATTGCACAACGCAACATGACGATCAACTAATACTTCACAAAGGCAAAGTCCTTGTGTCGTGAAATCTCTAAGTTAGATCCTGTCGCTGCTATTACTGAAACTAGGATGAAAAGAATTATCATCCATGGTTTGAAGCTCGAGTATAGAAGTTTTGTTACTGCTGTACAAGGCTGGCCAACCCAACCATCTCTCATTGAATTTGAAAATTTGCTTGCTGATCAAGAAATAATTGCCAAGCAAATGAGTGGGATCTCTTTAAAAGGCGATGAAGAAGCACTCTACATCGACAAAAGGAAAGGTCGATTTAAACGACGTGCTGGTGGAGGATCTAAAAGAGATGATGACAAGATAAAGAGTTATCACCAAGAAGGTAGCTCACAGACAGGGGGAGTATGGAGGGCTCGCGGCAATGGTAGTCAGTCCAACCAAAAGAAAAAGTTTGAAGGAAAATGCTACAATTGTGGAAAAATAGGACACATAGCAAAAGATTGTTGGTCTAAGAAAAGGTCTGCTGAGGGTAATGCTGCCAAATCAAACTCAGAAAGAAAAATTGAAGATGAGTGGGATGCTGAAGCGTCTGTCGTTATAGAGGAAGAAGACCTATCACTCTCAGTGATAATGCCTGGACGGATTGACTATGAAAATGATTGGATCGTCGACTCAGGATGTTCAAATCATATGACTGGTGACGAAGAAAAGCTGTAAGATATGACTAAGTACAAAGGAAGTCGCGTGGTGGTGACAGCCAACAACTCAAGATTACCTATAGCTCACATCGGTAACACAGTCTTTGCACCTCGTTACAGTCCTAATAAGGTAACACTTCAAGATGTCTATCATGTCCCCGGCATGAAAAAGAATCTATTGTTAGTATCACAGTTAACATCTTCTGGACACTATGTCTTGTTCGGTCCACAAGATGTTAAGGTGTACCAAGATTTAAAAATCACAGGAACACCAACAATGGAAGGACGACAACTAGAGTTAGTTTATGTACTATCAGCAGAGTTAGCTTATGTAGACAAGACTCGAAAAAATGAGACAGTGGATTTGTGGCATGCACGATTGGGACATGTAAGTTATCATAAGCTAAAAGTGATGATGAACAAGGCAATGCTTAAGGGTCTACCTTAACTTGATGTGAGAGTGGATACAGTATGTGCGGGATGTCAGTATGGCAAAACATATCAACTACCATATGAGAAGTCAAAGTTTAGAGCTAAGGAGCCATTGGAGTTGGTTCACTCTGATGTGTTTAGACTTGTCAAGCAGCCATCAATTAGTGGTATGCGGTACATGGTGACATTTATTGATGACTTCTCGAGGTATGTATGGGTTTTCTTTATGAAGGAAAAATCAGATACGTTTTTGAAGTTCAAGGAATTTAAAGAAACAACTGAAGGAGAAGTTGGAATAAAGATTCATTGTCTCCGCACAGATAATGGAGAAGAATATACCTTTGATGAGTTCTCACAATATCTTTGAGAAAATAAGATACAACATCAGTTCACATGTGTCAACACGCCACAAAAAAATGGTGTTGCAGAAAGGAAGAATCGGCATCTTACAGAGATTTGTAGAAGTATGTTGCACGCAAAAAATATACAAGGAAGATTTTGGGCCGAAGGAATGAAGACTGCAGCCCACATGATTAATAGGCTTCCTCAACCAAAGTTAGGGTTCATATCACCCTTTGAGAAGTTGTGGGATATGAAACCTATAGTGAGTCATTTTCGAGTATTTGGTTGTATATGCTATGTGTTTGTGCCAAATCACCTGAGAAATAAATTCAATAAAAAGGCGATTAGGTGTATCTTTGTTGGATATGATAACCAGCGCAAAGGATGGAAATGTTGTGACTCTACTAATGAGTGGTACTACATATCAAGGAATGTGGTGTTTGATGAAGCATCTTCATGGTGGTCGCCATAAAAAAAGGAGCTTCCAGATTCAAAAGAAATAGAAGAACGACTACAACAAAAGATAGATGAACAAATTGTTGAAATTCGACCAAGTCAAGAAAACCTTGATAATGGAAGCAGTGATGACAACACCGAACAAGAGATAACTCAAAGTTCTTGGCAAACTGGTATCTATCAACAACTAATAACGGAGGCCAAATATAAAGGAGCAGAACCTGCAACCCCTCAGTCTCATCCTCGAAGGTCAATAAGAATACGAAAGCCTAATCCCAAATATACTAATGCGGCTATGGCGAAAGAGGAAAATGTTAAGGAACCTGAGACTTTTGAAGAAGCATCACAGAGCTCTGAATGGATTAAAGCTATGGAAGAAGAAATCATAGCGTTAGAGCAAAATCAAACTTGGGATTTAGTGCCAAAGCCAAAGGATGTGAAACCTATATCTTGTAAGTAGGTGTATAAGATCAAAAGACGTCATGATGGATCTGTGGAGAGGTATAAAGCTCGGTTGGTAGCTCGAGAATTTTCTCAACAGTATGGACTAGACTATGATGAAACGTTTAGTCCAGTAGCCAAGATCACCACAGTACGAGTTCTACTTGCATTGACAGCTAACAAAGGTTGGATATTATGGCAAATGGACGTAAAGAATGCTTTTCTACATGGAGACTTAGATCGGGAGATCTATATGATTCAACTAATTGGATTTGAAAGAAAATTTCATCCTGATTATGTGTGTAAATTGAGAAAGGCATTGTATGGATTAAAGCAAGCTCCAAGGGCGTGGTATGGTAAAATTAGAGAATTTCTAACACATGGTGGTTACTCTGTAGCACTAGCTGATTTGAGCTTGTTCGTCAAAGCTAATGGAAAGAAACTTGCAATTGTGTTGGTATATGTGGATGACTTAATTATCACTGGAGATGATGAAGAAGAGATTCGTCGAATAAGAGAGAATTTGGCAGTTCGTTTCCAGATGAAAGAGCTTGGACAAGTTAAATATTTCCTTGGGCTCGAAGTCACTCGGACAGCAGAAGGGATTTTTCTAAGACAACAAAAATATGCCAAAGATTTGTTGCAGAAGTTTGGGATGCTAGAGTGCAAGCCTATCTCAATACCGCTAGAAGCCAATGCCAAGTTATGCGGTCATGAAGGAAAGGATTTAGAAGATAGAACTATGTATCGATAACTAGTAAGAAGTCTCATCTATTTGACATTGACTCGACCAGACATTTCTTATGCAGTTGGAGTAATAAGTCGATACTTGCAAAATTCTAAGAAACCTCACTTAGAAGCAGCTCGACGAATATTGAGATATTTGAGAGGCACAATTGACTATGGTCTCTTCTATAAGAAAGACCAAGATCGTAAAATAGTTGGCTATTGTGATGCTGACTATGCTGGAGATCATGACACACAACATTCGACCACTGGGTATTTTTTCAAGATTGGTTCAAGAACAGTCTCTTAGTGCAGTAAAAGGCAACCAACTGTATCATTGTCAACTATTAATGCTGAGTACAGAGCAGCAGCAATGGCAACTCAAGAAAGTACATGGTTGATGCAATTGATGGAGGATTTACATCAGCCAAGAGATTATAAAGTGTTAATATATTGTGATAATCGATCAGCAATTTGTTTGGTAGAAAATCCAATTTTTTATGCAAGAATAAAGCATGTGGAGATGCATTATCACTTTATTCGAGAGAAAGTTCTACAAGAAGAAATTGAGTTGCTGTATGTTAAGACCGAAGATCAAGTGACTGATTTGTTCACAAAAGGCTTGGGTGTTGATAAGTTCGAAAAGTTTCGAAGACAACTCAACATGGTTAGAAGAATGGAAGTTGGTGTTGAGGGAGAGTGTTAAAATTACAACACCAAATTAAATTAAATTAATTACAACATCAAGCCCAAATATTTACAAGCTCAATTCTTGAAGTTTCTAAATTATGTAAGATATTTTAAGTTAATAATTAAGGAGATAAGTATTATAAACTTGTGTGGTTAATAAATTTTTATATTATTTTATTTGTGTGATTTTAGTTTGTTAAAACTAAGTATAAATACCCTCCTCCCTCATTTAGTTTTGCAAGTAAGCAAATTAAGAATAAAGAGTTGATCAAGTATTTGATCAATTGTTTAGAGTTTAGTGTGTTAGAGAGTTGAGCAAATAATAAGCTTAACAAAAAGTGTGTGAGTGTCGTGTTGTAAGTGTGAGAGAGTGAAAATTTCAAAAATTTGTAAGTTTTAAATTTGTTATATTAATAAAAATATTATATTTGTGCTTTATTATTCTCTACAATTTATCCTTTTATTAATGATTACTTAATAAGAATGTCAACTTATTATGTAGCTTTTTTATTTCATACTCTTTTTGTTATGTTTATTATGTCACATATCACGGATAAATAACATATACAATAAAATCCAAACTTCTATGGACTCTTTTCACATAATTAAATAATTTAATTTCTGTATTTTTATTAAATTATTCACTTAATTTTTATTATTTTAAAAATTATCAATTACATCTTTAAATATATTTTTACTATATTTTCATTAAGAGACACAATTGGTAAATTTTAAAATATTAAAAATAATTTAATAAAAACGTAAGAATTAAAGTGTTAATTTTTCTAATATGTCATTATCCTTTATACTTAGTAGTTCCCTTCGGGTAATGAAATTTTTATAAAAACCATTTGAACCGAAAAGGTTTAAGTAGTTAATTGTAAAATGGAATTAGGTGATTGTAAATTTCTAACGGGTCAATGGATTTCTAAGATAGGAAAAACCGGCCAATCTTATTTAAACCAGATTTGTAAATTTTGATACATTTTCTTTTTTATAAAGGTGAGACATCATTTCCCATATTTTGTGCAGCAAATATAGAAAGATTATTTTAATGAAGTCAACATAATCTTCTGAAATTTGAAAGTCCTAAAACTTAATTTCGGTGCAAACATGGGGCATCTTCAAATGAAGATGCTGATAAGTTTCCTCTCGGAATATAATTAATCCAATCAATTACACTAATTGAATTCTGTTCTATCTGTAACGGAGTAAATAAAAGGGAGTATTTCTTAATTATTTAATTTGTTAATTTTCTGTTAAGTATAATAACTTAGTCAACCCTTCAGATACCATCAACAGATTATTACGACACTCGTCATTTAATTAAAAAAACAATTAGACTTCCTTTTTTTTTTTCATTGATTCATGTTTAAGTGTTCCAATTTTATTTATATGAATGTATAAAAGAAAAACACTCTTTATTAAGCTACAAATAAAATACACTCCAATTTTAAGCAATGCACTGTCAATTTTGAATTAACTAATCTCCTTTAAGCAACTTTGCTTTGCTTTCCCATTATCCCATACTTCTTAACTACATGCAACTTTACCTTGCTTTCCTACACTTTTTATCACTTTGTTTGGTTTGGTTTGGTTTTGGTTTATTTAAGCAATCCATTCTATGGTCTTAGAAGAGATTAACTGTGCTTATTCTATGATAAACAGAGTTGGCGTTTTCATGTTCCAATTAATCCTAAAGTTATTGCTAGATGGTGTTGGCTTAAGTCAGCAAGATTTTGCATATTCTGCTGATTTTATGATTTTAATTGCTTGATGGAGGAAAATTTTCAATTTATAAGTTGCTTCATCTAGTGATTAAACTACTTATTGATCCCATGAAAGATTAGCACAGACCAAATTGTTGCATTATAATTGTTTGTTGATGTACTGGAAACACCAAAAGAATGTCATATTCACACTCCATGATCAGAAAATTTTGAAGATCAATACAAATCTTTGGAATTTTCAAGACAAGAAAATTAATGAATTAATAAAACCCACTCAGAAAAGAATTCCAGGATCAAGACTCATTCACACACGTACATATGTTTGACAAATAAAAGAATGCATCAAGCATCATGAATCAAATTGGAAGCTCAAACTCGGCCCTGGCTCCTCTGCCATACCGCATCTCCAACACCAGAATGGAGAGCACCCGCACAAAACAACTGCGTGGCACTAACGATTATCGTCGTAATTTCTAGAGTGCGCTGCAACCATTACAAGAATACTATTAGTCTTTCACAAGGGTAAATTGTTTTCCTGGATATCGTTAGTTCTTGTCCAGAAAAATACAGCTTTTGAGACGAAGGAAGGTTTAGTTATATTTCATTAAAAGAAATACATTAAAAACGTAGCCCTTCCTATGGTGAATTTTGAGGCATGATGGTTGTTATCATATTTATTTAATCGGATATAGAAAGGGAGTTTACCAAGTTTGAATCTGTCCACCCAAGGTCAATCTCTTTACATGCCACTCTGCAATACAAATAATGAAAGAACTATATGAAACTGTTTATATCATGTAAAATATTTGAATAAAATGTTTTAAGGACTAGAGAAACTAGTCAATTGAAACTATTGAAAGAGCTGGAAGAGTTACTTACCCCATGGATAGTAGAGTGAGTGACCATGATACCAGAGAGGAGGAAGCTGCTGCATTTAAGTTGGGAACATCCCATTGAAAAACATTCAAGAGTCCTATGAGTGATGTGGCCATGCCAACAACACCAGCAAGGAGCGAGAAAATAACGAAGAAACCGGTCGCCATGTTTCCAAATGGAATGTATATTGGAAATATACGTGCTGGAAGTGAGAGCACAGATGCTGCATTTGCAAGTAGGTACAATAATAAATTGGCAAATGCTTTAAAAAGTTGAAGTATTGCCTAATATGACATGTCTTATAATTTATGACTGATTTCGTTGTTTTTAAGTATCCGGAATTACCTGTCTCGCGAGATCTTTCAATTCCATGATTAACTGCCCATGCTGCAATTACTGTAACAATGAAGTACAATGCTAGATTGAGCATTAAGAGGATTAAAGCTATTGATTTGGATCCTCCTGAAGCCATGGCTTTGATTGAGGTTCAAAACAATTTACAAAGAAGACAAATTTTGAACTGGGACACTTTCCTTGAGCTTAAAGAAACTATCTATAAACCCAGAGATGATCATTCCCATCCATGACAAATGAGAATAAATAAGGATCTCTCTGCCATGGAATTTTCTTGTTTGTTCTCTCACTTTTCATTATAAAAATGCAGTGTCTTCAATTCAAAGAAATGGATTGATTCTTTACCTATGTTTATTTGCAACATTGAAGGGGAAGGAATGTAATTCAAATTCCTATAGGTGGCATTTTTAATTCTGCTGGACATCACTTTTAGTCTGGAATAAACCTTTCCTGTACAGCAAACAAAAAGGGAATAAAGTGTCTCTCTGTTCTTTGCAACTGCGACAAATTTTGTTTTTGCAGAACCACATTTCCAACCTTTCCACTTTATTCAGTCTTCTTGGCCGGAGAAAGGAAAAAGAAAAAACCATATTAAGAAAATTAATACATGAAAAATCTTAAGAAAATATCACTTGAAGCACCACCTTGTGACCAACATTTTCTGCATTTTTCATCCCAATACTATTACCATCATATTTTTCCTCGCTTTATTGACTGAGGTGATGAAATCCATAATACCATTGCTACAGTGATACAAATAAAACACCAATGAATTTTGAATTAACATCCATTAAAAGGTCCAGAAGAATATAAATGGTGCAGTTAAGCATCCAAATTGAACATGCATAAACTGAAACCAACTATCAACACATCTGACCCAAAGGATGTCTTTCATCTGAGAACCATTTAGCAATCCTGCCCTTGAAAAACAATTCGCTTTGGGAGCTTTTATTTACAGGGTTCTTCCCTAAAGAACTAAAAGGAAAAAGGGAAAACACTCCCTGTGCATGGGTTATTTAAATCCAAAGATTGCTTTGGAAGTTCCTCTAGTTGATCTTTAGCCAACTTCATACTTTCAACGACAACTTCTGAGCAGCTAGAGCTTCAGCCTCAAGTGTCGGCTCCCACAATATTGTGGTTTCTGCTAGTAGTGAGGTCACTACATAAGGGTCCATGTTTGAAGCTGGACGCCTATCTTCCAAATAACCTAAGATAACAAATTGCAATGGCGAGAAATGGATCAGCAATGCTGGTGGTAACTATGTCTAAAAGTTCACAGCCCAAAAACTATAAACTGTAATTGGGATCTTGAAAAATCATTGAGGAAGATGGACGCTCTGTAGATACCAGAAAGAAGGCAGTAGCAAGAAAATACAGCCATACATCATGTAAAGGGAATATATTTAAATGGTGATCAAGTCACAAAGAACAAAGCATGTAACAATGCCTACAGAAATTTTATAAAGATGAGAAATTACTCAGGATTACAAAGGCATCTTATTTGTGTATAACAATCATGTTAAGGGCATCCTTTATGAATTTAATATATTTCAAATTGAACTTTAAAGAGGAAATAAAATCAATTAAATTGATAAAATCACAATGTATATATCTTGATCTCTATCATTGTGTGATTATTCAAAAGAGCAAAATCCAATTCTCCATTTTGCAGCATTATCATGTACATCCTCACAAATCATCGGTCTTATTATGAGCATGTAAAAGTTAAAGTTCAAAAGCATCTCCATAAAATGACCATTGATAGTAATACCTTTTCCTTGCTTCTCAGTGTCACGACCCACACGGATTGAGCAACCACGATTAGCCACCCCCTGAACATTAGAACATCTATTTAATAAACAATTTATGAAGAAATCCTTTTTTATCTTTGTTTATATTTCTTTAAAAAGTGAGGTATGGTGATCTCCGAGCATACCCAAGAAAATGTGTCGATGCTGGCTGTTTCATGCTTGCCTGTTAACCTTCTCTCGTTTCCTTCACCATATGCACTGATGTGATCTTTATGGCGAAGTGATAGATTCAGGATTGCCTTCTTTATTACTTCAAAGCCTCCCTCTTCCCTCATACTCTTCGTACTACAAACCAGAATAAGTCAGCTATATCCTAAAAGGTTTACCGTATGCTTCCCATTTACCAAAAGAACTTCATTTAAAATATTTAGTGTCCAGATTACCTGTAATTTGTGTGGCATCCAGCACCATTCCAATCTCCCTGCCAAGGTCAAGAAGGAGAGCAGTGTAACTAATTTTAATGAGTAGCAATAACTGAACACAATGGAGGTCCATATTACCTCTATCGGTTTTGGATCAAGTGAGAGAACAACACCAGCTTGTTCAGTAATTCTCTGTCAGAACAAAGGAGAAGCAGAATCAGCCAATGACACAGACAAAACAAATCTTCTGCCTTGCCCACAAAGAAAAGAAATATATAAAGAAAACATAATATTCATTATATAAGTTGATCATAAACAACTTAAAATTAGAATTCAAATAAGTGAAACATCTCCTGAACAGATAAAAGTGACTTCAAGGAAGAATGGTCTTTTAGTGTAAGCTGTTCAACTTTAATTGTTATCCCAATGATATGATGGGATTTTCAATCAGAGATATTGTGCACACATGTTATAAAGATTCTTCAAGAAAGACATCAGGGATCTGAATCCACCAATACTCTCTCTCTCTCTATATATATATATATAACCCACATAATACTTTTGGGAAAAAACATGGAAGCTTAACTTCTAGAAATTTCATCGGTAAAATATTGTCAGGATCATGTTACAGTTTAATGTCAGTGACAAAATTTTAAAGAGGGACTTCGTTGGGGGTTGATAGAGACCTTAATTTGCAATAGTCAAATTTTTTCTTAAGAACAACATTCTAGGGGATTATACTCATCCTTTATAAAATACTCCTACGTATCCCAAACAGCTAATGATAATACCTCAAGAATGTATCTGGAACACCAGATATCATCTCCAGCATCAATGCCCACGCTTGGACCAACTTGATATTCCCACTGCATGGCAAGTGCAAAACTATTAGGATTGCCCATGACAAAGATGTTACATTTATGCGAAGAGCATGAACATGAAAGAAAAACTAAGGATAGATGGTAAACCTGGCCTGGCATAACCTCCCCATTGGTGCCACTAATGTTAATGCCAGCATATAAGCAAGCCTTGTAATGAGCATCTGAGATGTCACGACCAAATGACTTATCAGCCCCCGCACCACAGTAATAAGGACCCTGAAAACATATAGGGAACATGCATTTTATAAGTTCAGTCCTGATTTATAATCACACCTAAAAATTTGTTGTTTCCTATAACTATAAACTGCTATACTCCAAACAAATATATATTTATAGATGATTGTGAGCTGACTTATACCTGGGGACCAGGATAGGCTCCAACAGGCCATCCCAAAGGCCATTTCACATTTGGTTGAAGTAAGGTGTACTCTTGCTCTATCCCATACCTTATTGTAACAGTTACAATTTGTGTCACATATTTACAGTAAAAGTTTCAGGTGATATATATCTTGCTGTAATAATCCCTTCAAGATTAAAATGAAATGTACAAACCATGGAACTTGAGCTGCCACCTTCGGGTCACTGAAAATCTGAGCAGCCCTATGGCGTTTGTTTGTAGGGATGGGCTCACCTGCTGGTGTGTAGGAATCACAAATTACCTGTGTAGAACACAAAATACAATATCAAAAACCTGTATCATCAATTTACAATAAATCATAATGGAAGCGCAATCAATTTCAAATTTACAATTTCCAGTTAAAATAAATAACACTTACCAAGATGTTGTTGCCTCCACGGAAAGGGTCCTTAAAAATTGCTTGAGGGCTGATTATAAGATTCAATTAAAATCTGTTTGTGATGGTAAACAGAAATCTAAGAGAAATTCCATTGCACAAGATCTTACTATAAAATTACTTCACTATCTTCACCAGGTGCCTGTCCAGTACTTGATCCATCATAATTCCATTTGGGAAGCTCAGATGGATGTTCAACAGGCTTTGAAATTGTCTGAATAGGAAAAAAAAAGTAGCATTGACTTAAAGACATGAGAAAGACTACAGTACGTGTTAAATCAATCCATGCATAATTTCATCCTTGCAGATTACATCAGTAACGTTATATTACCCTTGACTTGCTACGCACATCAATGCCAGAACCCCCAATCCTGTTTCATAATGAAATAGCATTATTATTAGTCTTTTAAGAATTCTTTTATTAAAATGATCAACAAGCCAACGTATACAAGTCCAAAAACAAAAATTGTAATCTCAATTATACCATATGTATTCAGCAATGATCTTGTCAGTGTATGGAGTGAGGTCCAAATTTAGTAGATTTTCCAGCCTATTGACACTGCTACTTTCAGACTTCACTGCAAATACTCTAAACTTGGCAGAACTTCTAGCCAATCCTTTCTTGTTCTGCTTCATCACCAGAGAACTCCACATCTTTGTTGTCATAGGACTTATAATGTTTGAGTTCTTCAGCGTGCTCATTTGCCATTGCGTCGAAGGTGCCAAAATCTGGGCCATTTTCACCTAGTCCTCCCTGTGAAATTAGAACAAATATAATTAACAACCTTTTATGCATTATGCACGAAAAACTAAAAACATGAGAATCTCATCGGTTTTTGTTAATGTGAAAGTACAGAAAGTACATCGCAAAAAGATAAATTTGAGGAGACAGAAACTTTAGTTCACATTTGCAACCACAATAATTGAATCCCATTTCCACTTTTCTACAAAAACAAGATTAGTAGGTGTATTCCTTAAACCATTTAGTTCCACCATCTCATCCTACCCAATGAATTTCTTTGATTAAATCATACAAGCCATGGTATTTTCTGTGTCACTTTCTAACCCGCTTACTTCTGACCTTCGGTTACCAGGACCTGTCAAAGTGAAACTAAAGTAAACTGAAATAAGTATCGCTAATGCACATTTTTAGACAAAGTTTCTAGGCTTTTTTTCTTATTATCCCTCGATAAAGAAATGAAAAGAAAAAAAAAACAGAAGTAAAAACTAAACTTAATTACAACACTAAAACTTCTCAAAAAAAAAAATACAAGACTAAAACGACATTAAGACTGCAGGATCAAACAAAGGCAAGAGATTAATTTTAGAAAAAAAAAACAAAAAACAAAAAAAAGAAAGAATATTGGAATTCTTGTGAAGTGTCTTTAAGGTGGAACAATAAGCAAAGTTCGCAAATGGGTAAAGTGTGAAGAAAATGAAGATTCTGCCAGAACCTGAGGTCAATTTCAGGGAATTTATGCGTTCAAAAATGAAGTTAAAGTGAATAAATAGGTTCACATTTTCAAGATGACCAAACAACTATTTCCGGCCCATTGTGTCAATCATTAACACTTAGTAGGTACTTAATGTCACACGCACACACAAACACAGCCATTGTCATGAAAGTTGGCACCAAAAAAAATACAACTAACCTGAATGCCACCTGGAAATGGCTTGAAAGAGTAACCAAAATGCCGATCTGCCCTTGAGAGAAATAAGAGAAGAGACTCGATAGTTTGGCTTAGTTGCAAAGTCTTATAAGAGAGGTTGGTATAATATTGCAAAATGTGCATTGGCTTTTCCCAAATAGATAGGGGTGTGCTTTGAGTGGAGGAAATTTATTTTTGCTCCCTTTAGTGACGCCAAGAGAGAAACTTGGACAATATTAAATTCTTTAGATAAGGTCCCAAGCTTCCCTTTATCCCCCTCCTCTTGACAGAGAAGCTTTGCAATTGCCAGTTGCCACACAATTGCGTTGGCTTTGTATTACAATATTACTAATATGATATTTTCAATGTTAGTTTAAGGCTTTGACTGACGTTAAATAATTGCTTCTTCAAGTAAGAAAGAACATGGGCTTGTAAAGAATATTGCTTTCAAGTCCCTACACTTTAGCTTACATTATTTTTCATCCCTAACGAATAGTAATTAACTATCAATCCCTCCAGTCAATGGAAGAACTTAAGGAGTAATCTTGATCGTATTGAAGTTAAGATTGGAGGGTTCTCAGTGTAAATAAGTAAATAAATAAACATTAAGCTTTGGCATTTGTAAGGTTAAGATACAGTCATAGTTTGAGTTATGTTTGAGTTATCTGATGTTTAACACTGAACCGTTTCTTTTGTTCTGCAATAATCCAATCAGTGCTTGAGAATGGTTGTTGGAGATTAGGACATTGCTTTTGCTTATTTTGGGACCACTGGATAAGGAGCCTTGTGTGGAGATACACATGTTCAAATGCCTACTTTTGATCTAAGATCCAATGGATGAGAATCTGTTTCAGTATTCTGCTTTGTGTTGTGGCCATGCAATAATTAGTGTTCACGAGCATGGATTTTAGATCAAGAATTTGCTGTGATGGATAAACCAAGGTTAGTCTTATATTGCCAATTATGATGGAAGTCTGACCACTCCTATTTGCTGTGATGGATAAACCAAGGTTAGTCTTATATTGCCAATTATGATGGATGTCTGACCACTCCTATCACAGTGCTAAGCTATAGATGATTGGCAAACTCTCGAGGTAACGAAGTTGGTTAATGTTGTCGGAATTGGTGATTTAAAATTATATTTGTGCATGATTTTAATTTGAAGATCAATGAAAAATTAACACAATGTCGAATATGCATCAAACATATGAGAAAGGGAGCGAAATGAAAAACCAAATGCAAAGAATGGCGCAAAAGAGCAAGAGGAGATCTATCCAGGCAAGCTCACCATGGCAATGGAAACTCAACGCTGCATCGCCAAGAACAATAGCCGCAGCACTGGGTTTCTCTCACTGTGATGCCAGGGCAAAATCACGTAATTGCCGTGGCAAGAGCCTTGTCTTGCAACAACGTTGCCTATTTGGGAATTTAACGATTTTAGCTTAAATTGACTTCTTTGAATGAGATTTGGACTCTTACACGTATTAACTCTAATTTTAATAAAAAATAAAATTTATAAGGATATTCTAAATACTATTTAAACCCTTGTAATCCTATTAAATTATTCAAGCATTAAAAAAAAAATCTTAAAAGAGAAAATAGAAAATTCGAGAGTATTAAGTGCTGAGTGCGAAAGAAAAGGGAAAATTTCACAAATAACCCCTTTATTTTTTTATTATAATTTTTTAACCAACTTCAAATCAAATATACTTTATTAACCAAATATTTACATTTTGGACACATTTGCCCATATATCATATTAACGTTACTCTCACCCGAAAATCACCGAAAATTATCAAAAATTGTTAGATCGAAAATTTTGAAATTATCATTGCATAGATCGGAGCTTATACAATATATTTCTCACTTCAAACAAAGGAAATGGCCGAATTTTGGTGAGTTTTGTTTAACTTTTAAAAAATTTAAATTTCTTTATAAAATTGTTAGAATTTGTATTTGAAGTTAGAAATAGATGAAATTATTGAATTTTATGTGAAAAATGGGTTTGAATGGTGTAAGAAACGTTGAAAATGAGCAAAAAATGAGATTTTTGGGTCGATATTCGCGATGCAGACGGCGGCCGGAGCGGCGCCAGCCGCCGTTGCTAATCTCGGGGCCATCTCGGGCCCGAGATGTGCCTTAAGGGCGCATCGCGTGCAACATCGCGGACGTCTGCGATGCCGTACTGTTCGCCACGTGGCGCCTATATAAGATGCCACGTGGCGCGGATTTTTTATTTTGATTTTGATTTTTTAAAATTAATTAAATTTAAATTAATTAAATATATTAATAAAATTACATTAATAGAATTTAGATAAATGTAATTTTATTTAAATTAAATAAAGAAAATTTTTCATAAATAGAATTTAGAAGGAATTGATCCAATAGATGGGAAAATTTACTTAAATGACTCATTAATTTTGGTTTGTAATATTTTTTATTATTATTGTGAGTACCTTATGTAATTATAATTATATATGATTATTTTGATTTTAATATATAATTAATGTTGATTAATATTAATATGTTAGTAATTAATTATTAAGTTTGGTTTGATTTTATTATAATATGTTGATTAATATGTTAGTAATTAATTATTATAATGTATTATGATTTTTATGTATGTTAAATTAATTGTTTTTATAAATAATATTTCTCTGATTATTATTTTTTTTAATATTAATGTATTTTTTTAATTTTTTTATTGTTATAGGAAAGAGAACGTATCGAAAAAATATAGAATTCTATAGCATATATTTTTTCGTGCATCAGTGACGGCTTATGCTAAGATGTGGGGTCTAAATTGCATTAAAGATAAACTGACAACAAATCAGAAAATATTATTTAGGCAGACGTGTATGGGGCATTTCTTAGATATGTCAGAGTTGACATTCTCTGATATTTTGGTGCATGAGTTATTGTTGCGTGAGGTGCATACCTCTAATTTAGAAGATGAGATGTGGTTTTACATAGGGAGGAAACGCATCCGTTTTAGCCGGCAGGAGTTTATACTAATCACTGGACTACAAATGCGAGATTACCCTCCTGTCCAGCAGCTGCATAGGAAATTGGGCACTCGATTATGGGATACATATTTTTCTGGGGTAAAGAAATTATCTTACATATTTCTTGATTAATGGTACGCACGTCTAAATTTGGAGAAAATGGACGATGCAGATGCAGTAAAGTTGAGTTTATTTTATTTTGTGCATCATGTTTTGATTTCACGTGACGAGCGTAGTGGAATTCAAAATTTTGTTATATGTTTAATGGATGACCTTGATGAGTTTAATAAGTATCCATGGGGCAATATTGCATGGACCGTGCTTCATAACTCACTTAAGAAGGCTGCATTCTAAAAACTTGAGAAAATAAAAAGGAAATGGTTTGCACAGAAGAAGTTTGAGAGTTACAATGTGTATGGCTTTTCGCACGCATTTCTGGTATGCCATAATTTTCTTGTACTTAACTTTTTGATCTTAATTATATATATTTTTTGTATACGTCAAACTTATATTTTAAAAATAATTATATTAGGTATGGATTTTTGAGGTAATTTCAGTGTGCGGAGAGATTTTTGGTTATCATAATGGTGATCGCTTCCCTCGTATTTTGAATTGGACGACTCGAGGGACTCCATTATTCAATGAGGTTCAGGATACAATATTAGGAAAGGATTTGGTATGTGCTTATATGAATGAAAAATATATATATTAGTTTATAACTTTTATTTTGTTTTAAACGTAACTTAATATGGTTGGTTGATTTATAGGTTATTTCGGTACATCGTAAATTAGTACCAAAAGACCATGAGAAGAAAGAGGCAATTGTGCACCTGGTTAGACGTGTAGGCATTCTAAGCGGAAGTTATGCTGGGGACTTACCAAATATGTCTGATTTCAGCGAGAGTAAGCGCCTCAGGACCTATGCCCATTTCAGCGACCCTAATGATGATATTATGGATGTGGAGGGGGGTGGATATGAATGAACAAACCCACAAATGTCAGCACCAGTGGCAGGAGCAACAGTATATTACTTATTTACGTGATAAAGAGAAATTTTAATATATTTCTAAATAAGTCATTAACTATGGTTATGTTTCTTGTAGTCTGAACACAGTGCATCTGCAGACCATGATGTAACACATCAGATTGAGCAGCTGCGGAAGAAAATGATTAAGAGATTTGAGCGTACTGAAGCTGCACAAGCTGCACTTCTACAAAGAATAGACAAGGATAGAGATGAAATTTTAACAAGTGTTAATCAACTCCGGACCGATCTTACATAGCAGATGCAGCAAATGATGATATGGTTTAGGCAGTCATGCTCATTCCAACAGAACGAAAGGTATAATATAGTAAGCAAAATAAATTTTAAACGCAATTATTTTCCGTTACCTTAATTGCAGTTTTATTTATTTTAAAATATACATATATTTTAGTTTGGAGAGAATACACCGGCAGGCTATCAATATGATTTTCAAACCCCAGCTACTGGTCATGATATATTGCCCCAGCCACTGATTGACAGTCCTGCAAGTGTTGAGATCTTGCCTACCCCGCATAAGGGAGTAAGTTAATTTGGGAGACCGTATAGGCCTGCATGGTATTTGCACACCTCATATACAAATCCATTTCCACAAAGGATACATGAGAAGAAGAAATTTAAAATTGAAGTACAACCTCAAGCAGACATGAATCCATTGCAGCAGATAGACTTGACTATCATGGTTGAGTTTCAGGTTTGGATGGACAAGGATGAAGGTGTAGTCAGCTTACCTGGGCTAGACGCTAACCCGGCATGGTTTCGGGAATTGCTACACAGCTGGCTTGGATGACTTTGTAAGTAAATTATTCAATAATTATCTCATTTTATTTTTTTTCTAAATTTACACACTCACTTGACGGTTATTGTTTCTAAATGCAGCATATTAATGAGTATTTGAAGGTGATTCAACTTAGGCAATACGGTTGCACTAATGCATTGCCTCAATTGTCCACTTCTGTGAATTCGTATTTCTTTGTGAGTGATAAATTAAATTATTTATATTTTGTTATTTTAATTTTATTGATTATTCGATGGCCCTGCATCTGTATGAGACTTTTAGACTCCTTTATGAGCAGCACAAAAATGACATGACTGCATTATATGGAGTGATGAAGTGATGACATATGCTCAAGGCGCTAAAGAAGATTTACTCGGTGCACGTATGTGGATTGAGGTTGATAAGGTAAATGTTGTTTTTGTTTATAACTTGTAGTACTATTTTGTGTGAATGTTATTATTTTTGTTTATAACTTGTAATACTATTTCTAAGACTTATTTGAAATTTATGTAGGTTTATATTCCTGTCAACTACAATCAACAACATTGGGTAACGGCTGAGGTGGACATCTTGCATCGACAAATATTGATCTACGATTCTAGCATCAAGAGATTTGTCGATGGCGTGATTGAGAATCGAGTCCTGCCATTAGCTACGTTATTACTCCGTTACCTAGATGCTTGTAGATTATATGAGCAACGATAAATTACACCTGAATTAACCCCTTTTCATGTAATTAGATTAAAGGATGGAGTGCCACAGCAGACAGTAAATAGTAGAGATTGTGGGGTTTATGTTTGTATGTTTATAGAGTTTTTGATGTGTTGTCATCTCCTAGATTTTGGTCCTGAGCATGGGTCATTTTTTAGGACCAAAATGACAACTGACTTATGAAAATGTGCAAAAAAGTAGTGAAAGAAAATTAACTTTTGTATGTTTATAAAGTTTTTTTTATGTATTTTATATATTTTATTGTAAATTATAAAATGATGTTGATTGATTTGGGTAGGGACGGGAGGTCCCATTTACACCTAAGAGATGTAAGAAATATTGAAGTGTATTTTCTGCAGGTTTATGAAATATAAATTTTGAGAAAAAATAGGAGAAACTCTGTCCGTTTTAATCCAGAAATTTTAGAAAATAAAATAAATTTTCCACGTTTATAAGAATATAATAAACTTATCAATTAAACGCAATCGTAAAAAATATACAAATTAACTAGTCAAATAAAGCCCATAACTACATGACTTTAAAATATAAATATAACTCATAAAGAATACATCAACTACCATGTAATGGAATTGGGTTTCGACAAGTTTGTCGATTATGTCCATGCTGCTTACAGCGACTGCATACATTCTTCGTGGGAGCCTTACCTTGGGATAGAATTCGATTCTTTCGACGTCTTCCTGATTGTCGACGTATTATAGGAGGCTGGATGTCAGCAGCTCTCAACTCCTGTGGAACAATCCAATCTAATGGATGACCAACCGGATTTACTGGTTCACTGTATGCACGCAACAAATACTCAGTCGTGTAATATCGCGAACAAAGAGTCTGGTATTGGAATCTGACCTGCCTGCATACTGCAAGTGCATGAGGACACGGTAGTTGCCACATATCAAACTTTTGACAACTACATGACTTCCCCGAGATGTCCACTATTCCATTTCTTTTTCCGTCCTTAACAACAAAACGAGATCGATCTATTGCATGCACTGTCATGCGAGCGGAATCATTATTGTGCTTCCAAATCTTGTCATGGGCCCAAGTAGTCAAGAAGTTTGGCATATTTTCTGCAGCCTCACGTCTTTCAACAAACTATTTTTGCATTAACTCTCGGATCCACTCAATTAAGGCAGTCACCGTCATGGCACGTGCATCCTTCGCAACAACGTTAATGCTCTCTGCAATGTTGGTGGTCATGATGTCATATCTTCTGAATGCTCCCATTGATCGAGCCCATTTTGAAAAACCAACCTCCTCCTCCAAGTATCTCGTTGCCTCCAGTTTCATTTCTCGCATCTTATATATTTCCCTTTGAAAGTCAGCTATGCGATACGCCTTGGCAGCAATAAAATAGGAGTCCAAGTATCCCATTCCTTTTGTTGTATGCGATGGTATCTTATATCGTGCTACCAAATTACACTTTAAGTGATGGATGCATACACCATGATATACATTAGGAAATACCTCTTTAATGGCCTTCTCGATACTAGCATGTCGATCAGATATAAATACAAGGTTCTCAAGATCGCCAATAACTCCTCAGAGTTTTTCCATAAACCACTTCCATGAAGCATCATTTTCAGAGTCAACAATACCCCATGCAAGTGAAAAAATCTGGTTGTTTCCATCCTTGCAAATAGCCACAAACATTGTTCCCAAGTATGCATTTTTTAAAAATGTACCATCAACTGCAATAACCGGTCGGATGGAAGACTGGAACCCTCTAATACATGGTCCAAGAGCCATGAAGAAATATTTGAAGTGCTTGCAATCGTCAATCTCCAAATGCGTGACTGTACCAGGGTTCTGTTGTTCCAATATATGACAGTATGTAGGAAGTAATTTATATAAACCCTCTGGAGTACCACGTATCAACACCAATGCATGCTCCTTAGACTGCTAAGCAGTATGGTAAGTTAAGTCCACACCAAACTCCTCACGTATGTCTGCTTGGATTTCCTTCGGTTTATAAAGTCGACTAGTAGATGCAAACTTATTTTTTATAAATTTGCCAATAATCCGAGACTTTGCTTGTCGATGACCATCGCGCAATCGATCTAATTGGCACACTTGACTTGAATCAATTCTGCGCACAATAAAATGTTTCCTTGCATCTGTCGACACTGTACGTAATCGCCATCGACATCTATCATCATCACATTTGATCTCAAAATGATCTTTTATCGACCTTGACACTTTAAAGCTCCAATTACTTTTAAGTGCTACCATACTAATAGCCTGGTGAAGTTCGTCTTTGCTATCAAACAACTTTCCTACAAACACATCGTCAATTCCACTACTCGATATCTTATCTGAAATGCCCAAGTCTGATGGTGGTATTGGAGGCATAAACGCAAAGGGGTTTTCCGCTTCACAAAAATCTATTCTTCTAGCTTCAACATTTAGGGAGCTTGTCGAAACATAACAACGTCCGCCTTCTGCTAAATCATCCCCTTCTAAATTATCAACATTTCTAACATCATCATAGTCCCCTTCCACATCCCCAACATTTTCAATGTCATCACAAGCGTAATGTGTATAGGCTGGGTCTTCATTATGATCCTCCTCGTTCGTTGTGTTTGCAGAAACCACTGCTGGAACTGATAGAGATGTATGACTCACTTGGTTGCTACCGCTAGCTGACATAAAATGAGCATGAATTGATGGTGGATTTTGATTGAGGGGCTGTACATTATATTCATAAACAGGAGCTCTAGGATCCACTGTTACACATAAAGGACAGTACGATCTTTTATTGGCGCTTAAAAAAAATTGAACATCACTGTCATTTCTAATCTCAATAGCTTTAGGTTATACCTCGCTGCATCAATTTTAATTTTCAAAGTCACCTTACAGTTCACATTGTCGACTCCCAAAGTATAACATACTGCATTTAAAAAATCTTTAAAATTAATATCTTTCGGAACCGAAATTCTAAAATTACTATAATCAACATAACTTTCTTCCCCGTCACTAGAACTCTCCCACTTTCCTCCAAAACAAATAACTATTGCATCACACTCTATATGACCTGAAAAAACAAAAAAGAAAATTAGGAAAAGTTCACAAATAGGAAAATTAGTAAAATTATTTAAAAAAATAAAAAATTGCGCATCGCGGGGCCGTCTCGGGCCCGAGATGTGCCCCCGCGATGCGCATGTTGTGCGCGCCTCGGGGCCATCTCGAAACTGAGATGCGCACAATGTGCGCGCCGCGGGGCCATCTCGGGCCTGCGGCGCGCATAATATGCGCATCTCGGGGCACATCTTCGGCCCGAGATGTGCCCCGCGATGCCTAAATTGACGGCGACCGCACCGACCGCCGTCTGGTTTTCGCCAAACACACTCCAAAATTTATTTTTGGCCGAATTTCAACGCCTTTTATACCATTCTAACTCATTTAGTTTTTTAATAACAATTACTTTTAACTTCAAATGTAAATTTTATCTAACCAATTTCTAACAAATTTAAATTTTCTAACAAAATTTAGAAATTTACTGGAGTTATTCTTTGATTTGATTCAAAGCGATCCTCAACAACACTTTGATTTTTACAATAACAACTTCAAAAATATTCGGTCAATAAACTTTATTCAATGAAGTTTTGTAGAAAAAAATGAAAGAAGTTATAAATTTGATACAAGGATAAATGTGTCCAAAAATAAGTTATTTAACTAATAAAGTATAACTATTTTATATTTAGTTAAAAAAATAATAAAATAATTAAAAGATTATTTGTGAACTTTTTTCGAAAAAAAAATACTATAATAATACTTGAGATTTAAGTAATAAAAAAAGTACTGATATATTTTTAAAAGTTTATTTATTGATTGTATTTTTTTTAATTATTTTTTATTAGAGATTTTTGTGATTTGTGTTCTTTGTGAATTGAATAAAAGATGTTAAAATCTCGTAATTTACTATAAACATAAATAATTATTACTAAATTACCTAATTTATTTGTGTGATTATATAGTTATTTTCTCTTCTTATTGTGATTTTTTATTTATATTATACTTATAAATAAAATCTTTTGCATGTGTCAAATTTTTTTTAAAAGTACATAAACATAATAGAGTCATCCATGTTGTCAATTTGCAGCAATTTTTCTATGGGTTCTTTTGGTAATATCCAAAGCTTTAGTGCGCGGTGTGCTTTTAAGACTTCACAGATCTCCTTTCAATATTATATTATTTTAGATCAAACCTGTGGTTAGTCCATGTTTCTGTCTCAGATATGTGATAAAATATAAGAGAATCATCACCAAGGAAACAGAATAAAATCATACCAAGCAGAGTAACAAGCAACCAAATGGAAAGCAAGCCAATTACAGCAGTGTTGCCATGAAACAGAAGTTCAAAAACATAAATACAGTCAGGCACACCTTACACTGAGCCAATTTCTAGTAATTTTAAAGCCATCTAGCACAGAGGCTTACATCAAATCCAAACTCACATAATTTAACGGTGAAGTCGATGATTCATTATGGCTTTGGACTGTGAGTGATTAGTGTTAAAGTGGGAATGATTTTAAAAGGTTTGCCTATTATCTTACAGACAACATGAATAATTATACATATTATATTGCTGGCAGATCATGATATAAAATATTAGTGGAACCATTTTGGTAAGGTGGGTGATATTTCACATCATCAAGTCCTAAGAAAAGGTGTACAGTTATTATCATTGCATTTACTTTATATTCTAAACCTTGATACAAAATTCAGCCTGCCCTTTGAAAATTGAAACCCACCAAACATTTCTAAACACTTTTTTCCCTTTTTTTTTTTTTTTCAATTTTCAAATACAATCTATCCAATTTCATTGGTTTAAGAATAAAATATGGGAATGTGGGCATTAATAAAAAGTTTTACGTTAAGGAATGACTTCAGTTATAAGAAAAACAAAAATGACAAGAACATAAAAAAAAGAAGAGAATCTCTTCTTTTTAAACAACATATACAATTTTTATTCCATTTTTTTTAGCCTTTAAATTGTTCTTGTTAACGACAGGTAAAATCGATTTAAATTGAATTTTTAGGTTGAATTAAAAAATTCAATCAGATTGAGCAATTTTTAAAAAATATAACTGAGAACTAAACTAAAGAGGTGTTAAATTGAACCGGTTCAATTTAATTTAATTTTTAATTTGAATTTTTTTTATAATTGATAGATTCAAATTGAGTTAATTTTTAGCATGGTTCGATTTAGTTCAATTTTTGATTTTAGTTTTATTCCTAAACTGTTAAGTGTATTTTTTTTAATTTAAAAAAAAAAATCAATTTTAGTTTAATTTTCAGTTCAGAGGTTCAAAATAAAAAATGGAACTAAATTTTTATTGCTTACTAAATCAATAAAGACAAAATTGATTCGGATCTAATTCAGTTAACCGATTTTAGTCTTACAAAGAAATATGAAAATTTAAGACACTTGTTGGCCCAATACCCAACAAAGGCCCAAATAAGAAGCCCGTTATCAACTAAAATGTGTGTGAGTGAGCGCCGCCGCACGCGTGAGAATCCGCCGAGAGTCAAAACACGTGTGGGAAGCCACCTACTTCGAGAGATTCACACGTGTCTAAGAAGCCAGATAGACAGAGAGACGGAGAAAAAGAAAAGAAAAATAAAAAAATAGTGAAGTTTTTGTTTGTTTGCAAGGAAAAGAACGCAAAATGGAAACAGCAACAACGAAATTAACGAAAACAAAATTTTCATAGGCCGGTTCATTTCCTCTTCTTCTTCTGCTTTCTCCTTCTTTTGTCTGAGTAAATCAGAAATCGTATTGACACAAAGAGAAGTTCTCAGTTTTGTATGTTTTTGTTTCTTCAATCTCGATCTTTGAATATTAATATTATATTCGTTAAAGGAGCTCAAGAGAACAGCAAAGAGAGAGAGAGAGATTATAATAGAGAAAAAAGAGAGAAAGAAGGATCATTTTTATTATCAGTTTTGAATCTCTTCTATGGAACAACTCGTCAACTTTATAATTCGGCCACCCAGGTATCAAAATTCAATCTTTTATGTTATTGTTTCGCTCTTTCGATTTTCTTTTTTCGTTCTTTTTTGTTGAAATATTACATGGATTGATTTTTTTTTTTATCTGTTTGGTTGCTGAGAAAAAAAAAGAAATTTAGGATTTGTGTTTGGTATTTTTTTTGGGGGAGAAAATGATGTAACATAGAGCATATGATTTGTGATATGATTTTGATTTTTTTTCCATCAATTTCGTTTTTAGAATTTAATCGGGGGATTGTTGTTAAATTCTGTTCGAAATGTATATATGAAGTCATATTAGCTTTTTAATGAATTTTTTATTTCTATTTTTGTGTTGGATGTGTCAACAGCTGAGATCTTTTTGAGTTAATTTTGATTTTTATTGGAGGGTAGTTTCTTTAATGATTCTGCTTTGCTGAATTTTTGTCTTCGTTTTTAGGAATTTTTTTTTTGGTGCTAATCTTGTTTCTTATGAATATTGCTGTTGATTTCAATTGGATTTTTGATGGGGGTTAACATCTGAGGATAGGGGCCCTTTTTCTTTTGTTTTAGTGGACTTAGTTTTCCTTTTAGTGAATTTAATGTGATGATGATAGAAGAGAAAAAATAAATCAGTCCCCTTTGATAGTTTTTAGCTTGGTAGTTAAAACTCAAAACAGTTGGAAATGAACTTTGAACTGTATTATTAGAAGTTTTATGAATATTTTGACAATTCTACTAGTTTATTGGAATTTCTATTGTGATCTTAATTTTGTGAATATCGGATAAAATCATAACTTTTGTAATTGTTGGAAATCATGTTGGCAAATCTATTTTTTGTATATTATTAAAAGTTTTATGAATATTTTTGACAATTCTACTAGTTTGTTGGGATTTCTATTGTGATATCAATTCTTGTGAATATCGGATAAAATCATAACTGTTGTAATTGTTGGAAATCATGTTGGCAAATCTATTTTTGTAGCTATCTGGTGTCTTCTGCTTATATTTAGCTATGTGTAGATACTTGATAATCATGAAAAATTGTGGGATCCTAATCTTTCATTAATAAGTTACCTTTGAAGATGAGATAGTTTCTAGTACTGAAATGACAAGAAGGTTTGAGAGAACATGAAGCTTGTTGGAATTGATGCACTCCTTTGGTATTGATGCCAGTTTATACATGACACATGCACCTGTCATGAGGCACATATAATGATGAGGTTTTTTTTGTAGAAATTAAGATCATGAATATTTGGATCTATTAGTATCTAAAAAATTATTGGTTTGTTTTTTCATTTTGGCATTTCAAACTATGCTTTAATCAAGTCAAAATATTATGAATCTATCAATTACGTGATGCAGAGCTGAATATAGTCCAGAACATGATTTGTTGGATCAAGAATTTATGCTGAAAGGGAAGTGGTATCAAAGAAAGGATATAGAGGTAATTTTTCAGATTACATGTATCAGGTTATACTTATCCCTCTTATTTTCTTGGACCTTAATGTTTGTTGGAAAGTTGATTACTAGTATTCAAAATGTTTGCCACATTCCTTTTACTTTCTTTCCTTTTTTCTACCCTTTTCGTCCCTAATTCAGAAGCTAGACATAAATATATGAATCAGCAAATGAATATAATAGGCTTGCCATAGCACTTTTACCCTCTGATTTTTTGTTTTGGCTAGTATATGAGGGTGGATTTCAACCTTTTATTGTATGCTCTGAAATTTTCTAATGCCGTATCTCTTTAATTCTTGTCCTCCCTTTTATATGGCTAAATAATGGTTACCCTATGTAACTTATAATTCTTCTCTGCCTGGAGAAGTCCTTTACTTCAGGATCCAGCTTGTTGGTTGTGTAGAATTGGCATGGGCTGTAAACTCAATGAGTAGTTTTGACTGATATGCATGCGTATCACACATATACAACATAGGTAAATGAACTCATGATGTCAGGCCTGTACTTGGCATATGGGATTTCATATGCGAGAGTACAATCTGACAATTCTTTGACCTTCATTTGGCAACTAGTATCTTCACTGGAAACATGAAGCAGATAGAGTATTTTACCTGTAGTAATAAAGAGCATAAATAGACGGAATTAACTGATTTTAAAGATGGAGATGATATTGTTGAGATCAGATTATGAAATTTCTTTTATAACTAGAGGAGAATTGTTGTAGTGATATTGTCTTTTTGTCAACTATTCTCCCGTGCACAATCTTTTAATGACATTTTGTTCTGTTTGTGACCTTGAGATTCTAATTGGCATATCAGCCTTACATGTCAGGATCTTTGAACATTCTACAGGTTAAAAATAGTCAGGGAGATGTTCTTCAATGTAGTCATTATGTGCCCATTGTTAATCCAGAAGGAAAGTCCCTGCCCTGTGTTATATATTGCCATGGAAACAGGTGATTAAGACTTTAGGTTGATAAGGGTACATATTCTTGTTTATTAATGGTACCTATACACAATTATTACTTTTCTTGTTGACATTTTGGAAGATTGTGCTTTGAAGAATAAATTGTTGACCATTGTAAAAAAAATAAAAAAATCCACAAGTCTAATTGCTTCGTCTGCAGAAATTGACTTGTTAGGCACTTGGGCACTAGGTACAGAATGCTAATGGGCAGTATATCTTGATGTTTATCAGTGGCTGCAGGGCTGATGCTAGTGAAGCTGCTATAATATTGTTGCCGTCAAATATTACAGTTTTCACCCTTGATTTCTCAGGATCTGGGCTCTCTGGAGGAGAGCACGTCACTCTAGGGTGGCATGAAGTAAGTGGCAGGCTAACTAGCTGAAAAAAAATTTAAATATATACTCACTGGATCACTAATATCGTTCTTGCTGAACTTTAATCGTGTTAAAATAATATTCATCTGAAGTTCTTGGGCCGTTTTCCAGAAAGATGATCTGAGGGCTGTGGTCAATCATTTGCGGGCAGATGGAAATGTCTCTATGATTGGCTTGTGGGGTCGTTCAATGGGTGCCGTCACAAGGTTTTTCCTTGCTCAATATCTCCTTTAAGCTTGCATATATTGAATGTTAAATGTAGAAACTTTTTATCCTTAGTTTTCACTTTTGCTGAAATATGGAAGTTCATTAAACTTGTAATTAATGGTCTTTGCTACAACATAGTTTAGTAACTACTATTTTAGTAATACAGCTTCAAAGAATCTGCTTGAACCATGCAGGATTTATAGTGGGACTAATTCATGTGAATCTGTTCTACAAGTATTTCATTTGAGTAGTATAAAAGGTCATTTGGAGAATTGTGACTATGGGGACTTCCAAGCTTTTGGGTTTAAAGCTTTGACATTGATCATGGATATTTACGGGATTGCAGCTCTGAGATGATTATATGATGTGTAAACAGTTCTACAAGTGAATGAAGCAAGCAATTTACAATGTTGTTAACTAATTGGATTTGTAATAACCAAGTTGGTTCCCTATACTTGAAGTGTCGTATTTTCTGTTTTCTTGTGAATGGTCTAAACTCATTCTTGTGTTGCTGCCATTTGGGTGCAGACCTTCCGTTTAAAAATTTTCTGATTACTTCTGGAAGTCATGCGTCGATATATGCTTAATAAGCACTTGCTTCTTTTGATAGAAAAATGACTAAATTATCCATATCACTTATTTGTACTGCTTTATTATCATTTTGTTATTAACAAGAAAATGTTGTTATTGTTGCTGTCTTCATTCTTTTCATTGGTATTTATTAATATCATATTTGTAGATCTGCATCATGCTGCTTTCTTTGTGCTTTAGTTATCTGCCTCTAATCATTATCTATCACAGCCTAATGTATGGAGCCGAGGATCCTTCAATTGCCGGAATGGTTCTTGACAGTCCGTTCTCTGATTTGGTTGACCTGATGATGGAACTGGTGGATACCTATAAAATCCGATTGCCCAAGTTCACTGTATGTAAATATTGGCCATGGTCAATCAGTTTTATATTTTGTTGATTTTCAGGCCTATAACTCTTTTATTTTGGGTATCAGACAATTTGTGCAAGAAAAAGAAATTAATGTGATAGATTCTGTTACTGAAATTATTTTTGGCAATGTATTATTAAAGTAATGATGCCGGAATGCTTGTAATATGGTCATGACACTATAGCAACCATCTTTTAATGGTGGCATCAATTCTGGTTGAATCCTTACCTCTTAAGTTGCAACTTTAATAGGTTTCTTTTGTAAGTCCTGGACAACTGAATTTTGACAGTTTCTTTTAAGGGTTGTCTAGATCCATTCTTTTACATTCTCCATGCTGTTTGGATTTTTGGAAACACAAAGGGAGGATTGGGAGCTCTTTTGGTAGGTTTGACAGACATTAGAGGAGCTTAGGAATTGCCTTCAGTCAATACCATATGAAATATCTCCCTGTCCTTGAAAAGAAAAAATGATATTACAAATGAAAAAATCTCATGGTAATGACTGAGGTCTCCTAGAGAACCAGTCTCCAAATTTGGCATCTTAACCAAGCCTCCTTACTGAGCTATTATGAAAAATTCCTGCCTTAATTTCTTTTTTGTAGCTTGTTATCTTGAGCTGTGATATTTTTGTATTTAAATTCCTTTTTCCTTGTTATCTTCCTCTTCGATGCAATTGCTATAATTATATCTCATGATGGAGATGATCCCGTGATTGTCTTGATTAAACCGTTATCGTGATTCAACCACTATGTTCTAATTTTCTGAAGTCCATCCTGTGACCATGTTCCGTTAGATGGTCTAATTTCTAATGTTTTATCCGCTCTTTGGTTGTTCCTAAATATTAATTTTAAGAGATTGCTGTCATGTTTTGTGTTTGGTGAAGATTGTGTGTTGTATATTGCATCTATTTCTTTTGGCTGTCCATTCATAATCTGTTGTTTTGCTTGTTTTAGGTGAAGTTTGCCATCCAATACATGCGAAAAACCATCCAAAAAAAGGCGAAATTTGACATAGTGGACCTGAAAACCATCAAGGTTTTATTCTATCCATGATTTATGTTATTTTATGTGGTTTATTCTGGTTAGTTACTTTCGCTAATCCAGGTTCTGGCTGATATTTGTGCCAAGGCTCTTCCAGACTGTTTGTTTATTTATTTGATCATAGTTGTCTATACATGAAATAATATAATTAGTATAGTTCATTTTTTGAGTCTCTGAATTATATTCAAGTTGATATAATTATTTGTTGTCACCAATCAATATAATATATTACCTGGGGGACATGCTTTAATTGACAATCTGTAGATATTATAGTACATTCTTTCTCTGGAAGGAGTCATCATTGCTTCAGCTCTTATTCCTACACACCTTCTGGCTTTTCCGGTTCGTATGATATAAAAGTAACAGTGGGAGTTGTTCTGGTGGATACTATGCAATTGGTTAAAACATCATGAAAAAATAAAACAAAGTTAATTACGTAATTGAAATTGGAATGACTGTTGTGGTACTGTGTTGTTATTTACTGTTATTCATGCAGCTGTCCTCCTTCAATATCTTTTGTTATTATTGCAGGTGGCAAAATCTTGCTTTGTTCCAGTTTTATTTGGACATGCTGTTGATGATGATTTTATTAACCCTCATCACTCAGATCGAATATTTGAAGCTTATGTGGTAAGTCTTCTGTGCCATCATAATGCCTCACAAGTACTTATATATTACTATGTGCAACATTTATCAGTTTCTGCATAATTATCTATCACCTTTCCTTACAGGAAAGATGTATCAGGAAAAATTCACTTAAAATTAGATTCAACCCTTTCGAGCTTGGACTCCTATTATTTTCCTTGAGGTTACTTGGGAACATCAAGTAGAAGCTTTACATTTACTCTATCTTCTAAAATTTTTGTTAAACTTTTTCCTCTTAGAAAAATTTGCCACTTGAATGATGCATAAATCTCCTCTGTACATTTCTGTTGCCATTTGAAGCTTTATATCTCAAATTTCTTCCACATTTGTTCCCTTTTGTGTTTGATAATGTTATATTTTTGACATATGATTTTTGCAGGGAGACAAGAATATCATCAAATTTGAGGGTGATCACAACTCTCCTCGTCCACAATTTTACTTTGATTCTATAAATATATTTTTCCACAATGTTTTGCAACCTCCAGAGGATGAGGTGGGCACAACATTATTTGGCACAATGCATGATTACATTGGTAAGGTAAACAAAATAAGTTGTAATGCATCTGGTTGTAGGCCATGATTTTATTTGGAAGCTCCAGATTTCATGTCCAACACTTTGCCAATAGTTGATTGTTTTACATCCAGGGTAGTTGGAGCTCATTGCAAGAACTTGTCTATTACCCAGAAACTTCAACTGCATCTAGAGGTATGACTCATGTATCTAATGTCTCTTAAGTTTTCGTTCTCCTTTATATATTCTCCTATTGATAAGTATTTGTTGCAGAACCAGCAGCAAATGGCACAACAAACGCTATTGAACAAGTTCGTTCTAAAAGGCCAATGAGTAGGACTGAGGTTAGTTATTAGTTGCTTGATTTTCTTGATTGCATGTAACATCATTATATAGTTTGAAAAGTTGGCACTGATAATATGTTCATTAAGCAAATTGTCCTCAGAATTAGCATATTTCGAGGGTGTATAATATATGGGTCTTAAATGTGAAATAATTGTTGAATGTTCATGATCTTCTTTTGTACAAATGCACAAACACAGAAGCACATGAAGAAATATATATACGGATATCTTAACTTAAACTTTTGACTTAAATCTTTTTACATAACTTCTCCACTATTTTTTCTATTTAATCTAATGGTGAAGATCTGAAGTCAAAAGGTAACATTTATTATCGCCAACTCAGCACTGTACATCATTGGATTAAATGGGATAAATGATTGAGAAGTTGTGTCAAAATTTCAAGTTACAAGATCCCCACCCTATGCATGAGTAGTAGCACACACGTTCATGTCAAAGAACTCGGGAACCATGTAGCAGTGCTCCCAGAGATTGTTTTATGGAATTTGAATCACTTCATTGACTTTAAAAGAGATGGTAGTGCTGATTGCTTTAGCGATATATGCTAGAATTTTGCATAATTACCTTTGGTAATTATGTCTTTATTTGTTTTTTTTTTTGACTTCGCGCAGGTCCCTTCAGATATATCCACAAAAGATAATGAGACTGAATCAAAGGTACCTTCTTGCTCCTTTCTGTAATTTGAATTTCATCATTACTCTGGATATTGAATGATTTGGTTGCATGGAAGAGCTTTGATCAATCATCTTAATTACTTTATGAATAACAAATAAGAGAGAACTGTTCTAACCATAGACTTGGTTGTGACAAATTGACACTTTGGTGAAGTTTAGTCTTAAAGGACTATATGGCTCCTCTGCCATGAGAATCTAACATTTGTATTCTGTCTTCTTGATAAAAGGTATTTTTGTCTGGGAGAAATTACTAATGCTTGTTATTATAATGTTGTCAAGTCGTTCTGACATCATTAGGATGGTAAATGACGCCTTTTTTTTTTCACTTTCGTATATGCCAGCAAGAAGTAATAAAAGGATTTGTCTGAGAAATGAAATTGAAAACAGTAAGATAGAAACTAAGGTAGGAAGGAGACAGAACCGGTCAAAAGGTTCACAAAACTGATAATCTTTCAATGCAGGATGAAGAAATTGGTGACAGTCATTGTCCATCATCATCCAATATGATTAGCTTGGAATTATCTGATGGTAATCCATGTAGCCCTCATGTCCCAACAACCATTGATGATGATCAGTATGTGGAATACCAACTGGATGACTTGGCGGGTTTCCCAAGCAACGTGGAGGAGGAAGAGAGGGTCAGTCATACTTGTTTAATTTCTTATCTCTATCCAGAGTGTTATTCAGTTGTCTTATTGACTCACTGCCTTGTGAGTTGTTGACATTTTGATCAAATTTGTTTCAGATGTTCATGGAAGCAGTGCTTCTGTCATTGAAGGACTTCAAGATGCAACACCCTCAAGCAGAAGAGCAGCCAAATTCTGCGATGACTGATTCTTTTGAGCCTTCACAAAAAGATGAGTTAAATGATTGTTCTACAACTCATCATTGTAAACCTTCGATAGAAACCAGTTCTACTCCAGTAGTGCATTTGAAGCCAGTAAAGACAGAGATGAGTTCCACTTCACTAATAAATGGCCATAATCTAGCTCCCCAACATCCATCTCCTGATACAAGTATGTCATCAGCTGGTGATACTTTTGACACTCCTCCGTCCAGCATTGGATCTGCCAGCACAAGTACATCTGCTCGCACTGATACTTCAGCAAGCATCCAAAACTCAGCAGATGCTGATGTGTCAAGTAATACAAAAGCCACAGTGACAGTTGTGAGGAGCCCGGCAGGGCATATTATGGAAGGCTTGATGCGCAGGTGGGATTTCAACTTTTTCCGAAATAGATAAAAATCAAAATGACATCTAGCAAAAATTCCGGCAGATGATGTATTGTTTTGTAACTAAATAGCTTCAGGGATTGTAGTGATGTAAAATGATTGATTAAAAGAAAGAAATAGGTTCTGTGAATGTGTTCAAAACATGATTAGAGTGGTTTTTATTCCCTAAAAAAAAGTGTTTCACACATTCATTTTGAGGAAGGGATGTAATTATATTCTTTTTGTCAACCCTTAATGAGGGTAACAATCTTTCAGTGCCATTATGAGTTGATTTTGTTATTTGCTTACATATTCCTTGCAAGTCTTTTTGTAATTTGTCAATTCTTGAAAGAAATGAGCTAAGATGCAACTCTTCGTTTTTTGCGAACTCTGAAATACACCTCTCTTTGAGAATAATTCAACTTAGAAGAACAGATTTATTTATTCTCCATTTCCAGTTTAGAATAGTAAGCTTTTTTAAGAGTCTTTGTAAGTGGCTTGAGATGATAAACTTTCTACAGAAACAAGCTACTCTGTCCTTCCAGATCGTGTCGTGTCCTCGACTTAGTCCCACCCATTCGCCATAAGAGATGACACAATGGTGCTGACATGTGGAACTGAAGAGGTTTCTTCTAGGGATTAAAGAAGCAACCTCTCCAAAAGCAGAAACTCACCTGCATGACCATTGTTCTGACCAAACTATTGATTATTTTCAAATTATCACGTCTTCAGTCTCGGAACCAATTCCTGAACCGACGTGAATAACTTGTAAATGATCATCAAACTTTGTGGTTCTGTTGTTTTATGTCGTTTGGCTTTTATGATACATCCTTTTACAATGTAATGGATGTTTAGGCAAATTAATATACAAACGCATGCATTAAAGGAAGGGAGGCTGATCATAGAGAAACCATGTTATCCTTTCGGAGATCTAACCTGAACTTGAACTACTGTTGTCCTACACCATGACTTTTACATCTGTTTCTTGGGTTGGATTATAGGACTTCTTCTGGGCATGACCTGTAATTCAGTTTTCCCATCTTACAACTAACCTATATAACAAGAAGTATGCAGCATATTTCAAGTGAGAAGTTATGTTCATGATTCCAGTACGTAATGACAGTGGTTATACAACAGAAGGGATGACGAATGTTGCTAGGTGCAATTCAATAATATGTATATTTATTACTTTAAGAAAAAAGAATCTCATATAGCTTTTATGCATGCATATTTACAAAGGTATTGTGCTTTGCATTTGTTTCATATGGAATACTTATTTTGGGAAGTCAGTGACATGATGCATGATATCACCCTTCAGTCAGTAGCTTCAAAGCAGTTTCAGCCAGTGAGTGAATCGTTACGTTATGCCGGCTTAGTCCAACAGTACCAGAGAAAATATTGAAGTTTTCAATCTCTGCTGTGGTCTCTAAGACAGTTTCTAGCTCCTCCTCCAATCCCAGCTCTCTGAAAATATGTACATTTTTTGCCTCGTCTGTCATCATCCAAATTGCCAACTCTATGGCAAACCTCCTTATTCTTGGAACCTTAATTGGTGGGTGCTGGTATTTCTTCAGAATCTGGACTAAGGTATTAGCTAGTTCAACCTCCTTAATTCCAGCTCTTTGGAACACGATGCTGGATTCTTCAGGAGTCATGAATCTGAAAACATGTGCTGCTAGTCCAATCATCACTTCCTGTAATTTGTACTCTTCTGATATAATTGCCTTAAGCACCTGCAAGGGGGGAAAAGATTTTAATATTGAGACTCGTGTTCTCTTCTAACAGAATTTTGTAAAGGAAGATTCTATAGTGTGTCAGTTCTAGTTTGTTGGCAGAAAAAATTTAAGTTCTGTTAATTAAGAATATAAAATCACTTACCGTGGGTGCAGCAGCTATGACTGCTCTTAACTGGTGGTAGCAATCTCTTCCACTATAGGCGCACAAATTTCTTAAGATTCTAGCAGCATTTACACGAATCAACCGAACTTCTAATGCTTCAACTAGCTTGTCCACCACTTCCAATTTCAAAATGCGGTGACAATTGCTTTTGCTATCCAATGCAAGCATTGCTAGTGCTTCTCCTGCTGCAATTCTTACATGGTTCTGATTCTCTGGCATTCCCTCTTTGAAGAAAATGTTGAACAACTCCTTCAGAACTCCACCGGTGCCTCCAATCCTCTCCGTTGCATCTTCTTCCACAGCAACGCTTGTAAGAATTTCTATTCCTAACTTTTGCAGCATTGGGTGTTTCTCTCCATGTCGCAGAATGTCTCTGATATTACTGATTGTGAAAACCACCTCTGAAATCTCTCTCCTAAGATGTTCCCCTGTAGTACCTGTTGTACTTGCCAGCATCTTGACCAATTGCAGAGAACGTTTCACTGTTACAATCTGAGATGATGTAGCATGTTCATTCCTCAACAAACTCTCTTCAGCATGTGTAAAATCTATGATCTTTGGTAGCAGCCCTCTTGTATTACCAATCTTTCCGCAGTTATCATGGTCACGGGCAAGTTTCTTCAGAATAAGAAGTCCTAAATGATTAAATGTCCAGAATCCGTAATGTGCATGATCAGAAATGATCTTCTTTTCGCCAATTTCATCAGTTGCACCACTAGAGTTCCTATTGGTTTGGAGAAGAGATGATATTGATTCCATTGCACCAGGTATTCCAGCAACTCGAAGAGAATTCTGCTTTTTGCCTGCTAGTTTTGATAATATTTCTGAAGCTGATAGCCTTATCTCCTCCTCTCGTGGGTCTTTCCAGTTCAGCATTTCGACTAATCTCTCAATCACCGTTATATTTATCCCAATCTTCTGTAGGGTGTCTTCAGAAAACCGCTCATTCATTGCAAATCGGCAAAGAATTCTAGCTCCAATGAGCTGCTCGTCAGGAGAATTTGAATCCAAGAGATCCATAGCAAAAGTAACCATATCCATTTTCAACCCATCGAAGATGCTACCATTGACGCATTTTGAATATGCATCATAGAAGAACCTTCGAATTGAAACCATACCTGAAGGCCCAAGATCACACCCTTTGTTCACCTCTTCCAGTAGTTTACAGTATATGACCTTCCACTCCCAATAAGCTTTCTCCATTAGAAACAACAGAGCTTCTGCTAAGGCCAAGGAATAGAAAATATTCAGAGCAGCTTGACGGTTCCTCTTGTCAGTATCCCCTTTAGCTACCTCCCCATAGTTATGCTTGATCAGCTTCATTAGTGAAAGAACCACACAGGTTGTTGCAGATGCAAGCTGGAGCCAATGGAGAAGCTTACTGATGTTTCTTGTAAGGAACACCCATTGAGCATATGGTAGAAGTGGAACTTCTGAACTTATCCATATTCGAGTTGGCTTTCTCTGACACTTTCTTGCTCCATCAGCACTTCCTGCTATCCCTCTAGTCCTTGCCTTTCCAAGAGAAAATGGTCGGAATATTGATTTGATAGCTTTAATGAGACGACGCGAGCTAGACCTTATTGCTCGAAAACTACTAATGCCAGCATCTGCAATTGACCAGGTGGCTTGGTGCTGCCATTCTAGCTCATGGCTTCTGCTAAAGATACGAGTACTCTCAATCAACAAAATGATGGTGATGAACCAGAAGTCAGATTTATCCAAAGTGATGGCAAAACCACCAAGAAGAACAACTGTTGCCCAGATGAACCCAAGAGTTCCAAGGCCAGTAGCTGCCTTCTCAAGAATTGCAAGGCGTAGAGCAAAAAGGGTCAATTTCTTTTCTGGTGCACGAGTAGCTGGTACCGTTGGAGAAACCGAACTTGCATTGCTGCTTTCTCTCTTTCCATTGCTGCTTTGTGGTTCAAAAATGGTGGTACCTGAACCAGCAGCTTCACTAAGACTGCGAAGCTCGACAACGTGCAAATGAACGCTCCCGTCATCTTCTGTAGAAGCCCCGCGATCCATGTTGCAGAATCAAAACAGGTTTGCAAACTCAATACTCTTTGTTGCTTTCAGAGATTGATGTTAAAAATTGGCTTGGGTGATGTGCTTGAAGTGGAGGAATGTTGGTTAGTTATAAGCAGAAAAGGAGAATGAACTTGCGGTGCACGTTTATTAAGTGAATAAAAGAGAAAAATGTGACGTTAAGTTATTTCCCTTACTCTCAATTTTCCCAGCAAGTTTTGTTGTATTTTCTTATTATATCCAGCTTTTTGGCTTGGTAGGCAAGGACTTTTCCTCTGTTCTCTCATAAAGTTATTTGTTTGCTGCTAATAAGTTCCTTGATGAAACTACCAAATTCTGAAAACCTCTTTTTCTTTGACCTAAATCCAAAAGTGATTTTGTTTTTCGATTTTTATCAACCCCTTTTTTGCTTCTCTTCATTTATTACCAGAACAAAGTCAAACCCATTGCAGAAGCAATCACATTGACTTCATAATCTTTGAAAAATTACCGAGCAGTTTTTATCAGAGGCATTGACTTAACCTTAATAATAACTAGCTCTCAAATAATTTTTTAATGAGAACAAGTTGGAATCATCTCGCCAACTAAGAGTTCACTCATATCAGAATGATGATTTTTTTTTTAATTATTCGGAAGGTGAAGACATTAATGAAAGATTTGCCAACTTCAAATCATAAGCATCAATGAAGATATTTATTCCGTGTAGTGTTTGTTTGAATTCTTCACCATCACCACCTTATTATTATTATTATTATTATCAAAAGATTCAAAACAATAATATGTGCATAAGAATTATTCATACCACGCTGCCACTAGCAATAATTGGACAATTTCGTTACTCAATCATTCTTTTTTTTAAAAAAAAAAAATTGTTTTGTAAACCACTTGAATGATCAAACTCTTTTGAAATGCTTAATTTTTGGCAAATTGAATAAGTTGTAGCTTGCGAAAATGGGTAAACAGTAAAGAGTCATCTTGAGTCAAGTTAAAGGCTCTGCAATGGGAACCATATCTATTGCTTTAAATACACGAATCTCATTTTTTTTAAAATTTATTTGTTCTGAGCCAATCTTTGTGAAATTAGAGACACATGATGTAATTTGAAGCTTCATGATTGTCCTTTCTTCTTCATAGCTTTTAAGCAGCCATGGCTTCTAGTAAATTAATTTGCTGTTGCTTGTTGTCTTCAACTTTAATAATAAGCATTTTTCAAATAGCTCCAGCTTGGGATCGATATACATATTTATCATGGCTTCTAAAGAAAATAATTGCTTAAAGCCTCGATAAGCTAAGACGAACAAGTAATGATATGATGTGGATCCAACCTCATCGATCGGACTTCAATTTGAGCAAATTGGAGAACATGTTCAAAGAGAAGACACGTAGCAGTTTTTAGAATTTCTTAATCATTTTTAATATTTTCTTTAGTTCATTCCGAAAGTTTACATCAACTGGAATTGTCTTCAACATCTGCTGTTTTGCATTGCATCTGAATTTTATCAAATGGATTATTCAATTTGAAACTTGTAAACCCAAATTAGATATATGAAAAACATATGTCAAATAGAATAAAACTTATTTTTTCATTAATCTCAAAAAATTTATTATCCAGACGTATTTAATAAAACTTTAGTAACTCAACTCAAATTACAAATAATAACTAAAATATTTATTATATTAATAATGTTTTTTCTTTATTCATATAAATGATGTAGGACGTAAACTAGGATAGATTATTTTAAAAAAATTTATTTGAGTATTATGATATTATTATTTTAGTAGGCCATTATTCCTATTTGAGTCATAATTTTAAGAAAACTCTAATTATTTGGTTATTAGAACCTATTATTATTCCTTATTGATTAAGATTTATTATTTATTTAGAATTAAGTAATTTATTAATATAAATAAACTTGTTATTTGTAATTTTTAATTAAGCGTCTTATCAATAATATTTTAATTATATTTTTTTTTTGTGATTACATTTTTTCATGAATTCAACACTTCTCTCTTTATGAGAGTTATCTATTTTTGTAAATTCAAGATGTACGTTAAAACAACATCTAGTCTCGCTTCCACGCTGCATCAAGTGATATTAGAGTTCACCTTTGTGCCAAATACAGTAACCTTCCTAGGCCACTAATAATCCTCACCCATCTAAAATACCAAATCTAACTGCCAAATTTTTATCTTTTAAAAAAAACACCTTTATCTTTTCTTTTTTCTTTTTTTTTCATCTAAAAAAACCTCTATTTTCTTTTCGTTTTTTTTCCGTTTCAACGCAAAAAAAAAAAGACTCACAAAAAAATTCTTTTATTTATTTTTCTTCATTCCATTTTCTATCCTAACAAAAACAAAATCCCAAAAACAAAAACAAAAATTTAAAAACAAAAAAAAAAGACCAATTACCACAAAACCCTAACCACTACCAACCGTCACCGCCCCACCATCGTTTGTTGCCAATAACCTTCCAGTCAAATCAGAATAAACTGACCAACCAAGCTCCAGAATTGCAAACCTTTAACGACACTGAAAACCACTCAATCCAGATAAAACCACCAGGCCTCATGAGCTATACTACCTCAATCCCGTTGTTCCAACATCTCTTATTATTGAATAAACACACCAAAACACTCTTCATATACCACCCATCAAAACTCGACCATTCTTCCCACCTTTCAAGCCGTCGGTCATCAGAATCAAACAACTTTGTTTGGCTGACACTTGTCTCATAATTTTTTGATCAACCACTGACTTCTAGCCACTTCCAACGGCACCATCTTACTTACCAAACTCTGCCTTTTAAATTCGGCCAAGTCCCATCTCTTTTCGATCGCCGATCACCGATCACCGAAAACACCATAACCTTTGGCAAATTATACTTTTGCCCCTCAACTTATGTTAAATTCCTATTTACCTATTCTATTCTTTTAGTTTTTTATTCTTATCCTATTCATGAAAAAAAAAAGAGTATGTTTAAAGTAAGTGAAATTTTTTTTAAAAAAAAGAGTGAGCAAGAGAAAATTAAAAAAAAAAGTGAGAGAAAAAATAAAGAAAGAAAGATTGAATGGCACACCAATAATGGTTTAAGAGTGCCCTATTCTTTGATGGATATGCTTCTAAGTGTTTAATTAGATATTTACCATAGAAGATTTACTTGAAAATATTCCTCTAAAGAAATATGTTATGTATCTCTCCAATTAAGACGTCGTACTAATCTTTAGTGGGAAGCATTATTCATGATAGAAGAAAAAGATAAGGTTTGAGATTGGTATGACATGAAGACTTTATTAAAAGTACAATTTTCCTCATAATTATGTTAAGATGTTGATTTATCAAATCAAGATTTGTCAATAAAGTATGAGATCTGTTCAAGAATACATTGTCGAATTTTAAAATCTTTACGCTTGTATTAATTTCTCTAAATTAGATGAATGGTTAGTCAAAAGATTTTTAAGAGGATTACATGTAGATATAAAAGAACAAGTACTTTTGCAGCATATCCATAATATATATGAGGTAATTAATGTAGCTTCATGAGTTGAATTGCAAGTAAAAAGAAAGAGATTTCATATTTGAGTTATAAAAAAAATTGTTCCACCAAGTATAGAGCTTAAGAGTCTTAAATCAACTTTAGGTCATGATCCTACTATGAAAATTTCATTTGTAGAATTTAACATAGAAGAGTAACTTATTCCTATTGATGAAGTTCACGTATCAATTCTAGCAGAAAATAATGTTCTTATGAATATTGAGGTGACTGAATACATGCATGAGATTCCAAATGTTATTCCTGAAGAGATTGAAGAAAGAGCTAACAATGCAATGATTCTTTAAAACACATTTTTTATGCTTTTTCTTTTAAAAAATATATATCTTTCACTAATCTTGAAAAATGTCAAATTTGATATCATAAAGAGCTTCTCAAATTCCTTCTAGTAAAAACTAATGTGACTGTAATCCATCTATAAAAGAAAAACAATGTGCTCAAATAAAATTTTAGCATAAAAAGAAATAATTCTAAAGAAAAGTTGGAAAGATTTATTTAAAGTTCATGAGCCAAAAAGTTTACATATTTCATCAAGCACATTACAATCAAAGAAAAATAACATACCTCAAATTTATCAATTCGTATATTAGGGAAAGATTGTTCTTAAAAGAAATTGAGTTTTTTTCACAGTGAGAAATATAATGAATGGTATATTTCATTGTATAAAATAATGTACAAAAATAGCCTTTATATAGGCTTAAGATAAATACAAAGTAAGAAAGTTAAAATAATAAAAGACAAGGAATATTTATATTAATAACAATATAAATAGTAAGAATATTAGTAGAATATTAGATTGATTCCTTAATAATTGTTTAATACCCCCTCAAACTCAAGATGGCGGAGTAGAAGTAAACTTGAGTTTAGAGACCAAAGCATGAAAACAGTCAATAAGCAGAGGTTTAGTGAAGATACCGACAAGTTAATCCTCAAAAGAGATAGAGTTGAGCGTAACAATGCCCCGAGGAATATGTTGCCAAACAAAATGGCAATCTATTTCAATATACTTAGTCCGCTCATTAAAAAAATCATTGTGTGTAATTTAAATAGCATTATGATTATTACAATAAAGAGGTGTATCGCCAAAACGAGTAATACCCATATCTCCAATAAGTCATCGAAGTCAAACAATCTATTGAGTAGTATCAACAATCTAATATTAAATAATTATTAAGGAATCAAACTAATATTCTCATAATATTCCCCTAATATTCTTACCATATATATTGTTATTAATGTAAATATTTCTTGTCTTTTATTATTCTAAGTTTCTTACTTTGTATCTATCTTAAACCTATATAAAAGTTATTTCTGTACATTATTTTATATAGTGAAATATATTGTTCATTATATTTCTCACATGATATCAAATCTTAAGTTAAGGTTCTTTCACTGTCTTTTTGTTTAGTTATAATATTGCTAGAATTTTTTCAAAAACTTGTCAAAAGTTTACCAAAGTTTACCAACATTTGTTGTGATCTACACTGCCCAACCTAAGAGGTTCAAACATCGATGGCTGACCGAACGCCATAAGAATTGCGTTCATTGGAGTTTGGCATAGCCTACACGCACTACCTGAAGTCTCTGCCGCCATCTGTTACCACCTCAAATCCAGGCAATTCTATAGCATTGTAATTGACATTACCTAGTTTAAAAGAATCAGCAACCTCAGACCATTCGAACACCGCTAGCAACACGTTGATCAGAGTTCGGTATAACCTTCACACGCCGCCTGAAGCTTCTGTCGTTGTTTTGTTGCCACCTCATATTTCGGTAGCTCTTTGACGTGTCTAGCATCACCACCAACACCTTTCAACCCCTTGTCGATGAATCTACCAATCTGCATTGTCCCATTTTTCAATTGGCCATCCTATTTACAATAAGGGTCTTGTTGTAAACTATTTAAAATTTTGAGGTTAGATTGTATTTTTCAATAATTTTAGAGCAATTTTATAATTTTTAGAACTTTGGGGTTCATTATATAATTATTAAATTCCTTAGGGGCTATGTATAATTTTTAAATTTTTAGGTTAAATTGTAATTTTGTAATTTTAAAAGTATTGAAGGCTAAAATTACATATTTTTTATATTCATAGATAAGTCTGATATTTCTCCATGTTTTATCTCTGTCGGCTCTGCTCTACCTAAGACATGCCCCAATAGAAGAAAACTATCTCAATGTGCTACTTTTATAAGACTTGATGTTACTGCTGTCTAGGATAGTGTGAGTCTCTCTTTCAACCTAGTTAGTAATCTCCAGCCTTTACTTCATCAAACCTCTTGAACTCTGGTAAACCCTTAATTTTTAAATCCTCTAGCATTTCAAGTAATACCTCTTGGTATTTTGACTCAACATGTTGCAATCACATAACTTCTGATCCTACGGCTTTCTCATCTAAATCTTTTGCTTCTTATTTACTTTCTATTCAAATTGCAAATGGTTCTCTTATGAAAGTTAGCCACGTTGGTCAAGTGTCTAGCTCTAATCCCTCTATATCTCACACTTTTTTTATTCCCAACCTCACATAAAAAATTTTATCTTTCGGTCGACTATACGAACTTAGTCTTAATATGTTGTTTATTGGTTCTGATTATTGTGTTCAAAATCCAAAGACATGTCAAACTCTTGGGACAGGCTGTAAGGTTTGACGTCTGTATAAGCTCATCTATTTAGATTTGTCCTTTCTATGCCCTTCGTCTGTAGCATCTACCTCTCCAATACCTTCATTTGTAGCATTTATCTATTTAGTATCTTCGTTACATCTTTGGCACTCTCATTTGGATCATATGTTAGTCAATTGCATCCGATCTATGGTATCTAGTGATTATTTATGTGTTATTTTTTATAATAAAGATTATTGACTTACATGTCCTTTAACAAAACAGCTAGTTTTACATTTTAATAATAATACTAGTGTCTCTCATGCTTTGTTTGATCTTGTATATTTTGATATATAGGTCCTTCTCCCAATACTACTATAGTAGGATTTAAATATTTTATTATCTTCGTTGATGACTTTCTCAATATGCTTAATTGTTTCTTATAAAACAATTATCATAATTTATTAAAATTTATTGTAATTTTGTTTAGATGGTTAAAATTTTCATATCCTACTAAGATTTTTTGTATTGATAATGTCATAGAATATAGAGATTGACTTTGTAAATTTTTTATAGGAAATTTAGAATAATAAAAAGTAAGGAATGTTTACATTAATAACAATATATATATATATATATATGGTAAGAATATTAAGGTAATATTATGAGAATATAAAGAAAATATTAGATTAATTCCTTAATACTCTATCATCACATCTTTTTATTTACTTTATGAAATAAGAGATGAACTTTTCTACTTCCTATATTATCAACCTACAGCATTTTAGAAAAGCAAAAATACAAAAAAATAAAAAAAATAGAAATTTTATCTAGAATATGAGTAATCCATTGTACCTTTATTAGGAGACATGAGAAACCACTAGATGTTGTGGATTGCATTTAGTAGCTAAATAAATAATGTTCTTTCTTTATGCTTTTGGCATGTTAAAAAGAAATATTTTTTTTGAAATTTCACAAACTATTAAAAATGTTCGTATATACTTTGAATTAAATTTGGGTAGTCATTAAAAATCAACTTAACAGATAAGTTTTTTAATTTAGTGGCAGTACATAATATTTATGTATACTCACGATTAGAATCACTACGTAACCATTTTGACTATAAAAAAGTTGTTTATATATAGGGTTGGATTTGGTCTTAGTCTCAAGACTATTAAAAGTAAGAAACAAATTGTCAGTTGATAGAAGTAATAAAAACATTTACTATTATCATGCTAAAAATTACATGGTATTACATATAAAGATAATCTATTTATTGCCTATTGCATTACATATAAACACCATCTATTTACTACCTGCTAGACTATTTTTTCTTCAATAAAAAAATGTATTGTATGATACATGCTGCCTCTAGGCTTAGTGTTAACTGCTTTAATGAGTACAATTTTTGTATTAAATTCAATTAAAATTTAATAATGATTAAAATAGCTATACTTTTAGTTATAAAAAAATAATAATCAACAAAAAAATAATAATCTATAATATGATTGTCTATTTGAAAATTCATTATAATTAGTACGCCATGAAACAGTCATGTAACTTTTAAAATGACTTTATGCTTTCCTAATAAAAAGTTTGAAGGAATTATCATCAATTGAGCACTAAAATCATGGAGCAATAATGATGCAAATTCTTCAAAAGTAAATTACATTTTTAATTTCAATGCAAGCTTAAATTACAATAGCATGGTCGACCATTACTAAACGTCCTCTATGTTGATCATACAAAAACAATGACATCTCATTTTGCTCTAAAATTATTAGAGTGGCGTTGCTATTGATGATTAAAGAAGTTTAATTGTTGATGTTGATGATTGAAGAAGCTTATACAAAGCAAAATAATGAGCTTAGTTTTAGCAATCGATATTTCTTTAAGCTGATTAAGTAATGAGTTGTGTTGTTAATTAAAGTTTATACTTTAGTGTTGACGTGGCAAGTCATTGATGATGTGGAGAGAGTTTGTTATAGACTTGTTACCAATTTGTTATTTTCTGCCAATATTCATTCAGTTTAAGGTTGTATTTCTGCAACTATATAAGCAGCCAATAAATTGCTTGCTTTATGAAGCATGTGCTAAGTATAACTGCCATGGATGTCCAAAATTTAGAATTCTTCTCTAGTATTATCTCAGTAACTTCTTCATTTATAGTAATATCGGCATAAATAAAAAGTATTATTTCCATGCTTGTCTTGAACTTTCGATTGACTTAGTGTTACTTGTAGAATTGCAGTATTTTTTTTTTAATTATAACATAAAGTATGGTTTCCTAATTCTCTATAATAATAAACTCAATAAAAAAAAATTGAAATTCTACCTCAAAGATTAATAATCTATTGTATACCTCTATTACAAGACATGAGAAACCACTAATTGTGGTGGATTGCACTTAGTAGCTAAATAAAGAACTTTCGTACTTTACGCTTTTGATATGAAATGATTTTTTTAAAATTTTATAGCCTGTTAAAAATATTCATCTCGTGTTTGAAACAAATTTGTGTATACATTAAAGATCAAAATTAAAAGTTAAGTGTGCTTATTTAGTATTGATCAATAATATTTATGTATACCCCCAACTCGAACCACTTTACAACAATTTTGACTATAAAAGTCGTATATATTTAAGGTTGGATTTGCCCTTAGCCTCAAGGTTATATAAGAAACACTTTGTCACTTGATAAAAGTAACATAAACATTTGTTATTATTAGCCTCAAGATTATACTAACCATACTAGTTTAAGTTACAATAACTAGGTCAACTATTCCTAAACTTCCTCTACAATGATCATACAAAAATGATGACTACTTTATAAAGTGAGTGTTGAGTATAATTGACTCCAATGATTTGGGATTCTTCTGTCGTATTATCTCAATAGCTTCCCCATTTTCAGTAATAACAACATAAATAAATAAAACATTATTTCAACTTGTCTTGAACTTTCGAATGACTTAGTGGCAAATTCTTTACTACTTATCATAAAATGCAAATTTTTTTTTTTGAAACTGTAACACAAAGGATGGTTTTCCAATCCTCTATAATGAGTACACATTGTTCAAAATACCTTTTTAATGTAGTTTGGGTATAATGAATACACATTGTTCAAAATACCTTTTTAATGTAGTTTGGGTAGTATTCCGATCTCTTAATATAGCAGCTTTTTTAATTGAACACTTTTTATGTAAGGTAGTTTTAGGGTTGTTGTAAAACATATAACGAACACATCAACATTTAATTAAATTTCATATTATAGTAAAATAAAATGTAAACAAAAGTAACATGGTCACTTAGTTGCTGGTTTTCAATACCGCCTTGTTCCTTAGGTACATTTGTCTTTCTTTCTATTTTATCTTCTTGTTTTTCATTGATGGAAGAACCTGAAAATTAATACACTTAAAAAGTAAAAAATAAATAGTGAAAGCTAATTTACAGTTTCTTGCAATACTTCTACAAATATTGCAAGACCTATATAAGATAAACAGATCATCAAGAGATTTTGTTAAGAACTAAACTTATAACTACTATAAAAAAAAAAAAATTTGATTGGGTGCGTAGAGTATTCAAAATTTGAAAAGCAACAAAAAAATTAATAAAAGCTAGTTTACAATTTTTTACAACTAATCTTATCCTACTACAAAAATTAAAGAGCAAAACATTTGTGTGTATACGAACACTTATAGTTTAAATCTCAGCCATCAAAATCAATATTTTGGTAATTCATAAGCTGTATTTTTGTGCTTTGAAAAACATACTAACATGAAAGTAATGACTTTTAAGAATACTTAATTAAAGTTGTTTGAGCACAAACAAGAATAAACGAGATAGTGGTCCAATGCTATTTAAGTGTAAATAACATTGGAAACAACAAGATTTCACTTGTTAACTACCAAGGAAGGGAATTGAAAGCTTTTATTTTTTTTCTTTCTTTTCATTCATTCCAAACAAATAGTCACCAAATTTATTTTATCATATATAGTAAAAATTACCTATAGTTATATTTTTTAAACCTTGATGATAGAATTTGATCTTGAAGAAAATGTGTTTAAATGTTATATAATTTAGTTGTGTTTTTTTATCCCTCCATGCTTTAAAACATATGTGAAGGTGGGTTAATCAAATAAATTAGTGTGTTTATATTATTTATTAAATCGATTAATATCTCTCTCTTTCACTGGTTAAAAATTCAATAATAATGTAAGGAAGGCTCTTAAAATGGACTAAAGATGTGCACAATGCAAAAAATATCATTGTGTGCCTTTAATACTCAAACCTATTCAATCGAATTAATGGTAATATTGATAAACAAGAAAGACACTACAAACAAATGCCAAAAATATTATTATGTGCCTTTAATACTCAAACCTATTCAATCGAATTAATGGTAATATTGATATACAAGAATGACACTACAAACAATGGCCATTTATGTCGGGCTTTGTGACGGCTAATTTAGCCATAGTAAATGTGGCCAAATAAATAATGTTCACTAAACCCTAAGTTTTGCCACTTCTTTGATATTTATCTCTGTATACACGCACACCTGACCTCTCTTTTTTAGCCACTTTAATCTCTGTCCTCATATTTTTACGTCTCAAAAAAGTTTTCTCTTCATCTCACCGACGCTCTGCTCAAAGCCTTAAAGCCATTTCTGCTATTTTATCCTATCTCATTATTCCTTTAACTCTCGCCACCTCTACGGGATCCCTTGTCATTCAATCTCAAACCTTACGTGCACTTCATGACTCCTCCACTCTCGATTCTTGGTAACACCAAGAGATTTTGTTTTTGGTGTTTTTATTCAAATTAATTTATTTTATTTTATTATAATTTTGATAATCATTTGTTTTTTTTTAAGCATTGATTGTAAAGGAAGTACAGATTATCTGATCAAAGGTTCTCACAAGGAAGTTCTACAAGAGCTTGTTAACGAACTTAAGTCCATTTGTCAAAGTAATTTTTTCTTTTAAATATCTAATCTAATTTTAAATCTTCTGATTGAAAATTTTATTAAAATTTAATGCTATGTTTCTCTTAAATTTTGCATTAATTCAATAGTTCTGATTATATTACTTGATCAATTTACGATTTCATTTTAACTTTTTCTCTAGTGTTACTAGTTGGATGTTATTTTTGTTATAAATATTAGATGTTCTTAGAGCTTTGTTAATCCATGAATCTCAAGATGAATGGGTATCATTAGAGAATTAGGGTTTCTAAATAGATTTAAAATTTTTAGAGAGAGTGATTTCTGTCAAATGAATTGAATTTTTTTTTATTAGGATCCTTAGGCCCTCTTTTTATAGTTAGAGAGGGAGTCCATAGGCTTGGTGTATTTATAAATATACCCTTAATGGGTATTTTAATAATTGAATAACTAAATTACCTTTTGGTAATTTTATGTCTCCTACAAATATCACAATAATATCTCGTTATACACAAATTCAAATTCATCTAAGTACTTAAAAGTTATTTATTATTATTATTATTAATCAATTGGTGTAGGATAATATGACAATGGATTACAAAGAGATTGCTGATAAGAGTTAGAAGTTGGAAACTTTTAAAAGGTAAAACTTTACTTTGATACTGTGTATGGGGATGTCTTTCTAATTTTCTTGGGTCTTCAATTTAAGTTAATAGTTTCGTTCTTGATGTTTCAGGGACATGGTTAGCCTTTAAAAAGTTAAAATTAAAGCCTACTTATAAAAGATAATGGTAGTTTTTTTTATTGTAACTTTATTCTCTTGTTCTACTAGAGTTGGATTAAGTCAGTTGGTTGGACAGTCATATGATCATGCAAACACAAAACCAACAACTGTTGTAGCAAATTATTAAGAGAGATGACTATAACATTATGTTAATTATTTTGATCAACTGCTTTTTTTTATCCAAAAGTTCATAAATTCATATTCTCATGAATTCAATGTTTCTTTTTAGCTTGTTTTAGAGGGTGTGGGAGCTAATTGATATTTTTACTTTCCAAGATGAATTTGGCTGGCATGGAAATTGATACTATAGGCTACTAAAAAGTTTTATATATTTACTAATTAATGAGGTTTTGAGGGTACATTTTGTACTTTAATCTGCACGTAAAAATTAAGTCTTGTTGCTTGCTTCTTCCTTTTGTGTTGCATCCTGAGAATCGAATTGGTATTAGAATATGAAGTAAATAAATACTATTAGTTTACTTTGAACATGAACTAAAATTGCCAACTGTTTTAGTTGTAAATTATGAACTTTGACAATTTCAATTGAAATGTTAGAAAATGTAATTTTTTGGTTGTGTATTTGTCTCTTTTTACATGATAAATGTCATTATTGTTTATGGGCTAATTATTGTGTTTCTATCATACTTTCATAAGAGGTTCGTGTTACATTCTTGTTGCTTCTGTCTCCCACATTTTCTCTCTTTCTAGTGTTTCCATTCCGTTCTTGATTTTTTTTTTCTCACCCCTTCCTTTGTTTTATGCTTTTGAACTATCATATTTAATAGTTAAAAAAAATGGAAGAAATGTCTATTTAGTGAATGAAAATATTCTTTACATGCTAAATGGACTTGTAAAGCATGCAGAATCTCCCTAGTTTCTTGGTCATAAATCAAATTAGGTGAAATGATAATATATGAATTTCTATTGTCCTTGTTGATGTACTTATGAAGCTTTCTCATAACATATTTACGTGGTATTTTCCAACTTGTTAGCAAACTTAATCATGATTGCATTAAAAATAACATTATCTTTTTTTATACTTAATTGTTTTTCTTTGAACTATATCAACATTACCTTTCTTCATATTTGTTTCTTTCAAAATAAATTTTCTCTATGTTCGCTTAATTGTCTGTAACTTTTAAAAAATATTGGTTAGTTTCCTTTAAAAGTATTGCACTCTCCAACTGTAGCATATGTATTAAAGCTTATTATGTTCATTTATAAGTGAAATTTGCTGCATACTCATACAAATACTTTGAAGATGGATTTTGTGTTGGTTCAACAAAACTCTTATTCTTTCAATTTTACTATATTTGACTATTACTAATACTAGCATATATAGTTCTTATTCTTCTCTAGATTTTACTATTTATCTTTTTTATTTTGTAATGTTTCATGATCATACAAATAAACTCTGCATAGTGTGTATAATTATAGGTTAAGGTCTATCCATATCATATTAATGAACCTGAGTTTGTAGAAGCACTAATTGACTCATTTTTTAATATTAATTTGTAGAATCTTATGGATACCCGTCCAATCAATCAAGACCCTCATGGAGATTTTAATTGTAATTATATTATATTGTAATTTTGAAGACATTTTTGCACATTTTTGTTAATTTATTACATTATAATTTTGAGAATTATTAATAATTTTATTTTTACACATAAATAATTTTAATTATTTAAATATTTTTTGTAATTTTTTTCATATCTTAACCCTTTTACGACGATTAAAAAGCGACATTCTAGGAAAAGATCTATTTGCGATAGTTTTTTAGTCGTCATAAATTTTTATGACGACCACATTTGTGACGACCTTTTGTCGTCATAAATACTTTTTGCAACAGTTAAATAGTCTCGCAAAAAGCCCTATTTATTATAGTGTGACTTATGTATACCTTAATTTAGATTCTATCATAAACGTTATTGAGAAGAAGCCATGACCCTAGATTAATTTAGTCATTCATTTCCTATAACTAATTATGATTTAATAATAACTTGAACACTCAATTTCAAATGTTTTAATAATGACTTGCATTTAAGAATTGCTTTATCAAAAATGATACTTGCTATTTTAATATGTCAAATAATCATAATGAATTTTTTCAACTTTCAGTAGCATTTAAAGAAATGTAATCAAGCCACAAAGGTTTCAATTTTATTTACATCTAACTACATATTCGAACAACAAACAAAGCAATTAATCAAAATTACACTTAATCCATATAGCACTTAATAAAGTTTTGAAGGTAACTCATTTACTTAGCCATCCCCGATAGAAACCGCCATTTTTCAATTTAGTAACATGTAAGTCATTCAAGTTAAGATAAATTTAACATAAATGCAAGATATATTTTTATGTATTGATTGAAAAAAATATATGATAAAGTAAAACATAACTAAAAATTATATTTCTAAAAAAATAAAAGATATAATTTGATGTATTGAGTATAAATATATATATAATAAGAGTAAAAAACTTACCAAAAAATAAAAGATAAAATTTGATGTTATATTTTACTAATAAAAGGAAATAAAAATCTTGCTCTTAGGAGTATGTGGATTCCTCAAAAGTTATTTATATAGGAGTTCACATGAGAGCAAAAGTCATTTATAAAAATTTTACTAAGTTAGAATGTGAAATTAATAGTATGATCACTAACTTTTTTTATTTCAATAGATAAAAAAATATTAATTCTATTTGTATATTGTATACGAAGTATACTAAAATATTTATCATGTCATAATATATCATAAAAAAATACTTATTTCAGTTTTTACTAAGGAACATATGTTCTTGTTGACAAGTGCTAAAAATGAGAACACTCACTATTATACCATAAAATACAATCACACAAGAACTGATAATTTCTTATGTCTAATAATAATTGTAGGATAAATTACTCATGTTAGAGGTAAAATTCTTAATTTTTTTATTATTTATTTATGCTCTAAATTATTTTTCTATTTATTTGTGCTTCTAAGTTTTCTACAATGTTATATGTCGTCAATAAAATGAAGTAAAAAAAAAAATTGTTTCTAGTATACTAAGTATGATCAATTCATAAAACACAATGTATATCGCATAAATAGCCACCAAGATGCTATGCTACTGTGAAAAGAAAATTGAAATTTTAATTGCAATAATAAGAAATACATTATAGCATATTGAGATGTAATGATAGCCTATGATATAAAAATTGATATGCATGAGCATGTTATTTCTATTTTATGCGCCATCAGTAGAAGTGCAATATGTTTCTAAAATTATTATTGCTTCTCAGGTAAATGTTATATGTTTTTCTAAAATTAAAATTTGAAAGATAGTTTCCTGATCCTCTATGATGCTAGTTCATTGAGAGTATTAGCTTATAAAATGCTAGTGTAATTAAGATCAGAATAATATTATTCTCACAACATTAGGAATTTTTGAAAAAAAAAATGTGCCATCATTGTAAAGGATAAAAAAAACTGTTATATTACAGCTTCAAGAAAACATAATACATTCGTAGAAGAAGCAATAAATAAATCATTTGCAATAAAGATGGTTGAAAATTCAAAATGATCATGTAACTGATGCTTTTATTGGATCATGCACGTTGCTGAGAAAATGTTGTTAAAGAACATAATCTTATTGAATATTCGAAGCAATTACAAATAACGCATCTCATAAAGCAGTCAGTTTAGTTTTTAAAAAAAAGGAGATGTCATCATTTTTATATGATAGAAAGTTTGAGAGTGGATGACTGAGTTAATTTAATTATGTTAGTATTGAAATAAAAAAAATTATGTTTAGTATTTCTTTTTTAAATTTTTTGTTTGTTTTTTTTATTAATATTACTCAACAATCTTCGTGCTTAGTTTGTGGTTGATGATAGCACATTCAATGTCATCAAACTATTAGCAGAAAAGTTTGAAGCACTTTTGAAAGCTACATGACTATTTGGAGGACTTCTTAATTGCAGTTAGTTTTTTATTAACTAATAACAATGAATATTATTTGTCAGTTGATTATTTATTTTGTATGATATTGAAAGTCATAATTATTTTAGTCATGATTAAGATTAAGCTAAATTTAATATAAAGATTAGACTCATCAAATCACCCTTGTCATTTAAGCCCTAATGGTTGTATATATAGTAGTCTTTGATCATAGACTAATTTTTTATTTAATAATGAAGAAAAAAAAGTCTAATAGGCAATAAATGGATGATCTTTGTATATACTGCTATAAAAACAATATTAGTTATTTTTGTTGCTTCCACTATTGTCATTTTCAACTGACAATTTTTCTTTTTACTCTTATAACCTTAAAAAGGAGATCGAAGCCAAATCCAACCCTAAAAAATGGTTAATTCTCTATAGGCAACATTAGTAGAAAATAGTTTGAATAGTGAGACATTTTAACAACATCATATTAAAAAAAAAAAAAATTTGTCGCCAAATTTAAAAACTTGGTAATCTTAAATTTCATCTTCAATAACTACCTAATTTTTTTTTAAAAAAAAAAGCTAATTCGACTTGTAAGTAAATTTATTTTAAAAAAGAAAAGAAAGAATATATAATCAATAGAGGGGACATAATGAACTTTATTCTTTAAGATGCTCATCAAGAAGAGCAAAAAGAAGAAAGAAAGAAACTTAAAAACCAATGAGACCTAAACAAATAAACCAAGCTTAATGGAACCTATAATTAAGAAGCCCATCAACTTCCTTACGAAGCATAGACAAGATCTCTACAGGAGCTCTTAACCACTAAGTAAATTCATCTTTAGACCAATGTTAGCCAAACTATTAGCAACTTCATTGTTTTTTTTTTAAAAAAAGTATGAACAAAGCAAAATTGAATACTCAAGATGAACTCTCTAAAGTTAAGCCATCAAGTCTGAAATTTTCAAGAGGGACATAACTTAAAATTTGAGAGCAAATGAATCATCAAAAGAAAGTCACACTCCAAAACTAGCTTATACTAGCCATAAGCATAAGCCATTTCAATAACCAAGATAGCACCTATCAACTATGCATAATAAACAGTCTCTACCTCTAAAGGAGAGGAAAAATCGCCTAGTAATAAGTACATAGACTTAATTCAATGTTCTGGAAAAGAGAATGTGAGCATTTTCACAAGGCTTTGCAACATCGGAAAATAAATTATTTGACTTTGATCCATGTCAAAAGACGTAAAGAAGGCACATGTAATATTGATGTTAAGATGTGCTGGAAATGAGAACATTCTCTATTTTGTTGTCAAATACAATTCATTAAGAGTTAGCTAACAACTCCTTATATATATTAACTTGAATATTTTCGTATGACGATACAAAACAGCAATGTGAAATATAACTCGATCCAAGTCATCTAATACATGAACTAAATGAGGATAAGAGTGAAGAAGCTCATCCAAGAATACAAAGTTACCAAATTTAGCCGCATCAGTGTAATAGTTTTGAAGGGCGTCCAAGCAATTCAGCTGTTGGATTATAAGCAACGGATTCAACAAGGAATGGTTGTCAAAACGTGTTAAACACTATCCTTAAAAATATTTTTTTCCTAAAAGATAATAATTTTAATGCAAAATAGTTTGAATGGTAATATAATTTATAGGATTCAATGACAAATGAAAGTTGCAAGAGTGGACACTCAAATACAACTTTCTTAGAACAACAAGTAATCACTTTATGAAAAATGGAATGTATAAATTTAAAATAAAGAATCAAGGATTAAGAAAAATCGTAGATCTCGCAATTTTGAAAAGTGTGGGCTATATATAGTGAAGAGATTACTTTTCGGAGAGTGGCCACTCAAATGCTTTATTCAATGCTTTATTAAGGAAAATTGTAGATCTCGCAATTCTTTATTCGATGACAAATGAAAGTTGCAAGAGCGGACACTCAAATGCAACTTTCTTACAACAACAAGTAATCACTTTATGAAAAATGGAATGTATAAATTTAAAATAAAGAATCAAGGATTAAGGAAAATTGTAGACTCACAATTTTAAAAAGTGTCGGCAATATATAGTGAAGAGATTACTTTTTGGAGAGACACCAAATCTCTTCAAATGACCATAGTTGTTGGAAAGGCATAGTAACTTTTTCAACAATCACATCCAACTATCAGCACTGCAATATTGAGTGTTCTAACTTCAGCGTTACAATGCTGAGTTCATACTCAGCACCAATTTGTGACTTTTTTCTTTGCTTTCCTTTCTTTAATTCAAAATTTTTCTTTATTTATTTTAAAATACGTTTAAAATATGTAACACCAATAATATCCACTTCATTTTGTTCTATGATCTTTTCCCAAAGACATTTAACTAATTCTAGGTCTTGACTTGATAGCTCTGATAAGCATTATTAATATTATGTTCTCATTTTTAAGTAAGTTTTTTTTATTCTACTCAATTTTTAGGGTAAAAAAAGTATTACCTATACAACGAAAGTATAAGTTTTTTTGTTTAAAAACCTTTTACAAAAGGCAATCTTTGGTATTAAAAATCAATGAATGATTATTTTTATTAATTATAAGAATTAAGTAAAACCTCAATTGTTTTTAAAAATATTTATAATTTTAAAAAAATGAGATTTTTTGTTAGCCTAATTTACCAAATATGTGTTTGATAAAAAGTTTTAAGGCATAATCAGAAAAAAATTTATAAAGTTCATATTTTTTAGAATAACTCAATAAATTTGAAATATTATTTTAATTACAAAACTTTGCTTGCTCCCTCTCTTTAAAATTGAGTATCTGAGAAACTAATGCAAGTTGATAAGCCATTTCAATGGTCGTGGACTTGTGCTGCAAATGCCGAAGGCTTTCGTGCCAATATATGCAAGTCCGTCCTCTCTTTCAAGTAACTTGTGAAAGCTAGCTGTGGATATTATCCTCTAGCAATTCAATGTAACCAATGCACCAATCTTTTTAGTTTTGAACGTAATAATTAGTGATTTGCTTCAGAGACATACAGAGTTAGTGAGAACTATAGATGTTTTCTATATCTTAGATTTGGTAGCACCATGGAGAGAGCTGTCCCTCTTTCAATTTGAGATGAAATACACAGTTATATCATTTTATTTACATCATATACAACTATAAATGTTTTCTATATCTTAACTATCATCTATATCTTTGGATTTTAAATATTACATAGATAAAATAATATAAGTGGAATTTAAACCTCAAATGCCTTGTTTCACTATAGAAGGTTTTACAAATAGAACCATTAATACCCACAAATTAAATGATAACCAACTTTACTAGGAGACTTTTCTTTAATAAAATTCCTCCTTTCAGTGTTCAAAAAGGCCTTTAATCCTTTCTTGTTCAATAAGAAAAGAGAATTGATAGTAACCAGCATCAATGGTAGAGCGAAAAAAGAAACAGTTAAAAGTTTATGATTAACTGAATTGTGATCATTTTATGGTTGTCCAGGTTACTATCTAAACCAATGATTGGGTTTTATATCCCCAAAGTGGTATTTGGGGAATAAATAAGAGAAATGTAAACATACCAGTATGGATGCTAACAAAAGATATATATTCTTGGTCATCTTTATCCAATTCTCTTCTCACTTCTTCATGTTCTTACAGAAAAGACGTGATCGCCTCTTGCCCCAACATTACAGCCATGTAAAGTGATGTCACATTTTGAGCGCCCCAAAATGTTGATACACTTTCTTTTTTTTTTTCAGCATCATCTTAACAATTTCCACTGCTCCAACTGCAGCAGCCATGCTGAAGGCTGTGTTCCCATTGTTGTCTTGCAGCATCAGATTTTCCGGATTCATCATTCTTATTATAGAATCTACAAAGCCAGCTTTTCTTGTTCCTGTTACGACATAAACAACAATTTTGTGGATAGACTCATTGTCGAATAAAAGAATTAGTGTTGAGTCATTATCGGCAAATGTTTCATTCGAATGAGGTTGTTGAGTGAGTTAATTCTCTCACATTAATTAATTCATACTTAAGTTTATAAGTAAGGTAATCACTCTATCCACTAGGCTAATCTTTTTTATTGGACACATGAATCCTAGACTTTCTTTTATAAGCCAAACGGCCCCAACAAATATTATCAAAGTCCAACCCTGATATTCGAAATGTAAATGAACTTATTATCAAACAAAAAGGCTTATGTTTAGCCACTATTGATAAAAATTTAATTTGAGAAAATTATTAAATAAATTAATTCTCTCACCTTAACTGAAAAAGAGTCCGAATGTAAATAAATTAACTACTAAATGAAAATGCCAGTATTAAGGCACTACCAATGAAACTCATACATTAAACTAATCTTTTAAGTTGGATATTTGAATCTGAATCACTTCCTCTTATAACCCAAAACCCCAACTAGTTTAATCTTCGTCTGCGAGGCTGGAACATAGCATTAGTTGAGAATCATCTCCTAATAAACGTGGAGCAGTTTTCAGTTCACCTTTAAATGCGGCCGGGAACACATATTTTGAAGTAATCTTTTCTGTTGTCTCCTGCGTAAATTAAAAAAATAAAAACAACAGTCTCGTTCTGATTGTGCACGTGGGGGGTAGAGAGGAGGTGAGGGCTCAGTAGACAGTAGATGAGAGGAAGGGCGGCCCTAGGTTTATGAGTTGCAGCACTATTCTGATGCTCATTCGTTCTTCAATCTGGGATTCTTGAGCAGGATTAGAATCTATCTCCGACAGTTAAATATAATGATGCGGATTCGGAGTTGAATCCACAACACTTGCCTCCATATCGCTCTTGAATTGTTCAATATCGGAAAATTAATTCTCACTTCTTTCAAAGATTAATGCAAATAAAGAAATACACTTTGGTTTTTCTATTTGATTGGAATTCTTCAATTGAATAAAATAAAACAACAAATATATAATAAGTTAACGCTCCAGATCTTAACACACAAGTTATCACAAGGCTCTGAAATAGCTAAAAATAAAATGACAATCATTGCATGGGTAGGTGCATATGATCGGCTTTTACTACAAAGGTAAACATTTAACGGTGATTATATATAGATATTCTCTTCAACATTAGGGTTTGAACAATAACCTTGAAAAAAAAAATCACTGCTGAAAAAGTTGGTCACCATGCGGATAAATTCAAGAAGGCCAAATCATTGACCGCGTAACTACTGTGAACAGAGAGTCACGTCCGCCCACGTTACACTTTCACAACATATATGTTTATATAGATTTATAGTTTCCCTTGACTGCACTTCTATTTCTTCAAAGATTCATTTCCTAAGGAAAATTGCCAGCTCATTGGCTCATTTTATTTTAAACTCTAATATTTTTAAAGTAGTTAAGTTAGTCTTTCTATTAAAAAAAATCATTAAATACTTAATATTGAGAGGTAAAATTATCTAACAATAAAATATAAAACACACTAAATAATATGGTGTTGACTGAAGATGATCGATTGTTGACCAACGTTGATCATAATTAATAAGTGTAGACCAATCGTTGACCACTGATATTAATTAGCATTGATCATCAGGCGTTGATCAATTGTCATAAGGGGTGGGCAAAAAAAGCCGAACTGATTAAATTAAACTGAACTGATTGATTTTTAATCAATTCAGTTCAATGCAGTTTGGAGGTCAGTTTTATTTATTTTGAACCAATTAGTTCGGTTTAAAAATAAAAAAATATATATTTAGAATATATTAAAATTTAAAAAAAAAGGGTACTAGTTCAATCCAGTTCAATTTCTAATATTTGAATAAATTAGTTTCATTTATATACAATTGATCGGTTCGGTTTTGGACCTAACCAAACCGAAACTAAATTTGTTTAGTATTTAATTTTTGGTAACTACTACAATGCGTATCAACTCACTATGAGCATTCTTGAACTTTATTTTATGATCCATATGATGATAGAGTTATTTTTAATAACAAAGCATTAGAGAAGACCCAAAATCACCTAAAAAAAAGTGATGGCCAACATAATATTATCGTCAAACGATTGCGAGTTATCATATTACCTTAACCCCATCATTATATAGATTACAAATTTTAAATTCTAATAATGGTTAATATGAGTCGATACACCACCAAAAGTTTCACCCATAATTGATTAATGTTATTCGATGATTAATCATTGTTGGTCAAAAGCCATTCAACTTTAATGAATAACCGATCAACACAAATCAATGTTGCTTTTAAGCCTTCAATAGTGCTTTGTTATTAAAAATAATTTTGTCATTGCATATATTATAAAATTAAAAATGTTTATTGTAAGTTGATATGCCACTATAAGAGTTGTTGGTGTGGTTAGCCAATGATCAATCAACACTAATCAATAATTAGTTAATAATAATTAATATCACATCATCGAATGTGATTTATATTTTATTGAAAGATGATTTTATCCCTCAAAATTAAGCATGCTTTTAACGAGATTTTTTTTTTTAACAAAATGACTAATTTTATTATTTTAAGAATATTAGAAGCTAAATTACTAATTTAAAATAAAATGAGAAACTGAAGTGGTAATTTCTCTTTTCTAACCTTATTTTTTTTCCTTTTTTAATATTGATCACCTGTTAAATTATTTTTAACGCAAATTGACTTGGTTTGAAGTTAGCACTCAAGTGACTTAACAGGACCTCAAAAAATACAGGTCTTAGAAAGTATCTGTGATCAGTTCAATCTTAGGTCTTATAGCATTTATTTTATATTTATATATTTCAGTGCTGCCATTCTCATGTCAATTGGCAGTTAGCATTTAGCAATTTCAAGTGTTACTGAAACCAATATTCACAAATATTAGGTATTGTTTGGTTCAGAGAAAGAAAAAGAAAGAAGAAAGAAATTTTTTTTAAAAAATGAAAGATGAAAATTATTTCCATATTTGGTTAGAGTATGAAATTAATTATGCAAAGAAATAAATAATATTTTATTTAAATAATAATCTTCGTTTTTTATTTTTATTTCAATTATTAAATGTTGGAGGGGCTAACCCCTCTCCCACCTCTAATTTATAGTATTAGGAGGTCGAGTATAAAGTCATAGATTCTTAAAGTCATGTTCCAACTCAAATGTAAAGGATCATTTACATTCTCAATACTAGTTGAGGTTTAGAGAGATAAAGCTCTCAATTTACAATATTAGTTCTTAAGTTTTAACATTGGGTCTCAATTATAAGAGATCACGACTTGGGTTCTCAAGATTAGATCAAGATTTAAAGAAATTTAATTTCAAAGTCTCAACTTTTAGTGTAAGACTTAAAATTTAAAAAATTATATTTAAGATTTAGAGGAGGACAAGAACTCTGAGATCCTAGTGTTAGAATCATAGATCCTAACATCAATATTAAAAAAAAGTTCTTTTTTTCTTAATTTTAGTTTATAATTCTTATAATATTATTAAATTAACTAATATTTTTACTTATCAAATATATTTATTTTTTAACTTCTAATTTTTAAAAAATAGGAATATCAAAGTTGACATTCAAACAAAAAAAAATTCTCATAAAAAAGAAGATTATTTTCCATTCCGCCTTTCTTTCTAAACATCACTTAAAGATATTAAAAATGAGGTGACAATTTGAACCATGTTACCAGAAACACAAGCTATACGTGCAACGTCTATTGTAATTTTTATTAGATCAAGAAGGTAGTAACTTGCTGAGTGGTTAAGTTTGAACCCCACATACGAACAACCGATGTTTCTTCATCAAAAGGTAAATAAAAGTCCCAGCTCAACAGAGAGAAATTCATATCTTATGACTTACATGCATGCATATCTCGGAAGCAAAGTTCATATCATAAGTTATTTCTTAATTGTAGCTAGTTCATTTCAATCCTAAACACTAAAAATCCCTTGCCTGGTTTAATGCAGTTCATTGGCTCATCTAACTAGGAGGTTTATACAACAAATTTAAAATCCTTCACCGTAAATATAATATCTCAACGCAAAATGTCAACATTGTAAGACAGTGATTTCTCCAGACATGTTATTGTCAGAGTGTGTGGGGCTCACCCAACTGCTATTTTGGAGTTCACCAGTTAAAGCCAAGTTAGCACCCAACCGCTACTTTAGGGTCCACCAGTCAGAGCCAAGTTAGCGCCCCAGCACACCCAGGCTAGCCTGATGGGTATCAATCTCGAATCCTAAAGGCCTATTAAGTATGAGATGCGGGGTTTGAGCACTGGAGAGGTCGTGCATGAGATGCATTTGTGGCTAAGGCACTAGCTGCGTCCCCTGGTGGACCTAAGGCGTTGGGGGAGCTCCACCACAGTCTATCAGTTATTAGTAACAATAATAGGAGCAAACTCCACCTATTTTAAATGGTGGTGATTTTAATGAAATTTTAAATGACAAAGAAAAATATGGAGGGGCTTTAAGGCCCCATTAATTTATGGAGAATTTTTGTAAGATCTTGAATGATTGTAGATTAGTTGCGATTAAAGGGATGGGACCATTGTTCACGTGGTGTAATGGTCATCAAAGAGGTAACTTAATTCAGGAGACTCTGGATAGAGCCGCCCGATTATTGTTATGGTATAAGTTGTTCCCTTATTCAAGTGTGCATCATTTGAATTTCTGGGGGTCTGATCATAGACCCATTCTAATTAAAGTATTAAAATCAAGCGGTGATGCTAATGGTAAAGGTCTTAAAAAGAATCATGATAATCGTTTTCATTTTGAGGAAGTATGGATCGAGAAGGATGAATGTAAGAAAATTGTTGCAAATGGATGGTCTTGCCTAAGAGGAGAGCTACAAGCAGTCATGACTAACCTAAATCGGATTGGTGTTGATCTCAAGGGTTGGTATAATTAGAATTTTCAGCACTTAAATTCAAAAATTAAGAGAAAACGCAAGGAATTGGTTGAGTTTAATCAAGAAGTGAACTTGAAATCATGGAAAGGGATTAGAGATACAGAGAAGACCTTAGATGTCCTTCTTTATAAGCATAATGCTTATTGGTGCCAGCGCGCACGGGTTTCATGGTGCAAAAGTCGAGATAAGAACTCAAAATACTTCCACCGGAAAGTTTTCAGTCGCCGCAAGCGCAATAGTATCGATGGGGTCCTTGATGATAATAATGTGTGGAACACTGATGAAAGTGATATGGAATAGGCCTTCTTGAACCATTTCCAGCAGATTTTCTCATCTTCTAACCCTTCTATGCAGGATATGCAGAATATGGTGGACAATATTCCCTCTTATCTGTCTGAGGCCAATTGTCTGCGGCTTGATATTCCATTTTCTAAAGATAAAATTTGAAATGCCTTATTTCAGATGTATCCTACTAAAACTCCAGGTAAAGATGGTATGTCTGCTCTTTTCTATCAGAAGTTTTGGGACATAATTAGTGATGATATCTCTCATTGTTGTTTGGAACTTCTTAACAAAGGCTGTGATATCTATCATATTAATGAAACCCTTATTGTCTTAATTCCTAAATGTGATTCCACAAGGTTGTTAGGAGAATATAGATCGATAAGTCTTTGTAATGTTGTCTACAAAATTATTTCTAAGACTTTGGCTAATAGATTGCGAGGTGTTATGGGTGATCTTGTTTCTGAATTTCAGAGTGTCTTTGTCACAGATAAATTGATCACGGATAACGCAATTATTGGGTTTGAATGTCTAAACTATGTCAAGCGGCAAAAGAGGTTTAAGGAAGGTTATATAGCAATGAAACTAGATATGTCTAAGGCTTATGATCGGGTGGAGTGGCATTTCCTTGAAATGATCCTAAGACGATTTGGCTTCTCAGATAACTGGTGCAGACTATTGATGAGGTGTGTTTCATTGGTTTCTTACTCATTGCTAATCAATGGTGTTCTGAAAGATGTGATCAAACCCCAAAGGGGACTTCGTCAAGGGGATCCTCTATCTCCATATTTATTCATCCTATGTGCTGAGGGGCTTTCCTCCTTACTTCAGCAAGTTGAGAGATCTGGAAGGTTGTATGGAATTCAGTGTGGTAGGCTTAGACCCTCAATTTTTCATTTATTTTTTGTTGATGATTGCTTGATTTTTACTAAGACTTCTCTTGCTTGTGGTCACTCTATACGAGAAGTATTAGACCTATACGACAAGGCTTCGGGTCAAGTGGTAAACTTTGATAAATCCGTTGTTTGTTTTAGCAAGCTAGTTTTAATGGAGAGATCTAGGGACCTTCTTATGGTACTTAGGGTTAAGAAAGTTAATTGTCACACAAAATATTTGGGTCTTCCAAGTATTAATGGCCGTAATAAAAGAGGATGTTTTGCCAATTTTAGGGACAAAGTGTGGAATAAGTTAAAAGGTTGGAAAAATAAGTTGTTTTCGGCTGATGACAAAGAGGTTTTAATTAAAGCAGTCATCCAAGCAATTCCTGCTTACTCTATGAATCTTTTTCGCCTTCCTGCGATCTTAATCTATGAACTTTATAGACTTTATGAACGCTTTTAGTGGGGTGGTGATGAGATGAAACGAAAATTACATTGGTGTAAGTAGGATGTGTTGTATTAGGGGAAGGAAAATGGTGGGATTGGTTTTCGAAATCCGTTTATTTTTAATCAAGCCATAATTGCTAAAAAAGGATGGCGTATTTTATCTAATCCAGATTCTTTTATGGCTAAGGTAGTTAAGGGGTTCTATTTTCCAAATGGAAGTTTTTGGTAAGCAAAGGTACCCTTCTGTGCTTCTTTTCTTTGGTGCAGTATCCTTTGGGGGAGGAAAATTATTTCAAAATGGACTAGATGGCGGAGTGGCAATGGAGAAAATGTTCTCGTGTATCATGATCAATGGTTACCTAGATCGATGTCATTTAAACCCCTGTTTCTGCACAAGTTGGTTGAGCATGCTACTGTTTCTAAGCTCATTTCAGCTTCGAGAGAATGGAATGGTGATGTTATTCGTAGAGCTTTCTCTCTGGATGAGCAACAGGCTATTTTAAGTATTCCTCTTTCTCGCCACAGTCTCAATCAAGGAGATAGTATTATGCGGCATTATGACCGTTGGGGGAGATACACGGTAAAGAGTGGGTATTGGCTGGCTTATTAAGAGATTGGAGTTGCTAGTGGTTCTAAGAAATCGGCTGTTAACAAATGGTGGAAGTGTTGTTGGAAGTTAAATGTACCACCAAAAGTTAAGATTTTCCTTTGGAAGGCAGCTCATAATTGAATCCCGACAAATACTAATTTAGTGCGTCACCATGTTCCAACAATTGTGACTTGCCCTAAATGTGGGAGAGGTGCCGAAAATACAATTCATGCACTATGGTTGTGCCCTTCTTTGAAAAAGGTTCGTGCTTGGTGCAGCTTTATGGCTGATAGCAATTATTCCCACAAAACATCCTTGTGTGACTTTCTTATTATCTATATGAACCATCTTAATAATGATGAATTTGATTTCCTTTGTGTCCTTCTTTGGCGTATTTGGCATGTGAGAAACCAGTGAATTTATGGTAAAAGAATTTTGGATGTTGAGGCTATGTACAATTGGATAGGGAATTTTTTGGAGGATTTCCGAATCAGTCAAGCTAAGGCCACTTCTACCAAAATTGCTCTAAGGCACCGTTGGTTGCCTCTATCTATTGGGTTCATAAAGATTAATTCTGATGCAGCAGTAGATACTTTACGTGGTGTTACAGGTTTTGATTTTGTGGCACGTGATAATTTAAAGGCTGTGGTATTATCCTGAATTACAAAGTATGATGGTATATTCTTTATTCCAATTACTAAAACGATGGTTATTCTCAAAGGTTTAATGGCTATTCAAACCTTAAATATTTATTCCAATTATTATTGAATCGGATGCACAACAAGTATGAATGATATTTTGTCTAATAAAATATCTTATTCTAAAATAAGTTATATTTTTAAAGAGATTTATAAGTATTTAAATTCTTTTATTTATTTTAAAGTGCTTTTTATTCTTAGAAATGCAAATATAATAACTCATAATTTAGTTAAATTAACGTTTAATTCTAAGTCATCTTACAATTAGAAAAATTATGTTTTAAAGAAGTTTAACCATTTTATTTTTGAAGATTCTCATTCTTGTAATTGAGTTTTGTTTGAATGAAAGTTTATTTTAATAAAAAAAACAATAATAGGAGCAAACGAAAATGTTAGGCTGCTATCAATAACCACAGACATGGTCGCTCAATATTCTCCAACTCTGAAAGACTGAAAGTTTACATCAATAAGCTTGTTAAATGAAGAATCTGAATCATTTGATGGATCATTTAAAAATAAACTTTCAGAAGAGTCCTTCCTTTCTGGTTCAAATGGCATATAAACTGGAAACGCCAGTAGATAAGACCAACTACATTTATCCTCTTCCCTATATACCTACTCTTCTACTTGTTTGATACAAAACTTTCATTAAATTTACATCTTCCAGAGTGCAACACAAGCTTCTAAGTAACTCAATCAGATAATCACCAATCCATCCTTTGACACCCATCATCTCCTGCAATCAACAAAGAGTTGACAATAGATAATATACATAGTGAGAAAAAAAGAAATACCACATTGTTGATACACTCGAGGAAGGCAACTCACTAACAGCATTTTTTATGCAGTTTAAAATCCAGTTAAGGGTTAGTTAAACCTCGCAGAGGGAAGGTATCCTTTCAGTGGAGAATAGATAAATAATATTTCTGAGGACTAGCACAATATATGACAACAGAAACCTACAAAATGCAAGGAAAGCAGAAGACTGCTTAAATGAAATATACAAGAATATAAATATCAAACAATTTGTCAATTAAAAGCTAATGTATCATAATTCAGTCCATCAACTCCAAATCTCACTAAAACAGTACACCAATAAGGACACAATTCATTTGTTGGTCACTTAAAGCTTGTTATATACTGTTAAAATTATGGCATATCCTCTAACACATTGAATCAAAATTCATATCTGGACTCAAAGGATGAAAATATCTTCAAATAGTGAAAAGTAGATACATCATCAAATTGGTAAGCACAAAAGAAAGTTCAAGGAAAATGAAGTGCTTGATCAATATAATGTAAACCAAAGTGTTGAAATATTAGATTTATTATACTGCTTTCCATTTTCATATTCTAGGTATAATTGCACAAGTAACATCATTGTCAAAAGTAAACCATCACCACCCTAGGAGCACACACGCTACCAATAGTAGTACCTTATATCTCACACAGTAACCCCAAATCTTCCGAAGGTCATTATTAATTTTGTCTACTCTTGTAGTCATAACTTCAATACCCACAGTTTGGTTTTTAAATCTTCATACTACTTTTTGAAGTTCCAGCCCTATTTCAGTTTTATCAAACAAAAACTTAGACATACATGTAATCAAGGGGCCAAGTCCAATCAGTTTCAACTTGGATTGATAGCAGCAGAAACAACTGAGTAGCAACACCAATTGCTATTATCTATGATTTAACTAATATAACAGGGGAACATGAAACTTTATTCGAATTATTCTTGCTTAGCTCCATCCTGCACAAATTTTAAGCAGTCTCTGACAGAGGATATGAGGACATATAAAACAAACTAGATATCTGAAAAAACAAACCATGCAAGTATGAAATGTAGATTGAGTCCAGACCTATTAAATTCCAGACCAGATATAACATACAATTTCAGGAAACAAAGGCCAAATTCAAGTTGAAGATATCAAAGTCAGCGAACAGTGTGTTTCACCGTCCAGAACTAAAGAAGTGTATACAAAACAATGTGTTCCAATTAAAAGTAAATGAAATAAGGAATTCGAAAACAAAATTTATTTCTCAGATAGACTCTATGTTCGCTTGATCCACCTGTTTCTGACTAAAATGTCATTTATCTTTCCATATATGCAGCTTCTACTCATTAATTAAAACCTGTCTGAATTTTAGTCAGAAAGCACGATATGACATAGAAGAAACCATGTGAAAATGAAATCAGGATTGAGTCCAGACCTATGAAATTTTCAGACCAGATTTAACATATGATTTCAAGGAAACAAAAACCAAAATCAACTCAGGGATATCAAAGTTAGCTAACAGTCTGTTTCACCATCCAGAACTAAAGAATAGTATACAAAAAATTGTTTTCCAATTAAAAATAGATTAAATAGGGAATTTGGAAACAAAACCTATTTCTCAGATACCTAGGCTCTATGTTCACTTAAACCTGCTGTTTCTAACTGAATATCATTCTATCTTTCAATATATGTAGCTTCTACTCATTAATAAAAACTTGTATGATTTTACAAGGAAAAAAGGAAGAGGAAACAGAGTAAATCTTGTCCGAGCAAAGGCAGAGGCAAGTTATTGTGAGAAGATTGGCTCAGCTGGCAATACATGCCTGACTAAGAAGTGACGATCTTAAAGAATTCAGTGCAAGATACCATGTCCTTATCCAATTTCATAATAACTGACTTTCCCAATTGCATAATAACTTAGTTACATTAAGTACAAAAACTCAATGTAAAACCAACTCTTTCTAAGAGACCTATTGTGACTAGTTGAGGAAGTTTCCCAGCATTCTTTCTACAGTTAATTCGTTACAATATGACATTAACTACCAATAAGAAGAGTTTCATCACCATATAATAGTTTGAACTGTATACATTCATATTTCTGATGCTATCAGTAAAAGCTCCAAATAAATCAATTCATCAAAAAAAGAAAGTACACCAAAATTACAATCACATAAACAAAGTAAAATACTTAAAACCACTACCTCTAACACCATAACCAAAACCTCCAAAAATCAAATGACAGCACTTCTTTGTCGAACCTTTGCCTTCTCAGCATCAATTATAGACTGGACCAATTTCACCGCATTATCAAGCTTCCCCTCTGCATTCACCACCACATAATCAAAATTCTTCACATGTTTCACCTCCTCTCTAGCAGTGGCAATCCTCACAAGCAACTCCTCCTTACTCTCAGTCTTCCTTTCAACCAATCTCTCCACCAAAGCCATCTCACTCTCTGCCACCAAAAAAACAAACACTGCCGAGTCTCCCAAAATCCTCCTCAAAGTCTGTGCACCCTGAATGTCCACTCTCAAAACTATATCATACCCTTTTGCCATATAGTCCCTAATTTCCTTCTTCGGTATCCCCTTGTAATCTCCATACACAAGAGCATACTCCAACAGCTCGTTCTTCTCAACCATTGCTAAAAATTCTTCCTTTGTCACAAAGTAATAATCTTTCCCATCCTTTTCACCAGGCCGCATTGGCCTGCTTGTAGCTGTAACAACAAAATGAAGCGAATCCCGAGACTCCCTCAGCTTCTTTATAACCGCGTCTTTGCCAACCCCACTTGGCCCGCTGATTACAATTATCAAAGGATTGGGAGAATGACAACTCGGATTTGTGTCAAAAGTGTGGCCTAATGAAGCCTCAAGCGACCGCAAAAGCTCAGCTTTGTTAACTGGGGGGTTCTGGGTATGATTCATTCTGATTCCTGATGAGAAAAAACGCGGGGCTAGATACAGGGACTGATTATATCTCAGTTGTTTTTCTATGATGAGGTTTCGGAGGGTAAGTGAGGGCTTTGGTTTTGAGATGGAGAAAGAGATTGAAGTACAGAGTCTTCGAAACATGAGGGAAGAGAGATCCCAGATGGAAAAAGATTAGGGGATTTTGTTGCAGCTACTGTCAAAATATAGGAGATTCTGTTTTGATTGGTTTTTGCTTTAAGATGTCTCAAGTTTTCTTCATACTATTTATTTCTTCTTTTTTTAATATCTCTCACTATTTATTTCTTTTTCACTTAGTTTTTCTTTTTTAAGGAAAAGAAATTTTTTTAAATTAATTAACTGCTAAAGCTATTTCTGAATAATGTTTTTTTTTTTAAAAAAAGGAAAGATGATTTTTTTTGTTTAGTTAAATATTGCATCACCCAAATAAAAAAAACACACCAAGACCACCATCTTATTATTTTTTCTTCATCAAAGAATTCCCAATCTCTAGTCTCTTCTTTCTTTGCTTAACAAATCATCGTTTACTTCATTTGCCCCAAATTGCAAAATATCAATTTTGACCCTCTTAACCCCTGATTTTCAATCTCAATCAACGGTTCCCAAACCCTAATCTCTCAAATTAACCCAAATAACCAAAGCAATTGAACAATTCACTCGCAACCCAATTCAATTCTCATAAAATCAAATCCACCGAACCCAGTTGATGGGCAAAATTAGGGTTTGCGAAGACCCTACAAAATCCTCGATTACGCTGGTAACAACCTCCATCGCTACCAACGAGACAATAAATGGGTCCCACCAGTTCAAGATCAGCGGTTATCCGCTTTCCAAGGGCATGGGCATCGGCAAGTACATAGCTTCCGATACTTTCATTGTCGGTGGCTACGCATGGGCTGTTTACTTTTACCCTGACGGCAAGAGCGTTGAAGATAACGCGCAATATGTGTCGCTTTTTATTGCGTTGGCGAGCGAGGGAACGGACGTTAGAGCGCTGTTTGAGCTCACGCTTTTGGATCAGAGCGGGAAGGAACGACACAAGGTGCATTCCCATTTTGGGAGGACCCTCGAGAGTGGACCCTACGCGCTTAAGTATCGGGGCAGCATGTGGTAAGTGCTTTAATTGAATTTGCTTGAAAGTTTATTCTAGTATAATATTGTCACGTTTTTGTTTTATTATCTTTTTGTTAGTTTCTTGTGTGATTTTGATCTTAATTGTTAAGTTGCCGATTGCAGTGCAATTATGGTGATTCATGTAGTTAAAGGAATTGAATTTTGCGTAAAAATAATATTTAAGGTAAATTGCAGTTATGGGTTAATGAATTGAAGTGTTGAATATTTGGACGTTGGGGCTTTTAGTGTTCGGCTTGTTGATATGTTAATGTAAATTGGTTTGAGGTTTATTTGTATCCCTGGGATTGGAGGAGTGTTGTTTATTTTCCATATTTTGTTTGAGATTGAGAGTGATTTGAGTGCAATTTTTGTTTTTGCAAAGTGCTTCCGACCCCCAGTATTTAGGGCATTATTAGGATGTTTGTTATTGGTATTTAATGTTTATGGTACTCAACTCTATATCTGCATTTGAGCACATTGTTCTGTGTTCTGTCTTATCATAAAAGTCGATGCAAGTTTGAATCTTTTTATCTTGTGTCAGTATTTTTGTGTACGGAAAACACAATTAACTTGGTTTTGATTTTGGCCGTTTCAGGGGTTATAAACGTTTTTTCAAAAGAACTCTTCTAGAGACATCAGACTACCTTAAAGATGATTGCCTTATAATTCGCTGTTGTGTTGGTGTAGTTAAGTCATATACTGAGGGACCTAAGACTTACTCAATTGCTGTGCCGCCTTCTGATATCGGTAAGCATTTTGGGAAGCTTTTGGAAAGTGGAAGGTGTACTGATGTGACTTTTGAAGTTGATGGAGAAAAGTTTGCTGCCCATAAGTTGGTTCTTGCTGCACGCTCACCTGTGTTCCATGCACAACTTTTTGGTCCATTAAAGGATCAAAACACTCGATGCATTAAGGTGGAAGATATGGAGGCCCCAGTGTTTAAGGTTCTCTCTCTCTCTCTCCATAAACACTAGTATTATGCATATTTTTTTACTTAATTCCAATATAAATAGATGGTCAGGAAATGAAAATTATTGTTGATAGTCCAAATTGTTCAAAGCATTAATTATTTGTCTGAATACCTTACTATTATTGTTAGATGCATTATATTTGATTCATCAGTGGGAGCTTCTTGTAATCTTTCCAAATCTTCTTTTTGTTCAATACAATTCCATAAGTTTTCTACCGGAACCTTTTTTTTTCTTTTCTGTTATCACACATTCCCCCTTTGCAGTTAAATTCTTGAATGGAAAATTCAGTTCTTTTTGCTCTGTTATCTTGACCACCTGTAGTGAGAAAGACAAATTGTCAGTATCAGCTTATGAAGAAAAAAAATTCAGCCCTATTTCTTGCTCTTATTTGCCTGTTTTTGTTTTGATATTCTTGCTGTCTTTAAAAAAGAGCTATTCCTTCTGCATCATGTCACAAGAAAGTTTCAATTTCCATATATAATGATGGGGTGAAGGCCCCTTTACCTTCTCTTCTTTTGTTTATAAGAAGGCATAGATTGATAAATTTAGCTATTAATAGCTCTAAGATGGGTTGTTTTAGGGATTAAGCATGCAGATGGTTGTTTTCTGATGCTGTGATGCATATAATCAAGTATAATTTTAGTACTCTACTGAGCACTTAGGAGCCTTCAAAGATGAATTGTATGTTAGATATCTTTGATGAGCTTTTTATCATAATTATAAGATTTATAGGAAGAGGTAGCTTTGTCTGTTGGTTGCCTTTGTGAGGTGAGTAATTGCGTTGATGTACAGGATGACATATGCAAATGTACATCTGGAACCTTCTCCTAAGGCGCTGCTCCTGTACAAAAATCTTACTCACCCAGCTAAGGTTTACTATCTTCTTGCTTCTCCTCCTGACTGCCACTGCTATATGCATTAATTAAATGCCTGGTCTATTTGATGTTATAATTTTTTTTTTTACTCTAAAGCACCCATGGGATAGTTTGTGGATATAATCTTATATGTATGATTGTTCATCATGCAATTTTACTATTTTCTGACAATCTCAGCTGTCTCTAACAGTGGTGCAGCCAAACAGATACTTTGAGAAACTTCTTTGAGACAAGTGTATCCAATTGTTTGTGCTGTGTTACCACCAAATTCTAAGTAGAATCAACTTATATTTACTCAATATTGCTAGAATTATTATTATTGTATTCTTAAAATTTTACCAAGCTTGCATTGCTATGGATAAACTGGAATGTAACATGATCTTTAGTGCTTCTGACACTTCAGACATATCAGTGATAACACAGTTCCCTTCAGCTTGGTGAAAATGGAATACAGCAAACAAATTCCTGCCTATTTTTCTGCATTGGCACCTTTGCTGTTTGTATTTCATATTTTTTCATCAAGGCACATTGTCTTTTTCTAAGTTAGTGGTGGTGCGCTGTTCCTTGTTTCATTCTTCTTTGGGGATCAAGCTAAAAGTTTAGTATTACCTTGGTGTTACAGTGTATAAGTAAGCGTAGATGTAAATATCTTCTTGCTAATATCATTTGGATATATACAGGCACTACTCCATTTTATCTACTGGGATGCCCTGCCAGACATGGGAGAGATTGTGGACCTGAGCCCAAAATGGGCTTCTACGCTGATGGCTCAGCATCTTCTTGCAGCAGCAGATCGATATGCACTTGAGAGGCTCAAATTGCTCTGTGAGGCTAAACTGTGTGAGGATGTTGCTATAAACACAGTTGCTACTACATTGGCCTTGGCAGAGCAACACCATTGTTTCCAACTCAAAGCTGTATGTCTCAAATTCATTGCGTCACCTAAAAATTTGAAAGGTAGATATATTGACGCCACGTATATTGTACTTTAGAGAGCTCTCTTCGATAGCATTATTAAAAACAACACTGGTCAATTGTTGTTTTACAGCTGTGATGCAAACAGATGGGTTTGAATACTTAAAAGAAAGCTGCCCTTCGGTCCTCACCGAACTGCTGCATTATGTGGCCAAAATTGGCGAGCATTCTGTCATTGCTTCAGGACATGGAAATGAGACATTACCAGATGGCTCCGATATTAATGGGAGGCGAGTGAAGCAGAGGATACATTGATTTAGAAATAACAAATAGGTCTTCCTTTATCCTTACGAATAATGAAATTACCACCACCCCCACCCCCAACTCAAAAAAACAAAAAAAGATTGTGAGGTTTGGACATTTTTGGATTATACTATCAATTGAAAAAATTAAGAATGGCGGTTCATTGATTTGTTCTATAATTTTTGAACGCTGGGTGTTATAAGTTGGTTTTCTGTGCAGTTTCAGGGAGGTCAAGATTGGTAAATCACTTGTAAGCAATGGTTGTATGTAGTAGTTATAATTGTCATGCTAGTGTTATCTGTCACATTGGTAAAATTCATTGCTGTCTCTCGTCCAGGAATGTCAAAATGATTAGGAAAGATTTGTGTACGAATTAAAATAAGATGTCTAAGAGAGATTTAAGCGGGGAATTCAACCTCCTTATAAAGGCCGATTATATAATTCATTGAACTAATTGCTCAAGTGAACACCGATCAAAAATGCATGATGAGCAACATTCATTTCATTTAGTTAAAATTTAATTATCATCATATTTTATTGGGATAGAAATTGGATAGAGTTTTAGAAATATATAGATAAATAGGTAGTATTATTTAATATATTATTTTTTGAGTTTTTTTTTTTTTAAACATATAATTTTATACACACCATATTGAAGGGGAGGGGAATCGAATTCAGGTGGGGAATGAGTTTTGGAGGCGTTCAGCCAACTCGGATGGTCCTCATGCTTTTTTTTTTTTTTTGAGTTATTGACAAACGTTCAACTTGTAACTAGTAATGATAAAGTAGATTTGAATTTTCTTATACATATAAATTCTTAAAAAAAAATTTATTTTGAGTTTTAATAAGAAATTGTCATATAAATAGTGAATTAGCCCAGGGGTGGGCATTTTCGGTTCGGTTCGATTTTTGTGGTGAATTGAAAATCGAACCGAATTGTTTAGTTTTTGTAGAATAAAATCGAACCGTGAATAGGTAAAATCGAACCGGTTCGGTTCGGTCCCGCGGTTCAATTTTTCGGTTCGATTCCTCGATTTTGTTCTAGGGTCAAATTTTGGTTCGGTTCGCGAGTCAAATTTCGGTTCGGATCAAATTTTAAATTTTGTTTTTTTTGGCTTTTTTTGGGATTATTTTAAACTTTTTTAATTGGGCTCTATTAAAATCAGTTTCTTCACTTTTATTGGGTCATTTAGTTAACAAATTCTCTTTTTAAATACTATATTAAGCCCACTAGAAAAATTCTCATAAAAAATAATATATATTACACAAATAAAATTAAAAACAACTTAAATTAAAAGCAATTATAATTATACTTTGACTTAACAATTATAATTTATAACATACAAATACAATTATATAATATAACAACACATAATTTATGACATAATCAATTAACAATAAAATATAACAATATAAAATAAAAATAAAAATAAAAATTTAAAACCTTAAATTAAAAGCAAAATGTCAATATAACATAAAAATTGAAGAACTCGAAAGGTTAATATGTCTATAAAAATATCAACACAAGTAAAATATAAAAATTCATAAGAAAAATATCAACACAAACAACAAAAGTCCGTAAAAAAGACGAACACAATTAAAAATTCCATAATAAGATCAACATAAGCAAAAGTCTACAAAAAAATTAACTTTTAAACAACAATAATCAAATCTTTAACATTTGTGATATAACAGCATAAGTACATAATATTACTCTCCAATATCACCGTAGCTCTCTTCCATATTCACATGTGTTAGAATATCCAATAATGTAAGCACAAAATTCTCCACCTCTATATAACATAAAATTATAACATATCAATAACATATTAAGTATTAACATAGTAGTAAAAAAAATTAATAACTTAAATTTATGTAAATGATAAATATTTAAATGTACTTACTAAATTGAATTGACTCATAAAGTTCTAAATCTTAAATATCAAAGGTATCAATGCTAACATGAAGTTCTCTATCTCTAATTGAATATTGAAGTCAATTCTGCGTACAAATCAGAGCTTCTACCATTTTTGGAGTCAATGAACTTTTGAATGGATCAAGAATGCATCCACTTGTACAATGCACTCTTAAAAACCACTATAGAAATAAGAATTGCAAGTAAATCCTTAGCAATAAAAGACAAAATAAAATATTTAGTACAATTGTTCCTCCACCAACCCAAAATATCAAAATAAAGATTATGAGAATCTTCACTTTACTCCAGAAAATATATTTCCGCTTCTAACTTTCCAATAATTGGTTGCAATTTTTTCTTTTGTCTCTTAAAAGCTGCCTCTTTATCATATTTAATTCTTTTATTCCTTACATCCAAGTCATTGTCTTCTACGTTTATATTGGATAAAGGAACATTAACAAATAAAGTGCAATATTGGGCACGATAAAAATCATACAAGGAGAACAACAACTCTTTAATCTCTTCTTGCATACTCTTAACTACATTTGGTGCATACAAGTTCTCATAACAAAAATTTACATACTCCATCTTGTATCGGGGATCAAGAACAACAGTAATAATCAATAATTTATTCATAGTATCTAACGAACCCCAGTATTTATCAAACTTCTTTTTCATGTTAATGGCCATTCTCTTCAACAAATTATCATCATCACCTTCCTCACTCAATCCTGTAAGCTGGAATTGAATCTAGCTTACCTAAAAAAAATACAAATTATAAAAGTTTAAAACACATATATATTCAACATTTAATTAATTTATTTGCAACTGAAAAAGAAACAAATTTTTACTAACCTGACTAAAATACAAATGAGATGTAGGCGTCAAAGAGGCACTACACTTCAAAGTTGCATCATAAAATGTCTTCAAAATTTTAACAAAGACTTGAGCATTTTCCCAATCTTCAAATTTCGATGGCCTCGCTTTACCCTTCCTATCATCACCACTGTGAAAGTAGTTGCAGTAGTGTCCATCTTCCTCTTCTAAACGCTCGAATGCAATTTGAAATTTCAAGGCACTACTCAACATCAAGTAGGTGGAGTTCCACCTAGTAGGGACATCCATAACTACAAACCCTTTCCCTTGAATATTTTCATGTTCAACACACTTTCTAAATTTTTCTAATCTCATAGGAGATGATCTAACATATCGGACTGCATTTCGAATACTAGCAATTGAATCACTTATTTCTTTCAATCCTTCACCAACAATCAAATTAATGATATGAACAGCACACCGCAAATGTAGATATTTCTCATCCAAAAATATCCCATCAACTTGCCAACTCTTTAATCTCCTCCTCGTGTAGCTAATTGCCACATCATTAGCACTAGCATTATCCACAATAATTGTGAATACCCTTTGGATACCCCAATCACGTAACACATTCTCAATATATTTTCCAATTGCTTCTCCCTTATGATTTGTGATTTGAGAGAAACTTAGAATTATTTTTTGTAACTCCCAATCCGCATCAATCCAATGAGCAGTTACTACTATGTAGTTTATATTTTGTATAGAAGTCCAAGTATCAGTAGTAATACACACCCTCACCTTATTTGCAAAAAAAAATTCTCTTCAACAAAATCTTTTCATCGAGGTACAACTGATATATATCTCTAACTAGGGTTCTTCTAGATAGGGGATCGAACCTTGGACACACAACATGGCAAAAATAGCGAAATCCTCTACCTTCAATAAACTAAATGGCAGCTCATCTAGAATCACCATTTTGACACAAGCTTTCCTACAATCCTCCTTATTATATGTAACAGACATGACACTACTAACACAACCTTTAACAATTAGATTTTGACTTAATACCCCTTGACTCTCATCTATGATGGTGGCCAAATACTTCGTACAAATTAATAAATGCTTGTTTAAATTAGAGGTCGCATTGTTAACAGAATGAACAGCATAAGTTTTACCACAATAGATACATTTAGCTCTGTCATTTTCAATCTTCACAAAATGAGACTAACTATCGGAAACTTTATGGCCACTTGGTTTTTTGGGTTTGTCAACACTTTCTTGTTCTTGTTCAATCCTTTTATCCATCTTCCTAAATTAAATTAACACAAATAAGTTACTAACTCATAACACTTAACAAATTCACAACTCAACTGCAACAATATTAACAAAAACCATACACCATTAGTTCTTCAACCACAACAATATAACAACAGATAATTTATGAAATAAGATAGAGCAAAATCAATAAAATGACTGAATAAAGTAAATGCATGACTATTAAACTGAGGTTTCTTTCCTAAGTTTCTTCCTAAGTTTTTTTTTCCTAAGTTTCTTCCACCTCAAACTGAGGGTAGTTTGATTACGTGAGGTTTGTTTGATTACTTGATATGATTCAGTTTTGACACCTACTTATTTGAAATATTTTACACTAGCAACAATCTCAAACCTTCATGTTTGGTAAAACTTAAAACTATAATAGCACATTTGATAAAATTGCATCTCCCTCCGATCACTAAACTTTTTTATTACAAAATAGCAACGCTACAGATACACATATGAAGAAGGAGATGACATCTATCATATGCCTCGTGTTCACAATCAAAAGCTACCAGAGAGCATTGGCATAATTTAATAACAAGAAGTTAGGACAAGATAACAAAAAAATGGTTAAACACAAATAAGATCACCATTTCAAATCGTGTATCATCGAGGGCATTATCGTCTACAATTGCTTCTAATCAAAGCAATAATGAAAGCAATAATCCAGAACATGCAAGCATAGTGGTGTAAAAAGCTTACCCGAGCAGTGAAGCACTGAAGCAGTGACTGTCGCAGCTCAGAGGTGAACGACGGCATGTACGGCAGCATGGACAGCGGCTTAGACGGTGGCGTGGATGCAAATGAGAGACAAAGACCAGAGCGGTGAGGCCGTAGACGTCGCAGCTCGCAGGTGGACGACAGTGAGTACGGCAGCGTGGACAGCAGCTTGGACGGCGACGTAGATGCGAATAAGAGACAAAGACCCAAGCGGTGAGGCCGTGGTCATTGCAGCTCGCAGGTGGATGGCAACGTAGACGGCGGTGTGTACGGCAGCTTGGACGGCGGCGTGGATGCGAATGAAAGACAAAGACCCGAGCGGTGAGGCAGTGGTCCTCGCAGTTCGTAGGTGGACTACAACGTGATCGGCGGTGTGGACGGAGACCGGTGAAGCACTGAAGCTGAGGCCTTTGAGAATTGAAAGGATTGGACGAGAGACGATTTGAGATTTGAGTTTTGAGAGTTAGGTTTTAGCCTTTATATATTACGAATTGAGTGCAGCCATGACCATTATAACATTTTACACCCTTTAATCAAAATATGCCACGTGCCATTTTTAAATTTTATTTAATTATTTTCGGTTAATCGGTTCGGTTCTCGGATCTTTGGTTAGGAACCGAGAACCGAACTAAAAATTTAATTTTTTATATTGTGAAAACCGAACCGATTTAGAGTGAACTGAACTGAACTGAACTAGTCCAATTTAGTTCGGTTCAATTTTCAATTTTTATGCCCACCCCTATCCATAAGCAGTGTATAATTGGGATTGTCACGTGAATAATGAGTCTTTATGAATAATAAAGATGGTAATACAGGTGAGATTAGCCTTTAAGTTTGAGTATGATATGATAAGAGTATCATATGATTGGATAAAGGAGAATGTTACGTCTCACTTTAAATAAAAAGTATGTGAGCCTTGGCATGTATGTGTGATCCTATGTCTTAAGCCTTAATAAGAATTATCACATAGTGGTTAGTCTCCCTATACGAGTAGTCAGTCTTTGGCAAATGTCTAATAATGCAAGTAAGCAAGATTATCTAACAAATTAGTAGTGAGTTATTTATAAATAGTGAGAATAAACAATACAAGCGAAGTTAGCTTTTAAGTTTAGGCTTGATGTGACGAGTGTCACGTGATTAGTTGGAAAAAAATATCACATCTCATATCGAGTAAAAATTAGGTGACTCTTGAGTATACAAGCAATCTTATATTTTTGAGTCTCAATAGGAATTGCTACATGGATAGTCAATCCTCCACACAAGTAGTCAGTTAAGTGATTTTTGAATATACACGAGCAATCTTGTATTTTTAGTCTTTATATGAATTGCTACATAAGTAGTCAATCCCCCACACATAAATAATCAATTTTCATAAGTAGTAAAAATATCGTCTCACATTAAATAAAAATAAGTGAATCTTGAGTATACAAACAAATAAATAAAATTATTTAAAAAATTAATCTAGTGTCATTAACAAATGCCCAAATTATATAAGTAAATAATATTATCTGACAAATTAATCTTTTATGTCATTACAGAGATTTGAGCAAGACACTTAATATAAGGTGTTTCTTATGTTATGGGATGATAAGATATCAAAAACATAGAAGAAAGACCCAAAAGTACTCCCAAAATGTTCATGTATAAATATTTAAGAAATTAATTTCAAAAAAAAAATTTAAGAAATTGTACGCAATCTTCCCTTTCAAAGCAACTGCCAAACCCTTAATGAGTAATACCATGTTTGCATAATTTGGTATCTTTGCAGATGCGTTTATTAATAGTGTAGCACAATTAACAAAAAAAAAGGTGATTGAACATTAATACATGACACTATTCAATTAACAAAAAAATTAGTAATACCATGTTTGCATATTTTTGTATCTTTGCAGCTGCGTTTATTAATAGGTGTAGCACAATTAACAAAAAAAAAGTTATTGAATATTAATACATGACAGTACTCCATTGGTGCTACATCAACGCAAGTGAAAATGAAGCAAAAGTTGAGGCACTTATTTCAGGTAAAATGAACTTCAAAAACATAAGTCAGAATAAACAATTAACTGCCACTGTTATTGCCCAAAAGAAGACGAGGGATGGGGGAAAAGGATTCTATTTTGCGAAGAATATGGAGAAAACATAAAGAACTTCGTAATCAACCGATTGCCTTGCTTTTCCTGATTCATGACATTAGCCACCTTGTATCCTTGGTTATTGATCTGATCATACAGGAACAGGGTCATGGACAGTGGCGCACCAAGTAACCCCTTCCACCGTTCCAGTTATTGTTATAAATTACAATTTTATGACTTGCTCCAACATAAATTCCAAACTTACAACACTTAAAGCCCTGAGCTGACATATAGCCTGGGAAAACATGCTACTTCATTAGTTCAATCTGATGATTCCTACTTGTAAGCAGGTCAATCTCTGAAACGTGTAAGCAACCACCACATCAAGCTGAATATAGACAGTTGAGTCCATTACAATATCGAGGCAACATGTTCTTAATACCAGTTACTACCGGAACCACCTTGAGCAGCAGCAACTTTCCTTGCCATGTACTGAGGCTTTGGCTGCAAGCCATTAGAACCTTCAACAGGCTCCTCGTCCATCCTCTCATTTTTACACATTGGGTTTCTTCTTGGATATGAACTAGCAGCATATTGGGTTGAAACAGCCGGATTCCGTACAATCCTCCGCTGATCAAGAGCCTCTGCCGCTGCTGCTGCCCCACAATTGTTGTAACGCAACACCGAACTAACAACTTTCCCAGGTCTTGCTGCACCTGATGCATTGAAAGCCATTTATATTAGCCATTAGGATATCATCTATCATACAAGCTGAGCAAACATATCCATCAGTATACTAGATTTGACACCCCTAATATTATGATTGTTTTTGTGCATGTCAAGGTATTTTGTGCTAGAAAGAAAGAAGTCAAGGAGCTGAATACTAAGTTTACAATCCAACAAAGCTGCATAGACAAGCGTTTAATGCCAGAGTTATCCAATGAAAGTGAGGGTTGAGTATATCAACGTCAGCAACCTATGTTTCAGTCTCTTCCTTAATATAGTATAAATGTAGTGGTGAATTAAAGCTTAACCCTTAAGTATCAAATCGAATAAAAGATTCATCAATTTCAGAATGTATAACATTTATAATAGTATGTGTGTAGAGAGAGAGAGATTGAAATTTTCAGGCAAGAGAATATAACAGAACAAATAAATGAGGAAAAGATATTTGTTTAATGGACATCCACTGAAATCAAGAGCATGCTGAAAGAAATTTTAAAAAAAAATTGCCATAAATTGGCTGCATCAGATAAAACAATACTTTCCTTGGGTACTTTGAGGAACTTGAAGAGGGAGCCTTGTCATAGGTATCCCAGAAGTTCTATCCAAAGGTGGTTTTTCAATTTCTTTGATTGAACATTTGGAGAGATCGTCCGTAACCTCTGCTGAATTCTGTACAGTTTTATCGGAGTATAATACACATGGTCTGCAAGCACAAATTTTCATGAGGATGCGCCAGAAAAGAGAGGGAGAGAGAGAACTGATGGCAGCATTACAGAATCATGTTGATGGTATAAACAGCAGAAGTTAGGAAATGAGCAGCAACATGCCCAATCCTCAAAGATAGACATACCTGGGTAATGATGCATGTTGCCTCTCAGGTGGGGCAACAGTTGCGCCCTTTCCATAGTGCTCCTCAAGGTAAGCAAATTGCTTCTTGAAATGATCAACAGCACTGCATAAAGAATATATAAATAAATAACTGTAGTGGCTAGGGTGTTATTTAACATCCCTCAAATTAGAGAAAAATTCAATATAATATTTGAGCAGCAAAAGCCTAGAATAGTCAACAGCCAGAAGGATAATGCACAAAAAAAGTTCCCATGAAAGCACACAAGGTTGGTGAAAGTCTACTAACAATACAACTTCCCAACTACGTCAAAGTCAAAGTCAAAGTGAAAAGAACATGAACAAGGTGTTTCAACTTTCAAGCTGCAACATAAGATGTTTCCATAACAAAGTACCATAACCATATCTTAGACAATAATACCTTGGATACATGAAGCCTGTTGGCTCTGAACCTTCCAAGTACTCCTTCAACATTTTGGGATGGTATTCAAGAATTTCTCGATATATGAGCTCTCTTACATCTTCCTTTGTTATCCTTCGTCTCTCAAATTCAAACTCCATCTTGCTAACTGGTTGAGCAGAAGGCTCTCTCTCAACCTTAGCTAGACCCTTAAAATATGGATCAGCAAGGGCCTGACATAATGCAGCAGGATATCTCTGTCAGGGGAAGGAAATACATCACAGAAAATGGATTAAAGAGGCATAAAATAATCACCTCCTCAGCAGTAGGCCGATCCTTGGGCTCAAATGCCAACATTCTTTCTAATAAACGAAGTGCAAGGGGATTTGCATTAGGGAACTTTTGGGAGAAAGGAATGGGCTTCTTCTTTCGCATGCTGCTCAAGTATCTCCTAGCTTTCTCATTGCGCACCTGACCATATAATATCAATAATTCAGCTACGGAATGCACGGACAAGGATGTGAAACAGTGAAACAAATTTAACAGTAAACAGACCCTAGCAATGGCTTCAGGAGATGGTGTTCCCAACAGATCAGTCATGAGGTCTAATTGATGGACAACATTTTTCCCGGGGAAAAGAGGCTTCCCTGTTAAAAGTTCAGCAAAGATGCACCCAATGCTCCATATATCTATTGCTGGTGTATACTGTAAGCAAAAACAGAGAACAGGATTTAAAAACAAAATATCACAGTACATGCTGAAGTATTCTAGAGATTGCTGAGTAACAGGTGAAACATGATATTGCAATGTGTGCACGTGTGAGACAACATATGTGATTAATAAATTCACTTCAAAAGCCCCCAAATAACATATCTTTTGACCATACTATTCCAATTTAGTAAGCCAACAATGGATTGGGGAAAAGACATGGATCTTATATGCATTTATGGCTGAATTGTTTATAAGACATGCATATTAAAATTTAACAAAGAGTATTATTCTGCACAAGAAAAAAAAAGTCAGTACTCCAATCTTATGATGCTTCAAACCATATGCACAATCAGGTGAGTTCATATAAGTATGCTGAGTCCAACTTATACAGCACCATGCTATTCCAATTTTGTAAGCCAACAATGGATTGGGGACAAGACACGGATCTTATATGCATTTGTGGCTGAATTGTTTATAAGACGAGCATATTAAAATTTAGCAAAGTGTATTATTCTGCAAAAGAAAAAAAAAAGTCAGTACTCCATTCTTAGCATCAAACCATATACACAATCAGATGAGTTCAAATAAGTATGCTGACAGCACCATGCATCCCAAATAACAACTAAAGAAAAACAGCTTACTGCTAGTAAGGGGTAAAAGAAGACAGAAATAGAATAATGGTAAAGTTTTTGAAACTTTATTGCAAGTTTACACAACCAGAAGATGAAAAAACAAACAGAGAGCAGAGAGAGAGAGAGGAGAAAAAGTAGGAACTTATTAACAATGACATAAAAGAAGAGCATCCAGATAGATCATTTCAAACAGAACAAGAAACATGATACCAGATGCACAGATCAAGCTACTTCCAAGCAAATGCTAAGTGGTAATAATTCTTGCACCTTTGAGAAAAAGGATCCACATAATTCAGGAGCTCTGTACCATCTTGTTGCGACATAGTCCTGTTAGTACAACAAACCAGAAATATCATTTCTCACAACATTGACCAAGAACAACATCCCATAGACCATATGTAAGTTATTTCCACAAGATACCAATTGGACTAGAAAACTTACCGTCCAGAATATAGCAGTCGGAGTATCATTAAAAGCTACTCTTGCAAGACCAAAGTCACAGATCTTGAGTTTACAGTCAGCATTCGCTAAGATGTTTTTGGGCTTTAAATCCCGGTGAAAGACATTTGCTACAGGAGCATAACAGATAGAGAGAACAAATAATCAGGCTGGGATGTCCAGCAACAACTACCAAGAGTAACTTTCTTGCATAAGCTACATCTATATTTGTACGTATACAGCAAACATTAAGATGAAGAAATCGTCCTGCACTAAACGAATAAGATCTAACCTGTGTGGATGTATTTCAGACCTCGTAGAAGCTGATACAGAAAAAATTGGTAGTGTTCTGGAGTTAAATCATCATTAGCTTTAATAACCTGGTGTAAATCAGATTCCATGAGTTCAAAAACAACATATATATCTTTGAATTCCCTTCTGGAAGGAGGTAACAAGATGTGCTTGATCTCGACAATGTCTGGGTGGCGCAAGAGTCTAAGAAGTTTAATCTCACGAAGGATGCGAGTGGCATCAGAAACATGTTCAAATATATCATTGATCTTCTTAATTGCAACCTTATCCCCAGTATGCGTATCATATGCTGAGCAAACAACACCATAGCTTCCTTTACCAATTACTTCCTCTATTCTGTACCTGCTACCCTCACCATATTCTGTGAAGAAGTCTACATCTGCAGATGACTGCATTAGCACGTGAGTATCAACAAGCCACTCCAAGTGTACTTCATTTAAATTAAATCAAGTTGTGCTCTATATACAAATCAGACACTACTGAATATCCAAAAGCATGTACTACTAACATTAGCAAGCATGATAAGCATCACCAAGATTAACAGACAATTTTCAACTACTAGCTAATATTAATTAATGCCATCTAGAAATGAATAGTCCATGAAAAAATTCACGAATTTGCATTCTATAAACATGTTTGATATCTCTCACCATCAAGGCTTAGCTTAACATTTAACCTCAATGAAAATACAAGTGCGCTGGAAGCACCTGGTCCACATTTTCCACTTTAAATGAATTACTAAAAAGATCAAATAAAAAGACAAATAATTGCATAAAAATTTATAAACAGGGATTTCTAGTGTTCTATTAACTGGATGAAATAAAATTGACAAATATCTAGTGAAAGTAAATGTCAAAGGAGTATGAATCATTCAATATGAGGAAATCAGTCAAAATGACTCTTAGAGAAGGTTTTTTTTTTTTATCATTTTAACATAACTTTCTTCTTCTAAGGCCCCAGCAACTTTGGAAAAAAAAAAAAGAAGGTAAAAATAAATAAATGAAAGAAGTAGAACATAAAATTTGTGGATGACAAATTTAACAATCTGGAGAGAAAAATGCCATATCTCATATATGAATTGATACACCAATACAGTTTTTACACCAATTGTAAACGCAAAACATATGGTTAAGCGACCTAACCATGACCATGAGAATCTAACATGACAAGAATGTTGAAGTGGGACCTCCCACAAAATTGCAGAAGGGAACATAATCATGTGGCAGAGTATGATGAGACATGAAGATAACAAGCTGTTCCTTCCTGTCTAGATACAGAAATTATACCCACTATACAACAAAAATATCCAGTACAATTTGGCCACAAAAAATTATAAGGACCGTATTAGAATTTTGAACAAATTCAGAACATATTTCAATCTTCAGTAACAAATAATATAAGCAATCACCAACACATAAACATCTTTTACTACTCTTTACCACTACTCACTTAGAATTTGTACCGATAATATCAGCTAATACAATCCTATGCACATACATATACATATACAAAATGCATACATACATACATTTGTCAAATGATAGAATCGAACTTACCTTTTTTCTTTGATCAGGCTGCATCTTAGCAACAAAGCATCAAAATGCTTCAAAGCAACTAAACCAATCAACAAATTGAACTCGAGCTGCAACTCCAACCACAAAGATCACACAAACCCAGATAACCAAATCCCAAAACAAAAATACCCAGAAACCAAAATAAACTAAACTCCAACTGAAATGCTAATAAGATCAGAGAGAAATAGCTCACAAAGCAGTGAACAGAAAACCCTAGTCTTTAATTTGAAAGCAAAAAAGAGAAGATAAAACGACCAAACAAGATATATTTGCGGCTAAAGCAACAAACTTTTTTAAACACAAATAAGGAACAAATGCTAAATGTTAATTTATTTTAATTATGTTTAACTTTCACTAAAAAGGAATCCAATAAAGAGAGAACACAATAGTTAGTGTGGCACCAAAAATAAAAAATAAAAAATAAAATTGTGGCGGAGGAGTCTAAATGTAGCTGGAAAAGAGAGATTACAGATCAACAACAGTTCTTTTTTTTTCTTTTAGCGGAAGAAACTAAACTTTTGGAGAATCTAGTAAGTCTTAAGAAGACGATAATTACTAGATTGAAAAAAAAAATGAATGGATATACCAAAAAAGCTTGAGCTTTGAGAGTTGAGAGTTGAGAGTTGAAGCTCGGGAGAATGGAAGCGCTTCTGAGTTTTTGTGTGTGTTGGGAAAGTGCTTTTGATTGTGTTTGGATCTTAAGACGGAGAGAGAGAGAGAGAGAAAGGAAATTTACGTGTGCCGTCTTCAAGTTGAAAGGAAGCTTTTGTTTCTCAACTCGAGCAATGTGATAGAAAGAGAAAACCAAGAAATAAGAACGAACCAAATGCGATTTTCTTTTTCTATTTCTTTTTTTTTTAATTCGTTTAAAGTAAATATATAATCATTTTGCAAATAAAGACCTTTTTGCCACGAAATTTAGGTCAAATTTACTGGTAGAATACCATGAAGTCGTCTTCTCTCTTTTTTGTTTCTTTTTGTTGATAACATCAACTTTTTTTTTATAATTAAATTCATGTGCCTCTCGTTGTCGTTAATTATAAATATAATCAAACTTGGAGAGTAATAATATATTTAAAAGTTATTAATAAAAATTAATATATTATCATTTATTATTTTTTATTATTATTTTAATTAATTTCATCTTATTTCCTTACTAGATCATTTTTATATCACATAAATTTGTATTTAAATTTAAAAAAACAAACAACGCGTATATTATTACATTACCCTACGGTAAAAAATAATTTAATAAATAACATTATTCACATTAATAACACTACTACTTCAGCAAACATATGTAATTTATTTAAATACACATTATATGATGGATGATATTGTTCAATGGAACAAAATTCGTCAATACTATTATTTAATTGCACAATATTTCATATATATAATTATTACTAAATTCAAATTATGTAAATAAAGCCTAAAACTTGTTAAAAAGTTTTGGAATTTAACCTTTTTCCAGTCTTATTGAAAGTGAATATTAGTGATTTAGATTGTTGGCTTTTTTACCCAAAAAGGTAACTGTTATATTCTATTAATAAAAGAAGAGATAAGATTTGAGAATTTGGATGAATGGCTGAAACAAATTTGCATTGCAGTCTCCTTGACAGAGTAGAGACAGAGTTAAAGAGTCTGTTGTGAATTAAGTATAAAATAAATTTAAAATTAACAAAGTGACAGCTTGGTGTTGGTGCCAGGTGGAGGAGGTGCTGCTTTTTCCAATCCAACAAAAACAAATTAGAAGCACTTATTAATAATAATTCTGATTTGAAATTTGATAGATAAGCCTCTTGACTTGATGCTTTTGAGATTGATACTGTACGGGTCAGTCTATAATATCTAACCATGCAACCACTAAATTTTTATTTTTATTTTTATTTTTTTGTGTTTGATTAAATTCTCCTCATTTTTTCTTTTCTTTGTATATCATACGAATATTCACAAACTTGTTAACTAATTTTTTTTTTCAAATTTTTTCAGAGCATTTTAACATTTTAATACAAAATAAAAACTTTTAAAATATAATATATTTTTTTAATAATTATAAAAATATATTATTTATATTAAAATAATAATTTTAACACACTTTAATTTAAAATATTATTTAAAAAATATAATATTATTGTTTTAGCTCACCAATTGAAGCATTGTCTGTTCGCAGCTCTCCACGTTCCCAAGAAGCTAACACTGCATTGATAAATACGAATTAGAGTGGCGAGAAAAGAATTAAGAGAAACATGCGATGCGCAAATTAGACCATGTGGCATCACATTCATATTCACATGCCCTTTGACCTTTGTTATTAAAACCACCAATAAAAACTAACATCACTACTCCCGCAAATTTAATCTTGTAAAATTCATGCATCATTTCATGACTTGACTCCATTTGTTAAATACCATTTATGATATATGGGATCTAACTGCACATTGTGTTGTATTGTTAAGTTTTAAATATTACGTGATATTTTATACGAGGGAGATTGTTAATTTTTCTTTTAATTATTGTCAATTATTACCGTGCAGTAATCTTTATCAATCGAGCAAAGTAACTCATCGAAAGTTGCTCATCCAAGTTCGGTGGGAACGTCATTTCTAGTAGCTCCCTCATCGAAAGTTGCTCATCCAAGTTCGGTGGGAACGTCATTTCTAGTAGCTCCCTACTCTTTGTGCAACCACTTGTACTTTATTGGATATATATATATATATAGTGAGAATATTAATTAAAAATTATTAAAATATAATTTAAGAATTAAGTTAAGTGTGTAGGGTGCACACGGATTAAAGATGGACGTAAAAGTAGGCGAAAAATGAGAAAGCGCACCATGTGACCAGCGTCGCGGCGATTAGGAGTGGGCGCTGCGGCGCCAAAACATAACACTCAGCGTCGCAGCGCCATGAATCCAGTGCCGCAGCGCTCAGCAGAAGCGCGCCAGCGCTGAAGCGACGAGATCCCAGCGCTGGACGCGGAAACAGTATCCCGAAATTAGAAACTTCATAATTTCGTCTCCCACTTGCTCTATGACTCCCTAATACGACTCCCACACGTATAGGGAATACCTAAGACGTCTCAAATCCTATATAAAGGCTATCAATTAGCTTGTAAACACATCTTTGTGATCAAGTTAATGAGATTTTTGTGATCTTAGAGAGATCTTGGTGATCAACAATAATCTTAGTGATTATTCTTAGTGGTTCTTTGTGAGAGAAAATCCCTAGAGAGTAAGAGAGAGTTTTCTTTGTGATCTTTCTTGTAATAGGCATACTTTATAGTTGCCTTGTGATTCATAATAAAAGAAGAGTGTGATCTTGATCCGTTGAACCACGTAATTCTTTGTGTGTTCTTCTTGTCACGCCCCAGACCCAAAAGATCCGACACATGACATCACTTACATTCATTCACTGCATGTGCACTCATAAATAATATTACACAAAATTTTCAACTTTCCTTCAACACAGAAATCCTTAGCAAGTTGCTAGTAATGTTCAACACTAAAATCAACCCATAACTTAACACATAAATATAAACTTCTCTTGACCATATTTAAACATTCATTTCAATTTCTTTCAGAATTATAACAATTGAATTATGACTGGGACAATTAATAAACCGGAGATACGCAGAGTTTTCTCAGAGATTAACACTCTACTACGTCACCAGTAGCAACTTTGTTACCGGAAGCCCAGAATATATTCATTGCAAATTCTTACTTGAAATCAACTAGTAACCACACTTTGAAAACTTAAATCAAATCCAGCCACACACAATAAAATAATACATAAGTATTTATTCAATAGGGACAAACCAAATATCCTATCCCACGTGTCCCCAAATGAAACACACAACAACCTAGCAACTTAGGGAACCCAAGGAACAGCAGAAGCCTTGTCAAATCCGCTAAGCACACATGTACCTTATTTACCTGAAATCATCATAAACTATAATGAGTATAAAACTCAGTAAGCATACTAATTTTTCATATATCAAATACAAATACATATATGTACACAATGCATATGTATGATATGCTGTGATCAATTAAAATCATAATCTTATCAAATCACATATCATGTAAGCGCTTACACATTCTTTCAAAACACATAATAGGAATACCATCACTCGACTACTACTTAGTAGGACTTACATATCACATATCACATAATGAGCCAAATGTCACTCGTAGGTGACATACCGTATGAGAGGAATAGTACAAGTGAGGTCTTTAAATCACACATATATAACGCTTATGCCCGAAGGTAAAAGCCAAACCCTCACCCTGATCATCGGTGAGTCCTCTCACATGTACCAATACGCCACCACACGAATGTGATGACTCACACTTCCTTTAGGTACCAATAGGATCCTCCCTACATACGGAACACATAACATATACCAATCCCGAAGGAAAGGCCACACATAAAGGCTCCACAAATCACATAAAATGCCTACTAAGTTAACAGTGAGTTCAAGTACCCTCAAATCACAAAATATTTCTCATGGACATATTACACTTCAAAAGCTTTCTTTGTTAAACGCGTCTTATTTTGGAAAGCTCACTTTCAAAAACACATGTATGTCCATGCTCAATGTCAATGCTCACATTCATAAACATATATTCACATTTCATATCAAAATATACTTTGACATATCATAAACATATTCTTAACCCCATTTACAAAATCATACAAAACAATTATTATGTTTATTGTGATTCCAGTAGTAAGTCTAGTATACTTACCTCTTAACACTTTCAGGTACAAGGCTTAAATCTCCTTAACCTATCAATGGAGATTAATCCTTTCATAAGCCTCACAATTCACACAAAATACTTTAAATAGCTTACAAAATTATACACAATGCATTTATCACATCAAATTGGTCTAAATATTTGGTTTCTCAAAACCTGTCATTCTGACCACTTATACTTTACAAACATTTCTAATACATCAAATGATGTCCAATTACTCCGAAATCAAAATATATCATTCTTGACTCATATATACTTCTTATATATGAATATTATATCAAAATTCCTACACAATCCATTCCATACACACCATCGAATCCAAACTACAAACCTGACAGGATCAAGATACTTACTGAACAGTATTCAATCTCCCAATTTTATAAACTCATATACTAACTCAAAAATTATAAAACTACCACATAATTACTCTTGACACATATCTCAGTCCATGATAAATATTTGGCTTCCAAATAACTGCCAAAAGTATTTTAAAACTATTTTATTTCATATCTTTAAAAATCTGTTAATCAAATACTATAATGAGCTGATACACTTTAGAAATTCATAACACTTCAACCACATTGATCCAAATTCTCAATTCCGAGTATATCATATTAGACATATAAAATTATCATATTCCACAAATTCATAATTTTTAAAGATCATTCAGCAGGTCAAAAATTATTTTCCACTGTATCATACTGTTTACACAGAAAATTTCCAGAATTCCAGGGTCATTTTGGTAAATTCACTACAAATTCAATTTCCGAGATTTTCAGTCGATTCAAAGTCTCAGATGATCCTAAACATGTCTAATTTCATATACTCAAAATTCAAAACCAGAATCGAATCACAACAATTTATAAAATTCCTAGATCAAGAGGTTATTCAGCAGAAATCCCATAATTCATCATGATTTATCAAACTATCTTATAGATCATCATCAATTCTCACAACATCAAACGAAATACACATCAAATCCTTAATTATACATATTTCCAGAAATCAAACTTAAAGAAATTAACTTAATTAACACCAATAAATTGATAATTAGTTGTGATATACCTCTAAAGATCCAAAATTCTCATTTTCTTCTTCTTTTTCTTCTTCTTCTTCTCTTTCTCTCTCCTTTATTTCTCTCTTCCCTCTCTAAAAATGGGTAGCTCGACCAAAATGAGAGAATTAGGGTTTTTAAAAGTGTATTTTTATACTAAGTGGTTAATTTTTGGTATTTACGAATTCACCCCCAAAACTTTCAAAGTATAACAATTTGGTCCCTAAAATAATTCCAAAGTCTTGCAAATAAACCCAATACTAATAGTATATCCTTAACCTATAAAAACACTACTAATAACAATATATAAATTAAGGATCACCCACATACAAATAAAATACGTATATTTATATATATAAATATACATATTCTTACCGGTTATGGATACAGGTTACTACACTTCTTCTACCCTTTCTCTCTTTTATTTCTTAATAACTTATTATACATTATTATATTACTTGGGTGAATTATTTAGCTTGTTTGTGTGCTTCCGCTTCAACAAACTGGTATCAGAGCTTTGGTTCTAAGCAAACATGGCCACACCCAAGTATGAGGTAGAGAAATTCAACTGTACGAATGACTTCAATCTGTGGAAGATGAAGGTTAAGGCGTTGTTGGTGAGTCAAAGACTTGGTTCGGCATTAGAGGAGACTGCAGCTCCATCTAGTAATGAAGAGAAGACGCCGGAGTCATCTAGAGCAGAAGCAGAAAGAATGGACATTCAAGAAAAAGCTCATAGCACAATCGTTCTGTCATTGAGCGATGAAGTACTAAGGGAAGTAGCAGGTGAGACGACGGCAATAGATCTTTGGAATAAGTTTGACTCTCTTTATATGAGGAAATCGTTAGCCAACAGACTACATATAAAGAAGAAGTTGTATCAGCTGTCCATGTCAGAGGGGACGCCGATGAAAGATCATATAGACGCATTCAATAAGATCATCATTGATTTTGAGTCTATCAACATCAAGATAGAAGATGAAGATAGAGCAATTATTCTGCTGAGTTCACTCTCCAAAAGCTATGAGAGTTTTGTTGATACGCTACTCTACGGCAGAGAGAGTTTAACGATGAGTGATGTGAAATCATCATTAAACTCAAAGTTATTAGGAAAGCAGGCTGAGGGCAATGCAGAAAGTTTATCTATAAAAGGAAGGCCCTCATATAGAGATGGGAAGAAAAAAGGCTCAAGGTCAAAGTCTAGGACTCCTAGGAAGTGCTATTGCTGCAAGAAAGATGGGCACTTCATAAAGGACTGTCCTGAGAAGAAAGCGCAGGACAAGAAGAAAGCGGATGCTGCGCTTGCCTATAATGATAGCTATGACAGCGCAGAGACACTCGTCGCTACTGATGGTATAAACTCTGAACAATGGGTTTTAGATTCTGGTTGTACTTTTCACATGTGCCCGCACAAGTCTTAGTTTACAAATTTCCAGCCTATTAGTGGTGGTAAGGTCTTAATTGGTAATGACATTGCATGTCAGATGATGGGAATTGGTAGTGTTAAGCTTAGGCTGCATGATGGGCGAGTGAGAGAGTTGACAGATGTTAGGTATGTTCCTGACTTAAAGAGAAACTTGATCTCACTAGGGACTTTAGACCAGAATGGGTGTTCCATCAAGATCGACAGAGGGATTTTAAGAGTTTTAAGAGGTTCCATGATGGTGATGAGAGGAGAGAAGCACAAAGGTGTTTATATGCTTAAGGGTGAAGTCGTGAGTGGTTCTGCACTATTCTTTGTAGATGATGAGAGTATGCAAACCAAGTTATGGCATCTTAGACTGGCACACTTAGGCGAGAGAAACCTAAAGGAGTTATATAGTCAAAAGGCGTTTAGTAAAGATAAGTTCCAGCCCTTAGATTTTTGTTAGTATTGTGTGCTAGGGAAAGCACATAGAGTGAGGTTCAGTACCGGCGAGCATAAGACTTAGGGGACTCTTGACTACATACACTCGGATCTTTAGGGACCAGCTTAGATAGCTACTCGTGGTGGTGCTAGATATTTTCTCAGCTTGATTGATGATTATTTGAGGAAGCTGTGGGTCTATGTGTTGAAGAGTAAGGATCAAGTATTTGATATGTTCAAAACTTGGAAGGCTCTTGTTGAGAATCAAACTGGCAAAAGAGTGAAGAGGTTGAGAACTGACAACGGCCTCGAGTTTTGCAACAGAGAGTTTGATGGGTTTTGTGCCAAGTATGGGATTGTAAGGCACAGAACAGTAAGATCAACACCGCAGCAGAATGGGGTAGCTGAGAGGATGAACAGGACCCTACTTGAAATGGGTAGATGCATACTTACCAATGTGAAGATGTCCAAGACATTCTGGGGAGAAGCTGTAGTGACTGGTGCTTACTTGATAAACAGAAGTCCCTCCTCATCAATTGACTTCAAGACGCCAGAAGAGAAATGGTCTGGCAATCCTCCAAAGTATGACCATCTTAGAATATTTGGTTGCCCTGCCTTTGTACATATTAAGGAGGGGAAGTTAGAACCTAGAGCTATCAAAGGGGTATTCATAGGATATCCCGAAGGAGTAAAAGGATACAAAGTGTGGTGTAAAGATTTAACACCACTAAGGAGTATCATAAGCCGTGATGTGACGTTCGATGAGATGACGATGTTGAAAACCTCTCAAGTAGATGAGAAAGAAGAATCTGTGACCAAGAAAAACTCAACACCCGAGTCAATAGAAGTTGAAGTAGCACCTAAAAACGAATTTGATATGCCCCCAGATCAACACTTCAACAAGAAAATCCTTGAAGATGAATCAAGAACACCGGCGTATTCCTCTAAGTCCACCCAAAAGAAGACTAGAACTCCTGAGTTGGAACTTGAAGAGTACCAGCTTGCTAGAGACAGGCTAAAGAGAACGATTAACCCACCAGTCAGGTATGCACAAGCAGACTTAGTTGCTCATGCTTTTAATTCTGCTTACACTATTGAGTATGATGAGCCTAGGACATATGGTGAGGCTATGAAGAGTAAAAACAAGAAAGAATGGCAACAGGCCATGAAAGAAGAAATTTGTTCTCTTAGGAAGAATAATACCTGGAAGTTGGTGGAGAGACCTCAAAAGAAGCTAGTCAGGTACAAGTGGGTGTATAAGGTGAAGAGGGGGATACCGGGGATTGAGCCTATGAGATTTAAGGCTAGGTTAGTAGCACAAGGTTTTACTCAGAGAGAGGGAGTCGATTTTCATGAGATATTCTCTCCAGTTGTCAAGCACACATCTATTAGGATTTTATTAGCTATGTGTGCAAACCTTGATTTACATCTAGAGCAGATGGATGTAAAGACAGCTTTTCTACATGGAGAGATTAAAGAAACAATATACATGGCACAGCCGCAAGGGTTCGAGGAGCCCGGTAAAGAAGATCATGCTTGTTTGCTAAAGAAGTCATTATACGGGTTAAAGCAATCACCTAGACAGTGGTATATGAGATTTGATGAGTTTATGATGGCTTGTGGCTTTAGTAAGAGCAAGTATGATTGATGCGTGTACTTCAAGAACATGAGTTGTGGGATGATGTATTTGCTTCTATACATCGATGATATGTTGATCGCATGCAAGAATATGGAAGAAATACAAAAGCTCAAGAAGCAGTTAAGTGGCGAGTTTGAAATAAAGGATTTGGGAGCAGCGAAGAGAATTTTGGGTATGAACACTGTGAGGGGAAAGAAGAGATGTTATCTTCTTATCCCAACAGCGATATATAGTCAAAATTCTAGAGAAGTTCGGTATGTCAAACGCAAAGGCTGTCTCTACTCCTTTGGCCATGCATTTCAGACTGTCAGCAGCACAGTCGCCGGCATCCGAGGATGAGAAACTGCAGATGAGCAAAGTACCGTATGCAAGCGCTGTGGGGAGCATCATGTATGCAATGGTTTGCACAAGACCAGACATAGCACAGGCTGTGAGTGTGGTGAGTAGATACATGGCGAATCCGGGTAAAGATCACTGGCTTGCAGTAAAGTAGATTTTGAGATATCTCAAGGGAACGTCGAATCACGGGTTGGTGTATAAGAGGGACGAGGACAACAATGAAATGGTAAGAGGGTACGCAGACTCAGATTATGCAGGTGATCTTGACAAGAGAAGATCGTTGACGGGCTACGTATTCACAGTGTTTGGGTGTAGTGTGTATTGGAGATCAGTTCTACAACATGTGGTTGCACTTTCTACCACAGAAGCAGAGTACATAACTGTTGGTGAAGCTATAAAGGAGGCCGTGTGGTTAAAAGGCATATGCGTGGAGATATTGGCTCGTAAAGATGTAAACACCAGTGTATACTGTGACAGCCAGAGTGCCATACACCTAAGCAAGCATCAAGTGTTCCATGAGAGGTCGAAACACATTGATGTGAGGCTCCATTACATTCGTGAGATTGTTCAAAGTGGTGAAGTTAGTTTGACAAAGATAGCGTCATCTAAAAACCCTGCTGATATGTTGACGAAGCCACTACCTTCGGTTAAGTTCGTCCTATGCAAGGACTTAATCGGAGTCACTGCTTTGTGAAGGTGACCGAAGATGCGAAAATGAGAGATCGATTTACTTTGTGAATGATTTGAATCAATGAGGGGATTTTGTGAGAATATTGATTAAAAATCATTGGAATATGATTTGTGGATAAAGCCAAGTGTGTAGGGTGCACACGGATCAAAAACGGACGCGAAAGGAGGCGAAAAACGAGAAGGCGTACCATGCGACCAGCGCCGCGGCGACCAGGAGTGGGCGCCGCGGCGCCAGAATAGAACACTCAGCGCCGCAGCGCCATGAATCCAGCACCGCAGCGCTCAGCAGAAGCGTGCCAGCGCTGGAGCGACGAGATCCCAGCGCTGGACGCAGGAACAGTATCCCAAAATTAGGAAACTTCCTAATTTCGTCTCCCACTTGTTCTAGGACTCCCTAATACGACTCTCACACGTATAGGGAATACCTAGGACGTCCCAAGACCTATATAAAGGCTATCAATTGGCTTGTAAACACATCTTTGTGATCTTGACAATCTTTGTGATCAAGTTAGTGAGATCTTTGTGATCTTAGAGAGATCTTGGTGATCAACAATAATCTTAGTGATTATTCTTAGTGGTTCTTTATGAGAGAAAATTCCTAGAGAGTAAGAGAGAGTTTTCTTTGTGATCTTTCTTGTAATAGGCATACTTTGTGGTTGCTTTGTGATTCATAATAAATAAGAGTGTGATCTTGATCCGCCGTAGACGTAGGCAAGTTGTCGAACCACGTAATTCTTTGTGTGTTCTTCTTTTACCCTTTTTTTCTTTTATTTTTTATTAACTTGTTCTGTATTATTATATTATTTGGGTAAATTGTTTAACTTATTTGTGTGCTTTCGCTTCAACATATATATATATATTGTTTGGTTTTAAATTGGGTTGGAATTAAGTAATTTTAATTTTATGTTAGATGTATAAGACAATAGTGTTTTATATTTTATTTTGATCTGAAAATTATTTTAAATTTTTTTATGTAATTTTGTATTACTTTTACTACGTAAAGGTAGGACTTTCTGTTTGTAATAGAGCCAAATATTTTAATTGTTAGGATAGTCCCCAAAATGCAATTGTATGTATCTCTTGTTGTAAGAGAGTTAAGATTAACATATTTCAATGACATATGTTGTTTAGTGTTTTATAATGTATTTGATTTTATATCAACAATTTATAATATAATAATATTAACAATTTAATTAATAATGTTACATTTATTAAATATTAAAAAAAGAAATCACATCAATAAAAAAAATGCTATTTCATAAAACATCTAAAGTAAATATACTTCGTTTGGTTTACGAGTCATATTACTATGGAGAAATCTTATAATAGTTTTTTAAAATTTAACTATTCGTTATAATTTCTAAAGGAGGTTCCAACTTTTGTGTGCATTGAGACTTGAGATATGATTAACAAGTGTTAACATATTCAAATCATCTAAAAAAAGAGTATAAAGAAAAAGAAATTTTAGTAGGAAGAAAGGGGCAAATTGGTACAAAACACGCAAATAATTAAAACAAGAGTCAAGAGTCTAAGACAGAAAGAAGTGAAAGTGAACAGAAAGCGGATGAATTTACTAAAATATTGAACTGAGTGCCAAGTCCACGCGCATTGGCGGTGACGTAAGTGAAGGAGGGACCATGACCACACTTTCGACAGAAAAACGACGCGTTGTGTGTAGAAATAACTATAGTAGAATCCGTGACAGAGCGTGCCTTCCACTTGCGGATGAACGCGGCTGGGGGGTCGCTCTCGCCGCATGATGACTGAGATTCTGTTACTGCAAGAGCAAGAGCTGTTTTTGGTGTACGTTGAGCTGTTCGCAAATACAATAAACCCGGCCAGGGCCTCACCCATGACCCATGAGCCACCTCACCTTCAATTATTTTTTAATAACTAATGGAATACAAAATACAAGTAATATCATCAAGGTCCCTATTTTTTTCAGACCTTTTCGGGAAGGGAAGTAGTTTGTCTATTTATATAAAACAGGTCCCTATAAGTATAATCCCCAATTGAAAATGACTGCAATACTCCTTAAAGTTAACTTGTGCATGGTGAAAAATTCAATATTATAAGGGTACATTTGTCATTTCTGGGTGCATGGGAAATATTTGAGACAAATCAACAAACTACTACGTCTTCATTTGAAAAGAAAATAACGCAAAAATCAGGGATCTCTAATGTTATTGCCCCAATTCAAATCATTTGCTCAAATATTATATCATATGCCAAGCCTGCCTGTAAAGTTGAAAGTTGAAACTTCATTCGTTTTGTTCTTAAAAGGAAGTGGGAAGTGCTGAATTGAAAACATGCAACCTAATGTTAATATGCTATATACCAACATGTCAAGCATTGACCTCTGCCCACAAAGAATTTGGCCACATTTCCGTAGGATTTGATCTTCAGTTATTTATGCCCTATCCATATCCCCGAATTGGCCAAATCATGATTATCAGATTTCTCCCAGAGCGCAGTAACTCGATAAAGTAAGTTATTGAACATACCTAAGTTTTCATTAGAGTAGAAATAGAACAAATATCGGGCCCTATTCAGTATTCAGCATGTGTGAGTGGAGAAGAAAAACCATGAATCACCCACCACACATATACAACAGCCCTCGACAAACCATCCTTTTCCTCTTCTGTCTCTTTCTACTTTACTTCTGGCTTGGGAGGGATTCATGGCTCCAGTTTACAATACGTGTGTAAGGAAAAAGAAAAATAGTGAATAGACAATGAAGTTCCTTTTGTGTCTCATTGAGTAGATAAACTACACCATCAAAGTACCGTTTGAGTTGGAAAGGCATTTCCTCTTTCTCACTGGTACCGAGATTACTGATGGACAAAAAGCTTATTGGGTATTTTGAATCTACCGAGGATTATAGTGCCTATTTGGCCAAACTCGTGAAATTAAATTGTCCATCTCCCTATATTATAAAATATAAAAGAAAACGTAAGCAGAGTCCGAGATATGAGAAATGGTAGATTAAAAATCATATAACAATTAATTTTGAGTCAAGTAAATTAGAAGAAAAATATGGTGAAACAACACTTTAGCACTGCAGCAAAAAGAAAGGCTCGCTATAATGCAAGGACACTCGAAGGTTCGCTGCGGTGAGAAGTAAAGCTCATTGTAGCACTGAGTTTCTACCAAGATGGGTAAAATCAGCTCGTCACAGCAGCAAAAGAGTTGCACCACAATAAGGGTTCTTGGGTTTCAATCTCGATGCGGCACCAATGCGATTTCCTATTTAAAATTGTTTCTGAATTTCTGAACTTATAAAACTTGTATTACAATTCAAATACTAAGTCAAAATAAAATTTATTAAAGTTGTTTAAAGTACTATATAAACCTTGTATTAGCATGACAATCATCATTACCAAAAGATCACCAAATGGATAGTTGTCAATTGTAATCCCAAATAAAAAGAATCCCTTTGTGAGAGAATTGTTCTTATTCTTTGTGTTCATTGATTCATGAATAAAAAAATATTAAAATTTTGATTCACCATAAATAATTATCGAACTACATAAATTTTGTTTTGTGCTTTGATTGTGTGTTTTTTTTTTTTTATTAATCTTTTTTATTCTATATTTTTAATTACTAATGATAGAAGAATCATAACACAGGAAAAATCCCTCAGCCGAAGACTGCACATTCATTCCAATACAAATGATGCTAATTTTTCATCCATCGATATGATTTTATTCACATTTTCACAAACATCGCACCGAATAAAAAGTCTAGGTAGTTACTTAATCATTCATGATGGATGAATAAATATACATCCTACTTATTACAAATGAACAGAACTGTCATCCAATAAATTCCTCACTTGACATACTTGGCAAACCAGTCCAGCATGTTTTGATGGGCTTCCTCTGCACTCTTCTCAGCAGCTTGATCTTCTACATTGTATCTCACTGTCCATCCATGAGCAACTTTAGGAAATATCTTCACGTGACCATCAACCTGCAAGAACCAAAGAACTAAGATTTCTGAACAGAAATATAAAATCATTTTAGACAGAACAAGAAAGAGACCTGAAGTGCTTTGACCACAGTGCAACAGCCAAAAGCTCAAATCAAATGACTCACTGAACATGCTATAGAACGAAATCATGAAAGACATAAGAAAAATGTCACAAGCACACGAGGGAAAATGATCAGGCTATTTGTTCTTGTTGAAGCGGAAGCACACACAAACAAGCAAAATATTCACCCAAGTAATATAATAATACAAAACAAGTTATTAAGAAATAAATAGATAAAGGAGTAGAAGAAAAACACACAAAGAATTACGTAGTTTGGCAACTTGCTTACGTCCACGGTGGATCAAGATTACACTCTTCTCTTATTATGAATCACAAGGCACTCACAAAGTATGCTTTTTACAAGAAAGATCACAAAGAAAACTCTCTCTTTCACTCTAGGATTTTCTCTCACAAAGAACCACTAAGATCTCTTGTTTATCACAAAGATTGTCAAGATGTGTTTACAAGCCAATTGATAACCTTTATATAGGCTTTGGGACGATCTAGGTTGACCCTATACGTGTGGGAGTCGTATTAGGGAGTCCTAGAGCAAGTGGGAGACGAAATAAGGAAGTTTTCTTATTTCGGGATACTATTCCCGTCTCCAGCGCTGGCCTCTTGGCGCTGGCGCGCATTTGCTGAGCGCTGCGGCGCTGGCCTCTTGGCGCCGCAGCGCTCAAGTTCTGTTCTGGGCGCCGCGGCGCCCACGCCTGGTCGTTGCGGCGCTGACGCCTGGTGCGCCCTTCTTCGTTTTTCGCCTCTTTTCGCGTTCGTCTTCAATCCGTGCACACCCTACGCACTTGGCTTGATCCCAAATCATATTCCGATGATTTTTAATCAATATTCTTACAGTTCCCATATAAACCTAAGATAACCAGAATTTCATACCACTCCGAACTATTTGGAATTAGGTCTTGCTGAGATCAGTTACAAAACATTAAGTAAATACATAACTGCCATACTTACATGAAGAAGGAGAGGGAAGAGAGAAAATAAAGGAAGAAACATCTTAGCATACTCAGCATGAAACAATTTTTTTTCCTAAAAAATGGTTTAATCATCATAACGACAATTGCCTTCTGGTTAAAAATAATTTAGAGATACAGTGTCACTATGCCATCACGAACGGAAGAGACACAGGACTAACACAGCCTATGAATTATCTGCATGTGGATGTCACGAACTGGATATGAATTTAAGGTTTCATTTATTTTAAACCTAGGATAAAATTTGTCATTCAATTTGAAAACAGAAAAACAAGGCAAACCCAGTAATAAATTGGGAAAACAGCAAAACACCACAGACAGACTTTTTTTTAATGACACCACAACAGATACTTGATCAAAGCACTGGTTTTTGTTACCCGAGAATTTGCGGTTAGGACCTCTTCAAACTGTTTCAACAGAGCTGGTGGAGAAATATGATCAATCTCAGCTCCTAGTATTGCAATGGGAACCTCAACCACTGAAAGAAATCCCAACTATTATGATTAGTTAAACGGAATGAATGGCATGCTCTAAGGAACTATAAGTAACATATTACATGCAATAAACAACTAACACTAGAAATAGTTGATACTGAATATCTAATAATCCATACCCTTGATATCATCTACAGTGACCAGTGAAGGATGTAACAGCACAGCAGCTTGGATAAACTCATGCTTTGCTAGTTGAACCACTACCTTAGATGAGAAGAAAGCAAAGTTTATATTTGTTAGCTTAAGGAATGAAATGCTGCATAATGTACACTAAGGTTTTATATAATCAACTCCTATGAAGTCAAAAATATTTAAAATGTTGCAATATCATCCACACATTAAAGACTATGATAATAGAACTATCAAAAGCAATAGAAGAGTAAGGAAAAAGCATTTATCTTACCTCCCCAGCAGAAGCCTGCCGCACCAATTGCAGATATACCTTTATTCTTAAGATCTTGAATGACAGGCTTTGCATCTTCAAATCCCTTATCCTGTAGAAAAACTAAATAACTCAGCCACTGAAGAGTTAACGTGGGTGCACTCTTAACAACTGCATAAAAATATTCAGAACAAAGTGATATCTGAACTTTGAAGTTTGGCATGAGCACGAAAGGTGGAATACAGCCAGCAGTTCGGCTGAATCTAACTCATCAATTATGACAGCTCAAATATGAAACTCTCTAATTTGCTCTAAGGAATTAAATTCCAGATGAAAGGTGAAACCAATAAAGTTGAAACAGCCATTTGTAATAAATAAAATAAATAAACAGATTTCATCAAATATCAAAAGTCTAGAACCAACCGTTCCATGATTTTTTATCCAATCTTGTATACTTTTCCTAGCATCAGGTGCATATGGATCTCCATGGAAGAAGTCAGGAACTGCAACATAGAATCCAGCTGCTGCAACCTTGTCTGCAAGTTTCCTTTATTGTATAAAGTATCTGACATTAGCTCCCAAAAGAATGCAGTACAAACAGCATAATAGCATACCAGCAGATAGTTACACATGTACAAATGTAGATACCAAATTACAGCATCATTAGGCATTAGCTCACATTGATTCAAGAAAACAGAGCTGATAAATCCTTAATTAGCATATGAGAATATGCTTCACTAAATTATTTTTTCATACTCAACAGATCGACTCAACATAAATAGGTTGAGTGAAATAAAAGTAAACGTGATTTAAAAGTTCCAAACAGGCAACCGGAATATGTTTACCAATAATAGAGGCAGGGTGCAAAATGTATAAAATATTCTCAATCTATGTTACTGAAGATAAAAGCATAAGAAATACGTCAAGACAAAAAAAAAAGACTACGAAGAATATATCAAGATTAATATTAAAAACACATCAGTAGCAGTAGAAGACTGATTTTAGAACAGGCCATACCTCAAGTTTGGCGCTTCATAACCTGCAGGATCAAGCCAATAAAAATATAAAAATCGAAAGATCGTAGTCAATATAAATAATGTTGAACAATTTACGGATAATGATTGTAGAAGGCAAACAAAAGCGGGACATTGGAATCCACATCTGAGAACCCAACAAAAATCTCACGACGAAAGAACAAGCACCGATGAAAACAATGACAAGACCCACAAAAAAATACTTGAATTACATGAACGCAAGCAACCCTGATGACATACTGAAGCGACAAAATACAAGAAAATTCGACAAAGAAAACAAGCGCAAGACTCGCACAAAACACTCAAAACACAAGCAGCACAGATGATAAAATCCTCGAGTAAAAACAACCCAGATCATTATTTGCAATTAAAATTCATAATGAAATGGTGAGTTACCATAAACGTCGGAAACAAGAAGAACAGCAAGCTTGGAATCAGGAGAGCCAGTGACATAAGTGTTGAGTCCACCTAGTTTCTCAACGTGACCTCCTCCACTGCTTGGGTTCAATGTTGGTGGATTCGCACAACATTGAGGACCTGACATTTTTTTCTTCTGGGTTTTGTTTTAACCGATAGAAACACTCTTTTTGTCACAACTTCCGTCCACTGGATGCACCAAGAAAAGGAAATATGTAAAGCGTCAGCAGCTAAACTTCTATACGGACGAACAGTCTGGTGCATTAAAGTTGTTGTTGCATCATCTCTGGCGTCACCATTTAACTCAAAAATATGGAGAGAATTGCACCAATATGCCTTGGATGCACCAAAATTACAAAGAGATATACCTAAAAGTAAAATATTACATGTATATGCCTAAAAATTTAAGCAAGTACAAAAAATAATCTTAATGAAATTATGAGAGAGATTATTACTTGAAGGTCGAGTAATGTACACAAATTTACTTCTCTGCAATTACATAAAGGAGCATTTTTTTTTAAAAAAAATTTGACACGTTAAGATTTAATTTACTTAACTAGTCGACTATATTCGGTCACCATAACTTTGACTTCCTTTTCATTTATCGTAAAGACATTTGGATATATGTGTTGGGTTTTATAGACACGTATATGTGATTTAATTTTTTGGGCATATTTGTCTGAATATTGGTTTTAAATGGGGATATTTAAACAAATAACTCCCAAATCATGTTGTTACATGAAAATTAATGAAAAATCAAAGACCTGGATGTCATTGCTCCACTCCAAATCTTTCACTAAGTTCAAGGAAGTTGAAATATTGAAACATTCAACCTGAGGTTAATATGTTCCAACACATCATCCTTTGGCAGAAATTTCTTAAGTTTTGATCTCAGTTATGCCGTATCCGCATCCCCAATTTGGCCAAAATCATGAAATTTGTCATATTCTCTCAGAACGCAGGAACTCTACAAAGTAATTTATTGAACATACATCTTTTTTCTAGGGTAAATCTGAAAATTTGAAACTGGGTTTGAGCTATTTTAACTTTTTCTTTTCTTTTCTTTTTGACCTTTTTTGGGTGGTTGTGGTCTTTAAATGCTCAACAAACATTGGGCCCCCTCCAGCATATGTGAGTGGAGAAGAAAAAACATGCAGTCACCACAAAAACAAACACAACAGCCCTGGACAGATCATCCAATTTTTTTTATTTTTTATTTTTTTGCCTCTTTCAACATAATTTCTGTTTGGGGAATAATCCCTTTTAAGAATACGTGGGAAGGAAGTATAAAGACTGATAAAAATGATATTCCTTCCTTGGTGCTTGATTTTTTTGGGATTTGTTGATTGATTTGGTATTTGTTGTAGATTTTGTTTTAATTATTTGTAGTTGAATTTGTATTTTCTCCTTCTTATGTGAGAGATATTTGAATTGTATTGTTCTTTTTTTTTAAAAAGAATTTTTTAGATGGAGATATTATTATTGGGAAAAGTTCACAAATAGCCTTTAAATTATTTTATTATTTTATTTTAATCAAATATAAAATGATTATACTTTATTAGTCAAATAATTTAATTTTGGACAAATTTATCCTTATATCAAATTTATATTCGTGTTTTTTTAAAGTTTAAAGAAACTTTAAAGAAATAGCTTACCGAATATTTTTGAAGTTATTATTCTAAAAATTAAAGGGTTGCTGAGGATCGCTTCGAATCAAATCAAAGAAATAGCTCGGGTAAATTTTCTAAACTTGTTAGAAATTAGATAAATTTACATTTGAAGTTAAAAGTAGTTGTTATTAACCAACTAAATGAGTTAGAATGGTATAAACGGCGTTGAAATCCGGCCAAAAATACGTTTTGGAGTGTATTTGGCGAAAACCAGACGGCGGTCGCTGCGGCGGCCATCGATTTGGTCATCGCGGGACACATCTCGGGCCCGAGATGGCCCCGCAGCGCCCACATTGTGTGCATCTCGGGTTCGAGACGTGCCCCCGCGATGCGCACATAGTGCGCATCGCGGGGTCACGTCTCGGGCCCGAGACGACCCCGCGGCGCGCAATCTGTGCGCATCGCGGGGGCACGTCTCGGGCTCGAGATGTGCCCCCGCGATGCGCATTTTTTTTATTTTTAAATATTTTATCGTTTTAAAAAATTTTACTAAATTTTCCATTTGTGAACTTTTCCTAATCTTTTTTGTTTTTTCAGGTCATATGGAGTGTGATGCGATAGTTATTTGTTTTGGTGGAAAGTGGGAGAGTTCTAGTGACGGGGAAGAAAGTTATGTTGATTATAATAATTTTGGAATTTCGGTTTCGAAAGATATTAATTTTGAAGATCTTTTAAATGCAGTATGTTATACCTTGGGAGTCGACAATGTGAAGTGTAAGGTGACTTTGAAAATCAAAATTGATGCAACGAGGTATAACCTAAAGCCTATTGAGATTAGAAATGACAATGATGTTCGATTTTTTTAAGCGCCAATAGAAGATCGTATTGTCCTTTATGTGTAACAGTGGATCCTAGAGCTCCTGTTTATGAAGATAATGTACAGCCCCCCAATCCACCATCAATTCATGGTTATTTTATGTCAGCTAGCGGTAGCAACCAAGTGAGCCATACATCTCTATCAGTTCCAGCAGTGGTTCCTGCAAACACAACGAACGAGTATCACAATGTTTCTCCTATACCCTTTAATGAAGACCCAGCCTATACACATTACGCTTGTGATGACATTGAAAATGTTGGGGATGTGGAAGGGGACTATGATGATGTTAGAAATGTTGATAATTTAGAAGGGGATGATTTAGCAGAAGGCGGACGTTGTTATGTTTCGACAAGCTCCCTAAATGTTGAAGCTAGAAGAATAGATTTTTGTGAAGCAGAAAATCCCTTTGCGTTTATGCCTCCAATACCACCATCAGACTTGGTCATTTCAGATAAGATATCAAGTAGTGGAATTGACGATGTGTTTGTAGGAAAGTTGTTTGATAGCAAAGACGAACTTCACCAGGCTATTAGTATGGTAGCACTTAAAGGTAATTGGAGCTTTAAAGTGTCAAGGTCGACAAAAGATCGTTTTGAGATCAAATGTGATGATGATAGATGTCGATGGCGATTACGTGCAGTGTCGACAGATGCAAGGAAACATTTTATTGTGCGCAGAATTGATTCAAGTCACGTGTGCCAATTAGATCGATTACGCGATGGTCATCGACAAGCAAAGTCTCGGATTATTGGCAAATTTATAAAAAATAAATTTGCATCTGCGAGTCGACTTTATAGACCGAAGGAAATCCAAGCAGACATACGTGCGGAGTTTGGTGTGGACTTAACTTACCCTACTGCTTGGCGGTCTAAGGAGCATGCATTGGTGTTGATACGTGGTACTCCAGAGGGTTCATATAAATTACTTCCTGCATACTGTCATATATTGGAACAACAGAACCCTGGTACAGTCACACATTTGGAGATTGACGATTGCAAGCACTTTAAATATTTCTTCATGGCTCTTGGACCATGTATTAGAGGGTTCCAGTCTTCCATCCGACCGGTTATTGCAGTTGATGGTACATTTTTAAAAAATGCATACTTGGGAACAATGTTTGTGGCTGTTTGCAAGGATGGAAACAACCAGATTTTTCCACTTGCATGGGGTATTGCTGACTCTGAAAATGATGCTTCATGGAAGTGGTTTATGGAAAAACTCCGAGGAGTTATTGGCGATCTTGCGAACCTTGTATTTATATCTGATCGACATGCTAGTATCGAGAAGGCCATTAAAGAGGTATTTTCTAATGTATATCATGGTGTATGCATCCATCACTTGAAGGGTAATTTGGTAGCATGATATAAGATACCATCGCATACAACAAAAGGAGGGGGATACTTGGCCTCCTATTTTGTTGCTGCCAAGGCGTATCGCATAGCTGACTTTCAAAGGGAAATATATAAGATGCGAGAAATGAAACCGGAGGCAACGAGATACTTGGAGGAAGAGGTTGGTTTTTCAAAATGGGCTCGATCAGTGGGAGCATTCAGAAGATATGACATCATGACCACCAACATTGCAGAGAGCATTAACGCTGTTGCAAAGGATGCACGTGCCATGACGGTGACTGCCTTAATTGAGTGGATCCGAGAGTTAATGCAAAAATGGTTTGTTGAGAGACGTGAGGCTGCAGAAAATATGTCAAACTTCTTGACCACTTGGGCCCATAACAAGATTTGGAAGCACAATGATGATTTCGCTCGCATGACGGTGCATGCAATAGATCGATCTCGTTTTGTTGTTAAGGACGGAAAAAGAAATGGAATAGTGGACATCCCGGGAAAGTCATGTAGTTGTCAAAAGTTTGATATGCGGCAACTACCGTGTCCTCATGCACTTGCAGTATGCAGGCAGGTCAGATTCCAGTACCAGACTCTTTGTTCGCGATATTACACGACTGAGTGTTTGTTGCGTGCATACAGTGAACCAGTAAATCCGGTTGGTCATCCGTTAGATTGGATTGTTCCAGAGGAGTTGAGAGCTGCTGACATCCAGCCTCCTATAGTACGTCGGCAATCAGGAAGACGTCGGAAGAATAGAATTCTATCCCAAGGTGAGGCTCCCACGAAGAATGTATGCAGTCGCTGTAAACAGCATGGACATAATCGACAAACTTGTCGAAACCCAATTCCATTACATGGTAGTTGATGTGTTCTTTATGAGTTATATTTGTATTTGTATTTTAAAGTCATGTAGTTATGGACTTTATTTGTACTCTTATAAACATGGAAATTTTATTTTATTTTCTAAAATTTCTGGATTAAAACGGACAGAGTTTCCCTTATTTTTTCTCAAAATCTATATTTCATAAACCTGCAGAAAATACACTTCAAATATTTCTCACATCTCTTAGCTGTAAAGAGAACCTCACGTCCCTACCCAAATCAATCAACATCATTTTACAATCTTTATAAACATACATAAAAACATACAAATCAATCAACATCATTTCACTACTTTTTTGCACATTTCCATAAGTCGGTCGCCATTTTGGTCCTAAGAAATGACCCATGCTCAGGACCAAAATCTAAGGGATGACAACACATCAAAAACTCTATAAACATACAAACATAAACCCCACAATCTCCACTATTCACTGTCTGTTGTGGCACTCCATCCTTTAACCTAATTACATGAAAAAGGGTTAAGTCAGGTGTAATTCGTCGTTGCTCATATAATCTACAAGCATCTAAGTAACGGGGTAACAACATAGCTAATGGCAGGACCATATTATGGCTTTCGTTCTGTTGGAATGAGCATGACTGCCTAAACCACATCATCATTTGCTGCATCTGCTGTGTAAGATTGGTCCGGAGTTGATTAACACTTGTTAAAAATTCATCTTTATCCTTGTCCATTCTTTGTAGAAGTGCAGCTTCAGTATGCTCAATTCTCTTAATCATCTCCTCCCGCAGCTGCTCAATCTGATGTGTTACGCCATGGTCTACAGATGCACTGTGTTCAGACTACAAGAAACATAATCATAGTTAATGACTTATTTAGAAATATTAGAAATATATTGAAATTTCTCTTTAGTTAATCACGTAAATATACCGTTGCTCCTGCCACTGGTGCTGACATTTGTGGGTTTGTCCATTCATATCCACCCCCCTCCACATCCATAACATCATCGTTAGGGTCGCTAAAATGGGCATAGGTCCTTGGGGGCTTGCTCTCGCTGAAATCAGACATATTTGGTAAGTCCCCAGCATAACTTCCGCTTGGAATGCCTACACGTCTAGCCAGGCGCACAATTGCCTCTCTCTTCTCGTGGTCTTTTGGTACTAATTTACGATGTACCGAAAGAACCTATAAATCAACCAACCATATTAAGTTACGCTTAAAACAAAATAAAAGTTATAAACCAATATATATATTTTACATTCATATCAACACATACCAAATCCTTTGCTAACATTGTATCCTGAACCTCATCGAACAATGGAGTCCCTCGAGTCGTCCAATTCAAAATACGAGGGAAGCGATCACCATTATGATAACCAAAAATCTCTCTGCACACTGGAATTGCCTCGAAAATCCATACCTAATATAATTATATTTAAAATATAAGTTTGACGTATACAAACAAAATATATAATTAAGATCAAAAAGTTAAGTACATATGGCGTACCAGAAATGCGTGCGAAAAGCCATATACGTTGTAACTCTCAAACTTCTTCTGTGCAAACCCTTTCCTTTTTATTTTCTCAAGTTTTTGGAATGCAGCCTTCTTAAGTGAGTTATGAAATACGGTCCATGCAATATTGCCCCATGGATACTTATTAAACTCATCAAGGTCATCCACTAAACATAAAACAAAATTTTGAATTCCACTACGCTCGTCACGTGGAATCAAAATACGATGCACAAAATAAAATAAACTCAACTTTACTGCATCTGTATCGTCCATTTTCTCCAAATTTAGACGTGCGTACCATTGATCAAGAAATATGTAAGATAATTTCTTTACCCCAGAAAAATATGTATCCCATAATCGAGTGCCCAATTTCCTATGCAGCTGCTGGGCGGGAGGGTAATCTCGCATTTGTAGTCCAGTGATTAGTACAAACTCCTGCCGACTAAAACGGATGCGTTTCCTCCCTATGTAAAACCACATCTCATCATCTACATTAGAGGTATGCACCTCACGCAACAATAACTCGTGCACCAAAATACCAGAGAATGTCAACTCTGACATATCTAAGAAATACCCCATACACGTCTGCCTAAATAATGTTTTCTGACTTGTTGTCAGTTTATCCTTAGTGCAATTTAGACCCCACATCTTAGCATAAGCCGTCACTGATGCACAAAAAAACATATGCTCTGAAATTCTATATTCTTTCGATATGTTCTCTTTCCTGTAACAATAAAAAAAAATAAACAAAATACATTAATATTAATCAGAGAAAGATTATTTACAAAAACAATTAATTTAACATACATAATACATTAAAATAATTAATTACTAACATATTAATCAACATATTATAATAATAAAATCAAACCAAACTTAATAATTAATTTACTAACATATTAATATTAATCAACATTAATTATATATTAAAATCAAAATAATCATATATAATAATAATAATAAAAAATGTTACAAACCAAAATTAATGAGTCATTTAAGCAAATTTTCCCATCTATTAGATCAATAATATTCTTTCTAAATAGAATTTATTTAATTTAAATAAAATTACATTTATCTAAATTATTAATGTAAAATATATTTAATTAATTTAAATTTAATTAAATTTAATTTTAAAAAAAACCTAATTCAAAAAAATTCGCGCCACGTGGCGCGAATTTTGCGGCATCGCGGACGTCCGCGATGCGCCTGTTGAACGCGATCGCGGGGTCGTCTCGGGTCCACGTTGTGCGCCCGCGATGCGCGTTAAGGGCGCATCGCGGGCGCGCATCGCGGACCCGAGATGGCCCTGCGATGCGCCTGTTAAACGCACATCGCGGGGCCGTCTCGGGTCCGCGTTGCGCGCCCGCAATGCGCCCTTAACGCGCATCGCGGGGCCATCTCGGGCCCGAGATGGCCCCGAGATTGGCAACGGTGGCCGCCGCCGCTCCGGCCGCCGTCTGCATCGCGAATATGACCCAAAAATCATGATTTTTTTGTCCATTTTCAACGTTTCTTACACCATTCAAACCCATTTTTCACATATTATTCAATAATTTCATCTATTGCTAGCTTTAAATATAAATTCTAATCATGTTATAAACAAATTTAAAATTTTCAAAACTTAAACAAAACTCACCAAAAATCGGCCATTTTCTTTGTTTGAAGTGAGAAATCTGTTGTAAAAGCTCCGATCTATGCAGTGATAACTTCAAATTTTTCGGTCTAACGAATTTTGATAATTTTTACTTTTTTTGATTGATTTTCAGGTGAGTGAAAAGTTAATAGAGAAAATGGGTAAATGTGTCCAAAATGTTTATGTTTGGTTAATAAAGTATATTTAATTTTAAGTTGGTTAAAATATTATAATAAAAAAATAATAAGGCTATTTGTGAACTTTTCCCATTATTATTTCCTTTAGTAGCAAGGGATTGGGGTTTGGTGCTTGTTAGTGTGTAAGTATATCTTAGAGTCTTGTTAATTTCTCCGATAATTGTATAAAAAACCCTTAATATTGTATCTTATTTAAGTTCTTTAATAAAAATCCATTTATTAAAAAAAAAGAAAAGAAAAAATTAGTAAATAAACTCCACATCTAAGAGGTGATTACTATTGAGTTGGAATGGCTTCTCTTCAACCCAAAAGAGTATCACAATCCCACTGCAACAAAGAGCCGTCTTCACACACTAGTCAGCGTTCTGTTTTACTTTTTTTTCCAATAAAATATTTAGGGGAGAATTTAGCAGCAAAGGATATACATAAGAAAAAATAAGCAGATTGCTTGAAAGACCCATCTAGCCAAAGAGCGTGCACATCCATTCCAAACAATATGGTACCAATTTTTCACTCAACAAGTATGGCTTTATTCAACTTTTCATAAACATCACAGACACTAAAAGTCTAGGCAAGTTATTTAACCATTCGTAATCGATAAACGTCCTAAGTATTACACAATGACTAGGACTTAACATACTTGGCAAACTATTCTAGCATGTTTTGATTATTCGCTGCTCCTATCCCCGCGAGACATTTTATCATCCTATAATCAATGTTCTCTCTTTAGGCAGATAATAACATTCAAAATTTCCAACCAAGTATTGGGCTGTTCGCAGCGCTTGCACCCTGCACCTAGTCAACCCTTTTCTCAATTGGTCATATTTTGGCCCAAATACATTCTCAACTGTTTTAGATAGTATAGAAAAATATTGATGCAAGTAAAAACTCGTGCTTGTAAGTTGTAACCTATGATATTGCTCTGAAAGCTTGAAATACAAATCAGGATTTGGCCACTGCTGAAACATGGTGATGTTTTCAGTAGCCAACTAGACCAGCAACAATGCTCATTACACCATGAAACTACGAGAATAATAACATTGGGACAGCTTTTTGGTCTCATATATTGCTAATGCAAATACCCAATTCGAGATTATTTCATACATCACTTGACATGTTTAATAAACCAGTTTATCATGTCTTGATGTGCCTCTTCCGCGAGCTTGACAGTATATTCATCTGTGACATTGTACCTCACTGTCCATCCATGTTTAACACCAGGGTATATTTTGACAAGGTGATCAATCTGCAATTTATAATCGTAAAAGTAAGTTCAAGGTTGCATTTGTACAGAATATACTGCAAAATCAGACTACCAATGTTGTTCGAAAAACAAACATTTATATATCTTCTGAACTCTTTCAGGAAAACTAGTTTCTCCAAATGTTGGAAGAAATGATTCTCTTTGCATTAAAAAAACCCAGGCGCCATCATATGCCAATGAATTCATGACACTACCAAGTAAATTTTGCTCTGGCCAGAATTTGACATTTTGATAAAACAAACAAGGAGCAAATATCTATTTTTAGATCTCCGACCTTATGTGCGGATAAAATCCCTTCATAATTTTTCAGTTGTTCTGGTGATAAGCCCTTATCAAGCTCAGCCCACAAAATAGCAAGCGGAGCTTTAACCTCTGCCACAAACCAACAGTTTGTCAGTGACCAATATATAGATTCATAGAGTGAGCTTGGGAAGTATAAAATTTACCATTTATCTCATCAACGGTGACGTTACTAGGATGCAACAGGACTGCAGCCTGAATATCAGATCTTGCCAATTTTACAGCTACCTTCCCTGATCAAAATGCAAGCAATCAAATCATGTCATCTAAATTGATCACTGTAGATGCCGCCCCCCCGCTCACCCACCCCCCCCCCTCTCTCCCCCCGGCAGATATAGTGAAAGAAGCTTACCTCCCCAGCAGAAACCGGCAGCACCTACAGCAGATATGCCTTTACTTTTCAAAGCAGCAATTACTGGTTTGGCATCTTTATACCCTTTATCCTACAAGGAAATAGATTTGATTAAGCTTAATTTGGTTCAGCAAAGGCTATGGAATACATTTTCATTTGCACAATCTCACACTTGCCCACACATTGGCATTCCCTAGAGTCTAGCCAAGAGGAATTTACCAGTGTATATGTTCAAGATGCCGACTTCTCTAACTGTCCAAAGATGCTTAGCATAGTGGTTCCATTCACTTGACTTGGCATTTTAAATGAGTTTAATTCTCTTTGATGTCATTTATTTCAAGTGTAACTGGTTTCTTCTTTCAAGAAATATAATTGAGTCTAATTGTTTTTGCAAGCCATTAGTTAAAATGGCTGAATAATACACTTCAGGAGATAACCTTGTCTGCAACTCTTCTTAGTGACCTTCCCATGAGATGGTTACATATGGTTAAATTGGCCCATAAATGAAAGTAAGATCTATTTTTTCCACATTAATCTAAAATAAGACATGCATGTATGCACAAAAATATTATGTACAACATCAAAATCAGGAAACTGTTAAAAATAATACTCAATAGAATTTTCAAATTAACAAACTGGTAAGAATTGTATATTCTTTTGTTTCTATCAGTCTTCAACAAACGTAAAAGTGCAGCAAGAAACTAACCGCAGTATGGTTTTTTCCCCATGCAACACGATCAAATTTAGGATCATTTGGATCAACAGGGTTGCCGTGAAATAAATCAGGAGCCACGGCTAAGAATCCGGCACCTGCAACTTTGTCTGCAACTTTCCTGTAAAGCAAGATATGCAAAGATTTAATCCAATGAAAGCAGAAAGTAACCCGATAAATATATCCATAACTAAAGTTTAACAGAGTTATTAGAGGATGGAGAGGGATATGCCCCCATCATCAAAAGCATACATCTATAATCCCTCTTTCTTTACGCAAGAAACTCTTCTATACAACTAATACTCAGTTTTTTAACCAACATGGTGCTAAATGTAATATATAGGTAGTGCTTTTGTTATGAAAATCCGCTGTCAGGATATAATTCAATGGGATTTGGCACTTTTAATTCCTTAGTTGCAACATGAAAAGCAAGTTCCAAGGCATGAAAGCACCAGCAAAAGTTTCTAACCATTGACAACGATTTTAACTAATAAAAAAATATAGTATCCTGAAAGATGCTAAATGTAGCATATATAACACCATTTCCTACATATATCAGTCTTACAACAGCAAATTCCACAGGATAAGGCCATTTAAGTTCCAATTCCCTCGTTTAAACATTAAAAGAAAGTACAAAGCACGAGAAAAGCATTTCTTTCCTGTTATTCTACACTAAATAAATATCTATTGACATTGATAGGTGCTAGCGAAACAACCATCTCCAATACTAAAATTAAAACTTCAATAACAGTAAGAATATTTTAAGCAGAAGCTACCTGAAAATGGGAGCTTCATAGCCTGCAAAATGTTCCAAGAAAAAGCATTAGCCTATATTTACCCAAAGAAAACGCCCCATTGACCAAACCCAGATCACTGGGTTCAAATTGTCAGATCAAAAGTCAACGATTGATGATCTCTTAAATTGAAAAAGATTGAAAAATAATAATAATAATAATACAAAGATGGGTACCATAAATATCAGAAAACAGAAGAACAGCGATCTTGGAATAGGTAGGTCCGTTGACATAAGCCTTGAGGCCACCAAGCTCTTGGACCTTCCCTGCTCCGCAAGTTGGGCAGGAAGTTGGCGGGTTCTGAAAGCAGTCTGAGTTAGACTGAGAGGTTGCCACAATCACAAGCAAACTTGATAATACTATTAACTGTATCATTGTTTTCACTTACAAAGTTGCAGAGCCTGAGAGAGAGAATATATATATTCTGTTCAGATATATGTCCCTGTACTTTGTGAATGAAAAACAAAGTGGAGGGAATTTAATGAAGACGCTGGAATAAATTGGAGGAAAGGGAACTAACTATATCTATAATGTCTGATCCGAACATGCAGTACGTTTGGTTTGGTCAACTTTGGAAATAAAATTACGATTATATCTGGCAGATTCGGCTTTGCGATTTACGTGATTCTCGGGATTTGGTGTGAACATGTAAAATCACAAAAAGCAGCAAAAGCTCCACGGTCAACTCAGTCGATTTTGTTTTTTCCTATTTTGAAACAAAAGACAGTCAACACAGCCGCCTGGCTGGCGGGCCAGTTATAAATTATATTATCGGGTTATTTTTATTGGTGACCCTGAGTTAAGGCTTAAAATCAAAACTAACTCTTAAAATTTTAAAATATCCTTTAATATTTATGTTGTCAATAATATTTTTAAAAACAAATGAAAGCTTTAAAATATGCCTTTTCTTTATTGTGGTGGAAAATCTAATTTATAAAATATCAACTTTATATTAATTTTAAGAATAAAATATTAATATATTTTATATATAATATTGTTTAAATGTTGTCACATAATAAAAGACAAGCCAAAAAAAAAGATAAAGAAAGAGTACTACCAAATGAGGACACCAATTTATTTATTTTTCTTTTTTTAAACAGTAAAACTCAATAATTTACGCATTAACAAATTATTTAATAAGAATAATATTAAATATTTTAAATTATATTTTAAATAATAATATATTAAATAATTATTAAATAATATAAATTTAAAATTAATTATTATTTTATTAATTAATAATTATTTGACATATTATTATTTATTAAGGTGGTAAGAAAAAATCAATGGTTAAATTTAAAAGGACCCACTAATAAAATAGGGGTGTATTAATAGCATACCAAAAAAAAGTAGGGAACAACTGATATTTATCAATTTTTAAAGAAGATAAAACGAAATTGACCCCATATTATATGTCAGATATTCTTTGGCCTTAAGAGGGAAAGACCCGTTTCTGAGTTTTATTAATCAAATAGTTGAAATTGCAAATGCTTGACAAGATACCATTTCTAATTTATGGAAAGCGACGGGAAATCTTTTAACTCCTTACCCATTTCTGAAACTTAAAAAGTATTTTCTTTAAATAATGTTATACTTACGACACAAAATTTAAATTTATGCACTTAATTAAATAATTCGGTGATAAAAAAAAATTTGCAATACAGCTAAGATATTTTAAATTCGAATACTTCTTCTCTCATTTTAAAAATAAAAATACTAAATTTATATTTTAATTAAAGTAATATTTAACATGTTTATTATCAAATAATGTTATATAATTACGATATTAATAAAAATTAAAAAAATAATAACTACAGAAATTTTTCTTTTTAAAAAAAAGAAAATTTTGGGAGCATTCGAGACGTTTTGAAAGTGATTAGATTAACGTGGAAAGGAGGCAAAGTTTCAGCGACACATGGGGTTATCCCTTTAAGATAATGGCAGTTTTGTTATAACAAGTACCGAGTATAATCTTTTATGTAATTTGATAGATTCGCCAATTTTGGAAAAAGGAAGGACAATGTCTAGGTCTCCTCATGTCATAGAGGGAATTTGGCCTTTTTGACCTTACAAAAACATAAATAATTTAATTTGACCTCAATCAAACATTTCAAAATACATTAACCAAATAAGTTATTTATATCCATTTTACCCCTTACACTACAAACACACATCATTTCTCTATAGAAAATTTTCGAAAATATCTCTCTTTTTTTAAATAAAAATCTATTTTCACCCTTTAGTATTTTTATAAATTTTATTAGTTAAACACATGATTTTCAAACCATTATACTCTTGAAATATTTTTGCATCTTTCTCCATAAATTATTCAAAATTTTGATAAAAAAATATATACTTTAAAATGAGTAAATTTAAAATAGTATAAATTAAAAATTGATAAAAAAGATAAAAAAGGAAGAAAATAGACAAAATATAACTTTAAAAAAAGCCGAAAAAAAAAGTCGAGAATCAATCCTAATGGTAGGGTTGCGCACCTTGCCTAACAGCATGGGCTACGTCCATTATTTTGATCTCCAATTTTATTATTAACAAGAATAATTTCATTCATTTATTATTTTATGACTAATAAAAATTAGCCAAATAATTTTTGTTTATAAAATATTATAGTCTTTAAAATAGTGATTATTTTTGAACATTTTCTTTGATTATTACCTAATTTATATTTTGTATGAAAAATGTGATTCAAGCCCTTAAAAAATACCATAAAAATGTATATTGGTGATGCCATAGCCCCTTTACATATTGATGCAAGTAAAAATCTCATGCTTGTTACTGGTGTTATTGCTCTGAAAGCTAGAAATACAATATAGGTTTTAGCCACTTAAGAAAATATGGTGATGCTTTCTTCAGTTGCCAAATAACCAGCAATAATGATCAATGACATCACGAAACTAAGAAGAATGATAATAGTACTAAGCCGGCTGCTCTTTGGTTCCGTGTCTTACTAGTGCAAATACCCAACTGAGCTTTATTCATCTCAGCCCGAATCAACTTACTTGACGTACTTGATAAAAAAATTTAGCATGTCTTCATGTGCCTCTTCTGCACTCTTGACAGCAAATTCATCTTCCACATTGTACCTCACTGTCCATCCATGTGATACGCCGGGGAATATTTTCACAAGGCAATCAATCTGCAATTCGTGATCATAAGATTAAGTGTAAGGTTGGATCTACAAAGCTTATACTGCAAGTCAGACTATCACATACTATTGGGAAGAAAAAAAATATTGTGCACCTTTTTAACTCTTTGGGAAAATTGGTTCATCACATGGGAAAGGAAATTGATAACACAATCCATTACTTTTGCACTGCCTAAAATTTGACATTTTGATGGGACAATCAAGGATCAAAATTTGGATTTAAGGATCTCTTACCTTCGATTTTCCAGATAATATATCTCCAAAATGTTTCAATTCTTCTGGTGGGGAAACATGATCGGTTTCAGCTCCCAAAATAGCAATTGGAACGCTAACCTCTGAAACAAACAATGGTTTGTCAGTACAAATACATAGACTAGTGAATTCGGGAAGAATAAAATTTACCATTTATATCATCAAATGTGACGCGGCTGGGATGCAACAGGACTGCAGCCTGGATATCATCAAAACTTGCCAATTTTACAGCTACCTTCCCTGATGGAATGCAATTGCAAGAGATGAAATCATAGTTTGTAAATTGATCACTCTAGATGTCCAATACCAGAACATTTTAATAAGAAAAGTGCCATAAATGAGAGTGAAAAAAAATAAAAAAAGACACCTCACCTCCCCAGCAAAAACCTGCAGCACCTATGGCAGATACACCTTTACTTTTCAAAGCAGCAATTACTGGTTTGGCATCTTCATACCCTTTGTCCTACAAGGAAAAAAAGTTCAATTAAACTTCATGCAGTTCCACAAAGGCTACATGATCACCTTTTCATTTGCAAAGCCTCATGCATTACCGTACATTAGCACTCCCTAGAGTCTAGTTGAGAGGATTCTACCCATGCATATGTTCAAGATGTTGACTACTCTAGTCAAAGTTGTTTAGTATATGGTTGATGGTTCCATTCATTGGACTTGGTATTTTAAATGAGTTCATTCCCTTTGGTGGCATTATCTTCAAGTCTAATTGGTTTTTTCTTGGAGCAGTATATCATTAGTCCAATTTCTGAGCCATTTGTTTTCACATAGATCCAACAGGACCGAATTCTATGATTATACCAGCATAACCAGAACTAACCGTGTTATGAACCTTTCTCCATGCCTCCCGATCAAACTGAGGGTTGTTCAGGTTAACAGGGTCACCATAAAAGAAATCAGGAGCCACAACTAAGAATCCAGCACCTCCAACTTTGTCTGCAAGTTTTCTGTATGGCAAGATATGAAAACATTTCATCAACTGAAACATAAACTCCTCATAAATGTATCATGTATGCATAACTAATTCTTAAAATATGTACTTAATTAAAATTAAAGGCTGGAGAGTATCATGAGTCATTGCAGGTGGTAATTGTAACATACGAATATTTCTTGCGGCATGGTAAGTCTTGCTCCATAACATAAGCCATGGGATTCGCTCTATTGATTCCTTAATTGAAACATAAAAGCTAAAGTAACAAAGCATGAAGATCTTTTGTTTTCTAACTATGCAAAATGATTGTTTTTTTTTTCAACTAAGGAGAAAACTTGTCCCAGAAGAAAAAAACTACCGCCCTGTTTTACTACGCAAAGAATATCTTGTTACTAAACATGGTATAGGTTAAGGTTTTTTCTTTTTCCTTTAAATTTTTTAACACCCACATTTTTAGTCAAAAATTTGCAGTAACAAAGAAATCTGTTAGGAGCAACTCAAAATAAACCTTGATCATCATATGACTCAAAACATCTTGACTCACGAAGAGCCAAGTTTAAGGCCCATAAACACCTAAATCTCTCTTAGGCCTGACAAATTTTCTCACGGGATTGGGCCCGTAGGAGATTTTGTAATTTTTTAAATTTTGAAACGGGTATGAGAATGAGTCTCCAAATTATATGCACTGCGGTTATGGGGACAGATTATTACGAACCCGCCTAAAAATCTCCAATCGAAAAAAATAATTAAAAATTATTTTTATTTTTTAATTAAAGTGTATTATTATAATTTAAAAAATATATATTTTAAAATATAAAATTAAATAAATTCAGGTATATGATATGTACGAGACTTATCCTCACTAGGAGATTTTATTTCTAAATTCGAACTATTTAATTAAGTACGAGACAAATATAAAAATTTTCAATCCATTCCAATATAGAATAAAGATTGCTTTCTCGACCCGACCCGCTCATTGTCGGCAGTAATCTCTCTCCACAACAATGGTAAGCAAACACCTCATATTATGCAATTGCAAACGAAGGGACTTGCAAAATGAATACTCGTTCAAAGCAAAAGCTACATGAAGAATCAATCACCATACCTGAAAATCGGTGCTTCATACCCTGCAAAGCAAAATGTTCCAAGAAATGCATTAGCATACATTTATTCAAAGAAAATGAACCATTTAGCAATGAATAAAATCCACTTTAAAATTGAGTAGTTTGACACAATTTTTATTATTTAATCCGATCAACCTTCAAAATGGATCAGGCATAGAAGATCGTCAAGTAGAAAAAATCATTGAACGAAGCAAAGATGGTTCTTTTGTTTACCAAAAACATCAGAAATCAGAAGAATAGCGAGCTTGGAATCTTGAGGACCGGTGACGTACGTCTTGAGGCCGCCAAGCTCTTGCACGGTTCCTGCTCCAGCAGTCGGGCTGACCCCTGGTGGGTTCTCAAAGCACTGAGAGCTCGACATATTCGCCCAACAAATTTGAGAATAATATTTAGCTCTATCTATCACTCTTTTACAGTTTCAGAGAGGGCATGCGTATCTATGTCAAAGAAAAATGGAGGGATTATTCTGACGTTTGATGGCAGAAGGAAGATGATTAAATTTAATTGAACTGAATTGACCCGAGCAACTAACGTCACTGCTTTCGTCAAATTTATTATAAAAGATAAATAGTGTAATTCACGTCTAGGTCCTTATGGATTGCCTAAAAGTTACCAAGATTAGAACTCCTTTCAATCCGATCAATTAAGTCCCTTTCGCCTTCACCATATTAGCAAACTTTTGAAAAAAAAAATACATTAGAATTACCGTACATTTGGTTTTGTTTCAGTTTCTAAATTAATCATTGTTTGTTGTGTGAGCTAAATAAATAATCAATTTTTTTATTATTGACTTGAAAAAATAGTTTCTCAGATCAACGAGTCTTAAATTTGATGAGGGAGAATTTAATTTGGACCTTATCTGGACTGGATCAATAGACACGAGCTTGGGTTTCTTATTTTTTAAGGGTTGTGGAGAGATGGTTTTGCTGGGATGGGTTTCGACGAAAATGCTTCAATGCTTAAATCAGATAAAGGGGGTTTTCTCTCTTAAATTTTTTTGATAAAATATGAATTAGATGTTATTCTGGAGACGGGGGAATACTCCTTTCTTTTTTTCTTTCATTTGTGTTTTATGGAGATTTTTTCGTCATCCTCCCCATGTCTCCCTTCTTTTTCTTTTATAGTGATGGCCTTTCAAGGGTTTTTTGAACTTTCCTATGCAGTATTTCTATCTTGCGCAAGATATTTCCTGTAGTACTTCTGACATACGCTAAATATCTTTCTACAGATTTTCTAACCCTATTCTTACCCCACGTTAGATGTCACTTCTTATGTGTTAAGCATGTTCCTCGAGTTTATCTTTGTCGGCGTTTTTAGTTCAAACGAGACTTATTTTGGTCGGCTCGAGTCAAATTTCAAACGGCTCTCCCTTACTAGTTTGATATTGACGTGGGACTCTTAAAACGAAATTACGGAATGTAGTTATTACCTACTTGGTCGTAGTCACATTTAGGTCGGCAAATGCCAAACAGGTTTTATCATTTGCCGCCCAAATTCTCCACATTCGAACCGGTTCTGTTGTTTTATCAAGCTTAGGCCCATTGTCCATCGCTCCTGGGCTTGCCTTGGTTAAATTCTGGGCCCTTGGGCTTAAGGGCAGGAAGAGAGGGATTTTAAAGGGGGGGAGGAGATGGAACAAAAGTCCGCCAGTTTCTAGTTTTAATTTATCAAAACCGGAAACTTTATTCTTGTAACACCTCAAAATATTTATTTATTAGATTAATTTTTTTATTTATTAGAATTAATTTTTTTTTATTAGGAGTAAATTTATTTGTTATAGGAAATGGAAGAATTTGATTGGTTGAAAAAGTGTTGGTATGGTAAAAATGGATTCATTGAATTAAAACCTTGACTATTTACACTTTTTCAATATTTAATCATGAACCAATAGCAATTAGCCACCAAATGAATTGAAAAATGATAGAATTAGTTAGTTTTTAACTAGATTTTTATTTAGTTTAGTTATGAATAGTTCTTAGAATTTTTGGACCAATTAAATGCCACCATTTCTAACCAATGACATTTTTGAAATTTTGGATTTAGTTGAGGACAAATTGAGCAAGAAAAGTGATGAGTATATAAATGGGAATAGTGTGAAAAAAAATACCCATTTTTACAAGCATAATATCGTTTCCCCCTTTCTCTTTTCTCTCCATTTTTCTTTTATTCCCCTTTAAATTCAACAATTTTCAATACTTTCATTAGTAAATTAAGCCCTCAAACCCTTAATTAAACCCCTCTTCATCAAGTTTCAAGGATCAATTTCAAGGTATAAGGTGTTATTTAAGGTAAGTTGATGCTAAAAATTCTATTGAATATGGATTTAAGGTTTTAAGAGTTAATAGGTGAAATAGCTATGTAGAATTAGTGAATTGTGCTTTTAATTTGGTAAATTGAAATTTTATTCATTATTTGTGTATTTTGGCATATTAAGGTGAAAGCTTGGCCAATGATAGCCAAGGGAAGGAGAAGGAGAAGAAGTGAGTAACAAGTAGAGGAATTAAGCTTATAAGGTTGATGTTGTTGTGTGATATGGTGTGTGATGTGTATAGATGTGTATAATTTCAAAAATTAAATACGCAACGGAAGTATTCATATATATTAAACAATATGTAACATATTCAATCATGTATGATCATTCAAGTACATATATATATCTCATATATATATTTCATGCATGATATAAAATGAATAACAAATAAATAACCTACCCGGATATGAAGGTAGCTTTACAAATCTTCAAGAACTCCAAGCTGCAATTTTGTTGAGCTCACCTTGAAGTGTTCCCTTGCACAATTCTAGTTCACAACTAAATCCGGTGGGATTGTGAAGCTAGAATGGCAGCCTTGAATTTCCAGCAAATGATTGTTTTAACACTTAAAACAATTTGTCCTTATGATTACTACCAAGAGATGAGAAGAATTGGGTGTTTTCTATAGTTCTTTACAACTCTATATGTTGTAGCTTGGTAAGCCTTTGCATTTTCTCTCAACACTTTGAGAAAAACACTTAGGAAAAGCTCTCAATTCTCTCTCTTTTCTCCTAGAACGAATTTCACTCTCTCTTGCACAAATTGAACTCTTTCAATTCTTTCTTAAGTGCAAAGAATGATTTCTCTTAGTGCTCCACCACCACTTAACCATGTTTGCCATTACAAACATTAATCTATCATATTTTTCACTCATCAATTTGATTCAACCAATTGAATCAATTTCTAGAGAGTAAATGACATTTAATCAATGTTAAGTGGTTTTACCACTTCCTTAGTGCATCATTTAAGAATTACAAAGTGGTAAACTTTCCTTATTATTAATAACAAGTGCATTCTCCATTAGTAAATGGTGTTTGCCACTTATTCCAATTAATAATAATAATTTGATTAATATATAAAATATTAATAATTTAAAACTATTTTGATTATTTACATTTACCATATATGTATTTACCAAGCAAGGTAAATAGGTAAATACATGGTAAATAATTTATGGAGCAAGATTATGTCACTTGTCAATTTCTTATTGGTTAACAACTCTTGTAAACCAATAATGTATTTTACCTTTAATTATTGACAAGTGAATAATAAAAGGAACCTAGAAACATTTTTCAATTTGCTGAAAATTGTTGGATTAATTATTGAATCCAATTCGCCGCCCCAGTGCACAACGAGTACACTTCATATTGTGAGACTCTCTAGGTCCATGCCCGATTTGTCATATGAAACTATTTCACACGTCCGTGAACAATGTCCCACACACATGTTACAGATATTACAAAACGGCGCATTAGACCATACAAGTTGAGGTTATAACATATTCGTATAATCCTTCCATCATAAATATCCTAGAAGAGCGGAGATATAGATCAACACCATCAAGTCTCCATGTGCTCAACCATAAACTTATCTCTAGATTTGTATTTCAATAAATAATATCCGTAAACACTTTCACGATATTATTTTCCCAAGAAATTCTTGGATGTCTGCTTATGGCCATAAGACTTTCTGAAATACAATCTTTGAGTTGCAGGATATTTTATTCACCCAATTGAGTTGATGGATCCCATATCTGTACACACCGGACTCCATGAGCATCGGACCATACCCAGCGACACCCAGCGGTCAGACCATGAAAGGTATCTGACATGTGTGGAACCAAAGTATGATGGATCACTCACAAGTCCACCGTGGCACTCAGGTCTAAGGACCACGAATACTACTCAACTCGAAAGATCCTCCATTGACGGCTTTATGGGATGTCTATTGGAGATCTTTGTGAGTCTGTTCAATATTCAGTCCTTACTGAATACTTGTATCTCTATACGAGTTTCTACTAAACTCATGGTCTGCTAAGATTAACCATCTGGACTATCTAGATATAGACATACACTGATCTATATATATATATATATATATATATATTAAGATCTTCACTAGCAGACCCGCATTAGTGAAGGTAGATCAGGAACATGAAATTTAAGAACATATTTGGATAACAACATTTCTTAGCACCATTTGCAACCCATTGCAACTATGTCATTATTAATATATTCTTAGGTCTTTATCCCATTTCAGACAAGGCTCTAACTCTTTAGATTTTACTAACTCTTAATTCTGATCTAAACTCCTTTAGATCAGATCTGAACTCGTTCAGATCATACAATGTCTAAAACGTTACAAGCATCTTACCATATTTATAAATAAAATAATTAGTGATATATTGAAATCATAAATGTATAAACATAAAGCAAATATTTATACATAAAAGGGATGGCACGTAAGCACAAATCCCAACAGATGTACACTTTAGTTGAAACTTAAATTCTTACTTTAGAAAATTTAGTGTATATTTATGTGTTTTAATAATATGATGGATGAGTATGTTGAATATGGCATTGAATTGATAATTATATTATTTCTAAATGTATTAAATATGTTTTGAGCATTGGATATTAATTGGTGGTCAAAATTGAAAAGAAAATAAAATTTGGGCATAAATATGAATTTTGAGAAAAATAGGACTTATATAAGAATTTTGAAAAAATCTGGACTAATTTATAAATATTTAAAAATTTTAGGTCTGTATGTGAATTATTATGGAATTAGAACTTATATGACTTTTTGAAGAAATGGGGCTTAATTGCAAAATTTTGAAAATTTATGCTTATAAGTGAAAAATTGGAAAATTGTGGGCTTAATTATTAAATCTAAAAATTTTGAAACTTATTTGGGTATTTTTAAATATTCTGGACCTATATGAAAACTTTTGGAATATTTGGGCTTATGTGTAAAATTTTAAAAAAATTTAGGCATAAAGGTGAATAAGAAAAAAATTTGGGCTTATTTATAATAATAAAAAAATATTTGTATCTAAATATGAATAATTAAAAATTTTGAGTAAATGTGAATTTGTATAATAATTTAGTTTAATAATAATAATAAATTTGTGTTAAAAATTTTGTTAAAAGAAAATAATGTATTAATAATATTATTGAAACACCCTAAGTAAACCTGAACATTGGTAGGTGAGGATTGGTAGTTGGCATGCCAATAAAGTATTATAGCAGTACTGCACCATTTACTTATCTGATAATATCGCTCTGTGTATCTGATCTGTTATCTGTTTTGATCTATTCTGGATCCGTTGGGTAGTCACTGAGCGGCCGATGCCGAATCACTATCGGATATCTGTTAACTTATTAGCCAATCCATGGTATCATGTCAGTGTTTATTTTGGGCGCCTACTTGGGTTAATTATAATTTATTAAAATATTTAATAAATTAATTAATTAAATTATAAATATGATATGTATATATATATGATCATTTGAAATGAAAAATTGAATAATGTGTTTGGTTTAATGAATTGATTAATTGATCAATTTTGAATTATTTTTGTTATATGGCGATATTAGTTATTATTAAAATGTTCATTATTTATATATATCGTTTATTTGCAATAAGGATAACAAAATATTATTATATTATTTTAATTTTTGTGTACATCCACTAAGCCGTTGTACTTAGCGCGTTGGATTTACCATGCGCAGGTAGTAGAGTTGTCGTCCCTAAAGACTGAAAAGTGAATCTGTCTGCAGCAACACAAAGTCGCTCACATCCTCTATATTCATATAATTATATTTGGTAGATATTTTATTTGTCTATAAACTGTTGTATATTATATTATAGACATTAATTGTATGTACGTGTATGTGTGTATTTTCTTAGAACTGTTTTCTTTAAAACTATAATGGCATATGATATTTGTTTTAATAATATATTGTATTTGAAATAGTTTAGTGAAGGTTTGATCTATTTAGATTGCAATATGAGTTGTGGATAATTGTTGAAAAAATAAAAGTTGATTGAGAATTGATATTGAAATTTAGAAGTGTTTATTTTGTCACAGCTAGTGTAAAGTTTAATATTTAAGAGAGACGCTGCCAGTTTTTTTTCGTAAATATTTATAAAACAAATTAACTATAATGTATTTTTGATAAGTTTGAATAATTTTTTTATTATTGTTTGTGTTCGATGCTGTTGTAGCATCCCCTGATCTCGTGTCTCAATGAGAGGCGAGTGAGGAGGGTGTTACAATTCTGGTCTGGGCAGGCTGTATTGCTCCTCGGGTCCATCACTTCATCTCTTCTTGTTGTATTTTTCATCCGTGCCGATCAAATTTGTTCGCTCTGAGCAGTTTCGTGATCAAGTCTAAATTTTGAGAAAGTTAAAATGGGTGGGATTTGTTGTGGTTACATCATGGCGACCTGAAAAGTCGTTGCCATGTAGTGGCGATTTCTCTCAAGATTTTTGAATTTAATAGTAGGTCTCTTCAAACTTTGTGTCCTTTTTTTCTGAGTGATGTTATCTGACTGGAGTCTCTTAGATCGTCCAATATGTTTGAATCCAACAGGTTAGGTTGCAACCATCTGAAGAGACGCGCCTTTATTGCACTTGAGCACCCGAGGTGTTGCGTCTCTAGCACCAGACGCCTTTTCGCCTTTTTCATCGATCTCGTCCGTTCATTTTCTTTTTATTTTGAATAGTTTATATCACTTCATCATTGCTTATAAATAGTCACATTCTTCTTCGTTTTGTACCTCTTATCACGTATTTTTGATCTTGCTATCTTTCTGTTGTGTTACCATTGTTTCTCTATCAAAGGCGCGTTCTTAATCCAAAGACTTCGTTCTCCGTCGTTCTTCATTTCGACTTCTCTAAATTCTTCTGGTACGTCTTCATATCCTCTTCTTGGCTTCTTTTCTTCTGTTTTATTTTTTTTGAGGACTCGTTTTAGGCTTTACTTCTAGCCTTTTTGCCTGTATTTTTTCCGTTCTGATTTTTTTCTTTTCTTGGGTTTTCTGGTCCTGACAGTTGTCGCATATTTTACCATTTTCGAGCGTAGTTGACTTATTGTTGTCTTTGTAACTGACCGATGTAATCATCTTCAATGAATGAACTATTTCCTCTTTTTCAATGTGTGCTCGTTCTTCTTTACCTGCTCAGAGTAAATTCATTTCTCCACAACGCAATTTGTTGAGATAGCAGAACCGCTTATAAAACATTGATTTTCAAAATCAAACCATTAGTGATAATTATAGTTCTAACTGACATTTCATGAATGATAACACACTTATAATAAAATTGGCTGTCCGTTTTTCCGAACAACTTTAGTAAGGACCGAATAGCAGTCAATCGTTTTCAACTCACGGGCCAAATAGCTTTTCGCAATCGACACAGTTGAGTAGATGCTTTTACTTGAACTGCAATTAAGAGTAATTTGAAGTAAAAACTACTTAGGGCTTCTTGTAGCGGTGCCCTATCCAATTAAGTAGTCGGGTCGCCCCTGATATGCATCAGCCGTTAATGCAGTCCAAAGCGAGTAGCTCAAACCGTGTCGGGTGGGGGACCTTTCAATACTCTTGAGGGATCGCCTCGGTGTAATAACGTTGAACAGCGTGTCATGGGTGATGTGGAAAGACCATAGTGATATCGTAAAAAAGCCACGGTCAAACCCTTTTCAATGGGCGCCATAGTGTAACCCATGGTAATGTTGTAGAAGTGCCACAGCCCTCGCCTGATAATGGCATAATGACAATAGTTTTTTAACACTCTAACTTGGATATTTTTGCTTTAATCCATTAATATTTGGCTACTTATTTGTGTTTTTAATCTTGAATAGGTGCGTGAAGGAAAATATGACGTATAGAAACAAACGGGAAACGAAACAGGTGAGAAACGAGAAAAATGCGCTCGAAAGATGAAAGAAGAGAAACAAGTGGCTGGGCACCGCGGCACCCAGAACAGCGAGTGAGCGCCGTGGCGCTCAGTACCCAGTGCTGCGGCGCTCGTCAAAGAATTACGGATACCTGTGCTCGGCTCCAGCGCCGCGGCGCCCATGCGGGAGATTTAAATACCCCTCCTTAATTGTGATTTCGGGAGAGCTTGGTGCCTAGGGTTTCTCATAGCAACAAAAACACTCTTTTGAGGAAAAAATTAGAGAGATTTAGCAAGGAGAATAACACAAGCAACAAACACACATTCAAGCCAAGAAATTAAGGTGAAGTTATTGAAGATTGAAGATTGGGGAATCAACTCTTGAGCAATCAAGACAAGAGGAAGAAGAACAACTCAGGGCATCACTTGTTTTGTTTTATTCCTTACTTTTAAGAGATGATTTCATTCATTATATTTTCATACTTTTGCTTTGATATTCTTGTTTTGAACATGAGCTAATTTCTTTTGATCTAGGGTTAAACATTATTAAACCTAGTATGTAATTGATTCTTTTAATCTCTTAGTTATGAACTTTTATCCCTTAATTGATTCAATCTATCTATGCTTAATGCTTTCATTATACTTGATCGCTATTTTGATTGTTTAGGAACCATGATAACTTTGACGAAAGAAATCATGCGTTTAGTCTATGGTAGATTGATACATGATCATAGGATAATATCTATGAGTTCCATCTAGGATAGACATATACCTAGGTGGCATGTATGGTTTGATTAGACTTAATCTTAATGAGTTGCATCGTATTTGGATTACAATAGACATATAGGTAATTGTTAAGGTGTGATATTATCATTCGACTGTTGACAGAAGCTTATGATGAAATCAGTGTCTAGCCAATTAATTGGTAAAAAGAAAGTAACTAAGGGGTTAAAGGGTTTAGTGAACTACTAAGGGATGCGTCGATACCCTAGATTACTTATCAATTGAGTGAATTTTACTCTGAGTATTTATAATATTTTAATTAGGTTCAGTTTAATAGCAATAATTTAGTTGGTTAAACTCCATCCTTGAAGCTAGTCTGGATAAAGGTAAAGTAGAGTAATTTTAGTATTCAATTGAAGAAAATAGAAACAATAGTCTCCGTGGGATCGATAATCTAGACTTAGTCCTATATTACTTGATACAAAAAGCGTACATTTGCGCTAGGTCATTAAATTAGACATCAAGTTTTTGGCGCCGTTGCCGATGATTATTTTATCTAATCTTAGATTGATACTAATACTATACTATTTTACTTTTACTTCAGATTTTATTTTTATTTCATTATTGTTATTGGTCTTTTTTTCGTTCTAGTAAATAATTATATATATATTTTATTTTGACAGTTCATGCAAAGAATCAAAGTGAAGATTCAACATCTTTTAATCTTGAGATTGAAAGAATATTTCGGAGACTTCGTAGAGAACAACATCAAAACAGAAACATGGCAGAGAATCACGACAATATCAACAATTCAGTGTTTGAGCCTATGAATCCACAGAGATCGTTGAGGGATTATGCTGTTCCTACAATAGAAGGCATTCAGTCTAGTATTCGGCACCCCATTGTTAATGCAAACAACTTTGAAATCAAGCCAAGTACTATTCAGATGCTTAAAGAGTCTGTGCAATTTAATGGAACTCCCAATGATGATCCCAACATGCATATCATGAACTTCTTGGAGATTTGTGATACATTTAAGTTCAATAGGGTTTCAGATGATGCCATCAGGTTGCAACTATTCCCTTTTTCATTGAGGGATAAGGCCAAGAGCTAGTTGATGTCATTACCATCAGGATCTATATCAACGTGGGATGACCTAGCATAGAAGTTCTTAGCGAAGTTTTTCCCACCAACGAAGACAGCTAAGACGAGGAATGACATCACCTCATTTGTGCAGATTGAAGGTGAGTCATTATACGAAGCATGAGAATGATTCAAGGACATGTTGAGGAAGTGTCCCCATCATGGAGTTCCGAAATGGTTATTAGTTCAAACATTCTACAATGGGCTAGTGGGTCATTTAAGGATAATTATCGATGCCGCTGCTAGAGGAGCTTTGATGAACAAGTCCACAGATGAAGCATATAAGTTATTAGAAGAGATGGCATCGAATAGCTATCAATGGCCTGCTGAAAGAGTCATACCAATGAAGGTTGCTGAAGTTCATGAGATTGATGCATTTAATGCATTGGCTGCACAGATCAATATATTAACCAAGAGGTTTGATTCTATGAATGCTATCAAGACCCAGATGGCGGCTTGTGACTTTTGTGGTGACAATCATTTGAATAGGTAATGCATGGAATCAGCAAACTATGTGGGGAACCATAATAGACAGCTGAATAATCCGCATTCAAATTACTATAATCCGGGGTGGAGAAATCATCCAAATTTTTCTTGAGGTGGCAATCAAGGCCAACAACTTAAACCTAACCCACCCGGATTTCATCCCCCATAGGAAAAGAAAGCATCATTGGAAGATATGTTTATGCAGTATATGAAGTCGAATGATGCTATTTTACAAAACCATTCCGCATATTTGAAAACTCTAGAAACTCAAATGGGGCAACTTGCTGCAGCACTAAATAATCGATCTCAGGGGACTTTACCAAGTAACACTGAGGCTAATCCTAGAGGGGATAAAGAGCAATGCAAAGTTGTTTCTTTGAGAAGTGGCAAAAAGTTGCAGTTAAACAGTGCAGAAGTGAAGAAAAGTGCAGAATGTAATGAAGAAAATAATGCAGAAGTGCAGAAAAGTGCAGAATTTACTGCAGAACATGATGAACAGCAGCAGAAAAATGCAGAAAGCAGTAAAGAGATGCAGAAAAATGATAATGCAGTAGCACAAACCAATAAAGGTCAACAGAAACTTACAGTTCAACCTCCCCATCTACCTCCACCATTTCCTCAAAGGCTACAAAAATAGAAGTTGGATAAGCAGTTTTTGAAATTTTTAGATGTCTTCAAGAAACTCCACATTAACATACCTTTTGCAGATGCTTTGGAACAAATGCCTAGTTATATGAAGTTCATGAAGGACATCTTATCAAAGAAAAAGAGATTAGCTGAATATGAGACCGTGGCACTCACCGAAGAACGCAGTGCAATATTACAAAAGAAATTACCACCAAAATTGAAGGATTCGGGTAGTTTCACCATACCATGCACCATCGGGGAGAAATTCTTTGACAGAGCATTATGTGATTTAGGTGCCAGCATCAACTTAATGCCATTATCCATCTACAAGAAGTTAGGTTTGGGGGAAGCTAAACCTACTAACGTCACCTTGTAATTGGCAGACCGCTCAATTACCTATCCAAAGGGCATTATTGAAGATGTTTTGGTAAAGGTTGACAAGTTTATCTTCCCAGTAGATTTCATAGTGTTGGATATGAAAGAGGATCGTGAGGTACCCATCATACTAGGAAGACCATTCTTAGCAACATGGAAAACCCTTATTGATGTGCAAAAAAGAGAATTAACTATGAGGGTGCGAAATGAAGAAGTAACATTTAATGTGTTCAAAGTCATGCAAGGGCCAAGTGAGGAAGAGGAATGTATGAGCATTGACGTCATTGACAGGGAAGTGCAGGATATGTTCAACAAAAATAGCATTGAAGATTCTCTAGAATATGCAGTGGTAAATGGAGTTGAGGTAGAAAGAAGTGAAGCGCCAGAGTATCTCCAAGCCCTAAGCCTTTCTCCGAGATTTGACAGATTTATGAGGAGAGCTAAACCGTTAGATAGACCAGAAGGCCTGCAAACTCACATTAAGCCATCTATTGAAGAACCTCATAACTTAGAGTTAAAACCACTACCGAGTCACCTAAGGTATGCATTTCTTGGTGAATCTTCTACTTTACCAGTTATAGTTTCTGCACAACTTGATGACCCGCAGGTAGATAAATTGCTAAGAATCTTAAGAGATCATAAGAGGGCTATAGGATGGACGATTGCTAACATCAAGGGAATTAGTCCCTCTGTTTGCATGCATAAAATCCTATTAGAGGAAGGGCACAAGGCTACAATTGAGCAGCAGAGGTGCTTAAATCCAGTAATGAAAGATGTAGTAAAGAAAGAGATTATTAAGTGGCTAGATGCAGGGATTATCTACCCCATTTCTGATAGCTCATGGGTAAGTCCAGTGCAATGTGTACCAAAGAAAGGAGGAATCACTATAGTGGCAAATGAGAACAATGATTTAATCCCAACTAAGACTGTTACAGGTTGGAGGATATGTATGGATTACAGGAAGCTGAATAAAGCCACCTGTAAAGATCATTTCCCTTTACCTTTCATCGATCAAATGCTTGATAGGTTAGCAGGACATGAATATTATTCTTTTTGGATGGATATTTTGGTTATAATCAGATTGCAATTGCTCTTGAAGATCAAGAAAAGACCACATTCACTTGCCCATATGGGACATTTGCTTTCCGGAGGATGCCATTTGGATTATGCAATGCTCCAGCCATATTTCAGCGTTGTATGATGGCTATATTTTCAGACATTATTGAGCACTTCATGAAGGTATTTATGGATGACTTCTCTGTTTTTGGCAATTCATTTGATCAATGCCTTGATAATCTAGCATTTTTCCACAAACGGTGTGAAGATACCAATTTAGTGCTCAATTGGGAAAAGTGTCACTTTATGGTTAAAGAAGGCATAGTATTAGATCATAAAATTTTTGTTCATGGTATTGAAGTTGATAGAGCAAAAATAGAAACCATCGAGAAGTTGCCACCACCAACTAATGTGAAAGAAGTGCGGAGCTTTCTTGGCTATGCTGGATTTTATTGAAGATTTATAAAAGATTTTTCCAAGATCTCTAAACCCCTATGCAACTTATTAGAGAAAGAAGTACAGTTTCATTTCAATGATGCATGTCTTAAAGCTTTTGAATTGTTAAAGAAGAAGCTTACCATAACACCGATTATTATAGCTTCAGATTGAGACTTACCCTTTAAAGTGATGTGTGATGCAAGCGATTTAGCTGTGGGGGTTGTACTAGGACAACGCCGAGAAAAAGTGTTTCACATAATATACTATGCAAGCAAGACTTTTAATGACGCGCAGTCTAATTACACCACCACAGAAAAAGAGCTTCTAGCGGTAGTCTTTTATTTCGACAAGTTCCGGGCTTACCTGATTGGAGTCAAAGTTACAGTCTTCACATATCATTCCGCAATCAAGTACCTCATCAACAAGAAAGATGCTAAGCCAAGACTCATTCGATAGATTCTTCTATTACAAGAATTCGATCTAGAGATCAAAGATAGAAAAGGAGTTGAAAACCAAGTTGCAGATCATCTTTCTTATTTGGAAGCGTCAAATCAACACTAAGAGAATATCCAAATCAATGAAACCTTTTCAGATGAGCAACTCCTTGCAACACAACATCACGAGATCCCATGGTATGTTGATATTGTCAATTATTTAGTTTCTGGTCTAACACCTCCTGATTTGACTTTTCAGCAAAAGAAGAAGTTCCTCCACGACACAAGATTCTATTTCTGGGATGAACCATTTCTCTACAAATCATGTGCAGACCAAATCCTTCGAAGATGTGTCCCTGCAGACGAAACTCAAGACATCCTACACCATTGTCATGCATCCAGTTATGGAAGACATTTTGCGGGTGACAAAACAGCAGCTAAGGTACTTCAATCTGGTTTTTATTGACCCACATTATTTTAATATGCATATTCTTTTGTTGCAGGATGTGATTGATGTCAACGGATGGGGAACATCTCCAAAAGACATGAAATGCCACAACAGACCATTCTAGAAGTTGAAATCTTTGACGTTTGGGGAATAGACTTTATGAGACCATTTCCACCATCCCACAACAACAAATACATACTTGTAGTTGTGGATTATATTTCGAAATAGATAGAGGCAGTAGCATTACCAACAAATGAGGCAAGAACAGTGATTAAGCTCCTTCAAAAGAATATATTCATAAGATATGGAACTCCGAGAGCAATTATAAGTGACGAGGGCTCACACTTCTGCAATAAGTATTTTTCAGCCCTTCTGCAAAAATACAGGGTCAAGCACAAAACAGATACTGCATATCACCCTCAAACGAGCAGACAAGTTGAGGTATCCAATCGACAAATAAAAAGCATTCTGGAGAAGATGGTTAAACCAAATCGAAAGGATTGGGCATTACACTTGGATGATGCATTATGGGCATATCGTACTGCTTACAAAACTCCGATTGGTATGTCTCCTTTTCGTTTGATCTTTGGAAAAGCATGTCACCTACCCTTGGAGTTGGAATACAAAGCATATTGGGCCATTAAAGCCCTAAACTTTGATCTCCAAGTTTCAGGTGAAAAATGCTTACTTCAGCTAAACGCCATGGATGAGTTTCGTTTACAAGCATATGAGAATGCCAAGATGTATAAGGAAAAGACGAAATGATGGCATGATATGAAGATACTTCTGCGCTCATTTGAAAAAGGACAACTAGTGTTACTCTACAATTCTAGACTGAAGTTATTTCCTGGAAAACTCAAGTCCCGATGGTCTGGACCGTTTCAAATCATAACGGTGTACCCAAGTGGAGCGGTTGAAATTAAAGATCTGAATAATCAAGTTTCATTTACAGTAAATGGTCAGCTCCTCAAGAATTGCCATAGAGGATATATGGATCGACAAAAGGTTAGTGTCGATTTTATGGATCACAAGTAAATGCAGGAACAGCACGTCAAGTCGAAGATGTTAAACCAAACGCTTCTTGGGAGGCAACCCAAGCCTAGTATCCTTTGAGTTCGATTAGTTTATTTTAATTTAGTCTTGTTTTTAAGGGATAATTTTCTTTTGAGTAGCACATTATTTATTTATTTATTTAGATTGAAAAAAAAAATTAAATTTTTTGAAAAGAGGCTTGTGAGCGCCGCGGCACCCATATATGGGCGTTGCAGCGCTGGATATCCAGCGCCGCAATGCTGACCCTAGGCACAATCATGCCCAGATGCGTGTGAGCGCCGCGGCGCTCATGAGCGAGCGCTGCAGCGCTCACACGGGAGAATTAAAGTAATTCTCCCTTTCCCCCTTTTTAATTCTTCTCATCTTTCTCCCTTTTTCCTCACTCACATAAACCTTAAAACTCATCTTTCCCATCTCCTACTCTCACCTATCCATCTCAAATCAAAATTAAACACCCCCGCACACTAGATTTACATTCAAATGCATTACCCACTCAAATTAACACTACATTAGCACACTTTTCACATAATGTTTCACATTCATCACCTCTTCTAACTTCTTCTCTTCAAGAGCATTCAAGGTACAAATCCATATCTTTATTTATTTTATTTCTTGTTATGTATTTTTATTTTATGATTACAATGCATAATTAGTTTCCTTATTGTTAGATTATGATACTTAGGACTTATTTCAATTGATATAAAAAAAAATGTTAATGTTTGTGCAACTTTTTCTAATTGATGAGTTGAATGAAGTTTAATGGGTTCTACTTGAAGTTCTTGATTAGTTACCTAGCCTTATATTAGGATGTTTGTGAGAATATGTTGAAAAGTGGTGTTAACTTGTGTTTATTGTTTAACATAGTGTTATTTGGTGTTTAATGTTTACGTTGATATTGATTGGTGTTTACTGTGCATGTTGCTAATGATTGAGGATTAATGTTCAATTTGGTGAGTTAAGAGTTGCTTAAATGAGTGATTTTAGGGTGTAAAAGAGATTTTGGGTTGGGGGAAATATAGCACACATATATGATTTCTTATTGCAACGTGTGTGTGGCATTTGCTGTCCATATTCGGGTTGCTCATTATTGTTGTTTCAGATATTTGATGGCACCCAAAAAATCTAAGAAGTCCTTTGCATCCTCTATGGGCTACGACACTAATAAATTTGTCTCTAAAGATGCTGCCGACTTATATCACTCTCTCATAATTAAACGCACTATCATTCTTGAAAGAGGATTTGATATCACGGGCGGGGGGTATCCAAGAATCTCCCGAATTATTGCAGACAGAGGTTGGGGACGTTTGTGTGCATAGCCAAATGCTACAGTTATCCCAGTAGTCCAAGAATTCTATACTAATGGCAAAGAGCACACTCATGAGAAAGTAGAAATCCGGGGCAGAATCGTTCGCATCCACTATGAGGACATCAATAGATACTTTGGGGTCCCCAATATTCAACGTAATGGCTATATGGAGCTCCTCTAGCACCCAAATTATGAAGCGGTCATTCGTTACTTGGCCACCTCAGATGCTCATTGGACGATGTTTGGAAGTTCTCCGGTTTCCTTTCCTACATGCTATATGTACAGAGAATTCAAAGCATGGCACTATTTTATAGCTGCCAGATTAATACCGGTCCGTCACATGAGCACAGTAACAGCGAAGAGAGCTCTCATTCTGTATGCCATTCTAACAGGGCAAACAATTGACATTGGTAGGGTAATCAGCGATACAATTTTTTTTTTACCTCGATCATCCAAAGCAAAGCATATATTGCCCTTCGCTGATTACAGCACTTTGTGCTAAACTGGAGTTGAGTGGACATCATCAGAGGAAGTATTGCCCCCAGCACATGTATTGGACAACAGCAAAATTGCTACAATCATTGATGGTCCAGCTCAAGACCCTGTTCCCCGACCACTTCTGCCACACTGACCCACAGCACACCTGACCATTCCTCAACGGTTGTCCAGGTTAGAGGATGCTTTCACCACACACCAGCAGTGGACTGCCTCATATGCTGTCTATCAAGACTAGGTTTTGCGCATTGCACTCACACACTTCGGCATGGATACATATAACTTGCCACACTTTTCGGCCTATCCAGCTCCACCAGATGCAGATGACTTAGGAGATGATGCCGAAGACGAAAACGAAGAGGGGAGTACAAATGAAGACGACAGGGGCACCTAAGGCCTCATATAAACAGAGAAGTGTTCCTATTTTGTTATTTTACTGCCGTCATGAGGACATGTCTTATTTTAAGTGTGGGGGGAGGGGGAAACACATTTTGATTCGTAATTTTCTTCATGCATCGTTAGTTTGTTTTCTACTTTATCTATTTTTTTTTTAAGTAGTTTACCTTCTTTCAGTTTGGGTCAAAAGAGTTGTAGTCGATGATGATAAATGGAGTTGAAGAAAAGCTATAAACTCTAGACTTAACTATTATTGTGTTTATTTTATACTATAATCGGATTAGTTATATTCAGCTTATAGTGGTTCACTTTAAACATCAGTACACTCTAGAAAAGGTTGTGGATGTATGAAAAAATGGTGCTACAATAAAAAGTAATAAGTCTTGAATATACATATCATTCTAAGTTGGGGGTACACGGAAAAAAAAAGTTTAAACCATAATGTCCCCTGCTTAAGAAAAATAAGAAATTCTATCCAAAAATGGGATTAAAAAGAAAGATGGAAATACTATAAGTTTGGGGGAAGAGATGAAGAGTCAAGGAAGAAAAGGAATCAAGAAGTTTTCTCGTAAAGTCTAAGTGTTAATGGTGTAATTTACACTTCATATATGTCTTTATATCTCACATTTACCTTAGCCTTACATTACAAGTTAATTAAAGTCCTATTTGATCCCTTATTATATACTTGTTCTACATTAGTGAAGATTGCTATGAAAAATAAGCTTATGGAGAATTGTTTGATCCTGATCTTTCTTTGATAAAGATAGAATATTCGAAAATGCAATTGAGGTGCAATTAAATAGCTCGACACACACTCACAAGTGAACAGTTATAAGGTAGATATAAGCATGATGATTAGAGTATAGAATAAGCATGAATAATTTTTTAGTCTAAAGATTTTATAAGAGTAATTCACCCGTTAAGACAACTTACAAATTTTTGATTGACCCAAGTAACTCATGATTCATGGAATGTACGAGGGTGTTTTTACATTGTTATTCTGGCTTCTTGTTAATATGCTCTTGTCTTGCTCGAAGACGAGCAAATATCTTAAGTTTGGGGGTATTTAATAATGGCATAATGATAATAGTATTTTAACACTTTAACTTGGGTATTTTTGCTTTAATCCATTAATATTTGGCTACTTATTTGTGTTTTTAATCTTGAATAGGTGCGTGAAGGAAAATATGACGTATAGAAACAAACGGGAAACGAAACAGGTGAGAAACGAGAAAAATGCGCTCGAAAGATGAAAGAAGAGAAACAAGTGGCTGGGCACCGCGGCACCCAGAACAGCGAGTGAGCGCCGTGGCGCTCAGTACCCAGTGCTGCGGCGCTCGTCAAAGAATTACGGATACCTGTGCTCGGCTCCAGCGCCGCGGCGCCCATGCGGGAGATTTAAATACCCCTCCTTAATTGTGATTTCGGGAGAGCTTGGTGCCTAGGGTTTCTCATAGCAACAAAAACACTCTTTTGAGGAAAAAATTAGAGAGATTTAGCAAGGAGAATAACACAAGCAACAAACACACATTCAAGCCAAGAAATCAAGGTGAAGTTATTGAAGATTGAAGATTGGGGAATCAACTCTTGAGCAATCAAGACAAGAGGAAGAAGAACAACTCAGGGCATCACTTGTTTTGTTTTATTCCTTACTTTTAAGAGATGATTTCGTTCATTATATTTTCATACTTTTGCTTTGATATTCTTGTTTTGAACATGAGCTAATTTCTTTTGATCTAGGGTTAGACATTATTAAACCTAGTATGTAATTGATTCTTTTAATCTCTTAGTTATGAACTTTTATCCCTTAATTGATTCAATCTATCTATGCTTAATGCCTTCATTATACTTGATCGTTATTTTGATTGTTTAGGAACCATGATAACTTTGACGAAAGAAATCATGCGTTTAGTCTATGGTAGATTAATACATAATCATAAGATAATATCTATGAGTTCCATCTAGGATAGACATATACCTAGGTGGCATGTATGGTTTGATTAGACTTAATCTTAATGAGTTGCATCTTATTTGGATTACAATAGACATATAGGTAATTGTTAAGGTGTGATATTATCATTCGACTGTCGACAGAAGCTTATGATGAAATCAGGGTCTAGCCAATCAATTGGTAAAAAGAAAAAAAACTAAGGGGTTAAAGGGTTCAGTGAACTACTAGGGGATGCGTCGATACCCTAGATTACTTATCAATTGAGTGAATTTTATCTCTGAGTATTTATAATATTTTAATTAGGTTCAGTTTAATAGCAATAATTTAGTTGGTTAAACTCCATCCTTGAAGCTAGTCTGGATAAAGGTAAAGTAGAGTAATTTTAGTATTCAATTGAAGAAAATAGAAACAATAGTCTCTGTGGGATCGATAATCTAGACTTAGTCCTATATTACTTGATACAAAAAGCGTGCACTTGTGCTAGGTCATTAAATTAGACATTAAAGTGACTCCTTGATGTGCTTCTCCCTCACTCTTGACTTGAAGCTTGAATCTTGATCTTGGTTCTTCAATCTTTGGCTTTGATCTTTATGAATTGGTTTGATACTTTTGGTTTTGTGATGGGTTAATTGTTCATCTAGGGTTAGACTATGTAAACCTAGTATGGATTTGGATTGTGTTAATTTTTAGTTTATGAACTTGATAAATTCAAATATTCATTTTATCTTGTGTTTAAAGCTTTCATTATACCTGATCAATATTTTAAATGATTGAGGAACCATGATGAACTCGACGGAGGGATTCATGTGTTTAGCCTATAATAGTTTGATGCATGATCATAGAGTAACAATTATGAGTTCCATATAGGATAGACATATACCTAGGTGGCATGTATGGTATAATTTAGACTTGATTTTAATCAATTACATTCTGATTTGATTACCATAGACATATAGGGGATTGTTAGAATGCGTAATATAGTCACTTGACCATCGACAGAGGCTTGTGATAAGATTAGTGTCTAAGCCAATCAATTGGTATTAAAGGATTAACTAAGTGGTTAATGAATCCAATAAAATACTAAGGGACGAGTCAAAACCCTAAATTATCTTTATTTGTGAATTCTACTCTTTGCTTTTGTTTAGTTAATTGAGAGAATTAGATTCGTTACATAAATTCTAGATTTTGGTTTTCTGAATAAAAGTTAAGTAGGTATAATTTTAGTACTTGACTTATAGAATTAGATTGCTATATTACTTGATACGATATCTGGAGTCCCTGTGGGATCGATATCTGGAGTTAAAATCCTATATTACTTGATACGATAACGTGCACTTGCACTTGGCTACTGTAGCACACCAATCAAGTTTTTGGCGCCATTGTCGGGGAACTAGTTTTATCTATTCTTTAGATCAATACTAATACTAAACTACTTATTTTTAATTCAGATTTTTATTTTTATTTTATCTTCTTCTTTTTACTTTGATTGTCTTTTATTTTGCTTTGACAGTTCATACCATAGAGGGAAACAATGATCATATCAATAATCCTGTGTTTAAGCCCATGATATCACAGAGAGCTTTGAAAGAGTATGTTATCCCAACTAAAAATGGTGTTCAGTCTAGTATTTGGCGACCAACCATCAACGCTAATAACTTTCAGATCAAGCCGAATATTATTGTTGTGTGTTTTCTATAACACAAATTAGCGCAAGTGCACGTTGTCGCAACAAGTAATATATGATAAGTAGAGTGTCGATCCCACAGAGAATGATTTATCTTTTCTAGTTTAAGTACCGAAATGGTGTCTTTCTACTATTATCCAGAAAATGATTTAATGTATGATGATTAAACTACTCAAGTAAAAGAACAACTTAATTATGCTAAGTGATAAACTAAATTACCAACAAATTATATTCAATATGAGAAATCCTAGGATTACAAACTATCCCCCATTATGCAAATAAATTCAGCAGAATCTCTTTGATGTTTATTGGTTCTCAACTTGATATATTGACCAAAACACTCAACACATCACAAGCCTCTTTTGCAGGTCAAGTGAATCTATTCCATCCAATCAAATATCTATATGTCTATGATAAATAAATTGAACAAAATTCATTAAGCACAAGTTTTATGAGCCATACATGCCTTATGAGTATATGTCTATCTCATATGAAACTCAAGTGTACTACACTATGATCATGCATCAATATGCTTAAGACTAAATACCTAAATGCCTTTGTCAAGTTTATTTAAGCATTTCTAGATCAATTTAACCACTGGCCAAGTAATCAAATAGCATTAAGCACAAGCACAATGAATATATCAAAAGCTGAATTAATACCATAAAAGAGAGAACTAAAATCAATCACATAATGAGTTCAAGGATGTAATCCTAGATGAACGAAATTAGCTCATCATTAAACTACACAATCTTGAAGCTAATTCCATCAATACATGTAAACTAAACATCTTACAACAAGTAAAGAATCAAAGAAAAGAAGACATCCCTGTCAAATGCCTTTGTTGTTGAAGCTTGCTTCCCTCCTCTTTGATTTCTTCAAACTTAGAAGTTAGGTGTTTCTTTGTGTTTCCAGCTGCTGTCCCAGCTGGAGTCCTCCTCAAAATGTAAGTTTTGAGCCAATAAATAGGTAAGAGCACGGAATTAGGGCGCATTTTGGGTTGCTTTTGGGTTTCCTGATTTTCAGGAACCTGTCAAAACTTGTTGCCCAGGTCCCGGCGCCGCGGCGCTGCGTTTTGGCGCTGCGGCGCCCAGTTTCTGCAATCGGCGCCGCGGCGCTGAAATCCAGCGCTGCGGGCTGCACTGTTGCTACAGTGCCACTGTAGCAGTGTACTGTAGCTACAGTGTTACTGTAGCAAACAGTGCCTCCATTCGTATTTTTATCTCTAATGCTCCGATTTGCGTCCGTCTTCCGGTATTCTTGCTCCGATAATGCTTCAACCTATAAAACAACATTAATACGCATAAATAGCCCAATTATTGAGATAAATTGAACAAATATCAAGTTAGGAAGATAAAATAGTTTATACAATTACGCCTTATCAATTATTCAGATGCTAAAAGAAACTGTACAGTTTAGCGGAGCTTCCAATGACGATCCTAACATGCATATCATAAACTTCTTAGAAATTTGTGATACCTTCAAATACAACGGAGTCTCCGACGATGCCATTAGATTGAGATTATTCTCTTTCTCCTTAAGGGACAGAGCTAAGAGTTGGTTGATGTCATTGCCATCCGGATCCATATTGATGTAGGAAGATTTAGCACAGAATTTCTTAGCCAAATTCTTTCCACTAGCAAAGATGAGGAATGACATCATCTCATTCAGTTAGATTGATGGAGAGTCATTGTATGAGGCATGAGAGTACTTTAAGGACATGTTAAGGAAGTGTCTTCATTATGGAGTCCCTAGATGGCTATTAGTCCAAACGTTATATAATGGATTAGTAGGTCATTTGAGGACTATTGTAGATGCTGCAGCTGGAGGAGCTTTAATGAATAAGTCTACAGATGAGGCTTATGATTTATTAGAAGAGATGGCGTCAAATAGTTACCAATGGCCACCAGAGAGAGTTACACCCAAGAGAGTTATTGGTATATATGAGATTGACGCATTCAATGCATTGGCAGCACAAATCAATTCATTATCCAAGAAGTTTGATGTATTGAATACCGTCAAAACTCGACAAATGATGCGACTTTTGTGGTGATAACCATATGAATGGGCAGTGCATGGAAGCAGCAAATTATTGTTAGGGTATGTGCTTACGTGTCATCCCAGTTTGTATGAATATTCAGTTTGTAATATTTATACAATGCATATTTTATTAAATCGCTAATATCTTTTAATGAATGGTAATTAAGCTTGTAACATTATAGACATGATATGATCTGAGTAAGTTCATATCTGGTTTGAAGAAGTTTAAACCATGGCTAAGAGTTAGCAAAGCTGATAGTTATAAATGCTAAGTGTTAGCAGGTTATAATACCCAGCGGGATTTAAAAGTTAGAACCTAATCTATAATGTAACAAAGACCTGAGAATCTACTAGTAATGACAAAATTGCAAAGAGTTGCAATAGAGACTAAGAAATGTCGTTATGGAAGTATCTTCTCAAATAAAGAGTTCCTGATCTACGTTTACCAATGAGGGTCTATCGGTGAAACACATAGATTAGTGTATGTCTATAGCTGTATTGTACAAATGGTTATTCTTAGTTAACCATGAGCTTGGTTGAAGTTCATATAGACATACAGGTATTCAGTTAGGACTGGATACTGAACAGACTCAAGAGGACCCCAATAGATATCCTATGAAACCGTCAAAGGAAGGTCCTCGCGAGTTGAGTAGTATTTGTGGTCCTTCGACCTGAGCGCCACGGTGAACTTATGGGAGATCCATCATACTTTGGTTCCACGTATGTCAGAGACCTTTCATGGTCTGACCGCTACGTGTCGCTGGGTATGGTCCGATGCTCATGGAGTTCGGTGTGCGTAGATATGGGATCCGCCAGCTCACATAGATGGGTTGTATATCCGAACTTCGAGATTGTATCTTGTAAAGTCTTATGGCCGTAAGCAATAAACTTGGGAAAGGAGTTTCCTCCAGGTTCGAACATTATAGCAAAAGTGTTTGCGTAAATTGTTCATAAAGATACGAATCTGAAGATAATAAAGTGATGGATGAAATTATCGGGATTTGACGGTAATGATCTATATCCCGTTCATCCTGTATATAATGACGGAAGGATTATACGAATATGGAGTAACCTCAACATGTATGGTCTGACGCGCTGATTTGTAATATCCGTAACGTGTGCGTGGGGCATCGTTCACGGACTTGTGAAATAGTTTCATTTGACGAATCGGGCGTGGACCTAGGGAGTCCCAATATGAAATGTACTCTTTGAGCACTTGGGCAGCGTACCGTATTAAATAGTTTAATACAGTAAAATCCAGCAATTTACTAAGGTTACGTTAACTAAAGTATATGGTCAGATGGTGGGACCCACTTTAGGTTAACTTGGTAACCGAGTAAGGACATAATTGTAATTTCACTTGATAATTATTTAATTGTTAAATAATTCAAATAAATAATTATTTATTTAATTGTTGAATAAATAATTTAAGTTTAACTAAGGTTAAGAGTTAACCATTTAGTTAAGTTAGATTAACTATACTTAATGGTTAAGTAAAAGTTAACCTAACCATGGTTAAGTTAGTTAACCATGGTTAAAATATTTAAATATTATTTTAACTAACTAGAGTTAAATGTTAACTATAGTTAGAATATTTAAATGTTAATTTAACCTAACTAAAGTTAAGAGTTAACTATGATTAGGTTAGATTAAATTCAAATTGAAATTAAGTGAAATTAAGTGTTATGAAATGAAATTAAATTCATTTGTATAAATAAAACAAATGTAAATTAAATTCAAAAGGTTTTTGAGAATTTAATTTTGCAAAATTAGGTAAGCCATATTACAAAGAGAGAAAAGAGAAATTGTCTTCTAATTAATGGATTCAAGAGTTGAATTCATTATTTTCTTTTAAGGCTTTAAACTAATTTAGCAAAATAGGTTTTTGATTAATTGATTAAGTGTTAATCAAAAGAAAAAATCAAGAACACAAGTTTAAGTAGTTAAACAAGTGCTGGATCAAAAGCTGTCATTCTAGATAATCAAACCCACCATTGTTGATTACTAGAATTGATCAAAGACTACATTTTGGTGGACTTCAAAAATCTCCAACCAAAGGCTTCAAGGGTTATTTCTCAATTTCGTTTCTGATTAATATATTATGATTGTGTTTACTGCAATGTTTTAAGCTTCCGCTGCTTCATTATATGTATGTGATATGTATAAATTGTGATTAAACACAAAACCCACATGCAAACACCCATGAATGTACAACTCCCAACAATTGGTATCAGAGCAATTTTGTGTTGTTTTGGGTGTTTTTTTAGACTTGGCTAAATGTTAGTTAAGTTGTATGACAAGTTCTGGGGGTGTTCGGATGCAATTCAAGTGTTGAAAATGCAAAATTGAAAAAACAGTCCCTGGAACGCCGCAGCGCTCATGTTCAGCGCGGCAGCGTTCATATGAACGCTGGGGCGCTAAGTGTATAATGCGCCAGCGATGGTTATCGCGGGGGCGCAGAGTACATGGCGCTCCAGCGCTGAAGCACTGCCGCGCAGCGCCCCAGCGGTGCTAAATGAGCGCCGCAGCGCTGAGGCTTTTGAAGCCCTGGCGCCGCAGCGCTGAAAGAACAACGCCGCAGCGTTCATACCAAAAAAAAAAAAAAAAAAAAGGGAGTAATTTTTTTATTTTATTTTATGCCATGTGGGGGGTTTATGAGTTGTAATAATAAGAGTTATTAATTTACATGATAAACCAGAAAAATTATTTTTTTTCATGTAGGTAACCACAAGGGAACCCCACTGATGGGGGTTAGTTGTGTTTGCACATGATTGAATAATTGATTGAGAATAACCTTCTCATGAGATGAGTGCCTGTATTTAAAATCTCTCTTAATCAGATTAAATATTATTGTGTTATGTGTTAATATTTTAATGATCCGTCTTGTCAATACGGCACTAGATAGGTCACTATGGTCTTTCCCAATATTGCTTTAGCATGAGGGATTTGGTCGGTGTGATTTAATCTAATGCCGGTAAAACATGAGATGAGTCAAATATATGCGAACATGTTATCCAATATTGCTTTAGCGTGAGGATAATGTCAGTAACATATATTTGATGATTGGCAAGTTAATCTGAAATACACTTACCCAATATTGCTTTAGCGTGAGGATAAGGTGTATTTAGGATCAGTTGTAAGAGTTGCAAGAGTTGCAATTGACAAGAGTTGTCTACCTATTGGGTTTACAAAGGCCAATATTGCTTTAGCGTGAGGCTGGAGTAAAATGCCAGTGGGGTCCACTTCTCACTGTATAGTTTAAAAATTCTTAAACTATCGTTATCTCGTTAGAGAGATTAAAGGGATTATGTAAAGCAGTGGGAGGGCGTTTTTAAATTAAAAATTGTATAATTGTTATACCCATGATTTAAAACGTTTTAATTAGCGATTTGATTAATTAATAATCTGCTGATTTATATCTATTTTATTTTGTCTTGTGAAGATTAATATGGCTTCAAACAACCCTCTGATGCGCATTCTAGATGCCAACCAACTCAAGGGTGCTGATAACTATTCAGAATGGATGACTAATCTCAGAATTGTTCTGAATTCAGAAAGGCTTGGGTATATTGTTGATCAGAAAATGCCCTCAGGAGTTTCTGTTGATGCCACCCCAGAAGAGAGGGTGACATATCAGAAATGGCTGGATGAAGATTTAAAAGTTAAATCTTACATCCTTGCCTCGATGTCTCATGACCTACAGAGATAGCATCTCCATATGGAGAATGCTAGTAGCATCATGCTTCACCTGAAGGAGCTCTTTGGTGATAGACCTCAGATTGAGATATATCGTGTCGCCAAAGCACTTTTTCAGGCTAGACTTCCTGAGGGTAGTCCAGTGAGTCCTCATGTCCTTAAAATTATCAGATATATTGAGAGGCTTGAGACTATGGAAATTTCTTTAAACAATAGTCTGGGGAATAGTTTGATTCTCCAGTCGCTTCCGGGGTCATTTACGCAATTCATCTTGAACTTTAATATGCAAGAATTGAACCCCACTTATGCTGAACTTCATAACATGTTGAGGACAGCATATGAGGATATTCATAAAGGAGGCTCTGCCCTCCTCGTTCAGGGTGCTTCATCTTCTACCCCGAAGGCTTCAGGGAAGTCCAAGGGTAAGAAGAAAGAAAAGATGAGGCAGATACCCCGAATGGGTCCTCAGAAGCGACCGATATCCAAACCTCTAGAGAAAAGCAAGGCAAAAGGAAAATGTTTCTTTTGCAGCGATGAGGGGCACTGGAAACGCAATTGCCCTAAGTATCTTGCAAGCTTGAAGAAGGCTCCCTCAGGTATTTGCTTTCCTATCATTGACATTTCTTTAGCATTTGATGCTAATGCGGGCTGGGTATTAGATACAGTATGTCCTTCTCACATCTGTAATATGTTACAGGGTCTGAGGGAAGTTAGATTGCTGCAGCCAGGAGAGGTAAAGCTTCGAGCTGGAAATGGTGATTTCCTGCAGGTTGAAGCTGTAGGACATTTGGATTTACTTCTCCCATGTAATAAAAATGTTGTATTAAATAATTGTTATTTTGTTCCCAGTATCATCAGACAGATAATATCCCTTTCTGTACTCGACAGTGAAGGGTATCATATGAATATTCGGAACTGTTCCTTATTATTATATGATATGTATGATGTTTTATTAGCTGATTGTCGGTTAGTGAATGGGCATTATATATTAGATACAACAAGCAGTGTTATGAGTATGCAAGCTAGTACTAGTAGAAATTCGGAAACTTTAAATGAAACGAAAATATGGCATATGAGATTAGGTCATATAGGTGTGAGACGCCTAACCCGTCTGGTGAAGGATGGACAGATACCTGATCTGACCATACATCCTTATCCAGTTTGTGAATCATGTATTCAGGGAAAGTTGACCAAATCACCATTTGCAGGTGTTGGACACCGTGCCTCTGATTTATTGGAACTTGTACATACAGATGTATGCGGTCCAATGAATTATACTGCTATGGGTGGATTTCAATACTTTGTACTTTTTATCGATGATTTGTCACGATACGGGTATATGTTTCTTTTGAAACATAAGTCAGAAACCTTTGAAAAGTTCAAAGAATTCCGACTTGAAGTAGAGAAACAAACCGGAATGTACATCAAGTGCCTTCGATCAGATCGAGGTGGTGAATACATGAGCGGTGAATTTTCGGATTATTTAAAAGAGAATGGGATTCTAGCTCAATATAGTCCTCCAGGTACTCCGCAACACAATGGTGTATCGGAGAGGAGGAATCGGACTTTATTAGATATGGTCCGATCGATGATGAGCTTTACCGATCTTCCTGAATATCTGTGGGGTCATGCCCTACAAACGTCAACTCACATATTGAACAGAGTTCCATCTAAAGCTGTTCCTTCTACTCCATATCAGATATTGACTGGAAGGAAACCGAGTCTTAAATATTTTAAAATTTGGGGCTGTCCTGCTTATGTAAATGTTGCACAACAGGATAAACTTGCACCCAGGGGGTATAAGTATCGGTTCATCGGGTATCCTAAGAATTCAATGGGATACCAATTTTATGATCCTGAACAACGAAATGTGTTCGTTGCTCGTAATGCCACTTTTCTTGAGAAACAGTTTCTTATGGATTGTGGGGATTGTAAAAAGATTGAACTTGATGAAGTCAATCAGAACACTGATGAACTACGGATGGAAACTCAGGATCAATCGAGTGAAATACCTTTAACACACCCAACTCGTAGGTCACAAAGGATGTCTAAGCCACCTGCTAGGTATGGTCAGATACCTGAAGGTGCGCTTGGAGTTTTCTTAATTGAAGAAAATGATCCTTTGACCTATAGAGAGTCGATGTTGGACATTGACTCGGGAAAATGGCAAGATGCCATGAAATCCGAAATTGACTCTATGCATCAGAATCAAGTCTGGGACTTGGTTCAGCTTCCTGAAGGAATAGTTCCTATTGGTTGCAAATGGATTTATAAACGGAAGCGTGGGCTTGATGGAAAGGTTGAAACCTTTAAAGCCCGACTGGTTGCCAAAGGTTATACTCAACGATCTGGGATCGATTATGAGGAAACTTTTGCACCAGTAGCGATGCTTAAGTCAATTCGTATATTATTGGCATTTGCAGCATATTATGATTATGAGATATGGCAGATGGATGTGAAGACGGCCTTCCTGAATGGATATCTCGACGAAGAGATATACATGGAACAGCCTGAAGGTTTTACATCCAGCTTGACCTCTGGTCTAATATGCAAACTGAAGAAGTCCATTTATGGACTTAAGCAGGCATCCCGAAGCTGGAATCTTCGTTTTGATGAAGTAATCAGAGCGTCTGGTTTCATCAAAAATGAAGAGGAAGCTTGTGTGTACAGAAAGGTCAGTGGGAGCATGATAGTTTTCTTAGTTTTCTATGTTGATGACATACTTATCATTGGGAATGATATTGGTATGTTGCAATCAGTCAAGAGCTATCTGAGTAAGAACTTCTCTATGAAGGATATGGGAGAAGCTTCCTTTATACTAGGTATAAAACTCTATAGAGATAGAGCAAGGAAGCTGATAGGACTCTCCCAATCATCGTATATTGATAGTGTCTTAGAAAGGTACAGTTTCACTAATTGTAAGACAACTAGTGTACCTTTTAGACATGGCATTCATCTTTCGAGGAAAATGTCTCCTCAAACAGAAGATGAAAGAGTTAGAATGTCTAACATGCCATATGCATCAGCTGAAGGCAGCTTGATGTATGCTATGATGTGCACGAGACCTGATATCAGTATGGCTGTAAGTGTTACTAGCCGATACCAGTCTGATCCAGGTGACAGCCATTGGATGGCAGTCAAACATGTCCTGAAATACCTTAAGGGTACGAAGGACAAGTTTCTTGTTTATGGAGATGGTGACTTGCAAGTGAGAGGATACGCAGATTCAGACTTTCAGTCTGACCTAGATGATAGAAAGTCTACATCTGGGTATGTGTTTATTCTCAACGGTGCTGCAGTGAGTTGGAAAAGCACCAAACAGGGATCCACAGCTGATTCTACCACTGAGGCAGAATACATTGCCGCTTCTGAAGCTGCAAAAGAAGCAGTGTGGATACGTAAGTTCGTCGCAGAACTCGGAATAGTTCCAAGTTCGAAAGATCCTATCCCATTATTTTGCGACAATAATGGAGCCATAGCACAAGCAAAAGAGCCAAGAGCACATCAGAGATCTAAACATGTGGAGAGGAAATACCACATAATTAGAGAGATCTTGGCTAGGGGTGATATAATAATTTGTAGAGTAGATTCTATAAATAATGTAGCGGATCCACTTACTAAAGCCTTAACTCCAAAGTTGTTTGAGAAACATGTGGAGGCTATGGGTATGAGATACCAGTATGCATGGCACTAGAGCAAGTGGGAGTTTGTTAGGGTATGTGCTTACGTGCCATCCCAGTTTGTATGAATATTCAGTTTGTAATATTTATACAATGCATATTTTATTAAATCGCTAATATCTTTTAATGAATGGTAATTAAGCTTGTAACATTATAGACATGATATGATCTGAGTAAGTTCATATCTGGTTTGAAGAAGTTTAAACCATGGCTAAGAGTTAGCAAAGCTGATAGTTATAAATGCTAAGTGTTAGCAGGTTATAATACCCAGCGGGATTTAAAAGTTAGAACCTAATCTATAATGTAACAAAGACCTGAGAATCTACTAGTAATGACAAAATTGCAAAGAGTTGCAATAGAGACTAAGAAATGTCGTTATGGAAGTATCTTCTCAAATAAAGAGTTCCTGATCTACGTTTACCAATGAGGGTCTATCGGTGAAACACATAGATTAGTGTATGTCTATAGCTGTATTGTACAAATGGTTATTCTTAGTTAACCATGAGCTTGGTTGAAGTTCATATAGACATACAGGTATTCAGTTAGGACTGGATACTGAACAGACTCAAGAGGACCCCAATAGATATCCTATGAAACCGTCAAAGGAAGGTCCTCGCGAGTTGAGTAGTATTTGTGGTCCTTCGACCTGAGCGCCACGGTGAACTTATGGGAGATCCATCATACTTTGGTTCCACGTATGTCAGAGACCTTTCATGGTCTGACCGCTACGTGTCGCTGGGTATGGTCCGATGCTCATGGAGTTCGGTGTGCGTAGATATGGGATCCGCCAGCTCACATAGATGGGTTGTATATCCGAACTTCGAGATTGTATCTTGTAAAGTCTTATGGCCGTAAGCAATAAACTTGGGAAAGGAGTTTCCTCCAGGTTCGAACATTATAGCAAAAGTGTTTGCGTAAATTGTTCATAAAGATACGAATCTGAAGATAATAAAGTGATGGATGAAATTATCGGGATTTGACGGTAATGATCTATATCCCGTTCATCCTGTATATAATGACGGAAGGATTATACGAATATGGAGTAACCTCAACATGTATGGTCTGACGCGCTGATTTGTAATATCCGTAACGTGTGCGTGGGGCATCGTTCACGGACTTGTGAAATAGTTTCATTTGACGAATCGGGCGTGGACCTAGGGAGTCCCAATATGAAATGTACTCTTTGAGCACTTGGGCAGCGTACCGTATTAAATAGTTTAATACAGTAAAATCCAGCAATTTACTAAGGTTACGTTAACTAAAGTATATGGTCAGATGGTGGGACCCACTTTAGGTTAACTTGGTAACCGAGTAAGGACATAATTGTAATTTCACTTGATAATTATTTAATTGTTAAATAATTCAAATAAATAATTATTTATTTAATTGTTGAATAAATAATTTAAGTTTAACTAAGGTTAAGAGTTAACCATTTAGTTAAGTTAGATTAACTATACTTAATGGTTAAGTAAAAGTTAACCTAACCATGGTTAAGTTAGTTAACCATGGTTAAAATATTTAAATATTATTTTAACTAACTAGAGTTAAATGTTAACTATAGTTAGAATATTTAAATGTTAATTTAACCTAACTAAAGTTAAGAGTTAACTATGATTAGGTTAGATTAAATTCAAATTGAAATTAAGTGAAATTAAGTGTTATGAAATGAAATTAAATTCATTTGTATAAATAAAACAAATGTAAATTAAATTCAAAAGGTTTTTGAGAATTTAATTTTGCAAAATTAGGTAAGCCATATTACAAAGAGAGAAAAGAGAAATTGTCTTCTAATTAATGGATTCAAGAGTTGAATTCATTATTTTCTTTTAAGGCTTTAAACTAATTTAGCAAAATAGGTTTTTGATTAATTGATTAAGTGTTAATCAAAAGAAAAAATCAAGAACACAAGTTTAAGTAGTTAAACAAGTGCTGGATCAAAAGCTGTCATTCTAGATAATCAAACCCACCATTGTTGATTACTAGAATTGATCAAAGACTACATTTTGGTGGACTTCAAAAATCTCCAACCAAAGGCTTCAAGGGTTATTTCTCAATTTCGTTTCTGATTAATATATTATGATTGTGTTTACTGCAATGTTTTAAGCTTCCGCTGCTTCATTATATGTATGTGATATGTATAAATTGTGATTAAACACAAAACCCACATGCAAACACCCATGAATGTACAACTCCCAACAATTGGTATCAGAGCAATTTTGTGTTGTTTTGGGTGTTTTTTTAGACTTGGCTAAATGTTAGTTAAGTTGTATGACAAGTTCTGGGGGTGTTCGGATGCAATTCAAGTGTTGAAAATGCAAAATTGAAAAAACAGTCCCTGGAACGCCGCAGCGCTCATGTTCAGCGCGGCAGCGTTCATATGAACGCTGGGGCGCTAAGTGTATAATGCGCCAGCGATGGTTATCGCGGGGGCGCAGAGTACATGGCGCTCCAGCGCTGAAGCACTGCCGCGCAGCGCCCCAGCGGTGCTAAATGAGCGCCGCAGCGCTGAGGCTTTTGAAGCCCTGGCGCCGCAGCGCTGAAAGAACAACGCCGCAGCGTTCATACCAAAAAAAAAAAAAAAAAAAGGGAGTAATTTTTTTATTTTATTTTATGCCATGTGGGGGGTTTATGAGTTGTAATAATAAGAGTTATTAATTTACATGATAAACCAGAAAAATTATTTTTTTTCATGTAGGTAACCACAAGGGAACCCCACTGATGGGGGTTAGTTGTGTTTGCACATGATTGAATAATTGATTGAGAATAACCTTCTCATGAGATGAGTGCCTGTATTTAAAATCTCTCTTAATCAGATTAAATATTATTGTGTTATGTGTTAATATTTTAATGATCCGTCTTGTCAATACGGCACTAGATAGGTCACTATGGTCTTTCCCAATATTGCTTTAGCATGAGGGATTTGGTCGGTGTGATTTAATCTAATGCCGGTAAAACATGAGATGAGTCAAATATATGCGAACATGTTATCCAATATTGCTTTAGCGTGAGGATAATGTCAGTAACATATATTTGATGATTGGCAAGTTAATCTGAAATACACTTACCCAATATTGCTTTAGCGTGAGGATAAGGTGTATTTAGGATCAGTTGTAAGAGTTGCAAGAGTTGCAATTGACAAGAGTTGTCTACCTATTGGGTTTACAAAGGCCAATATTGCTTTAGCGTGAGGCTGGAGTAAAATGCCAGTGGGGTCCACTTCTCACTGTATAGTTTAAAAATTCTTAAACTATCGTTATCTCGTTAGAGAGATTAAAGGGATTATGTAAAGCAGTGGGAGGGCGTTTTTAAATTAAAAATTGTATAATTGTTATACCCATGATTTAAAACGTTTTAATTAGCGATTTGATTAATTAATAATCTGCTGATTTATATCTATTTTATTTTGTCTTGTGAAGATTAATATGGCTTCAAACAACCCTCTGATGCGCATTCTAGATGCCAACCAACTCAAGGGTGCTGATAACTATTCAGAATGGATGACTAATCTCAGAATTGTTCTGAATTCAGAAAGGCTTGGGTATATTGTTGATCAGAAAATGCCCTCAGGAGTTTCTGTTGATGCCACCCCAGAAGAGAGGGTGACATATCAGAAATGGCTGGATGAAGATTTAAAAGTTAAATCTTACATCCTTGCCTCGATGTCTCATGACCTACAGAGATAGCATCTCCATATGGAGAATGCTAGTAGCATCATGCTTCACCTGAAGGAGCTCTTTGGTGATAGACCTCAGATTGAGATATATCGTGTCGCCAAAGCACTTTTTCAGGCTAGACTTCCTGAGGGTAGTCCAGTGAGTCCTCATGTCCTTAAAATTATCAGATATATTGAGAGGCTTGAGACTATGGAAATTTCTTTAAACAATAGTCTGGGGAATAGTTTGATTCTCCAGTCGCTTCCGGGGTCATTTACGCAATTCATCTTGAACTTTAATATGCAAGAATTGAACCCCACTTATGCTGAACTTCATAACATGTTGAGGACAGCATATGAGGATATTCATAAAGGAGGCTCTGCCCTCCTCGTTCAGGGTGCTTCATCTTCTACCCCGAAGGCTTCAGGGAAGTCCAAGGGTAAGAAGAAAGAAAAGATGAGGCAGATACCCCGAATGGGTCCTCAGAAGCGACCGATATCCAAACCTCTAGAGAAAAGCAAGGCAAAAGGAAAATGTTTCTTTTGCAGCGATGAGGGGCACTGGAAACGCAATTGCCCTAAGTATCTTGCAAGCTTGAAGAAGGCTCCCTCAGGTATTTGCTTTCCTATCATTGACATTTCTTTAGCATTTGATGCTAATGCGGGCTGGGTATTAGATACAGTATGTCCTTCTCACATCTGTAATATGTTACAGGGTCTGAGGGAAGTTAGATTGCTGCAGCCAGGAGAGGTAAAGCTTCGAGCTGGAAATGGTGATTTCCTGCAGGTTGAAGCTGTAGGACATTTGGATTTACTTCTCCCATGTAATAAAAATGTTGTATTAAATAATTGTTATTTTGTTCCCAGTATCATCAGACAGATAATATCCCTTTCTGTACTCGACAGTGAAGGGTATCATATGAATATTCGGAACTGTTCCTTATTATTATATGATATGTATGATGTTTTATTAGCTGATTGTCGGTTAGTGAATGGGCATTATATATTAGATACAACAAGCAGTGTCATGAGTATGCAAGCTAGTACTAGTAGAAATTCGGAAACTTTAAATGAAACGAAAATATGGCATATGAGATTAGGTCATATAGGTGTGAGACGCCTAACCCGTCTGGTGAAGGATGGACAGATACCTGATCTGACCATACATCCTTATCCAGTTTGTGAATCATGTATTCAGGGAAAGTTGACCAAATCACCATTTGCAGGTGTTGGACACCGTGCCTCTGATTTATTGGAACTTGTACATACAGATGTATGCGGTCCAATGAATTATACTGCTATGGGTGGATTTCAATACTTTGTACTTTTTATCGATGATTTGTCACGATACGGGTATATGTTTCTTTTGAAACATAAGTCAGAAACCTTTGAAAAGTTCAAAGAATTCCGACTTGAAGTAGAGAAACAAACCGGAATGTACATCAAGTGCCTTCGATCAGATCGAGGTGGTGAATACATGAGCGGTGAATTTTCGGATTATTTAAAAGAGAATGGGATTCTAGCTCAATATAGTCCTCCAGGTACTCCGCAACACAATGGTGTATCGGAGAGGAGGAATCGGACTTTATTAGATATGGTCCGATCGATGATGAGCTTTACCGATCTTCCTGAATATCTGTGGGGTCATGCCCTACAAACGTCAACTCACATATTGAACAGAGTTCCATCTAAAGCTGTTCCTTCTACTCCATATCAGATATTGACTGGAAGGAAACCGAGTCTTAAATATTTTAAAATTTGGGGCTGTCCTGCTTATGTAAATGTTGCACAACAGGATAAACTTGCACCCAGGGGGTATAAGTATCGGTTCATCGGGTATCCTAAGAATTCAATGGGATACCAATTTTATGATCCTGAACAACGAAATGTGTTCGTTGCTCGTAATGCCACTTTTCTTGAGAAACAGTTTCTTATGGATTGTGGGGATTGTAAAAAGATTGAACTTGATGAAGTCAATCAGAACACTGATGAACTACGGATGGAAACTCAGGATCAATCGAGTGAAATACCTTTAACACACCCAACTCGTAGGTCACAAAGGATGTCTAAGCCACCTGCTAGGTATGGTCAGATACCTGAAGGTGCGCTTGGAGTTTTCTTAATTGAAGAAAATGATCCTTTGACCTATAGAGAGTCGATGTTGGACATTGACTCGGGAAAATGGCAAGATGCCATGAAATCCGAAATTGACTCTATGCATCAGAATCAAGTCTGGGACTTGGTTCAGCTTCCTGAAGGAATAGTTCCTATTGGTTGCAAATGGATTTATAAACGGAAGCGTGGGCTTGATGGAAAGGTTGAAACCTTTAAAGCCCGACTGGTTGCCAAAGGTTATACTCAACGATCTGGGATCGATTATGAGGAAACTTTTGCACCAGTAGCGATGCTTAAGTCAATTCGTATATTATTGGCATTTGCAGCATATTATGATTATGAGATATGGCAGATGGATGTGAAGACGGCCTTCCTGAATGGATATCTCGACGAAGAGATATACATGGAACAGCCTGAAGGTTTTACATCCAGCTTGACCTCTGGTCTAATATGCAAACTGAAGAAGTCCATTTATGGACTTAAGCAGGCATCCCGAAGCTGGAATCTTCGTTTTGATGAAGTAATCAGAGCGTCTGGTTTCATCAAAAATGAAGAGGAAGCTTGTGTGTACAGAAAGGTCAGTGGGAGCATGATAGTTTTCTTAGTTTTCTATGTTGATGACATACTTATCATTGGGAATGATATTGGTATGTTGCAATCAGTCAAGAGCTATCTGAGTAAGAACTTCTCTATGAAGGATATGGGAGAAGCTTCCTTTATACTAGGTATAAAACTCTATAGAGATAGAGCAAGGAAGCTGATAGGACTCTCCCAATCATCGTATATTGATAGTGTCTTAGAAAGGTACAGTTTCACTAATTGTAAGACAACTAGTGTACCTTTTAGACATGGCATTCATCTTTCGAGGAAAATGTCTCCTCAAACAGAAGATGAAAGAGTTAGAATGTCTAACATGCCATATGCATCAGCTGAAGGCAGCTTGATGTATGCTATGATGTGCACGAGACCTGATATCAGTATGGCTGTAAGTGTTACTAGCCGATACCAGTCTGATCCAGGTGACAGCCATTGGATGGCAGTCAAACATGTCCTGAAATACCTTAAGGGTACGAAGGACAAGTTTCTTGTTTATGGAGATGGTGACTTGCAAGTGAGAGGATACGCAGATTCAGACTTTCAGTCTGACCTAGATGATAGAAAGTCTACATCTGGGTATGTGTTTATTCTCAACGGTGCTGCAGTGAGTTGGAAAAGCACCAAACAGGGATCCACAGCTGATTCTACCACTGAGGCAGAATACATTGCCGCTTCTGAAGCTGCAAAAGAAGCAGTGTGGATACGTAAGTTCGTCGCAGAACTCGGAATAGTTCCAAGTTCGAAAGATCCTATCCCATTATTTTGCGACAATAATGGAGCCATAGCACAAGCAAAAGAGCCAAGAGCACATCAGAGATCTAAACATGTGGAGAGGAAATACCACATAATTAGAGAGATCTTGGCTAGGGGTGATATAATAATTTGTAGAGTAGATTCTATAAATAATGTAGCGGATCCACTTACTAAAGCCTTAACTCCAAAGTTGTTTGAGAAACATGTGGAGGCTATGGGTATGAGATACCAGTATGCATGGCACTAGAGCAAGTGGGAGTTTGTTAGGGTATGTGCTTACGTGCCATCCCAGTTTGTATGAATATTCAGTTTGTAATATTTATACAATGCATATTTTATTAAATCGCTAATATCTTTTAATGAATGGTAATTAAGCTTGTAACATTATAGACATGATATGATCTGAGTAAGTTCATATCTGGTTTGAAGAAGTTTAAACCATGGCTAAGAGTTAGCAAAGCTGATAGTTATAAATGCTAAGTGTTAGCAGGTTATAATACCCAGCGGGATTTAAAAGTTAGAACCTAATCTATAATGTAACAAAGACCTGAGAATCTACTAGTAATGACAAAATTGCAAAGAGTTGCAATAGAGACTAAGAAATGTCGTTATGGAAGTATCTTCTCAAATAAAGAGTTCCTGATCTACGTTTACCAATGAGGGTCTATCGGTGAAACACATAGATTAGTGTATGTCTATAGCTGTATTGTACAAATGGTTATTCTTAGTTAACCATGAGCTTGGTTGAAGTTCATATAGACATACAGGTATTCAGTTAGGACTGGATACTGAACAGACTCAAGAGGACCCCAATAGATATCCTATGAAACCGTCAAAGGAAGGTCCTCGCGAGTTGAGTAGTATTTGTGGTCCTTCGACCTGAGCGCCACGGTGAACTTATGGGAGATCCATCATACTTTGGTTCCACGTATGTCAGAGACCTTTCATGGTCTGACCGCTACGTGTCGCTGGGTATGGTCCGATGCTCATGGAGTTCGGTGTGCGTAGATATGGGATCCGCCAGCTCACATAGATGGGTTGTATATCCGAACTTCGAGATTGTATCTTGTAAAGTCTTATGGCCGTAAGCAATAAACTTGGGAAAGGAGTTTCCTCCAGGTTCGAACATTATAGCAAAAGTGTTTGCGTAAATTGTTCATAAAGATACGAATCTGAAGATAATAAAGTGATGGATGAAATTATCGGGATTTGACGGTAATGATCTATATCCCGTTCATCCTGTATATAATGACGGAAGGATTATACGAATATGGAGTAACCTCAACATGTATGGTCTGACGCGCTGATTTGTAATATCCGTAACGTGTGCGTGGGGCATCGTTCACGGACTTGTGAAATAGTTTCATTTGACGAATCGGGCGTGGACCTAGGGAGTCCCAATATGAAATGTACTCTTTGAGCACTTGGGCAGCGTACCGTATTAAATAGTTTAATACAGTAAAATCCAGCAATTTACTAAGGTTACGTTAACTAAAGTATATGGTCAGATGGTGGGACCCACTTTAGGTTAACTTGGTAACCGAGTAAGGACATAATTGTAATTTCACTTGATAATTATTTAATTGTTAAATAATTCAAATAAATAATTATTTATTTAATTGTTGAATAAATAATTTAAGTTTAACTAAGGTTAAGAGTTAACCATTTAGTTAAGTTAGATTAACTATACTTAATGGTTAAGTAAAAGTTAACCTAACCATGGTTAAGTTAGTTAACCATGGTTAAAATATTTAAATATTATTTTAACTAACTAGAGTTAAATGTTAACTATAGTTAGAATATTTAAATGTTAATTTAACCTAACTAAAGTTAAGAGTTAACTATGATTAGGTTAGATTAAATTCAAATTGAAATTAAGTGAAATTAAGTGTTATGAAATGAAATTAAATTCATTTGTATAAATAAAACAAATGTAAATTAAATTCAAAAGGTTTTTGAGAATTTAATTTTGCAAAATTAGGTAAGCCATATTACAAAGAGAGAAAAGAGAAATTGTCTTCTAATTAATGGATTCAAGAGTTGAATTCATTATTTTCTTTTAAGGCTTTAAACTAATTTAGCAAAATAGGTTTTTGATTAATTGATTAAGTGTTAATCAAAAGAAAAAATCAAGAACACAAGTTTAAGTAGTTAAACAAGTGCTGGATCAAAAGCTGTCATTCTAGATAATCAAACCCACCATTGTTGATTACTAGAATTGATCAAAGACTACATTTTGGTGGACTTCAAAAATCTCCAACCAAAGGCTTCAAGGGTTATTTCTCAATTTCGTTTCTGATTAATATATTATGATTGTGTTTACTGCAATGTTTTAAGCTTCCGCTGCTTCATTATATGTATGTGATATGTATAAATTGTGATTAAACACAAAACCCACATGCAAACACCCATGAATGTACAACTCCCAACAATTATGTGGGAAATTTCAATCGTCAACAACCTATCCCACAATCAAATTCCTACAATTTGAGGTGGAGAGATCATCATAACTTCTTTTGGCATTACAACTAAGAGGAGCCATTTAGACCAATGAATCCCCTAGGATTTCCACCATCATAAGAAAAGAACCTAACATTGGAAGACATGTTTATGCAATATATGAAGTCCAATGATGCCATCCTACAGAATCATTCAGCATCTTTGAAGAATTTAGAGGTTCAAATGGGACAACTTGCTACTGCAATTAATAGGAGACCTCATGGCACTTTACCAATCGATACTGAGACAAATCCAAAAGAGAATGTAAAGCTATGCCAAGCCATTAACTTGAGGTGTGGTGAGATTTTATAAGAAAACACATCCATACCACCACAACCAAGTATAGAGGAGAAGGAAGTGCAGAAAAATAAAGTACAACCATATAGACCACCTATTCCTTTTCTTCAAAAGCTACAGAGGTGTCAAACAAGTGTTAAAACAACTGCATGTGAAATGTCAGGTCTACGGTCTTCAGTAAATACCGTAGAATCCATTTCACAGCTTGCCAATATCCTTTACCAGGATCATACATGTATCTGTTCACTACTCCAACTACATGTGAAATGTCAGGTCTAGTACACACCATAGCATACATTAGGCTACCAACTGCATTAGCATATGGAACTCGAGACATATACTCCCGTTCCTCATCTGAACTAGGAGATAAAGATGTACTGATTTTCATATGAGCAGCAAGTGGGATACTTACAGGTTTTGATTCCTCTGAAATGCCAAAATGTTGTAATACCTTCTTCAGATATTGCTTTTAAGTCAAACAAATTTTGCCTCTTTCTCTGTCCCTGCTAATCTCCATGCCTAGTATCTTTCTTGCTTCACCCAAATCTTTCATCTCAAACTCTCTATTCAACTGAATCTTTAATTTTTCAATTTCTTCGACATTCATTGAAACTATCAACATGTCATCGACATACAAGAGTAGATAAATGAAAGAACAATCATGTAGCCTCTAAAAATACACACAATGGTCAAATTTGCTTCTTGTGTACTAGAGACCCATCATACACCGATCAAATCGTTTATACCATTGCCTCGGTGATTGTTTTAAACCATAAAGCGATCTTTTCAGTTTGCAAATCAATTTTTCCTTACCAGCAACTTTGAATCCCTTTGGCTGAGTCACATAGATTTCCTCTTCAAGGTCACCATGTAAAAATGCAGTTTTTACATCGAGTTGAACTAGTTCCATATTTAACTGAGCTACTAAGGCTAATAAAATTCTAATGGAAGAATGTTTCACAACTGGAGAAAATACCTCATTGTAGTCAATTCCTTCCCTCTGTGCATAGCCTTTAGCCACCAACCTTACCTTGTAGCAAACATCTTTCTTATCAGGAAATCCATCTTTCTTTGCATATACCCATTTGCACCCAATTGCCTTCTTACCCTTTGGGAGTTGAGCTAGCTCCCAAGTTTCATTCTTCTGAAGAGACTGCATCTCTTCCTTCATAGCTGTCTTCCACTGATCATCTTCATAATAGCTGACTGCCTTTCTATAAGTAGAAGGAACATTATCATCTACAACTTGAAGTACATAGGCCACCATATCAACAAATCGAGCAGGTCTCCGAATCTCACGTCTTGGCCTATTTACTGCAATAGTTTCTTGTTGCTGTTAAGGTTCATGAGTAGAACCTTCTTCATCATCTCCTAAAACCACATCTATCATAGGAGTACCATTATCTGTCTCTACAGATCTAAGTGGGTTCAATGTAGTTATTTCCAACTCCACCCGCTACTAAGTACGCTCCACCTGTTGTGAAGTACTATTCACTGTTGTCTGGTTTTCTGATTTCTTCAACATAGAAAACTCATCAAATGTTACATCTCTACTCAATATAATCTTCCTTGAACTCGGACACCAAAGACGATATCCTTTCACTCCTGAAGAAAATCCCAAGAAAATTGTTTTTTTGGCTCTGGAGTCTAGCTTCGATTCTTTCACATGATAATATGCAATGGAACCAAATACATGTAAAGAATCATAATCAGAAATAGGTTTTCCCGACCAAACCTCCAATGGAGTTCTATCACCAATAGCAGCTAACGGTAGACGATTAATGAGATGACACGCATAAATCACAGCCTCAGTTTAAAACTCTTTACCCAATCCCGCATTGGACAACATACACCGAACTTTCTCCAGCAATGTCCGGTTCATGCGTTCTGCCACCCCATTCTACTGCGGTGTACCTTTCATAGTAAAATGACGTACAATACCTTCATCTTGACACAATTTCAAGAACTGATCACTGCAATACTCACCACCATTGTCTGTTCTGAGATGCCTGATTTTCCTGCCTGTTTGTGTCTCAACCATCTTTTTCCATTTAAGGAAAGCACTAAGTACATCATCTTTGGATTTCAAAATGTACACCCAAATTCTTCTGGAAAAGTCATCAACAAAAATAACATAGTAGCCAAACCTCTCATAGATGTAGTCTGATAAGGTCCTCATACATCTGAGTAAACATAATCAAGAATACCCTCGGTATTATGAATAGCGGTGCCAAACTTCACTCTCTTCTGCTTTTCCAGAACACAATGCTCACAAAAGTCTACCTTGCAAGTCTTCGCACCTTTCAATAAGCCTCTTTTCACTAAACTGAATAAGGCTTTCTCACCTGCATGCCCCAACCGCATATGCCATAATCTAGTGATCTCTGAATCTGCATCATTATCAGAAACCATGGTCGCTGATCCAATCCCTGTACTACTATTGTAGTAATACAAGTTGTTCTTTCTAGTACCTTTTTCAATGTCACAAGAGCGCCTGAAGTAACCCTCAGAATTCCATCTTGTATAGATACAGTACAACCTTTAGATTCTAAGGCTCCCAAAGAGATAAGATTCTTCCTTAACTTCGGTATATACCGAACTTCTGTCAGAACTCTAGTTGATCCATCATCATTTTTCAACCGAATTGAACCTATCCTAATAGTATGACAACTATCATTATTGCCCATATACACAACTCCACCATTAAGCTCTTCAAAATTAAAGAACCATTCCCGATGTGGACACATATGATAAGTACAACCCGAATCCATAATCCATTCGTCAGAACAAGACGTGGATAAATGACCACTTAAACAAAAATCTGACAAACTATCATTGCTTACGCTCTCAACAACACATGCATCAGAAATAGACATATCTTTTTCTTTTTTTTTTCAACTTCGGACAATCTTTCTTCCAATGCCCTTTCTCCCGACAAAAGGCACGCTCATCTTTTCCTACTCTACCCCTCAACTTAGATTTTTCCCTTTTTCCTAGTTTTTTACTTTGGCTACGTCCTCTCACTGTTAATGCTTCTACTGACTCATTTCTATGTTCTCTCTGATCCTTTCTACCGATTTCATAGTTTGTTAAAGAAGAACAAACTTCTTCAAATGATAATTTATCCTTTCCATGAATGAGAGTAATACATAAATGATCTAATTCATCCAGAAGAGAACCAATCAACAGCATAGCCTTTATTTCATCTTTGAAGGTTTCCTCTAAATTTAATAAATCAGCAATTAACTTATTAAATTCATCAATATGAGAACTGATACTCATACTTTGTCTCAACTGAAGATGAAACAATCTCTTCAATAGATACAACCGGTTCTCATTGCTTTTCTTCATATATTTGTTCTCCAGGGCCTTCCACAATGCATTGGCAGACTTTTCTCTGATGAACGGATACTTCTGCTCTCTACACAGACAAGAACGAATCAACCCACAAGCTTTTATATTAAGCCTGTTCCAGTCTGTCTCCTTGATATCTTCTGGTTTTGTTTCTTCCAGAACTATATCTAAGTCTTACTGACACAATCCATCCAATACCTCACTCTGCCATAAGCCGAAATTATTCTGGCCATCAAATTTTTCCATATCTATTTTTGCACTAGACACTGTCACTATCCTCATCGATGTAGATGATGATGATAATGTCATAGCTACCTCGCACAAATAAGCTTGATACACAATATCACAAATAATCAAGCTCCACCAAATAATTATATCCAACAACTAGCAATTCAAAATTCACCAACCTAGAATAGTAGTAAGTGCTCAAAAGAAAATAGCCACTCACTGTCCTAAACCTGGGGCTCTGATACCACTTGTTGCGCCAAGAAGCGTTCAAACAACAATTAGCAATATTATCAATTGTTATGCGGACAATCAATAATGCTAGCCATGCCACAGCGAGACAACCAAACATCCAACAATATGCAAAAAAGGAAAGAACACCAAGTTTAACGAGGTTCGATAATGTTACCTACGTCCTCGGGCGTCGCTAGAACAAATTCACTATCTTCAAGAGAAGTTACAAAGTTTTTGAGCTACAATACAAAATTTCAAACTATTAGGTTAAATTGCAAATACCCAAATAATAGGGCCAATACTGTAATTACCCAAATAATAAGATATTACTACAAATGCCCAAAAATAAAGGAAAAAATAGAATTCTTACAACTTTCAGGGGTTTAAATGTAATACCCTTGAACTATGAGGTTCTTATAAAGAGATCTTACAAATAGAGGGAGAGAAGAGAAATATTCCAAACGGTACACTTAATCTCAAGGAGGGCCTTGACTTATATAAGCATAACTAAAACACCTCCATACCATCTCCCACCAATTTAGGATTGGCTCAATTTAGCATATAAGCCAATTTTCAACACTTTCTTCCTTTTTAACTAAGGCAAAATGAATATCACAAGCCTAACACATTGATTTGATCCCTAGGAACTTTGCAAAATAAATATCTTCCGACATCTAAACTTACCGAGCAATAATGATTAACGAGGATCATTTCATGCAAGTAAAAATATTCCACTTTATTTCAGAGTAATTTACAAAATAACACTAATGTACTGATAATTTTCAAAAGCAAGTAAAAATGCTTAATCAAACAATTTGTCCATTATTTTCCATATATAAAAATAAAAAATAATGTTTGAAAATATAAACATAATTTAATAATAATTAACAATTTTTAACTAATATATAAAAAAAAAAAGCCACCCACAAATATAAATGTGCCTGAGCCTCGAGGTCAACCTAATTGGGCCCAATTATCGGTCCATTTTACATCAATTCTTATGGTGATATAAAAACCCACGTACAAAAGAAACCGAACAAACAAACTTAGAAACAGAGTCAAAAAAAAGAGAAAAAAAAAATTTGTCTGTCACCAACGAATCGCTATCTATGGACAATTGAAAAATCTGTCGGTTAGTTCAATCAAAAGAGGTTTATGTAGGGTTTTATTAAATATTCATTATCGTCACAAATAAGAAAACTAGAGAAGGATGGAAGAGAGAGAGAGGAGAGAAATGGGTTCCCTGAGAAATGAAACAGAGAATGAAATAGGCAAACGTGAAGAAGAAGAAAAAGCAAACGAAGAGGAAGAGCCAATATTGACGGAGCAAAACCAGAGGTTTTGCATGTTTCCCATAAGGTACAAGCAACTTTGGGAGATGTACAAGAAGGCTGAAGCCGGTTTTTGGACCGGTAGTTTCCCTTTTCTTTCTTCTCTTCAACTGTTTGTTAACTGTCTCCGTCTTTCTTTTTCCCTCTCTTTTGATGTAACTGTTTATTTAGTCCTTGTTATGTGTTGATATTTGGACTTGTTTTTGTTGCATGATTTTTAAATGGGTATGTGTTGTTTTTATTTCATAGGGATTGAATGGAATAGTTAATCACTGTTCAGTCAGACGTGAATGTAGGTAACTGTTCAATTGTTGATTTTTGGACTTCCAATTTTATTTTTGTGTGTGTCTTTTTGGGGATGAAGTTGCTTAATTTCTCTTTTTTTTTTCTTCATCTTTTATAGTATTCTGATGGAATGGATTATATTAATTTGTGGTTAGAACTTACAATTGATATATGTTTGTTTGAGAAATGGATTATGTTTGTTTTGTTTTTGTTTTATAAATGTCTATTTGTATTGTTCTGAGATTTACTTGCATATTTTTATGATAAGAAATTTTAGTAAATTTCTGAAAACTAATGGAATTTTCTTCCTTTGAATTTAATTATGAAATTATTGTTATTTGACAACCACATGTTTGCCTGGAAATGTTTTGTAAACTGGAATGTCTATCATATTTGGACCTTCTGGTGGGACACAGATGTCGTTAATGTTTTTAATAACTGATGTTGTTTTTAATAAAATGTATATGTTTATTTTTTACCCTTTTGCATTTTTCACAACTATAAGTTCTGATAACATGTTAGTTGGTTTACAGCTGAGGAGGTTGATCTTTCCCAGGATATGCAGCATTGGCAACGCCTATCTGATTCTGAGAAACACTTCATAAGCCATGTATTGGCATTTTTTGCTGCTTCTGATGGGATCGTTTTGGAAAACTTGGCTGCAAGATTTCTAAATGAAGTGCAAATTCCAGAGGTGATACTGTAGTCCAACCTACCTTTATCTTTTATTTTTCCCAGTACAATATTAGGCTCAATGTTATTTAATCACAAGGCTTCTTAATTTTTCAGGCTCGGGCATTTTATGGATTTCAAATTGCAATGGAGAATATTCATTCTGGTAGAGCTTCATAAGGACGGTTCTTGATTTTCTTTTATTACTTATTGCCACTGCCTAATTGATAGTATTTTCTGCTTCTTCTTGTCAGAGATGTACAGCTTGCTTTTGGAGACATATATAAATGACTCAAAAGAGAAGCATAGATTGTTTAATGCTATTGAAAGCATCCCCTGTGTGGCTAGTAAGGCTAAATGGGCTCTAGAGTGGATTAATAGGTACTGCTGCAAGTTTAATTTAAATTTGAAATTATACATATGAAAAATGATGAAAAGATCCTGAGGATTCCCTGATAATTTTGTGATTGTTGGAAGCATTCTTGAAAATTTTGTTTTAATGGCAATCAAATACCAGCTTGAGATGCTGAAGGGATTAGGTGTCGTTTATCGTCTCTATACACATTATCATAGATAATTCTAAATTCAAGATATATTGACTTGTAACGGCATCATATACTCTTCTTTTGGCTTGTTTCAATGAGTATTTTACAATATTTATTTTGAGTATGGTTTCCTTGATTGTAAGACGGCATGGGCATGCTTTTTGTTCATCATACTATACCACCATAAATTTAGCTTCACAGTATTAAGCCCATTGGCAACATGATCTGTGAATGACTTCTTGAACAGTCTTGTTGGTTCTTGTACTTAGGCAGTATATCCAGAGGGGGAAAAATAATATTGATTCTTTAATGAGGTTTACATTACTATAGCTTCAAGAAGAGTATAACTTCTGATTATAGTACCTTCTGCAAATATTATTGCATTGTGTCATGACAATACTCAATTGAGAGCTTCCTTTACATTCTTCACTTTAAAGTATCAATTTGTTTGTGGTAGTCAAACTTCAATTGTACTTGTCTCTGTTAAGTTGAAGAAAGGGAGGTCTCTCATTGTGCCCCATGTGCAGTTCCAAATCGTTTGCAGAGAGACTTGTAGCTTTTGCTTGTGTTGAAGGAATCTTCTTTTCAGGAAGGTAGTGTTCTGTAAACATCATGCCCAATGTTATGAGCTTGTGTGGTATACTTATGTATCAAGGTTTATTGTATATATTGTATCTAATTCTTTTTTTATTACATTCATCTGTGTTCTCAGCTTCTGTGCTATATTCTGGCTTAAAAAGAGGGGACTGATGCCAGGTTTGACATTCTCAAACGAGCTTATATCTAGAGATGAGGGACTTCACTGTGACTTTGCTTGCCTTCTGTACAGGTGAATTTGTAAGTTATATATTTAATTCTTTTGTTTAATCTTTAGACGCATAGCTATGGTTAATAATGACTTCTTTTTTAAGTGCTTTTATCTCCTATTTGGCTAGATTCATTGACTGAATCTTTTATTTCCTTATAAGATAGGAAATAGAAAATTGTTGAGAAGTGTATTGTGTTGGTTGCCTGTAGCTTGTTACGGAATCAACTTGATTGGCAAAAAGTTCATCACATTGTTTATGAAGCTGTGGAGATTGAAACTCAGTTTGTGTGTGAAGCTCTCCCTTGTGCATTGATTGGCATGAATTCAAGTTTGATGAGCCAGTACATTAAGTTTGTTGCTGACCGTCTATTGGTATATATGCATTAATTTAATTTTATAGTTGCTTTTGGGAAGGTATAGCATAGACCGTTCTCTTTTTACCCTTTCTATTTTCAGGTTGCATTAGGGTACCAAAGGAAGTACAATGCGGACAATCCTTTTGATTGGATGGAATTTATATCTTTACAGTGAGTGCCAATGAACATACTTGTGTCTTATGATGTTCGATTGTTCTTAAGATTTTATCGTGTTATGATGTAAGGTTTTTTTTGTATATCCTAAAGAAAAAGTTTTTCTGTTTTATATCTTATGATGTTTTATTGAACTCTATAAGCTAATAACCACATTTGAATCATTATCTGTCCTTAAGATTGCTTAAACCCTTAGCAATACTCATTTCCTGTAAACAGTTGAACTTGTGGAGAACCCCTACATGGTACCTCAGAGAAGGTATCTGTTGTAATAAATTAGACACCTATCAAACCTTACAATTAGAACACTCTTCACCTCCTCAACATAATGGGATAAAAATTTGATTCTGTTTGATTAGTTTTAATGATGAATAGATCATTGAGGAACCCATTGAAATTTTTTCCACACATCTGTTAGCAGACTCTATGTACACGAAATGTGATGGTCTCTACATGTCTGGATCCATAGATTACATCGTCGTGTTTAAATCTTCTTGTAGAAACTTCACACACACAAGTTCTACAAGAAGATTTGAACATGATGTAATCTCATGAGTTATGGTTAATAGGCTGATTTACATGAGAGTTGGTAGGAAAAATTGAAAAGAATTAGAGAAGTCAAAATTTAACTTTTCATGCTTAGACTTTTGAGCCAATGAATTTTTTGACTTTGTACTTAAGCAGTGATGACTTTATAATTAGATAGGGTATCAAGTCTACATCGTATCTCACTTCTAGTCCAAAAGTCTTGTATTATTGACTACAATCACTTCTACTCCGGATTTGTATTTTTGTTTGACCTTGCAGGGGAAAGACAAACTTCTTTGAGAGAAGAGTGGGTGATTATCAAAAAGCATCTGTTATGTCAAGCCTTCAAAATGGAGGGAAAAACTTTGTCTTCAAGATGGACGAAGACTTCTAGTTAAACATTATGTTGCCTCCCTCTAGTACTATGCCCGGCTGAAAGGGGGAATCTAAGTTTCAGTATTATTCATTCTAGTAACATTTTGTCTATAATAAACTCATTTGCAGGCAATGCCAAGGCACCAGTTCATAGTCCAAACCAGTGATTCTTAAATACTTATGTATATTCACCCTTGGATGTTAACTCTTGTCCTTTATCTATTAAAATCTTAGTGGAAGTCTTAATCATAAAGGTAAGATGTAACTAATTTTTTGCAATATATTATTTTGAGGTAAAATGTCTAGATCATCATTGCTTTTCATTTTACTTTTTTTTTTTTGGGAGTATTTCTAGAATTATAGGGAGGGGGAGATTCGAACTTCTAGCCTCAGGGGGTGCACTTACAAGGGAGTGCTTTGACATTTTGGCAAGCCTCCATGTGCACTTTTCATTTTACTCTTGCTTGTATGCTTTTCGTAGTTACAATTTGTATAGAATGAAAATGAAACACGAGCTTGAATATTTAGAGATTGTGTCCCATGCTTTTATGCTGGCAAATGTGTTGGGGACATCTGAGAGGAATTTAAAATAGTTTCTTCATCCGGGAAACTTGGAGTAGGTTTCAAAAGATGCAAGCAGTGGTGCCCAGTTCATCAAACTCTATTGAAAATTGATTCCTGTTTTGATTGCAGAGATAACTTTCTCCAATCTTCACCAGTTGTAAAAGTGGGAGATCAATTGGCCTTTGTGGAGCCGATAGGCCTAGAAATTTAATTGGTAAAAATATTTAAAGTTGGAAATGTTCAATCATAAATGTTGGACTGCAAATTTTCACTTTTTTTTTTTATAGATATTCTACATCTACGGAGACTAGGGGGGATTCGAATCGGAGACTAGGGGGGATTCGAATCCTGACCTCTGGTAAGGGAGTGCACTACGAGGGAGGCTGTTGCCAATTTGACCAGCCTCATGTGCCGTGAATTCTCGCTTTCAAGTATCTATAAATGGGAAATAGAAAGCTGGCCTATTCTTTCAGAGGACTAAAGCATGGTAATATCATCAAGCTATTGGTTGTGTTAAATAGTTGAGATATCTTATCATTTTGCTGGTATCTAACCATCCCACACCCCACCCCTTCTTTTTCTTCTTCCTTCTTTTTGAGATTGTTTCCATATCATCATGCGTACTGTAGCTTAGAGAATTGGTACATGCGTTCATTAGTCACTTTTCTCGTGCGTTAATTACTCTCAGTTTGTGGGAAGGACTTGAACTCATTCCATCAAACTCTTAATTTACAGACACTATGCAATCAATTATGCATGGAACTGGCCACGTCAATGGGATCTTTCATAATTAGAGCACAATTTAAAAGTTGTATAAAGGATATCCACGTTCTAAAGATATTGTTTAATATTTAATTATATCTCAATAATTTTAATAATACATATTTACATCTCTAATTTAAAGGTATTATAGTAAATGAATATAATATCTATCATAAATAATATATTTCACTGCTGCTTGTCAATTGAAACTAGTCATTGGTAAATATTATTCTAGCAATGGATAATTACTGTTTATATAAACAGTATCACATGCAAACAGTGCAGGGCATTGTTCGCAATGACTATTCACTGTGTTACAGTATCTTGTGTTGCAAAATGTTGTACGTAAACAGTGCTTTCGTACTATTTAATGAAATAGTTATTCAAGTAACAATTTTTCAATCAAATTTTACCCTTTTGCTGTCTTAATTTGTAATTTTTATAACTTGGGACACTCGAATCGATCCACAATGGGCACAGAAAATATTACGAGTGGGGGCAAAAAATAAATTTCGAATGGCCTTCGCAGGTTGCACTTACGTAAGTGCTCTGCCTCAATGCAGTTGTGGTCCGTTACAAAAAAAATTTTACAAGTGAAACTTGTTGCTAGAAAAAAGCGGTAACAATTTTTTATAAAATTTTATTAAATAGTGCGTACATGATACTATTACGGTAAACAGTCATCACAAATAATACTTACACTGTTCAAATATATATTGTTTATGTAAATAGTATTATTTATTAATATAATAATATTTATTGGTAATCATTAATAAGTAATGGCAAAATATTATTTATAGTAAAGATTATATCAATTTATTTTTATATTTTTATATTAAAAATATAAATAAAAATTATTAAAATTATAAAATATAGTTAAATATTAAACAATAACTTTAAAGTGTGAACTTACGTTGCCCTTTAAAGTTAGGCGATTATTTTAAACCATATGAACTCTTAATTTGGATTACATATACTCACCATTACAAGCACTAGGAAAAATAAACAATGCCCATTCTGTAAAGCACCACCTAAGCAAGGGGGCCACCTACTTATAATTAGAATAACTTTGATTTGCCATTGTGTGCTCTCTTCTCATCTCAATGTCATCATTTTGGTACATGTGTTGCCTACAGATTTGTCATAGCTTAGGGCCATCAAATGGATTTACAAATGAATTCTCAGGTAACCCATCAAGTATCAAACACATAATTTCCATTTTATCATGCTCACAGTCACTGGTCGCACTTCCAATTATGATTGCTTGTCTTTGCCGCCCTCCTTGTTTTCTAGTTGGCACAACCCATTAAACACCAGCACAAAAAGCATGCCCTATGAAATTTACTTATAGAAAAACATTTCTATTTCTTCACCTTGGACATTATATTAAGCAACATATACAAAAAAAATAGTCTCCAAATGATGAATCACGAAAAGGCCATAACGTGAGAATAAATCTGAAATCTCTCTGTATATTAGAATTGATATTTGAACTAAACTATAATAGATTCGATCCAATACAATATCAGTAGACTTTGACCAAATGTATAAAAAAAAATATTAAAAAAGAAGCCTTGAATTCTAAATTTGTTAATTTGCATCAATGAGTTGACATCTAATCCAACTTAACGATCTGCTAACAAGATTTAACCAAATTAGATCCTTAACTGGTGCAGATACTTGGAATAGATGACAGAGCTATGACTAAGCTCTCTCACCCAACTCACCTTCTTGTAATCATATGACCCAATATCATCGGCTCATTAGCTCTTTTTATATTTTTACCATAGGTTGCTCACCAGGCAAGTAAAGTTTCATCACACCCATAAACAATACTAATTCTTTAAATATCCAATAACCAAATCCCTTTCCCTTTCATGAATCAAAGTTTTAATTTATTATAGCTTACCAATCCAAATTGGGCACTCATCTTGCTTGCTGCTAACAAATCAGTATCAAAGTGGCAGGACTTTAATGTCATTTCCTTGCTTTGGGAATTATTATTTCATTTTGATATTCTTTTGAGGACCTAGAGCTAGGATAAAGATGAACCCAAACCCTAAATAAATAAAAATCACTTTCATTTGGGTAATAATATAAGAAAGGATGTCAACTGATTTAGCCACAGGTTCTTTCACCTACTACCAAAAAATAATGCACCAGAAAAAGAAAGATGCAATACTTGCCAAATGTAGTGCCCTCTTTAGAAAAAAAAATTTGCAAAAAATGGTGGGCACAAAGACTTGGCCTTCTCACATACCAAAAAGCCAATAATAACAACATCACATCTCCCCCTCACTATGGAGTTGGCCCAAAAAATGTGCCATGAGATATGAACAATGCATCATCCCCTGTCACCAATCACCATCTCTACCTACTCCCTACCCACTAATTTTGTCAAACACTTCTATCCATTGATAAATTCACATTATATTAATTATATTATATAAATATATATACATATTTTTCACATTTCTTTAATCTACATTATCTCATTGAAATTACAGAAAATATAAACTTGTCTTCATGGGTTCAATTAAAATTAGACTATATCTTATAGAAGATGAATGATTAACCTTCTTTCTTTTTTTCTTATGGTTCAAAGCAAAGGAGGAATTTAATTAGAATATTGAAAAATGAGATTGAATTGTAAATTGTATAGGCAAGGTAATGGGCAAGCTTCTAGCCTAATTGGGGATTTCAGAATTTTGGAGCCGCTCGGAGGGTTAGGTTGGTGAGGCATTGACCTATTCTATGCTTTCACGGTGATTCTCAAGAGCTAAAGAAAAGAACCCAACCCATATATTAATTAATTAATACTTTTAACAACTCTTCTTTTTGAAACTGAAATCTGAAAAGTTCTTTGCTTCTACCAAATCTCGACAATGCTTTGTGCCGTTTGGTTGAACAGAAAATAAACTCTCTTTGCTCTTTTTTTTTTTTGGTTAAATGGGCATCCATTATTTATACGAGTAAGGTTTGGATGGGTAGTTTTCCTATTAGCTTAAGAGATTGTATTCATAATGATTCGCCAATTTCCTTAGTAATAATATGAATCATTTTCTTTTAAAAAAAAAAGGAGAACTGGAAAGTTGTTTAAAAAAAAACTGAAAAGTTAGGCAGTTTGTTACAATGTAACCGACTTCAGATTCCCATTGTGGGCCCTCACTCAATTTCCTCAAATCCACCTAAATAAATTCCTTAAAAATACTTTTATTCTCGGTCGTCCCATAATGCATAAATAAATAAATAATAATAATGTTATACTTTTATTTTAAATATTTTAGAACTACAGGTTTTCAAACCCTTAACCTAGAGTGCGCTACAAGAGTGGTACTTGTCATTTTAACAAGTCCTCGTGCGCTTATCAAATAGTGTTTAAATATTTTTTATTTTAAATAATATGTTAAATATTTAATAGGTAGTAAAATATTATAATAGTTAATTTTAAAATTAAAAAAATATATACAAACTTTTAACAGTTTAGAAAAAAGATATGCAGATCACAATAATTTTAAAAATTTAATTGATTCCCTTGTCAAGTAATAATTTTTGTCTATTTTAATAAAAAAAATATTTTAATCCTTAAGGTTTTAAGAAAAAGGATACGTAAACTATTTTTTTATTATTAAAATAGACAAAAATTATTGCTTGATAAAGATGTCAATGAAAATTTTAAAATTATTGAAGTTTACATATCGCTTTCTTCAAATGTTAGGGGTCCAGTTGTTATTTTTTTAAAAAAATTTATACTATTTTATCATCTAATAATTATTTAACACATCAATTTGAGATAAAAAAAAATTGTGATACTATTTAAAAAGTGTAACATTACTCTTAAAAAAAAATCATCTTTTTTCTTTCCCCTATAATAATGAATAAATAAATATAAGGTAGTTTTTTTAAGAGTTCAAATATAATTTTAATTTTTTTTATTTAAAATAATGTGTTAAATAATTATTATGCAAAAAAATAATGTAGTATTAATTTTAAAAATTATAAATTTCACTTTCCAACAATTATTTGACACTCAATTTAAAATGAAACTTTTGAGTTAACATTTAAAAAATATAATATTATTCTCTATTAATATTTTTTCTAAGGTGAGTTTTGAAAGTTATGTTGTTTTCAGTAAGATTATATTAAAAACCCAAAAGAATTATCTTCAAATACTAATAGCAAACAAGTTTTCGAGTTTTTTTCTAATATTTAAAAATATTAACCTGGACAAAAAAAAAAACAGAAATGTATTTAGTTATAAATTCATTTGTACTACCAAACGAAACATAAATTTTTATTTTACCATTAAATAAAAAAATCACAATATTTATATTTATAATTAAATAAATTTATTATTTAATAATTATTTTACACATTATTTTATAAATATAATTTAAAATACATAATATTATTATTATTTTAAAAAAAAGCCTTTGATAACCAAACAATTATTGTACTTTTACCAAACTATTAAAATACTTGTCTTTAAGACTTATGAGTTTTGTCCATTATTAAAGAGAATATATATATATATATATATATTAATTATTTTATTGGGATAATAACACCGGTCCTCATTTTCTATTGTTTCTTATACAAAAATATAATTTATCCATTTTATATTCAAATAGGTCCCTTGTCAGTCATCCCTATCAAAACAGCTGAATTTCCCTTCCATGTTAATTTTTTATTTTTGAAGAACCCTTTAATGCGAAGTCAAACACTCTTTACGTAACATTCAAATTTGAAGATTCTATATGAGTAAAGGGTAGTTTTAAGTGGTTAATTATAATTTTATCTCTCCAGTTTAATTTAATAGATAATTTTGTTAATTTTTAATTTAAAATACTAAATTTTACTTTAATTTATTAGATTTTTTTATTAAATTTAATAGAATATATTATTTTATAGTTTAAATAACTTATTTGCTTTTTAATTTAAATGTCTGATAATTTAAATTTTAAACATATGACACAGTTTTGCTTATTCATTTTTTTTAACATTGACACAATTTTATTTAATTTAATATAAATTAAAAATTAAATTTTAATAAATGTCATGTATTATAATATGATAAATTACAAATGACATGTGTTATCATAATAATTCGATTAAAAATTAAAATTATTTAATTCAATTTTTTGTAATTTATATGTTGATGAGATTTTTTTTCTTTAATACAGTACCATAAAAGTATAAAAAATAATGGAAGAGGATAGTGGCCACCGCCACACCTCTGTCAAATGGTGGGGCGATGACTGCCACCCTCTCTCTTTATTTTTTTACTATCGTCAAATAATAGAACAGTAACTTATACCACCATCAATACTTGATAGATTAATGGTTAACTGTCAAGTGATGGTAATAATGAAAGTCACTGCCCTACTATTTAACGGTGGTGCGATGGTGATTGTTGCCCTCTTTCAATTTTTTGTTGTCTTCTAATAATTTTTTTTAGTAAAAGATAATTTACTATTATATATATATATATATATATATATATAAGTTTAATAATATAAATTTTAATCAACTTTATTGTCACAATCTATGGCTTGATGACGACATAGACAAATTTTTTTAAATTTTAAATTATTTATTTTTTAAAATAATTTATTTATTATTAATTATTTCATTTAAAGATTTATTTTTTTTAGATGTTATTTTAAATTCAAATATATAGATATAATTAAATTAAAATATTCTCAATTCGTTTATTAATACAAAAAATTAATGAATTAGGATAAAATAGTTATTTTGAATCTAATTGAGATAAAAGTTTTTAATAAGTCAAATTGAAAGGGTAAAATTATATTTAGCACTAATTTTAATAAGTTTGGAACTTATATGACATAAATGGACAAATTATGTTGCAATATGAGAAAATGTATAAATTAGGGACGTAGATGTCATTATTAAATATTTTTCTATACCAATTCTGCCCTTCACATCTATTTGAGTTTGATAGTTTTGACTTTCCATTTCTCCGTCCCAGCCCTGACCTCCTCTTTAAAGCCACAAAAAAGACATTAAAATAAAATAAAAATGAAAAGACAAGAGATAACAGTACAAGTACACCAACTCAATAGAAATAACAAAAACAGATCATAAGTCAAGTTCTCTCCTTTGTCCAAAACTCACTGCTGTATTCCTCTGTCTCTCAGCTCCCCCCAAAAAAATGGCGGGGAAATTTGAGCCTGACGCCGGCGAGGGCGGTGCGGTGTGGGACGGCGTGCTGGAGATAACAAAGGCGGCGCAAGAGAGAGGGAGTGATCCGCTGCTGTGGGCCGTACGGTTGTCGTCGAGTTTGAACTCGGGGGGAATTTCGTTGCCTTCGGTCGAGTTGGCGCACGTGTTGGTTTCGTACATTTGTTGGGACAACAACGTCCCTCTTCTCTGGAAGTTTCTAGAGAAGGCCCTCGTCCTCAAGATCGTCCCTCCTTTGCTTCTCCTCGCTTTGCTTTCCAGCAGGTGATTCTTTATTCTTCTTCTCTCGAATTTGTTTTTGTTTTCTTGGTTTTGAGTCGTTGGTTCTTTATGTTTCTTGCTTTAAAAGTTCAACGGAAAAAATAGAAAAATATAACTGGCTTGTTTTCGTCTTCTTTTTCATATTATATATATATTTTTTCATGATATTGAGTTGTCTTATTTAAGAAAATCCGAGGGTCTTACGGGGTTATATAATTTCCTGTTGTGATGAAGTGAGCTAGCTGGTCAAGTAGTTGCTTCAGGGTCAGCTACTCAGCTGGGTGGTTTACTTGCTTTTGTTCTTTTTGAGTCATCGTCAATGAAGCATTATCTTTCTGTCTGTTTTAAGCAATGTTCGTTTCTGGAATATTTTTATTAAATCATGGATCATATTCATGTTAAGGTAAATTTATGAACACAGGATAGTTTCAATATGCATCATTCTTTTTCTTTTTATTTAATTTTTTTGGGGCCTTATTCTTGATATGGGTGATATTTAGATAATGTACGTAGCCCAAATTGCCTGGCATTCCTTTGTTGATTTTTTTTTTACATATTTTTTAAAAGCAATTCTTTTGGGTAGTTTTATATTTGTAGATTTTTTCCCTCTTATATGTTTATTATTGGTGAAACTAAAAGTTTTTACTGAAATGTTTCAAAATGGCATCTCAATAAGCTAATTTCTCAACTAAATTTACTTGAGGGCAAATTTTATTTAGTTTCGCATTCTCATTTTGATGGTGTATTGTTATGCCACATTCATTCTTTTATTATTTTGGCAGGGTCATTCCAAGTCGACATTTGCACCCAGCAGCTTACAGACTATACATGGAACTCCTTAAGAGACATACATGTGCACTTAAATGGCAAATTCATACCCCAGATTATCAAAAGTGAGTTTTAGTTTTTGCCTTGGTTCTCACATGAGCAGAGCAGAGTCGTCCTGCCGATTATATATTGTCACCTTTTCATTTTCGAATGTCTTCTCAATGCAGGGTTATGAAGTCAATAGATGCCGTTCTTCATCTTTCTGAGATTTTTGGTCTGCCAGCAAGTGAACCTGGCATTCTTGTGGTTGAGTTTGTATTTTCAATTTTGTGGCAGTTGCTAGATGCGTCATTAGATGATGAAGGGTTGCTGGAACTTACCCCAGAAACAGAAAGGAAGTCTAAATGGCCAACTAAACCTTTGGAAATGGAAATAGATGGCCACGATGGTTATGGTGAGGAGAGGGTTGAATATCATGAGAGATTGCGGAATCTGAATACTGTTATGGCAATTGAGTTAATTGGGCAATTTTTGCAAGATAAAGCGACTTCTAGAATTGTCTACTTGGCACGCCGGAACTTGTATGTGTTTTGTTTCCTTGAATTCTTGCTTCTCAAGTCTCAGACATTCCACTTTGACATTCCTAAAGTTTTGATTTTCATTTCATTAATGATGGACCAGGTATCAGTTACTGTTGTATATATTCATTTAAAAGTTTTCAATTAGTATTAGCAAAGTTTTATGTTCTTTGTTTCAGACAATCTCGTAAACTCTGCTATGCCTTTATACTCTCTTTAGGTTTCTCCATTTGAAAAATTACAACCATCTTATGTTTTCACAAGTACTGAAATTGCTTATTTTTTTGCCTTTTGCTTTGGATACAAGATATATTGCTTAGCCACATCTGCTGCTTTGTCAGGCCCACTCATTGGGTAGGTTTCATCCAAAGATTACGTCTGCTAGCAGCAAGTTCATCAGCACTGAAAAACTCAAAAATTTTAACTGCCGAGGCTCTTCTGCAATTAACATCAGATACTCGTATCGTCTTGTCTCGGGAGCGAAAAACAAGTTCACAGCAAAAGTTCCATGCAGTTATAACTTTTGGATCTCTAGCTTCTTCTGCTGGTCTGTGCCATGGGGCCAGTCGTTCTGCACTTTGGCTTCCACTTGATCTGGTATTGGAGGATGCTTTGGATGGATATCAGGTTAACGCAATAAGTGCTATTGAAATAATAACCGGTAAATGCAGATTTTCTACTGGGCCTTAAAGTGTTGTTTTGACTGAAATGATATAATTTCAATTTTAAGATGTTATCTTAATAATGCAGAGTTAAGGTTTCATATTGCACAGGTTTGATAAAAACACTTCAAGCAATTAACGGCACCACCTGGCATGACACTTTCTTAGGCCTCTGGATTGCAGCTCTACGTCTTGTTCAAAGGGTTAGAATATTTCATTTTTTGAAAACTTTGTTTCTTTTTCTCCTTTTTGTTTTTTTGATGAACTTTTTTTCCTTTAAATAATTTATGTGCAAGTTGTGATGCTTCCGTATAGGATTCCCTTGAATAATAATTCTTAAGCCCCAGAATAAACTCACCTTCTGATCTTTCAAGAACTTTTATTGCTAAAAATATTTGATAATTTCTTACTATTGGTGAAGTTAGACATTCAGGGAAGAAGTTTGATCTTGGTTCAGTTAAACCCCCTGCTTTTTGGTCCAAAATTTAATCTACATTCAGAGAAGTTCCTTGTAATTGGCTTGTTTTAAATTAAGAGGCATTAGAGCAAACTAAGACTTGAAAGGGAGATTATTCCCTTCATTTCATTCAGTACCACATACAGTCATTTCAATGTTTACCCTTATTGATGCGTCTCTTTTTTGTTTCTCTTTTGACAACTAGGAAAGGGATCCCATTGAAGGACCAATGCCACGCCTAGATCCTCGCTTGTGCATGTTGTTTTCTATCACCACTCTTGTGATTGCTGATCTTGTTGATGAAGAGGAGAGTGCACCAATTGATGAAACAGAATATGGTTCTACCAATCACTTGAAAGAAAAAGAAGTTCCAGGAAAGCGTCGTAATGATTTGGTCTCCAGCTTACAGGTACTGGGTGATTATCAGGGATTGCTGACTCCACCACAATCTGTAATTTCCGCAGCCAATCAGGCTGCTGCAAAAGCCATGTTGTTCGTTTCAGGCATCAATGTTGGCTGTGCTTACTTTGAGTGCATCAATATGAAAGACATGCCGATTGATTGTTGTAAGTTATATGTTTTTTTCATTCAGCATGAAAGACATGCCTTTTTTCTTAAAAGTGTGACCCAAGTGCATCAGTTTCGTGAAGGTCAAATCCTCTTGCTATTTACCAATAACGAGTGACCCAAGAAATAAAACATGGTAGGAGAGAATGTTAGAAATCTTGGAACATTTTCAAAATGGTCAAATGCTTGTCAAAGTTGGAAAGTACAAGAGTGTCAACACAAGATAAAGTATTTGATCATGAGGGGTTTCTTTAGAACATGGATGCACCCTGCCCCTTGCTAATTTCCAGTCCAGTATTCTGTGTGGGCCACGATGGAATATTTCTTCTATTGAATGCAAACATTAATAATAGACGGTGATCTTAATAAACAGTTTCAGCCCTTAAAAATTAAAACTGATGTGAATATACATTAGATCCTTCTCTGAAGAAATTTCTTGGTGTGATTTGGAAATTTTTTATGTAAATGGATCTGTAAATGAAGAGATTAGAAAGATTAAAAGAAAACAATAAGCTCAAGGGGTGATGGTTAAAATCAGCTACACTTCGCATTATGGGCATGAAAAAATTGTTTAATATAGAACAGACACTATAAATAAATTCTTATGCTAACAACAATATTTGAGTTATTGTAGGTTTAAGAAATATTTTTATTAATTTGTATTCTTCAGTTTCTATCTGACTGAAAAGTTGGTGCTATATCCATAAATTTCTGTGGCTCCATAGGATCTCTAAGGCTTTCTGATTTAAGTTTCATGTCCTTGTTCAGCTGGAAACTTGCGCCATCTGATAGTAGAGGCTTGTATCGCCAGAAATCTTTTGGACACATCAGCATATTTGTGGCCGGGCTATGTAAATGGACGCATCAACCAAATACCTCATAGTGTGCCAGCTCAGGTGCCTGGTTGGTCATCATTCATGAAGGGGGCCCCGCTCTCACCAGTGATGGTTAATGCTCTAGCTTCAAGTCCTGCTTCAAGGTATATTTAAATTCATTCTTCTCAGAGTTGATTGTTATTTGAAACTTATTGACAAAAACTGGGTCCTACCAGTTGAGTCCTTTCCATCAAATTTTAAGTTTATTAGGCAACCTTGTGTATTTTCAAACATTTCTAGCCTTCGGTTGTTATGGTGATAATAGTTAAACGATAGCAGGATGAGTTTGTTTGACTACATCAACCTTCACTGGATCTGTCAATGCCAATCTCTTGACTTCAGGAGAACACTGCACAGCATAATAGCTATGCAGGAGGTTGACATTGTAGTTTGCAGATCATTTGAACACAATTATATGGGTAGAGATAACCTTTGCAGTTAGGGTTAGGTGTTATTCAGTTCATCGACGTTTTCTTCAATGTACAAAAGCTCAAGGATGGTTTCTATATGAATAACTTTTAAATTATCATCCAGTTCTTTTGACTTTGTCCTGGTCTTCAGTTACTCTTTTTCTTTCCTGAAGCCAGGTAAATCAGATGCTCTTTTTTGTAAATTTACCAAGGGTAAAGCAACTGAATTTAAGCTCATGGATTTGATGGAAGTTTAGCAGAACTCGAGAAAATTTTAGAGATAGCTGTCAAAGGATCTGATGCTGAGAAGATATCTGCTGCCACCATACTCTGTGGAGCCTCTCTAATTCGAGGTTGGAATATACAGGTAACTAGGTACTAGTATTGAATTGTTTCACTGAGTATGCTAGTATTTCACAGCGCTTGCATGAATCTATAAGACTAAACAGTTTAGTTTATATTTAACGCGTTTATTCTTTACTAGAGAGAGGACCACCTCTTGTTGTTTCTTTCTTATTGATTTTTCTAATTTGTTTGCTGAATTACCTAATGGTTCTAATTATGTTTACTCCACGTTTCATGCAGGAACATACAATTCAATTTATTACTAGATTATTGTCTCCTCCAGCTTCTACAGATTATGATGGATGTGAGAGCCATTTGATAGGTTGCGCTCCAATGTTGAATGCACTACTCGTCGGGATTGCATCTGTTGATTGTGTTCAGATTTTCTCTCTACATGGATTGGTACATTTCACTTTCACTTACCTAGAAGTCTGTTATTATATGCATAAGAAGCCATGAGTTGGATTTCAAGTGTATCAAACCTCTTATATTGAAGAAAGAAACACAAGAAGTGTATCAAACCTTAATACGTGAATTCTGTGGAGGCAAAGAGAGGGTTATTATATATTTCTGTTATTTCCTTTGTTCTGGTGTGATTTTTGAGGGGTTGGAATGACAAATATTTATTTTTATTCTTATTGCTTTTCCATTTCCATTCCAGGTTCCACAACTTGCATGCTTATTGATGCCCATCTGCGAGGTTTTTGGATCATGTGTGCCCAATGTCTCTTGGAATCTCCCCACAGGGGAAGAGATCTCTGCTCATTCTGTTTTCTCAAATGCTTTTGCTGTTCTTTTAAAGCTATGGAGATTTAATCATCCTCCTATTGAACATGGAGTCGGAGATGTGCCCACTGTTGGATCCCAGCTAACTCCTGAATACCTTCTTGCAGTAAGAAATTCCCATTTAGTCGCTTCCGAAACTGTACACAAGGATCGAAACAAAAGGAGACTCTCAGCAGTTGCAACTTCATCATCTCCAGAACCTATATTTGTGGACTCATTTCCAAAACTAAAAGTCTGGTATCGACAGCACTTGAGGTGTATAGCTGCAACCCTCTCTGGCCTTGTTCATGGAACCCAAGTTCATCAGACAGTAGATGCACTTCTTAACATGATGTTCAGAAAGATTAACAGAGGAAGCCAGTCTTTAACTTCTGTTACCTCTGGAAGTTGTAGTTCATCTGGAGCTGGAAATGAATATAACTCTCTAAGAGCTAACTTACCTGCCTGGGATATTCTTGAAGCAGTTCCTTTTGTGGTTGATGCCGCTTTAACAGCATGTGCTTATGGAAGACTTTCTCCTCGTGAACTGGCTACAGGTTAGTCTTTTATTACCTGATTTTGGCTTTATAGACAGTTACACGGCAAAAGATGTACTCAGTTGCTGTTCAAAACACCATTGCTGAGAATCTAGATTTTTGTCTGCCAAGATTTTCTTGGAATCTATGAAATAGGGTTTCCTATATTTTACCAAACTGCTGATGTTTCAGTTTCACCTGGGCATTTAGAACAATTAAAAATCACTGTTGTTTCAATTGATGTGGCTAAATTTATGTCCAAAGTTATAGATTTTATTATATGTTCAATCAAATATGCTGCTGTAACCTAATCTTTTGGTATCTCAGGGCTTAAAGATTTAGCTGATTTTCTTCCTGCGTCTTTGGCTACAATCGTGAGCTACTTCTCTGCTGAAGTAAGTCGATGTGTTTGGAAACCGGTTTATATGAATGGTATGGATTGGCCCAGCCCTGCCACAAATTTGTCCAATGTTGAGGAACATATCAAAAAAATACTTGCTGCCACCGGTGTTGATATCCCTAGCCTTGCTGCAGGTTTCCTTCTTGACCATTCTTATACAGTTAATATTTATTTTGAGAAGTATGCATGTCCTTGTGAGTACAAGAAGAGGGGCTGCTGAAAGCCATCTTGCCTTAATTTGTATGATCATTTTTAAGCACTCTGGTGTGTGTATTTGTTTCTTTTCTTGCTGTTTGTTCTTGTTAATAACATTCACGGTCAGAAACCCAAGAACTTACACTTCTGATCCAAAATAACATTTTGATGTCCTCAATTTCCTACTCAAGCATGTTAATCCTTCCATTTGTCATGATTGATTAGAAAAAAATTAGTCATTGAGCTAGTGCGGTAAATTAGTTTCCATATAAATAATGTTAGAAAAAATTTCTTCAACATTATTACTAACACTTGTTGTTCCAGCAGGGGGGAGCTCTCCCGCTACACTTCCACTACCTTTGGCTGCCTTTGTGAGCCTCACTATTACCTATAAAATCGATAAAGCCTCAGAAAGATTTCTCAATTTGGCTGGCCCAGCTTTGGAGTCCCTTGCAGCAGGCTGCCCGTGGCCTTGCATGCCTATTGTGGCTTCCCTATGGACCCAAAAGGCAAAACGATGGTTTGATTTTCTCGTCTTTTCTGCATCTTGTACGGTCTTCCTTCACAATAGTGATGCAGTCGTTCAGCTTCTTAAAAGCTGCTTCACTGCCACACTCGGCTTGAACACCAATCCTCTCTCAAGCAATGGTGGTGTTGGAGCTCTTCTCGGACATGGATTTGGATCCCATTTCTGTGGTGGGATTTCCCCTGTTGCTCCAGGGATACTCTACCTGCGTGTTTATCGATCCATTAGAGATATAATGTTCATAACCGAGGAGATTATTTCTCATTTGATGCATTCTGTGAGAGAAATAGCATTTAGTGGGCTTCCTCGAGAGAAAATGGAGAAACTAAAGGCAACAAAAAATGGAATGAGATATGGACAGGTTTCACTCGCTGCAGCAATGACAAAAGTAAGGCTTGCAGCTTCCCTTGGGGCTTCGCTAGTATGGTTATCTGGAGGTTTAGGTTTGGTTCATTCATTGATAAAAGAAACACTGCCTTCTTGGTTTTTATCAGTTCACAGGTCCAAACATGACGGGTCAGATGGGCTGGTTTCAATGCTTGGGGGATATGCACTTGCATATTTTTCAGTGCTTTGTGGAGCTTTTGCTTGGGGAGTTGACTCATCATCGTTGGCATCAAAGATGCGTCCTAAAATCCTGGGAATGCACCTGGAATTTCTTGCGAGTGCACTTGATGGGAAGATATCACTTGGTTGTGATTGGGCCACTTGGCGTGCCTATGTTTCAGGGTTCATGAGCCTGATGGTAGGTTGCACACCGACTTGGGTGCTAGAGGTGGATGTAGAAGTTTTGAAGAGACTGACTAAGGGGCTAAAGCAGTGGAATGAAGAAGAGCTTGCCTTGGCTTTGCTGGGGACTGGTGGGGTTGGTACAATGGGTGCAGCTGCTGAGCTGATAATCGAGAAGGATTTATGACTTGCCATTTTTCCTCTGCATCTCTTGCTATTTCTAATAGGATGGCTGATTTCTAATTTTACTCCAAAATGTGTAGCTGTAAAGTTGTGCAGAAATTAACTTCTTTTGTAGTTAGTTAGTCCTGAAGTTTTGCTCAAATGGAACATCTTCACATTTGGTATAAGATATGATGTACATAAAGGCCAAAATTTTGCAAATCAGGGTTTTGAACCATGATTTATTGTTAGCGAAGTCGTCTTTATTATCAATCAATTCCTGCCAGTTCATGCTCTGTAATGACTTAGATTCAGCTGCAGATAAAGCTTAGCCAAGGGACATGGTTATTCGTACTAAATGGTTATGAAGATTAAATCAATGGAAATCTAAGCTACGGTGAGCCTCAGATTACCTACGGAAGTCACACATAACAAACCGAGTTAACTGTACCTTTTGTATTCAAACTCAGCAATTGCCAATTGGATTTACCTGGAGCTACACCAATCTAGGAATGCAGAGTTAAATACGCCTGCCTCTTACCGCTAAACAAAGTTGTGTATTCCATGCTTACCACCAAGAAATAATGAGTTGTACCGAATGCTGACACAAATCCAGTCAGCACCCAATTTTTTAAGTGGGAAGAACATTTATTCATTTCCTCCCAAACACTAACATTGTTAACCCCTTGATAAGCGGCAACCAGGCCTATAACTAATGGAAAAAGAGACTTGAGGTAAGAAGAGAGGAAAAGTAAAAGGCTATATTGATAATTAAGATGTTGAATTTACCAAAATGTTATCTATTGAAACTTAATATATAATACGCGTTGAAAATATCATAATGTATGATGGTAAAATTGAAACACTATCTTCAAAATCTAATCACAGTTTTAATCCTTATGTCAGCTGAAACTATTGAGTTGACTAGAATCTCATCACCATATTATACGACTCCACTGCTCCCTGGTAATCTTTTCATTCCCTGACTTCGCATTTCTTTCCTCACGAAAAATGCATCCTCCCACCTCCCTGCATTTGCATATATGTTAGATAAAAGAACTCTACTTGGCCCATGAGATGGTTCCAACCCAGCCAATTTCTCTGCAGCCCTTTCTCCTGCTTCCACATTTCCATGTGTTCTTGATGCGGCCAACAACGTGCCCCAAATGACAACATCTGCCTTCATGGGCATGCTCCTAATCATCTCTTCAGCTTCTTCTAATCGCCCTGCCCTGCCCAAGAGATCTACCATACAACCATAATGCTTTATGTCTGGTTCTATATTATACACTCTCTTCATGCTCTTGAAGTACCTCTCCCCTAGATCTACCAATCCAACATGGCAACATGCACTGAGGACTCCTATAAATGTAATTGAATTAAGCTTAATGTTTCTCCTTTCCAAATCTGAATAAATTTTTAGAGACAAATTTGCATGTCCATGCATAGCTAACCCACATATAATTGCATTCCATGGTGAGACAGTCGTGGTCCTGTCTTTTATCCAATAAAACACTTCCAAGGCAGTATTTATGCTGCCACATTTGGCGTACATGTCAATAATTGCTGCGCTTAAATTGTCATTAAAAGGGATGGAATTTCTAAGTACATATTCATGAGCCCATCTTCCTTCTTTTAATGTTCCTAAAGACGCGATTGCAGAGAAAACACTCACCATTGTGACTTGATTTGGCTTAACTCCAACATCTACCATCCCGTGAAATAATTCCAAAGCCATATTGGGTTGCTCATTTTGTGCATAACCAGAAATCAAGGCACTCCATGAAAAAACATCTCTTTCAGGCATGTCATTGAATAATTGTCTTGCCTTTTCTATCATTCCATTTCGTATAAACCCTGCAATGAGGGCATTCCAAGATGGAATGTGGTCATTAATTCCCAATTCAAATTGCAAACAAGCAAGGTCGATCTTCCCACAAGCTGCATAAAAATGGATAATTGTTGACTGTATAAAATCATGACAATCAAAACCTGCCTTCACAATTGTACAGTGAATTTGTAAGCCCTCACAAATTGCCATTGCTCGCCCACATGCTGAAATCAAATCCACAATCATAACATCATTAGGTGCTACTCCATCACGTAGCATTGCATGACACATCACCAAAGCTTCACTCAACCTGTCCACTTGAAGAAGCCCATCAATCATCGTACCCCAAGAAACCACATCCTTTGTAGGAATCCTCTCAAACAGCTCTCTAGCCAACTCAACCAACCCAGCTTTAGCATACCCATTTAATATCACATTCCATGAAACAATGTTCCGCTCAGTCATTGCATCAAACAAGCGCCTTGCTTCCCCCAAACTCGAACATAGACAATACATGTGCAACAAATTTGTGGAGATAAGAACAAACCCATCAAGCATCAATTTGATCACCAATCCATGCAACATTCTACACTCCCAAATCCCCCCTAAATGCACACAACTTGAAATCACACTCGCTAAAGTTACCTCATTTGGTATAACTTCCGAATTTCTCATATCCTTAAAAACCTCAATTGCTTCTGCCCAACAATCATTTTGAGCAAATCCCATTATCATAGTAGTATAAGAAACACAACCTTTATTAGGCATTTTATCGAACAGCTTCCGTGCATCGTTTAACCTACCATTTCTAACATACCCGAGTATCATAATGTTATAAGCAACAGGATCCCATCTAGAACTTGATTCAAAAATAAATTTGGCATGAGAAATGAACCCGCATTTAGCGTACATGTTAATCAAGCTATTTTGAATGTAAGTGTTTGATTCAAGTCCGGATTTCAAGATTAGAGAATGGATTTGTTGGCCCTGAGAAATGGCCAAATGGATTGAACAATGCTTTAGAGCTGAAACGAACGCCAGCTCGTAATCTGAGTTTCGAAGACTGGTCATGTCTGAACTGAAGAGAGTGTGGAGATGGTCTAGGGGGGATTTTGAGGATGTAGTGAAGACCCATTTGAGATTTGAAGGTAAAAGAGAAAGAGAATGTACTGAAGGTTTGAGTTTGAGAGATTTGATCATGAGACGAGATCATGGGATGGTAAGGCAATAGCTTCGAAATCTGATGTTTCACTTGGCGAACCTTTTGAGTTTCTGGAAGGAAAGCTACTTTGGGGAAGCATATAGAACCGTTATATTTCGTTACTTCCACTTTTAAAGAGTGGCGCTCAGACGCTGGAACGTTAAGGATCCGATCCATAATAATTGGGAATTTATACATTTTTATTTAACTCGTATATTTGTAGATAAATAAATTATAGGGAAAAAGACATCTAGTTAGTTAAAATTTGACCCAAAGCACAATTTCATCTCCTATTTTAGAATTATTCAAAAATAATTATTTTTAAATTAATTTTTATCTTTTTTACTAATTTTTACTCTTCTTTGACACATTTTTAAATAAAATATTATTATTATAATATAAATTATAAAATTTTAAATATATTAATATCAATGATAAATTAAAATTTTGTTGTCATCAGTGTCGAAAAAACTCCTTTATAAGTAATTTTAAACATAATAAAATAAAATTACCCTTTAAATCAAAATTTAAAAATTTAAATATCTTTTATCTCTAAATTATATCATCAAAAGAATTTTTTTTTCCCTTTTTACAATATCCATTAAAGATTCAGATTCAGGCTTGCTAATAACATTATTCATTACAAAACAGATTGAATAAGCCTTGGTACTTACTTGGTAGTCGCTTTATCATAGCGATTAGGAAGTATAAATTACTAGTTTCACTCCTAAATTAAGATTCGATCCTGGACTGATTGGCCATAGCAATGTTCTAAAAAATTCTTACGTCAAAGTCAATCGATCACCCTCCCGAGAAAAAATATTCTGTTTGTGGATAACGCCAAAAAGAAAAGGGCAAGTATATTCATTATATGTTATATAGGTGGGTTGATATGATAAGCATGCACTTGGCTGCTGATCTGGACATCTTTAACCAAACTAAAAATGCACCCGACGTTACTATTTAAGTTGAGAAGTTTCCAGAATGAAATGAAACTAGACCAACCGTTTCAGTCTACAAATCCCCGAGTAACCAAGAAAATAACAAAGCCGATAGAATCATTTTCAATCCAAGAACTAATCCACTGGGCATATAGAATTTCTCTAGTTATTGGGTACATCTTTCTAGTTATTATTACTGTTCACCCCTCAGATCAGCATCCTACAACAAAGACAAACCCATGGTTTGAATTTAACATCCCATTCAAAGGCCTAAGGGATAAATCAACCGAGAAGATGGCCGACTGAAACTAGAAATGGAAGCTAACAAATATCTATTAGGCATTTCATATATTTATTCCCATTAAATTTAGTATATCCTTCCAGAAATAAGAGAATTATCCAGGGTAGTTCAGATACAGGTTGTTTCAGACATTGATGGAGAATCTACACGGGATATATGATTAGGTAATTGTTCTGATTGAATGTGAAGTCTCCTAGCAAACATTTTGAAATCTGAAAGGTAAACGAAATGGTAAAAGGGTGATCTCTATAATGGGAAGCTGATGATGAAACCATCATGAATCGTCGTCAACGATGATCTCCTCCATTTGCAGCCACATTTGCCAGTGCCCTACAAGTGCAAGCAACAAATATATCATACCTTACCAACAAAATTAAAATATTGAGATTTGGCAGTTGCTCTCTCAAGATAAAATTTTTGGTCTCTGAGATGACATATAATAGCATCAAGTATCAACTCTGTCAAACAGCTAATTAAAGAATTCAGAACTAGAAAACGCCCAAAGCAATTTTAATGTTATCGGACTAACATGATTGTGCCAACTGGTCTAGATGGTTTATCTTGTTACCTCTTTTGATTGCTTAAGAGCGGGCTAACAACATTTTATAAGGTTCAACCAGCATAATCTATATATTGTTGTAAGTACAGTCCCGCCAGAAATTGCCAAAATCTGCATTTTCAAGCAGTGATGACTGCTCATGAACTGATGAAACTTTTAAATGAGAAGAAGTGAAAATATTTAACAATTAATTGACTAAGTTGCCTAGGTTCTGTTTTACACATAAGGACATAATGCAGGGAACTTGCATTGAAAACAAAAAATCCCAAACAGCATGATAAAGAGAGCCAGACAATTAGGAGGTCCTTTCAGTTAAACCAGAATATATTCTTGTTTGTGAAGACAAATTATACCAAGTTCCCCAAAAAACTGAACATTCTGTTTAAAATAACAGAAGACCGAGCGAAAATTGAGTTGGACATCTTCCTAGATTGTTCAATAGTGTTTTAACGCTTGGGTAATTGACCCAATAATGATACTTCAAATTCCCAAATACTTGCTATGACATTGCCCAACTCCAAAGATCTCACTTGAAACATACTTATTTGTACACCCAATGAACAGGACAACTCGTAAAATGCAAATCGAACTGTGTAATGCATGACTCTGCCTTATTAATTATTCAGACACCATCCACTCATTTATCCTAATTTGTGGAGAGTTCACAACAGCCCAAAAAAATTCCAATTATTAGTCTGCCAATGTATCAACTAGACATCAGAAGGAAGATCTCTCCTGGTGGTATAAGGCTATAAGCTCACTGTAATAGCTCAAACAAATCTAGAACTGGCACCAGCTGGGGGCTTCATAGGGATACACCATTACAGTGCAGCAATTCTTTCTCTTCATTTTATACTGAAAATTCCTCGATATGTTCACTAGTGTCTACAAATGTCAAGTTATTGTCAGAAATTTCAGGCAGAACCATATATTAACCACATTCATGAAGAAAGTGATAATTTGCAGCCAAGCTTGCAGATTTCGATCTTTACCTAGTAATCTAGTGACAGTTTCAGAAAGTCAGAAGAAGACCATCCATATTTGAGAACATGTTGAAGCTTAAATTTCTGAAGTCCAAACAATGCCCTTTAGAATATCTTGTAAGATACCCATTTTGGCCAAAATAAAAAGTAAAGACCAGCAAAAATGAATAAATGTATAAGCCAATAACAGATGAATGCAAGTGTGATAGGCAATCAAAAGAATTCCCAATTTGCATCTTAATATCTGAGAACTGAGCAACAATAACCTTGTAAGGTTGATAGAGACAAAAAACTCAACCAAATGACTCAACTACAGTCACTCGATGATTTCTAATGAAAGCCAGAAAAGGTTTGATTGAGTGCAGCTGAGCTGGAGAAGGTATACACCAAACAAGGGAAAGCTCAGCTCATGATAATCAACATCCATCTGATACATTTTTGAGACACAATATAAGCATATCGGCTAAATTATTAGAGAGCTCACATATTAGACACCTGGAGAAACTTCATTGAAGGCTAACTTCATTGCTTAATTGTAAGAGTTGTATACTTAATGTCAAATGTGCAACAACTGGCTTCCATAAAGAGCAAGACTAGCAGAGGGTTATCAATATCCAGCACTACTACTGAGTAAAAGCTAAGTTCTACATTATCATCCCAAATGCAATCACATACTGAAGAAAACAAGAAATTTGAACTGGTTCAAACAACTACAGGTAAAAGCAGCTTTACAGATTCAAAATTGTTCACAAGAGTTACAAACACATATACTACCAGTATTGAATACTCCAAATCCCCACCAAGAAATGAGAATTCTTCATTAACATTGAGTAGCAGATGATGTCAGGAACAAGAATAAGCAATCCAAATACCAATTCAATGCAGTGGCAAAAAATCAGCATACTATATTGTAACAGCAATCCAGGTCACAAACAGGAAATTTTCCAGGCAATCAACCAATTCAATTAATTACAAAACCACCCCAAAACTTCTCAAATTCTATAATTTAGACCAAACAATACGCATTTCACAAACACTTCCCTACACTAACAATCAATCAGATCACCATTAAACCAATCACACACCCATTAAAAAAAAGCATATACATATATTTTTTTGTAAAAGACTCACTTTTTATGCTTTCTGCCGCGTTTGGGACCCCAACCTTCGAGTTTAGCAACAGGGCAGCCGCATCTCGCCCGGAACAACAAAACGGCTCGCCCATTCGGCGGCGCCATCTTTCGCAGCTCGGCGCGGAGGCACTCATAATCAGGATTGGTTTCGGTGCCGCCCTTCCAGGGCAAGCGATCAATAACATCATCAGCGCCGGCCGATCTGACGCAATCATCGGTCTGGAGCTGCAAATCGAATTCGAGGGCCTTTTTAAGACCCTTACAATTGGGGTTTTGGCATTTCCTGGCGCGTGGGCCGAAGCAAAACTCGAGGGACAAGATGACGGCGACGAAGAAGAGGAGGAAGCCGAGAATGTAAGAGAAGGGAGGGAGGAAGTGAGGGGATGAGTCCGAGAGGAGGAGAGAGAGGGAGTTGAAGATGTAAGAGAAGTACGAGGAGATTAAGAAGGTGCCGGAGAAGAGAACGAGGATTAGGATTAAGAGGTCGAGGGTGGCCGAAGGAGAGTGCTTGCAGAGGACGGGGCTGGAGGAGGAGGAGACGGCGGAGGGCATAGCGGTGGCGGTTGTTGGGGAAAGGAGGTGGTGGTGCATGTTAAGATTTGTTGATAATGGGGGGTTTTTGGTGGGATTGGTGAGAGAGATTGGGTTTGAAAAATGACCAAGTGTAGAGGAGAATGGGGAAATGGAGAGTGGGAAGCACGCGCCTTCGGCGAGACTGGGAGACGGGAATGGGGGAATTTTTCTTTTTCTTTTTTGGAAGAGAAAAATTCAAAAAAAAAAAAAAAAGAAATAAGATTTATTCTTTTCTTGATGATGCTTTAATTCTCTTCTAATCTTCCATAATTAGAGCTAAAAAAAAAATCTTCTGCAATTAATATTTGGTAATAGTTAAAACTACTAGTGATACAAATTAAGTAAAAAGAAAAAATAAATCTAAATTTAGATAGAATTTTGAAGCATAATGATTAATGAACTTTATGTTGATAGTCATCTATTCTTCTTTGTTTGGATATTCAAAAATAGACATTTGTTTTTAATTTTCTTATGAAACTTTTGATAGGATTCCAATTGGATGCAGACTAAGATTATCTTTTCTATGAGATTCTCTTTTCATTATCCCTTTTCTTTTTTTGGATGTATTGATCATTCTTTTGTGCTCAGACTCTATGAATCTAAAAGTAGATAACACACGTTTTTCTCATTTGATGCAGGCAGCTTGCTAAGTTGCTATCCTAATTGGAGAAAATACAGAGCAATTGGACTGTGAATCGAAAATATGTACCCCTCAGCCTGATTGTGACTTGAAATTCTCCACATAATGCAGGATGTTAATGGTTAGGACTTAGGACCCCAGATTTGTATTTTAAAAAGAAAAAAACATTAAAAAAAATTAATGACACTCCACCACTGACATAATAACTCTTTGAATCACTTGACAGTGAAAATATTGAAAGAGAACCAAAAAAAAATAAATAAATAAAGAGAAAAACAAACTGGTCAATCTTTTCTCCACAAAAAGAACGGATCAATTCAGCCAACACCATGTTCACAAGCTTTGACAGCTTTCCCTATTACATATATGCACAAGGATTCAATAACAATAACAACTCTATTTCTAATCTGTTCTCTCAACCAAAGGAGAAGAGGGGGAAAAAAATGAAACAACAAGAGCTTTAAACATTACCTAACAGATTGATTCTACAGACTATTACTTAGACATTTCAGGTATTATCAGCATCTGGACTTGGCAGAAGTGTTATGAACAGGGCATCTAAAAGAATTCGCGGTCAGAGAAAAGCAGAGGGGCTAGAAGTGTCCAAACATAGAGTCCGGCAGTGACCCATTCAGTGCATATCCGAACCCAAACTGATGTCCAGCCAACGTCTATCAGGTCCGAGCTTTCCGATGAGCTGGTCCATCCAGAGAGCAGCATAGCTGAGTACATACTGGCCAGAGCAAATATCAAGTGGAAGAATGAATAGGAATAAGAAACTGGTCGAGCTTCTGCTTCTTTTTTCTTTTCATTCCCCTCTTCCACATCTTCTCCTACAAGAAGTGGCTTCTTTCCAGCTGCAACAAGATTGGGAAACATTTCGAGTGGCTTAGAATGAGATAACATAACAACATTTGCATTAATCAACACCTCCAACAAACAATAATGAAAAGGTAGCAATTTTTGAGTTTATTTTGCCATTAGAATAGCCAACACATCCAAATGGCTGCTTTATCAAATTTATGTAAAAAAAAATTAAAAAAGAAAACTTCAAAACATTTTTTCTGCATTTTCAAACACCTACAAAAGATTCGATGTAGATTGAGCACCTGACTTGGGAGAAGATGGTGGTGAAAGAAATGTTGTCGAAGAACCAGCACGAAGAGCAGAATATAAGACTGAGAGAACCGTTGTGAGCATCCCAATAATAAGGGTACTTGTGGAAACTGCACTAGATTTGTTGTGGAGGTCATTGCAGACGTAGTCATGAGGTTCACTAGAGAGACCCGTATAGCAAACATAAGCACAATAAACCGATATCACAGAAGCAGGCAAGAGGCTGCCATTTACCTGTTACAAAGTTTCATCCATACACATATTGTCAGCACAGAATCTAGTTTCTGTACTTAAGTTCAATAAAGGGTACAGTACTTCTCTGGTAGAAACCTAACAAAATCTTCGAGTCTGTTAAGACACCAAGTACACTGACAGGTCATATACATACAAAGCAATTTCATCTACGTGAGGAAAATATTAATAACTCTTCTGTTATGTATATTAGTGACAAGTCAACTTTTAGGGAAATTTTTGGAAATAACCCAAAATTTTAGGCAATTATCTTTTTTAACCACAAACTAATACTGTAATCTTTATTAGCCAAAACTAGGGTAAATGAACACAATTGCCTTTATTTATAAAATACAATGATAAATAAAACATTTGAAAACAAATATATAAAAATCGACCGACATTCTCAAAATCAATCTCAAAATATACACTCCCAACTTTTGAAATAAGCAGATTTCAATAGGCGTAGTGTAATGTAATGAAGTGAAGAAGAAATAGGGTGAATTAAGAAGAAAAAACTACAAATGTGAAAAGAAAATGGGACAAATCTGAGTTGCTCATGGGTTTCACGCGTTGTGTGCCCCGCGAAAGTACATGTTCATATAGAATTTAGTGCATTTGGTTGTCAACAAAGTAACTGTAGTTTAGTCGTAAGATTTACACTTTGTGGCTATGGAGACTTGGGTTCAAATCCCTGCAGCCACACTTTTGTCATTTTTTGCTTTGCATTGTGTGCTGCGCAAATAGATTCGCACTTCAACTGCGCACACATCGTGTGCCGCATAAGAGTACACATTCACATAGAATTTGGTGCATGTGGTTGTCAACAAAGTGACTGTAGTTTAGTGGTAAGCATTCCACATTGTGGCCGTGGAAACCTGGGTTTGAAACCCCACGACGGTGCATGTCGTCTCCCCAGCCGCCACAATTTTCCAATTTCGTGTGATTTTAGCCAATTTTTTCACTTTTTAACTATTTGTTTCACCCATTTTCAATACAATCTACCTATATTTCACGCATTTTACTCACAATATAATCATTTTCACACATTAATCACAAAAAAAATCATATTCATGAATTTGAGAATGTTTTTCTTGCTAGAGTTCGAGTAGAGAGAAAATAATAGCCAGCGGTAAAATTGTCTATTTTTCAATTCTTTGGCTTCAAAGATTAACTATTAGATTTGGGGCTAAAAAAGAATTCTGGCTTAAAATTTGGACCATTTTCAAAAATTTCCCTTTAGCTCTCTAGCAACACATTAGATGAACAATCAGGGTCAATTTAATTATGCCACAACAAATTATGACTTGAGACCTAGCACTGGGAAGATTGTATCAAAGTTGGTGTTGGCCCCCTAATTAAATAGGATTTATAGTCCACAATGGTAATGAAACTTTGTGCACAACTAAATCAATCAGCAAACGGGAAACAGTCAAAGCAAATTCTGCTCATGTATTGCAACTTTGAATTGGCATCTTCTAGTATTAGTATGCATATGTCCAATATTACCATGATTCGATGCTTTTGTCCATTAGATGTCACTCTAATCATTAAGGTTTGTTGAAACATATACAACGGTTTGCATGAACATGCAAACCATATATAAGTCATCTAATTAGGAAACTATTTGTCAGTAAATTAGGAATATTTAGGATTTGATTGTTAGAAGATTTAAATAAATTAGAAAAATCATATTCTATAATTAATGTTGGTAAATTAGGAATGTTTAGGATTTGATTGTTAGAGATTTGGACAAATTAAGAAAGTCATATCCGAAAATATAGGGAAAGAATAAATCCTTGATTGTACAGGATTCTAGGGTTAGCCTTTCCCTATCTTCTCCTATTTAAGTTGTATGTTTTCTGTAATTAATGATCAATGAAGAGAAATTTATTCTTCCTTCTCTCTATATAAATTACTACATGGTATTAGAGCCCTATGGCTTGATCATGAATTTTAAAGTCGCCATGGTAGGCTTCGGTTCAACCTCTTTCGACACTAGCAGCGACACAACTTCATCAAAGGGAGTTTCCTAGCCATTTCTGGCTATTTATCTTACCGAGAATTCTCTTCAAATTACCATTCATAAATTGAATGGCAAGAATTATCTTAAGTGGTCTCAATCGGTGCGTTTGGTGATTGATGGTAAAGGGAAACTTGGGTACTTGAATGGCGAAGTTAAATTGCCAGCCACCAACGATCCAAAATACAAGCAGTGGCGTTAAGAGAATTCAATGGTTACTGCATGGCTAATCAACTCTATGGATCCAGTTGTTGGAAAACCCTTCATGTTTTTGCCAACGGCTCAAGATGTTTAGGAAGCAGTTCGGGAACCTATTCAGATTTGGAAATTCATTCTCAATTGTTCGAATTAAACAACCGGATGTGGAGGATGCAACAAGGAGATTGTGAGGTAATGGCCTACTATAATGAAATGATGACGGTTTGGCAAGAATTAGATATGTTCGAAGATGAAGAATGAAAAAGTACAAATGATAGTGTTCGGTACAAGAAGAAGATAGAGATCTGGATGAAGTTCAAGGTCGTATACTAGGGCGAAAACCGTTGCCGACTATTAGAGAAGTTTTTTTATAGGTGCGTAGAGAAAGAGCACGGCGGCAAGTGATGTTGAAGAAAGTTGAAGAACCAAAAGTAGACGTTGAGGGATCCACTCTTGTGGCTCGAGGCACTGACTCAGTAGGAGATAGGCGAGGAGGAAAGCAGAGGCCCTGGTGTGACCATTGTCGAAGGCCGTGGCATACGCGGGAAACCTACTGGAAACTTTACGAGAAACAAGTGAATGGGAAGAAAAAACCGGGCAGCGACACCAGGTCAGAGGGAGATGTCTGCGCATTTTAAGCTAGCAGCACAGATCCAGGGCAACCATTATCCTCAGAATCTCTTCCTTTCACCAAGGAACAAATAGAGCACCTATATAAAATGCTTCAATCCTAATCTTTAGGAAATTTTAATTCATCTTGTTCTTTAGCACAGTTAGGTAATTTTTTCACTGTCGCTATCGCTTGTACCAAATCTAATGGCTCCTGGATATTAGATTCATGTGCTACTGATCATATGACTGGTACTTTGCAATTCTTTTCTTCATATATACCTTGTGTAGGGAATTAAAAAGTTAAAATCGCAGATGGTTCTTTTGCTACTGTTGCTAGGAAAGGGACAATTACTATTTTCCCATCTCTAATTCTTAAAGATGTTCTGCACGTTCCTCATTTGTCCTATAATCTCTTGTCTGTTAGTAAATTAACTCTTGATCATAATTGCCAAGTTAATTTTGGTCTTCTCATTGTGAGTTTTAGGATTTAGCCTCGGGGAAGATGATTGGGGGTGCTAAACAAGATGGTGGCCTCTATCTCTTGAATAACGGATCAACCTTTAGAAGGCAAGATCGGTAAACTTGTTTCAATTCAATTTCTGTTTCTAGTGATAGTGAGATTATGTTATGGCACTATTGGTTAGGACATCAAAATTTATAATATTTAAAGCATTTATTACCCAAGTTATTCATGAATAAAAATCCTTCTTTTTTTCAGTGTGAATCTTGTGAATTAGCTAAACATCATCATGCTTTTTTTTTTCCGTCTCAACCATATAAAAATTCAAAACCATTTACTATGATTCATAGTGATGTTTGGGGTCCTTCTAGAGTGACAACCTTTTCTGGAAAACGTTGGTTCATTACTTTTATTGATGATCATACTAGAGTTACTTGGGTTTTCCTTTTAAAAAATAAATCTGGTGCTGCAAATATGTTCAAATTTTTTTATAATATGGTTCAAACACAACTTCAAACTCAGATTAAAATTTTTCGAAGTGATAATGGAAAGGAGTTTTTTAATAATGTGTTAGGGATTTTTTTTTGCTGAGAAAGAGATTGTACATCAAAGTTCTTGTAATAATACACCTCAACAAAATGAGGTGGCTGAAAGAAAAAACAAACATCTCCTTGAGGTTGCTAGAGCTCTAAGTTTTAAAACTAAGGTTCCAAAGTATCTTAGGGGAGAAGCAGTTTTAATGGCAATTTATTTGATTAATAGACTGCTTACAAGAATTTTGGACTTTAAAATGCCGATAAAGGTTTTCACTGAATGTTTTCCCACCTCTCAGCTAACAACAGACATTCCCTCAAATTTTTTTGAAAGTTTGGCCTTCGTTCATAATCATGACCCTAGACGTTCAAAACTTGATCCAAAGGCATATAAATGTATTTTTGTAGGCTATCTTACAAATCAAAGACGTTACAAATGTTTTGATCCAATTTTGAAAAAAATATTTGTGTCTATGGATGTCACTTTTTTTGAAGGACAATCATATTACAATAATTCCCATCTTCAGGGGGAGAGCATTAGTGAAAATGAGTCTTTCAATGGTTCTGATTTAACCTTCGAGCTTGTTCATGATGATATTTCTCATAAACAGTCACTTAAAAAATGAGGCAGAAAGTACAAAATCTGTGGAAACAAATGAATTAAATGTTGAAACTACCAATGGACAATCTTTGGTAATGCCATCTCAAAATAAAAATACTGAAACAACAGAGATGTGTATGAAACGATATAAAGGTCTTGTATATTCAAAGGAGTATCTAACACTGAAAAGAAGAGGTCTATCCTGTAGCACCACCAAGAATCTAATCAAGGGTTGGATCATGAGATTCATAATGATTCTTCAAAGATTCCTGACAATAACTCTCCAGGTAATTCTGAATCAATTCTTCTAGTCAGCTTGATCTTCTCGTTGCTCTTCGGAAAGATGTTAGGTCTTGTACAAAACATCATTTGTCAAATTTTGTATCCTATAAAAATACGTCATCTTCTTATTGTGCTTTTATTTCACAAATGTCTAGTGTGGTCATTCCAAATAGTGTCCAAGAAGCTCTAAATGTTCCTGAGTGGAAAGAAGCTATTTTTTAGAAGATGAGAGCTTTGGAAAAGAATGCTACTTGGGAGAAGGTGGATTTGCCAAATGGTAAGGCAGTTGTTGGTTGTTAATGGGTATTTACTGTGAAGTACAACTTAGATGGATCCTTGGAGAGATACAAGGCTCGTTTAGTAGCTAAAGGCTTCACTTAGATGTATGGAGTTGACTACTCTGAGACCTTTTCTCCAGTGGCAAAGCTAAATACAGTTCGAGTACTCTTCTGTTGCAACTAACCTTGATTGGTCATTGAATCAGCTAGACGTGAAGAGTGCTTTTTTGAATGGAGACTTAGAAGAGGAAGTCTATATGGAGCCTCCATCTGGTTTTACTGAGAAGTTTGAATCTAAGATATGCAAGCTAAAAAAATCTCTATATGGTCTTAAACAATCTCCCAGAGCTTGGTTCGAGAGATTCACAAAGTTTGTTAAGAGCCAGGGATACAGCAAGGACAATCTGATCATACTCTTTTCACAAAGAGGGCTACTAAAGACAAGATTTCTGTTTTGATTGTCTATGTAGATGATATAATCTTGACTGGAGATGATATAGAAGAGATGAGCAAACTGAAGCAGAGCTTAGCCACAGAATTTGAGATTAAAGATTTAGGCCAGCTAAGGTATTTTCTTGGAATGGAAGTGGCAAGATCAAAGAAAGGTATTGTAGTATCACAACAAAAGTATATTCTAGATCTCTTGAAAGAAACTGGAATGAGTGGATGCAAACCTTTTGACACTCTAATAGAAGATAATGCTAAGCTTGGAGAAGTTAAAGATGGTGTTCTAGTAGACAAGGGTAGTTACCAACGCCTAGTTGGAAGATTGATTTACTTGTCACACACACGACCAGACATTACTTTCGCTGTGAGCATGGTGAGTCAATTTATGGATTCCCCATATGAAAAGCATCTTGAAGTTGTATATCGAATTCTTCACTATCTAAAAGGCACAACAAGAAAAGGACTCTTCTTCAAGAAAAATGAGAAGAGAGGGAATAAAGTGTATACAGATGCTGATTGGGTAGGTTCAATCACTGATAAAAGGTCAACATCAGGGTATTGTACATTTCTATGGGGCAATTTAGTCACTTGGAGGAGCAAGAAGCAGAGTGTTGTTGCTAGAAGTGGTGTTGAGGCTGAATTCAGGTTAATGGCTCAGGGAATGTGTGAAGTTCTTTGGCTAAAAAAGGTTCTAGAAGAAATTAAGAGGCCAATGAGTCTTCTTATGAAGTTTTATTGTGATAACAAGGCAGCTATTAGCATCGCTCATAATCCGGTTCTACATGTTAGGACGAAACATGTTGAGATTGACAAGACACTTTATAAAAGAAAAGCTTGAAGAAGAAATGATTTGTACTCCATTTGTTCCAACCACACAGTAGGTTACAGATGTTCTAACTAAGGGTTTGTTGAGACAACCATTTGAGCTTCAGGTTAGCAAGTTGGGCATGACAAATATCTTCGAACCAACTTGAGGGAGAGTGTTGGTACATTAGGAATATTTAGGATTTGATTGTTAGAAGATTTAAATAAATTAGGAAAATCATATTCTATAATTAATGTTGGTAAATTAGGAATGTTTAGGATTTGATTGTTAGAGATTTGAACAAATTAATAAAGTCATATCCTAGAATTAAGGGAAAGAATAAATCCTTGATTGTATGGGATTCTAGGGTTAGCCTTTCCCTATCTTCTCTTATTTAAGTTGTATGTTTTCTGTAATTGATGATCAGTGAAGAGAAATTTATTCTTCCTTCTCTCTCTGTAAATTACTACACTAATGGTACATTGATTTCCTCATGAAGCATCATTTAACAGAAAACATGATCCAATGCTTACCGCAGGATGCAAAGCTATAACAGCAAATACGAATGCAAGGATCATGGTCATGACAATGAAGAATACATTCAGGCCGCAGTCATAGCCGGAGGGATTGAACCATATGAACAGAATTCCTGAGAATGTAAATGCTGCAAGGTAGCATCCAATTGATATAACAAGCAAAGCAACATACCTGAACAGTGAAATTAAATTTTTAGAAATCAAACAAAAGTGATGGGGAAAATGATGGGATGTTGGAACTTGAGCTAACCACTTCTGTTCATCTTTTGCAACCCATGAATCATTCCATGTGTGAACAAAGTCCAGAAGTATTATCACTTGAACCAATAAAAATAGTCCTGCCCCAAACTTTGATATAGTTCCTGAAAGTATAGTAAACTTCGCCAGTAAATGTCCGAAAGAAGGACATAGTACGAAATGTGCAAATCAAAATGGAGAAAATTGTGCCAACACAATAAAGAGGAACATCATCATTGAATAAATGAAGTAGCTAAACTCCTCTTTCCTCTTCATCTCCAATGTGTGTAGATGGTGCACATGGTGTGCGTATAGCAATCCATGTAATTGATAAAACCCACTAATAATGAATTTGCAATATATAACTGAACCAACATTAAACTTCAGTTTTATATATATATATATATATATACACATTTGGTAAGTTTTACGATAAAAAACTAACTAGAGACTCATGAGTGAACTCGTAAGTGGACCTTAGAGAGAAATCACTACTTATTTTCAATTTTTAGCAGTCCCTATTTGATACCATAAAGAATATTCAAATTCTATCTTTGCAAAAGCAGCCAAAGGACATATGGAAGAATTGCACAAATAAATACAATTCCCAAATAGTCCTCCACTGAGACTCGTTTGAGAGTTTAGAGAAAAAAGAGCAGGCTTATAAATTCTCCGCATCAATAGTAACTAAAGGAGCAAGACTGACCATATATTGAAATGATAACATTAGGGAGGAAAAACACGAGGATGACAAGCAAAAGCCAGATAATCATCTTTGCAATCCATCCACCATGGTGCCATGAATCACGTCTGTCATTTTGGTCCTTCACACCAATCATTATAAGGGAAAGTATACCGAAAAATAAAAAATTCCCCAAGCTCACACGAAGAACTGCTTGTATTTGATACCATTCCTTTGTATGTGTATCAGATGTATTTATCCCTACAAAAAAAGTATAAGTGACTTTGATCACTGGGCAAAAAGTCTTTAGTTGATACCACTACTCAATTATGCAGACTCATTTTGCTATTGAGCTTTAACTCAAACTTTAAGAAGTTTCGGCTGTAAGCTCAAGTATCTATGTGTTATGTGTCATATCAAGTAAATTAAATATAATATAGGAAGAATTTACCATACAAATTTTTCCATTCCAAAAGTAAAGAAGGAAAGAGTTCACTACTTAGGCTCAATTTGCTCAATAATTTACCAAGCCAAACTCAAACTTCTCTTTGTATACATCAAATAGAGCTCAAAGCTTTGTTTTCAAGCTGGATCAAACTTAAATCAAGCTAAAGCTCAAAAATTATTCTCAAGTGTCTTGGGTAATGTGTAAATAGAGTACCATGATTGTGCGCATTGCAGAGAGAACTAAAATTATAAACGTATCAAGAGTAAAATAATCTATGAAAGTGAATAAACCCCATATAAATGTCCAAAAAACTCGAATAATAATAAAATCTTCAGAGCCAAAAAGAAAATTTAATATCAATAATTCAAATACCAAATTTAGAATTTTCAGAAACATCAAATTGGGTTAGTGAGGATGAAACTCAATTCGTCAATAAACTAATCAAAATCATTGAAAAGCAACAAGAACCAACAATTCATCATTTTGATCAGGAACGGTTCAATCAGCAGAGGCTATAATATTAGAAAATAATCCAATCATCAAATCCATATTATGCAAGAAAGGAAAAGGGGGTGGTTAAAGAAAGAGAGAGACATACAAGGGAATTTCTCCAAGAGAGGAGCAGCAAATTCTCTGAGCATCCAAGAAACGATGAGGGAGAGACCAAAGAGGCCACAGTAAGCGAGCCTAGCTGATTTTTTGGAGATCCCTGATGCCACTGATGTGCAGAGCCCGCAGGTCATAGCTGCACAGCATGATGCCAAGCACGACATTGTCTCTCTCGAGAAACTACCAGTTACAACTTACCACATAAAATTAATAACCAAAAACTGAACATGGGTGGGTTAAGTTTTCTGCTTTGTCCGACTCTTTGTTTGAATAATGCGCTGTATTGTGAGCATCATGACCGTTCGATTATTGATTTTCCGTTTGATTATTGCTTTTTTTTTTTATAAAGAGAAATGATTATAATATCATTTAATATTATTAAGATATTACATCTAAGACTTTAATACGTTAATCAAAGGATATCGAGACAAGAAAATATCGATACATATTACCATCATTTAAAATAAAACTCTAACAAAGAAGAGTAACAATTGTACTATTTAAAAAAAAAAGAGAATAATTTTTTTTTAAATAAATGAAATAAAAACTTCATGAGAAAAATAAAAATTCTTTAAAAAAAAGAGATATTATTGGATTCATTTATTTTAAAAAAAATTAATTAAAACAAACACCCCATTATAAATAAAACCAGCAACAGTAACTTAGAAAACAATATAGTATCCAGCGTAGGTTCGGTGAAGATTTGGCAAAAGCAAATCGAACTGATAAATACTTGAAATACACATTTAATAAGGGTTTTACGTCATTATTTTATATTACTAGTGTCTTTAACTCTCATAACTTAAGTGTATTTATAATATTATACTTAATTAGTTTTTAACTGTTTTGTGAACTTTCTACCTAAAAATTCAATTGAAATAATTCTTAATCCTGTGAAGAACTGACTCAATGGGCTAACATATTGTATTTCACAAAATATTTAAAATTTGAATTTTTAGAGAGTGAAAATAGCTTAGAACAGAACTGTTCTGCAATATAGGCCTAGTTCGAACAGTCATCAGTATTTAACTCATAACTATAAAAATACATATCTAATATGTATGAGATAACTTAATTTGAAAATATAAGAGATTTATTTATAACTTTTTTTGAATGACAACTAATTCGACCACATCAATTCTAAATTAGATAATTAAGTGGGTGCATTAATGATAATCAATATAAATTAGTTGCCACCCTTCTTAACTTTTATCATCCAAATAGTTCTCTCTTCATTTGTCTTGATTTATCTACTTTTTTTATAAATAAGTAGCATGTTTATGCCCAAAGAGTGTAATTAGAGAGCTAGATTTTAGTTTAAAACACTTGTCTTTTTTTATTATCTCTTTGCAGCATTATTTCTCTTGTTTACAATTCTAAAATTATGTTATCTCTTCTTCAATCTCTTTTTCTTTTCTTTAGTTTTATTATGTCCAAATAATTTTATTTTTGCTAAGGTGAAAAAGGTGAAACTCTTAGTAAGGTAATAAAATATACTTAACTCTTATTCATGAATTTAATATTTCATTCTTAAATTATACAAATTTATATAAAATGTATTTATTTTGTTTGTAATATTAATACTCTTTCTTGTAAAGTGGTGTATTTTGATTTATTATAGAAATTTTTATAGTTGGTACAATAAATTCTTAAAACTATTTATAAGATTTGGCGTAGATACCCTTTCTTGTAAAATGAGAGTCTTGATTTATTATAGACAAATATAAAGACTGACATAATAAATACTTGAACCCATTTACAAAATTTGGTGTATAATAATTGAAATAAATACTAGTTAATATATAAATGATGATGAATTTTAATTGTTATATCTTTCGATTGAAACCTCCTTTGTGTGAGAATTTTAATTGAGTTATAAAAAGAGTTGAATATATTCATATGCCAATATTGGATCCCCCTAATCTTAACTTTTATTTTAATTGATTAATTGAATTATTATTTGCAAACATCTTATACTGCTTTAATTATCTTTAAAGTATTTATAGTTTGTAAATTTAATTCCACTTTCCTGTGGATTGACCTCGTTCTTATCGGGTTATTTATTACTTCGACAATCCTGCACTTGGAAATAAACTCCTATATTCTGTACGTGTCAAGTTTTTGGCGCCGTTGCCGGGAAAGTGAAATTAACATTTTTATTTGTTTATTTTATTTTCATAGAAGGCTAAGCCTCATAACTTGCTTACTTTATTTATTCTTCACTTGTTATTTTCATGGAAAGCTAAACCTCCTACTCTTTATTTACTAACTTTTTATTATCCTAATCTAACATTGACTAATCTAACATTTACTAATTTAACTTCTAACTATTTATCTAACTTTTATTTTATTGTTAGTTTTGCCTTTATTTAATATTTTATTTCTTTTTTTCTTCTCTTATTTGTATTATTTATTATTATTGTATTTTATTTTATTTCTTTGTATGAGTGGTTGGTTTCGAGATCCTAATTCTTATTATTTGGTGAAAGGTAATTTCAGAACTTCCTTTGATAATTTGTTGAATTCTCTTTCATCTTTTTATTATTTACTAATTAACACTATAACCGATAATCAAATTGAGTGACTTATAGACTTAGGGGACAATCAGTCCCAACATAATGATCATAACCGACTTATGACACTTAAAGACTACATGAACCTTACACAAATCGGTGCACCATCTTGCCTAGTTTTTTCTTTAGATACAATACATTTTAATTTTAAGCCGGGCATTATCCAACTTTTATCCAGTTTGCATAGCTTAGACGCAGAGAACCCTTACCTACATTTAAGAGAATTTAAAGAAGTGTGTAACACGTATAATGATCAAAATTGTAGCATGAACACAATTCAACTTAAGCTTTTTTCTTTTTCTTTAAAAGATAAAGTAAAAATATGGTTACAAAACTTTAGGCCATAATCCATTTCTTTATGGGATGAGATGCAACAACAATTTTTTTTAAAAAAAATTCCTCCCTATAGAACAAATTCTTTTAAAAGATAAATTACCACTTTTGCCCAAAAACTAGGAGAGACCATTTACCAATGTTGAGATAGGTATAAAGAATTACTTAATACCTGTCCCCATCATGGCTTTGAAATTTGGAGATTAGTCTTAAATTTCTATGAGGGTTTAACAACTCAAGTTAGGCAAATGGTAAAAATGATGTATAATGAAATATTTGAGGACAAAGACCCAGAAGATACAATGAACTATCTAGATTTACTACCAGAAAATGCTCAAAATTAGGATACTGCTGGTACTTGTAAGGCACCTAGTCAAACTCAAACCACTACATCTAGTGGGAGTATTTATCATCTTAGGGAAGACCAAGACCTTCAAGTCAAATTAGCATCCATAGCTAGAAAAGTCGAAATCTTGTAAATGAAAAAGAATGGTCAATTAAAATCTGTTCAAGAAATTGTTTGTCACATATGTGAAACTCGTGATCACTCGACTAATCATTATCCAACTTTGCCTGCTTTAAGGAATGTCTCTATAAACAAGCCAGTATTCTAAACACGTTCAAACAGTCAAACCATAACCCATATTCATAAAACTATAATTCTAGTTAGAGAAATCACTTGAATTTTAGTTGGAAGAATGACACTCGAGTACATGGTTCACAACCACCTTTTCAACCACATCAAAAATTTTAAAATCATCAATGTTATACACCATATGTCCCACCACCTAAGAAAAATCTTGAAGAAACTTTGCAGGCATTCATTGAAAAGCAAGAGTAATTCTCAATATGCTCAAACATTTGCTGATTTAAAGATACTCTTGTTAAATTTGCATCCGCATTGAACATCCATGAGAAATGAAAATTTTCTTCTCAACCACAACCAAACCCTAAAGGACAATATAACTCAAATGCATGTAGTTCAAGAAGCTAACACATGGATCAAGTTAAAACGGTTATCACTCTTCAGAACGGTAAGATTATTGAAAAACACATTCCTAAACCTCATGAGAACAATAAATCAATCTATAAGAGTAAGGAAAGCGTTGAACCTACACCTAGTGAAGAAAACATCAAACCCTCACCTCTACCCCTATTTCCTCATACATTACATAATACTAAGAAGATGAATCACAATCCTAAAAATTTTGAAATCTTCAAATAGGTAAAAGTTAATATTCTTTTATTGGATTCTATTAAACAAGTTCCCTATTATGCAAAATTTTTGAAGGATTTATGCACAGTAAAAAGAAATCTGAATGTGAAAAAGAAAGCATTTTTAGTTGAACAAGTAAGTGTCATTCTTCAAAACAATAATGCTTTAAAATATAAAGACACTGGTTGTCCTACAATATCATGTATTATTGGAAGTCATAAAATTGAACATGCTTTACTTGATCTTGGAGGTAGTGTGAATTTACTGCCATATTCAGTTTATCAATAGCTTAATCTTGGTGAGTTAAAACCAATTTCTGTAACTCTTTTACTTGTCGATAGATCAATAAAAGTGTCAAGATGGATAGTGGAAGATGTTTTAGTTCAAGTTGATAAATTCATATATTCTGTAGATTTTATTGTCTTGGACACAAAATCTGTTAAATGATGTAATTCAATATCTGTTATTTTGGATCGTTTATTTTTAGCAACTTCTAATGCTTTGATTAATTGCAGAAATAGAGTAATTAAACTTTCATTTGGAAATATAACACATGAGTTTTATGTTTTCAATATTTGTAAACAACCACATAAGGAAGAGGATGAAAGTGAAGAAGCTAACATGATTGAAACAATTGTAGAGGATCATATTCAAAAAGGGAGTTCTACTGATCCTTAAAAATGTGTTTAATAAATTTATTTGAGTCAAATATACAATTAGATCCTGAAATCTCTGACATATGTTCTTTACTTGATTGTGCACATGTGATTGAAAATCAAGATGGAAACCAAAGTTTGAAGAATTAGGAGAAAATGAGGATAAACAGAAAGAAATTTCAAAGTTGGAGTTGAAACCTCTACCTGGGACTAAAATATGCATTTCTTGAAGAGAAACAAACTTACCCGGTGGTAATCTCTTCTACGCTCACAAGAAGATAAGTTAATTGAAGTATTGAAAATGCATAAAAATATAATTGGGTAGACTTTAAAAGATATAAATAGTAATAATCTTTTGATTTGCACATATAAAATACGCCTAGAGGATAATGCCAAAACCTCCCAACAACCTCAAAAGAGATTAAATTCATATATGAAAGAGGTAGTGAGAGCTGAAGTTCTTAAATTAGCTAAAGTTCTTAAATTACTTGAAGTAGGAATCATCTATCCTATCTCAGATAGTAAGTGGGTAAGTCTTATTCAGGTAGTACCAAAAAAATCTGAAATCACAGTCATTAAAAATGACAAAAGTAAGTTAATACTAACTCGAGTCTTATATAGTTGGAGGATGTGTATAAATTATAGGAAGTTGAACTCTACCACTAGAAAAGACCATTTTCTCCCATTCCTTGACCAAATTTTAGAAAAAGTGACATCCCTACTGTTGCTTTCTAGACAGTTATTCTAGCTATTATCAAATTCTATAGCATTAGAGGACTAAGAAAAGACTACTTTCACATGCCTTTTTGAGACCTTTGCTTTTAGAAGAATGACCTTTGGACTTTGTAATGCCCCAATAACATTTCATACATGTATGTTAAGTATTTTTAGTGACATGGTTGAGCATTATTTAGAAGTTTTCATGGATAATTTAATTGTGTTTGAAAATTCTTTTGATAATTGTCTTGAAAACTTAGAAAATATCTTTAAAGGATGTGAAAAAAAAGGATCTTATGTTGAATTGGGAAAAATGTCATTACGTGATTACTTTTGGAATTGTTTTGGAACATGAAGTGTTTTTTAAAGGAATTGAAGTGAACAAGGCAAAAGTCGAACTCATTGCTCATTTGCCCCCACAAAAAACAGTCAGAAAAGTTTAATCATTTTTAGGACATACTAAATTCTATAGGAGGTTCATAAAAATATTTTGTGCTATATCTAAACCTCTTTGTAACCTTTTAGCAAAAGATGTATCATTTGAGTGGACTCAAGAGTGCCAAATTTCATTTGAAAAATTAATTGACCTCTTAATATCTACTCATATCATACAATCTCCTGATTGGTCTTTGCCTTTTGAGCTCATATGTGATGCTAGTGACTATGTTGTTGGTGTTGTATTGAAAAAAAGAAAGAAAGGTAAACCCTATGTAATTTATTATGCAAGTAGAACTTTAAACAGTGCACAAATGAATTACACAACAATTGAAAAAGAATTACTTGCTGTAATATTTGTATTAAATAAATTTTGTTCTTACTTAATTGGTTCTTCAACTATTGTGTTTACTGACCATGTTGCTGTAAGATACTTAATGTCAAAATATGATGCAAAACCAAGACTGATTCGATGGATCCTATTGCTTCAAGAATTTAATATCACTATCAAGGATAAGAAGGAAGCTGAGAATGTTATTGCAGGTCACTTATCAAGACTCGCACCAGATTCATTAACAAAAATAACATCCATTAATGATTCTTTTCTTGATGAATTTCTATTTTCTACTATTACAATACCTTAGTATGCTAATATTGCTAATTTTCTTGTAACATGATAAATACCACCTCAATGAAATGCTCAAGACAAAAAGAAATTTTTAACTAATGTAAGAAAATGTTATTAGGATGATCTTTATCTTTTCAAATATTATCCTGACCAAATATTTCGAAGATACATACCCGACAATGAGGTAAGTAGAGTTATTGAATTTTGTCATTTTGAAGTATGTGGAGGACATTTCACATCGAAGAAAACAGCTGCAAAAATCTTGCAGTATGTATTTTATTGGCCCATTTTATTTAAAGATACAAATGTATTTTGTATAACGTGTAAAAATTATCAAAAATTGGAATCTATTTCAAAATGAAATATGATACATTTGAACCTCATTCTTATTATTGAAATCTTTGATCGTTTAGGGATAGATTTCATGGGACCATTTCCGCTATCATTTGGATTTATAAATATCTTAGTCGCAATAGATTATGTCTCAAAATGGATTGAGGTTATTCCATGTCAAAATATTGACCATAAAACAGTCATGAAATTTTTGAAAGAAAATATCTTGAGTCAATTTGGAATCCCTCTAGCCATTATAAGTGATGGAGGTAAGCACTTTTGTAATAGGTTATTTGAAACATTAATGAAAAAATATGGTATTACTCATAAAGTTACCACCCCTTATCATCCTCAAATAAGTGGACAAGTTCAACTAGCAAATAAGGAGATAAAACAAATTTTAGAAAAAAAACTGTAAATTCAAATCGCAAATATTGGTCTTTAAGACATAATGATGGACTTTGGGCTTATAGAACTGCTTTTAAAACTTCATTGTGTATGTCTCCTTATAGGATAGTTTATGAGAAACCTTGTCACTTATCTGTAGAACTTGAGCATAAAGCCTACTGGGCTATTAAAACTTTTAATGTAAATCTTGATTTTGTTGGACAGATACGTAAATTATAAATAATTGAACTTGAAGAATTGAAAAATGATACATATGAGAATTCAAAAATTCATAAAGTTAAAATCAAAACTTTTCATGATCAAAAAATTCAAAGAAAAACATTTGATGCTGGTCATAAGGTTTTACTTATTATTTTCGATTTCACATATTCCTAAGAAAATTAAGATCAAGATGGAGTGACCATTTTATTGTGAAACATGTGTACCCTTATGGAATAATTAATATTGAAAATCCTAAAAATAGTAATGTGTTTAAGGTAAATAGACAAAGACTTAAGTCGTTTCTAGAAAACTAAGCTTTTCATGAAGAATTTATGTCCCTATCTGACTTTTGTTATGAGACCAATTAATTTTTGTTTTGCATATTTACATATTTATATATATATATATATATTTTTATTCTTCTTCTAATATTTTTTGTTTTTTTTTGTTTTTACTTGTAGGTTAATTTAATATTTTTGTTAAAATTTTATTTTGCACCCCGGTTAAGTGGCGGATAACAGTATTCCGTGATATTTTAAGTCAATTTTGTCAGTTTTTTATAATTACTGATATCTTTTTTTCTTCCCCTTTCTAAAAATAAAGGATGACATTCTAATGAATTTGAAAAAATGTTTTCCCTCATTGTTTCAAAATGCCTTAAAGAAACTTTACCAAACAAGATGTGAAAGATTAAGGTTATTAATGATTATGAATATAACTGTTGATGTATGTTCGTTAATTGAAGCCAAAGTTTGATTTGCAGACTAGTTTTCAGACTCATTAATTTCTTACATGCCTGACTTAGGTAAAATCTCTTTTGCAAAAAGCGAAGGGCAAAAAGATTAAATGTTTGTTACCAGTGTGCACACATGACTTGCAATACACATTGTCGCACTTTAGAAATGATATCTATAAATCGCGAAGATAAAATTAGGTTAATTAAGGATGGCCTGAGTAAGGATTCTTTAGATAATATCTTATCGATTCTTGAGACGCATCCTAGTGGATATGTGCATATTGCAATTCGTAAATTATGAGACATATTTTTAAAAGAATATGAGCGATACAGTCTCAAAAATCTGACTTTAAAAGACCCTGTTTGTCAATTTATAAGAAAATTGGATGAGAAGCCTATCCCAGACCCATAGAGGGCGTTAAGTTGTTTCTGGACTTAAAACCAGAGGAAGATATAAGATATTATCACAACTACTTGTATATATTTACTGTAGCTGTTATTTTTAAATGTTTCATTTTAACCTTAAACATCTTTTCCAACAACCAGCCACTTACAGTCAATTTTAAAAATTTTACATTTAAAGCTTAATCTTGTCCATTAATAACCAACTACCCATATGACTTAACTTTACAACACCTTTTGGCTTTATAAATACATTTCATTATTTTTACATATTCATACAAACTCAAAATCATTCAAGAGAGATGATAAGTGTAATAATGAAAGGAACATCAACTCGTAAATTCACAAAAAATTATGTATTTTATGAATTTAGCCCTGGAAAAACTGGGGAGTTTATAGAAGTAGCAGAAACCCTGGGTAAGGTGTTAGCTGAGTGAAAAATTCATTTAGTATATGAGGGAGGTAGTCTTGGATTAATGGGATGTGTGGTAACAGCTGCACAAAATAAAGGCAATCGAGTTTTGGGTATTATACTGAAAGCTCTAGCCGTTGGAAATATTGTAGAAAAAATAATTTGGGATGAGTTATAAGTATCATCAATGCATGAGTGAATGTCTCTTATGCTTCAGAATGCTGATGCCTTCATAACTCTACCTGAAATTTTCAGAACTTTGGAGGAAATTTTTTAAATTGTCTTATAGGCACAATTGTAAATCCACCAAAAACCTATTGGTTTGTTAAATGTTTATGATTTTTATAATGAGTTGTTATCTTTTCTTGACAATGCGGTAGAAAAATAGTTTGTTTCATCTGCAGCACAACGGATCCTCATTTCAGCTTTAATTGTTGATCAGTAACTTAATGAATTACAAGCTATATACCTCTATCTGATCTAACAATTGTCAGATAAATTGGTATACTGATGATAGTAAAAAAAAACGCAAGATAGATTTAACATTTCGTCTGTAGCCTATCTACCTTTATGTATTTTTAAACATTTTGTGTGGCTTGTTTTATTTTGTTGCAGGTTTTTTTTTCAATAAAAGATATTTCAGGTGACATCTTTTATACTTTACTCTTTCTATATTTTGACATTGAGAACAATATCTCAATTTGGTTGGGGGTAAGGATATTTGATATATAATGTTAGTGTTAATTTTTTTTTGTTATCACTTTGTTCTCTAAAAAAAAAGTCATCATGAATAGAGTGAGTAAAAGGTTCATTTATGCATTTTTTAGACGCATTCTAGTTCTAGAATGGCAGAGTAAATAGTACATTATTGAACTTTTGAAACACATTCTAATTGGTTTATTTTTAATGCATTTTATGTATATATTTTTGTTGCTTAAGTTTTTGATAACTTTTGCATAAATAAGTTTGCTTTGCTATCGAGGTGATTTCAAAATTGTTTAGTTTAAATCACTTTTTTTTATCTAGGTTACTAAATAATAACTTTTGAAATTATTTCTTGAGTACAATATTAAGCCTTGTGGTAAGATGGATGATTCAATATATATAGTCAAGAGAATCTTCATATTTAAGTATACATATTCTTTTCTACACTCACATATTTTTTGTGAGTGAGTAGAAAATTTGAGATAACAGTTTACGAACTTTCATTGATTTTTTAAAATGGTTAATTTTTGTTTGGAAGACATTATTTGGGATAAGGAATAATTTGGTTGCTTAGCTGAAGAATGATAAAAACAAAATTAAAAAAGTATTATGGTGAAAAATTACTCTTATTTTGTAATAATTCTTTATGTCTTTAAAAAAAATACAAAAAAAGCAACAAAAAAAAGTATAAAAAAAAGAAAAGAAAAGAAGTCAATTTAGTTTATAAAATATTCATTCAATTTTAGAAGACAAAAGTCATTAGAAAGCAATTTTATCACCGGGCTCTCTATTCGTGAGATTCGCATAAAATAATTAAAATTCTAAAGCTAGCATGTGGTAAGAATGGTTTGACTCTAAACAATATATTTTCTTATCTTTGGATCAATGTTAGTTTGTCTTTCTCTCATTAAATGTAATCTTTTCTTAAGCGATTATCTATTTTTCAACTCTATGAGTACAATTTTAACCAGTTAACCAATTATTCACCTGTGAGAATATGGAGTTGAGGCTTTTACTTGAAATTTTTTTTTAAGGCTATATATGTTATGGTTTTTGGTAAAAAGGATTTGGCTTTCACACACACACACACACACACACACACACATTTAATAACGGTGTTACATTATTGTTTTGTATTACTAGTGTCTTTAACCCCTCCAACTTAAGTATGTTTACAATATTATACCTATTTAACTTTTAATTATTTTGTAGTAGGCTCTATAAAATGAGCTAATATATTATACTTAAGAATCCAATTAGAGTAATTCTTGATCCTGTGAAGAACTGACTTAATGAACTAATATATTATATTTCACAAAGTATTTGAAATTCGAGCGTTTAAAGGGTGAAAATGGCTTAGAACAGAACTGATTTGCAGTACAGGCTCAATCTGAACAGTCATCAGCATTTGGCCCATAACTATAAAAATACATATCTAATACATATGAGATAACTTAATTTGAAAATATAAGAGACATCTACAACTTAGATTTTTTGTGTGACAGCTAAATTGGACCACATCAATTCTAAATTGGATAATCAAGTGGGTGTATTAATGATAATCAATGTAAATTAGTTGCCACCCTTCTTAACTGTTATAATCCAAGTGATTCCCTCTTCATTTGTCTTCATTTATCCACGTTTTTTTTGTAAATAGGTGGCATGTTTATGCCTAAAGAGTGTAATTAAAGAGCTAGATTTTAGTTCAAAACACTTGTCTTTTGTACTATCTCTTTGTAGTATTATTTCTCTTGTTTACTATTCTAAAGTTATGTTATCTCTTCTTCAATCTCTTTTCTTTTTCTTTAGTTTTATTATGTCCAAGTAATTTTATTTTTGCTAAGGTGAAAGGGTGAAACTCTTGGTAAGGTAATAAAATATAGTTAACTCTTATTCATGAATTTAATATTTTATTCTTAAGTTATGCAAATTTATATGTGATGTATTTATTTTATTTGTAATATTAATACCTTTTCTTGTAAAGTGATGTATCTTGATTTATTATAGATAATTTTTATAGTTGGCACAATAAATTCTTGAAACCATTTATAAGATTTGGCGTAGATACCCTTTCTCGTAAAGTGGGAGTCTTGATTTATTGTAGACAAATATAAATATTAGCATAATAAATACTTGAACCCATTTACAAGATTTTATGTATAATAATTGAAATAAATAAATACTAGTTAATATATAAATGGTAATAAACTTTAATTATTATATCTTTCGATTGAAACCTCATTTGTGTGAGAATTTTAATTGAGTTATAAAAAGAGTTGAATATATTTATATTTCATATGCTAAGAGTGGATCCCCTTAACTTTACCTTTTATTTTAATTGATTAATTGAATTACTATATGCAAACATCATATACTGCTTTAATTGTCTTTAAAGTATTTATAGTTTGTAATTTTAATTCCTTCCCTATAGATCGACTCCGTTCTCACCGAATTATTTATTACTTCGATAATTCTGCACTTGAGAATAAACTCTTATATTTTGGACGTGTCACGAACCATAGCCAAGGAAACACAGTAGCAATAGAGATCGGAACAGGGTCAAACACTGGCTACAATTGTCAAGACCTCGCAGTAAGGTGCAGAGCAGTGGTAACAGTGGAAACACCAGAGAAAACACGTCGAGAAGCAAGCATAGCATAGCACAGCATAGCACATGGAGTTTTAAGGCTGGCAAGAATCGACTAGAAACAACTATCAGAACAAAGCTGGAGCGAGTGAAAGAAAACAAAAGCCAAAAGAATTTTTAAAAAAAAGGAAAAAGGGGGGTGATTCCACCGGAGAAGAGGCTAAAGCCCCTCTCTGATGAAGATGGGGAAGGAGCGGTGGCCTTAACTAGTTTTAGGTTTTGAGAGCGCTTTACATATTTTTTTAGTTGAAACATAATTTACTTGCTCTCATTTGATTATTAAATTAATCAGCCTATTTTATTTTTTTAGAGAAATTTCCCCTTTTCACCCAAAAAATTTATATTAATTCTATTTTGACCTCATTCAAAAATTTTAAAGTATATTAATCAAAGAAGCCAAAATTTGTCCATTTTGCCTTTTTTGTAATTTTTTAAAACACTCTCCAACTCTCTCATTCTCTCTCGACTATTGCTTTTCATTTGTCCCAAAATCAATAGATCAGCTTCAAAGTCATAATATTTTGAAGATTTAAAGTAAATCAACCTATTATCGAGTTTAAAAAAATAAAAATAAGCAAAAATCAATGAGTTTAATATCTAAATTTGGTTTTGTTGCGCTTTAGTGATATTTTTGTATTGTAGTTATTCAAATGTTTAGATTTAGTATTAATAAGGTGAAATGTAGTTAAAAATAGGTGTAAGTGATTGAAAATAGTCAAAAAAATGACTTAAAATAGCTAATTTTAGTCGGCAAAGGCGTCTAGCATCACGCATTGGACACTTCGCATTGCACTTTGGTGCTAGACGCAATGCGCACGTTGCGTGCTGCCACGTGGCATTTTTAAATTAATTAATTTAATTTAATGTAAATATTAAAATTATGCCAAATTGTTTAATTTAGTCAATATGTTAATTTTTATCATTATATTAGTTTTAATTTTGTGTATTATATTTGATTTGATTTCATATTTTGTTATCTTTAATTAATTTATTTAATTTAATGTAAATATTAAAATTGTGCATAAATCATTTAATTTAGTCAATATGTTAATTTTTTGTCATTAATATTTATTATTTTATTAGTTTTTATTTTATGTATTAAATTTGATTTGATTTCATATTTCATTATTTTTAAATTTTAATAATTATTTGAATTGTTTTGTAATTAATTGAAAATTTTTAATTAACATTGCATGTTTTGAATCTTATATAATTGGTTATCTACTAATAATAGTTTTTTTTTTCTCAGAAAGAAAAACATCTCTAAGGATTATATAATTGCAGAAAACGAATTCTATCGAGCGGTGATCACTACTTACTCCAAGATTTGGATTATCGATAGAATAAAAACTAAATTGACAAAAAGACAGATAAAATTATTTGGGATCACATGTTTTAGTTATTTTCTGGATGTACACAAGATTTCATTCTCATGTGTATTAGTACATGAGATTTTATTAAGATAAGTACATACAAAAAATTTATATGAAGAATTGTAATTATATATAGGTAAAAGGCAAATTAGATTCTCTTGTCTAGATTTTTATGTGATTATTGATTTAAAGATAAAGGATTATCCATCTGTAAGTGGGTTGAAATTAAAATTGAATAATAGATTGTGGGATAAATACTTTAAAGGTAGAAATGAGTTGACCTATAAGGATTTCAATAAGTGGTTCAAAATAGTTAAGTTTGATGATAACACAGATGTTATGAAAATGTCTATTTTTTTTATTTCATAAATTGTTGATGCCATGTGATTAGTGTCAAGTCGTCCAGTATTTTGTGCTTCTCCTTGTGGATGATTTAAATGAATTTAATGCTTATCCTTGAGGCATAATTGTATGGAGTGTGCTCTATAATAATTTAAGTATAGTGCCAATTAAAAAATTAGTAAAGGTCAGAAAATAGGGTAGGAGAAGAAAGTATATAACTTTTACGCATTTGGTCAGGTATTCCTTGTGAATAATTCTTTTCTTTTCGATTCATTATTATATTTATTTGTGGAAAAATCCATCATCTTCGGACATTTTTGTCATTTTTAACTTTTTACACTCATTTTCACATTCTTAATACTAAATCTATACTTTTGAACTAGTATAATACAAACCAACAACAAAAATAAATAATAAAAATTGACTAATGTTTTGCTTATTTTTAATTTTTTAACTCTACAATTAGTTATTTCACTTATAATCTTTAAAATGTAATGTGTTTAAAGTCAATCTACAAATTGTATGAGAAAATACAATGATAAATTTAGAATGAGTGTCTAAGAGAGATAGAGAGTATGCCAAGAGAGAGAGAGTTCTTCTTTGTTTATTATTTAATTTATTTTCATTATTTAATCAAAATTTTATTTAATAAATTTATATTATTTTTAGGCAGCACAAGATGATGCCACGTGATGCCTTGCTATTGGGCAGCATGCCAAGGGATTATGTTTTAAGAGATGCCTAAAATTGCGATTGATGACAAAATGGTCTAAATGTTATTTCTTTGATTAATATATAAATGAATTTTTGACTTGGTTCAAAATTGTATAAAGAGACAAATTTGTGGTCAAAAATGGAAAATTTACATTTTTTTTATTTACTCCAGCTTTTACTGTTTGATTATGAAATTGAAAAGGAAAATTTTTACAAATAGCTTTTATATTTTATATATATACTTATTGAATTACATTTTGAGTTGATTTTTTTAATAGCAAAAAATTTAAAAATCGAACTTTTATACTCTTAAAAGAAAAAAAAACTCCCTATCCAAATCCTACTCAAAATTCTCTTAAGTAAAATTTAGTTGGATCAAAGATTTAGAAGTTGTCATTGTGTAAATCAGGTCTTGTATAACATATTTACTACTTCAAACTCTAAAAATGGCTGATTGTATATAAGGTTTTCTGAATTTTTGAATCTTTTTTTATATTTGTTAGAAATATGTGAACTAGATAAATTAAATGTGAAATAAGTAAGAATGATGTAAAAAAAAAGAGTTAAAATCCAACTAAAAATAACTTATTTATGGGTATTTTACAAAACCCAGACAACGGCCAGAGTAGTAGCAGGCTACCATCTGGGTTTAATATATCTCGGGTCTGAAATGCACCCCAAGATAGCCACCTGAGATGGTAACTCTTTCTTTTTATTATTTATATAGTAATTGTTTTCCCTTAGAAATATTCATAAAGGCCCAGTTCCTAGAGGCCTAAGAGACCAAACCCAAGGCAGTAGAAATCATCGAGATACAACAGAACTAGATCTAGGAATAAACTTCAGGCATGACATCTGCTCGGTCTCTCGGACCAAGTTTAGTCCGAACAGCTTGTACACCAACCCTGCATACTCACAACTGAGTCAAACAAAGTCATAAATTTCTATACGACTAAGATGAACATAACATAAGGAAATTGGATCGGTAACAGTAATAGATCTGCTCAGAATTGAGCAGCTTATATTCCGATCAGATACTAACGCGAGGACAGATAACATAGTCATCCATTCGGTCCACGAAAACAAGACTTAGGCCAGCCAAAATCAAACACGTTATAAGAAAGACTAGCTCGATAGAAAATATTGAAACAACCGAGTCGAACAGAAACTATCAGTCTTAATATAAAAAAGACTTAAAAGAGGAAACCAACGATATAAACAAAATAGAATTGTAGGAAGAGAAGAATTATGGTACCTTTAGGAAAGGATCCCATAAACAACACCAAGAGACCAAAGAATAATCCTAAATAATCAAGACTTACCCAAAATTAAAGACTTACTCAACACAACCACAACACTGGCAAAGATAAACATAAGGAATATTCTTAGAAGATCGATGCTATAAATAAGTGAGGAAAATACGCAGAAGAAAGGGACAACTTTTCTTTATTCATGTTTTTTTTTTTTTGCCTTTTTCTTGAGATTGGTTCCCTTAAACCTAGCCCTATCTGACTTAAGCATCGGAGAGTCTTCACCAGAACCCACCCTAACGAGGTCTTACTGATAGTTTCAGTGTCTTGCAGGTATTCTGCCATTATAAACAACCAGAGAAAATTCCAAAGTCCAAGGCCCAACTAGATGAAGCCCAATATGTTGATTCTTGCAACAAAATAAATTCAAAACTCGTTGATTTGAGAAACTATTTTTTTTGTCAACAGTAATATTTATGAGACTATTTAATTTCATGTAGGTTTATATTTATCTCAACTATGAATAAGAGCATTGGATCATAATTGAGGTGGATATCTTATCGACAGATTGTCATCTACGATTTCAGCCTCAGCGAATATGCAGATGGTGTGATGGAGAATCATGCCGCCCATTATCTAGTTGTTACCCCCTTACCTACATGTTTGTAGATTTTATGAGCAATGATAAATTACACTTGACTTCTCCCATTTTCATATAGTTAGGTTAAAGAAAAAATTGCCCTATGTCACGGGCCGGGCGTTTGTCATTGACCCAAAAGATTAGCCTGTTAGGTAAAGCTGCATACCCACCCTTATATACCCAAGACCCACCCAATTTCTATTCGATGTGGGACGTGACATTCTCTCCCACCCAATCACGTGACGCCCTCGTCACGGTGTGGCCCAAACTCAAAAACCAACCTGACCCGTATTGCCCATCCCTCCGAGGATAAGGGACCCACTACTCACGTGGCAATCTCTATTGGGGCTCAAGACACAGGATTTTTAGGGCCCACTTGGCTCGTATTTCCCATCCCCTAGCAGTATAGGGGACCCATATCCCATGTGGCAATCTCTATTGGGGCGATTTTAGGGGCCCACATAAGAATGAGAATTTGAGTCTGCTCTGATACCACTTATCATGGGCCAAGCGCTTGCCATTGACCCAAAAGACTAGCCTGTTAGGTAATGCTGTATACCCACCCTTATATACCCAAGACCCACCTAATTTCTATTCGATGTGGGATGTGACACCTAACATATGATAGGGGTGTAAAAGCACTAGTATGATTTATACTCAACTTTTATATTTTGCTCTAAATAATAAATATTTGGCTATTTAATTGTGTTTTTTAATCATAAATAGATGCAAGACAAAAAAGATGACATATAGGAACAAACGGGAGGCGAATTAGACGTCAAACAAAGAAGTTACGCTCAAAATATGAAAAGAGTACCAGGGTTGGGCATCGCAACGCCCATGATTGAGTGCTAGGGCGCCCAAGTCAGTAGCTAAGCGCCGGGGCACCCACAACCCAGCGCTACGGCACCCAACGAGGCTTCCTAAAGTCGTCTTTTTAGGTCTTGGCGCCAAGCCCCCAACGCCGCAGCGCCCGTGCGACATATAAAATTCCATCTCAACTCTCCTATTTTAATTTGGATTCAAATTCTCTCACCTTTAGGGTTTCTCATACCAATAAAAACACTCTTTTGAGATCAAATACACAGACTTTGGAGAGGCAAAAATTTAGAGAAAGAATTCAGAACACAAAATCAAATATCAAAACTAAGAATTCAAGATTCAAGCTTCATATCAAGATTGAGGGAGAAGCACATTAAGGAGTCACTTTGATTAATTTTTATTCTATTTCTTTATCATTATATTCCCTTTCTTATTGATATTTATGAATTGGTTTAATACTTTTAGTTTTGTGAGGGCTAAATTATTCATCTAGGGTTAGACTATGTGAACCTAGTATGGATTTGGATTGTGTTAATTTTTAGTTTATGAACTTGATACGTTCAATTGATTCATTATATCTTGTGTTTAATGCTTTCATAATACCTGATCAATATTTTGAATGATTGAAGAACCATGATGAACTCAACAGAGGGATTCATGTGTTTAGCCTATGGTAGTTTGATGTGTGATCATAGGGTAACAACTATGAGTTCCATCTAGGATAGACATATACCTAGGTGGCATGTATGGTATAATTTAGACTTGATCTTAATGAATTACATTGTGATTTGATTACTACAGACATATAGGTGATTGTTAGAATACGTAATATAATCACTTGACCATCGACTGAGGATTGTGATGAGATTAGTGTCTAAGCTAATCAATTAGTATTAAAGGATTAACTAAGTGGTTAATGAGTCTAATAAAATACTAGGGGACAAGTCAAAACCCTAGATTATCTTTATTTGTGAATTCTACTCTTTACTTTTGTTTAGTTTAATTGATAGAGTAGATAAGTTAAATAAATTTTAGATTGTGATTTTCTGAATAAAAGTTAAGTAGGTACAATTTGAGTACTTGATTTATAGAATTAGATTGCATAGTCCCTGTGAGATCGATATCAGGACTTAAAATCCTATATTACTTGATACGATAGCATGCACTTGCGCTTAACTACTATAGCACACAATCAGCATACTGTCAATAGTGAAAATTATGGGGTTTATGTCTATATCCCGATCACAGGTTAGTTTTAGGACAAAAATAGTGATTGATTTACGGTAAATGTATTAAACCAAACAATAGTAACAAAGTACAAAATCGGATTGACATAAATTAACATTAATTAATTTAACTAGTTGTATATATAAAATGAGGTAAATGCATTTTTTTTTACAATAGTAATAAAGTACAAATACAAAATGGATTAAGCATATAAATATAAAATAAGAAATACCAGATAAATGACATATCAACTGCTATGTAATACAATCAAGTTTCGACATTTTTATCGGGTATGTTAATGCTACTTACAGCGGCTGCACACATCTTCATCGGTGCCTCACCTTGCGATGAAATTCGATTCTTCCAACGTCTCATTGATTGATGACGTGCTATAAGAGGCTGCAACTCTAAACTTTTTTTTGAAATAATCTAATCTGATATGTAGCCAACCAAATTTACTGAATCGTTGTATACATGCAATAAAGACTTAGTCATGTAATAGAGCGAACAAAAATTTTGAGACTACAATCTGATATGTCTGCATACTGAAAGTGCATGGGCACACGCTAGCTATCGAAAATTAAACTTCTAGCAACTGCAGGACTTCGCCGAGATGTCTACTATTCTATTTTTATTTTTGTCCTTAATGTTAAAGCAAGACTGATCTACTGGGTGCACTGTTGTGCGAATGAATACATTATTATGCTTTCAAACCTTGCAATTGGCACAATTTTTCAAAAAGTTTGACATACTTTGTGCAACCATACGTCTCTCGACAAACCATCTTTGTATTAACTCCTGAATCCACTCAACTAAGGTAGTAACTAAGAGGCCACGTGCATATTTTATAACAGAATTAATGCTCTCTGTAATGTTAGTGGTCATAATGTCATATCATCTTAATGCTCTCACTGATCGAGCTTATTTTGAAAAACCAACCTCCTCCTCCAAGTATCTTATTGCCTTCAGTTTCATTTCTTTAATTTTCTTAATTTACTCCTGAAAGTCAACTAGGCGATATGCCTTAGCAGCAACAAAATAAGAAGTCAAGTATCCTCTTCATTTTTTCTTCTCTGATGGTATCTTGTATCTTGTAACCAAATTTCCTTTAAGTGATGGATGCATTCCCATGACATGCATTTAGAAATACCTCTTCAATGGCCTTCTTGATACTAGCGTGTCGATCAGATACAAATATAAGGTTCTCAATATCACTAATGACTCCTTGGAGTTTCGCCATAAACCACATCTAGGAAGAATTATTTTCTTGGTCAGCAGTACCCCATGCTAGTGAAAATTTTTAGTTGTTTCTATCCTTACAAATAGCCACAAACACTGTACCCAGGTATGCATCTTTCAAAAAAATACCATCAATTGTAATAACCGATTGGATGGATGACTTGAATCCTTTAATATATGGTACAAGTGTTATAAAGAAATATTTAAAGTGATTGCAATAATCAATTTTCAAATGCATAACCGTACCTGGGTACTGTTGTTCTAACACATAGCAGTATGCAAGAAGTATTTATTTGAAACCTCTAAAGTACCACGTATCAACCCCAATACATGCTTCTTAGCTCGCTGATGAACACTTAAAATTACACATTTAATAAGGGTTTTACATAATTATTTTGCATTTCTAGTGTCATTAACCTCCCTAATTTAAGCATGTTTATACTATTGTACATAATTAGCTTTTAACAGTTTTGTGGTAGGTTCGGTAAAATAGACATAACTTTCTACCTAAAAATCTAATTAGAGTGATTCTTGATCCTATAAAAAGCTGACTTAATGAAATAAAATATTAGATTTTACAAGATGTTTGTAATTCGAGCATTTGTAGAGTAAAAAATAGCCTAGAAGTGAACAGATTTGTAATACAAGTCTAATTCGAACAGTCTTCAGTATTTTGCCAATAACTGCAGAAACACGTATCTAATTAGAAATATGAGAGACTTATCTATAACTTTTATTTTTTAAGTGAAAGCTAATTCGGACTACATCAATTTTAGATTGGACAATCAAGTTGCATTGATGATAATCAGTGCAAATTAGTTGCCTCTCTCTTTGACTTTTATCATCCAAGTGGTTTTCTCCTTATTTGTCTTGTATTATCCACATTTTTCTATAAATAGGTGTCATGTTTATGTCCAAAGTATGTAATTAAAGAGTTAGATTTTAGTTCAAAACACTTATCTTTTATATTATCTCTTTGTAGTATTATTTCTTTCATTTACTATTTTAAAGTTTATGTTATCTTTTTTTCAATATCTTTCCTTTAATTTTCTTATGTCCAAGTAATTTTTATTTTGCTAAGGTAAAAGGGTGAAACTCTTGGTAAGATAATAATATATACTTAACTCTTCTTCATAAATTTAATATTTCATTCTTAAGTTATGCAAATTTATATGTGATGTATTTATTTTATTTGTAATGTTAATACATTTTCTTGTAAAGTGGTGTATCTTGATTTATTATAGATAATTTTTATAGTTGGCACAATAAATTCTTGAAACCATTTACAAGATTTAGCGTGGATACCATTTCTTGTAAAGTGGGAGTTTTGATTTATTGTAGACAAATATAAATATTGGCATAATAAATACTTGAACCCATTTACAAGATTTTGTGTATAATAATTGAAATAAATAAATACTAGTTAATATATAAATGGTGACGAACTTTAATTATTATATCTTTCGATTGAAAGCTCATTTGTGTGAGAATTCTAATTAAGTTATAAAAAGAGTTGAATATATTCATATTTCATATGCCAATAGTGGATCCCCTTAACTTTACATTTTATTTTAATTGATTAATTGAATTACTATTTGCAAACATCTTATACTACTTTAATTATCTTTAAAGTATTTATAGTTTGTAATTTTAATTCCACTTCCCTATGGATCAACCTCATTTTCACCGGGTTATTTATTACTTCGACAATCCTACACTTGAAAATAAACTCCTATATTCTGGACGTGTCAAGTTTTTGGCACCGTTACCGGGGAAGTGGAATTAATTAAGATAATGTGTTTTATTTTTATGGAAGGCTAAGCCTCCTATCTTACTTTACTTTAATTATTCTTCATTTGTTATTCTTATTTTATTATAGTTGGTTTTACTTAATCACATACTCTTTATTTACTAACCTTTTATTATCATAATTTAACATTGATTAATCTAACTTCTAACTATTCCTCTAACTTTTATTTTATTATTAACATTGCCCTTTTATTTGCTTTTATTTAATATTTAATTTTTTTTTTCTCTTATTTGTAATATTTATTATTATTGTATTTTTTTTATTCTTTGTATGGGTAGTTGGCTTCGAGATCCTAAGTCTCATTATTTGGTGAAAGGTAATTTCGAAACTTCCTTTAATAATTTGTTTGATTCTCCATCATCTTTTTATTCTTCACCAAATAACACCATGACCAATAATTAAATTGAGGGACTCATAGACTCAGGGGACAACCAGTCCCAACATAATGACCATAAACAATTAAGGACACTTAGAGACTACATGAACATCACACGAACTGGTGCATCGTCTTGCTTAGTTTTTCTTCCAGATGCAACACATTTTAATTTTAAGCCAGACATTATCCAACTTTTACCTACTTTTCATGGCTTAGATGTAGAGAATCCTTACCTATATCTAAGAGAATTTAAAGAAGTGTGTAACACGTATAATGACCTAAATTGTAGCATGAACACAATTTAATTTAAGTTTTTTTTTTCTTTTTTCTTTAAGAGATAATGCTAAAACATGGCTACAAAATTTTAGGCCATGATTTATTTCTTTATGGAATGAGATACAAAAATAATTTTTGAAAAAAAAATTTCTCCCCATTGAACAAATTTTTTTCAAAAGACAAATTACCACTTTTGCTCAAAAACTAGGAGAGACCATTTACCAATGTTTGGAAAGATATAAAGAATTACTTAATACTCATCCCCATCATGGCTTTGAGATTAGGAGATTAGTCTCAAATTTCTTCGAAGACTTAACACTCTAAGTTAGACAAATTGTAAAAATGATATGTAACGGAACATTTAAGGATAAAGACTCAAAAGAGGCAATGAGCTACCTAGACTTACTAAAAAAAAAATGCTCAAAATTGGGACACTGCTGGTACTTGTGGGGCATATAGAAAAGCTCAAACCACTATATCTAGTGGGAGTATTTATCATCTTAGAGAATATCATGACCTTCAAGATAAATTAGCATCCTTAACTAGAAAAGTCGAAACTTTAGAAATGAAAAAAAGTGGTCAATTAAAATCTGTTCAAGAAATTGTATCACATATGTGAAACTCGTGATCACTCTACTAATGATTGTCCAACTTTTTATGTATTAGAAAATGTCTCTATAAACAAGCCAGTATTCTAAATACGTTCAAACAGTCAAACTATAACCTATATTCACAAAACTATAATCCTAGTTAGAGAAATCACCCGAATTTTAGTTGGAAGAATGACACTCAAGTACATGCTTTACAACCACATTTTCAATCACACCAAAATTTTTAAAACCCTCAAGGTTATGCAACATAGATCCTACCTCCTACGAAAAATCTTAAAGAAACTTTTTATACATTCATTGAAAAGTAAGAGTCTATTAATTCTCAAAATACTTAAACATTTATTGATTTGACAGATACTCTTACTAAATTTGCATCCGCACTTAGCATTCATGAGAAATAAAAATTTTCTTCTCAACCACAACTAAACCCTAAATGATAACATAACTCAAATGCATGTAGTTCAAGAAGCCAACACATAGATCAAGTTAAAGCCGTTATCACTCTTTGAAATGGTAAAGTTGTTAAAATATATATTCCTAAATCTTATGAGAACGATGAATCCATCTCTAAGAGTAAGGAAAGAGTTAAACCTACACCTAGTGAAGAAAACATCAAACCCTCACTTATACCCTCATTTCCTCATGCATTATATAATGTTATGAAGTTGAATTATAATCCTGAAATTTTTGAAATATTCAAACAAGTAAAAGTTAATATTCCTTTATTGAATGCTATTAAAAAGGTTCCCTCTTATGCAAAATTTTTGAAGAATTTATGCATAGTAAAAAGAAAACTGAATGTGAAGAAAAAAACATTTTTAACTGAACAAGTACGTGCCATTCTTCAGAATAATAATGCTTTGAAATACAAAGACCCTAGTTGTCCTATAATTTCATCAATTATTGAAAGTCATAAAATTGAATAAGCCTTACTTGATCTTGATGCTAGTGTGAAATTACTACCGTATTCAGTTTATCAACAACTCAATCTTGGTGAGTTAAAACTAACTTCTGTAACTCTTTTACTTACTGATAGATCAATAAAAGTGGCAAGAATGATAGTGGAAGATGTGTTAGTTTAATTTGATAAATTCATATATCTTGTTAATTTTATTGTCTTGGACACAAAACCTATTAGGATGTAATTCACTACCTGTTATTTTGGGTCATCCATTTTTAGCAACTTTTAATACTTTGATTAATTGCATGAATATAGTAATGAAGCTTTCATTTGGAAACATGATACTTGAGCTGAATGTTTTCAATATATGTAAGCAACCACACGAGGAGGAGAATGAAAGAGAAGAAACCAATATGATTGAAATGATTATAGAGGATCATTTTCAAAAAGGGAGTTCTACAGATCCCTTAGAAAATTGTTTAATGAATTCATTTGAGTCAAATATGCAATTAGATCCTGAAATATCTAACATATGTTCTTTCCTTGATTGTACATAGGTGATCAAAAATAAAAGATGGAAACCAAAGTTTTAAGAATTAGGAGAAAATAAGGATAAATAGAACAAAATTTTAAAGTTGGAGCTGAAACCTTTACTTGAAGGGCTAAAATATGCATTTCTTAGAGAGAAACAAACTTACCTAGTGATAATTTCTTTTACACTCACAAGCGAACAAGAAAGTAAGTTACTTAAAGTATTAAAAATGCAATAAGGTGGACTTTAAAGGACATAAAAGGCATTAATCTTTTTATTTACATACATAGAATACACCTAGAGAATAATACCAAAACTTTCTAACAACCCCAAAGGTGATTAAACCCACATATAAAAGCGGTAGTGAAAGTTAAAGTTCTCGAATTACTTGAAGTATAAATCATCTATCCTATCTTAGATGGTAAGTGGATAAATCTTACTGAGGTAGTACAAAAAAAATCCAGAATTATGGTCATTAAAAATGACAAATGTGAGTTAATAGTTATCCGTTGTGTTTAAGAGAACCATTATTGGAACTGTTGGGGTTGTGTGGTTTAATTGGTTGCTACTGCTGGCTGACATAAAATGAGTTTGAATGGATGATGGGTTCTGACTTGGGCCTATGCATCCTCACAAACAAGAGCTCTAGAATCTACTATTATACATAGAGAACAATACGATCTTCTATGGCCCTTAAAAAGAATTGGACATCACTATCATTTCTAATTTTAATAGGTTTTAAATTATACCTCATTATATCAATTTTAATTTTTAAAGTTACCTTATACTTCACATTGTTAACTCCAATGGCATAACACACAGTATTCAAAAGATCTTTAAATTTAATATCTTTTAGAACCGAAATTCTAAAGTTACTATAATCAATATAACTCTCATATTTTTCTCCAAAATAAATAACAATTGCATCATATTCCATAGGATGTGAACAAAAAAAAATTATGAAAAAGTCATCTCAAAAATTCAGAAATCATAATTCAAAAAAATCTCATGAAATTACAATGCCTGAGATGCGAGACACGCGAGTGCACAAATGGCCACCACAATCGCATCTTGGCTCTAAGATGCACTTTGTGGCATCTCAGCCAATAATCTCATGCCCTAGATTTAGTGGCTCGAGATGCGATGGTCGAGGTGCACTTTGTGGCATCTCGACCATCGCATCTTGAGCCCAAGATGCGATGGTCGAGATGTGATTGTGCATTTCGACTTTGCATCGCTGGTATAATCCCTGCAATGCAACTTCCAGTTTTTCAAAAAAAAATTTGTCATCTCATTTTACTTCCATTCAACCTTATTTTTCTTCTAAACTTTACCATTATATACTATAATTATATTTTCATATGTATTCATTTCAAAACAACTATAACTTCTAATAAATCTAACATTATAAATATATATAACAAAAAAATATATTTCTTATCTGATGATGTTTTATAACTTCAAATCAACTTATCTCGACTTTTGAATATTGAAATATATTTTTGAAAATGAATCGACTCAAATCAAGTTTGCATTTGTTAAATTTGGATTTAAATATTTTTTTAACACTATATTATGCAAATAAAGGCAAATATGTCCATTTTGGTTAATTTGGCTAATAAAAAATAGAGAATTGAAAGGTAGTTAAAAAGAATATTTATAAAATTTTAGAGCTATTTGTGAAAATTTTCCAATTGATAAAGATGTCTAGTTTTATTTATGGAGTAATGGTTTTGCAAAAAATTATTTTTGTTTGAAACAGACTTGATCTTTTATTTGTAAGAATTACTTTAGGAACATTACATTGAATGAAATATATTGATAATATTTGCAAATTATTTAACCTATATTTTATTATCTAATTAATTTTGTAATGGGGTTTCGGCCTAGGATTCACGTATTCAACCTAAAAGACTAATTTAATAGGTGGAGTGACCCTTCTACTTATAAATTCAAGTATTTACTCACTCAAAAATATTCCCTTAATCGAATACTCCATTATAGAATTGGGCCTAAAATATAGGTATCCAACCGAAAGGACTAGCTCGGTGGCTAGCTTGGTTGGTGGAATGACCTTCCTACTTATAAACCTAAATATATGCCTACTTAACAATCTTCCCTCTAACGAATCCTCCGCTGAGGGGCTAAACTTAGGATCCAGGTGTCCAACCTAAAAGATTAGCCTGGTGACTAGCTTGATAAGTGAAGTAGTCCTCTTATTTATAAATCTAAGTATCTATTCACCCAACAATCCTTCTCTCAATATCAAACCCAAAAAATTAGCCTATTGGGTCACTATTCAACAATCTTCTCCTTGATATCCGACCCAAAAGATTATCTTAATGAGTAGAGTGGTCATCCTACTTATAAATTTAAATATCTATCAACTCAACAATTCGTCGGGTGGTTGGGCCTAAGATTTAGATGTCCTACTCAAAATACAGTTTAGTGGCTAACCTAGTGGGTTCCCTCTATGTCTAACCCAAAATACTAATCCAGTGGGTGGAATGATTCTCTAACTTTTAAACCCAAGTATCTAGTTACTTAATAATCCGCCAAAGACCTGGGCCTAGGATTTAGGTGTCCAATCTAAAAGACGGCTCAGTGGTTAGCTGGGTAAGTAGAGTAGCCCTCATACTTACAAACCCAACTATTTGCCACTCAACAACCCCCTTCAAATGAATCTTCCACCTAGAGGCTAGGATTAGGATCCAAGTGTCTAATTCAAAAGACTAACATAATGAATGGAGTGACCAATATACTTATAAGGCTATATATCTACCTACTTAACAATCATTCTCTCGATATCTAATTGAAAAGACTACCTTGGTGAGTCACTACTCAACAATCCTTATTTTGTTGTCCAACTCAAAAGATTAGCTGGGGTAGAGTGGCCCTCATACTTATAAATCTAAAAATCTACCTACTCAACAATCTGTTAGGGGTTGGGCCTAGAATTAGGTGTCAAACCTAAAAGATAGCCTAGTGGGCTTCTTTAATATCCAACTCAAAGACTAGTTTGGTGGGTAAAGTGGTCCTCCTTCTTATAAATCCAAGTATATACTCACTCAACAGTCGCCATCTTAAACGAATCTTTTGCCAGTAAGAAGCAACCTACTTATAAATCTAAACATCTACTTACTCAACAATCCTCACCTCGATGTCCAACTTAAAAGTAACCTTCTCATCTTAAACAAATCCACCGTTAAGAGGCTGGTCTAGAATTTAGATGTCCAATCCAAAAGACTAGCCGGGTAGATTCTTCATCTGTGAGGAGCAGCATTGACCTTCCCCTTTCGAACGAATCCTCAGCCAGGGGGCTAAGCCTAATATCAGGTGTCCAACCCAAAAGACTAGATTAGTAACTAACCTGATAGGTTGAGTGACTCTTCTACTTATAAACATAAATATCTACCCACTTAACATTCTCCCCTTGATGTCCAACCTATAGGCAGCTTTCTCCTTTCAAATGAATCCTTCGTTGGACCTAAGATTCAAGTGTCCAACCCAAAAGATGAGCATGGTGAGTGGAGTGACCCTCTTACTTATAAATCTAGGTATCTACCCATGCAACAATTCTTCCATCGATGTTCAGCCTAAAAAACTAGTCGAGTGGATCACAACTCAATAATCATTCCTTTGATGTCCAACTTAAAAGCAGCCCTCCCCTAAGCGAATCCTTCATCGAGGGATTAGGTATAAGATCTAGGTGTCCAATCTAAAATACTAGCTTGATGGCTAGTCTAATAGGTGGGGTAACTTTCTTATTTATAAACCTAAGTATCTATCAATTTAATAGTCATCTTCTTAACATTCAACCTAAAAGACTAGTCTAGTGAATTATTACTCAATAATTATTTTTTTAATATCCAACCTTAAAATTTAGTCCGGTAAGTTTAGTAACCTTCCTATATTTATATTCTAATTATTAAATTTTGACTTTAATATTACTTATTGAAAAGTTAAATCTAAAATCTAAATATCTAGTTCAAAAAATTAATTTGATGAGCGAAGTAATTCACCTATTTATAAATCTAAATATCTATTATTTTTTAATTAACATTGGACAACTCACTCAACATTTCTTAAATAAAATCATCCGATGGCGTACAAAATATCTATGCTTTAAATATTTGTTTTGCAAATCATATCAGGGTTGATGACTTTTTTTAATATATTATGTAATTAAAAATAAAAAAGAATAAATAAACATGATCTATATCTTATCTTTGATGTTTAATCTCTCACTAAAATGATAAATGAACCGAACTTTGATAATCACTTTTCTTCTTCTTAGCAATTAAGGGAGAAAAAGAAAACTCTTCATGAATTGATCAGAAATTGGAAAATGCATTCTGATTTTCCCTTTATGCTTATAAGTCACCTCTTTCTTTAAACTCCTATTAAATGTCTTGCAAACATAATTAAATTAAATTAAAGATCTATCACAAACTCTTAAATAGATTAGCAAATATGTAACACAGTCAAGGTTTCAATCTTTTCTTATCGTCAAAACTATATAATTTTATTGTTCAATTCATCTTCTTTAAATAAAAATTGTAAAAACTCCTCATTCATAAGTTTTTTCGATGTTTCTTTTCGTTGATACCAATTGTGTTGAGCAGTACTATGATGAATTCGAATGTTAGCTCCACCTCCCAGCTATTTACATGCATGGTGTTCAATTCACACTCACCTTGAGTTGTTAGTCTCTATATAAAAATTATGATCTTGGGACCGTAATTTTTGTCCAAGAACATGTCGAAAAGAAATACATGATCCTGATTGCAAGCATTCACTTTGCATTGTCTTCTCAATAATTGCATGCTATTTTACCATCATATATACATATATAAACTCATCACTTGCAGACTATCCATTACATGATCTTGATGTTGAAATTAAGCTAAAAATAAAACTATAGCTTTAATAATTTATTATCAAAGACCATGAAAATTGAATCTACTTTTGGAATCCGGGTACGTGTAGCTCTTTCCATGATGTTTCTTAAATGGGATTGTTGTGAGTGCGGTGTTTCAGTTTGGTCACATCCTAAAACTGCAGATGGAACTTTGCTCCACCATTATTATTGTTCTTCTCTGACCCCGAGCACACTGCATTAAAAGATTAAATTCCCCACCAGCTTGGAGTTTTCCTCTTTCTCTTTTTAGTTCAATAAAAGCACAACATATAATTTCCAATCTTTGATATTAGTTGTCTCCAATTCTTGATTTAATGTGTATACTGCCACGTGTATTCTGTGTCATTGGTCTATATCGGAACAGAGTATCTATGTGTCTGACCCCTATTGGTCTCAACTGACCATTCTAAGCCTTCAACTGTTGTCCAAAACATGTCTAATCGGACCCATCTATTAGCTGGAACTCAATAGTTTAATTATCAATAAAAGGTCCACATAAATCTATCTGTTAATATTGAGATCTTATCTGTGATATTTATGCTTTAGGATAAGGTCTAAGACCTTTCACTGCCATTCTTTTGCATGGCAAATGGGACATGCATGATTCGACGCGTGGATTTAGACCCAAAAGAGATTGTTATTTTTCTTAGCCATATATATGCCAGGGGCCGTATATAACATTCTTGTCCCCATTAATGGGAAGAAATTAGATGAAAAATGTGTCGTTAAGGGAGTTCAAATAGTACATATCAGATCTGCTCATGTGAGGCTCTTGTTGTAGTTGCATGGGGTCTTCAAAAAGTTCCCCTCCTTATACTTTCTTGGTTGCTTAAAACAAAGGAAAATTAATGTTCATGAAAGGACAATCCTGTGGGTTCAGCAACTATACAAGATAAGGTTCTTGTTTGTCTCTTAAACATTGCTGTACAAAGTTGACAATAATCAGTGGCCGGCAAGTTCAAATGATCACATTTAATCTACATCGAGAGAGATCAGTTCTTCTCTTGAAACCCATTGACACAAGTGGACCCGTGTGACAAAAACCTATATGAGTGCACATGTGAATTCAATTTTGGCTATATATATAAGATCTCAGAGAATTTTACCAAGGAATGAAACTTAGTTTTGGGGCTTAAGGATTGCAATACTTAGTAAGGATAGAGTAATTGATGGGAAGGATGGGTAGAAGATTTGCAAAGTGGAAGAGAATGGTGAGGCAGCAAAGAGGGAAACTCTATATCATGAGAGTATGCATCACCATGCTTCTTTGTTGGCACAAATACTCTTAAAAACCTAGCTCGAAGAGTTCATATATGTAAATTTGAGCCTTTTGATTACCTTCTATTCTTTTTTTCTCACCATAAGCCTCGATTGCTCTTAGCTTGTGGTTGTAATATTGACTCTAATTTCGTAGTCTGTGGTCATTGACTATGAGAATGTAATTAAAGATCTATAACTTTGCTGCGTGTACAAGTCTCTCTCTCTCTCTCTCTCTCTCTCTCACACACACACACACACACAAAATTCACCATTTATGAATCGTTGCATGTCATATATACGTACGTAACATGTATATGTACAAGGCTGCAATGCATGCACTTTTCTTCAGCATTTCACTCAACTCAATTCATTCTTCTGATTGTTTCGCGAATTTTGTCATTCGGCTAATTACAGCATTATAAGATCGTTGGAAGTTATTGACAGCGCCAAAATAACATGTTCATGTTGTTAAATTGTATATTATTTTCATCACTTCAACTTGATTGTTAATCCGTTTCCATTCAAGCCCAGCTGAATGATCAATCCAGGATGAACACTATCTGAAGTGCATAAAAAATTCTCTTGTGAAGGTTTCAATAGAATCAAATTTATGTTCTAACAAAATTTAGCCTTCAAAAGATGGCAAGAGTCATGATGACTATGATGCCCATTTGGTGCAACAGCTCCCATATATATATATATATATATATATATATCTGTTAAACCATGCAGAAAATGCATATTTATTTTGGCAGTAACCGGATTAAACTCTTCTGACTCACTGTTGCGTGCGCCTTCTTGCCTCTTAGTTTTTAAATCTTTTTAAATCTAAATATATTATATATGAAAGGAAGCATCGTAACGAATCCAACCAAGCATCAGTTGCGGAACTTGGGGGCATCTGTTTGTGCTATATCTTAATTCTTACAGACTGTGGGACAAATTACAGCCATATACAGGCGGGGGATGGCCTTGGAATCAGGAGAAGTTTATAAGCAAGTCATTTTCCAGGTGATTTGGCAGGGAGACAAGGTGCTCTCTGTCTTGTCAATTTTTGATTCAATGGGACCTTTACCTTCCCAACCATTGTCACCCACTGCACTCCTCTTCTCCATATATACCTTGTTTCCATAAGCTTTCCCCTGTATTGCTTTACAGCTACATAATTATTGATATATATATATATATATACATACATCCTCAAAGTTCAAGTATCAAATACGTACAAGTAATACTCTTTTAAGTCTTCTCCTACACTGATACTAGAACATGGCGAGAGGCTCAAGATCAAGAGGAATCCGAGAGCTTCGATCATGGCAACGGTGTTCGATGCTTGTCCGGGAGCAGCGAACTCGTTTTTACATCATATGGAGGTGCACAGTGATTCTTCTACGTTGGAGGGACTAAACTTGAAGCTGAAGGTGAGTTGTGGACTTGTAGTTAAAGACTTGTCTTTGTACATTACATCGAAGCTGTTGATTAGAAAACAAGAGGAGCAATAATACTTGTAACTACATGGTTACTTTTCTGTTCTACTGTTGTATCTATCTGCGCCACCAAGTTTGATCATTATATGGCAAAAGCCACTTAGCTGGAATTACCAGAAGATATAACCGGTAAATTGAAACAGTAATCTGATTCTGTAAAAAGAAAAGGAAGCATGTATGATAGTTTTTGTTTTTTCAATTTTTTTTTTAAAGTCGAGTAAATTTGCCTTTTTAATTCTCAAGTCACTTTTCGCACTTAAGTGTTGCCCCAGCGGCAAGCACTCTCTAGAAGTGCAACTCCCTGACCTCAAGTTAGGGTTTTGAGCCATAGCAAGAATGTTAGAGCTGTGTAATAAATTCTTTTCTTTTTGTGAAGGTGCTCTCCTTTCTCTGTAGGGAATTTCTCTCCCACTGTAAAACGTATTTCTAGAAAATTTTAATGGCGAAAGTAATGTAGTGCTGTGTCTCAATTTCTCTGATGTAATATCAAGAAAATTCTCATCCCCTTCTCTTCCACGCGCGCCCTCGGACCCACTGGCTTTTTCCAGATTGTGGCGTCCGTGTTGCGCAAAAGAAATGGCCTAGCTCCCCCCGGTATCCGCCGAACAGCACAGAACCTCGAGGACCAACATAGAGATGATAATTAATCAGGAAAGGGTGCTCATTACAAGTATACGAGTTCCATTTATGACCTTAATTATCAAGTATCAACTATCAGTGCATGTAACATAGTCCAGCTCATTGTTCATTGAATTGGTGCATCCAATTCTTTTACCAGTTAACCTACCAAATCCAGCAACTTTGAATGTCACCTGCCGTCCTGAAACTCTGATTGGACAGCTTTGTTTTATAAAGATTCAAATATGTTCTGTCAATTGCCATTCTTCTCACTAATTTCCATCTTTCAATAAATACCATCATCATTATAGTTAATCTCATACAATGCAAAAGCATCAGAAGAACTATTCTTGGATAATACATATTCCATCTCTGATTATTCTTATGCGAAAGAGCTTGGAAAGTCCTATAATAGGCAATACAATTTCTCTTTGTACACATTCAACTCAAACATACAAAAGAGTTCAGTTGAGAAGCAATAGAATATAGGATTGCAAACTTCAAAATTTTAAATACAACACGAGGCTTTATTGTCCATTTTCTATGTACCAAAAACAAAATTCTTCTCTCCTTAGGAATGTAGGAGTAAATAAATGTGAATTCCTGAACTTCTTGTCACTTGCTTTCGGAACGAGGCTCACCAGGAGTCCCTCTTGTTGAATCTGATTCATTCTCAGCATATTTCTTTGGAGGTTGCCCTTGCTTAGTTTGTCCTCCCTGAAGAATAATAACAAGAAACTGCACCCTTGAGCTTCAGTCAGAAGGAGAAATTTTGGGTGAAAATTATAAAAATTAACATCTTGAAACTGCTGAGACACAAAAGTTATACTAGTAGAAAAATTGTCTGGTACTAACCTCAGCCACTTATTTCTAAATTCTAACCACGTCCCCTTTCGTGCAATACAACTATAATACAATACTCCCAAAATGAGTGATGGGAGACTTATACACGCACTTTTAAACTAAGGATAGATCTGAAACATTTGCTAAAGAATGAGAGCTGTGCATGACAGCCATATATAATCAGTGAGGTACGAGTCATTATGTCCTCTACAGGCAGTTAAAAGTATTAAACTTGTTAATTTACTTTCTTTTACAACCAAATAAGGCTACAGCATTATCATGTTAACTCGCATTAAAAGGTTTGAGCTATATCAAAGGATCAAGCATTGAAACCTAAAACAGGACAACTGCTCTACATCAGAACAATTTGAAAATGGAAATACTGATGAAAGCATGTCCACATGTAAACCAGGCAAATAATAGGTAAACATATATCTACTTACAGCAGCTGCTTTCTGGCCAATTAACCTGCGACTTGATGGAGCCCGTGCCACAGATGAAGCAGCAGCAGCTGCAGCAACACGTATTCTGCAAATAAAATATATAGTATCCAGTTTCATTTTCTGTTCCTGCAATAATCCTAGGTCACCATAATGCAAACTACTCTGTATTACCTTTTATGTACATCAACATATTCATCCGTTTCATCTACAATCTCCTCCTGCATTGTTCAAGAAAGTCATCAGAAGACAGTCTGGTAACAATGAAGAAACACAAACAGAAAGGACATCAGATATCGAGGTGCTCTAATTTACCTGCAAAAGTTCTTCGAATACATCTTCCAGGGTGATGATACCAATGACTTCACCATCTTCAATATCCTCAGATGCATAAGCCGATCCATTTGTTGCCGAATCCCCACGTTGTGAAGAGGTTAGCCGGCTCAAACTGCTAGGCCTCATGGGCCTGTCAATGTCAACAACAATACTTTCTGGATTTTCATCCTTCTTGGACAGCAAAGGAGCAGTCAGATCGGAATCCCTGCCATTGGCTTTGTTATCTTCAGGTTTTTCTCCATCAATCATAGGAGTCTTACTTTTTCCTTTAGCCTTAACAACAGCAGCCATATGGCTGCTGCCCTTCTGAAATTCATTCAATATATCATAGAGAGGCATATCTGATGGCACCCTGCAAAGCATCCCCCAATGAATGTATATCATGTATATTTTTATCCACATTGAAAAGCAATGATAATCAAATCTCAAGGGAATAAGCACACCTTGGAATTCTCCGGATGGAAACGGCACTAACAGGAGTCTCTGTTTCAGGTCTTACGGTGAGAAGACTTTTCACCTATTTCCACCAGCAGTTGAGAAAGGAAAGTAATCAAATAGACAATTTATGAAGCTGCAAACATTTAAAACTACTAATGCAAATAACAGAACTCTATCAATGCTCCATCTTCTAACACCCACCAGCAGAAGTCCAATAATATTTTTTGGATTCCCAGAGTAGACAGGCACCCGGCTGTGACCCCGAGCAAGAATTTTACCCATAGCTTCCCTAGGTTATTAATTCAGAGATACAAAACAGAAGTATGAATAAATGAAAAATAGCAGATGATTTGTTCTAGAACTTTTGCAGTTAAAACGGACACATACAAGTGATAATCGAAACTTCAAACTTCCTTGACATACATGAGCTTTATAGCGTACAGAATATATTGCAAAGAAGAAGAAAAAAAAGAACAATAAACACCGGTCAACATGCATGTGCAATACATGTTCTGTGTATAAGAAGAGGAGAATAAACTAGTAATACAAGGGTGACCATATGACAGGCAAGCGAACAATAAAGGATGCATGTTGGAGAACCCAGAGAAAGAAATTATGCAGGAAAAAGAAAGTTATTAGCATGCCAATAATATTCGAGATCAACACTTACCAGTCCAACTTCGAATTGACATCTAAGGAAAAAGTTGATTCAATTGGGGTCATAGCCTCCTCTGCAGTCTGTTGAAGCAAAAAGTGTAGCAAAAAGGGTGAGTTGAGATGCCGACTGCAAATATTATTAATTGTCTCTAGCTTGAGTTCTGGACCAAGCATGATGATAAGAAAGAACCAGGCCACTTTACTACACATTAAGTGGCTTGATATCCCTATTTCAGGCTCAGCTATAAGCTGTAGATGGTCAAAGCTAAACTATGAGAACTATGTGGATATACCTCCAGATGCGTACATGAGATGAAAGTACTATCTAACCACTGCTACCAGTACTATACAAAACCAAAGGTAAACTTTTCGAATGAAGAACACTGTATATTCTTCACCATAATCCATACACAAGAAATGTAGAAAAAGAATCAAATACACACAAACGAAACCTTTCAGCTGCATTACTGGATTTTCCATTTAGTGAGATAAAACAGCTATGGTGTTGGTAGTTTAATGGTGATACAAAACAATAAATTAAGTGCCTCCAACAACTAGTTTCATTGCAGTGCTACCTTTTCGGTCAAATCTAGTGCTCCACTAATAATTGTTGTTTCATCATGTGTGAGTTCACCTCCCTTGCCAGCCTACAGATACCAAGAAAAGCATTTTTTATTATTTTGAATAGCCAATTTCACTAACAATACATAACAGCATTCTTAAATTGATAACTCATGAATGTAACGTTAATCTTATACTGATTGCTTTACTTTACCTCTTGGCTGTGGATTGAGACAAGAGCCTTTAACTGAGCTCGCCTAAATAAAGCTTCATTATGACCCAATACCCAGTCCAAAACCTGGGGCAAATATATCAATTCAAGTAAATTGTCAGCATTAAAGATAAGAAGATTAATTAACTCATTTTATCACCAAGTTCCAGAATAAAATCATATAAATTGTTCCGGGCAAAACAATGCAAAAACATCAATTAAGGTAAAAAAGACAAAAAAGAAAAGGAACTCGCAAATTGTGGGAAAAAGGAACAACTTTCTTCCCAGGATAAACAAATAAAATTCATGCACACCTCTTCCAAGTTCTCTCTTTATTAAAAAAAATATAACTATAATGGTAGTGGCTACACCCCGCAAACTAGCATGACTGTCAGGCGCAAAGCATGCAAGAAGAGAAACATTGATTGAAACGGACTTAAAAGTTCCTTCAGTACATACGTAAATGTTATAAAACAGGTGTTTCTTTTTCTCTATTTTGAAAAAAAAAGGGTCATAAAACAGCATTTACTCAACTCCAACTAACAAAGCCTTATGCCTGCTATGTGGGCTGGCTCAAGGAATCTTTCTACTAAATAGCATGTCTCTTTCAGATCCTTGAATTACACTGCCTTCAGCATTCCTCTAAAGTGCCTACAACCAAATCATAAAAATCTACAGTGGACAGCAATCCTCAAATATGAGCAGCATTGACAAGTTTTATTTATTTAAATAAGCGATCAAACAAGATGTACTATTAGTTGCTATAAACTCATAAAAGAATCCAAACAAGGCAAAGGTCGAAAATATATTGAATGTATTTAAGTAATGCCTTACAGCTCCTCACTGCGATTTAAAAAACATTGTGATTAGAGATCACCTTACATGAACAACATAAATTCACATTTTTTAGCCACATTAAATCTTATAAAAATCCAAAGCGTCAGTCTCAAAGTTGACCTTTCCAATGGGATAAGCTATTGGATAGCATATAATCATTAAAATTCGCACAAGCCATACAAAATTTGCACCGACTGCAAGTCCATATCTTGTGCATATTGCTTGTGGAATAACCTGACAAATAAATGGAATCAAAAAACTCAAACTCCATGCAAGTCAAAATAAGAGTTGAAACTGAATTTCTAAAATGTACTGATTGAAATTTTTTAAGAAAATATACCTCTCCAAAAGCCAGAACAAAAGTCACAGAGAGTATTATAGCAACATACTGATTGAAAAGCTTATCCAGATATATAGGAAGGGCCTGCATTTCCAAGCATCAAAGCCAACAGCTGTAGTTAAAAGTCTAACCATATTTCAAACACCCATAGGACATTAATACATAATAAATTTCAAGAAAAGCAATGCCATGGAGATATTCAAATTAAAATAAACATTTACATCCACTATTTTCAGCATCTCAATTAGCATAAAAACCACATAAGCAGCAACTTTTGTTTGACAGAGTATCAACATCTCATGCTAACAGAAGTATTTTCTTCATAACTTACAAGCATTAATTGCTCAATTTTTTATCTTTGAAATTGGTTTCCTGTTGAAAAAGACATTTGAGGGAAAAAGGAAAATAGTCCATATTCATATATTTCACCGCTTGGTACCAATAAGATTAAATGCAGGAAAATAGTTATCGGTTATATCAGCAAATGGCTGATGATAGCCGTCAACAAACAGAACTGAAGCACTGATGACCGGTAACAATGACAATAGTTGATTCTCACAATGCTCTTGTGGCAAGCATGAGGAAAGTGGTATATGAATAAATCATTATGCAGGACTTGATCTCAGTAATAGGTAGTGTGGAGTCATTATCAGGGTACCATCTATACAAAACTTACTTAAAGAACCCCAAATTTCACTTTCCATACTACTTTTTCTATTTCTAATGGTTTAATTTTTCTGATTCTGAATAAATTAAGCTATATCATAGCAATGTGTGATCTTGTAAAGTCATTAATTTTTTTTTTTTTTGGGCAACATTGAGTTAACACTCAGTGCCTCAACTCGTCTGTCGCCAACTAATCAAATTTAGTCATTTGAAAGAAAACTTTTTATAATTTACCTCCATAGAAGCTGCATTACATAGTAGCAAAGTTACAAGAAGCTGGTGTTGTTTCTGAACCACTGGAAAAATCGCAGCTAAATACACAACAAAAACAAAGTAAAAAGAAAATGAAAAAGAAAACTGCAACTACGTCGTAATCAAGAACGTGACAAACAATTAATCCACTTCAACCAATTAATAAAATTTCATTGTAACTGACGAATTAAACAGAAATGGATTAAGGACCTGCTTGCTTCTTCTCGGTAGAGGTGCCGCTACGCTGGAGGATTTCGAGGTCGACGAGGCCGAGGGACATGAGACCTAAGGTGAGGCCGGACATGATGCCAGCGAAGAGAACCAAAAAGCAGGAAATTCCAGCGTAGATGAAGAACCACAAGGAACCAAACGGTATCCCATCTGACGCGCCGTCGTTTGATTGACCGACCATGGCAGTCAACATCCTTGTCGCCATCACCGCGTTTATTACCTGCATCTTGGTGTTAACGAAAATGATTCTTTTTTTTTTTTTTCCTCCCTTTCTTCTTCTTAAACTTGCAATTAATTATAAAATTCTGTCTCTGTTACGACTACAGAGTACAGAGTGTCAACGAGGTTGGAAAATTATTTTTATTATTGTTTGTACACGTGTCAGGTTCTGGTAGATTCTTTGAACACTGTGTAACTCTTAAAAGGGCCGTGACGGAATGTTTGGGCTTCATAACACGGAAAGTTCGATTAAAGAATTCAGCATATACTTTTATAAGGCGCACTTAATTTTTGCGTCATTTTTCATTATATTCACTACTATTTTTGCCACTTTCACCAAAATAAAAAAATTTGTTACACACTAATTTTTTTTATTATGTATTAAAATATAATACATAAATTGAGATATATAGCCAAAAAAAAATTAAATATATACTAAACAAGTGTAATGTAAGACATTAATGTCAATTACCGATTAATTATGTAATTATTACATTAATAAAAAATAAATTATTATTAATTAATCACACATTAATTAAGATATAAAATTTATATTCTAATTTTACAAACATATACAATAAATATATGACATTTTTTTAAGTATGTACACGTGAATATTATCACATAGTTTCGACATTTTTCCAACAAATGGAGTTGAATTTTGTTATCAGATAATTAATTACTTTTCATCATAAAATATTCAATCCAAAAGTTGATTTTAATTCCAATCCAAACGTCAAAAACTGACGAATTTGATTTTCATAAATAAACTGATATCGGGTGTAGCAACACTCATAAGTTTCACTCTAGTGGATACTCATTCTTTTGACTGTTTAAAATGTAGACTTCTATGGAAAATGGGATGAATAATCATATTTTAGGAAGAAAATTATAAAGAATACATACAACCCTGGCCAACAATTTTTAGCTTCTATGCCCTATAAAAAGAGCAATACTAAATCTTAGCATATAGAAAGAAATGGCCACTAACCTTGTTGTCTCTCTGCTTGGCAGAAAAGAGCAGTGGTAAACATTATTTCATCAAAGAAAAGGTTCAACATGCTTAAATATGACAGTAAAATCATGGTTGATTTTCTCTTTATCTCTGTCTCGTCTTGATGGTCGCAATAACATCCCCAACCAACAACAGCAAGTTGCTTCGTACAAACGGTTTCAAGTTCTTGGACTATGCTAACTTGACTTAATATTACCCCAAAAAGAACATGTCTACAAGAGTTCCAGAATTCATCATTCTCAAACCATCAATTTGTGTCGTAATATTTGCCAAAATTTGAAGTTACAAAGGCAACTATAACCAAAAATACAGATTCTCGGACTATTACCTAATTCAATGGTATTGATGGTGCCGACTATTCTAAATTAGTTCTAACAATAATAAAATTTGCATTGATACTCTGTAAATGCTATCCAGCCCTCTGGTTTGATAAGATTTAAGTTGAACTGAAGAGTTCAAATTAGAACTTGTACCGTGTTCTCCTCCCCCTATTTTTGGACAATCCCGGCTCTGCAATCTTAACCAAGATAAACCTGCCATCGAAAAACTGAACAGAAAAATTACAAGCAATGAAAAGCTTTTAAGTACTTAGAAATATCATATCAAACTAGAAAGATGCATACCTTTCCATTCATCTCTTCTACTGCCAATTCAGCCGACTCTTTCCTTGCAAACCAAACAAATGCAGACCCTAAAGACTGCTTAGACTTTCTCTCTATAACAAGTTTGACTGCACATTATTAAACAATTAAACATCAAATTGTAAGCAGAATAATATTAGCTTCTCTTCGACAACACAAAAGTTGCTTATGAAGATTCTTTATAAGCAACTCTCAAGAAGAGTGATTCCTGATTGACCACAAGACTCGCTCTACTGCGAATGAACAACTTCCTGCCAATGTTTGAAATTACTTGGATTGGCATTAGATTGAGGTATCAAGTGAATTGTGAATAGCTTGAAGGATCTAATTTGTAAACAACTCAAAAACTTGCTTAACATTCAAGTGAAAGATAGTTACTACAATGTGTCATTACATCTAGTAATAAGTCAGCCCTTCTTGGAGCCACTTCCACATCACCTTCTCAAAATAACACACTACTAGGAAACTCACCTTGGACAACTTCCCCAAATTGCGCAAAGACCTTCTTCAGATGTCCCTCCATCGTAGATTCTGGCAGTCCTGCATCAATTTATCCCCTTGACTTCACAAAAATGGTCACTCAAAACACACTTAAAACCAGAAAAAGAACTATATCTTATGAAGAATAGTGTCACACTATAGTTCTGAATACTAATTAAGAAAGCACCTTCTTATGAAGCCTTATCTATAAAACACCTAAAACTATTTCTTACGCAGAGTACCTGTCAAGTGCTGCTCCTAACAAAGACTCTTAACCTGAAAATGCTTTTGTCAAACCAGTCATCATGTGCTTCTTCAAAAACCACTTAGAATACTAGTTCCATAGAGCTTTTGTCCCTTTTAACCAAACACTACAACTCACAGAGTGTTTTTGATTATTTGCAAATGTCTTTGGAAAAAAGCGCACCTCGAACACAGTAGTGATTCAATCGTCAATCAACACTGATTCAAACTGTTAACCTTTTCTGGGTCAAATTTTATATTCAATCAAACTCATAGAGATAATATCCAATATCGCAACACACATTAAATCAAGCACCAACTATTTTTCTACGTTGATTTCTTGAAATGAATTATGGGTATTTCGATATTACCAAAATATAAGGGGCTGAAAGTGAACCAAGAGGAATATATACCTTTAATGAAAACTCCAGTTGGCGAAGAAGTATCGGGTTCTATGGAATCGCTTGAGCTCGAGCTAGAGCTTGTGATTTGAAGAGATGGGTAGCAATTACTGGGTGGAGCAGAAACAGATACTGAAGAATCCTTGTGAGTCACTGGTGTGGAAATTTGAGTTTTCGAGGTGAAGGGTCTTAAAATTGCATTCTGTTTGTGGGATTGGAGTGATGATGAGAGCGGGCTGGTACATGGCCACAATAGAGCCATCCCAAAACCCCGTCTCTGTTACGACGGCGGAGGAGAAATGAAATTGGCGTAAAAGTGAGAAAATCACCAGTATATTAAAAGTCATTTAAACTATTTTATAAATATTTAAGTTCTATTTTATAAATATTTAAGTTGAAAAATCTGTAATCCAATCTATATATATACGCTAAATGGTTTATAAAAAAAAATTACTAAATGGTTTATTAATTTTTGTATAATATAATTTTTTTAAGCAAATAAAAAATGGGTTAAGTTAAACAATTGGTTTATTTTTTATTTAAAAAAAAAAGCAAATTACATTATAATTTACAAGGTTTTTTAGGTCTTATAATCAACAATTATTTATAATTATAATATTTCATGATTAGTCAATATTAAAATTTGTTATAATACAATTTTAATGCGAGAGTTAAATTTATAAAAATAAGATCGAACTAAACAAGACACAAAAAGGGTGTCTTCTAAAAAAAAGACACAAAATGAGTGTGAACAACCGAGATTATGATTAATGTTATGCAAACTATGAAATAAATTTTGTACATATTTTTCATTAATAATGTTAAATATCTCTTGGAAATTTTTCATCCCTTACACTATCTTAAATAATAAAATAAAATAATAAATAATTTTAAAATATATATTATTTCATCATTTAATAATTGCTTGATGCCTCAAGATGAATTTTTAAATTTAAGATATAATTTGAAAAACATAACATTGCTCATTTTTCTTAGTTGTTGTTAGAATTTTTCACGTAGAAGTCGTCGCTAACAAGGATTCAAGAATTGCAAGAGTTCACACAACTAAAATAAAGATAATAATCAATCACATATAAGGCACAAAAATATATGTAATTCAACAAATTGCTTACGTTTACAATGAATTATGGAATTGTATGAGATCTATTGTGTTCAAGTGTATACATGTGGTAGTGTGTTAATTAAAAAATACACATCTAATACATATTTTAAAGCAATATAATTTAAAAAATATAAAATTAACACACTAATCATATATTAATCAAATTAATATATAAATGATAAAATTAAAAAATTACCAATATATGTAACATTTTACACATTTTATCTCGAAGTCTGCCTGGAGGTATTCTCGTTATCAGTTCTAGTTATCAACTTTGGTGGACTTAATAATCTAGAACAGTAGCTCCTTTATCCAACATAGGATTAACACTTAATCCAAATGGCAAGTTCTTAAGCTTGCTCTTATCTCTCTTACGATGCAAAATGAGAAGGAATAAAAGCAACAATTGCTTCTCCTTTTGTTGAGCAAGAAACGAAAATGGTGAAGAAATGAAATAAAAGTAACACTTGCCTCTGTTTTTCCCGAGAGCAAAACGGAAATGCTAAAGAAAAATATGCCTTTTTTTTCGTTTGTTTCAATTCATTTCTTTTTTTATTCCCGTAACAAATTCACACACATATATATCTCTTTGTAATAAAAAAATATTATTACAATATAATAATAATAAAGCATACATAGGTGGCCACAAAAATATTATAAAAAAATAAATAATAATATTATATATATATATAAAATACATGACAACTATCATGCATTATATATTATATTATTATAAATAAAATATAATAAAATAATATATTTTATTAGAGATATTTAATTATTTAATATTTAAATAATCAAAGTGTAAAATAACTATTTTATCCCTCATGAATAGTTACCAATTATACCCCTTAGTGGGTCTCACTAAAGCCCACACTTAGATAAACTCAATCGAGAATTCACAATGCGTCACGTATAATTTTACAAGTAGTGAATAATAATTATTTATTAATTGTTGTATTTAATACTTAAATACGTATATGCACGTATTTTCGTGGTAACGTTGGATATTACTAGATTAAATAATTTAATTCAGTACTCTGCCCTAGTGCACAATGAGTACACTTCATATTGCGGGACTCCCTAGGTCCACGCCCGATTAGTCAAATGGAACTATTCTATAAGTCCATGAGTCATGCCCCACGCACACGTCACGAATATTACAAATCAGCGCGTTGAACCATACAAGCTGAGGTTACAACGCATACGTGTAGTCCTTCCATCAAATATATCTTGGATGTGCGGGGACAGATCCACACCGTCAAATCCTCATATGCTCATCCATAAATCTATCTCCAGAATGGTATCTCAATTGAACAATATGAGCAAAACTCTTTACCATATTATTTAACCCATAAAACACCTTTCCGGGTTAACCGCTTATGGCCATAAGACTTTCCTGAGATACTATCTTGGAGCATCTAGATATATCACTCCCTATGAAAGCTAATGGATCCCATATCTGCATGTACCAGACTCCATGAGCATCGGACCATACCCAGTGACACCCAGCGATCAGACCATGAAAGGTCTCTGACATGCGTGGAACTAAAGCATGCTGAATCACTTACAAGCCCACCGTGGTGCTCAGGTCAGAGGACCGCGTATACTACTCAACTCGAGAGGATTTTCCATTGACGGCAACATAGGATGTCTATTAGGGTCCTCATGAATCTGTTCAGTACTCAATCCTAACTGAATACCTGTATGCCTATACAATCTCTAAGATCCTGGTCAACTAGGAATAACAAACTGTACTCTACAGATATAGACATACATTGATCTATATAAATTAATAAAATCTACTAACAGACCTGCGTTAGTAGAAATAGATCAAGAACGATGTATTTGAGAACATGCTTGCATAATGACATTTCTTAACAACCTATTGCAACTTTTGCAACTATATCATTATTAGCATATTTTGAGGTCTTTGTCCCGTTACAGACAATGTTCCAACTCTTGAAATATTTGCTAACTCTTAACACCAGTTTAAACTCCTTTAGATCATATCCGAACTCCTTCAAATATAACAAAGTCTGTAGCGTAACAAGTATAAAACCATATAATTAAAAGGTAATTAGCGATATAACAAAATATACTCTGTATAGATATCAAATATTCATACAAAACAGAGATGGCACGTAGGCACAACCCTAACAATTTTTCACTTGCCCTAGTGCCAATCACAGTGGTATCTAATACCCATAGGCTCTACATATTTCTCAAACACATTTGGAGTTAAGGCTTTAGTGAGTGGGTCCGCTATATTATTTATAGAATCTATTCTACAAATAACTACATCTCCCATTGTCAAGATTTCTCTAATGATGTGGTATTTTCGCTCCACATGCTTAGACTTTTGGTGTGCTCTTGGCTCCCTTGCTTGTGCTATGGCCCTATTATTGTCGCAAAATAATGGGATAGGATCCGATGAACTTGGAACTAGTCCAAGCTCAGCGACAAACTTACGAATCCAAACAACTTCCTTTGCAATTTCAGAAGCTATAATGTACTCTGCCTCTATGGTAGAGTCAGTTGTGGACCCCTGTTTGATACTCTTTCAGCTCACAACGCCACCATTGAGAGTAAACAATATCAAGATGTAAACTTTCTATCATCTAGATCAGAATGAAAGTCTGAATCCGTGTATTCTCTCACTTGAATATCATTATCTCCATAAATAAGAAACTTATCCTTCGTACCCTTAAGGTATTTCAGGACATGTTTGATCGTCGTCCAATGGCTGTTACCTGGATCAGATTGATACCGACTTATAACACTTACAGTATACTAATATCAAATTTCGTGCACATCATAGCATACATTAGACTGCCAACAGCTGATGTATATAGTATGTTAGGCATTCTAACTCTTTCATCTTCAGTCTAAGGAGATATTCTCCTAGAAAGATGAACACCATGTCTAAAAGGTACATTTACTGTCTTAAAATTAGTAAAAATATACCTTTCTATGATGCTATGAATGTACAATGACTGAGCGAGTCTAATTAGCTTCCTAGCTCTATCTCTATAGACCTTTATATCCAGTATATAGGAAGTTTCTCCCAAGTCTTTCATGGAGAAATTCTTACTCAGATAACTTTTCATGGATTGCAACATACCAATATCATTCCCAATGATCAGTATGACATCCACATAAAGAACTAGGAAGACAATCATGCTCCCACTGACCCTTTTATACACACAAGCTTCTTCCTCATTTTTTATGAAACCAGACTTTCTGATTACTTCATCAAAGCGATGATTTCAGCTTCGGGAGGCTTTCTTAAGTCCATAAATAAACTTCTTCAGCCTACATACCAGACCAGAAGTTTGGTTAGATGTAAAACCTTCAGGCTGTTCTATGAATATCTCTTCTTCGAGGTATTCATTCAGGAACGTCGTCCTTACATCTATCTGTCAAATCTCAAAGTTAAAGTATGCAGCAAGTGTCAACAAAATCCTAATTGACTTAAGCATCGCAACTGGTGCAGAGGTCTCCTCATAATTTATCCCAGACCGTTGAGAATAACCTTTTACCACCAGTCGGGCCTTAAAGGTCTCTACCTTTCCATCAGGCCCTCGCTTTCATTTGTAAATCCATTTACAACCGATAGGAATAGTTTCTTCAGAAAGCGGAACCAAGTCCCAGACTTGATTTTGATGCATAGAGTCAATTTCAAATTCCATAGCTTCTTGCCATTTACTCGAGTCGATGTCCAGCATAGCCTCTCTGTAAGTCAAATGATCATTTTCTTCTATCAAGAAAACCCCAAGTGCACCTTTAGGTATCTAACCATACTTAAGAGGTGTCCTAGATATCCTTTCAGACCTATGTGGAGGGTGTGTTAAAGGTACACTGTTATCTTGGACTTGATGATTCATCTGTAGCTCATCAGGTTCCTGATTGACTTCATCAAGTACAATCTTTCTACAATGTCCACGATCCTCAAGAAACTGTTTCTCAAGGAAAGTGGCATTCCGAGCAACGAACACATTTCGTTCTTCTGGATCATAGAATTGGTATCCCATAGAATTCTTGGGATAACCAATCAACCTGTACTTGTACCTCATAGGTGCAAGTTTATCATGTTGCGTAACTTTTACGTAAGCAGGGCAACCCCAAATGTTAAGATACTTAAGACTCAGTTTCCTACCCTTCATCATCTCATGTAGAGTGGCAAGAACAGCTTTAGATGGGACTTTATTCAAGATATGAGCAGCAGTGTCGAGAGCATGACCTCACAAGTATTCTGGAAGATCAGTAAAGCTCATCATCGATCGAACCATATCCAATAAAGTCCGATTCCTCCTCTCTGAAACACCATTGTGTTGCGGAGTACCTGGAGGACTATATTGAGCGAGAATCCCATTCTTCTTTAAATAGTCCGAGAAATCACTGCTTATGTGCTCACTGCCTCGATCTGATTAGAGATACTTAATATACATGCCAGTTTGTTTCTCTACTTCAAGTCAGAATTCTTTAAACTTTTCACAGGTTTCTGACTTGTGTTTCAACAAAAACACATAACCATATCGTGACCAATCATCGATAAAGGTTACAAAGTATCAAAACCCACCCATTGCAGTATGATTCATTGGATCGCATATATCACTATATATCAGTTCCAATAAATTAGCGGCACGGTGTCTAACACCAGTAAATGGGGATTTGGTCATCTTCCCTTGAATACAAGATTCACAAACTGGATAAGGCTCTATGGTTAAATCAGGTATCTGACCATCCTTAACCAGACGGGATAGGCGTCTCACACCTATATGGCCTAATCTCATATGCCACATTTCAGTTTCATTTAAAGTTTTTGATCTTGCACGTTTATTACTAGAACTAGCTTGAACATTTATGACATTTCTCATTGTATCCAATACATAATACCCATTCACTAACTGATACTCAACTAACAAAACATCATGCATATCATATAAATACAAAGAATAATTTCGTATATTTAAATAATAACCTTCACTGTCAAGTACAGGAAGGGATATAATCTGTCTGATAATATTAGGTACATAATAACAATTATACAAAATAACTGTTCTATTACATGGGAGAATTAAATCAAAATGTTCAACAGCTTAGACCTGCAGGAACTCTCCATTTTCGGCCCTGAGCATCAGTTCTGCTAGCTTCAACATCCTAAGAAGAGCATATGGTATCTAATACTCAGCCAGTATAAGTATTAAATGCTAAAGAAATATCAATAATAGTCAAGCACATACCTGGGGAAGTCTTTTTCAGAGTGGCAAGGTTCCTCGGGCAGTTGCGCTTCCAATGCCCATCCTTGCTGCAAAAGAAACACTTTCCTTTGGCTTTCTTCTCACGAGGCTTGGATATCTGCTGCCTCTGAGGAGCCATGCGGGGTGGCTTTTTCACTATCTTATTCTTCCTTTTAGATTTCCCAGAAGCCCTTGTGGTAGAAGATGAGACGCCCTGGACCAAGAGGGCCAAGCCCCCTTTAAGCATATCCTCCTCTGCTGTCTTCAACAAATTATAAAGCTCAGCATACGTTGGGGTCAAAGCTTGCATATTGAAATTCATAACAAACTGAGCAAATGACCCTGGCAGCGATTAGAGAATTAAACTATTTCCCAAGTTATTATTCAGAGAAATGTCTATAGTTTTTAATTTCTTAATGTACCTAATCATCTTGAGTATATGGGGACTAACAGGACTGCCTTCACTGAGTTTAGCCTGAAAGAGCGCCTTGGCAACTCTATACATCTCGACCTGAGGCCGATCACCAAAGAGCTCATTCAAGTGCAACATTATACTACTAGCATTGTTCATACGGACATGCTCATGCTACAACTCACTAAACATCGAGGCGAGGATGTACGATTTAACTCTTAAATCGCCATCCAACCATTTCTGATATGTCTCATTTTCTTCAGGGGAGGCATCATCAGAAACACCTTGTGGCATATTTTGATCTATAAAATATTATAGCTTCTCAGAATCCAGAACAATTATGATATTCATAAGCCAATCTGAGTAATTCTCAACGCCTTTAAGCTGGTGTGCATCCAGTATGCACACCAAAGAATTTGTAGAGGCCATTAGATCAAATCTAGCATAAACAAAACAAATAGGAGATGTCAGCGGAATTTATTAAATCTCTAACATAACGTTTTAAATCATGGGTATAACAATTATACATTTTTCAATTTAAAACGCCCTCTCACTGCTTTACATAATCCCGATAATCTCTCAAACGAGAATACGACAGTTTAAACTCATTTAAACTATACAGCGGGAAGTAGGTCCCATTAAAATTTACTTCAGCCTCACGCTGTATCAATATTGGTATTTGTAAACTCAACATGTAGACAACATTTACGAATTGCATCTTATGCAACCCTTAATTCTTGATCCTGAATACACATTATCCTCAGGTTGTAGCAATTTTGGGCAATACGTTCCCATATATTTGCCTCATCTCATGTTTAACCGGTATAGTCCAAACTCAACCGATCAAGTCCCTCACGCTGTAGCAATATTGAAAAAAAGGCCGACGTGGCTCGTCTAACACCGTATTGATAAGACGGATCAAAATATAATATTATCTCATAATATTATATAATTTTAATCTGATTAAAAGGGATTTTTGTAGTTTAATAGATCTCCATCTCATGAGGAGGTAATTCTCAATTAATAAATATTTTTATATTAATACAATTAACCCTCACTAGTAGGGTTTTTATTGTGACTCTTAATACAAAAAATTAATCTCAGTTTATAATACTGACCGATAACTCTTATCACTGCATCTCATAAACCCTACACATGCAAAATTAGTTTTGAAGCACTGTTCAAATTTATTGTAGCACAATTCAAGTGAACAGTTCCAGCACTACAACGACAACTACCAGCGTTGTAGCGCCCAGTGTACCCCTTTGGCATACCCGTTTCAACACTTGAAACATGTCATTTTACACTGGGTCTTTTCATTCCATCCACTCAAACAACACCCAAATAACACAGAACCGACTCTTATCCCACAATGTGTAGGGGATCTACTGTGTTCAAGTGTATGCATGTGGTAGTGTGTTAATTGAAAAATACGCATCTAATATATATTTTAACACAGCGAAATTTAAAAAATATAAAATTAACACACTAATCATATATAAATCAAATTAATATATAAATGATAAAATTGAAAAATTACCAATACGTGTAACGTTTTACACGTTTTATCCCGAAGTCCGCCTAGAGGTATTCTCGTTATCAGTTCTAGTTATCAACTTTGGTGGACTTGATAATCTAAAACAACGGCTCATTTATCCAACGTAAGATTAACACTTAATCCAAATGACCGGTTCTTAAGCTTGCTCTTATCTCTCTCACCGTGCAAAATGAGAAGGAATAGAAACAACAATTACTTCTCCTTTTGTTAAGCAAGAAACGAAAATGGTGAAGAAATGAAATAAAAACAACATTTGCCTCTATTTTTTCCGAGAGCAAAACGGAAATGCTAAAGGAAAATATGCCTTTTTTTTCCGTTTGTTTCAATTCATTTCTCTTTTCATTTCTTTGTTATTCCTGTAACAAATTCACACACATATATATCTCTTTGTATTAAAAAAATATTATTATAATATAATAATAATAAAGCATGTATAGGTGACAAAAAATAATATATAAAAAAGAAATAATAATATTATATATATAATGCATGACAACTATCATGCATTATATATATATCATATTATTATAAATATAATATAATAAAATAATATATTTTATTAGAAATATTTAATTATTTAACATTTAATAATCAATATATGAAATTTACCCTTTATAAATAGTTATCAATTATATCCCTTAGTGAGTCCTATCAAAGTCTACACTTGTATAAATTCAACCGAATGTCCATAATGCGTCACGTATAATTTTATAATTAGTGAATAATAATTATTTACTAATTATTATATTTAATACTTAAATACGTATATGCATTCATTTTCGTAATAACGTTGGATATTATTAGATTAAACAATTCAATCCAGTACTCTGTTCTAGTGCACAATGAGTACACTTCATATTGCGGGACTCCCTAGGTCCACGCCTGATTCCTCAAACGAAACTATTCTATAAGTCCGTGAGTCATACCCTACGCACACGTCACGAATATTACAAATCAGCGCATTGAACCATACAAGTTAATGTTACAATGTATACGTATAGTCCTTCCATCAAATATATCTTGGATGTGCGGGGACAGATCCACACCGTTAAATCCCTATATGCTCATCCATAAACATATCTCCAGAATGGTATCTCAATTGAACAATATGAGCAAAACTCTTTGCCATATTATTTAATCCATAAAACACCTTTCCGGGTTAACCGCTTATGGCCATAAGACTTTCATGAGATACTATCTTGGAGCATCTAGATATATCACTTCCTATGAGAGCTAATGGATCCCATATCTGCACGTACCGAACTTCATGAGCATCGGACAATACTCAGTGACACCCAACGGTCAGACCATGAAAGGTCTCTGACATGCGTGGAACTAAAGCATGCTGGATCACTTACAAGTCCACCGTGGTGCTCAGGTCAGAGGACCACGTATACTACTCAACTCGAGAGGACCTTCCATTGACGACAACATAGGATGTCTATTGGGGTCCTCATGAGTCTGTTCAGTACTCAATCTTAACTGAATACCTGTATACCTATACAATTTTTAAGATCCTGGTCAACTAGGAATAACAAACTGTACTCTACAGATATAGACATACATTGATCTATATAAATTAATAAGATTTATTAACAGACCTGCGTTAGTAAAAATAGATTAGGAACGATGTATTTGAGAACATGTTTGCATAATGACATATGTTAGCAACCTATTGTAACTCTTGTAACTATATAATTATTAGCATATTCTGAGGTCTTTGTCCCGTTACAGACAATGTTCCAACTCTTAGAATATTTGCTAACTCTTAGCACCAGTCTAAACTCTTTTAGACCATATGTGAACTCCTTCAGATATAAAAAAGTCTGTAGCGTAACAAGCATAAAACTATATAATTAAATGGTAATTAGCGATATAACAAAATATACTCTGTATAGATATCAAATATTCATACAAAACTGGGATGGCACGTAGGCACAACCCTAACAGGAATCCTATCTTATTTTATTACTCAGTGATTACCAATGAACTACTTGATGATCACAAAGATTATTTAAGAGATTATTAGGAATACTCAATAAACAAAGATCTCTAAGGGTCTATACTAGTACCCTCTTACACACTCAGTACTCAAGCACTCCTTAAATTCTGTATTCTCTTTCTTGATGCTTCTTCGATACCTGACACTCTAATGAATTTACAAAGGTTTATATAAGCTCATAGGTGTCCCTAGAAATTCTATATTAAGTTAAAATAGGAGGTTAAGCGTGTAGAAGTTTAAAATCGACTAAAAAAAGACGAAACCATGCTTAAATAAAAAAATTGGGGTTACGGCCCCAATGCTTAGAATTGGCCTCTTTGCTAGCTCCGAGCCCCTCCTTACTTCCGGTTTTCCATTTTACTCCTAATCTCATTCGTCCAATGTATTCTCATCCTCATGTTATCTCTCAATTACTCTCTGATTCAAAATCACATTCAAACACGATTTTGAATCAACAAGAATCACCAAATTTTAACAAATTCCTTATTAATTCAAAATCATTAAGAAATTATTTAGGATCCATCAATTACTCATCACATGCTTAATTACTTAGCAGTGATTCCAGTTAAGTCTTTATGTATACTTAACTCCACTAAGGATCATGATTTAGGTCTTTAAAGATCTAAATGCATATCATATTAGGTGCTTTTGTTGTGATCTCCATGTCACTCTTAACTCCATAACCACAATCCTTCAGTGGCTAAACCTTGTCCTTACCAACAGCACCCTTTCATGCATTCATTTTAGACCTATTTTACTTTGGTAGTTAATCTCCAATACCTTATCTTGGTCTGCATCCCTTCAACAGAAAATGTTGAAACCATTCACAGCATTTTCATCCAACATATACAACCAATTGTGCTTCTTATCATTTATTATCACCATACACCCTTGATCATCTTCAATATTCATTTTTTTACTTTGAATGGATATCCTACTTGATCTAACATGCCTAAGGATACCAAGTTTCTCTTAATTGCAAGAACATGTCTTACACCAAGTAATTTTCTTACTTTTCCATCGTGTAATTTCATCATTTATTACCAATCTTCATTACATCACAAGTCGCATCGTTATCCATTAACATTTTGCCACTATTAATAGATCAATAATTGGTAAATAAAGATTTACATATGAAAATTACAATCAGATCCACTCACTAACATACTTTCTATCATAAGTTATTAAGGTTTTTGCAAAATTATAGTCTTTCTCATAGGTTATTGCAATATCACCTTCCTTTTCTTTTCATTCTTCGTACCCTTTCTCTTTGGACAAATTCCTTATGAAGTGTTTTTTTATTTTGCAACCAAAATACTTTCTAAATTTACTCTTTGACCATTTTGAATGATTGTTCTTCCCATCTATATTCTTAGCACTTCCTTTTGTTGTTAAAAATGTTGCGCTATTAGGTTATGATATTTTCTTTATATTTGTGAGATGCCACGACTAAATAACCTTTGCTTTAATGTCAATTGTTAGAATTTTTAGTGCTGAAGTCTTTACCCACAAATATTTAAGAATTACAAAAACAAAATCATATAACCAAAATAGAAATAATAATTAATCACAAATAAAACATAAGAAAATACGTGATTCATCAAATTGCTTACGTCTATAGTGGATTATAAGATTCTAGTTTTTTTTATTATTCAGTGATTACTAACGAACCACTCAATGAACACAAAGATCATTCAAGAGATTATAAAAAGTACCTAATAAACAAAACTCTCCAAGGGTCTATACCAACACTCTTTTGCACATTTAGTAGTTACGTGTTCCCTAAACTCTTTATTCTCTCTCTTAATACTTTTTTCATGCTTGCTACTTTAACAGCTTTACAAAAATTTATATAGGCTCTGAGGTCTCCTTAGAAACTTTATATCAAGTTGAAATAGGAGTCCACATGTACAGGAGTTATAAAATTGACTCAAAAATGTGAAATCGCGCTTAAATAAAAAAATTGGCACTGAAGGCCTCCAACTATTGGCAGGGCTGGCGTTGGGGCCTAGTTGCCTTGAGGCCACAGCCCTAATGCCTAGAAATGGCTTCCTTACGTGCTTCGAGCTCTTCCTTATTTTTGATTTTCTATTTCATTATAAATCTCATTCGTTCAATATATTCTTGATCTTATGTCGTATTCTCATTAATTTTTGATTCAAAATCACACTTAAATACGAATTTTGAATCACCAAATTTTAGAACTACTCACATCATTAAAAAAAATATATGTAAAAGATATTTAGACTCTTAGATTATAGTGAAAGCGATAGTTTACTCATTTTATTTTTAAAATTATCTATTTTCACCTATTTTTTACAATTTATTTTTGTTAAATTTTGATGGAGTTATTATTTTTTTTTACTTTTTTTTATTATCAATTGATATTATTGATAATTTTTCTTTTTATCTATTTTTAAAAAAATGGTATATTTTTCATTAAATTTAATAAAAAATTTGTAAAAAATTGATGAGAATAGATAATTTTAAAATAAGATGAATAAACTGTCATTTTTATTATAATATGAGGGTTTGAATGTCTTTTTTTTAATAAAAAAGAAATAAAAAAAAAAATAAAAAAAAAATCTAATTTAATATTAATGTATTGATTTAATAAAAAAAAATTAAATTATTCTCTTGCACTTGTACTTGCAAAACCTATGCTTATCCTCACGACTTTAAGTTAAATCAAAACTCTCGCATTAATTAATTCAAAGAGAGAATGGGAATTTTGAAAATTAGAACTAGTGTATTTTTTTAATATAAACAAAAGGAAAAAGAAGAAGAGTCGGTCCAATTAAGTTCTCCTAACTTTCTCATTCCACCAATACAAACGAAACGCCATGGACAAGCATCTGATTAAGTTTGGGTAATTAATTTGATAATTCTCATTGCTTTGGAAAAATGTCACTTTCAATCAAAAGGTTAAGATGGATTTCTTTAACTTACATCTTTAAGTGAACAGAAATTTTTTTATCTCGATGGATAAAAAATAGACCGATACCATTATTTGACAAAAAAAAAATTCAAAATCAAGAGAATTTGGATTTTTTTGAAAGAAAAAAAAAAATCTAACTGTTCTTTTTCTTAAAAAAAAATTATATAAAATTATTCTATAACACTGAAAGTTTTAAATTATTAATAATGGGATCATTTATATCCATTAAATTTAATTTCACGATTTAAATTAATTTTTATATTATACTAAAATTATAATTCCAGTACGATAAAATGACCCAATTATACAACACCCAATATAATAAAAACATTGCATACCATTTTGTTTGCGGAGAATGTAATAAAGGTGAATATGTATGTAATGGTTGAGGATCCAAACCTAGTAATAAGAATGAATTAAATAGAAACTCATGATGCCCAAGATTGATTTATGTTAATGTTATAATTTATAGGGCAGGCAGTCCCCAAATGGCCTGAATTTTTTATGCTACTGGAAGTCGAAAGATAGAGAGCCCAAATAAGGGACACATGACCTGCAATCAATAAAATTTCCCTATCCCTTCTCTAAAATGTAACTCAATTACATTTGTGGTTATGTACAAAGATATAGCGTTTACTATATATATATATATATATGATTTAACGAACTATATAGTTTATTATATAGAAAGCTCATAAACATATATCAAAATTTTATAATATATTATAAATTATATAAAATTTATAGATTCATATAAAAATTACCTATCAAGTTCAATACCACGAGCTTTCATAACTTTGAAAGTTTAACGGCTTCTTCATCATTCCATGCTGAGCAATAAACCCACCAACAGGACATTCCATATGGCAATGTTCTTGACATTTATTTGGTTAAATAAAATATATGCATCAACTATGTTCCTACACTTGACATACATGTCAACATGGAAAGTTACAACAAAAAGGGTCTAAATAGAATCTAACAATTACATTCAAATCAAAATTTGATTTCAAAGTTGTACCATGAATCTGTTGACCCAAATTTAAATTACCAATGTCTAATTTCAATACATAACAACCTTGAACTTGCTCCTTGTGCCTCTTCCATGTATCTGAACAAACATTAGAAATCCAATTCAATACACACTACACACTCGCATCATTAAGAGATAACCCATTCTTATAAAATCTGCAAGACGAAATGTTTATTCTTCAAAACCCATGTTTACATGCTCTCAATATCAAATTCAACAACACAACATCTCTTTCTGTCATGCCATTAAATAAAATATTAGCCTCTCTAATTTTTTCAAATTTTAAATAAATATCAGCAAGAGCTCCCAAAACAAACTCATCTCAACCTAAACTAATTTCTTGAGATGAGTTTTAGAATATTTAAAGAAGATGATCTCTTTTTATTTATTTATTAGAAGACAATCTATTTTTTTTATATAAAATAAATATTAATTTAATTATAAAATTTAAATTAAAAATTTAAATCTATAAGTATGTGTCATGTAATTAAATGTCAATTTGTATCGATTCATTTTAAAATTGTGAGTTAAGTTTCAATTTTACTCTTTCAACATTAAAACAAATGAAATTTTGTTAACAAATTAAGATAACATTGATCTTTAAAACTTGTAAAACAAAATTAAAAAATAGACCAAACTATTGAAACAAAAATATCTTTCTAAAAAGATAATAATAATGGGCTATTTACGAAAATTTTTCTAAAAAATAGGCGAAAATCATTAGAAAGTAACCTCTTCCGATTAAAAAAAATTATAGAATCGTTTCTCCCAAGAAAGGTCCCGGCAAGAACTCTGTTGAAGATTAGATCGAATCAAGAAATGGGGATATTTTACATGTTGAAGTACCATTGAAATATGGTGCGATTCATATATAGATGCTGTAACAGTTAACAACCCTAGTAACTAGAAACAAGTACTAATTTGCCACTTCCGTACCAAAGTGATCAGAAAGTGCCAACAAATCCATCCGTCCATGAATCAACTTAAGGAAGAAGCCAAGATTGAAGAATATATTACAAGCCATAATTTCCAAAAAGAAGAAGAAGAGGCAGAAGAGAAAAAGGGGTCACTCTTTTCCATCACTCTAGTCTACAGAAGTCCTAAAGCCTGCTGTAAGAATATAATCGAAGTGGAGCCGAAGATGTAACTAAACAGACAAACCCGTTTATTATTATTATTATTATCATTTCAAAAACTTTTCAGGTAAAAAGGCTACCCAAGTGTTCGCTGTTCAATTTATTCCCATTGTTTATTTGCGTTGTAGCTGGCTAGCTATGTATCAAGAGAGAATATGATTTTAATTCTACAACTAAAGATGGCTAGAAGCCTAGAACCTGTGAGCTAGCATGTCACTCATTAAAGAATTTTTACAGGTAGCAAAGGTCTGATGATAAGAAAAGAGGAGCAAATTATAGGTAATGAGCATTTTTTTGAAGTGAGTGATCGATGGATGTAATTAGGAGTAGGTCTAAAGTATGCTTTAATTTCGACAATGTGACCTACCCACTTTTGAACGAAAAGGACTGTAGTGATGATCCTCATGTCATTAACTTGCAATTGAAAGGAACGTTTTAGCCAACAATATGCAAAGGCAAAGGCAAAGTTTTTGGATAAGTATAAGTTCTAACCTCTCAACTCATCATCATAGCCTATGAGGTAAGCTTCACACTGAACAGAATCTATACAGTGACGAATACCATTATTGCTTTATTTTTTAGTTTTGAATGGCCTAAATTGCTCCAATTTACAGTCACATATACATTGAGTAATAATGTTGTGTAGCAGAATATTAGTCTTACCACTAATCTTTTTTATGAATTAATTTTTGTATTAATGCTAATTTGTTAGGATTTATTTAATGTACACTCTAAATTTTTTTAAAGGGAATACAAAAAGTTTAATCACAAATAACAAAGAATAAGAACAAGATCACCGCAAAAGATAAAATAATTATAAAATTAAGTTACGTGATTTAGCAACAAATATCTACGTTCATGATGAATCAAGAAATTTTAGCTTTTCTTATTAACTGTTTACAAAAGACTAGAGATCACAAATCTCTCTCAATAGATTATTAAGCAATACAATAATAAAAAGCTCCTAAAAGATCTATTAGTACTTCTTTTGTTTACTCAAAATTTAAGTACTTTGTATGACACTCTTTTGCATACTCAATGCTCAATACTCTCTAACTTTTTATTTTATCTCTTGAATTTTTTCTCTAATACTTGATTAATTTTAAGGGGTTACAAGAGTTTATATAACGTATAAAATATTATCCTAAATCTAGTTGGAGTAAGAGTTTATGCATGTTAGAGTCAAAATCTCACTCAAATAAGTTAATTCGAGTTAAAATGGAATTTTTGATATTAGGCTTGCGGTCTTAGCGCAACCTTGTCACAGTGCCATTGGTTCTGAAATTTGTGTTGCGGCACTGTGCCCAGAGGTGGTTCCTTTATGTTCTTCACCCTCTCCTCGCCTTTAACTCTCCATTTTACTCATTCGTCATATGTACGTTATGTACTCGATTTTGTGTTGACTCATTATTAATTTTCAACTCAAAATCATGCACCAAACATAATTTTGAATCATCGATTTTAACATATTACTTATATATATATATGGTAGATTAGTTCATGAACTTCATTCTCCCGAGGTGAAAACCAAATTTTTTTTATTACACATGACCTACTCTTGAGACCATTACTAAAGCTTAATTAACCTAAATGGAGTCGTTAATTTTTGAGACTCAGGCTCATGAAACATATTATCAAACATCATCTTGTGTTGACTTTCGACCATCAGATCAGGGATATCACCAATATCTTTTATACTTTTACCAGTTTCGCGTTAGCTGCATGTTAATGCTGTTAGCTCGAAAGTTGTAACAATGGCAGCAGCAGAGCCACGTACCCTTGACGATTATTAGGACGGCAATTTGTACCCAATTTTTTTTGCAGTAGTTAATATTTTTGGATTTATAGGTCACATATAATAAGGTTTACCGTTGTTGATCACACTCAAAATGTTTTAAAATAAGTAAAATAGACTGAGCCTAAAACATTAGTTATGTGGGTGAGTCAAGAATAAGACTTCCCAACGACCCAAAACGTTGACGACCATAGACCTTGAAGTTATTTTTAAACCTAACACTAACACTTAATTTCTATTTGACTTATATATGACGACATAGCTATGCAAACCACCAAACTTGGTGAACAATATATGCAGAAAATGAGGATCAAGTTGGCACTACTTAAAAGTCCAAATATGCATAGATAATAGTAATATTATTATATTTATAGATTGGTATTTTTGGATGAATGCAATAATAATGAATGGAAGTGATGGGGTCACGGGGAATCAAAGCAAGGTGGGTTCAAAGGAAGAAACGACCCTTGAATAAAATAAACAAAGCAATGAATATGCTCATCTCAAACGTCTTTTATGTAATATTGTAACATTAGAGGTTTTGCACGGGGGATTTTATTATAATAATGTAGTAAATGAGGATTCTATTTACGAAATAAAAAGCTTATCATAACCCCACTATTGACTTGCTCATGATTGCTTTTAAGGTTCTTGTATTAATGGGAGAGAGCGATTTCTGAATAGATATTAACCACAAAAAAATTCGAGATGAAATCAAAACAAGGGCTGCTTTTGGTGGATGTGATTGTGAAATTCTTTTTATATATGTATCGTTTTCGGATCTTAAATTTCAACAAGCACGTACATAACACACATGGTGAACTGATGTGAACGATGGAGAGATCATGAGAGATCGATGATTGATTTTTAAGTTCTTATTATTTTCAAATCAAATCACTCAACGGGCATGCTACTGAAAGGTAAATCTCAAGACCCAATAAAGTTCGTGGAATGATTAGTTCTGTATCTGTTTATTCTTGAGTTTAGATATATTATCAATTGAAATGGAGGACAATCAAAGAACTTTGGCTAAGGGGGAAAAAATGATTGTTTGTGGAAGTCCTTTTAATCACACACTCATTATAGATCTAAGTGCCACTTCCATTTGAATTTTCATAATATAATTATAAAGCGACTTTTTTGTGATCCCACGAGCATGATCACAAAGGCCATCATAGTCACATCCGCAAATTAAAGAAATAATATATCAATTGCTATTTATGTACAATCTCTAGCTCTCTCCCATCCATACCCAACTCCATATCTTAATTATATAAAGATTAAACACTGAAAAACCTTAAAGTTTCAACTATCATTGTTTCTTGTTCAGCCTTTAACTTAAACTATTTGTCAAGTTGGCACTCTTAGATAATGTTGTATATATTTCTTTTGCTAATGATTATAATTAGTAACCCGTATCATGTCCATTTTGATTTTCAAAGCCAAAAGTGTCACTGCACGACTCAGATCAAGTGGGGAGACGTGTGATATGACATTGAATTCATTTCTTTCGAACCCCCACTTCTCTGATTTTTAGGTGTTTAAGTTCATGCGTAGTCTATTGATCATGGTGCTCCATTAAAAGAATATATATACATATACATATATCTCTATATGTGTGTGTATGTCTATCAGTTCATTATCACTACATGCTTAATTACTGTAAATTAATTAGTTTACATTTGTATATGGATGAGAAGAGCCCAAAGAAATTAATTACCCAGTTGAAACGCAATCTAAATCATCACTATTTCTTGTTAGTTATAATGGCTATAAATGTATAAAAACCAAGAAGGAAAAAGACGGTCAAAAAGCTGCATAATGATGATAATGATCTTTATAGTTAGTATATGTAAAGTTTTTTTAAAAAAATTGTTATCTGAATTAATGTCCATCACTTCCACTAAGTATATTATCCCTTTCAGTTGTCTTAGTAATGAACAGAGTTTTCAAATACATATGTACATATATATATATATATATAAATATTAATCCCACAAAGATTATTATTGTAATATTTAGTCAATCAAGTTTGCTAGCTGCTGCATTGAATTTTAAATTGTTTTTATATTCCAAGATCCTTAATGAAGCCCACCGTCAATCAAATTGAATTATATTTATATTCCCTTACTTATACAAGTATCCACTCCATATGATTCCTAAAGCTGCTATTTTTGGCAACCCACTGTTACTGGCTAAAAATAAAAGATAACAATCTTCCATTACACTGTTACAATTTCTGCTATATTATTTGTTTCAAATAAATTACTAAATTATAATCTCAATTGAAATGGTTTACAAAATACTTGCTTATTTAGACATATTAAGATTGATTATATGAATGTTGTTAGCACTATGGAATAAATCATCTCGAAAAACCACTAAAAGCAAAATTCCTTCATCTAATATATATGTATGTAAGTATGTTATGATTCATTGAAAATGATGAGAAAAGTAGTTTGAGGTATCCAACTGATGTTAAAAGAATTAATGTTATTTATTCAAAGCTTAAACACTCTAAATTACGTTGATCTTTGGGAGTTCTTTTGTAGAACAAGTGTCTGTGTCACGAGGCATGCAATTAGCTAAATCAAAGGCTTTTTTCGCTTTCAAGGAATATAGATAGATGATAGATTAGAACTTTCTTTCAAAATTCTTCGTGATCGCTAGGTTATATAATCTTAGCAGAAGCTAAAAATTCTATGTGACAATTTGTCACCAGTGGCAGTTCAGAAGATAAAGGGCAAATTTGTTTGTAACCTCCAACATATGGGGTTTAAAATTTTGAAAAATTATATATATTATCATCTAGGCTATTTTTAGCTTGTCTTTTCACTTCATATAAAATTATTTGTTTAGGTATCAAAACCAGTAAAAGCAAAATTCTTTGCCTTGCCCACTGCTTTTCTTGAAAACATCTAGCCCACCCAAAAATTGTTGGTAATGTGGGTACTGTTTTTTTTTTCTTTGTAGTGTTGATTACTTGATCAGGACATAGAAAACCAATTTAGGAATATTATTGGTGATAGAAAACAAATTGAGCTAAGGATAGCCCTTCACTTCAGCTATTGCATACATATGTACATGAATAAGACATTATAAACTGGTGATTCATATATAAATCAAAATAAATTTTCGTTCCATATAAGCATAGTGGTGACCCATGAAACAAACAGATTTGTCTTGCTCTCTCTCTCTCTCTCTCTCTCTCTCTATATATATATATATAAAATAAGTAATAGAAAGTATGAAAATAAGTGGGGTCCAAAACATTGTTTTCTTTGTTAGGAGCCAAACCCTAAGTCAGCGTACCCCCTTTGACCTAACCCTAGAATGACACCATGAGGCACAAAATATGCTGCAATTGACAGTTAATTTTCATGAAATTATTTACATGCCAAAAAGCAACGGAGAAAAACCTGCAGAAAAGAAAAAATTGTAATTAATCTTTGCCTTTCGGTGTCATTTCAGGTTATTAGTTTATTCATACAACAGAAAGAGAGCATGCAGAGGGTTTTGCCTATGAAAAGATTACACATGTATTGAGTGGATTCCACAATCAACAAAAACCTGTGCAACCACTCCATAAATACCCATCTCATCTTTCATGCTTGAGCAGAAGATTTTTGTTAATTCACAAGCTTACAAAAACTTCATTTTCTTCCACTCCTTTAAGTGCTCTATATTAATTCATCAATTCTTGTTAACAACTGTACATATAGGAGACAAACAAAAGCCTCAATACAGAGCTAGCCTTATTATGTGATGTGGCGCTCAAAGTAGGAACATATCAATCAGTATAACTTTAGCTTTGCATATACCTACAGCAAACAACCCCCGCTTTGCTCCCACTATCTTTGCTTCATATTCGTTTTTAACTTACGACCCATTTCAGCCAACTCTTTATATTCAGCTCTTCTTCCCCTTTCCTCTCTTCCCTCTTGAAGAAAAAGAGATTGTGCTGGCTTTGGCTATTTAATTTCCTCCACAAGTCGCCGCATATTTGATAATAAAGGTATGGTAGTGCAGTGGTCCATGAAAATATTGTGGGGTTGTTCAATTTTGTATATATAACATGTTACATGCTTCTATTTGTACAGCATCTTATCTGATTTCTTCATTTTTTTTCGAGTTCAGTATCAGTTTTAACGCTCACTCTTCTTGTTTTAGTAGTTTCAATAAATTTCTTAGCATATATTTATTTTGAGTACTTATTAGCAGGTTCAATATGAAGCTTTCCATGTCTGTATGCAAACAAGCTGTACAGCCCCCAGTGAATTTTCAGGGGGGACGCAACTTGGAGCCCTTCTTTCGGCGGAAAGATAAAGTTGTGTTCATAATGGGAGCAACCGGCACCGGCAAGTCACGCCTTGCCATTGATATAGCTACTCGTTTCCCAGCGGAGATTGTAAATTCAGATAAAATCCAGGTTTACAAAGGTCTTGACATAGTCACCAATAAGGTCACGGAAGAGGAGTGTCGCGGGGTCCCTCACCATTTGCTAGGCATAGTTGAACCTAATGCAAATTTCACAGCAACCGACTTCGGAAATCATGCATCACTAGCCATTGAATCCATCCTCAGCCGGGACCGCCTCCCCATCATAGCCGGTGGGTCCAATTCGTACATTGAAGCTCTAGTGAACGATAATGCCGAATTTCATTTAAGGTACGAATGTTGCTTTCTTTGGGTTGATGTGTCATTGCCTGTGCTACACTCTTTCGTATCAACAAGAGTTGATCGGATGGTGGAATTGGGCCTCGTGGATGAGGTGAAAAAAATGTTCGATCCACAGGCTGATTATACTAAAGGAATTAGACGTGCAATTGGGGTGCCCGAATTAGACCAATATTTACATGCTGAATCAATTCTTGATGATAAGACACGCATCAAATTCCTCGAAGCAGCCATTGCAAAAATTAAGGAAAATAATTGTAGGCTAGCTTGTCGCCAATTACAAAAAATCCATAGGCTTTATAACCAATGGAAATGGAACATGCACCGCATAGATGCCACGGAAGTGTTCCTAAAACGCGGCGTAGAAGCCCATCAAGCATGGGAGAAGCTCGTGGCGCGGCCCAGCACCATGATCGTCCATCAATTCCTCTATGACGAAGATCGTGTGGCTACTATTGTATCACCTGAAACTACCAGCACCACCATTGTAACCCCTCCCCCGGTCCCTATTGCCGCCATCGCCACCGCAACCCACTGAGTACAGGGACCCACATAATCCACGTGGCAAGTTTTTGGCTCTTACCGCTTTAATATTATGTAAAAAGAAAATTATAAAAAAAAAAAGAATAAGAAAAGAGAGGAGAATTAGGGATTGGACTTTTTAGAGGTTTGCTGTCAGGTCGTTAAGTGCCAAACATTTGGCGGCCGTATAGTTGGTAGCATTTTAGTAATCCGTGTTGCTGCTGAACTTTCCGTACACTTTGCGGGTTGGGATGGGGTATGGTGCGCCTGCAGGCTGTATCAATGATGACGCAGGAGGCTCTCTCTTGATGGGGTCCCATTTGTGATTGTGATGGTGATGTGGGGTGGCACATATTCCAATAAAACCCAGTAGTCCCCACCTTTTGTGTACATGAACGGGAGAGTGGTGTTTTGGTCTTTTCAATGTGTGATCATCTTTTGGACATGTGATTTCTGTAATTTGATACTACTACCACTACTACATTCGTATATATTACATAAATATTTATATGATTGGGAATATCAGAAGGTGCCGTGTCTTCTATTTTACTGATCATTCACCGTTCGATCAGGATATAACGGTTCTGGAACCTGCAATGTGGGACCAGAACGCTCTTGATTTGATGGGAAAGGGATATGCTGTGGGCTATGGCTCAGGCTTTTTCACAGTTGATGATGTGATGATCTTGATTTAATGTGTGGAATCTGATGGGAAAGGTGGGGCCGTGGGGGAATGGGAATCTTCTTAAAGGGACAAAAGGCAATTAAAAAAGAGTTTGGTGGGTCTAATCCACAAAACGTTGTCGTTTTGATGCCACATGATTCCAATTTCCAATTATATGATATGGAAGAGATGAAAGCTTCGCTTTATACTCCACTCACCACCACCACCCGCGCCCCACGCCCCCCCCCCCCCCCCCCCCCCCCCCCCCAACAAAAAAAAAGGCCTTAGGCTTAGTTTTTGGACCCACTTGAGAAAAAAAAAAAACATCTTTTGTTTTTAAGCTTCATCACATATATAGTCAAAATCACCTTTTGATAAAAAGCCCTAATTTGCATCCCATGGTGAAAAAATCTTTGAATCTTTCTCTTTTTCCCCCCCTCAGTTTTTACTTTTCAGACATGAATTCTAAAGTAAGAATCAAAAACCAATGATAAAAAGCTATGTGAAACATACTATAAAACTAATATTTTGACATTAGCTACACAATTTTAAAAAAGAAAAATTCTAATGATTTTCACTTTGATTCCATTCAAATTATCAAATTGGAATCAACCCACTTGTTAGAATATTACTAGTAGCATACTAAGCAAAAAGCAAAGAAGTTCAAGTTTAATCTAGCTAAGCTAATAAATATTAAATTATTGCATTTGGTATAATAAACAAAACCAAGTCAACTTGGTTGCCAAAATAAACTCAACTATGTGGTGAGATTGTAGACTTGAATGGCTAATGCTATATATCCTCATTAATTAACATTATTATGTGTACAAGAACAACAACACTAGAAGATGCAATCATGAATGTTTATAATTAATAAAGTCAACAATGGTCATATACCTTGTGAACTTGAGACCAAAGTCATCCCATTAAAGAGAAGCATTTTAGTATCCTCTGCTTATCAATCAATGATTATTTTCTAACATTAATTATTTTAACCAAAGTGTCTAGAAAATACCACAAACTAATCATTGATTACTAATAAGTCTTCGACAATGTCAAAAAAAGAAACTCAAAAACATATCTAAAATTTCCTTCATGTCAAATGCCAATCACTTTGGTAGAAAAATCACATAAGAGTTCAAAGTATTTTTCTATAGCAATTATTAGAAGGTTACCAATGGAGCCAAGTTAGAATTCAACCACTCAAATGACTGAAGATTTTTGTGTTGGTTGTCATTATAGTAAGCTTATCCATTGGCACCAATGGTTGTCATTTTTTCCTTTTCTTTCAAGGGAACCTAATAAGATAAAGAAGAATTCATATATGTAACAACTAAACAAACATCAAATATGTTACGATTGTGCAAACATTTTAATAATTCTTAATCATTTCTTTTTCATAATTTGCTCTATATATCTCTCTTTTTGTTTTCGGTTTTTCAACAGCGACATATGATGATGGAAAATTACAATGTGAAAAGCTAGTGAATCCAAAAAAATTGCAAGATCTGCAGACAAAATTTCATTTTGTTTTGATATGAAACCATTGTTGAACATTTTCAAATGTGATAAACACAATATAGCCACCCAAGAAAATGAAAGATAATAATGTACTTAAAATATTTATCCTCCTTTTGTATTTTTCCTCTTATTTTGTGATTTTGAATGGTTGAAAGGCTAAAACTTAAGGTTGAATGAGATAGGAAGAATTTCTCATTGACTAGGGTAATATCTATCACCGTTAATCATTTAGCAAACGATTCCTCTCCTAGAAAATAGATAAAATAAATATCAAACAGTGCTTTTATCAAATCACTATCTTAGTTTGATAATTAGGTGTCTCTTCAATTACATAAAGTAAGTCAAATCCAGCAAGATTTTTTTTGTTGTATCCAAAAAAATCGCGTCCTTAACCAGCAGGCTACGTGTAAGGACAGGCCATCCTACGTCCTTGCATGATCATATATAAAGACATCAAATTAAATCATGTCAATTTATGACATTACTAAACAAACATGCTATCACGTTCGCTTTTCAATTGCCATGAAAATTTTGCAACTTGTGTTCGTAATATCTTACTAAAAGCAAACACCATTTACAAATTATTGGCTAATTTTGTGAACTTTGGTAACTTGTTTTCTTCATCACACACCCCCGTTAACGTATAGTAATAATCATTTTGCTAAATGCTTTGTCGAAATCTGCCGGATTGTAATGTGATCGAAACATTAAACGAGCCAAAATGATTATATATATTGCAATAATCTATCAGTTTAATCTTCGAGATGATTAAGCAGGGCAACAAATGCGTGCAAATGGTCTATGGAATATGATCATGATCATTGCATCCAACTTTCGATATCAGAATATCGAAATGCAAAGGAAATTACAAAGAGTCCACATTTTTGGGCGGCAAGAACAGCCACAGTTGTCACAGTCAAGCTTGAAATATGACCAGATCGAGTTCAACTTTCATTCCAAAGAATCTTGAAGAGATCTTCGAAACTAACAACATTGTACTCTTTCCCTTTAATTCTATTCCCAAAAACCCAAGTTCTTTTGTATTCTTTTCAACGTGCAGCTTCCTGGAAATTACTATAAACTCATTAATATGGTTTGGCTTTTATGTTGTCTGCAACTGCTTCTGGTTTTCCTTTTTTTTTTTTTTCCTCTGGGACAAATTCCTTCGTATTCTTCTAATTAAACGCGTATCCATGCAAGATGATTCCTTGAGAGAGACGTCGTTTTGGCATTGCTTATTATTTGCTAGAGACTTTGAGTGCACCAGCGACCTGCTACGAATGTGATATTGTTTGTAACCACTAACCACCCTTATCTAACTTATTCTCTTTTATAAAATAAACTTTAATATTTCCCATGTGCAAATAGTTGATTTTTCTATACAATTCACAATATTGACTAACTAATAATGACTTGATGAGGTAAGCAGAGATGTTCTTTTTATGAATTCTTTTATTCAATAATGTGATAGTTTATCAAAATTATTGAAAAATAAGACAACAAATAATAATAAGAGCCGTTATTATCTAACTTATTCTCTTTATTTACTTGAAAAAAAAAGAACTTAAATATTTCTCATATGCATGTAGTTCTTTTTAATTGTAAAAGATGCGCGTGTATTATTAAAACGGAAGCACACAAATAAATTAAACAATTTACTCAAATAATATAATAATGCAGAACATGTTATTAAGAAATAAAAGAGAGAAATAGTAGAAGAAGAACACACAAAGAATTACGTGATTCGGTAACTTGCCTATGTCCACGGCGAATCAAGATCACACTCTTCTCTTATTATGAATAACAAGACAACTGCAAAATATGCCTATTACAAGAAAGATCACAAAAAAAACTCTCTCTTACTCTTTAGGGATTTTCTCTCACAAAGAACTACTAAGAATAATCACTAAGATTATTGTTGATTACCAAGATCTCTCTAAGATCACAAAGATCTCACTAACTTGATCACAAAGATTGTCAAGATCACAAAGATATGTTTACAAGCCAATTGATAGCCTTTATATAGGCCTTGAGACGTCCTAGGTATTCCCTATACGTGTGGGAGTCGTATTAGGGAGTCCTAGAGCAAGTGGGAGACGAAATTAGAAAGTTTCCTAATTTCGGGATACTGTTCCCGCGTCCAGCGCTGGAGTGCTTCTGCTGAGCGTTGCAGCGCTGAGTGTTCTGTTCTGGCGCCGCGGCGCTGGTCGCATGGTGCGCCTTCTCGTTTTTCGCCTCCTTTCGCGTTCATCTTCGATCCGTGTGCACCCTACACACTTGGCTTGATCCCCAAATCATATTCCAATGATTTTTAATCAATATTCTCACAAATCCCCTCCTTGATTCAAAGTCATTCACATAGTAAATCGATCTCTCATTTCCGCATCTTCGGTCACCCTCACAAAATAGTGACTCCGGTTAAGTCCTTACATAGGACAAACTTAACCGAGGGCAGTGGCTTAGTCAACATATCAGCAGGGTTTTTAGATGACGCTATCTTTGTCAAACTAACTTTACCACTTTGGACAATCTCACGAATGTAATGGAGCCTCACATCAATGTGTTTCGACCACTCGTGGAACACTTGATGCTTGCTTAGGTGTATGGCACTCTGGCTGTCACAGTATACACCGGTGTTTACATCTTTATGAGCCAATATCTCCGCGCATATGCCTTTTAACCACACGACCTCCTTTATAGCTTCACCAACAGCTATGTACTCTGCCTCTGTGGTAGAAAGTGCAACCACATATTGTAGAACTGATCTCCAACACACACTACACCCAAACACTGTGAATACGTAGCATAATCTGAGTCTACGTACCCTCTTACCATTTCATTGTTGTCCTCGTCCCTCTTATACACCAACCCGTGATTCAACGTTCCCTTGAGATATCTCAGAATCTACTTTACTGCAAGCCAGTGATCTTTACCCGGATTCGCCATGTATCTACTCACCACACTCACAGCCTGTGCTATGTCTGGTCTTGTACAAACCATTGTATACATGATGCTCCCCACAGCGCTTGCATACGGTACTTTGCTCATCTGCAGTTTCTCATCCTCGGATGTCGGCGACTGTGCTGCTGACAGTCTGAAATGCATGGCCAAAGGAGTAAAGACAGCCTTCGCATTTGACATACCAAACTTCTCCAGAATTTTGATTATATATCGCTGTTGGGACAAGAAGATAACATCTCTTATTTCCCTCACAATGTCCATACCCAAAATTCTCTTCGCTACTCCCAAATCCTTTATTTCAAACTCGCCACTTAACTGCTTCTTGAGCTTTTGTATTTCTTCCATATTCTTGCATGCGATCAATATATCATCGACGTATAGAAGCAAATACATCATCCCACAACTCATGTTCTTGAAGTACACGCATCCATCATACTTACTCCTACTAAAGCCACAAGCCATCATAAACTCATCAAATCTCTTATACCACTGTCTAGGTGATTGCTTTAACCCGTATAATGACTTCTTTAGCAAACAAGCATGATCTTCTTTACCGGGCTCCTCGAACCCTTGCGGCTGTGCCATGTATATTGTTTCTTCAAGCTCTCCATGTAGAAAAGCTGTCTTTACATCCATCTGCTCTAGATGTAAATCAAGGTTTGCACACATAACTAACAAAATCCTAATAGGTGTGTGCTTGACAACTGGAGAGAATATCTCATGAAAATTGACTCCCACTCTCTGAGTAAAACCTTGTGCTACTAACCTAGCCTTAAATCTCGTAGGCTCAATCCCTGGTATCCCCTCCTTCACCTTATACACCCATTTGCACCCGACTAGCTTCTTTTGAGGTCTCTCCACCAACTTCTAGGTATTGTTCTTCCTAAGAGAATAAATTTCTTCTTCCATGGCCTGCTGCCATTCTTTTTTGTTTTCACTCTTCATAGCTTCACCATATGTCCTAGGCTCATCATACTCAAGAGTGTAAGCAGAATTAAAAGCATGAGCAACTAAGTCTGCTTGTACATACCTGACTGGTGGGTTAATCGTTCTCCTTAGCCTGTCTCTAGCAAGCTGGTACTCTTCAAGTTCCAACTCAGGAGTTCTAGTCTTCTTTTAGGTAAACTTGGAGGAACTCGCCGGTGTTTTTGGTTCATCTTCAAGGATTTCCTTGTTGAAGTGTTGATCTGGAGGCATATCAGATCCATTTTCAGGTGCTACTTCAACTTCTATTGACTCGGGTGCTGAGTTTTCCTTGGTCACAGGTTCTTCTTTCTCATCTACTTAGGAGGTTTTTAGCATCGTCATCTCATCGAACGTCACATCACGGCTTATGATACTCCTTGGTGGTGTTAAGTCTTTACACCATACTTTGTATCCTTTTACTCCTTCGGAATATCCTATGAATACCCATTTGATAGCTCTAGGTTCCAACTTCCCCTCCTTAATATGTACAAAGGCAGGGCAACCAAATATTCTAAGATGGTCATACTTTGGAGGATTGCCAGACCATTTCTCTTCTAGCGTGTTGAAGTCAATTGATGAGGAGGGACTTCTGTTTATCAAGTAAGCAGTAGTCACTACAGCTTCTACCCAGAATGTCTTGGACATCTTCGCATTGGTAAGCATGCATCTAACCCTTTCAAGTAGGGTCTTGTTCATCCTCTCAGCTACCCCATTCTGCTGCGGTGTTGATCTTACTATTCTGTGCCTTGTAATCCCATGCTTGGCACAAAACCCATCAAACTCTCTGTTGCAAAACTCGAGGCCGTTGTCAGTTCTCAACCTCTTCACTCTTTTGCCAGTTTGATTCTCAACAAGAGCCTTTCAAGTATTGAACACATCGAATACTTGATCCTTGCTCTTCAACACATAGACCCACAGCTTCCTCGAATAGTCATCAATCAAGCTGAGAAAATATCTAGCACCACCACGAGTAGCTGTCTGAGCTGGTCCCCAAAGATCCGAGTGTATGTAGTCAAGAGTCCCCTTAGTCTTATACTCGCCGGTACTGAACCTCACTCTATGTGCTTTCCCTAGCACACAATGCTCACAAAACTCCAAGGGCTGGAACTTATCCTCATCAAATGCCTTTTGACTATATAACTCCTTTAGGTTTCTCTCGCCTAAGTATACCAGTCTAAGATGCCATAACTTAGTTTGCATACTCTCATCATCTATAGAGAATAGTGCAGAACCACTCACGACTTCACACTTAAGCACATAAACACCTTTGTGCTTCTCTCCTCTCATCACCACCATGGAACCTCTCAAAACTCTTAAAATCCCTCTGTCGATCCTGATGGAACACCTATTCTGGTCTAAAGTCCCTAGTAAGATCAAGTTTCTCTTCAAGTCAGGAACATACCTAACATCTGTCAACTCTCTCACTCGCCCATCATGCAGCCTAAGCTTAACACTACCAATTCCCATCATCTGACATGCAACGTCATCACCCATTAAGACCTTACCACCATTAATAGGCTGAAAATTTGTAAACCAAGACTTGTGCGGGCACATGTGAAAAGTACAATCAGAATCTAAAACCCATTGTTCAGAGTTTATACCATCAGTAGCGACGAGTGTCTCTGCGCTGTCATAGCTATCATCATAGGCAAGCGCAACATCCGCTTTCTTATTGTCCTGTGCTTTCTTCTCAAGACAGTCCTTTATGAAGTGCCTCTCTTTCTTGCAGCAATAGCACTTCCTAGGAGTCCTAGACTTTGACCTTGAGCCTTTTTTTCTTCCCATCTCTATATGAGAGCCTTCCTCTTACAGATAAACTTTCTGTATTGCCCTCAGCCTGCTTCCCTAATAACTTGGAGTTTAATGATGATTTTACATCACTCATCGTTAAACTCTTTCTGCCGTAGAGTAACGTATCAACAAAACTCTCATAGCTCTTGGGGAGTGAACTCAGCAGAATAATTGCTCTATCTTCATCTTCTATCTTGATGTTGATAGACTCAAGATCAAGGATGATCTTATTGAAGGCGTCTATATGATCTTTCATCGGCGTCCCCTCTGACATGGACAGTTGATACAACTTCTTCTTTATATGTAGTCTGTTGGCCAACGATTTTCTCATATAAAGAGAGTCAAGCTTCTTCCAAAGATCTATTACCATCGTCTCACCTGCTACTTCCCTTAGTACTTCATCGCTCAATGACAGAACGATTGTGCTATGAGCTCTTTCTTGAATGTCCCTTCTTTCTGCTTCTGCTCTAGATGACTCTGGTGTCTTCTCTTCATCACTAGATGGAGCTGCAGTCTCCTCTAATGCCGAACCAAGTCTTTGGCTCACCAACAATGCCTTAACCTTTATCTTCCATAAATTAAAGTCATTCGTATCGTTGAATTTCTCTACCTCATACTTGGGTGTGACCATGTTTGCTTAGAACCAAAGCTCTGATACCAGTTTGTTGAAGCGGAAGCACACAAACAAACTAAACAATTCACCCAAGTAATATAATAATGTAGAACAAGTTATTAAGAAATAAAAGAGAGAAAGGGTAGAAGAAGAACATACAAAGAATTACGTGGTTCGGCAACTTGCCTACGTCCACGGCGGATCAAGATCACACTCTTCTCTTATTATGAATAACAAGGCAACCACAAAGTATGCCTATTATAAGAAAGATCACAAAAAAAACTCTCTCTTACTCTCTAGGGATTTTCTCTCACAAAGAACTACTAAGAATAATCACTAAGATTATTGTTGATCACCAAGATCTCTTTAAGATCACAAAGATCTCACTAACTTGATCACAAAGATTGTCAAGATCGCAAAGATATGTTTACAAGCCAATTGATAGCCTTTATATAGGCCTTGGGACATCCTAGGTATTCTCTATACGTGTGAGAGTCGTATTAGGGAGTCCTAGAGCAAGTGGGAGACGAAATTATGAAGTATCCTAATTTTGGGATACTGTTCCCGCGTCCAGCGCTGCAGCGCTGGGATCTCGTCGCTCCAGCGCTGGAGCGCTTCTGCTGAGCGCTGCGGCGCTGGCTTCCTAGCGCTGAGTGTTCTGTTCTGGCGCCGCGGTGCCCACTCCTGGTCGCCGCAGCGCTGGTCGCATGGTGCGCTTTCTCGTTTTTCGCCTCCTTTCGCGTCTGTCTTCGAACCATGTGTACCCTACACACTTGACTTGATCCCCAAATCATCTTCCAATAATTTTTAATCAATATTCTCACATGTATATATATATTCTTTAAAAAAATTTAGACGAGGATGAAAAATCTTACCCATTAATAAATAATAATTTTTATCTTTTTTTTAACACAAATTTAATATAATGAGCACAAAAACATTCACGACCAGTCAAACTACACCCCAAATTACTAAAAAATAGAAGTTTTAGTGATAGAAAATTTGTTATAAAAATATATCAATATTAAAAATTTGTGATAGATTATATCATAAATTTTATATTATCAATAATTCATGATAGATTCTATCACAATTTAAAATTTTATTTTTCTATTACAAATTAATTTGCAATACTTTCTATCATAAATTTATGATAGTATATATCACAAAATAAATACCGGATATTAGTGATAGATAGTTTTTTTAGATTATTTTAAAATGTTTTAATAAATTTGGGGTGTCATTTAAAACGACATCGTATTAATTTTTTTGTTTAAATTTCTAAAAATGGTGTTGTTTTTTGAAATAAAACGACATTAAGGTGATGTCATTTTGGTTGTTTATTTGCTTGGATAAAGAAACAACATCATTTTTGTTATATTCCCCTAATTCAAAATCATGTCGTTGGTGCAATAATTGAAAAACCTAAGTCTATTTGAATTAGAGGTGGGCAAACCCAGTTCGGTTCAGTTTTCGGTGTGAACTAAAAATGGAACCGAGTTGGTCGATTTTTAAAAAATAAAATCGAACCAAAAAATAGTGAACCTATTTGAACCGAACTGGTTTGATTTATAGGTTCAGTTTTCGATTTTTGATTTTTTGGTTCTTTTTTTTGTGTTTGGTTCAAATAAACTTAATTTAGCCTTATTTTTGGTTCAGTTCATTTTTTTCTAATTTGTTTCGATTTTTCAATTTAATTTTTCGGTTCAATTCTCAATTTTTTGAATTAAAAAATTGAGAACTGAACCGACCGATTTAATTCAATTTTTTGGGTCAAGTTTGGTTCGCCAATCTTTTGCATACCCCTAATTTGAACTCATTTGAAATCACTCCTCTCCCAAAATTTAAACATTTACTCTCTAATCTTCGTCTTAAATCTTCCCAAATTTAAACTCCTTATTTAGTCTTAAATCTTCCCAAAATTCGGCCAAGGGCAAGAATCAACATATATTAATCAAATAAAACTAAAAACAAGGAACAAAATTTGTGTAATGATTATTTTTATTTAGCAGTAAATTTAAGCATGGCATAGATGTGAATTACAGGATACTTTTAGCATCTGGTTTCACCATAGGATCTGGCTTTTAACTTTACATTGCCCTCAGGCTTGACTTCAATTTTAACTCTTAAGCGAATAAGTTTTTTCACTATTAAGTTTGTATTTTGGTGTTTAAATTATAAAATAATCATGTCAATACTACACTTGCTCTTATGTTCAATGGTGTGAGAATATTGATTAAAAACCATCAGTATATGATTTGGAGAATAAGTCAAGTGTGTAGGGTGCGCAATGATCGAATACGAACGCGAAAGACGAAGGGACTAGTGGTTAGGCGTGGGCGCCGCGGCACTCTGTCTAGAACGTGAGCACCGTGGTGCTAGGCAACGAACATCGCAACACTCAGACGGGCACACCAGCCCCGCGGTGGTGAGAGCTGAGCGCCATGGTACTAGACGCGTGAACAGTATCCCGAAATAAGAAAACTTCCTTATTTCGTCTCTCACTTACTTCAGGTCTCCCTAAAATAACCCCACACATTTAGGGTAAACTTAGGACGTCCTAAAGCCTATATAAAGGCTCTCAATTGGCTTGTAAACACAATCTAAGTGATCATTAACAATCTTTGTGGTTCTTTGTGAGAGAAAATTCTTAGAGTGCAAGAGAGAGTTTTCTTTGTGATCTTTCTTGTAAAAGGCATACTTTGTGAGTGCCTTGTGATTCATAATAAGAGAAGAGTGTGATCTTGATCCACCGTGGACGTAGGCAAGTTGTCGAACCATATAATTCTTTGTGTGTTCTTCTTCTACCATTTCTCTCTTTATTCCCTAATTATCTGTTCTGCATATATTGCTTAGGTGATTTTGCTTATTTGTTTGCTTCCGCTTCAATAAATTGGTATCAAAGTCAGTAACTAAGCAAACATGGCCATACCCAAGTATAAGGTAGAGAAATTCAACGGTACGAATGACTTCAATCTGTAGAAGATGAAGGTAAAGGCGTTGTTGGTGAGTCAAAGGCTAGGCTCAGCATTAGAGGAGACTGCAGCTCCATCTAGTGATAAAGTGAAGATGCCAGAGTCATCTAAAGTTGAAGCAAAAAAAAGAGACATTCAAGAAAGAGCTCATAATACAATCGTTCTGTTATTGAGCGATGAAGTACTAAAGAAAGTAGTAGGTGAGACGACAGTAATAGAACTTTAGAACAAGCTTTACTATTTTTATATGAGGAAATCGTTGGCCAACAAATTGCATATAAAGAAGAAGTTGTATAAGCTATCCATGTCGAGGGGACGCTAATGAAAGATCATATAGACGCCTTCAATAAGATCATCCTTGATCTTGAATTTATCAACATCAAGATAGAAGATGAAGATAGAGCAATTATCCTACTAAGTTCACTCCCCAAGAGTTATGAGAGCTTTGTTGATACACTACTCTACGGCAGAGAGAGTTTAACGATAAGTGATGTGAAATCATTATTAAACTTAAAGTTATTAGGGAAGCAGATTGAGGTCAATGCAAAAAACTTATCTGTAAGAGGAAGACCCTCATATAGAGATGGGAAGAAAAAAGGCTCAAGATCGAAGTCTAGGACTTCTAGGAAGTGCTGGGATCTCGTCGAAAAAATAGGGGCATTTCATACAGGATTATCCTGAGAAAAGAGCACAAGACAAGAAGAAAGCGGATGCTGCGCTTGCTTATGATGATAGCTATGACAGCGCAGAGACACTTGTCGCTACTAATGGTAAGAACTCTGAACAACGGGTTCTTGATTCTGATTGCACTTTTCACATGTGCCTGCACAAGTATTGAATTATCAATTTCCAGCCTATTAGTGGTGGTAAGGTCTTAATGGGTAATGACGTTGCATGTATGTCAGATGATGGGAATTGGTAGTGTTAAGCTTAGGCTACATGATGGGCGAGTGAGAAATTTGACAGATGTTAGGTATGTTCCTGACTTGAAGAGAAACTTGAACTCACAAGGGACTCTAGATCAGAATGGGTGTTCCATCAGAATTGACGAAGGGATTTTAAGAGGTTTAAAAGGTTCCATGGTGGTGATGAGAAGAGAGAAGCACAAAGATATTTATGTGCTTAAGGGTGAAGTCATGAGTGGTTCTGCACTATTCTCTATAGATGATGAGAGTATGCAAACCAAGTTGTGGCATCTTAAACTAGTACACCTAGACGAGAGAAACTTAAAGGAGTTATTTAGTCAAAAGGTGTTTGGTGAGGATAAGTTCCAGCCCTTAGAGTTTTGTGAGCATTGTGTGCTCGGAAAAGCATATAGGGTGAGGTTTAGTACCGGTAAGCACAAGACTAAGGGGACTCTTGACTATATACACTTGAATCTTTGGGGACCATCTCAGACAGCTATTCGTGGTGGTGCCAGGTATTTTCTCAGTTTAATTGATGACTATTCAAGAAAGCTATGGGTCTATGTGTTGAAGAGTAAGGATCAAGCGTTTGAAGTATTCAAGACTTTGAAGGCTCTTACTGAGAATCAAACTGGCAAAAGGGTGAAGAGGTTGAGAACTGACAACGGCCTTGAATATTGCAATAAAGAGTTTGATGGGTTTTGTGTCAAGCATTGGATTGCGAGGCATAGAACAGTAAGATCAACACCACAGCAGAATGGTGTAGCTGAGAGGATGAATAGAACCCTACTTGAAAGGGTTAGATGCATGCTTACCAATGCGAAAATGTCCAAGACATTTTGGGGAGAAGATATAGTGACTGCAGCTTACTTAATTAATAGAAGTCCCTCATCACAATTGACTTCAAGACGCCAGAAGAGAAATTGTCTAACAATTCTCTGAAGTATGATCACCTCAGAATATTTGGCTGTCTTACCTTTATACATGTTAAGGAGGGGAAGTTGGAACCTAGAGTTATCAAAGGAGTATTAATAGGATATCCCGAACGAGTAAAAAGATACAAGGTGTGGTGTAAAGACTTGACACCACCAATGAGTATCATAAGCCATGACGTGACGTTTGATGAGACGACGATTCTAAAAACCTCCCAAGAAGATGAGAAAGAAGAACCTGTGCCCAAGGAAGACTCAGTACCTGAATTAATAGAAGTTGAAGTGGAGCCTGAAAGTGGATCGATATGTCGCCAGATCATCACTTCAACGAAGAAATCCTTGAAGAAGAACCAAGAACACCGACGAGTTATTCCATGACTACCCAATAAAAGACTAAGACTCCTGAGATGGAACTTGAAGAGTACCAGTTAGCTAGACACAGGCTAAAGAGAACGATTAACTCACCAGTCAAGTATACACAAGCAGATTTAATTGCTCATGCTTTTAATTCTGCTTACACTCTTGAGTATGATGAGCCTAGGACATATGGTGAGGCTATGAAGAATGAAAACAAGAAAGAATAGCAGCAGGCTATGGAAGAAGAAATTAGTTCTCTTAGAAAGAATAATACTTAGAAGTTGGTGGAGAGACCTCAAAAGAAGTTAGTCGAGTGCAAGAAGGTGTATAAGGTAAAGGAGGGGATACCGGAGATAGAGCTTACAAGATTCAAGGCTAGGTTAGTAGCACAAGGTTTTACTCAGAGAGAGTGAGTTAATTTTCATGAGATATTCTCTCTAGTCGTAAAGCATATATCTATTAGGATTTTGTTAGCAATGTGCTGAACCTTAATTTACATCTAGAGCAGATGGATGTAAAGACAGCTTTTCTACATGGAGAGCTTGAAGAGAAGATATATACATGGCACAACCGCAAGAGTTCGAGGAGCCCAAAAAATAAGATCATGCTTGTTTGCTAAAGAAGTCATTATACGGATTAAAGCAATCACTTAGACAGTGGTATAGGAGATTTGATGAGTTTATGATGGCTTGTGGCTTTAGTAGGAGCAAGTATGATGGATGCATGTACTTTAAGAACATAAGTTGTGGGATAATGTATTTGCTTCTATACGTCGATGATATATTGATCGCATGTAAGAATATGGAAGAAATATAGAAGCTCAAGAATCAGTTAAGTGGCAAGTTTGAAATAAAGGATTTGGGAGTAGCGAAGAGAATTTTAGGTATAGATATTGTGAGGGAAAGAAGAGATGTTATCTTCTTGTCCCAACAGTGATATATAGTCAAAATTTTACAGAATTTTGGTATGTCCAACGCAAAGGTTGTCTCTACTCCTTTGGCCATGCATTTCAGACTTTTAATAGTATAGTCGCCGACATCCGAAGAAGAGAAATTGCAGATGAGTAAAGTACCGTATGCAAGTGCTGTGGAGAGCATCATGTATGCAATAGTTTGCACAAGATCAGACATAGCACAGACTGTGAGTGTAGTGAGTAGATACATGGCAAATTCGAGTAAAGATCACTGGCGTGCAGTAAAGTGAATTTTGAGATATCTCAAGAGGACGTTAAATCACGGGTTGATGTATAAGAGGGATGAGGACGGCAGTGAAATGGTAAGAGGGTGTGTAGACTCAGATTATGCAGGTAATCTAGACAAGAGAAGATTGTTGACGGGCTACATATTCACAGTATTTGGGTGTAGTGTATGTTAGAGATTAATTCTACAACGTGTGGTTGCACTCTCTACCACAAAGGCGGAGTACATAGTTGTTGGTGAAGCTATCAAGGAGGCCGTGTAGTTCAAAGGCATATGTGCGGAGGTATTGGCTAATGAAGATGTGAACACCGGTGTATATTGTGACAACCAAAGTCCCATACACCTAAGCAAGCATCAAGTGTTTTACGAGAGATCGAAACACATTGATGTGAGGCTCCATTACATTCGAGAGATTGTCCAAAGTGGTGAAGTTAGTCTAACAAAAATAGCGTCATCTAAAAATCTTGCTTATATATTGACTAAGCTACTGCCTTCGATTAAGTTCATCCTATGCAATGACTTAACTGGAGTCACTACTTTGTGAGGATAACCGAAGATGTGAAAATGAGAGATCGAGTTTCTTTGTGGATGATTTTGAATCAAGGAGGGGATTTGTGAGAATATTGATTAAAAATCATCAGTATATAATTTGGAGAGCAAGCCAAGTGCGTAGGGTGAGTAAGGATCGAAGACGGACACAAAAGGAGGTGAAAGATGAAAGGAATAGTGGCTAGGCGTGGACGCCGTGATGACCAGGGTTGAGTGCTGCGGTGCCCAGTCCAGAAAGTAAGGGTCGCGGTGCTAGGCGACGAGCACCGCTGCACTCAGACAGGCGCACCAGCTCCGTGGCGGTGAGAGCTGAGCGCCATGGCGCTGGACGAGTGAACAGTATCTCGAAATAAGGAACTCCCTTATTTCGTCTCCCACTTGCTTCAGGTTTCTCTAAAACGACTCCCATATGTTTAGAGTAAACCTAGGACGTCTCAAAGCCTATATAAAGGCTCTCAATTGGTTTGTAAACACAATCTAAGTGATCATTAACAATTTTTGTGGTTCTTTGTGAGAGAAAATCCCTATAGTGTAAGAGAGGGTTTTCTTTGTGATTTTTATTGTAAAATGTATACTTTGTGAGTGCATTGTGATTCACAATAAGAGAAGAGTGTGATCTTGATCCGCTGTAAATGTAGGTAAGTTGCCGAATCACGTAATTCTTTGTTTGTTCTTCTTCTACTACTTCTCTCTTTATTCTTTAATTTCTTGTTCTACATATATTGTTTGGTTTCTTTGTAATCTTTCTTGTAAAAGGTATACTTTATGAATGCTTTATGATTCATAATAAAAGAAGAGTGTGATCTTGATCCGCCGTGGACGTAGGTAAGTTACCAAACTACGTAATTCTTTATTTGTTATTCTTCTATCATTTCTCTCTTTATTCTTTAATTTTTTGTTCTACATATATTACTTGAATAATTTTACTTATTTGTATACTTCGACTTCAACAATAAAAATTACATTTATTAGACAACATTCTTTTTATTAACCCATTTCCTAAAGTAATTTGGATTATGTTTCTACGTCATATTGTAGCTAGGTTAATTGAGAGGTCCTACGTTGGAATCCCCAAAATTATTCTCTAAACAATCATCTATGCAAGAACCACTGTTAAAAATTAAAAATTAAAATGTTACTTTCTACACCTAATTTCTCAACAAAAAATTAGGGTCAATTTATTTTTTTAATACTCACCATCTATCTTCTTCCTAATAATTCCTCATTCTTCAATTTTTTTCCATTTATCTTATTAATCTTTTCTCAAACACTGATCTAGAATATGAAATCTCTAAAAGGGGAAATGTTTTGAGACTTTTGTCCACTCTTACATCTCAAACCTTGATCTACAATATCCAATTATGTTTTAAATTCCATTTCAAGAATTGAGTACTGGCATGTTATCACGTTGTTAACAAGTTATCACTGTTGTAATCAAGTCCTCAGTAAAGAGGAAAAAGGGTCTTCTGCAATAAGTGAGAGAATTTTTTTTTTTTTTTTACTTTCTAGTTATAATAAGTTTGTGGATCTTGTATAATCCAGTAAATTCATTTCTTGGACAATAATATTAATTCATGACAAAAAAAAAAGGTTTATGATAGATGGGTGTATAAAGTATTTTTGTATTTTTATTTAAAGTTATAACATCCTTAATAAATATTATAATTAAGGATTTTTAGTAATAAATAATTTTATTGTAGTCCCATCCGATTACTAATTAAATTGCATTGCAGAGCAAATTGAGCCTGTAGTTGGATGTGTTTGTATATCTACATGATGACTTTGATAATTAAATTCCACTGTACATGTGAGAGGACATGGTAGATTTTGATTGCTATTGTTGGACCCCTTTTCTAAGCTTCAACTTTCAAGAACACTGTTTTTTTTTAAACTCCATTACGTGTTCTTTCGTGATAGATTTAGCTTCAGATCTTATGAATTTTGCTGATGCTTAGGTTATTTCAGAGTACATTAGAATTAGTTAGCTTGGTACTTACCTGATTTTACTATTTCAATCAATTTATGGTGTCATTATTAATAAGAGTGGATAAAAAAATTAAAAATTAAAAAATTAAATTAGTTAGTTTGATTTGGTTCGATTTAAATTTTTTTTAAACAAAAAATCGGTTCGAATTTTTTAAAAGAAAAATCGACCGATTCAATTCAATTTTTTTATAAAAAAAATTAAAAAAATTGAAAAAAACCAAATCAAAAATTTTAAAAACTTATAATTTAAAATAAAAAAATAAAAAAACTAAAAAATTGAATTGGACCGAACCAAAAATATCAGTTTCGATTTTATTTATCAAAAAAATAAAACTAAACCAGTTCAATTTGACTTTAAAAAAAATCAGATTAATTTAGTTCGATTTTAAAAAAAATTAAATCGAAACGGATCGTGCCCACCCTTAATTACTAATACAGCTTAAAACTATTGGATTTTAAAAAACAGTTGTTGAAAGCTGAATAGATTCTTCACCTTTTTCTTTCTTTCTGTTTATTTATTTATTTTTTATAAAAGAAACGAATTAAGTAGTAATGTCTTATTGCACTAGAATACAATTATTCTTGAGTTTGTTAAGGGTTCTATTTTGTTTTATTTTCTTTTAGGGTTTGCCAAGGGTTCTCAAAAGAAAAGAAGATGAGTAATGATACAACACGTTCTGTCGAGGCTCTCGGTGGAAGGAAGTTTGACGATCTGCAAAATTTTGTTTGTAAATAGAAAAGGGCTAAGTTAAGAATAAAAGATGTGACGGTGATAAAACTGAAATTTCGTACTAAATTTATGAATTGACAGCACTTTAAATTTGAGAGCAAAAATTTCTTTCTTCTTACACATCTTTTGTTTCATTGCTCAACTTTCTACTACAAACGTAAGTAATGTCTTAAATTTTGTTTCATTGCAAGTTGGATTTACGAGCATTTACACAAAGATTAATGGATTTGGTGGTTATTGGACGATGGATTTATAAATTGTTATAGAGACAAATAACTTATAGTAGGTGTTGGATTTGAAGAATTGATGTTGGATTTGTTTATATTTACGTGTAATTTTATTTTATATGAATATTTTATTTTAATATTTATATTATTAATATTTTAATAAATTTTTAATATATTTATTAAATGATAACATATTTGTAACGTTTCAGATTTTAGAGTTCAGATCTTATCTAAAGAAATTTAGATCAATGTTAAGAATTAGCAACGTTAAGAGTTATAAGTGCTAAGAGTAAGTAAGTTATAAGAGTCTGAAATGTGACAAAGATCTAAGAATATATTAGTAATGACATAGTTGCAATGAGTTACAAATGGTATTAGAAAATATCATTAAGTAAGTATGTTCTCAAACACTATATTTCTACTCTAATTTATCAATATTGGTCTATCGGTGAAACTTTTTTATATAGATCAATGTATATTTATATCTAGATAGTCCAGATAGTTAGTCTTAGCAGACCATGAGTTGAATGAAAACTCATATAGGCATATGGGTATTCAGTGAGGACTGGATACGAAACAGACTCACGAAAATCTCTAATAGACATACCATAAAGCCATCAATGGTAGGTCTTCTCAAGTTGAGTAGTATTCGTAATCCTTCGACCTGAGCGCCACAGTGGGTTTATGAGTGATCCACCATATTTTGGTTTCATGTATGTCAGAGACTTTTCATGGTCTGACTGTTAGGTATGGTCAGATGCTCATGAAGTTCAGTGTGTGTAGATATGGGACTCGTCAATTCATATGGATGAGTTGTATATCCTGATGCTTTGAGATTGTATTTCAGAAAGTCTTATGGTCATAAGTAGTAAACCTAAAAAAGAGTTTTTCATGGAATAAACAATATAGCAAAAGTGTTTGCGAATATCATTTATAGAAATTTGAATCTAGAGATAAGTTCGCGGATAAGCAAATAGAGATTTAACAGTGATGATCTATATCTCTACTCATTCAAGATATAAGTGACATGGGGATTATACGTATACGTTATGATCTCAGCTTGTATGGTCTAACGCGCTGCTTTATAATATCCATGATGTGTGCGTTGGACATCATTCACGAACTCATAAAAGAGTTCTATCTGGAAAATCAAGCGTATACGTAGGGAGTCCTGCAATATGAATTGTACTCATTATGCACTATGGCAGCGTACTGGATTGAATAGTTCAATCTAATAAATTCTAACAAACCAAATATTTTTCAAGATCCCTTGGAATATGCACTTGTCAAGACTTAATAGTTAAACACATCAATTAGTTAACAAAATTATTTACCAATAAGATGATAAAAGGTGGCGCATATTGAGCTATTCATTGTTTGACTAAGAATATTATAAAAATATCTTTACTTGTTAGACAAGCAATTTTTATTAAATAAACAAAAAAAAATGTTTTTTATTATATTTATTATTATTTAAGTCAATCAATTATTAAAATAAATTGAATAGCACATGTTTATTTGATATTAAACAAATAAAGAAACATGTGAGAATGGCTAAGGATATGTTGTTTATGATTTGTGGGGGGTGTGTGATGACTTAATGAAAAAGGGAAATCAACACTTATAAAATGCAAATGAATTATTTTCATTCGCTAGTTTTTTTTGGCTCGATCATTTTGAAGAGAGAAAAAAAGAGTGGGTTTCAAGAGTTGAAACAAAAAAAAGCTTTATTCATCTCTTTCCTCTTCCATTAAGACTGACCATTATTAAAGCATGAGAGAGCTTGTTATGTTGTTCAAGAGTTAAACAAAATAAAACACTTTCGTTGTTTAAAAAATAAATAGCTTAAAGAGTTTAAACAATAATTATGAGTTAACCAAATTTTCAGTGTTTAAGTGTTAAACACTTTGTTGGATTTAGAATTGTCATCTTAGAAGCTCAAGCCCACCTAATTGAGTTCTAGAATTACTAACAGATGCATTTCAAGGTAGACTTAAGTTTTCTATTGAATCCAAAGGCTTGACAAGGTAAATCTCAATCTTTGATTTTATTATTGTAATGAACTTAAATTTAAATGTGTTTGTTGCTCTAAGAAATTAGATTTTTAATTCTGTTATGCAAAATTTATGTATGAGATAAATGGTTTGATTTGTAACAAACACATTGCACATGCATGCATTCAAGAAAATTAGAACACTTTTAAGATTTACTTTGTTTGAATGTTCATTTACCTTTGTTTGGATTTATAAATTGAATGATTGAGATGGATTAATGACATGTTGATGATTTAATGAAAATATTGCATTGGAGAATTTTTTGTATTATAATAAATGTATATATTGGGAAATATAATATAATATAATATAATATAATATATATGAATTTAATGTATATATTAAATAATAAAATTATTTTAAAAAATAAAAAATTTGTCACAAAATTGTGATAAACATCTATCACAAATTTGTGATAGATTATGTATTTGATGAGGTCACGTCTGACGTCACACTTATATCATCTACTATACTAGGTGCCAAATCAGGATCACATCATTGTCCACATAGACAATATGTGCCACATAAGTTTTGTACACGTAGGACAAAAATCACAAAAATCACAAAATTCACAAAATCATAAGTGATAGATATTTTTTCTATTACAAAATGATGACACAAGTTGGTGATAAAAAAATTATATCACAAAATTCATTTATCATAGATTTGTGGTAGAATTTTTCTATCACATATTGCTAAGATGACTTTTAACAATAGAAAACTTCTATCACAAAACATAGTTTGTGATAGTAAAATTCTGTCACCAATTTTTTTTTTATGGGGCAAGAAGCAATTGTAAACAATATATATGTTATTGAGTAAACTAATACAATGAATTAAGGGTTTGAAGTTTTTTGTTTGTGAATTTTTTATTCAATATTGTAATAATTTATTAAAATTGTTGAATGATACAAGAAATGATAACCACCCTTATCTAAATTATTCCCTTTATTTACTTAAAGAAACAAAATTATTTCCCCATTTGGATTTAGTTCTTCAATTTTTTACTATGAAATAGATGTTATTGAGTAAATTAATTAATAATGAAGTTAGCATAAGGGATTGAGTTATATTTTAGGAAAAATGACATCTTTATTTCAGGACTTTGGGTTAATTTCTAATTTTGTCCTATGAGTTTTAAAAAAGCCAATTTTATTCCAATTCATTAATCTCCTGTCATTTATTTTAACCATAGAAGGAAAAATTAAAACTTATTACAAAAATTTAAAGTGGGCTAATAGAGTGAGATGCAAATTGACACAAAATATGTCATGACTACGTGTCAATTATGAATTGGTCATTAATAAATAAATAAATAAAATGACATGTGGCACACTCTTTATGATTTAATTTTAATATTTAATTTTAAGAAATAAATAATATAAAATAAAAAAAAAGCCTTTGTCACTGTCGTCGGCAAGCAGCAGTGGCACTGCCCTACCATTTGGCACTGGGACGATGGCCACTGTCGCTATCTCCACATTTTTTGGTTGCCTTCTATTTTTTTTTTTGTAAACAAATAACCCCACCATTGTGTAAATCGAAAAAATGACTTCAATAACATAAATTTTGGTAAAAGCGTGGTTAGCTGACAGTCGCCTCTGTCACTTACCGATGATGGTGGCAGAGACTTTTTTTATTATTTTTTTATAATATAAATTTTTTAAAAAATACTTCAAATTTAAACTTATCAAAGCGTGCCACATGTTTATTTTTTTTAGAAAAATTAATTTAATTTCTATGTCATATATCCTATTAAAATTGTGCCACTTGAATTTTAACAAGGGTAAGAATATTATTTTATAGGAAAATATCTTTTTGTCAACTTAAATGGTAAGAGGTTAACAAATTAGGACAAAATTGAAAATTTTAAAATTCGTTAAACAAAATTGAGAATTAGCCCAAACTTTTGGCATAAAGATGTTCTTCTTCCTAATTTTTATAAATATTTATTTAATTCATCAAAATTATTTAATGATAAGATAAGTAATTGAAGTTCTTTAGATCAACACACCTTCGATCAATGACATTTAGATTTCTATCCTTATGCTTCTAAATGACTAGATCAAACACCTTCGTTCACTGATAAATAATAATCTGACGCTAAAATCAGGGGGAGAAGGATTAAATTGAGGAAATGGGAAGTAAATAGTATTTAGTTGCTGAGACAATATGGTTAGTCCAATAAAATAATAAATGATTTTGAATTTGGAAGATTATTTAAGAACAATGAGTACTGAGAAATTTTAGTGTTCAGTTATAGAGAAAATTTCCTTCATATGATGAGATTTAGAGGGGAAAATGAGAGTCTTTCCCTCAAAACCCCTCAATCGTTGGGTGAGTGTGCTTGCTTTTCAAACATTGGTTCGAGCACATCCTTTCTAAAGTTTGTTAAAATTGCACACTTGTCAGACCAGGGAGGCGGAAGCATCATCGGCATTCAAAGTGTGCAATTTTAAAAGCCTATAAATGCCCTTCAACCATCTTTTCCTCTTTATTCCATTCCTAGAGTAAAACCTAGAGCTTTCTTGAGTCCTTTAACTACCAAACTTCCCCCACTCTATAGCCCATGCTTGGACGGGCATGCTTCACGAGGAAGCACTTCTAGGAGTAGGACATCTCCCACTATCGAATAAGCCTTCTTGAACTTTCTACTACATATCCCAATCTTCCCAAGTTCGCCACTTCTCATGTACATTGACCTATGAGGATGGGCTTTTGACCCCTCCAGACCTCGACACAAGTATCCCGAGGACCTTTATGCCTTTCAATCGAGCGACCTTACGCGAGAACGTCCTGATGGGATAGTTGCTTCCTCAATAGGTTTTGTTTCCTTCTAGGTTTCAAGGAGAGAGGTGGGGATGTTTATTGCCACTTCACTTGCACAGGATATTTTCCTGTCACGAGTTAATTATATTTTTTTGCTTCCATTCTTCGTGCAATTTCTCATGTGTTTGTTCCTGATTTTTTGCTTCCCTGCTGCAGTTGAGGGACTTGAGGCGGTCAAGGTCACTTCTGGTGGTGAGTTCATTAAATTCTCTTAAATTCATTTTTAATATTTCCCATGGGCCTTATGGTGCAGGTGAAGGATCAAGGAAGGCGAGGCTGCCAAGCTCCTAGTTGCTGCTTCCTGTGCTTCTTTTGCTGCCTCCGTTGAGGTATTGATGCTAGACTTCCTCTAGTTGATTTGTCTACTCCCGAACAATCTAGTGTTGGTCCAACTACGGCTCGATCTCTTCGCTCTACCCATATGTTGGGTCGGAGCATCTATTACATGCTTGCCAAAATTCTTGCTACTTCTTTTACCACCTCAAATGCTAAGAAAGGTGTTTGTACTTTTATTTCTTATTTGCGCTTATGTGTTCTTGCTAACGAGTCTTTATTGATTCTTAGATCTTTAATCCTTCATGGAAGATCTTTCAGATGTTCTCCCTGGATTATTAAAGACGAGATTCAAAAAGCAAAAGATGTCAACAACAAAAAAGTGGTTAAGAATGTACTTGAAGGCTCAAAGCCTGGGTCCTCTCTATTCTCCAAAATGAAAAAACCTTCACCTCTCGGGGTGAGGGTTCCCATCCTCAAGAGGTCCCAGTTACCTCCACTTCAATCTAAGTAAATTCTCTCATAGTCCAAACCACTCCCATTCTAGTCCAAGTTAACACTACTACGTACAGTCTAAAGCAATTCCGCTCCAGTCCAAATGACTCTTACTCCGATCCAAACAACTTTTGTTCCAAGCCTAACAGCTCCTGCTTTAGTTCAGGAACCATTTGCCGCCTTCCTCCATAGGGAAGTATCGTTCCTTTAGGTATTTTGGCTTATATCCTTTTGTTTTTCTCTTGCGTGCATAATTATGACTTCACAATTCTGTCTTACAGATATTCTTATTGTGGATCTCGAAGGTTTCAGCTCTTTGATTTCCAATTTTGAGAGGTCTAACTTTCAAAGCTACCAGTGGGGAGGGGAATGTGTTCGCCTCTAAGCTTTTGAAAGGGGATGGCTCTAGGCCAGTGTCGCAATCGGATATTCTAAGGTTAGACCCAATAAGTGCAGTTGTAATTTTGGGTCAGTTGCGCTGCATTCAGATATTCTAAGGTTGGACTTAGTAACTGCAGTTTTAATCTTGGTCAACTGTTCATTAAGGCTGAGCTGTAAATGATTCCATTTCATGCATGACTAGCGCTGAGTAGTGTTAGATTATATAGGCCGAAGGTTACTGGATGTATGTCACAATGATTCAGAAGCACAAATGTGCAGGAGCATATGCAAAAGTATTTCAGAATTTTGTTATAATAGAATTCTGTATTTTTTTTTTTTGTTACATTTCTTGTTAGTTTTTTTAAATTTCGGATCCAAAGCCACATATACATTTTATGTAATGTTGGTGTAATTTTACTTGTATAAATAGGTGTGTTGTATTAAGAATTGAAGAAAGCAATAAAACATCATTTTTTAGATTCAGAGAATTTTTAAAACTTTTCTTTCTTGCTGCTTATTTTCTTTACAACCAAATAGACCTAAGAATTCTTTCATGGTATCAAAGCTATGGCTTACGCAAACATCTCAAATACAAATTTGTCATCAAAAAATCTAAAACACAAACTCAACAACATTTAATTCTTTTCCATCCACAATAAAACTAACCAGAACAAATTACTCCATTTGGAAATCACAAGTCTTAACTGCAATCAGAGGAAATCGATTAGAAAATTTCATCAATGGCAGCAGATCCGTTCCTAATTAATTACTTAGAGCTGGTAATGCAGAACAAGGAACAAATCTAGTTGAGAATCCAGAATATGAAGCATAGATACGCTAAGATCAGCTGTTACTGAGCTAGTTATTTTCAACAATAAGTGACACAATATTATGCTTGATAATTGACAGCACAACTTCAAGAGAACTTTGAATCTCAGTAAAGAAGTAGTTTGGAAGTGAATCCAATGCTCGATCCTTACAAATAAAACGACAGTTAACAATGACAAATAAAGGTAATATGACTATGTCAGATTATTTTTTGAAAGTAAAAAATCTAGTTGATGAACTTGCTATGGCTGGATGTTCAATTGAAGATGATGAGTTCATTGAATACATGATATCTGGAATAGGACCTGAATATGATTCAACTATAGTTTTGATCATAAGCTAATTAGGTTCTATTAGTTTGAACGAAGCCTACTCGATGTTGTTGACTCAAGAAAGCAGAATCATGCAAAATTTAGGGAACAAAACTGGTAATCAAGACTATTCAGCTAATTTTGTTCAGAAAAATCAGAAGAGATGAGGATTTAGTGGTGGATTTTATAACAATAACTTCAAGAATGACTATGGTGAAAGCAATAATACTGCTGGCATAGTCACCAGTAATGGAAACTTTGGAAGAGGAACTCAAAACTATAGAGAAAGAAGTCAATAGTCTATGACAGAAAGATTTAGTGGAAGAAGTAGATACTTTAACAAATTAATATGTCAGATTTGTGAGAAACAAGGGCACATTACTACCAAATGTTATTACAGATACAATAAAGATTATGTACCTAAGCAGCAATCAAGCTTTAGGAATACAGGAAATCAAAAATTTGGAAGACATGGTACAAATGTCAATACATGACAAAGAGCTACATATATAGCTTCTCAATAAGAACAAGAAGGAATTGCTGATCAAGGTTGGTATCTGAACTCCGATGCCATACATCACTTGACAAACAATGAAGCCAATCTATCCAACAAAGCCGAGTTCACAGGTAATGAACAACTACTTATTGGTAATGGTTTAGGCTTATTGATAAAAAGCACTGGTATTGCATGGATACATAACTCACAACACTCTTTACTACTTAATGATCTATTGTTTGTACCTTCTATCACCAAAAATCTTATCAGTGTCTCAAAGTTAATACATGACAACAATATATTGATTGAAGTTTTTCCTGATTTGTGTTTCATAAAGGACAAGAGAATAGGAACTGTATTGCTCAAGGGTACTGCTGTGAAGGGCCTCTATAAGCTTACCTTAAGTACTACCAGAAACATTGAAGATCAGTTCTCAAACACCATACCATATCCACTGTTAAATACTCATCCCACCTCTATGCTATCATTTTGTTCTGTGATTACACAATGTAATATAAATAAGAATCAGTCATGTGTATCTGATTCTCTTCAAAATTGTCAAACTAGATCAAATCCTAATACTTGTGTAGCTTGTTTTCTGACTTACTCTAGTAAAAATAAGAGTGATTATAATTTATGACATAGAAGACTTGGTCACCTAAGTCCCTACACTTTCAAAAATGTAATGCATATTTGTAATCTTCTCTTTGACAGTAATGAAAAATACAAACCAGTGATTTGTGACTTATGTCAACTTAGTAAACTACATAGACTCCATTTTCCTTGTACTACCATAAAATCAAAACAACCTCTAAATCTTATATATTCAGATGTATGAGGTCCCTCATCTACTGAAACCAGAGAGAACTTCAAATACTACATCAGTTTTATAGATGATTATTCAAGATACACTTGAATTTTCCCTATGAAACTAAAGTCTGAATCTCTAAATATCTTCAAATAGTTGAAAAATCATATTGAAAGGCAGTTTGATAGGAAAATAAAGATACTGCAATCTGATTGAGGGGGGGTTGAGTTCAGGATCTTCAAACCATATCTTGAACAATAAAGAATAATCCTTAGACACTCATGTCCTTATACACACCATCAAAATGGTGTGGTAGAAAGAAAACATATATCTCATAAATGGGACTCACACTCCTTGCTCAAGCATCTATGCCACTCACCTTCTGGTGGGAGGCATTTCATACTGCCACTTATCTCATAAATAGACATCCAACTGTTGTTCTCAACAAAAAATCTTCATTTAAACTTATACACTCCTATAAACCAGATTATTCTTTCTTTAAAACTTTTGGTTATGTATGTTTTCCTTTTCTAAGACCATACCAACAAAACAAATTGAGTTTTCATTCAACTAAATGTACCTTTATTGGATACAGGCCACATCACAAAAGATAAAAATGTCTGCATACTTCAGGAAAGGTTTACATTGCTAGACATGTAACCTTTAATGAAGAATGCTTTCCTTATGCAGAAACACATCAACATCAGCTCTTCAAAACCTCAGAAACAGATCCTGAACCACACATCAACCCTTGTACTTCAAATCCTTTCCTTTTTCCATCATATACTTATAATAGAGGCTCTGACATTACAACCCCTTTAGCAGCAACTACAGATTCTGTAATCTATCCAGAGGAGCAAAATCAGGTAAATGTTCCCTTTACCATTCCTCTTACCACACACCACAGACAAACTTCTCTTAACACACAACATTCACCTCAGTCAGAAACCTTAAATCAGTCAAGGTCACACATACATTCTTTACATCCAATGCATACTCGATCAAAATCTGGTATTTACAAGCCTAAACTATTTTTAAGTCAAACCAATAGTACAAATTCAGAACCTGTGACAGTAACAGAAGCCATGCAAGATAAGAAATGGTTATTGGTAATGCAAGAAGAGTACTCAGCTCTCATAAAGAATGGCACTTGTCTTTAGTACCAGTATCAGAAGCAACTAAATTGGTTGACAACAAGTGGATTTTCAGAACTAAATATAACTCTGATGGATCAATCTCAAAACATAAAGCTAGGTTGGTGGCTAAGGGTTTCTCTCAAACACCATGCATATATTATATAAAAACCCTCAGTCCAGTGATCAAGGCCTCCACAATAAGAGTAGTTTTAGGTCTTGTAGTGATGTATCATTGGCTAATTCGACAAATTGATATGAATAATGCATTCCTTAATGGATCCTTGACTGAGACAGTATATATGAGACAGCCAGAGGGTTTTGTTGATTCTCAAAAACCAACACATGTATGTAAGCTTCATAAAACCCTATATGGCTTAAAATAAGCTCAAAACAGCATTATTGCAGTGGGGATTTCAGAATTACAGGTCAGATACCTTACTGTTTATCAAGAAGTTCAATGGAAAAATTATTCTAATTTTGGTATATGTTGATGACATTTTAGTAACTGGTAATGATTCCATATTATTAGAAGAGTTTATCAAGTGTCTTGATACTACTTTTGCTCTCAAAAACTTGGGCTACTTTAATTACTTTCTAGGCATCAAAGTCACTTATACACAATCTGGACTCCATTTGAATCAATCCAAGTACATTCAAGATATATTAATGAAAGCCAACATGTCGAATTGTAACAGTTGTGATGTTCCTATCAGTACAAGTCAAAAGCTTTTTAAGTCCAATAATGATGTCTTTGATAATCCTTTCCTCTACAGAAGCATTATGGGTACACTTCAGTATGCTACACTGACCAGACCAGAGATCTCCTTTGCTGTACATAAATTGAGTCAGTTTCTGTCAAATCCATTAAATCATCATTGGCAGGCTTGTAAGAAGATTTTGAGATACCTTCAAGGTACTTTAAATTATAGGGTTGAGTTTGTTGATTTCGGGAGTAAAACTTTAGAAGGCTAAGTTGATGTTGATTGGGGAAATGACCCCAATAACAGGAGATCAGTAAGTGGATTTTGTATATTTCTTGGTGATAATTTGGTCTCTTGGTCCAGCAAGAAATAAAATGTAGTGTCTCGATCTAGTATCGAGGTTGAATATCGAGCCTTAGCTTCAGGGTGTTTTGCTATGGATCATTTCACTGCTGGAAGAACTTCATGATAAACCATCTGCTACACCTATTCTGTGGTGTGACAATCAGAGTGCTCAATCTCTTACACTAAATCCTGTTTTTCATTCCCGGACTAAACATATTGAGCTTAACGTGCATTTCATTTGCGAAAAAATTACAGCAGGTCAAGTGGAGGTTTGCTATGTACCAAGCATTGATCAGGTGGCTGACATCCTGACTAAGCCTCTTCCCTTTTCCAGATTTGCTATACTTCGCTCTAAACTCAAGGTTGTCTCTCACCCTTGAGTTTACAGTGGGGTGTTAGATTATATAGGCTGAAGGTTACTGGATATATGTCATGATGATTCAGAAGCACAAATGTGCATGAGCATGTGCAAAAGTATTCCAGGATTCTATTATAACAGACTTCTGCACTTTTCCCTTTTCTATTACATTTCTTGTAAATTTCCTTAAATTTCATATCTAAGGCCACGTGTACATTTTATGTAATGCTTGTGTAATTCTACTTGTATAAATAGGTGTATTGTATTAAGAATTAAAGAAAGTAATAAAATAGCATTTTCCAAATTCAGAGAATTTCTGGAACTTTTCTTTCTTGCTCTGCTTTTGCTTATTTTCTTTACAACCAAATAGACTTAAGAATTCTTTCAAGTAGGAACTAAAAAGCTCTTTATCGTGGATTATGGTAAGTGTTTTTTTTTCTTTTTTAGAAGGTCTATATTATGTAGGAATTTTTTTCTATTTGGTTGATTATATTGTTTTGCTTTTTCATACTATTGAAGATAGTGTACTAATTGGCATTTAAAGAAGAGTTTTAATGTAGTAGGTCTCATTTAAAGAAGAGTTTCAATGTAGTAGGTAGGAGTTAGGAACCTTGAAAATGTGAGTTGCGAAAATGTTTAAAGATGCCTTTATCAAAAATTTTGGTTGCAATATCCACTTTCTAGCGGAGATTAAATTCTCTAATAAAAGAGCTAAAGTCTGGGAGTGAAACTTTGCTACAAGAAGAAGTCGACTTGATAACAATACTTAAAAGAATGAACATGTACTTGACAAGTATATGGATGAGATTTCTAACTTGCGGTCCGGAAAGATGCCTTAGAGAGCACTATTATGAAGCTGTAGAAGTAGGTGTCTGCTTTTAATATGAAGCTTTGAAAAAAGTATGATGAGCTAAGGGTAGCCAACAATAAGGCCAGCACAAGTGTTAACCTCTTAAAGGCTTTGGAGGCGTGGGCCTCCAAGTTGCAAATTATGCTAGAAGAACTAAAGTTTGTGTTGGAGGATTCCTAAAAGTCCTTAGCTAGGTGTAGTTGATAAAGTCAAGGTTTAGTTTGTGAGGAAGTTAGACTTAGCTAAAGAACTCTCCTTATGACAAGGCAGATTGAGTTCATCGTAAGGGTTTTCGCATTAGAAGGAATCTAACTACCTATATGATGCTTCTAAAAGATTTTAATTAGTTATGTAAGTGGTACCAAAGTTGATCGTTAAGGCACTTTAAATGTTTTCAAGCAGATCAACTATGACTCTGTTGATAAAGGTGCTTCCAAGGCAAACCTAGACACAATGGTCCTTCCTGCAACTTTTCTAAAGAAGATAATTAATAAGCTCCTGACCTTTTATGTGCTAGACTGATGAAAGCTTTTTTTTTTTTTTTACGTTTTTGTTGAAGAATGTAAACTTTAACTAGGAACAATGTATAAGCAAATTTGAACTCAATCATAGCGTGGATTTTGCTTTAGTATGTAGTACCATTCTTAAAAATTCAATAAATAGGGTAGGCAACGTATAAAGAGGGTGTGAATTGTGTATTTCAATAAAATGATCAATAAAAAATAATAATTTAGTTAATTATTAATAATATATATAAACAAATTAAAGCACAAGTAATTGCAGTAAACAAAAGAGTGCAGAGAAAGAGAAAATGACACCTTGATTTTTATGTGGTTCGGTCATTTACATGACTTACGTTTACGTCTCGAAGCGAACCATGCTTAAGGTTTCCATTCGATCGGTCTCTGTCTCAAGACCCTTTGATGAACTTTCCTGATGTTAATTAAATATTTACAAATTGACTTTTTCAGGTACTAATTAAACCTTAATTAGTTTTTCAAGTACTAATTAAATCCTAATTAGTTTCTCAAGTACTAATCAAACCCTTATAGTAAGTTAGTTTTACCGAGTACCAACAAAACCCTTACAATGATTGATTTAGGGTTCAATCAAACCATTACATTTGAACTCTCTCATAAAGTGGATATAATAATTCTAACTCACATTGAGTATTACAAGTGATATGAACATTTTAAATCACTCTCACGTCTTCTAAACTTGAATGGAGTTTGTATTTATAGTTTAAGTAATATTGTAACTGTTGTACAGTTGTATGATTGTTGCTAGTTTTTGCTACAGTGCTTCAATAGTATTGTAACTATTGTACAACAATTTAACCATTATAGAACAGTGGTCATTGTTATATTCATAAACAATGCACGCTACAGTGATCCAAAGTTTTAAATTTTTTACATTTTAGTCCATTTTTAAAAAATTTCAAAATGTATCACTTTGGTCCAGAACATTATTTTTCTCTATTGTTTGAAATCATCAAAACTTCAATGCTTTATAAGTTAAAAATCTCTCCTTTTTTATGATGACAAACAATATATATAGCATTTAAAATTTTACAATGTCTACCTCCCCTCAATTTGTGCTCCCCTACAATTAATTCTTTTTTCTAATCCTTTTGACTAAAATCTAATGTATGTTATCAAGGATTGGAAATATAAAAATTATTTCATAAATTATGCACATATTTCTCCCCCTTTAGAATCATCAAAAAAATAATAAGATAATTATAAGCGTAAGAGGGATAATCAAAGTCACATAGAAAAAGTTATTTATCAACAAGCAAAGATTAATATGGATTTTTTTATACATATACTTCAAAAAATTCTCCTTATGAATCATAAAAAATAATGAGACAATTATAAATGTAAGAGAGATAATCAAAATCACATAAAAATATATATATATCAACAATAAAAGATTAATATGAATTTTGATTTTTTTAAAGCATAGAATTTTACATCTCCCCTTATATATTTTCTCCCCCTATGACATTGTCAAAAATAAAAATATGATGAAAATCATCCATCAATATAACTTTCAAAACAAAAAAGTTGCCATGGATTACTCTGAGACAGTTAAGTCATTTTATAGAGTACGAGGTTCTGATACCAAATAAAAATTCAATAGATAGGGTAGGCAACCCATGAAGGAGGTGTGAATTGTGTATTTCAATAAAATGATCAATAATAAATAATATATATAAAAACATAAAGTACAAGTAATTATAGTAAATAAGAGTGTAGGGAAAGAGAAAATGACACCTAAATTTTTACGTGGTTCTGTCATCCACACGACTTACGTCAAGATCCTTATTGCAAGGGGAACTGACCCACAACATGCTTTTAGTACTTCTTAGACTTCTTCATGTACTCTTTAACTTCCCCTTGCAATGTGGATCAGTTCTGTCAAAGGATTTTGCGCTAAGATTCTGTTGCTAGAATGATTGTCACACATTCCTTCATTTACTTCGTCTAATAAATTCCTTCCTTCTTCTTCGATTACATACTGTATGTATAACCCAACAAAAACCTTTTTATATAGCTCTCTTTTTATGAGCAAATCTTTCCACTTTGTTTCTAAGTTTATGAGCATTTTTCCTATTTATTGGAAGCTATCTATACTATAAGAAATCAATGTAAAGTTTTAGCTATCTAAAAGTATTTGTGATAACCATTACGTTTTTGTTTTTGCTTATTGTGGTTGTTCACTCTCATCCTCTGTTATGGACTTTTTATTCATGGCAAGAAAGATGACTCGAGTGAAAGAGTGCTTAGTTGTGAATGCTTCTTTCACTAATCTATCCACTTCTATGTTGTTTTTCTTAGGACCTTAGTTGATAGTTACTTCTTGCAACTGTCTGGCAGCTTCATTTGCTCTATTAAAGTAGCTTTTCATTCTCTCTTCCTTTGTGGTGTAATCATCATTCCACAGGAAATTGACTAAGGTTAAATCTGAGTAGACTTGTAACTTCTTGATTGTTAGCTACCTTGCTACTATAAGACCTCCAATCAGCGTTTTATACTCTACTTTATTGTTAGAAGTAAGAGATAGTAATCGCACTGCATGATCTAAGATTAGTCCCTCTTGGCTCTATTTTGATTCTCAACCTTGATCTGTTACTGTTAGAGAATTTTTCAATGTACACATTCCAAGCTCTTCATTCTTCATGCGATTTGGAAAGCAATGTGTCATCTTCTATGGTCAACTTATATTCCAATAGAAAGTCATTCATCACTTGCCCCTTGATCACGATGCTGGGCCAATATTTGATGTTCAAATTGGTTAGTTCCATTGCCATTTTGGTGACCCTTCCTACAGTATCCAACCTAGATAAGATATGCTTTAAAGGATAGTAAGTGTACACCACAATTGGATGAGCTTCAAAGTAATAGCGAAACTTCTCTTTTACTTGAGTTAGGGCCACTACAAGTTTCTCGGCTACTCAGTATTTAATTTTGACATCCATATTGGTGTAGAATATTGGCTTTTGCTAGCCTTTGTTATCTTTAAATAGAACTATATTGAATGCTACTTTAAAAACTGTAAGATACAAAAATAAGGTTTTGTTAAGAAGTAAGAATACAAAATTAATTTTTTTTAAGTACTCTTTAAAGTTCTGCAATGCTTCTATCTTTTTTAGTCCCCATAGATTGTCATTTATCTTTTTACTAAATGACCTATAATAATGGTATGCATTTATTTGACATTCAAAAAATAAACCTGTTGAGCACAACTATCATTTCTATTAGTATCTACACTTCTTTCGACATTTTAGGAATCATTGACTATCGCAAAGCCAAAATTGGAAAGAGTTGGACTCAATTCCTCTAATCGTTAACCAAATGTCCAAGAAAGTTCACATAAGAGACATCGAATCCCCTTAAATCCCTTGGTTGTTGGATGGGCACGCTTACTTTCTAGCTGTTGGATTGAACGTGTCCTCTCTAGAGTTTGTTAAAATCATTCCATTGGGCGGGATCTAGTGTAAACATGCATATGTGAATGCTTGCTTTAGGGAAGGATCTGGTGCTAACTCGTCCACACAGACCCTTAGGCCACTTCACTTATACAGGAAAACGGGAACTGGATAAGTGCATTGGGCTGATTTGGCTGATTGAATTTGAGCCCAATGGGAACGAATATCAATATATTTATATATGGTCCACTTGTTATAGAGCTTGAAATGCAACATCCATCCCTATCCTTACAGGATGTAAGATACTTAAAAGCTTTAATTATATTTAACTTAGAGCTTGATTCTTGTCCTAGGTATTTAAATTAATCTATTATTAGGTTCCCTATTTTCACTGATTTTACCTGCCAAAAAAAATTTGGTTCATTTGTTGCGGTTTTTAAGAGCTATAGTCATATCAATGTCAAATTTTTTTTCATCCTTATAGTATGTATGCCTTTGAAAGTGATTCTAAATTTTCTTATAGGGGATTCTCATCTCCTTCATATTTTATTTGATGACATTTGATTGGACCCAATTTTAAATATAAACAATCGAGGTCTCAAAAAGATATAAGTTAGAACCAAATCAATTATATCTTTATGAATGGACATAGATATCCTAAGATGAATTGGTTAGATACTATGGAGGCTCATTTAAGCCTAAACGAATGATGCTTAGAATATCTATTCAACTATAAGTGGATGTCACGCGTCGAATGCTTTAAGTGCCTTCCTTTTACTACTTTTGTATGTTTGTTATTATATATCTCAAAGACAGTATTTAGTTGTTAATTATCATATTATATTTACTAATATCTATTAAGTCTCAATTTATTAGAATTAGAGGTGGGCAGAATTTTCGTTCCTGTCCCGAACCAACCCGTTCTAAAATTTTAGGTCGGGACGGGAACAAGTAAATTCAAAACCCATTCAAGATAGAATTCATGCAAAATGGTGTTGTTTCATGAGGGCCGAAATAACACCGTTTTTCTTCAGAAAAGTTAAAAAAAAAAAGATCACCTAAAACACATTCTGTCCCAGTGTCCCTCATCTCTCACTCTCAGTCTCTCTCTTTCTCTAGTCTTATGTGTGCCTTTTTCTATCCTGAGTCTCGATGCCGCCGACGCATGATCTATCGAGTAGAACCGGTTTATATAGATCATTGTATATCTATATTTGGATCATCCATATAGTTAATCTTAGCAAACCATCAATTTAGTGGAAGCTCATATAGAGATACAGGTATTCAGTGGGGACTGGATACTGAACAAGACTTAATGAAGACCTCCAATGGATATCCCATAAAATTGTCAATTGAGGATCTTTTCAAGTTGAGTAGTATTCGTGGTTTCCTAACCTGAGCACCATGGTGGGCTTGTGAGTGATCCACCATACTTAAGTTCTACACATGTCAAAAACCTTTCATGGTTTGACTGTTGGGTGTCGCTAGGTATGGTCTGATGCTCATTGAGTCCGGTGTGTGTAGACATGGGATCCGTTAACTCATTTGGTTGAGTCAAATATCCAGATGCTCTAAGGTTATATTCTAGGAAGTCTTATAGTCATAAGCATTAAACCCAAGAAAGAGTTTTCTGTGGTATTAATAATATTATAAAGGAGTTTGCGGATATTGTTATATCGGAATACAAATTAAAGAGATAAGTTTATGGTTGAACAATAGGGACTTGACGGTGTTGATCTATGTCTCTGCTCTTCTGAGATATATATGACAGAAGGATTATATGAATATAGATTAACCTTGACTTGTATAGTTCAACGCACCATTTTGTATTATCCATAATGTGTGGGGGGTATATGTTTACCTTACCTCAGTAAAGAAGACTGATGTTAATTCTGACTGGGTATTGGATACTGCTTGTTCTTCTCACATTTACAATATGTTGCAGGGTCTGAGATAAGTTAGACTGTTGTAGACGGGAGAGATTCAGCTTTGTGTTGGAAATGAAGATTCCTTCAAGTCGAAGCTGTAGAACATTTTGATTTACATCTCTCATGTAATAGAACTATAGTATTATATAATTGTCTTTTTGTACATTGTATTTTAAGACAAATAATATCTCTTCTTGTACTTGACAGCGAGGGTTATCATATGTATATATGAAATTATTCCTTATTTTTATATAATATAAATAAAGTTTTTATAGCTGATTATCATTTAATTAATGGTCATTATTGATTGAATACAATACAAAATGTCATGAATGTACAGTAAATGCATCAAGTAGTTCTAGAACTTTAAATGAAATAGAATTTTGGCATATAAGATTGGGTCATATAAGCGTTATTCGCTTATCCCATCTGGTTAAAGATGGTTGAATACCTGATTTGACCATAGAACCTTATCTAGTTTGTGAATCATATATTCAAGAGAAAATGATCAAATTTCCATTTACTGGTGTTGAACACTGTGCCACTAGTTTATTGGAACTTATACATAGTGATGTATATGGTCCAATGAATCACGCTGCTATAGGTAGATTTTAATACTTCGTAACCTTTATCGATGATTTGTCATGATATAGTTATGTGTTTCTTATGAGACATAAGTCTAAAACTTTTGAAAAGTTTAAGAAATTTAAACTTGAAGTAGAGAAACAAACTGGTATGTATGTCAAATGCATTTGATCAGATCGAGGTGGTGAATACATAAGCAGTGAAATTTTGAATTATTTAAAAGAGAATGAGATTCTCGCTCAATATAGTCCTCTAGCTACTCCACAACACAATGGTGTTTTGGAGAGGATGAATCAAACTTTATTAGATATGATCCAATCAATGATGAGCTTCGCTGATCTCCCTGAATATTTATGGGGTTATGCTCTACAAACTATTGCTCATATATTGAACAGAGTTTTGTCTAAAATTGTTCCCTTTACTCCCTATGAAATATGGACTAAAAGGAATCTGAGTCTTAAATATTTTAAGATTTGAGGTTGTTCTGCTTATGTAAAATTTACACAACAAGATAAACTTGCATACAGTGGGTACAAGTATCGGTTCATTAGATATCTCATGAACTTAATGGGATACCAATTCTATGATCCCGAGAAATAAAATGTGTTCGTTGCTCGGAATGCCACTTTCCTAGAGAAACAATTTCTTATAGATCGTGAGGATTATAGAAAGATTGATCTTGATGAAGTCAATCACAATGAACCATAGATGGAACCACAAGCTCAATCGAGCAAATTATCTTTTATACACCCTTTATGTAGGTCACAAAGGATATCGAGATAACCTGAAAGGTATGATATAATACCTGAAGATACCTCTAAGGTTTTCTTAGTGAAAGAAAATAATTTTTTAACCTACAGAGAAGAAATATTAGATATTGATTTAGGAAAATGGCAAAATGTCATAAAATTTGTAATTGGCTCTGTGCATCAAACCAAGTCTGGCACTTGGTTGAGCTTTCTGAATGAATAGTTTTTATCACCTATAAATGGGTTTACAAGCGAAAGCATGGGCTTGATGGAAAGGTAGAGACCTTCAAGGCCCTTCTAGTAGCAAAAGGTTATACTCAACGATCTGGGATTGATTTTGAGGAAACCTTTGCACCAGTTGCGATGCTTAAGTCAATAAGGATATTATTGGAAATTATTGTATACTATGACTTTGAAATTTGGCAAATGAATGTAAAGACAGCATTCCTGAATAGATATCTCGAGGAAGAGATATTCATGGAACAACCTGAAGGTTTTACATCTAGCCTTTCTTCTAGTCTTGTATGCAAACTGAAGAAGATCATTTATGGACTTAAGCAGGATTTTCGAAGTTGGAATCTTTATTTTGATGAGGTAATCAGAAAGTCTGGTTTCATCAAAAATGAAGATGAAACATGTGTGTATAAAAAGGTCAGTGAAAGCATGGTTATCTTCTTAATTCTTTATGTAAATGATATACTGATCATTAGGAATAATATCAGTATGCTACAATTAGTAAAAAGTTACCTTAGTAAGAATTTTTCTATGAAAGATTGGGAGAGGCTTTCTATATACTAGGTATAAAGCTTTATAGAGATAGAGTTAGGAAGCTGATAGGACTCTCACAATCTTTATACATTGATAGTGTCTTAAAAAGGTACAATTTTTATAATTGTAAGACAGTTAATATATCTTTTAGACATAGCATTCATCTTTCGAGGAAGATGTATCCTCAGAAGGAAGATGAGATGGTTAGAATGTCTAACATTCCTTATGCATCAGCTGTTGAAAGCTTGATGTATGCATGATGTGTATGAGACCTGATATTAGTATAGCTGTAAGTGTTACGATCTAGTACCAGTTTGATCCAGGTGATAATCATTGGATGGCAATCAAACATGTCCTTAGATACCTTAAGGGTATAAAGGACAAGTTTCTTATATATAGAGAAAGTGACTTACAAGTGAAAGGATAAACTGACTCAAACTTCCAGTCTGATCCAAATGTTAAAAAGTCTACATCTAGATATATGTTTATTCTTAATGGTGCCAATATAAGTTGAAAGAGTGTTAAATATGGATCCATAGCTGATTTTACCACAGAGGCAGAATATATTGCAGCTTCAAAAATAGCAAAAGAAGCTTTGTGGATTAGAAAGTTTGTCACTGAACTCGATATAGTCCCAAGTTCTGTAGATCCTATCCAATTATATTGCGACAATAATGAAGCCATTGCACAGGCAAAAAAGCTAAAAGCGCACCAGAGATTTAAACACGTTGAGAGAAAATACTACATAGTCAGAGAGATCTAGGCTTGAGGAGATATTATATTTCATATGGTTGATTCTATTAATAATGTAGCGGACCTACTAACTAAGGGCTTAACTCCAAAGGTGTTTGAAAACATGTGGAGTCGTTAGGTATAAAATACCACTATGAATGGCAATAGAGCAAGTGTGAGTTGTTGTGATTTGTACTCATGTGTCATCCTAATTTTGTATGAATATTACATTTTTATACTTATATAATAAATAAATATTTCATTAAATCACTAATAATTTCTAATAAGGTAAGATCCTTATAACATTTTAAACATTGTATTAATCTGAAGGTGTTTAGATCAGGTTTAAAAAGTTAAAATATTGTTTGAAATGGGACAAAAACTTGAGAATATATTTGCAATGATATAGTTGCAAATAGTTACAAGCGTTGTTAAGAAAAGTCATTGTGTAAATATATTTTCGAATTTTATATTCCTGATCTATTTCCACCAACGTATGGTCTATCGAGTGAAACTGATTTATATAAATTAGTGTATATCTATATCTAGATCATCCAGATAGCTAATCTTAGCAGATCATGAGTTTAGTGAAAGCTCGTATAGAGATACAGGTATTCAGTAAGGACTGGATACTGAATAAGACTCAATGAAGACCTCCAATGGATATCCTATAAAATCATCAATTGAGGGTCTTCTCAAGTTAAATAGTATTCGTGATCCCTTGACCTGAGTACCACGGTAGGCTTGTGAGTGATCCATCATACTTAGGTCCCACACATGTCAGAGACCTTTCATGGTCTGACCATTGGGTGTCATTGGGTATGGTCTAATTCTCATAGAGCCTGGTGTGAGTAGACATGGGATCCATCAGCTCATATAAGAGAGTTAAATATCCAAATGCTATAAGGTTATATTCCAGTAAGTCTTATAGCCATAAGCATTAAACTCGGGAATGAGTTTTCTGTGGTATTAATAATATTGTAAATGAGTTTGCGGATATTGTTATATCGAAATACGAATCGAAGAGATAAATTTATAGTTGAGCAATAGGGACTTGACAGTATTGATCTGTGTCTCTTCTCTTTCGGGATATATATGATAGGAGGATTATACGAATATGGATTAGCCTTAACTTGTATAGTTCATTTTGTATTATCCATAATGTGTGTGTATGGGGGGGCATCGGTTATGGACTTACGAAAATGTTCCATGACACAAAATAGGTGTGAACATAGAAAGTCTCACTATATAAAGTATACTTGTTAAGCACGTGGGTAGTGTATTAGATTGAATTGTTCGATCTGGAAAGTTTTCAGAAAATATGAATATATTTCAGGATCTCTCGGGGAGTAGTTAAGATTTAAGTGTTAAACTTAAAATTGTGCCAAGAGACTTGACATTTTTATCTATCTAGTGCATGCCTCAAATTGTGTCAATAATTTGTATGGATATTAAATTGGACATTAATAAATAAAATTATGAAACAATTGTTGTTTCATAATATATTAATTCGGCCGTTTAAGATATCAAATGAATTTAATTCATTTGATTAAAGATATTGTCATTTGTTGTTCACGTTTCATTGGCTATATTAAAGCAATTATATACTTGTTTAATTTTCATTAGCCAAAAGAAATCAATAGTATTTGTAAATAGAATCAAAGCACGAGGTGCCATTATGTTGACACTAATTTCCATCTAAATATGACAACCGAATTCATCATTTGATGCTTAGTCATTTTTTAACAAATGGCAAAATATTTCCATTTGATTGGTTAATTAAAAGGCAAAAGTTACCTCTTTATATTAAAATATATGGTCGAGAGTTAGAGGTGGTAACAAGTGGCATGTATGCCACTAATTCCTTTATCTAATGGCCACTAAGACAAGTTGGATGACTAACCATTTCAGCTGCCTTGTAATGTGTTACCACATTTTTATTTTATCTTCCATCATGGGCTAATTAAAAGGCAAAAAGTTGCCTATATATACCAATATGAATGGCCGAGAGAAGGTAGATTAATTTTAAGGGTATTACTTTGGCTTAAAGGTTAATAGTTAGCATATATCAAATGCAATATAAAAACCTTCATCCGAGAGACAAAAACAAAATAGAAGCAAGTATTGCTTTAAATATTTCAAAAAAGTAAAACTACCAGTCCAACCTTGAGGAAACCCACCTCGTCTACAACTAGACTTGTTAACAAACATGCTTCAAGGGTAAGTTTCCAATCTTATTAGTGTAATGAGAAAATAATAATATGTATCTTAATTCCGTTGCGTAGCATTTATAATATGTTATTATTAAAATGTCTAATAATGTATACATTCACCCGTCGCATAGCATACATGTACATAACACCAACAGATGTTTTATCCCGTAGAACCATAATAAGAGATGCAGTTGAGTTATTTGGTTTGGAGAAAGGTTTGCTGAAGAGTTTGATTAGTGGGCAACGACTGAGCTTGATCACTGACATTTGGACTTTCATTCATAATAATTTTTACATGGTTGTCATAGTTCACTTCATAGATAGTCACTAGCATTTGTATAAGAGGATTTTGAGTTTTGCTCCTGTTTCAAATCACAAAGAAGATACAATCAAGAAGTAGTTTGAGAATTATTTGTTGGATTAGGGTATTGATAAAGTATTTTGTGTAACATTTGATTATGCAAGTGCCAATAATGTTGCCTTATCTCATTTGAAGAAGAGATTAAATAGTTAGAGAGATGATTCTTTAGTTTTAAATAGAGAATACATACATGTGCATTGTTATGCGCATATTTTAAACTTGATTGTGATAGATTGGTTAAAGGATTTAAATGAGAGTGTGGTTTCTATACTCAATGTAGTAAAATATGTTAAATCTTTTGGATCGTGCTTGCAAGCCTTTAAGTATTATGTGGAAATGGAGAATATTGAGTACAAGGGAAGTATAGTGTTAGATGTGCCAACTAAGTGGAATTTCATCTACTTAATGTTGACGACTGCATTGAAATTTTAGAAGGCTTTTTATATGATGGCAAATAATGTCTATATGGGAGTTATTTTTTAGAGAAAAATAAAAAAATAAGACAATGGCCACTAGTCAGCACGGATTGGGAGAATGTTGAACATTTTGTGTTAATTTTGCAATCTTTTTATAAAGCGACATTAAAATTCAGTACTTCATTAAGTATTATCTCTACAGACTGCTTCAATGAGATTTGCATACATCCTCGCTTAACAAAACTGAGTCAGAGTGATGACTTTTCCTTGGGAGCCATGGAAAAAAAAGATGAAGTTAAAGTTTGACAAATATTGGGAATCCACGGAAAGGATTAACAACATTTTGATAATTGGTACTCTACTTAATTCACGGCGTAAGATGCAGTTTGCTGAATTTTATTTTGTAAAACTCTTTAGTGATGACGGTGCAAGAATTAAAAAAATGAAGCGTCTCAATAATGAGTTATTGTTTAGGCTTTACGAAGCCTACAGTGCATTGCATGGCAAATCACAGTGTGGTACATCTATTGCTAGTGGTATTACTGTTGGTGATGGGAGTAGTAGTACTAGTAGGTTAGTTGTTTCACAACTACAAGTATCTGGTAGCCCCTTAACTTTACTAGTTCGAGATGTTATACGGAGCGATGACCCTTGGAGTGAATACATTAGGCTTACAAATGACGATAATGAGTTGAAAGAAGTACATGAGGTAGAAAAATACTTGATGGATAAACTTAAGAATCCTCGCAACTTGCATTTTGATATTTTATAGTGATGGAGGTTGAATACCGAGAGATATTCGATTTTGTCACATATAGCTAGAGATATGCTTGATATACCTGTATCTATTATGGCTTTTTAGTCAGCTTTCAGTATCGGAGGTCATATTCTTGATTCATTTCAGGGTTTGTTAACTCCGAATATAGTTGAGGGCTTGATATGTGGACATAATTAAATACGATCTTCGCTTTTGGTGGATAAAGTGAAGCGAGAAGAATGATTTCTTGCATATGTTGAATATTATAACCAACTTGAAACAGGTAAAATAATGTGAACTACTATAACAAAATTTAAATGCTTATACTTATGTTTTACACTCTTACTTTTTTTCGTGTAGAGTTTGCGTATTTGTCGATGCAAAAGCATCCACAGGCACCGATACCACATCAGCAGTAAAAATTGTTATTCATACTTACTTTGTTGGTAATGAATCAAATTTTAATTATTCACTTTATTTTTTTTATTTATATGTTCCATTAGTGTAATAATGTGTTTTTTTTTATGCATCTTTATAGATTGTCAAATGCTAACCATTGTGTTTGCCAAGCATTAATACTTATGTCTTAACTCTTATGCGTCCTTGTAGATTTCTAACCATCAATACTTATACTTAATAAATTATTAAATTTTAGACTTAATGTTTGATTTGATTTGCATTACTTTCTAGAATGTTGTTATGTTATATTGTAGTTGATTGTGATTTGTGAATGTCAATGTCAATGTGACAATTGGTATTTGTTGGAGAGTTGAATTGTAGTTAGTTTAATATATTGAAGTGTTACCGGTCTACAATATTTAACAAGTTATTATAATTTAATTGAATGTCCTAGGGAAGATTTTGTCAAAACAATTTTAAAAACAAATAAATGTATTTTAACTCGAAATTGAATTTATAATTATAACATTTAACGTAATTGATTTTGGAACGAATGGATTTTAAAATTAATCAAATTATAATATTTAACGTAATTTAAATTCATGATGTTTAACGTGATTGAAATTAAAACAATATTTTAAATTATAATATTTAACATATTTCAACTCAAAATTGGATTCATAATTACAACATTTAACGTAATTAATTTTGAAACGAATGAATTTCAAAATTAATTAAATTATAACATTTAACGTAATTCAAATCCATGATATTTAACGTAATTGAAATCAAAACAATATTTTAAATTATAATATTTAACGTATTTTAACTCGAAATTAGATTTATAATTACAACATTTAACATAATTAGATTTAGAATGAATAGATTTCAAAATTAATTAAATTATAACATTTAACGTAATTGAATTTCAAATAATAACATCTAACGTAATTTAGATCTATGATATTTAACATAATTGAAATCAAAATAATATTTTAAATTATAATATTTAACGTATTGCAACTCGAAATTGAGTTTATAATTACAACATTTAATGTAATTTGTTTTGGAACGAATAAATTTTTAAATTAATCAAATTATAATATTTAACGTAATTGAATTTCAAATCATAACATTTAACGTAATTCAAATCTATAATATTTAACGTAATTAAAATTAAAATAATATTTTAAATTATAATATTTAACATATTTCAACTCGAATTGGATTTATAATTACAATATTTAGCATAATTGGATTTGAAACGAATGAATTTCAAAATTAATCAAATTATAACATTTAACATAATTAAATTTTAAATAATAACATTTAATGTAATTCAAATCTGTAATATTTAACGTATTTCAACTCGAATTTGAATTTATAATTATAACATTTAACGTAATTAGATTTGGAACGAATCGATTTCAAAATTAATCAAATTATAATATTTCACGTAATTTAAATTTTAATTAAATTTGGAATAATAACATTTAACGTAATTGAATTTCAATTTGAATTTGAATTTGAATTTTTTTATTTTTTAAAATTAAATTCAGGAATTTTCGACCTGACTCGTCCTAAATTAAAACTACGTCATTTTAGTGCCAAAAAACAAAAAAATTTGACCCAAAAAGTGTCCCGAACGGGATGCTTTTTTGCTTCCTGATCGGGTTTGGGTATGGTTCGTGAACCCGACCCGAACACGATATCGCCCACCCCTAATTAGGATTTTATTCTAAACTAAAAAAAAAACTATTACTTTTAATCAAAATTCTAATCCTACACAATGTGGGAAATTGAAGAGGTAATATATTAATGAAAGTGCACTATACGTTGGGCGAGCATGTACATTTTAAATTTAATTACACATCACAAGGGCATTTTTAATTGCAGTAGAACTTAAATAAATATCTCATTACACCAATGAAATATCAAAGAACTCACCCTCGAAGCATGCTTTGTGCAGTTCTAGTCGAGAACTCGGTGAGATCCCTTGAGCTAAAACAGTAACCTTATTACTGATTGGAATATTTTTGTTTGAAGTAACTATTGCTTCACAATATCTCTCGGAGATAAAAAAAAAATTTATGCTTATAAAACACCATTTTTCATGTATTCATTCGCATGCTTGCAAATTGAAAAAAAAATGAAGAGCTAAATATATAGTATTTTGGGTAACCAAATGAGCCAATTAAAAGCCAACAATTGTTGGTGAAGTATAAGCATGACAAGGATAAATTTAATCCTTGTCATTCTTTGTAAAAGGTCTAAACGTAATCGAAAAAAGTGCTTTTGAATGGAAATGCAATTGGTGGAAAAACCTAATCTTAATATAAGACATGTAATGCTTGAATACAACTAATAGGGGCGTAAAAGTATTAGTATGATTTGTACTCAATCTTTGTATTTTTCTCCAAATAATAAATATTTGACTATTTAATTGTATTTTCTGATCATAAATAGATGCACAACAAAAACTGTGACGCATAGGAACAAACGGGAGGCGATTCGGGCGAGAAACGAGCGAGATGCACTCAAAAGATGAAAGTAGCACAGCAGGTGGCTGGACGCCGCAGCAACTAGATCAGTGAGTGAGCATCGCAGCTCTCAGCACCCAGCGCCGCGGCACCCGTTGATGAAGTAGTGACCCTTATGCTCGTGCCCAATGCCGCAATGCCAGTGCGGATGCTTAAATATGTTGGAATTTGTGCTTATGTACCATCCCAAAATGTATAAATATTTAATGATAGTATTTATACAATTATCAATTTTTTTAAAATCGTTAATATTATTTATTATTAAATGGTAAGATACTTGTAACGTTTCAGTTATTGTATGATCTGAAAGAGTTTAGATCTGATCTAAAAGAGTTTATAGCAGTGCTAAGAGTTAGCAATGCTAATAGTTATAAATACTAAGAGTTAGTGATGCTAAGAGTTTGCATGTTCGTATAGTTTGCGAAATCTAAAGAATTAGAGCCTTGTCTGAAATGGGACAATGACCTAAGAATATATTAGTAATGACATAGCTGCAAGGAGTTACAGATGGTGCTAATATATGTCATTATGCAAGTATGTTCTCAAACACAATATTCCTGATCTAATTTCATCGATGCGGGTCTATCGATGGAACCCATTAATATAGATTAGTGTATGTCTATATCTGGATGGTCCAAATGGTTAGTCTTAGCAAACTATGAGCTTAGTAGGAAGCTCGTATAGAGATGCAGGTATTCAGTAAAGACTGGATATTGAACAGACTCACGAGGACCTCCAATAGACATCTCATGAAGCCGTCAATGGAAGGTCTTTCGAGTTGAGTAGTATTTGTAGTCCTTTGACCTGAAAGCCACGGTGGGCATGTGAGTAATCCACCATGCTTTGGTTCCACACATGTCAAAAACCTTTCATGGTCTGACTGCTGGGTGTCGCTGGGTATGCTCCGATGCTCATGAAGTCCGATGTGCGTAGATATGGGATCCATCGGCTCATATGAGTAGGTTGTATATCCTGGTGCTCCGAGATTGTATTTCAAAAAGACTTGTAGCCGCAAGCATAAACCTTGGAAAAATTATTCCGAATGAATAAACAATATCACAAAAGTGTTTGTGGATATTGTTTAATGAAATATAAATCTGGAGATAAGTTCACGGTTGAGCAAATAGAGATTTGACGGTGATGATCTATATCTTTGCTCTTCAAGGATATAATTGATGGAAGGATTATAAGAATATGCAATAACCTCAACTTGCATGGTCTAACACGTTGATTTGTAATATCCGTAACGTGTGTGAGAGTGACGGATGTATGGAGGAGCTCCATATGACAAATCAGATGTGGATCTAGAGAGTCTCACAATATGAAGTGTACTCGTTACGCACTAGGGTAGCAAATTTGATTGAATTATTCGATCCAATAAATTTCAGCAAAATAGAATAATTGTTTCGAGATCTCTCGGGATGTACATTTGTCAAGACTTAATTGTTAAGTAAATCACTCAATTAATTAACAAGGGTTGTTAATTAATAGAATATTGACAAGTGGCAAAATTTGTTCTATAATTTAATTTTACCTTTTTACTATTTAACCTTGGTAGTAAAAATTAGTAAGGTAAAAAGTAATTATTCAAAATTATTTTGAATAATTAAATTACATATTATTATTAGATAATATTATAATATATATAGATCATGGCAATATATTTTAATACAATGAGGGGCCTAGATGTTGGCCATTTATTTACCCATTATAATTAAAGTAATTATATTTGTTAAGTAAAAATTAATTTAGGTGGTCATTAATCTAGTACTTAATTAATTAATCCTAAGTGGAAAACCAACAATAAAACTGGTGGAGCACTTCCTTTTGTTTAATCAAAGTGTTGAATAAACAAAATTGATTTTGACAAAATAATTGAATTTATTCATTCAATTTGGAGAGGAAAATTGGGCAAGCTCATTCAAGGTAAGTGAGAGAATTTTGTTTTTGTATCTTTCAAGTGTTGGAAAAATAAACAAACTTCTCTTCATCTCTTTCTTTAATGGATGGATAAAATGAATGAAATGAAAATGAAGAAAAAGATAATTATTTTGGAAAAGAGTTATTTAAAATAATTATCATGTAGAAATTATTTCTAAGAATTATACAAGAGTTGTATGTTAAATATTTCTAATTAATACAAGAGTTGTATGTAAAATATTTACCATCTCTATTTAAGAAACAAAATTGTATTCAAAAGAGTTTGAATACATGTTGCTGAAAATTCTAAAACTAAGCTACTATTCTAGCTCCTTAATCCCACCAAAAAGTTATGAACTAGAATTGTTCAACATATACTTCAAGGTGAGCTCTTCATATGGATTGTTGGAGGATTTGAAGAATTTATAAAGCTACCTTCATTAGGTAAGTAATTTTACATTGTGTTATAATATAATTATTCATCATGTTTAAATTTGTATAATTGTTATACTTATGTATATATGAGATATATATGTTAAATTGTTAAATTGAGTGTATTTGTAACATGCTTTCACTGTGTATAGTTAATTTTTGAAATTACGTATACACTTATATATCACACACTCGATTCCCAACAAAATACTCCTCTCGACTCTCCTATTTTGTAGTGGATTTGAAGCCCCTCGCCTTTAAGGTTTCTTATACCAATAAAAACACTCTTTTGATGTCAAATACACAGAATTTGGAGAGGCAAAAACGGAGAGAAAGAATTCACAATACAAAATCAAAGATCAAAGCCAAGAATCAAGATTCAAGCTTCAAGTCAAGATTGAGAGAAGCAACCCAAGACGTCTTCTTGATTAGTTTTTCTTCTCTTTTCTTATCATTATGTTCTTGTTCTTATTGTTCTTCACGGATTGGTTTGATATTTTTGGTTTTGTGATGAGCTAAACTTGTTATTCTAGGGTTAGACTATGTGAACCTAGTATGTAGTTAAATTTCATTGATTCTTAATTTATGAATTTAATTATTATAATTGATTCATTCTATCTTGTGTTTATTGCTTTCATTATATCTGGCCAATATTATGAATAATTGAGGAACCATGATGAACTTGACAAAGGGATTCATGGTTGAGCCTATAGTAGTTTGATGCATGATCATAGGATAACAACTATAAGTTCCATCTAGTATAGACATATACCTAGATGGCATGTATGGTATAATTTAGACTTGATCTTAATGAATTACATTCTGATTTGATTACCATAGACATATAGGTGATTGTTAGAATGTGTAATATAGTCACTTGACCATCAACGGAGGCTTGTGATGAGATTAGTGTTTAAGCCAACAATTTATATTAATGGATGAACTAAGTGGTTGATGAATCCAATGAAATACTAGTGGATAAGTCTATACCCTAGATTATTATCCTTTGGTGAATTTATATCTCTTGTTTGTTTGCTATTTAGGTTTAGTTTAATTTGATTGAATTAAGTTAATAAATTCAGTTTCAATTTTTTATTTTTTTGAATAAAAGTTAAATAGATATAATTTTAGTAATTGATTGAAGAATTAGATCGCATAATCCTTGTGGGATCGATACTTGAACTTAAATTCTATATTACTTGATACGATAGCGTGCACTTGCGCTTAACTAGTATAGCACCAATCAACAACCATAACAAATAACCATTTGATTTACTAATATTTTGGTCAATGAAGAATCAACTTTGGTGACAAATGAACCTTTATAATGCTGGCACCTCATAGCAATTTATACACATCGGATGGAAACAATATTAGTTTACAAAAACTTTATAAACACAATATCATTAACTACCCCCGAGACAATTAATATTAACACTTAATAAATTAGAGCAATAATATCATACCATGTGTCATGCACTAACAAATTAATAGCATGATATGTGACAATCAATAGAAAAGTTAAAGTGGCAAGTCTCACTTACCGAGATCCTGAGCTTAACACTTAAATCCTATGATCTACCCGAAACATATTAAAATATTTCTAATTTTTTTAGAAATTCCCAGATTTTACTATTTAATCGGGTGTGCTACCCCAGTGCACAACAAGTACACTTCATATAGTGAGACTCCTTAGGTTCACATCTATTTTGTCTTACAGAACTCTTCCGTAAGTCTATAAATGATGCCTCACACCTATATTATAGAAATAACAAAACAACATATCAAACCAATAAGTTGAGGTTAATACATATTCCTTCCGTCATTTATATCCTAGAAGAGCATAGACATAGATAATCACCGTCAAGTCTCTATATGCTCAACTCTAGAACTTATCTCTAGATTCATATTTTAATAAACAATATCTTCAAACACTTTTGCGATATTATTTCTTAAACAGGAAATAATTTTTCTGGGTGTATTACTTATGACCATAAGATTTTATGGAACACAATCTTGGATCTTCTGGATATACTACTCACTCATATAAGTTGATGAATCCATATCTACACACATCGGACTTTATGAGCATTGGACCATACCCAGCGACAGCTAGCGGTCAGATCATGAAAGGTCTTTAACATGTGTGGAACCTAAGTATGGTAGATCACTTACAAGTCTACCGTAGTGCTCAGGTTTAGGGACCACGAACACTACTCAACTCGAAATGATCATCCATTAGTGCCTTTATAGGATGTCTATTGGAGATCCTAATTGAGCTTATTTAGTACTCAGTCCTAACTGAATACCTGTATGCTTATACGAGCTTCCACTAAGTTCATGATCTACTAAAATAAATGATCTAGACCATCCAGATATAAAATATACACCTGTCTATATAAATAAGGTTTTCACCGATAGATCATAAGTATAATATTTAAAAATATACTTACACAATGACATCTTTTAATACTATTTACTGTTGGGTGTTTATCATAAAGTGTGTGATTATACGAGTGTATACGTAATTTCAAAAATTACCATATGCGCAGCGGAAGCATATTACAAAATACACCTATTTTAACAAATTCAACATATATCACATATATGCATAAGTATAACAATTATACAATTATGAACATGATGAACAACATATATCACATATATGAACAAGTATAACAATTATACAAATATAAACATGATGAACAATATTGTATTATAACACATAATGTAAAATACTCACCTAATGAAGGTAGCTTTACAAATTCTTCAAGTTCTTCAATAATTCATGTGAAGAGCTCACCTTGAAGTATATGTTGAACAATTCTAGTCCATAACTTTTGGTGGGATTAAGGAGCTAGAATGGTAGCTTAGTATTTAGAATTTTGAGCACTTGTATTCAAACTCTTTTTAATACAATTTTTGTTTCTTAAATGGAGATGGTAAATATTTTCTATACAACTCTTGTATTAATTAAAAATCTTTAACATACAACTCTTGTATATTAATATTAGAAACAATTTCTACATGATAATTATTTTGAACAACTCTTTGCAAAATAATTATCTTTTTCTCCCATATCATTCATTTTTGGCCATCCATTAAAGAAGGAGATGAAGAGAAGTTTGTTTATTTTTCAACACTTGAAAGAATAAAACTCAAAGAACTCTCTCTTACCTCTCTTCCTTACCATTGCCAAGTTCTTCTCTAAAAATTGAATGAATGAATTCAATTGTTTTGCCAAAATTCATTTTGTTTATTCAATACTTTGATTAAACAAAATAAACAAAATGAAGTGCTCCACCAATTTTATTGTTGGTCTCCCATTTAGAATTAATTAAACCAAGCACTAGAGTAATGGCCACCAAAATTAATCTTTACCTAACAATTATAATTACTTTAATTATAATGGGTAATTAAATGGCCAACATCTAGGCCACTCATTGTATTAAAATACAATGTCATGATCTATATATATTATAATATTATCTAATAATATAATAATAATATATGATTTAATTATTCAAAACAATTTTGAATAATTACTTTTTACCTTACTAATTTTTACTACCATGGTTAAATGGTAAAAAGGTAAAATCAAATCATGGAACAAATTTTGTCATTTGTCAATATTCTATTAATTAACAACCCTTGTTAATTAATTAAGTGATATACTTAACAATTAAGTCTTGACAAATGTATAATCCGAGGGATCCCTAAACAATCGTTCTTTTTTGCTGAAATTTATTGGATCGAACTATTCAATCCAATCCGCTACCCCAGTGCACAACGAGTATACTTCATATTGTGAGACTCTCTAGGTCCACACCTAATTTGTCATATAGAGCTCCTCCATACGTCCGTGAACAATGTCCCACACACACGTTACGGATATTACAAATTAGCATGTTAGACCATACAAGTTGAGGTTATTACATATTCGTATAATCCTTCCATCATTTATATCCTTGAAGAGCAGAGATATAGATCATCACCGTCAAATCTCTATTTGCTCAACCACGAACTTATCTCTAGATTTATATTTCATAAAACAATATCCACAAACACTTTTGTGATATTGTTTATTCCTCCGGAATATCTTTTCCGAGGTTTATGCTTGCGGCCACAAGACTTTCTGAAATACAATCTCAGAGCATTAGGATATACAACCCACTCATATGAGCTGATGGATCCCATATCTACGCACACTGAACTCCATGAGCATCGGACCATACCCAGCGACACCCAGTGGTCAGACCATGAAAGGTTTCTGACATGTGTGGAACCAAAGCATGGTGGATCACTCACAAGCCCACCGTGGCGCTCAGGTCAAAGGACCACAAATACTACTCAACTCGGAAGACCTTCCATTGACGGCTTTATGAGATGTCTATTGGATGTCTTCGTGAGTCTGTTCAATATCCAGTCCTTACTGAATACCTGTATCTCTATACGAGCTTCCTACTAAGCTCATAGTTTGCTAAGACTAACCATCTGGACCATCCAGATATAGACATACACTAATCTATATTAATGGGTTCCACCGATAGACCCGCATCGATGAAATTAGATTAGGAACATTATATTTGAGAACATACTTGCATAATGACATTTCCTAGCACCATCTGCAACTCCTTGCAGTTATATCATTACTAATATATTCTTAGGTCATTGTCCCATTTCAGATAAGGCTCTATCTCATTAGATTTTGCTAACTCTTAGTACCACTAACTTTTAGTGTTTATAACTATTAGCGTTGCTAACTCTTAGCCCTGGTCTAAACTCTTTTAGACCAAATCTGAACTCCTTCAGATCATACAATGTCTAAAACGTTACAAGCATCTTACCATTTAATAAAAATAATATTAACGATTTTATTAGAAATAATAATTGTATAAATACAATCACTATATATTTATACATTATGGGATGGCACGTAAGCACAAATCCCAACATTTACAACCCTTTACAATTATATTATTTGCTAGTATACCCTCAAGTCTTTGTTCAATTTCAGACAATACTCTATTTAGATGTTACTGACTCTTATAACCTGCTAACTCTTAGTAGTGCCAACTATTAGCAATGATAACTCTCAGCGTAGCTAACTCTTAGCACTGGTCCAAACTATTTTGAACCAGATCTGAACTCTTTCAGATTATATAGTGTCCAAAATATTACAAGCATCTTACCATATAAAATATAATTAACGATTGAATAAAACATTAATTGCATAAATAAAATATTTATACAAAATGGGATAACACGAAAGTACAAATTCTAACAATTAATTATCTTGCTTATTGTCAATAATTAAAAGTATTTATATTAATAATTCAATAATAAATGTTGACAATACATTTATTTCTACTTTAATAAAAGTCTTTAGTCCAAATCCTCCTACTTATAGATGAAAAATGGGTCGTGTCAAGTCGACATAGCCCACGAAAAATTGGCCCAGAAAGGCTATTATGCTTAGTCAGCACGACACAAAAAATTTGTGCTGCATCAGCCCAAGCACAACAAGCCATGACTTGGCTTAGCACAATCCGTAGGCATACCATGTCATGCTGGCACACAAGCCTAATAGGCCGTGCCTATTGATTGTTTAATTTAATGACCTAGCGCAAGTGCACGCTTTTTGTATCAAGTAATATAGGACTAAGTTCAGATTATCGATCCCACAGAGACTATTGTTTCTATTTTCTTCAATTGAATACTAAAATTACTCTACTTTACCTTTATCCAGACTAGCTTCAAGGATTGAGTTTAACTAACTAAATTATTGCTATCAAATTAAACCTAATTAAAAATTCGTAAGTACTTAGAGATAAAATTCACTAAATTGATAGGTAATCTAGGGTATCGATGCATCCCCTAGTAGTTCACTGAACCCTTGACCCCTTAGTTATTTTTCTTTTTATCAATTGATTGGCTAGACACTGATTTCATCATAAGTTTCTGTCGACAGTCGAATGATAATATCACACCCTAATAATTACCTATATGTCTATGGTAATCCGAATAAGATGCAACTCATTAAGACTAAGTTTAATCAAACCATACATGCCACCTAGGTATATGTCTATCCTAGATGGAACTCATAGATGTTACCCTATGATCATGTATCAATCTACCATAGGCTAAACACATGATTCCTTTCGTAAAAGTTATCATGGTTCCTAAACAATCAAAATAGTGATTAAGTATAATGAAAGCATTAAGCATAGATAGATTGAATCAATTAAGGAATAAAAGTTTATAACTAAGAGATTAAAAGAATCAATTACATACTAGGTTCAATAACGTCTAACCCTGGATCAAAAGAAATTAGCTCATGTTCAAAACAAGAATATCAAAGCAAAAGTATGAAAATTTAATGAACGAAATCATCTCTTAAAAGTAAGGAATAAAACAAAACAAGTGATGCCCTGAGTTGTTCTTCTTCCTCTTGTCTTGATTGCTCAAGAGTTAATTCCCTAATCTTTAATCTTCAATAACTTCACATTGATCTCTTGGCTTGAATGTGTGTTTGTTGCTTGTGTTATTCTCCTTGCTAAGTCTCTCTATTTTTGCCTCAAAAGAGTATTTTTGTTGCTATGAGAAACCCTAGGCACGAGGAGCTTCGAATCCCCCTTCAATAGGCGAGTTGAGAAGGGTATTTAAACATTCACACGGGCGCCACGACACTGGGCACGAGCATAGGTCTGTCAAGACATCGACGAGCACCGCGGTGCTGGGTGCTGAGCACCGCGGCACTCACTCACTGTTCTGGGCGCTGTAGAGCTCAGCTCTGGGCGCCGCGGCGCCCAACCACCTGCTGCTGCGCTACTTTCATATTTTGAGCGTAACTTCTTCGTTTGATGTCCGATTTACCTCTTGTTTGTTTCTATGCGTCACATTTTCCGTCGTGCATCTGTTTATAATTAGAAAACACAATTAAATAGTCAAATACTTATGATTTAGAGCAAAATACGAAAGTTAAGTACAAATCCTACTAGTGCTTTTATGCCCCTATCAAATATAATCTAGGGTTTTGACTCATCCCCTAATATTTCATTGGACTCATTAACCACTTAGTTAATCCCTTAATACCAATTGATTGGCTTAGACACTAATCTCATCACAAGCCTCTGTCGATGGTCAAGTGACTATATTACGCATTCTAACAATCACATATATGTCTATGATAATCAAATCAGAATGTAATTCATTAAGATCAAGTCTAAATTATACCATACATACCACCTAGGTGTATGTCTATCCTAGATGGAACTCATAGTTGTTACCCTATAATCATGCATTAAACTACCCTAGGCTAAACACATGAATCCCTCTGTCGAGTTCATCATGGTTCCTCAATCATTCAAAATATTGATCAGGTATAATGAAAGCATTAAACACAAGATAGAATAAATCAATTGAATTTATCAAGTTCATAAACTAAAATTTAACACAATCCAAATCCATACTAGGTTTACATAGTCTAACCCTAGATGAACAAATTAACCCATCACAAAACCAAAAATATCAAACCAATTCATAAAGATCAACAAGAAAAAGAACATAATGATAAAGAAAGAGAAGAAAAACTAATCAAAACGACTCATTGATATGTTTCTACCTCAATCTTGACTTGAAGCTTGAATCTTGATCTTGATTTTTCAATCTTTGGCTTTGATCTTTGATTTGTGTTGTGAATTCTCTCTAAGTTTTTTGCCTTTTTTCTCCATTTTTCTCTCCTCTCTCCCTCTTAGGGTTTTTTTTTGTCTTCTATTTATAGATTTTTGTCTTCTAAATACTGTTTACGAGTTACTGTAGCAAAATAATGTTCACGGCTATTGTAGCAAAATACTATTTTTCGACACTGTTTATCACCTCGAGCGCCGCGGCGCTCACTCGCTGATCTGGGAGCTACGGCTCTCAGCCCTTGGCGTCACGGCGCCCAACCACCTACGGCGCTACTTTCGTATTTTGAGCGTAACTTCTTTATTTGACGTTCGATTCGCCTCCCGTTTGTTCCTATACGTCGAATTTTTCGTCGTGCATCTATTTATGATCAAAAACCCAAATTAAATAGTCAAATATTTATGATTTAGAATAAAATATAAAAGTTGGATATAAATTATACTAGTACTTCTACGCCCTTATCACTTATGGACTAACACGATTTTTTATTTTTTTTTTAAAAATTATATATATTTTTAAATTAATTTAAAATATATATATAATATTAAAAAATTATTAATCGGCATGTCAGCATGTGGCTCATGGACTCATACCAACACAATATGTTAGGCTGTAGATTACGACGTTGTATGGCATGACTACTTGGATTGTGTCAGCCAAAGCATTACACTATAGTATACCGTGTTGATCCATAACATGCTACAATAAGCAACCTAGTCCATTTACCAACTCTACTCCTCGTTTTATATATATTTGTTCACTCTCATGTAAAAAAAAAAAATCACCCCACACTCGTGTTAAAAATAAAAGAGTGAATGTTTAAGAACTATCTTATTATACTTATACATGGTTCAAAATTCAATATCTAGTTTATTTTGTATGGAATTTGTTATTTTAAAAGAAAAATGCTACACTCTTACAATAATAAAGGCAATTAAAGAGGGGTACAATGCCGTATAATATGATTTGAAAATTAAAATAGTAGCAAACCTCCTCCGTATCTTAGACTTGGAGAAAAAAAAATTAAAAACTATTACTCTAAAAAAAAGAATTTATAAACTATTATCGCCAAAACCTACGTGTCTGAAAAGCTTGACCACGCGCTCTTAACAGAGCGTAGCCACCAAAAAGGATAACTGAGTTACAGAAAGAGACAACAACGTTCAAAGTTTTCAAAGTACAACACATCGCAGATCTTCCTCTTTCTGTTACCCTCAAATTTTCAGAACCCACCTAAAAATGGAATCGAAACCATAAGAGACCAACACAACATGAATCTTTCACTTTCTTCTTCAACTTCCCCTTCTTTATCATCACCACCATCGTCCTCATCCATTTCATCTTCAACAACCACGACGTCAACTTCAACTTCATCTTCATCGTGGCTCTCTGGCATTGTCAGAGGCCGCTTTGATAAGTTCTCCACTGTTAAAGTCTCCAACAATTCCGCCTCCACTGGCGCTGATGGCGCAGGTCCGGTGAAGGGCAAGAACCAGTTTCGTGGTGTGCTCTTCAATTACGGCCCCAAGCCTATTCAGGTCTGTCTTTAATATTTTCTTGAGGGGATTTTATCTTTTATTGGTTCAATAAAGAAAAATGATTTTGTGTTTATTTGGGTTCAATTTGATCTTTGGTCTTATCTGTTATTGGTAATTATGGGATTTGAGGTGAATGCTGGAAGTTAGAGTGGAAATTTTGATTTGTAGATTCTTCGATTTAGTTGATTAGTGGTTGTGGATATGGAATCATAGTTTTGGAAAATCTTTAATGACAGAAAAGTTTTGAGCTTTAATCTTCTTGATAATGATTCTTTAGTTTTTATATTTTAGCAGTCGAGGATCCTATCTCTGGGTATATATATTGGGTTTGAAAGATGATTTTTTGATTTTATTTTATATAGTTTTGTTTTATTTATCAAGCTTTCAGTGGGACATAATGCCAGCTTCAGAGTGGAACAGCTTTGATAGTTTCATCATTTTTCTCGGGTTGATAATTACCGTTCTTTTAACTAGAAACAAGAGATATGGCCTTTTTTTTCGTGTTTGTAATATGCTTTATATAGGTGTTGGGGAATAATTGTGTGTGAATTCTAAATTGGGTAGAATGAAAATAGAGAATTGTGTGTATTGTCCCGTCAGATCATTTGTCAAACATACTATGTTGTGTATCTTAATGAATGATTTTGCTCTACTGGAAGGTGATTTTTCTTGTTGGACATCTCTAGCACAGAAAAGGTCAGTTTTGGGAATTATGATGATATGAAACCGTGTAATGACAGAAGAGTGGTTATAGACATCTGATTATTTCTAAATTGCTTCAGTCAGAAGAATGAATACATGTTGAAAATGTTGAAGTGAACCCAACATAGAAATTCAATTTTAAATGCTCTTGGTGGTAGGGTTTAATGAACTGAGCCAAATACAACTAATTAGTTACATGGCAAAATGCAGTTGATATATTCTATATGCATTTCTTTTCTTATTTTTTATTATATGTAACAAAATATATATGCGATGGATGTAATATATGTGTGGTCGATGTTTAACATTAAGTCATGACAATTAACAACATTACTATATTTTCAAACATCAAGATCCAATTTCATGTATGATTCAACGAAAATTGAGGTTCAGCAATTGAATGTCTGTGTCATCCATTTGTAAGAATCTCCATATTCTTAATTGGACTGAGAGTTTTGGAGCTTGGAATAGTTGAAAAAAATTACTTTTTCCCCCAAAGGTTGTTCATCGCATCATTTTTAAGCACCTCCTTAGTGATTTTCGAACAATTTAAGAATTATATGTAGTCGGTAATGACATGATTCATGTGAAGGAACTTGGTCTTTCTTTCTAAGTGGTGGACTTTATATTCTCTTCAATGGTAGTTGTTAATTTTTATGTGGTGTTGAGAAAACTACTTGGGCTATGTAATGCATTGCTTTTGATTATGCTGTCTCATAGTACATATAACATCTTTGGCTTTGCATTTATTTTATGAAATGATGTATCTTTTGTTTTCTTTACCTTCCAGGTTGCATTTAAAACAGGTGACTATAAACAACAAGTTATTTTTGTTGGTGGATTGACTGATGGTTTTATGGCTACTGAGTATGTTTCGTATTGTTGACTTTGATGCCTTTAACATCGTTAACTTCAGTACTCAGAATGCAGCCGCTTGGCTTAGTTGTTCCTTTCTTCTCATAGAGGTTGTCTTCTTAATTTAATATTTAAGAGGGCATAGTAACTGATGGCAGTCAATTTGCTGCTGTAATCTGTCTCATTCAAGCATGCCACATACATACATGCACATGTTTGAAGTGTGGGATTAGATAATCATAAAGCAAGGAGATCGGAAATTTGGGAAATGAGGCTAGTTTAGCCTTTGACTTTTTAAAGGACAAGCATTCTGGGATGACTAAAATAAAGGAAGACAACCTCTGTGTGATAGAGGGGCCAAATAAGCAAGATTCACTTTCTGATAACTTTTAGCTGAATGCTAAATTCATTTTTGAAATCTGTTTTCCCCCTCTAAATGACTTTCATCTTCTGATTTGCAGATACTTGGAACCTCTTGCAATTGCTTTGGACAAAGAGAGATGGTCTCTTGTTCAGCTACTTATGTCATCTTCATATAGTGGATATGGCACGTCCAGTTTGAAACAAGTAATTATGTCTGCCTATCTATTGGTTATTGATACCTTGCGAATGAAACTTTTGTTGTAAGTCTGTTTCAAGATAGTTTTATATGTTAAGACCTATGTTAGAATCGATTTTTGGCTGTTAACATATTAAAATTTATTTTAAGCCAAATTTCCTTTCCATCAGATACACCCTCTGACACCTTTTTCCCATTAATCCTAAACCATGGACAAGGAACATATAATAGACAAAAGCTGCTTCTTCGCTAACCAAATTGCTTAATCATCACCTACGCTCCCTTATAACCATGAAAATGTCCATAGCCATAGGAGAGCCAACTAGAATGACAGGTAACTAAAGATTAAGAGCATGTTTAATGTGGCTTTTATATAGGCTAAAAGAGCTTTTTTAATGTCAAAACTTCAGTAGCAAAACAGTTGTAAATCAAAGAAGAGCTTTTGGGCAAAAAGTAACTTTGCCTTTTATTGGAAGAAGCTCAAATTTTGAGCTTTTGTGAGTAAAGGTAGAGAGTTTTTTTAAAGTGTTGAATTATCTAAAATACCTATATTTTATTTTAAAAGTTTTACTTTAATTCTCTTATAACATAACTTACAAAAACTTGTCTGTTAAAGTAATTGCACAATTTTTCATAAAAGCTATGAGCTACAACCCAACGACTAATAAATTTTCTTAAAAGCTCTACTTGAAAAGCCATACCAAACAGGCCAAAGAGTTGAACATTTGGCTTACTAAAAAGCATGCTCATGGTGCTTATAAGATATTGTTTGATATATGCTAATTTTTAAATATATGAACTTGCTGGAACTTGTGTACAAATTTTTCGGTAGTTTAAAATTTTTCATGTTCCTACCTTGTTCAATTTTCAGTTAACTTGTGCTGGAAACTAAGTCACGTAACTTGTCACATATTTTTCTCCTCTGTTTTATCAATGATATAATACACTATTCAGAGCTAAGATATTGTTGTACTGCTTATCTTGAAGGATGCCCTGGAGATTGATCAGCTGATTAGTTACTTGATCAACAAAGATGACTCTGAGGGCGTGGTCCTACTGGGTCACAGTACAGGCTGTCAGGTGATTGGTTAATGAATTTAAAACATATACTGAATTTCAAAGTCATTTGGGCACTCATGGCATTTCCTAATGTAAAATTTTACTTGTGTTTGCATATGAATCTAGGATATTGTGCATTATATGGGTACCAATGCAGCATGCTCGCGAGCAGTCCATGCTGCCATTTTGCAGGTATTAACCATCCATTTTGAAATTTTTGTCTGCCTCTTTGAATGCAAATCACAAGTTGTTGCTCATTACACTTATATAGGTTAACTCATAATCCATACTTTCTTGTAACCTTTTAAGAAGTTTGAATTGCAATTTAATCAGATTACGTTATCTGTAGTAGCTAAATCAATCAAGATTAGTTTATTACCAAATGGTGCGAACAACATATTTGGAGGATCCAAAATAATGCTTTTTACACGTAAAAATTTTGGTCTTTGTATATCAAATTACTCCTCTGGAGTTCATTCATACCTAATGCAACATTTCATGTTTTGGTATTTTGTACACCTTGTGCATTCACATGCACCTTTGGTAATAATGTAAATTGGAATGTTCAGGCTCCGGTTAGTGATAGGGAATACAGAGCAACTCTTCCTGAAACACCAGCCATGATTGACTTGGCGTCAAGCATGATCAAAGAAGGCCGAGAATCAGAGTTAATGCCTAAGGATGCAGATCCATGTTCTCCAATGACTGCCTATAGGTGAGTATATACTGCCATATCCTTGCCGTCGCCAAATTATAGTCTCGTCTTTGTTTACTTGCTCATGCTTTTAAAAATTGATAATTGTTATTAATTCACATGCTGGTATAACAAAACTATGCACCATCACATAGTTACTGGAATGTTACACTATATACAAAATTGTCCAGTTGTTTGTGGCTTTATGTCGGTGCTTTATTGGTAAAAGCTCAAGTGTTTGGTAGGTATAACTCTCTTTGCGCCTACATGGGGGATGATGACATGTTCAGTTCAGACCTTAGTGATGACCAGCTGAGACAGAGACTGGGTCACATGGCTAATACGCCTTGCCAGGTGAGCACTTTTTCTGACTTCTTATTTGCCATAAGTGTTTTGGTTTTTGTCACCTTTCAACTAGGTCTAGTTTCCTTGTAAAGAAGGAGACTGTTACTCCTTGCCACATCTCATCCATATTTGTTAACATAGTGAAGCTCTCTTCCAATTTTTATAGTTCAGGGGGCCCAATTCTTTGATACCTACGGTATAACAGTATCCTGTGTTTTGTGAGTGAGCATTTTGCTATGAAGTCTGAGATAGTAAGATGTGGGAATTGTATTTGATTGTGTTAAGTGACAAGCGATGTTTCTTTGCTTTATACTATAAACTTGGTACATGAAAATTGTCTACAACTTGGGTTATATAATTCTTGTTTCCTGCAGGTTATCTACTCCATGGCTGATGAATATGCGCCAGAGTATGTTGATAAGAAAGCATTGGTTGACAGGTGAGAATGTGAATACTTTTTGGTTCATCTCAGTCACCTGTTCAGAGTCTGTGTGAGTATTAGATATCGGTGACTTGAGCAAGTGATCATGTTAGTATTTTAAATCATGTAGATTGTGTAGAGCCATGGGTGGTGCAGAGAAAGTGGAAATTGAACATGGGAATCACTCCCTTTCTAACAGAGTCCAAGAAGCTGTCCAGGCGGTTATTGACTTTGTTAAGAGAGAGGGTCCGAAAGGCTGGGATGATCCATGGAATTAATGTTGTGCCTCCTGCTATGATTTTTAATTTTCTTTTCTTTTTTGGGTTTCTTTTTTAGTTATTCCATATAATATTCATATTAAGAATTTAACTCTGCGTGTTCAATTCTTTATATATGATTCCTTGTCAAAAAAAGGAAAAATCTTTATATATGTTAGAGGCGGCTTATCTATCTCATTAATTGAAGGTATGGTGTTATTTTGATTGGTGAACTTTGTGTAAAGAGATTACACAATAGTGTTTTTGTGTACTTTACAATATAGAAATTTTGCAATTTTGTATAACCATTGTGTTGCTTTTTGGCCATTTTGGTTTCAATATCTCATTTTGTTGGCTAGTGTCTTACTGATTGTTTGTTGGAATTTGATGTTGATATTCCTCATAGGTTATGTTTGTCGCGAGTCTCTCCCCATGTTTCTCTGTGTGAACTGTGAAGTGTTACCATATGCAACATTGGATTGGCATAATTTTGGCTCTTTTTTTTTTTCTATTTCCATGTTTATTTGAGTAATGATCTTAGTAGAAAATAAATGGGTCTTTGCTATGATTAACAGATGAGGGATAAGGCTAGATATGACAAAGGCAGGTGTTTGAGGATATGAGATTATTTGAGTTTCAACAAATAGATCACATAGTTCATGTTTCTGATCTTGCCAATTTCTGATTGTGAACTGAAACCTGAAATCCATAAATAACTTGATGGTTGAGAGCTGCAACAATAAATTAACCAATGACTTCATAATAGTTCGATGATTTTTTTTTTTCATCTTCATGACTTCTATATTTAGATTTTTAATGGGTGAGTGACAATAAAAAAATTTATTAGTTTAATTTAACTAAACAAATGTTAATTTAATTAGAAGTTGTAATCCTTTTAACCTAAAGAATTTATGGATATTTTTCAAACTGAAAAATTTAACATTTCTGCAAAATTGTTGTAAAGAGATATTAATACTCATTGATGCTAACAAAAATGCTAAATATCTTTAGTCAATGATTTGTAACATTAGGGTGCAACATATAGATTTTTTTTTTTTAATACCTTCTTATGAAAAAAACATTAAATAAATATATTATTTTAATACCATCCCTTTTTTATAAAAAAAAAAAAATCTCTATCATTATTTTGAAATAACCAATCTTTGCAACTCTGAATTGTGTAGAAATGAGTACAATCCTGCAATCTTGTTAGAATGAATTGGTGTTAGAGAACACCCTTAATTTAGACGTTTTTATTGAGAATGGGAGAGATTAACAGTGCAGCCAAATGTAACATTCAACAATTTTTTCTCTGCTACTTTCTTTCTTTCGTTTTTTTTTTTTTTATGAATAAATTAATGGTCCACCATCTTCGTTGTCTTCTCTCTATCTCCATGGATTTACACAAGTCGTGCCATTCTATGAACTATGGCATTAACTTGCATGCATTTGTGTGGAGGCAATGAGTCATCACTCGCCAAAGAGCAAAGGCCACTCTGCACTGCAGGCTCATTGTTTTTCAGTTTGTGCACATGTGAATGTGATGCCACTGATTGAGAGATGTGTGAGAATACGTGTTATGGTGATTGCTTTGCTTTGCTTTGGCCATTGCCCATTGCCCATTTTGCTTGAAAATGAAAGTGACCCACAACTACATAATTGGTCGATATATATAGTGAACTATATAATTTATTATATAATAAATTATACTATCATATATTATTATTTAATAAATTTATAATTTATAATATATTATAAAATTATGTCACACATTTATAAGTTCATGATAAATTAAGTAATTTATTAAATTATATATATATAATAAATATTAAACAAGTTCTTAATTTTTAACTTTCTTCAAAGGCTAACATTTAACTTTTTTACTTTTTTTTTAATACTGATATTATATAGATATCTATTATACAATGGATATATTTACAGAAATATATGTTATTTAATACTACATATATTCGAATTCACATTTTCATTAAAAAAAAAAAAAAAGATTTGCTACTCTCATAAAAAATATATATATTTACACCTCTACAAAAAAAATTAAATATTTTAAAAAATATTAAAAATTAAAAGATTAATATCAAAACTCGAATTCCTACCCTTAAAGTCAATAAAAGTCGAAATCACCCTGACCCATGCAGCTGATGCTTCTACCCATTCATTTGTGCTGTTAATTGTATGATTTGCTTATTCCTCACCATCATTCAACGCGCAATTGAATGCTCCACCAAATCCATTATTCGTTTTTTCTTTTTTTATTTCCGCTTCTACTAATAATGCTATATAAATAATTGATTTAATAGATTATATATAATAAATTTTTTAATTTATATTATAAATTATATAAAAATTATAAATTTATTAAATAATAATATTTATTATATAATAAATTACATAATTTATTGAATTAATTTTTATGTTATACATTCTAATATATCTCATCTCAACACATATTTATAGAGAGTAATGTTATGTATTTTAATATATCTTAAATAATAATATATTAATTAATAAAATAATATAAAATTTAAAATTATCTAATATAATTTAAAATACAATATATATATATTCACTCTGTTCAAACTTGACGGCCATAAACTCTCTTTCTTAAACAAACCTGTAAATGTTTAAATTCCATGAGTAATGTATGTGAGGCGCAATTGGACATAAGTGAGAGGAAATTAAAAATTAATGGAGCAGAGATCATTTTTATTTCACTTAAAAAGTGTCTTACAGCATTCGTTAATTCACTCAAAGTAGTGCACAGCAAAAATTAATTTGAAGATAGTTGAAAATAATTTACGTAAATACTTTTTTGGAATTAAATAATTTTACATACATTTAAATAAGAATATCGTATGAGTATTATTTTATTTTTAATTTATATCGAACACAATAATTTATATTAATTCATTGATTATTATGTATTAATTTACTTTATTCTTATATTTTAAAATTTTAAATTTAAAAAAATATATGATAAATTTAAATTTATATATAAAAAATATTAAATTATTTAAATATAAAATTTATTAAGTATCTTTTTTTATTGATAATTTAATAATAAATAATTTTTTTTAACAATATATAATCAAACATCTAGTATATTAAAAAAAATTAATTAATAATTTTTTGTTAACAAAATTACTTTAAAAATTATATTTTAAAAATGTTCACTTTCAAAAAATCTATTTAAAAAATTTAACCGAAACGAGATCAAAAGTCATAATACAATAAAGAACCACTCTACTCGATTAGATCACGAAGTATAGATGACTTTGTAATTGGTTATTTCAAAAAGAAAAGTGAATGAGGTAACTTTGTGAGAAAAAAAGAGAGGAAAGAATCAACAATTTTCTTAGAATCTAAGCATGATTTTGATTAATTATTTTTTTTAATCGCAGCTGTAACCCATTGTTACAATGGCTATCCGCAAATACTAACATGTTTATTTTTTAAAATTAATATATTTTTGATTTTTTTCATTAACATTCATTATGTTGGACTAGCATTGTAATTATTGCTAATTAAGATAGATTGAAGACATATAAACTCAGTGTTAGATTTATAATTTTATTTTAAAACAATATTAGTAACAGACTTGATTTTTTTATTGTAACGGTTATTTTATTTAAATTTTTATTTATTAATTTGAGAGCATTTTAAATATTAATTAAACTAATATTATTACATTATGTCTTATTGTAATTATAAATTAAATTTATGATATAATTTTAGTTAATATATTTTAAATATTTTATTTATTATTAAAGCTAAAAATTTAGATTTTTTATTATATTAATTTACAATCACTTAAAATTTATGAATAACTCAAACTCGTTAAAGTTTAGTATAAAATATATATATGCTAAAACGATTTGATAATAAAATTTTAAATTCATAATAAATTTGAGAAGAATGTAATATTTATTTTTTAAAATAGATGTGAATACAAAATTTAGAATCATTTGTTTCAAATTCAATTTGCTACCATCCTATTTGAGTGTATTAAAATTTTTCTCCAATTGCTGATGGTGTAACGACATTGTAACAAAAAAGTTTTTAATGTTTTATTGTAAATGAAAAAATTAAAGGTGCAATGTAGCCAAATGCAACATTCATAAAAAAAATTAAAAAAAAACTTTAGGCATAAAGGATTTAAATGGAGAAAGAGAATAGGGTTGGTGAGTTTCAAATTCAATAGTGGGTTCATTTTCTTCAAAGATCTCACTTGAGAATCCCAAAATTCTTTTTTTCTTTTGACTATTCCTAATTGTTAATTAAAATTGTGTTTGTTGTCAATTGTCAAATCCTTTCTTCCATGACCAAAATGTTGAAGAAATCCACAAAGTGTACTCAAAACCCACTTAAAATTTTCGTTAAGCATCCACAAATTGATAGGGCTACTGGAGTCTGGAGCTTCCAATTATATTTTTGAGTGTTTGCTTTTTTCTCCACACCCCCATACCCATTCATCCAATTCTGACGCTTTTCTTTTTATGACTAAATTAATGCTGCAATATGGTCCACCATTTCTCTCTATCTGTCTCTGCATTTACACAGCTCCATGCCATTCTTCTTAACATGTGGTGGCAATTTGGCATCAGGCGGCCATCACCCATCAAAATCTGCACACGATGCCATGCCACTGTATGAAAGTGTGCACCCATTTTGCCCATATTTTTCTTTTAAATGGAAAGCAACCCACTAAGTTGATCTAGTTGGACTTTAATTCAATTCATCTATGATCAGCTGCACATCTTAGTTCTTCTTTACAATTACATCATCAACCTTTAATTACTTAAGACAGCCAATTTTGAGTTTTTGACAAAACTTCAAATAAATTGATCCTTCCGTGTCTGTTTTTAAAAGGTAATCTCACTTGTTAGATAGAAACTTGGGAGGAGGAACAAGTAAGAATCCATAATTGTATATCATTATTGAAATCCAAGCTACCATTATGATTACGTTTCAATAATCGGACAGTTGTTACAAATAAGTAACACCTTCCTCTTCATTACACAGCGCCAAACCAAACGCATTATTATAATCGCTTTTCCCATTTGTCAGTCCCACACTGTACCAAATAAGAACTCTTTTTCTTAAACTTGATTGCTACCAACACAACTATTAAAAAAAAAAAATTTGTTTTTTAAGTAATATTTTAACCCTCAACTCCACATCTAATGCAAGTCAATTTTTATTTTTTAAAAAAAATATTTAAACTCTTAAAATTAAAAATTAAAAAATATATACTTTTAAAAAATTTTAAAAATTTCATTTACAACTTATCAATAACAGATTTTATTACTTTAACGGATTTTATTAACCTTAACAAATTTTATTAATTTTTAAATTAAAATATAAACTTTTGTGTCCTATTTTAATTATGATTCAAACTTTTACTTTAAGCAGTTCAGATACAACTTCATAGTTGTAATATTACTCCTGTATAATCTCCATTACAATCTAAATAAATATTAAATAAACAAACTTTGACAGTAAAAAAACAACAACAGTTAAAATAATATTAAATATAACTATATAGCTTTAAGCAGATAGATTGTTTGCACAAAAGTATCAATAATTTTTATTACCAAATTATAAATCAAACTCAACTAGAGATAACTCAATTGCTCTTATAAATCGTCTTCCTCAACAAATGTCAACCCTTTTGAATGGTATTGTATTACATTTTCTTGCAAACAGCTAGATCTAAACCAATAAAGTTTTATATATGGAGAAAAATATTACTACAAAATAAAAGAACAAATTAATAGGGTTATAGACCAAACCCATTTCAAAAATTAGATGATTGAACATGTCAAGATCTAAATCGTCAAGAACTGTCAATCTAAGTTGATAATTTATTTTAACAAATGATTTTTTTTTTTAAAAAAAGCTCATAAGAGAAAAGGAGCTAAAAGAAAAATATGTTGGATACGTAAAGCTTAATTATCGTTGGCATCCGGATTACCCTAAAATTTTATTAGTGACATATCTAAAATTTGTAATAATTAAGTTTGCTCTAGTTTTTTATTTTCACTATACAAAGAACACTGTCCTAGTTTGAATATGTTTTCCTCTATTTCAATTAAACAATACAAAATAAATTAAATATTTAAAAAAACATTTTCAACCATATACTACAACAAAATAAAGAATGTGATATTACCAAAATTTAAACGTTCTTTTAACTAATAAATAAATAATAAAAAATTTTGAGATTTAACATTATAAAATAATATTATATTTTAAAATAGTATCTTAAATTTTTTATATTTTAAATAATGTATCAAATAATTTTAATAAATAAAATTAAAAATTATATTATTTTATTATTTAAAAATTAATTTAAAATATAAAATTGGTATACAATTTGAAAACTTTAGCGTTACTGAAAACGCCGTAGATTATTTATTATTTAAATCACCGTAATCTAAGAGGGATTGGCTTCGCATTGGGTTCTTCAAAATTCACTTGCCGGGATGAAAACATCTCATCTCATGTGAGATGTGACATCCGACAACAAGCGCCCAACTGTCCTAAACCCACCGTGCACAAACCATTTATTAACACCTTAAATGACCTTATTGCCCTCTACCTCACTCGCCGACGCTTCTCTTTCTTTGTCAGCAATCAAATTCAAATCGCCCTGTCGGTGCCGCGTTGTTTGGCGCAGGGCTAGATGCCGCACCTCACTATCATTTTGATAATAACCAAGGGTACTTTTGACAATATAAAATGTTTTTTCTGTTATAGCTCTACATTCCTGATAGGATTCCTCTCGGTCTTATTCAGGAATTTTTTTAATTTTTCTTTTTTAAATAAAAATTACATGTTATTCTTAATTTTGTCAAAGATTAAAAAGATTTTTAGTAAATCTTTAAGAAATTATAATAAAAGTATTAATTTGAATGAAATTATTGGAGAGTGAATTCTAAAATAATTCTTATACGTTTGTACTTAATACTTTATTTCAAAAAATAAAGAAAAGAGGTTTTATAAATTAGATGGCAATTGACAGATGACCTATTAAGTATTAATCCTTAAATTCAGAAAAAATAAAAATAAAAAATAGAAATCCTACTACGTAAACAAATAGGAGGGATTTTTCAGATTTGTTTTAAATTAAGTGGTGTTCTAACACAGTCTCTCCTACTATTTGGACAGCTAAATAATCTCGTCTTTCTTTTTTGCTGCTCTTTTGACAGCTAAAATCACACCCACAATAAAAGGATTTTTAATATAAAAAAAAGAAGAAGAGAGAAATGCAACACCCCTTAGAATTGTAATTGCCATCTCTTTCTTTTTGTGAGCTCCCTTTAATTCTCAAACTTCAAGATCTTAAAAGATAAAATTGCAGCTGAGTTCAACTTTTATATCCCAGTAAGTATTTTCTAATAACACAACTCTTTTATTATTATTATGATTATTTATCTTCTTTTTCTCGAGAAAATAAAAACTTTTGCTGTTAATGGAAACTTCTTGGAATGTGTTTTGTCGTCGAGGTTTTTCTCTTTCTTTTTTTATTTGAAAGTTAGTTTTTCTCTTTCTATTCTTGCTAAAATAGCTTAAAATAGGCTTTTTGTTTTTTAAAAATTATTATAGTTTACTTTCTGGGGTGGTTTTATTTTTATTTTGTGGTTCTTATTGTTGTTTTAGTTGGTTTACAGATGCCGGAGAAAGCGGCGGTATTATTCTCAAAGCAGTGGCTTCTGTCAGCTCCCATGCATCAATGGCGATTTGGTATGCTAACAGCTTTGGTTTTTGTGGGGATGGTGGTCGTGTGGAGCATCGATGGCTGCACGATAAAGACCTTTATTGAAGCTTGGAGGCTGAAGCAAGATCATTATCTAGCTGTGAAAGTTAATGCCACTGTTGGTCGAGCACAAATCCAGGAAAATCTTGCCGTAAACACCAGCAATGTTCGAGATTATGCGACCCAAAACCAAAGCGATGTCAAAAACTTTACTTTCAGCTTTTTACCCAGTTTGAATCTGACCCAAAAGAACCAAACAGACGTGGCAAGTCTTACTTCCAAGAATTCAGGGAAGTTAACTGAACTGGAGCATAAGCCTAGCGGGGTTTCGCCAAGTCGAAGTGGGAGCCAGGTTTCGAAAAGTTGGAGGTGGGTATCAGTTGAATTGGAGCGTAACTTCAGTAAAAATCTTCTAGCTCGTTGGTTGGCTCCAGGAGGGGAGCCATGTAAAGATTCACGGACAGTAGAGATTGCAATTCTTGGGCTTGATGAAAAGAAATTGGTGGAGTTGTCAACTGGTGAAGTCCATGAATTTTACTTTCAAGCATTGGATGAGTCTGGGAATCCTCGCTGTTCTGGCGGGGATTACTTTGAGACTGATCTATCAGGAGAATCATGGAAATCTCGGCCCGTGGTCAAGGATTTTGGCAACGGTACTTACTCCCTTTCCCTTCAAGTTCATCCAGATTTTGTTGGTGATTACAATCTAACTGTGATTTTGCTCTTTAGACATTTTGAGGGTCTTAAGTTTTCACCTCCCAGGTTTGTTTATGATAGGCAACTAAGGCATATACCAATTAGGTTTATTAGAAGTAAAGCTCAATTGCCAGGGATAGAAGTATGTAAAAAATCTGATTTTAGCAGAGATGTTTGGTCTGGGAGGTGGACAAGACATGGTAAGAATGATGATTGTCAAATTAGCAATGATGGTCGATATAGGTGCCTAGCGCGTGATTTTCCATGTCAAAAACCATGGTGTTATGGTTCATTGGGGGTGATTGAGAGTAATGGTTGGGTATACTCTAGTCATTGTTCATTTAGGATGTTTACAGCTGATTCTGCTTGGAAATGTTTGAAGAATAGATGGATTTTCTTCTGGGGTGATTCAAATCATGTTGATACAATAAGAAACATGCTCAATTTTGTCATAGATTTGCCTGATTTAAAATCAGTTCCCAGGAGATTTGATATGAACTTTTCAAAGCCAAAAGATCCTTCTCAATCAGTTAGAATCACAAGCATTTTCAATGGTCACTGGAATGAAACACAAAATTACCAAGGGTTGGATTCTTTAAAAGATGAAGAGTTTAGGAATTTGTTGAAGAAGTACTTCTCAGAAGACACGGTTCCAGACACGATGATCATGAACTCCGGGTTGCATGATGGTGTTCACTTTTCTAACATAAGAGCATTCTCTAAAGCGGCTGATTATGCAGCTTCATTTTGGAAAGAAGTTATGGAGTCAGTTAGAAAGAGGGGATTGGCAGTGCCACAGATTTTCTACCGCACCACAGTGGCAACTGGCGGGTATGCACGATCACTGGCATTTAATCCTAGCAAGATGGAGGCATTTAATGGGGTGGTCTTAGACAAGTTGAGGCAAGCTCAGCTGGTTTCTGGTGTGATTGACAACTTCGATATGACTTTTCCATGGCATTTTGATAACCGTTGCAATGATGGTGTGCATTATGGCAGAGCTCCATTGAAGATGAAGTGGAGGGATGGTGAAGTCGGCCACCAGTATTTTGTGGACCTCATGTTAGCTCATGTGCTGCTCAACGCTCTATGTGCAAAATCATAGCAAGTGAATTGGAGGTAATCAGAAATTTTGGAGGTTTACATGCAGTAGCTTCTGGATTCTGGCATTCATGACACTTGAGTTGCAGGAAATTTTGGCCATTGCTAGAGTAGGTGTGGTTGGAGTGCTAGGGAGAGACAACTTTGGTATGCTGAAGGCAAATTTATGAAGCAGTTAGTTTCTTATATATTGGTTCGTGTTCACTATTAGATTAGGATTGGCATTCTTTATTTGTTAATAATTTTGTTACCATGTTAGGATTTAGATAGATCAAGTCTTACACTTGTAGATTATGAGAATCAAGAGGTCCTTGATGGACAAAAATGTGAGTGACGTTGATTATATATAACCGCTGCATATATTTGGAAAAGGTCTGAAATCTCAGCTGCATTTAACTAGGTTGGTATTCAGCCATTAGTAATTGTTATTACATCATGTTTAGCTGAGTTACTGTTTCAGTTCAGCTGTTTATTGTGTGGAAGTCTACAAGCTTTTCTTATACAATTGTGATTTAATGGGGAGCTCAGGTCACCATTTATTGAAGGAGCCAGTTGTTAACTGTTGCTTTTTTGGCTGCCAATTCTTTGGATATTCTGAAATTGCAATTTCTGATGAATCCTTTACTTTTCTCTGCAGCAGTGGGAAAATCATGAGCAAATTCCTATATCTTAATTACCAAATTCTTTTAACAGAGGGTTCAATCAGCTGAAACTTGTTTATATTCTCCACATTTCTGTATCATATCCTGTCACATCATATAACATTGGTTGTCGTTCTTATGTAATGAGATATATTGTTCAAGACAATGCATAGTTGCTTCTCAAAAGTTAATGACAGCAACTCAATGATTCAGAACTTCAGATGGGAGTGATCTTTAAGATTGGGGCACTCTATATCAGTCTGTAACATGTTATCAGATCTGCAAATTCATGTAGCTGGTTGGCAAATTCATTCCAAGGAGATGCAAATAAGCAAAGCATGTTTCTCTTCACTTTGTGTTAAAAGGTAAGGACTAAGGAGTCTAATACTTGGCCTCCAAAGCAAAGCGCTGTCAAAAGTTGTACAAATTTTGATGTGGACTTGGCTCTTCGTGCACCTTTCAAAAAAGTTTCCTCTTTAAAGTCTCTTTTCATTTTCGGTAGAAGCGAAAGTCTTTACATTCTAAAAAACAGGATAATGACAAGCATTAGTAGTAAAATTGGTAAATAGTTTGATTATCTTGATAGTCTTTTTCGGTAGAAGCGAAAAAGTCTTTACATTCTAATAAACAGGATATATGACATGCATTAGTAGTAAAAATGGTAAATAGTTTGATTATCTTGATAGTTTTTTTTTAATATATATTTATAACACATGTACACAAATTTCGTACCCAGACAAAAGAGAGAATCGAACCTCTAAAAAATTTGTACTCAGATGAAAGGGAGAATCGAACCTCAACTTAATGATGGGTGCTAGCGGCTAGCACCCAAAGCTTTGATTATCTTAATAGTCATTACCAACATAATGATAAATAAGCAGCAGCACAACGTGGCTCTCATAATCACAAACTAGTGTTCCTTGAACCCAACATTCTGCTTTTGCTTCTTCTTATTATTATTATTCCCCATCATCCCTTCATTTATTACCATTTTAATTTATCCGAGCAATATGAAGTAGCTTTGAAAAGAAAAAAGATTTAAAAATAACATATTTTAACATATAGATTTAATTTTCAACATTGGAAAAATTACGATAATATTAAATTGTTGCTAAAGATTCTATGTGGGAGATATAGAGATGGAAAAAATCAGTTTGGCTTGATTTTTGAGTCAAATTAAAAATTAAATCGAATCGGTCGATTTCAAAAGCTAAAATTAAGAATTGAATCAATTCTATTCGGTTCTCAATTTAAATTTTTTAGTAATTAATGAGCTCAAATTAAACTGACTTTTAGCATTTGATGGTCCAATTTGATTCTCGGTCTCAATTTCATTCTTAAACTATCACATATATATATATTTTTTTTAAAAATCGATTTCAATTCTATTCTTAATTCTATAAGTTAAAAATTAAAAACCAAATCGAATTTTTAATTTTTTAAAATATAAAACTAAAAATTGAACCAAACTAGATTGATTCAATTCAATTTACTCAGTCCAATTTAGTTGGCCGATTTTTTGGCCACTCCTAAGGAGGTGCACTGTAACTGTTTTAGTTAGTAAACTTCTTATTTACGAATGAGTTTATGATTAGAAGTGTAAAAAGAGTAGAGGGGTCCAATTGATTATATACGAGGGGCTTGAGTAGAAATAATCTTTTCATCCAATTTGGGCTTTTAGTATTTGAACCCATAGACAAATGGCTCCCCATTCAAAAACATAAGTCAAAAGAATGTAAACAAGAACGAACCCAACCATTAGCAAATTTGTTATGGGAACAAAGGCCCATCCTGGAACAGAGAAATTGTGATGTAACTATAATCTAATGGTGTCCTTAAAATATTACCGGGGTGCATTTAACAATTTATGTGCAATTTTCTACTTGAACGCAACAATGTCAAAGATCTGTACATGATCCTCTGAGTACACCCACAAATACAATTATTTATATATATATATATATATATATAGATCATGACTTATTGGCTAAGTTAAGTTGACTCTTTATATTCGATACATATTCTTACAATACATACATACGTAGCAGCAACCCCACCCCCACCCCCACCCCCACCCCCACGGCTCTCTGCTCTTAACTCTTAATTAATTAATCAAAACTTGATGATGGGATAAAAATCACATTTCCAACGAAGCAACGAAGCCCATAGAAACAAAACCCAGTTACTAAATTTTTGTTTTTGTTGCTGTGGCTTGTGGGAGGGGTGCGGTGCCGGTTAAAGAGAGTTGAAAAGGGTGGGTTGTTAAAATCTGGCAAATTTAGGGGGATTGAGGGCTCGCTTGTCGTTGAAGCAAGCAACCTCCGACTTTGATCACGACGACGAAGAGTGCAGGCCTTGGCGTCGCAGGTTATCCATGGCCTTCACCTGGGGTTCCGCTCTTCGATTTACTCTTTTGATTCTCCTCCTTGCCGCTGTTGTCACCGCTTGTTTCACTCTCCCCGTCGAAAAGGTTTCATTCTTCATCGTCTCGTCGGTGTCTATTTAATTCTTTTTGGCGGTTATCTTTTGGTTTCTGAGATGGGTTCTAGGTGTTTCTCTGTAATTTTTATGATTTCGTTTTTGGGTCAAATTTTGTAGCATTTTTTAGCCTGTTTGATTGATTTTCTTATCCTTTTGTTTTGATTTGATTAATGGGTCCGTGATTATTTGTGTGTCCAGTGAGAGATCAGTTGTGGAGAATTTAGGGTTTTTACCTCCAATTTTCAGGGACGGATTATGTTCAGGCCTTTATTGCTAATCTGCTTAAGCAATTGGGATATGTTGCCTTTATCACTGCAAATTGAGAAGTTATAAGTAATTGCTTGAATTAATCCCTGTTCAAATTCTAGTGCTGTATTTTAAGTGCTATATTGAATTTGTATAATTCAATATGGATATTGCTTTAGGTGTTGTAATTTAATCCCTCTTACTGTCATCTTCTTGGTTTTCAAATCGCAATGTGTGACAATGTGGTAGAATTTCTCGGTTTATGGCGTTAGTTCTATAAGTTTGTTGGCTAAAATGAAAGTGTTCCGAATTGGATTTCTTGTCGAAATATTTTGATGCCTCAAGTATTCTTATCTGAAAGTGTATTTTATAGTCGCAAGACCCTTCTATTGATGAAAGCACTGGTACTTGCAGATGTTGAAGGACTTTCTAATATGGGTTGAGCAAGATCTTGGACCTTGGGGTCCACTCGTGTTGTGAGTTAATTGCAACTCTTCCATGTCTAATGTTCTGCTGTTTTACTTAAAATTTTGTTTTAATTCTTATTTCTGATGTGGCGTGATGCTGAAATGTTTTAACTATCTTTTAGTAAGTTTTTCTCTGGGTTATACGCAGGGCTGTTGCATACATCCCTCTGACAGTTTTGGCAGTTCCTGCATCAGTGCTTACTGTAAGCATTAAATTCTGTCTTTGATGCTTTAGCTAGCGTTGCTACCTATCAGTGCTTACTACCTATCAGTGCTTACTTGACATGTAATGCTAATCCAATGTATAATAGTCAAAATTAAAGTGTTTATCTAACATAAATGACTCATATCGTTCCTTCATGTGACCCGTCCATGATTGTGCCTGGTTCTATTAGTCATTATTCAATAGCCTAAACGTATCTCTAGCATGCCTTTGGTTTAATTGTAAAAGCATTATATTTTCCCAAAAGGACCATGTCCATCTCTATGTCATGCGGAATTGACATTTCTAATACATTTGAACCATGGACGTTCTCTTCAAAGGCATTTTTAACAGTAAATAACCATTGATTGGTGCATGATTTGTTACATCATATAAAACCTTTCAACTAAGCCTTGCTTTTAAAGTTAATATAATATGAAAATATTAGGACTCACAGCTTTTAATTCCTTGAGCAGTGTTACTTCTTTTTCTCACTAGAAAATCTTTTCGTACTTTGTTGCATTATAAGCTCAGTAACGTAGCATTCCATCTCCAAATGCCCCCTCCTCTTTCTGTGGATCGTGGTTCTGATGGATTGTTATGAAAACTTTAGATCATATGATTTTCACGTGTGTGGGTGAATAGGCCTTTCAACCATCTGTACCTTGTTATTTTTAAGGTCATAAACCTCTGGTTCTGAGGAGGTACTGATTGAAGGAGAAATGAGCCTTTTGAAATCCAGCTCCTTTATTCTTGAATCACACAGATACCAATAAGGAACTTAGAAGAAACCTTATGCTGTACTTGGTCTTTTCAGCTTGGTGGTGGTTATCTTTTTGGATTGCCCGTGGGCTTTGTTGCTGATTCTATTGGTGCAACTGTTGGTGCTGGGGCTGCTTTTCTTCTTGGCCGAACTGTAAGTTAATGAACTCTTATGATGCTGTATATATCACATTTCTCCACTTCCAGATTGATATATAGGGTGACTGTATACTTTTTTGTTTCTCTACTCATTATTACTGATGATAGTGATAGATTGCTGCATAATCAGTATATGGCATATTTCCTTTTCTCCAATTTTTTTTCTTTAATTTATTATTTCCTTCCATTTCTTACTTGTTGGAGTTTAGTGTTTCATATGGATTACATTTGCATAATTTGTATTTCTTTTGGATATTCTTTTACAGATTGGGAAACAATTTGTTATTTCTAAGTTGAAGGATTATCCGCAATTCCGTTCAGTTGCCATTGCAATCCGACGATCTGGTTTTAAGGTTTGTGTGCTTGTTCTTATCTTCCAAACTGAACTGATGCTCTTCACTTAATAGTTATCATAATTCTCACAATGAAGCAAGTAGATTTTAATGGAATTATGTATTTTTCATTGACTATTTAGTGCAGGGATGAATCTAGCCTTAGAATAGAATTGATACAACTAATATCCTTAGAATTATTGATTGGAGATTAAAATAGTAATATGAATAGATTCAAATTTATGGTAAAACTAGTGAATAACTGAAACTCTGTTAGTCTCTTTTTATATATAGTGCAGCTGAAGTTGGAAAGTGCTGAAGGACTGCAAGTTAGAGTCACAACTAATGTTGACATAATGGCTGTTTGAAAGGTTTTCTCTATAAATAGTTTTAATGTAATTAAGAATCTGCCCTTGACTATTAAATAGCTGCAATTTAAGATATTTGATTTGACTATTGTTAGCATAGATCTAAAGTAATGCAGGAGATATTCTCTAAATATGTGTGAACGTTAATGCGGGATAGTTCACCTGAACTTTCTTTTTTGGTTCAACAGATAGTTTTGTTGCTTCGGCTTGTTCCCTTACTCCCATTCAACATGTTGAATTACCTCCTGTCAGTGACCCCTGTTTCACTCGGGGAATACATGCTAGCTTCCTGGTTAGGGATGATGGTATCTACTTCCTCATAATATTTACTTATTTCCAAATGATTTTGATGTGTCAACGAGACTTCAGTTCATAAAAAATTTTGAATTTAAAGCAGGCTGTTAATCTTAGTCTAGTAATGTGTCTAACATGGTTTCTGTTACAGCCAATAACTCTTGCTTTAGTATATGTTGGAACAACTCTCAAGGATCTTTCTGATGTGACACATGGATGGAGTGAGTTCTCAAAAACTCGTTGGGTAAGAGTCTATATACCCTTATTCTTTTCCTGCATTTGGTCCTCCCTTGGTTTGCCTGAACTAAAGTTGAGGCCCCTAGTTTCACACTGTGCACTCCTCTGAAGGTGCATTGCAATAATTTATTTTTGGTGGTTGAAAGGTGGCTGAATGTTGCTTTTATTATCCAGGAGTCAAGTTAAGGATATATTGATGCCTCGTTTATCGTTTTTTTAATCTTATATTCTGATATATGTTTACTCTTTTGCGGATGCAGGCATTTCTCGTATTGGGCCTTGTGGTATCTGGTATGTTGTAATGACTTGTAGACATGCTAAGTAGACATGCTTTCGTGCTTCTTAAACCTTCACTTGCCAAATATATCTGTGACATAATAACATGTTACCTAAGTTTATCCTTTACTGAATTGGTTTAGGAATTATAATTTGGAAAAGTTGCAGAACTAAAAAGTAAGAGATGATTTTGATTTATATCTCCCAAGTTAAGGTGAATGTACATTACAAGCGGAGGAATAAAATCTTTCAATTACAATTATATTTCTTTAAGTTAGGAGGGAAACAGTTTTTAATTCTTACTTCCCTGACATTGAGGTCATATATTTCAAGGACCTTTGAGGACAACTTTAAATTTTCTTTTTTGAAAATAAGGAAACAAAAACCTTTAGACTTCGAAATACAAGCTGCAAGACATAAACAATGTAAATAAAATCATCATGTGAAAAAGAAAAAGGAAGTGAGGAAAGGAGATAAAGAATTAAGAGAAGATAAAAAATTATTTGACTTTGGCCTCACCTACTTCCAGTTCTTAGGTTAAGAGTTGTAAATCAAAATGAACTTCACTTATAGATTTACATTAGCTATTGAATTTCAAAACATTAAAAGAGAAATAAATAGATTAAAAGGACTCAAAATTGTTTTAAGCAATTTTCAGTGTCTGAAGTAGTCTATTTTCTGGCTTCTGTGCAGTAATTTTAATTGTTTGTGTTACCAAAGTTGCCAAGGCTTCTTTGGATAAAGCTTTGGCCGAAAATGAGGATATAGAAGGTGTACTGGACTCACCGCAGTTGCCCATCGTGGCTGAAGCACCAGTGGATCTCAACCAGCCTCTCATAATCAAGATAGAAGGCACTGATGAGAGTCATGAAAAATAGATCTCATTCTTGTGTGTAAATTCTTCCTCTGCTTTTTGTTTTTTCTTAGTGAAAGTTGGGATTCTGCATAATGTTATGGCATTTGGCCATTGTCATTTGCCATCTGTATAGTTGCATTATACACAAATGTATTTTTTGGACAGAATTAGCTGATCGTACAATTGAGGATGTGTTACTGAAGTGTAGCTTATCACTTCAATTAGATACCAATAATTGTTAGATTGAATGAATAATTGTTCTTAAAGTGTATCATGCTTTGTATTTATAATTCGATAGAGGCAATACAAAGTGAATTATTACTGGCCTCCCTCCATTTGTCTCACTCTGTAAGTTATAATCTATTATATTTAATTGTCAATAGAAATATCAGCAGGTGATCATACAAAGAAGCACATAATGTCTGGTTAACACAGACTGATTATTGGCTATTGTTAAATTCAGGTACGGATGAAAGTGATGTCTTGCTTGGAAGGAACGATAACAGTTAGTATCGCAAGTGGAATTTGTTCCCTACTGATGCCGATCCCTGTCCTCAAGTTTCGTATTAAGAACTTTCTGTGCAGTGCTGTTTGATAAAAAAGACAACTTTGAGCTTATTAAATTTACGGATATATCAATGAATAGAGATTGTAATCAAAGAAAGAACATTGAGGTTCTTCTGGATATAGGCACGCTTTCTTGGCCTTTGACCAACGCTTGTAATCTTATATATCTAAAAATTAACGCAGTATTTTTTGTATCATTTTATCTGTCTTCCACTTCCTTTTGACAAATTGTAAATGATGAGTTGAGAACACAATTCGACTTGCTGTTGTAGTATGCAATTGTTAAAGACGAGCTGATAATGTGGGTTCTTGGGAGGGTAAGTGATAGTTTGTTGAGACCAATTTCAATTAGTACAAAAGCTATGAGCCCGAATGTCCATTCTAACAATATGGAGAATTCTTTTCCAATAAATTATGAAAAAAAAAATCTGCTTTTATTGTTCATACGCAACAAAGAGGATTTAAATCTTTTACCTCAGTTGCGCAAGTGATACATATATAATTCCTACATGAAATATAATTTCAAACTTTCTCTAATCAATGTGAGTAGAGTTTGAACTAGACACTTATACAAAGTCAACAGATCTCAACGAATATAAAATAAGATTTATGATTAACAGATCTCAACGAATATAAAATAAGATTTATGACTGCACAAACTATTAAAGAATAATTTTAGATCTGCACAAATTGTTAAAGAATAATTTTAGATCTAATCAAAGACGAACTTGTTTAAGGGATTTATTGAAATCATTGAATTCGGAATATCGTAAATAGCTCCTGCTAAGTTTGCTTTATCACCCACCACATGGATTACCTAGTTAAACTGCCTGAAACTATAGCATTTTGGTGAACATTGAGCTCCATTGCTGGTGTATAGTGTTGATGCCATGGTGATGACCATGATTGAAAATATTGAATGTTGGGTATTTTCAGAACACCGCTTAAAAGACAACTGGATTCTACAACTACAAGTTGATCAGTATTATCCTAAATGACCTGATATTGAACCACGGAAAATGCGGCCGTGACCCACCAATGAGAATCAGATGGTGCGGTCCAAAATGAGGTGCACTTGCATTTTGTTAAAAGTTGGAGCAAGATTTCTGGGGAGAAAAAGTGAAAAAGGTTTCTTGTTCGAAACTTGGATAGGAGTAAATGTAAAACAAAAGTAATTCCAATGATGAAAGGTGAAGCAAAATCATGTCACTATATCATCATGAATCTTTGAATAGATTTTGGGTGCCAATGCTATTGGTATCTTTCCTTTCCTTCCCACTCAAACTATACAAAAGCCATTTGCCGGCAGTTTATTTCTGTTACCATCACTTTTTTTATCTGTGTCCCTCTTTTGTTGAAATTTTCGGGGTCTCGGGGACCCTACCAAATTTCTCTAGTGAAAGGCTCGGGCAAGAAATATTCTCTATGGTTCGTTCTCATTTATTAGGATTTCAGAAACCATATGAGCTTTCCTGATGGACCACAATCTAATGATAACAACCATTGATTAAATATATATCTATGTAAAAGCTATAAAGACTGAAAGACATTGCTGTATGTATATAAATGGCATGCATTAGAAATATTGGTGTGAAATGATCTTTTATTAAGAGGATGCATGTACTTTCAAAGCTGAAGGTGACCAAAACCATCGAGGGCTGTGCAGGAAGAATGCCAGGATTTTGCATATTTCCTTTTGGTGGTGGGTGCTTTGATGGATGTCGTGATCATACTCAGGCATCGGGACTCGGGACAAGAATCTGGAACTTGAGTGATAGGCCTGTGGAGTTGCAAATAAGGGTCGGATCAATACTAAAGAAGGTTCACACTCTGAAGCCAGGTTCTTCAAAGAGGCTGAAATGCAAGAGCATATACAAGGCTTATATGCCAGGTAGAAATGGCAGCATTTCTACTAGTGGTGGCATGAAGAGCTTGCTGTATTACTATGATGAGACTTGCCACCCTTATATTTGGATACACGACACCGGCACCGATTCTTTTAGGATGGTGAAGCAGCAGTATCTTAGTCTCGAGGACTTGAGGGACTTTTCCGAGATCGGAATTTTCAGGGATCATCAGAGAGGCTGTGTATCAGTTCGCAAGAAACCTAGGCCAGATTTTTGCTAAAATTTTCTTTATCTATAATATGTTAGTTGTTGCTAATGGAATTGATGGTTTTTTTTTTCTTTCCCTTTTCTTTTTTCTTTTTCTGGGTTCTTTCTCCTTTGATCCTTGATTCTCTCTTTTCTATCATCTGAATTGGCAGAATTGAGTTGCTTTTGTCATCACGCGGTATGTGTAAAATACTACAGAGAATGATATTGATGCAGCTATGGATCTGTTTTTCTCAGCTTATTCATTTGCGAAATAATTTTGTCTGCTATTTCTTTTCAGAATGGGTATTGGGTGTAAACTGCTGCATTGGGCTAACACTAGTCATACCTTCACTGAAAATAAGGTGTTGCAAAAAATATTTTTTGACACCAAAATATAGTTTTTGCAGCATTATATAAACAGTAAATGAAAAGAAGAGAAATATTTTCACTTCTGGTCAAGTATCTTGAATGGCCTTTCTTCTGCATATCTTCATCTGAAAATGTTCCAAAACTGCTGGACCACTGAGGGTTTTGTTATAGAACCTTAAGATATATTGCATTTGACAAAACAATCCAATTCGGAATCTACGCTCATTTGATCTATCTATCTATCTGTAAAGTTCAAATCATCAACTGGGTTGCTTGGGTGGAAAGAAAGCATGATAAAAAGCTTGGAGCAATCACGAATAATTAATAATGGCCCCCTTAAAATGATTCGTGATACTAAGAATTTATAGCTAAGTCCGGATGAGATGATGGTGGTGCTGAAATTTCTAACTCAGTGTTTTAAAATTTTCTTCTCTTGAAAGTTAGTAAAAATTCAACGGTCCAATTTCATAATCTTTAAAAACAACTTCATCAACGAATTGACCAAGTTAAGATAATATAATTATATAAACTTGAATAAAATGCTTAAAATTATTAAATCGATTTTAGGAGGATTCATCTTTGTGTCGTTTTATATTACAAATGTTGCGTTTTATGCATGGAAATTTTTTTTGCCCGTTTTCTAGAATACATTCGCACGCGCATTTGAATTGCCGTAATGGCATATAACAGAAAGGTCACTAATTGTTTTTATCATTTCTAAATGAAATATAATTGGTTCATTTGTGTCAAATAGGTCTCTATCTTAAATTGCCCGCCAATTTTGAATATGATCATGACAATGAAATTAAATGTTTGGTAGCTTGTAAGCATTGTATTAAATCGTAACCATCTACATGTGTATATACAAAGTAATATTAATTTATAAAGTTATGATATAAAGTTTTTATCTCAATTAATATTTTATTAATTATTGTTTTTCACATATTTAGTAAGTAGTTGTTAACCATTTATTTATTTTCATTAATATAGTATTTATATAATAATTAGTATATCAAATATCATATTAGTTAGAAGACAAGATTTTATAAACCGAATATCATTAATAATTTTAATCTTATATGATTGTTTCTGCCATTACTAACAGTTATAAAAGATCAATCATAACTATCAATGTTAATTTTATTAGAACTCTTGCTAAACTATTTATACAATCTTAGGATCATTACTAATAGTAGATTTGCCATTTGTTAAAAAAATTAGTGTTGAAGTTTTAATTATCTATAAAATTATTGTGAAATTATCATCGTTGTATTGGTTAGTCAATGTTAAAGATAACAAAGGTGGCAATGCATTTTCACTTAAATAGTATTAAAAGTGACCTTAAAGTTTGATGGTGGCCGATGGTCATGGTTGATATGCAAAAACTATTCATAGCTTGATGGTCAATCTTTCATTTTTTATGATTAATATGATAAAATTTAGATAACAATGTGTTATATAAATTTGATAATCTCATAATTACATTAAATATAGTTCTATACTGAATTTTATTTATCCTAATATAATCTAATTTTTTTATTATCTAATCCGTTCTAACTCACCAACACGCGCTGAGAGTGCTTCGGCCGTTTCAAATTTCAACCGCATTTGGTGACTTTTTTTATATAAAAGAAAAACTATACCCTTAAAATTGAAAACATAAAAAATTAGGGATCTAGATGTTATATACCATTACCGTGATTGGAGTTATAAAAATGGTGGGAGGAGAAAAAAAATCTAAGCGCGTGTAAAGTCTTTCTTCAACAACACAACACGAAGGTGGAATTTTACCAAGTCATTGAACTACAATTGTAATAAACAAACCATCGTCACAATTCACAAACTAAAATAAATCAATTCTTTATCAACTTTCCCTTTCTCATGGGTATTTCATGGAGCAACAGAAGAAGAAACAACCACCATCATTATTTACCTACACCGCCACCGCCTCCTCCGCCGCCACTGCTGCCTTACCAAGAGCCCACTTTGTACTCCGCCACGAACCCACTTCCGCCACCATGTCCACCGCCTTATACTCCAGCTCACGCGCCGTATCCTGCACCCCCGCCGCCGCCGCCGCCGCCGCCGCCCGTTAACTCTTTCTACTACAATTCTCATGGGTACAGTTCTTGCGGTTATGCAAATCCCATGATGGGAAGGTTCAGTTACCAGTTTCATTACCATCCCACTTATTACACAGCCAACCAGGCACAAGGATGGCCCACTGCCAGGCCTCAAGTGGGCCCGCCACCTCCTTATGTGGATCATCAGAGCGCAAAGAAGGTAAGGAATGATGTGAATGTTCATAAGGATACGTTGAAGTTCGAAGTTGATGAGCAAAACCCGGATCATGTTTTGGTTTCTTTCGTTTTTGATGCCTTGTTTGATGGGAGGTTAGTGATTTTTTTTTCTCTTGATTACTGGAAATTTTCATTTTTATGTTCATATGTTGGATTTATGTGATTTGTTTAGTGGGTATTGCTAAATTTAGTGTTTTGGATTGTTTTTAAGTTCAGTTGTGATGGTGAGATTTTGTGATAGTTGAGTTTAGGCTTGGTTCCGAGGATGAGAAAGTGAATCTGTGATCTTTATGACCTAATAACGACTCCAATTTGTTAAACTTTAGTAAAACTGTGGATCATCTGACTTGGGAATTCTTGTTTGGAAAACTTAAAGCATAGAGGAGACGGATAATTAATGGTGAAGAGTAATCTAAAGATTGGATGCTGGTAATTATAGACATATGACTTGAAAGGAGCAGTAGTGGAACTAAACTGGTTGGAGGGATTATCAGATTTCAGTTTTCATGATTCCCATTAAAATATTGCTTTACGAACAGTGCTGCAGTGTAGCATTTTGTATATGGTATTTGACAGTGATTCGGAATGATTGACACTTTAGATTTGATTATCAGGATGATGCATTGGTTGATGAAGCCCATAGAACAAATGCTTCTGTTTCACTTTGTATTGCCTCTCTTCTTTGTGGCGATGATGTAAATAGCGGCAGTGATAGATATGCTGAATAGAGAGAATTGGAAGCAACACCATATGGCTGGCCATTGGCCAAATCAGGTCTTCACATCAGATGGTATACATGGTTTTGATAGGTGGGGTTGAATTATTCATTGACTGGCTGAAACTGGAGGTTAAATGTGAACTAGAATTGAATTGTAAAGACTTCTTCTTCAAGTAATTTCTCATATTTTAGGTAACTGTATCATCGTGGTTTATTCAATTGTCTACTAGGGGCGCTTGTAGTTGGTTACATTCGTTTATGGTAATTCTGTTTAAGAAGTCTAATATCTAAATGTAGATATAATAAGCCAAGTTTAAGAAAGAGATCCAAATTCAAGATGCATTTTGTAATCCTTTCATATTACTCACCAGTAACCACTTTATCATTTCTTTCCTTTATTTTGTGGCCACCCTCATTTCGCTCACGGCACCTTACTTCTATATGATTAGCTATTAGAATGTGGTCAAACCTATAGTATTTGGACAGGATTTCACCTGTTGCCTAACTTTTTATCACCTTTCATCTTATGTTCTATGTCTCACCCGGAGTTTTAAGGAGATCATCTTTGGTTCCTGATATCTTAGTCTCTGTACCTGTCCACTAATCCACCTGTTCAGAAATGGGTTTGCTGATTAAACTCATTGCTGGAAAGAGAGTAAAATGATTTGGTGCTGTTGCTTGAGAAAATGAGTTAAAGTTTCTACTCCTTTGCCTATATATATGTTTGAGGGCACTCTCATGGACCTTTTCTTGAGGTTGCTTTTATTTTTCCCCAGTTTCTTCATGTTACACAAATACAAATTATGCTTAGTTTAATCCACATTTGCGGCCAAACATGACAATAATCCAGGTCAAACTATTTCTGAAAATAAGTAGTCTGATCTTTTATCAGCATCTGGTTTGGGATGAAATTTTAGAATCACAATAAGGTTGTCTATTCAATGAATGATGACTACATCGAAATGTTCAAAACTCAAGGTGAAAATGAGAGAGGTCATTGTGCTATAACATTCTCAAAGTAGTTCTATCCTTTCAGTTATCAGGTATTGGTTTCCAAGTGAATGGTATGAGCTTCTTCCATCATTGTAGTGCTTCCGCATACTAAGTGATTAAGCAACGTCAATCAAACTTGTCATTCGAAAGCTGCCTGTGACTGCCAATGAACTTTATTAGATATTGGCAAATATAACTGGTTGTAGTTACCAGTTCTGTTTTACTGCTATGTTTTGGGCACTCTTGGCATTTGGATGAGTTTAAGATGGTGGAGAAAGGAAGATGAATTACCTGTTCAGGATATAAAATCAAGTAGGAAAAGGAAAAGAAGAGAATCATAGTTAAGCTTCGAACTTGGAGAAAAATATGCATCTCCAATGACTTTGGATATTATGTTGATTGGTTTTGTGGAAAAACATTAAATACACTGTGTAGGCCTGATTCTGTCATATTGTATTAAAGATTCATTATGTCCTTGGTTCAAGTGACCTGAAATGTTATGAGGGACCATTTTCATCGAATATTATGAGCAAGTATTAATGGCCTTTTATCTTAATTTCTGTTGTACTTTGTGTTATTTTTCTGTTGTGGCATTTGAAAATTTTGATATATCAAATGCTTTAGATTTAATTTTCAAAATCCATTCTATAATGCGTATAAAAGAAGTAGACTATGGTTTGATTCACTTGTCATCTTACAGTAACTGTACTCATAGTTTGAGCAATGTTAATCTTGGCCCTGCAAATGATTAAATAGTTTAAGGCATCCGGCATGCTAAATGAGGACCTTAAATATCATGAATTTGGAGAAGTTTAATGAAATTCAAATACCATAATGCAAAAGTCCTCTGGAATCTTAGTTAGAACTCAAGAACAATCAAGTTAATGTTTGCACTGATTACATTGTGATCAGTTTGTACATGAAAAGTTGCAGTGACATATAATCCATAATGCTATGCATTAGAATTGTAGTTTAATATAAGGAAAAATACCTATTTTATTTTAATTTCTGAAAAAACACTGCTTATATTATGGGATATTTATTTATATTGTTTCTCTTTCTTTTCTTTTCTTATATGCAGCATCACTATATTCTACTTTGCCAAGGAAGAGTCCAACTGTAGGTTTGTTCCACTATTTCCTGATGCGTATATGCCGGTAAAAATTCCTTTTATGAAAGGATCGGGCCAGAGGTTTCATCAGCCTTCAGGAACAGGCATTGACTTGGGCTTCTTTGATTTGGATGATCTCTCAAAACCATCACCAGGAGAAGATGTATTTCCTCTTGTAATATCTGCTGAAACACATCTACCATCATCTTCAACCAATGAACATCTTGGTGATCCTGTGTCGAATACATCTGCTCATATGCAGATCACTCAAGCTGTTTTGGAGAAGAATAATGATAACTTATTCCAGGTGAAGGTAGTAAGGCAGATATTGTGGATTGATGGAGTTCGCTATGAGCTACGTGAGTTATATGGAATAGGGAACTCAGCAGCACAAGGCTTTGAGGACAATGACCCAGGCAAGGAGTGTGTGATATGTATGACTGAACCTAAGGATACTGCTGTACTACCTTGCCGTCACATGGTGAGTGTGTACACCTTGATTATCTTTACTACAGTAATTGACAATTGCCCAAGAACAACTATATGCCAGGCTTTTGCACTCTTAAAAGATATTCTCATAAAATGTCCAACAGTAGTAATCCCAGAGGATGATGCGAAAGTGCTTAGAGCCAGATACATGAGCTTGAATCTTCTGATTATTAGACAGCCATTAATTGGATTTAATGTGCTATTTCCTGTAAACATCCAAACTCATTCAATCTTCTGTTCAGTTAAAATGCTACGAGATTTAATTCTGCCTTGGGTTATTATCTGAGCTTGTTCTTGCTTTCCTGGTTGTTCGAACTTTCAAAGCAGTTCTAGATCTAGTTAGAATATACAAGGTCAGAAACTTATTTATGCTTATATGCATGTGTGACATGACACGCCTCTTACACATGCTTTTACATTCACGGGGAAATTTAGTGAGAACAAAAATTTCAGCGGAGTAGATACCTTTAGATAAAGAAAACTTTGATGTCTAATGTTAATATTGAGGTTCAATGTATTATTATAGTTTGTTCAAATAATACCAAACAAATTTTCTGGAGAACCAATTTTCACTTCTTGGCTCTTGCTAAATGTGCACTCCTTTGGAAATACCTGTCTCCCATGTACAAGTCAAACTAATTTCTTGTGTCTTCTGCTTATATTTTGCATTTAAAACCTAAGTGTTGCTAACTCAAGTTATCTATCTTGTATCTTTCCAGTGTATGTGCAGCGAGTGTGCAAAGGAATTGAGGCTTCAATCAAATAATTGCCCCATATGCCGTCAACCCATCGAGGAACTTATAGAGATCAAGATGAATAACGGTGATCAGTGAGAGATTCTTTTCTTCATGTAAAGTTTTGATTTGTATGGTATGGCGCTATTAAAATTTTTAGCTCTGTCATGTGTCTCTGCAGGCTCTCTATCCATCTCAATTATTTTGTATATTCTGCTCACATAAATAAGTTATTTGTTATCATATGACATCCAACAAAGGTATTCATGTCAAATCTAATGTAGCAAGGATGAAATTTAACAGTAAATGTGAAAGTGTGAACCTCAGGTTAATCTTTAGTATTCACTCAGAGTATGAACCTTTAGTTATCTTCTGTAATTTTGGCGGCATGCATTTGTCCATTTCTTTGGGGAAAGTAAGGTTTTAAGCCACTGATTTCAACTATATAAAGCTTGTATCAGTTGGAGCAACCCTCTTTTCATTAAAAATATACTCGTGTCAGGTGGAGGAATAATCTTTTCCCTCCTTTTACCAATGTTATTTGAAGCTTTCAAAAAATATTTGGTATTAACAATTCTGGTTGAGATCTTTTACCTTTTTCTTTATCTCCTGGTTCTTATGGGTATGTTCTTGACTTTGTTTCTCTTTGGCTGAATTTTCAATTCATCATTTGTATTATGTGTGAATTAGTCTTTGAGCATGCAGATTCAGAAAAAGCAAAATAGAGTTAAGGAGATTAGATGAACATTCTAGGTATGGAGAAGTACTTTTTCCCTCTGGGCTAACAGCCAAAAAGTGAGGCTGAGAGGGAATATTTGCCATAGAAGTTAGCATTAAGGGTGACAAACCAAGAATCTTCAAAGCTTGGACGGATAATATTTCCAGAGGATGTGTTGTTACCTTTGAAAAGATGAGGATGGCAAAAGTTGGCCAATAATTCTAAACCATATTTTGGATCTTATTGAATATCTTTAACATACATAAATGGCCTCTCTGATAACCCACTTATTGCTTTTGCCAGTAGTACTGTAAAAGTTGTTTTCTCAAATTGTTTATAGGTTAATATTTATTTATCCTGTACTATGGAATTTGTTGTAGTTCTATTCTACAATGATCCAGTTCTTAAGGACCAGATCTCAGTTCTCATTACCTCACTACATCATTTGCTATCACCATGAATGATGTTGATGGATTATCGTAGGCCATTGATTTTACTTTATCAAATTTGATGCAAGTGTAATTTGCAAAGATTTTCCTTGGAAGTGTTGTCTTCTTTGACCCACACGCCTTTTTTTCACTATTTCTAGACAATATACAGAAATGTCAACTGATCTGAGAAACCACGCGGATTGTTTGGCCAGTTTTCTGAAATTTGAGTAATTATGGCCATGTGGATAAAATCATGACTATGTCAAGGAGCTCGAATTGCACACGAAATGAACACAAGTTACATTTTTATTATTTTTGCTCAATGTCTTAGCTTCTAAAACTAATACTGCAACAATCTTCTACTTCAATTATTTGAAATTTTGGAGTAAAACATTTTGATTTCTTGCAAGAGGATTCATCGTTTCCTCTATAAGTCATAGCCCTCACGGGATGATAAGATTAAACAATTATAAAAACAACGTGGGTGCTGGTTTTAACAAAGAGAAAAATTCCTTTTGGGCTTTAAAGAAGTGATTCTTCTTCGAAGTAGCTTAGCTTTGGTACACAACAAAAGAACAATGCCCTGAAATCTTGAAGACACATTTCAAACATGTTGCCCTACTTGGTCTGTCTCTCTAGCTGGCAATTTTGCTAAGGAGCCTGTGGACGGTATTCTATGAGCAGTTTTCAAAGTTCTATATATATGTGAAGAGCCTGGAAAATGCCAATCTCAGCTCAGCTCTAGCTGTGGCAATAATTATAAATGTTCTCACGTTACTTTGTCTCGTTTGTTACATTGTTCATATACGTCATATATGAAGGGGAGACCGTTGGATTCCTTGTGAGTACTAGACCATTAAAACCAAAAAATAAAAATAAAAAACTAAAGCAAACCAAGACTTCTCCTGAGCATTCAAAACCTGTGAGTAGATATCTACAGCTCCATTATTCTTTCCCATTACACACTAAAAATCAAGAGCTACACCCACGAAATATTGTAGAGACCATGTGAGAAGGATGCTGTGGATGATAATTGATAATACAAGGCCCCCCTTCAAGCTGTGTTTTCTTTGCCTCGTGATCAATCACTGTCCATGGACCATGTGGTGCTCATGTGATGCCATGGAACTTAAATGGCATTTGCCTCTGCAGTGCATAAAAAGGATGCCATGTCAAATCCCTAAATAGTTATTTCCTCCATAACATTTTCAGCAAACTATGCAAGTAGTGTAACACCCGGATTCTAATACCATAAGGGAAGGATGAGGTGTCAAAATTCGATAACATCTTATTTAGAGAAAAGTATTGAATTATATACGTAAAATTCTTCACGAACAATAATAATAAGGCCTTTAAAGTAAAATTTAAAAGCAAAATCGCGTAGCTTAAAGAAAAAATGGACAATATTATACCGTGTGAGAACTGTCGTCACAACTCACAAATGGGTTAGGAAGGAATTCAATTTAGAATGCCTATTTCTATTAACCATTAAGCAGATAATATCAAGGGAGGAAAGTTATTCACGTTGAAAAGAAGGGGGTCCGAACTTGGGGAAAAAAAATATATACAAGTCCTATAAACGTGACATGACCAGCAAGATTATGGGCTGGTTTTAGGGTTAGCTTTCAGCTTTTTTCTTACCAAATTGTTGTTAAAGTAAGACATTATTAAACCAAAAGATAGAAGCTTTAATAATATAACATAACATGACCCCTATATTATGCTACGGCCTCTTCCTTTATTAAAAGTTCATGCAACAAATGATGTGATGGAGATTTCATTCACATGGCTCCACTTGATAGGAAATACCCATACGTAGGTTAATTAATATTCAAAATTTCTGTAAATAGCCCATACCCTTGATCAGAGATTTAACAATCTTTTCCAAAACAAGAGTATGGCTTGGGTCTTATGGAGTCCACTTTTGGCCATGTTAGGCAACCATATCTTTTTCAGAGTAGTATATGCGATGGCAACAATGAACAAGATAGATGCCTCAACAACTCTAAGAATAGTTATAATAAATGAGATTGTCTCATTATTTACATAAATCAATTATTTACGGTAATAAAATAATGCTCTTGTCTACCCATTTTATCAATTTGTATTGTATTGCTAATAATCAAAGGATGTACAAAGAAAAGCTAAAATTTACTTCCAATAAAACGAGTATTGAAGAGGGTCCGGTGGATTATGGAGGAGGAGGTCCATAAGGCAGGTGGGTCGGGTTAGGAAATGGGTACATTGAAGAGGGTAAAATAGTAATTAGCTGGATGCCTAAATGTGGTAATGTTCCAAAAACAGTGAGAGTTAATAATTTTAGCCCCCATTAAATGGCATTATTTATTGTACCGCCCAAATTGAGGAGAGAAAATCTGACACTAGTCATTTACATCTGCTGATCATTATTAAAAAGTGGGACGTAGCCTGTAGTCGCCCACACTCGATTACTTGATTCTGTTCTGTGGCTTCGGTGGTAAGCTTACTCAACTCAAGCAGGCTAAGGCGAGCAGATATTGCGCTGCCCACGTGGTTACATGGCCCATGGTTAAAATTTTTTAATTAATTTTCTCAACATTTAATAGATTTAATATATACATTTCAATTCATTTTAAAAATTCAAGCTTTATACGAATTAACACACTAAAATCTCAGTCTAACAATTAGTACCAGCTGTCTTCTGTAAACACACCGGCATACGCATCTAAACAAACAAAAGGAAAGGAATACCGATAAATAAAGCCCCCTAAACAAATGAGTGAAGAAGCCTTGCCCTTTAGTTATAGCACCAGCTCTCATTCTCTCTAACCCTCTCTCCTCTGTTTTCTCTCTCTCTCTCTCTTTGCCCTGAAATAGACACTCACCGGAGAGAAGTTTAATGCTCACCCGCCATCCTTAAGCGCCCCCTCCCTCTTTAATCTCGATCTCTTTCTCTTTGATGTCTTCAGTACACTGAACATTCCTGTTGTTGATGTGTCTACTACTTTTTTTCTTTGCCCAGAGACTAAGACCTATTTGTTTTCTATATTGTGTTAGTTAAAGCTTGGAACATACAAATTCCAAAAGAAAATAATTAACGGAGGAGAAAAACCCATTCTGTTTCTCTGATCTATTTCCATTATCAACTCTCTCTCTCTCTCCTTTTTTTTCATTGTCATACTCTCTTCTGTTTGTTTTATTTTGAGTTGACAAAAAAAATGAGTAAAGAAGAATTCATGAAGATTCAGGTACCTCTACTCAAATTATATTTTTTCTTCGAATTCTTCTCTGCTCCTCTTTTTTCTTTTTGGGGTCAAGCTTAGTAATTTCCCATTCTTCATTTATTTTTCTCTCTATAACGTCTGTTTCTTATGTAAAGCAAAGTCTTTTTTTTTTCTGTTAATTTGAATGATAATTAATTCCTTGCTTTACTCTGGGTTTTTACTTTTGGGTTTACTTGTGCATGCAGACTTGTGTCCTGAGAGTGAACATACACTGTGATGGGTGTAAGCATGAAGTCAAGAAAGTCTTGCAGAAAATTGATGGTACCGGAACTTTAATCTTCTATTTATTCTTGCGTATGATAATTACAATTTAAACATAGTCCAAAAAATTGTTCGTTTAATGTTCCTCTCACGGTTTTATGTATCTAATTCGTAATGGTATTTCAATTGTTCAATCTTGGGTTGGTCAATCTATGCACAGGGGTTTTCACCACCAGCATAGATGCGGACCAAGGAAAAGTGACAGTCTCAGGAAATGTAGACCCCTCTGTTCTGATAAAGAAGCTTGCGAAATCAGGCAAACATGCAGAGCTATGGGGTGCTCTAAAGGCTAACAACAACAACCAGAACCATCTAACAAACCAGTTCAAGAACATGCAACTTGACAATGGTAAGGGTGGTAACAACAATAACAAAGGTCAAAAAGGTGGCAACACCAACAACAACCAGCCTAAAGGAGGTGGCCAGCCAAACCCGCAACAGCAACTTCAGCAACAGCTGCAGCTGCAGCAGCTTCAGCAAATGAAAGGGTTTCAAGATCTGAAGCTGCCACCTCAGTTTAAGGACATGAACATGAAGATGCCCCCCAACATGAAGATGCCTAATATGAAGGACCAGAATCAAAACCAAAAGGCTGTGAAGTTCAACCTGCCTGAGGATGATGATTTAAGCGACTACGACGATGATGAGTTCGATGATGATTTTGATGATGATTACGAGTTTGATGATGAGTTGGATGAACCCCATCCGCAAATGAATAATAAGATGAAACCACCCATGATGGGTAATGGCCCTCCCCAAGGTTTACCAAACAACATCTTGATGATGATGAATGGGAACAATCCTCAGCTCATGAATGCCCAAAAGGGTGCTCAAAATGGTGGTCAGAATGGGAAGAAAGGTGGTAATGGAGGAGGTGGTGGACCTGTGCCTGTTCAGGTAAATATGGCTAACAATGAGGGTAAAAATGGAAATGGAGGCAAGAAAGGTGGAGGTGGGAACAACAATGGAGGAAATAACCCGAACCAAGGTGGCAAGAATGGTAAAAATGGTGGGATGCCCCAAGATGGTAAAAATGGTGGCGGTGGAGGTGCCAATAACAAAAATGGTAGTAATAGCGGTGGTGCTAATGGTAACATGAATGGCAACGGGGGCAATAAGGGAAATAATGGGGGTGGCGGTGCAATGGGTGGTCTGAATGATGGGTTGCAGAACATGGGTGGCCCTGCTGCTATGGCTGCTAAGATGGGTCAAATGGGCCAAATGGGAAACATGCCAATGGGCCAAATGGGCAACATCCCTGCTGTTCAAGGCCTACCGGCTGCCGCCATGAACGGTGGTGCCGGTGGTGGTGCCGGGTACTTTCAAGGAGCCGGGCCGGACCTTATGCCGGGTAACCCATACCATCAGCAACAGCAGTACATGGCTGCCGCAATGATGAACCAACAACGTGCAATGGGTAATGAAAGGTTCCAACCCATGATGTATGCAAGGCCACCCCCGGCTGTTAATTACATTCCCCCTCAACACCCGTACCAGCACCCATATCCATACCAGCACCCATATCCACCGCAGGATCCATCATACACCCACTTCTTTAGTGATGAAAACACCTCAAGTTGCAATGTGATGTGAAAAATGTTTTTGAGTTTGCTATAGTTTGTGGTGGTTCTGGTTCCGACTAACGGTGGTGGTGGCGGTGGTTCAGTTAACAGTTCAAGGACTATAAGTTTGGTCATTGCCATATATTATATACATGGAAATGGGTTATCATTTTAGTTTAATATCGCTTTTTTGGTTAAATTTCTTTTTAATCCTAAGTTAAATTAGGGGGGTTTTTTAGGGGGTATCTATTATATAGATAATATATTAAAAGTCCGTTTAGGGCGGAGGCAACGGTGGGCTCTTTTTATGAGTTTGTTCATATGTGTTTATATCATGTTTGCAAAACAAAAATAAGATAATATAACAAAAGAGAATGGGGGTAACAAAAGCCCGTCTCTCTGCCCATTTCTCTCCCAAAAATATTTTTATCCCATTTTATAATCTTTATTTTTTATTTTATTTGTTTGTTTGTTTCAATATTGATGAAATTATAATTTTTGAAGGCTTGTGAATCGTAGGGCTCACAGCACGATTTGGTATTATTATTATTATTAATTGAGGTTTGGACCCACTTAATCCTGTAACAGTGCGTTTGGTGTTTTTTTGACTTCTAGTCCTACAATTAACACAAATTTTAATTAGTCAAGAAGATAAATTGGAATGTGTAGGCATTATTGGCGATGCTGCGCACGTACTTTTGGTAAATACTCCCCCGCTCCGAGTGAGTGTAATTCACCCACAAGAGTACAGGCCAAAAGCCTCTTACTATCTGTGTGCATCAGTAACCGTAGAGCATGTCGACAAAGACAAGCTAACTACTTTTTATTTCCGAAATCTAACGGCGTTGACACTTTTGAAACGAATTCTGGTTAACGTCTAGTCTTATCATATCAGAAAGAGCATCAATCATCGTCAATTCAAAAAATCCAAACACCCCCCGTTTAAGCAAAACAAAAATTCCAAGAATACCCCGCTACCCCCAACACCTTCACAAACAATACAAACCCCGCATCATGGGTTGGATAAATCACGCGATGATGATGATGACGACGACGACGACGATGATGATGAGCCTTATCATCTTCTTAAAAAAGTGGGGTCCCGGTACTTTGCCCAAAAGTACTTATCTGATTTCGTAGAGCTTACACATGCGATTCCCCGTAAGTAACTGGTCAATTACATTCGCAAGGCACTGGATTTGATTATGTAGTTCACGATCTACGTTATTAACTAATGGAAAAGGTTACGACTCCGTAAGATTTAGTGGACCCTATGTTAATCTTATGATGTATCTGCTTACGCCAAGCTGTTGTATCTAAATTCCAGGCCTACGTTTGCAGCCTGAGACAAACATTTAATGTGACTAGCTCGAGATCCAAAATTTGTTCGGCGGGGTGTTTGGTAACAAATGTGACCTTATTCTCGCACTTTGAAATCTAATCCTTCATTCCTTCGTTTGTTCTATAAATAATAATGGGTCATGTTTTCTGCATCTGCTCAAAATCTTAATCAAATGGCCAAATCGATTGCCAGGTGTCGGGCGTATAATGAGGCCACGTGTAGGATAAAGAATGAGTATTTTGACGAGTAATTGAGGAATCACATGGGGGAGAGTGCATGGGGATGAGGGTTGTGGGCTTTGTTTGGATGTGGATGTGAATAATGTGAATGCTCGGAGTGCGCAATGTTACATGTGTTTCCCTTTTAACAAACTCCTCCCACGTTTTTGTCCCATCAATATCTACACATATTTCCATTTTCTTCAATTTTTATGAATAATTATGCACATAAATGTATAATATATTTGAATTACTTACATCAATATTAAAATATTTACCGGGACTTGGTATAAATTCGTATGTGTTCGAAGATTAGTACCTATGTTTAAAATTGACAATATATTGAATTTCGAACTTTAACTTTAGTAGGGAAATATATTATAAATTTAGTATTGAGCTATTTAAATAAGTGCCATAAAATATATTATCATGTCAATAAATTTGCATTCCAAATTTTATAAGAACATACCATAATTTGGCCATTTGAAAATAGGAGAGTTATAGTATGATCTAAGAAGTATATATGTGAAAAGTTGATTAAAAATTATATTTGAAAAGAAGTTAGAGTTAAATTAATGAGTAGGAGATATGCGAAAAAAATACATAACAAGACATTAGAAGTTGATTACTACGGCACACCAAGTAGAGCCTAAGCATTGCGATGCTCCTAGTATGACGTCGCTGCTTCATTTTTTCTAAAGCCTAACACTGCAGTACTAAAAAACAATCCTAAGCATCAAATTGTCTTCTACATTTATTAAAAAATTTATATTATTTTAAACATCTTATTTTGTTCTAACTTAAACTAAAGTTAATTTAAGACGTATTTAGGTTATATAAATATTTTATTTTGGCTTGAAAATGAAATCATAATAAAAATTATAACATAAACACTAAAATAAAATAATTGAGAGAATAATTAATTTACAAAAAGAAGAAGATTTTTTGTGAATTTTTTCTAATAATTCTTTATAAGCTCTTATTGATTCAATATTAAAAAATAAAATCTTAATTCGTCACGAATATAAATAATTATTGAATTATATAAATTATTTATATTTTTTTTTACTCTTTATTTTTATATTATAACTTTTCTATTGTTTATTATATTATTCATATTTATACAAAGCGCGTCCGTTAACATTTATCAAAATAGCAAGTACTAAGAAAAATAACAAATTTGAGGGTGGTTTTTAGAGGTCGTAATTGAAGATTAAGGCATGAATGTAATTAGTGAGAAGGACAAGTACTGAACTTCAAACCTTATTTTGAGAAGAAAAACCAGGCATGCATGTAATTAGTGAGAAGGACAAGTACTGAACTTTAAACTTTATTTTGGAAAGAAAGACCAGGAGGTTTGAAAAGAAAAGAAAGAAAGACAAGGGAGGGAGGAAACTGAAAAGGAGAGTTGCCAATCATGATTCATGAAGCTGACAGAAATAGGGGACTCTTTTAATTTTTCTTTTTTCACTTTTATTTATTTATTTTTCTTTTTTGGGCCCTAAATTTTGACTATGGATTGAAAATCCTGTTACTTTCACGTGGGACCCTATCAATTCTTTGCTTCTGTTGCACTATTGGCTTGGCTCCCTCCCCCCAATTGACTGATTAAACCTCTGCTTTCAGATTTCCCAATTCATAAATTGCTAAAATGAGTCTTCAATCACACACCGTCTGATCAAAGTTCCGGTGATGCACACGCCATCTGATCTATTTTACAAAAACAATTGATATGCAAAGCAAATGTTTAAGAATTAAAGGTTCCTTGGGTTATACCTTTTAAAACTTGGGGCAAAAGCCGAAGAATTGGGCTCTCTCTTTTTTTTTTAACAAAAAAAAAAATACTTGTCAAAATATATATCTATTTCAAATTCATCTTAATTAAAAAATGAAACTATCATGCGATTAATTGATTTAATTAGTAAAATATTTTAAAATTATATTAAAAAATAAAATTAAAGAGAAATTTGATTTATATTAAAACCAAAAGAAAAACCCCTCGCTTCCAAAATTTCGTTTAAATTTTGATGAATTTAATTTTCTGAATATATATATATATATATATTAGGAAAGCCTCTTAATTGAAAAAAAAAAATATTGTTCTTTCAACCATTTTCCAATATGTATGTGCAAATAACAGGTTTTCATTTTTGGTAAATTGGCAGTGGCCTAAATGGTTAAATCCTAATGGATCCAAATAATTTTCGACGGCCGAGATGGGGTGTGGTAGGGTCTACTTGTTTCCTTGTTTGTGGACTCACTACTCACCACTCACCAGAACGATCCATTCCTCTGGGCCCCGCACCATAAGTTTAAAAGTACGAAAATGCCACTTAACGGGAACAAACAAACTCCGTCAAGTGTTATAATGACGATATTTAAAGCAACACTAGGTGTAATAATTACGAATCCAAAAAAGTAAAGCCAGTTGTTGAAATTTCGTACCATCGAACGATTAAAACAAATCTAAATATCTGCCATCGAACGGCGAAAAGGCAAGGTCTTTGACTCTCCACGGTGCACATCCATCCCACACCTTCTTACCGTACGCTTTCTCCCATTTACCATTTACCATATTACCCTCACATCTAATTTGGTGTCTACACATTTTGAATTTAATGAACCCGGCATATTTAAATCGTGGATTAAAATGGACTCTTTTTTTTTTTTTACCCTTCTTATTACATAAAACACTTCTACCATTTTGAAACATTATGTTAATCAAACCAATATAATTTTAATTCTATATATTTACTTAAGTAATAGCAACATTTAGTGATGTTTAATGTAATTTAAGTGGAAAAAAGAAGCTAAAATTATGATAGAAAGAGTTTGGCATAAATAGTTCATAGAAATTGAGTTTCATGATTTTACATGAATTCAAATTAATAGTGGGAGACCTTGAATTCTTGATGTTAAATTCTAAAATCAAAGTGGGTTCTGCATCCTCTTACCACTTCCAAAGGCCTGAATGGTTTCAAAAAAAAAAAAAGGAGCTCATTTTGGAGAACGAGAAATCAACACATCACCATCATCATTTGCATTATTATCAAACATAGAATTCAAAATTTCTAAGATGGCTGGCTCGACAAGCCCCATTTCACAGCAAGCAGTGCAAGATATAGGTATTATTACTTGGCATTGCAACACATGTCGTGATCTAATTATGGAATTGAATAGAATCATTTTTAGTTTACTATGCCAAACAATGTGGGTGTTGAAGTCTAAGAATGGGAATTGGGAAGTGGTTGTCAATGTCAAAACCACCGAGGCCAATAGCCATCATGATGAATTTTGGAGAATGTACATTAAATACAATAAGAAACGTGAAATATACTTTATCCATTATCATCAAATAAGCATGCGGGTAAAATGAAAGATGAAGGATCATAGAGTCTATTCTATTTAGACACGAGATTGTTTTAATTTTGATGAAAATTATGTTGAGTTTTATTATTTTTTTATGTGTTCACATGGATATTAATACTAATTATATATTATGAATTATCATAAAAAAAGATTAATTTAAATTATTTATTTGAATTATTTTTTATTAAATTTTAAAAAATTCTATTGAGTATAAATTTATTCTATGTAAAATTTAAATATTAGTTAAATTATAATTAATAAGATGATAATTAATTTAATATATAAAAAAATTTTAAAAATATAATTATTAAGTTAAATTATTATTCGTAATACTTTTCTTCTCTTTTTATTATAAAGAGAATTATATTATATTAAGAGTTACGTATAATTAATTGTGAAAGACTGATAAATTTTTGTATTCTCATTAAATAACTCTCATATTTTTAAATAAAATTTTTTCTAACATGTTTTGTGATAATTTAATATGTTAAATCTAAATTTATATTCGATGTGATAGATCTAAATTTATATTAAATAAATATCAATCTTAATATATAATTATATTTAACAATTATTGTGGCTTGAAAAGGGTCCACCAGCAAGAGGGTTAGGTTTGAAGTAGGCCAATAAACCCACATAAAAAGTTGACCACTGAACACAGTTGAAGTCACTACTCAGTAGCTAGCTAAATACACGGGAATGTGTTTGCTTAGTGAACCGATACATCACTCCTAAGATGTCGAATAAATTCTTCACCCTTCAATTAAACAAACTATAAATAATATACAGTATGTCATTTGTTTCATTCTTCATGTTTCCCGAACAAATAACATATTTCGAGAAGTGCCATTGATCGCGGAGCTAATTTATTCAATGTTTCTGGCGAAATTATGTTACATCATTTAACAAATATCAATCCATAGCTTGGAATTTAAAGACCTGTGTTAACGTAGGTTTAGCATGAATGATGTGTGTCCATCATATGCCACTTGAGATGGTGACTCATTTTCACGGGAGTCATATTGATGATTTATTAAATGGTTATACTGTACGCACGCTCAATATATGAAATATATTATAATTTCTACCCAACAAAATAAAAAGAATCATGTGATCAAATAATATTAGGACGTTTCGTCACAATCAAAGGATCTTGATCGTGATCTATGGCCAAGATTTTGCACAGTGATGATTTGGTCTTATAGCAATAAGTAGGGTCCCCGATCTTTTATATAAAATCCAAGTGGAGTAGGAAGGAGTGCATAAGATGATACACTTCCTCTTGTGCATAAAATGGGGATCATTTTTATAAAAAAAAATATTAACGTAGATGGCCAGATTTTGACTTGTATCAGAAGTGCTTTTTCAAGCCTTGACATCTAGTGCACGTCATTAGAGTGATCAGCGAGTGTGTTGTCTACTTGTTCTCCAATTGCTAATGCTAGCTTGAAAATAGTTGAAGTTTTTGAGTGGGATTTACTGCAATTCGATTCCTTTAGATAAGCTGAGATTTTTTTGTCAAACATCTTCCTGTTATTGATTGTTACTTCGTTTAATGTCGATCTATCATTGATCTCGTTGGCACGGAGATCTTATGTCTTGTCTCAATCATGTTGCTTTTCAGTATTTATAATAGCGATGAGCCATGAAGCACTGCAGTGATAATGCCTAAAGACGATAAATGAAATAATTCATAATGTGAAATTAAAAACTATAAATCTGCAACTGGAAGCTATAATGTTTACCGTTCCCTCAAGTAAAAGGGTTTTCGATTTCTCTTATTTGCCGTGTATATATAACAATATTGCTAGTTTATAGTTAGGGTTTGTTCTTAATTCTGATAGCGGGGTACCTCCTCCAAGTAAAGTAATTAGTCCTCTGATTAGTGACGTCGATGTTTAAAAAATAAATAATAACAAGAAAACCTAGTGGGTAAAGATTGTGCCAAGTGATTAGGGTTAGTGAATAGACCCGTGGTGGTGTCGGTGCTTAAAAATAAACAGACTTGTCTTATGTCGGTTTGACAGTCAACATATCAATTAGTTCAGTAATTAATTTTGTGTTAGGCGCCATCGAGTAGTACAAAATTATTTGCTGCCCAATGTCATCTCATCTTCATTCAATGTCTAATGTTTTTGGCATCTAATGAATTCTGATGATCATGTGTTTGGACAAGTAGAATTATATGTGCCCCATTATTTTTCTGTGACATTGTATATATATTGCACTGAATTACACACCAAGTGTGGTAAGCGCAGCGTTGTGCATTTTGTATATATATATATATATTAAAGCGAAAACACATAAATAAATAAAAAATTTATTTAAATAATATAATAATACAGAACAAATTATTAAAAAATAAATAAAAAAAGTGATAGAAGAAGAACACACAAAAAATTACGTGATTCGATAACTTGTTTATGTCCACGGCGGAACAAGATCACACTCTTCTTTTATTATAAATCATAAAGCACTCACAAAGTATGCCTTTTACAAGAAATATCATAAAGAAAATCCTCTCTCTCACTCTATGAATTTTCTCTCATAAAAAACCATAAAAATTATCACTAAAATCACCAAAAAATTTAATTGATCACAAAGATGTGTTTACAAGCCAATTGATAGTTTTTATATAGACTTTGGGACGACCTAAGTTTACCTTATACGTGTGGGAGTCGTATTAGGAAGTCTCGAAACAAGTAGGAGACGAAATAAAAAAGTTTTCTTATTTTGGGATACTGTTATCGTCTCCAGCGCCGTGGCGCTGGGCTCTTGTCGCTGCAGCACTAACGCTTCTATTGAGCGCTGCAACACTGGTGTCTGATACATCATTCTTCATTTTTCACCTTCTTTTACATCTTTTTTCGATCCGTATACATTTTATGCACTTAATTTAAATTTTAAATTATATTCCGGTAATTTTCGATCATTACCTTCGCAATATCCATGCCTGTGACTTTTTTATTTTTTTGGCTCAAAAGATAGTACTGAATTTCCCAAAGTTTTGCGATAATTCTACACCAAAATTACAATTATTAGCCAAAACACAGTACTGTTGTTGCTGGTGAAACCCTAGTTCAATCTTACCATCTGGACAATTCCCAATTTTTTGCCCGTGTTAATGTTGTTGTTCTATTATCCGATCTTCCTGTTCAGTACTTGCTATCTTCAATCTCATCAGCAACATGGCTTCCACTATCTTGTTTCAAGTACCTCACAATATTGCACACACGTAAACACCCACTTACTTCAATCATTCTTTCCACCATTACAGAATCACATTATAATCCAGTTGCTTCATACAAATATTTGTGTAAATTAAGTTCATTTGTTTCCAATTGTTTGTTTTATTCTTTTTTATATTGTACAATATTCTTCTAATTTACTGGAAATATTGTTCGAGAAATTAAATTAAACCCTGCAAAAGTAGTTAATTTTCCCATCTTTTCCCCTTCAAAGTTGGCCAACAAATTCACTGTAGCTTACACGAGATACAAGGCACATACATTGCAGCCTTGTAATTCAAAAGACAGGTTGGACTTGTGCCACAGAATGATTGCTTTGAGTTGTCTTAAAGATGACTAAGCTCGAAAGAAATTAAAAATCCCAGATGCATATATAAAAGCTGCACGCTGATTTATAAGCTGTCCATTTGATGACTTTTCTTCAGAGTATGTTATGTTGTTCAGGCGCCTCTAGATTTCGAAAAAAATACCAATTAACAATTATCATTACTTTGGTAAAGAGTATAATTATACCAAGGGCAACAAACTAATTCATCTTGAACAAGAATAGAATCATGGTTTGAGATTGAGACCCTCTATAGCTTTCTCAATTATTTACTTGTGGAAGTGAAAGCAATTGATTGTAACTTGTAGTTTATCCCTTTGAACAAACACATTTGAAAAAAAAAAAAAGCAAACTTAAGGGTCATATATATTATTGCTAGTTTCAAAAAGAAGGGCTCACATTATTGTTTGATCTTTTACTTTAGAGCTTTATAGTAAGGTCAAATCCTTCCATTCTACTTCATTCTCTATTCTAATTATTATAAAATTCCTCCTTTACATAAAGATTATATTTGCAACCACTAACCAGCTGTTCTAAAGAAAGCTAGCTGCAAAGTAGCTTGCATTATATATAGGAGGTGAAATGTATGCATTATGGACCTGCAATCAAAGATTTTGTATGAAAGAAATCTGTTGACTCCTGGAATGATAATTGATAAATATCAACTTCATATATCTAGGATTTGGAAAAAATGAAAACTTCTACACATATCAAAGTTGGAAATAATGTATAATGGATTAGGATCTTCTCTTAATTCAAGTAATTTATTATTCTGCGACTTAAAACTATACTATTAATGTCTTAGACATAAAACTGTGCATCAAAACTTTAGAAAATGGGTATTGTTAGGAGGATGGTGGAAGACTAAATTAGATGAGATTGTTAGGTTAATAGTAGTAAGGAGTGTGTGGGGGTGGGGTGGGGGGATCGACAATGGACATAGTGGGAGGCTAAATGTGTATAATAATGCTTGAAATTAGGAAAAGCAAACACTAGCCCTTTTAATATGATTGAAACTCCTAATGGTTTCACTTACACCCAGCACCAATTTTTGTTTGGTAGCCTTCATTTTCTTTCTTTCTTTATTATTGGTATGATTTCTTTTATATACAATAATACCATCCATTATTATTACTGTCCAAGACATAGCTTTAATGTGTCAGATTATATAATCTTTTGTACATGTAAGAGCTAAACTTCTTGCTTGGATAATATAAACAAACCAAACCAAACAACCCACTTGTGCCCATCACATTATTGTCACTTCTTTGGCTTTTTCAAAATCTTCATCCTTTTTCCTTCTTTCTTTTTTTTTTTTGTATTTTAATTTCTTTTGTAATGACAATTATTGCACCATTTTCAATGAGAATAAAATTCTTAAAACCATGCTGTGTATAAATTTGAGATATAAAATTTATATATTGATTGATGTAACACTTGTCAATAAGTTTTATGTTAATTTTTAACACTTATTGATAAATTATTTATAACATGTTGGGTATATAATAATATTTAAAATGATAATCACTCTTTTAATTAAGGCTACAACTAATATGTAACAACTATATTGCTCCAAAAAAAAAAAAATGTAACAACTATATGATAAGAGTTTTCTCAAATTTTTTAGTTATTTGTTACTTCTTACTTTTAGTATGATAGTGTTAGTATTAAACTCTTATCATAGTGTGGATTCATAATAGAATTACTCTTGAATTAAAATATTTAAAGTTATTCAATTTTAGGGGATATAAAGTTATTTAAATTAATTTTATATAAACATCTTGCAAAAGATTGCACATATCGAAGATTTATTGTGATTATATTAATAGTAGGATTAGAAGATAACTTGAAGCATATTAATTTAGAAGTAGGCAATGTTATAACACCCCTTATGTGGCACACAAGTAGGTAACTTCACATATTTCCCTTGGAAATAATTACATACTAGGGTAGGGAATTGTATGCCCAAATCACCAATCAAAGAGAGGGATTATGTGGCATGTTCTTTTTAACATAAACCTAAGTTTATGAAAATCGTGTAAATATTCAATTATTTTAGTAAAAGCCATAAGAGTGCGCCCTTTATTCCAAGATAGAGATTTGATAAAACTCTTACAAGTTTTATATTAATTAAACTCCTAATAAGTTAAGATGAAAACGTGAGAATGGATGTGGGATAATATACATATATATAGTTATTTCATTGTCATAAGATTAGATTATATCAAATACAATTCAAATAGTTAAGTTAATGATAAAGAAATGTGGTTGCATAATGTAATGATCATTCTTAGCAAATTGAGTTCAATTCACACAATAATAATAATAATTTGTTAACTCACATAATGATATTTGTAACAGACTCTATCATGTAGCCATGTTATTTAATTGATGTTTTCATATTGTAACATACGCTTATGAATACGATATTCCCAAATTAATTTATAAGGGTATTTTAGTAAATCTCATATAATTGTTGGTAATCTTATATTATTTGCATTGAACGTACATAATTTGAGTAGTAGTGGACACAATATCTTGTGAAGATACTAGCACCTAATTCCAATAGAGAGGTATCGAAATTTGTGCTTAATTAGCAATTTTGGCAGACGAGATGAGTAGGCTGTAGGCGGGCACTCTGCACTCAGCAAACAGCAGCAGCAGCAAAGCCTCAAATACTCCCTCAGTAGTTCTGGTTCACATTTCATATTATCAAGCCTCGTAAAATAAACAAATAAGTAATAGTGCTTGTGGTAGTAGTACAATTATTTAACTAGATTAAATATATATATATATAAATTCAACTAATAAAGAAATAGTATAAAACTTATAGAAGTCAAAGGTGAGGGAGGAATTCTACATTCAAAGGCACAAAGACCAAGGAGTTTATGATCAGTGAATCACATGGGAGAGGGGAGGGTGGGGGTGGTCCATGTTGGCCACTATTGGTGCAAGGCTCACACTATTGACTCTTGGCCAGTTGGTCTTGGGGTTAGCCATTTATAGGGTTTGTTTTATGTTTTGGTTTTGGATTTTGGCTCACTGCCGTTTGCCCTAATTCCTATGTATAATTAGAGGACAATTGCTATTGCGGGTGCTGCCAATGCCCGTGCCTGCCCCTCTGTTTCGCTTTAATTTTCCAAGAAGAGAGTGCTTGCTAGGTTACTTACTTACTAGGGCTCTCTGCTTTTTGCTTTGCATATGCATGTGTGTTACGGCTACTATTACTGTCCCTTTCATTTGTTCATATTCAAATTTTTAAATCCTTGTCTACTACTACTACTACTACAACTACCATAAGCCTACAATCTCACTCTGACAAATGACAATCTTAGGTATTTATTTAACTGGGCTTTGTTGATTTTAATTGATTAGGTGGGTCTTTTCTATTTAATTTAATTTGGCTCGGATTTGGGCTAATCGTTGTTGTTTATACGAAAAAAAAAGTCAAGCGATACAGAATATGCAGTGAGTTTGTATTGTTGTTAAAATTTATTTTGTAATCACCAACTAATTACTTCCTTACATGAGATAGAAAAAGGTTTTAATTTGCACGTATGATATATAATGGACTACGGAATTTACTAATTGTTGGGTGACCATCAAACAATGTCCCTTAATTTGATTCATTTCATTGCTAATATTCTATTACGTGGACTTCCTAATCATTCCAAACCAAACAAAACTTAGCTACTTTTAGTACCAATTCCAATTGTCACTGAGAATTAAATAACACTTTGTTTATTCCATTTACGTGAATAAGCTTTTGGGGGCAATATGCATGGACTGACATTTTCCCTGAATTCAGTCTATGTATTAGATAATTTGTTCATCACTGAATTTTAAATTCCAACCCATTAGCTCTAATTTCGTAGTCTATATATGCACTAAACACTACACATAGTTCCCTCACTGAATACTAAGTCCATCAGCATTACAACAACACAATATTATTATTCTTCTTCTTATTATTATTATAATCAAGACTTACAAATCAAAAAAAGAATCTTTAATGCATGGAATATTAATCCCAATGATGTTCAAGTTCAACACAAAATGATTAAGAAAAAAAATGAAATGTAACATTTTGTTTTCTCCTTTTAATCACATTCAACTCATTACCCATCTAAAAATTAAATGAAATAAGTTCAAAAAATGTCATATGGGATTGAAATCGAGGTACGTACACATAGAATCATCATTATCACAACTAGGTTAAGAATCTTTTTCTCATAAGCAGCTTTGATGAATGATGATAATGCTGGAAGCATAGTACTCGTTGATGAACGGCATGCCCCACACACATACCTGCAAATTCGATATTTGTAAAACCACCACGAATACGATCTTCATATATAGTAATAGTAGTAGCTTCGGCCTTTGGCTGTACTTACTGCAGCTACTGTTCTTCTTCGACTGCTACTTTCCAAACAAGTGTATATGCCATCAATAATATCCAATTTATATACGAGAAGATTTGCTCAACTTAATTTTACTCTCGGCTGCAGGGTTATTATTGACACAGAATTTAGATGTCGCTGTGAGATAATTTTTTTTTGGCTAAATTAAGAAGTACAGTCCCCAGAAATTGGATAATTTGTCTTCTGTAACTTTCTTTTTTTTATGCGGGGGTTGGGGTGTAATTTGTCGTCTTCTTTTATAAAGAAAGTGTCAAATTTAGAGTGGCAACTGGCAAGGGTTAAATAGTAAACAAATAAGAAACCTAATAATAATAAAATAAGAAGGTCGTGAGGAGCCGAGCCGAAGGAAGCCGAGAGAAAGAAGGGAAAGTGCGAACGTGAAGGGGTAAAAGAGTGAAAAGGAAAACGCGTGGGGCAGCAAAATGAGTTGTCAGTTAGCCTGGCCTGGGGTTAGGGTTAGGGTTAGGGTTAGAGAGGGCGCCCCTTCTGAAGAAGAGGCGGAATGGGGGGAATCTTTTTTTTTCTCTCTTTTTCGGGCCTGTAATTTGTAACCCGTACGGCCGCAGGCCAAGTCCCCGTTGGGACCCTACCCTCCACGCCTCATTCATCATTACCCTCCCTTCCATCATCATCATCTCTCCTCCAAAGTCCAATCCCAACAATAGCTCCATTAAATATCTGCTAAATCATTTCATAATTCATTTGCATCACTCAGTGAGTTTTGTTTGAGGTCAGAATGGTCAAAATTTTCATTTGTTGTTGTTTAACTGAATCACAGGTATAATGTTTATGTATTAAATGAAATCTAATAACCTTGTTCATTGTCGTAACATATTTGTAATCCAGTAATTTTGGTATCACTTATTATGTATAACACAAGTAACGTGTATTGCTAATTAGTAATGTATGCAAATACCCAAGAGTGGCTGAATAAGACAACAATGGATGCGAGGGTAAAAGTCAAGAAAAATTCAATCTTACTTTTTGATTTTGAATTAAGGGGTTCGCAAGAAGAACATGGTTGTACAGAAACTAGGCTCAAAGGTCAAATCCCTATATATGATGCAATGAGTGTGCTAAATTTGGGGTAGCACTTTGTGCTTTAATATGTCTTTATAAAATTATTTATTCATGTACGGTGCAAGAATATGGTCAAATCTTGCTGCGATGGCTCGGCCGTTTTCAATTGAACTAAGGTCGGGGGATCTCTTTCAAAAAAAAAAAAAAGGTCGGGGATCATAATGCTTTATTTTGAATCAACTCGCGCTACAAACACACACAATTTGTTTTAAATTAAAATAAATTTAGTAATACATATTTACATTGCTAACATAAGAATATTATGGTAAATTAATATAATTAGCTTGTCGATTAGAATTGGTTACTGATAAATATTATTTATGATGATTGTTTATTATAAACAGTATCTATTATGTGGTAAATACTGTTTATGTAAATAATACCTACATATATTATTTAGTAAAATTTTATTAAAAATTATTATTATTTTTTTTACAGTTATGAATTTTGTTTGTAAGACTTTTTTATAACGAGTCATGATTATATTACAACAAAAAATTTACGTAAGTACAGTTCACAAAAGTCATCTAAAATTTACTTTTTACTTTTAATTATAACATTTTTTGTGCCTGTTGTAAACTAATTCAGATGCTTTAAGTTGTGAAATTATAAATAATAATTATTTGTTGACAGAATAATATTTATTAGTGATTAATTCTAGTTGACGATATGATACTATTATAATAGATATTATATCAATTTATTGTAATATTTTTAAATTAAAAATATAGATAAATATTATTAAAATTATAAAATATAATTAAGTATTAAACAAAACCTTTATTACCCTTTTTAACAAGTACATGTAATTCTGTTGTGAATGAAAAATGTTTTTAATAATGATATAAGCTTTATTTTGGGGATTGGGGATGAATGTATTTCAATAGAAATCATTGACAAAAATTAAATCATTAAGATTTTTTTTTTTATGGCCTTTGCTTAAAAAAGAATTTATCAATCAATTAGGACTTTTAAGTGGGCTCAAGAACATTGAACTTGAGCACATCAAATCATTTCAAGGAAATGATCTTTTCCATGTGGGCAACAAGAAAAGCTGATACAACACACTGCCACATACCTTATTTTATTAAAAGTTATGAAAGGTGCAAAATTGTGATGAATCTAAATCAGGAAGCATGAATTTTGCAAGGAATGGGCCCCGGGGCTTTAATCTAGAACAAACAATGGGGTCAAGTTGATAATTGATATGCTTTGATGACATAGAAGCATGCCCGCTTGTATTGAAAGGGGAATGGCAGCCTGCTTTCCCACTGAAGATTGTATTTGTATGTGTCAATTTATTTAGTTGTAACATTCCGAATTCCCGATCCTGTCAATGTCAATTTAGAAAGGGAGAGTTCCCAAATGTACATAATACAACCACCAAGTGCTTGGGTGATTTGGCCAAATTTATCATGTGGATGAAAAATTGTTAGGTGAAGCTAATAATTGCGGATGGCACTCCACTGGGATCCCTCATTTGAAAAATAAATAAATAAGGTTGAAAGTTGTCGATGGTATTGCCGCAGGCCCAATTAATCCGACTACATGGGCCTCCAAAATATAGATGCAGGCCGATTTCCAATCCAGAAAGTCAAAGAAGAATATTGCTTCTCAGAATTTGGCCAAGGAATTTAGCAAATCCATTTAGCACTGTAAGAACAAGTTCGAACGAAATATCAGTTTTCGACAAATTAATGCATGCCTTGAGATATTTAATTTTTTTGCCAATACTTGTGCATAAGCATTAATTAATGTCGAGGTCGGAGATTGAATTCCTCTACAAGTAAATATATATATATATACAATAATTTTTTATATCTTCATTAATATCTCTTACCGAATGAAAATTGAAATTGAGTGGATCAATCATAAGTATATGAGATTAATTATGCAGTACCATTTGATATAATCACTGTCATTAATAGGGGCGAAACCAGATTTACTATTGCAAGGGCAAAGGGCATTAATTAGAAAAGTATACAAAGTTAAAATCTAATATTGTAGGGCTAGAATACTTAAATCGAAAAATCTGGAGGACCAAAGCATTAAAGAAAAAAGAAAAAAGAAAAAAGCTAAAAGGTTAAAATGAATTTTTTTTTTACACTTATTTATCTAAAATTTTGTTTAACGTAGGTTTGCTACTAAATGTATGTTTAATTGAGTTTCTCTATCTGTTAAAAAAACTTTTCAATGTCAATTTTTTTTAATAATATTTAGTTATAATTGGATGAGAGTGTTTGGCGATTAAACAAATTATTTTATCTTTATTTATAAAAGTTTAAAATTTAAATTTTTAGGAGTAATTTTTTAAATTTTTTTTAAAATATTTATGTATTAAAACATATATCTTAATAACAATTTTTTTAAAAATTTTATAGCATACCTTCAATAAAAACAAACTCTATTTAATTATTCTTAACGTTTCGTTAAAAATTACCACATCTCCATATCTTTACAACTATCATATTTTTACAAGTTTTTATCAAATTTTTTTTTTATCACAGGTATGTTATTTTAATTTAATTTTTATATCAAACACAATAATTTTTTAATTCTTTGATTGATATAATTAATTTTATTTGAATTCTTATAAATTTGTATTTATTAATACTTAGAGTTCCAATTATTTAAACAATTATTTCATAATGATCGCAAAACTAAATTTTAGTATAAATCACTTCGATGTTATTTTATAAAAAGTATGTTAGTATAAATTATATTTTATCTAAAAAAATTGAACTGTCTAGAATTTGAATGTAAATTTTATTAAGTATCATTTTTAATAATTTAATATCAAATAAATACTTTAATAATATGTAACCTAATAATTTATTATTTTAAAAAAGCCTTTTTAATTAACAAATAAATAATTAATGATTTTTTTTTAAAATTTTATTTTTAAAAACTCTACTTTCAAAAAATTTTATTTAAAAAATCTAACAAAACAAATTCTAAGTATCGAAGAGGGCAATTCACTATAAAAAAAAGAAAGATATAAAAAAAATACGATCAAAGCCACAAAATAACAAATCAACTAAAAGGAAAAAAAAATCAAGATCTATAATGAATAATAAAAAAAGTCTAATGATTCCTAAATAACGCATTAGAAACTTGTGTTTAGAACAAATCAGGAGCAAGCCAAATCCAAATTACCTAAAGACCCAAGTTAGTTTATCTGATAGATTGCTACCAAGTAGTAACAATAATATAACGGCAGTTATACATAGTTCCTAGTAGTATAAGGAAAAACATAATTAGTAATATTGTATGATGTTAAGATATATCATTAATAATATTATTAGAATTAGAAAAAAAATAATATTTTAATCATTTATTTTAAAGTTATATACTAATTTAATTCCTCATATTTTAATAATTATCATATTAATCTTTATCGTTAAAATTTTATTATTAAATATTTATTTTTTTATTACTTTTACCATAATACTCTCAGTCAAATATTCATTAATCATTACTTAATTTATTTAAATTTTTATTAAATATTTTAAAAATAAATTTAAATAAATAAATAAAATTAAAATAGAATTTTAACCGTGGCCAAAAAATGGTGACTGGTCGGCTGTCACTTTTTGGCAACATTTCAACGATTAAATTTCTCACATTTTATATTACTATGCTCTATTTTTTTAAATCTACACAATAGTGAGATCATTTTCTACAAAAATAAAAATACAGAAAAAGCCCAAATGGTAGAAGAGGGGTAACGGCCATTGCTGCTCGCCGACAAATAGGGGAGCGTTGACTTACACAGTCCCCACCTATGAAGAGGCTGCCTGCCAATCCATCCATAGGTGGAGGCGATGCAAATCACCGCCATCACGTTTGATGGCGAGCGGCGATGGCTGCAGCCCTTCTCCCACCATTTTGACTTTTTTTTGTGTGCAAAAAATGATCTCATCATTGTGTAGATCAAGAAAAATGTAATCTAATAATATAAAATTTTATAAATTTTATCGTTAAAATGTTGCCAAAAAAGGAAGCCGATTGCCTTTTTCGTCGACGGTGACAATTCTATTTTGATTTCTTTTAATTTTTTATTTAATATAATTTATCGTTAAAAATATTTATTAGAAATTTAAACTAATTATATAATGACACATGTCATTTATAATTAATCATATTATGACACGTGTCTTTTATTTATTAAATATATATTTATCAATTTAATTTTAAAATATTTATTAAACATATAAACTAATTACATGATGACATGTGTTATTTATAACTAATCATAGTATGACACGTGTTCTTTATTTATTAATTATATATTTTTAATTTACTTTTAAAAATATTATTTCTTACAAAATATATATTTATTAAACATATAAACTAATTAAATGATGATACGTGTTAATTGTAGTTAATCATATTTTGACACGTGTCATTTATTTATTCAATATATATTTATTAATTTATTTTAAAAATATTTATTCTTTAAAAAAAAAATTATTACAAATATTAACCAATTACATGATGGCACGTGTCAACATTAACTTATCATATAATGACACATGCCATTTTTTTATATTTAAAAAATGATAAAAATACTATTTTTCTCTTAAAAAGAATTCATTTAACAGCAAGTTTTTTATAACAAAGATTAACGTGATAATTATTAAAACATGAGAGGATTATATTGGTATATACCTTTAAAATAAGGAACTAAAATGTTATTTTTCTTTAGAATTACAAAATTGAGATATAATTTTATATTTTAATTGATGTAGTATTTAATATGTCTATTATTAATTGATATTATATAATTATCATATTAATAAAGATAAAAAAATTAATAATTACTGTGATAATAATTAATCGGTGAGAATATCAATTAAGATATAAATTTTATAAACCTAATACTATTTAAACGGGTTAATTTAACTCTAGAATGACCTTATAATAAACCAGTTCCATCCTCTGACTAACAAATATATATATATCTATATATATTGGAATGTGGTGGTGGAAGAGAACATCTCAACCAAAATATGATGACGATGTTTAGTGAACTATATTGCATTCATAAATATATTATAAACATGATTATATTTCATGTCTTAATATTAGCATATGATTACAGCAAAAGATGAAAATTAAGTTCGATCGATTACGGCTGAAATTAAGCTATATGTCATTAGAGTACACAGCAATCGGAAAGAAGCTTTGTTGAACTTCAAGTGCCAGTTCCTCCAAGCTCAGCTGACATTCCAACCCTATCTGAAACAATGCATTAAAACCATCAAAATTAAGAATATAAGTTTTATATAATTCATCAAATTTCTAGTAATCATAAGATTTTCATCATGTTGAAACAATATGTTGACATCAATTCTCTGAAAAGTAGAATAAATTGTTTAATACTATAAAATTTAAACAAATCTATAAATATCTAGATAACTATGTAAAAAAATTTAAAGTTAAGTGATAATTGTGTGGTGTTTGTTTTGTTGTGAAATGAGTAGTGATTATTGCACACTTGAGTTAGTGCAGCAACTATAAAAAGGGGCAAGGTTAAGGGCCGGTTTGGTTCAACTTTTTAAATAGAGTTTTTAAAAATAAAATTTTTAAAAGTAAAGTTTTTAAAATTAGAGTTTTTAAAAGTAAAATTTTTAAGAAAAAATCATTAATCGTTTGATTGTCAATTAAAATTTTTTTTTTGAAATATTAGATCGTTTAATTATACATTATTAAAAGTGTTTAAATGTTATTAAATTATAAAAAAGACACTTAATAAAACTTATATCCAAAATTTAAACAATCTAATATTTTTTTATATATAAGTTTCAATTTATTATGTATTTTCTTAAATTTAATTTTTTAAACACAAAAATTAAGTAAAATTAATACATAGCAATCAACGAATCAATATAAATTATTGTCTTTGGTAAAAAAATTGAAATAAAATAATACTTCTTTTTATTTAAAAAATAAAATAATCAACAAAGATTTTGATAAATTCTTGTAAAAATATGATGTTTATAGAGATAAGAAAAATTGGAGATATGATGACTTTTAAAAAATATTGAAAATATGTTAGTTGAATAAAATTTATTTTTATTATGTGTATGCTATGGAAATAAAAAATATATATTATTAAAGTATATGTGATATTACAAAAATATTAAAAAAGTTAAAAAAGCTCTATTCTCAAAAGCCTAAAATTTAAGCTTTTATAAGTATAGGCAAAATAACTTTTTTTAATCTCAAAAAACTCTTCTTTAATTGCAATCAAACATTATCAAAAAATTTTAAAAGAGATTTTAATATTAAAAAAACTCTTTTAACTAATAGAGAAGCAAGAATAACAACCAAATCCTCCTAAAATCATAAGTTTTGTAATCCTCTTTATTCCATAAATTTTTTTTTTCAACTCAAATTTTTTCTATTCTCTCGCCAAACACATTTTCTCACAAAAATCTCTAAACACTTCATTTAATAAATATCCATAAAATTTCTATCAATAGACTAAGAGCCCAAAATTATGATCACAATAAAAGCAATCCATGCATGCAAAGGAATTGCATAAAATCATGCATTCAATGTCAAAGCAAAATGACAAGCCCTTGAAAAATTTCCTATAATTTAACTTACATCAACTTGAAAAGTTCTTGCATTCAATCAACTTAAGCTTCTTTTTCCACCTATATCTATTATGTATCTGTGTGATCATGTTATATGCAGTGGTGTCGTTTTTAATTCATAGTGTTTTTAGTAAATTAACGAACAAAAATAGCTAATGATAGGTTAAACAAGCATGTTAAAAGTTAAAACTGATAAATTAAATACTCATTAGGAGATTTAAGAAGCAATAATGCTTAATGCTTGCATGTGTGTGTGAATGCCATGAGTTGTGTACCCGTCACCTTGATCATCAGTTTCATGTAGGCAATGAAAATATTTATTTGTACTCTACCATATGAAATAAATGAAAGTAAACCTAAACTCTCAAGAAGTTCCCAAAATTATGCTTGCAATGAGAATGAAAAAGCATATGAATGCTTGATTAACATACTACCATCTCACTTGATCATAAATTTACTGTTTATATTTTGTTTTAGGGTTTAAGATCGTGATTGCAGTTCCATCTGTTCTATAGATATTTGCTTTTTCCTTGTGTAAAAGAAATGGTCATATTACATAACTTGCATATGAATTTGTATTTGTACCTTTAAATAATATTGGTGCAACTGCTATATTCATAATATATAAGCTCTTTTTATAATCGAAAAATATCAATTAAGGGTAGACAAAGGATATGATGACTTGCATATTAATTTGTATTTGGAAATGGAAATTCAAAATTTTGATATCTGTGATCTTTTGCTTTGTAGTTAGTCCAGTTATGATATATGAAATGCAATCCCTCTAAATCCCTTTTTTGATTAATACTTAACAACAATAATATTTACCTTAACGACAAAGGAGTATAGAACAGTGTCCTCCATACTACTGATGTTGAGGTGAAGAACCTTAAATGAAAGTTTCTCTAACACAGTGATTATCTTCACAATTTGACCTGGTATTCGCTTTGATATCACTTTCAGTATTACGTTTGATCCCGAGATCTTTGCTTCCACATCTGCAACTGAAGAGTTGCAGCATGCTCTTAGTTCCTTAAAATTTTCAGTCCCAATTGAGGTATCAGCTGGTTGAGGTGATAATTGGTGCAGTACTGGCCTTGGGCTAGGACTAGGGCTAGGGCTTAAACTCTTCCTTTGTTTCTTGGACTCCAAAGCTTGTAGAACTTGATGCAACTCCTTGATAAATTCTATCACACCCCCTATGATCGAAGCTTGATCTCCCTATAGAAACAAATAATTAATAAATTAGGCATAAAAAAAAGAAGTCAAAATTTTGTAAGAGTGAAAAAGAAAGAACAATATTACCTTTTTGATATAGAAACACGGGGTTAAAGATCGCAAAACTGTGAGGTGCTCATTCATCTGTTTTCTTCTATTTCTCTCCACGGTTATGTGAGACATGTTTTTGCTTCAGAAAAGGAAACCCTAGTTCTTGTTTTTTTTTCCCTCTCTCTTAAGTCTGAAACAGTTTTTCTCCTTAGAAGCTACTCGATGTTTCTCTATTTATAGGCCTTCGATGTTAGAACTACAGCAAACCAAACTAGCAAGTTCGTGTTTAATTCATAATAAATGCTCTATGTTGTAGTCTCGTGAGGATTTTGGTTACTCACTCTCTCGTTCTCTCTCTCTTGTAGATATTACGTCTCACGTTTATTATCTTGGGTCAATTACAGACCCCGCGTGAGTTAAAATCGAAGGGAGTATTGTTCTTTAACTTCTTCATCATTCCCATGCATATACTTTCTCCTCCAAGAAAATTTCTTAGTGACACGGCAAACTATACCAAAATATTCTTGTGGTGGAAAAATTTTCCCTACACTTGGAGAACACAAGTCAACTCAATAAAATTATGACATGTATGCATTTTTATTACATAACATGATTTTATTGGTCGAGGGTAAATGCTTCCAGTGTATGATTTGTCCCTTCAATAAAACAATGTGATATACATCAATTGCACACAGTTCCTCTCAATCGTTTTATATTAATACTAAATAATAGAAGATTTTTTTGTAAATGAATATATGCATAACAATGTTTATAACAATTAAGCGTGATCAGGAAATGGTATATCTTGTCTTTGCTGAAGAGTTTTTTCTTCTCACTTACATATCATATGGATATGACATTTCCTGAGAAATATGTTTAGATTACTACTTCCATTTTGTCGATTTTAATTATATGCGAGCAAACAAGATGTATATAAACCGCATATGGCATGCATATAAATGGTTTTGGGAAGGTTCAATTTCAAACTTCAGTTTCTGACATGGCTGGCTGTCAAAATAAACTAAGATCATGATGTTGTGTGCTCACTGCTTAACGTGTGAGCAATTCAATGCACAGTCCATTTGCCTCTACAGCTATTAAGAGGACGGTGTAGACTGGCGGAGGCTGAGGCTGCTGTGCATTATTAGATTCTAGGCAAACAAAGGATTTTAATTTTTAAATGCCGTGTGATGTGAAGGCTGCTGTAAATTTCGCAAGATGTTTATGTTGCTCAAGGGCTGCCTGCAAGCTTTCTGTGATGGACACCGTATGGCAATGATTTTTGGTCATATACGTGGCATGCATTTGCATGTCTTTTTTTAATAAAATTATCTAATAAGATTTTAATACGTGTTTTAATTTTTTATATATGAATGAGAGGTCTTGTAACCTCCAAATGATTATTAGAAGCAAATAACATGTTAGAAGGATTTGAATCAACGTTTATTGTGAACTAGTTCATTGGTGTTTTGCCAGGTCTGTTTCGTTAAGTCTTCAATACACCGGGTGTATTTACACTCGTGATTCGTCCGATACAATTATGCCGTATGAAAAAATATATATGCATCTCATTAATACATTAGATGGGTGTATGTACACCAGAAATTGGGAAGATATTTGGTGGCTAGTGACATAAATACGAAAATATACAGTATTCATAAAAAGAGTAGTATTAACCTCAGTAGCAACGTGTCAGTTGCTGTTTTTAAATTAATTAATCACAATTTTTTCTTTACTTAATAGTAGATACGCACTTACTTAAATTATTCAATTAAGTGCATAACTTAATTTCTTGAGTTCGAATTCCTCTTTTCATGTAAAAAAAAAAATTATAATAAACACAAAATTCCAAAATAAAAAAACTTAAATTAGTTTAATTTTTTTTTAATATAAAAATGATTTTGTCATATACGTGGTCATTACCTTCATGTAAAATAGTTATAGCAAATGATTTACAGCCTTACACGGTCTTTTGGACTGCGTTCTGCTATATGCACTTTCATTTCAACCTTTTTGCTGGGGACCTCTTGAACTCTCTCTCACAAACTCGCCATCAAAGTTCTACCATGCTGACCTTTTTGTTTCCTGCTTTTTCTCATTTCTTATGTAATTAGGGGCTAAGTCATAAGTGATAGGATAACTGGGAACATGGTTCTCAATTAGGTGATAAATACTAGAGCCTGTTCAATTATAAACCTTTTTCAAGGCCTCCAATGTAATAAGCTCCTCAAAAATGTTGAACGAACCATCCAGTTAACTCGTTATACGAGAAGATGCTCTTCTGCTTGAGTCATCGGTACCAAAGAAGAGCTTGTTCATCCAAGTTTATGTGAAATAACTGATGCATCTAATTTTATCTAAGTCCATCAATAGATAAGAGATCAATTACTTGATCCAAATAATTGTTAGGATCTGAGGTCTCTCTATAGATTGAGATGTTAGGCAGCCTGAAAGTAGCAGCTAGGTCTACATCCTTAAACTCATCAATGAGTGATAACTTCCGCTCTCTCTGTTGTCTTCGATGGGGTGGATCGTGCCAATCTCTCCATACTATGAGCTCCAAAATCTTCTACTCTAGTTTCATGGCCTTTTCCTCTAAGGCCAATTCTCGAGGTTTGTCCTTGATCATACTGTCATTCTTACTTCTTTGTTTCGCCATCAACATCTATGGGGTGTCGTGCTCACTGGAGCTTGACCCTTTTGTCCTCCTTGCGACTTTTCACTCCGAGGTTTTGTCTTTTGTACTTCACGGGGGATTTTATCCTTGCACCCATTTCTACTTCTCCCCATGGGTAAATCTTCAATTGGTTTCAACTACATAAGTCGGCAGAGGGTTGTTATGGGCCTTGACACCCCATAGGTTGGTCTAATATCTCTCATGGTTCTTAGTTCCAATCTACTCTTTAATGGGCGTCTAAGACTTCTTGTAAAAGCTTTCTCGTCTCCTCCATCTTTCTCTTTGCTTCCTCTAACTACCTCTCCGAATTTCGTCTCCCTCGGAATCGTCTTGTGGTCCCTTCTCATGGTCGACGTTCTCTTCCCATACTTCTTGTCCTCCTTTGTTTTGATTTTTTGGATTAGAGCTCCGTGTTGTACTCTGATCCATCTCTTAATCTCACGTCGCCTTCTCTCGAGCGGCCTTCTTTCTCAGTTTAGGATTGGTTATCTCCATAACTTTTTGTATAGTCTCCCCACAAATGGCGCCAATTTGTTGATAGTGATTCTTAGATGTTAGCTGAATCCTCAATTAACAGATAAATTTATTTCTTTTGAAAATAGTCTTCTAGTCTAATATCGAATTGAATTTATTCCTCCCAAGCTTTCATTGAAGTCTGAGATTTGCTGTTGTAATCATAAACACTAGTTAAGACTGTGTCAGTGGTTATCTCCAAAAGGACTCTCTAATACTTAAGTTAGAAATATGGTTGACTGAAAAACTATTTTGGTCGCCGGAGTTATTTTTTAAGATTGCTTACTTGTTCTAAATTTCTTTACTATTTTGAGTGTATGTTTTACTTCAATGAGGCTATCTATGAACAATACCATTCACTTGGAACAAAATTCTGAGAAGGGGTAGAAAATAAACAAGTGTACCAGTTGAGAAAATCATCACGTTAATGATGAATTAATTGGGAACTAGAAGTGAGATATAATTTCTGTACGCATGTTGTGAATGTTTAACTATAATTTCGAAATTATACTAATTACAAAAACATTTGGAGCAATCATGAAGCGTAGAATTAACAAGAGAGCTTTAATTCATTTTAACATGTACCTTTCGTGCTACAGAGAGGCTATGCCTATCCTAGCCTTAGAGCAAAGGTTTATTAAACATTATTTCGGACCGCAGAACAAAAGCCCGTCTAGCTCAGTTGGTAGAGCGCAAGGCTCTTAACCTTGTGGTCGTGGGTTCGAGCCCCACGGTGGGCGAAGTTGGTAGGTTTGCTTGAGTTTAAAATGATTTTCTTTTTCCTTTTTATGTTGGTTTTTCACTGGGAAAAAATCGTAATCTAAATGAGTTGAAGCTTAGCATTGAAAGTTATTGTAGTGAATCGGCTTTGAGCTGAGTCTTAATTCATCCAAGCCATGCTTGAATCCTTGCAACATTTGTCCTCATTGGCAGTTCTTTTAATATGAATTTTTTTTGAATAAGAATATGATTGGACAGAAAGCAAATATAATAAAATGCATAGGATTAGGCAATTTAATTTACTTTCTGAAAATTCACATTTTGCAATGAACCAACAGACTGCCACCCAGCTTCAAAAGTACTGGATTAAGAAAAAAATCCAACATAATCGATCACAATCAATTCCTGCAAAACAAAAGCTCAATCTTGCTTACAACAATGACAAGAATCAATATGTTGCACACCAAATTAAAATTCATAAGACCCAAAGGAGAAATTCTTATTTATACCTTCAATAGTTTTATAGGTAAAATGGTGTGGATATGATTTCCCCAAGTTAGCCACAGTTAAGATATGGGCAGTATTTGATCTTCTGATTGCATTTGTTGTACAATGCAAGCTGAAAGGGAACCCAAGAAGAGACCCTGACAAATTCAAAGAAAATAACTTAGCTTACTAAATAGATATGCTTTATGAATTAAGCATTGATATTGATATAAACAACTACAAGCTTTGTAAATTAATGACAGGGGCAAAGTCGTAATTAGATAACCTCTTCCTCTTCAATTTGGTACACATCATAGTTCCTTTCAAAGCGTACAGTTCTATTTACTCCTTGAAACCATCCTGTTGTATTTTCATTTTTCCTTTTTCGCGACAAAGACTCATTAGCATCAAATTTTGCCGATTGCATTCCAAATAAAAAGAACAAAAAATGCTTTGATATGAATGGTGTCGACAGTTGAAACACAAATGTAAGTATTACCCCGGTCTCCATACTAGCTTCAACATAAATAGGTGGCCGGAATTGTTACAATTTGATCAGCTCTCCTATCGTATCAGATTAGGATTTTGATTTGATTAAGTTACTTGCGGGAGTGGGCTTACTAATCTTGGCCTATATGTATGTATGTGTATATATATATATATATATATATATATATGTATAGGATAATTTAAATGTGGCCCGTCCTGCTATTTTCTATGAATTTAATCAGAAAAAGCTGTCCCATGTTATTTACACCACATTCTATGCAGTTTTTCACAGCATACAATCGTAGCATGTCGTATCATATCTATTGAAATTTACCAAGCCTATCACCTTGTCCGCTCTTCTCAATTTCTTCCCTCAAAAAGAAAATTAACTTGTTTTCTCGTGTTCATCAACTATGTAACAAAAAATTATCATGTAAAACAAAAACTCAAAATACAAAATATAGATGGTGTCAAAGCATAGACCAAGATCACAGATTGCATAACCCTTCAAAGAAATGCAATTTGCTGGGGGTGAGAAAGCTTGCAACTTTAGGCACCACCTACAGGAGTAGGCCAGATACATTCAGGTGAAGTTAATGCCAGCCTCTGAATTCCTTAAATGCACAAATTATTGTAATTTTTGCCAATCATAAACAATTTTTCAAGCTCTCATAATGTTTTTGTAACAAATAATCATAAGAAGACTATTAGAGAAGAAGATAAATACTGCATTTGACTTATAAAATTCCTTATTTATCTTCAATAAATTCAAAAAAAGAAACAAGGTTTTTGCCCGTGGGAAGTACTAATTAAATCTGAGAAGATACCTTGAAGAGATTTCTCAAACTCCTGCAGTTGTGAAATAAAACCAGAATTTGGAGCAGCCTGTGGCCGTCTTCTTTTAACATGTTCCAAAGCTTGAGATAGGCTCATACCATGCTTTTTCATCAGATAAGCAACAACAATAGTCACACTGGAAAGCATAACGAGTGAATTAATATACCTTCAATAGGGGTTACAAGATAGATAGTCCACTTTCCAGTTTTGATGGTTATTTCTCTATAAATAAAAACACAATCTACAGAGAAATAACCAAGATAGGGGAAAGATATATCACCTTCTGGATCTTCCCACAAAGCAATGAACCAACACCCTGCCACCATGTCTTCTAGCATCATCAATAAAATTGATACACTCATCAAAGAACTGTGACAAATTTGTATCTTCTTTGTCTGCAACTATCTCGTAAAGGACAACAGAAAGTTAATACAGACGCTAGTTACATATGCCAAATATAGCTGAACACAAAGACATCATAATGGCTTGAAATGAAGCTAGTACCATATTATACCACAGGTTCAAGGATAGAGATGAAGTGGGAGAGAGACCGGGAGAGAATAATACTACCACAACTTATGGGGCAACCCATAACAAAGAAACAGAGTAAAGCTGCATGGAACAGCTTTCCACATAAAGTAGTTTTTTTTTTTTTTTTTTTTTGAGAAATCCACATAAAGTAGTATTGGAGTGCATGAATATTACCAAACCAAAGCTATAAAAAGTGCAAATTTATATCCTATTAAACAAAAACATAATATAGAATAGACTTCAAGAATAACTTTCAATAATGCAAAGCAATCACATTGATGCAAAAGCAAAGAGCAAAGCCAATGTTTTATTTTCAAGGAAAATGTCTCAACTTATTAACGAAAAATTAAAAAATTCTACAAAATTTTCACACAAAAGGGTGACCAAAGAAAAAGGGTATTGCCTGTATTGAAGAAAAAATTAATCATACCTGAAACAACTTTATATGCAAAATCATTTGGATGAGCAGGAGCTAATGAATTAGCTACAGTTAATATGTGTGTGATATTCTTGCTTTTCAGCTCCTCCTTGTCAGTAGCCGCTCCAAGTGAGCCCAAGAAGAGACCCTATGAAATTATTAAAAAGAAAGAACGAAAAAAAAGGAAACAGCAGCAAACAAACAGTAAAGAAATTTAGGCTAAAATCAATTAAAGCAAATTCATAGTTGTAATCTTATATAAATAATTAATTACAATGCTAAAAGATAAAAATCAATATTTACTCACCTGTTCAATCTCGCAAGGAACCCTATCTTCTCTCAAGCGTGTAGTTACATTTAAAACTCGCATAAGTGCTGCTATTTGGTTCTGAATGCCATCGTCAATATGATCCATAACCAGTAATGAGAAAATGTTGAACACCTTTTTCCTCTCCTGCCAAAACATGAGAAACTGAAATAAATTGTATTTCTGTATATTGACCCAGGCTCAAAACTTAAAGGAGCACTGAGTAACACGGGCTTGATGCATGAGATTGAACTCATAGATTCTGAATATATAAAAATAACATGTTATCTCCATTTCTAGTAATTAATAACATCATGAAGTCATTTGGCTCAAATTTATTTTACAGACAGAAAATGGCATTAACATGAAGAAAAGAAATGAAACGCCTATTTGGGAATCACATCGTTTATGATTGAAAGAATAATCATCTCATAAAATTTAGAGGACAATTACTTGTTTCTTTTATTTTCTCTTTCTGGTTTTACATATGATTTACAATGAACATTTGTGTAATTCTCATCTTAGACATGCTTAAAACTCCATTAAACTTGAAAAATCCAAGAATACAAATTAAAGAACTATAAATAACTCAGACTATCCTGAATTCACGTCTTAACATATAACAAACAAACAAAAAAATTCATAATCTAATAATGTGCTGTTGCAGGGGATTCTTCTTTCTACAAACCCACAATACTCCAAATTCAACTAGTTACAACTCATAATTTTAATTTTTAATTACAGTCATCATTAGTCAAAGAACATATTGAAAATCTCATGGATAATCTAGATTTATGTCATGGGTTCGTCTGCAATCTAATAATCACAACTTTAAACAAACCCTAAAAATGATCGAATCAAATTCACATCAAATTTGCAAAAAAAAAAAAAACAACCATAGGAATTTCCAGAAATTCCAAAATGAAATATTAAACTTTGCTTTAACGCGTTGCAGAATTCATATTAACCATACGAAACTAATAAAGAAAATTAAAAACAAGATAAAGTTTTAAAAAGAAATTAAACTAACCCGCGAAGCTCTGGATTCTGAGAAAAGGAAAAGAGTAGGATTGTAAGTTTGTAACTGATTGTTACAATTGTTATACGAGTTAGTTGTGTGAGTTGGTGATGATTGGTCATGGAGGAAGGCTTACAGTCGGCCCGTATAATCCAGTACCTTTTAGCCCATGTATACATTTATGGGCTCTAGATCCACTTAATAAAGTAAAGGCGTCTAAATAGAAACTCAAATTTCAGAAGAAAGGACAAAAGTACCCCATATTGTCCCTGCTGTTAAATACACATCATTAGCAATTTAATAAAAGAAAAAAAAAGTCTAAAACGGCAAAAGAGTAATATTAGATATTTTAAATTGTATTTTAAATTTTATTCTAAAAAATGATGTGTTAAATAATTATTGAGAGGTAAAATAGTAAAAATTTCAAAATCACCAATTAAACTTATTAATTGAAAAAAATAACTTTATCAAATTAACGAGTTTTGAATTCGTTTGATGCAAGAATCGTTTGAAAGTTGGGTTCCACCTTTCTTCTTCTTTGACAATCATGATCGTCTACCTGTAAAACACTAAAAACTATCGTTAAGATCTCGTTGGGGTGAGTTCTGGTAAAGACTCTCCAATGTTTAAATAAAAAAAAACTATTTAATGAAAAAAGGTTCAACAAGAATCTGAAATAACTATTATGAAAGAATAAGTTTTTGTATCCTTTTTGTTGCGTTTACCTCACATATTTATAGCATTGGTCTTTTGAGAATATTCTTTATTCTTAACTTCGCCGGTGTAGTGGTTGAATTGGGTAAGTCTTATTAATTTTAAGTTATCTTAATTTTAAATTTTTTTGATCTTTTGGCGTGATTTGTGAGATTCTTTCTTAAGAACCTTACAGTTCTTTTCTGTTTACACTTATATTTCTTTTTTAACATTAATTTCCTCTTTAAGAATGTTTCCGTAATACAACTGGTTGCTCTTAGGTCAGCTCAGTAATCACCTAGTATCCTTTTTGCTATAAAAATGGTTCGGCACTCCATACCGAGCTGATCTTTCTTATGGTACTTATACCGAGCTGGTTTTTCTTATCTGCCTTAATCGTGATATTCATAATTTTGGTCGAGATTATGCGGGGCTGACGTGCAAGTATCTCAAATCGGATCAGGTTCAAGCGCTCAAGTTGGTTTCTTATAGGCGACCCCCTTTTTAGATCTATTGTCAATATTTTTTTATGGTCTATGTCATATTGGGCCTGAGATTTTAATAATAGGTCCATATAGGGATATTTTTGAAGAGCTCAATCATACTAGGCTTGATAACGATTTGCAGGAGGAAACAAAACTATTTTATTATTCAATAATTATTTGACACATAATTATTTTAAATATAATTTAAAATGTTTAACATTACTCACAAATAAAAGAGGGACCTAAATAAAAACTCATTGTATTTTGACAATTTGACAAGTGAGTTATTTCGCATTCATTGATGATATTTGTGAAATTGAAACTATAAATGTGTAAGTAGAAAAATGATACAAGTTTGCATTTTCAGCATCATAAGGCATAATTAAATCTCACAAGCAACAAACATCATCATAATAATAATAGAGTAATAATTATATATTTTAAGTTATATTTTAAATAATTATTAAATAATAAAATAATATAAAATTTAAAATTATTTATTATATTATTATATTATTTAATAATTATTTATCACATTATTATTTAAAATATATAATAATAATAATAATAGTGTACAACCATTAAAATTCTATTTGCTTCTAATTTTTTTTAAGGGAATCATATTTGTCATCAAAACATTTAAGAAAAATGCCGATGGTTGGATTTTTTTTACTTTAATTTTTAAAATTATATAAAAATAAAAAAATATTTTAAATTATATACTAAACAATAATATATTAAATAATAAAATAAAATAATATTTTATTTTATTTACTTAATAATTATTAAACCCTTCGTTATAAAATGCTAACTTAAAACAAACCCAATTATGTTTCTTAAACAAAATCCATTGATCACTCATTTCACGTGGCAAAAGCAAGTGGATAGACATGAGTCATCGCTTAGTGGGAAACTGGGATGCGACCACTAAAAACCTAAAAGTCTAGTCAGCGAAACTTTATTAAGGATCCAAACACTTATCCAGATCTCAGCCACATGAACAACAACGTTTCCCCGCATATCCTTTAAACTTATTCCATTTCGTGTTCTGCTTTACTAAAAGATTCCATCTTCTTCTCCTCTCTGTAACTTTACTCTCATGGCTTCTTCTTCCTCTCATTTCCTTCTTCTTCTATTATCTTGCTGTATTTACCTGATAAACACACTTCATGCTCAGAATCTTGGCTTGCAGTCAAATGCTGTGGTCATCCCTGTCACAAAAGATGCATCAACTTTGCAATACATGACCAGGATTTATCTTGGTGCTTCGCTTGTCCCTATAGACCTTGTTCTTGATCTCGGCGGTCCGTTGATCTGGGTCGAGTGTGCTTCAGGCGACGTGTCATCATCATCTCGCCATCTGATTCCAAGTCAATCAATCCAGTGTTCAAGAATTGGAAAATCCCGTTCTCCTGAGAGCAAGACTTGCGATGTTTTGTTAGAAAACGGTATAAAAGGTTCAGCCACAATAGGGGATTTGGTAGAGGACACAATAGCCGTTCGATCGACCGATGATTCGGGAGCCGACCCATTAATCACCGCCGTCGGTCAGTTTCTCTTCTCATGTGCACCGACTTTTCTTCTGCAAGGTCTGGCAAGTGGTGCCAGAGGAATATTAGGCCTCGGAAGGGCCCAAATCTCGTTACCATCACAGCTCGCCGCCGCAATCGGCCACCAAAGAAAGTTTTTTATGTGCCTGTCATCGTCAAACGGCTTCGTATTTTCCCACAACGGGCCTAAAGATTCTATTTTTGGCTCAGAAACATCAAAGTTGTCTCTAATGTACACACCCTTTACTGGTACGCCTCAAGATTACTTGATTAATGTCAAATCTATCAGAATTAATGGCAACCCATTATCGCTTACCCTAAAAGGATTGACAAAATTAAGCACAGTTATTCCTTACACAACAATGGTGAGCTCAATTTATGGAATATTTGCCAAGGCTTTTATAAAAGCTGCTGCTTCTAGGAACATGACCAGGGTGGCACCCGTGGTTCCATTTGAGCTCTGCTATAGCTCAAACGGAATTGATGAGTTGGTGTTGCCAGCGATTGATTTGGTATTGCAGAGTGAAATGGTGAAGTGGAGAATTTATGGGTCGAATTCTATGGTTAGGGTGAATGAGGAGGTGATATGCTTGGGCTTCTTGGACGGTGGCTCTGACTTGACAAGCTCAATTGTTATAGGAGGACAACAGTTGGAGGATAATCTTTTGGAGTTTGATTTAGGTACTTCTATGCTAGGATTTAGCTCTTTAAGGCAAACAAGTTGTTCCAAGTTTGTACCTAATTCTATGCTTAAAGAATCTCTGTGACCCTTTTTCTCTATTTGCTTATTATAGTAATCTAACAAGTCTACGGATCCCCTTTTGGTTTATTTTGTATAAGAAATTTGCCTGATCGAAATCATATTGCAATATTCTAGCATCGATTGTTGCTATTAACATTTTAAAATCCTTTTTCTGTACTTAATTGGGCGGTAATGAATGACAAATTGATTAATAGATAAAAACAACAACTTTAGGAAATCAACATCACAAATCAAATGTCTTGTCTTAAACAGAGATATAATTTATCAAACATCTTTTAATGCGTGTGTGAAATCATTCAGGTATCACAAAGCTTTAGTTTATACTATTTACTTTTGTTAATTATCACTTATCAAATTATATATATTTACATAAAAAATTAGATCACATGGAATTCTATATCATATCAAACTTTATGCTATTATTATTAATTATCGTAATGAGCTAGTAACATGGAATTCTGATTCTTTTTATCCAACATCGCTCAGCTCAAGATTAGTCAACAAGATAAGTCAAGTTGGGGAAATTTTTGAAGAGAACTCTTTTTTATCCTTTTTTTTAATATTTTTTAATCTTTGAAAATTTTTCACTGTCAGACCATTGTTTTAATTAAAAAATTTATTTGATTAAAATTAAAATTTCTATATTTTAATAACTAAGGACATATCACTTTTATCCTTTTTTTTGTGTGTAATTTATGAAAAATTATATATTTTAATTAATTTAATCAAAAGTTTTAATAAAAATTAGTTTTATAAAAATTAATTAAATATTAAAATTATTATAAAAATATAATAAAATTAAAAAAAAATTGCAAAGTAAAGCGCACATTTTGTTTTGTTGTGCCAAGCAAAGCGCGAGCTTTGTATTTATTTTAATTTTTTAAAATTTAAAATTATAATAATATTTAAAATAAATAATTATAATTATATTAATAAATTTAAATACTTATTATTTAAAAAAATTTAAATTATTTAATCTAAAATTATATAAATTATAAAATTATTTAATTTAAAAAATTATTATAAAAAATACAAAAATAAAAAAGTGCTACAGTGTGCACAATGTGCACTTTAGCGTAACACCACGTAGAGTCTTGTGGAATTTTAATTTTTAAATAAAAATATTTATTTAAAACAAATTAAATTCTTTATTTTTTTATTTTTAAATAATTTTAAACAAATTTATTTATTTAAATAAATTATAAAATACTATTTAAGTAATTATACTACATGTTTCACATTATTACGCAACATCCGAGCTGCCTTACATGGTAATTTATAAACCATAAACTTTAAACTTTGAGTTTTATTTAAATTTCAAGATTAGAGTTTAAGATTTTAGAATTTAAGTTTCAGATTTTTAAGTTTTAAGGTTTAAGATTTAAAGTTTAGGGGTTTATGTGTTACAACCTTAAACTATTTTTTAAATCGCGAATCTTAAAACTTGAAACTTAAACTCTCTAACTCTAAATCCTAAATTTTAAACACTAAATCTTATACCCTAAAGGTTTATCCTAAACTTAAAATTCTAAACCCCAAAATTTAAATGTCTATCCTAAAATCTTAAACCTTAAACTTTAAAATCCTAAATCCTAAATATTTATCATAAACTCTAAATTCTAAACTCTAAAACTTAGATGTCTACTCTAAACTCTAACCTTAAATCTTGAACCGTGAACCTTAAACTCAAAACTCTAACTCGGAAACCTAAAATCCTAAACCCTGAACAAACCTTAAATATTTATTGTGTTTATTACTTATTTTTTTATATTGTATATATTATTCAATATATTTTTATTTTAATTATATATAATTAAAACTAATAATTATTTTGGTGTTATTTTTTTAAGTGTTGTTGATATTATTATTGGGATTTATACTTACGTGTCATTTTATAATTATATGAATAGTTAGTTTTGTAATATTTATACAATGTATATCTTGTTAAATTGCAAATTACATTAATTAAATGGTACAATACTTATAACGTTATAGATATTGTATGATCTAAAAGAGTTCAGATTTGTTTAGAATGAGTTTAAATCAGTAACAAGAGTTAGCATCGATGAGAATTATAAATGTTAAAGAGTTAGCAGGTTATAATAATCAGCAAAATCTAAAGAGTTAGAACATTTTTTATAATGGGGCAAAGACCTGAGAATACAGTAGTAATAATATAGTTGTAAAGAGTTGCAATAAGTGTTAAAAAATATTATTACGTAACTCTATTCTCAAATATAATATTCCTGGTCTAATCTACCAATGTGGGCCTGTTAGTGGAACCCTTTATCATAAACTAGTGCATGACTATATCTGGATGGTTTAGATGGTTGTTCTTAACTGACCATAGGCTTACTGAAAGTTCGTATAGCATACAGGTATTCAGAAAGGACTGGATATTGAGCGGGCTCAACAAGGACCTTAATAAACATCCCATAAAGCCGTCAATGGTAGGTCATCTCGAGTTAAATAGTATGCATGGTCTTTTGACCTGAGCGCCACAGTGGACTTGTGAGTAATCCACCATACTTTTGTTTCACGTATGTTATAGACCTTTTATAATTTGACCACTATGTGTAGATGGGTATGTCCGATGCTCATAGAGTATCCCGATACTCATAGAGTATCCCGATACTCATGGAGTATCCCGATACTCTAAGGCTGTATCTTAGAGAGTCTTATGACCATAACCAATAAACTTAGAAAAAGAGTTTCTCATAAGATTAAACAATATCATAAAATAGTTTGTGTATATTATTTATTGAGATACGTGTCTAGAGATAGTTCACGAATGAGCGCGTGAAAATTTGACGGTGATGATCTATATCCCTACTTTTACAAGATATAAATGACAGAAGAATTATATGTATGAGCTATAATATTAAATTGTATGGTCTAACGTGCTAATTTGTAAGAGAAAATTTCATAAATATCCCTTAAATTTTATAATTATTCTTTTTTAACCAACTGTTAATCCACTAATTTTTATAAGCCAAACTTCTCATAATAGGGTATTTATACCCCAAATGAAAAACATAAGCTTTTTCTCATTTCTCTCCACCGAATTAAAAATCATATTATTAGACAGACATTTTTAAAGTTGTCATTGCGTAGATCAAGTGTTGCCCAACATATTTGTCACTTCAAATCAAGAAAATAGTCAATTTTTGTAAGTTTTTTTTAAACCTTTTAGAAATTTTAATATTCATTAGAAATTAGATAAAAAATTGCATTTAAAATTAGAAACATGTATTATTGATGAATTAAACGTGAAAAATAAGTTAGAATGGTATAAAAAAGTTAAAATCCGATTAGAAAAAAAAAAATTTTAATGTATTTGGCTGAAACTAGACGGTGGCCGGTAGACGACCCACTACCATCAATTTTTGGTAATCTCAAGGCCATCTCGATTGGGACCGAGATGGCGCCCAAGATGCTTACAATGTACGCATCTTGTTGCGGCATGGTGGACCTTGTCTGCGATGTTGCACTTTTTTTTGCCATGTGGCGCCATCATATGCTGCCACGTGGTGTTACAATAAATTATTATTTTAAAAATTATTTTAAATTTTTTCATTTAATATTTTTCATTTCTTTTGAATTTTTTTGGGATTTATTTATAATAATTTTTTTCAGGTCTTATGGAGTATGATGCAATTATTATTTATTTTTTAGGAAAGTGGGAGAGTTCTAGTGATGGGGAAGAGAGTTATGTTTATTGAAATTAGTACTCACGTGTCATTCTATTGTTGTATGAATATTTTATTTTATAATATTTATAAAGTACACTACTTATTAAATCACTAATTATAATTATTAAATGGTTCAATGCTTGTGACGCTACAAATATTATATAATCTGAAAGAGTTCTGATTTGGTCTAAAGAAGTTTAAATCAATGCTAAGAGTTAGCATCATTGAAAAAACTATAAATGTTAAAGAGTTAACATGTTATTATAATCAGTGAAGTCTAAAAGTTAGAATCTTGTCTGTAACAGTACAAAGACCTGAGAATACATTAGTAATAACATAGGTGTAAGAGTTGCAATAGGTGCTAAGAAATGTTATTATGTAAGTCTATTCTCAAATTATATGTTCCTGGTCTTAATTCCCTGATGCAGGTCTATCGGTGAAATTCTTTTACATATACCAGTGTATACTATACCTAGATGGTCTAGATTATTGTTCTTAGCTGCCCATGGACTTACTGAAAGTTCGTATAGCATATAGGTGTTCAGTAAAGATTTAATACTGAATAGACTCAACGAGGACCCCAATAGACATCCCATGAAGCCATCAATAGAAGGTCCTCTCGAGTTGAGTAGTATATGTGGTCATTTGACCTGAGTACCACGGTAGGTTTGTAAGTGATCCATCATACTTTAGTTCCACGTATGTCACAGACCTTTCATGGTGTGACCGCTGGGTATGGTTCGATGCTTATAGAGTTCGGTGTATACAGATATGAAATTTGTCAGCTCACATGGATGAGTTATATATCTGGATGCTCAGAGATTGTATTTTAAAAAGTCTTATGGCCATAAGCAATAAACCCAGGAAAAGAGTTTCCTACAGGGTTAAACAATATTTCAAAAGTGTTTACATATATTGTTTATTAAGATACGTGTCTGGAAATAAGTTCACAAATGAGTATATAGGGATTTGACAATAGTGATCTATATTCCTACTCTTTCAGGATATAAATGGTGGAAGAATTATACGTATACGCTATGACCTTAACTTGTATGGTCTGTTGCATTAATTTGTAATATCCGTGACGTGTGTGTGGGGCTTCGATCTCGGACTTATAGAATAATTCTATTTGACAAATCGGGAGTTGACCTAGAAAGTCTCGCAATATGAAGTGTACTCATTGTGCACTGGGCAGCGTACCAGATTAAATAGTTCGATCCAAAAAATTTCAGTAGACCGAACATTTACTTTGGTCTTCCTTCAGTCGTGCACGTGTCAAAACTTAAGAGTTAAGTACTCAATTAGTTAACAATTAATTGTTGACTAATGAGATGTTGACACGTGACACATTGTGGGCTAATTATTGTTTGACTTAAAAATTATCAAAATGACCTTATTTGATGGACAAATAATATCATTATTTATTCATTAAAATGTTTATTAAATAATAATAATAATAATAATATGATATTATTATTTAAATTGAAATCAAACAATTCATTTTTTATTTAAATTGACATGTGTTTCTACCATGATTTAATATGATTGAATTATTTATTTAATATTAATTAAATGATATAATAAAAATAAATGGGTGACATTTGTAAATGGTAGGCCTTAACATATTTTTTCATAATGAGAAAGTGTTTCTCATTTGGCCTAAATTTAGTACAAGTTCATTTAAATAATTTTTCATTTTATTTTATTTTCATTTGGTTTATTATAAACAATAATAAATAAAACACTAATGACAAATATTGACTAAGATAATGAAGGCCATTATTTAATTAAAATGGAACAAGTGTTGTCTATTGAGAAGGAAAAACAAAAATAACTTATTAAGAGTAATTGGTAGCTCATTTGAAGTTGAAAGATACGGTTAAAGCATTTTGGAGAGAGAAGTGTGAGATATTGGCTAAGTGTTGAGAGCACAAAATACACTTCTTCCATTTTCCTTCCAATTTTGACCACCTATACTACAAGGTAGAAATAAGGATTCAAGGGTTGAATTCTTTGTTGGAAAAGCTATCATTCTAGCTTCCTCAAGCCCACCGTGTTGAGGAACTAGAATTGTGAATGAGTTGCTTCAAGGTGGGTACTCCGGTTTGACTAAAAACCAAAGGCTTGACAATGTGCTATTTCTCAATTTTGAAGTATTTTACATTTATGAGATAACATGTAAAAGTTCATTTGTGTTTATCATTGAGTAATTTATATTTCGCTCATCCACTGTGCATGTATGTATATGATATATATGTTATATTTGAATGATAAACACAAACTTACATGTATCTACCCTAGGTTTAAAATCACTCACAATGTTGATTATAGTAATTTTGGGATTTCGGTTCTTAAAAATATTAAATTTGAAGATCTTTTGAATATAGTATGTTATACCTTGGAAGTCGACAATGTGAACTATAAGGTGACTTTGAAAATCAAAATTGATGAAACGAGGTATAAGTTAAAACCTATTGAGATTAGAAATGACAGTGATATTTATTTATTTTTAGTGCCAACAGAAGATCTTACTGTCCTTTATGTGTAGCAGTGGATCCTAGAGCTCCCATTTATGAAGATGATGTATAGCCCCCCAATCAAAACCCACTATCGATTCATACTCATTTTATGTCAGCTAGTGGTAGCAACCAAATGAGCTATACATCCTCATTAATTCTAATAGTGGTTCCATTAAATACAACGAATGAGTATCATAATGTTTCTCCTATACTGTTCAATGAAGACCCAGCCTATATACATTACGATTGTGATGACATTAGAAATGTTGGGGATGTAGAGAGAGACTGTGATGATGTTAGAAATGTTAGTGATGTGTAAGGGGACTGTGATGATATTAGAAATATTGATAATTTAGAAGGGGATGATTTTTCAGAAGACGAACATTGTTATGTTTTAACGAGCTCCCTAAATGTTGAAGCTAGAAGAATAGATTTTTGTGAAGCTGAAAACCCCTTTATGTTTATGCCTCCAATACCACCATCAGACTTGGGCATATTGGATATGATATCAAGTAGTGAAATTGACGATGTGTTTGTAAGAAAGTTGTTTGATAGCAAAGACGAATTTTACCATGCTATTAGTATGTTAGAACTTAAGGGTAATTGGAGCTTTAAAGTCTCAAGGTCCACAAAAGATTATTTTGAGGTAAAATGTAACGATGATAGATGCCGATGTTGATTACGTGCAGTGTCGACAGATACAAAGAAAACTAGCTTAAGGGTTAAGCCTTAAAAAACTTAAACACCAATATCAAATCCTACATAATTGAAAAGCTACCATTCTAGAGTCAAAATACCCACCTTGATTTTAGCCTAAAATTGTTCAAGAGTAACATTTCTTATGAGTTCTACACTTGGATTTTAAAAAATTGTAAAGCTACCTTCATCTTGGTAAGTACTTTCAGTTTGTTAATATAGTATAATTGTTATACTTATAAATATATATGTGATATATATGTTGAAGTGTATTAAATGAGTGTAATATGTATATATGCTTTCATTGTGTATTAATTTTTTTAAAAATTATATTTACATTCATATCATCGCATACTCCTACAATAATTACATTACCTTCACTTTTTTAGAACTTAATGTCAAGCATAAATCATCCAATGAAGTACTTCTCCTAAATGTCATTCTTTATCAACAATTGATGGGAAGCTTAATATATATTACTATAACTCATTCTAACATTGCTTACATTATTCATATAGTCAATCAGTTCATGTTTGCATATCTTTCCTCTCACTATTTCAATTTCTTTATATATATATATACATATATATATATATGTATATATATATTACGTTATATCAATGGTATTCCTTTTCATGGTCTTTGTTTTTCAACACATTCTTTTCTTGAGTTATAAGCCTATTTTGATGTTGATTAGGCTGTTAATCTTATTGATCAACAATCTACTATTAGATTTTATCATTTTTTTTAGGATTTGTTTCTTAATAGAGTAAAAAATAAAAATTTATGATCTAGTATTAAAGCTAAACGTCGTAACCTTCCCAATACTACTCAATCTAGTGATATGGTACTTACTCTTGTATTACACTTTTTTGTATGACAATTAGTGTAATACCTGAGCATAACAATAAGTAGATATTGTCCATTTTGTACTTCATACATGCATCATGTATCCTCATGGATTTATTTTTGGGCTTCACACAAGTGTTTGACATCCAAAATGTGTCTATATAGTTTAAGGGACCCAAACCTTATAAGTTATCTTAGGCCCATCTTTACGAGTGTGTGGGATTTAACATTCTCCCCTCATTTAGAACCCATGTCCTTGTGAGGTTTCGTCAATCTGCACATTATGTCATGAGCATACTTTGATATCATTTATAACACTTAAACATAATAATTAAGTAGATATTATCTGTTTGGGTTTTACACATACATCTTTCAACCTTATAAATTTATTTTTGGGCTCTATGCAATTATCTTTCACCCAAAATGCATCTACTTAGTTAAGGAAACTTAAGTCTTATAAGCTACCTTAAGCCCATTTCTACGAGTAATATGGTATGTGACAATTAAAGTGTCATTCATATTGCTTCAATAGTATTTTTCACAAATATATCAAACACATTGAGATTGGTTATCATTTTATTTATCAACATGTCTCTTATAGTACTTTTAAACTTCACCTGATTTCCTCTAATGACCCCCCAACAGATACCTTCATTAAATCTCTTCTTTTTGTGTATAATTTTCAAACTTAAGTTTGTTTCACGACATCAACTCGAGTTTGAGAAAGAATATTAATAATATTCATATTTTTTTATATAATAGTATGATCCTATTTTAATCATAATTTTTATGTAAGTTGTAATTTTTTTATAGCACATTTTTTTATAGGGTATATATATATATATATATATAGGGTATATCATCTTTTATCATATTTGTCTCATAATTAAAAAAAAACTTGTCGACCGATAATTCTCAAACAATAACAAGAAGTCAATTATCTTTTTCAAAAAAAAAAAGAAGTCAACTTATAATTCTCTAATATTTCCAACAAGCCACAAATCTCGACAACTGTTTAAATTATCATGTATCAATTGTCTATGAAGCATCATAAGATCCACAACAGTTATAAACGAACTTACGACTACTCTTTAATGCCGAGATCAATGAAATGGAATCTCTCTCTCATATGAGAAAGTCTCATCACCATTTGTCTTGAGTTGTTAGTAAGCCCTAAATAAATATTACAGAATGAAGAATGTCCCCGGTAGTTTTATTTACAATCTCACCATCCGTTCGTGCTTTTGAAAGATTTGTATTCAATCTTATCGCTTTCCCTATTAATGTAATATTATCATTAATATTATATTATTAATATATTTTGATTTAGTAAATCAATTATATTAATAATATAATATTCTTACCTTTTATAATATGTAATTACTTCTTTTCATATATAGTTTCATTTTCCTATTTTGTAATAGGTCATAGCCTATATAAAGGCTCTATTGTACAATTTGAGATTCACAGTGAAATATACACAGTTTATATTTTCTCACATGGTATCAGAGCTTTGATTTCTTCACTGTCACTCTGTTTAGCCGGAAATTTGTCAGAATTTTTTAAAAAATCCATCAGAATCTATCGGAGTTCTTTCGAAAAGTCGCTGAAAAACTCCGAAAGTGTGCCGTGATTGCCACCGCCCACCTCATACTACTTAGAATACTCCGCCGATTTTAATGCCATCGACGACGCGCCAATTGGAGAATCGGCACCGCCGCACACGTCGCCAAAATGCCATTACCGCCAGTCTTTTTCACTTCAGATCTCGACCGCTATACGATGACGTGATCGACACCTCTGTGGCAGAAAGCATCCTCAGTCACCGATGACTAGATGATTGGGATAGTAAAAATCATTAAATTATTACGTGGTTTCGTAATACATCCACTCCATCCATCAGTCTTCATTATGGTCGATTTGATACTGCCAAATCACTTTGGGATTTTCTTGCACGTCGCTACACCGCCACAGATCTCTCTCATCAATATCAACTCCTACAAAATTTGCATCATCTTCGACAAGAACCAGGGCAATCCATTGCTGATTTTCATTCTCAGATGTAGTTTATTTGGGATCAATTAGCTCTTTCAGAACTAATTTGGAAGAATAACGATGATGTTCAAGCCTTTATTGTGTATCGAGATCATCAACGTTTGGTTCAGTTTCTCATGGCTCTGCAAGATAAGTTTGAATCCACTCGTGCCTCTTTACTTCATCGGAGGGCTTTACCCACTTTGGATCAAGCCATTGCTGATCTCATCTCTAAAGAAACAAGGTTTACTACTCTTCAGTAAGTTCGTATAGATACAGTACTTGCCACCTCGCAACACAAATCTGACAGCTCCACTCAATATAAGACGTGTAATTATTGCCACTTATCTGGACATTCAGTTCTCAATTGTCCAACACGTAAATGCAGAAAATGTCAGAAAATTGGACTAGGTCATTTTGAAAGAGATTGTTCTAAAAGCAAACAACCTCGGGGTGCTACTTCTACAAGGCCTCGATCATTCTCTGCTGTTACTGTTGCCCTAAATACTGCCAACTCTTCTTCCAACCTAACCAGTGATCTTGAATCTTTACTTCGTCAACTTCTATTAAACTCTAGTAACCCTTCCATTACTACTTCTTCTGTTCTTTCAGGTAACTCTTGGTATTTTGATTCTGCATGTTGCAATCATATGACTTCTGATTCCACTCTTTTCTCTTCAAAATCCTCTGCTTCATATTTACCTTCTATTTAAACTGCCAATGGCTTTTTCATGAATGTTAGTCATATTGGTCAGGTGTCATGCTCTAGTCTTTCCTTATCTGATACTTTTTTATACCTAAGCTCACATTAAATCTTTTATCTGTCGGTCAAATTTGTGAACTTGGTCTTAACGTTTTATTTACTGCCTCTGGGTGTTATGTGCAGGATCCAAAGACAAGTCGGACACTTGGGACAAGCCGTAAAATAGGTCGTCTATATGAGCTCATCTCTTTACATTTGCCATCTTTACCTCCTTCGTCCGCTGCATCTACTTTCTTAGTATCATCACTACATCTCTGACATTCTTGTTTGGGTCATGCTTCAATAAGTCGTATTCGTTCTTTAGTATCTAGTGGTTGTTTAGGACATATTTCTAATAATAAAGATGATTGTTTGATTTGTCCTTTAGCAAAACAACCAGCTTTGCCTTTTCATAATAGTACTTCTGTTTCGCATGCTCCTTTTGATCTTATACACTCTGATATTTGGGGACTATCTCCTAATGCTACTATAAGCGGATCTCGATATTTGTTATTTTTATTGATGATTATTCTCGATATACATAGTTGTTTCTTATGAAACAGAGATCAGAACTTACCAAAATTTATTGTGATTTTGCTCAAATGATTAAAACGTAATTTTCTTGTTCCATTAAGATTTTTCGCACAGATAATGCCATGGAATATAGAGATTCTGATTTTCTAAATTTTTTACAGGAACATGGTACTATTTGTCAAAGATCTTGTCCTGGTATGTCTCAGCAGAATGGGAGAGCCGAACGAAAACACAGACATAATCTCAATACAGTTCGTGCTCTTCTCATCTCTACTTCTTGTCTTGAATAATTATGGGGTAAAGCTGCTTTAACTGCTGTCTATACAATCAATCGTGTTCCTTCTCCTATTATTGAGAACAAGTCACCATATGAACGTTTATATGGAATCCCTCATAATTATAGTCTCCTTAAAGTTTTTAGTTGTGTTTGTTTTGTTCTACTTCAAAAATATGAACATATTAAACTTGAACCACGCACACGACTGTGTTGCTTTTTGGGATACGGGATAGAACATAAAGGTTATAGGTGTTGGGATCTCATCTCTAAACGTCTTTGCATTTCTCGTCATGTTATATTTCTTAAACATAGAATGTTCTCCTCCGTGTCAAACTTTCACTCAGTGTTTCCATCAGCTTCTCAATTTTTCACTAACAATACTATTGACTTGTTTCCTGATACTTCATCTGAGTTTCATATAGGTGATCTTGCTGATACAATACCTGCTTCTGAGCCTCCTATCTTGTCTGAAGGATCTGCTCTCGACATCTTTGAGGCCTCCCCTACACCCTATCTCCGTCGTTCTTCTCGGGTAAGAGAACTTCCTATTAAACTTCGTGATTATCACTGTTTTTCCACTACCCTTTCATTATATGAACTCCAATCCTATTCCGAGACTAGTGCTAACCCTGTTTGGCAGCAAGCAATGACAGAAGAATTATAGGCTCTTCAGAAATCGCACACTTGGGATTTTGTTCCTCTTCCACCCAATTAAACTGTCATTGGTTGTAAATGGGTATACAAGATTAAGACCAAGTCTGATGGATCCATTGAGCGATATAAAGCTCGTTTTGTTGCAAAAGGATTTACTCAAGAATATGGCATTGATTATGAAGAAACCTTGCCCCTGTTGCTCGTCTTACTTCTGTTCAGAGTTTATTAACTATTGTTGCAGCTCATGGTTGGACATTATTTCAGATGAATGTGAAAAATGCTTTTCTTAATGGTGATCTTTCCGAAGAAGTCTATATGAAGCCTCCTCCCGGTTATCCACATCCACCTGGCACAATCTGCAAGCTTCATCAAGCTTTGTATGGCCTAAAACAAGCTCCTTGTGCCTGGTTTGTAAAATTCAGTAGTACCATTTCTCAACATAGTTTTCAATCCAGCCCCTATGACTCAGCCCTTTTTATTCGCAGAACAGATCGTGGTTGTGTTTTACTACTTCTTTATGTTGATGATATGATTATCACAGGTGATGATCTTCTTGGTATCTCTAATCTCAATGACTTTCTTCAACAACATTTCGAGATGAAAGATCTTGGCAACCTTAGTTATTTTCTTGGTCTTGAAGTACTATCTGACTCTACTGGGTATTATCTCTCTTAGGCTAAATATGCATCCGATCTTCTTGCAAAAGCTGGGTTGACAGACAGTAAGATTGCCTCCACTCCTCTAGAGCCTAATGCTAAACTCTGATCCTCTGATGATACTCTTTTTAGTGATGCTACCCTCTATCGTCAGTTGGTTGGTAGTTTGGTCTACCTTATAATCACTCGTTCAGACATTGCTCATGCTGTTTATGTTGTCAATCAGTTTATGGCTGCTCCTCATACATCTCATTATGCAGCAGTTCTTCATATTTTATGTTATCTCAAAGGTACACTTTTTCACGGTCTCCATTTTCAGCTCATTCTCCTTTCATATTACGAGCTTATGCTGATGCGGATTGGGCGGGTGATCCTACGGATCGACGATCAACTACTGGATTTTGTCTTTTCTTGGGTGATTCTCTTCTTTCCTGGAAAAGTAAGAAACAGACAGTTACTGCTCGCTCGAGTATTGAAGTTGAGTACCGTGCTCTTGCTGATACTACCCAAGAGATTGTTTAGCTTCGCTGGCTTCTTGAAGATATGAGTATTTCTCACACTGGTCCTACACCTCTTTATTGTGACAATCAGAGTGCCATTCAAATTACTCATAATGATATTTTTCATGAACGAACTAAGCACATTGAAATAGATTGTCACTTTGTTCGGCAACATGTTTCTCAGACAACAGTTACTCTACACTCCATCTCTTCTGAAGATCAACCTGCTGATATTTTTACCAAATTTTCACTTCCTGATCATTTCCAAACTCAAATTTACTCCAACTCCACCGTCTTAAATTTAAGGAGAGATATTAATATAATATTATCATTAATATTATATTATTAATATATTTTAATTTAATAAATCAATTATATTAATAATATAATATTCTTATCTTTTATAATATATAATTACTTCTTTTCATATATACTTTTATTTTTTATTTTATAATAAATTATAATTTATATAAAAATTCTATTATATAATTTGAGTTTTACAATTAAATATACACAATTTATATTTTCTCCATTCCCCAAATGGTTCTGCGTTATCGTGGAGGTGAATAAGTGCTCAAAGACACACTTTCAACGCCTAAAAGATCTTGATAACTGATAAGATCTGGGCCAGCTCGCACTGTCACCCCCTTGGCCAATACCATTCATCAACGTTGCCACCCAACAGGCACAAAGTTGCCATTCTTGTAATATCTCAGCCGCCATGGCCCAGCCTAATACAACTTGCATGAGGGATTGTATTATTGATGATAAAATGAACAAAAGAAATAACATTTGTGCCAAGTGAAGACACCCCAAAATGCTATAAATGGAACGTATCCTACGCACTACCAAAACACTAACAAACTCTCTTCATTACCACTATCATCATCAGTGCACCAACATCAACATGGCTCTCACACACAGTTTGCTTCTTTTATGTTCTCTTATTTTCTTTCTACCGTCCATCACAGCCCATACATCTTTTCGCCAAAAGCCCTTGTCCTTCCAGTGCTAAAAGACGCTTCTACGCTTCAATACGTTACCAAGATCAAGCAGAGAACCCCACTTGTGTCGGTAAAGTTGACAGTTGATCTGTGTGGTAACTTTCTCTGGGTTGATAGCGATCAAGGTTATGTTTCATCTACCAATAAAACAGCCCGTTGTGGCTCAGCTCAATGCTCCCTTGCTAGGGCGAGAGCATTCGGAGGTAACAATGTTTGCGGTCTCGGCCCAGAGAACCCTGTCACAAACATTGGCACCTCAGGTGACCTTCGTATAGATGTTGTGTCAATTCAATCTACCAATGGGCGTAATCCTGGCAGAGTGGTTTCAGTGCCCAATTTATCTTCGTTTGTGGTTCCACGTTTCTTTTACAAGGCCTGGCTACTGGTGTTACCGGTATTGCTGGCCTTGGAAGGAGTAAAATTGCACTTCCTTCACAATTATCTGCTGCTTTTAGCTTCAAAAGGAAATTTGCCATTTGCTTGAGCTCTTCCACGAGTTCTAATGGCGTCATCTTTTTCGGTGATGGACCTTATGTTATTCCCCCAGTTCTTGATGTCTCCAAGTCTCTTACCTTCACCCCACTTTTCATCAACCCAGTAAACACTGTCTCAGGTTTCTTAGGTGACCCTTCAGTTGAATACTTCATTGGTGTCACCTCCATCAAGGTTAGCGGACAAGCTGTCCCGCTAAATACATCATTGCTATCCATTGACAGTCAAGGCGTTGGTGGAACAAAGATCAGCACCGTTGATCCTTATACTGTCATGGAAAGTTCAATCTACAATGCTGTCGTTCAAGCCTTTGTAAATGCCATGCCAACGACCGTCACCAGAGTGGCTCCGGTGGCGCCATTTGGGGCATGTTTTAGATCGAGAGACATTATTGTTTCCCGAGTTGGACCATTGGTGGCCCAAATTGATCTTGTTTTGCAGAGTAACAGCATATTTTGGACCATCTTTGGAGCATATTCAATGGTTCAGGTTAGCGATGATGTAACGTGTCTAGGATTTGTGGATGGTGGAGTAAACCCTAGGACTTCCATTGTTATTGGCGGGCATCAACTGGAAAACAATCTTCTGCAGTTCGATTTAGCTACTTCCAAAACTTGGGTTCAGCTCTTTGCTATTCTTCGACCGAACCAGTTGCTCCAACTTTAACTTCACATCTATTGCATAATTTAAGTTACTTTAGTTTATCAAGTGATAAATAAATGGTGTCATGGACCCAGGATTTGTTGCGATGTATTCCTGATCAAAGTTTTATATATGGAATTATATATATATATTTATATTGTTGTAAAATTTGATGCATTTTGTTGTTATGTAAAGACTCGGACAGAGTTTATCATAATCATGAATAAAATCTTAAGTATATGCTGCGATTCTTGGATAATCACATTGTACATTATATATTAAAGTGGACTTGATTAAGAAAGTCTTCTGCTGCTTATATATATCTAACCTATTACTAAAAAATAAAATAAAAAAGAAAGAAAAGATAGCGGTTTCGTAGAATTTATTTCTTGCTTTATCGATCCGCTTGCGCTTTGAAAGATATGGTAAATTAATCATTTCTCAATTGCTGTCATTTTCTCAAAAATATATTTTATCTTGATCGAAAAACTGGGCCCTCCACATTGCTTCTAGCAGTATACAAAATCTAACGAAGCTAACGAAACTTGTCGGCATTTATTTTACATATAAAGAAACAAAAATATATAATTATCCAAGTCATTTATATTCTTTTTTCCTAGTTTCCAATTATTTATTGTTGCATGTTATCCGAATCTCTACTGTTTTTAGTCTTAGCGGTCTAATTAAAGGCGCAAATGACACCGTCTAGAAACAAGAAATCAAAAGCTTAAGACTTAAGAAAATTATTTTATTATAAAATCAATTCTGCATTATCCCTTTAGATCAATTTACTATCTCCTTTATACGAAATTGACCTTCTATATAATGTACGCAAGCCAATTGGTTTTGGAATACCACACGTACAAGCCAAAGATTATGACCTTGAGGAGGTATACAAGTAATTAACTAATAATATCACTGGACAAATGAGCTGGATTTGGTCAAGGTCAAACTTTGACACCTCAGCAATCTTGATAAATTAGAGGTGTCCATGTTCTCGTAGTCGCCATCATTGACGTCTCCACCCCGCGGCATATTTATTTAACAATCTTGCATTCGGCCAACACGTTATATTCCAAAGCAACTATTATTCTTCTTATTATTATTTTATCTGACTTTGACCTTACCAAAGTATTAATGGAACATAATTGCAATAAATAGACTCGGCCCTTCACTACTCCCATTAGCACCAGTTAACCAATATGGCCCTCTCTCACAATTTCCTTGTCTTTTGCTTTCTCCTCTTTTTGATCTCTCCCTCAATAGCTCAAACATCTTTTAGACCAAAAGCATTAGTGCTTCCCGTGTCAAAAGATTCATCAACTCTCCAATACCTTACTCAAATCAACCAAAGAACTCCTCTGGTGCCAGTGAAATTGACCCTTGATCTCGGTGCTAGGTTTCTTTGGGTTGATTGTGACCAAGGCTATGTCTCATCTTCTTACAAACCAGTCCGTTGCCGCTCAGCTCAATGCTCTCTTTCTGGATCTAAATCTTGTGTGGAGTCCTGCTTTTCTCCCCCAAGACCTGGCTGCAACAATGATACCTGTAGTCACCTCCCAGATAACACTATAACAAACACGGGTACAAGCGGTGAGCTTGCGCAGGATGTTGTCTCTACCCAATCTACTGATGGGAGGAATCCAGGTAGGGTTGTTCAAGTGCGTAACCTTATATTTACTTGCGGCGCAACTTTTCTTTTAGAGGGTCTTGCTAATGGTGTTAAGGGCATGGCTGGCCTTGGAAGAACTAGAATTTCACTTCCTTCACAATTCTCCGCTGCTTTTAGCTTCGATAGAAAATTTGCCATTTGCTTGAGTTCTACTTCCAGAGCTAACGGAGTTGTCTTCTTTGGTGATGGGCCTTATGTTTTTCTTCCCGGTATGGATGTTTCAAAGTCTCTCATTTACACCCCATTGATCCTCAATCCTGTGAGTACTTCAGGTGCGTATTTTGAAGGTGACCCTTCAGCTGACTACTTCATTGGAGTAAAGTCTATTAAGATCAATGGTAATGTTGTCCCCTTAAACACATCATTGTTATCCATTGACAAAGAAGGCGTTGGCGGAACAAAGATCAGCACCGTTCGTCCTTACACAGTGCTAGAAACATCAATCTATAAAGCTGTTATTAAAGCTTTTATCAAAGAGTTAGCAAACATTCCCAGAGTTAAACCAGTTAAACCATTTGGTGCATGCTTTAACTCTACCTTCATTGGTAGCACACGTGTTGGGCCAGCAGTGCCTCAGATTAATCTAGTGTTGCAGAGCAACAGCGTCATCTGGAGAATTTTTGGTGCAAACTCGATGGTGCAAGTCAGAGATGATGTCCTGTGCCTAGGGTTTGTAGACGGTGGAGTAAATCCTAGGACCTCAATTGTGATCGGAGGGCATCAGCTAGAGGACAATCTTCTACAATTTGATCTAGCCACATCAAGGCTAGGGTTCACCTCTTCCCTCCTGTTCCGGCAAACAACTTGTTCCAACTTCAACTTTACTTCAAATGCTTAGAGGGATCTCCATTATTAGTATCATACAATTCTATGACTTGTTTGTGCTCGTAATAAGATTAATAAATGGACATGGCAGCTTGTCATGATCCATCCCATGTACCAAAAGTTTGATGAATTTAATTATAAAATGCCGAGTCTTTATTTATATATTTTTTATATAAAGGAGGGAAATTCGAACTTTAGTGGAAGAATACAATACAACCCTTTTAATACGTATACGATGCTCTTTAAGCAGATACTACGTTGGACATTTAGGCATATGCGGATATCCCATCAGTTGCTTGGAATTAACTATTATTTCTCATGCAAGTTGGAGTCGGCATTAGAAAGACCAACTTGCACTGCTAAAGAAAAAAATATTATATTTTAAAAAAAAAAAAGAATTTGATTTTTCTTTAAATCTTTAAGTATCTCATGACAAATAACAAATATAGAATTAGATAATTAAAATTTATTAACTTTCTGTTTTTTTTTTATCTTTCTCTATTTTAAGAATCTCATATCATCTGCTTCAAAAAAAAATCTCATATCATAAAATATCTACAATATTAAACATTTAATTTTTTTACATTTTTAAATATATATATATATATATAAACAACTCTAATTTTCAAAAAACTTGATTTTTCATAAAACATCTTTATTTTAATCGGAAAAAATGATGAACTAGAACAAGTTTTGACTCAAAATTAGAGTAAAAACAATTGTTGGACAACGATTAATAATTATTTCAGTTAATGTATTATCTTTGTAAATCCATGAATTCATCAAAGTGCAACAATTAACTAGTTTTGACTTTGGATCAATTACTTTGAAAAACTTTTGTGTCTCCCACATAACTGAAAAAAAGAAATTACCTTCCGAATCAAATTGAACCGTATATACGCCAGTTCAAATCATGTCGTTTTAAGTAATCCTATGAACTATAAACGCTCCTCTACGGTGACACATGGCTACCAAAAAAATTTATGAGACAAAAACTGGTTATTATTTTTTAATTTAATGTTTAAGATAATCATTGATGATGAAAGTCTTGTCAAATGGAATACTCGTCTTTAAATTTGTCGATTGCAGAGAGAAAGCCTGTGATCAGGAAAGAAGAAGAAGGATTTTGAGATTTGAGGAAGATCTTTACATAGGAAAATTGAAAATGATACAAGTAATTAAAGAACAATGTGAATAAAATCTTAACCGTTCACATCATCACACTGTCATCGACATATGATCATGAGATGCTTAAGAGATTTAAAGAACAACGGTGCATAAGAGTGAACAAATCATTAAAGATTAAAATCAAAAGTCGAAGAAAGGCAGCTCTACCTCCACAGCTCAAATTTAGTTAATGAGTTAGCTGAGGCTGAGCTGGGATCCAATTTCAATTTTCCCATGTGTATTTTGTCAGTCACTAGTTAATTAACAAGAAATCATGGTGCCAACTTACCCCAAGATCTCTTTTCTTTTTTCCTTGTATGCAACTTTTTCTTTCTTTTGTTCTCTTCTAATATTTAAGGGGGAATGAAGCCTATTTCAATTAGTTAAACTCAACACAAAGTATTGGGCAGTTGATTGTTTGGAACCGTGGGCTTGTAAGGATATGGACCAATTTGTAGGTTATATACCGTGTACGGGCCCATCCTACGGGAGAGATACTTGGGTCAAGGCCTTTTTGTTTTTATTCAACAGTTGTTAAATTAAAATGGAGTCCAACCTAGGAAATATGATTTTTAAAAAAATTGGTTAAAATGCAAACTATCAAGCAGACGTTATATTTTTGGTAAGTTACCAACTTTCTTGGATGTATCAATAATGATCAGTTACCGAAGGTCAAAGTTAAGAAGTAAATAGTTGAGTAAAACTTTGTAACCACTATTATTTAAAATCTCTATAAGATATTATTAAAAGAAAAATGAGGTGATACTTAGGTTGCACTCACAAGTTCATTTGAACTCTCAGACTTAATTTTTTTAAATTTAATTTTTTTTAAAGGTTACCAATTTCAATTTAAGGCTATTTCAACAAGTTCAATATGAATCAGACCTAATGACCATCACAATCTGACTTATGGAGTTTATCAAATAAGATTCATATATCGATCTACATTACTACTAAATCTTATTATTATGGGACATGTCATTATGACCACGTCACTTGTTATATTATAATTTAGTCTTATAATTAGTAAAATTTTATTACAACAACTTTAAATTATTGTTTTAATTTTTATCCATTACATGCTATGGGCAGAATGTAGTTTTTAGTAAAAATTTAAATTTTTAGTGACTTTATCCTTTTTTTTTTTAATCATTTTTGATAATTTACTATCATTTTAAATTATTTTTTCACCTTTTTAACTTTAAATTTAAATATTTACAAGGTTTAACTATGTGTTTTTAGTTTTAAGAGAGAAAATTTCAAATTTTTCTGAGAGAGATAAAAATAAAAAAAATATTATATTTTTTGCCATAAAAGAATGAAATGGTTGACCATAGTCAAATAAAATATTATTTAAAATTTCGGCCATTTTCAAAATTTTCTCTTTTATAATTAGTCTTAAAATAGTCACTTTTTGAGCCCATGAACGCGTAAATTTGTTAGTCCACTTCAAAAAGTAATGCGGTAGTGTTCTATTCTGAGTGTTTCTTTTTTGTTTCTTTACAACATTTTTTTTTTTTTTGAAGTAAATAGAAGGGAAAAAAAAAGAAGAAGAATAAGAAGTAAAAAGCACGTATACGAAACCTTTACAAGGTAGTAAGAAACAGGAGAGGTGTAGTTATCACTATTTTTTTTTTTTTAATAGGAGAATTATAATATTTTTATTAATATTTCTGTGAAAGAGGGGTCGAACTCAGGTAGAGATGTAAGATCTTGAGGGACTCAGACAACTTAGCTAAGCCCCCATGCTCTAGTTATCATGCTCTAGTTATCACTAAATTACGCCTTTGACTTGTAGTTCTTATTAAACTTATTTTGATGCTTTAACGGATTTTTTTTTTTCATTCTCACCAAATTTAATATTATTAATATTATATTATAAAATTGTCGATAATTAATTTAAAACATTATCAAAATTTTATATTATATAAATTTATTAATATACACTCGAACTTAATCTTTTATTTAAGAGATTCATATTAAAGGACCATCTTTATAATTAAGAATCACTACTTATAATAAAGATAAAAAAATTTAACTTCACATAGCAGGTACAAAATTACCTTTACTTAAAAAGAATGAAAATATTTTCATAAAGTAGAGATACAAAATTAACTATCATATTACATGTATATCCCTATATGTTTCAATCAAATAACCATTTCAAATTCAATCATCCGCCGACAACACAACCAATATAGAAAAACAGAATTTATAAACAGTTTAAAATTTTAGGTCACCAATCCACCGAGATGGGGCTATTAGAGTGCTGACAAGCCATAAAATTAATCTTGCACAAGAGTGGCGATGAAATTGTTCTACACGGTGGCCGCGGGAGGAGTTTGAAGGGCACCAAAAATTGCTTCACACCGGATCAGACTGAGCGCGAGTTACTAGTGAACGGTGTTTGCTCAGATGTAGAGGTTGTATGTCCAGTGGTGGTTGGCAGCAGTGGCAGGTTCAGAGGATGGTAGAAGAAGAACACTGGCGATGCACAGTTAAAATTGGCGGAGACTCAACTGAAGCTGGTTGGCTACAACAAAAGCTCAACTGAGGCCAGTGGGCTACAACAGAGGCTGGCAGCGACTCATCAGAGCCCCACCTCTCTCAGTCCTGTTTCAGGAGGGTCAATGAATCCTGCAAGATCACTAGGGCCTGCAATTCTTGCCTGGAACTTCAGCAACATATGGATTTATATCATTGGCCCTATAACTGGAGCTCTTGCAGGCGGTTTCCTGTATTGTTTTCTCCGTCTTCAGCCCCAGCCTTGTACTTCCACCGCCTCCCCTAACACCAGTCAACTTAATCACTCCTTGATGTTTGTTAGGAGCTAATGTAGATGCCATTTGAATGCTGCTTCAACATCAGCTCTTTTTTATTAAAGTTGCCTACCGAAGTATCAAGTGTCTTCTCTTTTTTATAATGCAATCTCATTTTCACACACACACAGGAGTTTTTCTTACCTCTCAATCTCATTTCTACACGTAGTTTCACTACATAATTTTTTTTATTTTATATATATTCACACACTACATTATTTGCTAATACATTTTAATATTTCACTATTACTCTATATTCTAAGGTAATCATTTTGTCATGCACTCGTAGAACTGCAATATAGTAATTACACTAAGTTGAACGAAACAATTTCTTTTATCCATTGTGATACTAAATTATTATAGGCAACATACCGCAATTCTACGCGGAATAAAATTAAGTTCATTTTTGGCAAACGCCAAACTCATGATAAATAATCTCAGAACAAGTTCAGTTTTATTTTTTTTATCTACATATGAGTTTCAGAAACCTATATCATGTGCCCTAATAAAGCAAATGTCATGTTAGATGTAGGTGCTAGAAATAAAATTGTATTGAGTTAGATTGGCCAAATAATTTCATAAAAGATTGACTAAACATAACCAGAATGTCTCATTTATTAAATGAATGGGAGAGAATAGAATGATTTTGCAGAAATGTACACAAATAGCCCTTATATTAAACTCATATTTTTTTATAACTATAAAATTAAAATACAATCTTTAATAGTCACAAAATTTAAATTTAAATTATTTTACTTTAAAGCATATTTTACCTCTCTCCTATCATTTTCTTTTAAAATTCACTAAGACAACACTTTAAAAAATCTAAACTTAAAAATAAGTAGCTCCAGTGTTTAAACATTGACATTTTGAAGATTAGAAGTTAAAAAATTAATTGAAAAGTAAAAATTTAAAAAATGGACAAAAAGAATAAAATTGAGACAAAGGAGAAGACGGAGCCTAGAATTCCATGTGCATCACATAATGTATGGTGTGCGGCGTGTGGTATGGTGCACAACTTATCTAGTCTTCTTCTTTTTCATTATTCTCGATCAATTTCATTCATTTTTACTAATTCACTGTATTTTTTCGTTGACACTTTATTTTTTATATATTTTATATAATACACTACCACACTATATTGTTTACTCTCACTAAACAATGACAATTTTTTTTTTTTGGTTAATTTTGTGGTTCAAATAATAAACTTTTGGAATTATATTATTAACAAGGTAATTGTATTCATTTATTGTCTTATTAGTTAATAAAAATTAACTAAATAGTTTTCAATTGTAAAAAATTATGACTTTTTTAAATGAATTTTTGTGTACATTACTCCTCGGACCAATAAGTAACATTATTAACAGCAGTGACGACAATTTTTCTAGAGTGGAGTGAATGCCTACTTCAGCCAGTGAAATGTTGGACAGTTAATTAATCAAAATGGAGGCCTTATATGATTATGGAAATGGGCCTCTTTGTTAGGCCTCTCATCGTGCTCAGGCCCATTGATTTGGTGGAGATTCTTCCGAGACTGCCGTGCGTCTGCTATTACTCCAAAAACAAGTGGACGTGGATGGAGAAACTTGACAGGCGTTCGTATATTAAATCATGCAGCATGCCCGTGCATGTTTGTCTGAACGCTGGATTCATATAAATTGAACCAACGAACACAAATTAAATGAACCAATAATTTCACCGTTTCAATATAAACAACAACCCAACAACTCTCTCATGCAAAACAGCCACTAAAATTTGAAAGCTAGCGGTGTCCGAAATTCAAAGCTTCTTGTTTTTTTTTTTAAATTAAATTACTCGGAGGTCCTTGTTAAATAATATATTATTAATTCTTTTTTTAGAGATTATGGACAATTTTGTTAACTTCAGCCATATTGTCTCATTCATTAAATATTTTCAAGATGACTGTCATTTGTCAGGCTACGTGTAAACCATAATTTTGCTGCTTTTATGATTAAATCTCTTTTTCCAAATTAGAGATGGGGTCTCGTTGTTCCTCGTCCAATAAGCAACTCTATCCCACGAGAGAAATTTTTTGCAACCATTTCATAGAAATGGGTCACTTTGATTCTACAAAGAAGTGTCTAGAAGATTTCTCGTATTAGATATCCCTGCTCTACCTAATGTGAATCGACTATGTCTATTTCACATTTAATTAGGCTCCGTTTTGTCACCAAAAGTTAAAAAAAAAAATACATTTGATAGAAAAAAAAAAACCCAACAAAATGAAAACCTATGACAAAGACTAGTAATTATATGAAAAAATAAATAAACAAATATAAACTTATCTATCAACAACTTGGCTCTCTTAATCATATTTTATGAGTCACTCTTTTGTATATACGATAAAAGATACATAGTTTTAAGCCCGAACCAGCGGCAGCTAAAGTGGGATACATACATATATATAAACATTCATAAATCCTCCCAACACCCCGGATATGCTTCACTTCAAGATACAAAGTTTTGCCCTTTTTACTTTTTTATTTATTGTGTGAATAAATCAAGAGCAAGCATTTGATATGCATACTACTAAAGCTGTATTTAATACTTTGATTAGATCATCAAACCTTTCAAGTTTCAACTCTACTTTAAAATAATATTTCAACTTCTATTTTCAGGTTCTTGTGTATAAGTAATTACTTTTTTTTTATAGTGGGTGGTTGTTACACAATCACATTGGAGTTCAAAATAATACGAGTTCATGAAGCATGTAACAACCCAAAATTTTATAGGGTTTTATTATGAAGGCCTTAGTTATATACTATTAAGAAATTGATATATTAACATGTTATGATCACGATCAATAATATCAAATTGATGGGTTATTGAAGTCAAATATATTTGCCAAGATGGCATACACCATGATATATCTTATCGAGCATCAAGAGATGTGATCAAAATGTGTAACATATACAATTCAATGGGATTTTCCCAACTAAAATGTGAATAACAGATGCAGATGCTGCAATTATTCGTGAGAATATGACACAATTTGATCGATATTCCTGATGGGAATTTTGGAATATGAGTTGCCCTACTAGCTTACAACAAGAACAAAGTCAATATGACAATTGACAAATATGGCAGATATGGAATTGAAGTATCTGCAATCGTTGCCACCTCCAAAGCTGCTGTAACCATTTGTGCATTGCAGTGCCCGGCCCCAAGATCAATGGAGATATGAAATAGGATATGTGGCTGCCTGTCACTTTGCCTTACCACGTTAGGATTTTTTCCCCCACTATGTCTTAATCCTTGGTACCACTTGTGGCTGTGCTTTGCCTCCCCTTCTCTATTTTACCTTGTTACAATCGATCTCCATTTTCAAATCTTTCATTATAATCCAAACTTTCTTTTGTTTTGATTCTACGATTTGTCCGTCAACCTTTCAAGTTTCAACATCGCCTTTTGGGTTTTGGCCCTCCCACTTTTCACCAACTACCGTTCCTATTCCTTTTTCCCGTTATTCAATCTTCTCGTGATATTATATGCTTTTTGTGTACATAAAATCCGAATTTATCTACAAATTTGTGAGAAACAAAACTATCGAGTAAAAACCACTCGTTGTTGTTATGGTCCTCGTGCAGGTGCCAATTTTTGTTCTGAAAATTGTTTTCAAAAGTTAGAAGTTATAGTGCATAAATATCAATTGTTACATCTTCTAGTAAAAGTGGTCTAGTTACTTTCATTTGATGAACATTAACGTCTTGATTTTTAGTTGATTATGGAATGTGATTCATATTTCGGTATCTTTATGCTTTTATTTTATATTTGTTTTAGGAAAAAAATTTAAGATAGTCCATATTTTAATGGATTATTTTTTTTAACCACACTTAAAATTTTTAATCTTTTATAACCAAAAAAATTATTATTTGACCCTTTTACTCCTATAATATATTTCTCCTCTCTTCTCATTTTTAAAATTTTTTTCTCTAATTAATGATTTATATTATAATAAATATTAATAAAATGAGTAAATATTATAAAAAATAGATATATATTATAAAAAAATAAATGAAAAAATGGGTTAAAATTTTGACAATTTTAAGTGCTAGCAATGACGGCCCTAAGTTATGCATGATGTGCATACACTTGCACGCGATGCGTAAACCAATGCTGTAGAAGTCAATACTCAAAATTAATGATTTTTGTTAAATTTTTAGACTTCAAAGCTATTTTTTATAATATTTACTTATTTTATTAATATTTATTACAACATAACTCATTAAATTTTTGAAATCAGAAGAGAGAGAAAATATACTTTAAAAATAAAAGGATTTAATTTTTTAATCTTTTGATTGTAAAAGATTAGAAGTTTCACGAGTGATTAAAATAGAATAACATATTAAAATATGAGTTATTTAAAAAACATGAAGTGCCCCATTTTTTTATATAAAAAAAATGAACCAATTTGTTTGGAGAGAAATACAGATATGGGATTGTATTAACAACAGCTGTTACTTTATAAAATGTCCATCATTAATTAAGATTGCGGTAGAACTATGTGATTGCACGCTATTCAATTGTGTGCGCCGATCACAAAATTAGTTGAACAAAAAGTTCTTAACATAATTGCACGCTATTGTGTATTATATTATATTGAAATGAAAATATAGTTCAAACGTACTCTCATATTTATGGTGGAGGGTTTAATTCTCGCTTTTGTATAAAAATAAAAGATTTTAACATATTTTGTATTATTAAGACTATTATTATTTTATATTATCGAAAATCATTGAAAGTAACCATTGCAACTTTAAATATATTAACATATATTTTTATTATTATTAAGATTATTATGTTTTTTTTACACTATTAAAATCATTAAAAATAATATATACATTTTTAAACACATTTTACAAATAATATATATGTTAAAAAATTAGTGATTCAACAACTTTGGTTGGATAAGAATTGAGATGAATATCAAAGTGGAGAGTCACAAAAAGTCTAGAACGTGTGGGACACGTACGGAGAAGTCTAGGATGTATAGGTCACGAAGAGGGAAGCAAAACGGGACTCAAAGATACTAAGAAAGCAAAAAAAACACGCGGGAATGCCACCAGGGTTGAGCTTCGTAGCGCCCAAGATAGCAACCCAACACCGCGGCGGTGGGTGCCCAAGGATGAGCACCGCAGTGCCAGACGCGATATGGAGTCCGTTTTTTATCTGAATTTCGAGTTTTGAGGAGTTTTAGGAAGTTTTGGACTTGCAAAACAAGTGGACTCTTACTCCAATAAAAAATAGGGTTAGTAGGCACGAAATACATCCAATATAAACACTTGTAAACCCTTTAATTGAGATTAAGCATTAAGAGAGACTTTAAGAGAGGAGAATAATTGGATAGACACTAAGTGCTTATGTGCGCTAGGGTGGAACCGTCTTTTTGGTGATCATTGTTCGTGGTAGAGTAAATGTTCACTAAACATTAGGTTCTTTTGAGAGTTCTTCAAATTGAGTTTTCCTTGTAAAATCTCTAGCGAGTTAATAAGAAATGTTAGGATCCTTAGATTCACCGTGGATGTAGGCAATTGGTCGAACCACGTAAGATTGTGTTGAGCTCTTTTATATTTTACTTTAGATTCTTGTTATTTTGTTTGTTTAACAAGTTATTTCGCTGCGCAAAGAGATTAAGATTATAAGTTGAACTTAAAATTCTTCACTTTAATATAACTTAAAAAATGATAGAAGCATTTCCTCCCTCAACAAACTAATATATATTATCAGAAATCATTAAAAGTAATAAGTACAACTCTAAATATATTAACATATATTTTTATTATTATTAAGATTGTTATGTTTTTTTTACACTATCAGAATCATCGAAAATAATATGTACAATTTTAAACACATCTCATAAGTAATATATACAACTCTATATATATTAACGTATATATTTTTTATTATTAAAATTCTCTATATACATTAACGTATATATTTTTTATTATTAAAATTGTTATTTTTTTTACACTATCATATTTTTTCTTTTGACACTACTGAAATCATAAGAAACAATATATATAACTTTAAACACATTTTATTAAAATTAGAAAACTTTTTATTATTAAAATTATTATATTTTTTTTACACTATCATATTTTTTTTTATACTACCAAAATCTTCGAAAATAATATATACAACTTTAAATATATTTTATTAAAATTAAAAAAAATTTACAAGAAAAAAAAAATTACTCGGACATTCATTGAAACTCAAACCTTTAAACTTAATTACAGACGTGCCAAATCTTATTGTTGAGCGAGCCCTCAAGTGTTTAAGATTATTATGTTAAAGAATATATATATATATATTAACATACAACTCTGTCATAAGTTTAAAAGCCTATCACTCATTTTTTATATTTTTGTGAATATTGTTTAGTGTTTGTCCCTTTAAGAAGTTTAACTTAAAACATATTTAGCCATCATTGATTAATTACAATGAGTGATAAATTAAAAATTATTTTTTTTACAGTATTTTTTATTTTGAATAACAAAAATCTCAGTATTTTATTATATGTAGGATAGGACACGTAAAATTCAATAAGATCTATACATAAAAGAATTTACCTTACGTTCAGTTCACTCTTATCATTAAATTACATATCCAAATTTTATACGGATATTTGTGGTAAGAAAATAAACCTCATTAATTAAGGTTAAATACAAACTGGAGTCTTTAAGTTAAAATACATATTGGAATTTATGAAAAATTAAAACCGTGGGCGTAAGTAAAACCGCGGGCTACTTTGGCTCACGGAATATTTAGTTAGTCCACGTCATTTATTACATTTTTACCATATTTAATTAAAAAGTAATAATATACCTCTCAAGTTGTATTTAAATAATAATATATTAAATAATAATTAAATAATAAAATAATTTAAATTTAAAAATTATTTATTACATTTAATAATTATTTAACACATCATTATTTAAATATAAATTTAAAGTGTATAACATTATTTTTAGTTAAAAGTAGTGGTATATTTTTTACATAATATTTTAATTTTAATTTTAAATTATTATTAAATAATAAAATAATATAATTTTTAAAATTATTTATTATATTATTTATTATATAATAATTATTTAACATTTATTTTATTAATGATCATATTTTTTTATTTTATTTACTTTTGCCAGTTTCTATTCTGGGTGGGGCTTAAATTCCACCATTTGATTAGATGAGACGAATACATTTCCAAATCAGGGATATTAACATTGTTACCCCTGAGGTTGACATAAATTATAGTTAAATGGTAGTTTTGGTTTAATTATATGATCATTCCTTCTATTTAATTGAAAAATTAAAAATATTTTAAAATTTTAAGAATATTTAAATTATTTATATTACAAAATTATAAGAATATTTTTATCTTTTCAAATAGTTAAAAAAGATGATAATATAATCAACACCAAAATTATCATCGAAGTGTAATTTGTGCCAATATCAGGGATAGCAGTGTTAATACCTTTTTAAAATCAACCTATCCGGCATCATCAATCATCATCATGTGTGAATTGTCATGTACATGTACATCCCAATCTAGCAAACTTTCTGTACTACCGGTCCCACCTTATCCACCCTTCTCCTCACATCTTGACCGTTCAGTAGAGGGCCCCATGATGTAGATCATCAAAATTTGCTCCTTTTGCGTGTGGGAGAGAATTCCCGTCTCAAAATTCCTGCATCAAATCATCCACCTGGGATTCGTAATTAGCGTCCTAATCAAAACTTTGTTTATTCTTCTAATGACGATAATTTCCAAAAATTAATTATTTTAACTAACACATTAAAAAGAATCTCAGATTCCTCATTTCGAAAATTCCTTTATAAAAAATGAAAAATAAATATTCCTCTTGCATAGGTGTGACAAGGAAATGCACTAAGTCTATTTAATATAGTAATATATAAAATCAATAAATCGATCTGGGCATGTGGCTTGCAGAGGAATAAATTTTGAAGCTTAATATAAGAGGTTTTGAAGCTTAGACCCCACAAGAAGTACCACTTTGTCACCATTAATTTAAGGTTCAAGTTGGGATCAGAACACAGGAAACTTGAAGGTGCATCCATGGTTTTGTGTGTTTGGAACTTGAACCCGTTTGTATGAAGTTAAATTATTGGCAAGTTTATAAGCGACAAATTATAAAAATACTTATAATTACTTTTCAAAATCTTTAAGTTAGAATGTCACGAGTTCTATACGGTACAAAAATCATGTGGGTATCGGTTTATTCAATACTGTCAACTAATTTTGTTATAGATAAAATTGAAAATTTATCTATAATTAAGTTAAATTAGTTATATATTAGTAAACATGAAATCAAAAGTAGGTTGTATTTATTAATAAAATTAAAATAATAATATATATTTTAAGTAGTAATGTGTTAAACAATTGTTGAATAATAAAATTGTATAAATTTTAAAATTATTCATTATATCAAATTATTATTTAATATATCGTTATTTAGGACACAAACTTATAATGTCTAATATTATTTATAAATTTGTTGTACACTTTTATGTTGTTTATGATCGCAAAAGAAATCATTGATTTGGATTTTTATTAGGTCCATTGTTGATTTATTTAATTTTTATTCAAATTGAACACGACTTGTTTAATAAATAAGTCACCCAACACAACATATTTATTAAACAATTCATATAAGATTATTGAATCACAAGACACGTTGACAACATACAACTCGTTAACAACTTATTTGACATTTTGTGACTTATTAACTTGTTTTGTGACTCGATAACTAGTAACTCCTTTCACTTAAATTTAATTAAAATATTAAAAATAAAATAAAATAATTAAAATCTTAAAAATATTATAAAATATAGTTATTGTTAAATAATTCTTATATTTTAAAAAATTAATAAAAATTAAACATCTCAAATTTATTTTACTAAATTGTTCTTAGTATTTTTAAAATTATCAAATTTTTATCTAATTTATGTTAAATGGGTTGTAACCTGTCAATTCGTCAATTATATGCATCGTAAACAAGTTGGCGTGTTAAATCTCCAAACTCGACACATTTAATAAATAGGTCACCTAAATAACCCATTTATTAAACGAGTAAAAAATTCTTTATCCAAACTTACATTTTTTTTTTCGTTTTTTGTATTGAGTTGGTGGATGGTGAAACATTACTAGCTCTATTTTTCAGTGATGAAATTTTGAGTTTGTAGCTCATTTTATTGATAATTAGGAAATTTTTTCATTTTCATATTTTGTAAGTTTTAAATAATTTTTTTATATAAATTATAAATATCAAATATATTAATAGGATTAATTGAGAATTTTTTTAAATGATATATCATTTGCACTTTATGATATTGATTCATAATCATCATCAATAATTAGATCATGTAGCGGATATCAAGTTATGCACTTCAATTGAACCCTCTTATGGCATTAATTAAGCCACAATCTTTATACTCATTTTACTCTATGCGCAGCGAAAAATCATAACTCACACCATAAGTAATAACACATAAGATTAACACACCAATAAAGATAAAAAAAATAAATCAATCACAAGATACAAGATATACGTAATTCGGCATAAATTGCCTAAGTTCACGGAGGATCTATGATCCAACTTCTTACTATTGAAATAGATCACTAAGTATCTTATTACATCATCAATGATCCCACAAGACCCCTTAGTATCTCCTATAGAGACCTCTAAGCATTTACCCTTGATCATCATGACTCCCTGAGACCTCTTAGTATCTCCTCATAAGAGATTTTTACAAGGAACACAAGAATAGCCCGAGCATCTAAGCAAAAAGGATCTATGGTGTTTCTCTTTTATTCACTCAAAGAACTTAAAGAAGAAAACACTCTCAAAGGTTACACCCTAGTGCACCACGCACTTAGTGCCTACCTAACTTCTCAATTTTCTCTTATGGTTACATCTTGAAATCTTAGATGTTTGATCTTAAATAAAGGGTTTACAAGTGTTTATATAGAGTGTATTTCGTACCTATTAACCTTATTCCTTGTTGGAGTAAGAGTCCACTTGTTTTGAAAGTCCAAAACTTCCCAAAACTCAAAATTTTGAACCAAAACGGACATCCTGACGCATCTGGGTGCTGTGACGCTCATCCCTAGGCGCTGCGGGCCTGGCCCTTCTCGCGCCCATCGCCTCGGCGCTGGAGATCCAGTGCTGCGACGCTGGTCTTCTATTTTGAGCGCCGCGGCGCTGGTCAGCTTCTCGCGATTTCTTCATTTTCTTCTCGTCTTCAAGTCCCGTTTCACTTCTACTTTCGTGTTCTACACGTCATAAACTTCTCCATACGTGTTTCAAACGCTCTAAATTTTTTATGACTCTCCAATTTAATATTCATCTCAATTCTTATTCAATCAAAATTATTAAATCACTAATTTTTTAATAAATCATAATTGTAAATTATATAATACTTTTACCTAATGATCCAATCAGTTATGTTAACATAATATTTGTCGTATACAGATATGAAAAAAAAGAAAAAAAAAGAGCCTCTTTATTTTGATTGATGCTACCATTTTATTTTCTAATGAAAATTAAAAAAAAGAAAACTCTTTTTTTGGCGCCATCTATCATTAAGCACTTTCCAAACTAGAACATTTAATGAGCAAAAACATATAGCAGGCCAATCAAAATCCGCCACGTCATTGGAAGTTAATCTAATCGAAATTTCGACCTAGGTATAGTCAGATCAAAAAGTCCTTATCTGATCATCAACTGTCCAAAATGGGCCATCAACAATATATCTCTGGTCGTCATCACACCGGATAATGTATCCTCCACAGCTACAGTGGCAGCTTTAACTGCTTGACCCATACACAATTATGCCTCGCAAGAAGACAAATCAACTATCTGGGCCCCATACCTCACTACAACTACACGTCACCATCAAACGCTCAAGAATCATCGCTCCCACACGTGGGCTCCACACGTCCAATATTACCTTCTTTTCTTTCATTGGACGATTAAATAAATAAAGAATCAATAAACTTTAAAAAAATTTATACGAAATGACGACACTGCCCTCTTCTATTTTCCTATAAATGGAAACGCGTCCGCCGGGGTTCTGAATCCCATGTCCGAGCTGTGAACATTCTAGTTAGAGCCAAAAGAGTTCCAATTTCCCGAAGATAAGAATTTTCTTGTAGGAGAGGGAGTTTTTTTTTTTTTCTAGGGCGAGAAAGTGAGGGAAAGGTAATTTGGTGGTGAAAATGTTGGGAGTGTTCAGCAGCGCGATCGTTTCACCTCCGGAGGAGCTGGTGGCTGCCGGATGCCGGACTCCATCGCCGAAGATCACATCGACGGCGCTGGTCAACCGTTTCGTCCAGACCAACGCCTCCGCTGTGTCCGTACAGGTCGGGGACCATGTCCAACTGGCTTATACTCACCACAACGAATCTCCTTTACAGCCAAGGTAAAATAACGTTAAAAAGTAAAAACTATTGTACTGACTAATTCATACAGACAACGTCGTTTTAGCGCTGGATCATTGTGTTAAAAAATGAGTTGGTATACTGAGTTGTGATACTTCTGATTTTAAAAATGAACAGTTGGGGTTTTAAGTTAATAGTTTGATTGCAGATTCTTGTCGGTCGGATTTGCGGAATCGTTACCCTTTGTGATAATTCGTAGGGATAATAATTATAATTAGTGATCAGACGGCAGAGAGCGCTGGATCAAGTGGGCGACTTGCCTACCTGATTACGAACTCATGATTTTTTTTTTGCCGCTCGTTTGATTTGCAAAAGTATTTAATTATGCAAGATTACTGTAGTCTAACTACTGTAATCTTCTTCCTTTATCCCCAAAAGAGTTTTTTTTTTTTCAATTGTGGGCATGATTTATGCCTGATTCTTGAGGAAACTGAACTTGCACTCACGTGATTGGCTTCGATTTCATACAGAAGTCGTCCATTAGAAACATGACATGTTATTAAAAGTTCACGTGGGATGGTTTGACAATTGGTCGTGGCGCGAGTCGTGACAAAGCTTCGTATTAGTTATGAATTATAGTTGTTTAAAATTAAAATTAACCACAAAAATAGTGTTTCAGATAATTACTGGGACGTCCTTAATATATTGTATAAGTTTTGATCATTATTTCTAATATAACATTTGGTTATAGATTCTCTTAATTAGATTTCGGCTAAAACATGAAAAGGCTCGAGAATTAATAGGAGATTCTAATTCGACGGTCGTGATTTGTCGGTGTTTGTACGTCGGGGGTCGTCGTTTTGTCCCGTCCGGGTCAGTGAATGATGGCGTCTTAAATGACTGCCACGTAGTCAAATACGGATCCAGATTCTCGTTCAAGATTTGTCTCCAAGTGACCAGATACACGCCACACGACGATGTCTCGCCATACGTGTGGCAGATATACCCATAACTTAACAGTCGTAACGTATATTGGTATGACTTGCCATGTGAGACCAATTGGTCCAGCAAACTTTAGAAAAAAACAATTTCACCATGATATTTGGTTTAAGCTTTGACGTTTGGTATTAAAATAAGATGTTAATGTAATAATATATATTGGTTTTCTTGTGGGTAGTGCATATTGGCATGGTAGAATTTGATAGTGAAAAGAGGGTAAAATATTTTGCCATGTAGATAACGTTATTATGTCACTTTTGGAATCAGGGAATCCTCTTTTGAATTCTTTATAATTTTTAAGTTATCTATATACTAAAGGAGCTTCATGATTACATATAGTGGTCCCGGGTAGACTTTTGTGTACTCTTTTAAAAGATCAACTAGGGGAGGGATCGAGGGAACATTACGAGGATAAGGATCATGTAATTTCGGATGTGGACCCAAGTTGAAAGTGCCCATCACGACTTTTGCTAATCTTAATTGAAACGTCACTGCTACTAATCTAGAATTATGAGACATCTGAATCATTAATTAATAATTTTTGCTGGGTTATGGCAGATCCTTTGCTGTGAAAGATGAGATCTTCTGCTTGTTTGAGGGAGCACTTGACAACCTGGGAAGTCTGAGGCAGCAATATGGACTAGCGAAATCAGCAAATGAGGTGATCCTGGTCATTGAGGCATACAAGGCCCTTCGTGATCGGGCACCTTACCCTCCAAACCATGTTGTTAGCCACCTTAGTGGGAACTTTGCCTTCATTGTCTTTGACAAGTCCACCTCCACCTTGTTTGTGGCTTCTGTATGTTTTTTCTTACCTAACCACACCCCCTTTTGAAGATAATTGTTTCGGTTGGTTTTTGCCTTTTTGACTAACAATCGGGTTTTGAAATTTGAACGTTAATTGTGACAGGATCAATTTGGTAAGGTTCCTCTTTATTGGGGAATCACTGCTGATGGATACGTTGCATTTGCTGACGATGCTGACTTGCTTAAAGGTGCTTGTGGCAAGTCGCTTGCTTCTTTCCCTCAAGGTGGGTCTGGGTAACTTGATCAATATCATTGCTCTTACTTACATTACATAAAATGAGTTCATGTTTACTTTTTCTGCTCTATTTCAACAACCAATAGTTGCTTCTCATAAACAATTGAGAAATTAACAGTAAAAACCTTGATAAGTACCATGGCCACTCATTATTTCATTTACCTTCATTTTCCCTCCCTTTTTTCAGGTTGTTTCTTCTCGACCTCTGTTGGAGGACTCAGAAGCTTTGAGAATCCAAAGAACAAGATCACTGCAGTTCCTGCTAAGGAAGAAGAGATCTGGGGTGCTACCTTTAAGGTAATCCCATGGTTGGCTCATCATGCATAATCGCACAACATCTATTTGACGTCGCAATCTGATTACAGGCTTCTCTTTGATTATAGTCCCTGAAATTTTTACTCCTATAGAATAGCGGTGGGTTCGATGATGTATAATAATTATAAAGGACAAAAACAATAACTTATTAATTTACCCTGTCGGCTTGATTACTAGTGTTTACACTATAATATTGGTCCCCATCAATTGTCCATATCAACCAGCTATAGAGCAGAAAATTTAAACCACATATTATATTTCATTCATTGCAGTCAAGTGATTTGTCTATTTGGTGGGGGTGAAATTTCAGGTGGAAGGGCCGGCGGTTCTTGCAGCCACGGAGTAGAAGTTGTTTCTTCTCCACATGACAGCCAGCATTCAAAAACCCATAGTAAGAAAACAAAGTTGTGGATGCAAGTCATAAGTGAGGGGTACATGTGAATACCTTAATGTGTAGCAAAATCAACAACTAGAATGGTAGTATGATTATGAGTAGTGGCTCAGCTCTCTTCATAGCTAGCTATTATGCTTTTTAGGTACTTTTGCTTTCAAATCGACCTTTGCTGCACCTTCGTCCTTTGTACATTTATGTTTGTAGTTTAATAAAATGTTCATCTTGAGTGTTTGCAATAATTCCAATTGTTATTGCCAACGAGTATTTCTCAATTCTAATTATGCCAACCGTATTTGCGGCTGCTATCAGTCGGACATATGACAAACAATTTCTGATTGATTTACTTAAAAATCAAAAACATCACTAACCATCATTCCAAGTCCTTGAAAAATACAGGGACTAGCATGAAAGAGTTTCAGCAATCCAAGAGATTGGTGGATGACCCAGTCATTTACAAGAAGATCACATTAATCTAAGTGAAAAAAAAAAATTAAACGATTTGTTATTGTGTTGTTGAGGCTTTAAATTCAGAGCTACTATAAAAGACACTAAGTGAAAGTAAGTGAATGTTTATTAAATACTAATCAGGTAAAGAGTTGCACTTTATTTAACAATTTAACTGCTGTACTTTTAAAATTTAAACAAAAACCCAACAATATTCAAATGGAGTAATGGACCTCCAGAGTGAGGAAATTAAACTCTTCGGCCACTACATGGACATCTATCTATTACCAGTCAAACCCCCTCTAGGCTTTACCGTTGTGGAGCCCTTTAGCATAAAGGATTACTGATTTTTTTTTACAATGAAAATTATGATTATTTGAGTTAGACTATCATTTCAAAAAGTTTTATATGTTGTTTAAGAACCCAGCATCCTAACATTTGGACTTGTGCTGTAAATATAATGCTGTAAAATTATGGTTTATAAGTAGTTGAAAGCCAAAACGGTCAAAGCTATTTTACCTTGAAGCGAAACTCTTTCACTTATTCTTGCTCAAGTGTTCGAGACTTGCACCTCTGAAACATTGAAAAAGAAATTGTCCTTAAAACAGAAAAATCCTCTATTCTATATTTTCCTATACATTAACGATGCAGAGAAACTCAGCAAATACAAAGTTTTGCAAGTTCTAACTGACTTGGAAGTAAGGGTTCTGGCTTGTTTGAGGTAAGATCTCTCCGTAAAGTGCTAGCAGTGCCAATTCTGATACTGGAAATCCACAGTATCAATGGGTCGGTGGATTTCCCATTGGCTCGAGCCCAAGATAAAAACACTGTGACACTGGCACCATATACAAGAGGAAAAAACAAAAAACAAAATGGATTCCATCAGTTCAACAAAGTAAATTTTTTTGAACATTTAATCATGCCATCATTGAAAGCAAGTGCTCTCGTAGTAGCAATTTCACCTTTCACACATGGGTATCAGTGTTATTTATATATTTGATAAGAAACAAAATGAGTACATTGATTAGAACGAGATATAATTAGTTAGATTCCATTTTACATCTAATTATAACTTTCAGGACACTCTATCAAGGTTCTTAAAGAATTATGACAATGTACGGCATCCTAATACAAACCCAAATCAAGGACCACACATATATCGGAGGCAGAGTTGAGTAGGCTGGAAGATTTGGTGTTTGAGATTCAAGGAACACATGCCTTAAAAGCTGGAAAGGGGAAAGGGATAAGAATTATAGATAAATGAAATCCTTGGAAATCTCACCAATATTGACAGAAGGGGCAAAAATAAGAGAAAACAAAATGAAAAAAGAACTCAGTATTTAAGCAAAAGGAGGCAAAAGAATAAGAAGTCCACTACACGAGTGAAAAGAAATAATATAGAAATCAGCAGAAGTTAATGAGCCAAAAAGTTAGAAATATTACCTTCCAGATAGGATGTCACCTTGGCCACCACAGCGCCGAAGGGAACCATAGATGCTCACTGATTTGACTGCATCAATCATCTTGCGATCAATATTAGACACAGTTTTAGGTTTCTATGAATCTAAAAAAAGTTGGTCATGTTAAAGAAAAGAGACAGTCAATACATAAAAAGGAGGCTAGATGTTTTACATTTGATCCAAAGAGAGTACCAACTTAATTAAAATCATGTAATTAGCAGAATACATTAGAAAAGACCCATCAATTATGTAACTAAACAAGTATCCAAGGGGATCTAGAGGGCCTTGGCCACATTTAACTAGGAATTTAGCTAGGGCCTAGGAATTTAGAGGGTCTTCACAAAGATGTCTTACTAGCTGATCTCCTTTCAGGACAAGTTTAGATGGGAATTTAATACAAAATCGAACAACTAAAAAATTTAGGAACCTTCCAACATTTGAAACTGGCAATGATGGTAAAATATAATGGTTTTTTATTCCCTGATGTTGATCAAAATTTTGTAGGAGAGACCTGAAACTATTCCAGCATATATCTGTCCCAAAGACAATATTTTGTAATACAGTATAAACTAATTAAGCAATCATCTAACTCCATACCTATCTCACCATCACTGATGAAATCAGATTTGCCTTTCTGTAAGATAGTCACGACACCAATCCTGACAAATGAGGTGCTTTGAATTAGAAAGTTTTACAAGACTATAAACCAAGTCTGTCACTTCAGAAGAGCGAAGTATAATAGGCTATTTAATAGTGTGCAATTCACAATAAACACGCACAGGAAACAGTATACGGTCGTTGTTAGATTCAGTTACCCACTACAGAAAACAGACCAGTGTAGTAATAGATGTTAATCAGCACTTCCTGTACCGGAAAATTTTAACTGCAATTGGCCCTTACTGGACTGATTACTCATGGCATAGTAAGCCCATGAGCTATCATCCTTGAATCTGAGATAACTCTTAGAGTAATTGAGTATTTCATTATATGCTATTTTCACCTGAGGTGAATTAAACAGTTTAATCAGGTTAAGCTAGTAGTTCAAAACTAGCTATTATTGCTCACTAGTTATTGGCACTAATATACGTCCAATGACATAACTTATGACTCTTTCTCTCTCCAAAGAGAGAGAGAGAAGAGAAAATGCGTATTTAAAGAAATATAAAACTGGATGGACATATAGGTCAAACCGCTTTTTCAAATTTAGTTTCTAGAAACTTGAGAGAGAAATTTACCTCTTGGCAAGAGATTTTATAAGCTTGAGAGCCTCTTGATCGCTTACTTCACAACTTAGCAGTTTCTGAACCAGACGTTTGTATTCAGTCACATTTGGAGTTAAAATAGCTAAGGGATAACCACTAACAAGATCAAGACAGTTTGTTACAAGAAATAGTCCATCCGGGCAAATATCCATTAAGGTCATAGTAGATGTTTAGAATTCCATAGAGTTAAAAATACAGAGAAACAAAAGAATCATCAAGCACATATCTTTAACATACCATATTCATACGTCTGATTACTGCTTACTCACCCCATCTATGACAATAGGAACATTTAACTCCAGTGCATGCTTGATGATTTCGCTCACACATTCCTGGACATATGATGCAAAAATCTTAGAATTGTTGCTACATGGGTTTTGACACAAAACAGGGCATAGCAAAAAAAAGGTGTAATCTATGACAAAAACATTAAATTAGAAAGGAGAAAAAGACAGACAAACAACTAAAAGTTTGTTCCTCATAATGCAGTTTGACCTATGATACATAGGAGAAAAGTCTATTTTCTAGCATTTTAGAATTCAAGAAGGAAAGGAAGGATCAAGTTTCAAGCTAAATCCTATGGAAAATATTCTAAGGAAGAAAATAAATCTTCATGTAGACTATCATGTTGTCCTTGAAAACATAATGTAGACTAAAGCCAATATGAGATCTAAGCTCTCACAAGCTTAGGACAATTTAACAGAATTGCAGTTGTTCATGGACATGCATCATGCAAAATCAGATACAGATTAAGAAATGGCCTGTCTTAAGTAGACATGGTAAACCACATAGCCCAAGTCAATATTCTGAAACAAATTACGATTAGATGAGGTAGATGAAGAACAGCAAACCAGGAGATATGGATCCCTTCCAAGGCCTGGCCCAACAACAAGACAATCAAATCTTTATCAACCTCGGCCAGAATCTTGCTTGAGACTCGTCTTCTCTCCTCATCCTCCAATCCACTTCATCACACAAAAAGTACACTGCTCAGCATTACATACAAACACACACACACACACACACATATAAAGGCGTTTATATTGAAAAGAATAAAAATACATTGTGAAAATTCACCTAATGCTATAAGATTCTTCCAATAGCGGGTGCACTATCAATTCAGGACTGTAGCTTTTTATAACTGGAGCAGCATCTGTTGTACAGAACACATGTGATAAAACTGCACCCTGCAAGTACGATGAACAAGTGCATTTACTCAAACTAGCTGGCATATGAAACAGAAAATCAATTTCCTATTACAACTTAGAAAGAAACCAGCTAACAAATGAAAGGTAGTATCAACAAACTTAGGAGCAGGGCACTGACAATTGTCAAAGCTGAAATAGCAGCAAAATATGGCGCACCAGTGTACTCATGACAGCCACCAATAATGGCTATCTTCCCTGATAAAATCATATGATCAATTAAACATGGATGCTAAACAAAGGTTGAATCTTTCAGGGCACACCTGCCTGGCCCTTGTGTCTACTACAGTCTCGGCATCAGCCTCCAATGCTATTCCACTCATGGCTCTCACTCCTTGCACTTTTTTTAGTCAATGTAATCACTGTGACCTCCAAGAGACCTTATCAAGAACTGTTGTCTTCTCAAAACAGCTGAGGAAGCCAAGCCAGCATACAAGTTTTTGCACAACTCAGTGACGTGAACCCTGTGATCACGCCATATTTAATTAACATGGGCAAAAACACTACTTTCTCACCAACCGAACCTGAGTTATTACGGAGTTTGCATATATGAATTGTACAATTCTCATAACTAGTAATACAAAGCAAAAATGCTTTATTTTTAATTGTAATCACAGCAATTCGAGAGTATTTTCTTTTCTTTTTCTTCTATTTACAAAATTCAGTGCAATTTCTGTTTCAAAAGTAAGAAAAACACCTCCGAAAAACAATCGAAACAGCAATAGAAATAAATAAACCAAAATAAACGAACCTGTTAAATAAGAAGCCTTAATTAAACTAATCGCAAAATCAATCTCTTTTCACTTCACGCTTTAGAAACTGGAAGTGGGTGTCAACTGTTGAGCCACCGAAGTGACCGAGCCATACCAACTGGATCAACTCAAATGGGTTATGGGAAGGGGTATTTACACTCTTACCCACTAAGATTTACACGAATTACACTTTTGATGGGGTTTTAGCTTTAATTACATTGTGATTCCTCACCTAATTTTAACCAAAACAAAATCTTATTTTTTGCTTTTTTTTTAATTAATTTTTTCAGATTTTTATTCTCCTCTTTCTTTCATTTAATTTGTAAATTTTATTTTTTGTTCATAAATCATCCTTTTAATTTTTTCTTTCTCAAAACTCAAAATAATACAATTATAAAATTTAATTATTAATTTAAACAAAAACTTAAATTACTGTTTTATAACTTAAGAATAACAAAACTCAAAGCTAAAACATGAAATAAAAAATTGATCCTTTAAATTAAACAGAAGAATGATATTGTAATTAAAACTAAAATCATCGTCAAAATGTTATTTATATAAATCTCAGGGGGCATCAGTATTAATACCCGTTTTGGGAAGTGATGGGCCGCGAGTAGGTCATCTTCATTTATCCACCGTTGGATCAGGATCTTCAGTCAACATAAACCCGTAAAACGTCAGCGTTTTATCAAATAAGAAAATAGATATACATCCTGCATCTAGCGAGGACCGAAGTGTTTAACAGTAAAACAATAGAATCGAAAACCGTGGGAAGACAAGAAGAGAAGAGGAGAATGAGAGAAAGAGCGAAAATGAACGCGATAAGATCAGGGATTGTGGTGGTGGGGTTCTTGGCATTTGGGTATTTAAGCTTAGAGCTTGGCTTTAAACCTTTTCTATTAAAAGCTCAGCAACTTCAGGAACAAGAAGCTCAGCAACAAAATACATCAAGCTCAAATGAACAATCTTCATGAATCTTGATGATATCCAAGCGAATAGCTTTTCATAAGGTATTTACTTTGTTAATGTGCATCAGTTTGTGATTCATCGTATTTACTGCTGAAGTTAAGTCATTGTGAATATAGAGTATGGTTGTAAGCTGGTGCGGAATATTCTAATTTCAATTTATATTGGAAAAATGTTTTAGCTGCCGGGTTTGTTGAAGTAATTCAATTTCTAATTATCATATTGATTGATTAATATAGCTAATTTCTTTTGACTTGGTGAAAATTTTCACTTTCTAATGAAATGGGCTTGATTTTGTTTCATAGCTAGTGCTGTCTTTGCTCATCTACATAATTATCGATCAGTGGTGACATCTAAATTTTCTTGAATTGCATCTGTCAGAAATAGTCCCTCTTTGACAACAATGGAAGCTTCTTTTCGAAATAATACATCCGCAAGTAACAACAGTAATTTCGTGATGAAGTTTAAACTTTGAAATTAAGTTAACGACTGACTTTAATGAAATTGTATGGTTTGTCTTACATCATTGAGAAATGTTGATCATGGTTGTTGGGGCATCTCCTTGTTGGAATTTGATGATTCAAAATTGAGTTTGAATTTGATTTTGAGTTGAAAACCAATTAGGAGTCGACACTTAGACGAGTACGCGTTGGACGTATGAAAAAAGGATGAAAATAGAGAGCCGAAAGTGAGGAGGGGTGAGAAAAGCACAAGAGGAGGCATTGTCCAAGCCTTGGCGCCACGGCGCTCACTTTCAAGAAAGTCCGTATTTGAGTCGTTTTAATTTGTTTGAATCGATTTTGGATTTCCTAAATATGTGGACTCCTATTCTAACAATAAAAAAGGTTTCTAAGGTTTGTGAGCCTATATAAACTTGTGTAAACCCTTTAGATTGTCAAGTATCAAAAAGGCGTGTAAGAGAATACCAAATAAAAAGTTAGGCAGCTCTAGGGTGCTGAGTGCGCGAAAGAATGTCAAAAGAGCGCTTGAGTGCTGAGTGTACAATAGACTGCTGATAGACCATTTAGAGAGCTTGTCTATTGATGTATTCCTTGTCTCTTGTGAGAGATCTTTGTGATCTTGAGTTCTTTGTGAATTGAATAAAAGAAGTTAGAATTTTGTGATCTATCGTAGACGTAGACATTTGTTGTTGAATCACGTAAATTTCTTGCGCCATGTGTGTGATTGTTTATCTCTATTGTTTTGTTTGATATTTTATTCTTGTTTTACTTATGGCCAAAGTCTTCCGCATACGTTTAGAGTTTTAGGGTGTTAAATATCAGTCTAAGAGATTTTAAGGCACGTAAAAACCCTAACTAGTGGTATCAAAGATAAGGTTGAGGCTGATATCTAAGTGGTATTAAATATAAGAGCCTAGCCTGATTTCCTAACACTCTTGGACCTTGGAAAATACGGTGTATAAAGAAATAAGTGGTCTTATTCTTGTATTATTTTAAGTAAGAAAGAAATGTGTGGTAAATAGATCAGCAAGAAACAAGGGAAATGATGATGAAGAACATTGGATGGAAAATGGGGCCAGAGGAGACAAATGGCTATGATTGAAGTTCTTTGTTATGTCTTATGTGATATATGCCATCGACTGGTGCAATGTTTATTTTTGCAAGCTGAATAATTAGTGTGTTACATCTTTGGTAGGCAAAGAAATGAGGGAAGAAGTTGAATACACTGGGAGATGAAAAGCACTTGCACAATAGGGCTCACACCTCTGCAGAAGATGCAGCAATGGTAGGAGGATTACCCAGTAACGAAGCCCTAGGGTTTCCTGATACGAATGATGTGTAGTTCTCAGGACTGTTGATGATTTTATTTTATGATCGATGGGCCGTGTATGATGGCAATTGAACCCTTTGTGAATTTTCATGTCTTTTTCCTTTTATGGTGTGAAAAATGATGTCATGTTTTATGATATTTAAATTTCCCTCAGATTATGGTTGTCTCTCTGGATTATACTTATGCTTGCCTGCCTTATTATCGATGATTGTACTTATGTAAGGATTTTGAGATGATCTTTGATAATTTTGAAACTCATTATGTATGAATTAGAACTCTTCAGCATGCACTGACACAGCATTAGTTTTGATTAGTGGTTAGCCTGGTAAATGTGTGGAGCCAAGTGTAGTGTGGTGTAGTAGTAGGCACTTCTAGGCCCCTTCCTGGCTACTGGATCACTCCAGTGCTTAGGGTACTACAGAACCTCTGCCATCCATTGCAACAGAGCCGTTTCATGAGCGGAAGGAGCTGCCACAACATTGTGTACACTTGAGTTTCCTTGACTACGGTTTGTATGGTTAATGATTTCCTTTTTCTTATTGAGAAAGAGTAGATTGCCAAAATAGTTATGATAGTTTCTCGTCCTTGCAAAAGACTATGGCTAGGACATAAAATATCAGTTTGGTCTTGCATCGAACAAGGGGAGAGATAGAGATCTTCTCTTCCCTCAGTTATCTTCCTAGAGCATCCAAAATCAATTGGTAAGCTTTAAACTTAATTTTTGTCGAAAGGCACAATGTTTCGCTTCATGGCTTGAACATGGAATTCTGCCCATTCTTTAATTTAAATGTATAAATTCACATTTTGCATCAGATTCTTGACAATATGTTATCTCAGTTTGTTCGAACTTCTTGTGAATTGAGTTTCATGCTCTCTAGTCAATTTCTCAGTGTGATTTTATCAGTGACCTTGTTTTCAGAATTGCATTAACTGATATTCAAGCTGGCTTCATATTTGCTTATAGTATACTAGTTCTATGATATACATGGCCATAAGATGATGTATGTACCCGGGAGCTTAAACATTTCTCTTTATCATACCAGATGCATGCAAACCTTAATTTTTCAGCTTGCCAATGCACATTAATATTCTTCCAACCTCCTACATACACTGAATATTATACATGTCTTTATACAAAGTTGAAAGTTGTTCCAATAATTTACCAACAGTCTTAATTCACAACTTCTGAAGATGTAATCAAAGATAAAAGTATTATGGTTGAGAATAATCTCGTATATGCACAATAATTTACAAGTAACACGTATAAAAGAAGTTTTACTTCTTTTTTTCCCTTATGCGACTCAAATTCAAACATATCTAATCTTAATTTATACTTTGTTTTACGTTTTACTCTTTATTATTAAATCTTTTGTTCGAATTGACCTTGACACTCGTATCTTATCACAGATTCACCTCTTTTCGTCTATATCATATTATAGTGAAAACAGAAAATGGGAATAATTAAAATTGAAGTAATTTCTGCAACTGATGTACCTTCACTAAAGCTATAAGAACCCAACCAGATTTCCAAGGCGCCGGCAAAAGGAGTATGACAACAACTTCATTAAACATACCGAGTCTCTTGAATCTCTACATCAATCTCTGAGATCCAACCCATCATATTCTTCTTCTTCCCCCTTACATTTTGGGGACTTAAAAAAGAAAAAAGAAAATGGCCATCTCAATCTCAAAGCAGCAGAGCCATAGAATTGAGCGTGGCTTAGCGGGTACATTACGGCGCATAATGTCCCATCTTCTATGAGACACTCGGCATGCGATGTTTAATCTCCTAGATAATCATTCCGTTCCCCCACATGCCTAGTCTCTTAATTTAATCCGGAAAATTTTCGAAGTTTATCAAAAACTTTAATTCAATATTTATTTTGATCGAGTCAAAATTTTATTAATTATTAACCAAATTTAATTTTTTTACCATTTTATCCTTACCCCTAAAAACTTTATTTTCCTCTCAAAAACACTACACACACCAACACTTCCTCTCTCTTTCTCTCTCTCATGGTTAACAAAATTTTTTTTCAAATAATTTGTTAGATCCATTATAAAAATATGAGAGTTTGAAGATTAAAGTTAAATTATTTAGTATGAAGTTGAAAAAATTAAAAAAAAGAAAAAATTGGTAAGTTTATTTTTAAAATTTTATTTTTTATGATTTTGTAGTTAATTGTTAGAAATATATAGATGTAATATGAAAAATAAGTTGAAAATGTGTGTAAAATAAAAAATAACGAATTTTGACTATTTTTTTGCGAGACACGCGTCTGCGCACGCTTATATGCGCGGTGAAAATGTTTCACACGACAGGCACTTAGAAGCACGCGCCAACAACATGCCACAGCGTTAGGCGCACGCTATTAGATGTGCATGCTTGGGCGTGTGCCCAGCAAGTTTTTGCTTGCTAAGCACTCATGCCTGGTAGGGGTGGGCATTATTCCCGAACCCGACTTGTCTCCACTCGACCCGACTTGTTCCGAAATTTCAAGTTGGGACAAGAACGAGAATGAGTTCGGGACTCGTTTGAGATAGAATTTTCTACCCCGAATGGGACAGGTCGGGTTTAAAAAATTTTAGAACCCAAACGAGAATTCTTGACCCGTCTCAAATCTGACATGAACAATTTCAAATTGTCCTTAACCCATCCCAAACCAGACCCAAACAGTCCCAACTTGTCCCGAACTCAAATCAAAGTTACGTCATTTCAAAATATTTTTTTTTTAAAAAAAATCAGGATTTCCCGACTTTACCCTTTTCGACCCAAAATGTGTCTCAATCAGGACACATTTCAACGTCTCGATTGGGTTCGGGTAGCAGTTGAAAATTTCTGATCCCAACCTGAACTCGAAATTGCCCACCCCTAATGCTTGGTGCGCGACCAGCTTTGTTTTTTTTTTCCTTTAATTTTTTTTAAGTTTTAAATTTTTACTTTTTAACTTATTTATAAATTAATTATTTTAATTAATTTATAAAAAAATAAAACGTTAATTAATTAAATAATTTATATTATTTAACAACATTATAATTTTTTTAAAATTATTATTGTTATTATAAATAATTTTTTTATAATTAATTAAAAAATTAATTATTTAAAATTTTATATTTTTAATTAATTTATAAAAAAGAAAAAATAGAAGAAAAAATAAGAAAAAGAAATTATTAAAATTACAATAAAAATAAAATAATTAACGTAAGATATATTTGATTAATAAAATTTTAAAAATTTAACGTCAGTCAAAAAAAATATTTTATCTTAAATTACTGATTAATTTAAAAAATTTCCTATTTAATCCTGCATGTAATGATCACCTTTGATCATATTACTCAATTTTATTGAAATATCATATTTTCTTAAATCTCCTGGATCCCATTATTGGGATAATTGAAAATGCTTGAAACAAACGTAATGATCAATGGTTTAAGCAAGAGAGTACAGTTTCCACATTATGCTTTTATTGGGTTGGTTTGGGTTATTGGTCCCATCAAATTATTAAATGTAATGATATCAACTCAGACTCCAATTTTTTGGTCTAAGTTAGATTTGAACGGTTGAGATCTTGGGTCCCATGCCAATCAAAACCAACATGTACACCCACGTTTCGAGTTAATAGCTCCCTTTCCGTTAATTGTCGATTCTCAATTCAAAAACTTAAATTTTCAATTACATACGAAATTAGTTATAAAAGGAATTAAATTTAAATCTATGGTTTGATTTTATGTCAAAATTGTAAAGGGAAATTAGTAAATGTAAAAATATAATCAATCATTAGTTCACAGCGTCGACGATTTTGGCGTGAGAGTTTCATGCAGAATCTAATGAATCAAAAACAAATAGTTTCATTTTTTATTTGTTTAAAAATTCTTTTTTTTTTAAAAGACAAATACTGAATTTACTGAAACTGCTTTATAGCCAACCGTGTGTTCGCTGTCGGGATCATCGTTTTCAAGCATTAAGAAATCCAACAACCGTTTCAAATCCGCGTGTCAATCACGTCCCTATCAGAACGCGACACCTCTCCACAAACGTTCATTTTCCTATCCGTTAGCTACAGCATTCCGCCATTTAAGGTCACAATGAACCCACCACTCGGTGCCAGCTCAATACTCAACTCACAATTCCATTTGCATCAGTTCCCCACCATTTCTCTTCTCAGATTCTTCGTTTTCAAAAAAAAAAATAAAAAATTGAATGCTCTTCATATACCGGTAGCAATATTAGCAAAGCAAAGACCAGAGCTTATCAAATCAAATCATTTTATTTGGCACTCTCCAAACCCAACTCTCTGTCTGAGTAATAAAGTAACCCAAAAGAGAAAAAAGTAAAGAACGTATATAATGCCTCCATGAATGCTCCCTTGCTTCCTTCACACCCATTGGTTCTCACTTTCTTTGAAACCTTTCATTTTTCAATTACATAAGAAACCAAAACTGAACCACCAAGCAAAGGAGCTTTAGAGAAATGGTTCACTTATGAGTGTTATTTTGCTTACACATCCCACTTGTTCCCTTTTTTGAACCTTGCATTATCTATCTCTGATTGGTAAAAGAGGCAATACCCAGTTGCAAAATCTGATTTTTTATCTTCAATGTCTAAGAATCCATCTCAGGAAGACCATGAAACCATGCAAATTTGTGAGTTTTTCAAGAAATTTAAGCGGTTGAGGCTATTTGAGCCGTATATAGGTGTTCTTGGATTCTTTTTTGTTACGGTTTGTGTAATTTGCTGTTTCTTTTACTTGGATTACCGGGCTGTGGCTAAAGGGTATAGAGTTCCGGGTAAATCAGAGAGGTTCAAGTGGCTGAAAATAGATGGTGTGTCGATTGATAGCAAGAGGAGAGTTGAGTTTTTGAGTGAGAAGGGGAATGGATGTGATGTGTTTGATGGTGATTGGGTGTGGGATGAGAAGTACCCTTTGTATCAGTCAAAAGATTGCAGCTTTTTGGATGAAGGGTTTAGGTGTACTGAATATGGGAGGCCTGATTTGTTCTATACTAAGTGGAGATGGCAACCAAAACATTGCAATTTGCCAAGGTATGTTCAGTTTTTTTAAGCTTTTCAGCAGTGCTTTAATTACTGATACAAAGGGTAGTCCCTAATCTTTGTGAAAACAATGAATAATACTTAAATTATGTGTGATGACTATGTGATGGAGTTTATTTTTCATTAGCTGGAGATAAGAACACTAGGAAACACGAGGCTTGTAAATATAATATTAGCATGTGTAGCTTTCCTGCATTTTTTGAGCAACCAACCAAATGAGCTATCATATTTGCTGTTCTTTTAATTGTTTTTATGGTCTATTTGTTGCCTTTAGTTTGGTTTATCTGTATGTCTGTATAGGCATAATTATCAAGCTTTAGCTAATATATGGACTTTGAAAAATACATCTTTATCAGTTTGCCTAAGCATTTCAATTTTGAGTGTATACCTTACATTGATTTCTTTTGTCTTTTCCTCTATACTTTTCTACCATTATCTTATTTTCAATCATATGTTTCCTTGTTCGTTTCTTAGTTTTGGCTCATTTCTTCTGTTGATAAACTTCACCCGTGACTTTAGGACAATGATTCCAAGCATTTAAGCTACAAAGACAAATGACCTTTTCATTTCTAGATATGAAATCTTTTTTTCTGGTAATATTGTCTTTCAGTTAATTAGCTGGGATTTTAAGTGTCTCGGTTTTACTTGGTAATCAGGTTTTTCACAGAACATAAAATTGTTACTTGTAAATTGTATTTAATCTATGAATTTATGATTGTCTGGTTGTGAGAGGTATCTGGTTTTACTTGAGAACTTTCTGATGTTGGTTGTGTTGTTCTCTAGCTGATTATTCAAAGTCTTAAATTCAATTGAGTTTCTTTTTCCCAATAAGGATTGTTATTATTGGTACTGTAAGTAATGATCTATGGTTTCAGATAAGTTGCTTACTATGTCTTTTCAACTTTTGCCGTTATACTTCCCAATCTTCATTTCAGAGAGAAAACTAAACAATTTTTTGTTTTTGGCCACTAATGGAAATAGATTTGATGCAAAAGTGATGTTGGAGAAACTCAAGAACAAACGGCTAGTTTTTGTTGGCGACTCAATTGGTAGAAATCAATGGGAATCACTTCTCTGCATGCTTTCTTCTGCGGTCCCCAATAAGGATTCAATCTATGAAGTGAATGGCAATCCAATTACAAAGCATAAAGGGTTCTTGGTGTTCAAATTTAAAGATTATAATTGCACGGTGGAGTACTACAGAGCTCCATTTCTTGTACTGCAGAGCAGGCCTCCTGCTGGATCTCCACAAAAGATTAAGACAACCCTAAAGTTGGACCAGTTGGATTGGAACTCGTTGAAGTGGAGAGATGCTGATGTGCTGGTCTTCAACACTGGGCATTGGTGGAATTACGAGAAGACCATAAGGGGGTAATGTAGTTGTTTGACTTTAATATCTATTCTTTCTTCATTTTATCATATTGTTCATTTTGATATGATATCAGTTTAGCAAGTTTAGAATTTAAAATAACTTCCCAAAGCAAATTCATTTCTTCATAGGAGGATATCTGGGAAGGGGATATGGGTAATTTGAAATTAAAGATTGAATTGATGAACCAGTGTTTTGGTTTGAGCGGGTTCAGGTTCGAAAACAATGTAATAACCAATGGCTTAATTGAAGCTGAAATGTAAAATTAATCTCATGGTGCCTGTTGACAAATAGCATGACCAGTATCCCTCCTATTGATGAAATTTTGTAAATTAGGATAATTGGGGGGCCGTGGGTAGTGTTTAATACAGTGAAATTTTGGTTTAAATGGAGGGTAGCATGTATACCAGTGACCTTGTAACAACTCTACTTTATGAAAACCTTGTTTGCGGTTTGAGCAGTTGTTTCCTCATTTCTTCCCATTATATTTGTGCAATGGATGATGAGTTCCTATGTTTGTGATCTTCATCTCTTCCTTCTGAAAATTTTAAATTTATGCTTTATGTATAATCTTTGAAGGTAAGGTGCTGTTCAGGACAAGATTGAAATCTCAATTATTATTACTGTTTTTGTTTAAGATGGTCCCGCCAGCCTTGAAATGTGATAGAAGAGAAATGATATATTCCTTCACTAATGATGGTGATTTCCATGGGCTATTTTCCAATTATGTCAACAACAGTGGACCCTACATATTATCAATTATTAAATCTGTTTGTGCTAGATTTGCATATACATGTTCTAGTTAGTTTATATTGGATGTGACTTTTTGGATTATATTTCTTGTACCTGTGAAGGAAAAAATGTTATTTCTTGTACCTGTTAAGGAAAGAAGTTCCACCAAATAGAAGGGGGTAACCGTTGGTGGCAATCACGTTGTTGCATGTAGTGTATCTATATGCTTTACATTTGAATTTAAACAAAATTTACTGACTTCAACTAATGTTTTTTTTTTTCAATTGATTGATCAGGGGTTGTTACTTTCAAGAAGGGGCAGAGGTAAAAATGGAGATGACGGTAGAACAAGCATATCGGAGGTCCATAGAAACGGTGGTGCTGTGGATACACCAAGAAGTGAATACAAGCAAGACACAAGTCTTCTTTCGTACATTTGCCCCCGTACACTTCAGGTTTGTTTCAATACCTACTCATTTTTCATCATTAATTTTCTTGATTTTGGTTATTTTATCCCTCAGCATTATGCATTTATTTGTGAGGTTTGTGATTTTATTGAGCATCCAACAACTCATATGAGTTCTTGACTGATGCCTTTTTGGTGTAAATTTACTGGGGTTTTTATGTCGTCGATTTTATTCTTGGATATTCAATATGATTCACCTAAGCAGGCTTGTCAACATATGTTGTCCTTGTACATGTGATTGACATATTGATGCTCGATATGCTGATTGTATAACTCAAGCTTTAACATACTTGCTCCCCCATTTATTAATTCTGTCATCAATCTGAGTTAGCAAATCAACATTTCACTAAGGAGGTCCTGTATATTAGGGCTATGACTGTTGCTTAATTTTTTTCTTTGTGCAATTATTATTCTACACGAGGAGTTAAATTAGCATAACATTGCAGAGATGGAGATTGGAAAACCGGGGGAAGCTGTCACTTGGAGACATTGCCTGAACTCGGGACATCCTTGGTGCCGACTGAAACTTGGGTTCAATTCAAAATGGTCATTGATGTGCTATCAACTCACTCAAACAAATGGAAATTCGATATATTGAATGTAACCCATATGACTGCTCGAAGGAAAGATGGGCATTCATCTCTTTATTATTTGGGTCCCAAAAGCCCTGCACCTATCCATCGGCAGGACTGCAGTCACTGGTGTCTCCCTGGAGTCCCTGATTCTTGGAATGAGCTACTTTATGTGCTATTCTTAAAGCATGAGTCTACTGGTGCATCAAACTCATCAACTTATACAGCACAGCTTTGATTGATGAGAAAAGTTTTTAGCATTGCAGTAAATAGGAATTTTCTGCACATAGTGACTCATATTATCAAACAAATTAAAAAGAAAATAACCTGTAAAGCAAGTTTTGTGGCTGCAAGGGATCAAATGCATGCATGAGATCTTGATCTTGATGAAGCAGTTTAAGGGACCAGATTTTTGCCAATTCCAGATAATGGCTGTTGATAAGAAAGAGGCATAGATTTAGGGGCTGATTGATGAACAGGGATTCTTTGAATCAGTTAATGGAACTGTAATTTTTGTATTCTTTTTAGAAGAAACATTATGCTAGCTAATTTTATTGTTTAGAAATAGCATGTAGTATGTAGTTTGTAAAGTCTTTGCTGGTATAGATATAGTAGCTCTGAACAGTTGTGTGCACTTTCAAGGGCAAATTTTTTTCTAATTTTTAAGCAACCTTATTTGTCCGGGCAAGAAAAATACTTTGGAATCTATAATAACCCCATAAACAAAATTCTGAAGATATATACCGAAGATGCTAGCTCAATTACTGTTACATATCTGTGATCCTAAAATTCAATAAGTTTTTCTTTAAACATAAGAGAGTCTCTCGAATACATTGAATGTAGAGTAAAGTTGGTTGCAATTTTTTTTTTTGGGTCATAGTTAATCCTCTTTTATGTCAATTATTTCAGAGCTAATTGTGACTAATTATCATGATTAAAGATGTTAACTGATATTTTTCACTTTCGCATCAGAGGTTCCAAAGACAATTGATAAAATCTCAAAACCCAATACTGGGTCTATAGCAAACTAAGTTCACTTGTACCTTACAAAGAAGACGCAGGTTATAAGAATAGTCACAGCGTATAATCCAAGCTATAAGCATATTTTCGCAACGGGTTACGCTCTTCCGTTGGCTTTTCAATCTAAAGCAGAACCGGTTAGAGGCATAGCGACAGACGGTGAATCAGAATTTTCCCAAATGGCTGACACGGCCGTGCCACCGAGCCGATCCCGGGACCTCGACAAGCTCCTCCTCCGACCCGGTAATCTCGTGGGCCCCACTTTTGAATCCGGAACAGAAGTAAATCCCCTTTTTTGCACTCTTAATCACTTGGCGGACATTTTTGTTTTACCTAACAGATGACGTGCGGTTCTGTTTTTAACTTTTATATTTTCATATCGCGATCATTGTTGTTGCAGTTGAGAGACGACTTGCAAGAATATGCGAGAATTTTGGTTGTTGGGGCTGGTGGATTGGGCTGTGAACTGTTAAAGGACCTGGCTTTATCGGGTTTTAAGAATCTAGAGGTGATTGATATGGATCGTATCGAGGTTTCAAATCTCAACCGCCAATTTCTCTTCAGGTGCTTTTACGTTTTAATTCAATCTCAAGAACAATTTTTTTTTTCATGATTAATGTTTATGCGATATATCTTCAGTTTAATTCATTATTTATTGTTCAGTTATACATTGGAGATTAGCCCCATATTGATATTCAGCTTTATTGCTCTCTCGTAAGGGGCATGCTAGCTGAGTTGCTTCCAGCAAACTAAGAGGAAAGAAAATGTTGTGCCAAAAACTTCGGCTAAAGACACATAACACATGTTAGTGTTCTAATATTAATTGCCAACCTTGGTTTTTTCAGATTATCTACCCTTTAAACTCATAAAGTTTTACAAAGAAAGCATTGGATGCTTGGGAAGAATGTTGTTTTCTGCAATATGACATTGGTGGCATCATTTTGGAAGTTGTTATTGATGTTGATGTCCTCTTTATTTACTGAGAAAGATGGTATTTAACTGGGAAGTAGATATGATATAGAAGGTAAAACTAATATTTTTCTTGACGAAAGTTGCATAGAAATTGTCTTTGGGTGAGTTCAGGGTTTAGGAAGAGAGGTTGCTTCGGAGGATGAATTTCAATGAGGGTGGTTGTAGATTTTCTTTTTCTTTTGATGAGGAACAGAAAATGGTGATGTTTATAAGTTGGTGTGGATTGGTCCAAGTTTTGTTTGTAGAGTCTTCTATAATTTTTGTGTTGTTTCTGTAGGCTGGAAGATGTTGGTAAGCCGAAGGCTGAAGTGGCAGCAAAGTGTGTCATGGAAAGAGTTGGTGGCGTGAATATTATCCCACATTTTTGCCGGATTGAGGATAAAGACATTTCATTTTATAATGATTTTAATATCATTGTCCTTGGTCTAGATTCCATTGAGGCTCGGAGCTACATAAATGCTGTAGCTTGTAGTTTTCTTGGTGTGTATTTAATCTATTCATTCTTATTGTCAGTCTCTTTATATCTATCCGCTGATTACCTCTTATCTGTTAATTGCATTGTTTTCTCGTTTAATTATTTTTGTTAGACCTCATATGCATTGATTTTAAATGTCTGTATTCAGCTTTTCTATTTTTATGTATCGCTTAGTTTTAATACAGTGACCATTAATATTCATTGTTGTAATTATTATGTTCCTTGTAAGATATGTTTAATTTCTTTCAGATATTAATAGGAAACATTGGGGGGCATAGTTTTTTGTTATTTCATAATGCATGTTATGATTCATCTCATGGACATGCTATGTATATCATGAGCGTAATGTATGAGGAAAAAATGACATGGGAACCTCACATTTGTGGCATGAACCTGAAAAACAAATTGGGGCCTTAGAAGCACCACGGGTGAATGGATTAGACAATATCCTTTTGTTGTACCTTATTAAGTGTTCTATATTCTGCTTGAGCTTATGTATTGTGTTCTGGAAATAGAATATGATTCTGATGACAAGCCACAAGAAGAAACAATCAAACCCATGGTAGATGGTGGTACTGAGGGTTTCAAGGGCCATGTGAGGGTCATCGTGCCAGGAGTCACACCGTGCTTTGAATGTACCATCTGGCTTTTCCCCCCTCAAGTGAAGTTTCCTTTATGCACTCTTGCAGAAACCCCTAGAACTGCTGCTCATTGTATTGAATATGCCCACTTGATCAAATGGGATGAGGTAATATGTTCTCATATCCTACTCTTTCTTTTCTAAGTGATGTTTTGAGGGCTATTGCTGTTCTGTCTTATCACGCTTCTTGCTTCAGGTACACAGTGGAAAGGCTTTCGATCCAGGTGACCCAGACCATATGAAGTGGGTCTATTCTGAGGTTAATACAGAGCGACTGGCTGTTGCATTTCTTGATATTGATTTTCATTATTGGTGCCTTGACTAATGCTACCAATATCCTATACCCATAGGCTGTCAAGAGAGCTGAGCTTTTCGGCATTCCAGGCGTTACATATTCTCTTACTCAGGTACAATATATCTTGTGAAGATAAAAAGGTGAATTTTGTTTGTAGTTACATGTTTTTGCTTTCCATGGTAGCTCAATTTCTATATTTTATAAATGCATAAAACATATCTCCTTAGACAACTTACGGAATTGAAATTTTCAGAACTACATGAATGTCATGTTTAAGTGACTTTCCTTTTCAATATTCCTGTTTTGTTCATAAGATCTTTATTGTTTACAGGGCGTTGTAAAAAACATCATACCAGCTATTGCTTCCACCAACGCAATTATATCAGCAGCATGTGCACTTGAAACCTTGAAGATTGCATCAGGGTGCAGCAAGACTCTGTCAAACTATTTGACGTAAGTCTTATTTTGTTTTTATTTTTTCTCTAGCAATTTTGCTTCAGTGATACAAATCCTTCAATAGAAGTCTATAATTAAGAAGAGTTTGCTATATCTTAACTTCTTCTGCTTGGGATATTTTTTTAGTGGAATCATTTAAAGACGGCTGTTTTATTTGTGGTCATAAGTAAACCATTTTCCAACCAGAAAAAGAAAAGGAAGTTGGTCATGTCTTTTTTGCTTTTAGTAATCAACTAGCTCCTTCATTTTCTCATTCTTATGTGGTTATTTGCTTGCCAAGCAGATGAGGTTTGCTTTACCAAAGCTGTATTCCCTAACTCTTTATTTGTCACCATTAAATTCCAAAGCATATATCTGTGTCTTTAGCTTTTTGTATCCAAAAAGCTTTCACTGTAAAGAGCTGAATCACGAACTGTGGGGACTACTGATATTGATTCCTCTGTTAAGCTAGAAAACAGAATAGTAGTTCATTTCCTTATATTGGAGATTCAAGATTGAGGGGATAGTATTTTAAGTAAACATGTTTGCTGACCATTTTAATTTTCTCAACTTTGTACAGGTATAATGGTGTTGAAGGTCTACACATAAAAGTGACCGAATTTGTGAAAGACAAGGACTGTCTCGTATGTGGTCCAGGGGTTCATATTGAGTTGGACACTTCAGTTACTTTAGAAAAGGTTATTTTCTATATCTTAGCTATTACTCTCTTATTGTACATGGATTATGTTTATATTTGTTTTTGTGGTAATATTGTTACCCGTAAAATAAAACTGTACTCCAATGATAATGAGCATGGTAATATGTTTCTTTGCATTTCATTTCTAGTGGGTCACACCTAGCTATTCAGCTGCTGTACCTTCGCTTGAGAAAATGAGGCCTAACTGGGGTTGCCTAGGTTAATTTAGCTTGTCCCAAGAATCAAATTCGAGTTTATAGCTGACATCTCAGTAAATTTCTTTTCCTTTACATGGATAAGAACTGTAATTCTGTATGTTGTTCTGAAAAATTGATACTAACTAGCTGGCTGTGGATAAAATGATAATTGTAACCTCGTAAGTCTTTGATGTGGGAAAAATGTAAGTCAGATCTGATCTGTTTGATCCTCATTGACTCGTTTATTGAAGCTGATCTAACCACCTTGTCATAAAGTGTACCAACTTATCAACAGAGTTAATACTTTTTGAGTCATTTTGAGCAATGTTTATTATTGTCTTTTGATTGGAGCAGTTCATTATTCTACTTGAAGAGCATCCTAAGCTGCAGTTATCAAAGTCAAGTGTTACATACCGAGGGAAGAATCTGTACATGCAGGCACCTCCAGTTCTGGAAGAGATGACCCGATCAAACCTTATTGTACCACTTTATGAACTTATGGATAAAGTTGCGAAGGACGTTATCCATGTGACTGGTACAACAGGCAAAGATGACAAGAAAACCTCGTCTCTGAGGAAATTGCGTGTTGTCTTCGAAGGAGTTGATGGGGTTGCAGATATGGATATGGCTGGTGGTGCATAATTTACATAGGCTGATGTTTAATTGAAGCCAATACTCTTCCAAGCTCCATATAGTGTTTCTCTTAAATTATCTTAGTGAAAATTAGGAATTGGGGAGTGAGCTTGGACGCATTTGTTCTTGATAACATTTTTTTATAATCCAAACTTTCAAAGATCTTGTCAACATGTGAATCTGTTTCCCCAAGAAAACACATGTTATTAACACAAATGTTTGAATTAATATGTGGCATTCTTCCTCGGTTCCCACAATTGCACCCGATTTAATATTGCAGTGAAAAGGGAATAAAGTTGATTCGAGGCCAAGTGGCAAATCTTCTGTGACATTAGACAATTGTTTTTTTTTTTTTTCATTTCCTGATTTTTCTAGGGGAAGATAATCTTCTATATATAAAAGATCCAGTAACAACTCTTCCTCTGCTTGCAGGATAACCCTAAAGTGCTTCTAGGCAGCTTGCATATGTAGCTACAAGCAGAAAATTAGTGCATTTTGTCCTAGTGATTGCATTGATATAGTTGTTGTGCTAAGAAGCATTCAAATAATAATTAGTATTATTACTAATTGTTATGCGGACAATCAATAATATTAATTATATTACAACGAGGCAACCAAACATTTAATAATATGCAAAAAAAGAACGAATACCAAATTTAACAAGATTCGGTAATGCTACTTACGTCCTCGAGCGCCGCTAGAACAAATCCATCATTTTCAAGAGAAGTTACAAAATTTTTGGGCCACAATATAAATTTTCTAACTATTGGGTCAAACTACAAATATTCAAGTAGTAGGGCCAATACTATAATTATCTAAAACAATAAAGTATTACTACAAATGTCTAAAAATAAAATAAAAAATTAAATTCTTACAACTTTCAAGGATTTAAATATAAAATCTTTGAATTATGAGGTTCTCATTAAGAGATCCTACAAATAAAAAGAGAGGAGAAATATTCCAAAAAACACACTTAATCTTAAAGAGAACTTTACCTTATATAGACTTAACCGAAACACTTTCATACCATCTCCCCTAATGTAAAATTGGCTCAAATTAACATATAAACCAATTTTCAACGATAGTCCCCGTTTGGCATTAACTTTGGAGTTCTAGTGGTGACACTGATCAACAAGTTGAACTTGATTCAGCAAATCCAACTGCATCCTGTCTTTTCCGAGGGATTTCCGTTTTAGTTAAGAGTCTATTAGGATCAACCTCGAACAAGATCATTATAGTTTAATTTGTATATCTGCTTGTATATAAAGTTTACTCTTATGACGGTGAAATTTACTCCAACAGCACTTGGGGAGACCGACTTCCCAAGATTAGTAAACCAATAATCTGTGGGTGGTTTCTATTCACAGCAAATTGAAATCTCACTCCGAGAAACAAGGAAAATAAACATAGAGATGATTACGGCCATTGCTTCAATGTTACAACGAAAATCAAATATTTGAAAAGTTCATGAAAATGGATCCATGCACCATCATGTTCTTGCATATGGGCGGGTCCCTTTTGCCAGCCAGCAAAACGTGTGGACCAAATGACACCTATAATTCAAGTTCTTTCGTTCGGAAGAGGGTAAATTAAAGTACACGTAGCTAGGTTTTTTGCGTGTGTTTACGGCGTGTGCGTTCAAAGAACAAAGAATAAGAGCACGATGAGATTTGTTTGTCACTTAATGCATGTGACTCATCCATTTTTTTGCCTCAGCCTTTTCTTTTATGCCAAATCTTTTTTAGGATCAATCTTGTAGCCGTTTTCTCACATTCCCCCGAAATTTTAACTAGCAGGATTTGGCAATTTCACAGCCATAAAACAGTTGCACGTGACCCTTCAAACTTGTGTAGAGCCAAGTAAGTTGCCACTTCATTTTGGCCCTACTAGATACAAAGTTCCAATCAAGATAGATTCTCTAGTAGCTAAAGTTTTGATTGATTTGTTGCTTATTAATGATCGATCAAGCAAGTAGAGTATCCGGGATGTGTAATATCAGATAAGGAGCTTTAGTTACCCATGTATATTTGTGGACTATGAATTATGAACCATACCTTGTTCCCTTTGCGCAGGGATGGAAGAAAGATGAAGTGATCGCTACCCATTTACAACCATGTATCTTGGAGATTAGATATCTGGGTGTGGGCTATTGCTTGCTGCTCCCCCTCATCATCATCATCATCATCTATATTTCTTCCTCAACTGGATAATATTATCATAACACAACTTCATGATTCTTGTGGGGTTTGTCCAGATTGGCCAACTGCCCACTAAGACCCCACCAACCCACATGCACACTCCATTTTAACTTTAACTCTCACCCCACCCCATAATCTATTCCCTTTTCCCTGTTTATAACCCATCTTATCCCACTGCATTAGAGAAAAAAAGAAAAAGAAAGGGAATGAGAGGTTTCAATATTGCATAACTGAAAATCTCCTCCCTTTGCTTTTTTGCCCAAAAAATCTAAGCTCTTACTAGTGAGGTGGGAAGTACTTAAGTTCTAGTTTGAGTAGCTATGGAAGTAGAAGATGATTTGTTTTTTGCAGACTTGAGCAAGCAAATCTCTCTTCTTATTATGGAAGATGATGAGGACCCGGTTGCAACTTGTCCATCAGTTTCTTTCCAGGAATTTTTCATACCAACAGAAGAGGAAAAAAAAGCATGTTCTCTTAAATTTTCTTGTTACTAGCTTCAACACTTTGTAACTGTACGCGCAACTGAACTAATTAAAATTAGGTTTGCTTGTAAATATTTTCAGGCTTTCGCCAGAGCAAATTACCAAGCAGCACCATCTCCATTTTTCTATGAACAAAGTTGCAGAAGAGAAAGCAAAGGAACAGGAGTTTTCATCCCTCAGTCATCACAACCTAGAAGGAAGCACAGACAAGGAAGATTCAGTTCATTCAACTCAAAATTTCACAGGCAACATGATAATAAAGCAAGAATAGTTTCTCACCAAGTATCAACCAACCATTCTTTTAACCCCCAAAAAGGCTAAGGAACAACCGATATATCTTCTTCAAGTGTATAATTCAATAATCACAACTAATCCCTTCACCAACAAAGTTCTGAGGCAAGGATTTTATGGTTTCATTATTTATATATACTAATAAGTACATTCAAAAGCTGTTCTTTAGTTGGTCGGGGAAGATCACATAAGTTTGTACCTCTCCAATAATGAAATTAAAATGTATGTTTGTTATTAAGTATGATATAGGATAAGCTTGTCATTTTCAATTAATGCAATTGATTACTATTTCATTATTTTTTAAGTGTTATACTTAAACCACACTTCTCCTTCTTCTTCTAGCTCCCTTTACTTTGTATAAACATCTTACTGGATTATGTGTTGAAATAGAGTTGAATAACTCTTCTTTTAGCAAAGAGTCTGATTTGATGAGTAAAAGATCTTTGTATCCCGCAATATGAAGTATAAAATGGTTTCTGCTTTTTCAAACCATGTAATTTATTACATACTGAACAACCTGCAGTGATTAACTGAGCTGTGCAGACTTGAAAAATGAATCTCTTTTGCTTGTTCAAATCTATAGTTGGGTTAAAGAAGATTTTGACTTTTTCGAATAGATAAGAAGAATATAAATGACAGCTTCCAGCAAAGGGCTAGTTGCAAGCACAGCAAAAAAAAGCAGAAGTTGTTCAAATATGCTCCTCTATTCATCGTTCTTTGGATTCTGTTAAGGGCATATATTACAAGCTGCATGTGATTTGGTAGAAAGAGCCTTCAAATCTTTCATGTAATCACGATAACAGTAATCATCTAGTTCTCAGTCTTCTTTAATAATTACGTTCATGTTGCTATATATGTGTGTGTGGATTAATGGACACTTTAGGGTGATTATTATACTCACAGAGCCAACAATTATGATAAACTCTCATTCTATGGCACCACTAATACTATGAAAGCCGTGGGCAATTGGATTCTGAGCTTTATTTGTAATTTTTTAGTACAAAATTAAGATTTTTCGGAAGATGCCTTGCATTGGTAAAATGATTGGTGGTAAATATTTCTTCAAAAAGCAGGACTTCATCAGACCTAGATTTAATTTTTCTACGTACATTCATCAGCATATATTGCCTTGGGTAGGATCCTTCGGTTCAATCAGTAATAATCCAGTCGGTCATCTTCAACTCCTTTTCTAATAATCATGATTTCCATATTCTTGAGGCCATTATTTACATTTCTATTTATCGTTTCTCATATAATCCTCACCTAATTCCCTTTCCCAAAATGACAACCCTTCATGCTCTCACATGGGTTTTCATTTTTGATAGGGATCCCTGATGTGTGAAGAATTCATTTATAAGAGCCAAAATTTAGGGTCTTCTAAATCTTTTTTCAACTGATTAATTTGGTGATGATCATGCTTTTACTTTATATTAAAAGGGGTCCCACAGAAAAAAATAGGTACAAAGTTAATAAAATATGTTGTTGGGGGAATATTTGCTTTGATGATTTCGTTTTATTTTATTTGAAATTTGATTAAGAAATCTAGAACTTTCCAAATTGTATAGATTAACACATCAAACATTCGGTGAATTATTAAATGAAAATGATGGATATAATGTGGGTTCCCACACATAGATGTTCTCCATATCTCGAACACCCACTAGCTACAGCTTCAGAAAAAGAAAAAAGAAAGCAACAACGACGAATGGGCACATGCAAAACAGCTCAGCTTGAAAATAAAACGAAAGAGATGCAAATGCAGCTAGCATTTTGAAGAATACTTTGCACTGCACACACTTAAAAGATAAATTTTGCATGGCGCCCTATTGCTCTCTCGGTCTCTCTCGTCTTTACCCCATAAAACAACCTGGCCTTTCATGTAAACATGTCTCCAGCTCTCTATTATCACTTGGTGAAGAAGATACATTATCATGCATACAACCCCATAAATGTCGTAAGTGTTCAGCATTGATCCATAAAAAACTATACATAATGAATGAGAACGGCACAAGCTACAAAATGTTTGAATTGAGTATACAACCCAACCCAGGCCATGGAGAAGAGTTTTTCTTAGTTTCTAAAGTTTGTGAAAATCGAAAACTCTCATAAATTGCTTTTATCCTCCATTACTTTTTTGAATTTGCAAAAATAATATCGTTCTCTTGTAAAAAAAAATATTTTAATGTTCAAGTTAATATTTAATTAAAAAGATGAGATTTTGGTGTGAGAAATGTCTTAAAGAAAAATAGGTATGACGAATGCTTAATATGTGTATAAAATTTAAATAAAATAAATAATGAGTATTGATTATTGAGTGTGGAGTGTAAAATATCGAATGGGTATATGAATAATAAATTGAATTATTGTGAATAAATTAACTAAATAAATTATAAGTCAAGGATGTATGCTTGTTTATAGCATGTATATCATATAATATGTATCAGAGTATAAATGCATGAATTTAAATTAAAGTGTGATTTAATTAAATTATATTTAATTAAGATTATAATTTACTTCAAATAAGAGAGAAAGATTTTAGTAGAATTTCTTTACTTGTGAAAAATTCTTCTTCAAAATATTAATTAAATAATTAAAATCTGAATAAGATTCTATTTTTAATTTTTTTCTCACTCCTTATAAAGCCCATGACCCGTTTGAGGGATTCATGTATTGGTGAGCTTGGTTACTTAACAAGAGGATTTGAAATCTAGACTTGTGGATTAAGCTACATGCGAGCTGGTTAGAGGTGGCAAGTAGGCCTTATTGCGCTGGCATGACCTATCAAATTTTGGCTTATGTGCATTATACACTAGTTGCCTGGGCCATGGCCCAGCACAGCCTATGGGTATGGCAGGTCTTGTGGGCTTTTTTTAAAAAAAATAGTTATGTAAATTTAATTATATATTTTTATATTTATATTCAATAATTTTAAATTTGAAATAATACCAATAAATTTTATTTTTAATCAAATTGTAATTTTAATTATGAATTTATAATTATAGCACAATTCTAATATAATATAATCTTAATTGTTATTATAATTAATAATTTGTAGTAACCACTTATCTAACATCGACAAGAATAAATATTTATATATATGTATAATATTTATATTTTATTTGTATATGGATGATACTTAATTTATGTATTGTTATTAGTATTATTTGTATAGATTAAGGACATCCTATTAGTATTGGATTATTTGCAAGACTTTAGATTTATTTTAGGGACCAAATTGTAATACTTTGAAAGTTTTGGGGGTTAATTTGTTAATACTAAAAGTTAGCTTCTTAGTATAAAAATACACATTTTAAACCCTAATTTACTCATTTTTGGGTTGAACCATTCCTTTAGAGAGAGAAAAGATAGAAATAGAGGAGAGAGAAAGAGGAGAGAGAAAGAGAAATTAGAATTTTGAATTTTAAGAGGTATATCATAACTATTTCTCAATTTATTGGTGTTAATTAAGTTAATTTATTTATATTTTGATTTCTAAAAATATGTACAATTGAGGACTTGATGTGAATTTTGTAAGAAATATTGAGAATTGATGATGATTATGTAGATAATTTGATAAATCATAATAAATTTGTACAAATTCTACTTGATAGTCTCTTGATCCGAACATTTTATAAATTCTTGTACTTTGATTTTGGTTTGTATTTTGGGAATATGAAACTATACATATATAGAATCATTTGAGACTTTGAATCGATTGAAAATTCTAGAAATCAAATTTTTAATGAATTTACAAAAATAACCCTGAAATTCTAGAAATTTTATGTGTTAACAGTATGCTACAATAACAAATAATTTTTTTTCTGCTAAATGATCTTCACAAATTACGATTTTATAGAATATGATATATTCATAATTGAGAATTTAGATCAATGTGGTTAAATTGTTATGATTTTCTAAAGTGTATCAGCTCATTGCAGTATTTAATTAATAGATTTTTAAAGCTATAGAATAAAATATTTTTAAAATACTTTTGGCAGAGATTTTGAAATAAAACATTTATTATAATTTGAGATATGTATCAAGAGTAATCCTATAATAGTTTTATAATTTTTGAGTTAGTATGTGATTTTATAAAATTAAAAGATTGAATACTGTTCAGTAAATATTTTGATCTCAACAGGATAATAGTTTGGATTTGATGGTGTTTCTGAAATGGATTGTGTAGGGATTATGATATAATATTCATACATAAGGAGGATATATGAGTTAAGAAAGATATATTCTGATTTTGGAGTAATTGGACATCATTTGATGTATAAATTTTTTTTGTTAAGTATAAGTAGTCAGAATGACAGGTTTTGAGAAACCAAGTAATTAGACCAATTCGATGTGATAAGTGCAATATGTGTAATTTTGTAAGCTATTTAAAGTATTTTGTGTGAATGTTGAGGCTTATGAAAGGATTAATTTCCATTGATAGGTTAAGGAGAATTAAGTCTTATACCTGAAAGTACTAAGAGGTGAGTATACTAGAATTTTACTGAAATCACAATAAATATAGTAATTGTTTATGTATGATTTTATAAATGTGCTTAGAAATATGTTTATGCCAAAGTATATTTGATATGAAATGTGAAAGACATATGTTTATGAATGTGAGCATTGACATTGAGCATGGACATACCTGTGTTTAAGCTTTCAAAATGAAATATGTTTAACAAAGAAAGCTTTTTGAAGTGAAAAATGTCCATGAGATACGTTTTATGTTTTAAGAATGCTTGAACTCATTATTTACTTAGTATGCACTTTATGTGATTTGTGGAGCCTTTATGTGTGGCATTTCCTTCGGGATTGGTATATATTATATGTTTCATATGTAGAAATGATCTTATTGGTACCTAAAGAAAAAGTGAGTCATCATATTCGTGTGGTGGCGTATTGGTGCATGTGAGAGGACTCACCGATGATCAGGGTGAGGGTTTGGCTCTTACCTTCGGGCATGAGTGTTATATATATATAATTTAAACCTCAATTGTGCTATTCCTCTCATACGGTATGTCATCGACGGATGACATTTGGCTCATTATGTGATATGTGATATGGAAGTCCTACTAAGTAGTAGTTGAGTGATGGTATTTCTATTATATATTTTGAAAGAATGTGTAAGCACTTACTTGATATGTAATTTGATAAAATTTTAATTTTAATTTATCACGGTATATCATATATATGCATTGTGTATATATATATGTATTTGTATTTTGATATATGAAAAACTAGTATGCTTACTGAATTTTATACTCATTATAGTTTATGGTGATTTCAGGTAAATAAGATACATAAGTACCTAGCGGATTTGGCAAGACTTCTACTGTCCCTTGGGTTTCCTAAGTTGTTAGGTTGCTGAGTGTTTTATTTGTGGACATGTAGTTTAAGATATTTGATTTGTCTCTATTGAATAAACACTTATGTATTATTTTATTAGATGTGGTTGTATTTGGTTTATATTTCACTAAGTGTAGTTATGAGTTGATCTTTGTGTTGAGTTTACTAGCAACATGCTAAGGATTCCTATGTAGAATTTAAGTTTAAAATTTTATACAATATTAAGTATGAGTGCACATTATTAAATGAGTGTAAGTTATATCATGTGTCAGATCTTTTGGGTCTAGGGCATGACATAATTGTAATTATTATTACAATATTTATAATTTTAATTAAATATTGTAAGAAAAATAATTGAATTATTTAATTTATCCCATAAATAATAATTGAATTATTTAATTCATTTCATGAATACAAATTAATTGAATCCTTGTACAATTGAATTATAATTTCAATTTAGTCAATTAAATTATTTAATTTATCTCATAAATACCATTTAATTAAAATTAAATAATTGAATTATTGTACAATTGAATTATAGTTTTAATTTAACTATTTAAATTATTTAGTTTATCCCATGAATAATTCAAAGTAATTAAGATTAAATTCTTGTTCAATTGAATTATACTTTCAATTAATTCAATTGAATTATTTGATTTATTTCATGAATATCATTAATTGAAATTAAAAAATTAAATCCTTGTACAATTGAATTATAAGTTCAATCAATTCAATTAAATTGTTTAATTCATCCCATGAATACAAATGAATTAAAATTGAATGGTTGAATCCTTGTACACTTGAATTATAATTATAATTATAATTTAATCAATTAAATTATTTAATTATCTCATAAATACCAATTTAGTCAACTCATCATTCTTAAACATTAAACCATAATTGAAAGTACCTTTCAGTTATCTTGGGATCTATTTTACAACAATTTGATGATCACTTTCAAGATTAGAATATATCGACTTATCGCACTCATAACATGGGCAATGTTAAGTCTGGAACAAATCATCACATACATGATACTTCTCGCAACACTAGCATATGAAGTCTTCAACATTTTTTGTTTATCTTCCTTAATAGAAGGACATTGTGCAGCTGAGAGTTTAAAATACACAGTTAGATGAGTACTTATAGATTTTATATTTAGCATCCCAAACCTGTTAAGTACCTTCAAAATGTATTTCTCTTGCAATAAAAATAGCACACCCATCCCTTCTCTTTAATTCCTATTCTAAAAATCTTTTTTGCAGTTCGAAGATCCTTTATTTTACTCTCCACTTAAAGTATCTTTTAACTTGTTGATTTCTTCCATGTCATGTATGCAATCAACATGTCATCAACATACAATAACAGATAAATGAGCTTTTTTATGCACATTTTCCTAAAATAAATACAATTGTCATAAAAACTCCTTGTAAAGTTGTTCCGCATCTTGAAATCATTGAATCTCTTATACTATTATCTCAAAGAATACTTAAGTCCATAGAAAGACTTCCTAAGCAAACATACCAAATCTTCCTTCTAAGGAATCTCGAATCTTTGAGGTTAAGTTATATAAATCTTTTCTTCCAGATCCTTATTTAAAAAGACAGCTTTTACATTCATTTGCTTCAAATATAACCCCAAAATTTATACATAAAGCCAATAGGACCTTTATTCGAATAATGTTTCACTACTAGAGATAAGATTTCGTTGTGAAAACCCTTTTGCTATCAATCTCGTCTTATATTTTGTTAACTCAACTCCTTCAATTCCCTTCTTTAGTTCTTTAATGTCTACTTCATCCGTAACATTTGATGCATACGTAATCAGATCAGCATATCCAAATCTCTTAGGAGGATTTACTATCCTTCTAAGTCTGTCCCTCATTAATTTATATTCTTTTAATTGTTCTTATAAAGACTTCTGCTGCTCATAAAATAGTGAACCTAAGTAGTCTGCTTCCTAACTTGGGATTTTAGAAAAGTAGGTTCCGAGTTTGAATATGAATTATAACCTTTAGTATCTGAGCTTCTTATTCCTAAATGCTCTACTTCAAACTCAACTACTTATATCTTGTTGATTGTTACTTTCTAATGTTTCCTCTTTAGTACTACTAACTTCTTTTTAACAATAGATCCTTATTTAAGTTTACATTACTGCTGATCACCGCTTTTGGTGGGTTTATTTTAATATATCATACTTTGTAATCCTTGACACATTTTGGATAACCTATAAACACCCCATTGATAGCCCTTAGTTCTAATTTTCCTTGTTTAACATGAACAAAGATATAAGAATCAAATATTCTTAGGTGTTTATACCTTGGAACATGTCTAAAAAATTTCTCCTCCAGTGTCTTGAAGTCTATTATCAAGGAAGAAATTCTATTGATCAGGTAAGTTGTAGTCATCACCGCTTTTACCCAAAATTTCTTAGGCAACCCAACATTTGACAGCATACGCCTCATATTTTTCATAATGGTTCTATTTATCCTCTCTGCAAGACCATTTTTTTATGGAATTTCATTTATAATCTCATGCCTATGGATTCCACACTTTCCACAAAAGGCATCAAACTCAAAGTTACAAAATTCAGTCCATTATCTATTCTAAGCCTTTTTTACTCTTTTTTTGGACACCGACGCCTTCCATGATTTGAAAATATCAAACACTCTTCAACATATACACCTTAAGCTTCTTTGAAAAATCGTCCATCAGGAATATGAAGTAACTAGCTTCACCTAAAGACTTAGTCTATGTAGGGCTTCAAAGATTAGAATGTATATCCTCTAGAGTTAACTTTTTGTAATGTGTTCTTGTGTGCTAAACTTCATCCTATGGGCTTTTCTTAACATATAATGCTCATAAAACTCTAGATCTTTTATTTTATCTTTTTCCAAACACTCTTTTAATCTTTTAGTTATTTAAGTCCATTTTCTCCTAAATGTGCCATCCTCTTATATGCCACATTTTAGACTGATCTATGCCACTTCCCACTTATGTAATAACTGATTCTTTAATAACACTTCTATTCAGTACATACAAACCATAAATCTTGGTCTTTTTCATCAACACAAATGACCTTTTAATCACTTTCAAAATTCCTTTTTCTACCTTGAAAGTATAGCCACTTTGTTCCAGTTCCCCTAAAAAGATCAAATTTCTCTTTAAATCCAAGATGTATCTTACATCCTTCAATTCTCTGATTACCCTATCAAACATATTCATTCTTATAGTTCATATTCCTGCAACCTTGCATATTGAATTGTTTCCTATCAACAATTTTCCTCCATTTAATGTATGGTAGTTGACAAACAAGTTTAGATTAAAACTCATGTGAAAATTACATTCAGAATCTAGGATCCACTCACCACCAATAGCACCATTTGATGTAACTAGAGTAACGACACTATCATAAACATCATTCGGGGCAATGGCTGCATCCCTTTCTTGATCTTTTGTTTTCAATCTTGCTTTTCTTTCTAAACAATCATTCTTGAAATGTCATGCTTTCTTATAAAAAAAAAAACATTTCTGCCTTTTGGTCTTAAACTTCGATTTGTTATTCTTTCCTTTTAATTCCCTTTTATTTGACCTACCTCTAGCAATTAAACCCTTACTTTGTAATCTTTAGCTCAATCTTATTTACCAATTTCTTCAAATTCATAGAAGACTTTACATAATTCATGTCAAAGATTCTTTTTTATATATGAGAATGTCCATAAATTGTGCATAACTCAATGGCAGTGAGTTGAGCAAGATAATTGTCTTATCTTTATCATCAATCTTCACATCAATGATTTCAAGATCGATGATAATTTTATTGAAGCCATCAATGTTCTTTGATAGAGCTCCTCTATTTCATACTCAATTGGTAGAGTTTTTCTTTAATATAACTTGTTGGCCAAAGATTTGGTCATATAAAGATAATCTAATTTTTTTTTCATAAATCAATGGTTGTATTTTTGTTGTGATATGGTGCGTGATGTGTATAGATACGTATAATTTTAAAAATTAAATACACAACGGAAGTATTCATACATGTTATTGTTAGGGTATGTGCTTACGCGCCATCCCAGTTTGTATGAATATTAAGTTTGTAATATTTATACAATGCATATTTTATTAAATCGCTGATAACTTTTATTAAATGGTAATTAAGCTTGTAACATTATAAAAATGATATGATCTGAATGAGTTCATATCTGGTTTAAAGAAGTTTAAACCATGGCTAAGAGTTAGCAAAGCTGATAGTTATAAATGCTAAGTGTTAGCAGGTTATAATACCCAGCGGGATCTAAAAAGTTAGAACCTAATCTATAATGTAACAAAGACCTGAGAATCTACTAGTAATGACAAAATTGCAAAGAGTTGCAATAGAGACTAAGAAATGTCGTTATGGAAGTATCTTCTCAAATAAAGAGTTCCTGATCTACGTTTACCAATGAGGGTCTATCGGTGAAACACATAGATTAGTGTATGTCTATAGCTGTATTGTACAAATGGTTATTCTTAGTTAACCATGAGCTTGGTTGAAGTTCATATAGACATACAGGTATTCAGTTAGGACTGGATACTGAACAGACTCATGAGGACCCCAATAGATATCCTATGAAACCGTCAAAGGAAGGTCCTCTCGAGTTGAGTAGTATTTGTGGTCCTTCGACCTGAGCGCCACGGTGAACTTGTGGGAGATCCATCATACTTTGGTTCCACGTATGTCAGAGACCTTTCATGGTCTGACCGCTACGTGTCGCTGGGTATGGTCCGATGCTCATGGAGTTCGGTGTGCGTAGATATGGGATCCGCCAGCTCACATAGATGGGTAGTATATCCGAACTTCGAGATTGTATCTTGTAAAGTCTTATGGCCGTAAGCAATTAACCTGGGAAAGGAGTTTCCTCCAGGTTCGAACATTATAGCAAAAGTGTTTGCGTAAATTGTTCATAAAGATACGAATCTGAAGATAATATAGTGATGGATGAAATTATCGGGATTTGACGGTAATGATCTATATCCCGTTCATCCTGGATATAATGACGGAAGGATTATACGAATATGGAGTAACCTCAACATGTATGGTCTGACGCGCTGATTTGTAATATCCGTAACGTGTGCGTGGGGCATCGTTAACGGACTTGTGAAATAGTTTCATTTGACGAATCGGGCGTGGACCTAGGGAGTCCCAATATGAAATGTACTCTTTGAGCACTTGGGCAGCGTACCGTATTAAATAGTTTAATACAGTAAAATCCAGCAATTTACTAAGGTTACGTTAACTAAAGTATATGGTCAGATGGTGGGACCCACTTTAGGTTAACATGGTAACCGAGTAAGGACATAATTGTAATTTCACTTGATAATTATTTAATCGTTAAATAATTCAAATAAATAATTATTTATTTAATTGTTGAATAAATAATTTAAGTTTAACTAAGGTTAAGAGTTAACCATTTAGTTAAGTTAGATTAACTATACTTAATGGTTAAGTAAAAGTTAACCTAACCATGGTTAAGTTAGTTAACCATGGTTAAAATAATTAAATATTCTTTTAATTAACTAGAGTTAAGAGTTAACTATAGTTAGAATATTTTAATGTTAGTTTAACCTAACTAAAGTTAAGAGTTAACTATGATTAGGTTAGATTAAATTCAAATTGAAATTAAGTGAAATTAAGTGTTATGAAATGAAATTAAATTCATTTGTATAAATAAAACAAATGTAAATTAAATTAAAAAGTTTTTTGTTAAATTGATTTTGAAAAATTAGCTCAGCCATTTAACAAAGAGAGAAAAGAGAAATTGTCTTCTAATTAATGGATTCAAGAGTTGAATTCATTATTTTCTTTTAAGGCTTAAAACTAATTTAGCAAAATAAGTTTTTTGATTAATTGATTAAGTGTTAATCAAAAGAAAAAATCAAGAACACAAGTTTAAGTAGTTAAACAAGTGCTGGATCAAAAGCTGTCATTCTAGATAATCAAACCCACCATTGTTGATTACTAGAATTGATCAAAGACAACATTTTGGTGGACTTCAACAATCTCCAACCAAAGGCTTCAAGGGTTATTTCTCAATCTCGTTTCTGATTAATATATTGTGATTGTGTTTACTGCAATACTTTAAGCTTCCGCTGCTTCATTATATATATGAGATATGTATAAATTGTGATTAAACACAAAACCCACATGCAAACACCCATGAATGAACAACTCCCAACAGTTATACACTATATAACATACTCAAGCATATAATCTCATGTATGATCATTCAAGCACATATATATCTCATATATATATATATATGCATGATATAAAATAAATTGTAAATAAATAACCTACCCGGGTTTGAAGGTAGCTTTACAATTCTTCAAGATCTTCAATCTTCAATTTGTTGAGCTCACCTTGAAGTGTTCCCTTGCACAATTCTAGTTCACAACTAAATCCGGTGGGATTGTGAAGCTAGAATGGCAGCCTTGAATTTCCAGCAAAGGGTTATTTTAACACTTAAAACAATTTGTCCTTATGATTTATTACTACCAAGAGATGAGAATAATTAAATGTTTTCTTTAGTTCTTTACAACTATTTGTTATGAACCTTAGTAAGCCTTTGCATATTCTCTCAACACTTTGAGAAACACACTTAGAAAATACTTTCAATTCTCTCTACTCTCCCTTTGCTGAATCTTGCATTTTTTCTACACAAATTGAACTCTTTTAATTTTTGATTTAGTGCAAAGAATGATAACTTCTCTTAGTGCTCCACTACCACTTAGCCATGTTTTCCATTAAAAATATTAATCAATCATATATCTCACTCAACAAATTGATTCATCCGTATGAATCAATTTTTAAAGAGTAAATAGCAATTAAACAATGCTAAGTCGTTTCACCGCTTCCTTAATGCATCATTTAAGTATTTCTAAGTGGCCAACATTCCTTATTATTAATAACAAGTGCATTCTTTATTACTAAATGCTGTTTGCCACTTATTCCAATTAATAATAATAATTTTATTAATATATAAAATATTAATAATTCAAAACTATTTTGAATATTTACATTTACCTTATATGTATTTACCAAGTAAGGTAAATAAGTAAATACATGGTAAATCATTTATGGAGTAAGATTGTGCCACTTGTCAATTTCTTATTGGTTAACAACTCTTGTAAATCAATAATGTATTTTACATTCAATTATTGACAAGTGAATAATAAAAGGAATCTTGAAATATTTTTCACTTTACTGGAAATTGTTGGATTAATTATTCAATCCAATTCGCTGTCCCAGTGCACAACGAGTACACTTCATATTATGAGACTCTCTAGGTCCATGCCCGATGTGTCATATGAAACTATTTCACACATCCGTGAACAATGTCCCACATACATGTTACGAATATTACAAAACGATGCATTAGACCATACAAGTTGAGGTTATAACATATTTGTATAATCTTTTCATCATAAATATCCTAGAAGAGCGGAGATATAGATTAACACCGTCAAGTCTTCATGTACTCAACGATAAACTTATCTCTAAATTTGTATTTCAATAAATAATATCCGTAAACACTTTTACGATATTATTTTTCCGAGAATAAAACTAATTCTCGGATACGTCTGCTTATGGCCATAAGACTTTCTGAAATACAATCTTGGAGTTTCAGGATATTTTACTTACCTAATTGAGTTGATGGATCCCATATCTGTACACACCGGACTCTATGAGCATCGGACTATGAAAGGTATCTGACATGTGTAGAACCAAAGTATGGGGGATCACTCACAAGTCTACCGTGGCACTCAGGTCTAAGGACCACGAATACTACTCAACTCGAAAGATCCTCTATTGACGACTTTATGGGATGTCTATTGGAGATCTTTGTGAGTCTGTTCAATATTCAGTTCTTACTGAATACTTGTATCTCTATACGAGTTTCCACTAAACTCATGATCTGCTAAGACTAACCATCTGGACTATCCAGATATAGACATACACTGATCTATATATATGTAGTAACCAGTATCCACGACTAGTAAGAATAAGTATTTATATATGTATAAATATACGTATTTTATTTGTATGTTGGTGATACTTGATTTATATATTGTTATTAGTAGTGTTTGTATAGGTTAAGGTGATACTATTAGCATTGGGTTTAATTGCAAGACTTTAGATTTATTTTAGGGACCAAATTGTAATACTTTGAAAGTTTTGGAGGTAAATTCGTAAATACCAAAAATTAGCCACTTAGTATAGAAATACACTTTTAAAACCCTAATTCTCTCATTTTGGTCGAGCTACCTCTTTTAGAGAAAGGAGAGAGAAAAGAGGGGAGAGAAAGAGAAGAAGGAGAAGAAAAAGAAGAAGAAATTGGAATTTTGGATTTTAAGAGGTATATCACAACTATTTCTCAATTTATTGGTGTTAATTATGTTAATTTATTTAAGTTTTGATTTCTGGAAGTATGTATAATTGAGGATTTGATGTGTATTTCGTATGATATTTTGAGAATTGATGATGATCTATAAGATAGTTTGATAAATCATGATGGATTGTAGAATTTCTGCTTGATAGTCTCTTGATCCAAGAATTTTATAAATTGTTGTGATTCGATTCTGGTTTTGAATTTTGAGTATATGAAATTAGACATGTTTAGTATCATCTGAGACTTTGAATCAATTCAAAATTCCAGAAATTGAATTTGTTGTGAATTTACCAAAATGACCCTGACATTCTGGAAATTTCCTATGTGAACAGTATAATACAGTGACGAACAATGTTTGTCCTACTGCATGATCTTCAAAAATTACGAATTTGTGGAATATGATAAGTTTATATGTCTAATATGATATACTCGGAATTGAGAATTTAGATCAATGTGGTTGAAATGTTATGATTTTCTAAAGTATATCCGCTCATTACAGTATTTGATTAACAGATTTTTAAAGCTATGGAATAAAATAGTTTTAAAATATTTTTGGCAATGATTTGGAAGAGAAATATTTATCATGGACTGAGATATGTGTTAAGAGTAATTATGTGATAGTTTTATAATTTTTGAGTTAGTATATGATTTTATAAAATTAGGAGATTGAATACTGTTCAGTAAGTATCTTGATCTTGTCAGGTTAGTAGTTTGGATTCGATGGTATGTATGGAATGGATTGTGTATGAATTTTGATATAATATTCATATATAAGAAGGATATATGAGTCAAGAATGATATATTCTGATTTTGGAGTAATTGGACATCATTTGATGTATTAGAAAATTTTGTTAAGTGTAAGTGGTCAGAATGACAGGTTTTTGAGAAACCAAGTGTTTAGACCAATTTGATGTGATAAATGTATTGTGTATAATTTTGTAAGCTATTTAAAGTATTTTGTGTGAATTGTGAGGCTTATGAAATAATTAATCTCTATTGATAGGTTAAGGAGATTTAAGCCTTGTACCTGAAAATGCTAAGAGGTAAGTATACTAGACTTTTTACTGAAATCACAATAAACGTAGTAATTGTTTTGTATGATTTTGTAAATGTGGTTAGGAATATGTTTATGTTATGTCAAAGTATATTTTGATATGAAATGTAAAGATATGTATTTATGAATGTGAGCATGTACATACATGACATACATGTGTTTTTGAAAGTGAGCTTTCAAAATAAGATATGTTTAACAAAGAAAGCTTTTGAAGTATAATATGTCCATGAGAAATATTTTGTGTTTTGAGGGTACTTGAACTCACTGTTAACTTAGTAGGCATTTTATGTAATTTGTGGAGCCTTTATGTGTGGCATTTCCTTCGGGATTGGTATATGTTATATGTTCCGTATGTAGGGAGGATCCTATTGGTACCTAAAGGAAGAGTGAGTCATCACATTCATGTGGTGGCGTATTGGTGCATGTGAGAGGACTCACCGATGATCAGGGTGAGGGTTTGGCTTTTACCTTCGGGCATGAGCATTATATATGTGTAATTTAAAGGCCTCACTTGTACTATTCCTCTCATACGGTATGTCACCTACGAGTGACATTTGGCTCATTATGTGATATGTGATATGTAAGTCCTACTAAGTAGTAGTTGAGTGATGGTATACCTATTATGTGTTTTGAAAGAATGTGTAAGCGCTTACATGATATGTGATTTGATAAGATTATGATTTTGATTGATCACAGCATATCATACATATGCATTGTGTACATATATGTATTTGTATTTGATATATGAAAAATTAGTATGCTTACTGAGTTTTATACTCATTATAGTTTATGGTGATTTCAGGTAAATAAGGTGCATGTGTGCTTAGCGGATTTGGCAAGGCTTCTGCTGTTCCTTGGGTTCCCTAAGTTGCTAGGTTGTTGTGTGTTTAATTTGGGGACACGTGGGATAAGATATTTGATTTGTCCCTAGTGAATAAATACTTATGTATTATTTTATTGTGTGTGGTTGGATTTAGTTTAAGTTTCACCAAGTGTAGTAATGGATTGATTTTAAGTAAGAATTTGCAATGAATATATTCTGGGCTTCCGGTAACAAAGTTGCTATTGGTGACGTAGTAGAGTGTTAATCTCTGAAAAAAAAACTCTGCGTATCTCCGGTTTACTAATTGTCCCAGTCATAATTCAATTGCTATAATTCTAAAAGAAATTAAAATGAATGTTTAAGTATTAATGAATGAATGTAAGTGATGTCGTGTGTCAGATCTTTTGGGTCTGGGGCGTGACAATATATATTAAGGTCTTCACTAACAGACCCGCATTAGTGAAGATAGATTAGGAACATTAAGTTTAAGAACATATTTGCATAACAATATTTTCTAGCACCATTTGCAACTCATTGCAACTACGTCATTACTAGTATATTCTTAGGTCTTTGTCCCATTTCAGACAAGGCTCTAACTCTTATAACCTGATAACTCTTATCAGTGCTAACTTTTAGCATTTATATCTTTTAGCGTTACTAACTCTTAGTTCTGATCTAAACTCCTTTAGATCAGATCTGAACTCTTTCAGATCATACAATGTCTAAAACGTTACAAGCATCTTCCCATATTTGTATATAAAATAATTAGTGATATATTAAAATCATAATTGTATAAACATAAAGCAAATATTTATACACAAATGGGATGACACGTAAGCATAAATCCCAATAATTTTCACCCACCATTTTTCTTAGAACTTCATCATTAAGGCTAAAGACAATGACACTTCTTGCTTTCCTTATAATATTGACACAATCACCATTTTCCTTTAAAAGATTTTGGTTTCTTGCCATCTAAGTTAGATATAACCTCCTTAATTATAAGTTTAAGTCTCTAACTAACCAAGAGTTCATTCATTTTAATAATTTAAAGATTAAATCAAAATCATTCTCCTTATTAAATTTTTTAATATCAAATTTATGAAATGTTATTAAGTTTTCAACCAAGATCTGATACTAATTGTTGGAACTGAATTAAATATAATCTAATCTTTAATCAAGGAATTGAAATTAAGAAATCAAAAATAACCAAAGAAAAATAAAAAAAATGTAAGAGATTTTACGTGATTCATTAGAGTTTACATCCATAGGCCAATCTAAAAAGATTTAATGCTATTATTCAAATAAAATTATAGAATTATAATCTTGAATCACAAAACTCACGAGACTTCTAATAAAACAATAAAAAATCAAAAATTACATTAAGTTTTTCAAGTCTGAGTATTTCTAGCATAAAAATAGATTTTCACATCCAAATTCTAACAAATTCAATATTACGTGTTAGCATCTAATTCGAATTACACCTTTTAGTAAAGCGGTGTATTTTCGACAATTTTAAACTTTTTGATGACCTTATTATTCAAGCCCTTCTTCTTTTGGTTAATCATTTTAGAAACCACAAAGTTTCTTTTGTTAACACTTAGGTGTTCAAAAACTTCTTTTTTTTCACATTTTAACCTCCAAAACAGTTCATTTGATAATAACTATTTTATACTCCTTTTACACGAAATATTTCTCTTATAATTTCCTTTTTAACATGTACTGGACTTGCTGCATTCAAAAGTGAAAGAAAATCACTGGCTTCAAGCCACAAAAGTCTTTTTACTTTATATGATTTGTACGCTAATTACTCGACCGGCAAGTCATATTACGTTTGTTACACCGGACTGAGACAACTCATATTTATAACTCGTTTCAAGTCGGCCAAGCCATTTTCTTTGCTAACGACGTGTCATTTATTTGTTCGTTATTCTACTGACAAGACACATACCGGATTTGTTTAATTTATCCGAGTCATGCCTGTGGGAACCATCTTGCGTGGCAAGATCTAGGCGGACAAAAGCAACGCATCGACGACCAAAACAAATAAAAAGAAACTCAAAATTACCAACATCTTCCCCTACTCGCATTGACATTTGACATAGATCAAACGCATCACCGCCGTGCGTTTACACTACCTTTCCTACTCTTGACTCCGTCAGCGCCACCGATGGAGGCCCTCTCATTCCTCGCTTTCCTCGTCCTCCTCCTTCCGCTCACTCTCCTATTCGTAATCTGCCTCATCGTCCGTCCCAAGCCCGTCAAAATCCCAATCAAAAACCGCCACGTCTTCATCACAGGCGGATCCAGCGGCATCGGCCTGGCCCTGGCCTACTGCGCCGCACAAGAGGGAGCCCGCGTCTCCATCCTGGCCCGTTCCCGCCAAAAGCTAGAAGAAGCCAAAAACTCAATCCGCCTAGCCACTGGGATCGAGGTGGAGACTTTTGCTGCGGACGTTAGGGATTTCGACGCCGTTAAAAATGCTGTTGAAGAGGCGGGGCCCATGGATGTACTGGTGGTGAATCAAGGCGTGTTCGTGCCTGGAGAATTGGAGACGCAGGAATTGGATGAGGTGAGGTCCATGATTGATATCAATGTGATGGGGAGCTTCCATATGATCAAAGCTGCCTTGCCGCTGATGAAGAAGAGGGAAAATCGCGGGCCCGCTTCAATCGCTTTGATGTCGTCTCAAGCCGGTCAGGTATCATGAAAATTGAGTGGTGTTTGGATACCAATAACATCTTAGTGTACAATGTGGTACTTTTCGGATGTGAATTTAAAGATCATGGTTTTAGAACATTGCTACTTGTTTCATAATTTGTATTAGACAAGTGTGCTATCGGTGACAATTAGTATTTTTCTTAACAACATTTCTACAATGAGCTTGTTTAGGTAATGATGCATAACCGTGTGCTTGGCCAATTAGCATCATACCATGTGGCCATGATGTTACATGTCATGTGACACAAGAGTCATTCAACCTGAGTTTTAAATGTGGCACTAATAGTTTGACTCCATGTGGCAATCGGCATAGTGTCACAGCACAGCACCATGTGACAAGTTGCTGTGAACTATAGGAGCTATGTAGCTTACTAGAGTAGTCCTCTCTCTCTCTTATATGAGTGTGTGTGTGTTTGTTGATGTGGAATCATTTTGTGTGCAGGTGGGTATTTATGGTTACACAGGGTATTCAGCTAGTAAGTTTGGCCTACGAGGTTTAGCAGAAGCATTGCAACAAGAGGTTATTCTAGATGACATCCATGTCTCTCTTATATTCCCCCCCGACACAGAAACTCCTGGTCTAGAGGAAGGTATTGTTTCTAATTGCTTACCTTGTTTATTATTCTGCATGGCCTTTCCTGTATTTCACTGGTCTGAAATATAAGAATTTAAAGGAGTTGAAAGGTAATGTGACATCACATAACTAATAATTCCTCAGAGCAAGGGTTGGGAACTTACGAAATGTGTTTACGGATTTGTTGCTAGTTTCTGGATTACCATTGTGTTTCTGCTGTATGTAACTTTAAAATGGCCACTTGATTTGCAGAAAACAAGAGAAGACCACAGCTCACCAGTGTTATAGCAGCCTCATCTGGTGCAATGAAAGCTGAAGAAGTTGCCAAGAAAGCTCTAAATGGCATTCAAGCTGGTAGTTTCATTGTCCCTTGCAACTTTGAGGGACTCCTACTGTCTATAGCAACTGCTGGTTTATCTCCCCAGAGATCATTCTTAATGGCATTTGTTGAAGTGGTTGCCGCTGGTCTGCTACGCTTTACTGGTCTATGCTTCCAATGGAACTGGTATGAAAGCATTGAAAGGTGGCATGCACAAAGAAGTAAGTAGTCTACGAAATTAGGGTTTCATCCTTGTTATTTTCTCTTCTATTACTAAAAAATTTATTGTCTCAAGTGTATAAGATAAGAAAGTGCAAGTGACGGACAGACCTCACCTGTTCCCCTTTATCACTACAATTTATGATATGGCATAATCAGTGGATTTCCATATAGAACAGGCCTTGGTTTGCCGATTCTTTACTGCACTTTTGTTTTATTGAAAACATTTGCTGGAATTTTTGGTTTCGCTTCCAATATGAGATGTCTTTGGATTTTCCTGCAGCTAAAAGGCTTTCAGTTTGATAAAAAAATTCTAGTTAATACCTTCCAAGGACATAAAGTGTAAGGAGTAAAACCTGCCTGTTACTCACATTCAATCTGGTCTACAATTACTACAATCTTCTTGCCTATAACTTTCTGTTTCTTTTCTCTGGTTCTTGATAAAATTATTTCTAGACTATTGGTGTTTGCTAAGCTGTACGCTTGTGATTTTTCCTCTTTAATATTGGTTGTATACTAGTACACAAGTGATCTACATCTAGAATTAAAATGTGAGATAGCAAATATACAACCATATCTCCTATTCCCCATCAATGTTTTGGAAATAAGCTTTCCATTCTATGTGTAGAAGGAAAATATTAATATGCTATTAAATTTCATGTTCCTAGTGAACTATAACTAGGTTCCTGTTGAAAGTCAATAGCCTTATTCCATTGCTGTGGATGCTTTACAATATTAGCAATATGATATGGTTTTTGGAGTCTCACACGCTTTTATTTCTGAGACAGATAGATCTCGTCCTATTTGAGATGCTGGCTTCTCTTGCATTTTCAGTTGTGCCTGAAATGGAATTGTTGCTGCCAATGTGATGATCTTGTTTAATTTTTTATTGCAGGTAGCTAGAAGTTCCTGGTGCTCCATATGGATATGCGTTCTTCATGGATGGCAGCAGTGCGTAATGTAAACTTCTAGACTTCTAGGGTGCTTTCAATTGGTGAACTTAGCTGAAAGGTTATTTTTGGAATTGAAATCAGATGTCGGCATTAATTTTGAAGAAACGAGATTCCATGACACATCTGGGTTTAAATTTAGTTGATAGATGCTGCAGTTTAATGGAAATGTAGGGAACAAATAAGCTTTGCAGATTAAGACCTTTTTAACATGAAGACTTTTTTGTGGTAGCAAAATCATTTCAGCGGATAAGAAACAATAATTTCTCCTCCTCTCTCCCAATTTGTTGTTTTTGACCTTCTCCTTCCTAGAAAACAATGTAATGGAGGTAACACCACCAAGTGAAAGAACCTCAAATAATTCTTCAAGCCGTCCACTTACTATGTTTAGATAAAAATTAAAATCAATAGAGGCTTGGTCGAAATCAATAAGTTGCCTTTTTTTTTTTTTTGGAGGGGTGGGGGGTGGGGGCGGGGGCGGGGGACCGGCCTCTTTTTAATACAAGATTCAAGAAAAATCTTCTGGGCCTCGTGGCTCGTTCACTAGCTCATTGCTGATGTTGAGGCTGAGGCCCATCACTATAACCTATTTTTATTTTTGATAGACCACTCTTACCATCCTAGTCAACCATACCAGAACTTGTCCCTGATATAATAATAATCATCATCATCATCATCAGCTATTCATTTGATTCATCCAACGGCCACCGCCTTACACGGCAACGACGATCAAGAGACCAAAAAGCATGGCGTCAGTTATACTGAAGCGAAGCAGCCCGTCTGCTCTAAGGTTAATGGTAGATAGTCTTCGAGTTGCAGCGTCGTCAAGAGCGTACGCGTCGGTTGCAGTGGGAACTGATATAGTATCGGCCGCAGCGGATGTCTCTCTCCAGAAAGCTAGGAGCTGGGACGAAGGTGTCTCTTCCAAGTTCTCCACCACTCCTCTTAAAGACATTTTCAAGGTTCCTTCCTTCTTCTTTTTTTTTTTCATTTAATTGGACTTTAAATTACATTAATTTCCTTCTTTTTTTTTCGTTTTCGTTTTCGTTTTCGTTTTCTTTTTCATTTTCTTTTTCTCTCAATCTTTTGGTTTTGAAAGAGAAGAAAATATTAAAGAGGCCCTGTAACGAATTTTATTGATGTGTTTCGGTGGTTGGTTTTTCGTGATGTGCATTTCAGGGCAAGAAAGTGGTCATTTTCGGGCTCCCTGTAAGTTGCTCTCATTTTCTCAGTTATTATTTGATGACCAATTTCGGAATTTGCAAATTATGATTTCATTGTTTGGATGAATTTTGTAATTTGATGACCAATTTTGGGTATATACTTAATCTTGTAGGTCCTTTTGATGTGAGTCAAAGACATAAAGCTCCAAACAGATGCATTTTTATCTGATAGGTTCTAGAAATTTGGAAGAGAGATATAATTCCGAAAATATAGTAATTTCTACATTGACGAGTGTCTTTTTTGATTCATGTTTTGTATGGACTGTTTTCAACCATTTTGCAGGGTGCATATACTGGAGTTTGTTCTCAGCAGCATGTTCCTAGTTACAAGAATCACATTGACAAGTTCAAGGCTAAAGGAATCGACTCTGTAATCTGTGTGGCTGTTAATGATCCATATGTTATGAATGCCTGGGCAGAGAAACTTCAAGCCAAAGATGCTGTGAGTTATTTCTTTTTGATTTAATTCTCTTACTTGAAGGAGGAAATTTAAATGTTAGGGGCTTTTGTTCACTAACTGTTTTTTGTTCAGTTTTTGGGCTTTGCCTTTGCTTGTGTATCAAATGGGTCTAACCTAGTTAACCCAGTTATGTAGTTAAGTTATCCCTGCCTTGCTTTCTTTCTCAAATGAGAACCGGCGTTGAGATGTGTTTTCTGACTTGTTTTATGTTATGCATAGTTATCAGGCCATACTAAGGCTATCTATAACTGTCCCTGTTATTTCATCCTTGTTCAAAGCATTAAGATTAGGTTTTAGCACATGCTCTATGTTGAATCTGAATTTATTACCTCGGTGATATCTAAGCTCTCTCTCCTGTTGAATTTTTCACATAACTGAAGTAGAATGGAACAAGGAACGACCTGAATAGCCTACTCAGGATAAGTTATGCCATCATTTGTACTTTTCCAGCATTGACTGTTTGGTAGTCTCATCAATCGTGGTATTTATACAGGTTATAAATTGCTATTCTTTTAGAGTTAATGCTACTTTGCTGAGGAAGCTTTTATTTTATCATTTATTTTGCTTTATTTAAAATTGCTATTCTTTTAGAGTTAATGTTACTTTGCTGAGGAAGGTTTTATTTTATCATTTATTTTGCTTTATTTAAATGACAACGATGTCTTGATCTGGCATTAGAAACATATCTGATTTCTGGTTTTCCTTTTAATAGATTGAATTCTATGGTGACTTTGATGGAAGCTTCCACAAGAGCTTGGACTTGGGAAAAGATCTTTCAGCTGCTCTGCTCGGACCTCGTTCTGAAAGGTAAATCTATGCAGTATCATTAATTTTTAAATCTGGGTCCCCAAAACATGATGAAAATTTGGTTTCTGGTGCTGATATCATTACTAAGATAATGTTGTTTATGTGTAGATGGTCAGCATATGTAGAGGATGGGAAGATTAAGGCTCTTAACGTGGAGGACGCCCCATCTGACATGAAGGTTTCTGGTGCTGATGTCATTTTGGGACAGATCTAAAGATGTTTCGGATCACTTACAAGCACTTGACATCCAATCATGCATGTTCTCAGCAACTCTTAGCATAAGAGACCAATGATAATAAATTGTAAGTGTTGCACTAAGCTAATTTCCGGGTTTATCTTTGCCTTAATTTTGTTGATTGTCCTTGGGTAATAAGTTTGTTTTACCTAGATTGTGGATAAGTTAATGGTAAAAACAGTTTGAATGTACATTGTATGCGTGCGGTTGACACCAAGTAAAATTAGCCCTGCTGAGGAGGGGTTTGAAAAGCCAAATGCACAATGGTGATGCGGTTGCCGACTTGTTTTGATACAGGAAAATTAATTCGAGCAACTAAAACTGGGTTAAACTGGAAAAGCAGTTTGAAAGTGCACTGCCTAAAACATTTTGAAATGCGCACATAATAGAGAATTTTGGTACAAGTATCCACGCCCTCACTAGTAACTACGTAGTCACTCACTACAGAATATATTGGATGATTAACTTCACGTAATTCATTGTCTGTCGCTCTTGGATGCAATGCTAATACTGATATTTGAATCTTCAGGTCCCATGATCAAATATTGAACTTTACAAAATAATACCAAAAGAGAAAAACTGTCCTTGCTTGCTTAGTTGAATATTTTGGATTTTAAATTTTGAATTTTGTTCACATTAAAGTTGAAGATTTATTTTTTTTTTTTAAGAAAATTAAAAATTATAACTTTAGATCCAAAGTTTTCATATTAAAAATTTAAAAATCGTGCTAGCATTATTGATTATGTCAGGTGTTTTTAAACTAATCACTTTTCTTTATTTTAGTATTTTGTATTTATCACAAGACTATCGACACATTTAAAAAAATACCGTGTCAAATAATTAACAGTTATAAAATATGTAAATTTTAAAATTATTTACTATTTAATAATTACTGAATATATCATTTTTTTTATATAATTTAGATGTACCATTATTCTTTTATAACAATTTTATTAGTACAATATAAATAATAAAAAATAAAATGATTAGTTTGAAAGTAAAGACTGCAACAAAATTAGCACCGATCCATTTAGAAGTACTCATGTTAACCAATTATAGATTTTTTTTTTTTAAAAGGAACATTTACACATTAAAAAATATATTTAAAATTATACAGCACTGCATAATTCCTTAGACATTTAAAGTAATACAATACTGCATCATATTTCAATAATTTATTTTGAAGTCTATAGAGTTTCAAACACACTGTTATGTAGAGTGAGAATTATCAGCAGGTTGAGTGCTAGTGTCTATTAGATAATTACCTTATAGCCGGCGTGACTCGAGAAAATTTGAGGTCGCAGATAAATCGGAAATTTTGGGGCCTAAACAAATTTTTTAAAGTTTTTCTTAGGTTATATTAATTATATTATAATGTTAATACTATATTAGTCTATATTATTGATATTATAATTAAATTATTTTTGAAAGCAATAAATATATTTTTTAAACACACCCTACTTAAATTATACTATTAAAATTATCAATAATAATATATATAAATTTAAATACATTTTATTCCGACCATAAGGTTTCCATAAAATGAGATGAATTCACTAGGAATCAAACCCCTAAACTCAATCAAGTGTTTTTTTTATTTAAAAAAAAAATCTTTTAAACAACACTAATTTATCATAAAAGTTATTTATTTAAAAATTTACTTTAAATTTTTAGATTCTAATTTTGTTGATTATCATTAAATACTTTTATTTATTGGAGTTTTAGAAGGAATATAATCAAGTTATTCTAATGTTCAAGTGAAAATTTAATGGTTAATTTTAGAAAATAACATTAATTAAAATAGATATAATAGTTCAATAAAAAAATTTAACGGCTCTTTTTGAAAAGTAAATTTAATTAAAATAGTTTATTTAGTAAAGGATAATATTTAAGCAATTGTTTGACTAAAATTAAGATTTGAATCAATGATTAAAATATATTGTAAATGATATAAATATTTAATTTAGTGGTCTACCTTTCTAAAAAGTAAGTCTTACTTCAAGAAGTAACATTAATTAACTAGAATTGCTTATTTACCAAAGATTGAATTAATTATTAAAATATTTTAATATATATGTATAAATTTAATAGAGTCACTTCCTAAAAAAAATGGAACTTTCTTAAAAGAATGGGTTAATCTTTTCAAGAAAAAAAATTTAATCTTTTTAAAAATAAAAATAATTTAATATTTAAAAGATACATATACAATTTACATCTACCTTCTAAAACATGAGGCCTTCCCACAAAAATGGGCCTTAAGCAATAACCTTAATTGTGTTTGGGAAAGATCCACTATTTAATGGGAGTGGGGTGTGAGGAGTGAGACCCATAGAGAGTTTATCTTTAGGAAACTTTTAGACATTGTTAAAGATTTGGGCTATTTTTTTTAAATTATCCGTGTATAAAGTTTTATAATTTTTGTAGATAAATAGTTTAAAAAAACAAAAAAACCTAATTTTATATGTGCAATCTCACCATCCCTATTTTGTTTTTTTTAGTTTAAATTTGAACTTCCTAATATAAAAACAAAAGAAAAAACAATTAAGACTTTTAAAAAAAATCGAATTGAATCTTTCAATATGAATATGTCACACTTTTGAAACAAAGTGAGATTATTATGTCTTTCTTACTGTTTGAATTTGTTATTTATTTTTTTTGTTAATATTCATGCCCATTTAAAATATTTAGATGAAATTTATTTATTTATTCAACAAATGTATGACTTAAAAAATGTAAATATAGTCGTACATATAAATATATTATGTAATGTAGATTATTACGATGACGTTTTCAAGTTTGAAAGGATGAGAAAGAAAAATTTTGAAAAAAAATTGCACAGTTGTGCCAGATTTTTGAAAAAAAGATTATTTAATTCTTTAATTTTTTATTATAGATATTATGTAGAGAAAAAGCCACTTCTTATGTATTTTGAAAAAAAGTAGAAGAATTAATTTCAATAATAATAAAGAGAAAGATATATAGAATATTAAAGTATTTTTATTTTGGTTCTAAGGGATATAAATTATCAAGAGTTTTATAATATTGTTTGTTATTGAATTAGAGTAAATTTTGATCGATAAATATGAGAATTTATGTGTCTATAATGATAATGACAATTAAGCCGTTAGCAATCCAAATGATCAACATGTATAATTTTTTATAAAGATTAATAAAAGAAGTTTAGTATTTATATTGTATTAATGTGGATTTAAATACTATGCAAGTGATGAGATTATACAAATTTCTATACAAAATTAACAAACATGTCATAATCACTTTATATCCACAAATAAAATGTAACAAATTAATAACATAACTCTAATAAGATTGAGGCACCTCTTCTCTTATTATGCCACACTTCAAATCTTATTTGGAGTGTCAAGTCAAGTAGGTGTATCAGATTCACATCAATCTCAATCTCTTAACACGTCTGCTCAACTTTTAATTGTTATTTTATTTTATTTTGCTTCCTAAAAAGAAGATTTACAAAAAGTGTATACATGACTCACACAGGCATGCATTCCTATTTGATCATGTCACCCTTTAGGTGCTTCGAATAACACTCTTGCCTAATACCTCCAACATTAATGTCTTGTTAAAAATTATTGTTTGCCTAAAAGTAAATCTCTATTTAGCTCTAAGAAGTATTAACATTACCAGTCAAATCTAGATTTATTCAAGAAAATTGAAAAAATATGATAATATTCAAAAATATAAGTTTACAAAAAAAAAAATTAGTTGAATATAAAAAACAGATATTAAATATTGTTTTTTTACCTTATTTTCATATGACCATACATAATATAAATTATTGTAATAATTATCTAATCATTCTAATCTCCTGCATTGATTATTCTTCATCTTAATTTTGTATTTTTCACCGCTCATTTTATGATGCTCGCATCTCTTCTCTTCTCAACTTAACCTCGTTATACAATTAATCTAGTTATTGACAAAAGTCATCATTTGAATATATGGATGGTATATTATTCAAATTATGTCTAGTTAAAAATATAAATAAATATAAAGTGCTTAACTAACAATACTATAAATAAATAAATTCAATAGCAAATGACGTAATTGTTCTCCATCTAGCTTGGGAACGTCTCAATTATGGCCACTAGACTCCATCGTAGGGTCATTTTGAGGCTCAGCATCGTCACCATGGACAACGTCATCCTTCATGTCAAAGTATCAACTGTACTTTTCGACCAATTATTAAAATTGGCTCAATGTCTTTACAAACTCTTCTCACTTCTCATTATCTTCTAGAGACAAATTTTATTTAAAATCCAAATCCTACATAACAAGTAATACAATGCATAAGTTTTTGTCACAACTTGTTAATTTTTTATTAATTTTTGTCAAAATAACTTATAATCTTCTTATTAAAAATACACTCGACACAAGATTATCTTGTGTTACATTTTTTTTATACCTCTTTTTTAGCAAATGAGAGATCATGAGTGAGGTTTTTCGAGCATATATGTATGAACACAAAAAAGTATTCCTTTATAGATACATATCTCTAATAAAATTTTTAATTACATAAATTAAATAATGATATTAAACGCTTTGCATTAGTATAATTCATGTTAAAAAAATAAATTGTATTTCTCTTTCTTATATATCGGATTATCCTGCTAATTTTTTTTACATGTTTTGCTCTTACCATTTAATGCATTTCTTAGTGAATTTGTGAGTGGACTGTTATAAAATATTGTCCTAAGAATATTTATTGAATTCTTCTAGATTATCTATGTCTAAAGTACAAATTCGTCTATACTATTACTTTCTCTATAACTAAGCAAAACACAATAAATGAAATAGAATGATGCTAGCTTCATCGCATTTTTAACATTCATTTGTTCAAAATCATTCTCTGCAAATAAAAGTATCAATTTCCTTCAATGATGTATTCCGATGGTAAATATTTTGTTTATAAACGATCACCAAGTTTGCTAGACAATTATTTCATCGGTGGACATTCTTCTATTTTTAAACTCGTTACTAATGCAAACTCCACTCGATTAAAATAAATGCGCTTATTGTTCAAGAGGTACCACAATTCATCATCCAAACCACTAATTTGCACTTCTCTGAACGGTAAATAATGAACCAAAATTTCAAAAAAAAAAAAAAAGTAATCATATGCAAGTCTAGGAATTTACCCATATATTTGGCCTTAAAATTTTCTGTTTGACATTGTATCATTTTTACTTTTATAATATCCAACGCCTATAGTTTTGAATAACATAATTTATCGCTAGGAAATGATATGCAATTGAAAATTTTAATCTCTTATAAACTGCATTATTTTTGTTAAAAAAAAGTTAATAGAAAATATAAAAAAATGTATAAATTACAATATGAAAAACACCATACAAAATCTATAAATAATTATATGTGTACACAAATTTTAAATTACAAGTTACAAATTATGTTGTTATAAAAAATTAACAATTATATATTAAAAATTCACTATTATATAAAAAATAGAAAATGGTATAAAAATTAATAAAAACATTAAATGAAACTATTAACAATTGTATAAAATATAATAAATTAAAATATAAATTAAACAATTAAAAAATTATAATTAAAAATTAAATAATAAATAATAAACTGAAAAATATTTTTTATTTTTTCCATTAAAATACACTCTACAGTCTACAATCACTACCCCCATTATATTTATATCATCTCTCATTTCACAACCAAATTTATTTTTTTTTTCACAAACCCTAACTCTCTAACACCCAATAAAAACTCAGATTTTAACTCTTAATTTTTAAAATTTACAACCAATAAAATATAAACTCACACATATTTCTTCTTCAAATTGCAAACTTTGAGCAATATATCTGCCCTCCACACAAATTCCGTTTGAGTTTTTGAATCAAAAATGGATGAATTTTGTGTTAGTGTTTGGGAATATTTTCGATATTGTGAGTTGAGTTTAGTTGAAAGATTCAAAGAGGAAGATATCAAATATCTAAAGTTTCTTTTTTGTATATTATATGAATGATTCGATCTACAAGGACCATGATTGGGAATTGTTTGATCGTCTTTCTCTGAGGAAGAGGCGAAACATAATTAACTTGAATTCAGGACATCTATTTGAAATCTTAGTAAAAGACTGAATTTGTTATCTCATATTTACTTTTCTTAAAAATATATCAATTGAAGTGGAGGATTTCTTTAAATAAAGAGCTGGGTCAACTATTCAATCAAATGATATTGAGCGTTTTTCATATCTCTTCTCAAGAAACAAGTGGGGGAATCAAATTTATTGAGGGCATTTTTATCTATTTTCTCTCTATTTTGCTACAAATAACAATTTTTTTTAAAGCTAAATTAGAAAAGTACCCCAAAATTTTGTGTCTATTAATAAAAATTGCCCTCTATCCTTTTCTTTTCTTTAGTGTATAATCTGAGCTAAGATCCAAATTTTGGGTTTAGTACACAACTTTTCTCGATCAAACGTCCAAAAATGCCAGCTATTTTGCTTAGACGGACACTCTCCCTCGGTTTCAGGATTCAGATAATCTGATGGGAATAAAATCAAAATCCTTTTCCACAGATGAGATCAAACACGCAGCGTTCATGGCTTCTCATATGAATATGCCACATTAATTGCCACCCTCATGACACGTATACAACTCGCATACGTTCCACATAAGTAGCCCAACAACCACGTGGATCCTCTTTCAACATCACAACAGAGACCCCAAATTTGGTCTACTTCATTTACTTTGTTCTTATAAATTCTTGGAACTCACTGCTCCTTCAACCAGCAAAGCCTCTAGTCTTGTCCTGTTGTTCTCAAATATATACAAAAGTGAAACAGTTTGTCTGTCTCAGAGCGTTCATATTTATCCGGGAGAAGATGGCGACCGATGGGCAACAGTTTCCACCGCAAAAGCAAGAAACACATCCAGGCAAAGAACACATCATGCACCCAATTCCTCAAACAATTAACCCAGATTACAAGCCTGCCCACAGGGTCCAGGTATATATGTGTACATATATTTATTATTATTTACTGGTTGGACAAACCGACGCTCAGTGTATGTATATTCTTGGGTGCACGTAATAATAAAATAGTAAAACAAGTGTAAGGGAAGGTGGCGCTGGTCACTGGAGGCGACTCCGGAATAGGGAAGGCAGTTTGTTATTGTTTCGCCAGAGAGGGTGCAAGTGTGGCTTTTACGTATGTAAAAGGCCAAGAAGACAAGGACAAGGACGATACTCTCCAAATGATAGTAGAAGCCAAGACAACGGATGCAAAAGACCCCATAGCCATACCTTCCGATCTAGGATTTGATGAAAACTGCAAATGGGTGATTGATCAAGTTGTTAATGAGTATGGAAAGATTGATATTCTGGTGAATAATGCAGCTGAACAGCACTTTTCAAACTCACTGGATGATATCACCCAGGCCCGACTTGAGAGGGTCTTTAGAACTAACATTTCTCCCAGTTCTTCCTGTCCAGGTATTGAAAATTGAAAATCATATTCATTTGAGCGCCCGTTTGTCTGTAACTGTTCTATTTCAGTTTACTTTCGAAAATATATCAATGGAAGTCTTTGATAAACATGCACTTTTAAAAGCACAGTACTATAAACCAAACGGCGGGTCTCGAATCACAAAGGTTATTTGAGGATTTGAAGTGACTGATTGTCCATTAACTCAGGCACGCGTTGAAGCATATGAGAGAAGGAAGCTCAATTATTAACTCGAACATCAGTCAACGCCTACGCCGGCAATCCAATGGTATTGGACTACACTGCCACCAAAGGAGCCATTCTGGCATTCACTAGGGGCCTGGCTCTTCAGCTTGTAGACAAGGGAATTCGCGTCAACGCCGTCACCCCAGGTCCGGTCTGGACTCCGTTGCAGGTGGCGTCAATGCCGGAGGACATGATCAAGAACTTGGGGTCCGAGACGCCGATGATGAGGGCAGCTCAGCCTTGTGAAATAGCACCATCTTATGTCTTCTTGGCGTCCCTTGACCGTGCTTCTTACTTCACCGGCCAAGTTCTCCATCCCAACGGTATGCAATATAATCTATTACTCGAACGTTGAGCTATACATTACTTGTCGAAATTGCTCATAAATTTTTCTTCTTGCAGGTGGGATGATTGTCAATGCTTGATTGATCCTGGCGGTGGCGTCTTGCATGAATTGTATTACTTCTCGGTTGGATATATGTACAAGCATAACGTTTAAGTAACAGATGTTGTTGTGACACAGAGTGCGGGGTTTGCGCTAAATAAAATCGGGACCATGGCCGTTTTGTTTGTGTGTGTCCGATCGTCGTTTGTCGAGTACAATGCAGGCTGTAGCTGTCGTGTAGTTTCAAATTCCAATCAACAATGTTCATGTACTTATCTTCCTTAGTAATGTATGTGATGAAATTATAAAAATAAATAATGATTCTGGTGTTGACATCTGAATCATTTCGGCACTAAATTATAATCCACCCATGAACTACGGCCATATACTTCCCTCGGTGAGTTGCCTACACTGAATTGGAAGCTTTTTTTTTTTTTTTAAGATCTAGATCCTTTCTTAATTTAACTTTTTTGTAATTGTTTTAAAAGATTATGATATCAGACTTTTTAATGGTAAAATTTGTTTTTGTTTTGCTAGATATCAAAATATAACTTTTTATAATTAACTATAATTAAATCATTAACCAATGTTTTTTTTTTCTTCACGCTTTATCAACAAATTTGACTACAATAATTCAACTATAATTCACTCTTTTCTGCAAGAAACATAAGTAGGAAAAAGAAAAAGAACTGTGAAGAATTGTTTCACCAAAAATGTCTCTTACAAAAGCATATAATCATTTTATCAATGTTAAACTTTTTTTTAAATAAAATAAATATCGTTAAACAAAGAATGAGAAATTAGATAAAAAATTAAACTATTAAAGAATTGGAAAAAAAAGACCTAATCAATTTTTTATTTCTTTTGTTGTAATTTTCTGAATTGAGCATAAATACAACCAACTTATTTTAAGGTGTAAACCAAAATAGAAGTCTAAAAAAACCACAGAGAATGAAATAAAAATAAATAAACCTACCTTTTTTTTTTGTTTTAGTTAAAATCCTTTATACCAATTAGTTATTCAATTACAATTAATTAAAAATTAACTAACATAATTTTGTTAATGTCTATTATGTGTTTTGGTGTTTAATAACAAAAATACATTAAATCTTAGCTTCAAAACATCTTATAAGTCACATGTCTAATCTCTTAGATAAAAAATTAGAAATTATTATATTAAGAGCATATCCTTGTCCTATTCCTCAATATCAAAATCAAATAACTGCAAATGAAGAACTTGAATTCCGAATTAAACCTTTGTTCCAAGTTCTTCATTAGAGATACATAAATAGGATAATACCTTTTTCTTTAGCTTTTTGTTTCTGATCAATTTCTGTATTCCAACTATATATGATAATCTAAGAATATAAAAATGGCAAATAATATACATACAGAGGATATCAAGTTAAAAATGCTCCAAATGAGAAATATTAGAACGATAGATTTGCAAAAAGCAAGCAATATTAGCACCAGCCACATGGTAAAGCAGTAGATTCAGTTTCTGAATAGAATTGAAGGTACAGGCTGAGGCTAGTCCCGAAATTGGTTTTTACCGATTTACAAAAGTTTCTGCTTTGTAAATGGTGGCAACGCAGGACGCGGACCAATGAGCATATTGGTTTCTTCACTGTACGTCACTTGCATTGTCTTGCAACATATAAAAGTTAGCACACCGTCAGGTCCCAATTCCTCAGCATCATCATAGTCCTCTCTACCAAAAGAAAAGAATGATTATCAAAACCAGCCATGTATCATATAGATATCAACTTTTATGTACGATTAACATGTTATCGCTAGTCTTTTGAAATTGTGTAACAGATAGAGCACTTGGGTGCACCGTGGAGAAGGAGCTGCCAATTGTTTTAGTTTGAATCAGAGATGATCTGACACCCACTCATGCTAACCTAACTCTCTCTCCCATCTCCATAGTTATCCAAGTATGGGCAGGTTGGATCTCAGAAGCAATTTCAAATTGGACAGTTCTATGCAGTCCACAGTATCTCTTAATTACAGCATCAGATTTGTGTTTGCTGATGCTTTACTAAATAGTAGAATAATATAAATTAGAAAAAATTAAGAATCAGATTTGCAAAGTTCTACTACCTGATGTGATACTTCCAGTTCACCTGAATTGGCACCAGACACGTATGAGGGTACATCTGAACTTAAATCAGGAGCAAGTTCCGCACTTCTCTTATTGATAGCACTCTCTTGCACACCCTTTCCTTTAAATAAGACACTAGATGTCCCTGCTATGTTTCCAGAAGGAATAGAAGTTCCACTTCGTTTTGAGGCAAGATCTAGGCGTTCAATCATTTTTGCAACACCAGCAATCCCTGCACTCATCTCACTCTGAACTTCTTTGCTCAGTTCCTTAATGGAGTTATTGCGAGCAAGCAACCTCTCCTTTAAATTACGGGTACCTTTCGAGATTGATTCCTTATACCTATTGAAAAACAGACACATCACAGATTGACAGGTAGAAATAAATAATTTCCAATTCCAAATGGAAATAAATCCTGCATACCTACCTGACTGAAGCAGCTGACCATTTAGATTTTACAGATTCTGAGAATGAGAAAACCTCAGATGGTTTTAGCCTCCTTGAACTATCAGGTGGTGGCTGTCTAAAGAAAACTCTGAAAAATGATCCAGTGAATATTACGAAACAGATGATTATGATGGGAATCTTTGAAACACACACACACACATATATATATATATAGATTTACAAAAACATGTAAAATGGAATCAAGATTTCTATAACAAAAATATTCCATAACATTAAAATGAAAAATTCACTGGTGCAATTAAGAAGACAATGAGTTTTTAAAATAGTACTTTTACATAATTACATACAGGAAAAAAAAGAAAGTAGGTCAGGTGATAATGACATGTGGACAAACCACCATGCATACTATCTTGTCAATGCATTATTGAGAAACTTTCGTAGGAATAATTCAGCACATGAAGCCATATTTGTTTTATTTTTAACCTTTTTTTTTAATAACTTAGAAACTCTCAGTGCTAAAACAGATAGGAATTAAGTATTATCATCACACCCTACAACCTCTATTAGTCAGGAAACTCGTGAGATAAAATATCCAAGGTAGGTGGCCCATAGGTAACTTGAATTTCTGACCTCTTGGTTAGGAACTGAGCGTCACAATATTTGAATCATCCTTTGTGGTTTACCAGCCAGATGCTAGATAAAATATAACTACCACTATAGAACACATGAAAAACAATTGCACTTATAGTTCCAAGCGAATACCTGGATTTGAAAGGGCCATCTCCATTAACAGCAACACCAGGGTCAGATGAGGGAGGCTGAACATTGACATCAGAACTTATGTCAGGAGTTGGCAAATCACCCTCAGGTGATCCATGGCTAAGATCTGGAGAAGGCATGCTTGTTGGTGAACTTCTGGGAGCATTTGCAGCAGAAGTGGTGTCAAGAACTTGGGAAGCATCAAGTCCAGGATATCTATGCATTTCTCTGCTGCAGAAATAGCGAGCAGTAGCAAGGCGCTGCATGACACGTGCTTCCATAACATCGTAATCCAAGAAAGTAGCATCCTGAAAAGTTCCAAGTCACATCTTAGAAATGCTTGGAAAACCAAAGTTGACTATATGATCTGAAACCAAACTAAATAATCACCAGCCCAGTATCATAATCCTCGGGGAAAGTAACAGGCACAACGGGAGATATGCTCCTTGACTTGGAGTGCCTTTCTCTATCAATGGAAGCTAGAAGCTCTTGGCTACAGAAGAAAGAAATGAACTAAAGTTAGAAAGAGAAACAGAAGGAGACACAAACACATACTGGTAAACCAATTAGTTTCCATTCATCAGCATGATCACTGGACAATAAAGACATCTGCATTTGTGTGCATGCAGTGAAAAAGAGCTTTTGAAAAGAATGTCATATACCTGGCTGGGTCTTTCAGGACAAATTGCTGCCAACATATTGGACATTCCTTGCGTCTTTGAGACCTATATGATAAAAAAATTCAATTAGAGATTTTGCTAGCATCACATGATACAGGATCACAGCAGAATGTGCTAATCCTACTTCTCCCTTTCTAATAACTAAAACATAAACAGCACATTTAAATGAGTTTGAGTTTACCATTCAAGAATACACTGAAGATGATATTCGTGCTTGCAGCTGGTAACCTGAGACAAAGAAGCAGCATCCAAAAGGTTAATGCTTATTCAAAACTGAAGTGTCTACAAAATTGTATAACTTCATTCTTGGGATTATAGATAATAAGCAAAGTGCAACAGAACAGCCATTCAGAAATTAAAATCTTATGTTACTCAAATTAAAAAGCATCTCGTGATAATTAAACTTGAATCAAACCAGAATGTAATAATCAATAAATTTAAGTGGCCAAGTCTAGTAGACAAAGATGCATTAAAAAGAAGAGAGAGACAGAGCCATTTCATTTATGATTTAACTAATAATAGACTAATGAAACAAACACTGAAACAGTGGACATTATAGCAGTTCATATTAATCCCATGATCCTATTAAACCGGATAATAAGTAGAACTAATATTTATCAACCAAGAACATGGAATGTTACAATATCAAGCTGACAAGAACGTAAGTCTATTTCTTAGCGATTTTAAAAGACCCCAAGTAATTCTCAAAAAAGAAAATCACAAAGGAAAAGAAAGTTGGTCTCCACTCTCCAACGTCAATAATACACACAGGCCACAGCCAAAACGCCATAGAAAAAAGTGCTGTACATTAACGATTTAACAGAAAATTAACAAAACGCAATAAAAAAAAAAAAAAGCAACGATCAAAGAGTAAAAATTGGGGGAAAGAAAGAGTATGAGTCATACAGTGGCAGGGTCATCAGTGGAAAAAGGCTCGAGGCAGATACTACAAGCGTCTTCGAAAGCATCGTCAACGGCTCCAGAAGACGATCCGGCAGCTGAAGAGGATGAGAAGGAGAAAGATGTGATATGCGCCATCGATAGTGAGAATGCGTGTTCGTGAAAAGGGAGGGAGAGAATAAAAAAAGAAGTGACTTTGAAGAAGAGGATAGGATTTGGTGAGAAATGTAGATGAGGGAAAGTAAAAGAAGAAGAAAAGAGCACCCAAACCCTATAAAAGTATAGAGAACTGGGCTGCGGGAGTGAGTCAAAGTAAAGAATTATGGAGAGAAGAAGACAAGGAAGAAAAGCGCAGCAAAATTATCCGATTCAGACGGATTTGGCTTTGAATTTGTATGCTTTACGTTTATTTCTTTCTTTTTTGGTAGATTTGGTTTTACATTCTTACTTTTATTTTATTAGTAAATTTGGTTACTTTTTATTTTCTAAACAATTTTGGTAGCTGAATTCTTGAGATAAATAACTAATAAATTATCATTAATTCATCTATATCTATTTTTGGCTTAATGAAATCCATTTTTACCTCAACTTTTGTTTTTCTTAACTTTAATATTTAAATCCAAATCTACTAAAACCCTAATAAATTGAATTCGACAAATACTTAAATCTATAAATTTAGTAACAAATTGAATCTAATTGTTTAGATTCAATTAAGGATAGCAAAACTTAAATTTAAATTCGAATTTTACTCAACTCACATTTTAATTTAATTTATTTTTTTATAAACTCAAATTTTTTCAAATCCTAATCAAATTTGAGTTTAAACCTTTTTTTTTTTAAATTATTTTTTTTTTATTTTTTTAGGTTAAATTTAAACTTTTGAGTATTTGTTTTGTAAAGTCATTATTAGATTCATATATATATTAAAAATTCAAAATTTTAAGAATTAATTTAAAATTTTTTTTATAAAAAAAGACACTAGGTTTTAACCCAAGATTTTAGATTTGACAAAAATTCAAATCCGGATCATTTAAACAAATTTTGAATTTAAATCTAAAAAAAAAATTAATTTTTTTTATCAGATTCTTGAATTTTTTAGAATTCAAATTATCCAAAAAAATTGATTCCGAATCTAAAAATAAATCAAAGTTTTTAGATTAAATTTAATTTTTTTATCAGATTCTTGAATTTTTTAGAATTCAAATTATCCAAAAAAATTGATTCCGAATCTAAAAATAAATCAAAGTTTTTAGATTAAATTCTTGAATTTTTTCATCCGAATTAAATTACCATCTTAAATTCAATAGAGGCTAAATTTAGAGTTAAAAAAAATAATTTCTACCTTTGCATTTTGTAATTTAAGGAAATTGACTCTCTTAAAAGAAAGATAATTTACCACCCAATTAATAAAAGATATTTTTTTTCTTTTAACTTTGATAATGGTTAAACAAAAATTTGACACAATTGCATTTTACACTACTTTTGTTATTTCATTTTATAGTAAATTTCATTTAAAAATATGCAATATGTAAAGAGTATTGTGAGAAAATTATATCAATACAAAAGTTAGATTATCTATTTATGACGTGTTTATTATGATTTCAAAATGGTGAAAATAACTTTTTATATTGGGATGCTAATTTTTGTTGTCTAACTATGCTTGAAATACTGCTTATTATAAGTTTTTAATGATAAGCTTATTTATTGTTTTAGAATAAAATAATATATAATATTAGTTTTTCTTTTAACAACGCACACTTGTAATTTTATTAGATAGGGAAATTGTATTAATTTAAAAATAATGTTACATTTTTAAAAAAATATTTCAAAATTTTTTTATTTTAAATAATGTGTTAAATAATTATTAAATAATATAATAACATGATAAATAATTTTAAAAATTAAATTATTTTATTATTTAATAATTATTTTAATTAATACAAAATTTTAAAATATTATTTAAAAAATTAAGTATTACTATAAATTTAAAGGAAAAGTGTTTGACAACGTCTCATTCAAAGTAAAAACCGACAAATTATGTTGGAATTGTTAAGAAAAATAAGTTTATTACTCAAAGTAACTCTAATGCTAAAATCTTAATAATTAACCAATTATCTTCCTTACATCCCACGTGAAAATGAGAAAGACTCTTTATTTTCAAGCCTCAATCATGCTTTTACTTGATTCTAAATACAAAATCATTTCATTTTTAGCTAGCAAACAATGCATCACATCTTACCCAACTTCCCCATTTTCCTCAAGTAAAGTTGGAAAATATGAAAAAAAATGTGAACTTTCGGCCTAAAAGAAAGACACAAATTAAAAAACAAAAAGACGACGTTAACTTATGCCCCTCTAAAAAAAGCGTTTAAGATATTAATTGTGTAAAGTAAGTATTAAAAATTTAATTTTTTTATTAAAAAAAAGGACTTGAGAATGAGGAGACACTTAACTCATTCACAGCTAATCCAACATTCATACTCAATTTTTTTCATGGACAGTCCATTTAAAATAGGATTAAATGCAGATCAAAATATTTGATCTTTTATAACTCAATCTAAAAAAGTTATTGAGCGAAATTTGAGCTAAGATATGTTTTGCCGCCGAATACTATTTTCAAAGTACATGTTATTACAAGTTAGTCACTTGTCATGTTATTATGAAGTTCATCGATAAGTACCGTGTTAGTAATATTTAGGCTTTGTCACGTTATTATTAGGAGGCCTCCTTAATGGTCCAATTGAAAATACATCTGATGACTAGACCAAACAACATGTGATAAGTAGAATCTTCAAATGACTAATGGCAAAATATCCCATATGATAAAGAAGGCTCTCTAATTATATTTTACTACGCGTCATCATTGATGAGTAATTTATAGATTGAGACTCTCAAATATCAAATTTTATTTTTAAATTTTGAATATGGTGAGAGAAAAATTCAAAATCACAAAATTTTTAGTAAAAACAATTCTTTCCTTCTTTTTTAAGAATTCTTTATTTTTCTCTATAAGTAAAAATTATAGAAACATAACTGCTTGAATATCAAAAACCAGTCATCGACCGTCTTATTTACAAATATCACTAACTTCATGTCTCTCAAATCCCCTCAATCCACCTAATTTGTGATTTATTATCAGTTCAATTTCTACTCGGTCCTAACTTTGCAAAATCAAAAATTCAACTCCAAACCTTAGTATCATAAAACACAACAATTCAAACTTTCCTTACTCAACAATCATCACAATATTTAGGTTGAGTCCTCGACCAAGATTCGTATCCAAACATAAATATATTATTTACTTTTTCTTTTTGAGAAAAGAAAGTGAAATACTCTTAATAATTATAAATTTTATTAAAAAAAACTCTTATATTTGAATATTATTTAACTCAACCGTCCAAAAAGGAAACCAATGGACCGGCTACGGTGACGATTAAAAATATTTAAAAAATAATAGGAAAAATAATAAAAATAATCAAAGCAAAATTAGAAAGAAGTTAATCACTCGAACCGATGAACAAATTAGGGGTGTGCATTTTCGGTTCGGTTCGGTTCGATTTTTGGGGTGAACCAAAAATCAAACTGAACTGTTTGATTTTTGTAGAGTTAAACTGAAAACCGAACCGTGAGTAGGTGAAACCGAACCAAACCGGTTCAGTTTGACTAGGTTCGGTTCGGTCCCACGATTTGGTTCGATCCCATGGTTCGGTTTTCGATTCGGTTCGCGGGTCGGATTTCGGTTCGGATCAAAATTTAAACTCTGTTTTCTGGACTTTTTTAAACTTTTTTAATTGGGCTCCATTAAAATCAGTTTCTTCACTTTTATTGGGCCATTTAGTTAACAAATCCTCTTTTTAAATACTATATTAAGCCCACTAGAAAAAATCTCATAAAAAATAATATATATTACACAAATAAAATTAAAAGCAACTTAAATTAAAAGCAATTATAATTATACTTTGACTTAACAATTATAACTTATAACATACAAATACAATTATATAATATAACAACACATAATTTATGACATAACCAATTAACAATAAAATATAACAATATAAAATTAAAATTGAAATTAAAATTTAAAACCTTAAATTAAAAGCAAAAGGTAAATATAACATAAAAATTAAAAAACTCGAAAGGTTAATATGTCTATAAAAATCCATAAAAATATCAACATAAGTAACAAAAGTCCATAAAAAAACGAACACAATTAAAAGTCTATAATAAGATCAACATAAGCAAAAGTCTACAAAAAAATCAACTTTTAAACAACAATAATCAAATCTTTAATATTTGTGATATAGCAACATAAATACATAACATTACCCCCCAATATTATTGTAGCTCTTTTCATATTCACATGTGTTACAATATCTAATGATGTAAGCACAGAATTCTCCACCTCTATATAACATAAAATTATAACATATCAATAATATATTAAGTATTAACATAGTAGTAAAAAAAATTAATAACTTAAATTTATGTAAATGATAAATATTTAAATGTACTTAGCAGATTGAATTGACTCATAAAGTTCTAAATCTTGAATACTAGAGGCATCAATGCTAACATGAAATTCTCCATCTCTAATTGAAGATTGAAGTCAATTTTGTGTACAAATTAGAGCTTCAACCATTTTTAGAGTCAATGAACTTCTGAATGGATCAAGAATGCGTCCACCTGTACTAAATGCACTCTCAGAAGCCACTGTAGAAATAAGAATTGCAATTAAATCCTTAGTAATAAGAGACAAAATAGGATATTTAGTACAATTGTTCCTCCACCAACCCAAAATATCAAAATAAAGATTATGAGAATCTTCACTTTGCTCCATAAAATATATTTCCACTTCTGACTTTCCAATAATTTGTTGCAATTTTGCCTTTTGTCTCTTAAAAGCTTCCTCTGTATCATATTTCATTCTTTTATTCCTCACATCCAAGTCATTGTCTTCTACGTTTATATTGGATAAAGGAACATTAACAGATAAAGTGCAATATTGGGCACGATCAAAATCATACATGGAGAACAACAACTCCTTAATCCCTTATTGCATACTCTTAACTACATTTGGCGTATACAAGTTCCCATAACAAAAACTTACATACTCCATCTTGTATCGAGGATCAAGAACAACAACAATAATCAACAATTTATTCATAGTATCCAACGAACCCCAGTATTTATCAAACTTCTTTTTCATGTTAATGGCCATTCTCTTCAACAAATTATCATCATCACCTTCCTCACTCAATCCTGTAAGCTGGAATTGAATCTTGCTTACCTTAAAAAAAATACAAATTATAAAAGTCTAAAACAAATATATATTCAACATTTAATTAATTTATTTGCGACTGAAAAATAAATAAATTTTTACTAACTTGACTAAAATACAAATGAGATGTAGGCGTAAAAAAGGTACTACATTTCAAAGTTGCATCATAAAATGTTTTCAAAAATTCAACAAAGACAGCATTTTCCCAATCTTCAGATTTGGGTGGCCCCGCTTTACCCTTCTCATCATCACCACTGTTAAAGTAGTTGTAGTAGTGTCCATCTTCCTCTTCTAAACGCTCGAATGCAATTTGAAATTTCAAGGCACTACTCAACATCAAGTAGGTGGAGTTCCATCTAGTAGGGACATCTATAACCATAAGCCATTTCCCTTGAATATTTTCATGTTCAACACACTTTCTGAATTTTTCTAATCTCGTGGGAGATGATTTAACATATCGGACTACATTTCGAATACTAGCAATTGAATCACTTATTTCTTTCAATCGTTCACCAACAATCACATTAATGATATGAGTAGCACACCGCAAATGTAGATATGTCTCATCCAAAAATGTTTCATCAACTTGCCAACTCTTTAATCTCCTCCTCGTGTAGCTAATTGCCACATCATTAGCACTAGCATTATCCACAATAATTGTGAATACCCTTTGGATACCCCAATCACGTAACACATTCTTAATATATTTTCCAATTGCTTCTCCCTTATGATTTGTGATTTGAGAGAAACTTAGAATTATTTTTTGTAACTCCCAATCCGCATCAATCCAATGAGCAATTACTATCATGTAGTTTATATTTTGTATAGAAGTCCAAGTATCAGTAGTAATACACACCCTCACCTTATTTGCAGAAAAAATACTCTTCAACAAAATCTTTTCATCGAGGTACAACTGATATATATCTCTAACTAGGGTTCTTCTAGATGGGGGATCGAACCTTGGACACACAACATGGCAAAAATAGCGAAATCCTCTACCCTCAATAAAACTAAATGGCAGCTTATCTAGAATCACCATTTTGGCACAAGCTTTCCTACAATCCTTCTTATTATATGTAACAGACATGACACTACTAGCACAACCTTTAGCAATTAGATTTTGACTTAATACCCCTTGACTCTCATCTATGATGGTGGCCAAATACTTCGTACAAATTAATAAATGCTTGTTTAAATTAGAGGTCCCATTCTTAACAGAATGAGCAGCATAAATTTTACCACAATAAATACATTTGGCTATATCATTTTCAATCTTCACAAAATGAGACCAATTATCGGAAACTTTAAGGCCACTTGATTTTTTGGGTTTGTCAACACTTTCTTGTTCTTGTTCAATCCTTTTATCCATCTTCCTAAATTAAATTAACACAAATAAGTTACTAACTCATAACACTTAACAAATTCACAACTCAACTACAACAATATTAACAAAAACTATACACCATAAGTTGTTAACTCATAACACTTAACAAATTATCAACAACTTGTTTCTTTATAATAAACACGCATGATATCATCAGTCATGTAAACTCAGTGAATAATCAAATAATACTATTTAAAATTTTTACCACGTTCCAATTCATGGGAGCTTATATAGTATATACATACATTAGCAATTACTAAATAAGTAATTGACTTAAAACAAAATCTATCAAGCATGTTGGTATTATCGATTCGATCTTATAATGGGATGAACCTAACAAGTTTTGACTTAACAATGTAAATATATAAATTCACATCTAATTAATCCAAGCAAACAAAAATTGACCTAACAATGCACCAAATTCAGCAAAGTGTACTAAGGCAACACAAATTAGTTAAACAACACATCCACGATCCACTCCAAGTTTCAAGTTAGGTGATGGCTCCAAAAAGCCAAAAAGGATGAGCATTTTTTACCCAAGCAGTGAAGCACAGAAGCAGTGACTGTCGCAGCTCAGAGGTGGATGGTGGTGTACGGCAGCGTGGACAGCGGCTTGGACGGCGGTGTGGATGTGAATGAGAGATAAATACCGGGGCGGTGAGGCTGTGGTCGTCATAGCTAGTAGGTGGACACTGGACAGCAACGTGGACGGCGGTGTGTACAATAGCATGGATAGCAGCTTCGACGACAGCGTGGATGCGATGAGAGACAAAGACTTGAGCGGTTAGGCCGTGGTCGTCGCAGCTCACAAGTGGATGGCAACGTGGACAACTGTGTGTACGACAGTGTGGATGGCAGCGTGGATGCGAATGAGAGACAAAGACCCGAGCTGTGAGACCGTGGTCGTCGAAGGTGGCAGGTAGACGGCAACGTGGACAGCAGTATGTACGGCAGCGTGGACAGCGGCGTGGATGCGAATGAGTGACAAAGACCTGAGCGGTGAGGCCATGGTCGTCGAAGGTTGCAGGTGGACGGCAACGTGGACGGCGGTGTGTACGGCAGTGTGGACAACGGTTTGGACGACAACGTGGATACGAATGAGTGACAAAGACCCGAGCGGTGAGGCCGTGGTCGTCGTAGCTCGTAGGTGGACAGTGTCACGCTCCAGACCCAAAAGATCCAACACACGACATCACTTACATTCATTCACTGCATGTGCACTCATAAATAATATTACACAAAATTTTCAACTTTCATTCAACACAGGAATCCTTAGCAAGTTGCTAGTAAGTTCAACACTAAAATCAACCATAACCTAACATATAAATATAAACTTCTCTTGACAATATTTAAACATTCATTTCAATTTCTTTCAGAATTATAGCAATTGAATTATGACTGGGACAATTATTAAACCGGAGATACGCAGAGTTTTCTCAGAGATTAACACTCTACTACATCACCAGTAGCAACTTTGTTACCGGGAGCCCAGAATATATCCATTGCAAATTCTTACTTAAAATCATCCAATAACCACACTTTATAAAACTTAAACCAAATCCAATTCACACACAATGAAATAATACATAAGTATTTATTCAATAAGGACAAATCAAATATCATATCCCACGTGTCCCCAAATGAAACACTCGGTAACCTAGCAACTTAGGGAACCCAAGAAACAGCAGAAGCCTTGCCAAATCCGCTAAGTACACATGCACCTTATTTACCTGAAATCACCATAAACTATAATGAGTATAAAACTCAGTAAGCATACTAGTTTTTCATATATCAAATACAAACACATATATGTACACAATGCATATGTATGATATGCTGTGATCAATCAAAATCATAATTTTATCAAATCATATATCATGTAAGCGCTTACACATTATTTCAAAACACATAATATGAATACCATCACTCAACTACTACTTAGTAGGACTTACATATCACATATCATATAATGAGCCAAATGTCACTCGTAGGTGACATACCGTATGAGAGGAATAGTACAAGTGAGGTCTTGAAATTACACATATATAATGCTCATGCCCGAAGGTAAAAGCCAAACCCTCACCCTGATCATCGGTGAGTCCTCTCACATGCACCAATACGCCACCACACGAATGTGATGACTCACACTTCCTTTAGGTACCAATAGGATCCTCCCTACATACGGAACACATAACATATACCAATCCCGAAGGAAAGGCCACACATAAAGGCTCCACAAATCACATAAAATGCCTACTAAGTTAACAGTGAGTTCAAGTACCCTCAAAACACAAAATATTTCTCATGCATATATTACACTTCAAAAGCTTTCTTTGTTAAACATATCTTATTTTGAAAGCTCACTTTCAAAAACACATGTATGTCATGTATGTCCATGCTCACATTCATAAATACATATCTTCACATTTCATATCAAAATATACTTTGACATAACATAAACATAATCCTAACCACATTTACAAAATCATACAAAACAATTACTATGTTTATTGTGATTTCAGTAAAAAGTCTAGTATACTTACCTCTTAACACTTTCAGCTACAAGGCTTAAATCTCCTTAACCTATCAATGGAGATTAATCCTTTCATAAGCCTCACAATTCACACAAAATACTTTAAATACCTTACAAAATTATACACAATGCATTTATCACATCAAATTGGTCTAAATACTTAGTTTCTCAAAACCTGTCATTCTGACCACTTACACTTAACAAAATTTTCTAATAAATCAAATGATGTCCAATTACTCCAAAATCAGAATATATCATTCTCGACTCATATATCCTTCTTATATATGAATATTATATCAAAATTCCTACACAATCCATTCCATACATACCATCAAATCCAAACTACTAACCTGACAGGATCAAAATACTTACTGAACAGTATTCAATCTCCCAATTTTATAAAATCATATACTAACTCAAAAATTATAAAATTACCACATAATTACTCTTAACACATATCTCAGTCCATGATAAATATTTCACTTCCAAATCACTGCCAAAAGTATTTTAAAACTATTTTATTCCATAGCTTTAAAAATCTATTAATCAAATACTATAATGAGCTAATACACTTTAAAAATCATAACATTTCAACCACATTGATCTAAATTCTCAATTCCGAGTATATCATATTAGACATACAAACTTATCATATTCCACAAATTCGTAATTTTTGAAGATCATTCAGTAGGAAAAAAATTATTTTCCACTGTATTATACTGTTTATACAGGAAATTTCCAGAATTTCAGGGTCATTTTGGTAAATTCACAAAAAATTCAATTTCTAGAATTTTGAATCGATTCAAAGTCTCAAATGATCCTAAACTTGTCTAATTTCATATACTCAAAATTCAAAACCAGAATCGAATTACAAAAATTTATAAAATTCCTAGATCAAGAGACTATCAAGCAGAAATTTCACAATTCATCATGATTTATCAAGCATCTTATAGATCATCATCAATTCTCACAATATCAAACGAAATACACAACAAATCCTCAATTATACATATTTTCAGAAATCAAAACTTAAAGAAATTAACTTAATTAACACCAATAAATTGATAATTAGTTGTGATATACCTCTAAAGATCCAAAATTCCAATTTCTTCTTCTTTTTCTTCTTCTTCTCCTCTTTCTCTCTCCTCTATTTCTCTCTTCTCTCTCATAAAATGGGTAGCTCGACCTAAAAATGGTAAATTAGGGTTCAAAAGTGTATTTTTATACTAAGAGGCTAATTTTTGGTATTTACGAATTTGCCCCCAAAACTTTCAAAGTATAACAATTTGGTCCCTAAAATAAATCTAAAGTCATACAAATAAACCCAATACTAATCGTATATCCTTAACCTATAAAAACATTACTAATAACAATATATAATTCAAGTATCACCAACATACAAATAAAATACGTATATTTATACATATATAAATACTTATTCTTACCAGTCGTGGATACTGGTTACTACAGACAGTAACGTGGACTGCGGTGTGGAGTCGTGGACGATCACCGGTGAAGCAAAGGCCTTTGAGTTTGAGGCTGAAATCTAGTCTGAGAGTGAGAGCCGACAACTGAGAAGAGAGGACGAGAGACGAGAAACGAGAGATGATTTTCAATTTCAATTTTGAGAATTGAGAATAGGATTTAGCTTTTATATATTATGGATTGAGTGCAGTCATGACCATTATAACATTTTACACCCTCTAATCAAAATATGTCACGTGACATTTTAAAATTTTAAAAAATAATTTTTGGTTAACCGGTTCAATTATTGATTATTTAATTAAAAATTGAGAACCGCACCAAAAATTCAATTTTCTATGTATTGAAAATTAAAAACCAAACCAATTCAAATTGAATTGAACCAATTCAGTTCGATTTAATTTGGTTTTCGATTTTTATGCCCATGAACAAATATTCCAAACTTCCATCATCATCGTACGATTCAAATTCCAAAACCCCGAAAATGGGCCCCGCTCACACTCTTGTATACGAACTGCGTTTCTAGGCAGTAACTCCCGTCTGCACTCAACTCCAATCCATACGAAAACGCCTGTCGGCTATCTCTTCTGCTGCAACGAAGGTAGAGCAGACAAAAGGGGAAAAAAATGGCTGCCATTTCAGCTACTCATCCCATTCCTTTATTGCGAATTAACCATCAATTATCTTCTCCGGCATCAATTAACTTCACCAACCGAGCTCGCTTACCTCTATCAAAATTTTTCAGACCTTTAAAAGCTGTTCTCAGCTCTTCTTCAGTCGCCAGTGCGGATGTGGATACCGGAACCGGAAGCAGCTCTTTGACTCTGCGTGAAATTTGCCAACGTCACGTGCCAGAGCACGTGATTCGCCGGTGAGTCTGTAAGACGACTCGTATTAATCTCTTTACTAGAGTAAGGTAGCGTTTCTGTATGATTTAATTAGTGGTGTGTTTGCAGAATGGAAGAGATTGGATATGCGGTAGCGACTGATATACAGCGCGAGGCTCTACCGTTTCTTTTCTCCGGGCGTGATTGCATACTTCATGCTCAGGTTGATTTCCTTTTAATAAACTCATCACAAGATTAAATTAGGAAATGAAGAAAGTAAACTAATGAACTGCTTCGTTCTGATATTCTAGACAGGTTCTGGAAAAACATTGACATATCTATTATTAATATTTTCGGCTATAAAGACCCAAAGATCAGCTGTGCAAGCTCTAATTGTGGTGCCAACTCGCGAACTTGGCATGCAAGTAAGTTAATCATTTATGACTTCGAATTTAAAAAGTTTAATTAGAGATTCATTCTATCTTTAAAGATACGGGCCATAGTAGATTTTTTTATGAAAATGGGCAGTTTGAAAAATATATGTAAAAGTAAAGTGATAGTTGTAACTAATTGTTCATATCTTGTTGTTTCTGGGACAAGGTTACGAGAGTTGCTCGTATGTTGGCGGCTAAATCTACGGAAGGTGATTTGGAGCAGAAGTCATGTACTGTGATGGCTCTTTTAGATGGAGGAATGTTGAGAAGACATAAGAGTTGGCTAAAGGTGGTACATTCTCTCATATCATAAAGTACTTTTAATGTTAAAACCACAAATTTTAAAAATTTAGGCACAGCTGTTATTCCAACTGACAGAGGAGAAATATATTTTATTTGTATTTCATAATGTTTTGAATCAATTTGTCATCTAAATTGGTTCGTTTTCCTCTGATTTTCAGTAGTAGAAAAGGCAAGGTAGATTGAAAAGACATCTCTGGCTTGATAGTTATTGAAACCCAGCTGCAAACATGATACTGAAACTCTTTATAACCTTGCTTATGATTGATAAATGAGAAGGATTTTTTTTTATTTTTCCATATTTGATTTTATCTTTACTTATGGCATATTTTTCCATGTTTGCTTTTATCGTTACTTATTGCATTGTGAAACAGTAAAAAGAGAATATGCCTTTTATTATACGGAGGCATTTTATTCCGTGGTTAAAATTTTCAGGCTGAGCCTCCCACAATAGTGGTAGCAACAATTGCAAGTTTGTGCCAAATGATTGAGAAGCATATATTCAAGCTGGAGTCTGTGCGGGTGCTGGTCATTGATGAGGTAATAGACATTTATATGTCTTGTGTAAAATCACCGAGTATAGCAGGCAGGATTGCATAAGAAACAAGTGATATATATTTTTCAGCAGTACCTCTATATTTTAAAATTTCTGCATGGAAGAAGATTTACTTCTACATTTTATAATGAAAAACCTTGTTTCCTTTTTAGCTGGGATGAAAAAAACTTTTTGGATTTCATGATTTCTGTTATATGAAGTCCCAAAACATATGGATAATTGTTTGCTTTGAATGATTTCTGTTGGCTATCAAGTTATATTTCCTTTTGTTGAAACTTAAAGTCTAAGAGCCTCTTTTGAGATATTGTGCTTGTACTTTTTATTTTATTAGGTTGACTTCCTGTTTAATTCTTCAAAACAAGTCAGTTATCTTAAAAAGCTGTTGGCATCATATTCATCGTGCGATAACCGTCAGACTGTTTTTGCTAGTGCATCCATTCCCCAGCACCGTCGATTCTTACACGACTGCATACAGCAGAAGTGGACCAAGGTTTGTAAATGGTTCTTGTATTTATTTATCTTCACACAGTATATTATAATGCTGCCATTGGTTGCATTCTTCATTCTGATTATGATGTTTCTTACAGAGTGACGTAGTTCATGTTCATGTCAATGCAATAAAACCGTTGCCTTCATGCCTGCATCATAGATTTGTGGTAAGAAAATTTATAATATGAGATTTATTCTACTATGCATTTGTCATTTACAGCCTGTTAACTTGTGTTAAGAGTTTTTGCACTCTTTTAATGATTTTTATTTTTACCATTAAGTGCCTTCCTTAATCACTCTGTTTTCTCGGTCCGTGCCTTTGTTCTTATAAAGGATCTGGCATTAATGGTGTTGATACTATGTTGCTTGACAGATATGTGGTAAAAAAACGAAGCATCAAACATTGCTATCCTTACTGCAGTCTGATGCACCTGAGTCTGGCATTATATTTGTTGGTGAGCAGGTCTGGAAAGCATATTCTTTATTTGCTAACTTGTACTAAAGATTCATTCTTTTAATATTATTTGTAAATAGACTTGAAATCTTTTTGTAGCTTCAGTGTTCTATGAGATATATATATTTTCAAAATTGATCATCAACATGGCCTTCCCTGGTTTTGAGAATAATCCTAGTTCCAGCGTGCTAAGTATATATGGATCTTATTGATGCTTTATTTAAGTAATCATAATTCTTTATATAGTTTGAAATAATAGAATGTATCAAATTTCATAAGCTTGTTACATATTTACCCAATTCTAGAAAGATCAATGCCATCATTGCGATAATTATTTGATGAGACCTGTGTTTGTAGTCTGAGAAGTCAAAGAAAGCTGGAAATGCTCCTTCAATGACTGTTGTAGTTGATTTTTTGAAGACTTCATACAAAGGTTCTTCAGACATCCTTCTTCTGGAGGAAGACATGAATTTTAACTCACGAGCAGCTTCACTATTAGTAAGTTCTGTTATTCTTTTTCTTTTGTATGGGTTATAAGTGCTCCAGTTCTTTGACTTGGTAAAATGCACGAGCATTTTTTCCGTAGCCTGGGTTTACATATTTTGGTGTATTTATCTTTTACTACAGGAAGTAAGACAAGGAGGAGGATATCTTCTTGTATCTACAGACATAGCAGCCAGAGGGATTGACTTGCCAGAAACAACTCATATATATAACTTTGATCTGCCGAGAACTGCTATAGATTATCTACATCAAGCTGGAAGAACAGGTAGGAAGCCATTTTCGGATGAGAAATGCACTGTTACTAATATCATAACATCAGAGGAGTTGTTTGTTTTGCTAAGATATGAAAATGAACTGAAGTTTAACTCGGAAGAGCTTTGTTTATAAGCTCAATATTAATATAGAATTCATGCAAATCTGCCTATTATTTTCTTCATTGTGCACTCCTTCAAGTTGCTGCACTCATCTATATGATGAGATGGATTACTGGAAACTTGCAATGAATCTTGTGGAACAAAAGATGTTAATGGAAAAAACTAATCTTGAAAGAAAATCCCAATATGTACTTTAGAGATCAAGCTAGTAGTGTCACATTGTGAAATTGATTTTCACTAGAAATAGATGAGATGCAATTTTTTGTTTGATCTGATTACCTAGATTTTTCTAACTTCACCATCTAACCTACGTTTGTCCATTAATCATATACATTATGGTAGGGTTGAGGGAGGCTGATGTTATCTCGATCTTGTTTTGTGCTTGTCCTCCTTTTTTCTTGAGGAGAATTTTCACTTTCTGTTCTTCATTTTTTAGAAATAGTTTTTTTTTTATCACTTTTTTGAATCAAGATTTGTATTTTTATAGAAGAATTTTGTGTATTCATGTGATAAATAAACCTTCATTGTTCTCAGGCTTAGCACATTTACACTGATAATTGGCTTGGCTCACATAACGCTTACATATCTCATATTAATTTTTCTTCATTTCTGTCCCAATTAAGGAAAAGAAAAGGATAGAAAATCTTTCATATGACAAATCCATCTTGAATCACTGAGTTTTTCAATATGATAGTAACCCCTGAGCGGATATAGAAGCCTTCTGAAGATCTATCAGCCTCTTGGATGCCCTGCAAATACACAGAGAAAGATTAACTAAGTTTGAGAACTACTGACTATAAACTCTTTGATCAAAACTTAATTTAGCATAGTTGCATGTTGTACGTAACTGATGTGCGATGAGATTGAATTCAACATTTTTTTGCATTATTCTGAATGTTCTTTTTGTTTTTCAATTTTTTTCTCTTAGATGAATATTGTTTTGAGTCTTGAAACCTGAACTTGCAGTGGTCACTGGTAAAAGGATATACAAGCTTTAATTCTGCCTAATACCACTGCATCCCCTACCATATGTTTGAAAAATCGTACCTCTGAATTTGCAATAACAACATTCTTCCCTATTCTCGCATTTTTGTCAATGATGCAGTCTCTGTACAACAACATAATTATAGGAGGTGTGATTATAAGAGCCATCAGACACATGAGATAGTTGAATTTTATTACATTTAAAACAATAAGACAGAAGTTTAAGGCATTTATACTTTATTTTCGTGTTTTCTCCAATTCCAATAGGAACTCTTCCCTCAGCTAGTAGTGATGCCACTTCAGCATCTGTCTCATAGAAATCAGCACCAAGCATCACTGTGTCCTGCATTTATTTGTCCAAATAAAAGTATTAACATAAGCAACAATAACAGAGGAATATTAGTATGTTCTGTACAAAAAGCTGTTTGTTTACACATATAATCATGTTGTATAAATTACATTTCCAAAGTTCTACACTAAGGATTCATCGGACAAACCTTTAAGTGAACATTAGAATTTATTCGAGATCTGATACCAACAACACTGTGTTCTATGAAGGAGTTGGTTAAGAAACTTCCATGTGATATGATTGAATCAACAATCTGCAAAACCAATTGGGAGAAATGTCAAAGACTTTAAAATGAAAAGCAGAGAGATATAGTAAAAATTGGATACCAAATTTTGAGGTTGGTCTAAATTGATCCTATGTTGAGTTCTTCCAATTTTTCATGTATTCGTTGGAATAACAGAAGTTGCTTTTCAGTTTCTATAAATTTTATGCATGTACTATTAAGTAGTGGGAAGTTGTTTCCATCGATTATTTGTATAATTATCTGTTTGTACATCTCATCTAATTTACTTGTTGACAAAAAGGCTTAAAATGGAAGTTGAAGATGGTTTTACTAACCTTGCTGTTGTCAATCTTTGATGGCGGTAAGTTTCTTCTAGATGTGTACATTGGCTTTGTTGCATTGTAGAAACTAAACCTTGGTGGCTGAAAGTCACAAAGGAATCATCTGTGTCAGTAAAAAGCTTTCGTATCTTTAAACATGTATACAAGTGATGATTTTGATTCGATACTTACATGCTCAGTGAGGGCAAGGTTTGCCTCGAAGAAGGACCGGATTGTTCCTATGTCTTCCCAGTAATCATTGAACAGATAAGCCTGCTCAAAATTTTCATAAATAAATATATGATAACGTTCTCCATTAGGCCTTTACCTGAACCTGAGATAACTAGTTTTCCATTTTATTCTTGTCACAAGGATTAGATAAAAAAAAAAACAAACCTTTATGAAGAATTCTCTAGCTGAGGCAGGGATTATTTCTGATCCAAAGTCATTTGCAGTTGGGAAACGCCATCTGACTCAACAACAGTTAGTAACCCTTTAGTGCAATGCTCCTATGATGAGGTTCTAAATCACATCGTTTTTTGTATTGTGTGTTTGTGTCTGTGCACATGTGTACGTGTGTGGGCAGTCCAGGCTGAATCAACTCAGTAAACTGAACTTTCATCTTTCAAGTGACTCCTCACAATGAAATTAACCTCTGGCAGGACATCATCACTTCAATTGTTATTGTTATATATGTTAAGCTGTCAGGTACCTTAGAAGATTGAGAAGTATCTCCTTCTTGAAGACATAAACTCCCATTGAAGCAATGTATGGCTTCTTTTCAGCTTCTTCTTTAGAAAGTCCCAAGACAGTTGTATCTACTGCCTACAATGTGAACTAATTAGCTGAATTGCTCAAACTGCAGTCAAGATTTGGAATTGAAATTAGGAACTTGAATATTACCATTTCTTTCAAGTCGTCTCCTTTAGGCTTCTCACTGAATGAAAGGACCCTTCCTTTGTTGTCAATTTTCATCAGACCAAAATCTGAGGCACGACTATCATGAAAACACATATTGTAAATGAACTTAGAGACAGAGCTATAAAAAATAATCATTATGTGCTCACTTCTGTGATTACTTTGCATAAAAGAAAAATCTGAATTATGCTATATGTTTCAGAAATAGAGCTAGCAGTGGGTACCTGTCATCCATTGGTAAAGAAGAAATGGTGATGTCTGCACCACTCTGCCGATGATTCTGAAAAGAAAGAGATGAAACTTAATGGCTGAAAAAAAAATGAGAAATTGGCCTAGGTGCTAGAATATAGAACTAACTATAATTCTAACAAATGCATATATCATATGTTTTGAGCAAAACTTCAACATTTGTTTGAGTGAGCTGCATATCATGCCTTGCTGTACCTGAACAAAGTCCATGTAGTCCATTCTGTACAAATGATCCCCAGATAAAATCAGCACATCTTCAATCTCCTTACTTCTTGGATCCTATGGCATGAGAAGCAAAAGGTTTTGACCGTTTCACTCCCGTTGTTTAGTTTTTGAGTTCATAAATTTAAGTGAAAGTTGAAATTAACATGAATGAGCATCTAATTCAGAAGTAAAGTTTTGGCACCTCAAAAAGCCAATGAAATTGTCTCACGGCATCTGCAGTACCCTGGAACCAGCTTTTACCTGCTTCTCCAGGAGTTTGAGTGGCTGCTAGAACCTGCAGATCATGTAGAACAATGGCCAAGGAATGAACTTTGATCATTCTTCTTTAGTGGTACCAGTTATACTGAAAATTCAGCAAGCTTTTGAGTTGATGAAGAATTCTTAAACGTATATATGATTAACTTTACCTCAACATAGCCATCTCCGAAGGTGACACCGTTGCCAAAGCTGTAAGCACGAGCAAGATGCCTGTTGAGTGATGCAGAGTTGAACTGAGTGAGAATGTACACCTTGTTGATCCCACTGTTAATGCAGTTGCTCATTGGCACATCAATAAGCCTATAAGCACCTCCAATGGGAACCTACAGATAAATTCCCAGTGTCACAATGACAACCACCATTTGGCATTTCATTAAATCATCTGTGTTTTTGGTAGAGTGAAAGTGTTTGGATTTCAAGTGGGTTTGGAAAAAAGAGTTAGGACATGAACTTACAGCAGGCTTGGCACGGCGCTTAGTGAGCGGGAAGAGACGAGTTCCAGCTCCTCCTCCTAAAATGACTGCCACAACTGTACGTGGGTCTCGCTTTTCCATCTCCAAGTCTCTCAACTACATGCAATAAACCCACAAAAAAATTGAAATCCAAAATTATGTATCACTACTTATCATCTATGATCACCATCAACTACTGTCGATTGTAATAAGTTTAGAATATGTAATTGTTTCCTCAGATTTATATTACCTAATTCAAATGTTATGCATCAAAGTAGAGCAAGCTGCAATACCACTTTCAAGGAATCAAGATTGAGAATATGCATGACCATTTTTCTTCACTTGAAATGTTATGTTGTCGACATAAGAAATGATCAACAATCACCATGTTGGAGTATAAGTTGTGTGCTTAAAAATGCATCACTAAGCGATGAGTAGTTCGTTAAAAGGAAAAGTGCGGTGGAGGAAATGTCGTTCGTTAAAACGAATTGGTTAAAGTACATCATTCAAAAAGCTGACAGGATTCGTTGCTCGGTAATTTAGAAGAAGGCAAGGGGCGATAATGCTATATATTCATTGCAGGAACTCATTTGAGAGGTGAGCTCACCTTGGACTCGCCTGCTATGTTAGTAGTAAGAGACATACAAACTTGTTTCTTCACAGCTTTATTATTACCGAGTTGTGTTGTGTTCACGTTGAGCTTTTTGCCCATCAACTCTCCGTTACTAAACTTCACAAGCCTCATCCACTTCCTGCTTCCGGCTGCCAATCCCGTCGCGCCACGCAGCTGACCGGCGGCTGAGAGGGAGAACCGGCCCTCGGCCGATAATGCCATTTTCTTGGAAACTCTAAAAGGAGAAAATCGTAATTCAAATCAATGAAGAGCTTTGTATGTTAAAAGTGAGATTTTTGCTTACGTGGATGGACTGCATGCAGGCTATTGGAATATTGGGCCACGTTATCCAAATTCAATCGCAGCCACCAATTCTTCTGCGCTTTTGACACTATGTGGCTCTCTTTGCAAATCTTTGATTACATTTATGTCCTTACAGATTGCAAGTAAGAATATTCTAAACAGTAAACTGTGCTGCCTTAGATTTTTATTACGAGTGGAAACACAGACATGCTTCGTGAACTTGCACAAATATGCCCCGAAATTTTAATTTAGGTACATGCACACAAAAAAGTGATAAATACAAAAAGTATTGCTTCACAATAATTGAAAAGGAAGTTAAAAATTTCTCAATGATAACGATTAAGTGCCTGCTTGATTGAATTTTTTTTATTGATCAAAATTTTTTTTTTTAAATTTTTTGAAGGGGTTTGATTGTAATTAAAAAAAAATTAAAAAAATTCATTTGGTTAAATTTTTTAAATAAAAAAAATTAAAGCTTCTCAAAGTATAATTTTTAAGAAAAAATTATTGATAAATTTTTTTTTTGAATACTAGATCATTTTGTTATATATTATTAAAAGTATTTATATATTATTTAATTACCAAAAAAAGACACTTAATAAATTTATATTCAAATTTTAAACAATACAATATTTTTTATATATAAGTTTAAATTTATTAGATATTTTTTCAAATTCAATTTCTTAAACACAAGAATCAAGTAATATTAATTCATAGTAATCAATATAAATTATTGCCTTTGATATAAAAATTGAAAATAAAATAATCAACAAAATTTTTTGATAGATTCTTATAAAAATATGATAGTTATAGAGATAAAGAGAATTGAAGATATGATAACTTTTAAGAGAATATTAAAAATATGTTAGTGGAATAAAATTTAATTTTATTAAAGATATACTATGAAAATAAGAAAATATTATGAAGGTATATATGACATTACACAAATGTTACTCAAAAAGCCCAAAATTTGAATTTTTATAAGTAGAGGTAAAATAACTTTTTTAATCTCCAAATTTTTTTCTCTAATTACAACTAAATATCATCAAAAAATTTGAAAAAAGCTTTTAGTATTAAAAAAACTCTTTTGATTAGTAGAAAAATTCAACCAAACGGGCATTAAAATTAAAAAAAATTATTTTGTCTCTATTTGCAAATGTTCAAAATTTGAATTTTTAAGAGTAGAATTTTTTGAGTTTTTTTTAATATTTGTGTAATATTACATATACTATAATAATATTTTCTTATTTTTATAGTGTACCATTAATAAAAATAAACCCTATTCAACTCACATATTTTTATTATTTTCTTAAAAACTATTATATCTCTATATCTCTACAGTCATCATATTTTTACAAGTATCTACCAAAATCTTTTATTAATTATTTTATTTTTTAAATAAAAAGAAGTATTATTTTATTTTTAATCTTTGTCCCAAACATAATAATTTATACTAATTCGTTGATTACTATGTATTAATTTTACTTGATTTTTATTTTTTAAGAAATTAAATTTGAGAAAATACATGATAAATTTAAATTTATATATAAAAAATTAAAATTATTTAGAATTTGAATATAAAATTTATTAAGTATCATTTTTGATAATTTAATAATAAATAAATATTTTAAATAATGTATAACCAAACGGTCTTATACTTTAAAAGAGTTTTTTTAATTAATAATAAAATAATTAATAATTTTTTTAAACAAATTTATTTTTATAATATTTATTTTAAAAAATTTTATTTTTTAAAATTTTATTTAAAAAACTCAACCAAACGAGCGTTGAATGAACTTCACAACCTAATTGAGAGTAATATTATACAATCATTTGCTAATTGTTACTATAATAATTATTATTTTTAATTAAGGTTATTTCTAGATCGAAAAAAATGTTACTCGATATATTTGGTATTTCTAAACTTGTCTCGAATATATTCAGTACAATTTTGATGTTTTTTTTTTACAATTTTGATGTTTTCATCCGGTGCGATTCTCCCATAAACAACATAAGACGCGGACTGTTGAAATCTACATAAAACGACAACGTTTGACGAAGCACTTGGTCAGATTGTGCTTTCGAGCACCTAACTAAAGCACGAAAGCACTTAAATTTTCTAACTTCCATTCCCTGTCCATCGTCTCTTTTTTATTTTTAATAGAAGCAACACCAGCTCCCTTCTGCGTTCATCATCGGTCGTTAATTCATCAACAAGAATATGGCATCTTCATGGCTTCATCTTCTCTTACTTGTGTCCTTTCTCTCGATGAATCTCTCTGTCAAATGTGATACCGGTAACGCCTTTCTCTCGTCACCCTCTCTCGCTCTGTAATTTGTTTCTCTTTCTTTTGCTTGAAACTTTTTCTTTTTCTTTCTATTATGGTCTCATGCTATCTTGCAAATGTGGTTTCTTGGTTGTATCTTTCTCTCATTTTGAGCTTGTTCAGTCTGATTTTAATAACTGTTCATCTCTCCGTGTGTTGAATCTTCATTTTGATATAACATCCTGCGGTCCTTTTCTTTATTGTCTTGATTACTCCAAATCAAATGAGATCTGTTTAGCAGTTATTGATCTGAATATTTGCTTTGATTATCAAGCAATGCACGTGATTTACTCATCGAAATGGATTTTTTTTCTTCTTTATGGATAAAATTTGTGTACATCTAACTGTATTCCATAAATGTTCCTTGCATTATATCTAAGACAGGTTGGTTTTTTTTTTTTTTTTGGAATGCTGATCAGCAGATCGTTAGATAAATTTTCTTTGATAAATTGCTTGTTATCAAGCATTAGATCCAATATAAAGTTGTGATCTGACTATTTTAGGCTAGTGAATTTCTTTCTTTTGTAAACTTCAAGGTCAATCCTGCAAATGAACGCTAGAATATCTGGCGTAAAATCGCTTATTATTAATGCGTTACAATTTACATTGAGAGGTCAGAAAAGTGAGCAGATATGGGTTTTGATCCTCTTTCCTGAGTATTGTCAATGTAAATAATTTTTTTTCCATCTGATTTCATGTCGCAACTCACTAGAAATTCCTCATAACATTCTGGTCGTGATTTCACTTGTAACTCTAGAAGAAGTGAAATACTTGATGCATTATCATAATATGAAGGTAGTGTGCTTCCCATTTTGGTATGCTGCCATTGACTTTGGGAAGCGGAAAGAACCATAATGCATCAGGTTAGCTGCCAGCAGGCTGTTAATATATAGGTTGTCTCCTGTTACATATGGCAGAAAATTGACAAAGTTCTTCTATTTGTTTGCCTTTTCAGTTTGTAAGCTTTACTATCAGGTTAGGTATGAGATTGAATATGCATTAGTCAGTTCTGATACTATAGACGTGACCTAGAGTTGCACAGTTATTAAATATTGTTTTCAGTGGTTCTTTCTCTGTTTTTACAGTTAAGCTGATGTAAACTGTTGCCATGAAATGAAAGAGATTGAATTGTTGGATATACAAATACCAAATTGCAAACTGATAAAGTCAATATCAAATGATGTGACTTGTAACTTCAGTATTCCATTTCCTCTCCATGAGACAAAATGTAATTCTTCACCCTAACTTGCAAATGCTTTGTTAGGCAGATTACTTATAAGTTTGTAACGGAGTCGATGTATTACATAAGGCTTCCTGAATGGGAGCTTCTCCCATCTGGATTTTCTAGTAGCCTGTACTTTTCTTTGTTTATGATGTTAAATCTTCATGTTACCAAACTTATTTCTGATCTTAATATCCAAACTATGCTTGACTCTCTATTTGTTAAGCAATTAGATGTACAATTATTGGAACATGACTTTTAAAATTTCTCAATCAACATCTTGAATCTTAACTTCCATTATCACTATTCTTGTTTCATGTAGATGAGGAGGACATAGTGCTTCAAGGCATTAACAGCTATAGGCAATCCTTAAAATTGACAGCCCTAACAAAAAATGAGAATGCAGAGTGCTTTGCTGATGAAATAGCTGAACAATTTAAGAATCAACCCTGTACAAACACCACAGGTGCTAACACAGTCCCTGGCACTGAGCCTCAGTTCTCTGACTACCCAAACCTTTTAGCCAAATGCCACTTGAATGTTTCCAACACAAGAGATGGAACTATCATGCCTGCTTGCGTTCCTAACCTGGTTCCAGATCTTGTGCTCTCAAATTTCACGAAGTCTCAGTACTCAGATAGTCTCAATGACACTAAGTATACAGGAGCTGGTATTGGTTCTGAAGGCAACTGGATTGTTGTTGTTTTGACCACAAGCACACCTGAAGGAAGTTTTGTCCCATACAATGCAGCCAGTTTGCTTTCCAAAATTGGTTTGATTTACTACGTGCTCTTTTTGCTGATCAGTGCTTTATTGATGTTTTGACTTGGAAGTAATGGCTCTTTTTCCTTGACCATCGTTGTGACTATTACAACTCAAAAGGGCCTCATTAGAATACAGGAGATGGTTTTGGCCACTCCTACTAATTAGGAAAATGTTCAAATACATCTCCTTTGCAGTTATCTTGTCACAGAATTCATTTTATCATGTATTTTCATTTACCTATTCTACTTAGTGGAGCAATTTCAGAGGATCATATCTTATTGCAAAACTTTATTTTCTGGGTTTTGAACTATTGAGTTTGTGGTGATGACTGGATGAGGTAATTACATGGACGCTCCATCTTGTTTTCTGATGTATGTAAGAGCTCTGCACTCCCAGATGGCCCCTGAACTGCAAAACTATCGCTGTATAATCCTCTACTTTGAATAAATTAATCATTATCTACCATGTCCCAAACATTCCGGGATGTTTTGACTATCCAATGATTCAAGAATCCGTGCTGCTGAAATATGGTGTCTGGGGTCCTGAATTTCTTTCCGGCTCACTGTATAAATTTTAACCAAAAGTCTTATAGATTCTAATATCGAAAATTTCCACTTACTTGAGCTTAGTAATATAAATTTGCTTCCACAGGTTGATTAAGCACATTGAATTGTTTTCAGGCTTAAGTGGAGAAAACATGACGTTGAGAAACTTTCAAATCCGTGCAAAGCAACCCAAGCAATGAAGCAAACATATATCAGCTGTTTGATTCGAGAATACTTGGTAGAAAATAGTACACAATCTGGTTCTACCAAACAATCCAGCCAGTATGGGACAACCATCTTTCAGCTGTTTTCTTAAGAGCACAAACTGTTTTCATAGCGGTCCTTCCCATCAAATTAGAAGGACCAAATTACCTTGATAGCTGCCGATTCTTTATTGATGATTTAACTACACTGAATCAAATTTCTGCCTAAATATCATATTTTCGAAGGAAAAAAATAAATCTGAATTTTCACACGGCAGTACTATTGAACCATTATTATTATTGAAAAGAACAAATCTCCTAATGACTAATATGAATTTTTCTTCCTGAAAAATAAAATAACTGGCCTCTGTGATCAAGCACTCTTCAATCTAGTCCGAGTGAGGAAAAGAAACTTCTGAAGTGCAAGCAATAGAACCCATGAGGTCTTTGTGATCTTCTCCTTTATCATTAGAAACAATGCCGAGCTTAGCACAGTCTTCAGGATTTGTGCCTCTAAACCTTTATAAAAACCCAATGGGCCTTCTCTTTTCCAAATGGAATAGAGTGCACCTGAGGCTGTCTTTCGGTTTCTTTTTGGAGTTTGCTTGATCCCATCTTCTTTTGATTCTGCTGCCTGAAGCATGACCTTACACCTGGTTCATATCTTACATTTATCTAGTTAGCCATAAAATGATTGAGACAAAAGTGGTATTCTACCATCTTTTAAACATGTGATATCGATTATGCAGATATTTTGACAAATGGAAAACAAGTTGATTTAAATGAATCGCCAAAGCAATCTGCATATGGGTGAGATCATTTCAAGCGCACCAATTGTATAAACAACCTACCTGATAGCTGGGTAAGTCAAGAAGGTGGCTATACTCTTTGAGAGTGCACCTAACAAAAAAGCAGAGAAGGCAGAAAGAGCTTCTGGGGATGACTCAGCACCAGTTTCTCTCTTCAGCTGCCTCTTCAGTAGTCTTTGTTTCAACTGATCAAATACTGTGTACTGTACAACATGAAACTTCTAGTTTCAGCTTGCTTCAAGTTCTGAAAGGTAATATCTAGCCAAGCCAAAATTTCTAAAAAGGGGGAAAAAAAAAGAACTATAGAGTAAAAATTGGAAAAAGAATAGAAAGTCACAAATTTTGTACAGAATTTCAACAGGAGGAGGATATGCATTATGCTGTCAATGTTTACCACCTTTACTACTTTTGTGGAACTTTTAGAGGCTTTGTCTTTTAGGAGCTAGTTGCTATTCTGTTTTATTTTTATTCTCCTTTCATTCTTAATTTTGCTTTAGATGTTACTCTCTATACTAATAACCATCTTGTGGGCTAGATTTAGGCTTTTTTATTTTATTTAATTTCTTTCAAAAATACTTGGTAGATTCTTTTTAAGAAAAAGGTTACATTGCAGATTCATACGGCAAAATCACAGTGGTGCCAATACAACATCCAAGATTGCATATAGGATGAATTAAACCAATTATACCATAAATAAGCCACATTTACAGACTATTAACAAAAGGCAGATTCAAAGACCTGGATGGATGGGTTTGATGTGAGGAGAAGAGATATGCCAAGACCATCAAATGCCTCACTCCAAGTGCCCTCAGAAAGGCTTCTCCAAAGTCCTTTGGATTTCCCAAATTCACTTGTCTGCATCTTTGAGGATGCTGTGTCCAATGGCTGAAAGAAAATTAAAGTTGAGAGAACAGAACCCCAATGCTAAAAACAGGAGTAGTCATTGATAACTAAAAACTGAGAGGCATTGAGGGAAATGTGATTCAGTAGTACATATAAATGAAACATATGCATGCGATGTCCAGATTTGAGGATTGAAAAACATGAATCTGAATTTGAAGTTTTGTTTACATTGTATGAGTGATGATGTGAAAATTTTATTTTAAGATTGTATTTCCACCGAGAAAAGAAAAGTACAGAACTACAGAAGCTTCTATTTTATCAACAGTTAATTTGAAGTTGAATATTTCCCATGACTATTTAAAATCCATGCTTTATCAATCCATCTATGGATTTAACTAACATTAAAAGTTCCACAACCTTTAACATTCATCCAAGCACATTCATTTATTTTGCTCTGAATTCATGAATCCAACAGCAATGTAATAGTAGGGAAATTCTAATCCTTAACAGCTAAGCAACCACTCTGTCTTTCAATCCTTTTTACCTTTTCTTTTTCCTTCTTAAGGATAACATGGGATCGCGCATTTACTACCCATGTCGTGTCTAAACGGAATCTCAATTAGAGGACCTGAGAAGCACATTCCCAAATATAGTGATTGCCTACATAAAATTTTAATCTCGATAGTTTCAATTTCTCAATCTAAAACCTATAGTATGGAAGAAGCCATTAAAATCAACATCAACGAGAAGGGATTTACCTCTGTTGAGAAAAAGAAAAGCTCAAAATATCACTCACTTACCTGAGTTATTATGACAGTACAAGCCCCAGCAGCTGCAGCAACAATCAAGTTTGCTTTTGTTCCAATGGTCTTGTTACCACTTTTCTCCAAGTAAAGCTTCCTAAAAAAGCTGTAACCATAGAAGTAGATGAACTGTGAAATAAAGGACTGCAGATTCTTTGTCCCAAGTCCCTGATACAATGAAAGAACTTGACCCGTAGAAATTGCCTCCCATAGAACATCGGAAATCGTCCTGAAATAAAACAGAGAGGATGAATTGAATAGCCGTATCTCAGAGCTGAGTCTTCTCCAACAACCAGCATTGCAGTCTCTTTGAGATTCAAGCAGTAGGTGTACGTAAATTATCAAATACATTACTTAACTAACAGTTCAAATTAAGAATGTTATTGGTTGTATTAAGCATTGCATGAAGGAATTTCGTGTGAATACTCCGAAGGCAATTCAGCTTCATGACAATATGCAATAAAACTGATGGATATATTCTTAACTATTGACTTACCAGTATCATGCAAGGTTGATTCTGTATTACATTATTTCTCACAGCATGCTGACTCATTAAAAAATGAATTTGTTTATAAAAAAAATCATAATAAATTCTTACAATCAAATAAGACAAATGAGCACAACATAGAAATTCAAGTTCAATCTACTCTTTCCTTAAATATAATCTAACTTCAGCACGTTAATATATTCAACCAAGATCCAAACCCCCCTGCTCCAATTTAAAAAGAATATTAACAATAAAACAAACGCCAAGTAGCCATCAAGATTCATGAAGGATAAAATAACATGTCATAAAAAATAAAACCATTTGAAACAGACCCAGAGAAGCTAGCACACCAAAATTAAAAACAAAACAAAAAAATTACCAAATATCTTAAAATATCAAGCGGCTTTATTTGGGAAAAAAAAAAAGGGAAAGAAAGCTAACCTATACTTCTGCTGATGGTGAGCTCTAACTTCAGCTTGGTATTTGCTCTTGCAAATATCTAGAGGGTAAAATAAGGTAGTGCTAACCAGAGCTCCGATGGCTCCTGACGTTGCCTCCGACAAAGACTCGAGATCAAACCCCATTTCTCTGTCTTTCCGGCGGAAAATGAACCTAAATATCCATGAATTTAGGAGGAGGCGTTAGGCATGCAGAGCTGTTGCTCTTGTGTTATAATTGAGACGGGTAGCCGAGGAGTAGTAAAACTGGGAGCAACATAGCCATGAGGCGAGGGAATTGCTGAAAGCGACGCGTACGCTATAGATATAAATGGAAAAAATAAATTTTTTTTTTATATATTTGAAATATTATTAGCTTATTATATGCTGACTGTATCTTTTTGGGAATCGGAATTCAGATACGTAACGCGAGCCCTCCATTCTCTCCTCCTCCTTAAAAGGCGTCCACCAATCTTGATGTTATTCAATGGTTGGATATCCAGATACCCGCCGGGTTGCCGGTTACTGTGCTTCCCGTTTCTAAAATCACCGCTTTCGCTTTTTTTTTTTTTAAAATACAAATATCTCATTACAATTATAATTATCAAAGTTAAATTATAACTGCCTCTAATCATAATTATAATAGTCAAAGTTAAATTATAAATTCTTTCAATAATTAAAAAAATAAAACTTCTGATTAAAGAGTGCACAATCATTATTACTAAAAAAGAAAAAAATTCTTCACTAAACCTAACTTACATGAGTTTTATTGAATACTATTGTTTCTACTTTCACTATAACCACAATACTATTGTTGGTTCATTTACTATTTCAATTTCAATCAAAAAGATTTATATGATTAGACTATATGTGCAATCGGAACATCTTAAAAAAATAGTTTAGAAAAATTATTATTATAAATAATATTATATTTTAAAGTTTTTTATTTAAAATTATATATTAAATAATTATCAAATAATAAAATAATTTTAATTTTAAAATTATTTATTACATTAATTTATCACTTAATAATTATCTAATATGTCATTTAAAATAAAAAAATTTAAAATATTATTTAAAAAATAACATTACTCATATATTATATAGTAATGAAATTCTTCATCGCCCAATGAGATAGAAGTCGAGTAAAATAAAATTTGTCATGTTTATAAATTAAATTAAGCTTTTAAACTATGTTCGGAAGCTATTTGAAAAATGCTTTTATCATTTAATTTCTTAAAATTTCTTATATCTTATATTTTTAAAGTATTTATTATTTTATTATTATTATGAAATTGACGATTTTATGGGTCCAAATCCAATTTCAAACTCCCGTTTTCACGTTATAAAAAATAGCAACTAGGGCCACGTATGCAAGCACATATTCAAACGCAAAATCAAATTACATAAATACCCCAAACCCCCAACGGGCAACAACAACACCACCTATCATTTTATCTTACATTTCTTTATTTTTTAAAAATTAGATCCTTCTCCTTTTTCCCTCCTTCAAATTTCTCCTCAGTTTCTCTCTCTTCTCCCTCACTCAAATTCACTTCACTTAAAAAGAATGCACCTCGCTGAACCCTAACCTCCACTGTCCGTACACATAGGCCGCGGTTACGAAATCTTCAAAATCCGAACTACTAACGCTAAAAACATGCAGGAAATTTTCGGATCGGTTCGGCGATCTTTGGTTTTCCGGTCGACGTCGGCGGGAGACGACGGAGTAGTAGGAGTAGGAATCGGCGGATTGGTTGAGAAGATCGGCTCCAGCATTCGTAAATCGAGAATTGGTTTGTTTTCAAAACCGGCGGTGCCGGCTCTGCCGCCGATCGCGAAGGCAGATGCGCCGCCGATTCGGTGGAGGAAAGGCGAGTTGATCGGATGCGGCGCGTTTGGTCGCGTATATATGGGGATGAACCTCGACTCCGGAGAGCTCCTCGCCGTAAAACAGGTTGCTTAACGGTTAAGTGGTTTTGTTGTCGAATTATTTTTTGGATTTCGTTCTGATGATGATGATTATTATTATTATTTTGTGGTTATAGGTCTTAATTACAGCGAGCAGTGCTTCAAAGGAGAAAACACAGGTGCCCATTTTGCAATCTTTTCTTTATATGCAAATAAATTTTTTTTTTTTAATTTTGTATGATAATGGCTATTAGAACAGTTTAATGAGTATCCTTAATCCGAATTCTTTTAGGCGGTAAACTAAAAGTTGATCAGAGTTGCTCCAAAGAGGCTAGTGGCTAGAATTTTATTTGGGAATAAATACTAAATAAACGATATCTTACTTAGCTAAAGTATGTTATTGATATATGTCTCGTAATCATGTACTCATTTGTATTGGTATATGTCTCATAATCATGTACTCATTTGTGTTCTTTTTTTAAAAACTTTTTACATTAGGCTCATATTCGAGAACTTGAGGAAGAAGTGAAGCTTTTAAAGAATCTATCGCATCCAAATATAGTTGTGAGTATGATATCTTCATTCTTCCTGTGGAAATTTTTGCAGTTGCTTGCTGTCTGACTTTTTTTTTGGAAAATGTTGTTTCTCAGAGATATTTGGGAACTGTGAGAGAGTATGATTCATTGAATATATTTTTGGAGTTTGTTCCGGGTGGATCTATATCATCTCTATTAGGCAAATTTGGATCCTTCCCTGAGTCGGTAAGTTGTAACTGATTATTGTTAGTTTTGATTATTTAAAATATGGGTGTTTCTGGATGCTGATGTTGCTTCTTCAAATAATTTCCTCATTAGGTTGTTAGAATGTATACAAAACAGTTGTTATTGGGATTGGAATATCTACACAACAACGGAATTATGCATAGGGACATTAAGGTGTTTCTCACTTCATTCTTTCGAAGAAACCTTTGCATCTCTCTCTAATCTAATCTAATAATGGGCATGTTTCTTTCAGGGGGCAAACATACTTGTTGATAATAAGGGGTGTATTAAACTTGCAGATTTTGGTGCATCCAAGAAAGTTGTGGAGCTGGTATGAGTAATTTTCCTTTTAAACAAAAAGACAAAAGAAACTTTTTGTCATCCTTATGTATTTTCCATACATTTCAGCAATATGTTCCCTATGTCGCTACAGGCTACAATAAATGGTGCAAAGTCAATGAAGGGTACTCCATATTGGATGGCTCCTGAAGTTATTCTCCAGACTGGGCACAGCTTGTAAGGAAATTATTCAACTTCATGTTTACAGATATTCATATTTATTTATACTTGCTTTGAAACTGATAGCTTATAAGACTATTGTGTTTTTTTAATGTAAAATCAATGTGTTTTTTCTTTTTATAAATTCTTCTTGTTGGCTTTGTCATTTCCTACAATGAGGTTCACTGGTGTTCACCAGATTCAACTTCACTAAGCATTACTTCCAGCTATAATGGAATTCACATTTTTTTTCTTTTCTTTTTTTAAGTATCAATTAAACTTTGTCCTCAAGATTTTTAATTAATAAGGCATTTATTTGAGCAATGAGAAAGGAACGTCTAGAAGTCTCCTGTTCTTTATTTCTATTTGAAGTGCATTGGCATCCTCTCATGAATTGTTTACTTCCCTTTATCCAATTAAGTAAAATAGTGTCATATGCCTTCACTTTGTTGTTTCTGATCTTGGTAGCTCATGAGTTTCAAAATTCAATGCCCCAGCTCTGCTGATATATGGAGTGTTGGATGTACTGTGATTGAGATGGCTACAGGAAATCCTCCATGGAGCCAACAGTTCCAGGAGGTACGCACTTGAAATTTATAAGACCTTTATTTGATTAATGACCATTAACTAAAATTACTAAGTTATTTCATTAGTTTGCAGACTAAGGTATGAAGTTTCTTTCAGGTTGCTGCTCTCTTTCACATTGGAACAACTAAATCTCATCCACCCATACCTGAACATCTTTCCATGGAGGCAAAGGACTTCCTCTTAAAATGCTTACAGAAGTACTCCCTTTTCTTTCTCCTTTTCTAGATCCTGCATTTTTCTTGTTGAAAGAGCCAATAACGAGGTTCTATCTTTTCTAAGAGCTTCCTATTTATGGCTCTCGTTTTGTCAACTCTCATATGCATTAACATGTTCTGGCAGGGAACCAAACTTAAGGCCAACGGCATCAGATTTGCTGCAGGTACTTTTGATCTGTGCATTATTTTGCTTACAAACTTCTTATAGCTTGCTACCACAGCACTTATACAAATATGCATAAATATATGAAAGGGTAGCTTTTCACTTGTAAGTCTATCTTTTGCTAAACATGTACAGCATCCATTTGTCACTGGGAAGTATCAGGATCCCCATCCAATATTCCGTAATTCAGTCATGGTAAGTGTAATAACAGTATTGTCTTTCTCTTTTCTACTATTCTTTTGCCAGTCTCAATAGTTTTTTTTACTCCCATCACCAGGAGTCTAGAAATTCAATGGCAATGCTGGGGATGAATCTTAGGAACTCGTAAGCGTTTTATTTCATGAAATTTTGAACTGTTCATTATTTTCTGGTTATTGATTCTATCTGAATCTTAATTCTGGAAACTATCTTGATTACAACATGAACTCTTCAATTAGAAAATCAACCTGCTCTAGCTTGAAAGATGTTTGTGAGATGGGCGGTACGAGAAGCTCAACTGTGTATCCGGAACTTTCATCAGCAGGATCCTACTGGAGAGCTAGCAATTGTGATGATGACATGTGCCAAATAGATGATAAAGATGATTTTAGAATTAGAGCATCGGTAAAATTCAACTCTGTCTTGGCATCTGCAGATTTAAATAAGGTGTGAATCTATTTTGAAGTCTCTCATGTGTTCAGAACTTAATAGTTTACCTTTTATAGCAATGGGCTGAATTGTTTATTTGAATCAGAGTTTTAATCCTATGTGTGAACCCATTGATGACTGGACATGCAAGTATGATGAAAGTCCAGAGATAAAGAGAAATGAAATGAATATATCTTCTAGTCAAGCAATCTGTGAAGCTGATGGCGTTGCTGGATTATCTGGTACGATGGAGAATGAGTTCACTTTTCCCTGTGGTTCATCAACAGCTGAGGATGATGATGAAGTTACAGAATCAAAAATTAGAGCCTTTCTGGATGAGAAGGTAGTGTTCTTGTTCTTATCATGCTACTTCTTGTCATATAAATCAACAACTGGATCATCACATGATCTGTTTCTTCCAAGTAAAATAATCCAATGGAAGAACCACAAGGGGTCTAGAAACTACTGCACATGAGATGTGTACTGGTAGCCTTCCCCAAATTGTTTAAGAATTACCATAGAAATGAAAAGAATCTGGAATAGCAAAAAATAGTAAATAAAAAATTAGCTGCTTCACTATCGTCCTCAACATTATGACTTGTGAGATTTTGTATGATAGCTAACTTTCCATGCTTCTCTGTTAAACTTCATCAGGCTCTTGATCTGAAGAAGCTGCAAACACCTTTATATGAAGAGTTTTACAGCACATTGAATGCAACTAGTCATCCAAGTGCAGTTGGAATTGCAAATGGTGAAAATTTTATGAACTTACCTCCTAAAAGTAGATCACCCAAGCGGCTACCAAGTAGAAGACTCTCTGCAGCTGTTCTTGGTGCTCCCAACACCACTAGCCTTGGTCGTCATAAAGATCATGTATCAAATATTAACAGCATTCAAGATCGAGCATTGCAGGAAATTCAGCCACCTCAGCTTAATGACTGGAAAGAGCCTCTTGTCGATGCTCAGAAGGAAACAATTAGTTCTAGGTTTGTCAATTGGTTTTGATGCTTGTTTTTCACCTGATTCTGATTAGTGTTCTGTCTCTACCCATTCAGTAGCTTAAGAATTATGATTGTCGTTCTTGCAGTATGAGCTTCTCAGAGAGACAAAGGAAATGGAAAGAAGAGCTTGACGAGGAGCTTGAAAGAAAACGAGGCAAGTTTTTTATTTTTTCAGCACATGATGTCTAATTTTCATGGTCAATGTTTTTCCTTTGTTGGACCTAATGGTCTTAGAGACCATTGTCACAGTAAATCTTAGGAATTCTGATGGAATCTACATATTGAAAATGTATATAAATTCAAAGTCAGCCTGCTTACTCTGTTTAAAAGAGGTTCTAATCCTTTCTCAACCGCTGGAGTTGCACTTGGGTAATAACTTGGTATTCAATTTCAAGGCTTAGCTTGCATATATATATATATATATTTTTTGTCTATGACTCAACAGAAAACAGAGCAAACACCCTACACAGTAATGTAATGGGGATCTCCTGTCACACGAGGCAAAACAATGAAATCTCTTGTCACATTAGATCATGTATGGAGATCTTAAGTCCCGGCAGGTAACTGATGGATAAGCAAGTGGAATGACAACTTTCTGTTTACACCACCACATGTTTGGTAATATGACTGAATGTTTGGTCTTGAAAGTGTGAGCCTTAGGTTAGGCAGTAAACAATTCAAGGAGTACATGTGCAGATATGAAACTTGCTAGCTTTGCGGTTAGTCTGATACAAGAGCCAACCTAAACAAGTCTAAACTTGGCTTGCTAGGGCTTGTCAACAGATTTTATGTAAACTTGAAAATAGAGGTTGTATGAGTAACTTGCGGATTGAGAAGTGCTGGATCACAGCTATCTTGGCCGTTAGTCTGATACAAGAACCAACCTAATCAAGTCTAAACTTGGCTTGCTAGGGCTTGCCAGCAGATTTTATGTAAACATGAAAATAGAGGTTGTATGAGTAACTTGCAGGCTGAGAAGTGCTGGATCACAGCTCTACGTAGAAATTTTCTCATTGATTATCCTAGGAATCTGGGTAACTGATGATTACATTTTGTAATAAGATTGTAGGTAGTGTAACTAAACACTTGCTCAAGTGGGGCTATGGGTGGAAGCCACAAATTATTCATCTACATACTTTATACAATGATACTCCTCAAAAGGTGTGACCTCCAATCCATTTTTTCCAATATCAATAACAGAAACATTGGGAAAAAATTTGGATTATGTTGCAACCAAGAACCATGCATTGAGGTCCTTACAGGCTATGTATAGAGCTAGGATCTTAATCGGAAAGGCAACGTCACTTTGAAGAATAGTCTTTTTATATGTAAATTTTCAATCAGTAGAGCTAGTAGAAATGGTCTGAAAACACTGTAGGCTTATATGAGACCAAATTGACAAACAGAGTCTCCTTTTTAGTTTCTCTTGATTATTGTTATTTTGTTTAATTACTTTCTGATGAAATTCAAGACTTCCAGTATATCATAAACTCATTAGAGGTCTGAGGTGGAAAGTGCCTATTGCAGAGATGTTGCGTCAGGCTGGTGTAGGAGGAAAAACATCATCCCCAAAGGATCAGATTCTAGTTCAACCAAGAGAGCGGCTACGGTTTGCATTTGTAGGCAAGTAAATGTATGTATCTCACCTTTATCTGTATTATTACCTAGTGGAATTAATTATGCTTTTCCATTGGGTGGGTTAATGTATGTAATTCTATTTTTGAAAGAGATGATATTTAATAATTTATAGTGGTCACCCTGCCATATTTGCATGAGTAGCAGCACAACCTCCCTCTGTGCATGAGCATGAGCTCATGTGGTTTAGTTAAGAAAATTCATATAGGCAACATGTTTTTATGCATTTCTTTTTCTTTTTGAGTTAACTTATTGTATGTTCTCGAGGATTTTGGAACAGCAACATGTAAGTATTTTCTGAATTAGTATTGAATATGAATCAGGAATATGCATTCTGTGATTTCAGCTTTGCTCAAGCATAAAGCATTGTGTGATGAAAGAAAAGATGGGAACTTTTCTTGGATGTGGCATTCTCAGCATAAAGCATTATGTCTGTTAATTTCTTGATTTAGAAAGTGGTTTTCGAATTTGACTCTGAATCTGTCCTGACCTGCAACGCAAGAAGAATGACATTATAAAATCCTCCATATTGGCAGAAATAGAATAGAATATCCATGGTGAGGTTATAACAACTATGAAAGTAGCATATTGGTTCATCCCGCCCCTGCGCTGTGGATGTCAATATACAAATGCTTCATTGAAAGCCTAACTTGGCAGATAAGAGCAATGTGAACTTCAAAATTAGCAAAGATTAATTTTCATTTCAGAATATTAGAATTCAACTCAAGTAGATTATTGGACATTATATTTGATTTGGAAGTTTATGTTTAATTAGCGGAGAGACATCTCTCAGCGTGAAAAGGGTAGTTTATGGAATTAGAAGTAATTGGTCAAACATTTATTTAAGAGCTTTATCATTTGTTCTTTATTGTTCATTTGTTATATATGGACAGAAAATCTAATGAGTACAAGGTAAATGAAGGTTTTTCTTTTAGTCGTATAAAGGAAACAAAGGCTTAGACCAGAGAGTAAGACAATATCAGTAGGAATAGAGAAAAATTACAAGTAAAATTAAAATTTGCTAGGACATCTTCAAAAACAGAATTGCATTTTCCGTAAACATGCAGAAAAAGAAAGAAGTCTGCTAAGGCAAGGTTAACACGTAGAGATAATAGTAAAGATTAAGACGGGATGTTCTCAATTTACATCCTCAGAAACCATACTGATTGCGAATTCTAAGTCCATTTCAACAGAAATGGGGACAAAGGTTATCTTTTACAATCATGAGACCATAATACAAGCCCCAAGAATTACGGTGAATCGGCAAAAAGACCCCACCCAATTTAATAGACCAGCAAAGTTACCACTTGGCCACTAAGACTGTGGGAGATACGTGACATAACAGGAATGGTGTAAATTTACTTGGCCAGAAGAAGAATCTGAATGAGTATATTCAACTTGGATAAAACAAAATTGTTACAGCTAGGCTAAACTGAAAGAAAAAGGCGAGCTGAGCCTGAGACCAGCGAAACCTTATCAATTTTCTTGACAATTAAACGATACTGTTGTTTTCATCCACAGAATTTTCTTGACTCGTTGTTGCACACTTGATTGTACACTACTGTTCTTGAAATTCTCCTTTGTATTAACTATAGTCAATAGAGACGTTCTTGTTGATGACTAAACCACGAGGTTCTTGTTACCACCACAAGTATTTTTGTAAGTACCATCAAATAGTCTCGGTTACTAAAAATTTGAAATTGGAAAAAAGCAAAAAAAAATTCAAACTGAACTTTATTCTCTTCATTATCATATCCTCTTTTTAACAAGCATGCAACGTATGTATCTCTTTTATATTATTTTCAGAACAGAAAATAAGCATTCAAAATGTGGTTAACAAACGAATCTTTATTATTGATTTTAATTCATCTCATCAAAAGAATCACGAGGAGTCGTATAGAATGATTATTTCAGGTGGTTTAAGGAACAAGCAGCTGTTGATTGATGAGACGCCCACAATGTTGTTGTTTAATTATGGGCCGCCCTTGAATTTGTCCGTGTGTTTCCTATTCCATTTACAGGATTTGAACCTGTTCTGTGCCATTGTTTAATTTCATGTCAAAAAGATCATCCCCGAAAATCTCTAGAAAGTAGAAAGAAAGAAAAAAAATGATTCTTGTTCCCTCAATCAAGGGGTAGGTGAGGTCAAACAATTACAGTGTCAACAGCTTTAATTTAGGGGAAAATAATATTTTTGTATTACAAATTTAATTTAATTATTAATTTTATTCTATAAATTTTAAAATATTTAATTTAATTTTAATCCGTTAATAAAATTTTATAAAGAGATTTCGTTAGATTTAATTGAAAATTTTTTTTGCCAGTATATTGATAAATTTATCCTCAATTATTATGTTAATTAAAAATGATGATGTGAGACATTATACAATGTACACATGTCAATTATTAATAAGCTAATAACAAGATATGTGATACGCTTTAATAAGTTCAAAATTTATTATTTATTAAAAATTTATTTAATAATTAAAATAAATAAAATTGAACCACCAATAACGGCGACTGTCGTCATTGGCCACCATTGATGTTGAATTTCGGTAATGAAAATAATCAAAATTTACGTCATTCAATTTTATTTTTTTATATCTATACAATGATATAATCATTTTTGTCAAAAAAAAATAAAAAAGTGACCAAAAAATTGATCAAAAATAAGGGAGGGTGGCGACCACCACGCGCCACCATCGAAAGGCAGGGTGGTGTCGTGCACCGACCGATCTGTTCAACGATAGAGGCGGTGCACGCCATCATCCCACCGTTCGACGGTGAACTACGATGGCCGTCACTCCTATCATATTTTTTCTCACTTTTGGCACATTTACGGTACTCCATTGACCAAAAAAATTATATCATTGCATAGATCACAAAATTTTGAGCTAATGATATCAATTTTGAGTTGAATCGCAATTGATCAATGGTGGCTGGTCGACTACTGACGACGGTAGCAGCTGGTGTCTTTTTATTTATTTATTATATTTTATTATTTAAATGATTAATCAATGATTGACACGCGAATATTTTGTATCAGTCAATTTCAAAGTTTTATATAGAGTAATTATTTTGTCCCTCTAATGTTAACATTAACGAAATCTTACTAACGGATTATGATAGAATTAAATTTTTTAAAATTTATAAGATAAAATTAAAAATTAAATCAACCTGATGAAATAAAAATATTTTTTTCTTTAATTTAACTTTCTTTATTATTTCTTGAATTTTGCATGGAGGAAAGTATTGGGGAAACAGAAAGATCATGGACCTGAAAAAACAAAAACAAAAAAGCAAAGGTTTTTGAATAAAGGGTTGCTGGATTTTGAAATGATAAGAAGACCAAATTGCATGAAAAAGTTGGAATTATGTGGGGGTGAAGTGGACGTGCCTTTTTTTTTTCTCTCTTTTGTGTAGTAAAAAAGAAGCTCTAAACGTGAAAGACCAGGATTCTGGGAGATTAGCATGTTATGATGATTAGAAAAGATGAATCAAAAAAAAAAAAAATCAGGGAAAATCTAACATGCAAAAAGATGAACCCAAATTCATGATTTGACAAGATAAAGAACGAAACAACATAATCTTATGCACTTTTGTTGACAGCCAAGTTTTAAAAGCAACTTCGCCCTTCTCCTCTATTGATCTTCTTGCGTAAGTCCTAAGCTATCTACAAACACAAAATATTTATCTTGATCCCTGTATATGTTTACTATTTAAACCTTATGATACATTTGAAAATTCTTTTCAAATAATTTTTTTTAAAAAAAAGGGACTCTGAAGAATAAAACTTTAGTTTCATGTATTTGAGATTCCCACTACAAATTTATTTCTCAAATCAAAAGGAAAAAACATAAAGACAACTCTGGTGGTCCAAATTGCAAACCATTTGCATTGATGATGGATCCTTTTAGTGGCTTATATATAGTCTTTAGGATCTGTTTGGTTTAGATTTTCTTCTACTTAATTTTCAAAATACAATAGTTAAAGTATTTGATAAACACTACTTCTACTCCATATATAGCTATAGCTAGTTGTTTATCAGAAAATTTCCCACCTCAAAGAATTAGACTTTAGTTTCATGTCTTTGAGACCCCCACTAAGAATTTTCTAAAATCAAAAGGATAAGAACATGAAGATAATTCTGGTGGTTCTGATTGAAAACCATTTTTATGAATGATGTATCCTTCAAGTAGCTTATATATAGTTTGTTTAGTATAGATGTGTTTCTGCTTCACTTTGAAAACAAAAAAAACAAAAAAAAAATTAAAGTGTTTGATAAACACTGCTTCTACTTCAATAATTAGTTGTTTATCAAACACTTATTCGGACTCCGCTCTGTAACTAAACTTTCACTTTACAACAATTGTAGCTTTCAAGCATGGTACCAATATATATATATATTATTATATAAATTTTAGAATGTATTCTAAAATACCCTTAATGTTTTGCGAATGTTTTTTACTCACAAATAAACAAAAATAAAAAAACTACACAATCAAGAAAATAAACAATAAATTTAGCATGTACCAATATATATATATATATTATTGCAAATGTTTTTCACTCACAAATAAACAAAAATAAAAAGACTACACAATCAAAGAAATAAACATTTATATACCAAAGAAAATATAAGTAATTTTACGTGATTCAATAATAACATTTTATATTCACAATAAATTTCATAATCTTAACTTCTTTTTCTCCGTAATTTATATATAATGAACCCTCACAATAAATATAAGGAATACCTAAATATTGAATGACTTTCAAAGATCTATACTACACTATCTTGTGCATTCAAAATACTAAAGTATAATTTAAGCTTTATATTCTCTCTCTTGTTCATAAATTACAAGATATTACAAAAGTTTATATAGTGTTAATACTGATCCTAAAAATCTTAAATTTAGTTGGAATAAAAGTTCACGTGCTTAAAAAATTTAAAATTGACTTAAATGTACAATTAGAACCAAATTATATTTTTTTTTTAATAAGTAATGCTCACGCTTTTAATGTCCAATACAACTAATTGATGCTGCAGTGTTTCAAAGCCATTGCTATAACGTTGAGCTTCTTAGAATTATCACTGCAACGTTGAGCAACTAACGCCATGGCATTTTTTATTTAAGAATTTTTCACTTGCGTTTTCAATCCCTTTTTCGCATTTAGTTTTTCGTTCCATACATCCTTTTTTCAACCATTATATTTTTAACTACGCGTCGACTCTTCTTTTAATCTCTAACTCAAAATCAAATTTATCTAAAATTTTGAATCACCAAATTTTAATATATACCAAATGTACCGTAACTTAAATCTTCTTTGCTTCTTTCAGTAAGTTTTGAGTACAAGTTTTAGCAAGCTTTAATTGTGACAATCTTTGAAATACTGTCTTATATGCACAATTAGTACATGTGATAAAGCATCTTTGAAATACTGTCTTATATGCATAATTAGTTCATGTGATAGAGCTTAGTTGTATTGTGATCGATACATAAATTAACCAACATGACTTTCCCCACCTCATCAAGCAATTTATGGGATTTGCATTTAAGGAAAGAGACAATGTATACAGAGGTGACGTAGATAGGCCATTAATGGAAGAATCAAGCTGAGTAGAAGGAGGTTTAATGGCTTTTCTATGGATTGCATCAACTCATTCACCCACCTCAGCGAGATGTGACTCTTTGATTTTGCAGCCACAAAACGGTTCAGTCATTTGTCATGTTTTGAGCATCACTATACGTGTGTGTATGTGCTCATGTACCTATTTTCTTTAACTTTGAGCATATTTTAAATGGTGGTCGCATTGTCACCCTTGTTCATGTTTTAAATCTTATCTATCTCTATGTCATTATAATTACCTTTTCTAAAGTGTATAAAACATACCATTTTTTAAAAATAATTCTATTATTACATTTTAGTTTTATAATTTGTTAAAAAAAATAATGGAAGAGCTTTCACTATATTATTATTATTATTATACACAAATTTTTTTAAAAAAACAATTATTATATGTAATAAAATTAAACCCTTTCTGAACAGAAATTTGAATCTCAAACATTTTGTATCATATTTAAAAATTTTACAAATATTAATAATTCACATCCGCAAATAAATAATCTCAAATTGAAAGGAAGTAATTCTGATATTTTTTTTTAATTTAAAAGTAAAAAACATGCAATATATTATAATAATTGATGATATATCCACATCATTGCAATCTTTTGCTCTCTCTTTTTTTTTTTTTAATTATTTCTATTTCAATGAATAGGGGCCTAGTCACTGTATTATCCATACATATCTAAAACGCCAACGCCTAACGAGTCAATATTGCCGTATTGTCCCTTGGGAGTATTTCGATTAGCGTCAAATGTTTGGTGGATATGGTGGTGGGGTCACTCAGAAACATGATTGCTAACTTTTTAGGAATACATGGTGGATCCTTTTGTTGGTGACGCCATGTCTAAGTAGACCCCCCCCGCCCACCCCACACACATACACAAGCATCGGAAAAAAATATAACAATATTTAAATAAATTCTTTTTTCTTTTAATATTTTTCCCTTGTTCCTACTCAGATCGCATTGTGGCTCAACTCTTCTTCTCCATATAATAAATAATGAAAAAAGAAAAATAACTTAGTTTAATTATGGCTTTTGCGAATGGATAAATATGTAAAATTAATGTGGCTATCTTTGTATTGGGCAAATTGCTAAAATTGAGCGTGTTTGAGGATTTAAGTGTTAAATTCAATTAAGAAAGAATATTGAAATAAATACATGTTTCTAGAAAGAATATTCCCGAGGATGCCCTTCAGGAATTGGGATCTTTTGCCTCGTACAAATTTTTCATAATCAGTGAAATATTGTCAGCTCTAAAAAGCACTTTCATGAAAACCGACCTAATCAAGCACTTTTAAACAATCTAACCAGCACTCAACAGTGAAAATGAAGAAGCTTCAAAAGTTCGGAAAAGTTGTCCGAGTCGGTGTTGCATTACAATTGGCTTTACAATTTACAAAAGCTTTCCTCATGGCAAAGAAGAATGAAGATAGTGGAGCTTCTGTTACTAAATGCACCCAAAAACAGCGAAGAAACAAGAACAAATAAATATATTTATATATGTAAGTCCTTAGTTACCAAGAAAGCAGCCTCTTGCTTAAAGAAACCACTAGGCCAATAAGCAGGTACCTTTTTGCAAATGTCCACATTATATGGAGACTTTACCTAATTATTTTACACGTGGCGTGATGCTACTGGTCGTCCATCATGCTAATGGATCAGATCAAATTATGTCACACCCTGGATTTGCACATCAAGCATAAATTCAGTTCCTTAATGGTGTTATTAAAGCTCGTTAATGACCTTCACTTTATATATGCTTCGCTTACGTTGCCATTTATCATTCATCAGCTGTCTTAACTTTTATGTGATTGCGTAATTTTGAGAAATATGAGGGGGTTTATGAATTTTATTGTTGAATTCATTTTTCTCGTAAGCCCTTAGTTTTTGCGGACACTGGATAGAGCTGTGCTTACTTATTTATTTCATGCAAAGCTATGTCTCTATTTTTAATTTCAGCACGTGTTTCACATTTTAGATGGCAAAGGTAACATTTCAATATTGTATCATGACCATTGATTAGCAATCAATCCCCATCAAGGCACTTTATAAGTTAATCATTTGATGGGTTAAAATTATATATGTAGAATGAAAAGGGCTTAAATTAAAAACATGAACTTGGCTTCTAAGTGTAATGAATGGATTGGATATGTTCAATAATAAATATTTTTCCAAAAGAAGTTGATAGATATTATCATTTGATTGATCTAATTCTTGAAATTCTTATTGGAACTCAAGAAATTATTGAACATGTCATCAACTTTGAACTAACTTTAATTTTATGTAATTTACAACTCAACTTTGAACATGTCATCATATAAATTTTATAATTTTTGTTAACGTATAGTGCTTTTATTGACAATATTATCTCTCGCATATTTTAAATGTTTTTTTATTCTATGTTTAAAAGTAAATGCAAAATAATTATATTTATGCTCAAAATTTGTTTGGGGTTGAGGTATTATGGCTAGTAATTCACAATTGTTATTAAATAAAATTGCTAATTATATAATTAATAAATGCTTGAAATATTTTTAAATACAATGTTTTAAAAAGTAAACTAATAAACTATAACTACAATAAAAAGAATCAAAAATATCTTTCAGTGGCAGCACTTTTAGAAGAAATATCTGCCTAACCAAAACAGGTAAAACACACAGAATTTTAAACACAATTTACGCCGTGAATATATATAAATTGGCTGTACAAACCAGTAAAACGTGTTGGGTTTACGCGTGAAAAAATAACCAAATGATAAAAAATGACACATTTGCACACAGATACAACAAGCTGCGGCAAATTGAAAAGAAGGTCCGTCGGTGAGAGCACTGAGCACTCAACCCGGCTGAACCAACCTCCCCCCGACCGATAGTTACCACATCCACTTGCACTTTTTTTTTTCTTCTTCTCCCAATTTACAAGTTACAACACAACACATTCACACACAACGATTACTGTGCCCTTAAATTTGTGGCATTTTTTTTTACTTCGTATATTTTCAAGCTGAAGCTGAAGTGAGAAGTGCACGGGCGGAATTATTGCAACGTATAGGGGGTCATGCCCCCAAGTCCTATAACAGTTCTCTTAATTTTATATATACATATATATATAATTTAGTATTAAAATAGTTATTTTTTCTTCCCTCAAATTTTTTTAAAATTTTATATTTAGTAAGTTAAATTATTAATTTAAAAAAATAATTCATTCTAATATTAAAGACTTATTTTTTAATATATTATTTAATATATAAATAATGTTATATTTTTCTTTATTTTAATGTCTTTCTTTAATAAAAAATAATTTTTAATTTTGTTCATCCCCTTCGAAGAAAAAAATTTCCTTTTTAAGCCTAAGGCTTCCATGTCCAACAAAGGTCGGCCCCCGAAGCCTCAGTCAAATGTTTTGTTCAAAAATAGCTCTCCTCGGGGACCACCATTAGTTGAGGAACAAGTTCGATCCGAAGATAAGCCTAGGGTAATGGCCAACATGTCTGGTCTTGACAGAGCTGGACATTGAAGAACCAGCTCGGACTCAAAAGGACCTGATTGATAATCAGAAACACTTGTTCGGCCAAGCCGACTCGGATACAACCACAGTCCCCGCCTACACACTAATCAAATCCGTTTGTTCTGATGCCTACGCAGTCAGCGAATAAATCAAGTTAACTATCTGTCAAATAAGCCGATCAGGTACCATTAGTGCAATCAACAGAATGCTTGTTCTTAAAAAGGTCACAAATCACAACCGAGCTGATAGGAGAGCTGTCGCTAGAAATCTGACTTGAGCCATTTGAATCTAGCCTCATACTTAACCAAAACTACCAGCGAAAATAAACCTAAAGAATATACTTAAAACATCATAAGGGTACCCAACATGTAGTGAAAGTAGGGTCAGAAGATCTGTAGGAAGATATTTGGGGTGTGTCAGATGCACAATATAATGATATTTAGAGTGTATTAGAGGCACAGCAGAATAATATATGGCGTGTGTCAGACGCGCAACAAGAGGATATTCGACGCAAGTCAGAAGTACAGTAGGAACGAAAAACCCAAAAGGCCTTCAAAATGCCAGCGCTATAAGAAGGAAAAATGAAAATATTAATGGGGATGATGCCCAGATGAATAAAGGAACGAATCACCAAAAAAGAAAGAGGTTTCTTTTCTTTTTTTTCTTTAAGCATATTTTCTCCATTCATTCTAATTCTGACCAGCCTCTCATAAAAGAATATAAAAAAAAAATATTTTGATTTAAGCATCGAAACGTCTTCGCTGGAATCCACCTCGGCGAAACTATCATGGAGCTTGTGTCTATATTTTTTGCAGGCTTTTCATAGCTCGTAGCAAAGAGAAAATTCTAGCCTGTGCTAGTCACCCGCATTAGGATGAGGCCCAAATTTCGTTTCCGCTCACAAATAAATTTAAGGTTCGTTAGCCCGAAAAATTATTTTTTTAGGTCAACAAATTTATAAGTGGCTCATATTTTTATGTTTTTTAATTTAATTATCTTATCTTAATAAAAATATTTTTATATTTATAAGTATTTTTTAATAAATAAAATTATACTTGTGAATTTTTACAAAGATGGAATATATTTTTTTAATACAAAGAAATTTTATAGTTGTAATTCTTTTCTTATATATAATTTTTTTTAATTTAACTTATATAAATAGTGTAGTAACCAGTATCCACAACTGGTAAGAATAAGTATTTATAAATATATAAATATACGTATTTTTTTTATATGTTGGTGATACTTGATTTATATATTGTTATTAGTAGTGTTTGTATAGGTTAAGGTAATACTATTAGCATTAGATTTAATTGCAAGACTTTAGATTTATTTTAGGGACCAAATTGTAATACTTTGAAAGTTTTAGGGGTAAATTCGTAAATACCAAAAATTAGCCACTTAGTATAAAAATACACTTTTAAAACCCTAATTATCTCATTTTGGTCGAGCTACCTCTTTTAGAGAGAGAGAAGAGAGAAAAAGAGGGGAGAGAAAGAGAAGAAGGAGAAGAAAAAGAAGAAGAAATTAGAATTTTGGATCTTAAGAGGTATATTACAACTATTTCTCAATTTATTGGTGTTAATTAAGTTAATTTCTTTAAGTTTTGATTTCTGGAAATATGTATAATTGAGGATTTGATGTGTATTTCGTATGATATTGTGAGAATTGATGATGATCTATAAGATAGCTTGATAAATCATGATAAATTGTGGAATTTCTGCTTGATAGTCTCTTGATCCAAGAATTTTATAAATTTTTGTGATTCGATTCTGATTTTTAATTTTGAGTATATGAAATTAGACATATTTAGGATCATCTGAGACTTTGAATCGATTCAAAATTTCAGAAATTGAAATTTTTGTGAATTTATCAAAATGACCCTGAAATTCTGGAAATTTCCTATGTAAACAGTATGATACAGTGACGAACAATGTTTGTCCTACTGAATGATCTTCAAAAATTATGAATTTGTAGAATATGATAATTTTATATGTCTAATATGATATACTCGGAATTGAGAATTTAGATCAATGTGGTTGAAATGTTATGATTTTCTAAATTGTATCCGCTCATTACAGTATTTGATTAACAGATTTTTAAAGCTATGGAATAAAATAGTTTTAAAATACTTTTGGCAATTATTTGGAAGTAAAATATTTATTATGGACTGAGATATGTGTTACGAGTAATTATGTGGTAGTTTTATAATTTTTGAGTTAGTATATGATTTTATAAAATTGGGAGATTGAATACTGTTCAGTAAGTATCTTGATCTTATCAGGTTAGTAGTTTGGATTCAATGGTATGTATGGAATGGATTGTGTAAGCATTTTGATATAATATTCATATATAAGAATGATATATGAGTCAAGAATGATATATTCTGATTTTGGAGTAATTGGACATCATTTGATCTATTAGAAAATTTTGTTAAGTGTAAGTGATCAGAATGACAGGTTTTGAGAAACCAAGTATTTAGACCAATTTGATGTGATAAATGCATTGTGTATAATTTTGTAAGCTATTTAAAGTATTTTGTGTGAATTGTGAGGCTTATGAAAGGATTAATCTCCATTGATAGGTTAAGGAGATTTAAGCCTTGTAACTGAAAGTGTTAAGAGGTAAGTATACTAGACTTTTTACTGGAATCACAATAAACATAGTAAGTGTTATGAATGATTTTTGTAAATGTGGTTAAGAATATGTTTATGTTATGTCAAAGTATATTTTGATATGAAATGTGAATATATGTTTATGAATGTGAGCATTGACATTGAGCATGGACATACATGTATTTTTGAAAGTGAGCTTTCAAAATAAGATATGTTTAACAAGAAAGCTTTTGAAGTGTAATATGTCCATGAGAAATATTTTGTGTTTTGAAGGTACTTGAACTCACTGTTAACTTAGTAGGCATTTTATGTGATTTGTGGAGCCTTTATGTGTGGCATTTCCTTCGGGATTGGTATATGTTATGTGTTCCGTATGTAGGGAGGATCCTATTGGTACCTAAAGGAAGTGTGAGGTATCACATTCGTGTGGTGGCGTATTGGTGCATGTGAGAGGACTCACCGATGATCAGGGTGAGGGTTTGTCTTTTACCTTCGGGTATGAGCATTATATATGTGTAATTTCAAGACCTTACTTGTACTATTCCTTTCATACGGTATGTCACATACGAGTGACATTTGCCCTATTATGTGATATGTGATATGTGATATGTAAGTCCTACTAAGTAGTAGTTGAGTGATGGTATTCCTGTAATATGTTTTGAAAGAATGCGTAAGCGCTTACATGATATGTGATTTGATAAGATTATGATTTTGATTGATCACAACATATTATACATATGCATTGTGTACATATATGTATTTGTATTTGATATATGAAAAACTAGTATGCTTACTGAGTTTTATACTCAGTATAGTTTATGGTGATTTCAGGTAAATAAGGTACGCATGTGCTTAGCGGATTTGGCAAGGCTTCTGCTGTTCCTTGGGTTCCCTAAGTTGTTAGGTTGCTAAGTGTTTCATTTGGGGACACGTGGGATAAGATATTTGATTTGTCCCTATTGAATAAATACTTATGTATTATTTTATTGTGTGTGGTTGGATTTAGTTTAAGTTTCACTAAGTGTAGTAATGGATTGATTTTAAGTAAGAATTTGCAATAAATATATTATGGGCTTTCGGTAACAAAGTTGCTACTGGTGACGTAGTAGAGTGTTAATCTCTGAGAAAACTCTGCGTATCTCCGGTTTATTAATTGTCCCAGTCATAATTCAATTGCTATAATTCTGAAAGAAATTAAAATAAATGTTTAAGTATTATTGAATGAATGTAAGTGATGTCGTGTATCAGATCTTTTAAGTCTGGAGCGTGACAAATAAACTCACAATTGTGGCATGTTATACATTAGTGATCTTAGCTATTTTCAAGTCTACATTAAATCTTCATATTTTTCACTCAAAAACCGAGGAAACAAATTCTCTAAGAAATAAATAAGTTTAAAATATTTTAAATTTTAATACTTTTATTTATATATTAGTTAATTTTTTAATATCTTACTATTATAATTTAATTTTTTTTTATGGATCTTGATCTTTATAATTTTACTTTAAATTTATTAATGTTAAAATATAAATTTTATTTTTACCAACAATATAATACATATTTATTGTTTATATTTTTTTAAGGGAAAGCTATATAATTAATTAAATTAAAAATAATAAAAAATTTAAAAATTTATACATTATCATCAATTTTTAAGATTATATTAAAATTTTTAACAATATATTTTTTTAATTTATCTATTATTAACATAGAATAAAATTATTAATTTATTTAATATTATAAAATTTAAAAAAAATTTGTTATAATTTAGCCCCAATCTTCAAATTCTGTTCTGCCCTTACAAAAAAGTGGGTATAACAAGAAAAAAATTGTATATAAAAAAAGTTTATGACCCTGTTTTGATGGGATCGATTCATACAGCCAATGTAGATTGTGTCAAACTGCACTGTACAAATACGTATCTTTATTTGTATAATAATTTATCACATCACGTATAGTCTTTTACCATATATATCAAAAGAGAATAACGATAAGGCCTTGCTTGTTTGACTGTACTGTACAAATACGTATCTCTATTCTGATACTTTTATTGACTGTCCCAAATGTTGATGATTTTGGACAATCACAACACTCTGTAGTTTTTAGAGTACTTTAATTTCTTTTTCTCATGAGATTGTTTTAAGATGATAAATAATTATCGAATGGCTCTCACTAGTTGGTTTGTATATCAAAAAAAGTTCTATATCTTGTAATGCTATATGTATGTAGGTCGGTGGGTGATTTTCTCTTATTAAAAAGAATAGAGTTTGTCTATACTAAATTTTGAATATTTGGATTATGCCTAATTAGATAATGAAAAATATTATATATTTTAAGTTGTATTTTAAAATAGTTTAATATTTTAAAGACTTGTAGTACATCCTTTAAGTCTTAGGTTAGATTCTCTCCTTGCCTATATATAAAAAAAGTTATATTTCAAATAATGACGTGTCAAGTAATTTGGGTGGTGAAATTAAATAAATTTTAAAATTACTCATTATATTATTCACCACCTAATGATTATTTGACACGTTATTATTTAAGATACAATTTATAATACAACTTGATATATATAGCATTATTCTTAAATAATAGATCTCTTATTAAGATGTTATCTATATATATAAAAAATTGTATTTCAAATAATGATACACCAAGTAATTATTGACTAGTGAAATTAAATAAATTTTAAAATTATCTATTACATTATTTACTATCGAATGATTATTTGACACATTATTATTTAAAATATAACTTGAGATGTATAAAATTATTCTTAAATAATAGACCTCTTATTCAGATGTTATCCATATATAAAAAAAATAATTGTATTTCAAATACTAATGTATTATATGATAAAATACAACTTGAGATATATAACCTTATTCTTAAATAATAGACCTCTTGTTCATATGTTATTATTATTTAAAAAAAATTATATGATATTTGAAAGAATAGACAAAAATTGCATGATACAGCAAATTTTTCAATAACATAGTAAGTACGAAGTAGTTATGTATCTTGTAATGCAATAAAAATGAGAGATCCAATCTTCTCCTTATTAATCTCGAAAAAAGAGTCATGTTTAATTTGCATTTGTGCCTAAGAAAATATAGTTTTTTTTTTCTTAGAGTTGAAAAATAATTAAATAAAATGAGATTATATAGTTTTTACGTTTGGATCTAATCTTGAAATTTATTCATAAAAGTAATGTTACATATTTCAAATCATATTTTAAATTTAAATTCTAAATTAAAATATAAAATAATTATTGGGTATAAAATAATATAAATTTTAAAATATCTATTAAATTATTTCATTACTTAATAATTACTTAAAATATTATTTAAGATGAAAAAAATTTAAAATATTATTTAAATATCTAACATTATTCTATTCATATTTGATCTTAAATTTAATATAATTAGATGTAGTATAATTGTCTCTTTCGAAATAAACTTTATTCAATATTCATGTACTTTTTAATGGGCTAGAAATCATTTGAGCTTATCTAATTAATATGGACAAGATAATTTCTCTAAATTTACCAAGAGAAGGGGAGTGGAAGAGAGAGCATGTTCAAATAACGATAATAACTGCCTACCACAAGCACATGTGTATTTTGTTTTGGGGCAACAAAAATTAGATGGACAAAGAGGACAAAGTGGGAGAAGAAGGACAAACCAAAAATGGTGAAAAAAAATGTTATAATAGTAAGGGATCCAAATAAAAACTTTAGGATGTAGCCACCCTTAAAGCCTCCCAATTTAACAATCCTTTGTTCTCAGTTGTCTCACTTTCATTGCACCTGCCTGGCCTTTGGAACTTTTTCATTACCATTTCACCCCCAACATCTTTTCTATTTCCATTTATCTCCTCTCCCCAATTTGATGCATCACTTTCTAACTTTTCTTCTTCATCATCACCATCTTCATGTTCTTCGGGATTCGCTTCTTCTTCTGCACAATTCGCGTCATTGTCAATCTCATCTTCTTCGTTGTAGCCTTCAATATTGTCAGCACTAGCACTACTTTCATCTGCGGTCGCTCCCTCAGAGTCAGAGAAGGGCGGAGAATTATCTTTGTAGAGGAACAGTCGAAGGCGGCCGCGGCTTCTTTCAGCTTGGAAGACACAGTGAGTTGATGGAGCCTTGATGGCTTTGATAATTAGACGCCCATCTTCACGGTGGGGCCTAACTTGAAGAGATTCAAAACCTGTTATTGTGGTCAAGGGAGGTGGAAAGCTACGAGAACGAGAATTAGTACTCGCTTTCTTGGCTCCAAAAAGTTGACGTGATCTCTTTTGTTCCCTTGTTGGAAAATCCCCGCCATAAAACTCGTCCGATGATGATGAATTGGATAATGGGAATATGCTGTCTTCCTTAATGGTGTCAGACCCAGTTTCACTGCCTAAATTTTCAGTGCATAATTCCAAGCTCTTATCACTTAGAGAACGCTTCACTTTGGGATGAACATATGTGTTTTGTTTATCTGTTGTTGTTTCTGATTTGGAGCTTATTAACTGGGAGCCATTCGAGAGAGCTTCGAAGAAGCTCAAGCAGGCCGAATCAGCAGCATTTGAAGAACCATGCTTGTCATCATCAAGAGAATCAGTGTCGTCTTTTCTACTAATTTCTTCATCATACTGGCATTTCTCTTCATCATCAAGTTCTTTTTTGGTGGTGGAATTAAAGAAACAAGAGTTAAAGGTTAATTCAAAGGGTTGATGATGAGGAGAGAACTGGGGTTTTGGTGACGATAATTTGAGCCTCAGTGTTCTTGGCTCATGCACATGATGAGACTCAAGACATGACTGCAAACCTTGACATACAATTGTTGCCATAAGTAGAGGGTAAAAGCTTATGAAGAAAATCCAAAACAAAAAATATATATATGTAGATGGAGGCAGAGGAAAAACAGAGGAGTTAGGCTTGTGGGTATCAATGAAGGGATGATAGTGCTGTATGCGGAGATATAGATAGAGAGAGCATAAGAAGAGAAGAGGTTGAATGTTGAATGTTGAATATGAAGGATAAGTGAAGGGTGAGGGTGTGAATTTGTAGTGTCCAAAAGTGCCAGAGGCAGTAGAGAGAGGTCGTGAGGGGGGCCTTTTTTTACACCACTTGAATTATAAAATTGTTAATACTGCCACACACTGCAAAAGAGAATAAAGAAACAAAAAAAGTAGGGAAAGGGAAATATACCCCTCTTATTTTTTTATGTTTTGATTTTTAATTTTGATTATTTGGTAACAAGGGTTTAAAATTTAACTATTTCAGCACCTAGCTATTTTCTGCTGAAAATCTCATGTGGGCAGAAATTTGGGTCTGTTGAGAATGTCTTCATACGGGGCATGATTATGAGTGTAGTTAAACAGAAAGACAGATGGGGTTTAAGATTGCTCCAAATTTTACCAGCTTTGCTATTCCTTTCCTTTTCCTTCCAAAAGAAAGCCAACAAAAAGCCAGGGAACAAAGGATTCTCCCAAAAAAATTCTTGATACTTTGATAGTGATAGCATTTTTTTCCCCCATTTTTCATTACCTTATAAAAAAATAGGGAAAAAATAAAAATAAAAGCAGACAATTTTATTGTTTCATGTATGATTCATGAGTCTTGAAGTCAAAACCCTACATTAATTGAATTCGAAAGGAATAATAATCTGGTAACATCAGCCCCGCGCACCTTTGAAATTTTGAAGCAACTGAGGTTGCATATGCGGACATGAATCATCATGCCGATTGCCGACCAAACATGTCAATTGATCATTTGACTAAACGTGCATTGGGATTGGTTTTGTAATGGTTGTGTTGTTTTGTTTCTTCCTTAAAAAATAATGTTTAGTCAAAATATACAGAAAATAATACTTTTCGAGGAAAGGAAAAAAAAAGCAGCACGGAAACACAGTTTTTTTTTACTGTTACTGAAAACCCTTTTGGTCCAAGTGCTTCCACAATCACTGAATCAGGTTATAAAGCAAATCGGTGATTCTTTATTATCATAATCACACCATCACAGGCTAACATGCATAGCAATATAATTACCTAAGAACAAAGTGGAGGGTAATTTTTTTGTGAGATTTGAAGTTGGTTGTGTATGAGAAATTCAAGTCTCTGGTTATTATTTGCGATCAATAAATTTAAAGGGACTGCATTATTTCATGCTCCATTTGATCATTTGATCTTATATAATTATGTCTGAGGAAAATAAAACTAGTCAGAAACTGGATGGATCATACCGGCAGGTGTATACCCCACAAAAGATTTAAAGAGAGATGATTTTCAGGTGAGTCCCACTTGATAATAAGAACTAATTTGACCTTGTCAAATTATTCAAATATATGCTCATTCTTTAAGAAGCAAAAAATGAAAAAAATTGAGTTATAGTAAATTCTGATCATTTATAGATAAATATCTAGGTTTTACATTCAGTCAAGAGTCATGCATGGGACTTTTCCACTTTATCAATTCATTTTCTTTAAGTTGTATTCAAATGGTTCGGTTTGTGTTAACATCATTCTGTTTCTAAGTGTAATTATTTATATGCCTTTTTTCCAATAACTCAAATTTAAACCTTAAATTCCCAGCCGTGAAATTAACATTGATGGTACGGATCATATATATATATATATATATATATATATATATATAGCTTTTCTATTGCTGTAGACAAGTTGAAAACCATTTGAAAAAAAAGGAAAGAAGTGATCCTCCACTAAGCTTAGTTAGCTATCCAACCTTTCTTTAATTTGTCGGCTAGGTGCTACCCTATGAACCCTAATCTCTCTTTCTATTATAATATCAATGACTAAATCAAAGTTAGAAAAAAATGAAAATTCAATGAAGTACAAACATTGACGCTAAGCTAAAACCCACTTTCATCCTAGGCCATGCGAGGTTGACATCAAATGACCTACCCTAAATGTTTAAAGTATATGCCATTCCTTGAGTTACAAAAAGCTTTATTAGGATTTAGGACTCATTCCCATTTAAGGCCTTTGCGATTGTGGGTTTCCTTGTATAGAAAAGTTAGGGTTCATTTCTTTGAATTCCACTATATAAAGAGCAAAAAAAAAAAAAAAAAAAAAGGAAAGCAAACTTGCATCATCAGCATCAGCTATGTACAGCAAAATTTTGTACCTGCAACTGTACAAAATAGCTTTCCCCATACCTTTGTTGATTTATACAGATGCATACATGAACAAGTCCATTTAACATGGTTAATTTTTGTTTTAAAAAATTTGGTTAATTAAAAGGTAGGGCTAGTGAGGGATGGCTGAAAGTTCATCAAAAGAGAAGATCTATGTATATATCTGACAAGGACCAATGCATGGAAGCCAAATGAGACCCTTAAAAAATTGCTTTCAATAAGAAATGTGAATATAATTGTACCATATTCTATCTTTTCTTTTCTTTTCTTTTTTTTATAAAGAATAATATTCAATTTAATACGATTTTTCTATTACTTGACATGTTTTCCTATGTTCTATGTCATTTCCGAGAAAGAGGTAGATCCTTTGATTAATTTGCTGGATGTTTTGTATTAACTTATTATTATGTATTCATCACTTCCTCAAACAAATTAACCCAGCTATCAATGTTGCAATTAGAACCAAATATAATTGATAATTAAGGAAACTTGTTTTGCTTTCAATAAGCTGTCAATTTCACATTTTCCATTTTCTTATGTGTTTGATGTACAAGTGTTACATATAATATAACTGATATAGTTAAGTAGGAAAGATTGACCATATATTATATATCAATCACATCACGTATTCCTCCTTTCTAAGATGTGATATTTCATTAAATACAAATCTGCTTATTTCTTGGAGTCAGCTGAGAGACAATCTAGGTCAAAAATCAGCTACAAAATAATTATTAGCATCTGATAAAGAATGATCGATCAGGGCCATATTCCATGTACCATGAACCTCCAACAGCAAGGCCAAAATTTTTTTTTTAAAAAAAAATTTAACAGATAAGGACCTTCTCTCGAATTGATATTAATTGAAAAACCAAAAATACGCGGATATTGAATTATTGATGTTCGATCTGAACCTTATTCATCCTCCAGTTGGCTTTATATATATCGATTGTTTCTCCACTCTAGCTAGGTCAAAATAAACAATAGCCAATCCTATCACCGTTAAGTTGGTGCATTCCTGGTTGCAATCTGACTATACCAACAACATCAAATTATTAATCTAAAATTTTCATTGACTAATTTGAAGCATAAGGATCATTTCCCTTTCTGTCATTGCCAACTTAACCTCTTTATGTTGGTGGCTTGATTAAACTCTGAATCTCAATTCTCGACTTTAATCAAGCATAACAACATCTGTTTTTAGTTGAAGTATTTTATCATCCATGTTTAATAAGGGTTTAATTTATGAATAATACTACACATCTCAAGTTTGTATTTTAAATTGTATCTTAAATAATAATATGTCAAACAATCATTAAATATAATGAGTAACTTTAAATTTTATATTATTTCACCATTCAATAATTATTTAACATATCATTACTTAAAATAAATATATAACATTACTCTTAATTTATACCATCATCCTATCAAAAGTGAGATTGAGAACAAATTCTTTTTTAGTTAAAAAAAAATTGCACTACAATACTCCCATGTCACCCTTTACCTTAATAATTTATATTATAATTATTGAAACCCACTTAAGGAATCGTGTGGTCCTAATGTATAGACTAAGTACATATAAAATCGGAAGTCAGAAGCCTAATACCCTTTGGTAGCTCTAAACGAGCATGCTTTTTCAGCTATATATATCTTAATGCTTTTTCAGCTGTATATATCTTACCTCACGGTACAATAAAAGCTTCTCTATTATTAGTATGTTAATAATAATACATGCGCGTGTACCCACAACTGAGAAGAAAGCAAGAGCTAGCATCAAATTTGCATCAGAATGGCAGAAGCTATCTGATTTCTTTTTGACTTTGTTTAATTATAAGTCGATGCCCAGTAATGTTTTATAATGAGAGCGAAAGGATTAAATTTGCATCAGAATCCATCGAAGTTTTGTTTGAATTTTTGTAAAAGTAAAGTAATGGCCTAATGGGAGAGAATCTTTTAACTGAGAATACGTCATGACTGCCTTGGCCTTCAGTGAAGCCCTAAAGTTAAGCTTTTTGATATTTTCATCAGAAAATCAAATATTTAAATGAAGACTTTACTATGAAAGACAACAGAATCCAGTTCATGGCTTACACCAGCATGTATAGAAAGCACTCTCTTCCCCCTCCCCACCTTTTTGACCATGTTAGTGCCACCACCTTTCCATTAATTTTATTCTTTAATCAATTAATTAATCACAATCATTCCTTAAACTTTATATTAACTTAAAAGCAAATTAATTAAACAATTAAAACCGAAATAACAGGGAGCCTAGCTGCTAGCTAGCTACGTAATCCATGCAAACATGTTGCGAAACTACTGGTCGATTTATCACTAATTACAAAGTAATTAAAAGATGGGTTTATGCATTGAGCCATGAAAAAGCTTGAGAGTCAGCAGCTCCGGCAGCATGTAGACATCGTGGTCGAAGCTTTGGCTTTATAGACAGTGACTAGACATCTGATCATTTTTTGTCTAATCTAAACTGGCATGCATGATTGTTACAAGCTGCTATATGTTGCTGCCAATTGAATTTATTATTAATTAGAAGTGTAAAGAATGATAATAAGTATTAATTATATTTCATTTTCATATGGGCTAAGCTAGCTACATAGATTGCTGATGATGTTGAGAGCTTCTGCGTTTAGACCCGCGAGTTGTGGTCTATGTTTTGAATATATCCGATGGTTTTAAATTATGCTAATGGTACTGTTTAGGAATAACCGCACTTTATGACAAATTAAAGTGAAGAGACATGAGGAATAATCTATCGCATAGATTTTAGTTCATAAAGCTTAATTACAGGCACTTGTATGCATGAGTATTAAAGAAGACATTCTGATTAATTTGTAATCAAAGAAAACGGCTCTTCTGCTTGGCTGGCAGAATAATCTATATCTATATGGTACTATTAAATCTTGGCCAAAGTTTTCAAATGCTTGAACACCATTTTTAGTCCATATATTTATCAAACAGACTGAAATTTGTATATGCTCCAATTTTGCCCACAGTTGGACTTCGCTTAATTTGGTGTATTATCGCCTTATGCAAATTTAGTTTTGAGTAGTATATCCCTCCGAAAGAAGGCACAAAAACTACCCGTTTCTATTTCTCTTCCTCCCCAAAAAAGAAAGAAATACAGAGAAAAAAAAAAGACACATGCATACTAATAAACATTAAAGAAACTCTCGCAAGAACAATGCTCATACATATATTCTGCAATGAAATTAATTCAACCCAGACACCAAAGTCGTCACTGAAAACAAACAGTTGGTTGAAATCAATTAATTCTTATAGCCGCTGACCTTTTGTTTTTAAGCAATACCCTTGAGGTCAAAGTGACAAATCGCTGACTAATTAACACTAATTAATAATCATAATCTCTTAATTTCAGTAACAAATGTACAGAAGAAGAAGTGGTTATAATTCTTATATCCTCGATCTTCTACAAATTGTTTTGACTCGATCTAATTAGTGAAATAATAAAATGTCTCCCATGGCATACTATCTTATTGGAGAGAATACCTGTTCTTTAAATTTTTAATTAGTTTCAGAAAGCAATTAACACACTAAGCTCTTAAGAAAGATGCACACTACGGGAAATCATATCCTAACAGCTTCAATAAAATTAAAAACAATGGAATTAAACATAGCATCATTATTGCTGACAATGAAATGTTTTTTTTTTTTTTTTGCTTTAGAATATGAATATATATTTTCAGCCCATTAAAGCAATAATTAATTCTTAAAAGAGGTCAACAATTTCTTTTTTGATCGAGAAGACTTAAGATGAAGTCAACGAATTCTTTTTTTCCTCAATGACCAAAAGGAATTTCTCCTGAGAGTGATACATGTTTATTCTGTGGCTTCCTATTTTAACTTTTGTATTTCCAAATTAACAAACAAGGTAGCACCCCTATATATATTTGACTATTGTAGCGTATATATGGTAGGGAAAACGACCATTTTTCCTGTTAGTTAATTTTTACTTATTTTTTTATAATATTAAAAAAATTTATTGTTATTAATAATTGTTCCGTTATCACTATTTTGTTAATTTTAATTTTTTAATTCGGTATAATTAATAAAATAATAAAATGTCTCCCACGGCAACTATCTTACCGGAGAGAATACTTGTTCTTTAAATTTTTAATTAGTTTCAGAAAGCAATTGATACACTAAGCTCTTAAGAAAGATTCACACTACGGGAAATTATATCCTAGCAACTTCAATAAAATTAAAAACAATAAGAATTAGATATAGCATCATTGATTGCTGACAATTAAATTTTTTTTGCTTTAGAATATGAATATATTTTAAGCCCATTAAAGCAATAATTAATTCTTAAAAGAGGTCATCAGTTTCTTTTTTGATCGAGAAGACTTAAGATGAAGTCAACGAAATTTTTTTTTTCCTCAATGACCAAATCGAATTTCTCTAGAGACTGATACATGTTTATTATGTGGTTTCCTATTTTAACTTTTGTATTTCCAAATTAACAAACAAGGTAGCACCTCTAGATATATTTGACTATTGTAGCGTATTTATGGTATGGAAAACACCCTTTCTCCTCAGATTTTAGTTAAATTTTACTTATTTTTTTATAATTTTAAAAAATATCAAAACTCTCTTACCATTGTTATTGTTCATCGTTCCATATCATTATTCTGTTAATTTTAATTTTTTTGATGAATTTATGAATAAAATTCTTAATAATATATAGTTTGATAATTCTACTCTTAAATAAATGAAAGTCAATATCACTATTTTATTAATTTTATTTTTTTAATGAATTAATAATTTTATCATTTGTAATAAATAATTTGACAATTCTGACCCTAAATAAATGAGAGTAAAAAAAAAATGAATTCAAAAGAATTGAGTCCTTGACCTCAAAGATAAAACTACTTATTTTCACCGCTAAGCCAAACTAAAATTTACATAATATATTATAAAGACTAATATGTGTGTGTATACTCTATAAATTAATTAAAAGAATGATTAACTCTAAATTAAATAAATTTTGGTATAAAGAAATCATAAACAATAATAAGTGTAAAATATTTTAATAAATAATAAATTTAATTAAGTATATACACGGTTACTACAAAAAACTTAAAGATTAAGTTTTAAGAACTTATTATAAAAATGAATTATTTTTTAATTTTTTAAAATTAATCTAAAATAATAAAAAAATTAAAATATAATAAATACTAAAAACAAAGTTATTTTTTAGCTCATACGTGAATTTCTATTATGTATATTAAATAATAAAATAAAATTTTCATTTAAAATTTAAACTATAACTTATTAGAATTCGTAAAAAAAAATATTTAACAATAAATATTGAGAATTATATTCAATTCATAAAAAAATAATTTTCATAAATTTTTAAATTAAAAAATTACTACAAATAATATCAAATTCTTCTATGCTCTTAAATAGGCTGCTAATGAAAAAAAAGTTATGTTATATTATAAAAATATTTTAAAGTAATAATTGATAGCTACATATGAAAATAAGTTTTGAGTTTTGTTGGAAAACTATTTTTTATAATTAACATAATTATCAGTACCTTTTTATTTATTTTCAATTAATTTAAGAATAATTAAAAAATGAGAAAATGTTTATAATAGGTTTTCAAAAAAAAAATTCACTTTTCTAAGCTTATTTTAATTAAATGATATTTAAAAACTTTACACTTATTATTATTTATAATTTTTTAGTACCAAAATTTATTTAATTTATAATTAACAATTTATTTTATTTATTTATAGGTTATATATATATTAATCTTTATAAAATATTATATAAACTTTAATTTAATCTAGCAATGAAAATAGGTGATTTCATCTTTGAGATCAAGCATTCCAATTCCCTTCAAGCTCTTTTTTTTTTTCTTTAATTTATTTAAGGACAAAATTATCAATTTATTTAAAAGCAAATCTATCAAACTATATATTATCAAAGATAAAATTATTAATTCATCAAAAAAATTTATCAACTATATATTATCAAAGATAAAATTATCAGTTCATCAAAAATTTAAAATTAATAGAATAGTGATAATAGAATAGTAACAAAATAATAAACAATGATATTGGTAGAGAATTTTGATAGTTTTTTAAAATTATAAAATAAAATAAGTGAAAATTACTTAAAACTTCAAGGGAAATAGTCATGTTGTTGACAAACACTCATATGTTACTGGAGAAACAATCCTGCACAAAAAAAAACTTCATTTTTGTAAGTTTATTTTAATTAAACGATATTTAAAAATTTTATACTTATTATTATTTATAATTTTTTAATATCAAAATTTATTTAATTTAGAATTAACAATTTATCTTATTTATTTATAGGTTATATATATTAATCTTTATAAAATATTATGTAAACTTTAGTTTAATCTAATGGTAAAAGTATGTGATTTTATCTTTGAGGTCAAGTATTTCAATTCTCTTCAAGTTCTTTTTTTTTTCTAATTTATTTAAAGATAAAATTGTCAATTTATTTAAGAGTAAAATTGTCAAATTATATATTATCAAAAAAAAAATTATTAATTCATCACAAAAAAAGTTTGCCAACTATATATTATGAAAGATAAAATTATCAATTTATCAAAAAATTAAAATTAACGAAATAGTGATAATAGAATAGTAACAAAATAATGAACAATGGTAACAATAAAGAATTCTGATACTTTTTTAAATCATAAAAAAAATAAGTTAAAATTAATTAAAATCTTAGAAGAAATGGTCGATTTCCTCTATAGTATTATTCCCATGTTGTTGACAAACACTCACGGGAGAAACAATCCTGTATTAGTATTAGATAATAGAGAAAGCAAAGTTTATGCCCCGACAAAAATTAGTCAACATGGTAATGTTTTAGAATCTAGGCTTACAAGCAGAATAATTAAGAAAATGCCCGATCAACAAGAAGAAAGGAATATTAAGAAAGCACATGGATTGTGTGTTGGAAATCAGGGTCTCAAAACAAATACCATTTTCTTCTAACCATGTGCTGTCAAATTTTCAATATATGAAGAAATTAAGAAACCACATGGATTGCCGTGGAAAAAGCAGGAAATTAGAATTCTATTCTCACCACGTGATGAGCTAGTTTGAATGAGGATCAGTCATGATATATTTTGTTTGTTTGTAACATGGGGAAGAAGAAATTTATCACCATCAATATGATCCCAGCAGCTGATCCTATGAATAAGCCAGTAACGCGTTCTTCAGTCATGAAAACGATGACTGCCAAACATGTACTGACAACAGAAGCATTCTTCAGTCAAAATATAAATCGACTTGAATTGGTTTGAACAAAGGTGGCCTAGCTTGATCAATAGCTATAGCTGTTAGTATGTGTGTTTGTCAACGAAGAATTTGAAATTATGTGAGGATCACGTTTAATTTTACTATCACAATCACCAACTAAATTTTTTTAGATCTTCTAGATTCGACATATACCAATCAATAGAAGTCATTTTGAACAAGAAAGATGATCATATCTCAGGTAAATTCAGATGGGTGACTGATGAAATGGACGGCCGTAATTTGCTGCAAAATGGAGGCTTAGGCTCTAGTATGACTATTAGCATCTCTGGGGCACGTGACAGATCCGGTTATTAGGGCTTTTGGAACCATCTACTTTGGCAAATTCCAACGGATATTACTAGTTTCCTCGGTGTAAAACTTTATGATTATCACTTCCCTCGCTACAGAGGTGTCTACCCGAGTTTGGGATGAGCTTACCCGTTTGCTTTACAAATTTGACCCGCCCCGGCCTGTCGGACTGGACTGGGCTGGGCCTAATCATATAGCCCACAAACCTGATAAATAGCAACTTGCAAAAAAATGGACCTAAGCTTTAAGTCCGTTAGGCTTGATAATTAAAAATATTTTAAAATAATAATGAGTAGTGATAATTTCCTACTTAAAAAATATGTAATAACGCTTCATTTTTGTAATTTATATAGTGAATATTTAATTTTAAATTATTATTAATCAAATAATTACTTATATTTATTTTGTGAAACCTTTGTACTATAAAAATTTTAATTTTCTCCATCTTAAATTCTTTGTTAAACTAAAATATATTTTTTATATAAATAATATATAAAGTGATATTACAATTAATATAATAGATTGAATTTATATTAATTTTTATGTTTCGTTTTCCTATTTAGAAAATAAGTCATAATTACTGACAAAACTTCTCCCAATTTTTATTTTAACTACAATTATGAATCTCGGAAAAAAAAATAGAGGGGGTGAAAGCTTTACTTACTATAATTTATACAAATTTGAGGAACTCACTTGTCAAATATGATACTTTTAAATTGTTACTTTGCATGTGAAAATAAATGTGTAACAAAATAGTTTCTTCTTCAAATTATACTCCTATTAATAATAATTTGTCGCTGAATAATAACTTGAAAAAAGTAAGTAAAAGAGTGTTAGTAGTTTAACACCTTATGAATTGTCAAGGTATTTAAAAATTAATTTATCAAATACTCTTATTATACAAGAATTGAAATTACTTAACATTTTAAATTGGTAAAAATAACAAGAAAAAACTTTTCCTATACTATTATAACACGTGATATACTAACTCCTCCAATCTCAACTGTAGCATCAGAGTTAATTTTTAGTGTAGTGTAAATAACAGGATATTAGATGATCAAAGGAGTAAATTACCGGATGATATACTTTAATACCTAATATGTTTGAAAGATTGGGATGTAGTAGTAAATAGAGTACAAAATAATAATAAATTCAAGGTTGAATATTTTAAAAATCTAGAAATATAATAAATAAGATAAACAATTAGTTAAATTTATCTTTGTAATCTTTATAATTAGAATTAGAATATTACAAATGATTGATCGTTTAGTAGGTGCCAATTGAAATGTACTAAAACTATAATGTTGCAATTCTTTTTTTTTTTACCATATAAAATTTTGTATATTTAATTTTAATTAATAAAATTGAGCATTCTATAAATTTATAATATTTTTTTAATATAACTATCATAATATTAATAAAAATAAATAATTGAAAACTATTTTTTTATTTACATAATACTATATTAATTCAAGTGAATTTTATAAGCCAGCCCGAAAAAGCTCACCTAAGCCTAGCCTAACAGATAAGTTGCACCTCATAAATGGTGATGGGCTTTGGGTCGGCCCGACATATAAACCTGCTTGGACTCACATCAATTTTGCTCTACTCAGCTCGGCCCGCCCATTTGACACCTCTAACTCATTATAGTTTTAAAAATATTTTGCTTATCTCTTTTTTGTTATGTTGGCAACCAATTGGGGTGGAGTAAAATTTTACTCATGTTCAAACCCAAATATAGGATGAGATACCCAAACCCAATATTCGAGTTTAGATAAAGTATTATCTGATTGAATTCAAGTATTACTCGTGGGCCTCATTACCCGATTATTTAAAAAATAAATAAAATGACTTTATCATTTAATTTTCGGTTTCATTTTTATTGGAATCTAGTCGTTTTTTTTGTCGTTGAAGTGATCGAAGGTTGCTAGAACAAACTTACAACGGCAACTTGTAGGTGTGGGGTGCATCAACAACAATTTAAAGGTCGTGGCAAGCGCGTCTTGGGCCCGAGGCTGAGACTAATGTTGTTGCAAGCTTCTATTTCATGGCTAGGGGAAGTCGTCACCATTGTTTCATTGCGTGATAAAACCTGGCAGCGGTGGCGAACAACTCGAAAAACATCAGCAAACAAAAACAGTTTCACTAGTTCTTAGTTATTGAAGGTACGTTTTGTGCACATGATTTGATTAGATTAAGGGATAATAATATGTTTCTCTTAAGAGTATGAGCTAATACTCAAATTTATCTTAAATGTTTCAAAAGTGACAATTTTGTTTTAATCCATTAATTAATTTCTGTTAAATTTATTAAAAAAATAATTTTTGTGTACAATAATAATTATGCCTTATTAAAGTCCATGTAACATAATTTAACAAGACATGTGACACATAAATAATATTAAAATTTTTAAGAAAATAAAAAATATATATATATAAAAACATGACATGTTAAGATAGGTTTAACATTTTATTTTATAAATTATAAATAAATAAATAACATCTCTAGTGACCCACCGTCAGTCGCCATTTTTTTGACGAAGATGAAGATTGTGAAAATTATCAAATTTTATATTATTAAATTTTAATTTTTATGATTTACACAATGATAAAATTATTTTAAAAAAAATGACAAAAAGATAACCAAAAAAATTTAAAAGGGGTGACAATTGTCATCTTTTGTCGAAAATGACTCAATTATTGTGTAGATTATGAAAATTAAAGTTCAATTATGTAAAATTTAAATAATTTTGTCATCGGAGCTCAAAGACTACTAATGGCCTGCCATTGCTGATCATTACTGATGGTGACAGAACTTTTTTATATTTTTTATTAAATTATTAAAAATAAATATTAAAATTGAACCTTATGAAATTTTGACACGTGTCTTCTTTGATTTTTACTTTTATTATTAACTAATCAGAGATTGATACAAGTCTTACTCTATCAATATATCTTAAATTTGTGTTAAATTTAATTTTTTATCATTCCACTGTTATATTTAATAGAAATTAACTAACGACTAAGACAAAATTATCAATTTTAAAATATTTGAGATAAAATTAGGTTTTAGCCCATACTCTTAAGACAAAAATATAATTATCCCTTAAATTAATCATTAGAATATGATTAAATTGAATTAAATTTAAATTATAAATAATATTTTCTTGTGTTTGGTGCATATCGATTTGTACTAAATTCTACATAATAAATATATTCAAACTTTATTATTAAACTAATTAAAGAAATTTAAATTAATACTCAAATACTAATTTGTATTAATTAAATTCAAAAGATAACATCTAAGTATATTAAATTCAAATGAATTTAATTGAATAATAATTGCATATTAATTTTTTAAAATTTCTAATATTTAATTACATCATAATAAATTAATAATAAAATATTTATTGCTTGTAAAAGTAATCATTTTTTTTCTTCATATTATGTATTAACAAGTGTTCGGGCTATAACAGGTGATATTAGAGTAAATTCGAATTCTTATTCGTATGCAAGCTTCTAAAATAGATTTAATAAAAATTGTCATGTGAGATGTGAGTCCTCTAATCTTGAAAAATGAACAATACAAGCCTAGTTGGCCATTAAATTTGGGTCAAATAATGACGAAACATATAATTGTGTAGTAGATAATGTCATATCTTACATTAAATAATAATGGGGTAAATCTTAAATATATAAGAATGGACAAACAATATTATCTAATAAAATAATATTTTAAGTCAATAACAAATACTTTGTCCATGACATAAGATATTAATTTTATACTTGGACTTGTAGTCATTTTACAACTGTTCAATAGTATTCTCAGCAAGTCCACAAAGAAATTATCACTATAACTATCTCGCACCTCTTGTTAATCTCAACCACAAGCTCGTTTCTAAAGATTTTTAATATTATTTTAGATATAAATTTTATTTATACATTAAATAAAATAAGTAACAGCAAAATAAAATTTATTTGTACATGAAATAAATTTTACATTTAAGTTGGTATTCAACAGCTCAAATTTTAATAACAAGATTTGGCCCACGAAGCCATTTCTAAATATTGTTAATATTATTTGAATATAAATTTTATTTACACATAAAATAAAATAAGTAACACCAAAATAAATTTTATTTATACATGAAATAAATTTTACCTTTAAGTTGGTGTTCAATAGTGCAAAATTTTGATAACAATATTTGGAGAGCGGTGACTAGTAATTATGGTAATCATGGTGTGACAACAACTTAAAATTACTAACACCCTTAAAATTACATAATTATGACAATTATGGCAATCAATAACACCCAATAGCCCAAGATTTGAAGAAATAGTGGTCATGGGCTATTGGGTGTTAGTGATAGCCCATGACCACACTTAAAATTACATGAAAAATATAAGTGTTAATTAATTCCCATACTTAGTCTTGTAATCATTCCACAACTGCTCAATAGTCTTCCGCAAATCCACAAATAAATTTTCATTATAGCTATCTCTTATCTCTTGTTAATCTCAACCACATGCCCATTTTTAAGGATTTTTTTATATTATTTTAATATCAATTTTATTTATACATGAAATAGAATAAATAACACTAAAATAAATTTTACCTTTGAGTTGGTGTTCAATAGTTTGAGTTTTGACAGCAAGGGTAGGTGAGCGATGGCCGGTGACTGTGGTGTGACAACCTGACTCAGAAGAAATAGTGATTGCAAGCTACTAGGTGGTGGTTGTGGCGATATCCTAACCGAAAAGAAAGCAAGAGTGCAGTGATAGACTGACCGAGAAAAGAATTGTTGGTGGCCTGAGAATCAATTTCGAGAGGTGGTGAGGGGTGGCAGCTGGTGGCTATCTGATTGAGGAGTGACAGTTGGTGGTTGTGAGGTTATTGCTTGTTGATGGAGAACAGCGAGAAGAAATCGAGAGAAATCATAAATCCTAAATTCTGATTTCATCTCTTCCTTTTTTTTCTTATTGTAAGTGCAAAACGACATTGTTTTTTTTTCTATCTAAAACAACGTCTTTTTGTACATCTGGTAATTAAAAAGTGTAAAACGATATTGTTTAGTGTGTTGTCAAACGACGTTGTTTTTCACCTTTTGTATTTTTATTTTTTTGTTGCCTTTTAAGTCTGGGTCAGTAATGTCACAGAAATGAAGGACCTGATCGGGTCCTTAATGATGGGATTCGATCAGTCTTAAACCCGAATCAATTCAAAAATTTCGAGTTAAATTTCTCAAGCCCAACCTTAATCCCTATTCTATTTATTATAAATTCCCTCAATTTATTCATTCTTATGAAAATATAATGTATAAAATATCCCTCAATTGATTCATTCTTATCAAAATATAATGCATAAAATAGCACAGTGAAGACGAGGAAAATGTAGAAATGCATGTTGTATTCTTTTATTTTTTCTTAATTAAAAACCAATATTTGTACTATGGGAATTTATTCTTAAAATCCAAATGAGTAAGATAAATAATTAATTATAAAGATCTAAGAACTATATTCTTTGTACCTGTGTTGTTACTTACCAACAATTAAGATATGCATTAACATAGACACCACAATAAAAAAAAAGGTAATTTAAAGCTATATAATCATAACAACACCTCAAAAGTATATTATTATATATTTTATATGAATTATAATTTTCTCTTAAACTTAAATTTTACTTAAATTTTAAAAAAAAATTAATACGTGTTAGTAAAAAGTTATAATGGTCAAAATCTATTCTTTTATTATTTTTTTAAGCAATCACTATTTCTCACCAATCACATACTAATAAAAAATTAAATAAAAATTTAATTTAAAAGAAGATCCATATCCGTTCCACACTTCTATTTAATAATTGTATTAAAGAAGGTCTTATTACTAAAATTGTTCCATGTGTTTATTTAGAAAAAGTGTAATCATTGGTTAGAGCTAAAACCATTTATTTTTACCATAATTTTAGCAAAAAAAAAAAGAATGAAAATGCTATTGAAACTTTGAAATAAAATAATTATTAAATACAAATATATAAATTTTGGTAACCATTGATCTTAACCAAGCAATTGTTTTTGAAGTTTCCTTTGCTCAAAGGAAAAGCATGCCCGGGCAAAACCAAACTACTTTAGACCCCTTTATGATTTCCTGGGGGTGCCTAAAATCTGATTAAATAAATATGAAATCTAGCACCTTTTTATTATTATTACCTCTAATTATATTACTTCCAAATTGATAAATTGGGGCTGGACTTATCTGCCTTGACTCACTTACCTTCCATTTTCTCCATTTTTATGCTATTTTGACTAATTATAAATAAAACAGTTGTATTTTGTATCTGAGTTAGAGAAATTCACATTGAGTTGAAGAAAAAAACAAAGTTTAAAGAGAATTAGCAAGAGCCGAACGTTTTTACAAAATGAATCATCCTAATCCGGTACGATTAAATTATAAATGATATTAATTGTCGTATATGTTATGTCTTTCAGTTTTTATTATTTTTTTAAATAAGAAAATTACAATGATTGGAATTTATAAATTTTAAGCATATTTATGCATTTTTTTTTATTTAGTATGTAACAAAGTAGTTAAATTATAATCAATTAATATAAATAAAACTATATCTGAATTCTTCGGATCATATGAATGTATTAATATTCTAATATGATCGAAATTTATAAGTTTTAAGCTTATATATGCATGTTTGTTTTTTTCGTTTAATGGCTATGGAATAAAGTAATTACATTAAGAACAGCTTATATAAATGAATACATGATCAGATCCTTCACATCAGACTAAAGAATTAATTTAGGATGCATAAGTTTGATTTTAATATTTTAATATTTTAATATTTTTATATTATTATATATTGTCTTTATTTTTATTTGATGTAGTTTCTTTAATTGAATGTTTTCTCTTAATTACAATTTATCCGATGTAGTTTCTTTAATAATATTTTTTTATACTTTTCAATTAATTATAATATATATACATTTATGAATTAAATTGTATGAATAATGATTTATTTAGCGACGTCGTCCAATTTTATAAAGAGTGAGATGGGCGCTATGTGCATTAGAATGTGTGAATAATTTGTAATTTACTAATTTTACACACTTTATTCAAAAATTTCAAGTAATTTCATTTCACATTCTTAGAATTATCGTACACTATGCACATTGAGTACTTTGCACACTTGACACTCCAATGCATTAGGTAGACTAGACACGTCCTTTAGAGGGTACAAGATTGGTCCAATAGGCTTCTATTTCCTTGTCTCATTAGATTTTGAGGCCGTCAGATTGGGCTCAAAAGCCCATGTTTGTGAATTATTATCAGATCCATATATCGGGTCGCTCAAAACCCGATGGCCCAAATTCTATACTAGACTAGGCAACTGAAATTAAAAAATTAAACAAAGTAGTTTGCACACACTTGCTTAAATGGTTCAGTGGCAAGAGGTTTGCATTGTATTTTTTCATTAACTTTGAAGATCTTAATTTGATTTCTCCCCCTCCCCACCCCATATAAGTCAACAAAAAAAAAAAAGGTAGCTTGCACTTAAGTATTTGTCTAGAAGACGATAGAGTTGTGTAATAACTTTTTTCTTGTTATTCTATACTTTTTTAAGAATTTATACTCTCTTTATAAAGTTTATTTTTAAAAAGTAATGTTACATATTTTAAGTTATATTTAAAATAATGATGTAATAAATAATTATTGAGTGGTGAAATTATATAAAATTTAAAATTATTAATTATATCTAATAATTACTACTCTCTCTACAATGTTTATATTTGAGAAGTAATACTACATATTTTAAGTTACATTTTAAGTAATGATGTGTTAAATAATTATTAAGTGGTAAAATTGTGTCAATTTTAAAATTACCCTAATAATTGCTACTCATTCTATACAGTTTATCTTTGAGAAGTAATGTTACATATTTCAAATTATATTTCAAGTAATTATGTGTTAAGTAATTATTAAGCGGTGAAATTGTGTAAATTCTAAAATTATTCATTATAACTAATAATTATTTGTTACATCATTACTTAGATATAATTTAAAATACAAACTTAAAATATGTATCATTATTCATTTTTTAAACTGCATAATTAATAGCTATGTATATGTGTACACACACACACACACATATATATAAGAGTAACATTAAACATCTCAAGTTATATTTTAATTAATAGTGTGTCAAGAAACTATTAGTTAGTAATATAGTGTAAAATTTAAAATGATTATTTGATACATCATTATTTAAAATATAATTTAAAATACATGTATTTACTTATATATAGCACAACTCTTATGGTATCCCACATGTACACGTTGCCCTGATCTCATTTCCTTTAGTTTTTTTTTTAATTAGCATTAAATGTAATATCATTAAAACAAAATTTATAATATTATTATGGTTTCTTATATAAAATTAAAAAATTACCGGGACGTTACACAAAAATTAAATATATCTATTATAATTCACTTAGACCTATTACTCTCTCACAAAGAGAAATATACAAACCTCATAACAAAGGGATCATCCTAATTAGGATTTTTATTCTCATTTAGGACGGAAAAAATCTACCCCACTAAGGACATGGATTACCTACCCTATTTAAGATAAGAATAATCTACCTTCTAAATGGGAGACAAAACTACCATACTTAAAAGAGGAATAAACTAACCTCAATCAAATGACAAATCTATTTCACGAAAGAGATTTATTATACAACGAAATAGAATTGCCTTCACACATAAGTTACAAATGACTACTTTTAACATAAACACACTTCTAATACAAATTATGACCATATCAAACACTCAACCATTAACAATACAATACAGTAGACTACCAGAGTAATATGACATAATATATTCAATTAATCTAAGTGGATGCAATGCTGTGGATTAAAGGTCGTTGAATTTGCTTAACACCAATTTAGGTAAAGAACAAGTTGCGAGAGTTACGCTATTCTGATAAAGTGGCTAGATGTCTGACGATGGTCGGCATGGTAGAGGGTCGAAAAGATGGTCGGAGATGAAAAGAAAAAAGGTAGGCGGTTGAGTGGAGGGCATTATTGTTGAGAGACAAAGAGGGCGGCGCATCTATGCCGTTCAAAATCTTGTCCAAACTGGATCTAGCCAAAGCACAATTGAAGAACAATCGGTGAAACAACTGACGACTGCTAGAGAAGCTCGGCAATGTCAAAAAGATTTTGCGACAGCTAAGGGATCACAAATATCATGCAAGAGCTCGCCGGCCCAAAAAGAAAAAACAACAAAAAAGAAAAAGAAAAAACGAGTTAAAACAAAATTGAAAAAAAAATGGACAAAAAAATCCTCCGGAGAGAGGCCGAATGGGCTATGGCAGCTGCTGCTATTTAGGCTTTGGGAGCTTTTTCCTTTCGGGGGCTAGGGTTTGTTTACAAATCGACTTCTCATTTCCTTCGGTTACATCTAAAAATACATGCATGCATGACAAGTGTGACACCGTGACATGTATAAGTAAAGACGTATCCAAATTTTTATAATAAAAGTCATATAATATACACAATAAAATGGTGACATTAAATTAAAATATATATATATATATATACAAGTGTAATAACGACTAAATTAAAAATGAAAAAAAAAAGGAATGGTGCGAGTGTGCGACCATTTCAAAGCGAGGTTCTCGCAAATCAGGACCCAATCTGAAATCTCTCCTCTGAAGAGAGAGACAACAGAGTGAGAAAAAGACGCCACGACGATGGCGATACAAGAGAGCATTGTCGTTTTCACAATCTTCCTTATGTTGCTATTGATCCTTCTTCTTTTCGTTCTCGCCTGTAAACCATGGCGCTTCTTCTTCCCTTCTTCTTGCTCTCGCTTCTCCATCAAGGTCTCCTCTCAATTCTTATACTGTTATGTTTTGGTCAAAGGCTTAGGTTCATCAGATTTCATGGATTAATTTTTATTTTATTGATTTGATGTTATGTTTTGAATTTTTTGATAGGTGCAATGAGGGTTTTAGTTATAGTTTTTTTAGGATCGTGGCGCAGGATCAGTTGAGTTTTGAAGCGTGTTGCGTTCCGTCTAGGAATTGGTTATTTAGTTTGTTGATGTGTTGAAGCTATACTGTTGTTTTATTCATTGATCATGATTAATTGCTTGGTGGATTGGCACTTCAGCTACACCTCTGGATTGCATTTGATTGAATGCCTATTTAGATTAAGATATTGTGAGCATTTGGTTCAATTTGTTTTTAAATACTTATAATTTTAGGAATAGAAATGCCGAAAGTACTTACATTTACATAATTTATGTAGCAAAGGCGAGGACTGAATTTCACTAAATTCATAATTTGGATGCAAGAGTTTACAATTTGATTTAGATATGGACATAATGTGGTATAGCATTTTTTTTTGTATTTATAGAGGTTTGTGAAGGAAATATTGGGGATATTTATCTGTTTTTAAGTTTGTTTTATTTTGTTCAAGTCGAGAATGTCTAGATATATGAATATTTAAGTTATCTCTCTTTTGGCATATTATCTATCTGTGAGCTCATTTTCGGTTAACTCTCATTTTCTTTACATGTAATGCATTCATTTTTAGGCTGATGAACTAGAGAGGCCCCTTGTATCAGATGATGGAGGTGTGGTGCGAGATCAAGGCGATGATATGACAAGAAACTATGATCTGGAGGGAGCTTGTTACCAAAATGAAGTGCTTTTGCGCACACCCCGAGCTGAAGGACTTGTACATAAACAGAGACTTCCCTCTGCATCTCCCCATATGACACAAGGTATGGAATTCTTGGTCCTGTCATTTTTTATCTACATATTTTTGCTTATTTTGTATGTTCTAGGTGTTCTAGTGTTCTTTAGCAAAATAAAATTTTACTCGTCACTCCTCCAGGTGATAACTTCATTCTTGATGTAATTTCTGATGCTCCGGAAGATATTTTGGTTGGCCAGACACTTAAGCGTCCGTTGCTGAAAGATCACTTCGCTGAAGTGCCAAAGTATGGTAGACAGGATGATCAAAGTCCTAATCTGAAGTTAGGTTTAGGTACTGATAAGTCCCTAGAATTTGTGCCCAAGGTTGTTGCAGATCAAAGTAATTGCTTTTCCTTTCACTTACCTCATGAGGTTAATGATTTATGTGCCATTTCATTTTGTGGAATGTGGAAAACATGTCATTATATCTTTCTATTAGAAGTGCAGGAAGCTGTCTCTCTCTGGAGGTTATATCCGGTCCTTCTTGTGGGGTACGTTATTCTGTACAGTCAACAAATGTTTCTAGCCTTCCACTGACCCTTGGAAGGGTTTCTCCAAGTGATTTGTTATTGAAGGATTCAGAGGTGTCAGGAAAGCATGCATTTATAAACTGGAATTTGAATGTAAAGCTCTTGAAAACCATACTGATTTGATTTACACCTGGTTGAATGTTGTGGATATGGTGAGAATGAATACAATTCATGCATGTTTGGTTTCAGAAATTGAAATGGGAGCTGGTAGACATGGGTAGTCTAAATGGAACTCTATTGAATTCTAAGCCAATTAACCATCGTGATTCTGGAAGTAGACATTGGGGTGATCCAATTGAACTTGCTAATGGGGACATAATAACTCTTGGCACAACTTCTAGCATATATGTAAGTGGATGCGCCATCTAGTGGTAATTGTATTTTTCCTTCTTTTGTGTTACAATGACAAGTTTTCTAGAAATATATTCCTGGCAACTTGAATACATGTTACTGAAGAACGGTCTTATGCTGATTTGTCTTATATATAAATATCACTTTGGAGACAGAATATTTCGGCTAAAGGTTTTAGTGCCATACTTTGTCGGCTTTCATTACAAAGTATTAATTGTCCACGTGGCAATAATTTGAATGTGGAAATGTAGTTTTTAAGTTTCTTGGTCAGTGCTCATTGTATAAGTTGGCAGGTTCAAATCACATCCCAGTCTGACAGTCAGATCCCTTTTGGTGTTGGCCTGGCATCGGATCCCATGGCTTTGCGTCGAGGAGCAAAGAAACTTCCTATGGAAGATGTGTGCTATTATCACTGGCCTCTTCCTGGGACTGATAAGGTTTTCAGAGTTATTTTGTTTCTTATTTGTGATATTCATCCATTTGAAAAAATCTAATATTATTAAAATGCTTTCATTGCAGTTTGGATTATTTGGTATTTGTGACGGACATGGTGGTGCAGCAGCTGCCAAATCTGCTAGCAAGTTAGTATTCTGTTTAACCTTCGTTGTGCTACCTTGCACTCGGGTGTGAAATTTTTAATAGAGATAGCAAAATTCCTTACATTATCTCATATCTACATTTGACAATTGCAGTGATATGTGTTTTCATATTGTCTTCTCATGCTTTGTGTTAGTTTCCTACTTTAATGCGTGAATCGTGGTACTCACTGTTTGCTGCAATATAATTTTTTAATGTTAAATCTTGGCATCATTTGGTAATTTATAGCAGTGTTTATATTTCTCCACTTGGTAGTTAATGCTTTCAGAGCATCAAAATGATTTAGGAATAATGTTTAGAGACCAGGTTGGGTACTTGTGAAAGTCATGGTCGCAGTTTTTCTTTGGTTTTCTATAGTTGTCATTATTTCCTCAGATGCCTTTTAGTTTTATGATCCTTTTTGTCTCATTTATCATAAACATGCAACATAGTTGTCATTATTTCCTCAGATGCCTTTTAGTTTTATGATCCTTTTTGTCTCATTTATCATAAACATGCAACATAAAAATTTTATGTGTGTTTATCTAGTTTCCGAAAGCTAACTAGTTCACAGTTCAGTTCTATAACATTTACATAAGAAGCCTGTTTGTTTTGGGTTCTAGGAACTCCATTGCTGTGCTGTCTTCTTCAATATCTAGATTATTATTAGGTAGCTGAATTTTGAACCGTTATAGTCTTTTCTTTACATTTTTATTTGTAGTAATATTGCCTAGTTTGTATTTGAGTGTATGGATAATCACAGTAGATGAAATATGTGAATTGAGTCGAGTTTTGGATGGGGCCTGGTCAAGTTCAAAGTTGAGTCATTGGCAGATCAATTTCATAGAATCCCTTAGCCCTTTATGTGGTGCCACTTTAACAAGTTCTTTTCCCCTTTGTTTTTCCTTACAGTGCTTTCTAGTTTTGTAAAAGGGTGCAAATAGCAATCATTGTTCTCATCCATTATATTTTTCTTTCGTGCATAACTTTTATGGTTCTTGACTGCTGACACTATATTTGCATATTATGAATTTTCTGCTCTAGAATTATGCCTAAGATGGTGGCTACTTTATTGTCGGATTCACTTAAAAGAGAAAGGGTTTTGGCACAATGTGATGCTTCGGATGTTCTGAGGGATGCATTTTCGCAAACGGAAGCATCCATGAATCATTACTATGAGGTTTTTCCCCAACTTGGTTTCTGTTTTTCCTTTCTCTTCAACTTTCATGAGTTTTTTGTAATTAGTATATTCTTGTATCCAAAATGTCTGCTTATCCTTTCCCTAACAGTATCTATATGTTTTAATAGTATCACTTACTTCCTATGGTCTTCTTTTGTCTATTTTTCTTATACTTTATTGGTGTTAGCTATTCAAACCCTGGGTAATTTCCTTGTGTGATAGAAACTAAGCATTTGATTTTAACTTTCTTTTTCATGTTGGATTTCATTATCCTTTGTCACAACAAGCTTGAGCATTCTATCTGTTTCATTGTTTTTAAGTTCAACTACAATGTAGATTTTAAGAATTTAAGGATAGCAAAAACCAACTGGCTATAATATTTGACATTGGGTATGCTAATGATTCCTACCTCAATACTTGTGCTTAGTGATTGCTTTTTTTATTTTTTCTTTTAAATGAACTCAGTAGAGTTCCTTTTTCTTTTCTGAAATTTCTTTTAGTACATCAAATATAAACCAAATCCTTCTCATCCTGACGTAAGCAGCGTTGACCCCAAACCTCTTGTTTCAATCAAGAGGCTTTACCAGTTGAATCAACTGTCCCCAAACTTCTTGTTTATATACGTTAGTAACTTTATTCTGACTAATTTCCCTGAAAGAAAATATTTTCTCTAGGTTTTGTGGCTTGTTTCCTTCCCTTCCCTGGTTTTCTTTATTTGCTTGTGGTAATTTGGCATTTATTTGTTCTCTTCTCTCTTTGGTGTATATTGGAAAATCGCATGTCATAATATCTGATTTCTTGCAGGGTTGCACTGCAACAGTGCTTCTGGTTTGGGCTGATGGTGATGAAAATTTCTTTGTGCAATGTGCAAATGTTGGGGACTCAGCTTGTGTTATCAAGTATGTGCTTATATTGCATTTTCTCATTCATGGGACTTTTAGGTGATTATATCATGGAAGCCATGCCATGTCCCAAGGGGCTGGGAGTAAAGCAAGTGAACTTCAGGATTTTGAGCCATTATTTTCTTGAAGAATAGCCATTATGCTAATTTCTCTCCTTGTAGGAAAAAGTCCAGTGTACTTTTGTTTTGAGTGGAAGTTTCAGATCACGTTACCTAAGCAAGATAATACAACATTGACTGTTACCATTGGTAAACCTTGTTGATAACAGAAAAATGATGTCTTTTTCTTCTTCATATTTAGTAAATTATAGTATCTCAGTGTCGAAGGTATCTATGGATGATGAATATCGTAATGTCAAACTGGTGTCTTCATCTGCACTGTTGTCATATGTTGAATGTGTAACTTGCTGAATTTTTTGTCCCCACTTTTTATGTCATCTGTGTAAATTATTTTAATGGTCACAAGAAATTTTGCTTTAACTATTTCTTTATAAAATGTTTATGGCCAAAACTAATTTTATTGTGGCAGCATTGATGGGAAGCAGTTTAAAATGACGGAAGACCATAGGATAACTAGTAATTCTGAAAGACTCCGCATCAAAGAAACAGGGGAGCCATTGAAAGATGGGGAAACACGATTGTGTGGTAGGGGAAAATTGGTTAAGTTGATTTGTTTCTTACGTTATTTATTGGATTTAGACAATCACTCACTTTTTCCCTCGGGTCCAGGTTTAAACCTTGCTCGGATGCTTGGAGACAAATTTTTGAAACAGCAGGATGCTCGCTTCAGTGCGGAGCCTTATATAAGTCAAGTCGTGCATATTGATAAATCGAGCAAGGCCTTTGCGCTATTGGCAAGGTGATTTTGCTGCAGATCAGTGTCTTTCAACTCTTTCCTTAGAAATGCCTATGCTTGTATTGCTTATTATCTATTCAGTTTCAGTTTTGATAATAATATTGGGGTTCTGCTAAACTGTAGTGATGGTCTTTGGGATGTCATTAGTATCAAGAAGGCAATTCAGCTCGTGCTTCAGGTATTATCTAATTTTACATATTTCTGTATTTTGGTTAGTTTCTGGGGAAGTCTTTTCTTGAGAAGTTTCTTTTTTCAATGGAGTTTAAGAAAAGTTTTATTGTTTTTTAATTTGAGCTGCCAGATGAGGGAGAGATACTCGGCAGATAAGGAGAATTCGACCGAGAAGATTGCTAATGTTTTGTTGAGTGAGGCTAGGACACTGCGAACAAAGGATAACACTTCTGTAATATTCCTAGATTTTGACAGCAGATTTAAATTGTCGTGTAAAGTTGATTCATAATATAAATGATAAGGTTTTCTAGTTTAAAAAATATGATTGTTTTACTAGAAGTTCTACTACCTATTTTTGCTTTGTTCTGGTAGTACTAGTTACCACACCACATTTTATGTTCATTCCATTAGCAGAAGTTTCGGGATTAGAACATTGACTTAGATGTCTGGCCATTTCATGCCTCGAGGTCCTCGACCATTCAACTAGGGGATGTAAGAGAATAGTTGTGCTCAAACGTCCAAACAGCTTTTGCTTCCGAAGTTGACAATACTGGTGCTGGCTGGCAGTCTGCCCCGTGGAATCAGTTTTATGGTGCATATGGGATTTTATTTGGACATCTAATGGTGTAGATTTGGGAATTTATTTGTTGGAGAGGTTTAGAGGTTTCGTGCGGAAGACTAACTATACAGACTAGCTGCCTCTGTCACAGAGAGTAGGTAAGATGGACCCATTTAACCAAACATGGATGACTTTTGTAATTTCGTAGCAGATGGTAAAATATTAATAACTGAAACAAAGGCAAATTAAAAAGAAAAAAAAAATTATGTAAGGAGTTTAATGAATTACATATATTTTTATATTAATATAATATTATTTATTTTAAATATAAATATTAATAATTTTACTTTTAAATTTTACTACAAAAGTTTTATATCGATAAAAATATAATTTATTTTTTATATACTCATAATCTTTTTAATTTTTCGTTAATATAAGATTTTTGTTCACTTCCACGTATATTTGCCCATAACTTCTGTGTAGTTAGTTTTATCATGGGATTGATGGCTCACAAGTGCCTGATTATTATATTGGTTGATTCTAATTATGCTATCTGGTTTAAGTTTTATGTTGAAGCTCACATTCCGCTGGAAATTTCTATATGGCCGTGTATCTTGATATTAATTATATGCCATTGAACCGGTCCGCAGCTACCATATTTACATTTGTAGAGCAATTATTGCTGAAATTATGAATTTGGACGTACGAAATGAACATGTTCTATAAAAGAGGGGAAATGATAAACAGTAACCAAAAAATAATGCTTTCATTTACTTCAAATTTTTTTTTTTTAATATATTACATTGTAAGAATGGTAAGATTCTTGATATAAAATTATTAAAGCACTATATAAAAATTAAATAAGTTTATAATGATTTATTGAAACTTATAACTCTCTTATAAAAAAATTACAATAATCCTTTAATGAGCAGAACTCTTAATATAAAATCATAAAATTATCAAAACATTACATAAAAATTAAATAAATTTATAATAACTCGATGGAACTTATAACTCTCTTATAAAAAAATATAATAATTTTTTAATAAAAACTTTTTCGAAAAAAATTACCACGAGAAATTTAATCTCACGTAAAGAAAAATTAACCTCACACAAAAAAAAAAATTCTTTCGTTAAATAAGACAAAACTACCATTATTAAGAGGAATAAAACTCTACAAATATAAAGAAAAAATTACATAAATCAACATACAATTCAACCATTTTTCATATTTCAAATTATTCCTATTAATCCTAAACTATAACCATAATTAATCATTAGATTGCCCAGTATTTTTCGGTAGTTGTAAGGGGACATGAGTTGTCGGAAGATGTTTTTCACCGAATTTGGGTATAGAGTGGCTGTCGGAGAGTTTTGCTTGCTCAGTTGACTGTGGCTACTCCCCATGGTGGTCGGCTTCGGCGATGAGGCTGGGAAAGGTGCCGGAATAGTATGAAAGTTGGCGTCAAAAGGCAGCAATTGGCACAAAACCAGCGGGGCTTCGGTATCTGGCCAGACCTGAGTCAACTCGTCGGCGATGAGACTCCGGCGGTGGCAAAACTGTTGGGAAAATTTAGGGAGGGCCGAAGAGTACACCGTAGTCCCAAATGATGCGACGCATGCCTGCTTCTCCTTCTTTTACTTTTTTAGCTCATCCACCGTCTGTTTAAAAGATTGAAGGTTTCCCACCATTTTCAAAACTTCTTTCCTGCCACCTATCACTTATGTCCTACCCTCACTCCCTCTACGCAGCCCTATGCTCTGTTCAACTTCCATCATAGATGTCTGATCAGTCACTTGATTGTCTATGCATTCTGGGTCTAGTTGTGTTGGAATTAGATTTATTAGGTGGGTTGGATCCTTAATTATCTTGCTCGATCCACTCTCCTCCTCCAGTTGTACCTAAATTTTGATTTTTGGGTTCAGTTTGCTAGAATTCTAGGAATTCTCTAATTACTTGGATCTTTATTTTCTCCCGTTCTGTCTTTATTCTTCTTACCATTTTCCTTACTTATACCACCTTTCTCAAAACCACTCCCTCCTCTTAGCCATACTTCGTAGTCGAACCTCTATTCCTCTGTGTTCCCCCCAAACTCAGCTCCGTTTTCCACCCTCTTTATCTCACTTTGTTGCTTGGATTTAAGGCACTCCATGAAAGAATGATCGATGCACCCGCATCGATAACAAAAATGAGTAATTTCTCATATCGTATAAGAAGGATCTTTGTATCATCTTATTCTCCTTCTTGATTTTCCAATTGGAGGAATCTTCTTAAAGGTTTACATCAATGCCCACCCTTAATCTAGCAAACTTATCAATACACCTCTCATCTTCATCATATTCAATCTCTTCCATTGTACCCACCTTTGTTCCCAGCATTCTGATCATACTCTTGTGCATATATATGATTGGTAAATTATGGATTTGAATCCAAAAAGAAACAAATCGAAATAACAATTTATTTACCGCCTCAATCCCTGATACTTTATTGATTATTATAAGAGACCTGCAAAATGCCATGGTCCTGAGAAAATCACCACATTTTGATCTTGTACGTCATCGAATGAGCAAAGAAACATATTATCCCCTTAAGCTCTCGATTTTGATTTTTTTCAAAGGTCTCCACACTACTTGCACTATTGCCTTGAATGCTTCTTTGTTGATATCTCTTGGAGATAAAACTTTTGCAACCAGACATTCTGCTTTGTTGATTGACTATTTTAATGTTGGTGATGATGCATCTACAAATATTGTCGTATGAGGGTTGTTATGATGGCTATTATGTGCTTTACTTTTGGCATCTTCATATGCTTTGTATTTATAATCTCATGATTATATAAATCTTAACATTTTAAATATGATGATATAAACTATGAGTAAATATTGAAAATTTTGAATATGATGATATCAACTACGAGTAAGATTGACGGTAATCTAGTCAGTTGTGGCAATAGTCACTAAAAATCTATGGTCGACTACTTTCTTTTCCTTCTTTTCAACTTTAATTTTTATCTAAGTTATTTTATTTTTCTATCAAGATAATAAAATTAAGTAAATAAATGTCACATGTCATCATATATGTTTAAATTTTATTTAGATGAATAAATAATTTATTTAAGTATTTTAAGAGTATAAACTATCTAAAATAACAACATTTCTTATTGAAAGGAGTTTTTTTTGTCAATTTTAAAATTTCAATGGTACTATATAAACAAACTTATCATACAAATTTATTCATACTAGCTCACGTGGTATAATATAGTTGAAAATATAAATATTAAAAAATAATAATAATAAATAAAAGTAGATAATGTGGTAGTAAAGGAATCAATCATATCATATGCATGATATAAATAAATTTTATAATTTAATTTATAATGTAGAATTTTTTTTGAAATTTTAAATGTATTATTCCCGTCCTTTTATTATAGGTTTTTTAAAAAAATTTACGGTTTTAGATATGTGACGCACTAAACAATTTAAAAAATATCATACAAAAAAGAGACGAGAGAATCATACATGCAATGTGTTTTGAGAAAGTATTTTTTATATAATTGAAAGAGATTATAAGTTATGAGATAATTTATACAACTGAAGTTCATCCCTTTATATACCAACAGTCTTATATAATTGATGGTTGAGACCTAAATGATTTAATAGTATATATATAAAATGAAAAAATATTCTAAAACATATTTCAAGATATCATCACATATTTTATGAAATATTCTCATTTTAAATATGGGTTTACGTCTTTAATACTAGGGGTGGGCATTATTCTCGAATCCGACCCGTCCTGAAATTTTGGGTCGGGACGGGAACGGAAATGGGTTCGGGATTTGTTCAGGACAGAAAATTTCATCCCGAACTGGACGGGTCGGGTTCGGGAAATTTTTGAACCCGAACGGGAATTTTTGACCCGTCCCAAACCCGAACCGCCCCGAACCTGAACCGTCGGACTCGAATTGTCCCGAATTCGTCCTGAACTGGAATTGTCCCGACCTGAACCATCCTGAATTGTCCTGAACTGTCCCGAATTGTCCCGACCCATCTCAAACCCGAATCAAAACTATGTCGTTTCAAAGCAATTTTTTTTCAAAAAAATAAATCTAGAATTTCCAACCCGACCCGAGGTCGGGTCAGGATTTGTTGTGACCCGAAATATGTCCCGATCGGGACACATTTCGGCGTCCCGATCGGGTTCGAGTAGGGTTCGGAAATTTTCAAACCCGAAATTACCTACCCCTATTTAATACGTTGTAGGCTTTGCCTAGATCTCTATTCATATCAGTAAGTTTTTTAAAAATTCTAGCCCGCAATTTATTTTATTAACTTACATAACTTTTTAAAATTTTGTCACACATTAAATATTTAAAAAAATACTTGAGAATATTTTGGGCACGACACTTTTCTCTTTTAATTATTGAATGAATTTAAATTTATGTGATACTCATCACTTAGCTAATATGAAATTTTAGAAAATTAAATAAATACTGGAACAATAAATGTGAATAAATATATAGATTTCGTTCGTTCATTTAGGAAATCATATATTCATAATGCAAAATTACTTGTACACTAAATAAAACAATTATAGCAAATAATGAAAGAAATTAATAACTCCACGTGGCAATATTAAATTATTAATACTATTTTTTTAGAGAAATAAAATTTATTATAAACCAAAGTTGTGCAGAGAGACCGCTGACGCATCCCGGACCGCCTAAGAAAGCGACAGAAAATAATCGAACTTAGTCGAGACTTCATCGTGTTACTGTAGATCTCTGTCGAACTTCGTTGGCCTCTGCCAAGGCTTCGTAGGCCTTAGACAAGCCTCGCCAGCCTTCACTGAATCTTTATCGGGCGCTGCCGCCTATGCCTTTCTCCAGTAGGTTTCCATCACCCGTCATCTCTGTGAACCACAATTGGACAAGTGATCACTTCCCCCAAGCAAGCATTGTTCACCTACAATAGCCGCTCAATCTTTTATCTAGTGGAAAAGTAAATCCCAACGACCTTCAAGTTTTTTGTGTTGCCATCTAAGTAAAATAGTTTTGTCGCCGCTCCAAGCCTGCATTTTTATTTTGAGTGCTGTTCTAAGTTATTTTTTATGTTGGTGATTAATTGAGAATTAAAATAACTAATTTGTTATAATCGGTGGAGAATATAATATGTTATGTGACAATGTATTTTGTTAATTTAACAAATAAATAATTTTGTTCTTGTTGTACGAGGGACAAGTGAGGGTAAAATTTCCGTCCTTAATAGAATAGTAATCATATGGTATAGAGATAATCTTCTAATATATAAATCATGTCTCTTACTTAGAAGAGAATAATTAAGTCTGAATGTCCGTCAATTTACATATATTATGTTATTTCAATAATTTTCGGATTATATTTTAATAAGTCTTATATCTGATTTTTTTTTAATGAATAATATCTTAATTTTTAATCAGTCGTTTTTTTTAACGCAAATGATTTAGCATCGTTTAAAAAAAAAAGTTATTACGTCAGCTGGGAATGCATTGGTATTCTGTTAGGATTATTAGTTTTTGAACGAATTAGTAGAGCCCCCAAAGGTCCCATAAACCCTTAGCCTTACTAAAAGCCGCGCTTCAGATCGGAACACACACTAAAATGGGAAAGAAGAAGAAGAGAGCCGAATTAGAATCAGAACCGGAACAAGCTACAGAAACTCACGAACCGCAAGATGAGCTTGGTCTCGCCAACGGCGATTCTCACGATAGCAATAAAAAGAAGAGGAAGAAGAAGAAGAAAAGAGACGAGCAAAACGACGATGCACCAAACGAAGTGCCTACAGTCAGCATAGCCGTGCCTGGCTCCATCATTGACAACGCTCAGTCTCTCGAACTCGCCACCAGAGTACACTGTTTGATTTTTGTTAATTGCCTAACATTTTCATTTTGTATTGTATTTTTAGTTATTTTATTTATGCATATTTTCGTTTTGCTTTTTTATCAGTTGGCTGGTCAGATTGCTCGTGCCGCGACGATTTTTAGAATTGACGAGGTCTCTATTTATATGTTTTTTTTTCCCCCCTGTATTTAGCTGCAGATTAAGAGTGTGCTTGGGAGTGCTGTAGTTGAAATAGATTTCTAGTAAAATGCTTCCGACAATAGTCACCCGAACTTATTAAGTGCTTTAACAGAAAGCGCTTCAAGTGTTTTTCATAAAAGAAAATTGCTTTTTTAAAAGAGCGCCAATAAAATATTTCTCAAAATCAAGTTAAGTGCTTCTGCAATGCCGAATACATTTCTGTAAAAATCACTAGAGGTAGATATGTAAGCATATTTTTTTTTTGACTATATACAAGTACTTCTGACAGTACCATAAACATATACAAACTTGTATAAGTAAACAAGAAGTCATTTATTGTAATTGCAATGTAATATGTTGACTTTCTGTATTAGGGTGTATATACTTAGATTTCTTTTAGTGCAGGAGTGGGTTTGGATGTTTGTTTCTAGAATATTTATCGCTAGATAAGTGATATAATTGTTTTTTGATTTAAAAAATAGGTGGTGGTCTTTGATAATAAGAGTGGTTTAGATACCAATTCAAGTGCTTTAGCTGCTAAAAGTTTGGATGAGAATGAAAGTGGTGCAGCTTTCCTTGTAAGAGTCTTGAAGTATCTTGAAACGCCTCAATACTTGAGGAAAGCTCTCTTCCCTATGCATAGCAGCCTAAGATTTGTGGTATGTCATAAATTTATTGCAAATTCTGATTTGTTTCATTTATTGCATTTCTTTTTTTCCTTGGGTTGGTTGTTGCGATGTAGAATTTTAGTTGCTTGTGTCTTGTATTGTTTTTATAGGGTATGTTGCCCCCACTTGATGCTCCACATCATCTGCGCAAGCATGAGTGGGCGCCATACAGGGAAGGTATTCTTTTTTACTTCCTGAAATTGTTAACTTTATCTACAATTGAGTAATTATTTTGGTTTTGTTGGTTCCTCCACTACAGATGTTCTTACTTCTTGATACATTGTGATAACTTTATAGGTGTTACATTAAAAGAAAGAGTGCGAAATTCTGGAGGAACTCTAGTAGATGTGGGTTTAAATAAGGTGTGGTTGCATTCTTTCACAGCTTGCTTATTTGAAACTTGTGCTTTCTAGTGTTTGTTGATTCATTTTTTTGTCCTTGTTTCACGGTAAGCATAAAAATAGTTTGAATTTAATGAAACAGTGCTGCAGCCTGACCGGTAGTAGAATGTTGCTTGTTTCCCCACATTCTTGTAGAGATGAGTCGTAAAAGTATGGCAATGAAAATATTTCACCTTGTATGACTGAAGTCCCTCAAACTTTTATGCAACAAAGTACGTATCACAAACTAATGACTGGCTCATACATATTCCATCCTGTCATTTTTATTTTTTAACCGTCTTTTTTTTTTCTAATCCTGAGGCATAAAGAGCTCAAACTGGAGTTCTATTTTAATTTGCAGGTTTGCCAGTCAATTAGCCACTATTGTAATTTATAAAGCATCTAGGATCTCTCTCTCTCTCTCTCTCTCTCTTCCGTAAACATTTTGGTTTGAACTTTGAAAGGTTAAATCACCTTTATAAATCATCTCCCTCTCACTTCTTGGTGTATGCACACAATTTCTGAGAGGTAATCTTGATATGCAATGTTTTTCCTCCATACCATGTGGGCACACTTAACTATGTGTGCCTGATGAATGGCTAGTAATTTTAGATGGTGTTAGACTTGTGATCTTTATATCCTTTTCAATGCACAAGTTTTCGGAGGTTTTGTTGCTTTACATAATGTAAGAAATATACACATTTTGACATTGTTCTGTAATCTATTTTAAACATTTTCCTATGCCTGAAAACATATAAGAAACTAATATTTCAGATAAATTTAACTTTTGGTTGATTTAAAATGCAGAATGTAGTCGTTGATCGAGTACTTGAACCAGGAGTAAGAGTAACTGTTGCTATGGGAACCGACCGCAATTTGGATGCTGGTAATGTACATCTTTCTTCAATGGTATCATTTTTTTTGGGGGGGCTTGGCATTGTAAACGTTTGGATTACTTCCACTCTTACCAATAATGCATTGTACTTTCCAATGCAATCGCTATGTGAGTGAACAATATCTCTGCTAATAACATGAATTTATAATTTTATTTTGTATATTCTAGATTCCCCACGCCAAGTTGTACCATCATCAAAGCCTAAGGAAGAATCTGGAATGTATTGGGGGTATAAAGTGAGATATGCTTCCAATATTAGTTCTGTATTCAAGGGTTGCTCATACAAGGTATACATACTTAATTTGTAAAGTACTATACGGTCTTCTTCCGACCAAGGCCTTTGTCAACAAATTTCTATATATTAATGGCAGGGTGGCTATGATCATTTGATTGGTACCTCTGAGCATGGTGATATTGTTAATTCTTCAGAACTTACATTGCCCACTTTTAGGTACTCTCTGTTTGATTCAGACCTTTTATCTTTAAATCCCTTAAGTATTTTAGTAACTAGAGGAGGTCTGCTCGCTTGTACATTTTATCCGGTTAGTTCGAATAGTCATGATATTTTTCCTATCTAACAACTGTATATGTTCCATATATATAAATATAAGTTGAAGGGTACTTCATGTTTTTGTGGCCCACAACTGTAGCTATTAAGAACATATTAACCATAGATCTGAGGTTAATTTCAAGGCTTCTATATGCAGAGTTGGTGAGGGTTGACATAAATGTATGGCACAACATTCCAAATCAGGAAAATCTCTTAGGGATGCTGCAAAATGAAAATATGTAGACAACATGTCATCCATTCATGATTCTTGCTAATTTATTTGAATTTAAAATTTGTTAGGCATCTATTGATTGCTTTTGGTGGACTTGCTGGTTTGGAAGAGAGTATTGAAGAAGATGATAACTTAAAGGTACATTACTACAGAAATCTTATTGCGTCTATTAAAATATATTCACAATTTTGGAGGAATGGTGTGCTTGGTAGCTGGATCTACTTATTGAACTTTGTGGCGTTAGAACCATTTCCAGACAGCAATTGTAAATTTTGAGACATGATTTTTCCAGTTCTCTAGTTTTGTCAGATAAGGAAGATGATAATAGAAATTAACCGTTTGATGTCCCTGAATAACAGGCTGTCAGGATATAATTTCAGCTCACTTTCTGAAAATGTGTTTTGGAGAATTTTTCTGTCTGATGTTACAGAAAAAAAAAATATATATATATATATATATTTTCTCCAGTGAATAAGAATGCTTCATTTCAGATAAATGTTTGCATTCAGGTTATGCTACTTTTCAGAAATATTCAATGTGCTGAATACTGGTTTTGTTGTTCCTTCTTTTCAGCAAAAAAATGCATGCGAGGTATTTGATTCATATTTCAACACATGTCCCCATCAAGGAAGTCGAACAATTCGAACTGAGGTACTCTTTTGTCGATATTCATTGGTCTGTTTGCTGATGTAAACATATACTTACTGTATGTGAGTGCAATCTGCCAACAGGAGGCAATTTTTATCTCTCTTCAGTATTTCCAAGAACCAATCAGTCGAGCACTGCAAAGAGTTGGATATAAAAGTTAGCCTGAAGATGGTAAATGCAGAACTTACCCGAGTATTTTGGCCATCCGTGTCCTTCAGACAGGAAATCCTTTCCCAGGTCATGATTCTCCACATTGTGGAGTTGGTTGAATACAATTTTGGCAGGATTATGGATGATACAGATGGAGAATTGTCTGCTCTTGTGTTTGATGTTTACCATTAGGTATCTGACTTTTTTTTACCCCTATGTTTGTAGCATGCTTTAATCCGTAGAAATTTTGTAAAATGAGAACTTTGTCTTTCCAAAATAAAAAAAAAAACTTTCAAGTCAATTCGAGTTTGTAATTTCCCAGTAGTCCTGATTGCCCGAATGGAGCTGGAGTTTTCAGATTAGATTTCTGAACTTGGTTTAAATCTATATTAATCTCGTGCATGTTTGTTTCCTATCTAATTAAATTCTTTGTTCAGTTCTCGTAGATATGTGTTCATGGATGGTCTTCTCTTTCTCACGTGGATAACAATTGAGCTAATGATAATATATGATTTATGTTTGTTTCTGTTTTTCCCATCCGTTGCATGAAAAAAGAATTTACCAAACCAAGTTCATGTTCGATTAAAAACTTAATCCCTAGTTGCCTATAACTTCAACAAAAATAAACAGGCTGTATCCTATAGCCTCGGTGAGAGACGATTCTTCGGGTTGTTAGGATTCTCTTACCCCTTTTTTTTTTTTAGTGTTATAACACACACATCTTCTTTTTCATCTTGCTATAGCGCGAAATCGAACTTTAGATCCGGATAAACAATTAAGGAAAGACTAGCCATTAGATCCGGATAAACAATTAAGGAAAGACTAGCCAATTCGGCTAATACCCTTAGCTACAGGATTCTCTTACCTTTATTAATAATATTTTATTTTATTTATTTATTTTTAATAAAAAATAGTGTGCGGTAAAATTTGATGTCTTAATTTTCAACTGTAATAGTTAATTAGTAAAAACGTGGAATTTGTTACTTATGTTAATAGCATAGTATATCTATTTTACTTTCTACTATAGTGAAAGTTTTAAGTTCAATTTTTTTTTATTATATTAAAAAAAAAAATAATATAGCTTATCATACAATTAGGAGGGATTTTTCTTTTAAAGACATGCAAATTCGCATGTTAGCAATATGTCATTATAATATTAATAAAATACTTACATTAAGGCAAATAAGAGAGTTTGATTTAATATTTTTTTTATAAAATAATAATAAAAGAAAAAGCAAGAGAATGTGCCAACTAGTAACATGAACTTACTAAAAAAAAAGTGATGTATTAGCACTTGCGTTAACGGCTTAATAATAAAACACTGATAGTATATTTTTACTTTTATTTTGATGGAAGTTTTGAGTTTACATTTTTTTTCCATATAAAAAAAGTGTTATATAATTAATATCGCTGCTACTGACTATCAACATATAATTGACACAATATTTTTAATATTGATTAATTAATAATTGTGATATAGTTTTTGTTGTAAAATTGACCAATAAATTTAGTGAGGTAACAGGAACGAAAAGAATAACTATAATTATGGTGTGAATAAATATATACTAGTGGGGTTAGCCGGTCATGTTACAACCCGCGCCACAAAAACCAGGACAGAAGAACGGTGATAACTGGGTTTCCATAGGGGTATAAGTGTCATTTAGTACACCATAGAGACGTGTTTGGTTAATAACAAATATATTGGGTCCGGGCGTAATATCGCCAAAATTGCCATCGCTAACGCTAATACACACGGGGAAAATAGAGAGGGACAAAAAAAAAAGGGAGAGAAACACCGAGGGTTTTTGCGAGGCGGAACAAAGAACCAAATTATACGCACACATATTATAGAGAGAGTGTGCGTGTGTGAGCAAGTCTTTGTTATCTCTTAAACACAGATAAAATTTTTAATTTTTATTTTAAAAAAACTGTTAGAAAAGCAAAAAATATAACCGTTGATAACCATTCTCCCGCGCCCATGGTGACTCAGCTAGAGCACCACCAACAAGATAGACCTCCCCTAGACCCCGTTGAGAGGACCAAATCCTTGATCTGTGCCTTAAACTTCATCTCTCGAAACCTCCCTCTCCCTCCTGACCTATACGACACCGTTTCCTATATCTATTATGGCGACCAAGAGGGTGGTAGTGATGTGGTCCACGGTGATGGTGGATCTAATGAGGCACCGGAGGCGGAGAAGGGTTTGGTAAGAGTTCTAAAGATGCCCTTTTGTTTTTTGCTCTGTTGTGTTGGGAATTGTTGAGAATTTAGGGTTTTTGTGAGGCCCCTTTTTTGTGTTTCGGTTCGTTGTGTTGGGAAATTGAGTGAATTTGATGGGTTTTTTTTTAATTGTTTGGGGAATTCCCTTTTGTTTTTTTTTTATGTGGTTTTAGTGTTGGGATCTTGTGAATTTGGTGTTTCTGTGATGCCCTTTCTTGTTCTGTTTTGTTGTCTTGGGAATTGTTGAGAGATTGGGACATTAATTTGTCATTTGAGTTGTCTAAAATTACTGTAAATTTATGACTTTTGGTGTGGTTAATTCAATGCCCTTCAGTTCTTTCTGGTTTTGGTGCTGTAATTTGTCTTTTTGAAGGGTGCCTTTTGGATATTAGTTTCAAAATGAATTTTATGTGTGAGGCTATAAGGAAACAGAGACCTTTTGGGTTATAGGTTAAACAAGCATAAATGACACAGAAAAATAAGGGAAAAAAAGGCAGGAAAATCTCTATATTTTTCATAAGGGAATAATGAATGCCAGACCTTTATTGTCCAATTTTTGGTTTAAATGACTTAAAATAGTAGAACCTTTTTTGTTTCTCATTACAACAATAAATAGAAATGACCTACCTAACTCGGAGGTTAGAGTATTACTTTAATGCATGGTATTTTGTGACATCCTGAAACGTGCATCAATGATTCCCCACTTATGTTCCCGAAACAAAGGGAAAATGGACAAGAAATGCCAAAGCCTTTTTCGTATCCAGCTATATTGGGTATAGATGGAAAATCTGTGTTTCTATTTGCAAGCATCTACAAGGCACTTTATCCATAAGTGGTGATAACCAGAAAAGATACAAGATCTTGATGCAAGTCATATAATTGGTTATAATAAACAGAAAGGCCTTTTCTAGTTTGTCCTATAGAAAATATTACGTATAATTACATAGATGTCGATTCTTGTTTTGGCTACTAACTGGCTTGATATTTCTAAGTTCTGTACACAATGAAGTTAGTTTATATTGGTTTTAAAGTCTTAGATTTAGTCTTGTTGGAGCGATGTGGTCAGAGAATTTATGATTAGCTCTTTGTCATGGAATCCTGTTTATCTTGAGGAGGTTATAAATCTCTGGTTCTTTTAAGTTGATTGTAAAGCTCATCTTTAATGGGTTAATTTTTGGATTTTGATTCAGCTTTTGAATGTTGATTTAACATTTTTAGATTTAATCGAAGAAATGACGATTTAAAATTGATGCAGCAGGACGGTCCTAAGATATCTAATGGATCAGATTTGATGAGTGACTTCGAAAATGCATTGTCAAAGCTACGGCCAAAATGCATGTCAGGTTTTGGATTGACTGAATCAAGGGAAAATCGTTATCGTAGCCACATTCAGCATCGGTTGAATGAGCTTGAAGGTTATTGTCATTTGGAATGAACTTTCACCTTTCATATAATTTATTTTGCTCATACACAACCCTGCAAATTATTCATGATGAATTTGGCTTGTGATGCATCTGGTCTTTCAATAATTGCATTATTACTGTTTTAAATGACATTGGGTAGTGCTGTACTTTCTAAAGTGCTACTATTAATCTCCTACTGATCTTTTTTATTAATAAAATTTTCTGGTTCAACCATGCAATCACCTCACTGTAGCTTCCTTCTTGACTTTCATTGAATATGTCTAAGTTAGGTATTGAGAGTCAAAAGTTTTCTATATTATGCTACTATGAAACTGAATAAAGTGGTTGCTGGTCTGAAGTTGCAATATGCAGTTCACTTTCAGAAAATACATATTGGAAGTATAAGTTCAACCTTGCCAACCAAAGTTTTTGGGTTGGGAATTTCTATCAAGCAGTGGCAGCATGCAGTTCTATATTGTCTTCTTGCAAATTGAAGATTACTAGCTTTAATTTATAATTTAGAAAATGATTTTACAGAAGAACTAACATATCTATGCTTTGAATTCAGAATTGCCTTCAAGTAGAGGTGAGGAGCTGCAGACAAAGTGCTTGCTTGAGCTCTATGGACTAAAGGTACTGCTGAGGCATTAAACTTCCTTTTATTTTTATATATCCATCTGCTCATTTGCACATGTAGTTCACTTTTTAGCTGTAAAATTTTTATCATATAAACTGGATAAAAGAAAGCATTTGGTTTCTGTGCTCTCATAATGTGATTATTTTTCTGAAAAATTTCAAAGTGCAACCAACTTTGCCAAAATAATTGGTCCATTATTACATAAAAGGAATATCCTATGTTGCATTTTGGCATTTTAGTATAACATGTTGCGCTAGAAATTCCTAAGTTGATGGCAATTTGTACTTGCGTTTTTCTGTGTTCTTTTGAGATTGAGGGATGACATGGGTTTTATCTTTGTCAATGATGTTTTTTCTTGTAGCTAGCAGAGTTACAAAGCAAGGTTAGGTCTGATCTGAGCTCAGAATTCTGGCTTCGTGTGAGCTGTGCATATCCTGAAAAGCAACTGTTTGATTGGGGTATGATGCGATTGCACCGGCCTCTGTATGGTGTTGGAGATGCTTTTGCCATGGAAGCTGATGATCACTTCAGGAAGAAGCGAGATGCTGAGGTCCTTATTTCATATATGCATTATCCCTTAGAAACATTTTTTTTTACTTAGCAAGGGAATATTGACAAGCAGGTTTCTTAGTTTTTTATGTAGTATCTAAAATGGGTGTAACCCTTCTGTTGGAATGGTTAGACACTGAGAAGTGGAAGGATTTCCAGCCAACGAGATCTTGGGCTACTTAATATTGATTTTTGCAGCTAGTTGTAGCTGTACTATATCTGAAATGATACGAGGATAAGGTGGTCATAATATATTTTACCAGATTGGATTTTGGGTTCAATGAGCTGTAGATTGTAGAGACAATCATTTGATTTGTGAATCCAGTTTATGTATGCATACTTGAGAATATGTGGCTTGAATTTGTAGATGGAAACAATAGAAATGACATCAAACTGTGGGTTATTTGAGCAGTACATATCAGTCTATGTTTATTTTATATCAAATGTTTGTTATTGATTTCTTGCATTTTGCTTATATTAACCTTTGATGCAGAGGCTGTCAAGATTGGAAGAGGAGACAAGGAACCAAATCGAGACTAGAAAAAGAAAATTTTTTGCTGAAATACTTAATGCTGTTCGTGAATTCCAAGTGCATTTTCAAGCTTCTATAAAACGCCGAAAACAAAGGAACGATGGAGTCCAGGTATGCATTTTTTCTCTAGAAATGTTACTGAAAACTATATGCACCCAGTGGGAAGGTTTGATTAAAAAAATAGGAAGGATAAACAACATAAGGGAAATAAAGTAGAGATTGTGGGGAGATATTAATGAAGCTATAGAGAAATGTTAAGAGAATGCTGTAGGAAGGCATAGAAATAAAATCATAGATAAGAATTAGAATGGAACTCTGTGACTTTGATGTATGCCCCTGCAAAATCATGCCATTCTTTGGTAACAGTGTCATGAGTTTTTCCCTTGCACTAGATAGGAATTTAAAGGAAGCATGTTTTCACTCAGATGCTTAAGTGAAAAAATATTTAAATCTTTTCTTTTACAGCACTTTTGCTGTGTAAGTATTGAGTGCATATGAATATCTTTGATGCTTACAGCATGTTTAGTTGTAGGGATAGAAAAGTGAAGGACATGAAAGGGTAGAGGGAAGGGAAAAAAGAGGAAGGAAAGTGACTGACCTTTCCATCTGTTTGGTTAAAAAGATAGAAGGGATGAAAGTAGATGGTTTTTATGTTACATTGTTTGGTATCCCTGAAGAAGTAAAAGGAAAGGAAGGGAGAGATGTCAACATTTATTAATTTGGCCATTATATTCTTAAAGAACATGTTTATACACATTTGTAATTTTACTGTAGCATAAATGTTAAATTTTAAATGGTTTGTACCTTTAAATGGGTCTTATTTCCATCCTATTTCTGCATGTTTATGTAAAGAGTGAGTTTTGTGGGTTTGGAAAGATAGCATATCCTTCCTTCCTTCCCTCTCATGATTTCTCTCCAAATAAAATGGAAAATGGTATCTCCATTGTCCTTTTTCCTTTCTCCCTGGCTTCCTTTTCTCCTATTTCCTTCTTACCAAACAAAGAGTTTATGTAGGTGATTTCCGTGATGACCTCAATTTAGCTGGTGGGGGTAATATCTTTATATATCTTGTTCTGCCCTCTTTAAAAGAATTTTATGCTGTTTTACATGTAAGTTAGTGCAATTTATGTTCATGCTCGTTTCTTATGCTTTTCTTATGTGAAAAATTCCTGGATGGAGCAACTTAATGCTAGTCTTTGAAATTTATCTTTGTAATACAAAAAGATGAGATCTATGTTATTTTAGTGGGTTGATTGGTTCATCACTGTTCTGTTTGTTCCTATAGCAAATGGGACAAGGATCGCTCATAGATTCCTTACTGTAACAGGCATGGCATGGAAGGCAACGGCAGCGTGTAACACGAGCTGAGAAATTGAGGTTCCAAGCCCTGAAGGCTGATGATCAAGAAGCATACATGAGATTAGTAAAGGAGAGCAAGAATGAAAGATTAACCACGCTTCTTGAAGAAACAAATAAGCTCCTTGTTAATTTGGGAGCTGCTGTCCAACGTCAGAAAGATACCAAGAATTTAGATGGCATTGAACTGCTGAAAGACTCTGAAGATGATTTGCTTGACTTGGATGCTTCAGAGAATGGAACCCCCAGAGATTCACTTCCTGAAGAAGATGACGTTATTGAATCTGATCGTGATTCTGCTGATCTACTTGAAGGACAGAGGCAGTATAACTCAGCCATTCACTCAATTGAGGAGAAGGTAAAGACAAAGCCTTGGTCTCTGCAGCATGTTATTTTCTATGCTGTTACCTTTTTCTGTTGAAGCATATGGTTGAACCATGCAGTTTAATTCTTTTATGAATTCTATATACTGGAAAATTGGATTAGTAGATTTAAGTTCATTGTGGCCTTGTGGGATTTTATGAAGACTGCAGTAGTAGGATGACATTTAATCGCTGCTTGCAATATGAATGTCTTAAGGTGGCATCAGTGTAAAATTTAGGAAGACTCCTGTAGCACCTAGTAATTGTGCAATGGAACACATATTGCTTTATTTTCTGGTGGAGGGCTTAAAGCCTTTTGCAACGAATGCCTCTCTACATTTTTTCTTTCTCATCTACCTCTTTGTGAGATCACTCTAGCTTTCTACGTTATCAATTTTAATATGATTTTATACAATTTTGAGGTTGTACATATATAGTTTTCATATGACAAGTGGACATATTTGTTGAGGCAATTCCAACATAGAGGGCCAGGCAATCTAGGTAGCATGCTTAGTAATTGTGTGACTGTTTTTGTTTGCCCATTGTGATCTCTGGCAAACATCTACGAATTGCTTCTATATAATATATCAGAGTTAAACATAAGATGCTGAGTTCTGATTGCCAGAAAATCGGTGAGTACTCTTCTATTTATAATGGTGCAGAAAAACAGTGGTTGGGTTCCCATGAATTTTCTTTTTGAATTTTTATCGCACATTGCACTAGAAAGAGAGAAATTATCTAAATCTTTTGTTCTAGCACAGGTAACTGAGCAGCCAACCTTGCTTCAAGGTGGAGAATTAAGGTCATACCAGTTGGAAGGGCTCCAATGGATGCTCTCCTTGTTTAATAACAACCTAAATGGAATTTTAGCTGATGAGATGGGTTTGGGAAAAACCATACAAACCATTTCTTTGATTGCATATCTCTTGGAGAACAAGGGTGTGACAGGCCCCTACATGATAGTGGCACCAAAGGCTGTTTTACCCAATTGGATAAATGAATTTTCAACGTGGGTACCTAGGTAATGACGTCATCCTTGATGAAGACTCTTTTTGTGTGTGCATGCTTTGTGGTTGAGGATGTGGCCCATGTAATTTTAATTGGAATAACTCATGAATTTTCTTGCCAATCCAGTATTGCAGCTGTTGTTTATGATGGACGTCCAGATGAGAGAAAGGCACTGAGGGAAGAGTTCTTTTCAGAGAGAGGAAGATTTAATGTGTTGATAACACACTATGATCTCATCATGAGAGATAGACAATATCTGAAAAAAATTCAGTGGTACTACATGATTGTTGATGAAGGACATCGTTTAAAGAATCACGAGTGTGCTCTTGCAAAGACTATTTCAGGGTATGTTGTCTACAAGAATTTTTTTTCTCCATTAGTTTATCTTTTCATAACTTAATCATGGTTTGATTGCATCTTTGCACTTTCAAGTATCTTTTAGTTATGTTATATATTGTTTGCTTATAAGTGTTAATTGGACATGTCTTCTAAGGAAATGGACAAGCCATTTCTGATCAATTATAACTTATATGCAGCTATCAGATTCAACGTAGACTTCTGTTAACTGGGACACCGATCCAGAACAGTTTACAGGAACTGTGGTCCCTCCTCAATTTTCTCCTTCCAACCATTTTTAATTCTGTTGAGAATTTTGAGGAGTGGTTCAATGCTCCCTTCAAAGACAGGGGTCAGGTTGCTCTTACAGATGAAGAACAACTGTTGATTATTCGCCGTTTGCATCATGTAGGTGTTGTTTTTGCTTTTACATATTTTTTAATTATTTTCTATTTTTATTTTAAATTCTCTATCTTAATGCTTCACTTGATTGTTAGGTTATAAGACCATTCATATTGAGGAGGAAAAAAGATGAGGTAGAGAAATACCTTCCTGGGAAATCTCAGGTTATCCTTAAGTGTGATATGTCAGCATGGCAAAAAGTATATTATCAGCAAGTTACAGATGTGGGCCGAGTTGGGCTAGATACTGGTTTGTGGCTTCTTCTCGTACACTTCATCTGTGTGCTGTCTTTGTGTTTCCGTTTCTTGTTATCGAAACTCAAGTTAGTCAATGTTGTATTTTCACCCAAGTACGAAAAACTTTTCAAGGCAAATATCTTTCATAATCAGTTTTCTAAAACTAAGTTGCTTATAGTTATTTAATTTGATGTCAATGTGTTTCTGCCACGTCTTTATTGGGTTCAATTACTTGTTGATTGCAAATATCTTCCATAATCAGCACTTGTTTGTATATGCTTACCAATTTGGTTAGAATCAGGGTTGTTTTTTATTAAGAGGATCAAAATCTGCAGGGTCTGGGAAATCAAAGAGCTTACAGAACTTGTCAATGCAGCTCAGAAAGTGTTGCAATCACCCATACCTTTTTGTCGGAGAATATAACATGTGGCGCAAGGACGAGATTGTCAGGGCCTCTGGGAAATTTGAGCTACTTGATCGTTTGCTACCAAAACTCCACAGATCTGGGCATAGAGTCCTGCTCTTCTCACAGATGACTCGTCTCATGGATATTCTTGAAATATATTTGAAGCTTAACGACTTTAAGTATCTTAGACTTGATGGCTCAACAAAAACTGAAGAAAGAGGGTTGTTACTGAAGCAATTTAATGCTCCAGACTCTCCTTATTTCATGTTCCTCTTGAGCACTCGTGCTGGAGGACTTGGTCTTAACTTACAAACAGCAGATACTGTAATAATTTTTGATAGTGATTGGAATCCGCAAATGGACCAACAGGCAGAGGATCGGGCCCATCGAATTGGACAGAAGAAAGAAGTCAGGGTTTTTGTGTTGGTCAGTGTTGGTTCAATTGAAGAGGTAATCCTCGAACGTGCTAAGCAGAAGATGGGTATTGATGCCAAGGTCATCCAGGCGGGACTTTTCAATACAACTTCGACTGGTATGTGTACTTGAACTTCATGCAGTGACTTAGATGCATTAACCAGTGTTTTTTCTTCAAATAGTTGAAGGGAATGGTTTCCTTTTCTTAACCTTGATTCCAGGCTAAGGAGTTCACATCTTTAATTGTTTATAAGAAAATGGGCTTTTTGCTGCCACAGAAAAAATGCGGCTTGGAGGTCATTTCAAGTATCTTTCACCTAAATTGTAGTTGACCTTTATGGCTTTAGCAATTTGGAGGTCGTTTTTGTAAATGTGTTATATGTCATTCTATCAATAGATCTCTGGTGTTTGAGGCACATGAACATGCTTTTTTTCAAACAAATAATAATAATAATAATAATGAAAGCAAAGGGGAAGTTCTATATCGGGCGTCAGCTGTAACATGTCAACAGATGCTGGACAGGTTAGGAGCTAGATTTTTGTAATCATTCAATATTTTCTACTAGTCCTGGAGATCAGCATATGCCTAGATTAGATTGTTAGAAGTATCTGTGGCCAGGCTACTTTCTATCTTATGTTGCTATATTCATACCCTCAATGCTGCTCTGAAATGATCTTTTTATATCACCCTCCTATGAGACTCTCTTCAATTGTTTGGATTAGTTGAATACTCACAAATCAATGATGTTTCTAACTTCCTTCCTGATGCTGTTACTTTCATCTAAGATGCGTGCTGACAGAATTATTCTGAAATGAGGGCCTTTACTGGCTCACCTCCCCATGCGGCTATTCGTTTTGGATTAATTGAACATGAGAGTAAAGTTAAGTGATATGTCTTTGTTTCTGCAGCTGAGGACAGAAGGGAGATGTTGAAGGAGATCATGCGTAGAGGTACAAGCTCTCTTGGAACAGATGTGCCAAGTGAGAGAGAAATCAACTGCCTTGCAGCTCGATCGGATGAGGAATTCTGGCTGTTTGAGAAGATGGATGAGGAGAGAAGGCAAAAAGAGAACTATCGATCTCGTCTCATGGAAGAGCACGAGGTTCCTGAGTGGGCATATACTGCTCCTGATACCAAGGAAAATCAAAAAGGTTTTGAACATGATATCAGTCGCATTACTGGAAAGCGGAAAAGAAAGGAGGTGGTTTATGCTGACACATTAAGTGATTTACAGTGGATAAAAGCCGTGGAAAATGGTCAAGACATATCAAAGGTTTCCAGTTCCAGAGGTAAGAGAAGGGACTATCTTCCATCGGAAGGAAATGAATCAGCTAGTAATAGTACAGGAGCAGAGAAAAAGGTTTTAGATGTGAAGAATGAATATTTGCCAATGGTTAGTGAGGGAACAAGCGAGGATACTTTCAGCTCAGACCTGAAAAGGCTGAAGTTTGAAAAGAGAAATCCGGAAAACTCTGACATTCAGAGTGTCGAAAAGTCTGAACATAAGGATCTTCAAGGAAATGGTTTGAATGGGCATATGTTTACATGGAACACCCACCGGAAAAAAAGATCAAGTTATGTCATCCAGACCTCATCCTCTGATTTTAGAGGGGAAAATTCAAATGGAAGAGGAAATGGATGGAGTTAATGTAAAAATGACTCTTTAAAGAGGAATGACTAGGTGTGCCTGAATGGTCCCTGAGATGAACATTTAAAATTTGTTTTCAAGTTTCTGGAATTTCATCTGGGATTTTGTGACGCGCAGTGGTTTTGCCCAATAGGTGGTGCTCAATGGGCATCTCCAGTTGCAGACTGGTGATTTTTTTCTCTTGAACTGGTGTTATCATGGCTTAAGTTTAGTCCCCCAGTTCCATTAATTCCACCATTTCTGAAGTGTTTTGTGCCCTTATAAGCTGTATGTAATTTTAGTCCCAATTTATGTATTTCACTTTTTATTTGATTACCAATGGTAGTTCAACTGACCAGCGTTGTTAGGCATCGTTCTAAGATGCTTTTGCTTGCTTCATTTGTTCTTGGATTATATTCCAATTACCTATGTGCTTACAATTTTCGTCTGTGCCATCTATTTTCCAATGCGCTTTTAAAGTTTCTCCTCTAAAAATGCTCAATCTTGAACAATAAATTTTCAAAATAACATGTTATATATATATTATCAAACTTAGGTTAAGAGTTGGTGATTAATGAATGCAATTTTTAATTTTCATGTAAAATTTTTCTTTTTAAAAACAAAAACATATTTGTCCGACTTTATCCTAAATATTCAAGAAAAATACTTATCATGAATAATAAACCACCTTACTTTTCAGACATAATTCATAAGATATGAACTGAAGAAAAACAATGCACCTCCAGCACCGAGAATCATATGAAAAAAGCATCATTGGCAATGTTAGGATGAAAATAGCACATGATCTGCTGCCACATTAAATGATTTGGGATTTAGAGGTTCCACAACAAAATGATGCCAAACATGTCCCGTAAATCTATCCTACAGATAGAATATTAATTTAAGACTTCACTAGACTAAGCGACTAACACCGACGCAACTACTCCTGCATCCTAAGAATTAACAGAACAGTAAATCCAAAATGCTGTGAACGTCCTAACATTATTGCGGACACAGATTTTACTGCCGAAGCAGATTCCATTAAAAGAATTGTAAAATAAGATTATTCATCTTGCTTAACTTCAAGATTCTTCAGCTTCGATTCCAACTCATCTTCATCAGCTTCACCCTCTCCAGATTCTTTATCATCATCTTCTCCTCCCTCAGGATCATTCTCCTCCAAGGACACAAACATGTCAGGAGATCCCTTAAATATTTCTTTCACCTCATCAAGGCCTTCATCAGAGATGATATTTGAATTAATTTTCAGCAGCTTAAACACAGGTTTTTGAAGAACAACCAGAGCCAGCTGTCTAGCCCCAGCTCTTCGTATATAGTTGGTGCTCAGGTCAACTTCCTTAAGCTGGTCATGACCTTGTTCCAAGGCCTTACTGATCTGGATAGCACCCTGATCTTTTAGTTCATTCTCAGCCAAATTCAACGTGGTAAGATGCTGCTTTGCTGCTATACAAGCAGATAAAACAGGAGCAGCTTCAGCTGTAATGTCATTTCCAGCCAGATCCATAAGTTCAAGTGAAGCAGCAGATTCTTTGAGAGCATTAGCTATAGCAATTGTGCCCTCATCTTCCAAGTTGAGATAGCTGAGGTAAACCTCAGCAAGATCTGCATGCTTGGAAAGAGCTTTACTCAGAGCAAGTCCAGAATCAACACCAAACATGTTGTCCCGCAGGTCAAGCTTTTTCAAACGAGTACAAGTCTCAAGTGCTTCTGATAATGCTGTTCCTCCTTCTGAGCCTATCCTGGTAGATGAGCACCGAAAATCCTCTAGCAATGGAGAATGCTTCACAATTTCAGCAATAGCAAGTGCCCCTTCATCTCCAGTCATGTTATTATGAAACTGAAGGACCCTAAGGTTCGCTGTGGAGGGAATCAATTCGCAAACTGCTTGTGCAGCTTCCTCGGAGATACCATCATTCATTAAATAGAGCTCCTCCAGGCAACTCTGTGATTTTAGAAGTGCACCAAAAGCCCTAATTCCCTTCTCACCCAAGGCATTATCTGATAGGTTCAGAGATTTTAAAATGCTACCTTCCAGGGCCACTGAGAATATTTTCATAACTTCAAGAGCTTCTCCCTCCGGTCTTCCTGCAACAAAATCTGACAGGTCAACTTCCTTCAGCTGACTCTTGAGGGAAGCCAAAATGGGCTGAGCAACCCGAGCAGCTTCTAAACCAAAGCTTCTATTGCTAAAGCATATCTTAGTGTAAGAGTTTCCAGGTTCCTTTAACGGTCTTAGAATCTCCTCAGCCTCCTCTGCCTCAATAAATGCACGCTGTCCTTTGGATATATCAAAAATGGTTTCCTCAGCTGTTGTGCCTCTCTCAGATGTCACCTCCACTCTGTCATCTTTACTTTTCTCAGACAATGGCACCTCCACATCTTCCTTTCTGCCAGGGCCTCTCTTAAGAACTTCCAGCAAAAGCTTACTGCATTCCTTGGCATAAAGCTGCACCGCAGAACTTCCATCACCATCAGGCTCTTTTTCGTAGTGCTGATTTGCCATGGAGAAAGCAACATCCTCAATTTGTTTTGCATTTTCTTCAGCTTCTGCTTGGGTCAAAACCCCATACCTCTGGGTGAAAATGGATTTAGATGTGAGATTGTTCTTCATTCGTTCAACAAGCATCTGTCGAGTGTTTTGGCTTGGCGGCCATAGTTTAATAGAAAATGAACGGCGTTGTGAATTCGGCGATGCGGCATCCATTGCCATGAAACCTACAAATAAAAGGTACAAATAAGTTTCATAAATACATTGACAACTTCAATAAGCGTTAAAATAAAGATCTAACAAGTAATGCTTAGAACAACCAGAGAACTAGTAATACATCCCAACTTTTGCATATTTAACTTTATGTTAGTTACTAGTAATTACAAGTATAATAATATTCCCTCAAATTAATCACACTGAATTATTCCCTCAAAATAATCTTAAGAATACATGGTATATTAGTAATTGTTATTGATGACAACCAAACAAAATATCCAAAATGATTTGCTTTACCCTCATAAACTCTTCTCCAAATTGATCCGTAAATAAGCACAATAAAATGTAATTACCCTCAATAACAAAAAGAGTAAACCACAATAACTGACAAGTGACCCACCAACTATCGGTAAACCAACAAACAAACAAAAGCGAAGAATCTAAACAAAGAAACTCCTAAAAGGGAATAACAAATTATGACTTGAACTGGAATGGAAATCGAGGGACTCCAATGAACGGTAGCTACAAAGAGCAGGGATTTGGTTCTTATCAAAACTGGAATGTGTTTCTCTTTCTTCACACATCTCCCTATTAGCTATTTTATCACTTCATGACCAAACAAATATGTTCATTTCATTCAATACAATAACAAAACAAAAGTTAAATTTTCAACAGTAACTATCAATAACAGGATTACATGACACACATTTTCAACATAAAAAAAAAAAAAACCAGCACGAGCAGTAGATGTACTGAGTAGAGTTCGTAGCAAAAATACATCCATTGCTTAAGAGAACAACTAGAATCGCAAGAGAGATACGAACTTTCGGATAAAATGAAACAGATCTGAAGTTAAACGAAGCATTCAACAAGTTGAAAGCGAATCAATTACAAAGAATTTTTCAGTTCTTGACAAGTTTAAATCCCTAGAAAATGTGAAAATGAAAGGATAAGTTTACTTACTCTCTCGAAATCTGAATCTCTCGCTTTGCGGTTAACTAAAGCCGAAGCAGTTCGAAGAGCACACGGAGAGCGCTGAGTGGAGGGAAATGGGGAGTGAAGTGAAACTGATTAATGAGAACGAAAGTTTAGGTTTTCGAATTTACTACATTTTGCGTTTGAGATGACACCTAGAAGCACCCTGTTTGGAAATGCAGATAATAATGTTGGAGCATGGAATAATTTGATGTGATCCTACTGGAATAGAACTAGAAACCCCAATTATTTTATAATTAAATTTTATAGGTGAAGTTAATCAATGAGAATTCTTTCAAAATTCAACAATTAGAGGAGAAACTCTACTCAATCCAATAAATCTATTTTGGGATTCATTTAATCCAAAACAGAAATAAGATTATCCTATGTCAATAACTACAAGTACCAAACAGAAATGGTTCTAAAAACACGAAATAATAAGATTATCCATAAAATCATAAAACGGGGGCAAAAATTGTTTCTTTGAGGGCCTTTCTAAATTTCATCGCCACATCACTGTGGTAAAAGCAGGATGCATATATAAAAAGGACTCTTGCCATCATTTAGTTAACCAAATTTATAAATAATTAAGTCACAAATACCTTATCATCGTTTTTTTTTTTTTTTTTTGATCGCATAATCTGGCAGATTGTCCACTTTAATTGAAGTTAAAGAAATGCAGGTTAGATAACACGTGCCAATATAATTAAACCACAATATAAATATGGGTAAGAAAATTAATGATTACCATTCACCGGAAATTAGGGTCAGAGTCATTCTTTTAAAGTGGACCAGCAAATTTGGTTTACGGTGTGCAGTGCGGCCCAACATTCCACGCTCATTTACTGCTAGTGGATGTACGAATTAGTTCAATATTTTTCAGAATGGATTCGGGGGAAAAAAAAAAAGGAGATTTTTTATTTTTAAAACCTTATTGAATTACATATAAAAATTAAATAATATTAAATTGATTTAATTCAGTTCAATTTGATTTGATATTTTAAATATTTTTAAAAAAATTAAAATTATATATGTAAAAATAAATTTTGTACAAAAAATAAATACCAATTTTAAACACCAAATTAATTAAAGTTTATAAATTAAAAAAATTTAAAATGTATTAAAATTAAAGTTTATTTAATAAATAAATTATCCGTTAATTTTTAGCAATGAATTAATCAAAATTCTATGAACTAAATAAATTAAAAAATTATTAAAATTAAAATCCTTCAAATAAATTATATAAAAATTTTGTATAAAATTTTATTTATATTTTTTAGTTTGGGCTTTTTTGAAATAAAATAAAATTAAATCTAATTTATTCAAAAATCAAAATAAAAAATGATTGGTTAATTTTTATACTCTTACCAAACTGAACCGACCAGATGGTTCAATTCAATTCAATATTTTTAGTTCAAATATTTTTTTACTCATTTCTCATTATAATTTTAGCAAAACTAACTAGATAAAGAAGGAAAAAGAGAGGTTGAAATTGTTCAAATTCCCTTTTGTCCGAGTTATTTATTTATTTATGCCTTAAAAACCTCACATTTGTAAGTTTATGGTCAGGTTTTTAAAATGTTACAAACTTATACTTTTTTAAAAGATGAGTAGAGATTGAAATGTCTTCTTCTTCAGCCTCCAAATATGAACCAAAAATAGCTTAACGTTTTATTTCATTGCTTAATTTTTCTCAATATAGAGCTTATCTTTGAAAAGAATTAAGGGGTGTTCCAAGCTTGTGTTGATCTACATTGCTCATTTAGGTTACTAAGAAAGAATGTATAAATTGTATTTTGGCAATATGATTATAAATCTGTTAAGTTTAATATGTAGTCGTATTTTAAAGTATTGTAAACAAAATTTCTGGCGTCTTCTACACAAATTTATAGATCTAATGGATATTATTACGATTAAATGATCTATAATTTAAAGATGATCATGAATTTGTGTAAACCACTATGTAGACGTGCAGTAACTTTGAAATAATGAACTCATGCCCTCTACTTAGAAGTCGTGCATTCCACTGAGAACCCATATATTCGGATGGAGAAGTAGTGTGTTGAGTTACTTTACTGTGAAGTCAGGTAGTCATCTAATGAGTAATGCTCAGACTTCACAATTAAGCAATCATATATGGAAGTCATGTTATGTTGTAGTCGTTCAATATCAACATGAAGTTTCAATCTAATTTGTCGCAACACTTACCACTATATTAATCAACTGCAATGAAGATTTTGAAATTTTGCTTGATGAAAATAGAGATAGAATTTCCCATGAACCCCAATTTGCATCACATTTATTTCTTATTTGTTTGACTTATTGTTAATCTTTTGCTTAAAAGACATCAACAAATGACGATATATTTTATATTATTTTTAAGGGATGGCCTCTCAGAATTTATGAGTGTAAATTATAAAAAAAAGATTATTTTGAATCATGTCTAAATAATTTTTTACTACACATAAGACTATTACGTGTTAGGAATTTTTCTTTTCTTAAACCCGTATAGTCTTATGAAATGTTCGAGAATATTTGGAACATGACATACGCAATAGGTGTTTTGTTGACATTCTTAAATGACACCAAATAAAAAAAGTTGCTGCCATGATAGTGGTGATTAGTCTTCCAAATAAAAGAAAGGTTAGTCTCAATTCTCAGTAAGGGACCAACGAGAATCATAAAGAAGAAAACGCACCGCAATTGCTACTCATTCAATCAAATTTGACATTGTTCTTTTTAGATATTAATTATTTTATTTCATGATATTCTTTATTATGTTAATATTAAAATGTGCTTTACACTTTAGACAACCAATTTTGTACTTGTGCGTGTTTGATATTTCTTACTGATTTCTTTACTACCAAATCACATTAGGTGAAAGCAAGGGAAAGTAGATCCTCTTATGCATAAAGTATGTTGAAATACTCGGACTGCAATTTAGTATTACTAGCTATTAGTCGAGAAAATCTAAATGTTTTTATCTTGCACATAAAGTTATGTGTTATTTTGGAATAAGGTCGACATTAAGTTGAACTTAGGACATCAAAATTGCTATTATGATGAAAATAATTAAGTTTGTATATCAATGTATTCAAAATACATTTTATTACTATGTGTAAAAAAGTGTGGCCTTGTGAGTTTTGTATGTCCATGCTATAAGTTTTCGTGCACTTTACTGCCACCATCAATGTTATTAGTACCAGTAGTGTGAGAGAATCCACAAGTTAAGCCCATGATCAACACAAGCTCTTCAACAGAGAATCTGACTTTTTCTTTCCCAATTTTGAACCACAATCATATAAGCTCATTTGCCTTAAAGTAATTTTTGAACCCATTGTCTAGAGAATTTCAACAATTGATGCCTTCTTCTTCAACCTCACAATAACAACATCAAAATAATCCAACTTTCATTTTCTCACTTTTTCTCACCATAGCTGAATTTTGAAAGAAAATAAGGGGTATTCCAACAATTTTATTGACTTACATAGAAACATTTGAGGCAAATTAGACCGCTACATTCCAATGGCTAGATATTCAAATAATAACATTGTTGGATGTTTATGCAACGATCGTGAAAGTAGATTGGACAACAGTTCAAAATTTTAGGTCGAGTAATGCTTGACTAAGCAATAATCGAATACATTTGCGTAATGCTCGATTGCCTTTGGATTCAAACATGGCCATTTTTAAAATTTTATAGGATATTTCAAATGGCAGATATGGTCGAGTAATACTTGATTGAAGTTGACCAATGCTTGCAATACTTTCAAGATTAGAATAAACAAATGAGAGGTTCAATTAAGTAATACTATAGTTATGTCGAGCATTACTCGACTATATCTGTGTGTTAACAAACATGTAGTTGGATATTGGGTCAAATAATACATGATGCCATTCAAATATTACTTGACGACAATTCAGTTCGAACACGATCATTTTTTAATCTTATGGGACATGCAACGACAAATATGGTCGAGTAATGCTCGATAAGGTCGTGCATTACTCTACTATGTAATACTCAATCGAAGTTAAGAAAATATATATTCTGAAATTTTGAATATTTAAATGAGAAGTTGGGTTGAGTAATTCTAAAGTTTTGTCGAGTATTACTTGACTTACAAGTAATCAGTATCTGAAAGAATCGGAGGGATTATGCTCATGTAAATTTTTTTTGTCCTTTTCTTTTACTCAAATAGATGTTCTAAAGTATTAAGCTCTCGGCAGAGAAAACTTTCTAAAGATATCGAAATTTTGCACAACTAAGGCTAAGAATTATGCTTCCTTAAAAAAAAAAAAGGGCTAAGAATTATGCTTTTCTTATATTTTAATGAGGGTATTTTAGTACATTAATAAAAGTTTTGCAATTTCTAATTATCAGGGCATATAGTTGTAATCTCATCATTTTGATAGTACAAATAGTGCAAATCCCTCCATCTCATGAGACCGTACAAATTTTTTTATTTTATTTACTATTTTATTTTGAAAGAAAATTGCAAGAGAGTAAAAAGATATAAGAGATTAATTCACTATTAATAGAGGTGGAGGAAACCCAGCGTCAATAAAATTAAAAAATATATATCATATGCCACAAAGCTTACCCTCTAATTCAAATATTTACAAGTTTATTAATTTGTGCTCCAAAACGGTATTTTTTTTCAACTTAAAAAAAATTGTAGAAGCAATAAAAACTTATAGGTAACTTTGATTCAATTCACTATTAACATAAAAAAGTTTATATTTAGAGTACAATTTAATGATAATTATTTAAATGAGGTAGTAATTATTTCAATATGATACGGGATTTGTAAATGACTATCTATTTAAAAAAACGAAGAAGAAGAAGAAAAGCGGTAGCAGGTCCAGACTTGTTATCATATTACTGGCCGCCCATTCAGACTGGGTTTCATTTCAACAGCCCAAGACTTTCTCCCCTAAAATCTTGTGCTATCTGGGTGACTGATAATATCTTTGGTGGTTGTAAACAAAACGGAACCTGAGTTGTAAAAACAAAATTAGAGCAGAGAATTACCAAACACAAAGGCAGAACCAGCTACTAATGCAGAAACTGGAAGTGGGGGGGCTGGGAACTGCTAACAAAGAGCAGACCTTAATCACGCTCTTTATGTATTTAACTGAATGATAATTTGCATACTGTAGACGGCATGTTGAGTTCGAATAGAATCTGGGTAACAAGATTGGTTATTTAGCAACTTTTATTGATAATTCCTGAAGAACAGTAGAGAATCCCGTGAGTTTAGGTTTATTTGTGACGTGTTGTCTAAAATAGTAATAATCATAATTATAATTATAATTAAAAAAACACCATACATATCATCAATTCAGCTCATAAAAGCTGGGAGTTCCTCATCCAACCCTCAGTCAAGAAGAAGACATGAAACCACAAAATAAGCCCCAGCAATCTAAACAGTGCAAGAAGCAAGTCCATAATGCAGAAAGAATGACATTGCTGGGATGGGGGATAATCTCTCCACCGAGAAAAATAAAACTACACCACATTCACTGAATGGAAAGAACTGAACATAATCTTAAAAGTTTTTAGCAAATACTAACAATCACTTCATCTTTAAGGCATGCAACCTATAAATGAATAATTACAAAGCATAGTGAGCAAAATTTTTTAATGATGTCGGACCAAACAGAAATTAACACCCTAAACCAAAAAGGCAAACCCTATATTAAGAGAATTAGAGCATAACAAATGGTTCTTTCATCTAAGGTATGGCAAGTAATGGAGTGGAATGATATCAAACCAATGATAATCATAACCAAACCATGAAAAATCAACCAACAAATCAAAGTGGAACTACAGCAAATTCAATATCACTAACAGAAACCAACAGCAAAGGAATTACTCCAAGCACCTTGAGTCAACAACACATGCCAACAATCCATTACCACCAACACATCCTCTGTTATGCACTAACTTGGATTTTAATCAACATTTAGATAAATACAACACTTTGACTCCTTTAAATTGATTAAGGACACCAGTGGCTATAATATCTAACATGCCACCTTCACCTTCATGTTTACTCTAAAACTCTTTATATTCATCTAATCTGGCTTAGCAAATATGAAAATAAATCCAAAATACAAATTGAATAATAGTACTTTTACTATAACCTAACCCTAAAAATTAACAAAGACTAGCATAAGCAAAGCATATGAGCATTCATCATCAATAATATCTAAAAACTAACAACAATATAAAAAAAAAGTTACTTCTTAATTCAAAAGCAGAATATAAAATCCATAACAAAATTTCAAGAGCACCATAACCTTAACAAATAGCAATGAGAACCAGTCAAATTCTAAACGTATTAATCCTTTAACAAATTCCAAAAAGCAACATAAACCTCTTGACTCTCTGTCTCTTCAACGGTAGGATTTCTGGAACCTAGCCCTAGCACCACGACCTCCGAACTTCTTGGGCTCGCAGCGTCTGGGATCAGCCACAAGCAAAGTCCTATCGTATCTGACCAAAATATCCTTTATCTCCTTCTTGGTCTGCTCGTCGACGTACTTCTGGTAAAACGCCACAAGAGCCTTGGCAATGCTCTGTCGGATAGCGTAGATCTGAGAGGTGTGCCCTCCGCCCTTGACGCGGATCCTCATGTCGACTTCGGAGAAACGGTGTCTTCCGAGCAAGAGGATCGGCTCATAGGCTTTGAACCGCAGGATCTCTGGCTCCACCAGCTCGATTGGGCAGCCGTTGATCTTGATCAAGCCGCGGCCGCGCTTGCAGTAGGTGACGGCTACGGCCGTCTTCTTGCGGCCGAAGCATTGTACGGACTCGATAGGAGCAGCAGCCATGTTGTTCGCAGGTTGCATGGTGTGTGTGCACTTGATGGCTTGAAACCCTGGAGGAATTTTTTGAACGAAGAAGAATGATATATTTGGAGAGGAGGTGGAGTGATATTAGGGTTTTTTTATGGATGGCTGTGATTGATTTTTAGAAGGCTTTCTACTGTTATTGGATACGGATGAATTTGATATGTACTTGAGTCCTAGAAGCGACACGTGTTACTGGTCTTTTTTTTTGAAAAAAAAAGAGTAAATTTTGTTTTTCTTTTTTTAATGTGATTTTCCATTTGGTTGAATTGTAATTAGAAATTATATATATATAATAAGAAATTAAAATAAAATTTTAATTTAGTTTTTTAGTTTAAGTTGGTTTGTTTTTTAAATAAACTAGTATTTTAATAATATTTAATTTCTTAGGTCCTATTAAATTTATTTTTAAAATTTATTATAATATATATTTAAGTTTATTTATAAGAATATAATACAATTTTTTTTCTCTCAAATTCTTTACAATATATATAATTTAATCGAAGAAATTGATCACGATATAATGAGTATGTTGTTAAATTCCACTGAGAAAATTATGTTTCAACTAATTTCAAAATTGAATTTCAGTAGAATTTGTTATCATAAAATGAGCAACTCTCCTACTAAATTATTTTTAATATATATTATAATATATTTGTCATTTTTTTTGGCACTCACACATTTTCATTTTCATTAAAGTCCAAGAACATGATAGTAATATTAAATTAAATTTAGTAGAATCACGTCATATTAGTATGATGAAATCAAATTGTAAAACAATCTAAACAGATTTTATAATTTGTTCTCAAAATATATATATTCTTTTTTGAGAAAAAAAAATTTGTTTTCTAAGAAGGGTCCTCGGAAGTTGATTGACGAGAAATGTAATTCTGATCATGATTAGTTTGATCATATTTAATTTTAAGAAAAAGGAAAATGAATTTAAATTAAAGTAATATTAGATATTTTAAATTGTATATTAAAAAATAATATGCTAAACAAATATTGAGTATAATAAATAATTTCAAATTTTATATTATTTTATCAGTCAATATTTATTTAAAATATTACTTTTTAAAATATAATTTGAGATGTTTATTATTATTTTTTAAATAAATAAAAAATCTTTAATTTTTTATAAATAAACTATTTATCCTAAAGGTTCTTTATTTTTAAAAATATTATTTTATTTTCTATCATTATGATGTTTCTATTAAATATTTATTTTAAAGTATTTTTATAATAATTTTATTTAATGTGATATTTGATATATAAAATAATTTAAAATAAAATAATATATATTTTTATTTCTCTCCACTCTGGCACTCTCCCCACCACATCCCTCCCTCGACTTTTAATTTTCGTTTCCTCCTTCAAAGGAAAAAAAAAAATCACCAAATTTTAATCTTTGTAATTTTTAAATCAAATTATATAAAATATAAGAACGGTTGATCAAGCTCTTGATATGTTTCTATCTCTTGCATTCTTGAAGCCGTGTCTAATTCAAAATGCTTCGAAGTAGGCAATGAAAATTCATTCACATATAATTAAATCTGGATTTCTTGATGGATGACTCCATAAAAGAGAAAATTACACTAGAAAATGCAGTCAAGAATCTTTTGAATCTGCCCCGCCATGAAAGAGGAAAGTGGTTGTGGCGACAAATACTATATAGCTGAGGCTTCTTTGACAATTGATGGAATATTTTTTTATGTTATTGATCCTGAGTCTGCAAAGCAAAATGTTTATAATCCAAAGCAAGGGGATTGATTCACTGGTCATAACTCCCATTTCACAAGCATCGGCCAGGCAATTAGCCAAGTGTGCAAGGCGTACTGGGCCTGGAAAATGTTACCGCTCAAACACAACACAAAGAGTGCATATTGCAAGGAGACTACAATTCCATAAGTTCAAAGGATTAACCTCTGAATGACTAGCCTCAGGATGAAGGGTATATTTGATCAAGATAGCTTTTGTTGAAAGTGCTATTATTGACATGTATTTTAAGTGCGGAAGCTTAGAAGAGGCAAAGAAAACACAATTTGAAGGCTAGTTTCATCGGGGTGGTTGGGTGGAGTGGGTATGGTTTTGGAGAAAAATGAATAAGAAACATAATATTTGGGGACAAATAAAATTTTAATATTTTTAAAAATAAAATAAAATATGATAATAAAAGACTACTTTGTTCATAAAAAAAATAATAAAACTATCATAACGATAATAACTAAAATGACTATTTAAAAAAAAGGAACAATCTTTAGAATAAATAATTTATTAATTAGAAACTAAAAAGTCATTTTTCCTAAATTAATTCACCTTATGTTAGTATAAGTACAACATATGGTTATTATTGTCAAGCCTATACAAAATTCTTATGCATTAATTAAAACTAAAACCACACCTTTTTTTTTTTACTTATTTATTGTTAAATCACTCTTCTTAAACTTATTTTTTTCTAATAAAAACAAAACACAAATCATATGGTTCTTTAGTTTGTTGTTATTGATAAATGAACCCTACCAAAGCCAAGTCTAGTTTGGATCATATTTAAGAAGGCCAAAGATCGAAGGCATGTTTAGTCAAATTTTAAGGTAAAACTTTAAAGGTATCAAGAACCTAATTCTGACCCAAACTCATCGAAGGGCTTAATGTCGGAGGCTTATTTACTCATACTAAAAGGCCTTATTGGTCTCTATATTTTAAACTTGAAGAGTCACCATAACCTCCCCAGCACATAAGCCCTAAAGAGCTTAAAGAGCGTGTTAATGTCAGAATCCTGCAACACTAAGGACTTTCTATTAATCATTATCGAATAAGCACTGAAAATCTTGAGATTAGGGTTAAACATCACTAGATAAGGAAAGCTCTGAGAACCTTGGGATTGGGATCAATCCCATCATCCTGGGCTCACCACCAATTACAATGGTAATAAAGACTAGATTTCTCACCAAATTTTTTGAAATAACATAATAATGACCAACTATAAAAAGATAGTATCACTACGATCAAAGGTAATAGAAAAAATTTTGATATCAACACTCTTTAGCCCTTAATCACATTCTATGCCTAATAATTTAAGTATCTGAGAGTTTTTGTTGGAAAAATTATTAGGGAGACCTAACTTTTCTTTTTATTTTCTATTGTAGACATGCCAAAATCATCGAGCATATGCCATCTCAGCGCAACCCAATAGTAGAAGTTTAATTTTGTTTCCCTTACAAATAAAATTAAGATTTGTTAGCTCAAGAAACTAATTTTTCAAGTCAACAAGTATGATCAATTTTTATTTATCATATGAGAGGTCGATATTATTTTAGAAAAAAAGGTGAGTAGGTGATTATAGTTATAGTTTCTTTTCTATTTTTCCCCCCTAATTTCAATATAATTTTTTAAAACCATGGATCATAATTGTTGATGTAATTTTTAAGGATAAGGACAATTTTATTTTAAGAAATTAGTTCAAAAAACATGTTTGTGCTAATTAGATCTAAAATACACAAATTTATCTAAATTTGTTAACTTTTATCGTTAAATTTAATGGTGAAAGTATAAAAAAGTAATCTAATAATAAAAATAAATTAAACTTTAGATATATGATACAATTTTATCCAAACACGATTTTTGAACACGTGATGCAATTTTATTTACTCATTTAATTTAATATAATTAAAAAAAGTATACGTGTCATAATATGATTAGTTAATTACAAATGAGATGTGTCATCGTGCAATTGGTTCATATTTTTTAATAAATTTTTTTTAAAATAAATAAATAAATAACAAAATTGTCACTGTCGGTGATGCTCCGGTGAAAAAAGATCAAATTTTATATTATTTGACTCTATTTTTATTGATCTACACAATAAGAGGGAGTTGTTTTAAATAAAAAGACCAAAAGATGACAAAAAATAGAGGGGAGGGGCCGCGGCCACCACCGCCCATCGTCAAATAGGGGATTAGTGACTTGCACTGCCTCTCCCCATTATTTTTTGTTGTCTTCTGATATTTTTTATCCCAAAATGATCACATCATTATGTAGATTATAAAAAAATTGAGTTAAATGATGTAAAATTAAATTTTTTTTCTGCCATGCTATCTCTAAAAAAGGCAGTCGATCGGCGCCATTTTCGGTGATGGTGGTAATGACACGTGTCATTATTAACTTATCGTATTATAATATGTGTTATTTTATTAAATTTTAATTTTTTAATTATATTAAATTAAATAAATTGATGAGATTGCATCATGTGTTTAAAGACAATAAATAGGTGAATTTGTGCCACGTCTTAAAAGTTAAAGGGGAAATAATAAGGGTAAACTAGTAATTGTATGTTAAAATTACTATTCATCCAAATTGACAGCAAAAATTAATGAATTGAGACAAAATTAAGTATTTCATATATAATTAGGGCAACATTATCAATTAAGTTAACCTATTGAAATTAAATTATCCTTATTCATATTTTTTAATGTCACATAATACTATTCATTGTTGTTGACATAGTGACTAACTTTTTTTTTAATCATCAAGTAGATGTAACATCATTGATTTTATCATACATATTACAGCTTAGGATTGCTAATATAAAATTAGATAAATTATTGAGACGTTACACAAGATAAATATACTAAGGTATGTTCAAACTTAAATATATTCTAATAAAAGAATACAAGTAACTCCATTATAAGGGATCATTCCTACACCAGGATCTATCTCTACCTCTATTGAGGACGGAAAATCCTACCCTCACGTATGAGGTACAAAAACACCAACCCTCATATAAGAGGAAAAATACAACATGCCACATTATTCCAAATATCCAATATAAATCTAGCACTATCATTTCAACACTAACCTAAGCCAACAACAAGTTAAACTCAATAAAAAACAAATGGCTACATAAGGCAAGGTGTCGAAAAAAGTGTCTCCACAGAATAATAGTTTAGTGGCTATTGATGAGCGATGTTTTCTTGGTTGATAGTGGTTGCTACTGGGTAGTGGAAGACAGCGGCGGTTGTCATGACCCAACCCAAACTTGGCAAGATATTGTTCGCTTTGCGCCCAAGCTGGCTCGGTTTTGTTCTTGAGCTTCACGCAAGCGTCCTTCACCCAAAATGCATCTTGCCCCATAAGGTGTGGGTTACCCCTTATAAACTTAGCATCTCTCCCGTGCTTTGGTGATGTAAGATTTGCCTAGGGTATTACACCTAAAACGCGTCTTGCCAATTAAAGTGCGGGTCACCCCTTATAAACCCAACATCTCCCTGTTTTCTCTCTTTAATTAAAGACTTCTTAAGATTTTAGGAGAAGGTCGGGATCCGATAAAAGATTTATTCTCAATATGTATTCTTTATCTCTTTGAGACTTTCTCGTCATGTGTACATTCCAAAGCTTCTTCCTATGAGTCTAGGATAAGAAAATATGAAAATGGGTTGTACTTATTTTATATATAAGAATAACCCCTTATCTTTATCTTGGAGCTTGGAAGACTTTCCCTCCAATGGAAAGCAGGTTGCGAGGTTTCAGTTCGATGCAACTCCTTGACAAAGAGTAATGTATCATGCACCGATAGCCATGCCACAAAGAGTAGGTCCCATTGAGCTCTTTCTTTTGAATTGCAGCTTTTTCGCTCGTGCAAATGAGCTAATGAAGTCATTCGTGAATTGTTTTTATTCAGCTGAGGACACATATGAGTAAGAATCTGTTCTATAGGCTCGTACTTCTGTGTCCTTGAGTTCTAAGGAGACAGTATATTATGTCTAGTGGATGAATCATGACCGTGTGATCAAAGCGTGATTAACGACTCTAATGATATGCGGATCACTGGAGCAGTAGAGGATCGTTCCAAGTTGGATCCCTCTGACTAGGGTGGTCATGCAGTTGTCTGATATATGGTATCAGAGCCACTCTCGGTGTTCTCTTGAGCGGTGGTGAGGCAAACCTCAGTGAGGACGCTGAGTCCTTAAAAAGGGTGTATGTAACACCTTAGGCAAATCCCACATCGCCAAAGTATGAAAGAGATGTTGAGTTTATAAGGGATGGCCCACACTTTAATTGACAAGACGCATTTTGAATGAAAGACGATTGCATAAAACCCAAGAATAAAACTGTATGAATTTGGGCCCTAAGCGGATAATATCTTGCCAGGTCTAAGTTGGGTCACATCTTCTCGTAATAAAGTCTTTGGCACTCATTGCCAACAGCGGCTAGCAATGAGTGCCAAAGACTTTATTATGGATGTCCAATAACGCATGACCGGCGAGAAATGGGCGACAGCGGAGATCGAGACCATGGTAGCAACCAATAGTGTCTAGTTGCTCAACACAGTGGTCATGCTTGACTAACACCGAGGATTTTAGCAAAGACCTAAACCCAAGATATTGCTTGCTGACCAACCCAAACCTGAGCCCAAGCCGAAGCCTAAAAGAGTGGTAGCTTTCAACATTGACTCGGTGTAAGAGAAAAAAAAATGAACATAATAAAAAAATGAGAAGAATAAAAAAGAAACAAAACTAAAAGAAAGTTAAAACAACATAAGTTCACCAGTCGCTTGTGTCCATCGGAGAGGTTCAACCTCTTGTCTGTTGATATGAACACTTGGGCTGTTAGAATTTTTTTAAGAAAAAAGTTTTATAATATAGTCAACTTATTTAATAAGAAAAACGACATTTGATCTTCTAATTATATATATAATTTTTTTTAAATAATTTATTTTTTAGAGAGTAATTAGTCAGTTTTTAATGTTATATTTTTTTTAAAAGAAAAGTAATGAGTAATTCTAAAAAATGATATAAAAAAAAATAATAATGAAGGGGCAACAGCAATTTTCCATGTGCCTGAAACACATGTACTGATCTTATCGAAATCACAAGTAGAAAATGACGAGTAAAAATCATTGTAGTCTCCGACCGTTAAATTGACAATAAAGTAATTGGCTTCCAATGAAATTTCGGTGAAAAAGCACAAAACTTATCACCTTTAAAATTGGAATGCTAGTCCAAGCTTTGAATGCGTCTAAATGCCCCCGAGTTTTATCTGAGAATTAAGATCATCTCACTTAATCTGACTTAACTTCTAAAGATTTCTTAACACGAATATTTTATTAAATATATATGATTAAAATCTATTTTTTATGAATAATATTATATTTACATAATTAAATATTAAAAATTTTGTATATCCTCTATTGTAACATATAATTATTGATTGATATTATATAATTATAATCTAAAAATAAAATGTTAATAATTACCTAATAAACAACCGTCTTTAATTAGTGACACATTTATTTTTATATTTATTCAATTTTTCAAACAAGTTAAAGAAAGAAAGAAAGAAAAATATTCGGCTACCATGTAGTTGAGTTCAAATTTATCCACTTAATTTGGATAATCTAATTCTGCTATTTCAGTAATACACAGAGTTTGAGACTTTGATACCATATGTTATGGATTTGAGAAAAAGACAACTATGCTGCAATTAACTCAACATATTTCTCTAACCATTAATTTCTTCTAATAATGCTTTGGAAGATAAGCATATCAAATCCTCACAAACATCAAGCTACGAAAAAAAGAGATAATTGAACTATAATTACCATTTGTTCTGCACTCGACAAAATCCAAATATGAGAATCACAAGCAGTTTCGAAAACCGTGATAGATTTTTGGCATGAACCCCGGCGCCATTATTAGTATAAATAAGCCGTTCAGCATTCGCCAGCACACGTACAACAAAGAGTAGTTTATTTACTTGCCGAGGAAAGAAGCCAAGCATTTTATCATATTCTTACCATTCTCTGTCTCCGACTCTCCGGATAGAAGATGTGAAAAGAAAAACATGATCCTCTCTTTGAGTTCAAACAATTCCATTTCTTCTCGAAACCCACTTTCCATCGCTGCATCAAAATACCAAACACCTCTATCTTTGAGCTGATCTTTCTCAGCAACACAAACCAGTAAGGATGGCAAGCTCTTCTGACGATTCTCACTAGACTCTGATCCAACTGGCTTTGAGCCCAAAAAGTAAGGATGGGAAAGAAACGCTCCTAAAATCTTAGCATCACTACTCAAACTCTCTTCACCTACTTTCATGGCTACATTATGCACTATGTTGCCCCCAGCGCTGTCAGCACCAATAAAAGTCGCTCAAAGTCACTATGTTCTCTGAAAACCATGTTGGTCCAGTAATAGGAGTTTTTTTTTTTTTTAATATTATTGCAGTACACGTGACAGAGTGTATAGGAAATTGTTGTTTAGTGGTTTTATGGTTTTTGTTTTTTACTCTTTAGGACTAAGTTAATGGTAATAGTGCTCATACTTTTATGCATGTAATTTTTTTGTAGTAGTTACATAGTGTATATGATAGTTAGTAGTAACTCTATATAATAAGAAGTTGGTTGTAAGTTCAGAATGTGCCAATTGAGTGAAATAGAAATTAATTCAACTTTCCTTGTCGTTTATTTTCTCTCTTTACTTCGCTTATTATTGTAACAATGGTATTAGGGCTAGTGAGTTATAACAAAGCTAGTAAGTTAAACAGAACTAGTGAGTTAAAAAAGAGCAAGAAAGATAGTAAAATATTGAATGAGCAATTAAGAGAATCAGCAAAAGAGAGAAAAGAGTTGGAAAGACCGAAAGTGTTGATATAACGTTGAAGTTCTATACTGAAAATTAGGTGCTGCAGGGTACTGTTAACGTGTGAGTGTGAAGCCATGCGCAACTTGCGGTTCAACAATTGAATATATTGTCCTTGGCGGTTGAAAAAAGGGGAAAAAAACTAAACGTATGATCTCTTACTCTGGTACTATTCTATTGTACATTGTAACCAGCTCTTCACGGTAAGGTGCTTCACAAAAATGCTTTCCCTTTCTTCTAAGAGAATTTTTTTTTTTTGTAAAAACAATCCAATAAGATGTAAACTTTTTTTTGTTGAAGCACTATAAGATGTAAACTTAATGCATCTAATCTTTGTCAAGATGGCGACCTCCCTATCGTATACACAAATTTTCCTCATTTCCTCTTATTGGAGTAAACTCCTGAACTAGATGTAAGTTGTGGACTACGTAAGTAAATTTTTCCCTTAAGGAAACATTTCCCTCAATGGAAGTAAACTCCCTATATCTCTTCTACCCCTTGTACAAACAAAAATAACAAATGTTTGTCATGAGGAATTCAATTTATGTGGACTTTATGTGCCTAATCCTTGTCTTTGATGAGATTTATTTGATTTTATACATACGGAGGGGTTAGGAAAATGCATACATATAACGAATCCCCTTGATGAGAAGGACGATACATCACCACTCCACAAACTTTAACGCACCTAAGAGCACACGCTGGATAAATGAAAATCCTATGCCAGCCACCAAAGGATTTTTCATTCCTGAGAATATTTGTTGCATAAATAGTTATAGAGTTAAATTTTGTGAAGTAGAAATTCCATCAAAACGAATTTATAGCCTAGGTTCTATAAATTTTTTTCCCAATTTTTTCCTCGACCACTAAAAGGAAACCATGGATACAAGAAGCGTATTATTGCACAAGCAAAAGTTACATAGGTCACTGAATGCCATTTCAGTAAAGAGTTATAAAAAATTATAAAATACATTCCGCGTCATACAGCCATCACAATCCATGAAATGCAATAATGTTTTGCGAAGGTTATATTCCAAGCGATACCTAAGAGAATAAACTTGAAGAAGAAACTTACACCCTGTCTACAACCAACGTACTCTGGCATCAGGAAAATGTTTATAAGCCGTGCTACAATCAACCAACTAGGGCCTTCACTTGGCTCGATAACAGTGAGAAGATCTACTATTTTCTGTACACCGTATCTAGTTAGCAATCAAGAATCAATGACTGGCCATCTACAGCAGCGAATGAAGTGGGTTAGGTTTCGTAAGAGCTTTGGCAAAGTAATTGTGAATCTCTGGTATAATACACTGGATCAGATGAGAGTGCCTGCAAATATTTATTAAACAAATGATTTCAGCAAACAACCATAACATGTTTACAGCAGTGTTCATGTGGAGACGTAAATCTCCTTATTTAAGATGAAAATAACTATAGCAGAATTCAAATGAAGAAAACAATAAACAGAGCAGAACAGATCATCACCAACAACTTTAAATTGTAAAGAAAAACTTTTATTTGACATGTATGGTTTGCAAAGAGTACATAAAAATTTTGGCTCATATATTTGGCTGCTTTAAATCATTGTCAGTGAAAGCTTATTCAATTATTCAAGCAGCTGTTCAGATCCAATATTATCCCTAGAGCATGGAAGTTTAAATTACAAGATAAAATTCCATGTGAAGGATTAAAAGAAAATTAAAATAAACTTCCTATATTTTACGATGTCTGTAAAAGGAACTATAAGCACCCGAGACCACATGCACAGGCCAGATATATTGATCACAAAAAAAACATCAATATATTCTACGCGGCTACCTGTAAAAGGTAATCACTGTTCAAGATAGAACTAATCCTATGAGATGATTGCTCTGTCATCAGTGAACAGATTCAAAGTTCAACAGGTTGTACAAGAACCCTCCTTCCCATAGACAACAAAAATATTAATTGCCTCGGCACTGTGGGTTGAAGAGAAAAATCAATCCTAACAATTGTGCAGTTTACTATATTTTCTATTGCACAACTAATTTTTTTCAATTGGCCACCAGCTTAAAGACTTGCTCCCACTCCAAAGCATTTCAACTTTCTCCTCTCTATTATTAAGAAGCAACTAAATAAAGAAAAGATGAGGAACATGTCAGAATGGTGGGAGCACATACCCAGGCCTAGCACTCAATTTATCAAACTGCTCCAAGATAAACAAGATGCATGCGTGCCTCAATGATATAGCATGAAAGGCTTCTGAAAGTTCATACACGCTAGAAACATTTTCCAATGATATATCCTACAATGAAAATAACATATTTGGTTAGAAAACCACTTCCAATTTACAAGCAGCTCTGATATAAAATATAAACCACCCTTCTTATTGCACCTGTGCAATGGAATATTCACAGAGTCGCTTAAGTCCCTCCAAGAGATACTGATCAGCAGCTCTGAGGAGATCTTGTGCTATATCCAATGTAACATCTACAGATCCAGTATATATAAATCTATTGCCAGAAAAAACCAGTAAATCACAACTGTTCATGGGAAAGAATTGTAAGCAGCTCAAGTCAAGGGCACGGAATTCATCAAACCTCATCATCATCTCAAAAACCTCCCATCTAATGTTTGGAATTTCAATGTCCCTTGCATCCTTTTCCTGCAACAAATGCCATTAGAAATTTAGTTACAGTATGCATATCTTAAAAGCATAAATGCTTTCAGTCAATGAATGAGTGCTTCAGTTCTGTCTGAAAGATAAACCTTCACCTCAACAGAAAAAGAAGTATGACCTTAGTGTTTAATGGAAACAGAAAATTTTTGAGGTTAAGTTTTGGGATAGGAAAGAATGTCACAAAACCAGAGTTAGACAATGCAGCTCTCCCTTAGCCAACATCCTCCAACTTTAGTATAGCAATTAGCACCCCCAACCCAGCCCCAAAAGAAGAAGGAATAAGACTGTATTTAGTACTCACTCGGTAACCACCATCAAACATTGCACGAAATGCATCTGAAGAAGCAAGTAGGCAAATTCGGTGGGCATAGAACCGTCTTCCTGCAGTAAAGGAGGCAATTGTACACTCAAAGAGGGAGCTCATACAATCAAAATGCCCATACAAAAAAATAACTTGGAAAGTTTTCCCAACTAATGTTACAGAATTAAACAAGAATTCATACAATTCAAAAGTAAATTGCAACCTTCAACTAGAAAGGTAACATCCGACAATGTAGCATTGTTTACAAACTGCTCCCCTAGATAGACCTGCACGAAGCATTGTCGGACATCAATGGCACCAAATACCCAGAAAACATAAACTTTAAAAGCATAATCTATTTTCTTATTCTCAAACAACATTTAAAAAATAAATAACAACAATGCCAATGTGACTGATCACTACAAGAACAAATAAAAAAAACCCAAAACATTCGAGAAAGGGGAACAGATAACATTAGCTACAGACACACAAGACATATATAAAAAGCATTTGTATTCTAAAAATAATACATCAAATATATTAGAACTAACAAAAAGTCAACTGAACAAAAAGATAAACTGGCAGAATGAAACCGTGCTACAAGACTTCACAAACTATTGAAATTTTTAATTTTGAAACCCAGGATCGTTCTTTTGACCATGCATTAAGTAAAAATTTGTGCTCCTAGTCTAACCGCCATCACCCCCTTTCTCCTTTATTTCCAGGGATGAACTTCTCTAACATCATTTCTCTTCTGGGTGGTAAACATCACACCACCAAGACATAAAAATCACATTCCATTTAGACAATACATTGTTAGAGTTTAAGCTTTTAGGATTGATGGCTCCTTGACATGGTATCAAAGCCTATTTGACCATGAGGTCTCATGTTTGACTCCTCCCATTATATCATTAATTATAACTCATAATAAAATGAATCCATATTTGGACTAATGAGAGGGTCTGCCTCATGTTCTAACGGTTTCTCCTTTATTTCCAGTGAAGAACTTCCCCAACATCACTTCTCTTGTGGGTGGTAAACATCATACCACCAAGATATAAAAATCATATCCCTCTTATACCATACATTGTTAGAGTTTAAGCTTTTAGGATTGATGGCTCCTTGACATGGTATCAAAGCCTATTTGACCATGAGGTCTCATGTTTGAATCCTCCTATTATATCATTAATTCTAACCCATAATAAATTGAATCCATATTTGGACTAATGAGAGGATTGGCCTCGTGTTCTAATGGTTTCTCCTTTATTTCCAGTGAAAAACTTCCCCATCACTTCTCTTGTGGGTAGTAAACATCATACCTTCAAGATATAAAAATCACATCCCTCTTATACCATACAATGTTAGACTTAAACTTCTAGGATTGATGGCTCCTTGACATGGTATCAAAGCCTATTTGACCACGAGGTCTCATGTTTGAATCCTCCCATTATATCATTAATTATAACCCATAATAAAATGAATCCATATTTGGACTAATGAGAGGGTCTGCTTCGTGTTCTAACAATTTCTCCTTTATTTCCAGTGAAGAACTTCCCCAACATCACTTCTCTTGTGGATGGTAAACATCATACCACCAAGATATAAAAGCCACATCCCTCTTTATACCATACATTGTTAGAGTTTAAGCTTTTAGGATTGATGGCTCCTTGACCTGGCATCAAAGCATATTTGACCATGAGGTCTCATGTTTGAATCCTCCCATTATATTATTAATTATACCCCATAATAAAATGGGTGCGTGTTTGGTCTAAAGAGAGATCCATATATTCATTTGTCCATCATTGTGTCTAAGGAAGTGTGTTAGAGTTTAAAAAGGGTCCGCTCTGAATGAACTTAGGCTTTCGATGCTTCCCCAATAAACGTTATGTCTAATAAATAACAAACACCACTTACAGTATATCAGAAAACAACCATTTTCGACTTACATTTTCATATCACAAGGCAAGTTGCGAAACTAACCACTTTCAAAGCTCACCTGTGATGTTGGAGAGGGGGGAGCTGCATCTATAGGAGAAAGAGTCATTGATTTGTTCACCAACTTGTATAGAGCCACAGCACCATCAAGTTGCTGCCTAGGGTTTGTGGAACCAAGAAGCCCAAGAAGCAACTCCAATCCTTCATGAAAAAGAATAGTTATCATCATCATTACCAGCATGAAAATCTCAACTCAGACTTTGCTACACCTAAAACACAAACTTATAACTTGGCAATGTGAACCTAAAATTATATGCATATCACTAAAAATGCAACATACCACCGTTATCAATAAATATAGTTCTCTGATCATCAGGGGAACAAAGATGTGCAAGAGCCAGTGCAACTCGTCTCTGGACAGCCTTCTCTGCCACACGCATCAGATACAACAAATGGTTCAGAACCTGCATGGAGAAAATCAAGAGATTGCAATCTCAAAAGAATCCAGTGAAACATAAAACTAAAAACAGTCCAGATGAGCTGAACACTCCCATTTTAAAGAAATGAGAAAAATAAGAATGCAAGAGATAGACAATAAATACTCACCCGTCCATGTATCTTCTCTTCCAATCTTTTCAATGTCTTGGCCACACAATCCTTTGTTGCCTGCAAGTACATTTTTGTATACTGGTTATTGTAGGTCTATATGGAAAAATGAACTGAGATATATCTCATTCTCAGATTCATAGGTTTATGTATAATGGTACTCAAGCAACATAAATAACAGCTAATTTTGAAAAGAGTCAAACTTTACTTGAACAATGAATTCTCCATCCTGAAGTTTCAGCACACCTCCCACCCTGATAAAATCGGCGACATTATCCTGTAATAGAATACAATACAACAAAGTATTGTTAATAATTTCTTGTAAACCAATAGGTTCTAATATTCTTAAGAATTCAAAGCATTATAACATACCTCATTATCCGAAAGACCGTATAGTGCAAATGCAGCATTATGCTGCAGAGAACCATTTTTTGAATCAAGAAGCTTCAACAGTGGCACTAAACCACCATTATGAGCGATGCCAGCCTGGTTGTGTGTGTCCTGAATTTTAAAATTTATGTTATAGCTTAAGAGAAATATCCTAACTCAACAATTTACTTAATTTTCAGCAGTACAAGAAATGATTGATTAAAAAAAGGAAACAATACTTAACACATTTATGAAAACTTTGGCAACAAACTCCACAATGAACCAAAAAAGAATTTGAACTAAATCAACATCATGGCATAACTTGCATGCATAAATATTGCAGCAAAACTAAGAAGCAAAAGAGAGAACCACAAAAGAAATATTTGGATGTCACCGTGAATACAGCATAAACAGCTATTAAAAGCTGAAAGAACATGAGCAAATGCTCAAGGGAAACTATGAATTTAACACATAGTTCCTGCCAGAACATGAAAGCAGATGCAATGTAGATATTCAAAGTCATTGTGGTATCTCGGGAAGCATAGAAGTCAAAACCCCTTCTAACCGTTGATAGTCATTAATTCAGTGATTAATAATGACAGCAAAGATTGAAAACATAATAACCTGTGCCAACCTCCCCAAGGCAAAGGCTGACATTTCCCTCAGCTGCACATCAGGTAATTGAAGCATTTCAATGAGAGGTCGAACAGCGCCTCTTTGTACAATGTGTACCTGCAAATATTTTCATTTTTGGATTTAAAAATGAATAAAAGAAGAGTCAAAGAAAATAATTAGTGGGAAATCATTGAAGCATGAGAAAGCCAAAAGCATATGAATAGCAACAACAAGTCGACCAACAAAAGTTCATTTTATATTTCCACCTAAAAGATTTCAGTTTCAGTTAATTCTCTCATCTTTAATAGCCAAGCAGGAAATTGGGGAGAAGAACCTCATCTATATCAAGGAAAAATAAGATAAAGACAATCTATGTCCACCTTGCAATCTGAATCTGTTGCAGCAAATTGTCCTAGTAATAAAGCTGCCTCCCTTTGGCTCTCAGAGCAGCAAGAACTGTCAACCAATGAACAAGCTCATAAATTGTGAAAATAGAGAATGGAACAATGTTGAAAGGGTTGCAAAAGAAACAAAAGTTATCCAAACCTAAGTAATCCAATTACAGGTTGCAGTGCCCCAGCACCAAGAACTTCTTTCTTTATGTCAGGGGATGAGTGTACCAGATTTCCAATTACTCCAACCTGGAGTTCATGAAAAATAATTTCATTTGATAGTTATTGTGAAACTCAGGCGCAAAATATCACAATCGTGAATCTTTGATAATAAAAACCCAATATCACAACATCCTACCGCTTCATAATGTATAGCAGCATCTTCAGAGCGCAGCATAAGAATGAGGGTAGGAAGAGCATTGCATTCAACAATCTGCAAAATCATAGTAATAGCATCATTTCTAGAAGCCAAAACCAGCTTTATAAAATGCTACTTCTAATGAAATGTTCCTTACCTGATTTTTATTTTCATTGTTTTTAAATGCCAAAGTTCGCAGGGCACCAGCAGCTGCTCTTTGCACCTTTGTGTCAGTAAATTCAAGCAACTCAACAAGAGGTGGAATCCCACCTTCCATCCTGCTTATCCAGAGCAGTAAACAATGAGATAAACACGGCACTAATTGCAAATTTCCAAAACCAAAACCAAAAATTTAAAAAAAAAAAAAAATAGGAAACCTGACACGGGTTTTAATGCTGCTGTTTTCATGAGCAAGATTGGTGATAGCATCAGCAGCTCTTCTAATGACACTATTGACAGCACGGGAACCATTACCGTCCTTTTGCCTCTTCAGTAAATTCACGAGGTGTGACAAGGCCCCATTGTCAACTATTAGTTGCTGATGCTCTGGCTGTTACCACAAAAATCAGCAGGTTCAGAGGTAACACATAAGAGTAATTAATTTACTGGTTTTACCATACAATGACCCAATGCCAAATTTATTTGCAGGCAGCAAGAACAATTATCAAACGTGCAGCAGCTAAAAGTAACCGAAAAAAAGGCTATGCCGCACAAGTAAGACTGTTTAAAAAATAAAATAATAATAATAATTAGCCCCATTTAATATGATAATTACATTCCTTAAAATCTAATGTGAAATTCAATCATGCCATTCAACTCCCATCTGACAATCAAACATGCCTTAACATATTCTTAGCGACTATAATGCACAACATCAAAATGCCACATCTGCTATCAAAGAATTGATACTTAACATCTTATCTTCACATAACTTCCAAGAATGGTATATAACGCTTACAATGTTTCTCAAAACATCAATCCCTTGCCAACTATTATAGCAACTAAATATTCATCGCCAAGTAACAACTATCTTAGCATGCATACGGTGGAATTTAGAGTGTGTCTGGGAGTGGTTATTTTTTCATGAGAACTCTCAAACGCAATATTAGTCTACTTACTTCCTAAAAGCCTAGCATTACCAGTTTTTTTTTAAAAACAATTTGCATCGTTTACTACCAATACCATAGTTGTATGCTAAAGTAGCACAAACTAAAAATATTTCATAGTTCTAACAGTTGCATGCATGTAAATATAATCACGCTATCACCAACTTGAGGACCACTAAGCATGTACAATGAAAAATAAAATCATTAAAATCACCTTCACTGCAAGAAGTCCAAGAGCAAAAGCGCTTCCTTTCTCCACCTCATGCTCAAACGGCTTCGAATTTCGGTCAGCTTCGCTTGTCGGCGGCGCCTGGAGATGCTGCACCAGAGCCGGAACCGCGCCATCTTCAACAATCCAGCTTACAACCTCCTCTGCAACCACAAACACAGACCTCCGCATCAAAAAATCAATGACAGAGGCGTAAATAACGCGAGATCGAGGGGCTGTTTAGTTTTGATGGAAGGTACGGACCGTTCTTGGCGAGCTCGGCGAGGACATGAGTGGCGCGTTTGGCTGCGGCGCGATCGGCTTCGAGCCAAGAGAAAACGGTGTTGAGGATATTAACCTGCGCACTGACCTCGCTCAATATCGCTTGCCGAGCATCGGATGGAGAAGTCGTAGCAGCCGAAGAGGAGATCTCTCGTTGTAGTTGTTGTTGCTGCTGCTGCTCGTCTTTGATGACTATTTCTTCGTCCAGTTTCCGCTTTTGCCCCTTCCTCTCGGGGACGCTCGGGTCCTGGCGTTTCTGTTGATCCATCGATTGAGACGCACTGACAGAGAAAGCGAAGCGTACGGAGGAATGCGATCAGAAATGAGAAAGGGATTTGAAAACGGATGAGAGTGTAAGGGTAGTATGGTAACTTCGACAACAAATTTCTTTTTTTTCTCTTCTTTTGTTGCGTCGGAATTAAAGCGTGAACCGGCTTCTTCTTCAAAAAAAAAGCGTGGACCGGCCACGTAATTTTCGGCTTGAGATTAAAATAAAAGGCTATTGTGCGCTCCCGCCGGAAAGCGTTACAAGTGATGAAGAGGCTAACGTACGCATGCATGGTGAGTGGGAGCGAGGGGCCCGCTCAATCTGGGTCCTCGTGGGGTCCAAATTCTTGACTATGGTGTCCGTAATTTGGATGCACGTTGGCTTGGAGTTGGAAGAAGATAAAAGAACAATCTTTGTATTGTTGCGGTTGATCGTGTTATCATGTCATCGTGTTTGACAAATTTGAAAATGATTTGATGAATGTTCTGACCACTATTCGAAGGCAATTTTGAAATTTAAAAACAAAAAAAAATTATTGTTAAAAAATTATTGTGGTCAATAATTTTTTTTTTAAGAGCAGGTGGTATATATTAAATATTTTAAATAATATTTAGAAAAAATTATATAATAAAATAACATAACTAAAAATTTTAAATTTTTTATTATTTCACTCTTCAATAATTATTTAATATCTCAATTTAAAATATAAAATTTTAAAAATATAATATTACTTATATGTGAATCGCAACAATAGTACTCCATGTAAAACATATCGGATTTGTTTATATGACAATCATTGAATTTGTTTGCAATTGAATAAAATATATTTTAGAATATGATCTTAGTAACATATTTGCCTTAAGAATAGTGGTTACACTTTTTAAATAGTATTTTAAATTTTTTGTCTCATTAATATATCAATAAAATAAAATAATATAATTTATAAAATTATTCATTATATAATTTCACCACTTAATAGCCACTTTAACATATCATTTAAATTTAAAATTTGAAATATTATTTAAAAAATGTATGTTATTCTTTATATTAATCCATAATAGCATGCAAATATGTTAAGTATAAAGTGCTTTTTGTAATATTAATTACATAAATTAGTTGTAACAATCTGCTTCTACACAATATAATATTGCTCATTTTAAGCTTGAACTCGCATAACTTTGTTCTTAAATTTTTTCAAAAGACATCATATTGATTGGAAAAGTGTTATACATATATAGTTTAAAAATTTTATTTATCCATATAATATGATATTTTGACACCTCACTCTAACCTCATCCATATTGGCTCTACTATCTATGGTCTCAAATATCTTGGATCTGGATGTTACAATCTACCATTTTAAGAGACACGTGACCTTGTATGCGTTAGGCCCATAGAAATACATGGTTGACCTATGTGAGTTAGACTCAAGGATATCACCTTATTTATCTTGACTTTACTATCTATGGCCTCGTGTATCAGACCCACGAGGATACACGACTGATCTATGTGTGTTGGACTTAATGATATCATCTCATTTATATTGACTTTGCTATTTATGGCTTTAGGCATCTTGAATTTAGGGTGTTGTAGTCTACCATTTTATAGAACACACAACTTCGTGTGCGCTGGGCCATTTGTGACACATAACTGACTCATGTGGGTCAAACTCAAGAATCGCATGACATGTGTGTACTATTTAATCGCATGACACGTGTGTACTATCTGTAGCACAAATTGTGGGTTTATTAACTTACACTGTGAGGTAGATCTAACTCTGACACGATTTGTAACGATCCCGTCCCACACAATATGATATTAACTACTTTGGGCTTAAACCTCACAATTTACTTTTGAAATTTACACAAGTATTATTCACAAAAAAATGTATTTATTTAATTAAAAGGGAATTAAACCTTATAAACTATTTCATACTCATCTTTACGAGCGATATAGGATATGACATTAATATTTATAGGTTACTTATGCTTTGGTTGTATTTAGTTTATGCAATCAAGTAATAGTGTAACAAGCTGGATTGCAAACATTTAATATAAATTAAGTCATAAATTTGTTTAGACAATAATATTAATAAATTTAATTGGCTTAGTACTACTCAAGCTTGTTTAGTAATCAAGACCCATGATATGCAAAATGCATTAAAGGAAACCAAAAAACTGCTAACTTAACATGTAATTTGAATTGTAACAATAATTAATATTTTATTATGTAAAGCGGAAGTTCTCTAATGTCATTTTCTGAATATGTTATTTTAGAATTTGGTCATGCAAATGACATAAAAGTCCGATGAGAGTGGTTTTTATTTATTTTATTATAATTTTTTTTTTCCCTTTGAAAGAAACTGGCCAATAGGGGTAGATAAAAATATATTTCAATTCAATTCGGTCTCAAAATGAAGTATCAAACCAATTGATTTAAATATAAGCAATCAAAATTGAACTGAAATGGTTCAATTCGTTTTTTTTATTTATAATTTTTAGTATATTTTAAATATTTTTTTTTCCTGTTTGAACCAAAATAACCAATTTTAAATGAATAAAACTGATTAAAAATCAAATTCCAAATCAATCCAAAATAAACTAAAACCTTTTAACTCAATTTGATTCGATTTTCGGTCTATCCGAACCTCACATCTACTATTACCAATGAGTTAAAAGACGAAGGGAATTTGCATGGGCCAGTCATTGAGAGTCTGGACCCCATTTTCAACCGCGTTGGATTGTTATCCGAAAGGGGAAATAAAAGAAATGCATTGGACTATGGTGCAATGAGATGGCCCATAGACAAAATCAAACTCCATGTTTCGCCGCTAATCAAAACTGGAAGTAATGTATATTATATGGTTAGTTTTGTCTATAAAATTATAATTAAGCGGTTATTGAAATGTGCCACAACGAGTTTTGCTAATAAGCACAATGATTAACGTGTGTTTTACCGGCATTGTTTCCTATAATATTATAATATATGTATTTTTTTTTTCATTATCTCCGCAATCATGTTATTCCCAAGTGTTAGGTAAATTTAACATAATTATAGGCGACACAAAATTATTTCGGTCTCCTATTGCAAACAGTTCGGGACAGAAGTGTATAAAAACTTTATGTTAAGATCCATCTAACTTCTTTTGACCATGTCTTTTTAAACACATCATTAATATTTATTTCCCAAACACAATAAAAAAAAAATAATTTTAGACTATCATGCAAATCTTGAGCAATTTAAGAATAGTTCGCCATTTTTTTTTTTGGTCTCGATTAGATGCCTTGGATGGTCGTATTTGAATTAATAGTTCAATGATAAAAAATTAACAGTGTATTTATTTTTATTTCAATACGAATTTTAAATTAAAATCCCTCATTTTCATGTAAAAAATAAACAAGTGACCTGATTTTTTGATCGTCTTCTACGACATCAAACAATCAAATTGTATATTAATTAAAAAATAAAAAATATATAACCATTTTAACATCTCAAACAAATCTCGTATCACCCAAAAAATTATTATAAATAAAAAAGCAATAATAAATAATATATAATTATTTTGATGATCAATTCGACATTAAATTTTAGGTTTGATTATTCTAGTATTTTTTTTTTAATCTAGGTAAGATCTAACCTCTCATTCTATAAGAACAACTATTTGAATTAGATTATAAAAGAGTGTCAATAAATTTATTTTATTAGCAACACGATGGAAGTATTAATAATGTATTGTAGGATCACAATTTTATATTTTTGGTTCATTAAGTTGCAATAATTACAAATATGCTAATATATAATCTTTCTTTTTTTATTTTCACATTTGAACTCTTGTAGTAACATGTAGTAGTTGAAATAGACTCTGCATTCATTTATAGCAACATTGACAATCTTTTCATAAGTATTTTTGCTATTTTTTATTTATATTTTATTTTAATAAATATATTTTAATACTAGTGGCTTTATTTTATTTTGGTATTTATATTAAATGTTATCTTTTTTTTTACACAGCGTAATTCTTAAATTTAAATTTTAAGTGGATATTTTGTTAATTTTAATTTTTCATAAAATTGTTACTGTACATATTTACTTTATGATAAAATAAAATAAATTTACTTATAATTTATTTTATAATAACAGTTAATTATTTGTGTTATAATTCTTAATGATCTATCAATTATATTCTTATGAAAAAGTAAACTCTTAAAATAAAAATTAGAAAAAGATAAAAAAAAAAAATGAATGATTGAAGTACCTGCATGTTTGTGAATAGTAAATAAAATTAATAGATTCGATTACAATGAAAATAAATAATTATTATAGAAAAAAAACATCAATTTTTATAATAAAACTTAAAAAAAAAAATGTAAGCCCTTAATAATCTTTTTACTATACAACGGATGAATAAAATAAAACGACGTTGATACAGTTGGCATGACTTGTTAAATGACGGGAAAATAATTTATATCATTTCCGTTAAAAGAAGCACATAGTAACGTCTCCACGCCGTTAATCACTAATTACTACCTAACCTAACGCACCCAACTTACTCAACTCAGCGCACTCTCAACTACCGAGATTGACCTGGCCCTCAGTTTTCCCGCGTCCTAAAAAGGGCAAAAAAAAAAAAAATTCCTTTCCCTTCCCCAACTCCAATTCCTTGCTTGCATGACTGAATCAACTCAACTCCGTTTCAACAAACGACCAATTCAGCCGCAACAATAACAAGTAACAAACACCTAAAATCACCAAAACCTCTCTTTATCCCCTCTCTCATCTCATGTACATCTCTTCTCTCCTCCACCATGTCCTCCATTTCCCTTCTCCTCTTCTCCTTCCTATCTCTTTTCTCAATCTCCCTCTCTCAATCTCCCAGGGGTAACTGATTATTTGGAGTTCATTTCGGTTCATAATATTAGATTTTTCAGTTTTTTTTTTAAATTTAATTTGTTCTTACATTTTTTTTGTAGGTACTTTGATTGATTGCGGTACGGTTACAGGTTCCAAAGTCGGCGGCATCGAATGGCTTCCGGACAACGACTTCATCACAAGCGGGACCCCCAAGAACGTGACGATTACTGTCACCGTACTCACTCTCGCCACCGTCCGATCGTTCCCCAACATACTGCATAACAAATTCTGTTACGTGGTCCCCGTGTTTCGCGGGAGCAAGTACTTGGTGAGGACCACTTACTTCTACGGGGGAGTCAACGGCCGGGATTCTCCGCCGGTTTTTGATCAGATTTTGGACGGAACTTTCTGGAGCGTGGTCAACACGACAGACGATTATGCCCTCGGATTGTCGTCGTACTACGAGGGGGTTTTTTTAGCTAGAGGGAAGAGTATGAGCCTATGTATCGGGTCGAATAATTATACGGATTCTGACCCGTTTATTTCAGCTTTGGAGTTTGTGCCCCTAGAAGTATCGGTTTATAACAGCACGGACTTTGGGAAATTTGGGCTCAGTTTGGTTGCTAGACATAGTTTTGGGTACAATGGAACAGACATCATTCGGTGCGTTTATTGTTTTAATTCGAATTTTTATCAGTTTTTTTTTTTTCATTTCCTCAAAATTTTTATTACTTAATTACCGTTGATTATAAATTTCATTGGAAGGATTCACTCTTTGTTTTGTTAGTAAATAGATACGGATAGTAAGTTTTGAATCGAAGTCAGTGTGATATTTTGCTGGAGTGCGAGGGCAATATATCACAAACGCGATGATTTAGACGGTCAGAGTTTGGATTGCTTTTTGAAAAAATATCTAATCGAGTACTTATCTGAAAACTCTTCAAACAGTACTTTCTGGAAAGCTGTTTATCAGGTGCTTCTCCAGAAAGCATTCATTAGAAGAAAAGAATTTTTTACTAACTGAAATCATATTGTTCTGTTGAATATGAATCATTAATGCTATTTATGTCAAATTTTCGTTTTTCAGTGCTCTCCTTACTTTGAAATTTTGGAATTTGCAGCTATCCTGATGATCCATTTGATCGGTTTTGGGAGCCATTACCCGACGAAAACCATGCCATAGCAGGCAACAGAAATGTATCTGTTTCTGGTTTTTGGAATCTTCCCCCACAGAAAATTTTTGAGACAGCATTGGGACCTCGCCAAGCAGAACGAGTGGAGTTCATATGGCCTCCAGTGTTACTTCCAATCTCAAGATACTATATTGCTTTGTACTTTGCCGATAATCCTGAATCTTCACGTAGAGGAATGAGGATGTTTGACATAAGTATAAATGGTGTACCCTATTACAGAAATCTGAATGTGACCCCAGATGGTGTTGTTATCTTTGCCGTACAATGGCCTCTTGCTGGTGCTACAAATATCACTTTCAGTCCTGCTGCCGGTTCAAACAAAGGTCCTTTGATCAATGGTGGGGAGATTTTCCAAGTGCTGGAACTTGGAGGAAGAACTCTCACTAGAGATGGTATGTTTACTAACAGTTTACAAATTTTTGATTGGCACAAGTAAATCACTTTTGTTTCCCTGTGAAACTTCTATTCTTCTCCAAGAACCTCTTGTTGGCAGGTTCAAATACATACTAATCAAAATAATAGTAAAATTAGGTAAATGACTGAGGAGAAGAAAAAGCAAAGAATTTGTTTGTCATGCAAAATAATTGGTAGTTTAGTCATATAATCTGCATCACATTGGATATGAAGACTTGCATATTCCCAAGCCTTTGGATATGGTTGTTAGCTCATCTGATGGAGAAATTTCAACTTAGTAGTCTGAATAGTTGAGCACAGTCTTATCATATATTAAAAGTGTCCATTCAGATAGATAGAGATCCTTTAGCCACAAAATGACGGGGTGGCTAAAACTTGATCATGTTGTATTTTTGAATTTGTCATTCTTGCTATCAGTTTCATTTCATGGGTTTATTTCTTGTTGCAGTCATAGCACTGGAAGCATTTAAAAACAGCCTCCAGAACCCTCCACCTGATTGGAATGGCGATCCTTGTTTGCCCAGTCAATATTCATGGACTGGAATTACATGCACCTATGGCCGCCGGATTCGTGTAGTTACTTTGTGAGTTGTGACTAGATATGACACTGTGGTTATCGTCAATGCATTGCTTTATCCGCTTCTCTAAAAGCCTATTATTAATTTTCTTTTTATTTCCAGAAATTTGACTAATATGGGTCTGTCAGGATCACTGCCAGCCAACATTTCTACATTGACAGCATTGAATGGCATGTAAGTCGTCAAATTATATTTATGTTTACTGGAATTACTGGAACATATGAATAAGTATTTGCTGATAGAATACCTCATGCTATTGACAGCTGGCTCAGAAACAATAACTTGTCTGGAACTATACCTGATCTCAGTTCATTAAGGATGCTGGAGAAGTTGTAAGTTGTTACTTCTCTTCTGTTTTTCCATTATTATTCTTGTTATACTGCAAATTAAATCATTTGATTATTCATGGAATATTGTGATGAGTTACCATATTAAATGCTATTATATGTTGCAACCTGAAATCGGTTAAACCTACAGTTTTTAGTATGATGCAGTACTTTATTTGTTATTTGGGCATTGTTAAATATTTCTGCCTGTTATTATTTTTGTACTAATTAACTGGTTAGAAGCCAAGACCAATTTTTTTTAACATGTTGCATGGAATTTGATTTCTATTATCTGATCATATGTTGTTTCACATCAATAGGCATTTGGAAGACAACCAATTCAGTGGAGAGATTCCCCCATCCCTTGGAAACATCCAAAGTTTGCGTGAACTGTAAGTCCTCTCATAACATATTATGCACGGCTTTTCTCCCGCCTTTATCATCATTTGCCAGTCATGATGACTCAACTCAAACTATATAAGAACATAACTATGCAGGTGTATTATAATAACTGGAAGTGTATACTCTCCACAGTTTCCAGGATAAGCTTAGTATGCAATGGTTTACTTAAGCACATGTCTACTTACCTCTTGCCGTTACAGCACTTTTACCTGCCTGTACAGCTTTTATACAGTAGTTATGGCTGATACTTGCAAAATATATTCACTGGTAAAAGTGACACTCTCACCTCAATTGGAGCATCAAAACTAATGGTTGAATACATGCAAGCCTTGCTTAAAATTAGTTCTGCATGGGATGATTACTACATTTTGAAAATCATGGCTCCATTCAATTGGGAGTTGATTTTTGCATTTCTAACATTTCCTTATTCATTGGTCTGATGTTCAGCTTTTTCAGAAAATGTACAAGTAATGTGGTTCTGATTGTCAGTGCTTTCATCTGAGTATATACTGTATAGGAGCATCTATGTCATGTTACTGAAAATATAGATTATATGATTAACCATTTTGGGCAGAATGTTCAGAATGAACTTTCTGATCCTTATGTGCCATATCCAAGGCCCTGGACAGTCTTGGATTTGCTTGCTGGAAATTAATTTGATCCTAACGTGAGACCAATAATCATTTTCAATTAGATTTTTTGGGATCCTAAAGTCACTATTACCCAGGCAAGGTCTTGTGGTTTTTTTTCAGCTCATTTGTAATGTCAGGAAAATAACAGCAGTGAAAGGAAGTGACAATGTAATCCCTGCTGGTAGTTTAAACGATTTAAAGCTTTTTGACTGCTTGCTGAATCTTACATGTTAAATAACTGTCTGCTTTCAGCAAGTCAGTCCACACGAAATTGGGATAAAAATATCTTCATCTGTTTAAAAAGTAGAGCTACTTGTGCATTTCTTAGCTTTGTCATAACAGATTAGGGGTGAAGCTTATGTTGGATTTTTTATGGCATAATGGTGTGTATGTTACTTTGCACTGAGTTTCTTGCTTGTCATTCCTCGGTGTATATTATGCATGCTAAACTCCTCCATGGTTGTATTAGCGTTAGTTAAATGTTAGTGGTAGTTGTATATTATTTAAAAGGGCAATATTGTGTATTATTTACAACTATCGATAACAGCAATTTACTATATTGTCCTTATAAATAATAACTATTGGTAACAGGGTGGACCCTTGTAACTGATGTAGCAAACATGGTTGTTACACAGATTGATTCGGAAAATTATAAATCATTACTTTTTAATTTATTGATAAATAGAAGCTCCAATTGGTTGGTATCATATGGGATACTTTGGGCTATTGTAGAAAGGAGTTTTGTTTCAGAATGATATTAGCTAAAACATACACTTGTTTATGAGGCCATAAATTCCATATTAAAATTGGAAATTGCCATGTGCTATTGGTATTTGTTAATTTAGAAAAGCTACTATATGAAATATTTCATGTTTTATGCTTTGTTAGTTGACAGAGTGGTCTTGTCAAGTACAGGTTTTAGATCTGTATTGCTCATTTCACGTTAACTCAAGGTTTTCCACTATGATTATTATTGATTCGTGTAACTAATGCTTTTATGTGCAAGATTCAACCTTTCCCTCATAAACTTTAAATGCTGTATGTAAACTTTTATTCAATTGTATGTATCCAGGTCCTTGTTTTTTTCTGTCTCAAGTATTCTTCGGACAATTTATTGCATGATGACAGATTTAGACATTTTGTTTGGAGCATCTTTTCCCTTCTGATTATTGTACTGCATTGTCTGTGGAAAATCTGATATGATTCTTGATGTACCTAACATAGTTCCTTCTGTCTTTCAGATCCTTGCAAAATAATAATCTGACCGGTCAAATTCCAAGTAGTCTTATCAGACCTGGATTGAAACTTCAGTAAGTTTCATATCTACAATTCAAAATTTTCACTTTTTTGAAATCATCAGTTTAAGCTAACTGTTCTAATTTGCTTATCAGGACTTCTCCTGGAAATCATCTTTTGCCTCTGCCACCTTCTTGAGCAAATCTTACACTCAAATGATAAATGTGACACTGCTGTATTTATCACTGAACATGATTTCAACCAATTGTTTGTATATTACCTCCCACAAAGAGCCTCTTCTATACCTTTTGGTTTTGAAACTTTTGCTGAAAGCTTCTGCGATAATCGTATAATCCAAACATGGATTGAAAGTTCTCATGCATAGGCTTGCCTAGTTTGACCATTGGAAGCTCCCAAATGCAAATCGGAGTCTTCAAATTTGTAATTTTTTGTCCATATACAGCCTGATTCTTTTTATTTGCTCACCATAACTAGATCTAGTTTTCAGATTGTATTTTAACAACTGTCCATGTGGAGATATGCTGTTAAATAATATACGTGCGTGTGTTTGTAATGTCTATTTTCCATTTATATGGTTGTGTGCAGAGGATGATTTGGTTGGAATTTGTTTTTCATCATTTTACTGACTGCATACTTTGAATGCAGATACAAGCATAACATAATAAACAAATGTCTTTAATTTCTTCTGCTAACATTTGACAGATGGCTATTTGAAAAATCACTTTGTCGACGTTTAAAGTTTTTTCACTTCTGTATGCTAAACAGTGCCCATCCTTCTAAATATGCTGCTTCTGCAAGTGATCTCTTGGGAGCTTAAACTTTTGTTTTATCGAAACAGGAAACCAAGTTCATTAATATGCCTTAGAATCCCATCATAAGTTATCAAAATTTGAACTTGAAATTAACCAGTATCTTTCTAAAGTTGACTTTCATTAATTGCAAGGTTTGGCAAGTGACCACATTTGAAATGAAACAGATCTCGAGTTAGAATTTATATTACCCATCAATAAAAGACTTCGAACTGAATTCACCAATTCCATCATCCATGTGGGTCTGACCGAGGTTCATCAACCTTTAATATATATATATATGTATGTGTGTGTGTGTGTGTGTGTGTGTGTGTGTGTGAGAGGATTCATGGCATTTTTTTTTATATAATTTTTAACACAAATTTTTAATCATTAGATTACATTTTATTCAATAGATTAAAATTGATGTGTAATTATAATATTTTTAAAAGTTATTTAATTATTAACGAATTTTATCATAATTATAATAATAGTATTATCTTCTCTCTCTTTTATTTTTTTTCTTATTTCATCCAACTCATTTTTCTTTTTTATATTAATATTTTACTCATTTATTGTGTATAAATATCATATTTAATTAATTTTAACAACTTTACTTTTATTTTAAATTGATATATAAATTTTATAAATTATATATGACTCATTTTTTAATCATTCACAATCTTTTAAATGTATTTAAATTTATAAATTAAAATCACGCACAAGTAAAATTTGAACTTTTTTTAAATTAAGAATAAATTAGAAGCTTCTTGTGGATTATGTTCACCCCAAATTAATTCTCTTGGTGATGCTTTGAAATATTTTAAATTCAATCAATTCAATGAATTACTTGAGAAAAAAACAAAGCTTGCTGAATTAAATTTTGATAAAAACTATTAGTGACATGCTGAAACTTGTAGAAAGTTCTCGAAAAGTGTTGAGGCTAGTTTGAAGAGGGAAATTTATTACCGGCATACTTATTATATAAGTTCTTATGCAACTTTAATTTTTAGTGTAATAAAAAAAATAAAAAAGGTGATTTATAATGAAAAATAAAATTTTTTAAGTTAATTGTTTGACGAGGTTTTTGGCTTTTACCATAAAAATAATTGTACTAAATTTATAAATTAATTAAAGAAAAAAATGAAAAAAAATGAAAGAATTATATTAAAAAAAAGAATCAAACACTATTAAAAAAATAACAAGGAAAGAGAGAAAAAAATATATATGATATTTGTAGAGAAGAAAGCATTAATATAAAAGATAAAAAATAATTGAATGAGATAGAATAAAAAAATAAGAGAGGAGAGAGAAAATAATATTATTATAATTATGATGGCTCATTAATAATTAAATAATATTTAAAAAATATAATAATGACATATCAATTTTAACCTTAATTATTAAGAAAAAAATAAGAGAGAAAAGAGAAAATAATATTATTATAATTATGGTGATTTATTAATAGTTAAATAATATTTAAAAAATATAATAATGACACATCAATTTTAATCTTAATTATTAAATAAAAAATAAATTAATAATTAAAAAATTATATAAAAAATGTGCCATGATCCTGCCATATATATATATAAACAGAGAGAAAGAGCAAGGAAATTCAAGTTCTAATTGATTGTACTGTATAGTTCAGATGTACACAGAAGCATAGAGCCCACTTATTTCCTTTTTTGGCAGAAGATAACATCCTTTCTGATTTAAATTGAAGCATATGGTGTCCAGACCTTTCTCTTTTACAAAAAATTATTCAACATTCATTAGTGCAAAACTGCTAAGGCCATTAAATCAGATTCCTCTGGCTCTGGCCGATCCCTTTTGTAGGACCCCATAATTCAGAATCACTGCATCATGCATGTGCATGACTGCTCACATCCTACTTCCTATTCATGATAGATAGCCAGAGAAAATGCACTTTCAAAATGATAATATATTACAAGAAAGAGAATAAATACAAAGCAATTTTTTTTTTTAAAAAAAAAATCATTTTGTTAATAACATCGAATAAAACTTTAGAGGTCAGAATTTACATTGTAATACATCTCAGATCCAACATTATCAACATTAATCTACCAAACAAAAGAAATAGGGAAAAACTGTAAAATTTGGAATGAAAATGAAAAGAAATGAAAATGGAAAATGAATACATATTAGACAATACTACTAGATATATCAGAAGAAAATAATTCTGCTACAACTTTCTTCTCTTTTCTTGAATCTTCAGTTTCACTTTCACCTCTCTAATCTGCCTTTCTTTAGAGGAAATAGAGGTGGCAAAGCTCTGCTCTTAACTTGTGTGCAAATGGGCACATTTATCATTGGCCTGATTCTAATATTAGCCGATCTTGTCCTCTCTAATCCCTTTTTAATCCTCTTAGCATGCTTCTCTCTGTGCCCAGAACCCTCTTTCCCTTCTTCTTTAGTGACCGCGTCACCTAATGAGCTTGAAGAAGATGATGTTGAAGACGAAGAAGAAGACGGTGACAAGGAAGAAGCACGTTGCTTCTTTAACCTCAGCAACTCTTTCCATAAAACAGTGCACTTCGGTGGCCTTGGAGATGGGTCATCATCAACAAACCAACTTACTCTTGCCTCTGTAGCCTCCTTATTATTATTATTACTACTGTTAATAACCTCTTCTTCTTCCAGGTCTTCTTCTTTACGATGACCATCTTTTGTTTTGAGACTGATCTTGTTCAGCTTCTCAGAATGCTGCATTTGCCAAAAGGGCAGCAGCTTCCCTTCAAAGAAAAGCTCATCAGCAGTTAACATAGCGTGGCTACTCACATTGCTCGAAAGGAACTCAAAATTATCTGCATTTCTGCCCCTTTCCTTCTCCTTATCCCGATCTCTTAAGTCCTGACGGTGAGGAGTAATGGAAATGAAGTTGTCTTCATCAAGAAACTCAGCAGAAAATGAAATTCTGGGACTTGCAGGTTGATCATTAATAGACCTAGAGTTTGTTTCACTTGCTTGAACAATTTCTACAGAAACCATGTTCCTTTTTCGTTTTGTTCTTCTTTTTTCCTCTTTTGTGGGATATATTTCTAAAGAACGGGAGATTGAAGTGAAGCAATTAGCTGGTGTTTGGGTAGTGAGTGAGCTAGCTAGCTAGCTGTGAGTACTGCTGTGATTGTGAATGAAGCAAATGTGCATGAAATTGTAGAGATTTATAAAGGGGAAGTGGGAAAGCTTTTATTATTAGTTTGTAGTGAAACTTTAATCAGTTTGTCTTGTTATTGTGCTTGTAAAATGTTGATGGACGGTGAGATTAATAAAATTAAGTGGTCTGGTGAAGCCGAAACAAGTGTGTTAAGGTCGTGCTTTAGGATATGGGAACAGCACATGGACACCTTTTCTTACTAAAGACAAACTACTTTTTACCTTAGTTTTGCTTGCGGCTTGCCCTTGCTAAATCATTGCTTTCTATTACTACTACTTTTTTATGTTAAAAAAAAAATCTATTTTCTTTCTCTAAATTTCCCTATTTTGGTTCGGTTAATGGCAATTAATAAATTATTGTTTTAGTTAGGATTAGTCAAGAGAGATTAGCTTTTGTTAGTTTGACTAAATATCGCTTTGCAGGTTCATAACATGGGAAGTTGGGACTAATCCCACGCATGTGGTCACATGAGAGTTAATTTCTAGCCATGTGACACCTTAATCATAGATACACAAAACCCAATTTTTTTGACCAATATACCCTTTTTTAAACAGCTTTTCTAATTGATGGTACGGTGTAATTTTCTCGAACAGATGAAGGGCCTTATTGTATGTATGGAAAAATATTTCAGTTAAGATTTGGACATCTATAATTAAGTCCAGACAGCTAATAAAAATTAAATATCTTGGGTAAAAAAAAAAAAAAATCTGGGATTTGATTATTCATTCACTTATAAGATAAGCATGGCAATATTTCTGTGGTCCTGGCTGTGTGTCTTATAATTGAGTGAAGGAGACAAATAACGTTAAAGCATCGACAGAGCTGGATCAATAAACAACAAAACTAAACATGTGATGCTCAAACCAAAAATTTACATCAATTATGCCATTTGCCTAGCTGCTTTTTTTTCTTCATTTCTTGTGTGAATTCAACAGTAACCCATTCTCTGTAAATAATTTTCTGTGATCTATGTAAAAGTTAAAGGGTGGCAGATGTACCTGAAATTAATCTTAATATTAAGGAAAAAAGAAAAAGAAGTAGAAATTTTCGCTTAATTTTTTTATTATTTTGTCCTTGTCATGCAATAAGGGAAGTGAGACATGTAAATTGGAGAGTAGCATTTCGAGAGGAGACTAATGAGTTCAAAAGGACAATAACTTAGTACCCTCAATGATGGCCCATTTGACCAAGTTACTTTTTAGTGGTAATAAGGGGACCTACAATTTTTTTTTGCCGCTGTCTTTTTGGGAATAGCAATTGACCCGGAAAAGACTCCAAAGCAAATCGCAATGGTTGGCCAAACTCAGCAAAATTAATGAGAGGATTAGGTAACTGGTTTTGTGCAAAAGCCAAGCTGTTAACAAGAAAACGGTCTTGCTTTTGAGTGCTTTGATCATATTCATTATGCAATAAATATTCTTGTTCTTCTGTATAGTAGCTGTTAATGGAGGCCCCCACTGTGTGTTTTGACCATGACTAGAATATGTTGTTGTTTTGTGTTAATCCATAAGATTCATTATGCAATTTACTTCAACAGTCCTTTCAATTAACACATAATATGACATTACGAGACTCTGCTAGCCCTGGGATTTAGCTCAAATTAGGTTCATTTTTGACGCCAAAGTTTAATTTTTTTTTTAATGAAAAAAGATTATATAATTGATATTATATTAAGATGCCACATTATATTGACATACTAATGTACATTCGAACATATTCTTTTACAATTAAAATATACAAGCTAAATTTTATATTAAAGAATTATCTTTAAAACTAGAGACCGCTACCCTCGTCGAATAAAGGAAACCTGGCCTCGTAAGCAAGGAAGAGAAAAGGGAAACGAAAGTTTAATGTATTCTCAAATATTGAGAAAAAAATTATTCTCAATATACATATACAAAAATTAAAATTTTTTTTTCTTTCACAAGTGGAGGGAGATGGTTCATTCTTATGTGTGCGTGCATAATTTTTCCTAATTAAATGTTAAGATATGTAAAAAAAATTTCACTTAAAAAAAGGTGGTAGATTGTCCCAATAAAATTATGCCACCTATAATAAATTCTTTCTTATATTCTTTATACACAAGTATAAATTAATTGATTAATTAACTACTAAAATACTATTAAATGATCTTGGTAGGGGCAGGGGCAAAACCATAAAAACCCTCTTGATTTCTAATACTATAAAGGGCTATATGTATATGGACATAATGGAATCCGAATTAAGCTACATTGTGTTGTGCCTATTGCATGGATCTAAATCAAGGTTGGTCCAAATCTGAAACAGACATGACACAACCAACAGTCATTAAAACCCTACTCAAGCAAGAAATTTAAAAGGAGGGCTATTAACTTGGGCCACGAACACAATCATATCCGTTTCGACTTGACCCATTCCATCATCAGTCCACGACAAAATCTTGGTTTGCCATATCATTAATCATTATCAATGTTATTGATTCGAGAAAAATATATAAAAATTGATACTGTTATGACTTTTAAATTTGTACAAAAAAAAAAGAAAAAAAGAAAACGAATTACAGAGAAAAATTTAAAAGATATGAATTTGATAACATAAATTATTCATGATTTTTTTTTAAAAAAAAAGAAAAGTTGTGCTAAAAGAATTACATGATCAAAAACTTGAAGCAGGATCCTCTTCTTCGGACTCCAGGAACATGGCAATATTCTTATTTATGTATCAAGCAAGAGATAAGGGGTGAAGGCAAAATGCATAAATATTCACTTGGCCACAAATTATTAAAATAATGTTGTCTAAACATGAACGTTGACTTCATAATCATCACTTTAAGGGTAATATATATTCAAGGAATTTTGGGGAAAATACCACTGAACAGGAGCATTTTTTTACAAAAATATTTATCTACAAATACTTTTAAAATTTTTTTTTGAAGACACCCTCACCTTGATTCAATATTATTAGCACGTTTTCAGTTTTTTTTTAAGGTAAAATTTAGTGAAAGGATTTGCAATTGTAATAAAGAAAATATCCTATATTTTGCTAGTTAAACAAGTTAAAGCACGAGTATTTTTCTTTTGCTTGAAGAAGGAATGAAAAAAAAACGTTGGCTATAGAACATAATTGTCAGAGACAGATAAAGAGAAACATGCACTTTCACGGTACTTCTCAGTCATAAAAATACGGCTAATCAAGTTTAATCCTTTATAATAATAATACTAAGCTATAATTAGCTCTCATTTTCAGAAACCACTTCATCCCTAACATAAATTTCAGAACTGCATGTTGTGATATAATTAAGTTGTAGGACATCTAGCTAGACAATGAAATTGCACCAATGATAAGGCAAATGATCAAAGACCAAGGACAATATTATTATTAACTATTATGATTACTACTAGCATTCCTGAAAATGGGTAATTTGTCAAAAGATGTTTCAAGCCAAATCTGTGTAATTCCTTTCAATTATAATAACAACACAAGGGGCCTAAACTTGAGCTAATATTGAGCAGGATTGTACATGAAGCTAGAAATGAAACCAATTACCAGTAATAATAGAGGGAGAAGCAAAGGAAAAATTATGTGCCCTTAAGACTGCTTTTGCATTTATATGTCGTGATTTGATAATTGAGGATGCCAAATGTACCATTGAAGACATCTTTGGACAAATTAAAGCAGACCCCTAGTCCTTAGCTTGCTTTTTAATTTATTTTTTCTTTAGTGGCATTGATAGAGCCTAGAAGCTGAGTTAGGGTTACAAACTTACAATGCTTGTAAGGTGGTTAGGGATGAAAGCAGCAGGAAAGAAATTTGGAGCACAATCATGTCCGGTTGCTCGCTCTGCATTGTAAAATTATTTGGTCTGCCATCATTAATGTTTCATCTATCATATCACCAGACAATTTTAGGCGACTGAGATAGAAAGTATATGGATAGAGTGTCCCTTAAGAAATAGTTAAGCTATGCCGACTACTTGCTGTCATATTTCGATGTAATGACATAGAAAGTATTAGCTCATTTTGGATTTGAGAGTTTGCCTCATTTTCTAATATACGCCAAAACAATTGAGTGGTAAATAAAGTCATACTTCACTACTTCCAAGGTTTTGAAGAGAGCCTATAAATACACTTATCTAATGAAAAAAAAAATCATATTATGTATAAACCTTTTTTCATACATATATACATAAAAAGATTCTTCTTCTTCTTCTTCTTCTTCTTCTTCTTCTTTTTTCTTTTTTGGGTAAATTTGAACCTTTATTCTACTTAAAAACATGAGTTAAAAATAGAAAAAAAAACCCATCAATGAGCTAATAGTTTCCATCAACAAAATTTGTAAAATTTAACACTTTGTCACCCATCACAGTGAAGAAGGAAAACGTGACACTCAAGGCCGGATTGCATGCGACCCAAAAGTTGGAGGAAATTAAGGTGATGTATATTCTACCATGTGATGTGAGGTTAAGGCCATCGTATATTATGAGTCTTCACTCCTCAAACGACGTTGTTTGCCCGTGCATGTGAAAAAACCCCCCAAGGACCACGTCAATGTCAATTAATGGCATGTGAGCTGGTTATACCATGTGGATCTTTTTTTTTGGTTTAATTGACACGTGGGAAAGATCCATTAACATTGACGCTAACCCTCGGACTTCCTCAAGCCCTCAACTACTTTCTACACACGCAAGTCTTTTCATTATCATTATTGGAGAAATAAGGAATTGCAATTGCTTTCTTGGCAATTTGATTTTGAACTCTTCAAACTTTCAACTGTTTGTGCATCTTAAAATATTTTTTAATTTTCTATGCTTCATTATCTAGCTTTAGGGAAATTTAGATCTTGATTCTGCCCATGGTTTCTTGAAATTTGATTCAGTAGAGTTTTTGCTCAAAACATAAGGTTATATATTAAGACACATATAGATAACTTATATCCATCGGTATTTCCAATTCCGAAAAGGTTTAAAATACCTCTATTATAGTATTTTTATACACTAATATTATCTCATGTGTATATCATTAATTCCTTGTAGCTATCCTAATTATCTTGCAATTTCTAAAATAAATATAATATATGATAAAGTATTATAGGATTGTTAGACAAATGTTCTAGTGCGAAAGATGCTTTTTAAACTTTAAAGTCGTTTACATTTTAATATGCGAAAATCTGTCATTGCTTTGCATATTTGTTTGACTAATACTTTTTATTTGAATTTTTATATGAATTTAAAATTAGAGTTTTATCCGAATTTTTTTGAGCCGTATTTGAGTTTAAACTTGATATTTTTAATTTTTTTAATTTTTTAAATTAAATTTAAACTTTGAAGTTATTTATTTTATAAAATAATTGTTAAATTTATATATATAATAAAAATTTTAAAAATTAATTTAAGACTTTTCTTTAAAAAAAAGACAAAACTTAAATTCTGAATTGAATTTTTTGAATCTGGCACGGATCTAAATTAATAAAAAAAAATTAATCCAAATTTAAATAAAATATCCGAAATTTTCAAACTCAAATTGGATCGGAATTGGATTTTTAGACTTTTCCAACTAAATTGCCAACATCAGTCATTGGTAATCCATTCTCCATCTAAAACTTTCAAATGAGTAATATGGTAAATTAAAGTCTTTTTTTAATTAAAAAAAACATAAATGGTAAAATAAAGGGATTCTAAACGTTATCTTGGCCTTTTAATTTCTTGAATGGTCAAGTAAAGTAGATTATCAAAAGCTGATATGACCCATTGCAGTACAAGGTGTTTAGACAGCTTAAGGAACGCGGCACGAAAGATTACAAAATTGCAAGAATCTTTTTCGACTTTATCGTGGCAATTTTGAGATAAAAGTACTTAATAAAAGATATTGATGAGGTTTTGTCCATTCATATTGTTATTATTATTATTATTATTATTTTATATAAATTCTTTTAAGAGTTTGGTTATTATTGACAGGAAAGTGTGAATAGATTCTAAAAAAATGGCTTGGTCAAGAAGAATGGAAAAGAAAAGGAGAGTTTAGAGGACAGAGATGTGATCGTGTGGTTGAGACAACAACCACGTAGGATATAGTCCCTGAGACGCATCAAACACTATTATTGACCCCCCTATAACAACAGTATTCTGATGAGCTTAAACAACAGTGTCGTGATAAATTGATAAGCTCAAACGATCCTATTTGCTACCTTAGCCATTAGCACAATGTTTCCACCAAAGTAGGCCATGCATGCAATGGTTAATTACTAAGCAGACCAAAATATCCATCTCTTTTCAGTCAATATATAGCACCAGACTGAGAGCATGCAGTGCTGCCATAAGCATTGCATTACTGATGCCATTATATGTAATCAATTTTAATCGAATTTATGTTTTTACTAAAATTTTCTCACATTTACGAGTCTTGCTAACGTGTAACATAATCTTTTTTAATAGTGTCATGTATAAAGTTGGGTTACAATTTGTCTTATCATACCATTTCTTATACAAATTTTGAAAAATTTTAAAATAAATTTATTATTAAGATTATTCGCATCCAAATTATTGAGAATGCGAAATTATAAAAATTAAAAGAGAATAATAAAAAAAAATTAAAACACATAACAAAAGAATTATATGGTTTAATAATTATCTATATCCACAATAAAACAAGATCTTAAACTCTTTTATTAAATTAATTATCACAAAAGATCTCTCTCAGTGGAATATAATGAATACTCTCTTTGTAATTCTTGGTAATCTATTAATTCTAATGTTTACAAGTGTTGAAGCAGAAGCACACAAACAAACAATATCACCTAATCAAATAATGTAAAATAAGTTATTAAGGAACTAGAGAGAGAAAGGATAGAAGAAGAACACATAAAATTTACGTGGTTCGGTAACTTGTCTACGTCCACGGTGGATCAAGATCATTCACTCATCATTATTGAATCACAAGGCACTCACAAAGTATGCATTTTACAAAAAGATCACAAAGAGCAACTCTCTCTTGCAATTTAGCGATTTTCTCTCACTAAAAATCACAAAGAATGCTTAATTACAAAGATTTCTTCAATGATCACTAAGATCTCTTGAGTTATCACAAAGATGATGTTTACAAGCCAATTGAGAGCCTTTGTATAGGCTTTAGGACGTCCTAGGTTTACCCTATACGCGTGGGAGTCGTATTAGAGAGCCCTGAAGTAAGTGAGAGACAAAATAAGGAAGTTTCAATTTTGGAAAACTGTTTACGCATCCAGCTTCGATCCTCGCGCACCCTACACACTTGGCTTGATCTCTAAATTATATCCTGATAATTTTCAATCAATATTCTCATAACAAGAATTTATATACACTCTACAATGCCCATATAAACCTTAAATCTTTTTGGAATAGGCGTTCATGTGTTAGAAAGCTCAAATCCTACTCAAAATAGGTCAAAATGACCTAAAATCGCAATAAAGCCTAAAACTCAGCGCCTAGGCGCCAACTCTCTACCAAGGTTTGCGCCTAAGTGCCAAGCCCTGTAGATTTGCAACCCTTTAGTTTCTCTTATGCCTTTCTCCTTACTTTCGACTTTTGTTTCCCTTTTTTATACGTTTATCGCATATTCATCTATATGTCAACTCCTCCAAAACATAATTTCTATAAGATTTTTAATCACCAATCTTTATAATTCTCTCATTGATTTAAATTCTTTAAGGCTTTCCTTGGATCCATCCTCTCCATGTCATTTGCCGATCTACTCAGCAATGATTCTAGTTTTGCACAAACTAAACTTAACTAATGGCAGTGGCTTAGTCAATATATCTGTGAAATTTTTTGATGTTGATATCTTTAATAGACTAACTTCACCACTTTATATTATGTTTCTGATGAAATGTAACCTAACATTTATGTGTTTTGATTTCTCATCAAACACTTGATATTTACTCAGATATATGGCACTTTGGCTATCACAACACGCACAAGCTTTCACTTCCTTTGTCATTACTAGCTCTGAATATAAATCTTTCAACTATATAACTTCTTTAATAGCTTCACTAACAACTATATACTTAGTCCTTGTAGTTGATAGTGCCATCACATGCTGCAAAATTGATTTTCAGTACATACAATATCTAAACACTATAAAAATAAATTTAGTTAATGACCTCGTTCTGTCAAGGTCACCTGCATAATCTGAGTTTACATACCCCATTACTATCTTATCATTCGTACTCGCCCTTTTATACAGTAGTTCATGATTTAATGTTCCTTTCAAGTACCTTATAATTTATTTAACAATAATATAATGTTCCTTGCCCAAATTGCCTATATATCTACTCACCACGCTTACTGCTTGAGTTATATCAAGCATTATTCATACCATTATATATATGACGCACTTCACAACACTCACTTATGGTACTTTTTGTATTTCTAGTTTCTCTTCCTCAGTTTCTGGTGACTATGCTACTAATATCTTAAAATGCATAACTAACGGAGTCGAAACAACCTTTTCATAAAACATTCTTAATTTATCAAGGACTTTCAGTAAATACCTTTGTTGTGATAAGAGTATAAATCACTATTGTCTCTAATGGTATTCATACCTAAGATTCTCTTGGCTAGCTACAAGTCTTTTATCTCAAATTCACCATTCAACTAATCTTTTAACTTATATATCTGCCTTTTATCTTGATATGCAATTAATATATCATCCATATAAAGTAATAGATACATACATAATTGGCTCTTAATACCTTAAAGTACACAAATGCATCATAATTACTTTTGGTAAAGTTACCTTAAAGCATGAAATCATCAAATTTCTTATACCACTACCTAGGAGATTATTTCAGCTCATATAAAGACTTCTTTAATATACAAGTATGATATTCTTTTTCAAGTTCTTTAAAACCTTACATCCATTTGTTCTAAATATAAATTTAGATTAACACACATGGCCAATAAGATTTTAATTGATGAGTGTTTGGCATAGGAGAGAATATCTCATAAAAATCAATGCCCTTTCTTTGAGTAAAGTCTTGTACAATTAACATAGCCTTAAACCTCATAGGTTCTACATATGGGATCCCCTCATTGACTTTGTAAACACACTTACACCCAACTAACTCCTTACACTTTGGTCTAGCCACTAACTTTCATGTCTTATTTTTCTCAAGAGAACTAATCTCTTCTTCATAGCTTACTACCATTTCTCACTATTAACACTTCTCATAACCTCTTTATATATCTTAGGCTTATCACATTTAATAGTTAACAACACATTAAAAGCATGGGCAATTAAGTCTACATGTTCATACCTTATTGGTGGCTTGACAGTTCTTTTTAGCCTACCTTTAACTAATTGGTATTCTTTAAGTCTTGAATTTAAAGTTCTACTTTATTTTTGGGTAGTCTTTGAGGTACTTATAGGGGTTTGTAGTCCATATCCTAGAGTTAGTTGTTTGAAGTACTGACTTGAATGAATATCTGGTCTCATCTCATATTCCATTTCCACTCTCATAATTTCTGGTGCTGAAACTATCTTTTGGCACAAGTTCTGCCTTATGATTGATTTTCATTACAACTAATTGAAGTCACATATTTACTAATAATACTTTTTAATGGTTATCTATGTACTCTTTCTAAATATAATAAGAATATCCCTTTTAATGCTTTTGGTTCTAACTTGCCTTATCTGATGTGTATAAAGGTAGGCATCTAAATACCCTTAAGTGATCATGCTCTGGAGTGCTGTCTGACCACTTTTCTTATAGTGTCATAAAGTCAATTACTAAATAGGGACTTTTGTTAATCAAGTAGGTTGCTGTAACTATTGCCTTGCTCCAAACTGCTTTAGACAAACTAGAACTAGTTAACATACATCTAACTCTATCAAGTAGGGTTCTATTTATTCTTTATACTAGCCTATTCTATTATGTTATTGATCTCATAGTTTTGTACCTTGTAATACCATAATTGGCACATAAACTATCAAACTCGATGTTACAAAACTCAAGACCATTATTTGTCTTAAGTTTCTTGATGCTTTTATTGGTTTAATTCTCTATTAGTGTCTACCGAGAATTGAATGTCTCAAACACTTGATTATTACTCTTCAACACATATACCCATAACTTTTTTTAAAAGTCATCAATGAGCATCAGGAAGTACCTAACCCCACCATGAGTTGTAATTGTTAGGGTTGGTGCTTACGTGCCATCCTTGAATGTACATATATTTATATATTTATACAAGTGTACATTCTTATTAAATCGCTAATATCTATTTATATGGTACCATACAATGTAACGTTACAGATATTGTACGATCTGAAGGAGTTCAGATCAGATCTAAAGGAGTTTAGATAAAGGCTCACAGTTAGCCACGCTGAGAGATATAAATGCTAAATGTTAGTACAAGTAAGTGTTAGTTGGTTATAATACTCAGCGAAGATCCAAGAGTTGAAGCCTTGTCTGTAATGAGATATAGACTTGTGAATATATTACTAACTACATAGTTGCAAGATTTGCAATCGAGTTTCAGAAAATGTCAGTTGCACAAGTATGTTCTCAAATAATTGTCCATGATCTATTTTTGTCGATGTGGGTCTGTCGGTGGATTCTTTTAATATAGATCATCATATGTCGTGCCTATAGGGTATATATGATCGTTCCTATCCGACTGCGAGCTTGGAGCTCGTATTGACATATGGGTATCTAGTTAGGATTGGACACGAAACAGACTCAGGAGAGCCTCTGATAGACACTATATGTAAGCTGTTAACGGAGGGTCCTCTCGAGTTGAGTGGTATACCTGGTCCTTTAACCTGTGTACCACAGTGGGCTTGTAAGTGATCCACCATACTTTAGTTCTACGCATATCATAGACCTTTCATAGTGTGACCGTTGGGTGTCACTGGGTATAGTCTTATGCTTATGGAGTCTGGTGTGTGCAGATATAGGATCCATCAGCTCGCATAATGAGTTAATTATCCAGATGCTTCGAGATTGTATTTAAAAAAAAAGTCTTGTGCTCACAAACATTAATCTCGAGAAAGATTTTTCGCCAGGGTGAAATAATATGGCAAAGGAGTTTGTACATATTATTCAGTGAGGTACAAGTCTGGAGATAGGACATGGATAAGCACTAGGGGATTTGACGGTGATGATCTATATCCCCGCACATCCAAGATATCACGACAGAAGAACTGTACGTATGTGTTGTAACCTTAACTTGCATGGTTCATTACGCTGATTTAGACATCCGTGATGTGTGCGTGGGGTAATGTTCACGGACTTATGAAATAGTTCCATTTGATGAATCGGGCGTGGACTTAGGGAGTCTCACGATATGGAGTGTACTCATTTTGCACTAGGATAACGTGTCAGATTAAATTATTTAATCCAGCAATATTTAGCACTACCATGAAAATGCATGCGTGTTTGCATTTAAGTGTTAAATACAATAATTAGTTAATTATTATTATTTACTAATTGTATAATAACACGTGGCACATTGTGGACCATCAGTTGAGGGGCAAAATAATTATTTCACACATTGATTATTTAATTGTTAAATAATCAATAGTATCTCATTATAATATTATATAATATTATTATATTATAATGGGTGATAGTTGTCACCCATTATTATTATTATTATTTTATTATATAATATTTTATATTATTATTTTATTAATATTAGATATATATAGTGAGAGATATGTGTAATTGTGGAAGAATGTGTGATTACGGGAAATGGAGGAAGAGAAAGAAAGGAAATGGTGCCGAGAAAAGAAAGAAGAAGAAGAAGAAGAAGGAAAATAAAATAGGAAAAATAAAATTGTTTCATTTTTCTCTATGGTACCAAAAGAAGCAATTATAAATTGTTTCATTCTCTAATTCTTATCCTTTTAGAGAAAATAAAGAATACATATTATCGGTCATTTTTGGGTTAAGAGTTAATTCCGTCCTGAATATGGGGCTGCTGTTCTAGCTCACCAAGCCCACCGAGTTGGTGACTAGAATTGCCGACCAGTTTGTCTCAATGTAGACTCCGAGGAAATACATGTATAATATTACACGTTCTGGTGAGTTCTCAACACTACTAATATATTAATGTGATTAATATATTTTATTTATTGAGTTTATTGCATGTTTAAATGCTTCTACTGCGTTTAATATGTATATGATACGTATTTTAGGCAATAGACACAATTGCACATGCATACACTCAAGTATACTTGATCCCCGACAGTAATCTGTATATTACTATAAATTTAAATGTATATAATCTAGTATCCCTTTTGTTTTGTGCTCTCCAGTGTTAACTTGATTCTAAGTACTTTTTTCGTGCACACAATCCTCATAAAACTCTAAAAGTTGAATTTCATTCTTGTGAAAAATATCCCGATCATACAATTTCTTAAGACATTTCTCACTTAAGTTGTCTAATCTCATATGCCATAACTTGGTCTATATATTTTCATTATCAGCACCAATGGATGTAGAACCAATGACAGCTTCTCTAAGCAACATATATAAACTGTTGTGTTTCTCACTCTTTATCACTATAATGGAATCCTTAATCACCCTTAGCATTCCATTCTTAGCCTTGAATGAGCATCCAACTTGATATAGCCATCTTAGAGATAACAAGTTTCTCTTCAAGTCAGGAACATGTCTCACATTTATTAGATCTCTCATATTTCCATCATGTACTCTCAACCTACTATTATCAATTCTAATAACTTGACATGCCATGTCATTACTCATTAACATATTCCTCTAGTAATAGTTGATAATTGATAAATAAAGTTTTGTTCGAACATATGTGGTAAGTGCAACCAAAGTCAAGTATCCACTTACTAGCATTCTTTCCATTAAAGGTAACCAAGGTTTCTGTACTATCGTATTCTTCTTTATAACAACTGCAACATCACCTTTCTTCTTCTTGTCCTTCATTTTGTCTCTTTTCTATGGGCAACCTTGATAAAGTATTCTTTATTCCTGCAGCAAAAGCAAGTCTTAGGTCTGCCCTTTGACTTTAATCTGTAATTCTTCTTTTTTTTCCTTCCCTTTTATCAGACTTTTCTCTTGTTGTCAGTCCATCTGCTGTATTAGTCTCAAATCTTTTCCCTAGTTCCTTTTGAAAGTGTGCGAATTCACTAGGTACTTACATGTGAATAGTGTTTATTGAATTTTAAAAATTACATGTTATACACACAAAATGCACAGCGGAATGAAAATTTAATTTCTTATTCAACAAACACACACTTAATTGAAATCTTGTTACACTAACAAGTTCGGGAATTTTACCTTTGATGCCTTTTGAATTTGTTCTTTAAAGTCTCACCTTGAATAAATCTAATCTCCAATATTTGTTGGGATCGAAGAGTTAGAATAGTAACTTTTATTTGTAGATCTGTATTAAGCTTAATTCTTAAGTTTTTTGAACTCTCTTACTTGGCAAATATGGCTTAAGAGGAAAAATGCATCTTTTGCTTTTTCTCCTCTAAAAAATGGCCGAATATGTATATTTCTCTAAAGATGAAAGACAAAAACTCTTTTTGTCTATCTCTCACGTGTGTGGGCTACCTTCTTTACATAAAGGATAAAAGGCAAAAACTATTTTTGTTTTATTCCTTTCAAAGTGGCAAATTAATTTCAAGCCTTTTTGAATATCTGCTAAGCCTTTTGATTAGTTTTAGTATAAGTTGACATTTGCCAAACTTTTAGTCAAAATTTAACTCTTAAGTCTTGATTATAATAATGTCACTTTTAATAAATGTCATTTTTCATAAACAAAGGTTATCTAATAAACTTTATTAAAATAATTAAGAATATTACAAAAGAAATAAGTGCCCAAAGACTTGTTAAAAGCTTATCTAATAAGCTTTAATAAAATTATTAATTCTATGAAAAGTGTCAAACACTTGTCAAAATCTTACACTAATGTTTAACCATTAAGCATTATTAAAATAATCAAATACATGATAAATGTCCAACACTTGTCCAAGTACAATTCCAAGCTTATCGTTTTAAGGTTTAGTGATGTGTCAAATGCTAACAATTAGAATTTAATACGTGTTCAATTCAAGAGGTCCCAAAATCAAGCTTATCTACTATCTCCTCGGATTGAACTCTTCGACTGAGTAGTGTCCATCTCGAGATGTCTTGATAAGGGCAAATTTGTCATATATATTCTCATGTTTTTATTATTGATATTTTATGGTTTTATGAGAATAGATGGCTATTTATGTGCATTATTGTTATTTATAGGGACTTGAACGAAATTTAAAATGCAAAATTTTCAAATTATGAGTCCAGCGCCCCCGCGCCACAAGTATTGTCGCCCCAGCGCTGAAATAGTGATCGAAATAAGAAAAATGACCTGCTTAAGTCGCGTCTAGCGCCCCAACGCCGAAGAGTCACCGCGCCAACGACGCTCCATCGCCCCAGCGCTATCAACATACCGCGCCAGCGGTGAAGCCGTTTTCATGCAGCGCACCAGCGCCAAGATCCCACCGCTCCAGCGGTAATAGCTTTTTCACACGTCGCCCCAGCGACAGATGCATAGCGCGCCAGCGGTAGTACGAGTCCTAATCTGACGAGAATTGAGATTTTCAAGCTCATATCAATCCCTATAAAAAACCACTCATTCCCAACCTTCAAGAAGGAATCCAAGACGACCCAAGAGCACCAAGAATATAGAGCACAAGTCTTGGAGAGCAATAGGAGCTTAATTGAAGCAACTTTAGAGAGAGATACAAGACGTTCTTCGGCATCAAGAGTTCCTAGGCAGCGTAATTAAGAGCAATTCGACGTCTATATCGGTTTGCTAATAATTGTATCATAATTTATAATTATTTTTACTGCTGTTCTCTTGTAGCCATGAGCTAAACTTATTTTCTAGGGTTAATACTTGAACTCAATATGTGTGCTTAATTGCCATATCTTTTAGTATTTAATAAACTTAGTCATTTATTATTTAAATTACTTGTGTTTAATGCTTCAATATATCTGGCCAATATATGGTGAATGAGTTGGTAATATTATTGATAAACTCGGAAGAGGAATCATAATATTTAGACCTAGGTAATTTGATGCATAATTGTAGAGTAACATTCAATGTTGCATATGCAAGTTTCAATTTAGGATAGGAATATACCTAGTTGGTATGTATGATCAATAAGACCTAATCTTAATGAATCTTAGTTTATTACAAGTACCATAGGAATATAGGTATTTGGTAAACTAAGATATACTTACATGACCTTGGAAGAGGCTTGTGAATACATTAGTGTCTTGATCAATAATAAAGACTAAGTGAGTTAAATATTAGAAGATTAATCATTAAAAAGCATATTGAGGGATAATATTAATCCTAGGTTTTCTCTACGTGCTATCATTTAAATCTCATTACATTGTGTTTTTGCTTTTATATTTCTTACATTCATTCTTAGATTTTTATTTTTCTGAATAATTATTAGGAAGATATAATTTTAGTAATTGGTTAAAAAGAAAAAATTATCCCTGTGGGTTCGACATCCGACTTATTTAGTCTCTTTATTACTTGCAAATGATAGTGTATACTTGCACTTAATTTATGATATAGAAATATCGCATCATGTCTTAATACTAAATCTTGCTCATCTGTAATTATATTTGGATTGAATTCTTCGATCGAGTCTAGTACCTAGTGCTAAATCAATACACTTATATTGTGAGACTTCATAGATTCATGTATAGTTTGTTATATGAAGCTCCTATATAAATCTATGATCAGTGCCCTATACACACGTTATAGATATTACAAAGCAGTGCATTGAACTATATAAGTTGAAGTTAAAACATATACGTATAGTCCCTCAGTCATCTATATCCTGAAAAAGCAGAACATAGTTATCACCGTCAAATTTCTATTTTCTTAACCATGAACTTATCTCCAGATTCGTATTTCTGTAAATAATATTTGTAAACACTTTTATGATATTGTTTGACCCTACGTAAAATTATTTTTTTGAGTTTATGCTTGTGGCCACAAGACTTCTTAAAATACAATATTGAAGTATTAGGATATACAACTTACCCATATATGTAGTAACCATTTATCCAACACCGAAAAGAATAAATATTTATATATATGTATAATATTCATATTTTATTTATATGTGGATGATACTTAATTTATGTATTATTATTAGTATTTTTTGTATAGATTAAGGACATACTATTAGTATTGGGTTTATTTGCAAGACCTTAGATTTATTTTAGGGACCAAATTATAATACTTTGAAAGTTTTGGGAGAAAATTCGTAAATACCAAAAATTAGCCTCTTAGTATAAAAATACATTTTTGAAACTCTAATTCACTCATTTTGGTCGAGTTACCTCTTTTAGAGTGAGAAAAGAGAGAAAGAAAGGGGAGAGAAAGAGAGGAAGAAGAAGAAAGTTGGAATGTAAGTTTTAAGAGGTATATTATAACTCTTTCTTAGTTTTTTGGTGTTAAATTAGTTAATTTCTTTAAGTTTTAATTTCTGAAAATATGTACAATTGAGGATTTGATGTGTATTTCATAAGATATTGTGAGAATTGATGATGATCTATGTAGATAGCTTGATAAATCATGATGAATTGCAGAATTTCTACTTGATAGTCTCTTGATTTATGAATTTTATAAATTGTTGTGCTTTGATTCTGATTTTAAATTTTGAGTATATGAAATTAGACATGTTTAGAATCATTTGAGACTTTGAATCGATTAAAAATTTCAGAAATTGAATTTGTAGTGAATTTACCAAATAACCCTAAAATTTTAGAAATTTTCTTTGTTAACAGTATGATACAGAGACAAATAATTTTGGATCTGCAGAATGATCTTCAAAAATTACGAATTTATGGAATATGATAAATTTATATGTTTAATATGATATACTCAGAATTGAGAATTTATATTAATGTGGTTAAATTGTTATGATTTTCTAAAAGTGTCAGCTCATTGCAATATGTAATTAACAGATTTTTAAAACTATAGAATAAAATAGTTTTAAAATACTTTTGGCGGTAATTTTAAAGTGAAATATTTATCATGGATTGAGATATGTATCAATAGTAATTCTGCGATAGTTTTATAATTTTTGAGTTATTATATGAATTTATAAAATTGAAAGATTGAATATTATTCAGTAAATATCTTAATCCTATCAAGATAATAGTTTGAATTTGATGGTGTTTATGGAATGGATTGTGTAGGAATTATGATATAATATTCATATATAAGAATGATATATGAGTCAAGAATGATATATTCTGATTTTGGAGTAATTGGACATCATTTGATGTATAGAAATTTTTTGTTAAATATAAGTGGTCAGAATGACAAGTTTTGAGAAACTAAGTAATTAGACCAATTCGATGTGATAAGTGCAATATGTGTAATTTTATAAGCTATTTAAAGTGTTTTGTGTGAATGTTGAGACTCATGAAAGATTAATCTCCATTGATAGGTTAAGGAGATTTAAGTCTTGTAGCCGAAAATACTAAGAGGTAAGTATACTAGACTTTTATTGAAATCACAATAAGTATAGTAATTGTCTATGTATGATTTTGTAAATGTGCTTAAAAATATGTTTATGTTATACTAAAGTATATTTGATATGAAATGTGAAAGACATATATTTATGAATGTGAGCATTGACATTGAGTATTGACATACATGTGTTTTTGAAAGTGAGCTTTCAAAATAAAATGTGTTTAACAAAGAAAGCTTTTGAAGTGTAATATGTCCATGAGAAACATTTTGTGTTTTGAGGATGCTTGAACTCACTGTTGACTTAATCGGCATCTTATGTGATTTGTGGAGCCTTTATGTATGGTATTTTCTTCGAGATTGGTATATGTTATGTGTTCCGTATGTAGGGAGGATCCTATTGGTACTTAAAGGAATATTGAGTCATCACATTCGTATGGTGGCGTATTGGTGCATGTGAGAGGACTCACTGATGATCAGGGTGAGAGTTTGGCTCTTACCTTCTGGCTTGAGGATTATATATGTGTAATTTAAACCTCAATTGTACTATTCCTCTCATACGGTATATCACCTACGAGTGACATTTGACTCATTATGTGATATGTGATATGCAAGTCTTACTAAGTAGTAATTGAGTGATGGTATTCTTATTATATGTTTTGAAAGAATATGTAAGCGCTTACCTGACATGTGATTTGATAAGATTATGAATTTTGATTTATCACAGCATATCATACACATGCATTGTGTACATATATGTATTTGTAATTTGATATATGAAAAACTAGTATGCTTACTGAGTTTTATACTCATTATAGTTTATAGTGATTTCAGGTAAATAAGGTACATGTGTACTTAGCAGATTTGTCAAGACTTCTGCTGTCCCTTGGGTTCCCTAAGTTGTTAGGTTGCTAAGTATTTCATTTGTGGACACATAGTTTAAGATATTTTTTTATTAGGTGTGGTTGTATTTGGTTTATGTTTCACCAAGTGTGGTTATGGGTTGATTTTAAGTAAGAATTTGCAATGAATATATTATGGGCTTCCGGTAACAAAGTTGCTACTGGTGACGTAGTAGAGTGTTAATCTCTGAGAAAACTCTACGTATCTCCGATTTACTAATTGCCCCAGTGTAAGGATACGTACCCAGTTATCGTGATAAGCCGAGACATACCGGTCCCAGTGGACCATCACTGGTCCAGGCCTCCCAAGTGGCCTCCATTCACTCAAAGCATGCCCCCAAGGAATCGAACCCGGGTGGGTTATACCACCTCAAGATGCCTAACGAATCCGTCCTTGTACCACTTGAGCTGGCCAGCTCAGGTGGTACAAAGACGGATTCGTTAGGTATCTTGAGGTGGTATAACCTACCCGGGTTCGATTCCTTGGGGGTGATCGTTTGTGTGAATGGAGGCCACTGTGAGGTCTGGACCACTGATGGTCCACTGGGACCGGTATGTCCCGGCTTGTCAGACTAAACGGTGCATATCCTCACATCCAGTCATAATTCAATTGTTATAATTTTAAAAAATTGAAATGAATGCTTAAATATTGTCAATAAATGTTTATGTTTATAATTTTAAACATGAGACCAACCCGTAAACAAGAATTTAGGAATATACTAGAAACAATAAGATTGTATGTGTGCTCAGTATTAAATGAATGTAAGTTATGTTGTGTGTCAGATCTTTTGGGTCTGAGGCATAACAATATAAGCTAACGGATCTCATATCTACGCACACCAAACTCTATGAGCATCGAATCATACCCAGCGACACCGAATAGTTAGAACCATGAAAGGTCTCTGACATGCATAAAATCAAAGTATGGTGGAACACTCATAAGTCTATTGTGGCGCTCATATCAAATGACCATAAATACTTCTTAACTCGAAAAGACCTTTCATTGATAGTTTTATGGGATGTTTATTGGAGGTCCTAGTAATTTTATTCAGTTTTCAGTCCTTATTGAATACAAGCTTTCACTAAGCTCATGGTTTACTAAGACTAATCATCTGGACAATCTAGATATAGACATACATTAATCGGGAAGAGTTCATCGATCAACTTGTATCGATAAAGATAAATCGAGAACAAGGTCTTTAAGAATATATTTCATAATGATATTTTCTTGCACCATTTACAACTCATTGTAATTATGTCATTACTAATATATTCCCAGGTCATTGTTTTATTTCAGACAAAACTCCAACCCTTAGAATTTGTTAACTCTTAGAACTGCTAACTTTTAGCATCGCTAACTCTTAGCGCTGACCTACACTCCTTTAAATCATATCTAAACTCTTTTTGATCATACAATGTCTAAAATATAACAAACTTCATACCATCTAATTAATAATATTAACAATTTTAATGAAATATTAATTGTATAAATATTAAATAATAAATATTCATATAAAATGGGATGGTACATAAGCACAAATCCCAACACCTTTGAGTTTAAAGAGGCCTTGACATCTATCATTGTTAATGACTCCCTACTATAGGGGAGGGTGTCAACAAAGTGCTCATATCTCAACAGTAGTGAACTCAATAAGATTATGGCTTTATCCTTATCTTCAATCTTATCGTCAATCGTCTTAAATTGATTATAATCTTATTGAATGTGTCGATATGATTTTTTATTGATGTCTCATTAGCATGAATAACTGATATAGCTCACTCTTTATATGTAAATAATTTTTTAGTGGCTTCGTTATATAAAGGTCATCAAACTTTTTCTAAAGACCTATCTCCGTCTTTTTACTAGCAACGTCCTTCAAAACCTCATCACTCAGTAAAAAGAACTATCTATTATAGACCTTCTTTTATATGGAATCACAATCTAGATTAGACTTTGATGTTATTAGCTTATTTTCCCTATTGATGGTTGTTGTAGTCTTTTTTAAAGACAGAGTGAAGCCCTTGACTCACCAACAAAGTTATTACCTTGACATTCCATAGGTTAAAGTTGTTTTATCAATTAAAGTTCTCAACTTCATACTTGTGAGTAGCCATAACCAAAACTCTGATACTATTTGTTAGGATTCTTCATACACAAGTAATTAAGAATGCATAATTATAAAGATCAAAAGAAAATAGTAAAGAAAAAAATCAAAACATACAATACAAAATTTACGTGATTTGACAATTGCTTACAATTACGGTAGATCAAGATTTTAACCTCTTTTATTGAATCAATAATTACAAAAAAAATTCTCAATAGGATACAATAAATACTCTCTAAATAATTCTTGGTGATCTACCAATTCTAATATTTATAGGAGTTTATATAAGCTCCACAATATCACTAAAAATCTTAAATTTTATTAGAATACAAATTTATGTATTAAGAAACCCAAATCCTACTTACAATAAGTTAAAAAGACCTAAAATTATGATAAAGCCTGAAACTCAGCACCTAAGCACCAACTTATTGCCTTGTGTCACTTCTCAAGTATTTTCAAGTATTTTTTCAAACACTTGATGCGTGACAAATCCTCTTAGAGGCTATGTAGGCTGTTGGAATGGTTCACGGGCCGAAACTTCTAGAAGACCCGCTGACATGGGTAAAGATTCGGGTCAAACCCGCAACTTATTAGGGTTGTTAACCCCAATTTGAAAAAGGAAATATTTCATATAATATGTGATGGCATCTAGAAATATTCTAGGGCATATTATTCTATCTTATATGTACACCGTTAGTGATGATGGCACGACTAACAAATAGAATGTAGAACCTATTCAAGTTCCAGTTGGTCCGGTTACAAGGGCTCAAGCTAAAAGGTTCAAGGAAACTCTCAATTGACTGATTCAAAATATTTGGGCAGAGGTAAATTCATTAGGGTGCAAGAAAGATATGTTGGAGCTGGTGCTCACGTGCCATTCCAATATTGTATGAATATTAATTGTTAATATTTATACAATAAACATTTCGAATAAAGATTGTTAATATAATATTAATATGGTATAATGCTTGTAACATTAGAGACATTGTTTGATCTGAAAGAGTTCAGATCTGGTCTAAAGGAGTTTAGATCAGAACTAATAGTTAGCAAAGCTGAGAGTTATAAATGCTAAAAGTTAGCACTGTTAAGAGTTAGCAGGTTATAAGAGTCAGCGAGGTCTAAAGAGTTAGAACCTTGTCTATAATGGGACAAAGACCTGAGAGTATACTTGTAATGATATAGTTACAAAGAGTTGCAATAGGTGTTATGAAATATCATTATGTAAGTATGTCTCAAAGATAATGTTCCTGATCTATAATCACCAATGCGGGTCTATCGGTGATTCACTTTATATAGATTAGTGTATGTCTATATCTGACTGGTTCAGATGGTTGTTCTTAGCTGACCATGAGCTTAGAGCTTGTATAGGCATGTGGGTATCCAGTCAGGACTGGATACTGAACAGACTTATGAGGACCCCAATAGATATCCTATGACACCGTCAAAGGAAGGTCCTCTCGAGTTGAGTAGTATTTGTGGTCCTTTGACCTGAGCGCCACGGTGGTCTTGTGAGTGATCCATCATGCTTTGGTTCCACATATGTCAGAGACCTTTCATGGTCTGACCGCTATGTGTCGCTGGGTATGGTCCGATGCTCATGGAGTCCGGTGTGCGTAGATACGGGATCCGTCAGCTTACGTAGGTAAGTTGTATATCCGATGCTCCGAGATTGTATTTCATAAAGTCTTGTGGCCACAAGCATAAACCCGGGAAAAGAGTTTCCCATAGGGTTAAACAATATAGCAAAAGTGTTTGCGTATATTGTTTATAGAGATACGAATCTGGAGATAAGTTTATGGATGAGCAAATGGGGATTTGACGGTGCTGATCTATATCCCCGCACATCTAGGATATAAATGATGGAAGGATTATACGTGTACGTTATGACCTCAACTTGTATGGTCTGACACGCTGATTTGTAATATTCGTAACGTGTGCGTGGGGCATCGATTACGGATTAATGGAACAGTTCCATTTGACAAATCGGGTGTAGACCTAGAGAGTCCCAATATGAAATGTACTCTTTGAGCACTTGGGCAGTGTACCGTATTGAATTGTTCAATACAGTATAATTCAGCAATTACTAAGGTTACGTTAACTAAAGTATGTGGTTAAATTGGTGGGACCCACTTTAGGTTAACTTGGTAACCGAGTAAGGATATAATAGTAATTTCACTTTATGATTATTTAATTGTTAAATAATTAAAATAAATATTTATTTATTTAATTGTTAAATAAATTAATTTAACATAACTAAGGTTAAAAGTTAACCAAGTGGTTAAGTTAAGTTAACCTTACTTAAAGGTTAAGTAAAGGTTAACCTAACCATGGTTAAGTTAGTTAACTATGGTTAAATTAATAAAATATTTATTAACTTAAAGGTTAAGTTAAAATAATCTAACTATGGTTAAATGTTAACTAAGGTTAGGTTAAGCCAAATGAAATGCAAATGAAATTCAAATTAGTTTGGAATTAATGCATTAGTATATAAAGTGAAATGAAATTGAAATTCAAAATTGATTTAGTTTTTTAGGTTTTGCATTTTGGGAGCCAATTCAATTTGAGAAATTGAAATTGTTTGTTTTGTGTTTTAAGTGTTAGAACAACAAAACAAATTGAATTAATGGTTACTAAATGTAATAACTAAAAACAAGATTTGTTTTATTTATTCAAGAGTTGAATAAAAGGAAAAACAAATTTAATTAAGTTAAATTGTTTAACTTTGAAAATGTTTAAGAGTTAAACATATATGCTGGATTAAGATGCTGCCATTCTAGACAATCAAACCCACCCTTGTTGATTGCTAGAATTGATCAAAGATTCACTTCGTGGTGGACTTCAAAGAAAATTAATCCAAAGGCTTCATTGGTGATATTTCTCAATCTCGAATTTCAGATTAAATAAAATGTTATTTTCTGTGTTCATTGTATTCAATCTTCCGCTGTGCACATGTATGTATGAGATATGTATATTGTTTGTATGATGAACACAAACCCACATGCAAGCACCCTAAGTAAATTCGCCCAAACATATAACCCAACAAGATATTCCACGTGTTTTACAAAGTTGAATTTCCATGATTCAAGTTTTGGAATAATCTAGAAGAAATTTCTCAAATCACAAAGTGGATAGAATTAGAAGAGTTTTCTAAATTGGTGATCACAGCAACCCCTTTGAGTAACCTAGTAGTTAAAGCTTTTGGGAGCCTACAATAAACATTTATGATAGTAGTTGTAATATTTGAAATAAAGCCTTAGTTGTTAGTGGTTGGTAGTTAGTTAAAGTCGGCAGCTGCATTTATTGTTGTAGTTACAAAGTTTGAAGCATTTATTGTTGTAGTTGCAAAGTTTAAAAAAACTAATTTAAACCCATGTTAGTAGTAGTTGATAGTTACTAGTTTAGAAGTTGTCATTCAATATTGTAATAAATGCTAGCATCCCAAATGTTCACTATAAATACATAAGAAATGATAGGAAATGATTAAGCAATTTGATTAAGAAAATTCTCTTTAGTTCTTTTAGAACTCTTTGAACTTATTGGAATAATTTTCGTGGCATTCTCCTTCGATTTATCAATCAATCATTTCATAATTGATTGTGGCGTATTCATTATACCAAGGTTCTTGCTTCAATATAAGCAACGGGTTGCGGTTTCATACAAATCTGTTTTTTGACGATCTTAGAGTTCTTCTTGATCCATAATTTTATCAATATCTTGGCATGGATCGTATCAGTTAGATCGTTTATATCTCACCCGTCGATTATATAGGGCTGTTAGTGTTAGGGTCGGTGCTTACGTGTCATCCTCGAATGTACATATACTTGTGTATTTATGCAAGTGTACATTCCCATTAAATCGCTAATACATATTTATATAGTATTATGCATGCAATATTACAGACATTGTAGATCTGAAGGAGTTCGGATCAGATTTAAAGGTGTTTAGATAAAGGCTCATAGTTAGCCACGTTGAGAGATATAATTACTAAATATTAGCACAGCTAAGTGTTAGCTGGTTATAATACTCAGCAGATCCAAGAGTTAGACCATTGTCTGTAATGTGGCATAGACCTGGGAATATATTAGTAACTACATCGTTGCAAGAGTTGCAATCGGGTGCCAAGAGATGCAAGTTGCGCAAGTATGTTCTCGAATAATAGTCATTAATCTATTTCTGCCGATGCGGGTCTGTCGGTGGATACTCTTTTATATATAGATCAGCATATGTCGTACCTATCGGGTATAGATGGTTGTTCCTGACTGACTGTGAGCTTGAAGCTCGTATTGACATATAGGTATCTAGTTATGACTGGATATGGGACAGACTTACGAGGGCCTCCGATAGACATTCAATGTAAGCCGTCAACGGATGGTCCTCTCGAGTTGAGTAGTATACGTGGTCTTTTGACCTGAGTGCCACGGTTGGCTTGTAAGTGATCCACCATACTTTGGTTCCACGCATGTCACAGACCTTTCATTGTGTAACCGTTGGGTGTCGCTGGGTATGGTCCGATGCTTATAGAGTCCGGTGCATACAGATATGGAATCCGTCAGCTTTTATAGGGAGTTTGATATCTAGATGCTTCGAGACTGTATCTCAAAAAGTCTTGTGGCCACAAGCAACCATCCCAGGAAAGAGTTCCGTCGGGATGGAACAATATGGCAAATGAGTTTGCGCATATTGTTCAGTGAGATACAAGTCTGGAGATAGGACATGTATGAGCACAAGGGGATTTGACGGTGATAATCTATATCCTCGCACATCCAAGATATCATGACGGAAAGACTATATGTATGCGTTGTAACCTCAGCTTGTATAGTTCAATGCGCTGATTCATATATCTGTGACGTGCGTGGGGCATTGCTCACGGAATCATGGAATAGTTTCATTTGATGAATCGGGCATAAGACCTAGGGAGTCCTGCGATATGGAGTGTACTCGTTGTGCACTGGGGCAGCGTGCCAGATTAAATTGTTTAATCCAACAATACTCAACATTACCATGGGAATGCATGCGTGTTTGTATTTAAGAGTTAAATACAATAATTAGTCAATAATTGTTATTTACTAATTATATAATGATACGTAGCGTATTGTGAACCCTCAGTTGAGTTTACCCAAGTGTGGAATTTGGTGGGACCCACTACGGGGTAAACTTGGTAACTATTCATGACGTGCAAAACGGTCATTTCTTAGTTTGATTATTTAATAGTTAAATAATTGAAATATCTTTCTTTTTATATTATATAATATATATTATTATTATATTATATATATATATATAAAGAAAGAGAAAGAGAAAAAGTGAGTGTGTGCAATGTGTGAGGCCGAATTCTGCCGAGAGAGAAAAGAGAGGAAAGATGAAGGAAAAAAAAAGGGAAAAATAAAATTGTTTACTTTTTCTTCTATCTCTCCAATTGAAGCAATTGTGAATTGTTTCAAACTTTAAATTTCTTATCTTTTTGGAGAAAATGATATAAACAGACTCTCGGCCATTTTTGGGATTAAAAGTTAATCTCAGGCTGAATATAGAACTGTTATTCTAGCTCACCAAGCCCACCGTGTTGGTGACTAGAAATGCACATGAGTTGGTCTCCATGCGGACTCTAGAAAAAATACATGTATAACGTTACACATTTTGGTGAGTTCTCTAATTCTATTAATATATTAGTGTGATTAATATATTTATTTATTTGTGTTTATTGCAAAATTTATACATTTCTGCTGCGATAGGCAATAGACACAATTACACATGCATACACCCACGTGCCTTAGATCCGCCAACAATTAGTATATAAATGAGAGACCCTCAGTTGTACAAAGCCCACAACACAACAACAATCTCATAGCTTGTGTTTTCTCTTCAAAAATATAGAGATCATTTTCTCAAACAGCTTATGTGCATGTTTCTTCTCTTCTTTGTGTGATTTTCTCGACTACTTAGCACACAACTCGTCTAAGTTTGCACGGTTCTTGAAAGGTCCATGACATTTGGTATTAGAGCAGGTTCAAAAAAGATGGAGAAAGACGTCATACTGTCGGATTTGACGGGGTAGGGATCCCAAAGCTAAGAGGCACGGAAGTGTACCTCGCGACAAGTCTGTCGATCCAGGCCATAAGTTAGGGAACATGGTGAAAATGCTCGGTGGCGGTCTAGGAAAGACAATAGATCATCTTAGAGAGTTGGAGCAGTAAGTAGGTAAGCTTGAGGTGGGACTCGACATTCAAAGAAATGAGCTGCGCTCCCTCATTGACACATCCATCAAGAGTTACGCTAGTCAGCTGCGTGACTGGGTCAAGACTTTTCAAAAGAATGTATACTTCATCGTTGACAAAGTTAAAACCCAAGTGGAGGAGCTGTGTAGAGGGTTTGACACTGTCAATAAGGACATGGTGTTGTGCAAGCAAGCAGTGGCGAATAGGTCTGTTGCTGCTCAAGGGGCGCCAAGAGTTGAGGTTCCTAAACCGAAGGAGTTCAGCTACAAGCGGAATGCCAATAAGCTCGACAGCTACTTTTGACAAATGGAAAGATACTTCGACGCCATGGGCATGCGGGACAAAGACAAGGTAAAGACAACTACTTATATCTTTTCGATCATGCAATTCTATGGTGGCGCAGAATGAGCGATGAGATACGCAAGGGTGCTTGCACAATCAACACCTGAGCAGAATTGCAACGGGAGCTGAAATGCCACTTCTATCAGGAGAACGTAGCGCACGATGCTCAAAAGCGATTAAAGAAATTGAAGCAAACCAAGTTCATCAGCGAGTACGTAGAGGAGTACTCCTTATTAATGCTCCAAATCTTCAACATAAGCGATGAGGACTTGCTATTCAATTTCTTGGATGGGTTGCAAATATAGGCATCCAATAAACTGAAGTGGCACAAGATAACAAGAATATCCGATACTCTGACATTGGTAGAAATGCTCTTGGATTACCGCAAGGGTGACTCAGGATAGTCCAAGCATTCGAGACTCAATCACAACAAAGGTGGATGTGCTAAGGAGTTTCATCCTCCAGAGGATGAGAAGGAGAAAAGTAAGCTGCCCAAATGGGAAAAGCAGAAGCGCGACGGCCATAAAGGTAATGGACTAAAGACGAACTGCTTCATTCGCAATGGGGATCACTAGGTTAAAGACTGTCCCACGAGGAAGGCTCTCAACGTAATGGTTACGGCACACGAGACTTGCAAGCAAGGTTAAATGGAGTGTTTGCAGGTGCTCAACACTATGAAAGCCAAGCGGCATACCAGCGTGCCAACGAAAAAGGCTTTCATGTATGTTGAAGCCTATATCAACTGCATAAAGACTTAAGTGTTGATAGATATGGTTGCAACGCATAACTTCATCAAGCGTGCAGAAGTGAAGCGTTTGGGGCTTTACGTGGAGAATGAGGAATTCCCCAAATTGGTAAATGTTGCGGCCAAGCCACTGGATGAGGTAGTTCGAGGGATCGATATCCACCTAAGTAAATGGCACCGCGAGATAAATTTCTCTATAGCACCTCTTGATAATTTTGATGTGGTGTTAGGTATAGAGTTCTTGAAGCAGTACGACATGGTTTCGCTTCCTCAACACGATTATGTGTGCATCATGGAATGAGGGTCTTGCATGATACCGATGGTAGATCAGTCCAAGGGTAGGCAATCCCAGCCGAAAGCCAACACTAAAATTATTTCTACCATTCAACTAATAGAAGTTGTTGAACACAAAGGAGAAACACATCTAGCCATAGTGAGGGAGATGGATGATAAGGCAACAAGGGGAGAGTGTAAGCTACCAACGGGGGTTGCAGAAGTGATCGGGGAGCACAAAAGGGTCGTGGCAACCATCGTACCACATATGCAACCATATCAGGGTGATACCTAGCATGAAAAACAGTTGGAGCTGAGGTTTACGCTTCCAACTACAGTACAGATGCCTTTACCAAAAGCATATGAGTTGCGGGGGCAGCTCAATGAGTTTTCAAGTGTGGGTGTTGCTCAACAACTTGAGGTATCACATGGTGTGCGCTTTCAACACAAGAAGTGGGATAGAGACAAGCAGCGACATGTCAAACATCAGGCTGGGGACTTGGTGATGAAAACGATACTTTCACCACAATGCAAGACAGCACGCTTACTTCATAAGGACCTTGATTGTAGGGACGAGAGGCCATTTTCTGTTGCCAAGAGGGTTGAAAATGTCTCGCATAAGGTGAAGATACCTTTGAGACAACAGCTACACCTAATGTTCCCCAAGAGCTGTTTGAAGCTATACCGAAGGGGTATATAAGACATGGAGCAAAAATAGGGACCTTTAGGGATTTTCATATAGGACGACAAAGAGGCGAAACTCATCCGTAACAAATGGTGCAGAAGGGAGATCCACCTCCAATGCGTGAGTACTTTGTCAAATGGAAAGGGGCACCCAATATTGGTGCATGTTAAAAATACGAGAAGGCACAACAACAGATTGATGAACGAGGTGCGCAATTTCCAGCGAAGACGCGACGAGGCGTCGCGTGAATTTGATGGGAGAGAATGTCACGCCCCAAGTGTTCTCAAGTATTTCCTCGAATATTTAGTGCCTGATAAAAACCTCCTAAAGGCTATGTAGGTTGCTGAAATGATTCGCGGGCCGAAGTTTTTACAAAATTCGTTGACATGGATAAAAATTCGGACCAAGCGCGCGACTTATTAGAGTTGTTAACCCTAATTTAGAATGAAAATATTCTATAAAATATGTGATGAAATTTAAGAATATTTTATCTTATATGTACACCGTTAGATTATTTATATCTCAATCATCGATTATATAATATTGTTAATATATAAAAAAGAGAACCTCAATTATATAAAGTATTTAAAATATTTTTTAACTTATATTTTTTCTTCAAAAATTTAAAAAATATTTTTTTTTAACCGCCTAACATACAAAGTATTTAAAATTACACGATTTAAAAAAAATTCGTAGCACTTGGTTGATGCCTAAGCGCCATCTCTATGCCAAAGTTGGCGCGAGGCACTGAGGCCATCAGATTTGCAGCTCTTTTAACTTTTCTTATGCATTTCTATTTGCTTTCATCTTTTCTTTTTCTTTTTCGTACATCTATCACATATCTATTTACACGCCAACTCTTCCAAATATATTTTCCACGAAAATTTTAAACATCAATTTTCACATTTATCGTATCGTATGATTTTTTTGTTTTTTTTTTATAAAGATATATATCTTATTTTTAGATATGTAGTAGGCGGTACTTATGGCACAACTATGTGGACCCCTAAGAAACCAATTAGATTTGGAGAGATCTTCAGATCGGCAATTATGAGTAGTCCATTGCATCCGTTCTGATTTCTAAACCCAGTCGGAAGCTTCACAATCCGACAAATTTTCACTAAAAACGTACGGTTATCATCATAAAATCAAAATTTTTTGTATTAGTTCTATAGATCGACGAACCCTGAAGTATGAACGCCGATTGCGCATAAAGTTCACTCGTCTTTCCTCCCATTTGAAAGTGGATTCATAAAGTCATAACTTGGGAGTTGGGAGGGACATTAAAAGGACCGGTCGTGCTATGTATATAGCTGAAGACTAGGAGTTCTTTGCTTCGTTCGTTTTCGATAAAAATAATAAATCATTAAAATGCAACTACTCTACTTATATGCATTTTGAAATATCATAAATGCGGATCTAAATAATTAATCGCCCACGATCGTTTAATATTAGTAGCGAGCGTTTTAATTTTAAATTTGAATATTACAAAATTTTGAATGTTACATTTTCTTTTTTTTTTTCAAAATTTTTATCATAAATTAATTTATTAAATAATTATTAAGTGATAAAATAATATAATTTTTAAAATTATTAATTATATTATTTTATTATTTAATAATTATTTAAAATAAAAATTTTAAATTAATATTAAAAAAAAAAAACCTTACTGGTTAAGTCTAATAAATTACCACCGCCTTATCCTATTATAAATTAGTAGCCATGAAACTGCATCAACTCCTTCTCACATGAATGATTCCAGGAACCGAACCCATGTTTTTGTTTACAAATTTTTAAATAAAATAATATTACCCAGTTAGATTCCGTAGGTTTTTTTTTTTTTTGGCACAGAGATTCCATAGGTTGATATTTGATAAAAATAAAAAGAAAAACCACAGATTATATGTACAATTTCATCAGCATATCTCAGCAAACATGACAAAATACATGGACAACGTCAGGTCTAAAAAGGCAATGACAGCCAAATCATCAGGCACAAAAGCCAACAACTCTTGTGCCAAGAGACCTGTTGCCGTTAAAGTTTTCGTTATAGAACTAGAAACAGAAGAGCAATTGACATAAACGGAGAGCAAGTGTAAGAAAACATAAAAAATATTGCACAGTTGTTATGAAACGGAACGAAAACATAAAAGCTATTGCAAATTCCAAGACTAAAGACTTCAAACATTTATCATAGTTATGACAAGTTAAAGAAGAGTAATAGAGACAATACAAAATGAGTAGTGTTACACGATAACTTCACATGCATCCATTGCCAACCTCACGTTAGTCACTAAGATCGATCATAACAGATCACGGAGAAACAGACAAATTATAACACATGAACATTGATTTTGATTAGAAGTTCAGATAATTAATTAGATCATAACATAATCATTTATCACACAAGTTAAATTTAAAAGTTTTTACTCTTCAAATTTCATTACTGACCAAGCTCTTGTTCATGGAGTTCTTGCAATGAGCAATTGCACCTTGAATCGCGCTCTGCAATTCCTCCATTGACGAAGCATCATTGTAGCACATGCCCCCGCCGATTCTGCCGCCACTCACGCCTGTAAACGCGCTTCGAGAAAGACTCCCCGAGTGACTTGGCGAGGATCGCATCGACGAAGGACAGCTTGAAACGCAGCTTCTTCTTCGTGTGTACCCTAAATTTCCCGAGAAAGAGTGAGAAAATCCGTTGTCATTTTCTTTCCTCGAGTTCTTGCTAGTTACCTCTAATTCTCTGATAGATCTCTCAGCTTTGATGGGAAAGGAAACACAGCTTGGATTTGTTATGCTTACTCCTCCCATTTTTTGCTGTTGCTTTTGAGATAATTTCTCGTACAATGGCTTCACTTTCTTCAAGTACTTTCGTATGACCTCTTTAGCTGTAGCGCTCATTCTTTTTACTGAAGAACCAGTCACATTGACATTGACATTATCTTGGTCACGATTCTTAGACTCCTTTTTAAACACGGAAGAGAATCTTGACAATGAAAAATACTTGCTTTTCTTGATTTGATGAAAACCCTGGTTACCATTTAATCTCCTGAACTCATCATCCTCGGTGACAGAGCTTGGTCTCGACGAGTCACACTCAGCGAGCAACACAAGGTCACTGTGGAAAGAAGAGTTGGAGTCATTGCTTGAAGCGCTGCCGGTGGAGTCACGGGAGGCAGTGGTGGTGGTATCCGAGGAAGACGAAGTGCTTGAAGATGCTAATAAGAGCGTACGGACCATTGAGATCCGAGGCGAGGGATGAAGAGGCAAGAGCTGGCCCTTGTAGAAGAGCTCATCCGCTGGGCAAAGAGTTGAAGAAGATTTGCGAGGAGAAATGGAAACGGTGAATTCGAAGTCGGAGGAGGAAGATGAAGAGAAAGAGTGGGATGGTGATGAAGGTAGGGTCTGGGATCTTGCTGAATCTTTATCTCTTCTCCTCCCCATATTCGTTGCTATATTATCATTCAGAAATCAACTATTCGAAGGTTTCAAGAGGAAGAGAGAAGAAATAAGCCTTGAGATCAAAATTGAGAGTCGAATTAGATGGGTTGCTTCTTATATTGGCTTGTTGAAATTTTACCATGTATAGGATTTTCTTGGACCTCACGCGCTTCCGTGGAGCGTTTTATATACGTTCCGCCTTTTTTTTCTCTCTTTTTTTAAAAAAAAATTATTCTGCTCGAGTTAAGTGAAAACGTAACTATTAGTAATTTTATTTTACATTATTCTAAAATAAATCAAATTCACGACACTTTAATTTTAGATGGATTAGAAATAATTTTACAATTTTGAAAAAAATTGTTTAAATTCATAATGTTTATGAAAAACTCAAAAATCTAGCTTAAAATTTAATTAAAAATTTTGCGTGATTCGTTTTTAATGAATTTTGAGATTATATAAAATTTTATTATACTTGAAACATATTACAAAAAAGCTTTTAAGAATGTGATATTGAAGGCACATTACGGTCGATAGGGGAAGGAGAAATTTGACCCGGCATTGAATAAGAGAGTGCTAGAATTGGTGGGGATCGTAGCAAGAGGAGGCACATGGAAGATTGCAAGTTGAAACGTCTCTTTCTTTTTCTATTTGCAACGCGTGTTTCTTCCTCTCTCTCTCTCTCTCTCTGATTACGTGCAGTTAGGTATCACGTGCTTTAGACGTTAAATGTGGGGTTGGATCATGGGTTACAAAGATTAATGTTAATAGTTTAAGAATAAGAGTAATGGTACCATCTTAACATTTTTATTTTAAATTAATGTATAAAGATTGAATGATTTAACTTTTAAAATTATAATTGTGTTATTTTATTATTTAATATTATTTGATAAGAAATAAAAAAAACTTAGATGATAGTTGACAAATATAATATTATACTTAAGAATAAATATCTGTAATTAATAAATTAATTAGAGTAAGATAAAAAATTTAGATAATATTTTAAGTTTTTTATATGTGTCAAATAATTTTTAAAATTATAAATTATATTATTTTATCACTTAATAACTATTTAACATATTATTTAAAACAAAAAATTTTAAAATATTTTTTAAGAAATATAATATTATTTAATTAATTATTTAAATAATATTATATTTTTTAAATAATATTTTAAATTAATATATTAAATAATAAAAATAATATTTTATTTAATTTATTATTTAATAATTACGTAACACTTTTTTTAAATAAAATAAAATTAAAAATATCACTTAAAAAATATAATATTATTTTAATTATTTAAATGGGGGCTTATGCGTTTAGCATGCACAAAAAGGCGGCCAAACCAAAGGCCTGTAATTAGTGTGGTCAGTATATCACAGTTGTACAGTCCAATGCGTCTTAATTGTTTTACCCAGATTTCAAGAAGTGTTTATTGTATTGACCTGTTATACAGCTGTGTTTAGCCCCCAAAAGCTGTGGGTTTAGTTGTGTATGATTTACTTGCTTTTATAGATAAATCATTTTTAGGGTAATAACATTTGGTTCCCTTTTGTTTTTACTATTTCTTAATTGAAGACTTCATTTACTCATTTGTATCAACAAGTCCCCAGTCCCCATCAATACGACTGAATTACCTTTCACTGTTAATTTATTAATTTTAGGTTAACAAATGTTAACCAAACCCCTCCTTAATTCGGAATTTGAACTCCAAATCCTTTCTACCACTTCAAGATACTTTACAAGTTAAATCAATAAATATTTTATAAGATTTAATATATTAAATATAAACTAAACCCTCCCCACTCCGATACAAGCAAAGTTTGAACTTTTTTTTTAAATACTAATAATACATCAAATATATTTATTAGAATTATATATCATTTAACATTTAAATACATTTAAATCTACACTTTTACAACATAAGATATTTATCGGATTATATATCATTTAATACTTAAATATATCTAAACTCACATCTCTTATTATCACTTAACATTTAAGTATATTTAGATTTACAATTCTACAATAAAAAATATTTATTAAGATTATACATTATTTAATATTTAAGTATATCGAATCTGCACATTTATAATAAGAGAACTTCTACAACGAAAGATATTTATAAAGACTACATTATTTAATATTTAAATATATTTAAACTCACACTTTTATAATATGAAGACATACTATTCTCACAAGAGAAAAATATTTATAATACATTAAGCTATTGCCAAGACCTTAAACCATTAACCTCAGTTGAACTTGAAATACCTAGAAGTTAGGAACTTTGCTAGTTATATACTACTATATTTTGAGGAACACTTTGGCCATTTAAATAGGAGCCAAAGACCTATTTCCTAGAAATGGACAAATTATATCCTTACATGAAAAGACCTAAAAATTAGGGACTCTAATGTTACTAACTCTATCATTGATATCAGGACCACAAAAAAGAAGAAGCTATTTTTAGGCTTTTTATATCAGAAAAATATTACCATTTGAATTCTGAAGCGTGCATGAAAATGGGTCAGCGCCAACTGATTTACAGTTAGCTTGTAATCAGCTCATCTTCACACTTGGATTCTCTTTGATTCTCCAAATCTTTCTTTTTCATCATCACAGAAGGTATCTTTTGCATGAGCTGCGATTATGAGATTGTATGGCTGACACCTCTCACCCTTAGATCTGTACTTGCATATTCATCTCATCAAATTAAAATAATACTCGATACTTCACATTAAGAAACGTTTTATAATATATTCTTATTGGCCTAATGCTAATAGCCTAATAGCTTTTCATAGTTAGTTTACCATAAAACCTTCAAATTTCACTGGCGGTTTTTAGTAAGATGATGGATGATTCTTCTGATAATTTATATCTGTAACTTCATTTATTAAAATATCGGATTCCATTACCCGTAAGGATCTGAGTCCCGAGGAAACGTGTGATGGGATATCACGTGAGAGAGAAGCGAGGAAGGCAGGATAATAATTTCGTTTTCCAAAACATGGTTTAAATTTCACCACAGATTAATTGTGATTATATAGTACGGTGTTAGATTATATAGCTATAGATTCTGAAGCTCTCACGTTCAATAAGGTACGTATGCCATTGCATTTGCATGACCGAAAATTAATTATTTAAGTTTAATTTAAATCAGGTTTTGGTGACGGTGACAGTGCCAGTAGTACTAGAACATGATATATTGGCATTTGATAAGAGTATCTTGAGTTCATCGCCATAATTAAGTAGCTGCGGCCTTCGCCCAAGCTGAAGCCTTGCTATCGAGAAACACAGTGCTCTTCGAGGCTTTTAGAAAGGTACGTAATAGTTGGAGAGAAAAAAAATTCATAAGATATAACTAAAGGCCTGGCCATGACGTGAAAGAGTAGCAATGATCGAGATAATGGGGACTTCTCTGAGGACTTCTTTATTTACATAAAACATCTGAGGGCAAAGATGAGATTTTAGCTACGTATAATATCTTAAAAAAAACTTATCCTTTTATTGATAAAGTTTTTGCTTTTTTCGGTGATATTTTAGAGTTCTTCACTTAGATTGCGTAGGATAAATAAGTAAACCAGGACCAGAGTGCCTGAATAACTTCCATGTTCAAACATGTTATTTGAGAACTTAACCCACAGTTGTTTGAATTTTAGAGATGAATGTATATATATATATATATTAAAAATTATCAGATTTATGCATCCGGATCTTGTAAAAACCCTGACGACAACTCTTTGTGGCGTAGATGTCATATAAAAACTATATACTATGTATTTAGAAGCCAAAGTATATATATTTGCTACGTGATACATATTTAGGCACGACAATGAATAAACTTGCACCCATGTCAGGGTACACATATGATATACGATCTAATTGAATATAATCTTTGTAGATCAAATACTTTTCATTTAACATCTTAAATGAATAGAAGGGTTTTAATTTATATTAGTAAAAACTGAGAGGAGTTTAATTATTTTAGCTAACCCCCTCATTTTTTTATTATTTTAGTAAAAGAAAAAAAGGGTTGCGAGGACACAAATAGCCTTATAGTATGCAACAATCAAACTTAAAACAAAAAACAACTCTCTCTACCCATACACTCTCTAATCTAACAAGAATCAATGATAAATTAAATTTTGATTAAACGCAAACTACAAAATACAATAACAATCTTACACCACAAAGATTGGAAGTTGGCGGATTTGGAAGTTGAAGTTATATGATTTACTATTTATTATTATTTTACTTTATATGTAGAGATTAACACGTAGTGGAATACGTAGAGAATACAAGCAATGAAGTAGTTTAAAACAATCCAAGCAAGAACAACAAGCTAAATTGTAGAACTAAGTATTGACAATAGAGAAAAGTAGAAATATACCATACCAAGACACAAAATACGTGGTTCAGCAAATTGCTTACGTCCACGGTGGATCAAGGATCCAAGTCTCTCTTATTCTTTGGTTGATTACAAGAGAATTTATCATACAAGATCAAGGAATGATACAATTGAATTTTGGAGCTCTAGGGTTTGTTCTAAAGAGTTTTGAGAGTGTTTCTCATCTTACATAACCCTAGGCATAATGGGGTATTTATATGTCTAAAATACCCACAAAAAACGGAAAGGAAAAGCCTAAATTCGGAATTTTCAGATTGTGAACAGTGAACAGTAACCGTGAACAGTGACCGTGAACAGTGCAGCGCCGCAGCATTGAGATCCAGCGCCGCGGCATTGACATTCTGGAACCAATGCCGCCGTCAGCGCTTCCTGCGCCGCGGCGCCCACACCTGGGAATTTTTCCCTGTTTTCTTCTGCAATTTTTTCAACTGTTCCATTAGAATTCCACCTCTTCCACACATGCTTCCGGCTCCAAAATAATTCCGACATGTTCCCGAATTTGTTCCAAACATTACCAACATCATAAACATGATTTTGGATCACAAATTCCACAAATCCCCTCCTTGATACAAAATCACTCCAACAACACCAAGAGAGCAACCAAGGATCCATCCTCCACATCACAACCTTAATTGTAAGTTGTGATTCCAGTTAAGTCCATACACAACTTGAACTTAACTGAGGGCAGCGGCTTAGTCAACATATCAGCAGGATTCTCCGACGTCGGAATTTTACACAGACTAATAATGCCACTCTGCACAGTATCCCGAATGAAATGCATCCTAACATCAATATGTTTCGATCTTTCATGAAACACCTGATGTTTACTTAGATGTATGGCACTTTGGCTATCACAATGTACTGAAGTATTAACTTCATCCATAGCCAAAAGTTCAGCACATATACCTTTCAACCATATAGCCTCCTTAATTGCTTCTCCTAAGGCTATATACTCGGCTTCGGTAGTTGATAGTGCTACAACATGCTGCAATACTGATTTCCAGCATACGTGTCACGCCCCAGACCCAAAAGATCTGACACACGACATCACTTACATTCATTCAATAATACTTAAGCGTTTATTTTAATTTCTTTCAGAATTATAGCAATTGAATTATGACTGGGACAATTAGTAAACCGGAGATACGCAGAGTTTTCTCAGAGATTAACACTCTACTACGTCACCAGTAGCAACTTTGTTACCGGAAGCCCAGAATATATTCATTGCAAATTCTTACTTAAAATCAATCCATTACTACACTTGGTGATACTTAAACTAAATCCAACCACACAATAAAATAATACATAGGTATTTATTCACTAGGGACAAATCAAATATCTTATCCCACGTGTCCCCAAATAAAACACTTAGCAACCTAACAACTTAGGGAACCCAAGAAACAGCAGAAGCCTTGCCAAATCCGCTATGCACACATGTACCTTATTTACCTGAAATCACCATAAACTATAATGAGTATAAAACTCAGTAAGCATACTAGTTTTTCATATATCAAATACAAATACATATATGTACACGATGCATATGTATGATATGCTGTGATCAATCAAAATCATAATCTTATCAAATCACATATCATGTAAGCGCTTACACATTCTTTCAAAACACATAATAGGAATACCATCACTCAACTACTACTTAGTAGGACTTACATATCACATATCACATAATGAGCCAAATGTCACTCGTAGGTGACATACCGTATGAGAGGAATAGTACAAGTGAGGTCTTTAAATCACACATATATAACGCTTATGCCCGAAGGTAAAAGCCAAACCCTCACCCTGATCATCGGTGAGTCCTCTCACATGTACCAATACGCCACCACACGAATGTGATGACTCACACTTCCTTTAGGTACCAATAGGATCCTCCCTACATACGGAACACATAACATATACCAATCCCGAAGGAAAGGCCACACATAAAGGCTCCACAAATCACATAAAATGCCTACTAAGTTAACAGTGAGTTCAAGTACCCTCAAATCACAAAATATTTCTCATGGACATATTACACTTCAAAAGCTTTCTTTGTTAAACATATCTTATTTTGAAAGCTCACTTTCAAAAAACACATGTATGTCCATGCTCAATGTCAATGCTCACATTCATAAACATATATTCACATTTCATATCAAAATATACTTTGACATAGCATAAACATATTCTTAACCACGTTTACAAAATCATTCATAACACTTACTATGTTTATTGTGATTCCAGTAAAAAGTCTAGTATACTTACCTCTTAACATTTTCAGGTACAAGGCTTAAATCTCCTTAACCTATCAATGGAGATTAATCATTTCATAAGCCTCACAATTCACAAAAAATACTTTAAATAGCTTACAAAATTGTACACAATACATTTATCACATCAAATTGGTCTAAACACTTGGTTTCTCAAAAACCTGTCATTCTGACCACTTACACTTAACAAAATTTTCTAATACATCAAATGATGTCCAATTACTCCAAAATCAGAATATACCATTCTTGACTCAAAATTCCTTCTTATATATGAATATTATATCAAAATTCCTACACAATCCATTCCATACACACCATCGAATCCAAACTACAAACCTGACAGGATCAAGATACTTACTGAACAGTATTCAATCTCCCAATTTTATAAAATCATATACTAACTAAAAAATTATAAAACTATCACATAATTACTCTTAACACATATCTCAGTCCATGATAAATATTTCTCTTCCAAATCACTGCCAAAAATATTTTAAAACTATTTTATTCCATAGCTTTAAAAATCTGTTAATCAAATATTGCAATGAGCTGATAGACTTTAGAAATTCATAACACTTCAACCACATTGATCTAAATTCTCAATTCCGAGTATATCATATTAGACATATAAAATTATCATATTCCACAAATTCATAATTTTTGAAGATCATTCAGTAGGACAAACATTGTTCGTCACTGTATTATACTGTTTACACAGGAAATTTTCAGAATTTCAGGGTCATTTTGGTAAATTCACTATAAATTCAATTTCCAGAATTTTCAATCGATTCAAAGTCTCAGATGATTCTTAACATGTCTAATTTCATATACTCAAAATTCAAAACCAGAATCGAATCACAACAATTTATAAAATTCCTAGATCAAGAGGTTATCCAGCAGAAATTCCATAATTCATCATGATTTATCAAACTATCTTATAGATCATCATCAATTCTCATATGATCTTACGAAATACACAACAAATCCTCAATTATACATATTTTCAGAAATCAAAACTTAAAGGAATTAACTTAATTAATACCAATAAATTGAGAAATACGTATGATATACCTCTTAAAATCCAAAATTCCAATTTCTTCTTCTTTTTCTTCTCCTTCTTCTCTTTCTTCTCTTTCTCTCCCCTCTTTTCTCTCTTCTCTCTCTCTAAAAGAGGTAGCTCGACCAAAATGAGAGAATTAGGGTTTTAAAAGTGTATTTTTATACTAAGTGGCTAATTTTTAGTATTTACAAATTTACCCCCAAAACTTTCAAAGTATTACAATTTGGTCCCTAAAATAAATCTAAAGTCATACAAATAAACCCAATACTAATCGTATATCCTTAACCTATAAAATATTACTAATAACAATATATAATTCAAGTATCACCAACATACAAATAAAATACGTATATTTATACATATATAAATACTTATTCTTACCAGTCGTGGATACTGATTACTACAATTCTCTCCTCCTTATAAGAATTTCGTCCTCGAAATTCATGACTTAAGCAAACATATGGGGATACTTAGATCCCATTTCTTATTCTCATTCCCAAGTTTCCTTTTCAACAATATGGTTTATTCATAAAACATTTACAAAGCAATCTTCCTTGTATATAGGATTTGCTCATTGTGGTCCAAAATCCTGATAAACAGTCATTCATATGTTCGATTATCTCTAAGCTGGCTCATAACTTAGTATATGAGAGAAGTACGAAACATTCATCCATAAAATAAACACATGACACACATTATGGACTTATAAAATTATACACACATATTTTTATTCTTTTCTCCCATTCGTTCAATATTTAATGGGTATCTATACACTTCACCTTTCATTCATTAAAAAATAACATAGATGTAGAATACCCATACTAATCTCTTACATAAAATTCTTAACTCCTTTAAAAATTTTAATCCCTTCAACATATACTCATACGTCATAATATCATTCACTACCTTGATATCATTCAAAAAAAAATGTAGCATTTCTACGCAACTAAGTTGTCATTCAAATCAGAATATTGAAAGCATTATCTTAAACGATCAAAAATCAACTTCAATAAAAAGACCTTTAGTTCAATTGATTCTTAAACTATAGATCTCAACATTATATCTCTTACTCTAAATCTTAAAAAAAAATAGTCCACCTTATTGGACATCATTTTCTCATTGAGACTGACATGTCTGCTTTTTCTAATATGCTCGATTTCAAATAGAAAAGATTCTACTAGCACAATTACTGCGATGGCAAATATGATTCTTTTAACTATTCCTTTAACGTCATCCACGTAAAAGGAAAGTCCAAAACGATTATTGATTTTCTTTCACAAAACTCTATAAATAGCCTAAACCTCATAATCACTTTTCTAGCAATAAAGAAAACCAACCCTCTTACCATCTTCATAATGAATCCCATTATCATAACTCCTCTTGTTCCTTTTTCTCCACCACAATTTCCAGACCTAATCAAAACCAGAATACTCCATTCCCGTGCCAAAGAATTCATCAGACACTACGCCATCTTAGCAGTCCAAGAACACGGCCTCACAGTTCTTGGTGGCCCTTTGTTCAACTTAGAATACCCTTTCTTTCACCTGCACTCTTTTTTCCCATTTTCCCAATGGTCCAAACCCGTCCTTTACTTGTTATGGTACCTGTTGGATCTGTATACAATCGCCATGGAATTTCCATTACTTAGAACTCTCCAAAAATTAGAAAAATGTGATGAAGATCATCCAGCCCTGATATTTCTCCAATGGTTTTACCCAAAGACATGGTGGATAACTAAATTTCAACACATGATTGCAAACAACACAAATGCTGCAGTCCCTAGACAACATCTTTGGTCTGTTTTACTTCTCCAACGAAAGGGTATGATTGTTTCAGATCATGAAATCCATTATTACCCCACTGTCAAGGATTACCTCACCTTTACCCTTTCACTAAAGGGATCAATTAAGCTCTGGCCTGAAGAAGTAATTCAGCAAAAGAGAGAACTTGAAAGAATTCTTGCTCAGGAAAATCAAATAATTCCTCCGTCTGTTTGGATCTCCCCAGAAGATGTTGCACCTTGGGAACAAGTTGAAGCTGACTTTACAAAAGACCTGAATTTTGCCAATATACTCAAATTCCAACAAAGACAAAAATATCATCTTTCACATCTCAGAAATACAGATTACTCTACTCATCATCACCATATCCCAAACATGACTTATTATGCCAGATACAGACAAGCAATGGATAACCTTCACCAATGGCCTCAGCTAACTGTCCCGACAGAACCTACCCAATCTCAGCCAGTTGTCCCGACAGAACCTGACCAACACCAACCCAATCTTGACTTATCCCTCTTTCAAGACTCCCAACCTTATCTAACCGACACTCAAATCCAAAGGGAATCCAGCACATCCCTCATCCAGACCAGCTCACCTGCAGAAGATCAAGATATGGTAGACCCACCTTCCACTCAGTCAGAGCCCTCATTCAATGTATGGGAACAACAACTCCATAAGTTTCTCTCTCATGGATACGACACAGATGAAAGCGACCAGGGAGACTCATTTTAACCTACATTGCTGTTTCTGTTTGTCACAGAAACTAGATCCGTGTTGTTCTATCACATCAAAGAGAGACTGACTACTGCTTTATCTTTATGTCAAGTGTGTTTTATCTTTCTTCATATCTGCTTTTAATCTATCCAAAAATCAATGTTAAGATCACAAAAATCCTTGAAATTAATAAAGTTAATTTGGCCTCATGTCCAAAGTCCAATTGTTCGCTCAAAAAGTCTTCAAGTCATAGATGCATTGTCGGCCATTAGTGCCAAAACGACAAAGTCCCTAAATCCATAAAATAGGCCTTTATTGACTTTTCTTAATTATCTTACCTAACTTATCACGCTTCCGACATAATTTTTATCACACTTACATATCAACATATATTTATTCAAGATTTTGCGGCCTATTGTCCCTTATAAAATGATAAAGTAAAACTGATTCTTTTCTTTTCTTTTTTTTTTTTTTTTTTTTTTGCCTCACAAGAATCGAGAAAAATATATACTTGAACATACTTACACATACGCTCCATAGCTATTATCAATTTGTTTCTCTATAAATACATTATTTTTGCATCCTTATACAAACTCAAAAATATTCAAAGATTAGGGTGAGCGTAACAATGGAGGAAACCTCAGCTCGTCGATTTACAAAAATTTGTGTCTTTTGTGGATCCAACCCTGGAAATACTGAAGAGTTTACAAAAGTTGCAGAAAATCTTGGTAAGGTATTAGCTGAGCGAAATATACATTTAGTATATGGAGGAGGTAACCGAGGGTTAATGGGGTCTGTGGCAAAAGCTGCATACAATAAAGGTAGTCGAGTTTTGGGTATCATTCCAAAACCTCTAGCTATTGAAAATATTGTAGGAAAAACAGTTGGGGATGAGTTACAAGTCTCATCTATGCACGAGCGAATGGCTCAAATGCTTAGGCATGCGGATGCTTTCATAGCTCTACCAGGAGGTTTTGGGACCTTGGAGGAAATTTTTCAAATTGTCTCATGGGCACAATTACAAATCCACCAAAAACCCATTGGTTTGTTAAATGTTAATGGTTTTTACGACGGGTTGATATCTTTTCTTGACTATGCAGCGGGAACATAATTCATCCCACTTCTAGCACGACGGATTCTTATTTCAGCTCCAACTATTGATCAACTGATTGATCAATTGCAGTCTTTTATTCCTCTGTCTAATCCAACATTGCATCAGTTAGATTGGTCTACTCATGACAGTCAGAAGAAGCGCAAAATAGACTTAAATCTCACTCCGTAGCCTCTACTGTATTTTTGTTGCTGCTATTGTTGTTGTTTTTCTTTTCAATAAAAGTTGTTTCAATTGATGTCTTCAATACTCTACTTCTCTATATTTTGTCATTGAGAAAATTATCTCAATTTCCTCTATGACATGCAAATTATCATTATAAGATATTCAACATCATTCTTGCTAAGCATATTAGTCATAACTTAAAAAAAAATCTAAATAGTAACATTAAGATCCACAAGGTACCATTATCCACAACAACAACAATCTTAGCAGCTCTTGGATACTGTGTCATCTTCACAAAATCATACAAAATTTAAGGAATATGTCAAACTTTTACACAACAAAGCTACAAATACAATCCTAAGGATTTGGCATCTGCTCGGTTCCCTTGACTCGACACTTAAAAGTCTACAGAATCATATCTTAGCTCTGATACCAATAAAAGCTGTCACGCCCCAGACCCAAAAGATCTGACACACGACATCACTTACATTCATTCAATAATACTTAAGCGTTTATTTTAATTTCTTTCAGAATTATAGCAATTGAATTATGACTGGGACAATTAGTAAACCGGAGATACGCAGAGTTTTCTCAGAGATTAACACTCTACTACGTCACCAGTAGCAACTTTGTTACCGGAAGCCCAGAATATATTCATTGCAAATTCTTACTTAAAATCAATCCATTACTACACTTGGTGATACTTAAACTAAATCCAACCACACAATAAAATAATACATAGGTATTTATTCACTAGGGACAAATCAAATATCTTATCCCACGTGTCCCCAAATAAAACACTTAGCAACCTAACAACTTAGGGAACCCAAGAAACAGCAGAAGCCTTGCCAAATCCGCTATGCACACATGTACCTTATTTACCTGAAATCACCATAAACTATAATGAGTATAAAACTCAGTAAGCATACTAGTTTTTCATATATCAAATACAAATACATATATGTACACGATGCATATGTATGATATGCTGTGATCAATCAAAATCATAATCTTATCAAATCACATATCATGTAAGCGCTTACACATTCTTTCAAAACACATAATAGGAATACCATCACTCAACTACTACTTAGTAGGACTTACATATCACATATCACATAATGAGCCAAATGTCACTCGTAGGTGACATACCGTATGAGAGGAATAGTACAAGTGAGGTCTTTAAATCACACATATATAACGCTTATGCCCGAAGGTAAAAGCCAAACCCTCACCCTGATCATCGGTGAGTCCTCTCACATGTACCAATACGCCACCACACGAATGTGATGACTCACACTTCCTTTAGGTACCAATAGGATCCTCCCTACATACGGAACACATAACATATACCAATCCCGAAGGAAAGGCCACACATAAAGGCTCCACAAATCACATAAAATGCCTACTAAGTTAACAGTGAGTTCAAGTACCCTCAAATCACAAAATATTTCTCATGGACATATTACACTTCAAAAGCTTTCTTTGTTAAACATATCTTATTTTGAAAGCTCACTTTCAAAAAACACATGTATGTCCATGCTCAATGTCAATGCTCACATTCATAAACATATATTCACATTTCATATCAAAATATACTTTGACATAGCATAAACATATTCTTAACCACGTTTACAAAATCATTCATAACACTTACTATGTTTATTGTGATTCCAGTAAAAAGTCTAGTATACTTACCTCTTAACATTTTCAGGTACAAGGCTTAAATCTCCTTAACCTATCAATGGAGATTAATCATTTCATAAGCCTCACAATTCACAAAAAATACTTTAAATAGCTTACAAAATTGTACACAATACATTTATCACATCAAATTGGTCTAAACACTTGGTTTCTCAAAAACCTGTCATTCTGACCACTTACACTTAACAAAATTTTCTAATACATCAAATGATGTCCAATTACTCCAAAATCAGAATATACCATTCTTGACTCAAAATTCCTTCTTATATATGAATATTATATCAAAATTCCTACACAATCCATTCCATACACACCATCGAATCCAAACTACAAACCTGACAGGATCAAGATACTTACTGAACAGTATTCAATCTCCCAATTTTATAAAATCATATACTAACTAAAAAATTATAAAACTATCACATAATTACTCTTAACACATATCTCAGTCCATGATAAATATTTCTCTTCCAAATCACTGCCAAAAATATTTTAAAACTATTTTATTCCATAGCTTTAAAAATCTGTTAATCAAATATTGCAATGAGCTGATAGACTTTAGAAATTCATAACACTTCAACCACATTGATCTAAATTCTCAATTCCGAGTATATCATATTAGACATATAAAATTATCATATTCCACAAATTCATAATTTTTGAAGATCATTCAGTAGGACAAACATTGTTCGTCACTGTATTATACTGTTTACACAGGAAATTTTCAGAATTTCAGGGTCATTTTGGTAAATTCACTATAAATTCAATTTCCAGAATTTTCAATCGATTCAAAGTCTCAGATGATTCTTAACATGTCTAATTTCATATACTCAAAATTCAAAACCAGAATCGAATCACAACAATTTATAAAATTCCTAGATCAAGAGGTTATCCAGCAGAAATTCCATAATTCATCATGATTTATCAAACTATCTTATAGATCATCATCAATTCTCATATGATCTTACGAAATACACAACAAATCCTCAATTATACATATTTTCAGAAATCAAAACTTAAAGGAATTAACTTAATTAATACCAATAAATTGAGAAATACGTATGATATACCTCTTAAAATCCAAAATTCCAATTTCTTCTTCTTTTTCTTCTCCTTCTTCTCTTTCTTCTCTTTCTCTCCCCTCTTTTCTCTCTTCTCTCTCTCTAAAAGAGGTAGCTCGACCAAAATGAGAGAATTAGGGTTTTAAAAGTGTATTTTTATACTAAGTGGCTAATTTTTAGTATTTACAAATTTACCCCCAAAACTTTCAAAGTATTACAATTTGGTCCCTAAAATAAATCTAAAGTCATACAAATAAACCCAATACTAATCGTATATCCTTAACCTATAAAATATTACTAATAACAATATATAATTCAAGTATCACCAACATACAAATAAAATACGTATATTTATACATATATAAATACTTATTCTTACCAGTCGTGGATACTGATTACTACAATACGCTACATCCAAACACCGTGAAGATATACCCAGATAAAGACCTTTTATTGTCCAAGTCACCTGCGTAATCTGAGTCCACGTAACCCTTCACCATTTCATCACCTGTGCCAACCCTTCTGAATAGCAAACCATAATGTGACGTCCCCTTTAGATACCTAAGTATCCATTTCACGGCCATCCAATGCTCCTTTCTAGGATTAGCCATGTATCTACTTACAACACTCACCGCTTGTGCTATATCCGGCCTTGTGCAAACCATAGCATACATTATAGAACCAACAGCACTAGCATATGGTACCTTAAGCATATGCAATTTTTCTTCTTCAATTTGTGGTGATTGAGATGCCGACAGTTTGAAATGCATTGCCAATGGAGTCGTCACAGCTTTGGCATCCCTCATTCTGAACCTGTCAAGAACCTTGAGTATATACCGTTGTTGAGACAAGAAAATAACATCACTGCCTCTCACTATATCCATACCCAAAATTCTTTTGGCTGACCCCAAATCTTTCATTTCAAACTCACCACCCAACTGATTTTTCAGCTTATGTATCTCTTCCATATCCTCACATGCAATTAGCATATCATCAACATATAGAAGGAGATACATACGCTTACTGTTATTCAATGCTTTGAAGTACACACATCCATCATACTTGCTCCTTGTGAAGCCACAATGCAGCATAAAATCATCAAATCTCCTATAACATTGTCTTGGAGATTGCTTCAGCCCATATAAAGACTTCTTTAGCAAACAAGCATAATCTTCTTTGCCCGGTTCTTCAAAACCTTTCGGTTGTGCCATGTATAGCTCTTCTTCAAGTTCACCATGAAGGAAAGCTGTCTTTACATCCATTTGTTCAAGATGTAAATTCAGATTTACACACATGGATAATAAAATGCGAATTGATGAGTGTTTTACAACAGGAGAAAAGATTTCATGGAAATCAACCCCTTCTTTTTGTGTGAAGCCCTGTGCAACAAGCCTAGCCTTGAACTTTGTAGGCTCAACACCCGAAACTCCCTCCTTAACCTTGTAAACCCATTTACAGCCAACTAACCTCTTGTTCTTTGGTTTCACCACCAATTTCCAGGTATGATTCTTATTAAGAGAAGTGATCTCTTCTTCCATAGCTTGTTGCCATTTAACACAATTTACACTCTCAATAGCTTCAGTATATGATTTTGGTTCATCATATTCTATAGTGTAAGCAGTGTTAAACGCATAAGCTATCAAATCAGCATGTGCATACCTGCTCGGTGGTCGAACAACTCTCCTTTGTCTATCTCTAGCTAACTGGTACTCTTCAAGTTCAGCTTCAGGAGTGCTAGACTGCAATGGTGCTGTTTCAGAGAAATTTTCAGGTTCTTGTTCTTCATGTGCATCATCATTGAAGTGCTGACCTATAGGAATGTCAGGTCTCAAATCATGTTCCACCTCATGATGTTCAGTTTCAGATTCAGAAACTGAACTTGGCACATCTTCAGGCTTCTTCAAAACTGAATCTGAATTTGTTTCCAACAATGTAGATTCATTGAACGTCACATCCCTACTAATGATACTCTTGTGCGGATTAAGATCAGTACACCACACTTTGTATCCCTTAACACCTTCTGGATATCCTATGAATATCCCCTTCAAGGCTTTTGGTTCTAGTTTGCCTTGCTTGATGTATATAAATGCAGGGCATCCAAATACCCTCAGGTGATCATATTTTGGAGTGCCTCCAGACCATTTCTGTTCTGGTGTCATAAAGCCAATAGCTGAAGAAGGACTTCGGTTTATCAAGTAAGCTGTAGTTACTACCGCCTCCCCCCAAAATGCCTTAGACAATCCGGCATTGGTTAGCATGCACCTTACCCTTTCAAGTAAGGTTCGGTTCATCCTTTCTGCAAGTCCATTCTGTTGTGGTGTGTACCGCACCGTTTTATGCCTTACAATACCATACTTAGCACAAAACTTATCAAACTCAGTATTACAAAACTCAAGACCATTATCCGTCTTAAGTCTTTTGATTTTCTTACCCGTTTGATTCTCCACAAGTGCTTTCCATTTCTGAAATGTTTCAAACACCTGCTCTTTGCTCTTCAACACATAAACCCACAACTTCCTTGAATAATCATCAATGAATGACAGAAAATACCGTGCACCACCATGAGTGACAGCTTGAGCAGGTCCCCAAAGGTCAGAATGTATGTAATCCAAAGTGCCCTTGGTGTTGTGTTCACCCGTGTTAAACTTAACTCTATGAGCTTTCCCAAGTACACAATGTTCACAAAACCCCATTGGCTGCATCTTTCCTTTGCCAAATACACCTTGATCATACAACTCCTTAAGGCCTCTCTCACCCAAGTGCCCTAACCTCAAATGCCATAACTTGGTTTGCATATTCTCATTATCAACAGAGAAAGATAGAACCAATAACAGCCTCTCCACTCAACACATACAACCCGTGTTTACGCTCACCTCTCATTACAACCATTGAACCCTTAATCACTTTCAATGTACCACTCTCGCCCTTGAATGTGCAACTGGATTGATCAAGCATACCTAAAGAAATTAAATTTCTTTTAAGATCAGGTACATGCCTCACATCTAACAACTCCCTCACACTCCCATCATGTAGTTTCAACCTAATACTACCCACCCCAATGACTTGACAAGCCATATTGTTGCCCATTAATACCTTACAACCATTAATGGACTGATAGCTAGTGAACAAAGCTTTATTAGGACACATATGGAAAGTACATCCGGAGTCAAGAATCCATTCACCGGTGTTCTGCCCATTCGAGGCAACCAATGTTTCTGCAACTTCATAATCTTCTTCATAGACTATAGCTGCATCTGCTTCAGGTCTCTTCCCTTGATACTTAGCTTTCCTTTCCGGACAATCCCTTCTGAAATGGCCTTCTTTCTTGCAGAAGTAACACTTCTTGGATTTGCCCCTCGATTTTGATCTTGAAGAATTTCTCACTTTAGATTCTCTACTCTCAGCTCTCCCCCTCGCAACAAGTACAACTGCAGAATTTTGTTGTTGTTGTTCTGACTTCTTAACTAACACTTTTGAGTTTAAGGCTGCTCTAACATCCTTCATTGTCAATGACTCCCTTCCATATAGAAGAGTATCAACAAAATGTTCATAGCTTTTAGGAAGTGAACTCAATAACAGAATTGCTTTGTCTTCGTCACTGATTTTGACATCAACCGTCTCCAAATCAATGACAGCCTTGTTGAAGGAATCAATGTGTTCATTTAGTGAACCACCCTCAACCAAAGACAACCCAAACAAATTATTCTTGAGATACAACCGGTTTGCAAGAGACTTAGTCATATATAACTCATCAAGTCTTTTCCACAAACCAAGTGCTGATTTTTCTGCACCCACTTCCCTCAAAACTTCATCACCCAAACTCAAGATAATTTCACTCCGAGCTTTTCTATTAATGGTTTCAAGATCCATGTCTAACTTAGATGTTGAAGACTTATCACTAGTACTAGAGGGTTCCTCAAGGGCTGATTCTAGTCCTTGACTCTCTAACAAAGCCATCATCTTAAGTTTCCATAAGTTGAAATCATTATGCCCTGTAAATTTCTCTACTTCATGCTTATGTGGTGCCATGTTCAACCAATAACAAACTTAGACAGCCAATAACAGCTCTGATACCAATTTGTAGAGATTAACACGCAGCAGAATACGTAGAGAATACAAGCAATGAAGTAGTTTAAAACAATCCAAGCAAGAACAACAAGCTAAATTGTAGAGCTAAGTATTGACAATAGAGAAAAGTAGAAATATATCATACCAAGACACAAAATACGTGGTTCAGCAAATTGCTTACGTCCACGGTGGATCAAGGATCCAAGTCTCTCTTATTCTTTGGTTGATTACAAGAGAATTTATCATACAAGATCAAGGAATGATACAATTGAATTTTGGAGCTCTAGGGTTTGTTCTAAAGAGTTTTGAGAGTGTTTCTCATCTTACACAACCCTAGGCATAATGGGGTATTTATATGAAGTCTAAAATACCCACAAAAAACGGAAAGGAAAAGCCTAAATTCGGAATTTTCAGATTGTGAACAGTGAACAGTAACCGTGAACAGTGACCGTGAACAGTGCAGCGCCGCGGCATTGACATTCTGGAACCAATGCCGCCGTCAGCGCTTCCTACGCCGCGGCGCCCACACCTGGGAATTTTTCCCTGTTTTCTTCTGCAATTTTTTCAACTGTTCCATTAGAATTCCACCTCTTCCACACATGCTTCCGACTCCAAAATAATTCCGACATGTTCCCGAATTTGTTCCAAACATTACCAACATCATAAACATGATTTTGGATCACAAATTTCACATTATATAAAGTTATGATATATGATTGTTGTTGATGGGGTTGTGTTTGTGATGTGTTGAGAAATAAAAATAACAATATGGAAAAATATATAGTCGAAATTGGAATGAAATTGAGATAATGTCGAGCCCAATAATGCCCACAAAAGGTGTTGAAGCCACTCAACAAATTTGTCAAGCACATAATTACACTTGTGCGCTTTCAAGAGATACTTGGGCTCGACATTTTTTCGAACACCAAATAATGCCATGAAGGAGAATCAAGGAGCTCGACAAATTTTATCGAACACCCTGAGTGTCTTTGTAAAATGGCACCTGTAGTTGCTCAATAATACTAATTTAAAAATGTAGTACTACTCTAATGATGTAATTTGATATTGTCTACTTATTTAATATAAGTTGGTTGAAATCATCAATTTTTTTGTTCTTTTTTTTTATTTTCTTTAAAATTTTATTAAATATTATAAAATAAAAGAAAAAAAGAAGAATAAAGTATGTGAAGCAAATTATACATTAAATGACAAAAAGCATGTAGGGCATTTTGCATAATAAAAAGCATATTGTAGTTTTTGGACTAGCGTGTGAAGAGTTTTTTTTTTTTTTTTTTCAAGTATCGGACACTCAACGCTTTTCATCGAGCGTGGTGCTTGGCGCTCGACAAATGCATTGAGCAAAAATTGCCCAATATGCTCGACCATTTGCAAGCGTCGAACAATTTTGCTCTTTGTTGAGTGTAATGGTGTTGAGTGTAGCGCATTACACTCAACAAAAACATCGAGCAAAATTACATGATATTTGCAAAGTGCTGATTTGCAAGCGTGAGCAAAATTGCTCTGATAAAATCGTCAAACATTATTTTTGAGATATTACAAAATTACCTTTTTTTTCTTCCAATAAGCAACACTTGATCCATTACACCTGAGATTAAATAAATCTATATTATCAGCACTAATTATAAGAAGTTAAAGAAAACAAATATATATTATCAACACTAATTATAAGAAGTTAAAATTTATTTTATTATGTTCAAATTTTGCTTTGGTTTTAAAGTTTGTTGGATAATTAAACGTATTAAGTTTGGTTGTTGGAGGCAATGAAAGCATTTGTTTCCTCACAAATCCCTTTGTGGCTAAAATAATTAAAGGCCATTTTTAGCTAATATAAATTAAAACCATAAACATATATATTTAAATTTTCATATTACTTTAATATTAAAAAAATTCAGAATATCATGTTTGCATAAAAAGTTCAAGCCCAGCCCATTTCAAGTACATAAAAACCTCAGCTAAACTCAATTTGACCCATCATTACGTTCAGATGGACCAATTCCTCAGCCTTATAATATAAGCAACTAGCGCAGTAATAATTGGGCCTGACGAGTAATGTCAGCCCAAAAAAGAAGTCCAATCTCATTTGACGCTTAGGTGTGCGCAACGCGCGCAATCGCGCACGTTAGAAGAAGTTGAAACCGTGGATTTGGTTAGCGTACTTACCTTGCGTGGCGTGACAAAAGATCTACCCTAACTGGCTAACTTAACCAAACAGTGCACCTAAAAATAAAAGAGGAAAAAAAAAGAAGAGAAAAGGAATAGGAAAAGTGGGAAACCCACCGCACCGAATATTTGGATAATTCTCGGAATAATAATTAAAGTTCGTCGATTAATTAATTAAATAGTATCTGCTCTTTTTGAAATTCATCCTTCACTTTTGACTCTCTTTACGCTTCTCTTCTCTAGAATTTAAACCTGCACATCGTCTCTCAGTTTCAATCACGGAGTTTTCTTGATCTGCGTTCTCTGCTAATTAGGTAATTTATGTATAATTGAATTGCTTTGTTGAATTTTTCTGTTTAATTTGTTCATAAAATTTTTGGTTACTTCAGATTTTGTTTGTTTTCCGTACTTAATCTTTTTTCAGAGAAAATTTTCTGGTTCATAATATGTTGCGTTTTAGAGTTGGTTGTGTTTAGATCAGTTTACCAGGATTTGATTTTAATTCTATTCTTAACATTTTATTTTGGTTATTAACCAATATTTTGAGGGAAATTATTGATTATTAGAGCAGATTTGTTAGAGTTAATACTGATGAGGAGAAATATGTATTGGAGCATAGATATACACTGCATGACTTATTTGTTCGATAACATTAATTATCTTGCGGAACGCATGTCAAAAAATTCGAACTTTTTATCCTTAATGGAGAAATTGAAATCACACCAAACAATTTTTTTTAAAAAAAAAATGTAAGAGAAAGAAAAATTGATATAAATGTAGATAATTGTATCTGTGGTTGGTATATATGAGAAGACAGCTAGTTATTGTTGATTTTATTTTATTATTAATTTTGGCTTTTTTGTTTTTGACAATTTTTTCTTTCAAATTTTGAGCAGGTATAATGTCTTTTGGACGGAATTATCATCAACAAGGAGGCGCCTACTATGATAGGCATTGGTCTTCTTTCAATAGAAACAATGTCAGCAATAACTATAACTGGAACCAAAGCTGGAATAACAATCATGTTCGGAATTATAGCAATTTCCATGACTACTCGGGGAAATTTAGGGATCATAATAATAATAATAATAATAATAATCATAGTTATGTTCAACACAACAATGCACCCGCTTTGAAGAGGAGAAAATTTTCAGCCTCTACATGGGGAGACAGCACCAGGAACTATTCTCAACCATCCAACGAATATGAGAGTGCTGCTTCATTGACCTACAACAATTCGGTTCTGCCTGTTTCAAGATCCAATGCTGAGCCCTCTACATCTACAAGCTGTAAGCGGGACCGATCAAAATTAGAGGACGATGATCCAGTGTTTATGTCAAGGGAGGAGATTGAGAGATTCTCTCCTTCAAGAAAAGATGGCATTGATGCACTACGTGAAATGCATTTACGGTATTCGTATTGTGCATTTATTCAAAATCTTGGTTTGCGGCTTGAATTGTAAGCTCTTTCTCTTGAATGCATGGCTTAATTAAATACATTAATATATATTTTGTTTGTTAATTTCTCTCTTGCATGGTGATGTTAAAATTTCTCTCATGTCAATTGATGAATTCTGTCATGACTCTTGCAGGCCACAAACTACTATTGGTACTGCCATGGTTCTGTGCCATCGGTTTTTTGTTCGACGATCACATGCTTGCCATGATAGATTTGTGAGTTTTTTACTTTTTGTATTGAGAAGTTTCAATTTGTTTTCAGTTGTTTCTTGTAAGCTATTTTCAAGAATACTTTTTTCCCTTGTTTGTTGCTTGCAATCTTATATTATGTTTTTCTGGCAGTTAATTGCCACCGCTGCTCTCTTTCTTGCTGCAAAGTCTGAGGAGACACCACGTCCTCTGAGTGATGTACTAAGAGCATCTTCTGAACTTTTCCATAAGCAGGATATTACTCTTCTTTCCTATCTGCTTCCTGTTGTAAGTATATTCAGAGTTCTTTTTGTTTTAGTCTGCAAATAAAAAATTCTTACGTCAAATTCTTTGGCAGTATAAGGGTTTATAAGGACTAAGTGTCTGAGCTATCTCCCAAAATTTTGTCATATATGAATGCTTGTGTTATAGATTTCAGAAACTATAGTTAAATTTAACAAAATTTTCCTACTAGAAATTTGTTCATTTAAGGGTGTATTATAACTATGGGTATTTATGCAGTAAATGACACTTGGAAAACTTTTTTTCTCTTCTTGTAATGTACTATGCTTCAAAATATGATGGATAAGAAAGAACTAGAATTGGTATTTAAGTTTTTCTCTTGCTGACGTGGATTGATTGTGTATCACACAGGACTGGTTTGAGCAGTATCGGGAACGGGTGCTTGAGGCTGAGCAAATGATTTTGACTACTCTAAATTTTGAACTTAGTGTGCAGCATCCATATGGTCCTCTTACATCCATTCTCAACAAATTAGGTCTTTCACAAACTGATTTGGTGAATCTGGCATTAAACTTTATCAGTGAAGGGTAAGTTCATAACTTATGTTTATTGATTGTTGTAGTTATATTTTATTGCTCGCTATTGTGTTGCAGGTGCAATGAATTTGTAATGATTAAATTTCTATTAGTTTTGTGCATGAAATAAACTATACATTTTGAACTTCACTTTGATGCTGTATAGTATGGTCTATCTAACCTACATTTTTGTTCAATGATTCTGATCCTTCTCCATCTTCAGGTACCAATTGGGTTTGGATTGTTTTCTATTTGGCTGGAGTATTTCCACTAGTAACCTAATTTAGGACCAAGGAAGTGGTCTTTCATCTTGATTGTATCTCACTTTTATAGTTTTGGGGTAGTTGGTGTTCTGATCTCCACAAATTAGACAACTGAGGTTCTGAGGTAGTTAAGGGCTTGGAGGACTGTTGGTCTATCTTTGGTTCAAACTGTGTGCTGTGTCAAAAATTTTCTTCAGAGCAGCTACTCTGGGTAGTTATTGTGGTATGGGATATTGATTCTTTTGGCATGGCATAATATTGCAGGGCTATACAAGATTAGCGTGCTCGCCTATTTGACATTGTTAGCTGGTGGATTGATATGCTGTTCATGGAAAGTTTTGTTTTTACTTCTGAAGTTGACCTGCTGATGTATTGCGGATCACTTTGCATACCCTATTAACTTGGTCATTGGCTATTAAAGACACCACAGCAACTCTGAAGCCAGTTTTCTAATCTTTTCAACTTTTTCCCCCAAAAATTTTAGTTTATATGGAATGACCTCCCTGTAGTTCTTTTCCAAACTTCAAGTTTGTGAAATCCAACTGCTTGTCCTCATGGTGCCCATCCATACTCATATGGAGGAAAATCATCTACTTAACAGGGATCAATATATCATATATGGTTGTGTTTTCCCCATTTTTAATATTATTTTTTTTTAATTATCTGGCATGGAACTTTGGTTTAGTATTTTCACACTCTTTTTTACTATTTAGTGTTCAGAAAATTTTCAAATATGGGGATTGAGTTTAATTACAGTTATGATTTGAGTCAATAAAGCTGGTAGTATTTTTTGTTTTATGTGAATTTTCCATTGTTATTATTATTATTGTTGTTTTTTTAATTGTCATCTATCTCTCTCCTTTTTGTTGTCTACCTTTAGCCCAAGAATTATGGTTAAATTGTTTTCAAAATCTTCTTTTTACTATTTAGTTGAAAAACATTTCAAAATGAGGATTTGAGTTCAGTTGCAATTATGAGTATGTTTCTAGAGCTGGCAATACTTTTTTACTACAAAATTTTGTTATCTACTTTCTAGCCCAAGAATTATGGTTAAATTGTATTACAATCTTTTTTACTATTTAGTGTTCAAAAAATTTCTAAGAAGAAGATTTGAGTTCAATCGCAATTATGAGTACATTTTTTGGAGAAGAAAAACTGGATAACTTTTATCTGCAAAATGTCTTCTTCTTTTTCTTTGAATATATTGTCTTCTATGTCCCAGTCCCTCCCCTCTCCTTTTTGTTGTCTACCTTTTAACCCAAGAATAATGTGAGTATATTGGTTCAGTACAGAACATGCATTGTTCATTATTCTGCAATCTGCTTAATATTGTGGTTATTTTACCTATATAGATAAATGAAAGATATTTTAATATTAAAAATTTGAAAAAGATTAAGGATATGGATCCTTTGAAGGAAAAATAAAAGAAATAGTGTGAACAAGTAGGCCCTATTGAGGGCAAAAAAGAACACTGCAATCTTCATATATCAGAACCTTTCTGAAGTAGATAAATGGTCAGTAGAAGTAACACAAAGAGTGTGCATACATCAATTAATCTCGTAGTCACCCTTTCTATCTCTCTCTTTTCTCCACCTTTTGTATCAGAGTTTCATTTCTTATTCATTCTTAATATCCTGAATAGGTTAATGAAAAACTGAAACTTTTGGTGCCATAATTTTAAGGGCCTTTCATAACTACCTTAGTATCATTCACCTTGGCATGGAATTCAATATTTAACTCTATCCTTTTGTACTAATTGAATCTCATTGTTGAGTTGTTATTCTTGAACTACTTGCTTACTCTCTTTGGTGTATTAAGATGCCTAGGAAAAACTGTCACTTGTATTTTAGAAGTCATAGCCTACATGCACATTTATTGTCAAAAGAGTAAATAAGGAAAATGTCTCATGTTCAATTTTTCAGTTAAATTTGATTTTACGGAGCTCTCTGGTTACTTTCTCCTTTTGAAAATAATAAAGAAAGGCCATAAAATATTGTAGCAAGTGAATATAAATTTAACAGTATCACAGGTCTAGTTATAGGTGTCTTTTGTTGTCTAGTAGCAAACTTCACACCTTAGTAGTTAGGAGAGGCATTCATTTTGCGATACCATAATATTTTCCCTTGTGTTGGTTTCTATTTGATCATAATGGAAGATGCTTCAATGGCTGCTTCTGTAAATTGGTTGGAACATTTTTTTTGAAAAACAAAAATTATTCTTAACTTACCAATAATGAATAAGACATTTCTTTTTGTATCTTATGTATTATGAGATTAGTTGTGTTTCCTAGGTGTAGGATGGCAATTAAGCCTGGATGTGAAAACCCCAGAAATCCGACTCGGATTTGCCCTGGGCCTGGAAAATCTGGGTTTTTTCAGATCCGGTTTCAATTTTTTTATTAATCTGGATCGGGGAAATCTGACCTGAAACATGGGTTTTGTCTTTTTTTTAAAAAAAAATAACAAAGTCCTAAATTAATTCCTAAAATCCTTAATCTTTAATATATATGAATCTAACAATTGTTTTACAAAATAAATATCCCAAAAGTTCATATTTAACCCAAAAAAAGAAAAAAAAAAAACTGGGTTTAAACTCGGATTCAGCCCAAGCCTGGAAAACCCGAGTAAAACCCAGATTTGGATCCAGGTTTTGCCCTCCCTACCTAAATGTGCCTCTTACTTGGGTGAATTTAGATGGAGCTTCTGCTTCAGGCACTTTGCATTTTGCAAGGCTTTAATGTGTTGTACGAATTTCAACATAGTCACTGAAGTCATCTTAGTAGTTTTTTAGTGATAAGTAAACCTTTATTCTGGAAATAATTTTGATTTCTTTTTTTTCTTAATATTTTAATCATTCACTAACTTTATGGGTTAATCAAAAACGATTAAAACAGCATCACCAATTTCTCCATGTATTTCTGAGATATTATTAGCATGAATTTTATTTTATTTTATTAATGGCAAGGATGATGTACTAAGGTGACGTCCTAGTTTACAAATGTTATCATAATACGAGAAAATAGTGATGGTATATAAAGTATTATAGAATAGGATAGAATGGAAAATATAAATGTGTCTCTCTTTGTATTTTATTGGCCTCTTTAGTTGGTGAGACATAACTCCTTGGTGAACAAAATAACTCTTCATTTTCCGATGCTCAGAAAATGAATTGGTGGTTTTGGAGTTGGTGCCATTGCTCATATCTCATGCTTGCGAATTCACTGAAGCTGTCGTTAACATTTGGATTGTGTGTGGAAGTTACCATTCTTGTTGCTATTATTGTTATTGTTATTACCATTAACATTGATAATATTAATATCTTTTCGGCTTTATTCTATTTTCTATTATTTATCATCAGCAATGGCTAATTCCGGTGGGCATTGGCCAAGCACCTCACATGGCTCATCATGAAAAGAAAGGCATTGGCATTGGAGCTATGCAGGGCTCCTTTCTTTTCTTTCTTTTTTTTTTTTTGGGCGGGGGTGGGGGGTGGGGTTGGGGGGGTTCAGGCCAGATAAACTGTGTCTAGCCTCTTAGCAGCATAAGTGTCTCTTCTGAGCACCAATAGCTAAAAACAAATATAGAAGCAAAGATATTGTAATTCATAATGAAATACCTCAAGCATTCAGCAGTGCTGATTGTTTGTCACATGTTTTTCCTAGGTTTGTGCCTAGGTTATGAATGTAAGGACCAAATTCAAACTTGTTGGATTGTGTTGGCAATGTGAACAGATAGTATGTACTACTGGCCTATCCATTTCATCCTTGCATGCTGTTGCTGGAGAATACGATTTTCCTGTGCAGAAGGTTGTATTTTTCAGAAGCCTTTTCTGCAGACATCAAATGAGCTGGATAAATTACTTGTGCTCAAGTGAACAGTCTGAGAGCAGAGTCATTTTTTAAATGAAAAAACCTTTTTTTTTTAATTTCTTTCCACCCCCCAGGACCTTAGGGGGCCAAGTTATGTCCTTTGTAGCTTTACATCATGTCAGTAATATGGCCTTCAGTTGAAGATTTGGGTAAATGCATGCTAAAGGAGCATCAAAACATGCATGCCAACAAGCCTGTTTCCAGTCAAGCAGAAGCGACGAATGTTTTCTTTGAGAAATCTAGCTTTTTGCAGTGTGCCTTGAGTTCCTGTTTGTGTTATTTTTATAGCATATGTTTCTGGAATTAAAAGCCCCTGCAGCAGAATTTGGGTCTGGGAGTTGATGTGTTCTGTAGATGATTGTAACATGTTTGCTATAGTTTTTGGTACTCTATCAGCACTACTGCAGAGATTCTTGGAAAATATTCTACCTGGATTGGTGCTTTTTAGTTGGTAAGGAAAAGTGACTTCTTTACTTGAACCAGAACTTGATTTTCTTGTTCCATCTCTTTTAGTTCAATGTTGTATTTTTTCACTTGTGCTCTTGTAGTGATGTGGCTTCTGCCAATGTGGCAATATATACTTTCTAGAAGACATGCCTTTTCATATTAGTGTTTCCCCAGATGGTTTGACTTTTTCTTAGATATCTTTGAGATAGTTTATTATTTTTACGTTGATTGTTGATGGTAATTGTTTTGTTTGCAGGCTTCGGAGCTCATTATGGCTTCAGTTTAAACCTCATCACATTGCTGCTGGTGCTGCTTACCTTGCTGCTAAGTTTTTAAATTGGGATCTTGCTTCTTACCAGAATATCTGGCAGGAGTTCCAGACAACACCAGCTATTCTTCAAGGTATTCCATTCACAATTTTACATAACATGAAATTATCTTTACCATCATCTTACATTCAGATTTGAATGAGCATGACAAGTGAGTTAACAAGCTTTACAACATCTGTATGAAATTAAATACCAACTCATTTACCTTCCTAATTTCATCTTTTTTTAAAAAATAAAAATCACCTTCCTAATTTCACCTTAATCTTGAACAATTTTGCAATGAAAGAACCAACTGGTACACTGTTATAGTTCATTAAAATTTTGACTAATCTGTTTAAAGTAATCAGCAATACACACAGATCATGGGTTATCATCAAATGACATCACTTATTTCTTCGAGTTGGCTGACATGTCATCTTTCATTACAGTTTTACTATCACCTATGATATTGTTATCAAAGACTTAGCATGCTTGCTCTGATTGATTTGTATTTTATGTCTTGCTAAATTGTTGTGATTCTGTGAATGATGCAGATGTGGCGCAGCAGTTGATGGAGCTATTCTAATATGATAATAGAAATATAACGATTGTAGGCTTAAGAATGAAGGTACACTTTTGGTCCCGCGAGTATGTAGGTTTTACTGGGTTGGAATACGGCTAAACAGTTTTAACAAGTAGTGGGATGAAGACAGGTGACAGGTTTAAGAACATGCTCTGTATCTTCTTTATCTGAACTGGCTGTAGTTTTAGTAGGTAAAGAGCTTTCTTGATATGAAGTTCTGGGATCGGTAACTACATGCAAAGCATTCACAAATTTGCCTATTTCTACTGTTCCGACTTATTGTAATTTTCCAGTGTTTTGAAAAATAGGTTTTGAATACATTCTTAAAATTCAACCTAACTTTGATACAAGTAAAACGGCATTTTTATATTTATATTGTATTATGCTTGAGCTGTATTAAAATTGTTATGTGCACTCTTAACTAAACAAAATTGGGCAGTCGTGCATGAGAAAGACTTCATTTCCCATCACTACATTGTTGAAATATCAGGAATTCAGGGTTTTATAGGTATTTATATCACTAAATTAGAATGGAGCTTTCTTTTTTTAAAAATGGAGCATCACGTCAGCTTTATTCTATTATTATTATATATTTTAACACTTTGTAAGTTTTCTTTCGTCTTGTATGCAGTATTCATATTGGAAATAATAATTAATGATTATTCTATCAACTATTATTTACGTCAGAAATCTTGTCTCAAACATTTTTAACTATAAAAATTCAGCATCTTTCTTCAAATTCATTAATTAAGCAAGATTTATTTATACATATTAAGAAAAGATAAATTAATTTTCATAAATTCTAAAATTTCATTATAAATATGAAATATGTTTGGAAGTCAAAATTTGAGAGAGAAAAAATAAATAAAATGGTCGACCATATTATTATTATTCATAATAAAATGGAACATTAGCTTATTTATATAACAAATTGTATGATAGGACAAAGATAATATAAACTGAGAGAATTTGTTCCCACTATAAATATTCGTGGACGTGAAAAAATGATAATAGATTCTATTGTTAATCGTTAATAAAATGAAGATAGATTTATTGGTGAGAGGTGAACTTTATAACAAAAATAATAAAGAAAAAGGTTAAAGTATCAGTTTTAGGTCAAAATGTATATATATATATATGTTTGCTCACAAAATTCGAAAGGTAATAATCAGATTTGTGAATATTTTTACGAGAAAAGCCTTATGATATTAGAACATGTCTTATCCAGCGTGTTATTCTATTTTTAAATTAATTTTTTCTGCAGCAGCATAGTTTGTATGAATCGGATGGTGAAAAATATATAGTTTAAATGTGGGATATGAATGAAAATAATAATACTATTCTTAATCTATTACTCCGGAAACTGTCCAATGAAGGCCTTGTTTTTATATAAAAAAATGGAGCTTTCTTTTTTTAAAAAGAAAAAAGAAAAATAAAATTCTAAAATGGTGCTTCAAGTTACTTTTATTTATTGCTTCCGCAAAGTAATTGTCTCGTTATGCCTTGTTTCTTATGTATAATTACTTTGGGATTGGATTATTTTCTGTTAAATTCTATGTTTGATAATATTTGTATGATTGGAAAATGGGACTTAGTTATGTCCCAGTCCCACCATTTAATTCTAATATCATGAGATAATTTATCTCACAAAAATGCTCAACTATATTTTATAAATAAAATATTTTTTTAATTATTTGAATTTTTTATATTTAATTTATTTATATCGACACAATTTGAATAAATAATAATACCAACTTTTAGTTAATATTAATATAAAAAAATTATATAAATTTAAAACTACATGTTATATTTATTATTTTTTTCCCTAAAAAATTACTATAAGGCCTAACCTTTATAGGTTCAAGAAACTTAGTTCTTCGAGAAAGTCTTTTATAAGTCAATTTCAAAAATCCAAGTCCAACTTAGCGGAGGCCACCAAGAGATGTTAAAACCAAGTCTAAGGATGAACTTCCAATAAAGAATCTGTTAGGCTACTTGAATTATGATCAATCCAAGAATTTTGCATATTGGCCTTGCATATTTTTGACCTAGTCAATGAGGATCAAAAAATACCACTTGGCGAAGATGAACAAGGAAACTGGCTCGATAGAAATGCTACATCAGACACATGTCGAACAACCTTTACATTATGATCAAGTACTACCATGGGAACAAAACACAAAACTTATACTAATAAGGATGAAGTACGTTATAAGGAGACCAGTTCGGTAGATGATGCTGAACAGTTGTAACAGCAGAAGTACAGTCAGATCACTACTGGACCAAACAGAAGGTAATTAGACTTATTACAAAAACGAGTTAAAAGAAGAAACCAGTGTTATAAAGGAAACAAAGTTATAGGAATATAAGAACTGCAATGTGTTTATAAAAGAATCCCTTCAATCACAAGAAGAGATTAGAATAATCCAAAATTAACGAGACTTACCCAACTCAAGTACAACATCGGCGAGGATAAACATAAGGAATATTCCCTAAAAAATGATGTTATAAATAGGTGAGAAAATCATAATAGCGAGAGACTTCTTTTTTGGTATTAAATTCTGAATTCTAGATTCAACGTTCTTTATATTCAATTTTTTTCTTTTCGACGTTCTCTTATTGTTTTCTCAAAACATCACTTAAAACAGTATTTTCTAACTTAAGCATCATAGAGTCTTTGTTGGAATTCACTCCAACAAAGTCTTGACGATAATTTCAAGTGTTTTACAAGTGTTTTATCATCATTGACAAAGGAAAAATATTCGAACTTCAGCCTTGAAGTCCAATAAGACCAAGACCAACGTGCTAATTCTTACATCCAAACAAATTCAAAATTCGTTGGCTTAGTAAAACTATTTTTTTCTATCAATAATTATTATAATTTAAACGATATTTATTAAATTATTTGTAAAATATTTAAATAATTGATTCTTCTTGTTTAATTTAGATATTTTTAATAATAAAATTGTACATAAATATAATCCACTCTTATACTAAAGGAAACATATGAAAATAATAAATATAATTCAATTGTATTTTATCTTATATTATTTTATAATATTTTATTAATTTATATTCAATTTAATTCAATATTAGCAAATGACCCCAAATATTAAGTTAATATTTGATTGGATAGAAATAAGGGTGAAATATAAAAGAATTCTCATTTTTATGAAGATTTCTTTACTTGATTGGCAATTTTGATAAGGGACATGAAGTCTTTAAGAAACCCATTCCATAAACACAAGGAGTTAGATTTCCTCTCTGGGGTTAGGAATCTTTATCCCAATCTACACACTTTGTTTAAATTGACATATTTATTTTTTGTCAAATTATTTAAAAGAATAAATTCACAGTTTCAAATAAATAAGTAAATTATTTTTTATTTATATTTGATAAGTATAAATTGTAATTAAGAATGAGAAGAAAATTAAAATATTTTACCTAACACTATTGTCAAAGATCTATGACCCTAACGCTGAGACTCCGAGAGCCCTTGCTCTCCCTCTAAATCATAATATATGATCTCTTGAACTTATAATCCAAAATAAAATTAGAAACAGTCCCCATTTCTCTCTTAAAACCCGAAAATAAATTGAGCATTGAAAACAAAATTTTGTATTATTTAATAGTTAAAATAAAAAAATTACAAAATTACAAAATTTATTTAAGTTTTTCTATAATATTTATTTAAATCTTTTTGTAGCATAAAAGTTATCTTTTAATTATACTAATTACTCTATAAAATATGAACGTGCTCTAAAATACTTTTATAATTTATTGCTAAACACCAGCTAATTTTTCTTAAAAGCACTATAAAGTAAAAAAATATTGGACTCTAAATGAATTATATTTAGAAATAAATATATGCTAATTCAAATTTTTAAATAAAATTAAGAAAAAAATAACATGTTTGTCCTTCAAATTTGGTTTATTAACCAAATATGTTCCTCTTATTTTAAAAAATTCAATTTTATTATAGTCTGTTAGACCACTGTCGTTAGATTTGATAATTGAATATCAAAATCATAACTTAATAACAAGAGAAAATATACACTGACACTTATCAAATAATCATTGGATATTAAATAAATAAACAAATAAAAAATAGCATTTACTACCATCACGACTTGCAAATTGTCGGCCACCGACCTTCGGTGTTAAAAAAATCAAAATTTATATCATTGAATTTTATTTTTCTTTATCTACATAATAGTAGAGTCATTTTCAATATATAAAAAAGTCCAAAAAGCGATCAAATACAATGGAGAGGGCGGCGGCCATTGTCGCCCCCTATTAAATAATGATGTGGTGCAAGTCACCATCCTACCATTTGATGGCTACCGTTATCCTACGGTGTAGAGGGTAAGGACATTGTCAAACGGCGAGACAGTGACTTGCACTATCATACCATTGGACAGATCGGTGTTCGATGTGTCAAAGGGGTGGCGGTGTAAATTATCGACCACTCTTTAACAGAGGGTAGTGGTGGCTACTACCATCTCTACCATATTTGGCTACTTTTGAGCTTTTTTTTTTCGAAAATAATTATACTGTAGTGTATATCAAAAAATAAAATCTATTAAAATAAAATCTAATTGTTTTTGTTTCTAAAAGTTGACGAAGGTTTCTTTTATTTTTAAATTATTTTTTAAAAAATAAAAATTAATTTTTTTAAAAATAAGTATTAAAATGTAATCCTGTCCAAGTGTGGCATGTGTCCTTTTTTATTAAAAAAATTAATGGTCAATTATTTATTGACACGTGAACATGAAAGGCACAGCAAACAGTTAGTAATTGACACACAGATTATAATAAAGGTAAAAGTGTTATTATACAATAAAATAAACTTTTTCATTAAATCTAATAGCAGTAACCTAATAGATTATGACAAAATTAAAAATTTTAAAATAAGAAAGATAAATTTGAATAATAAGACAAATTCAAAGAATTAAATTGTCCTTTCCTATAAAATTAAACATAAATATTAAAGTTATTCCCATAAGGCTCTCGCCAAATTTTTATTTATTAAAATGTTTGATGTGATTCATAAACCTCGAGCTTAAACATTCAAAGGATATCTCGCTTGAGACTCACAAAAAGATCTATTACATAAGCACCTTAGACTTCGATCCACTATTATTGGGAGGCTCAATATTAGACAAAGGAATGTCCTTGGAACTTGTCCATAATCGCTGAGCCCAAAAGTTCACAATGTCAATTAACATCCTTGTAACTTGTTCAAGTTGAGCTGACCACTAAAGCCTTCAAAGGTGGAACGGGGAAGATACATGTTAACTTAAAGATTTAAACTATCTTTATCCTCGAGTATCTCAGAGTATCAAAAGATTTTTAATATAAATCTTACTCATTTAATGTTGAGGCGAGTTTAAATCAAGAAGATAAAGATACCGTAATTTTAATAGGTTTATGCAAACTAACATTAATGAGCTTATAGAAACAAACTAAATGATTAAACAAGGGAGGAACAACAAACAAAAACCCTAAAATTTCTATTTGCGAACTAAACACAAAATCTCTCTTTATTACTTTTTTTTTGTCTTTTCTCGTAGCCGCAATATTGACTTAACATCATCATTAGAAAAAAAAAAAAATTGGTGTGACTTAATTGTGTTTGTTGTTGCATGAGGATTTTGAAGTCCTCTCGCTTTTGCTCTATCAATTAATCTTATTCTTGGATCCTTTTTGTGAGATTTAAAAAAATAAATACTCTTTTAATTTTTATTTTTTAAATTAAATACTTCAATACAATATTAAATTAAATAATAGGAAATTGTAAATGAAAATTTCTTTCTTACACTCTATTTCTTTACATTTTCGGGACAAAACAAAAAGATCATATGTCTCAATATGAAAATATTTGATACATGAAGCCATAATCTGATTTATATATGTATAAATATTATATACAAATTGTATATAGAATACATTGTTGGGAAATTGGTGATTTAACAATCTTGATTGGATAAGAATTGAGATGAATACTAAAGTGGAGAGTCACAAGAAGTCTAGAACATGTGGGACACGTATGGAGAAGTTTAGGACGTGTGGAACACGAAGGGAAAAGTAAAACTGGACTTGAAAACGCGAAGAAAATGAAGAAATCGCAGGAGAAGCTGTCAGCGCCGCGGCGCTAAACAAAGAAGACCAGCGCCACGGCGATGGATGCGAGAAGGGCCAGCGCCCAGGGATGAGCGCCGCAGCGCCAGACGCATCAGAATGTCCGTTTTGGTTCAGGATTTCGAGTTTTGGGAAGTTTTGGACTTCTAAAACAAGTGGACTCTTACTCCAACAAGGAATAGGGTTAGTAGACACGAAATACACCCTATATAAATACTTGCAAATCCTTATTTAAGATTAAGCATTTAAAGTTTCAAGATGTAACCATAAGAGAGAATAGAGGAGTTAGGTAGGCACTAAATGCGTGGTGTATTAGGGTGTAACCTTTGGGGAGTATTTTTTCTTTAGGGTCTTTGAATGAATAAAAGAGAAACACCGTAAATCTTTTTTGGCTTAGATACTCGGACTATTCTTGTGTTCCTTATAAAAATTCATTATGAGGAGATACTAAGAGGTCTTAAGGAGTCATGGTGATCAAAGGTAGATACTTAGAGGTATCTATAGGAGATACTAAGGGATCTTGTGGGATAATTGATGATATAAAAAGATACTTAGTGATCTATTTCAATAGTAAGAAGCTGGATCATGGATCTTCTGTGGACGTAGGCAATTTTGGGTCGAATCACTTATATCTTGTATTTTGTTGATTGATTTATTTTCTTTATTTTTATTGGTATGTTAATCTTATGTGCTCTTTTTTATGATATCAAGTTATAATTTTTCGCTGCACATAAAATAAAAGTGGTATCAAAGTTGTGACTTAATTAATGTCATAGGAATATCAAATTGAAGTGTATGGCGTGATATCCGTAACACAAATTAAGAGAGATTAATTTAGTCCACAGTTGTAAAAAATCTAATAAACTGTTTTAAAAAGAAACAATTTCAACTTTTTGACTCAAATTTCTCAAATTTTATAATAAACTAAAGATAAAAAAATATTATTCAAAATTTTTCATAATTAATTTCATACTCCAACTAAACAATAAAATTATTTTTATCTTCCATTTTCTATTTTCCTCTTTTCATTCCATTTTTTTCCCTTTCATTTTTCATTCTCTTTTCGTTCTTAATAGCAAACAACACCTATAACACAAACTAAAAAAGAACTCTATTTATTGCTGGAATTTGACGATATAAGAATAGTATACTACACGCACGCCCATTGTGGAATGACAACAAGCTTTCAAAACAAAATAACCCCAAAATAAAATTTAAAAAATATATATATATATAGTACTAAAGCGTAATTTAATGAGTTGATTAAAAGGAGAATTCGTTCTGTAGGTAGTATTAAAGGTTTACAAGGATAAACGAGTCGATAAAGATCGGGTATTAACACTGTCATCCCTTGTGTTTTACAAAAATTACATTTTAATGACAGTTTTAATTTTAATTGTATTAGTATTCTTTTTATTTAATGTAAAATATGAAGATAAAATAATCTTTTAAGAATTTTTTAATTATTTATACGAGAAAAAAATATAATCTCAAAAGTATTTCGTTCTTCAAATTAAGTGAAACAGGTAATTAAATAATTAAAATTAAATTTTTTTAATTTATATAAACCTTTAGGTGTAACAGAGTTGATATCCCGATAAAGATCTATCCCAGCTGTGTCAGTACTAATCACTGCCATTCAGTCAAATCATCAAGCAAATGTACTGCAGTGGTACCTAGACTTAGGCCAAGCCTTCGGGGTCGTAAATTTTGTATAATATAACACCGATTTGATGGAAATCATTAATAATTCTTGGAGAAGTATTAGTGACTCGTGTCTATTTTTTTTTTAAAAAAATATTTTAAATTTTTTTTGTTCGTTAGTATTTATTATTTTTTTTTATAAAAATTATTTTAACAGTTTAAAATTATAATTTTATCCTGATATTATTATGCGTGGATTTAATAAAATATTTGATTAGTTAAAAAAAATTATTTTATCTTTTATTTATTTACAAAAAGTTAAAAATACCCACCTCTTTTAAAAAATATATATATTATTCTCTCTTTAAAAATAATTTATTCATAACAGTGAAGCAATCAAGCAAGCAAATAGAGAGATAATAGAAAATAGGGACAATAGAATCAAAGACAGCATTTAGCTGCATTGACACACTTCTCTAGGATTTTACTTCTCACTATCTGCCCTCCCTTGTCATTTTGCTTTAAGATTCATTTTCAATTTCACTTCTCTCTTTCGTTAAAGAAACTAAATCCCAATACAAGAATTATCTGCATTTTCACTTTTTTTTTTTTTGTCAATCATCGAAACAACATCGGATCAACTGTCAAGGTTTATATGAATAAACAAAATATGCTAAATATGTAAGATTTATAGTAATTGTTGTATTCTCATTAGTGCTGATATGCAAATGGATTGAAATAAATCCAGATATTACGAGTCTTAATGATTATTACTTAGTAGTTTTACTTTTATTTGTTAATATCAAGATTATTTTTATTGATTTTCTTTTTTTACACTTATTGATAACATATTTCTTGATTACAATTTACATTTAAAGTGTTAAAATTTATGTTCACGTGCTATTTCAATTTTATATGAATATGTCATTTTATAATTATGTAATAAATAAATATTTTATTAAATTATTAATTATTTTTATTAGGTAAGATGCTTATAACATTTCGGATATTATATTAATTTAAAAGAGTTCAGATCATATCTAAAGAGTTAGAATCTTGCCTGAAATTTGACAAATACCTAATAATATACTAACAATGATATAGTTGCAAATAGTTACAAAAATTGTTAGGAAATGTCATTGGACAAGTATGTTCTCGAATTATTTGTTCTTGATTTATTTCTACCGATGCAGGGTTTGTCAAGTGGAACTGATTAATATAGATCAGTGTATATCTATATATGGATTATCCATATAATTAATCTTATTAGACCATGAGCTTAGTTGAAGCTCGTATAGATATACAGGTATTCAGTGATGACTGAATACTGAACAAGACTCAATGAAAACCCTCAATAGATATCCCATAAATTCATCAGTGGAGGGTATTCTCGAGTTGAGTAGTATTCGTGGTCCTTAAACCTGAGCACCACGGTGGGCTTGTAAGTGATCCACCATATTTAGGTTTCACACATGTCAGAGACCTTTCATGGTCTAATCGCTGTATGTTGCTGGGTATGACCCGATGCTCATAGAATCTGGTGAGTGTAGATACGGGATCCGTCGGCTTATATGGGTGAAGTTAAATATCTAGATGCTGTAAAGTTGTATTCTATGAAGTCTTATGGCCATAAGCATTAACCCGGGAAAAGAGTTTCTTGTGAAGTAAACAATATTGCAAATGAATTTATGTGTATTGTTTATTAGAATGGGAATCAAAAGAGATAAGTTTATGGTTGAATAATAGGGGACTTGACGACGTTGATCTATGTCTCTACTCTTCTAGGATATTAATGATAGAGAGATTGTACAGATATGAATTAACCTCAACTTGCATAGTTTAACTCGCCATTTTATATCATCCATAACGTGTAGGGGGGGGGGGGGGGGGGGGCATTGGTTATGGACTTACAAAAATATTTCGTGAGACAAAATGGGTATGAACGTAAAAAGTCTCGTTATATGAAGTGTACTCATTAAATACGTGGGTAGCATACTAAATTGAATTATTCAATCTGGCAAGTTTTCGAAAAATACTTACTTCAAGGTCTCTCGATGAATAGTTAAAGTTAAAGTGTTAAATTTAAAATTGTGTCAAGTGAGATTTAACATTTTTATTTATATAGTGTATGCCTCAAATTGTGCCAGTAATTTATTGGGTACTAATTTTGCATCGGTAGATATAACTATCATTTAACTAAAAAAATTGTTGTTTTATTTAAATTAATTAATTCGGTAATTTATTTATTTTAAGATTTTTTTGGGAGTAGTTAAGGTTGTGTTAAACTTAAAATTGTTTCAAGTGAGACTTGATATTTTTATTTACCTAATATATGTCTCAAATTGTATCAATAATTTATATAGATACTAATTTAAGTATTGATAAATAAAATTATTAAAAATGAAATAATTTTTTTTATTTTTTTATTTTTTTTCAATTCCACAGTATATATCGATTATCAAATTCATTTGATAATTCTACTCGGCTAATAATTTTTTGTTTCCATTAACGTTTGTTGTTTCATTCTATTGGATTATTATATAATATATGTTTGTTTTTTATTGGCAAAAGAAAACTTTGTAATGAAAGCAAACGTTGGCAACTTTTTGATCAAACAATGTCACTTATTGCATGTTTATTCCGTCAACAGAATTAATACTAAGTAAATGAATTTTTTTCAATTGAATTTGATTCAATTGAAAAAAGCGAGGTGATAACTTTTTTGTCATCAATTGCTTCAGAATTTTGCCACCCATGTTGAAGCATTGAGAATGTTTTATCATGCTTCAACACTTGGCGTTTTAAAGTTTTATAATTTATTAATAATAAGATAAACTTTATCTATAAATTATCGGCAAAAAAAAAATGAATGAAAGTGATTTTGCTTCTGTTATGTTTTTGTGTTAAAAAATAAAAAGCATTTGAGAGACAAAATAAAACTTGAAACAAGTGTTATTTTAAAATAAAAAAACAATTAATTTAATTTAAAAAAATTCATCACATTCTTAATTAAATTTGTTCAAAACATTCGAGGGACAAAATAAAATATAAAGCAAGTGTTGTTTTAAATTAAAAAAGTAATTAGTCTAACTTGAGAAAATCTATTATATCTTTAATTAAATTTGTTCAAAATACGTTTTAAAAGTAAATTATTTAATTTTATTAATGTGATAAAATTATTTTAATATATATTAATTTTATTACATTGTATATGAGACATATAATATTTAAATTATTTAAAATATACATATTTACCCGTAACAAAGTACATACACAATTCTCTACATAAAGAACTCTCCATATTACCACCGGTAAATGTATGATATTACAATCCTTTTGCATATACTTAATTTTTCTATAGGAAGTTAATAATATTGTTGGATTTTTTTTTGTTTTAACTAAGAAAGATATTTTTCTTGATTTTTTTTCTTGGCTGTAATTTGTATGAATTTTCTCCTTAATGGTTGATGTTTATACATACCAGATTCGAATCTTCTCTTTGATTTATGAGAAAGTGAAAGAGAAATATATTTATTCATTTGATAAATTAATACACAATTTGATTTATGTTACAAACTCCGTTTCTTTACAACTTAACTTTGACAATTCTTCTGAGATGGCCAATTCAAATGACAGAATTTCCATTTCCTATTGCATTCTTTTTTCTGTTTGTCATATTGAGAAAAAAAGCAAGCAATCATGCAAAAACTGGCCCGTGACTTGTCCAATGATTGAGAGAGATAAACAGTTTATTTAAATATAATAATAGAAATTAAAGAAGGAGGTAGGGGTATTTTTAATTTTTCGTAAATAAATAAATATAAAAGAGATTTTTTAATTAATTAAATATGTTTTAAAATGCACGATATAAAGATAAAATCATAATTGTAGACTATTAAAAAAATTTGATAAATACTAATAGGGTCTTCAAGATATTTTTTAAAATAAAAAAATATTTTAAGCATTTAAGCGAAATTAAGGAAGTTCATCAGTACTTCTTCTATAACTCTTATTTTATATTCACAGTTTTTTAATTACAATATTAAAATACAAATATTAATAATCATAAAATTTAAATTTGAACTATTTTATTCTTAAAACATATTTTTCCTCTCTTTCACAATAAACTATTCAAAATTTTCCTCAAAAATCACTTTGAAATTTTTGAACTTAAAATAAGTAGATTAGATGTTTGGGTATTGACATTTTAAATATTAAAAATTAAAAAGACTAGATAAAGAAAGAGACGAATGATAAAACTTTTATGATCAACAATCTCATTTTTTTTCTGGTAAAAAAAAAATTAGTTGAGAAGTGAAATTTTATAAAAGGGCAAAAAGAATGAAATTGAAAATAAAAAAGAATATATAGCCCCAAATTTCATGTGCCTCGCGTGCGAGGTGCGTGATTAGGTTGTAGACGCGTGACCTTTTTAGATTTTGTCTTTTTCTTCTTCCTCGATATTATTTTTTTCTCTTAATTTATCATATTTTATGACACTTTATTTATTATCTATTTTATCACAATGCACTACTATTATATTTCTATATTTATATTTTTATAAATTAAATAAAAAAAATTAAAATACATTGTTTACTCTTACTATATATACAAAACAACAACAAATATAAGAAATAATTATATAAATCATAACTTTTTTGTATATTGATTTACAAAATTATTTGTTCTCAATTTATAATTTTTTTAAAAAATTTATTTGGATAATTATAACTTTTTTTGGGGTTGATTTTATGGTTTAAATATTTTTTTTAATTATGTTATTAATAAAGATAATTTTATTTATTTATTATCTTATTAGCCAATAAAGATTAGCCCAATTGACTATAAAAATTATAGCCTTCAAAGGGAAAAGGTTGATTTTCCAATTTGATTTTTGTCAATTTGACATTTCCCAATTTGATTTTTTCAATTTTTTTTTGGAAAAGGTTGATTTCTGTCAATGTTGATTTTCAATATGTTTACATTGATTTCCGTTATATGCTTATATCTTTTTATTCCATGCTTTTATTTTTTAATTAAGTGTTATAATTTTATGATATAACTCAAAAATTAGAATTGTAATATAAATTTAAACATACCAAAATTTTTATAAAAAAAAATAGATGTTGACATCGTGCAATTTGGGTTGGATTAGAGCTAACCCAACCAAACTAAAAAATTTAAATTTATTTTTTTTCAACTTAAGCAAAATCAAATAAAATTATTATGCAAACTATTGAAACCGATTTAATTAAATTTAATTCGGTTTATGTTATCCAGTTTGTACTATTTTTACAATTTATCATTTGTTTAGTCATAATTTGTATGTTTAAATAAATATTAATTTTTTAAAAGAAAAAAATAATTACTCAATCAATTATACAGTAAAAAAGTTTAAAATATAAAATTACAGAAACTTTTACCGAAATACAAAGTTGTATATCGATATTCCAACTTTAAATTACTTAAGTATAAAATACAATAACATAAAAACATAAAATTTCATATTAAAGTTGCAACTCAAAAGAATTTTATCTATAAATTGCAATCTTAAAGCAACGTGATATAATATTTATTTTTCAAGTTCAATTAAGTAATTAAGGTTAATTTTAAATAATAAAAATACTATAAAAAATATTTTGTTGGGGTTGGGCTGGCCTAACCCAACTTAATTAAATTTTGGGTTAAACAATGCAACGAAAAAAAAGTCAAAATTTAAACCAAATCGAATTGATTTTGGTTCAACTGGGTTTCAGTTTCTGATTTAAATTATTTACTTTTAACTGTATAATAAGATATGTTTTTTTTTTAAATATACTAAATTTCATTAAAAAATCAGTAAAGATACAGATTTAAGGCTTTTGATAATAATAGAGAATTCAACGGGTCCTAATGATATATTTACATACTGATGAACGCCTAACTCTTTCCTTTGCAAGTACGGGAAATAACCGATTCCGACTAGGAAACCTTTTCGAAGAAATGAGAGAAAAAGATCAACCCTGATAGTCGGGGAATAAAACAATACAGCTTACAGGAGGGGGAAACTAAAACTAACTTTTACAAACAAAAACACTAAAACATTCATATACAACCCACAAGGTCGAACACAACTAACACCAAGTAGATCCCAATGTGTACAGATGCTCGGCTGGGTTTGGTACCGCCGTAACAGTAACTCCGATTCTGACGAAGGCAGTGGTTGCTAATCCTGTGGGGAGTAGACGGCGGTTGGGACAGTGGGCTTACCAATTGTGTAACCTGAGAGATTGTTCCCCGACGAGAACTCGGGCAATGGAAGATTAGACCCGAAGAAGAGCAGAGGCCGACTGTCGAGGCTTGACTACAGCCAAGGAGTTTGCTGAACCGATGAACCACCGCCGATCGACCTGCAAAATGAACTTGCCGGGCAAACAAAACCCCACCAAAAGAAAATTACCAAAACTAAAAAGGAAATCAAAAAACAAATGCAGGAGAACAGTTAAAAGGAGATTATGCCCACCAAAGAAAGGGCCAAACCCTTTCTCCGGTGGAAAATCAAGTGAAAATGGTAGCTCCGCCGCTGTTTATTGGAAGTCAATGAGAGAGACAGAGAAGTTTCGAGAGTTGAACTTCATAAAAAAAGTTAAAACTTATTATTTGGGCATATCTCAGTTGATTGTGAATAAGTTTAACATTTGCGCAATACAAATTTATTTAGAAATAAATGATGAAAAATAGTATTTTGCGGGTAAAATTTCTTATTTAATTTGATTTTGGGGGAGATAATTATGTTAAATTAATTGCGTATAGTAAAAAAAAAAGGAAAATAAAGAAATCGTTGTAATTCCAAGAAACAAATTTTGCTACTCAAAAGTAAAAAAAGTCAGACCAGTACGCGTTGAATCATGAATTTGGTGATACTTTACTTAAGACTCGTTTGGTGATATTTACTTAGGTTGGTTGAGTTTTTTAAATAAAATTTTTAAAAATAGAGTTTGTAAAAATATAATTTTTTTAAAAAATTATTAATTGTTTAATTATTTTAAAGAAATAAATTGTTTGGTTATATATTGTTAAAAGTGTTTATATGTTATTAAATTATCAAAAATGACATTTAATAAATTTTGTATTCAAATTCTAAATAATTTATTTTTTATATATAAATTTAAATTTATTATATATTTTTTCAAATTAAAATTCTTAAACATAAGAATAAAGTAAAATTAGTACATAATAATCAATGTATTAATATGAATTATTGTCTTTGTTACAAAAATTAAAAATAAAATAATAAATTTTTATTTTAAAACATAAAATAATCAATAAAAAAAATTAATAGATTATTGTAAAAATATTATGATTGTAGAGATAAGGAGAATTGAAGATATGACTACTTTTAAGAAAATATTAAAAATATATTAGTTGAATAAAATTTATTTTTATTAAGGGTATGTATGAAAAGTGTTGGAATTTGTACTACATGCTATTCCAATTTTGTATGAATATTATAATTTCATACTTATATAATAAATAAATATTTCATTAATAGTTAATTAATTAATTTTATTATGGCTAAATACTTGTAATATTTTGAATATTTTATTGATTTAAAGGAGTTCATATTGGGTATAAAGAGTTAGAACCTTATCTGAAATGAGATAAAGACTTGAGAATATATTAACAATTATATAGTTGCAAGCGTTGCTAGGAAATGTCATTGTACAAATGTATTCTCGAATTATAAGTTCTTGATCTATTTTCACCACTGCATGATTTGTCGAGTGGAACTGATTTATATAGATCAATGTATATCTATATCTGGATCGTTCAGATGGTTAATCTTAGCAGACCATTAGCTTAGTGGAAGCTCGTATAGATATATAAGTATCCAATAAGGATTAGATACTGAACAATACTCAAGGAAGACCTCCAATAGATATCCCATAAATCGTTAATGAATGATCTTATTGAGTTGAGTAATATTTGTGGTCCTTTAACCCGAGTATCACAGTGGGCTTGTGAGTGATCCACCACCACTTAAGTTATACACATGCCATAAACATTTTATGGTCTGATCGCTGGGTGTCGTTGGGTATAGTCTGATGCTCATGGAGTTCGGTGAGTGTAAATATAGGATCCTTTAACTCATATTGATGAGTTAAATATTTAGATGTTCTAAGATTGTATTATAACAAATCTTATGATCATAAGCATTCAACTCGGAAAAATCGTTTTCTGTAGTATAAATAACATTGTAAAGAAGTTTGTGGATATTATTTCTCGGAATATGAATCGAATAGATAAATTTATGATTGAGCAGTAAGGGATTTAGTGGTATTGATCTATGTCTCCGCTCTTTTAAGATATATATGACGAAATGATTGAATATGGATTAGCTTCAATTTGTATAGTTCAACTCGTCATTTTGTATTATTCATAATATGTGTATGTGGCATTGGTTATGAATTTATGAAAATGTTTTGTGAGACAAAATGACTGTGAATATAGGGAGTCTCACTATATGAAGTGTACTCGTTGAGTTGGTAGTGCGTCAATGCACCAGATTGGATTGTTAAATCTGGGAAGTTTTTAAAAAATATTTATTTATTTCAGGATTTTTTAAGGAGTAGTTAAGATTTAAGTGTTAAACATAAAATTGTGTCAAGTGAAACTTGACATTTTAATCTACCTAGCGTATGCCTAAAATTGTGCCAAGAATTTATATGAGTACTAAATTTGACATTAGTGTTGGGTTATATGGTTGGGCGAATTTACTTAGGGTTCTTGCATGTGGGTTGTGTTCATCATACAAACAATATACATATCTCATACATACATGTGCACAGCGGAAGATTACATATAATGAACACAGAAAATAACATTTGATTAATCTGAAATTCGAGATTGAGAAATATCACCAATGAAGCCTTTGGATTAATTTTCTTTGAAGTCCACCATGAAATGAATCTTTGATCAATTCTAGCAATCAACAAGGGTGGGTTTGATTGTCTAGAATGGCAGCATCTTAATCCAACATATGTGTTTAACTCTTAAACATTTTTCAAAGTTAAACCATTTAACTTAATTAAATTTATTTTTCCTTTTATTCAACTCTTGAATAAATAAAACAAATCTTGTTTTTAGTTATTACATTTAGTAACCATTAATTCAATTTGTTTTGTTGTTCTAACACTTAAAACACAAAACAAACAATTTCAATTTCTCAAATTGAATTGGCTCCCAAAATGCAAAACCTAAAAAACTAAATCAATTTTGAATTTCAATTTCATTTCACTTTATATACAAATGAATTAATTCCAAACTAATTTGAATTTCATTTGCATTTCATTTGGCTTAACCTAACCTTAGTTAATATTTAACTTTAGTTAGATTATTTTAACTTAACCTTTAAGTTAATAAATATTTAATTAATTTAACCATAGTTAACTAACTTAACCATGGTTAGGTTAACCTTTACTTAACATTTAAGTAAGGTTAACTTAACTTAACCACTTGGTTAACTTTTAACCTTAGTTATGTTAAATTAATTTATTTAACAATTAAATAAATAAATATTTATTTTAATTATTTAACAATTAAATAATCATAAAGTGAAATTACTATTATATCCTTACTCGGTTACCAAGTTAACCTAAAGTGGGTCCCACCAATTTAACCACATACTTTAGTTAACGTAACCTTAGTAATTGCTGAATTATACTGTATTGAACAATTCAATACGGTACACTGCCCAAGTGCTCAAAGAGTACATTTCATATTGGGACTCACTAGGTCTACACCCGATCTGTCAAATGGAACTGTTCCATTAATCCGTAATCGATGCCCCACGCACACGTTACGAATATTACAAATCAGCGTGTCAGACCATACAAGTTGAGGTCATAACGTACACGTATAATCCTTCCATCATTTATATCCTAGATGTGCGGGGATATAGATCAGCACCGTCAAATCCCCATTTGCTCATCCATAAACTTATCTCCAGATTCGTATCTCTATAAACAATATACGCAAACACTTTTGCTATATTGTTTAACCCTATGGGAAACTCTTTTCCCGGGTTTATGCTTGTGGCCACAAGACTTTATGAAATACAATCTCGGAGCATCGGATATACAACTTACCTACGTAAGCTGACGGATCCCGTATCTACGCACACCGGACTCCATGAGCATCGGACCATACCCAGCGACACATAGCGGTCAGACCATGAAAGGTCTCTGACATATGTGGAACCAAAGCATGATGGATCACTCACAAGACCACCGTGGCGCTCAGGTCAAAGGACCACGAATACTACTCAACTCGAGAGGACCTTCCTTTGACGGTGTCATAGGATATCTATTGGGGTCCTCATAAGTCTGTTCAGTATCCAGTCCTGACTGGATACCCGCATGCCTATACAAGCTCTAAGCTCATGGTCAGCTAAGAACAACCATCTGAACCAGTCAGATATAGACATACACTAATCTATATATAGTGAATCACCGATAGACCCGCATTAGTGATTATAGATCAGGAACATTATCTTTGAGACATACTTACATAATGATATTTCTTAACACCTATTGCAACTCTTTGCAACTATATCATTACAAGTATACTCTCAGGTCTTTGTCCCATTATAGACAAGGTTCTAACTCTTTAGACCTCGCTGACTCTTATAACCTGCTAACTCTTAACAGTGCTAACTTTTAGCATTTATAACTCTCAGCTTTGCTAACTATTAGTTCTGATCTAAACTCCTTTAGACCAGATCTGAACTCTTTCAGATCAAACAATGTCTGTAATGTTACAAGCATTATACCATATTAATATGATATTAACAATCTTTATTCGAAATGTTTATTGTATAAATATTAACAATTAATATTCATACAATATTGGAATGGCACGTGAGCACCAGCTCCAACAAACTCCCACTTGCTTCAGTGCCATTCGTACTGGTATCTCATATCAATACACTCCACGTGTTTCTCAAACACTATAGGAGTTTAGGCTTAGGGGGGTTCGCTACATCCAAGGATTATTCCCTAGATTTTTATTACAACTCTTGTTGCCAAGAACTTTCTAATTATGTGATTTTCAGAGTTCACATGATTAGAATACTGGTGTGCCTTATGGCTTCTCGGCTCGAGCAATTACCGTTATTTTGCAATATAGTGGGATAGGATCCACTGAGCTTGGAACTATTCAAAGCTCTGCAATTAATTTTGAATATCCATTGTACTTTCTTTGCTGACTTCTCAAGCCGCAACATATTCTACCTCTAAGGCAGAATTACCTGTGGACATTTACTAACACACATTTAACTAGCTCCGGTACTGATAAAGAGAAACACATAACTAGATGTAGACTTTCTACCATTCAGTTCAGACGTAAGTCTGAATGTGTATCCCTTCTTTTGTAAGAAACTTTCTTCATATTTTATAAACTTATCCTATATACTTCTCAAGTATATATTGATATGTTTCACAACCATTTAATGGTCATGATCTAGATTTAACAGATACCAGCTTGTAACACTTACAACCATCTAAATCCAGATTTCGTACATTAGACGGTATGCATTAATCTATTTCTAGCTAATGCATCTGAGATGTTAGACACTCTAACTCTCTCATCTTCTTCCCGAGGACACTTGCTCTAAGAAAGATGAATGCCACTTCTAAAAGGGACTTTAACTGTCTTACAGTCAATGAAGTTGTACCTTTTCGTGGACTTATTCTATATACGAAGTTTGAGAGAGTCTTATTAGCTTCCTTGCTATATCTCCATAAAGCTTTATACCTAGTACCTAGTATATAGGAAGTCTCTCTCAAATCTTTTATGAAGAAGTTCTTTACACAGATAACACTTATCTGATTTACTTGCTATACTCCAATCATCGTTTCCAATATTGAGTATATACTTTCCACTTTAGAGAACTAAAAAGATAATTATACTCCCACTGCCCTTTCGGAACACACACGCTTCCTCTTTATTCCTGATAAAACCAGACTTTCTGATTTCATCATATAAACAAAGATTCCACCTTTGGAAAAATCTACTTAAGTCCATAAATGGACTTCCTCAGTTTGCACATTATACTAGAAGTTAGGCTTGGATGCAAAAACATCAAGTTGTTCTCTGCATATCTCTTGTTAGAGATATACTTCCCAGAACACCTTATTTACATTTATAAGCCAGTCCTCATTATCATAATATGCAGCAATAGCCAACATAATCCAAATTGACTTTAGTATGGTTACTGATGAAAAAGGTTTCCTCATTATTGATCCTAGATCTCTGAGTGTAACCTTTCAACATTAGTCAGGCCATGAAGGACCATTCCTTCAAATAGGGCCCACATTGCTTCCGCTGCGTAAACTGATTTACTGCTGATAGAAACAATTTCTATAGGAAGCACAACTAAGTCCTAGACTTAATTGTCATACTTAGAGTCAAATTCGAATTTCATGGTATCTTGTCATCAACAAAATCTAAATTGACTTTAGCATGGTTACTGATGAAAAAGGTTTCCTCATTATTGATCCTAGATCTCTGAGTGTAACCTTTCAACATTAGTCAGGCCATGAAGGACCATTCCTTCAGATAGGGCCCACACTGCTTCCGCTGCGTAAACTGATTTACTGCTGATAGAAACAATTTCTACAGGAAGCTCAACTAAGTCCTAGACTTAATTGTCATGCGTTGAGTCAATTTCAAATTTTATGATATCTTTTTATTTTCCCGAATCGATGTCAAACATCGTCTCTCCATAAGTTAAAGGATCCATTTCTTCAACTAAGAAAATATCAAGGGTACATTCAAGTATCAAACATACCTAAATGATGGCCTTGATATCCTTTTGGACTTATGAACTTAGTGTGTTAAAGGTATTTCACTCATTGAAATTAAAACTCCATCGTTGGTTCATCTAATTTTTGGATTGACTTCATCAAGTTCAATCTTTCTATAATCTCCACAATCCATGAGAAACTCTTTCTCTAGGAATGTGACATTATGAGAAACGAACATATTTCGTTCATCTGTATTATAGAAGTGGTATCCCATTACACACTTGAGATACTAAATGAACCGATACTTGTACCGTTGGATACAAGTTTATTCTGTTGCATAACTCTTATGAAAACAGAATAACACTAATTCTTAACATACTTAAGACTCATTTCCTATTTAGTCTATATCTCATATAAAGTAGTAGGAACGATTATGGAATTATTTAATAAGTGAGTAGCAGATGCTAAAGTATAACCTCATAGATATTTTAGAAGATCAGCGATTCTCAATATCAATCAGACTGTATCTAATATAGTCCGATTCCTCATTTCCTAAGCATCTTTATGTTGAGGAGTATTTGGAGGACTATGCTGAGAGAGAATCATATTCTCTTTAAATAATTTATGAATTTACTGATTATGTATAAACTACTTCGATCTAATCGCAAGTACTCAATATACATAAGGGTTTGTTTCTTTACTTTCATTGTCAGAACATTTTGAACACTTCGAAATTATTCTGACCTACGTTTCCTAGAAACACATGTCCATATAGTGACAATCACTATAAAGACAATGAAGTATCGAAATCATTTATAACAGTAAGATTTATTGGACTAAATACATCTATATGTACCAGATCTAATAAACCAGTGGCTTGGCGTCTTACACCTACATAAAGATTCGGTCATATTCTTTTGAATTCATAATTCATAAACTAGTCAATGTACTATAGTCAGATCAAATATCTGACCATCCTTAACCAGTTATTATAGTCGTCTCACGGCTACATGATCTAATCTTATATATACCACTATTCATTATTATTTAAGTTGCTGAAATACTATATATTCTGTTCACCTCTACACTTATAACATTTGCTATTGTATATAAGATATAACGGCCATTCATTAACTGACATTCAGTTAGTAAATCATTATCATTATCACAAGGAACTATTTCCGTATTTTTATGATAACCCTCTCTGTCAACTACAGGGAGTGATATGATTTACCTAATAATATTTGGCACGTAATAGTAATTATACAACATTAATGCTGTTACTAGAAATAAGAAGTAACTGTGAAGTCTTAACGGCTACCACGTTCAGGAAATCTCTATTACCTACGTGAAGCTGAACTTCTCATTTTTTAGTAATCAAGCATTTCTCAAATCATGCAACATCTTGCAGATATGATAATAACAAGCAGTATCTCATACCCTTGCAGAGTTAACATCAAATGCTAATGAAATGTTAATGTTTGGTCAAACAGATATCTAATGAGTCAATCTTTCTTAAGTCAAGGTACGATGAATAGTAACATTTACTATTTCAAACCTTATAACAGTGGAAACACTTTCCATTATGACTTTTCTCTATATGTGGTTTAGTAATATCAAATATTATTGAATCTAGAACTATTCTTAGATTCATAAGCAAGCCTTATATATTTTATTCAGTACCCTATAGTTATTGGTATTTGTTCAAGATTAGTAACGGATTGCTCGTACTCATCTTATCTCTATAAGACAATCTTATCTCTATAAGACAAGTATCTTATCTCTATAAGATAATCATCTTATCTCTATAAGACAAAATAGGAGATGCGTAGCAGAACATTTCTTTATCGTTAATAAATTACGTTTTAGATCATGGGTATAACTGTTATACATTTTTTAATCTAAAAAAACGCCCTCCCACTGCTTTACTTAATCCCTTTAATCTCTCAAACGGGATAAGATAGTATAATATTTTAAACTATACAGCGGGAAGTGGATCCCATTGGGGTTTTACTCCAGCCTCACGCTAAAGCAATATTGGCCTTTATAAATCCAACAGGTAGACAACTCTTGTCAATTGTATCTCATACAACTCTTACTACTGATCCTAAATACACATTACCCTCACGCTAAAGCAATATTGGGTAACTGTATTTCAGATTAACTCATCAATGCTCAAATATATGTTACTAACACTATCCTCACGCTAAAGCAATATTGGATAATATGTTCGCATATATTTGATTCATCTTATGTTTTACCGGCATTAGACCAAGTCACACCGACCAAATCCCTCACGCTAAAGCAATATTGGGAAAGACCATAGTGACCCATCTCACACCGTATTGACAAGACGGACCATTTAAAATATTATCACATAATATAATAAATTTCAATCTAATTAAGAGAGATTTTAATTACAGGCTTTCATATTATATGCGCTCATCACATGAGAGGTTATTCTCAATCAATTATTCATTTCTGTACAAGCACAACTAACCCCCACCAGTGGGGCCCCCATTGTGGTTACAAAAATAAATAAAATAATAAAAATATTATTTTCTTGGTTTATCATGTAAACTAATAACCCTTATCATTACATCTCATAAACCCCCACATGCGGAAAAATAAAAAGATTTTTTTTTTTTTTTTTTTTTTTTTTTTTTTTGTTTAAGAACGCCGCGGCGCTGGTCTTATAGCGCTGCCGCGCTAGGGCTTCACAAGCCTCAGCGCTGCGGCGGTGTCTTACCAGCGCTGGGGCGCTGGAAGCAGTGCTTCCCGCGCTGGGGCGCCAGAAAACCAGCGCCCTCGCCCTTGTCCAGCGCTGGGGCGCCAAACACCCCGCGCTCCAGCGTTCATATGAACGCTGCCGCGCTGGACCTTAGCGCTGCAGCGTTCCAGGTGCTGTTTTTCACTGGTTTGCATTTTTAACACTTAAAATGCATCCCAACAGCTCCGGAACTTGTCATACAACTTAGCCAACACTTAGCTAACACTAAAAAATCACCCATAACAACACAAATTGCTTTGATACCAATTGTTGGGTTATATGGTTGGGCGAATTTACTTAGGGTTCTTGCATGTGGGTTGTGTTCATCATACAAACAATATACATATCTCATACATACATGTGCACAGCGGAAGATTACATATAATGAACACAGAAAATAACATTTGATTAATCTGAAATTCGAGATTGAGAAATATCACCAATGAAGCCTTTGGATTAATTTTCTTTGAAGTCCACCATGAAATGAATCTTTGATCAATTCTAGCAATCAACAAGGGTGGGTTTGATTGTCTAGAATGGCAGCATCTTAATCCAACATATGTGTTTAACTCTTAAACATTTTTCAAAGTTAAACCATTTAACTTAATTAAATTTATTTTTCCTTTTATTCAACTCTTGAATAAATAAAACAAATCTTGTTTTTAGTTATTACATTTAGTAACCATTAATTCAATTTGTTTTGTTGTTCTAACACTTAAAACACAAAACAAACAATTTCAATTTCTCAAATTGAATTGGCTCCCAAAATGCAAAACCTAAAAAACTAAATCAATTTTGAATTTCAATTTCATTTCACTTTATATACAAATGAATTAATTCCAAACTAATTTGAATTTCATTTGCATTTCATTTGGCTTAACCTAACCTTAGTTAACATTTAACCTTAGTTAGATTATTTTAACTTAACCTTTAAGTTAATAAATATTTAATTAATTTAACCATAGTTAACTAACTTAACCATGGTTAGGTTAACCTTTACTTAACATTTAAGTAAGGTTAACTTAACTTAACCACTTGGTTAACTTTTAACCTTAGTTATGTTAAATTAATTTATTTAACAATTAAATAAATAAATATTTATTTTAATTATTTAACAATTAAATAATCATAAAGTGAAATTACTATTATATCCTTACTCGGTTACCAAGTTAACCTAAAGTGGGTCCCACCAATTTAACCACATACTTTAGTTAACGTAACCTTAGTAATTGCTGAATTATACTGTATTGAACAATTCAATACGGTACACTGCCCAAGTGCTCAAAGAGTACATTTCATATTGGGACTCACTAGGTCTACACCCGATCTGTCAAATGGAACTGTTCCATTAATCCGTAATCGATGCCCCACGCACACGTTACGAATATTACAAATCAGCGTGTCAGACCATACAAGTTGAGGTCATAACGTACACGTATAATCCTTCCATCATTTATATCCTAGATGTGCGGGGATATAGATCAGCACCGTCAAATCCCCATTTGCTCATCCATAAACTTATCTCCAGATTCGTATCTCTATAAACAATATACGCAAACACTTTTGCTATATTGTTTAACCCTATGGGAAACTCTTTTCCCGGGTTTATGCTTGTGGCCACAAGACTTTATGAAATACAATCTCGGAGCATCGGATATACAACTTACCTACGTAAGCTGACGGATCCCGTATCTACGCACACCGGACTCCATGAGCATCGGACCATACCCAGCGACACATAGCGGTCAGACCATGAAAGGTCTCTGACATATGTGGACCAAAGCATGATGGATCACTCACAAGACCACCGTGGCGCTCAGGTCAAAGGACCACGAATACTACTCAACTCGAGAGGACCTTCCTTTGACGGTGTCATAGGATATCTATTGGGGTCCTCATAAGTCTGTTCAGTATCCAGTCCTGACTGGATACCCGCATGCCTATACAAGCTCTAAGCTCATGGTCAGCTAAGAACAACCATCTGAACCAGTCAGATATAGACATACACTAATCTATATATAGTGAATCACCGATAGACCCGCATTAGTGATTATAGATCAGGAACATTATCTTTGAGACATACTTACATAATGATATTTCTTAACACCTATTGCAACTCTTTGCAACTATATCATTACAAGTATACTCTCAGGTCTTTGTCCCATTATAGACAAGGTTCTAACTCTTTAGACCTCGCTGACTCTTATAACCTGCTAACTCTTAACAGTGCTAACTTTTAGCATTTATAACTCTCAGCTTTGCTAACTATTAGTTCTGATCTAAACTCCTTTAGACCAGATCTGAACTCTTTCAGATCAAACAATGTCTGTAATGTTACAAGCATTATACCATATTAATATGATATTAACAATCTTTATTCGAAATGTTTATTGTATAAATATTAACAATTAATATTCATACAATATTGGAATGGCACGTGAGCACCAGCTCCAACAATTAGTAGATATAATTACTATTTAAATGAAACAATTGATATTTTATTTAAATTAAATTAATTGATCATTTATTTATTTTAGAGCCACTCGATGGGTAGTTAAGATTTAAATGTTAAATTTAAGATTGATCTATATCTCCGTTCTTTTAAGATATATATAACGGAAGGATTGAATATAGATTAGCTTCAACTTGTATAGTTTTTTTTTTTGAATGAGGGGATTACAATATTTTTCAGCATTTCCGCACCACCTGGGGGGGGAGGGGGGGTCGAACCCAGGTGGGGATGTGAGACCTTGAGGGGCTCGCTTTTGCTTCAACTTGTATAGTTCAACTTGTCATTTTGTATTATTCATAATATGTATATGTGGCATTGGTTATTAATTTATGGAAATGTTCTGTGAGACAAAATGACTGTGAACATAGGGAGTCTCACTATATGAAGTGTACTCGTTGAGTGAGTAGTGAGTCAATGCGTCAGATTGAATTATTAAATTTGAGAAGTTTTTGAAAAATATTTATTTATTTCAGGGTTTCTTAGGGAATAGTTAAGATTTAAGTGTTAAACCCAAGATTGTGTCAAATAAAACTTGACATTTTAATATACCTAAAGTATGCCTCAAATTTTGTCAAAAACTTATATAGGTACTAAATTTGGTATTAATAGATATAACTACTATTTAAATAAAATAATTAATATTTTATTTAAATTAAATCAATTGATTATTTATTTATTTTAAAGCCACTCGATGAATAGTTAAGATTTAAATATTAAATTTAAGATTGTGGTAGGTGAGACTTAATACTTTTATTGTATATATTAAATTGTGTTAATAATTTGTATGACTATTTAATTGATTATGAAAAAATTATTGATAAAATTATGAAATAAATTATTATTTTATAATATATTTGTCATTTATTTATTTAAGGGTCTCTAAAAAATAATTAAAATTTAAATGTTAAATTTAAAATTGTATTAAATAAAATTTGATATTTTTATTTATTTAATATATATTTTAAATTATACCAATAATATGTAAGGTATTAAATTACATATTAATTTCGCCATCAAAATTATTCAAGTGAATTTGTTCATTTATTTAATTAATTATCTTGCCAAGTATTGGTTCATGGTTAACTGAATCAAATATTAATGCAAACTTATTGTATTCTTATTGGTTATAAAAGAAATGGAACATTCAAATTGAATTTATGTGGCAAGACGTGGCAGTAAATTATGTTACTATTGCCACTAATTTGTTCGTTAAGAAGCCATTCTTTTGGCTCACCATCTTCATTGTCTTTTCAAGCTGGACAAATGGCAATGAAGTGAACTTTGATTGGTTGATTTATAGAAAAGATTTGCCTATATAAATCTAAATGGGGACGAAAGAACATGGTGACAAAAAAATGTATAATTTTACTGCGTTATATATGCGATTTGTTATTATTAAATTATTTAATTATGTATATATTCTGTATATATATATAATATTTATAAAAATAAAAAATATTATTAAAATAAATATAATATTATATAAATATAAAAAAATTTAAAAAGTTATATTCTTAAAAATTTAAAATTTAAATATTTACAAATAAATACAAAATAAAATTTTTAATTTTTAAATTTTTTTCTTTAATTATAATTAAATATTATTAAAAAAATATAATTTTTGTTAACATTAAAAAAAATCTTTAAACTAATAAAAAAATCCAATAAACGGACTGTGGATTCATTATTAGCGTCAACGTTTGCTTTGCTGTACCGGCATTTGCCTTTCAATTTGTACTCCAAGAATTAAATTAAATATTTTTTTTTAAACGAATATAAATATCATTCGATAGTGTTCAGTCCACACACGGTATTATTGGTAATGGTCCATTCACAGATTATACAATTTAATGGAAATATTTGGTGAATATAATTTGTTATCCTGTTTATGAAAAGTGACTTCAATTATTGAGCTGCCCTATATATATATATATATATATTTAAAAACAACTAATATTTTTTACTAAATTCATATGTGTTATTTCATTTCACAAAGGATGTTTTTCAGATTCGATAACTGATTTTGACAATATTTTGGTTTTAATTACATTATTATTTTATTTAATTTAAGATATGAAAATATTTTCACCTTTTAAAAATATTTTAATTATTTATATGATAAATTTACAAAAATATTTTAGTTTTTTTAATTAAATAAAAAATAAATATATAATAAAAATAAAATTATTATTAAAATATAATTTATACCAACCTGAGGATCGACAGTGTTAATACTCCTATTTACGCACTCCATCGAGAACGTTTGATGTTTGAGAAAGGAGGAAAAAAAAAAAAGGATATAAATGCAAGAGAACCAAAACTACCAACCTAACAACGTTGAATTAGAAAAAGAATGCGCTTTTTATGCTCAAATTTGTCGGTTGAAAATTCGGAAAAATAGTTAAAAGTAAAAAAAAGAAAAAAAAAAAAGAGAATGGATGATTTTGTTGCTAAATGGTAGGATAAATGTTAGAACCGTGATGCGGACAAAATCAAATATTTTACATACTGTGCTGAATATTAATTTATTAATATTATATTCCATGTATATCTCTATCCGTTTGTAGTTCGATCTGGATGTTCCAATAACGGCGCTTTATCTCAACCGTGTAAGCTCATCATCATTCCTTGAAAGGCGTGCCTTATTTTCTTTCTTTTACTTGTTCTAACACGACACATTCCCGGGAAACAAACAGAAAACTTACCAACAAGCGAGAGAGAAAATTAGCGTATAGAAATCTTGTTATGGATTTAACGGCAGCTCAACGTCGTTTAAAATCCATTCACGGCCACCTTATTGCCGCTGATAATAATTCCTCTTCTCAGCTCCGCCAAAATCTTACCGCCGGCGAGTTCGTATACGGTAAAGCTTTCTTTCTACACGTAAATACAAATATACACGTTTATCCGTGTACGTTCATAGCTTTGATTTAGAAGTTACTTGTTGCTTTTTTGCTTTTGTGATCTTGTTTTTACTGTAGCTGATACCAAAAAAAGTTAAACTTTTTTTTCCTATTTTGCCTTTTTTTTAATGCACGTGTGAAACAATTCGAATTGTTTTGTTCAGATGGTGGTTTTAATTTGATTCGATCATTTCTAAATTGTTCAAGGCGTTAGGGCCCCTGGCTAGGTGAAATTCTTTTTTGCTTTAAATTTTGTTTTCTTCCTTGTGCCTTGGAGGTTGCTAAAAGAGAAATGTGATAGCTTTGTTTTTTGAACTTTCAAAATCAAGTCACATGTCTTTTTATTATGTTCGGTAAAGCAAAGATTCCTGGTCTTCAATTTGCACCCCATTAACTGTAATGTCACGTATGTTCACTGGCCCTTGAGAAAGTGTCTATTAGATTGATTTCATGGCTCCCAAGAGTCACTTTGGAACAGAATTTGAACCTAGTCGTTGATCCTGATGAGTATATTTAGTTGACATATACCTTATTTCATGTTTTTGTTTTGTGTATATTTGCATAAGTAAATATTCTCTATTTTTTTTTTTCGCTTTTTAATTCTGAGCAGAGCAGGGGTATAGTGTTGTGCTCCCTGAGAAATTGCATACTGGAAAGTGGAACGTATACAGGTTGGCAATTATCAGAGTCATTGAAATAGCTCCATTGTTATTGTTAAGATTCTCTAAGTTTCACTTTTGTTTCTTATTGTCTCCTATCTGTTTTTCTTTTTGGCAGATCTGCTCACTCACCATTGAAGCTTGTGAGTAGGTTCCCTGATCATCCTGAAATTGGTACATTGCATGACAATTTTGTGTAAGCATCCTCTGATTATGCGGTCAAATCTTATTTAAGTTTCAAACTACCACCACTATTTTATATATTTAGAAGTGTGCTTATTGGTTTCCTTCAACTTTGTGACTCAAGACGCTCTGCTGACACTTTCCGAGACTACAAATATCTGGGTACACGTATACGAGTAGATGGCACAGTTGGAGAGTATGTGTCCTTTTATCTAAATGGAGCATGCAACTTACTGAAGTTCTCTCATCAATATGCATGCGTTTTTCCTGACAGGTACAAATGGATGACATATGGAGAAGCTGGTACTGCTCGAACAGAAGTAGGTTCTGGCCTAATTTATCATAGAATACCGCAGGTGAATATCTGAGTTGTGAAAAAATGTTTTAGTTATGTTCATGATTATGAATTTATCTGTTGTGACTGTTTACGTCTTCAATACTTTTAGCGTGCATGTTATTTTATATCACCAGTTGAAGCTCCCAGATCATTTCTCACTTGACATCATGTTTTGTTTGTTCCTAACAGGGATCTTGCATTGGATTATATTTTATCAATAGACCGGAGTGGCTTATTGTTGATCATGCCTGCTCTGCATATTCTTTTATTTCTGTTCCACTATATGACACACTTGGTCAGTGACTGGTCAAACATCAGTTTTAGTTGGTTTATTGCCGGGCCTAATGCTTTCTGTACTTTAAGTCAGATTCTATTTCTCTACAGGTCCAGATGCAGTTAAGTACATTGCAAATCATGCTTCTGTGCAAGCCATATTTTGTGTACCTCAAACGCTGAATTCTGTAAGTTCAATCTGTGCTTTTCTTTGGAATCCTTTGTTCTGAAGAATGTCATATTAAACAATGGGAGGAACAGGCATTATAGGTGATTTTACCATATTCTTTGTTTGTCGGGTATTTTATGATATCCTTTTTCAGTTCTTAGTAGCAATAGTTTTTCTGCTCAAGTTATATAAAAATTTCAAAATTTCTCTTTTGTCTGGCTACATTGTTGTATCTTCAACTGTTGTGGGAAAATGATTATAACTTACCTTTCTGTACCCAATTCAGTTGGCTGAGGGTTAAAACCAAAATCGGCATTCTTCTTATATGTGCATTGTCATCTATAGAACCTCTTTTATCCATATAATGCTTAGCAGAAAACGTCCAACCTTTCTTATGAGCTCTAAACCACCAAGCAATACTCATATAATGTAAAGAAATCAAATAGTTATTTATTGCATCATAAATAAATTATTTTCAGCATATTACATTTACTTTTCTTTTCATTTATCTTTTAGATTGTTTTTTTGGTTGAAAAATTTCTTTAGTATAAACTTGATTGCATGATTGGGAATTTGCAGTTGCTGAGCTGCTTGTCTGAGATTCCAACTGTTCGTCTGATTGTGGTATGAAAAACCACCTGCTCTTTCCACTGAATTTGTAAACAAGATAAAAGTTCATCTCCCTGATTCCCCAATTCTTTCTAGAGTATGTTCATTTGATTTTTGTATTCTACAGGTTGTTGGAGGAATAGATGATCAAATACCATCACTTCCATCGTCAACTAGCGTTCAGGTTCTAACATATTCAAAATTACTTAGTCAGGTAACTACATATCCTACTTTATCCTCATCCCATTATGAGTTTGTAGGAATGTCAGTTCAATACTCTAGGAGAGTACATTAATATAATTAGATCCTGTATAATCTGATCTGATCTCAATTAATGTTTAAATGTTGTCCATGATGGTGAAAAGAAGAATAAGCTGTGAGCATGTACTCTTTCGTCCCAATTTTTCTTTGATATTTCTGCTGCAAACATTTATTTAATTGTATTCTAATTGTATAATTTTCTGTTATATTTTCTTCCTCTGAAACAGTGAGTCTTGATGTGAGAATTACCATATATCACAAACTCTGCAGATTGTTGCTAAATGACAGCATCATCATATGAACTGCTGTTCTTCAATTTTTTCAAATCAGTTGTTTCCAGAGCTCATGCATTTTTGCTAGTGAAATTAGTATTTTTCATTTTGTATAACATTTGGTTTTTGTTTCCCGGAAACACTAGGGAAGATCAATAGTAGGTTATCTGTATCATTGTTCACACAAGCATACAATGCTATAAAAGCACATAAATAAGTTTTTATGCACATACTCATGTTCTTGTTTCTGGATGTCGTTGATATTAGTTACTATTAGCTGCAATCTGTTGTGATGTTTTAGTATATTTATCTAGCTGATTCAAGATTATGCAGTGATGATACAGCTGCATTTGATTTTCTTTTATGGTTAAGAAATATAATAGTCCCCTCGTGTGAATGGCTTGCTTTTAGGGCCGCAGTAGCCTTCAGCCCTTTTGTCCGCCAAAGCCTGATGATGTTGCAACAATTTGTTACACTAGTGGTACCACTGGGACACCGAAGGTATTTCTTAATCCTGTGATTTTGAGGCTATGTACTTTTCCTATAAATGAATCTACTCTCGTGCTTATCTAAATGTTCCTTTCTTTTGTTAACATGGATTTTGACCAGGGAGCAATATTGACCCATGGGAACTTCATTGCAAGTGTTGCTGGGGCCTCTCTGACTACTAAATTCTACCCTTCAGATGTGTGAGTAGTTGTAATCTTGGTCCATTACATAATTCTTGTTTCATTTTGTTGTATTATGCCTTGCGCTGGTTTGCCTTTGCTGAACTACCTGTTAATTGCCAGCTACATATCCTATCTTCCCTTGGCTCATATTTATGAACGAGCAAACCAAGTCATGACAGCCTATTTTGGAGTTGCTGTTGGATTTTACCAGGGGGTATGTAACCGATCCTAACTAAATTCTTCTGCTGAAGCATGCGTAATCCAGTAAGAAAACTATCTTCTTGCTTTGATACAGGTTGCTACGAAAAATAGTTGGTTGTATAACTCAATTACAAAATTATTTCATGTTTATGCTGGTTTACTAGTTGGGTCCACGTGCACTTATTTTGTAAACGGTCTTACATCATGAATCTTGTGAATAACAACTACCTTCTCTAACAGAAGTATGCAAGATTGTTTTTACACTAATAATGGCTATAACTCAATCATTTTGTTCATCCATCTATGTGCTACACTATGGTATATATTAGCTGCTCTGAGAGTACTTTGATTTTAATTACAGCCTTCTTTAACATCTGTATGCAGGATAATATGAAACTGATGGATGATATGGCAGCGCTAAGACCAACTATATTCTGCAGTGTTCCTCGGCTGTATAATAGAATATATGATGGGTGACCACATTTTCCACTGCTGGTAAAATATTTATTTGGTTACTACTAACATTCATTAGTTAACAGGGTCTGGTCCTTCGGTTCTGCAGCATCACAAATGCTGTAAAAACATCTGGTGCACTTAGGGAGAGGCTCTTCAATGCTGCCTACAATTCTAAGAAGCAAGCAATGTTGAGTGGTAAAGTACATCAATTGTAGCATGAGTTTTTCCTGTCTTTATTCACTTTTTATGATTAGTGTGTGAAATTTCCTTATAATTTTCATTAAAATTATATTATATGTTTAAAATTTGCAATGTAAGCTCAATTACTGAGGATGGATCTTAACTTTTGTCTATATTTGAATTAAAAAGACTCCTATACTGCTGTCTTACATTCATGGTATGCATATTTAAAAAAAGACATTCATGGTATGCATGGTACATTGTTATTCCAGGTAGGAATCCATCTCCCATGTGGGACAAGTTGGTATTCAACAAGATAAGGGGAAAACTTGGAGGTCGAGTTCGTTTTATGGCTTCTGGAGCTTCTCCGTTGTCTCCTTATGTCATGGACTTCTTGAAAATGTATTTTTACCAATTTTAGATATCCACTTCCTATCAAGAGGTTGTAAGCTTCTCTTTCACACATAATAATATATTCTTGGTTGTAGCTGCATTGGTGGGCGTGTAAGTGAAGGATATGGAATGACTGAGACTTCATGTGTAATTAGTTCAATGGATGAGGGTGACAACCTCTCTGGTCATGTTGGCTCTCCAAATCCAGCTTGTGGTGAGTTATTGCATGTGTTTTACATAGCTGGCATAAGCATTTAAAAACTGGGCCCTCTGTCATTAGTTTTTTCCTTCATTCTTTTATTTGTCTTTGTTCATGATGTCTTCAACTTTTATTTCTAGAAATAAAGCTTGTGGACGTCCTGGAGATGAACTACACATCTGAGGATCAACCATATCCTCGTGGTGAAATCTGTGTTAGGGGTCCCATTGTTTTCAAGGGCTATTATAAAGATGAAATGCAGACGTAGTCATCCTTACCTGTTGACTGTTACTTTTTGATGTTATTGAATTGTTCAAGTAGTAATTTATACTGATACTATAATCAATTGGACAGGAAGGAAGTTATTGATGAAGATGGATGGTTTCATACTGGAGATATAGGGATGTGGATACCCGGAGGTCGTCTGAAGATTATTGATAGGTGAGATCTCACCATCCCAAATGGCAATCCTTGATTTAACAAATAATGTGTCCTCAAACTTCTCATTAAAAAAATCTCGTTAGGAAATGGACCTCACATTCTCTCTCTTTCTACTGGTGGTCTGTATGATGTATAGACACTGGAAATGTTATCACTTAAACTTGCAATTAAACTTGTATTACATGGGAGTTTTCTGGCCAGATATTTCTTGTTTGATGAGGTGTTTTGCCATAGATTGAGCTACCAAGAGCTGTGGGAAAAACAAAATTTCTGGTCATGGCATCTCTTGGAATTTAGTCATTGAAAGCATAACTAAGGATTCTTTTTGTTACATGATTGGCTTGCTAAGTTTCCCAGCCTGTCTTTTGGTGGTGTTATATCCAACAGTTCTTGAATTTATAGAAACACATTTCTAATTGGTTCCCTGAACTGAATTAAAATCTCTATGCCTGAAGGTTAAAATAATTCTATCCACTAATTTTTGTAATTTGTGCCATTCTATTCTCTCTTCTCTTTCTCCACCTGAGTTTTGTGGGTATTTAAGCACCATATTCGGATCAATCCGCATTTGTGTACCAAGCATCAACACCTGATATAAATGTGTGAGCTGATATTGGTAATGGATGCTAAACCTCTTCTTTTCCAGTATGAATAGTACTTGGAGCATGTTACTTATACTTTGGACATGTACGTCTCTGGCATTATTTTACTACAAAGTCTTGTTTTCTGGCACAGGAAAAAGAACATTTTTAAGTTAGCACAGGGAGAGTACATAGCTCCAGAGAAAATTGAGAATGTATACGCCAAATGCAAGTTTGTTGGTCAGTGCTTTGTCTATGGTAAGAAAACTAGTTCTCCTAACATATTATCTCTTATTTATTCCCCTTCCTCTGTTTGCTGACTTGGATGTGTTTCTATTGTTAGGTGACAGCCTGAATTCTTCTTTGGTAGCTGTTGTCTCAGTGGACCAAGATATTTTAAAAGCATGGGCTGCAACTGAAGGCATTAAGGTGATGTTTTTCTTGGCTTTCAGTCTCATAGAGAAAATTTGACAACCCTCACTCAGCCAAATTGGTGAATAGCAGTTTACCTGCTGGCATTTGGATATAGAAATTCCAGTTGGACTTTTATACAACTTTTGAACTTTAAATGACTGTTCTTGCATATTTGCATTTGAGAGGACCTAGTTGGCTAATTTTTGTTATTGAAAATGAGGCAGGATTATGAAATGTGGAAAATCATGCTAGACTTGTGCATTTCATCTGTTAGTTTCATTATCTTTCAAACTTGTTTCTTGGTTTGATCAATATTCATCAATGCTATTAAACTTACAGATGGCTATTGTCGCCAAACTTGATGCCTCTTAGTCCAATAACTTCTGAATCAGAAATTTGATTCTCTATGCTCAACCAAGTCTAGTTCTGGTTGGGAAATATTTGCATAATTTTATCGTGCCCAAACAAAAGCAGACCAATTTTGATGTTGAAATGAAATTTTTTTCTTGTTGAAATTATTTTTGTCATGAAGTACTGTAAATGCATGATTGCTTCTCGAATAACTGGCTGGATATTTGATTGAAGATGCAACTCCCTTGGTTATTTATTAATAATGATTTTCTGGCAAATGTCTGACTACAGTTTGAAGATTTAGGGCAACTGTGCTATGACCCAAGAGCAAAGGCTGCTGTCCTGGCTGATATGGATGCCATTGGAAGAGAAGCTCAGGCAATTCATCTTTATGAAATTAGTATTTGGCCATCTAGTTTCACTTTTTCATTTTTAATAAATTATTCACTGATGGATCATTCTTCTACAGTTGAGAGGTTTTGAATTTGTTAAAGCTGTGACTCTGGTGCATGAGCCATTCACAATAGAAAATGGCCTGCTCACTCCAACACTTAAGGCAAGTGTTCAGTTGGAAATGAACATCTGGAGAAAAGTTAATTTGCAGGTTCTCACTATCTTTTTCTTTATTAACAGATAAAGAGACCTCAAGCAAAACAGTATTTTGCAAAAGAAATATCAAGTATGTATGCCGAGCTCTTGACATCAGATCCCTCCCAGAAAGCATTGTGAAGATTATCAGAATCGAAAAGATATAGAATTAACACCATGCATTTCAAGACACATCCTTAGCAGCTGCCACTCCCTAATAAGATCTATGCAGATGACATAGAACTGGCTGGAGCCGTCCTTTTGTCAAAGCCTTCCTTCTTTCATCTCCACTTTTCCAAAATAAAAGGAAATTCAACTATTTAATCAGCCCCTCACAGTTGATAGAGCTTCTTTCCTGTATTATCATCATCATCAACAATGCCATAAAGTTCGAAAGGGAAAAAGAAAAGTAAAAGTTCTATCCACTATGAATTTGGGTGTTGTAGTACATTGCATTAACCATTCTCTCATCTTGTACAATTATATTCTTTACGGATAGGAAGATATCGTGTTATGTTTGGAAATTAGAATGTTCAATAAATCAAATTCTGCTTTCTTACTGTTGTTCAATGTTGAAGCTCAGCGAGCACATGGTAGTTGATTACTTTGAGTCACCAAGCAATTCTTCTTTCTTAATCTGTATTATATACGTCTCCAAATTCAACTGCAGATTTTGTTGGGTGTTGATAATTTGATTTGATTCAACTGATAATACAAGTCTGAAGTCAATATGACCAGTTAGATTTAACCGAATTTCTTAGTTCCAACTTACAGTCTTATACCACAGGACCACATCTGCTTTTTTAAAGAAAATGTAATTGCGCCCATTTGTAAACCCTTCTAAGTGGCTCATGTTTTAGCAAATGCTTAATTCTTTATATATAACACACCACATATATAGTAGTGTTAGATTTATATAATTGGGATGTAAATTTTACTTTTATTTATGTGGCAATAATTTATGGTTAGTAGTTATTAATTTTTCTACTTATTAATGTAGTAGTTATATAAATATTAACCAATAGTTGAAACATCAGATATCATATTAGTTGGATTACAAAATTTGTATCCTTATTTTGTAAGTTTGACATAATTGAGATATATACTTTCTGACGTAAATGATGTAGCATCTCATTGTTAATTGTGATTAGAGTTGTATAACTACTACATTAATTAAAATTAAAAAATTAAAAAATATTTAATAATCAATTGTCATTAATTAGTGACATATAATTAAGATTAAATATTTATTTTAATTTTATAAAAATAACATTATATATAAATAAATAAATAAATATATATATACAAAGATAAATGATTTAATGGACTACATAACTTATCATATGGTAAGCAACATTGTCATATGTCACTATTTAATAAATTTATAATTTTTTATAATTTTTACACAATTTATAATGTGTTATAGAATTTTGTCTTGTATCTAAGAGTTCATCATATGGTGAGCCTACTAGATCATATATATATATATATATATATATATATCAAATAATACTGTCACGTGTTATTATTTAATAAATTTATAATTTTTTTATAATTTTTATAAAATTTATAATGTGTCATAGAATATTATCACGTATTTAAGAGTTTATTATATGATAAATTACGTAATTTATTAAATTAATTATATATATATATTATCCAAACAAATTATTTATTAATTACCATAGAATATAAATTTGCTACTTATGACCGCGTCGCGAATTGAGTTATAATCATATGCTTTTAAGTCATTTACCAATTTCAATACTTGACGATTTTATAATCCAATAATTTTGAAAAAAGGTTAAACCTCTCAATTTCCAAATTTTAAGGTTCCCTTTTGGGGTATATATATATATATATATATATAATATATAAAAAGTTGTTTTGGAGAATGCAAGTCAACTATCTATTCGCTTATTGGAAGCGATAATATGATATGATTGCTTATTTATTAATTTCCCAATTCTCAAGTTATTTTGATTAAGGCATGAAGGTACGTCCTAATTGGCTTGACTTTTGCTCTCCAAATCAACATCAAAGCAAATAAAGCGTGAATTGTAGGCCATAAGGTGAGACATGTGCATCAGCCGTCACCCCCACATAGAGTTTGAAAAGATTACTAGTGAACGAGATTTTTTAGTAGTCCTGTGGGAATTGCCAATTGAGAATTGAACAGTTTTTATTTTATATTTATTATTAAACAATTAAAAGTTTTCCTAGGTGCTTTTTCCTATCAATACATAATCTATCTTTGTGGTTACAGGATGATGCCATAAGGTATTTGTTTAGTGCAAAAACAATCCACGAGAGATCAGCAGTGCTCGAAGTTTGCTGACCTTTTGGTTTGGTTTGGTTAGGTTTTGTTTTGTTTTCTTGTCATTTGACGAGAAGCAAAGCAGCACCAAAATCATCGTAAGCTAAATGTTAAGGCATGGATCACGCCGCTTTGAAGTGCGAACCATTCTTATTTCTCAGTGAGTTTATCCACCGGTGTAAATTGGAAAGTTTCAAAGGGAATAAGTTAATCGGACTCCTTAAAAATAGTCCATCGAACACTAAAATATTTATAGTTTTGGAATTACTCACTTAGGACTCCATTCATTTACTTTTTTTTTTGTTAAATTGGATTAAAAAAACATGATAATTATTATATTACCCCTTTAAACATTTAAAATAAATGTGACACTGGCACATAACACAATCTGCTTTGCTTGTTATATAAAAATTATAAAATTAAATCATTAAAAAAAATAATTATAAAATTATATAAATATTCATAAAAATATAAAAAAGGTTTATTTATAATAAAATATATAGTTTTTATTATTTAAGATTGTTGATCCAAAAATTACAGATTAGGTCCTCTTCTTGGGCGGGCGGAGGACTTAGTCGATCATTTGTCCCCTTCGAAGATGTATGAAGAATTGTAGAAAAGGTCCTCTCCTTAGACGGGTCGAGGACTTAGTCGATCCTTCATCCCTCTTGGGGACATATATAGAATTACAAAAAAAGGTCATCTCTCTAGACTGATCGAGGACTTAGTTAATCCATCATCCCTATTAAGGGTGGGCCAAAAAGTTTGGGAATCAAAAAATTGAACCAAACTGGCCGGTTCGGTCCGATTTTTTTTAACAAAAAACTAGTTCGATTTTTTTTCAAAAAAATTGACTGGTCCAATTATGTTTTCTCCAAAAAAAAATTGAAAAACCGAAAAAATCGAATCGAAAAATAAAAAAATCATAATTTAAAATTAAAAAAATCGAAAAAAACTTGGCTGAGCCCCCCAAGGACTCACATCCCCACCTGGGTTCGACCCCCCCTCCCCCCCAGGTGGTGCGGAAATGTTGATAAATTTGTAATCCCCCCCCTCAAAAAAAAAAAAGAAAAAAAAGATAAAGAAGAGAGAAAAATAGACACTAAATATATAGTAGTTTAACCTACTTCGGACTTACGTCTATTTTATCGAATTTTATAAGCTTACTCATATATATTATTTAACAATATTTTTATAATAATAATACAAAGCACCGTAGTCATTACAGAGAAAAAAATAATGAGATAAAAGAAAAAATACAAAATTTTATATGGTGGAGAACCCTCTTCTCCATCGATGAACACTTTTTTTTTTTTATAAATATTACAAATTTTGTAGGTCTTATCTAAAATATCATTTAATTCTCATCAATTTTATATTTTAAAAAATAACAATAAACTCTTATTAATTTTAAAATTTAAGGAGTGATAATTTTTTAATTTAAAAGGTGTGATTATTCATTAATTAGATTAAATTTCTTAAAAGAGACAAGAATCACTTTTGTATGGTTAACTCTAAAATTTAGGGGAACAAAAATTAAAAAAGAAAAATATAAATTGATTGATGGCCACTAACAGATCGTCTATAATTATCAATGTTGGTGCTGAAGTTGGAGATGATTATGATTGAATTAACAATCATTAGACTTTAAAAAATTTTTGATCTACGAGAGATTATTTTTGACAGCAAAGTATTGACGTCGAATAATGGCGAGTTACTGAATACCAACACGTCCACCTGCACCAGAGTCACTATTGTGTGCTATTTTTCAATAAAGATGGTGGTGCACATTAACACTCCCACTGTTTAACCACAAAGTTATAATTCTCGTCACGATTCTTATTGAATTTGGACTTTCTTTGGCAATTGGTTGCATAAAAAGAAGTCATTATTACGTAGATAAAAAAAATTTAAAGTTCGATGTGGAATTTTTGAAATGATATGCCACCGCTGTGGTCACCTGCATTGATAAATGTGGCAATGGCGTTACACTTTTTCATTCTCTTAATTTATTAAATTAAAATATAAAAATTATTAGATCATGCCCTGTATCTTTCATGTAATTGATTATATCACGTGTTCTTTTAAAATGAAAAATATTACACGGTCATTCAAACCAATGAATTTGACCAATTAATAGCAATTTAAGTGAGTACTTTTAAAATTAAGAGAGTTTTAATGTCGCTTTTATTAGTTTCGAGACTTTTCATCATTTTTTTTTAAATAATACTAAATATTTTAAATTATAATAAAAAATAATATATTAAATAATAAAATAATTTATGATTAATTTTAAAATTTATATTATTTTATTGTCTAATAATTATTTAGCATTTTTTATAATATAAATTAAAATATAATTTAAAATATGTAGTATTTTATTCAAATTTTAAGTTTTAAAAAGTTTTAAATTTATAAAATAAGTGAACTCTTATTTCAATAAAAAATTTTTAGGGAGTTAATAAAAGAGGTTAAGAACTATAGATTTATCGTGAACGTAAGCAATTAGTCGAACCACATAAGATTGTAGTGTGTTCTTTTATATTCTACTTTGAATTCTTACTATTTTACTTGATAAACAGATTATTCCACTGCACAAAAAAGTTAATGTTTAAAGTTGAATTTAAAATTCTTCGCTTTAACCTAATTTTAGAAAGAAGAAGGACGATTCTTTCATCAACATACTATTAGATCATTATACAACCCCACCAAACGAGGGAAAAGAAAGGTCCAAATAGAGAAATTTCGTGAAGTTTTAAAGCTAATTTGATGCAAGTTTTAAAGCTAGTCATGATTTGGTGCTTCATATAGAATTCACTAATCCACTGATGCAGTACATTATAGACCTCTCTTCTTTAATGTGTTATTCCAATGCTCGGAAAATATGTTGAATGTCCATAGCCTCCATAGTCTCCGTGTCAAATATTTTCTACTTGAGAAGAAGATAGCTTTGAAGTAGTTATTATACCTCAAGCTGAAATTCATAGGGTTTTTCTCTTATATGGTTTTTTTTGGGCATCTTGGCCTAAAAAATTCAACACAAAGGGAGAAATAGAGGGCTCTCAAGCTCATATATTTTTATTTCCTGTAGTCTTTAGTAACTATTTTTGTTGATGAATTTTCTATGGTTCATATTTGCTTGCTTAATCCTTCACATTTTGTTTGTTCTTGCAATTTTATAATTATGAAATCTACTTTTGTGACAATATGCTTTTTTTTTTTCTCATGGTCTGAGGATCAATCTCTTAATTTATTGGGGGATTGTCCTGTTTATTGACTCGTACATTATGTTGGGGAGAATATTATAACTTTAATTAGCATCTTAATTAGGCCCAGATGTATCTCTACATATTTGATTTATTCCTTGTGCTCATTGTTTATTTGTTGCTATGTTTTGAATAGGTAACTTGTGGGTGTGCTGCTGGAGTTTCTGCTGCTTTTAGAGCTCCAGTTGGTGGTGTATTATTTGCATTGGAAGAGGTTACATCTTGGTAAGAAAGCTGTGTTGTTGATTTCATAGTTGGTGGTGTGTTAGAAGGGTTTCTTTACTTTATTTAATTGCATATATTACTTAACATTCATTTTTGAGTTTTCAAGTGTGTCGATTTGTACACATTGTGCTTCTCTTTCCAATCATTTTCATATGCTCCGAAGAATGCACCATCATAGATCTAATTCAGAGTTTGATCCTAGCTCAGAAAAAAAGGGCTTGAACTTCGTTTAGTTTGCTACTATTCGGTACCTGTAGACTCTTCTATTTTCAGTATAGTACTTTATTTAGCTGGATTCTATTCAGTTGTACTAGTTGGAAATTCTATCCATCCACTGGTGAAATTACCTGAATGATATGTCGTTTTATGTTGATTTGCGTTGTGCTCTTGAAGGTGGAGGAGTCAACTTATGTGGCGAGTTTTTTTCACTTCTGCTATTGTGGCTGTCGTTGTGCGTACTGCAATGGGTTGGTGTAAGAGTGGGAAGTGTGGACATTTTGGCTCAGGTGGCTTCATTATATGGGACATATCAGAGTTAGGATCTCTACTTTCTTCAACTCTTTTGTACTTCCTGTGTTTGAGCTTTTATGGGTGCCTAACTATATTTTTACCTTCTCTTAGTGGTCAAGAGGACTATTTTTTTGAGGAGTTATTGCCAATGGCAGTTATTGGGGTTATTGGAGGTCTACCTGGTATGTGTTTGTACACTTGCCCGAGTTTTATGCATTTTCAATAGATATGTAGTCACTAACATTCCAATTTTATTTTTCAAGAGCATTATTTAACCAACTTACTCTTTACATGACTTCCTGGCGTAGAAATTATCTACACAAGAAAGGGAATCGAGTCAAGGTAAATTATGAAATATACTCATGGAATTTGCATGTTGTTGTACATGCTGATGATCTTCTAGAGATGAGCTGTTCTCTTATATTTTGATTTTCAATCATATTCCCTCTTCCCTGGGGTAAAAATTTACAGATTATTGAGGCATGTGCCATCTCCGTTATAACTTCAGTTATTTCCTTTGGGCTACCACTTCTAAGAACCTGCAGTACATGCCCTGAATCAGATCCTGATTCCGGTATTGAATGCCCGCGGCCTCCAGGAATGTATGGGAATTATGTAAATGTAAGAATTGTCCTTTGAAATTACTTTATGTTGTAATTACTTTATTGTTCATGAGTCCTCTGTTTTGTAAGTGGTTTAAAATCTCTTCGGCTTTTGACCATCAATTTTCTCTAATCTAATAATGATGGAATGACAATTAAAGAATCCAAACCTGGAGTTGCCTTTCTGTTGTTTCATTCTGAGTATAAGTGCTTAATTAATATGCTAGTTAAGTTAAAATTAATTTTCAGTTTTATATAGGAGTACTGACTTCCATAAAAGTGATCTTGATCATCATATGATTTAACAGTTTGTTTTTATTCTCAAGCTGTCCGAGTGGAGAAAACAATTTGTGCTTCTTATTAATATATCTAGTTTGTTGAAGCTTTCTGTGCCTTCTGCCTTCTTCAGTTTATTGTAGCAAGAAGAACGGATACAACGATCTTGCAACTATTTTCTTCAATACTCAGGTTTTATGATATTCTGGATACTTTGCTTCTTCCTTCATATGTAAGTTTCCCTTTGTGCCTTGTTTGTTTGACTCTTAACAAAATGTGTGATTACAGGATGATGCCACAAGGAATTTGTTAAGTGCAAAAACAATCCATGAGTACAGTCCTCAAAGTTTGTTGACATTTTTGGTACTGCATTTTTTCACTTAGCTTACTGTATTTGCTTTCTTGAAAATATACTGCTCATGCATATTGTTCTATTATCTTTAGGTTTGATGGTCAAAGATACTGCATTTGCTTAATAATCAACCAATTAAAATGGTTTTCTTTTTAAGTTCTCATGCCTCAACAAATGCGGAATAAGTTAACTAAGTGTGTGTGTCTATATATATATATATATATATATATATATTGTTTTTTGCACTATATTTGTGTTTAAATTGTATGTTTCTCTTATAATTTTTGCAGGTTATGTTTTATACCTTAGCAGTTGTGACATTTGGTACTGCTGTTCCCGGTGGTCAGTTTGTTCCTGGAATAATGATAGGATCAACATATGGACGTCTTGTTGGCATGTTTGTCATTAATTTCTACAAGAAGCTCAACTTTGAGGAGGGAACGTGAGTCCTTTCTTTTGTGATCCCATTAGATAAACATGTTTACCATTAGCTCTTTAGTACTTGTTCTTTTATGTTGTAAAACAACGCCATAATTCCTAAAATGCTTCAGATAATTATTGGTGGATTCATAGATATGCTTTGCTTGGGGCTGCTTCTTTTCTTGGAGGTTCAATGCGAATGACAGTGACACTTGTGTCATTATGGTTGAAATCTCAAACAATTTGAAATTTCTACCTCTTATCATGCTTGTTCTTCTTATATCAAAGGTATGCTTTTGGTTGCTCTATATTTGATTGATGCCTTGTGGAACGAACTTAGTCCTTTCCACTGCAGGCTGTTGGGGATGCTTTCAATGAAGGTCTATACGAAGAACAAGCAAGACTGAGGAGCATCCCATTGTTGGAATCGAGACCTAAATATATGATGTGGAAAATGATTGCTAAGGAAGCATGTGGAGCTCAGAAGGTGATTATCTTTTGAGTGCTTGGCATCGCCTTTATTGCTTGTAGACAAGAAACTATCTCTTGTTATGTTGTTTGACATGCATGAGGACACAACCTGCATCTGATTGTATGTGTAAGACGACCTACTTAGAAGCCTGACCATTTAGATTAAAATGCTTTGCTGAAGTATGAGTCTTGCTATGTCATGAAGAATACAGCTAACTTGATTTGGATGGAGGCTTTAAAACTAAGAGAAAAAGTGGTGTGGCTATAGCCTGGTAGTTACTGAACTGATTTAGTTAAGAGTCAACAACTTGGATTTATTACTTGAGATCAATTTGATTGGAAGGCCACAATGTTTCCTATTCTGAACTGTTTCAAATACCTGCTGTTTTATCATAATGCCTTGGTGGTTTTTTCTACTTGAAAAATCTTTTGAAATTTTAATTTTTAGTCTATATAAAGGATCTCTGGACAAAACGACACATCCTTACATGGCTAGATGTGCTCGACCATTTGTCAGCCCTCACCCCTTCTCTCTCCCTTGGTGTTTCCTGCCTTTTTTTGTTCCTAGTTTTAGATTTTCTACTTCCATTACACACAATCTTAAGACTTATTCTTTGCATTATTATTCCCTTTCAAGGTTGTATCCTTCCCTCGAATCGTAAAGGTTGCTGATGTAGTTTCTATATTGAGAAGCAACAGTCACAATGGCTTCCCGGTATGCTTAGCTCTTTTATCGACTGTTTTGTTTAATATTTAAGGATTTCTGAAGTTTATGTTTGATGTTTTACTCTGCATAGGTGATTGAACACGCTAGAGATGGAGAAACACTAGTGATTGGACTTATGCTTCAAAGGTAGAATAAAATAGGTTCACCTCCTGCATGTATATGTTTGTCTTTAGAAGGTGAAGCATTCTTCGGTTTAGCAAACTAACTTCGGCATGTGATTTGTATTCAGTCACTTGCTGGTACTTCTTCAGTCCAAGGTGGACTTCCAGCATAGTCCTTTGCTTTATGATCCCAGAGGTGAACCCAAGCCATTCAGGTTAGGAAGGAGTTTTATATTAGTTCTAATTATCCATTTGTTTTCATGCTGACCTTTTATTCACTCGTGTTTAAAGATTTATTGGATTCTTTGAACTGCAGGCACAATTTTAGTGAATTTGTCAAGCCAGTTTCGAGTAAAGGGTTATCTATAGATGACATACACCTAAGTCTAGATGACATGGAAATGTACTTAGATCTTGCCCCATTTTTGAATTCCTCTTCATTCGTTTTCCCTGAAGATATGTCTTTGACAAAGGTCCCCTTTTTCTGACTATCTTATTGATGATCATGTTTGTTTGTTTGTTTTGCTAGTGTATTTTCATCTTATTTCATAAATGTTGCATGTTGCTGACGGTTTAGGTATATAATCTTTTCCGCCAATTGGGACTCAGACATATATTTGTCGTCCCTTGTGCTTCACATGTTATTGGTTTGATTACCAGAAAGGATTTGCTGATTGAGGTATTCTTGCTATAAAACAGGGGGAATAATACTCTCTCCTTATGGTAAATTAGTAAGTGAACAACAAGGCTTCGGACATCAAACAGTAAAGTTAGTTTCTATTCTTCATAGATGAATGTGTCAAGTAAGAACCTGCAATTTAGCACCTAGAATTTCAGATTCACATTCATGATTTTTGCCATACTGCTACAGATAAACAAGAAAGTGACGCTTCCTTATCCAATAAGATGAGATATCCTGTGCTTACCAGTATGAAACTTTGTGAAATTTACTGGCACCTTATGGTGTCTGATGGACTGTATGGAAGAGGCAATATATTTTTACGTTTTTTGACCTTCTGATCCTCAGTTTTTTGATAGCAGAGGTCGGTATTGTGATAAAGCATTGCTTACCAGGAATAGGGAAGCAGAGGACCCCCTTCTCAATGGCCTTTTGGGTCAAGATCATATTACTAGCTGACAATATCAAATCTGCACTAAAGACCAATTTTTATTCTCCTCAATCAAATTCTTTCAGCTAGGTAACTCAGAGAAGATACAGGATTTATTGTTAATCATTAATTACTGCTCCTTTGGATGTAGGGGATAGACTACACCCATGAAATATTTTGTACGATATCAAGTTGTAAAAGAATGTTGATACCCCGGAAACATGAATGGACAATGTTGCCTAATTTGTGGTGGCTATCAATTCACCCAAATAGAATTGTGAGAAGTGAAAAATGAAAGCACTAAAAATTTAATTGGAATTGTTAGTATTAAATTTTATATTGTCGGGGAACTCTCGAAAGAATTTAGTTTAAACAATGTAAAAAAAAAAAAAAGGGCTCACAAGTATTTAAGAATTGTAAAATTCTTACAAAATATATAAAGAAAATGATCAAACATATAATGTATACAAATTTATGTGATTTGAAAAATTACTTATGTTTATATGTTTAATAATTATATTTTTTTAAAGAAAAATATTTTTAAAAGTAATTTAATAAATATATATTTAATAAATAAAGGACACGTGTCATAATATAATTAATTACAAATGACACGTGTCATTATATAATTTGTTTAAATTTTTAATAAATATTTTTAAAATAAAATAAAATAAAAATAAAATAAAAAAAGAATTGTTATTGTCGCCGAAAATAGCGATCGATCGCCCGTCGTTTTTCAGTGATATTTCAACAGTAAAATTTATAAAATTTTATATTATTAGACTTTATTTTCTTTTTATTTATACAATGGTAGGGTCTTCTTTTATTAAAAAAATGCAAAAAAAAAGTCAAAATAATGGAGGAGGAGCGGCGGTCACTGTCAAACGGGGGGCGGTTGATGGCGAGCGGTGGTTGACTACGAGCAGCGGTGGCTGCTGTCCCTCCCCAACCATTTTTGACATTTTTTTTGCAAAAAAAATTTACCATAGTATAGATAAAAAAAAATGAAATTTAATAATATAAAATTAGATAAATTTTACGTTAGAATATTATTGAAAAACGGCAGCCAGCGATTGGTCGATCGCCGTTTTCTGATGACATTGGCAATTTTTTTTTTAATTTATTATTTATTTTATTTTATTTAAAAAATATTTAATAAAAATTTAAACTAATTAAGTGATTACAAGTGTTGATGATTAGTGAATATTTGATTAAGGATATTATAATAAAAATAATAAAAAAATAAATATTTAACAACAAATTTTTGACAGTAAAAATTAATGTAATAAATATTTGAATATAAAGGACTTTGTTGATATATATATCTAAAATAATGAATTAAAATATTGTTTTTTCGTAAAAAAGAAAAAAAAGTCATTAAACCTGCCCCTCTCTCGTTGATATACAATTGTTTATTTATAGTTTTAAGTTGATTTTTCATAAAGATTTTGAAGAAGAGTAGATCAATTACTACCAATTGAAATTTAATTGATTTAACGTGGTCATTATTTATAGTTGAAAATTATATATTACTCAACTTTGTCATTTGATAAATGAAATTCATAAAAGTTTAGATATAATTGATAAAATAGCGAGGTCATCATTGCTCAGTTACACTACCCAGCTAAAAACTGATGAGTATGAGTCTAATAATTCTAAAGTCAATTATGACCATGACCACCAATGTCAGCTTACGAAGACTGAAGTTGTAGAAATTATATAATATATATATATATATATATTATTAGAAATCAATGATTTAAAATTAAAAATAAATTTTTTATTTTAAATTAAATATTAATAAAAAATTTAGTATATAAAAAAAGTAAAATAAAAAGTTAGAAGTAAGGTACTTTTTTCATGATAGATATTATTTATGCAAGCGTATGGTTTATGCGGGATATTGTTCATGCTGCAACTTATGAGTATTTTTTGTTTTAAGTCAATTAATTTTTTTAAGTGAAATTTGAACTTTTATAAGTAAAGATTTTTATTCCAATTAAGTTTAGTGTTTCCATAAGACATCCAAAGGTTAAATAAAAACTTTCTGTTGACTTGTAAACATATTTTAATGATCACAACATAAATATAAGAGAGAAAATTTTAAATTATAAGAGAGATTAATTGTGAATGCAATTGAGAGTATTTTTTTTTATAAAATTTTAATTTTTTTTTATAAAAAACATACTTTATGAGTGCTTTATAATTTTTTAATAAAAAAATAAAATTTTAATTTACCGTGGACATAAGTAAATTATCAAATTACGTAAATTTTGTATTCTTCCTCTACTTTCTCTTTTTAATTTATTCTTAATTATTTGTTATTATGTTATAATACTTAAATTTATTACTTTCACTTCAGCATATAAATATATATACATATTTATATAACTTTGTGGATAAAATTTAAATTATTATACTATTATAACTGCTTCAAAGTTGAGATGAGGGTGACAACATAATTTTATATAAAAAATTCATAATTTTTGAACCCACATTTATAAAATTAATTACTTCTCTTTTATTCATTCTCTAAACTTAAACGTTACGTTGGCCCTAAGGCTCAACTCTCAAAATAATATAATTTAAGGGTTGAGATTTTGTGTAACAATTTTGTATAAAAAAAGAAAAGAAAAAGTCATTAAACCTGCCCATCTCTCGTTGATTTACAATTTTTTAATTATAGTTTTAAGTTGATTTTTCATAAAGATTTTGAAGAAGAGTAGATCTATTTGACGTCGTAATTATTTATAGTTGAAAATTATATAAAACTCAACTTTGTCATTTGATAAATGAAATTCGTAAAGGCTAAGATAGTAGATAAAATAGCGCCGTCATCATTGCTCGGTTACACTACCTAGCTAAAAGGTGATGACTTTGAGTCTCAATAATTCAAAGTCAATCATGACCACCAATATCAGCTTATGAAGACTGAAGTTGTAGAAATTATATTACTGGACTTGTAAAATATGGATTTTAGATGAAAACAAAAGCACAAGCCGGTTTTTCTACCGAAAATCTCGAAATATTTTGCAAAAAACAAATAGCATTTTACTTTATTCAAGTAAAGAAGCTGAAAATATTTGACAGAGCTTTTTAAGCAAATAACCGTATAATATTATCCATTGTACAAGAATAACTAATTTAAGGATTCTTTTTTTCCTTTATAAAAATAGACTTCTATGGTCAAAAAATGATTCAAATTCTGCAGGGAACAGAATTCATGGGAAAAGACACCTAAACATATGGATAGCACGTTAATTAACCAAGTCAATTTAGCCTGTACATAGCGCCTCTGCACATAAAAATTGACCAATTTTACAGGCAAATTCTGCCGAGGTTCCATATTTTTAGGGTTTTCATGTTACAAATTATCTGTTGTCTAGACTCTTGAGCCATTATAAATAAGCCTAAGAAAGATGCATTCTTCAATAATAGCCTTCCTTTCTCTTTAGTATTTTTGTCTCTTCCACTGTGTTCAATAAAAGTTGTTTAGCTGATATATATAATTTCCGGGAAGAGGCAAAATGGGAGCTGGGATAATTGCAACTGGGGATGCCCCCCAATTTGAAGGCAAAATAACAGGTTATGTGATTCTCTGTGTAGTTATCGGGGCTTTTGGCGGATTAATGTTTGGCTATGACATTGGAGTTTCAGGTTTCGACTTCTTATCTACATTTTATGCTTTTTTTTTAATCTTTCTATATAAAAATTCTTTCTGCATCGAGTTGAGAAAATTTTTGTCTTTGGCCCCTATCCCTGCAGAAGTGGAATGTAACTAAAATATTTGAATTTGAATTTGTCATATTGCAGGTGGAGTTACAGCCATGGATGACTTCTTGAAAGAATTTTTTCCAGCTATATATATAAGGAAACAACATGCCCACGAAGACAATTACTGCAAGTACAATGACCAGTATCTCCAACTGTTCACTTCTTGCTTGTATATTGCAGCTCTTTGTGCTAGCTTTGTTGCTTCAAAGTTCTGCTCTAAGTTAGGCCGCAAGCCCACCATGCAATTTGCATCCGTTTGCTTCATTGTCGGCGTTATTTTAACTGCTTCCGGCGTGAACCTTACGATGTTAATTTTTGGGAGAGTTGCTCTGGGAATCGGTGTTGGATTTGGAAATCAAGTAAGACAGACAGAATCTATTTTTATTGTTATATAATAATGTTGACGAGGATGATGAATTCCTTTAATGGATCAAATAGTAAAAATTAAACCATTTTTTAAATCATTCGCAGGCAGTCCCCCTGTTTCTCTCCGAGTTAGCTCCAGCCAATATTCGCGGTGCACTTAACGTTTGCTTCCAACTTTTTATTACCATTGGAATTTTAATTGCCAACATGGTTAATTACGTCACTGCAAATATTCATCCAAATGGATGGAGAATCTCGCTAGCACTTGCTGGAGTCCCGGCTTTTGTGTTGTGCATTGGTTCTTTGGCCATCTGCGAGACTCCAACGAGCCTTATCGAGCGCCATAAACTTGAGGAAGGAAGGGCCGTCCTCAGAAAGATCCGTGGCGTGGACAACGTGGATGCTGAGTTTGATTCAATTACGCAAGCTTGTGAGACCGCAAGACAAGTGACAAATCCATTTGGCAAACTCTTGAAACGATCCAGCCGACCTCCACTGGTGATCGCTATTCTTTTGCAAGTGTTCCAACAATTCGCTGGCATCAACGCTATTATGTTTTATGCACCAGTCCTTTTCCAAACTGTTGGATTCGGGAGTGACGCCTCTTTGCTTTCATCTGTTGTCACTGGACTTGTCAATGTGTTTGCCACTTTGGTCTCGGTTTACGTAGTGGATAGAGCTGGAAGGAAAATTTTGCTTATTGAAGCTGCCGTTCAGATGCTTATTACACAGACTGCCATTGGTTTTATTCTACTTGCAGACTTGAAAGCAACCGGCACTTTGCCCAAATCAGAAGGGGTCATTGTGTTGATACTCATTTGTGTGTACGTTGCTGGATTTGCATGGTCATGGGGACCTTTGGGATGGCTCATTCCAAGTGAGTCATTCCCTCTTGAGACTAGAACTGCCGGTTTTGCGTTTGCAGTGAGCTCAAATATGCTTTTCACATTCTTAATAGCACAAGCTTTCTTGTCCATGCTTTGCTCCATGAAAGCTGGCATTTTCTTGTTCTTTGCTGCATGGATCTTGGTAATGGGACTTTTCGCCATCTTCTTCTTGCCGGAGACAAAGGGCGTCCCCGTGGACTCCGTCGTCGAGAGAGTTTGGAAGCAACATTGGTTCTGGAAGAAATTTATGGACGATGTTGATGAAAAGGATAACTGTTAGCTAGATCAAAAAAACCCATCGTCACTCGGGAAAGATTCAACCTTGATTCCATCTGTGTTGATCGATCTGTTTTTTTATTTACTTTGTGGCTGAGCCATATCTTAATGGGTCAGTGCCCCATCTCAATGGTCTTTCGGCTCAAGATCTTATTGCTAATTGACTAGTGACAATGACATTATCAAATTTGCACTGAAGACCAATTTTTACTCTTCTCTATTAAATTGTTCGTTCATCTAGCTAATTCCTATAGCATATAGGTTTATTATTAATCAGTAATTACTTTTCCCTTCGGATGCAAGGGAGCATAGAGCATTGCGTTCGACAAAAATTACCGAGCACAATTAGAAGAAACTTGTCAAATGCAGTTCTTTGATGCAGTTTGCGCTATATGACCTATTGACACAACCCACGGCGCATGATAGTTGATATCTTATTTTTCTTTTATTTAATCAATAATATTTAAGAATATTTTTATTAAAAAATTATAGACTAGAAATGAAAATGTAAACCGAATTATGTTAAATGATTAGATAAAAAATATCGAACATTTTTAGGTCAGCATTCTATTAAGCACTGAGTGTGGTTGATAGTTATCCAACCTTCTTTTTCTATTTTCTCTAAATACTATTAAGTTTAAAAAATCATCTATTATTGGTAGGACTCGTCTGAAGCTCTTTTTGAAAGTCGAGGCGAATTTTACGATGCCATGAGATTAACATGCTATATTGGTCAGATAACGAGACTATATGCCTCAACAAAAATGTACACATATAAACAAATATTCAAAACATTACAACTCAATAAATCAATGTTTTTCCTTTCTTCTTTGAAGACTGATAAGGCATTCTAGTGAAAGGTCTCCTATAAACTACTTCATAGCCTTTTTTTTTCGAGGCTAAAACTAGAGTCCACATAATTTAGTTTCTACTATTTCCATACCTCCAAATTAGAATTTAAAGGGTTATTGTTGGGGGATAATCATAATGATATATAGGCTAATAAAAGAAAGTTATGTGGCCAATATTGTCCCCAAAGACTTAAAATGTCACTCAGCCCACAAAACAGTAAGAAAACTCAAGCTCTGAAGAAACTTAGACTAATTAAAGTTTGTAAATTAAAGTTCATAAATCAAAGTGTGGGCCACTTGGGGCTAGGCTTGCTAAGGTTAATCATTAGCAAAGTCCTATATCTACCATGTTGTCTCACAAGTGGCGGTCAAATAGTTAAAAAGATATTTTCATAGGGTCACTCGATTATCAAAGTTATTGTTGAGCCCCACTATCACCTATTACATAAGTCTTGTTAAAATAGCAATTGAAAAGGGAATAGATAAGACCTTAGAAGTATAATCTTAATAGTCATTACAGTAGCTTCGTATCAGTATGTATTGGCATATAGTCCTCTTCTTACAACCTCTCAGTAAGATAAAACCTCATTCAATAAAGAAAATGACTACCCATTAAGAATTCATTTCTAAAGATAAGGACCACACACTTTTCCTCGCTCAGATAAAGCTCATAATTAGAGAACAATTAGTTCTTTGAGTAAGAAAGAGGCTCGGTTACAAAAAAACAAAACTCTATCCTAATAGTTTATGAAAGTGCTCTCTAATAAACAAGAGAGTCAACATTCTTGTACTGCCACGTGCCACCCTCAAAAGGAAAAAACTCTAAGCCCCCATTTTCTAGCTCAAGGTAAATGACAAAGTGTATATATGCCATTTTAAACACTTTATATAAGACAACTTTTGGCACCTAAGACCCAATTTTTTTCAACTTCTCAAACTTCCTCTTGAGAAAAAACCCTAAAGGAATACCCCTCACCTAACTCTACATCTAAACTGAGCGTTGAAGAACCATCTCCAAGGGGATAATACTTTCTAACCGACTAAATAAGGTAATATTATTTTTTTCTTTTTCCTAGTAAATCAGTACGTTAACAACAAGGCTTCTGATATCAAATGGTAAATTTAGTTCTTATTCTTCACAAATGAATATGTGTCAAGTACGAAGCTACAATTTAGCACTTAGGATCTTAGATTCACATTCATGATTTTTGCCATATTGCTACTGATATACAAGAAAGTGATGCTTCCTTATCTAGAAAAATGCAACATTATGTGCGTAGTGGTATGAAACTTTGTGAAATATACTAGCACCTTATAGTGTCTGATGGACTATAAGAAAGAGGCAATATATTTTTAGTTTTATGTTTTTTGACCTTCTAATCCTCAATTCTTTTATAGCAAAGGTCGGTATTGATAAGCGCATTTTATATATGAGGTTATACCCCTCTTAATTTAATAATTACTCATTTTGAATGTGAAAATATAGCTTTTTTATGTGTATTAATTTTATTTTATAGGTTTCAAGCTAACAAAGTTATTTGGAATGAAAATTCAAAGAAAACAAGAAGAAAAACCCCAAATATGCTACAGTGCAAATAAGCAGTGTCGGTGGAACAGTGCACATGCTACAGTATTCGTGAACAGTGTTCTACGGTGCTTAGCGCTCGAGCGCCACCACCTGTTTTAACACCTCTTTTCTTACCCTAATTTGAAGCTTATAAATATTACCATTTATTCGCTTTTTACACTATCAAAAATAGGCATGAAAATTACAAAGGTGAACAAGACTTGAGCTCAAATTTGAAGAGAAGAAAGAATATCTCCAAGATTTTTTTAGCATCATTAAAAATATTTTAAGGATTGAAACCTTGGAGACATCCCCAAATTTAGTTTTCTCTTTTTTTTCTTTATATTTTTTCTTTTATTTAAATTTCATATTTTGAATATTGTTCAAACGAGTTGTATCTATGGATTTCTTGATAATTTTAGTTATGGTTGGATTTGTATATGATTAAACTTGAATTCTAAGGTTTAATGTAGTTTTATTTATATTATGTTTGGTTGATTTAGTATATTTTCGTGTAATCTATTTATGTTTCTCTATGCCTATGCTTCCAATTGATTAAAAAATGAATTGGTTGTTGTGGATTTATAAATTGATGCTTGGGAGAGCTTGTCTATTTATCAGATTTGGAAAATATAGACTTAGGTTATTATTAAATTAGGAGGCTAATAGCACTTAGGTAATCGCCATGGTTTGCTCAATGATTACATATGGTGCATACCAAGTGTTTGATAAAATGTGTGAGAACACTTATGGTGTGACATTATGCTTAGGATTTCATTTGACACTCGGGAGAGATAATGAGACTAATCCTTAGACAATCAATTTAAGAGTTGTGTAATGCATGTATAGGTAAACAAGTTAGATACTTAGGTTGGAAGTTATGATTGAAATAACTTTTATAGCGATTGTGATCTTGAACTGATGTTTTGTTTGAAATACTTAGGTAGTGTTCAAAATTTATTTATGCTTGACTTGCTAGGAACTAGCAATAAACTGGTTGGGTGGTGTGATGAACACTTGAAATTACATATTTATAAGAGTTTTATATCATTATTTTGTATTATTAGTGTCTTTAACCTTCCCCCTAACTTAAGTATGTGTACCATATTGTATATAATTAACTTTTAACTATTTTGTGATAGGTTTGGTAAAATGGACATAACTTTCTACCTAAAGATTCAATTGGAGTGATTCTTGGTCTTGTGAAGAGCTGACTCAATGAGCTAACATATTGTATTTTCACAAAGCATTTTAAATTTGAGCGTTTAGAGGATAAAAATAGCTTAGAACAGAACTGATCTACAATACAGACCCAGTCTCAATAGTCATCAGTATTTGACCCATAACTATAGAAATACGTATCTGATATGTATGAGACAACTCAATTTGAAAAGATAAGAGATTTATATATAACTTTAATGTTTTGAGTGACAGTTAATTCGGATCACATTAATTCTAAATTGGATAATTAAGTGGATGCATTAATGATAATCAATGTAAATTATTTGCCACCATTTTTGACTTTTATCATCCAAGTGGTTCCCTCTTCATTTGTCTCGATTTATCCATATTTTCTATAAATAGATAGCATGTTTATGCCCAAATGATATAATTAGAGAGTTAGATTTTAGTTCAAAATACTTGTCTTTTGTATTATCTCTTTGTAATATTATTTCTCTTGTTTACTACTGTAAAGTCATGTTATATCTTCTTCTACTTCTTTTCTTTTTCTTTAGTTTTATTATGTCCAAGTAATTTTCTTTATGCTAAGGTGAAAGGGTGAAACTCTTGATAAGGTAATAAGATATATTTAACTCTTATTCATGAATTTAATGCTTCATTCTTAAGTTATACAAATTTATATATGATATATTTATTTTGTTTGTAATATTAATCAATTTCTTTTAAAGTGGTGCCTTTTAATTTATTATAGATAATCTTTATAGTTTGCACAATGAATTCTTGAAACCATTTACAAGATTTGGCATGTATATAACATTTCTTGTAAAGTGGGAGTCTTGATTTATAGTAGACAAATATAAAGATTAGCATAATACATATTTGAACCCATTTATAAGATTTGATGTATAATAATTGAAAGAAATAAATACTAATTAATACATAAATGGTGATGAACTTTAATTGTTATATCTTTCGATTAGAACCTCATGTAAAGATTCCAATTGAGTTATAAAAAGAGTTGAATATATTCATATTTCATATGCCAAGAGTAAATCCCCCTAACCTTAACTTTTATTTTAATTGGTTAATTGAATTAATATTTTCAAACATCTTATACTGCATTAATTGTCTTTAAAGAATTTATAGTTTGTAATTTTAATTTTACTTCTCTATGGATCGACCCCGTTTTCACTGGATTATTTATTACTTCGACAATCCTGCACTTGAGAATAAACTTCTATATTCTGAACGTGTCAAGTTTTTAGTGTCGTTGCCGGAGAAGTGAAATTAATAATTTTTTTTTGTTTTATTTTCATAGAAGGCTAAGCCTCTTAATTTTTATTTGTTAACTTTTTAATATATAACCTAACATTGACTAATTTAACATTACTAATCTAACTTCTAATTATTTATCTTTATTTTTATTTTAATTTTAGTTTTGCCTATTTTATTTGCTGTGTTTAATTTATTATTTTTTTCTCTTATTTGTATTATTTATTGTTATTATATTATATTTTATTTCTTTATATGAGCGGTTGGTTTCGAGATCCTAATTCTCATTGTTTGGTGAAAGGTAATTTCAGAACTTCCTTTAATAATTTGTTAGATTCTCCTTCATCTTCTTATTCTTCACCAATTAACACCATGACCGAAAATCAAATTGAGGGACTTATAGACCCAAGGGACAATCAGTCCCAACATAATGACCATAACCGACCTAGGACACTTAGAGATTACATGAACCCTACATAAACCGATACACCATCTTGCTTAATTTTTCCTCCGGATGCAATAAATTTTAATTTTAAGCCAGACAGAGAACCCTTATCTACATCTAAGAGAATTTGAAAAAGTGTGTAACACATATAATGACCAAATTTATAGCATGAACACAATTCGACTTAAATTTTTTTCTTTTTCTTTAAAAGATAAAGTTAAAATATGGCTACAAAACTTTAGGCTAAGATCCATTTCTTTATGGGATGAGATGCAACAATAATTCCTGAAAAAAAATTTTCCTTCCCATAGAACAAATTCTTTCAAAAGATAAATTACCACTTTTGTCCAAAAATCAGGAGAAACCCTTTACCAATGTTGGGGAAGGTATAAAGACTTACTTAATACCTGTCCCCATCATGGCTGTGAAACATGGAGATTAGTCTCAAATTTCTACGAGGGCTTAACACCCTAAGTTAGGTAAATGGTAAAAATGGTGTGTAATAGAACATTTGAGGACAAAGACCTAGAAGAGGCAATAAACTATCTAGACTTACTAGCAGAAAATGCTCAAAATTATGACACTACTAGTACTTGTGAGACACATAGAAAAAATTAAACTACTACATCTAGTGATGGTATTTATCATCTTAGGAAAGACTATAACCTTCAAGCCAAATTAGCATCCTTAGGTAGAAAAGTTGAAACTTTAGAAATGAAAAAGAGTAGTTAAATAAAATCTATTCAAGAAATTGTATGTCACATTTATGAAACCTATGATCACTTTATCAATGATTGCCCAACTTTGCCTGTATTTAGGGAATGTCTCCATGAACAAGCCAACATTCTAAACATGTTCAAGTGATCAAACAATAACCTATATTTACAAAACTATAATCCTGGATGGCGAAATCATCCGAATTTTAGTTAGAAGAATGATACTCAAGCACAAGCTTCACAACCACCTTTCCAACCACACCAAAATTTTCAAAACCATCAAGGTTATACATCATATGTCCTACCTCCTAAGAAAAATCTTGAAGACACTTTGCATGCATTCATTGAAAAGCAAGAGTCTATTAATTCTTAAAATGCTCAAACATTTGCTCATTTGAAAGATACTCTTACTAAATTTGTATCCACACTGAACATTCATGAGAAAGGAAAATTTCATTCTCAATCACAACCAAACTCCAAAGCACAACATAACTCAAATGCATGTAGTTCATATTAAAAATCGAGTGTGTGACATACGAGTGTATACGTAATTTCAAAATTACTACACTCAATGGAAGCATGTTAATAAATAGTATAACTATTATACAACAAAATATATATAATGAGCAATTGTATACATAAAATTAAAATATAAAGAACACTTACCTAATGAAAGTAGCTTTACAAAATCTTCAAATCATCCAACAATCCAATTGAAGAGCTCATCTTAAAGTGAATTATTGAACAATTTTAGTCCATAACGGTTTGGTGGGATTATAGAGTTAGAATGGTAGCTTAGTTTTTAGAATTTTCAGCAACATGTATTCAAACTCTTTGAATATAATTTTTGTTTCTTAAATGGAGATGATAAATATTTTACATACAACTCTTGTATCAATTCTTAAAAATAATTTTCATAGGATAAATATTTTGAACAACTCTTGTTTAAAATAATTATCTTTTATCCATTTTTTTTTCATTCATTTTTAGCCATCATTGAGAGAAGAAGAAGAAGAGAGGTTTTTCATATTTTTTCAACACTTGAAAGAACAAAAACAAATTTTCTCTTACTTCACCATTCAATGACCGAATTTTTCTTCTCCTTCAGATTAAATGAATCAATTCTATTGTTAGCTTAATCTCTTTTATTTTTGTTACTCAACACCTTTTGATAAAACAAAAACAAGTACTCCACCAATTTAGTTGTTAATCTTCCACTTAAGATTAATTTATTAAGTACTAGAATAATGACCACCTAATTAAATCATTATCTAACAAATATAATTATATTAATCATATTAGGTAAATAAATGGCCAACATTTAGGCCCCTCATTATATTAAAATACAATGGCCATGATTAATATATATTATCATATTATCTAATAATATAATTATAATATCTAATTTAATTATTCAAAATAATTTTGAATAATTACTTTTTACCTTATTAGATTTTACTACTAGGGCTAAATGGTAAAACTAAGGTAAAATCAAATCATGGACCAAATTGTGTAATTTGTTAATCATCCTATTAATTAACAACTCTTGTTAATTAATTCAATAATGTACTTAATAATTAAGTCTTGACAAATGCACATTTCGAGGAATCCCGAAACAATTATTCTATTTTACTAGAATTTATTGAATCGAATTATTCAATCCAGTCTGCTACCCCAGTGCTCAACGAGTACACTTTATATTGTGAGACTTTCTAGGTTCACACTTAATTTGTCATATGGAGCTCCTCTATACGTCCGTGAATGATGCCCCACACACACGTTACGGATATTACAAATCAGCGCATTAGACCATGCAAGTTGAGGTTATTACATATTTATATAATCCCTCCACCATTTATATCCTGGAAGAGCAGAGATATAGATCATCACTGTCAAATCTCTATTTGCTCAACCATCAACTTATCTCCAGATTTATATTTCTTTAAATAATATCCACAAATATTTTTGTAATATTGTTTATCCCTTCGGAATATATTTTCTGAGGTTTATGCTTGTAGCCACAAGACTTTCTAAAATACAATCTTGGAGCATCAGGATATACAACCCACTTATATGAGCTAATGGATCCCATATCTACGGACACCAGACTCCATGAGCATCGGATCATACCCAACAACACACAGCGGTTAAACCATAAAAGGTCTCTGACATGTGTGAAACCAAAGTATGGTGGATCACTCACAAGTCCACCGTGGCGCTTAGGTTAAAGGATCATAAATACTATTTAACTCAGAAGACCTTCCATTGATGGTTTTATGAGATGTCTATTAGAGGTTTTTGTGAGTCTGTTCAATATCCAATCCTCATTGAATACCTGTATGTCTATACGAGTTTTTATTAAGCTCATAGTTTGCTAAAACTAACCATTTGGACCATTTAGATATAGACATACACTAATCTATATTAATGGGTTCCACCGATAGACCTGCATCGATGAAATTAGATCAAGAACATCATATTTGAGAACATATTTGCATAATAAAATTTTTTAGTATCATCTGCAACTCTTTGCAGCTATGTCATTATAAATATATTCTCAGGTCATTGTCCCATTTCAGACAATGCTCTAACTATTTAGATTTCGCTAACTCTATTAATGTGCTATCCTTTAGCATTGATCTAAACTCCTTTAGACCATATCTGAACTCCTTCAGATCATACAATGTCTGAAACATTACAAGCATCTTACCATTTATTATAAATAATATTAATGATTTTATTAGAAATGATAATTGTATAAATACTATCATTAAATATTTATATATAATGGGATGACACGTAAGTACAAATCCCAACAGTTCAAGAAGCCAACACATGGATCAAGTTAAAGTAGTTATCACTCTTTGGAATGGTAAAATTGTTGAAAAAGACATTTCTAAATCTCATGAGAACGATGAATCAATCTCTAAGGGTAAGGAAAGTGCTAAACCTATACCTAATGAAGAAAATACTAAACCCTCACCTCTACCCTCTATTTCTTCATGCATTACGTAATATTAAGAAGATGAATCACTATCCTAAAATTTTTGAAGTCTTCAAATAGGTAAAAATTCATATTCCTTTATTGGATACTATTAAGTAGGTTCTCTCTTATGCAAAATTTTGAAGGATTTATACATAGTAAAAAAAAAATTGAATGTGAAAAAAAAAGTATTTTTAGCTGAACAAGTAAGTGTCATTCTTTAGAACAATAATGCTTTGAAATATAAAGACCCTGATTATCTTACAATTTCATGTATTATTAAAAGTCATAAAATTGAACAAGTCTTACTTGATTTTAGTACTAATTTGAATTTACTACCGTATTCAATTTATCAGCAGCTCAATCTCGATGAGTTAAAATCAATTTCTATAACTCTTTTACTTGCCGATAGATTAATAAAAGTACCAAGAGGGACAATGAAATATGTTTTAGTTCAAGTTGATAAATTTGTATATCATGTGAATTTTATTGTCTTGAATACAGAACCTGTTAAAGAATGTAATTTGATACTTATTATTTGGGGTCATCCATTTTTAGCAACTTCTAATGCTTTGATTAATTGTAGGAATGAAGTAATGAAGCTTTCATTTGGAAATATGACACTTAAGCTCAATGTTTTCAATATGTGTAAGCAACCACATGAGGGGGAGGATGAAAGTGAAGAAGCCGACATGATTGAAATGATTGTGGAGGATCATATTCAAAAATGGAGTTCTACCGATCCCTTAGAAATGTGTTTAATAAATTCATTTAAGTCAAATATACAATTAGTTCCTGAAATCTCTGACATATGTTCTTTACTTGACTATGCACAGGTGATTGAAAATTAAGGATGGAAACCAAAGTTTGAAAAAATAGGAGAAAATAAGGATAAACATAATGAAATTTTAAAGTTAGAGTTAAAACCTCTGCCTGAAGGACTGAAATATGCATTTTTTTAGAGAGAAACAAACTTACCCGGTGGTAATCTCTTCTACACTCACAAGCGAATAAGAAGGTAAGTTGATTGAATTATTAAAAATGCATAAAATATAATTCGATGGACTTTAAAAGACATAAACGACGTTAATCATTTAATTTGCACACATAGAATACATCTAGAGGATAATGCCAAAACTTTCCAATAACCTCAAAGGATATTAAATCCACATATGAAAGAGGTAGTAAAAGCTGAAGTTCTCAAATTACTTGAAGTAGGAATCATCTATCCTATCTCAGATAGTAAGTGGGTAAGTTCTACACAGGTATTACTAAAAAAATCTGGAATCACAGTCATTAAAAATGACAAAGGTGAGTTAATACCAACTCGAGTCTTATCTAGTTGGAGGATGTGCATTAATTATACGAAGTTGAACTCGGCCACTAAAAAAGACCATTTTTCTTTATCATTCCTTAATCAAATTGTAGAAAGCGTAACAGGACATCCCTAATATTGATTTCTAGACGGTTGTTTTGACTATTATCAAATTTTTATAGCACTAGAGGACCAAGAAAAGATTACATTCACATGTTCTTTTGGGACCTTTGTTTTTAAAAGAATGCCCTTTGGACTTTGTAATGCCCCAGTAATATTTCAAAGATGTATGTTAAGCATTTTTACTGACATGGTTAAGCATAATTTAGAAGTTTCATGGATAATTTAACTGTGTTTGAAAATTCTTTTGATAATTATCTTGAAAACTTAGAAAAGGGTCTTAAAAGATGTGAAGAAAAGAGTCTTGTGTTAAATTGGAAAAAATGTCATTACATGGTTACTTCTGAAATTATTTTGGGACATGTAGTGTCTTCTAAAAGAATTGAAACAGATAAGGCAAAAGTCGAACTCATTACACATTTGCCTTCACAAAAAACAGTCAGAGAAGTCCAATCCTTTTTAGAACATGCTGAATTCTATAAGAGGTTCATCAAAAAATTTAGTGCTATATTTAAATCTCTTTGTAACCTCTTAGCAAAAGATGTATCATATGATTGGACTCAAGAGTGTCAAAATTCATTTGAAAAATTAATTGACCTCTTAACATCTGCTCCTATTATACAATCTCTTGACTGATCTTTACCTTATGAGCTTATGTGTGATGCTAGTGACTACGCTGCTGCTGCTGTATTGAGACAAAAAAAGGAAGGTAAATTCTATGTAATTTATTATGCAAGTAGAACTTTAAACAGTGCATAAATAAATTACACAACAACTAAAAAAGAACTACTTGCTATAATATTTACATTAGACAAATTTCGTTCTTACTTAATTGGTTTTTCAACTGTTGTGTTTACTAACCATGCTGTTATAAGGTACTTAATGTCAAAACAGGATGCAAAATCAAGACTGATTCGATGAATTCTGTTGCTTCAAGAATTTATTATCACTATCATAGATAAGAATAGAGCTGGGAATGTTGTTGCAGATCACTTATCAAGACTCGCACCAGATTCATCAACAGAAATAACACCTAATAATGATTCTTTTCTCGATGAATTTTTATTTTCTACTGTTACAATGCCTTGGTATGCTAATATTGTTAATTTTCTTGTAATAGGAGAAATACCACCTCAATGGAATGTTTAAGACAAAAAAAAATTTTTAATTGAGGTAAAATTTTTTTATTGGGATGATCCTTATCTCTTCAAATATTATCGTGATTAAATATTTCGAATATGCATACCTGACAATGAGGTAAGTAAAGTTATTGAATTTTTTCATTCTGAAGCATATGGGGGACATTTCTCATCATAGATAACAGTTGCAAAAATCTTGCAATGTGAATTTTATTGGCCCACTTTATTTAAATATACACATGCATTTTGTATAACGTGTGAAAATTGTCAAAAGTTAGGATCAATTTCAAAACAAAACATGATGCCTTTGAATTCCATTCTTATTATTGAAATCTTTGATTGTTGGGAGATGGATTTTATGAGACTATTTTGCTATCATGTGGATTTACGTACATCTCAGTCGCAGTAAATTATGTCTCAAAATGGATTGAGGTTATTCCATGTCGAAATAGTGATCATAAAACGGTCATGAAATTTTTGGAAGAAAATATTTTAAGTCAATTCGGAATCCTTCGAGCCATTATAAGTGATGAGGGTAAGCATTTTTGTAATAGGCCATTTGAAACATTAATAAAAAAATATGGTATTACTCATAAAGTTGCCACCCCTTATCATTTTCAGACAAGTTGACAAGTTAAATTAGTAAATAGAGAGATAAAACAAATTTTAGAAAAAATTGTAAACCCAAATCGCAAAGACTGATCTTTAAGACTTAATGATGCACTATGAGCTTATAGAACTGCTTTTAAAACTTTATTAAGTATGTCTTCTTATAGGATAGTTTATGAAAAACCTTGTCATTTACCTGTGAAACTTGAGCATAAAGCTTACTAGGCCATTAAAACTTTCAATACAAATCTTGATTCTGCTGGACACATACATAAGGTACAAATAAATGAATTTGAAGAATTGAGAAATGATACTTATAAGAATTCAAAAATTCATAAAGCTAAAATAAAAACTTTCATGATAAAAAAATTCAAAGAAAAATATTTGATATTGGTCATAAGGTTTTGCTTTATAATTCTCAACTTCACATATTCCCTGAAAATTTAAGATCAATATGGAGTGGCCCTTTTATTATGAAAAATGTGTACCCTTATAAAACAATTGACATTGAAAATTCTAGAAATGGGAATGTGTTTAAGGTAAATGGGCAAAGACTCAAGCCATTTCTAGAAAATCAAGCTTTTCATGAAGAATTTGTGTCCCTGTCTGACCCTTGTTACGAGACCAATTAATTTTTATTTTACATATTTATATATTTATTCTTCTTCTAACTTTTTTTTTTGGTTGTTTTTACTTACAAGTTAATTTAGTATTTTTGTTAAAGTTTTGTTTTGCACCCCAGTTAAGTGGCGGATAACGGTATTCCGTAACATTTTAAGTCGGTTGTGTCAGTTTTTCATAATTATTGATACCTTCTCTTCTTCCTATTTTTCTAAAAAAATGGATGACATTCTAAAAAATTTGAAAAAATATTTTCCCTCATTGCCTCAAAATTTCTTAAAGAATATTTACCGAGCAAGATGTGAAAGATTAAGGTTATTAATGATTATGAATATACCTATTGATTTACATTGGTTAATTGAAGTCAAAGTTCGATTGACATGTGATTTTTCAGACTCATTAATTTCCTACATGTCTGATTTAGGTAAAAGCTCTTTTGAAAAAAAAAAATGAAGAGCAAAATGATTAAGCACGCATAACTTATAACACACATTGGCACTTTAGGAATGATGTTTATAAATCATGAAGATAAAATTAGGTTCATTAAGGATGGCCTAAGTAAGGAATCTTTAGATGATATCTTATCGACTCTTGAGACGCATCTTAATGGATATGTGCATATTGTAATTCGTAAATTGCGGGACATATTCCTAAAAGAACATGAGCGGTACAGTCTCGAAAATCTAACTTCTATGGAAAGCCTATCCCTGACCCATAGAGGGCGTTTAAGCTGTTTCTGAACGTAAAATCAGAGGAAAATGTGAGCCAAAGTCACAACTACTTGTATATATTTACTGTAGCTATTATTTTTAAATGTTTCATTTCAAACTCAAACGTCTTTTTCAACCACCAACCACCCATAGTCGATTTTGAAAATTTTATATTTTAAGACAACAACCTATGTGACTTAACTTTACAACACATTTTGGCTCTATAAATACATTACATTATTTTTGTATCTTTATACATACTCAAATCATTCAAGAGAGAGGGTGAGTGTAATAATGAAAGGAACATCAACCCGTAAATTCACAAAAACTTATGTCTTTTGTGCCAGCCCTAAAAAAATTATAGAGTTTGTAAAAGCAGCAGAAACCCTTAGTAAGGTGTTAGCTAAGTGAAAATTTCATTCAGTATATGAGGGAGGTAGTCTTGAATTAATGGGATGTGTGGCAACAACTGCACAAAATAAAAGCAGTCAAGTTTTTGGTATTATACCGAAAGCTCTAATTGTTGAAAACATTGTAGAAAAAATAATTGGGGATGAGTTACAGGTATCATCAATGCATGAGCGAATATTTTTTATACTTCAGAATGCTGATGCCTTCATAGCTCTACTTGGAGGTTTCAAAACTTTGGAGAAAATATTTTAAATTGTTTTATGCGCATAATTGCAAATCCACCAAAAATATTAGTTTGTTAAATGTTGATGATTTTTATAATGAGTTGTTATCTTTTCTTGACTATGCGGTGGAAAAATAGTTTGTCTCATCTGCAGCACGACAGATCCTTATTTCTGTTTTAACTGTTAATCAGTTACTCGATGAACTACGGGCTTTTATACCTCTATCTGATCTAACAATGCGTCAGATAGATTGGTATACTGATGACAGTGAAAAGAAATACAAGATAGATTTGACGTTTTGTCTGTAACCTATCTACTTTTATGTATTTTTAAGTATTTTGTGTGGCTTATTTTATTTTGATATATAATATTAGTGTTAATTTTTTTTTTTTGTTATCACTTTGTTCTCTAAAAAAAGTTCATGAATAGTGTGAATAAAATGTTTATTTATACATTTTTGAGACGCATTCTAGTTCTAGAATGACGTAATAAAGAGTACATTACTAAATTTTTGAAACACATTCTAATTAGTTTATTTTTAATGCATTTTATATTGCTTAAGTTTTTGGTAACTCTTACATAAATAAATTTGCTTTTTTACCAAACTATGATTTCGAAATTGTTTAGTTTAAATTAATTTTTTCTATCTAGGTTACTAAAGAATAATTTTCGAAATTATTTCTTGAGCACAATATTAAACCTTATGGAAGATAGATGATTCACTATATATAGCTAAGAGAAATTCTATGTTTAAGTATACATATTCTTTTTTAAACTGACATATCTTTTGTGAGTGAATGGAGAGGTTTGAGATAACGGCTTACGAACTTTCATTGATATTTTGAAATGATTAATTTTTATTTGAAATGATATTATTTGGGATAAGAAATGATTTGGTTGCTTAGCTGAAGAATGATAAAAAAAATTTTAGAAAAGTATTATGGTGATAAATTGCTCTTATTTTGTAATGATTCTTTAAAAAAAATAAAAACAAACACAAAAAAAATAGTATAAAAAAAAGAGAAAAAAAGTCAATTCAGTTCAATAAAGTCTTCGTTCAATTCTAGAAGACAAAAGTCATTGGAAAGTAATTTTACCGCTGGACTCTTTATTCATAAGATTTGTATAAAATAATTAAAGTCCTGAAGCGAGCATGTGAAAAGAATGGTTTGACTCTAAATAATTGATTTTTCTATATTCGAATCAATGTTAGTTTGTTTGTTCTGTCCTTAAATGTAACCTTTTTTTTATCGATAATCTATTTTCCAACTCCATTAGTGAAATTCTAACCCATTTAATAAGTTTGTCTGTTCTGTCCTTAAATGTAACCTCTTTTTTTAGCGATTATCTATTTTTTAACTCCATGAGTGAAATTCTAACCCATTTAATAAGTTATTCACCTGTGAGGATCTGGAGTTGAGATTTTTACTTGAAAAAAAATTTCAAGACTATATATGTTGTGGTTTGTGATAAGTCGACTTAGGCTTAGGCTTAATTCACACACATACAAATTTGAAAGTTATGATTGAAATAACGTTTATAGCGATTGTAATCTTGAACTGACGTTTTGTTTGAAATACTTAGGTAGTGTTCAAATTTTTTTTTATGCTTGAATTCTTATGGACTAGCAATAAGCTAGTTGGGGGGTGTGATGAACACTTGAAATTACACGCTTATAAGAGTTTTACATCATTGTTTTGTATTACTAGTGTCTTTAACCTCCCCCCCCCCCCAAAAAAAAATAAGTATGTTTAAAATATTGTACCTAATTAGTTTTTAACTGTTTTGTGATAGGTTCTGTAAAATAGACATAACTTTCTACCTAAAAATCCAATTTGAGTGATTTTTAATCTTGTGAAGAATTGACTCAATGAGCTAACATATTGTATTTCACAAAGCATTTGAAATTTGAGCATTTAGAGGGTGAAAATGGCCTAGAACAAAACTGATTTGTAGTACAAGCCTAGTCCAAACAGTCATTATTATTTTGCCCATAACTCAAGTTTCACAAAGAATACTCTCAATTGCACTCACAAAGGCTTTACAATTGATCTCTCTTGTAGACTAGAGGTTTTCTCTCTTATTTTGGTGTTGTGATATATTTACAAACTAAAATAGGGCCTTTATATAGGATTTGGATGGCCTAGGAAAACCCCTAAACCTAGTTGAAATAAGAGATTTTACTTATAGAAATCTAAATCTTACTTAAAGAAGTCAATTGAGCTAAAACAGAAAATACTCATAAGCTGCCGTGTGAACAGTGTTGTATGAATAGCTTATGAATAGTACTTACCGCGTAAATAGTTACTTTCTTCTGGCTTTTTGTTTTGCTCTTTCTCAGCACGATCTTCACGTACTAAACTTGTTACTGACTCTTTATAGTCTCCAACTCAAAATCAAAACTCATCTTTAATTTTAAATCACTAATTTTCAATATTCCATATTGAAATGGGCTAATAATGCAATGATTAACCTAAGTTAATCCTTCTTAGAAATTGAAGAAAATATATCATGATAATCAATTCCTTCTTGTTGAGTGAATTCTTTGACTATAAGTCTTGCGTTATACCTTTTAATATCACCTAGAGTCCCTTTTGGTCTCAATGACCTATTTATAACTAATGGCTTTTACTCCTTTAGGTAATTCAACAAGATCCCAAATTTGATTATTAGCCATTGAATCATCTTATCTTTTATGATATTATACTACAATATAGATTTACTTCTATTAATAGCTTGTGAAAACATAACAGGGTCATCTTTAGTATCAACATCAATGTCACATTCCTGTAGGTAGATAACATGATTTACTAAAATAGCAAGTTTTCTTATTTTAAATAAATTTTCTTAATGTGATTCCAACTAAAGGTACACATGGGACAATTTAGTTCAATTTCGATTGGAATTGAATTGACCCATTGTTATTTGATTTTCCCTTATATGAAAATTGAATAAAATTATTTATAAGGACGAAATCGAATTGAATTGAGCCAATTTTTTAATTCAATTTAATTTAATTGTTTTAGTTTTTTTTTTAAAAAACAAAGTGGGCTTAAAAAAGGAAGAATGTTTTGCAAGTGTAAAAAAAAATGCAAAAGAAAATGATAAAATAGATGTTCAGAGTAAATAAATTATAACTATGATATCAAAGCACTAGCTAGATCACCTTTCTGGCCATAAAAAAAACAATTAATTCACACCCAAAGTCAGCAAAAATCAAGCTTCAGTTGGTCAACAAATCCAAATAGATCTTGATCAGTCGGCATCAATAAAGAATCAAACAGACACTAATCGACCAAACTAAAAGATAAATAGTCTGCTAATGGTAAGATGAATAGCCTGCTACCATGTTGCAGAAAGAACAAGAGAGGAGTGACGAGCTAGAGAAAGAGTAAAGCAGAGCAGCTATTAGTATGTTATAGAACCCAAACGGCCTGAACCAGAACAGTAAAGTGAGTATGTTGCATGCTGGTAGCTGGCACACGGTGCCAGCAATTTTCCAGCAAGGGTGGACAGCCAATTCTTGGCTGTCCACCATGCTAAACTCTCCCTATAAATGGGAGAGTTTAGCAATTCATTTTCCAATACAAAAATTTGAGAGAATTTCTAAAAATTTGAGAGAGTTTTTGAGTGATTTGAGAGAATTGAGTGTATTGGGGTTTTGGGTTATAAGGCTAAAACACTACAATACTTGTATTCTCCATTTCTAATAGTAAGAGATTTTTCTGTCTTCGCCCGTGGACGTAGGCTAAAAGCTGAACCACGTAAACTTGTGTTTTGTCTTATTTTTATTTTCATTATTTTTCTCAATTTCGCTTTAGCTGCGACCCTGCATCACCCCATCAATTTCCTAACAAGTGGTATCAGAGCTTCTGGTTGAAGGAGGTCACTATTTACGTATATGGTTACTATTCACGTATACAGTTACTATTTATACATACGGTTACTGTTTATACGTATGGGTACTATTCACGTGAAACAGTGAGAGCCGATCCTAGCAGAAAGCAGTTCGTGGTGAAAAGCAATGGCGGCAAAATACGAAGTTGAGAAGTTCAATGGAGGTAATTTTACATTGTGGAAAATGAAAATAAAGGCAATTTTAAGAAAAAACAAGTGCTTAGAAGCGATTGAAGAAAGGCCCGCTGGTATTACTGATGATATCAAGTGGAATGAGATTGACGGTAATGCAGTTGCTGATCTGCATCTAGCACTTGCTAATAACGTGCTATCCAGTGTAGCGGAAAAGAAGACAGCAAAAGAGATCTGGGATACTCTCATAAAATTGTATGAGGCCAAATCTTTGCACAACAAGATCTTCTTAAAAAGGAGATTGTACACCCTTCGAATAGCAGAATCCACTTCAGTGACGGAGCACGTCAATACGTTAAATACTCTATTTTCCCAACTCACTTCCTTGGGGCATAAAATAGAGGCAGGTGAACGTGCGGAGATTTTACTTCAAAGCCTACCAGATTCGTATGATCAACTCATCATCAACTTGACGAATAATATCCTAAAGGAATTCTTAGTCTTCGATGATGTTACAGCTGCTGTATTGGGAGAAGAACGAAGACAGAAAAATAAAGAAGACAAACAGGAATGTTCGCAGCAAGCAGAAGCTTTGACAATGATGAGAGGTAGATCAACAGAACGTGGCCCCAGTGGGAGTCAAAATCATGGTAGACCAAAATCCAGAATTAAAAAGAACGTCAAATGCTACCATTGTGGCAAGAAAGGCCATCTGAAGAAGGATTGTTGGGGATTGAAGAAAAGTGCAAAGGACAAACCTCAAGGGAATATTGCAAACACCTCAGATGATGGTGAAATTTTATACAGCGAAGCAACAACAGTTGTTGAAAGCAGAAAACGGTTCTCTGATGTATGGCTCATGGATTCTGGAGCTACATGGCACATGACCTCTAAAAGAGAATGGTTCCATCAATATGAACCTATCTCTGGAGGATCTGTATATATGGGGGACGATCATGCTTTGGAAATTGCTGGAGTAGGATCCATCAAGATGAAGATGTACGATGGTACTGTTCGTATTATCCAGGAGGTGCGACATGTGAAAGGCCTCAAGAAGAATCTTTTGTCATTGGGACAATTAGATAACACTGGGTGTAAGACCCAAATTGAAAATGGGATAATGAAAATTCTCAAAAGCGCGCTTGTAGTAATGAAAGCAGAAAAGGTTGCTGCAAATTTGTACATGCTTAATGGAGAAACACTACAGGAAGGAGATGTATCTGTTGTATCAACTAGTTTAGCAGAAGAGTCAACGATAATGTGGCATCGTAAACTGGGCCATATGTCAGAACGAGGTTTGAAGATTCTCTCTAATCAAAATTTACTTCCTGGGCTCAAATCGGTTCATTTACCTTTCTGTGAGCACTGTGTCATAAGTAAGCAGCACAGATTAAAGTTCAGCACATCCAGTTCTAGAAGTAAAGAAATTCTAGAATTGATCCACTCTGATGTTTGGCAAGCACCGGTAATGTCCTTAGGAGGAGCGAGAGATTTTGTATCATTCATAGATGATTACTCCAGGAGATGTTGGGTGTATCCAATCAAGAAGAAGTCATATGTGTTTGAAGCTTTCAGAATATTCAGAGCGCGTGTAGAACTTGAATCAGAAAAGAAGATCAAGTGTTTAAGGACAGATAATGGAGGAGAATATACTGGTGAGGATTTTATTGCATTCTGTCAACAAGAAGGCATCAAGCGGCAATTCAGCACAGCTTACACGCCTCAGCAGAATGGAGTAGCAGAGCGGATGAACAGAACCTTGTTGGAGAGAACAAGAGCTATGTTGAGAACTGCAGGTTTAGCCAAGACATTTTGGGCAGAAGCAGTCAAAACCGCCTGTTATGTGGTAAATCGGTCACCATCAACAGCAATCGAGTTGAAGACACCGATGGAGATGTGGACTGGAAAACCAGTTGATTATTCTCATCTTCATACATTTGGAAGTCCTGTGTACATGATGTATAATCCCCAAGAAACAACGAAGTTGGATCCAAAATCCAGAAAATGCCTTTTCTTGGGATATGCTGATGGAGTCAAGGGGTATCGCCTGTGGGATCCCACTACCCACAAGGTCGTCATCAGTAGAGATGTGATATTTGCAGAAGATAAACTGCAAAGGAATGATAAAGATGATAGGACAGTGAAGGAAAATCCAGAGACTACAACGGTACAAATGGAAAATAATCAAGTACAAGAAGAGTCAGATTCTTCTGAAGCAGCACCAGGGCACGAAGAACAAGAACTAGTAGAGTCTGAGGCTACAGATGATCGTCGATCAACTCCTGAGAGACGACCACCAGCGTGGCACTCGGAGTATGTCATGGAGGCTCATGTTGCATACTGCCTTCTAACAGAGGATGGAGACCAACAACTTTCCAGGAGGCTTCTAAAAGTCAAGATGTTTCTCTATGGATGACAGCAATGTAAGAAGAAATTGAAGCTTTGCATAAGAACAAAACATGGGAGCTGGTTGCACTGCCACGTGGAAGAAAAACCATTGGAAACAAATGGGTCTACAAGATCAAACGGGATGGCAATGACCAAGTAGAGCGGTATCGTGCGAGATTGGTCGTGAAAGGTTATGCTCAGAAAGAAGGTATTGACTTTAATGAGATATTTTCCCCTGTGGTTCGACTCACGACAATCAGAATAGTCCTAGCAATGTGTGCTACATTTGACTTACATCTAGAACAGTTAGATGTGAAGACAACTTTTCTTCATGGAGAACTTGAAGAAGAAATTTATATGCTCTAACCAGAAGGTTTTAAAGAAGAAGGAAAAGAGAACTTGGTTTGCAGGTTAAACAAATCTTTGTACGGTCTCAAACAGGCGCCGAGGTGTTGGCACAAGAGATTTGATTCCTACATCATCAGCCTTGGATACAATAGACTTAGTTCAGACCATTGTACATACTACAAAATGTTTGAAGATGATAATGATTTTATTATTTTACTGTTGTACATGGATGACATGTTGGTGGCAGGCCCCAACAAAGATTGAGTCCAAGAATTGAAGGCACAGTTGGCTAGGGAATTTGATATGAAGGACTTGGGACCAGCAAACAAGATTCTAGGGATGCAAATTCACCGAGACAGAAATAACAGGAAGATTTGGCTTTCTCAGAAGAACTACTTAAAGAAAATCTTGTAGCGCTTCAACATGCAAGATTGTAAGCCAATTAGTACCCCACTCCCTGTTAATTTCAAGTTATCCTCTAAGATGTGTCCTAGTAAAGAAGCAGAAAGGAAGGAGATGTCTCGAGTACCGTATGCATCAGCAGTGGGAAGTTTAATGTTCGCTATGATTTGTACCAGACCAGACATTGCACAAGCAGTGGGAGCAGTTAGTAGATACATGGCGAATCCTGGTAGAGAGCATTGGGGTTGTGTCAGGAGGATCCTTAGATACATTAAGGGTACCTCAGATGTTGCTTTATGTTACGGAGGATCAAATTTTATTGTTAAGGGCTATGTGGATTCAGATTTTGCAGGAGACCTTGATAAAAGAAAATCCACTACTGGCTATGTGTTTAAACTTACAGAAGGAGTTGTAAGCTGGGTTTCGAAACTGCAAACTGTTGTGGCATTATCTACTACAGAAGCAGAATACATGGCAGCTACACAAGCTTGCAAGGAAGCAATTTGGATACAAAGATTACTGGAGAAGCTTGGGCACAAGCAAGAGAAAGTTGAATTATTTTGTGATAGTCAGAGTGCCTTACACATTGCAAGGAATCCAGCTTTTCATTCAAGAACGAAGCACATAAGTGTTCAATATCACTTTGTTGTGAAGTGGTAGAAGATGGAAGTGTGGATATGAAAAAAATTCATACAGATGATAACCTAGCAGATGTGTTGACCAAGCCCACCAATACCAACAACTTTGTATGGTGTAGATCCTTACATGGCCTAGCAGGCACGTAGGCAACATGGCTTTGGCGAAGAAGAAAGAATGGTGTAGAGAATTGATTGATTCTCAATTATTTCTCCAAGTGGGAGAAATGCTGGTAGCTGGCACCGTGTGCCAGCTACACAATTGCTGGCACACGGTGCCAGCAATTTTCCAGCAAGGGTGGACAGCCAATTCTTGGCTGTCCACCATGCTAAACTCTCCCTATAAATGGGAGAGTTTAGCAATTCATTTTCCAATACAAAAATTTGAGAGAATTTCTAAAAATTTGAGAGAGTTTTTGAGTGATTTGAGAGAATTGGGTGTATTGGGGTTTTGGGTTATAAGGTTAAAACACTACAATACTTGTATTCTCCATTTCTAATAGTAAGAGATTCTTCTGTCTTCGCTCGTGGACGTAGGTTAAAAGCCGAACCACGTAAACTTGTGTTTTGTCTTATTTTTATTTTCATTATTTTTCTCAATTTCGCTTTAGCTGCAATCCTGCATCACCCCTCAATTTCCTAACATTGCACGCTTAAGTTAGAGTCAGTGATTGATTCCATTTCGTTGGCTTGGTTCACAGAGAGTGAGAGAGAGACGAGAGGCTTAGTTGCTTGGTTCATAAAGAGTGAAAGAGAGATGGAATTAGATTAGTTTTTTTTTTTCCTTAAATTTATTGAGTCATTATATAGGCAAGTTCGTGTTAGTTTTTCTTATCTTCAATTACATAATGCCATGTGGCATTTAATTATAAATTTATTAAAATATTTATTTTTCAATTCGGTTTCTATGTTAAAAAAATTAAACCAAAACCAACCGGACCAATCGATTATTACACTTGAGATAATCGATCAAAATTTTCATATATTAAAAATTGAATTAAAAAAATCAAACCAAAACCAACCGGACCAATTCTTTTAGTTCTTAATTTTTTTGCCCACTTTTAATTTCACCATCCTCTTGCTGAGGTTATTGATTAACTTGACTTTCTACAACCTCTTTAATATGATATTATACTTGGGTAAATGATTATTCAAAATTTCATCAATCCGTCAACCCATTTAACACAAATTAGATAAATTTAATATTTTTAAAAATATCAAATGTAATTTAGTACAATAAATTTGAGATATTTAAATTTTTATTTAATTTTTTATAAAAATAATTTAGTAAAGTCAAATGAAACCGAATGCTTAATATGAACTTTTAAGACTAAGTTTGTATTTTTATGTAATTAATATAGACTATGTTATAAAATTTTAAGTTTAGATTTTTATCATTGTCTCTTATGTATTAATATTTAATAGACTCTATTTTATATTATTTTAATATTTTAATAATTAGTTTTATTTTTAATCTTTTAGTTAAACTTAGGTAACATGGGTTGTTGGTTATCGAATTGAAAAACAGGTTAGTGGGTTACAAAATATTCAAAGGGTTGTTAACAAGTTGCTGATTATTAACGAGTGGTGGATCAATAGCAGACTGCGAATTGTTAAAAAGTCATGTGACCCGCCATTTAAAATATAACTAATTTATTAAATAGGTTGTATCAATGTGGTATAATATAAACAAATCATATTCAGATCAAGTGAAAAGTATCGAGATTTATGTTATGTATCATCTTAATTTTGTATAAATATTATAATTTTATATTTATATAATAAATATATTTTATTAAATTATTAATTAATTTTATTAAAGTAACATGTTTGTAATATTTCAGACATTATATTAATTTAAAAAAATTTAAATCAAATTTAAAGAGTTAGAATTTTATCTGAAATGGGATAAAAACTTAAGAATATACTTGCAATAACATAGTTATAAATAGTTGCAAGTGTTGTTAAAAAATATTATTATGTAAATATATTCTCAAATTAAATGTTCCTGATTTATTTTCACTAATACAGGGCTTATCGAATGAAACTGATTTATATAGATCAGTATATATTCATATTTGGATAGTTCAGATGGTTTATCTTAGCAAACCATAAGTTTAGTAGAAGCTCATATAGATATAGTAAGGACTAGATACTGAACTATACTCAATGAAGACCTCCAATAGATTTTTTATAAATCTATTAGTGGAGGGTCTTCTCCAGTTGAGTCGTATCCGTGATCCCTAGACCTGAAAACCATGGTGGGCTTATGAGTGATCCACCATACTTAGGTTCCACACATGTCAGAGACCTTTCATGGTTTGACCGCTAGGTGTCGCTGTGTATGGTCTGATGCTTATGGAGTCCGGTGTGTGTAGATATGGGATCCGTCAGCTCATATGAGTGAGTTAAATATCCAGATACTCTAAGATTATATTCTAGGAAGTCTTATAGTCATAAGCATTTAACTCAAGAAAGAGTTTCCTGTAATACACGTGTAGTATATATATATTGGTTAGTGGCAACCAAAAAAAAAAAAAAGAAAAAAAATGAAAGAATTAAGCGATGGCCGTTTATATATATATATATATATATATTTGTTTTGCTTTCTTCATTTAAGAAGAAAGAATTTAAAACAGAAGAAGAAACGAAACAGAGAAAGAAAGAAGAGAAAGCCGAGAAAAGAGAGAAAAGAAAGGAAAAAGAGAAAGGAAGAAAAGAAACCGAGGAGAGAAAAGAGAAAGAGAAAGAAAAAGAAAAAGAAAAAGAAAAAAATAAGAAATTTTAGGAAATTAATTTGGGTAGTTAAATTTATACCCAGTGATTTAGCGGGTAATAGTTTTACGATATTAGAATATTTATTTTTTAATATTAATAATATATATCGGTACTAATGATGTATTTTTACACCCTATGATATAGGAGGTGTACCAATAGCGGGTAAATCTCAGAATCCAGACCCAACTCAGGATTAGCACATATTTGTGAGTGGATAACTATATATATTTTATATATTTTTAATACAGTCAATTATGATTAAATTACGCGTTATCAGATTTAGTTATGATTTATTTTAGATAGAAAAATATTTATACTATTTAGTATATTCAAAAATATTTTAGAATTTATTAGAGTATAATTTATGATTACGTTCAGTACAAAACTATTTATTTTAGAACAATTATGTTTTCATGATATTATATAGTAGTAGTTTTTAAACCACCACATACGTACCCTCCCCTTTAGCGTAGTTGCTCTGCGCATGCATTAGACCAATTTAGTTTGCTCTGCTCGAGCGATGTAATATTCCGTCGGGTTAGACCAGCTCAGATCCCCCGCTTTGCTTGTGCGTGAGTTACTCCGCCAGGTTAGACCAGATTTTTCCCAGGTACAAGTTTGGTGTGGTTTTCAATATATATGTAGTACATATTTCCAGAGTTATATAACATATATTCAGCTTGATAATAGAATTTATGATAGTTTGCGCTTTCAAATTTTCAGATCCCTAGTATTATATAATGATTTTTTTTGTTTTAGCACAGATTTTATGACAGCTCATACTTTCAATACAAGTTTATTGATTACTCAGTATATAGTTTTATGATTATTTTATCTTACAGATTTATACGTGTACAATACATATAAAGTATATAATATTTTCAGATTATATCCACTCACTGAGCCACAAGCTTACCATTTTTCCTCTTTTTCCTATTTTTCCCAGGTTGTCACAGGAATTCGTGCAATGTGATACAGTCATCACATTTTGAGGTTGGCCCACGACACGCATAGCTGCATAAGTGTCTTAGTCGGTGTATTTGTATTTTTTTTTATATATTGGAGTACACGTGTACACCTTTTGTTAAGGCAGGTAGCCTGATTGTATGATATGTATGAGTAAAGAGTATGTTAGTTACATGTCATCGCAGGATCTGCCTCAATTCTCAAAGAGGGCTCAGGTCGGGTCCCGTCAGTTTGGTATCAAAGCATGATTTTAGATTCTGTAAACTAGTACATGATACATGCATGTTAGAGATGTCATTAATGAATTGATGCATTTTATAGATTTTCATCATGCGTCCACGTGGCCGACCTCGCACAAAACTTGTGGCTAAACTGGGAGCTCCCTTAGTACCAGATAGAAGGGAGGAACATATTAGAGAGGAAATAGCTGAGTCAGTTCCCCTTATACCTATACCTCAGACTCAGCCTAATCCTATTGTAGAGGAGATACACCCTCAGCCAGTGCCACAACCTGTGATACAGCCTACACAGGGACTACCTGATAGACCTGCCTTAGAGCAATCCATAAATAGACTAGCTCAGTTAGTTACAGTTGCAGTAGAGAGACAAACACAGGGACCACCCAAGAGAGAGAACACAATAGAGCGTATTCGTAGTTTGGGGGCAGAGAATTTTTCAGGCATTACAGAACCAGCTGATGCAGAGTCATGGTTGACTAGAGTAGAACGGATATTTGATGTTATGAGATGTACTGATGATGAGAGGGTTTCCTTTGCTACATTTTTACTTGAGGGTGGGGCATACCACTGGTGGAGATCAGTATCACGTAGATATGGAGGGGTGATTAGTTGGGCTGATTTTTGTAAAGAATTTAATGTTAAATTCTTTCCTATGGTTTACCAAGACATCTAGGCTAGTAAGTTATTTGAGCTAGAACAGGGATTGTTGACAGTGGAGGAGTACGAGAACTGTTTTATAAAGTTATCGAGGTTCGCTTCTTATGCAATACAGAATGAGAGAGATAAATGTAAGAGATTTAAACAGGGCCTTAGAGGCAATATCAGGACAAAAATTACAGTTATGAGGCACAATGATTTCAGTGAGTTGGTAGGGGCTGCAATGAGAGTTGAGAGAAGCCTAGTAAAGGCATACAGAGCCCAGTTATTCAAGCAGAGACCAGGCCATGGTTGCTCAGTTTGTAGATCAAGTATCAATAGAGCACCTGGAGGAGAGACATCTCATACAGGGTATTCTAGTAGACAACGGTATGGTCAGAGCCTTATGCTATCAAGAGGACAGAGATAGAGTTCTAGTCAGAGTTTTATGCCTCCATCTGTTAGAAGCAACATAGAGAGTCAGAGGCCTCGAGGTGGTAGCCAGTTAAGTAGTAGTGTTAGCATGAGAAGGTACCCTCAGTGTTTCATTTGTGGGAAGAGTCATGAGGGACAGTGTCTGAGAGGTTTTAGAGGTTGCTACCATTGCGGATAAGCTGGACATTTGAGGAGAGATTGCCCTTATCTTCTTCAGAGTAGAAGCTTAGTACAGAGTACAGTTTCTCAGGGTTTTCAAGGTGGCAGTGGTAATATTCAGAGACCTGGAGGATCTCAGACAAAAGAGCCTATCTCTAGTACTGGTGTACAACCTAGAGCTTTAGGAGCTAGTAGAGATCCACAGAAGGGTCAGCCAAGTCGACCTCGTAGCCAGGCACGTGTATTTGCTTTGACTCAGCAAGAGGCACAGGCTACCCCAAATGTTGTTACAGGTATGCTGACTATTTTTGGCCGAGAGGCCTATATTTTAATTAATCCGGGCTCTACGCATTCTTTTATTTCCCGTATCTTTGTTGTGCATGCAGATAGAGTGTTAAAACTCTTAGATTATAGTTTGGTGGTAGCCACACTAGTTGGAGAATCATTATTGGCTAAGAATGTATTTCGGGTTGTGTTATCAAAGTGGGTAGTAGTGAGATGGTAGCAGATTTAATTCCTCTTACTATACATGATTTTGATGCAATACTTGGGATGGACTGGTTAGCTAATCACCATGCTACTGTAGACTGTTTTCGAAAGAAGGTTATATTCAAAAGATATGGAGAGCCTGATATTATTTTTTGTGGAGAGCGATGAGTTCTTCCATCCTGTGTTATATCTGCTATGACAGCTAAACGGTTGCTCAGAAAATGATGCCTAGCCTATTTGGCACATGTTATTGATACCAGAGTCAATGGGGTTACATTAGAAGATATTCCAGTGGTAAGAGATTTTTCAGATGTATTTCCTGAAGATCTTTCAGGCTTACCACCAGATAGAGAGATTGATTTTGGTATTGATTTAGTTCCAGACATAACTCCTATCTCCAAAACACCATACAGAATGGCCCCTTCAGAGTTAAAAGAATTGAAGACTCGGTTGCAAGAATTGATAGATAAAGGTTTCATCAGACCTAGTGTATCACCATGGGGAGCATTAGTATTGTTTGTTAAAAAGAAGGATGGAACTTTGAGGCTATGCATTGATTATCGGGAGCTAAATAAAGTCACTATACGCAACAAGTATCCACTCCCTCACATTGATGATTTATTTGATTAGTTACAGGGTGCAAAGATTTTCTCAAAGATTGATCTACGATCAGGATATCATCAGTTAAAGATTAGAGATATTGATGTGGCTAAGACTGCCTTCAGAACTCGATACGGGTATTATGAGTTTTTTGTAATGCCATTTGGGTTGACTAATGCTCCAGCTGCATTCGTGGATCTTATGAATAGGGTATTTCGTCCCTATTTTGATTGATTTGTTATAGTTTTTATTGATGATATTCTTGTATATTCACGGAGTACAGAAGAGCATGCAGAGCATTTGAGGATAGTGTTACAACTTTTGAGGAATAAACAGTTATATGCTAAGTTCAGCAAATGTCAGTTCTGACTAGATAAAGTTACATTTCTAGGCCATGTGATCTCAGCAGATGGAATTTATGTGGATCCTTAGAAAATTGAAGCTGTGGTAAATTGGGAATGACCAGCTAGTGTGACAAAAATTAGAAGTTTTCTAGGTCTAGCGGGTTATTATCGAAGATTTGTTAAAGACTTCTCTAAGATTGTTGCACCGCTTACAAAGTTGACCAGAAAAAATGTAAAGTTTGTGTGGACTGATGAATGTGAACATAGCTTCCAAGAGCTTAAAAAGAGATTGACTTTAATTCCTGTTCTTACTCTTCCATCTGCCACCGAAGGATTTATAATTTACAGTGATGCTTCTAGACAGAGATTAGGTTGTGTATTGATGCAGCATAGTAAGGTGATAGCTTATTGTTTACGCTCAAAATATAACGCGGCTATCGCAGTATAGATTGAGGTGTCGATCCCACGAGGAAGCTCTTGGCAAAATAGGTTAGTGAAGTAAAATATTAAAGCAGTAGCAAATGGTTAATTGATATAAACGGATGAGATAGAATTGTCTATGAATTGAGAAAAATGTCTTATGATGATTTAAGCAAGGCTTTAAGAATCACAATTATGCTTTATAAATCTACTCTATACTTTGATTCGATATTTATAACTCAACTGAAAGTTTCACATCCCAAACAATCAATCGGAAGGTATTTAATATATAGCACATTTGATAACACATGTATTTGATTTAGTTAAACTCTTTGCAAGCATTAACACACATCATGTTATTTATACAAGTTATCTAAGATCGACAATATATCATTTTGACAATATTGCAGTAAAAGATTAACTTGAATATCAAATATTTATTGCCCTTACATGTTATCCAAGATCGACAATATATCAAATTGACAATACTGCAGTAAAAGATTAACATATAAAACAATGTAACCAGTAACAATTATAAATCAACATGAATCACATAAGAAAAGCATGACTGAACATATATGAGACATGAGAATTATAACCTCTGGATTATAGAAAATAAAATAGATAAGAGTTTAATCAAAACCAAACTTACAACATTTATAGCTCTTGACACCGAATCAAAGCATGGAAGTAGATTTACTACACATAAAAGTTCATCTCTTAGCCTTGCTAGGAACTCTAGCCTAAATTACAATACATGTTAATGAGAATAAAAGAAGAGAGAAAATTATCTTATAAAAATGTCCTAAGGGTCTCCTTATATAGGCAATGAATGGACATATGTCATGGATGACATCAATCTTCAATAATTTTAAGCCAATAACTCGTGTATCCACTTGCAGCACATTTTTTATAATATAAATGATCAATTCAGCTTCTGCAGCCGACATAAAAGTTGTAGAATTTTGAATCTTCTTTCCATAGGCACTGATTTCATGCAAATTGGATGAGTATCCAATGAGATATGAGCAAAATTCCAAAGATACATCAGAATTCGGCCAACAACTATTTTACCCACTTGCAATGCGATTTGGTCCATGATAACGGCTGATTTGGACTTTACCATAAACATACGAGTTGTTGATAGTAAAGTCAGCAATTCACAGCTTCAAGAATTATACCAATTGAGTACGTATTTTGTGAGATACGGTCCAAATACGTGAATTGGGTCAAGCTGGGTAAGAGTTGTAGTCCGATTCTGTTGTATCTCAATTTTTGGCCCATAACATGTTGGATTTGGCTTTTTCACTATTCTTCAAATTTGTGTAAGATTGAGTCATGTTGCACCAGGTTCAAGAATTTCTTCATTTCGATTTCTACATTGAGAGTTATGTCCAGTTTACCTAAACCTGTCCAAATAATATTCATTAATCACAATTTAAAGAGAACACTTTATTTCAAGCTAAAAATACAGAAAACACTAAAATTAGTGACATTAAATGGTGATTGAATCTCTTAACAACATGCATTTTCATGTGTTCATCACTTATACTTCTAGACAGCTTAAGAAGCATGAGTTGAATTATCCAACCCATGATTTAGAATTGGCAGCAGTAGTATTCGCCTTGAAGATTTGGAGACATTATCTATATAGTGTTACATGTCAAATCTTCACTGATCATAAAAGTTTGAAGCATTTGTTCATATAGAGAGATCTGAATCTGAGACAACGGAGATGGTTAGAGCTAATAAAAGATTATGACTGTACGATTGACTATTATCCAGGTAAGGCGAATGTGATTGCAGATGCACTCAGCAGGAAGTCTTCTAGCTCTATAGCTTATTTGAAAGTGATTTATCTTCCATTATTAGTTGAGTTAAAGTCTGTGGGGGTTGAATTATTTGTAGACAAGTCTGGATTCCTTCTAGCACATTTTCAAGTTAAGCCTATGTGGATTGATCAGATTCGAGAGATGCAAGATCAAGATCCTAAATTAGTTAAACTTAAGCAAGAAGTAAAGAATGAAATACGAACTGATTTAACATTGAAAGCTGGGACATTAATTATGTGTAACAGGCTTTGTGTTTTGAATAACTCAGAGTTAAAGAAGTAGATTTTAGAAGAAACTCACAGCTCAGCTTATGCTATGCATCCTGGCAGCATTAAAATGTATCGTACTCTGAGAGAACATTACTAGTGGCAAGGTATGAAAAAAGAGATTGCAGAGTTTGTATCTTACTGCCTAATTTGTCAATAGGTTAAGGCAGAACATTAAAGGCCAGCAGGATTATCTCAAGCACTTTCAGTTCCTGAATGGAAGTGGGAACATATCACCATGGACTTTATTGTTGGGCTTCCTCATACTCAGAGGGTTCATGATAGTATTTGGGTGATTATTGATCGACTCATAAAGTCTACTCATTTTTTGCCTTATAAGATTTCATACTCGTTAGATAGACTAGCTCATTTGTATGTGAGTGAGATTGTACGGTTACATGGGACTCCAGTGTCCATCGTATCAGATAGAGACCCTCGATTCACTTCTAAATTTTGACATAACTTACAGAAGGCCTTAGGCACTAAGCTAAACTTTAGTACAGCTTTTCATCCTCAAACAGATGGTAGTCGGAAAGAACTATACATATATTAGAGGATATGCTCAGAGCTTGTATGTTGCAGCTTAAGGGTAATTGGGATGATTATTTACCATTGATGAAGTTTGCATATAATAATAGTTATCAGTATATCATTCAGATAGCGCCGTATAAAGCTTTATAAAGAAGAAAGTGCAGAACTTCGATTTGCTGGGATGAGGTTGGAGAAAGAAAATTATTGGGTCTAGAAATTATTCAAGCCACTAGTGAAAAGATCAGTATTATTAGAGACAGACTCAATGCAGCTCAAGATAGACAGAAGAGTTATGCAGATAAACGTCGTAGACAGCTTGAGTTTGCAGTAGAAGACAGAGTCTTCTTACGGATCTCACCTTGGAAGGGTGTGCTTTGTTTTGGGAAACAGAAAAAAACTAAGTCCTAAATATATTGGGCCATATGAGATTCTAGAAAGAGTTAGTGTGGTTGCGTACCGCTTAGCATTACTACCTAAGTTGTCACGCATTCATGATGTGTTTCATGTTTCTATGTTGCGGAAGTATATACCTGACCCTTCTCACATTCTAGATACTCAGCCAGTTCAGTTGAGGGTAGACTTGACTTATGACGAGGAACCTGTTTAGATAGTGGACTACCGCCAACAAATATTACGTAATAAGACTATACTGCTAATTAAAGTCCTATAGAGAAATCATGCAGTGGAAAAGGCTACATGGGAGCGAAAGGATCAGATGAGAGTTCAATATCCTCATTTGTTTCAGAGAGGTATACGAATTTCGAGGACGAAATTTTTATAAGGGGGGAGGAATTGTAATACACGTGTAGTATATATATATTGGTTAGTGGCAACCAAAAAAAAAAAGAAAGAATTAAGCGGTGGCCGTTTTTATATATATATATTTGTTTTGCTTTCTTCATTTAAGAAGAAAGAATTTAAAACAGAAGAAGAAACGAAACAGAGAAAGAAAGAAGATAAAGCCAAGAGAAGGAGAAAAGAGAGAAAAGAAAGAAGAAAGAAAAGAAAGGAAAAAGAGAAAGGAAGAAAAGAAATCGAGAAGAGAAAGAGAAAGAAAAAGGAAAAAAATAAAAAATTTCAAAAAATTAATTTGGGTAGTTAGATTTACACCCAGTGATTTAGCGGGTAATAGTTTTATGATGTTAGAATATTTATTTTTTAATATTTATAATACATATCGATACTAATGATGTATTTTTATACCCTATGATATAGGAGGTGTACCGATAGCGGGTAGATCTCAAAATCTAGACCCAGCTCAGGATTAGCGCACATTTATGAATTGATAACTATATATATTTTATATGTTTTTAATACAGCCAATTATGATTAAATTATGCGTTATCAAATTTAGTTATGATTTATTTTAGACAGAAAAATATTTATGCTATTTAGTATATTCAGAAATATTTTAGAATTTATTATAGTATAATTTATGATTACGTTCCGTACAGAAATATTTATTTTAGAATAATTATGCTTTCATGATATTATATAGTAGTAGTTTTTGAATCACCACATGCGTACCCTCTCCTTTAGTGTAGTTGCTCTGCGCATGCATTAGACCAGTTTAGTTTGCTCTGTCCGAGCAATGTAATATTCCGTCGGATTAGACCAGCTCAGATCCCCCGCTTTGCTTGTGCGTGAGTTACTCCACCAGGTTAGACCAGATTTTTCCCAGGTACAAGTTTGGTGTGGTTTTCAGTATATATGTAGTACATATTTCCAGAGCTATGTTACATATATTCAGCTTGATAATAGATTTTATAATAGTTTGCGCTTTCAGATTTTCAGATCCCCAGTATTATATAATGATTTTTTTGTTTTAGCATAGATTTTATGACAGCTCATACTTTCAGTACAAGTTTATTGATTACTCAGTATACAGTTTTATGATTATTTTATCTTACAGATTTATACGTATACAATACATATAAAGTATATAATATTTTTAGATTATTTCCACTCACTGAGCCACAAGCTCACCCTTTTTTTTATTTTTTTCAGGTTGTCACAAGAATTTGTACAGTGTGATACAGTAATCACATTTTGAGGTTGGCCCACGATACGCATAGCTACATAAGTGTCTTAGACGGTGTATTTGTATATCTTTTTATATATTGGAGTACACGTGTACACCTTTTGTTGAGGCAGGTAGCCTAATTGTATGATATGTATAAATAAAGAGTATGTTAGTTATATGTCATCGCAGAATCTGCCTCGATTCTCGAGGAGGGCTCGGGTCGGGTCCTGTCATTTATTGTGGAGTAAATAATATTACAAATGAATTTGCATATATTATTTATTAGAATACGAATCAAAAGAGATAAGTTTATGGTTGAGTAATAGGGGACTTGACGCTATTGATCTATGTCTCCACTCTTCCAAGATATTAATGATGGAGGGATTGTGCGAATATGAATTAACCTCAACTTATATGGTTTAACTCGTCATTTTATATTATCCATAACGTGTGTGTGTGGGGTATTGGTTATGAACTTACAGAAATATTCCGTGAGACAAAATGGGTGTGAGCCTAGGGAGTCTCACTATATGAAGTGTACGCATTGAGTACGTGGGTAGCCTACCGAATCAAATTGTTCAATTTAGAAAGTTTTGAAAAATATGAATTTATTTAACAGTCTCTCGGTGAGTAGTTAAGATTTAATTGTTAAACCTAAAATTTTACAAGTGAGACTGGACACCTTTATCTATCTAGTGTATATCTCAAATTGTGCCAAAAATTTGTATGGGTATTAAATTTGGTATTGTTAGATATAGTTACCATTTAAATAAAATAATTATTATTTTATTTAAATTATAGTAATTATTTATTTATTTATTTCAGGGTCTTTTGGAGAGTAATTAAAATTTAAGTATTAAATTTAAAATTGTATTAAGTGAGACTTGACACTTTTATCTACGTAATGTATATCTCAAATTGTGTCAATAATTTATATAAATATTAATTTAAATATTAATGAATAAAATTTTATTTAAATAAATAAATAAATACAAAACATTTTACCATTTGTTTCTTTATGAAATTTCCGCTATTTATTTCATGCAAATGATATATTCATTTCGATCATTTGTTTCTTCATTCATTTGTATGCATGTATTTTGTATTTGTTCATTTATAAATGAATATATTAATTCAATAGAAATTGTTCGTTTATTATTGGTGATAAATAAATAAAAACAAATGAAATCATTCAAATGAATTTGTTAGCATGTGGGACAAAAGAATATATTGTATTACTATTAATTTATTCGATATATAGCCCATTATTAACAAATTGAAAATTGCTTTCTCATACTTAATTTTAAGCATGAGATAGCTATCATTCGATCATCAATTTTTTTTTTTTAAAGTATGATAATACAAATTAGTTGTATTATCATGCTTAGCTATTTATAAATTTATTGAATGAATTTACGGCTATAATGTCTATAAATAGCCAATGTTATTTTATTTATAGATACAAAAAAAATATATATTTTTATTTTCTTTTGTAAGGTTAAGAGTTCACCTTAAATTTGAAAGTAAAAAGTTGCTTTAAATATTTTAAAAAGTAAAGTTATTATTTGAGCTTGAGGAAATTTATTATATTCCCAATTAGAATTGTTCAAAACACGCTTTAAGGGTGAGTTTTCTAATATTATTAATGTAATAAAATTATTTTAATATGTATTATATTTTCGTTACATTACATATGAGACATGTAATATTTAAATTATTTAAAATGTACATATTCACTTGTAATACGGTACAAACGCACACAGCACTAACAAAAAAATAAGTAGATGAACAATTAACCTAACACGAACTCAACACATTGACGCATTTTGTCACCTTCATTTGTATTCCAACTAATATAGCATATGATATGTTCATTATTAACGTTGTATAACAACCACATTAATAAAATTAGAAAGTCAACAACTACCTAATAAGTGGTAATTGTTAATTAGTGATACTTCAATTAGATTATAAAAATATATATCCCAACTTTATAAATTTATTACTATTCTAATATTTAAAAAAATATTATAAAAAAAGAATGGCTTCATATACCATTCCGTTTATAATGTGTTTGAAAAAGAATTAGTTAAATAAATTATTTTATTTCTATTTTTGAAAAGAGTAAATTTATTTGCCTTTGAGTTTTGAATTGCAATCGATTCCAAAAAAGAAAGGTTTCGAATTATGAACATTTGTACTTGGAAGTTGCCTAGTAATTAAACACTTGCAATGCTTTTTATCTCTACGTGGAGGTATTGAGTTCACATCCAATCTCCCCTGCCCATATAAGTAAAATATATATGGAGAGAGAACATCACTCATTGTATCAAGACTTATTTGATAAGGCGAGGGGTCTCATTTGTAATTTGTTTCTTTTTTTTTCCTAATAGAAGAGAAGGAAAACCGAAAACGTTTGGAGTTAAATGCGGGATTGCCGTTCTTAAAGGTTCTAAACTTTCGATTCTTTCTTAATTTGCAGAGATTTCAGTTAATACAGTAAGTGTCGATGGTGGGTTTTGACCAGTGAAAATCAAAATGGAAAGATACAAGCTCAGTTTGCCTTAAATAGGTCTAAATCTTTATGGTCTTTATAAATTTCAAGATACTAAATTAAATGTAATTCTTATCTTTATGATTTTGCCAACTTGTCACCCAACCAAAAAGATAATTAAATACCATATTGGTGAAAATCATCTTGTTTAATTTCCACATTAAGCTACCTGTAAATAACGAATGAAGAAGCTAACGTAATGTTGGTGAACAATACTTACTCGTTTTTCTGTTTCTTTGTTTTTGTTATTGGCTAGAGGAGAGGAAAGAGTTACCCTTCTCAGTGTTAAATATTTGATTATCAGGTTTTATCTTAACACATTAAAAAGGCACAACATGGTTCAAACTGAGGATTTCCAGTCGAAAATCACCGTTTATGTGGTGGTCTGTTGGATTCTTGCTGCCTTTGGTGGCCTTATGTTTGGTTATGACATTGGAATTTCAGGTATTGTTTAATTTTCTGAAAATGATGGTTATAAATGTATTAAATTAGAACAAGATTATGGATATATATTAAGGGCGCCAGATCCATCACTTCTATATATACAAAATTTTAAAGCATGGAGTATTACGTAAAAGAGCCACTTTTTGGTCTTCAATTGAGTTCGGTTCAGTAGCATACTGCATACGGCAAGAAATTGAGATGCAAGCTGAACTCACTGCATTAGACTTGATAACTTGACCATCCTCCATTTTTTTTTTCAATTTTAAATCACTCATCAAGCTTCTTTGATTTCAATTTAAGATGTTTTAATTTATCGTGACCCTCTTTTTATCCCAGATTGTAGGAGTTAGAATATTTCATTAACTCAAACATTTGGAAATTGTATTTTTCTTTTTTTTTCGGATTGTTGCATAATAAAGAGTAGTGTTTTGTTTTATAAAAATAATTAGACCTTTCACGGAAAAAGAGAATCAACATGTACTGTTACTGTTATAATTTTTCAATTTTTTCATGCCTTGGTCTTCGGAGAATGAATTCATTATATGTTTAAAAAAAACAAAAGAAATGAAATAGTTAATTAACATAGTAATTTATATTGAACTTTGGTCCCAATTTTAAGTTAATGTTAAATGCAAAGAACATGTCGAACAAATAATTGGATTTAGAATAAAATTGAGAATTGGAAATTTATTTTCACCACATTCTTTCTAATTTAGAGAAATACTAGTTATTTCCCCCCATTTTATCCTTCAATATATTTTATAATTAATAATTTCTGCTTTGTGGTAAAGTTATTCGTTGGTCTTGGAATATGTTAGGAATGTTGATATGAATCTATATATATGATGAATAAATGTATGTAGGTGGAGTGACGGCCATGGATGACTTTTTGATTAAATTTTTTCCAACGGTGTATGAAAGAAAGCTCCATGCAAGGGAAGACAATTACTGTAAATATGACAATCAATTCCTTCAGCTTTTCACATCTTCATTATACCTTGCGGCTTTAGTTGCAAGCTTTGCGGCATCCAAGGTGTGCACCAAATTTGGTCGGAAACCCACAATTTTAATCGCATCTGCCTTTTTTCTGGCTGGAGCAGGCTTAAGCGCTGGTTCTCAAAACCTCGTGATGCTGATTGTTGGCAGGATTTTGCTTGGCATTGGAGTAGGATTTGGCAACGAGGTACGCTCATATTATCACAATCTGTTACATGTTTTTATAGATATTCTCAAGCATGCATCTCCGTATACTTTAAAATGTAGATTTTGTTAGACATCATTGTTTAACCGTTACATAGCTAAAAATTTAGTGACATTTTTTTTGGATAAACAACATTGCATAACTCAAATCTGCGTTTAAATATGTTGAAATCCAAATGACTCCATGTTTAGAATTTCAAGTATTTTTCTCGTTCATTAAGCTTGTATCAAGAAAATTTTATCATGACATCTTAAATTAAAGTATGCATTTTCCAAGTAAAACTCATTTCCTGAACATCGTTGCAGGCGGTTCCTTTATTCTTGTCAGAGATAGCGCCCGTGAAGCATCGTGGAGCTGTGAACATTCTCTTCCAATTATTTGTAACTATAGGGATATTATTTGCTAATCTAGTAAATTACGCCACCTCAAAGTTGCATCCAATTGGATGGAGAGTGTCATTAGGGCTCGCTGGGGTACCAGCCATTTTCCTGTTTATAGGATCCATAGTCATCACTGAGACACCAGCAAGCCTAATTGAGCGCGGAAAAGAGACAGCAGGGCAAAATACGCTTAAAATAATAAGGGGTGTCGAAAACGTTAACGCTGAATTTGAGCAGATTAAATTGGCTTGTGATATAGCCCGCCAAGTGAAGCATCCATTCAAGAAACTCATGAAACGGTCAAGTATGCCACCGCTTATTATCGGCGTCCTACTGCAAGTCTTTCAGCAGTTTACCGGAATCAATGCCATAATGTTTTATGCCCCTGTCCTGTTTCAAACTGTTGGATTCAAGAATGACGCTTCTTTGTTGTCCTCAGTTATCACCGGATTAGTAAATGTGTTTAGCACCCTGGTCTCAGTTTATGCTGTTGATAAGATTGGGAGGAGAATATTGCTTCTCCAAGCCTGTGTCCAGATGTTCATCAGCCAAGTAAGATTCAATTCTTTCACCTTGTTCATGTTTTGCTTTAGTTTAATGTACTGATGCATTTAAGTGGGTTTTTTTTTTTTTTTTGGTGTGTGTAATGAAGACTGCAATTGGAGGTATGCTACTGGTTCACTTGAAGGCTACATCAGATACACTTACCAAAACGCAAGCAGCATTCGTGGTGGTGCTTGTGTGCATGTTTGTTATGGCTTTTGCATGGTCATGGGGTCCTCTCGGTTGGTTGATTCCGAGCGAAACATTCCCTCTGGAAACAAGAACTGCAGGATTTGCATTTGCAGTTAGCTCTAACATGTTCTTCACGTTCCTCATAGCTCAAGCTTTCTTATCCATGATGTGCCATATGCGTGCCTACATATTTTTCTTCTTTGCCGGTTGGATTTTACTCATGGGTTTATTTGCATTTTTCCTATTGCCGGAAACAAAGAATGTTCCCATTGATGTCATGGTTGAAAGGGTATGGAAGAAACACCCTGTCTGGAAAAGATTCATGGATGATGAAGTTGGAGGGAACAAAAGCTCAGGGGCAACAATTTAGAGATGATCTTAATAGCATATGAAGTTCGATATATAGAGGTTTAGCATTTTCTACATAAGTTTTTCTTTACCAATTTATTTTCAACTTAATTATAAGGCTGCTTTAGGCCTTTTCTTTGGTATTGATTCGGATCTTTCCTGTCTTTGACTGATTCAGGGGATTTGCAGGCTCTGAAGATATTCCCGAAAATAATTCTGTAAAGTCCGCACTCCGGTTGAAATATGTTTCTGTTATTTTTATTATTATTATTTTTTTGGGATCAGGTTTTTTAACACTTTAAATGCTTAAATTGTTGTTGAGTTCAAGAAACTACATAAGAATTTATGCTTTTTTTTAACTCCCTTGAGTGTAGCCTTTCAGTAAATTCCATAATAGAGATATTTTCATGCAAGTAATGATAGTCAGGTCCCTACCAAACAAAACAATCAGATGCCTGTACTGAATGATTACACTTGACACTTCTTCGCACAATTTGATGTTTGTTGTTATTGTCTGCGGTTTATACTTAAATTTGAACAGATGTTATTAATCTAGGTAGCCAAAATTGTTATAGTTGGTATGATTTATCTAGTCCAAAACCATATGAATCTGTTGCAAAGCCATAGTATTTCAGATCTGAAGTCTGACCATCACAGGCAAGAAAGAAAATTTTCTGCATTGCTAGTATATAGACATCAAAGTTCTTAAAACTTAAATTCTCCTCATTGTTGACAGTAAAGGATTTAAAAGAAAAAATTTATCGGCTGCTGCCATGGTCCCCCAAATAATACAATATATCAAAATGAGAAAGTAGTGCAGCAAAACGCTCCCCAAATATCCCACAAATTAGCACTATACACTTGTTTTCTAAGCAGCACTGGAAACAAAAGCTACAAAAACTACCATTGCCAAGCCAAGTTTACCAACAAGAGAATTCAAAGCTTTCAATGACACAGCATTACTGGCAGAAGGTCCTGGAGCTTTCGTTGCAGGGACCGAAGGAGGAGGGGGCAATGCAGAGGGATTTGGAGCCATTTCTCTATCACGGAGCACATTAATATCAACTTTTTGTCCAGCCTGGCAGTGTCCGGGGACGCCACAGAAAAAAAAATGATGCCCTGGAGCTGTGATGGTGATTGAATCATTGCCAGTGGTGTAGGTGGCCAAAGGAGCTGAGACATTGCAGGCTCTGTACATAGCGTGTGTCACTCGCATCACGTTGTGATATTGAGGAATGTACTCGAAAACTGGCACAACATGACACAAACGCGCCATTGAATAATTCACATGAAAAATGGATAATGATAAACATTTAAATGTAGATCAACAGAAAGAACAGTCATGTAAATGTTCAAAGATTTTTTGTTCCTAATTCACATGATAATTTCCTTGAAGCACATGAAGGTTTCTCAACCTGGAGTTACATATCCCACAAACGAGAAGTTGTTCCGCGATGAGTAGCTAAGTTTTCATTCTACAATGATGACTAAGCATTTAGTAGTGCCCTATATAATTATTCTTGGCGTGCCCAAGATGTGAATAGATATATGCAATGATTATTCATCGCATGATCGAATGCGATTAGACCTATGGAAATTGAAGCACGAATAATACCAAAACAAGTGCCTTCATTTCAACCTTTTTCTTTAGAAAAACAAGCCAAGTCAAGGAACAGAATAAAGCAGAAAACCAAACAGATGAAAGTTTTTTAAAATTATAGGCTTTTTTGGATGTCAAACCCTACCAACATTATATATTGCAAAACCCACCATGAGAATAAAACAAGGATAGTGCAGGCAACATGGTGGGTGGCTTTTTTGTGTGCCAAGTGAAAGCGAAGCAATCATCATTGAAGCGTGCGATGTGGAAATGCATGGCCGGAGAGACATTTACGCGGGACCAGATATACTTGCTGATGGCCCCGCCATATCATGAACCCCACCACCCAGATAGCTGTCACTTGTGACTGTTAATCACTTGTTGTTTGCGACGTGGATATGACAGTTCCACGTGTCGTTCATGCAGCTCTCATAGAGCAAGTGGTACTATCCGTGATGATTTAGATTTCCCAAGGAAACATCCTGTGAAAGCACAAAGGACTAGGAGTTTCCTAAAGCCTTAGCAAGCAAACATGAAAAACTGAGACAATGCTTCATCTCTTGGATGCATTGTATAATCTGTCTCGAACTGAGATCTCTGAAAGGACATTGTTGTGTTCCCCCCCCTAAATTTGCTGAAAGAATGGTAGCTTAGTAGCTCATTTGAGGGAAATGAAGCACTAGCAACAGGGAAGTTCCATACCCAAAATAAGAAAATAGACCCAGAATTTAAATGCGAGGGGCAGCAACGAAATTAACATCCCACAAATATTTATGGACCAAGAAAACAAACCCGGTTTCCATTAGCATCCAATCAAAAGTTTGGAATAATAATAACTTATGAATTAAGGGAAATGAACTTACTGATAGTATCACCAACTTGGAAGGTTTTTGCAGCAGCCCATTGCTTGTAGTCAAGATTGCCATTGGTGGTCCAACCAGCGGAGTCTCCAACTTTGTGAACGGCTGCATGGGAAACCTGCACCGCAAACAGAGTCGCCATCACAACCAGAGTCACGGTTCTCTTCATTAAGGACGCCATGGCTATAGATACTAGATCACTAGGAAGAGACTCAAACGTGGTTGGCTGATGACAAGCTTTGTGAGAGTTGGAGGAGTTTTTATATCCGTGAGCGTTTATATCTGTCTTTCGAGCTAACTAGCTTCGGTAGTTGGAAGATCATAAATTGACTGTCAATTTGGTCCCCCCTGATTTTTTTATTTAAAATAATGAACTATAAATGGACCCTTCTACTTCATGACATATAACTATGAACACTTGTCTTGTTAACGCATGAAATAATTATCCTAACTGCAGTTTGGTGTACTTATACTGTTCTTACGCATGAATATTGATATTATTTAAGCTGGACATATGTTAAATTAAGAATTGTATTTTTGTTGTTAAATATATAAGAAATTAAAATATTAAACTCTCTTACGTATATTTTATAATTAATAAATTATATTTAATTTTTTTTATATATTTATATTTTTTTATTTATATTAATTTAAAGTCTATATAAAAATTATTTCTATAACATTATAATATAGAATTACAGCAATAATATAATTTTTAAAATTTTTTAATTTTTTTTTGTTATTTATATTGTCTTTTTCTTTTTTTCTTTTTTTTATCTTTTCTCATATTTATAAATTAAATTCTTTTCTTCGATATTGAGAAATGAGAAACACGAATCCCATCTTCAGTACTCGGGATTAATTTCGAACTGCATTCATTCTAAACCACTACATTATTTATCTAACCGAAAAAATTCCAAGTATTTCTATTCATTACTCATCATATACTATTAGAATCAGTCCTTGGATACACTGGTGATCTCAATGGGCTGTAAGATTGAGATCCAAGTGAAAATGACTTAATGATTTTTGATTGGTACGTCCATTAAAATATTAGCAATATGGTAATTGCATATACAACTAGCTGTTTGCCACTTGATGATCAATATTTGTTTAGACAAAAGGTTGTAGTTGAAACCCTTGAAAGGAAAGAATGTTTGTGAATGCTGGCCGGTAGTGGTGCGGGTGATGCAAGTTCTTCAAGTATATATGAATTGGGAGAGCAAATGTCAATGATGACAAATATATTATTATTATTATTATTATTATTATTATATTTTAATATTGGTGAGTGATATGATGGCAACGGCAATACTGGCGCGGCCTATCATTTGGTTCTTGATGAGTTATATTGCTTTATACATGGGAGAAGAGTAATATCCTTAGTGTGCTTTTTATACATTTCAACAATCACCTATATGTTTATGGTAATTAAGTAAGAATGTAATTTATTAAGATCAAGTCTAAATTAGATCATACATACCACCTAGGTATATGTCTATCCTAGATGGAACTCATAATTGTTACCCTATGATCATGCATCAAACTACCGTAGGCTAAACACATGAATCCCTCCATCAAGTTTATCATGGTTCCTCAATCATTCAAAATATTGATTAGGCATAATGAAAGTATTAAACACAAAATAGAATGAATCAATTAAATGTATCAAGTCCATAAACTAAAAATTAACATAATCTAAATTTACACTAGGTTCACATAGTCTAACCCTAAATGAATAAATTAATCCATCACAAAACCAAAAATATCAAACTAATTCATAAAGATCAACAAGAAAAAGAACATAATGATAAGGAAGGAGAAGAAAAACTAATCAAAGTGACTCATTAATGTGCTTTTCCCTCAATCTTGACTTGAAGCTTGAATCTCGATTTTGGTTTTTCAATCTTTGGCTTTGATCTTTGATTTTGTGTTATGAATTTTCTCTCTAAGTTTTTGTCTCTTTCCTTCTTTTTCTCTCCTCTTTTTCTCAGGGTTTTTGGCTTTCTATTTATAAGTTTTTGTCTTTAAAATACTGTTCATGAGTTACTGTAGCAAAAATTCCTACGCCACTGTTCACCGCCACGAGTACCGCGGCGCTCAGTCGCTGGCTGGTGCCCCTTTTGTATTTTAAGCGTTACTTTTTCGTTTTACGTCTAATTCACCTCCCGTTTGTTTCTCTATTTCATATTTTTCGTTGTGCATCTATTTATGATCAAAAACCACAATTAAATAGTCAAGTATTTGTGATTTAGAGTAAAATACAAAAATTAGGTACAAATAATAATAGTACTTTTACACCCCTATCACAAGGCACTCACAAAGTATACTTTTTATAAGAAAGACTCATAAAGAAAACGCTATCTCTTATAACTTAGGAATTTTATCTCACTAAGAATCACAAAGTATGTTTGATCATAAAGATTTCTTCAAAGATCACTAAGATGTCTTAAGTTTTCACAAAGTTAACCAAGATATGTTTACAAAGCCAGTAGAGAGTCTTTATATAGGTTTTAAAATGGCCTAGGTTTACCATAAACGTGTGGGAGTCATATTAGGGAGTCCTAAAACCATTGGGAGACGAAACAAGTCGTAATAAATCGAAAAACTATTTTTGCGCTAAAGCGCCTCGTCTGGGAGCTGCAACACTGGTCACCTGGTGCCGCAGCGCTCAGGCTTTGCCTTGAGTGCCGCAGCGCCCACACCTGTGTACCACCTCTTGTGTCTTTTACCTTCTTTCACGTCCATATTCGATCTTTGTGTTCCCAACGCACTTGGCTTGCTCTCCAAATCATATTCCAATGATTTTTAATCAATATTCTTACAAATTTTCTCCTTAATTCAAAATCATCCACAAAGTAACTTGATCTCTTATCTCTGTATCTTCGGTCACTCTTACAAAGTAGTGACTCTGATTAAATCCTTGCATATGATGAACTTAACCGAGGGCAGTGGCTTAGTCAACATATCAGCAGAGTTTTTAGACAATGCTATCTTTGTTAGACTAACTTCACCACTTTGAACAATCTCTCGAATGTAATAGAGCCGCAATCAATGTGTTTCGACCTCTTGTGGAACATTTGATGCTTGCTTAGGTGTGTAAAAGTGTGTGAAGCCCACCCAACACCTTGGGTCTACTAGGGTATCAACTGGCGCACCACTCACACTCCCCGCAGGTAACCTACGTCCTCAACCAATGTCAAACCTAGAATCTCATCCTTTATAGGCCTTTAAGGTTCGATGGTTGTACCTAAGACCTAGTCGCCACATCGCCCACACTTGTGCACCACCTCTTATGTCTTTCGCCTCTTTTCACGTTCGTCTTTGATCCTCGTGTTCTCAACGTACTTAGCTTGCTTTTCAAATTATATTTCGATGATTTTTAATCTATATTCTCACATAACTAAGGTTTTTCAATCCAATTCTACTTAAATATTAATTTAGATGCAGTTTTAATACCAGTTTGTTGCAAAAAATTAACATAAGCACTAATCGAATTAGCCTTACCATTGATTCTACTAGTTGGAGTTTTATGTGCCTAATATCTTTTGGCCCAATATTTAACACTATAAAATTTTATACGTTTTGTAGAAGACTTCATTTACAAGTAAAATAAGAATAAATAAAATCAATTACATAATAGAAAAAATTATCACATACATAAAGGTATAAGAATATACGTAGTTCGATAATAATCGATTACGTTCACGATGGATCACTAGATCCCTAATTTTTTTTTAATTCTTTTATATACGAAGAACTCTCATAAGAAAAACTCAAAGAATACAATAATAGATGAACTCCTAAAGGATCTATCCAATATTTTCTTATTCTTATGCACAGCTCTCAAGCACTACATGACACTCTTTCGCGTTTATGCCCAGCGTCAGAGCTGTTCCAGCCCTTTATTCTTTCTCTTGTTGATACATTGCCTATTTTACAAAGGTTTACATAAGCTCTAAATCACCTCTAGAAATCTTAAACTTAATTAGAATAAGAGTCCATGTGTTTATGAAATTCAAAATTGATTTAAACATGTAATTATAGTCAAAATAAGATTTTTTTTTTGAACAGATAACGTTGAAGCGTTCAAGGTCCAACATTGCAGTGTTAATGTGACTAGCTAATGCTGCAGTATTTTAAAGTCATCGTTATAGCATTGGGCTTCCTGAAATTGCCATTGTAGCATTGAGCAACCAACATCAAGGCGTTCACATTTAGGAATGCCTACTTATATTTCAACGCCCCTCCTCACATTTAACTTTTTATGTTACACCTCTTTTATTCGACCATTACGTTTTTGATCATACATCGACTCTTCTTTAATCTCAAACTCAAAATTAAATTTATTTTTAATTTTAAATCATCAAAATTTCAATAACAATTATATGAATTTAAACCAAATTCTGATTACCCATATTCAATCTCAAACCTCTTATGCCACCTCAAAAAGATTCGGCGCTTGGAAAATTAGTTCATTGGTAGCAATTTTTTTGTTTTTAATTTTAAAGGGACACCGAGGGCAAGTTGAGAAAGTAAAAATTTGATCAATTGCCTAAGGTTTTTAGAAAATTTGCCCGAACTTAAGTTATTAATTAAACTAATTAGTACCCACGTATTTGAAGTATTAAGATAACTGTTTTAAGTGATTTTAGTTTCATATGCTCGAATAACGCTAATGTCAAGACATCAGAAGTAAAGTGGTGGCAAATATAACTTGTTCCGGGTCATATTTCAACGAAGTATCGAAATAGAAGTATTATATTGCTCCAAAAAAGGTTGCAGGTTAAACATATATCAAAACAAGTGATTCGATTTTTTTGAAACATCCATTGTAGCACCACATATAGGAGGCCGGCATAATAGAATAAATACTCCTCTTAAAGGATCCTAGACCAATTTCCTCCTCTTAAAGATAGGTATTTCTTGAATTACCTATCTTCTAATTTATATGCATTCTGCTATGGAAGTGTCGTTATTAAAGCTTCCTCAAATTTACAACTCGGAAACTGGATCAAACCCATTAGTATTCCCCTTTTTCTTAATGTCATCACAACTTATACTTGCAGGTACTACTTCCTCATCATAGTCATCCATAAATCTCTTCCAGAACCAATGCTGCTTCCACACTCTTTCCGTCATCTCTTCAATCGGAACATTTTTCGTCTCGGGGAGCAGGAACAGCACGAAGAATGACATGATCAAAACCCAGCCAGAGAAGAATAAGAAGATGCCATACTTGAAATGGCAGAGCATTGAAAGGAACGCCTGAGCTATCACGAAAGTGAAGAGCAAGTTCACACAGACAGTCACACTCTGCCCAGCCGAGCGGGTCTCTAATGGGAATGTTTCACTGGGTATCAGCCATCCGAGAGGTCCCCAGGACCAAGCAAAAGCAGAGATGAAAGTGCAAACCATGATAACTACAAGGACTGCGAAACCCGTGTGAAGGTCGTTCGAGTTATCTTTAACCTTGATTCCCAGTATAATTGCTATTACAACTTGAGAGAAGAACATTTGAATTCCAGCTTCGAGTAACAGAACGCGACGACCCACTTTGTCGACTGAGTAGATTGATACTAGTGTTGAGATGACATTAACTGCCCCTGTTATAACAGTTGAGTAAAGGGACGCATTGTCCCCAAATCCCAAAGTGTCAAATAGTACCGGGGCATAAAACATGATTGCATTAATTCCTGTACATTGCTGGAAGATCTGTTACAAATACAAATAACAAAATACATCAGTAAAAGATGCAGGGTTCTTCTCCAGTTAATGCAACTATGGTGTTAGTAATTAAAGTGTGAGAAACACTAGCCTGCAAGGCAACAGCAATGACAAGTGGGGGCCGGTTCCTTCGCTTGAGAAGATTTCTGAAGGGGTGCTTCACTTCTTTTGCTATACGACTTGCCTCAACCAACTCCAAGAACTCGGGTTCGATTTTGTTTGTTCCCCTAATCTTTCTGAGCACGGCTTTTCCTTCTTCCAAGCGACCACGCTCAACAAGACTATTGGGAGTGTCAGTCACCAGGAGGGCTCCCAACGTTAGGAGAATAGCCGGAATGCCAGCCAATCCCAGTGATAGTCTCCAACCCCATCCCTTTTTTATGCTGTTGTGCAAGGAAATACAAACATTCAGTCAGCAACAAGACTAGAATCTAATCAGAGCAAAAGTTTTGACTGGAATACTAATTTTCCCTCCAATAAGACGTTTCAAATGACATTCTTTTCTTGATTAATATATGTGAAATAAATATGCATATGCAAGTTCATCATTTTAGAAGGGAAGGCTACATTATTTCGGAAATTCTATGTATAAATCCCCAACTAAACAGCACCATTAGTTAACGCTTACTGAAAATCACTGAAGTTTATTCACTCCTTGGGTCAGTTAAACATACCTAAGGCGTGCTCGAATGGCTCATAAAAATTGAATAAATATGATGTGTCCCTTAAAAACAATTATCTTCTATAATTTTCCCAAAACCAACATCCAATATTAAACTTAATTTGGATTTGCTGCGCCTAATTAAATTCTTGAAACTCCCAAGATTAGATCAACAACCTGACAACTTGGGGATTTAAACCATCTGGATGGGAGCATTAAAAAGATTTTAAAAAAAAAAAGAACAAGTTCTCTGGAAATCAAGGTAGTATTATTCTCATTAGAATGACCCACCTTGAAATCTAGCAAGTGAACCAATGATTTTACTTGTCTTATCTTGGGGAGTTATTGACTTAAAGTATTCAAGCTAATTCCTTAATTTCAACAGCCAAGCATGGTGTATAATAAATATATGTGAGGGAAGCATAGTCAATGATGAACTAACAATTTGAATAGAATTTATAGTTGTTCCCATGGTTGCGACCTTCATCTATCTAGAAATCTACAGAAGGGCACGTGTGCTGTTATACCAACTTAATTTGAAGAGCAACAATTATAAATAGTCAAAAGATCTAGGTTCTAACAAAATGTCAAATTCAACGGAGAGGTTGACAGATTCCTTTTCTTCTGCTTTCATCATTATAAAGAATAAACAAATGAAGAATCTTGAGCAAAGATGAATAATTGGACTTACTGTGAAGTCCCATAATTGACCAGATTGGCGAAGAGAATGCCGATGGTGACGTTAAGCTGAAACAGTATGTTAAGTCCTCCACGTATCCTTGTTGGGGCTATTTCGGATAGAAACAGTGGCACGGCCTGTTGTACATTCATATTGCAAAATCACCAAATAAGGAAGAATAACAAGTATATACCATTTCCATGACTAGTAAAAGTCCGACACTTGGATAATCGGAGCAGAATCTGATATAAATATCAATAAAAGATTTCCCAGATCAAATTAAACTAAATCCCAGCCAACTGTCGGTCGAAAGGAAATGAGAAATGAGAAATCAAATAAAAACAACGCAAGTGCATAATACAACCTTCTAATTAAGCTGGGTAGCATCTTGTGCGGTCTTATTTATTACTAATGTCTGTGATGAAAAACTTGTTTATGTGGGTTGAGACCTACATAAATTTTGAAATTTCAATATTCTAGGTTGCCGAGCTTCCTTAATTTTGAAATTAAGCAACATCATATACAAAAATGTTAAAATTTCCTACCTGGCTATTGAATTTGGGTCCAAGTAACTACTAGAGGATAAGATAAATAATTGGAAGGACAATGAACAACAGAAACTGAAGACCACAAATTGAAAGAAGATATAAAAAAATAACCAAGGACTTATCTACAGAAAGTAATGATTCTGAAAGGAATGAGGAAGATATAACTGGTTGAACTTTCTTTAGAAAAATCCAAGCTAACGATCACTATCACATGAAGCTTCCTCATATTAAGCCAATAAGAAGAAAAAATAAGTCTCAGTCACACAGACAAACGTCAATACTAAAATATATTTTAAGCTAAAAACTTTGGAAAAACTTGTGGTTGATTAAGACTTTTGGACGCCAAAGAGAGCGCATAATTTTCATACTCTCTTATTGATTCATGAGCTCCTCCTTCACCCAATCGTTGGGCTTAATTAGCACCTTAATAGTGGGGACACTTGTCCCCACCAGCCACATGCAAGGGAAAGGCCATCCGATGTGAGATTGAAAAGTGCCAAAATGACATTGGTTTCACATAAGAGAATTAAATGAACTGATTTTTTTCGAAAAACATGCCATACTTATATCAGCAGCATGTAGACTATCAATATGATGTTGATGAGGCAAACTTAATCGGATATGCCCTTGTTTTAGTCTATCCTTTGCCTTAACTACCTTCACATTAACTCCTTAGTTTGCCGACGGTTCTATAAACTTGAAATATGTGAGAAAAGATTACATAATCAGAAAAACCCTATTAGTCAAACCAACCCGCAACCAATTAAGATCCTTGTAATAATAAGCAGATATGATCTTAAGGAATCCTTAACCGGAGACAACAAAAAGTACCTTTCTTTAAGCCTATGTTGTGCCTTACCTCGCTTCAACTTAACTCTCAAATTTGCTATAGCAAAGTGACATTAACTATGCATAATTGTACATAAATATTAATTAATAAAGCAATTATGTACACACAAAAATCAAGAATATATACGTAAACATCAATTACTAACCTGGTTAGCAAAACCAACACCACAACCAAGCAAGATCCTTCCAATAATGAGCATGGCAAGGTCTTGAGCAGCAACATTAAGCACAACACCAACTATGAAGAAAATACCAGCGATCAACATGGTTAGCCTCCTGCCAAGCCTTCTGGTTGTGTATGATGCAAAGAAGGTGGCTGTTAATCCAGCCAGGTACAAGGATGATGTGAACAATTGTAGGCCTTGATTATCATACTTGCAGTAATTGGAACCCAAGTCCCCTTCCACAGTCCTTTTATATACAACTGGGAAGAACTTTTTCAAAAAATCCGGCATCGCCGTAACACCGCCTGCATCGAATTCAACCCATAAATATAATTGATTTCACGTAAACTGGATAGTGAGATAGAAGTATTAAATTTCTAAAACGTTAAGTTACGAAATCCCGGAGTTTCTTTTATTTTTTTTTTAATGTTTATTTAAAGATAACATAATTTGATCTATCAGTTTTAAATTAATCAAGGTGGTGAGAAAACGAAACGGTTATTAAACACAAGGCTCATGTTAGCAAGAGCAGTTGCATAGGGAATCTAGCGGTCGACACCGTAACGGAACAACCACCAAGCTTCACTGACAAGCGATAACCGTGACAAAGTCTCTCGTCGACGGGGGCGATGATGATGCTGGGAATTAGTAAATACCGAAATTAACCACCCTTTGCCGTAACTTGTGAGTTGGGTATTCTGGTACTTTCGCCGCTGAAAAGTTAAAAAGATCTCCAAGTTGCTGGGATTTCCACTTGGCGGGAGAAAGTTACCTTTTCGTTTTGTTTCTTTTTACAGACTTACACCGACCAAATATAAAAGCTCTTCACGAAAAATCAATTTTCAAAATTCAACCAATTGTTTTTCTTTTTCAAATCGTTAATTGTAAACCAAACCAAACAATAAAAACCGAGAGTTCATTACTCGATTGCCTTAGCTTAATCGTTTTGTATAAAATTTAGAAGTGTTTTTTTCACTTATTTTATGGAAGTGTTTTCTTAGAAAGATCACTCCCAAGAAACCATAACCAAACAATATCACTTTCACCAGTTGATCATATTCTCCACAACTAATATAAATCCAAAATAAACAAATATCAAAAAATATCCCAAGAAGAAAATTACCAGAAACACCAACGTCGTAGCCAAACATGAGACCCCCAGTGGCCGCCATTAGACAAGAAATAATAACAATCGGCGTGATCTTGGCCTCAAACTCCACTCCGGCCGGGGGCACGGCGGCCGAGAATCCACCACCTGTCATGCTTAGTTATCAAAGAATCTGATCGCTACTATAGTTACAATTCTCTTGTTAAGCGCAACGATGATCAAGAATAGGAAGAAGAGAGAATTGTGAAATGAACAATGCAGCATTAATGCGAGTGGTGTATATATAGAGTGAAGACTTGGTAATGCACGAGCAACGAAATGGATGATACAGTGGGTCACCACCATCAGGATCCTTACACGTGGCTAAGTTTTTAATCTCTTTCTTATTCTAATGGATATTGTAATAGAATAATAGTTATAATAATTTTCTATGTCGGCTAGCCGGCTAGCTAGCTAGTCAACGAACGGCTCCTTTATCCAGCTTCGTTTAGATGAAATTAAATTCTTCTCTTTTTCTTTCTTTCAATTGTTAAGTTTTGTGTTGAAAAATAAGTACAAGAGTTGAATGCCTAAGCGGGGACGAACGAAATGGTGGCACGTTTTTTTTTTTTAACATGCAATGGTGTGTTGTACATTTTCTCTCTATTTAGTATATTGGTCCAGTTGAATATGGCAATTGTGAAAAAGGCTTTGGTCAACTTACTAAATGAGTGCTGGAAAAACTGTGCGTATTTGTGGTGAGAAAATTCAAAGGTTTTAGGTGGGCCATGTGGATCCCATAGGATCCGAAAATATATGTCTAAGTTTTTGTTTTTACACTTGGTTGTGCCAAAACTCTGTTGTTCTGTTCCAACTCTTTGTTTATGAACGCTTTGAAATAATAATATTTGGGATGCCATCCACTTCAAAGTTGTGTCATTGTTTGTTGTTATGTTATTAATAATTGGCGGCTGAGGGACCAAACAACCTTTTTGTGTTTTTTGGTCTTATATTTAAATATAAAGATCACAAATTCACAATGGGTGGTTGACGTGTCCCCATAAAATTTAGTTGATTATTTTTTATTTTATCTCCAGGAAATAGATTAATAGCATCCTTAAAGCGAGGATGGGGTCGGAATGAGGAATATATCTCTCCTCAATCTAATAATTCGATAAAAAAAATTATGCACTAATGTGTTATTAGTTGTGTTTCCCTCATTTCAGTACAAAATGATTAAAGTTTAACTATCTTATTTAGTTAAACTTTAAAAAAGAAAATATAAATTCACAATCTTCTAAGTTAATTTAGACAATAGTCAAAATTTTACTATTTTATTTGATCAGATTATTTAAAAAAAAAAATAAGTTCATATTTTTTTAACTGATTTAAACAATAGTCAAAATTTCAGGTATCCTATTTGGTCAGATTCTTAAAAGAGATCTACGATCTTTTCGAGTTAATTAGAACAATATTCAAAGTCGGATTACCCTGTTCAATCAAACTCACCACCTACAAAGTCAAATATAACAATAGTTAAACACCGATTATTCTATTCGACCAGACACTAAACAAGAAAAAAAAAACCCTTTGCTTATGTCAAATAGGATAAGATCCAAACATAATTGTCTCGAATAATCAAAATAATTTTTAAAAATGACTTAATTTATAAGAGACATAAAAAATTATATATAAAGTCAAATTTATATAAAAAAAATATTTAAAATAAAGAGATATTCATAAAAATACAATATAAATTCTACTAAAATAAGCAAGATCAAGTATAATTTTAAGAAAAAATTTATAGCATAATTTAAGAATGAAATTTCTATAAAGATACCCATATTAAAAATTATTCTAAAAGTTACGGATAAAATTTATGTTCTCACCCAATAAATAGAGCAAATATTAATACAAAAAATTATCGAAAATCAAATTTTCACAAAAGAAATATCTACAGATACACACAGAGCAGTTTGTTCATTCTCTTTTTACTTTTCTTTTACATTATTCTCTCTTTTTTTAAGTTTTTACTAATTTGAGTATCAAAGTATTTATATTGAAAAAATTTCTAACACTGCCTCACATCTCTTTAGACGCTAATTTGTAAGGATATGAATGATCTTAGTAATTTAATTTTTTTTATTACATCTTTACCGTTCAAAAGTAAATTTTTTTTAAATAAATAAATTAAATTCATTGACTTCCAAACTATTAAATTTTGGCGTCAAGAAGAAAAGAAAGAAACAAAATAATTAGAATTGACATAATTACTTTGTAAAGAAGAAAAAATGACACAATTATTGAAGAACTAAGCACTTTGGAACAAAAAAAATATATATATAGACATGAAAGTATTTCCTGTATGGGGATTGACCACCCCCTTTTCATCCTCTTCAAAACAAAGAACATACAAAATGGAGGATAATTAAATAAGAAAGAACTCAGAGAAAATACTAAAACAAACAAGACATATCCCAAAGTATATATTTTATCCCATCCTATCGTCATTCCTACGGGTACTTTTTTTTTTTTTGTAATCTTTTTTAAGATTATTTGTAAACTTGTAGCCTATTTTACTAGAGAGACAATGAAGAACAAATACGTCTTGAATTCAAACAGAAAATTTTAAGGAAACTTAATTATTATCAACATTACAGAAGCAAGCATTCGCCACCCTTTTTTATACGTAATTTGAATTACCCATTTTGTATGTAACAAGCCGAAAATGCAGCTTCCAGAAAGAAGCTAACAATATGGTTGCTCCAATGGCAAAATGGAGCGAGCAACTCAACTGATAAGATTTTTCCGAAATGCTGGGATTAATCTTGTCCACTTAAAATCATGAAGAACTGAGAGAAAATTTTTGAGAGTGCCAAAATAAACCAACGTTTCTAACGATCCAATAATTTCAACAAAACAATTGATTACGATTTCGAAAACAACTTCAATACCGAACAAATAATCATCCAACAAGCGACCATTTTCTTTTTTCCCACTAAATCACAATCAGAAAAGCACTGCAGAAATGATAAATAATTTTCATGATTATAACTCAACAAAAATCCAAATTGAACCCACTTGTTCAATCATTAAACACAGTAAATATTAAGCAAATTCTTTATATCTACCCAAAAAAATTGAAAATGAAGAATAATTTTTGTATCTAATAATGAAATTTTGCAGAAGAGTGTGGACTTTGATAATTTAAAAATTAAAAATAGTCATGCTGATTTTACAGTGACGCTGCCCAAATATTTTCTCTCTCCTTTTTCTTTTTCTTTTTACACACGTGCAAATGCACTTGAAAAGAAAAACAAAAACTTTATTATAATAGTATTTTGGCGATAACTTGGAAAAGATAACCAAAAAAAAAAAAGAAATTATATCATCACATCACAAATCAAATGTCAACAAGAATAATTAATCATAACCTGAAAGAGAGACTATTTTTTTTTTAAGGGAAAGTTAAATCACAAAATGGTATAGAAAATTATAATTCGATCAAATATTATGTTAGAAATACCATTTAATAAAAGAATGTAATAACAACAGTAATGTAGCTTTGGTACCAAAAAAAAAAATTTCTTTTGGTCAATAAATTTCAAGAAAATTATGTCATCTAGAAAATAAACAAAGAAAAGTTCACACGCTACATATGTGTGATTGATGTGTAATTTGGAGGCACCAATTTTGACTAACCAAATGGGTTGTCCAATAAAACGATAGAAGAGGATTATCAGATATTAGGGTTTTTGTTTGCAGCATAGAATTTGGGGTTTATTTTTGGATAATGTAAAAAGATAAACATGGTGTAAAAGCAATAACTTTAATGGGATTCATGAGAAAAGCAGGTGGAGTGCTTTTAAAGAACTGCCAAAAAAAAAAAGGGAAAATGAGAGGAGAGTAGAGGCTTCAGATAAGATAATTATGTGGAAAAGGAGCAGCCGAAAGGTTTGGTCTGTCAATTGGTTTTGGAATTTTCAAGTTCATGCACGATGATTTGGACTTCTCACATTAAGAGCTTAGCCTTTTCTTGCCCCGAGTAAAGCCCGCCAATTAAAGGATCTGGATTATAATATAGGATTTTAATTTGGATTTGCCTTTGTATTTTTTTCAATAAGATATTCAACTTTATAAGGAAAAGTAAATATAGTTGAGTAGTTGACCTAGAAGATTTTGTTAATCCATGATACTTTTTACTTATATATATATATATTTATTTATTTATTTATTTTACGGGTGAGGGTTGCTTTTGTCCTTTAAAATTAGGGACCATACAAAAATTTAAATTCAAAAAAAATAAAATTTAGATTCAGATTTGGAACTTAACCAAAAAATTCAGGTTTTTTTTTGTATTTGATTCTTTAAAAAAAATTCTAATTAGGATTTTTGTGGGAACTAGAATTCGGATTTCATTTATTTTTTAATTTTTTAAATCTTAAATTAATTCTTAAAATTCTTTATCTTTAATATATATATGAATTTAATAATTTTTTTATAAAATATATATTCCAAAATTTAAATTTCACCTAAACATTTGAAAATAAATTTTTAAAAAAAGTTGAACTTAAATTCGGATCTAAAAAAATCGAGTTCTAGGTAAGGGCAGGCAAAAAAAATTGGTAACCGAAAAATCGAACTGAACTGACTGGTTTGGTTCAATTTTTCGGTTATCAATTTTTTTAACAAAAAACTTGTTCGATTTTTTTGGGAGAAAATCGACCTGTCTGGTTTAATTTTTTTTTAAAAATTAATCGAAAAAATCGGTTCAATTTTTTTATTAAAAAAATCTATTTTGATTTTATTTATTAAAAAAAATTAAACCGAACCATGCCCACCCTTAATTCTAGATTCATTAAAAAAAATTAATTTTAAAATAAAAAAATTTGAATTTAAATTTGAATGTTACCATTTTTACTTAAAATAAAATATTAAATTTGAGTATATTTATATAACGTTCCGACAATCTTTTAATGTTTTATCAACAATCTTATAAAATATTATTAATAATTTAATTAATAATATTATATATAATGATATTTTAAAAAAGAAAAAAGAAAGCATGCAAATTACACTTTTATCCTAAAAACGCTGACCCTTTGACTTGGTGCCTATAAGTGATCGGCACAATAACTCTACTGATGAAAAAGATGAAATTTAATAATTACATCTGAGTCATCAAAACACAAATTACAAAACCGTAATGGTGGATTTTGATTCTACCAGATCGTGGATGATGATGTTTCTCTTTGAATTTTAAGTTCCCCATTTCTTCTTCATTGTGTCAGGTCCTACCTTCACAAGTAACGCAGTTAAGTTAAAAGGAAAATTATCAGATTTTTGAAAATAAGTGCTGCCACCACTCTTGGAAGAATGTTCGATAATGGACATGTGTAAATGAATTTCTCCTTTTTGAAATTGTTTTGTCATATGATTGATAATGCCAATAAAACGGGAATTAAAAAATAATAATAAAATAATAGATTTACGTCCTTTTTGTGGCTAATTTCTCTTTTTGTCAACTAAACAAATGATTATGGTAAACCCGTGGTGTTCGATTATGTATTTTTATTTTTTTTAATGATGTTTATTTTATATAGAGTAATATTATATTTTTTAAATTATATCTTAAATTTTATATTTTAAATTAAAGTATCAAATTATTATGAATGATGAAATAATATAAATTTTTAAATTATTTATTATATTATTTATCATTTAATAAACATCATTTGAAATAATAAAATTCAGAATACTATTTAAAATGTCTAACATTATTAATTTTATATATCAAAGAGCGCAATATATATATATATATATATATATATATTCTTGTTAGTATTGTTCAATGTAATTAAGTTAGTTAAATTACGAGTTTGTTTGCTGCAACTTCATTGATAAATACTTAGAATTCAAAAGCTTATAACTGATTGGATACTAACCAATTCTCTTGATTTTTGAAGTTTTGTAAAGCTTAACTCAATAACTTTTAATAATTAAGTGAAATAATAATGTCGATCATGCTTGTTTTGACCGTGGATGTAGGCTCTGTCAAACTATGTAAACATTATATATTCCACATTTTTTTTTCTTTTGATTCTTGATTTGATTTTTTCAAAAGTATTAGATTAAGTTTCAAATGATTTAACAATTGGTATCAGAGTTTAATTTTTAATTTAATAATTACTCACAAATTCGATGTGGAGAAGTTTAATAGAGAAAATAATTTAATATTTAGAATATCAAAATAAAAACACTCTTAGACAGTCAAGACCTCAAATATATAATTAAATAAGTTGTTGTGGCTGGTGAAGACAACAAGAAACCTAAAAGCTTGAAGTCCCATTATTTTCAGTCTTAGTGATTAAGTCTTGTAAGAAAAAAAAGGAAAAGATTCCAAAGAAAATTTCTCACCATTTATGAAGCATTGTTTTATTGGAATGTTGTTGGCCCTACATATAAATTTAGGTTTACATTTAGAACAAATAGATGTGAAGACAATATCCTCACGTGAAGAAAAGATCTCTATAACTCAACTACCTATTTTTATGGTCAATGAAAAGGAAAATCATGTGTGTTTGCTTAAGAAGTTATTGTATGATCTTAAGCAATTACCAAAATAGTAGTATAGATGGTTTGATGACTTCATAATGAGATATAGCTTCACAATGAGTTCTTGTGATAGTTGTGTATATTGCAAGGCAGTGAGCAAAGGAAACTCATCTATTTGTTGTCATATATTGATGACAAGCTTTTTGCATGGCATGATATAATTGAAATTGAGATCAATAAAATGAGGAGTGTTATGAATGATGAGTTTGAAATAAATAACTTTTGAGCAACAAGAATGATTCTTGGCATAAAAATTTAAAAAGAGGGAATGGACACTTTGTTCTTATCTCAAGAGAGAGATATATTATAGGTCATTAAAAAGTTTGGAATAATAAAATGCTAAGCCTATGAATACTCCTTTAGCTCTGCACTTTAAGTTCAAACTCTTGATAACTCAATCACCAACTACTAATAAAGAAAAGCAGAAGTTGTTAAGACTTCTTATACAAGTACAATTAGATGTATCATGTATGTCATAATATGTTAAAGGCCCAATATTGCTCATGTTGTCAATTTAGTAAACAAGTATATGGCTAACACTAACCATGAGCATTGAAATATTGTGAAATGGGTGCTTAAGTACCTAAAAGATACATCAAACTTTGGTTTGCTACTAAAGTAGATTTATTCAATGCTAAATTTATTAAAGGGTATGTTAATGTTGATTATGCTGGGGATTTAGACATAAGAAGGTCCTTAACAGATTATTTGTTCACCGTAAAGAGTTGTTGTTTTAACTAGAAAGTAGTGTTGTAGCATGCCATAATGGTTAAAGTGACTGATTGTAGAGTCGGCAATGAAAGATCAAATAGTAAATGTGTTCTATAACAGTTAAAGTATTATACATCTAAGTAAGAATTAAGTGCTTCATGAGTAATAAAGTATATTGATATCGAGATGTACCTTCATCATGGATTAAATTACAAAATAGACTGTGATTTTGATAAAAATTTGCACTTTAATCAACCTTATTAATATGCAGGCCAAACATTAGCTTCAACCAAGTTCAAGTTCAAGCTTTACTTAAATTTTATTGGTGCCAGTAGTAAGTGAAGCAACTAAAACATGCAATAGAACATGAATTGATTGGTGTTAATGATTTAGAATCATTGTGAAGATTATGAAAAAAAAAAATGATTAAAAAACATGTTTGAGATATTTGTTGACGTGAAATTATTGTACAACTTGGACCAATTGCACGTTGATGTGTAGCATGAAAGTTGTTAATTTTGTTAATATTGTTTTAGGTAAATTTTGGGTTTGTTTGCTACAACTTGATTGATAAATACTCATACTTGAGAGGCTTTGTAATTGACTGGATATTAAATCATCTCTCAAATCTTAAAGTTTTGTAAAGCTAGTCAAGATTGTGACTCTTAAATTCTTAGATGAAATTATAGCGTCAATCGTTCTTATTTTTTCTAGAAATAGGCACTATCAAATCACATAAACACTTTATTTTTGCTTGTATTGTTTCTACATTTCATTTTTCTTTTTGATCTTGATTTGAATTATTCATATTTATTAGATAAGGGTTCGATTGATTCAACGAAGGAAATTATCAAGTGCATACGTCCAAATGAAAAAGTCGTGTAAATATCATTAAAATTATGCCCATTTAACTTAAAATATACTAAAAATAATATTATTTTGATGTATTTGTACAAAACAAACAAACAAAGACATGCAAACTCTAAAAAGTAAACTAGCTAGTAACTATTTCAATCAAAATAACAATAATGCACACTCATACACAATGATATAACAATACAATATTATTTTAACTCGGGTTAAGTTTTAAATGTCGTATTAGAACTATACGGCGTTACATTTCATAATTAATACGATCTCGTTTTAAAGCTATATGGTGATTTTGTTTGATAACTATAAAATCGAATTTTGAAAGCAACATGCGCGTTGAGAAGATTTACACGTTAATCTCACTCTTAACATGATAAATAGGAGAAAATTCTTATTAACTTTTAGACAACCCACTTACATTATTGTTAGTGTAGGCCCATCTACTCTTTTATGAAAACTTGGGCTTTCTCCTTAGCAAAATGAGCTCATTATCCGATCCATAACTACTGAATCTGACGGAGATTCTGGCTAAATCGAAGGCTCCACTCCATCACAAATTAAGTTCCTTTCTTAAGTTTCTTTAACATCAAGAATGCGAGGAATCAGCACTTTTTAATTGGTAAGCCCGGTGCTTTTGACTTCGATTAAAGATTCGAATTGTCACCGATGTTAAGATAATGTAATTTTTTTTTTTTATCGGAGATTTTTATTACAGCTAATTATTTTCTGTGTGGGAAGCAATTATTCCCTCCATTTCTTAAGGACAGGTGATTGTGATTTTAATAAGTTAAAATGTTTTTTAAAATTCTAAACTAAATTATGTTTTGTAGGATGTGAAAGAAAAAGAAAATTGATTTTTCGTACATTTCAAACTTTAGATGTACTGGGCTACAGGCTTGTACGTATATGAATCAATTATCTGCAACATGAAGCAATAAAGCGGGCCACGTGCAGGAGTAACACCGAGAACCAATCAAATCCCGGTTGGAAAATTAAAATATGAAGCAGAAGCTGCAAAAGAAAATGTTGTTAGCACCAAATTTTGATAATAAACAATGGACCGAATGTCGATCTTCAGTTTGTCTATCCCTTTTTAACATGTGCAGTAAGTACACACATAATTGACAGTTACCATTCCCCCACAGTTAAAGCCATTACCATTGTCTTTGTCTTTGTCTCTGTCTCCACTCAATCTATTATTTGTATATCGTCACCATTCACCATCACCACAACATTTATCATCTCTTTTGAATAGTCTCATTGGCTTCCGGAAATAGCATAATAATAATTTCATACTTATAAAATTCATAATTAATGGTGTTCTTATCCCAACCTATTGCTGTTATATTAAGTAGTTAGCAAATAGCTACTTTAGCATGCTGATTCTATATGATCTAATTTTTTTTTTAGGTTACATTAATTATATTACAATATTGATATATTGATATTATATTATACTACATTATAGATATTATAATTAAATTATATAATCTAAATTTTTACATGAGCAACATATATATCTTAAAAGCACACCTCATCCAAATTATATTATTGAGATTAACGACAGCAATACATAATTTTGAACACATCCAAACACACTCTATTTAAATTATACTACCGGAATCATCGAAAGAAATATTTACAACTTTGAACACATCCTACTCAGACTATAAAGATTCTACAAGATGAAAAGAATAAATCAGTTTAGTGCACTTCCCTCACTAACGTCAGGGTTTGAGCCATGACGAATGTTAGGGCAGCTTCTAAAATGCTTTTTACAAAAATAAAAATATTTGTTATGTTTCATATATATTTTCAAGGAAAATGTCCATAATCTTTTATAGCCAAAAATTATATGATTAGTATTTATTAGCCAATAAGATAATAAGTAGGTAAAATTGTCTTTATTAATAACATAATTAAATAAAATTATTGTTTCAATCACAAAATCTACAACATAAATAGTTATTATTGTCCAAATAGATCTGGAAAAAAAAAAGTTATAAATTGAGAACAAACAATTTTATAAATCAATTTAATAAAAATGAAAAAAAATAATAAAATCAAAGAATTTTATAAATCAATTTAATGAAAATAATAAAATAATAAAATCAAAGATAAAAATTATCGACATAGCCCAAAATTTTCTATGTCTTGCATGCAATACAAAGAGAGGAACCGCACACTTATTCTCTTGCTACGTGACAGGGCGTGCAGCCCTATTACTAGGACGAGTGAGGCACAAGACCTCGACGTGTCAACCTTCTTCTTAGATGATTTTAATTGGATTTTACTTATTTTTTATTTCTTTATTATTTTTAATTAAATCTACTCATTTTTAACTTATAATACTCTAAATTTATTCATTCTCATTAATTTTAAAATGTGTTTTTAGAGGAAAATAACCTATAAGAGAAAGATGCAAAAATATTTTAAAATAAAATAGTTATAATGTAAACTTTATGACTATTAAAAATTGTATTTTAATTTTATATAACTATACAAAATTATCACCTGAGCTTTTTTTGTGTGAATATTTTCTTACTTTTGTAGGGTTTAATATAAAGAAATTTATTTTATAGGCAAAAATGAAAAAAATAAATAATAATGATGATGAAGATTTACTGATTTGATGTTAAAGGGAGCTCCTAATAAGGAAATTTGTGCCCGAATTCATCCAAAAAAAAACCGAAAAACAAAAGATCACTGATCCCAATTCAGAATGAGACCTAGCGTTACAGTTGGCAAAGTGACACTTGTCACCATCCCAAAATGTCAATATCAATTATTGTCAACATAAACCATATGTTTAGATGCTACCTATCTTTATTTCTACCACTTATATCCTTTTTATCTTTCAACACTTGTTAAAAAAGTAATTGCAAATTTAAATAGACCAGTAATAATATTATTTGTTTGAATATTATTTTTAAGCCAATTACATTTGTATTTTAGTTTTTTAGATTTATTATAATTTTAACACAAAACAAATAAAAAGTTGTTAATTAATTTAAAAGTAACAACGACACATTCGACTTGAACACGACACTCTTCCTTTAAATAATCAAAATTTAAAAATGTTTTATCTTGCCTACTCTACTCAATTATCTGAGCCTAATCTTAATCACCAAAATTCTCCCTTATATATTTTTCATTTTGTATCAAACTTATTACAAATTACTTAAAAATTTTAATCACTTTTCCTCACCATAACTTTTCTCTAGCTTTTGGTTTTGGTATAGGCCTTATTTATTAAAGAAATTTAATGGTTGATTTCAAAATTCAATCATTTAAAGATCAATGGTTAAATTTATTAATTGTTGCAAGCTGTAGATTAAGATTGAATAAATAAAAATAAAAATAATAAAAATATTAAATTGATAATAATTTAATTCAATATGAGCTTATGTTTATTTGTATCGAATCTTATAAATTCTCTTAAATCCACTATAAAATATTATAGTTATAGTAGAGATACAATAAATCATAACCTTTTAAAATGAAAATATTACCCTCCTCTCATATAAATTTTGATCATTCTCAATTGGATGCTTATAATTTATAAATTTTGATCATTCTCAATTGGATGCTTATAATTGTGCCCTTGATTATGATTTTAGCCTCTTATTATAAATTAGGTGTAAAAAAGTCGTAAAATTTAAATAAAATTATAATATCATAGTATTTTTTTAATTAATTTTATCTTATTAGAGTCGTTATCAAATAAAGTGATAGTTCCTTTATTTGTTTGAGATTTTTTTTGTAGAGTATTATACAATAACAACAGTTATCTTTTTGCTCGTTTAAGTATATTTTTTTAACTTTTTAATAAATTGAGTTTGACAAAATTTATAAAAAATAATAGAGGATCCACTTATTTATAATATTTCTTAAAATGATCATAAGCAGTAATAAGAGTAATCAAATTAAATGTTTCTTTCATATTTAACTTAGCATGATTTAAAAAAATTATTTAGTCTTTAAATGAGAGACGTCCGTCTCTAATTAAAACAAAAGGATAAATAAATAAATCTTAAAAATAAAAAATAAAACGTTGTAGAAGCTTGTAATTCATGGGTTGACAGCCCGCAATTGGAAACAGAAAGGCCCACCTTCTGACCGTTTCGACCCGTTTGCTTTCTGCTAAGCCCACCCACGAGTCCTTCGTTTATTTATTTTTTCATTTTTGGTAAAAGAAAGTTTATTAATTTTGCTTTGCAAATTGATTTTTGGAGCTAGTCTTGCCATATAAGTGTGATTCCAAATAAATATCTTAATTACAAAAAAATAAATGAAAAACGAACAACAAACAGAAACCTCAAATGATGTGTATAATTATCGTTTACAATTTTTTAAAAAAGTGAATTAGAATCTAAATAGATGATTTAATGGATAAAACTTTTTTTTTTTTTACAGAAAACAAATATGAACGTCAATTTGAATTGCATAAAATAATTTGTAAATTAATTATTTGTCCACTTGCTTTCTCATTAACAACGCCGTCATTTATCTCTTCATAAAGAGACGGACGTTAATAACGGGAAATATGAATAAAAATATATTAATGGACCAGTAATTGGTCGACACCTGTAAAGGAATAAAATGCAAAGAATCTCCGTACATCACCAAAAGGTGACAGGATAACTATCCACACAATATCACCACCACCCTTCGGTTTCACTCGGGTCGCACGTGGAGGTGCCGCGTCCACGTGGCACTCACACGTGCAATCCCCCTTGGCAAATCCTCAAATAGTCAAATACGTGGTCCCTTCCCTTTTGTCTCCGCAACATGAGCTTGGATCTTGTGATTTAAATAAAAGGATAATTGTGTCTTTCTTCTTTCTCTTTTTTTATAAATATAGCATGAGAGAGCTTGTCGTGTGCCACTACTGCCATCAACTAATATTGTTATGAATAAATTAATTATTAATGAAGGTAAGGTTATGTTAAAATAATCCAAAATTCTATTTAATAAAATTAATAAAAAACTCCCCATTATTATTATTATCATCTAGTTTAAAATTTTGGGACTCCCTCAAAGATTTGTTCTGTAGAATGCAAACAAAAACAAAGATCTAACAATAAAGAAAGAATATACCAAGTTGTAAATTTAAACATTTTTATACTCTATTAATTTCTTCTAAAATTTAGTTGAGTATAGATGGATGTCTTAATAAAATTTGTTAATGCATTTAATTTATTAATAATTTTATGTATGTTGAAGTTGGTTCAATTTTATTCATATGGGGATTAGCAGATTTTTCTAAATAAATAATTATAAAAAAATGAAAAGATAAAGAAAAGTAAATCCTTGTGCGTACATAAATAGTATCAAAGAGGGGATCGCAAACTTTGGTTTGAAGGGAAAAAAATGAAAAGTATTGCAAAGCGGTGTAAAAGTCACTGTATGATAGCACACGCTTTGTCCCACTTTGTGGACTTTTCACATACATTTGGTTCCTTCAAAGATGGGCCCATCCTTTTCTTTTCTTTTTTTTTAATTTAAATTTGAGTCTATTAATACTTGTTTTATTCTTCTTTATCTAAAACTGACATAATTTTCATCTTCTTGGATTGGACCCGCAATAGAAAGAACTGTACATGATGAGGTTGGGGTCCACATAAAAGTAGCTTATACAATATCAATAGTAACGCAATTTTGATAACTTATTTGTGCAAAACAAACTAACAACATTTCATGTAAAATTTGGTCGACGTTGTATTTAAAAATTATTTTTAAAAAATATCAACAATATTATAATAAAAAATAAAAGAGAAAAATACATCTAAATTTTTAATATTTTAAAAAATAAAGATGTAAATTTTAATAATTTTAAAATTTTCAATAACACTTTATTAAACACTAATTTTTATTTATTTTAATCAAAAAAATACATATAAACTTCTAACATTTTAAAAAAAGGTATGCAAATTCTAATAGCTTAAAAAATTTAGGGGTGAGCACTGGTTCGATTTAACAACAAATTGAACCAAACATATTGGTATAGTTTTAATTCAATTTCAAATCAAATAAAATACATATATAAAAAAAATTGAATTAAATTAATTTGGTTCGATTCTATATAATAGAATCTATCAATTTTAATTTGTTAGATTCGAACCAAAAATAGTTATACACACCCTTACAAAAATTTTATCGATACTATTATCAAACAACAATTTTCATTTATTCTAACAAAAAAAATATATTTATACCATAAGAATTCAAAAAATTACACATGTAAATTCTTTTTTTTCACTTTATATTGATAAAAATTGTTACTGAACAAGATATTAATAAAAATTTTAAAATTATTAAAATCTACGTATCCTTTTCCTACGATATTAATAGTTCAAATTTCCTTTTCACAAGTAAAAGATCAAAATACTAAACCATGCATAGTGGATGCAAGTATTACAAGCCTCTTCCTAGTCTTAGGTGTTATAACAATTCCTCGCCTTGCTTTTGAACTTAACAAACTATTTCAAATTAGGCAGAATATTATATGGTTTTTTTTTTGGTTGGGGAGGGGGAGAGGATATAGCGAAGTTAATTTGTTATATATGCACATTTCGATATAATATGAACAGCTGTGCTTTCTTATTAATTAAATAACGGGGTGGTGAGTATAACAAGAAAACAGATACCACGATGACATGTTCTCCGTTTCTTGTCATATTATTTAAGCCATGTTATAATAAAATGCTTAAATAATTATTTGAATTTTTTTTTTTCATTATGCATTGAACTATCTTTCCTTTTTGCTTGCCTTAATCTATCATCAATTAATTAATTGTCCACTATAAATGGCACTAGTGAGCCGTGACCAAATCGATACATATTGAATTCATTTATTATATTCAGAGGTCAAATTTATGCTATAACTTGGGTAAGGTATATTAATCATAATTCAATAAATTTAGGTATTCAAATAATTGTACCATTCATTAAAATAAAATAATCGAAGAAGATTTGGCGCATAACTAGAAAATTATTTTCACGAAATAGGGTTGGATTTGAAGTTTTCAGGACATAGTGGGAAAATGATCTTTTATTAAACTAATTCATAATGATGTGCGAAAACTTTTTCTTTGGAACACAACACGGTCAAATGCTCTTTTCAAGATTATAATTTTCCAACTTTTACGGTGCAAAAATTATTCACTGCATACTTACTTGATAATTACTTATATTTATCAGTAAAATTATTCTAATGCTATTTTCAAGACCAAATTTTCTAAGGGTGTTACAATTAAAGGGTGATTAAATTATGAGTAATATTAGATATTTTAAATTGTATTTTAAAAAATAATAATTAAATAATTATTATATAATAAAATAATAAAAAATTTAAAATTATTTTACTATTTAATATATTATTTTTTGAGATGCTAATTTAAAATATTTTATATTATTTTTATACTATATTTATTTATAATTTTAAAAAAATTTAATAAATTAATAATTAATCGGTAACTAATACTTATGGGTAGAATTAGCATTTAGCAGAACTAATGTTGGTGACGGCTAGGGTTATGTTTACGGTCATAAAGAAAGCCACGAAGGGCTGATGACGTAGCAATTATAGTTCACGTGGCAGTGTTGGGGATTTCACGATGGCGAGGGAATGAAAAAAACTCATAAAGCGACAAAAGTGAGGAGAAAGGCATACATTATGGTGGGTCAACCTTTTTCTACTGGCCCCTTCTGACGTGGCCACATTGGTTTCCCAAATTTTTTTTAAATGGCTGGGTATAGTAAAGTGACAGCGTTGCGTTGCCCTTGCTCATGAGAGTTCATACCACCACTCAAGTTGCAAGTGTGGACAATAAATATCTTATTAATGAGAATTAAAATGTCATCCTACTGCCACGTAAGGTTATTTCGACACCGCCTTGTCAAGTTATCATCCCTTTCTTAGCAAAAAGATATTTACTGGAGGAACTGCCACGTGGAATAAAGTTTGCTGCCACGCAACTAAACCACATTGCCATGGTGGACAACTTTCATTTCTCTAAACGTACGTAATGTGAACTCCGCCCTAAGCGCGAGAAGTAAAACGGGAACCTAGTGGGGTTTCTGTTTTAGTGCTACTTTATTAGTTACAATCTTATTTATTATTTCCATCTTTTTACGGCGCGGTGAAATTTGACCCAGCGAGTGAGTACTGAATACCTTCCAATCGTTGGTCTTCTTTTTTTTAAGAGTGGGACTAAGACACGTCACCACAAGCTGCCACATGATCTCACAGAACGTGACAATAGGCCAACGCGAGGAAATAATTTCTACATCGGCAGCTAATGTGGGCTCACAGTTCTCGGAAGTTCCGTGACCGTGACTCAGTGTTCCTTTCGCTTGCTGGTCTGTGAATCTTGGTCGTCGATTGAAAACATCCTACGGTGCAGATCAGGCGCGCTGATCGACATCCACGGGCCTCTTGGTTCGGTGCCAGCTTGGGGTTGTTTGTCTTGGAATCTGGCTTCGGGGATAGTTTAAAAGGTGCTATCGCCACGTCAGGAAAAATCTATGGTGCCTATTTTTTCTTTTACTGGTTATGGCAGATCCCATCCGTTGATTTCCCAAAATGGTTGTTTTCTTGTGGGGTCAGATAGAGTCCATTTTGGAAATATATTGTAATTTATTCTCCCCCTCCCTCTCATATGTAATAATTAATAAATAAAAACGTGGGAACCGAAACAATGAATTTGACCGGTTGGAACGATATTTTCTGCGGTCACCTAGATTCCTTTTGAGTTTTGACCGTCATATTGCTTTTACCAAGGTCTCTTGTGACTGGATAACCGGCTATAGCCAGTCACGACATCTCTTTGGGAAATTCAAGGGCTCAATTTGATCGTGATTCGTGGCTAACAGTATTTATCACTCCTCTGGAGATTACACTCGTTACAGTACAATCACAGTTAATTATTTAATCACTAAAATTATTTTTATTTGTTTGTTAGAATATTATACCAAATCGGTCCTAGCGAGTAAACTTGGAAGCTTGAAGGAGAAGTAAAAGCCTGACACGTGGCGATAATGTCTGGAAAAAGATTAAATAACCTACCGATAACACCCTCTTCAACGCTGCAGATTTTGCCATGTTGGCTACTGTCAATATGCACCGCTAGATCTGTCGAGATATCGACGGTTGCGATTATAGCATGTGATAAAGTCATGAATCGTGGCCGTTCACCGGGCTTGCGAGTAGAGTGAAATAGCTGAAAAGAGGATGAGACGAGATATAATAAAAAAACAGGAGAGAGAGGCGGAAAAGGAGTACAGAGAAAGAGAGAGAGAAGATAAGCGAAAGCTGAGATCTTTCAAAGACTGGTAATCGCTGCGTCTAGAAAGATCTGTCAATATTAAATCGGCTGGAAACTATAAAATCCCGGTAACTCTTACGCAATTTTCGGTCAATTATGTCACTTTTCCGGTGATGAGAGGGGAGATTAGAATTGAAAGCAGACCTGATTTGTCCCTGCGAATCAAATCGAAGCCGATATGGACAGAAACAGAGAAGCACGTAGAGGAGTGAATATGGCGGCGTCAAATGGCTTGTCGAGAAGACGACACAGAAGTAGCAGTCTCAGGGACTCTCCAGGTCTCAATTCTCACCAGATCTATTATCCTCTTATTTCCAATCTATCTAAACGATGCCATTTGGCCAATTCTGATATGTGTGTCTCTTCTTTTTTTTCAGATGAAGATGGTCAGTTGGACTTACAAGAAACGGCGAGGCTTAGAGATCGAAAGAAAGAACGCGACCGTGATCGCGACCGTGAGCGCGACCGAGACCGTGACCGTGACCGGGAAAGGGAGAGAGATCGGCTGAGCAGGAGTAGTAAAAGGCGGAGAAGCGATAAGTTTATTATGCACGGTAGCAATAGAGAAGACGGAGGCGACGACACTTCGGAGGAGAGTGTCAACGATGATGAAGATGACGAAGAAGACGACGGAGGTGGAGGTGGAAATTCTTCCATGCGGATGCTTCCACCGAATCCGTCCACTTCATCGTTGTCGATGTTGAATCATCACAACAATCATCATCACCACCATCACCATAGTAGCAATAATCACAATATCAATAGTAATAATAATCAAAGTCGAAAGAGTTTTCCGCCGCCGGGTAAAGTTTTTAGAGCATCCCTGACGGTTACAACCTCCACTACTACGACGACAACCACTACCTGGAAGGCCGCCGATGAGATGATTGGCGTGTCGGTGCCTCGAAAAGCTCGGTCAGGTAGAGAGGTGGAAGAGATTTTCATCAAATATTAGTCCTTGATCTCGCTTTTGGTTTTTTTTGTTGTTCTGTTTTTTTTTATTAAAAAATTCCTTCTTTTTTACAGCATCTAATAAGAGGTCGCATGAGTGGACTTCGAGCGGCGGTGGTATTGGTGTTAGTGGTGGCTGCGGAGAACAAATTCACCGGCAAGCATCTACATCCCCGGTGAGGTCCAGTGTTGCGACGGTGTTGACTACTCCAGCGCCGGCATCACCATCTTCTTCTAATGCTTCAGTTAGGAAGAAGATGGTTAGTTCAGTATTAGTTCATGGCTATTGTTTTTTTGGAGTATAAGATGAGATAAAGTTGAATTGAATAATGATTATTTTTGTATGTATTTTTTGTTGCAGAAGCCGACCGGACCGAAGCTAAGGCCACCGAAATCATCGAGCAACAAGTCATCGTCTTCGGCTCAGGATGAGATTGAGATCGAGATAGCTGAAGTTTTGTACGGGATGATGAGGCAGCCACAGGGTCCTTCTAAACAAGAAATTGTGGGTGCTGCTGATTTAGTTTCAAGAGAAATCAGTAACAACAATAATAAGTCCACCAGTGATGCCAAATCCAGAGTTTCTTCTCCGATCTCTAATTCTCCATCTACACTTCCCCAATCTTCTTCAGCTTTGCCCATAAATTCTAGCTCTTTAACTGCTCCCATGTCTGCTATTGGTAAGCCTTTTGCTCGTAACGCCGACTCTTTTATACTTATATTTTTGTTTTTGGGGAGTAGTGGAATTCTCTAATCTTTTATTTGGATTTCCAGCTCCGAAGAGGAAGAGGCCACGACCTTTTAAGTGCGAAGACGAGAATCCTTCGATGTTTGGGGTGCGTAATTGTCCCATTTCGTCCACAACAAAAGTTGAGATGGATCAGTCTGCCAAGACTGAAGGTTCACCAAATTTGGAGAAAAATTCCGCTACTGCAGCAGTGGAGAATGGTTCAATTACATACGATTTAGCGAGCTCACAAGCTTCTGAGCCTCAACCAGTGTCTGGGAAGCCTGAGAACAATGCTATGTTAGGGGATTCAAAGGGTTTGACCGAAGAATCAAAGAGTGTTGGAAGAGATTTGGGTGTCACTAAAGAGGAGCCTCAGTCTCCCAAGATGGAACTTACTGCTGGGCTCAGACTAGATGATGATCGTAGAGAGAGTGTGACTCTATCTAAACCGTGGGTTATCAAAAATTGAATTTTGTTTTAGCTCTTTTGTTTGAGAAATTTTCTTTTCTCGATCGCTTTGCTGATGTTTTTGCCTCGGGTAATTCAGGAATTCAACGCCACCTTTGATTGAAAATCCGCGTGAGGAAAAGTTCCAGATAGATCTGATGGTGAGGATCTTGTCAACAAGATAAATTTTTTTCTTCTGTTTTATGAACTTTTATAAGATTTTTTATTAATTTTTTTATTCTTTTGGGTTGCAGGCTCCTCCACCATTGAGATCGTCACCGGAAAGGGACGGTGATGACTTTGTGGCTGTAGATTTGCAATCGGTGCGTGGCCCACTTTTTTTTTTCTTTTTTTTTTCCTGTCGGGCTATCATCATCTTAATTTTCAGTGGAAATTAATATTTTTGTTTGGACGCTCGTTGGAAATGAAGCCCGTCGTAAAGGAGGTTGAGAAAGAAGTTAAAATAGCAAAAGCTGATTCTGGTGTTGAAGCTGAAGACAAGAAGGAAAAGACGGTAGCTGAAGAAAGTGAATCCCGTAAGCCAGCTGTGGCTGAGGAGAGGAACATTGATCTCCATCTTGATTTGGAGAAGATTGACACAGATAGTGGTACTGGTACTGGCTTAACTGGCAACAAGCCGCACAAGCATGTCCCAAAGCAGCAACAACCACCGCCACCAGTTCCTGAAAAAACTGGTAAAATAAAAATGACCTCTTTTGTCAAAGTTTTCTTTTGAGGACTTTTTGTTCTCCAGAGTTTTGGCTTGGTTTCACGATTCACCGATTTTTATTTTTTTTAAAAATAATTTCCAGCTCAGTCGAATTCTTTGCCTGTGCCATTGCCACTCTCTATGGCTAGCTGGCGTGGTGGGCTTCCTCCAATGGGGTATGGTCGGCTTATATGGTCGGCTTTTATATGTTTCCTGTTAAATGCTCTCTTTTGTTCATTGGGAATGTCTATCAGTGTTTTATTTGCTCTTCTGTGGGGAAATGATTCTAGTTTTATGAGCAGATACATGGCACCTTTACAAGGAGTTGTATCTATGGATGGGAGTGCCGTCTCTTCTGCTGCTATACAAGTGCGTCACCATGGTTTCTTCTTCTTTTTTCTTTTAATCTTTCTATCTGAATCTCTTTTAATTTTTGGAATGGAGCATCTGGATCGGATTTTCTGATAAAGCTTTTAACTTGTGCGCAGCCTCCACATTTGTTGTTTTCTCAACCCAGACCAAAGAGGTGTGCAACACATTGCTACATTGCCCGGAATATACACTACCACCAGCAGTTCACGAAAATGAATCCTTTCTGGCCGGCGGCAGCCGGTTCAGCTTCACTTTATGGGGCCAACGCAGCCCGCAATTTAAATGTTGTGCCACCCACAGAATTGCATGGAAGCTTTCCAGGTAGAGGTGTAAATACTGTACAAGAAAAGGGGCCAGGACTAGCAGTCTTTCCCAGCACTACCGGAAAAGATAACAAAAATTCTCAACCTGCCAATGGTATGGATGCTGCACAAAGAAAGCAGGTTTTGCTTCAGCAAGCTCTAGCACCAGGAGCTCCTAGTAATATGCTGGTATAGCTCTTCTCTGCAAATAGCACGGTTGAATTTTGTATCTGGAATTGGTTTTAATGTTCTTTGGTTTATTTGATTTCAGCACGCTCCTGCTTTTATCTTTCCTTTAAGCCAGCAACAGGCAGCAGCTGCTGCTTCTGTACGACCTGGTTCTGTTAAATCTCCTCCAGCTGCTGGTAGTGTTGCATCGTCAAGTGCACCTAATTCTGCCTCAGTGAGTGCCGCAGCAACAGCAGGAGCTGCAGCTTCAGCAATGAGTTTCAACTACCCAAATATGCCCGGCAATGAGACCCAGTATTTGGCAATTTTGCAGAATAATGCCTACCCATTCCCAATCTCTGCACATGTAGGAGCGCCACCTGCATATAGAGGAACTCATCCTCAGGCTATGCAATTCTTTAATGGGCCTTTTTATTCTTCTCAAATGCTACATCCTTCTCAGCTTCAGCAGCAGCAACAACAGCAGCAACCATTGCCCACTCAGTCACAGCAAAGTCAACAAGGTCATCAAAATGCAAGCATTTCCGGTGGTTTCTCTTCATCACAGAAACATTTACAAAACCAGCAGCAGAGGCCACATAATAGTGGCATCAATGGTAGCACTGGGACGTTGCAAGGCTTTCCCGCCCCAAAGAACCAGCCTCAACTACAACTGCAGCAGCGGCAGCAACAGCTAAACCAGCATGAAATGGGTGGTGAAGAGAGCCCATCAACAGCTGATAGCCGAGTTTCTCATGCAAATATGGGTGTCTATGGTCAGAATTTGGCAATGCCTTTGCACCCACCAAACTTTGCTTTGATGACTACTACATCAATGGGTGGTGCCACTAGTACAAATGAAAAGAAGCCACAGCAGCAGCAGCAGCTGTCACAACAGCAGAGCTCCAAGGCTGGAGTTGAATCCCTAACGCCCCAAACTTTTGCAATGACGTTTGCTTCTTTTAATGGTGCTGCTACAGCTCCTGGCTTTGACATTTCTTCCATTGCACAAAATCCTGCTCTTCTTCAGAGTTTTCCAGAGGCTGTCAGGCATAGCTACCAGATTATGGCAGCTGCCCAGGCAGCACAGCAGAAAAAAAATTACCGTGGTTCTGAAGAAGGCAAAAGTGGAGGCAACGACGCACCTAATGTGGAAGAAGAAAGAAAGTCAATGGCAGGAAAGCCACAAGCAAGTGTTGGGCAGTCCATTGCTTTCTCTAGGCAAGATTTAACTGATACATCGGTTTCTGCAATGACTGCCAACTCGGTCATTGATAGTTCACCACGATCTCTAAACCTTGGTTCTGTCCCTGCCAGGACTTCTGTTTCAGTTATGCCAGCTTCTATGGTTAATGTTGGTGCTTCTGCTGCTCAGCAGCAACTACAACGGAGTCAACAACAGCAGCAGCAAATGATTCAACTTCATAAGCAACGGCAGTTTGCAGCTGCTGCTGCCGCTGCTGCTCGTAGCAAAAGCCCAGCAGCAAGTAATGGAAGTGCTTACTCTGACCACCCACATTCATCATCCGTGGCTGCAAAGTTTCCTAATGTGTCTGTGTTTCCTCAAAACATTGTCCAAAGCAGTAGCAGCCCAGCTCAATCTCTGCAGTGGAAGAATCCTGGGAGGACAAGCACCTCCCAGGTAACCTCACCGGCTTTAGCCTCATCAACTTCATCATCACTTAAGAACCTTCCCCAACAGCATGGCAGAACCCAGCAGCAAATATCATTTGCAGCTAATACCAAGTCATCTGCTGCACAGGGAGGACAACCACCAAGTAATAACCAGTCTGCTTCTCCTCCGATGATGGTTGGTTCACCCACAAATTCTTCGATCTCCAAGACTAGCGCTGGTGGAAGCCCAAGAACAACTGCCACTTCCGCGAGCAACAAAGGTGGCCAAGCTTTGTCATTATCATCTCAGCAAGCCAAGAATTCACCATCAATGCCTAGCCGAAAGTCATCTCCTGTTCCATCAATCCTTGGAACCCCCAATATCACCACTTCAAGTTCTGGATCAAAACCACAAATGCCACAACAGCAGCAAGAACAGCAACAATTGCCAAAGCATGCTTTGCAGCAAGCTCAACTGTTATTCTCTAATGCTGCTTACATGCAAGCCCAAGCTCAACATGCTGCTAATGCAACTTCATCTGCTACAGCTGCAGGTGGGTTTTTCATCCCAAGGCACAGGGAACAACAGCCGCAGCAGCAACTGGGTTCACTGGCAACTTCCTCAACCGGGATGTTGTCATTATGCCCTCTTGTTACGCATTCTGGTACCAGCACTTCTGATCCTGCTAAGGCTGTTGCTGCTGCTAGCAATATTAAAGGTGGTGGTTTACCTGCACAGACTCTTGTCCATTCTGCCCAATTTACAACTACTCAGTCTTCTGGGAAGTCGCATTCGCTTGTTCCTCCTGGCTTTCAATATGTTCATGCTGTTCCCGCAGCAGTGCAGGTGAAACCAGCAGAGCAGAAACAGCCCGCTGGTGAGTAGAATTGTCCCCTTGGCCTTGCATTGCAACTCCCATGTGGGGAAACAGGAAAGAGGTAGCACCTAGTGAGATGAATTAGATTTGCGGATATAAAATTTTTGAAGGGAACGATGCCCTGGGAATTAAAAAATTTCCGTGCCTTCAGGCAGCATATGTTGAAATGAACAGATCCAATGATGGAAGCACAATCCGGGACTCGACATTTGGAACTACAAATCTACAAACCCACAATTTTGGAAAGAAGTTGAAACAGTGGGGAAAGATTGTTGATTGTGGAATGTTATTGCAATGTGTATTCAGCTATTGTACACTTTTGTTTATAATATGACAAAGGTTAATCCTCAAAGTCCTAATTATATTTTTGATTGGTTTTGATGGTGGGAGAGGTTAGAAGGCAATGCAGGAGGAGAGAAAAAGTTTGGTCGACTAGTACGTAGGGGGAAAAGAGGGAAATGGGAGTAGAAGAAAAAGGACCCCTTTTTCATATTTGGGGGCTGCGAGGAAGATGGACTGGTAGTCTGGTTCCCCACTTTCCCTTGGTTTTTATCTTTCGTCAAATATTTTCTCTTCCATTCTATCTTTGAATTTTTATTCTTCTGCAGGAGCAGTAAAAACAGTAGTATGATGTTGACTATATATATATATATATATATATATTCAGTTCTGGTGTATATGTATATGTCTGGCACATTGTAAGATTCAATCATCTCAACCCTAAATTTTTTTAATTTAAACGTTTGATGTCCCCATCTTTATTGCCTTGTTTGGAGGTGAATCTGGTGATGCATGCTCTTATCTTATTAAATTCAAAATCGAGAGAGAGAGAGAGATGGTGACTATTTTTTAAATTATCATTTGGCCTTTCTATATCTCTCTCAAACTGTTATTTGAATTAAAATTATATCTTTTCAACGAAGAAGAAAGATGCTGAATGATGTATTAGGTGATAGATACCGTCTGGCAGAGTAAATTGGGGGGATGGGGGGGGGGTGTGTGAGTGGGTTAGATTCGTGCCTAGACATGTTCAAATCGTACAGGCACCACTTTGGGACTCATGTTTGGTTATGGCATGGGGGCCACTTTTAAATTATTTGTCCATATTGCAAATTTTCTATATTGCCTTTTGCCAAATTATTTTTATTTTTAATACTCTCTCTCTCTCTTTGACAAAGGTAGGTTGTTGAAAAGGGCGCGCCTCTTTTTGTCGTCAGTATCTTACACGCGGCTCATATCTATTTTCAGGATAGACATTTTGACAAATAGTAAGAATTAGGGTCTTAATTTTGTTTTAACTATTATTTTAAAATTTTAATTTTTTTTTGTTAAATCAACTAATTTTGAATCAATTTACTCCTAAAATTTTCTCATCTCAAAATTGTGTAGCACATTTAGTGAATTATGTTGTTTTTAAAGTTGAAAATTTAGGTGTGGTGGCGGCGGGTGATTTGTGAATTTAAGTTGGTGAAAATTGTTGTGAATGTGTGATGGCAATGACAACGATGAAGGAAGGAAGGTTTATTAGGTTGTGAGAAAGGTTGGTGGCGACAGGGGAAGTTTGTTGGTTTTGAGGGTAGCAGTAGGCCATGGCAATAAGTTTGATACTCTTTTTGTGCTGAATGAAACTGGTGCGATAAGGGGCGATAAAAACTTATGTGAATTGTCTCAATTCCATACTGAAATTATTGATAATTATGGATGTTTAAAGAATTCTATCGTGAAGCCATCTTGATAGGGACATAAAAGCGCTAGTAGAATTTGTACTTAACTTTCGTATTTTACTATGAATCATAAGTATTTGACTATTTAATTGTGTTTTCTGATCATAAACAGATGCACGACGAAAAATTTGACGCATAAGAACAAACGGGAGGCAAATCGGACGTTAAACGAAGAAGTTACGCTCAAAATATGAAAGTAGCGCAACAGTAGCAGGTGGTGGCTGGGCGCTGCAGCGCCCAGAACAACGTGTGAGGGCCGCAGCGATCAGCATCCAGCGCTGCGGCGCTCGTCGACATCTTGACAGACCTGTACTCGTGCCCAGCGCTGCGGCGCCCATGCGAATGTTTAAATACCCTTCTAAACTCCTCTATTGAGACGGGATTCGAAGCTCCTCGTGCCTAGGGTTTCTCATAGCAACAAAAACACTCTTTTGAGGCAAAAATAAAGAGATTGAGCAAGGAGAATAATACAAGCAACACATACACATTCAAGACAAGAAATCAAGGTGAAGTTATTGAAGATTGAAGATTGGGGAATCAACTCTTGAGCAATCAAGACAAGAGAAAGAAGAACAACTCAGGGGATTACTTGTTTTGTTTTATTCTTTACTTTTAATAGATGATTTCGTTCATTATATTTTCATACTTTTGCTTTGATATTCTTGTTTTGAACATGAGCTAATTTCTCTTGACTTAGGGTTAGACGTTATTGAACCTAGTATGTAATTGATTCTTTTAATCTCTTAGTTATGAACTTTTGTCCCTTAATTGATTCAATCTATCCATGCTTAATGCTTTCATTGTACTTGATCACTATTTTGATTGTTTAGGAACCATGATAACTTTGACGAAAGGAATCATGTGTTTAGCCTATGGTAAATTGATACATGATCATAGGGTAACATCTATGAGTTCCATCTAGGATAGACATATACCTAGGTGGTATGTATGGTTTGATTAAACTTAATCTTAATGAGTTGCATCTTATTCGGATTACCATAGACATATAGGTAATTGTTAGGGTGTGATATTATCATTTGACTGTCGACAGAAACTTATGATGAAATCAGTGTCTAGCCAATCAATTAACAAAAAGGAAAATAACTAAGGGGTTAAAGGGTTCAGTGAGCTACTAGGGGATGCGTCGATACTCTAGATTACTTATCAATTGAGTGAATTCTATCTCTAAGTATTTGTAATATTTTAATTAGGTTCAGTTCAATAGCAATAATTTAGTTAGTTAAACTCCATCCTTGAAGCTAGTCTGGATAAAAGTAAAGTAGAGTAATTTTAGTATTCGATTGAAGAAAATAGAAACAATAGTCTATGTGGGATCGATAATCTGGACTTAGTCCTATATTACTTGATACAAAAAGCGTGCACTTGCGCTAGGTCAATAAAATAGACAATCACATCTCAAAATGATAATATTGTTTTATTCTCTTCTATTGTCGATAAATTTTATTCTCTTCTATTGTCCCACGATGTAATAAGTTGGTAAACATACACCTTCATTTTTTGATCAAGTCTATATGCTCACCTTATAGTTTATCTTTCCACTGATGGGTTCCACACAATATCTAGTAACACAACTCTTAAAGTCCTTACAAAAGTTATGCCTTCACAACAAGCCTTTGTTGAGGCAAGTTATATCTTTCTTTTATTTGTGGATGATTTTCTACTTTTTTCCAATAACACCTTTACTAAATAATTTGTAATCAAGTCACAAGATCCTTTTATCTTTTGTTGATGAGTACACCGGCACCATTTGGATAAAGCATACTTTTTCTCCTCTATGTTTTACTCGGTTCAACAGCTATATCAAACAATTACATGAACTTTCTTTCGCTGTTGTATGCGAATGTCTAAGCTCAGTTGTCTAAGAACCAAATAAATCAAGTGGGACTAAAAGAGACATAAAGTAATATAGTAGAAGTTGCCCCTTTTTCAAGATGTTGCAATATATCTAATTTCATGCATACAAGGTTAAACACATATGGTGCATAATGGAAATCCTTGTCATGATCATATTTCTTGTTATAACACATTATTTCTTTGTAACAATACTTATTTTGATGGTTGTCTCTCTATCAGAAGATAACTATAGTGTTGTGGATGATTTGGATATTTGATTGGGTTGTCTCTCAACCTCAAATATAAAAGTTAATATTTTCATATATTAATATATTTCTTATTATAACTCATTATTTTCTTACAATCATACTTGACATTATAAAGTGGGAAATGAAATAATATGAATTTAATATAAATACAAGTTAAGTTATATGAATAAATATAATATTTAATAGTAACTATTGATCGAAAAATTTAATTTTCTAGGTCAATGAGTCTTAAATTTATGAGAGAACGAACTTGAGCCTCCACTACAGGTCTACGTTGAGGATAGTCCATCACTTGGTGACTGTAAATAGGCCTTCGCTTGGTGAATGCAATTTTCTTGCAACAAAAGAACAAAACAACATCAAGGCCACACTGGTGGTTGTTCTGGCATGGATCCTCTGATACTTAAGTCAGTGACAGATTTTTAAATATAAATGGATGATAAATTTAAAGAGTTTACTAGGAAATTTTTTATTACACTTTAGCATTGTGAGGTTACCTATTTTATAATTGGTCCTTACCAATTCATCCCTAGAATTATTAGTGAGACATCTGCTTGTCTTTATTGTGATTGACAACGAGTTCGAGGTAATTAGATTGATTTGCATCCCAAGACTTCAGCGCTTACCCTATAGAATGAATATTAACTTTAGTCCTGTGATTCCCAAGGCATTACTTACCTAGTAGATTTTAAGATTATAGGCTTAATAGGTGCTCGTGATCTTAATAGTTATTTCCACTTGATGAGATCTTAGCCACCTCTTCGGGTTCCAAGCATGGGTATCAAGGAGCTTTTTGAATGTGGCTGTCGTTCCGTGACCCACTTACTCAAGGCATTGGCCCTGGCTCTTAGTTCCAAGTGCCTCCTTGATCCAACCCATTTTCGTGGAGGTAATTTCCATATCCTCCCACCTCATCACAGGGGTATAAATCTACGATTAGGCTAATTTTTCAAGGGGGATCAACAACAAAATACAACAATAAAGTAGCAAAATGATAATATTTAATGAAAAGTCACATTAAGTTGAAATTTAAGTTGTACAAGTACAAGTCACATTAAATTTGATGCCAATTTTCCCGTGAAGATATGATAAAGCACGTACTTATATAAAATATGATGCTTTATCTCTTGATGGCGGGATACAAGTATATAAAACCTCTGAAGATATGATAAGATTTAGGGTTTACCATATTTTTAATTGTTCAATTGTTGTTGTAAATTGTTGTACATAGAAAATCTTTAAAATATATATTTTGTAACACTGTTAAGAGTAAAAATGGTTGACTATATTATTAATTATTTAATTATTGACCTAGAGGACTTCGAATATTTTGATAATTTCAAATAATAGAGAAAACAATATTTATGGACTAAAGTGCAAAGTTTTAAAAATTATAGAAAATGGACAAAAATGCAAATGTTTAAAACTTTACTCACTGTAGTGTGTACTATAGCAACGGTCAAAATGCTATAGCAATGGTCAAGATACTGTAGCAACGATAAAAAATGACTAGTTTCTCCATCTTTATAAATACAACCCTTATTCAAGTTCAACAACAATAAGTAAAGAATTTTATATCTTCATATCATTTGAGAAGAAACGAAATATTCATATTTGTATTAAAATTATTGTATCTATTATTTAAGAGAGTTTAAATTTTAAGTTTAATTTAACCCAAAGTTAATCAAAGGGTCTTGAAAGATAGTTGGTATTTGATAAAGCCAACATAATGTGAGGATTTAATTAGTACTTGAAAAACTAATCAGGGTGAGATTAGTACCTGGGAAAACCAATTGGTAAATGTTTGATTAACACTTAAGAAGTTAATCAAAGGGTCTTGAAAGATGGACTTAACTAGTAAAATCTTCGAGCGCAGTTAGTTTTGAGGCATAGGCGTAAGTCGAGATAAGGGCCGAACCATATAAACATCCGGTGTTAACTTTCTCTTTCCCTACTTTCTTATTTACAACCTTTACTTGTGCTTTAATTTATTTATATTATTAGTAAGTACATTATTTTTTAAATATCCAATTCACCCCCTTTTGGAATTCGATTCTTAAATCTTTTTTAGACTTTTATTTGGTATCATAGCAAGTTCTCTATTTAAAGGCTTAATTGTCTTTAGAGAGATCCTAGAATGGCATATATAGAAGAACAATCTATAACTGTGCCGCCATAATTTGATGGAAATGATTTTGATTATTGGAAGGATATAATGATCATATATTTACAAGCCAATTATTATGAATCTTAAAAATTATTAGAAAAGGTCCTTATGTCCTCATTAAGAAAAATAGTACAAATAAAGACATACCTAAATTAGAAGATGAATAGGATGAGGAAGATATTAATAAATTTTTTACAACTGCAAAAGTTTTAAATCAATTATATTGTGCCATAGATAGAAGAGTGGTTAGTAATATTCCTAAATGTACAAATGCACAAGAATTATAAAATGCCTTAGCCACAAAATATAAAGGAACTAGTGATGCTAAGGAGTCTAAGATAAATAGACTCATAAATGAATATGAATCATTTTCTATGAATACTAATGAATTTATTGAGTCTATGATTTCAAGATTTACAATGTTTATCAACAAGTTGTAAGCTCTTGGAAAGATCATCTGTCAAAGTGAACAAGCTAAAAATGTATTAAGAGATCTACTGCTGAAAGAGGTTAATGTTAAAGTCTTTATCAAAGCTTCAACCGATTTTGAGAATATCAATATAAAGTCCTTCACTAGCAAGCTTGAAGAAATTGAGTTTAACTTAAAGAAAGAAATCTAAATGACAATAAGAAAATTATTGCCTTTAAGCTAACGTTGAACAAGAAGAAAGTGATGATAAAGAAGAAGATGAAGAAGTTGTCTTGTTGACTAAAAAATTGAAAAGAGTAATCAAAATGAAAATGGTCAAGAAAGTTTTGAGATTTGTGCTTACGTGCCATCCCTTTTGTGTATAAATATTTTCTTTATGTTTATACAATTATGATTTCTATATATCACTAATTATATAATATACAAATATGGTAAAATGCTTGTAACGTTTTAGACATTGTATGATCTGAAAGAGTTCAGATTTGATCTAAAGGAGTTTATATCAGAACTAAGAGTTAGTAAAATTTAAAGAGTTAGAGCCTTGTCTGAAATGGGATAAAGACCTAAGAATATATTAGTAATGACATAGTTGCAATGAGTTGCAAATGGTGCTAGAAAATGTTGTTATGCAAATATGTTCTTAAATTTAATGTTCCTGATCTATCTTCACTAATGTGGGTCTGTTAGTAAAGACCTTAATATATATAGATCAGTGTATCTTTATATCTGGATAGTCCAGATGGTTAGTCTTCGTAGACCATGAGTTTAGTGAAAACTTGTATAGAGATACAAGTATTCAGTAAGGACTGAATATTGAACAGACTCACAAAGATCTCCAATAGACATCTCATAAAGCCGTCAATGGAGGATCTTTCGAGTTGAGTAGTATTCATGGTCCTTAGACCTGAGTGTCACGGTGAATTTGTGAGTGATCCACCATACTTTGGTTCCACACATGTTAGATACCTTTCATGGTCTGACCGCTAGGTGTCGCTGAGTATGGTCTGATGCTCATGGAGTCTGGTGTGTACAGATATGGGATTCATCAACTCAATTGGGTGAGTGAAATATCCTGCAACTCCAAGATTGTATTTCAAAAAGTCTTATGGCCATAAACAGACATATCTGATAATTAATTTTATCCTCGGAAAAATAATATCATAAAAGTGTTTACGGATATTATTTATTGAAATACAAATCTAGAGATAAGTTTATGGTTTAGCACATAGAGACTTGACGGTGTTGATCTATATCTTCGCTATTCTAGAATATTTATGATGGAAGGATTATACGAATATGTTATAACCTCAACTTGTATAGTCTAATGCACCATTTTGTAATATCTGTAACATGTGTGTGGTACATTATTCATAGACGTGTGAAATAGTTTCATATGACAAATCGGGCATGGACCTAGAGAGTCTCACAATATGAAGTGTACTCGTTGTGCACTGGGGCAGCGAATTGGATTGAACAATTGATCCAACAATTTTCAGCAAAATGAAAAATGTTTCAAGGTTCCTTTTATTATTCACTTGTCAATAATTGAATGTAAAATATATTATTGGTTTACAAGAGTTGTTAACCAATAAGAAATTGACAAGTGACATAATCTTGCTCCATAAATAAATTACCATGTATTTACTTATTTACCTTACTTGGTAAATACATATATGGTAATTGTAAATATTCAAAATAGTTTTGAATTATTAATATTTTATATATTAATCAAATTATTATTATTAATTAGAATAAGTGACAAACACCACTTACTAATGGAGAATGCACTTGTTATTGATAATAAGGAATATTGGCCACTTAGAAATTCTTAAATGATGCACTAAGAAAGTGGTGAAACCACTTAGCATTGTTTAAATGCCATTTACTCTCTAGAAATTGATTCAAATGGTTGAATCAAATTGATGAGTGAAAAATATGATTGATTAATATTTGTAATGACAAACATGGATAAGTGGTGGTGGAGCACTAAGAGAAGTAATCATTCTTTGCACTTAATCAAGAATTGAAAGAGTTCAATTTGTGTAAGAGAAAGAGAGAATTTCGTTCAAGGAAAGGGAGAGAGAATTGAGAGCATATCCTAGGTGTATTTCTCAAAGTGTTGAGAGAATATGCAAAGGCTTACTAAGGTTCAAAACAAATAGTTGTAAAGAACTAAAGAAAACACTTAATTCTTCTCATTTCTTGGTAGTAATAATTCATAAGGACAAATTGTTTTAAGTGTTAAAACAATCATTTGCTGGAAATTCAAGGCTGCCATTCTAGCTTCACAATCCCACCGAATTTAGTTGTGAACTAGAATTGTGTAAGAGAACACTTCATCTTTAATTTGTTGAGCTCACCGGATTTAGTTGTGAACTAGAATTGTGTAAGAGAACACTTCAATGTGAGCTCAACAAATTAAAGATTAGAGTTCTTGAAGAATTGTAAAGTTACCTTCATAACTGGGTAGGTTATTTATTTACAATTCATTTTATATCATGCATGATAATATATATGAGATATATATGTGATTGAATGATCATACATGGGATTATATGCTTGAGTTTCTTACATAGTGTATTACATGTATGATTACTTCTGTTGCGTATTTAATTTTTTTAAAATTATACATATCTATACACATTACACACCATAACACAAAAGAAAGGACAAGTGACTTGCTATCAATGTATAAAGCAAGGACATGTCATGAAAGATTGCCCTTACAAGAACAAAAACAATTACAACAACAACAAAAAGTTCAAGAAGAAAGCAATGATGGCATCAACTTTAACATGAGATGATTATTCGTCAGAAGAAAATGAATGAGAAATAACCAACCTTGCACTTATGGCTATCAACAATGACAAATTTGATAGTGAGGTAAGTGATGAAGAACCTTCTTTTAAAGAGCTTTATTTACAATTCATTGAAGAAACCAAAACTATGAAAAAGAAATTGAATAAAAAAAAGAATTTATTGCAAGAAGAGATTAAAAGTCTAAAACTGAGAAATGATGAATTACAAAAAGACAATCAAATTTTGAAAGGAAAATTAAATAAAGAAAAGAATTTGTTGCAAGAAGAAATTAAATGTCTAAAACTAAAAATTAATGTCTTACAAAAAGATAATCAAATTTTAAATGATAAAAAAGAAGATCTTATGAAAAATACTCATGACTTGAATGAAATTGTTTTGAAATTTACAAGTGAGCAACAAAATTTTGATGAGATGTCGGTTTTACTAAAACATATGTTTTTGACAAAGGTAATTTGAGATATAAACCAATACAATTTTTTTTTAAAATCTTATTTTGTCAAATCCTCCTTCAAATATGATCCTTCTTCACTTTGTCATTATTGTAATCAAAATGGACACAAAGTTTTTAATTGTCCTATTAAAAAAATGTGGAGAATAATAAATTTGGGTTCCAAAAGAAACAATTGCTAATATTGAAGAGCCCAATAAATATTGGATACCAAAATACACAATTTAAAATTTTTCTTTTAGGTATTAACATCAAGATATATAAGAGATATTTATCATAAACAAATTTGTTCTTAATCTTTATGAAATATTGTGATGCATGTATTTAGTTTTGTATTTGTCTTAATCATATCATACCTTAATGCATGTATTAAAAAGAAATTTTTTTTAATGTGTGATACACTTAAGGGGAGCATTGTAAAAGTTATCTTTACAACATGTGGATTTATTTTTTGATTTTTGATGATTTATTCTTTATTTGGTTATAAATATATCATTATTTTTTTATGATGCCAAAGGGGGAGAAATATGTGCATGTAATTTAGTTTATGATTTATTGTTAAACTGTTTAACAATATGTGCATTATTTTTTGATTTTTGATGATTTATTCTTTATTTGGTTATAAATATATCATTATTTTTTTATGATGCCAAAGGGGGAGAAATATGTGCATGTAATTTAGTTTATGATTTATTGTTAAACTGTTTAACACGTGCACTTGCATTTTAACAAAAAGGCTTAGTAAAAATATAAATATAGGAAGAGCACAAATTGAGGAGGAAACATACTTTTCGAATAGAAGATATTGCCTACATTATTTGTCATCATAAAAAAGGAGGTAATGTTTGCCTAGATGGCTTTGAAGATTCCAAATAATAGAGAAAATAATATTTATGGACTAAAGCGCAAAGTTTTAAAAATTATAAAAAATGACTAAAATGCAAAAGTTCAAAACTTTGGTCACTGTAGCGCATGCTGTAGCTCGATCCAGTAGCAACGGCACTATTTATAACGATTAAATCATTGTGCAACGATTAGTACTATATTAATGGTTGTAACGATCAAATCACTGTAGCTAAACTATAGCAATGGGCAGGATGCTGTAGCAACAGCAGAAAACAACTAGTTTCTCCATCTCTATAAATACAAGTCTCATTCAAGTTTAATAACAATAAGTAAAGCATTCTATAATCTTCATATATCATTTGAGAAGAAAAAAAATATTGATCATTGTGTTAAAATTATTGTATCTACTCTTTAAGAGAGTTTAAATTGTAAGGGTGTAATTGAACCCAAAGCTAATCTTTGTAAATGTCTAGTTGATACCCAGTAAACCCAACATATTGTGAGGGTTTGATTAGTACCTGAAAAACTAATAAGGGTGTGATTGGTACTTGGGAAAGCCAATTTGTAAATGTTTAATTTAACACCTTAGAAGTTAATCAAAGGGTTTTGAAAGATAGACCGAACTAATGGAATCCTCAAGCGCAGTTAGTTTCGAGGCGTGGACATAAGCCAAGATAAGGGTCAAACCACGTAAACATCCGATGTTAGCTTTCTTTTTCCCTACTCTCTTATTTACTGCATTTACTTTATTTAAATTATTAGTAAGTGCATTATTGTTTAAATATCTAATTTACCCCCCTCTTGGAGTGGCATTCTTAAATCTTTTTTAGACTTTCACTAATTAATATTAAAATAAAAAATTAAATATATTAATTAATAGTTAAATATATTAGTAGCTATATTTTAGTTGAAAAATTAAACTAATTTAAAAGCTTTAATTAATATTAACAAATATATTTGAAAGCTCAAATTCGAAACTCTTTAAAAATTACGTCTTAACCCCTTGAGTTGTCTTAAATTACCATGAAGAAGAGCATTGTTCTCCTGCAAAAATGAATGCTTCGACGCTCAAGTTAGTGTATGATTAACACAAGAGTGCGATGTGTAAGAGTGCTCTTAATACAAAAGATTATGCTTTCTATAATTGCCTAATGTATTTGCTCACAGTATTTCTTAATAAGTGTTCGCTGAATGTAAGTATAATGCATGCCTTTTTATAGTGTAAAGTGATATAGTTTAATTTAGATTTACATAAATTTACCATGATAAGATGAATCTTCATTATAATGTGATAGTTTTATCATGATATGATAATGTGATATAATTATAATCTAAGTAGAACATAAAGACATAAATTGGATAAAAAAAAATTCTTACCATTTTACATAATTTGATCTTTTACCTTTTTCTAGGCCTTGTTTAATTGTTTATTAACTCTCTGTAAAAAAGACACAGTGGAGTAGTCTGCTGAGCTTTTTTCTTCACTCTTCAAGTTTATCACACAACATGTGTCTTTGGTGATGCTTCAAGTATAAAGGGCGGATGCATAGAACTACGTGTTAATGTCTATATGATCTGAGTCAATAAGTGAAAGGTGCATTTCGAAGCTTTCTGAATTTTTAAAGACATTTTCATCACCGTCCTTCCATGTTTATCAAACTGTTCTAAAGGAAAATAATATTTTCTTCCTTTAGCATTTTGGTCCCTGATTAGTGTCAAACAAAAGAAATGTTCCCATGTACAAGATATGGTCATGTGATCATGTATGCAATAATTTAAGGAAAAAAAAAGATTTTTCTTAAAAAAAAAAAATCTTACTGCATTTTTTTCTTTCTTTCTTACTCTTTGTTAGTTTCATCTTTGTAAAAGTTTCATTTATTTTTCACGGTTCTATTTTTTTTATAACTTTGGAAGGCTTTACTTTATCTTGAAAGGTTCTGTTCTCCCAGAATAAGGACGGAAAGAGGAAGGTGTACTTGGTGATTTATGTTGCTTCTTGTGATAAACCGTAGTCAAAGACATTATAACAATTTCTAATAGAAATGTTACTTCTCAAGATGCCAATTGGATGTAGCAATTTAAATATATCATGATTGATACTTCTTATCTCTAGATGCAATTATGAATCGATGTTTTTATGGAACATTTCAATATGCATTCTTATTGGTAAATGTATTAAACCTTCCCAAGGAAGTCTTTTAATGTTTTTGAGACTATTCCAAAACTTGTGACTCTTTAATCGCATAACTCTAAAGTGGTTGTGGGTTTAATTCCCATAGACGACACCTCTGAAAGCCTTAAATTTAGAATTCTTCATAAATCACGTCTTATCTTGTCTCAAATTATTGTGAAGAAGAGTATCGTCCTTCTGCAAAAAAGAACACTCCGACACTCAAGTTAGTATATGATCAACACAAGTGTACAGTGTGTAGGAATACTCTTAATTAAGAAGATTATGCTCTTTACAACTACGTAATATATTTCCTCGTGGTATTACTCATTGAGTATTTTATGAATGTAAATGTATAATGCATCCTTTTTATAGTGTAAAGTAATAGAATTTTAATCATAGTCTGGTTGTAGTGATAGAGTTTAATTTATATTCATATATACTTACCATGATAAGGCGAAACTTTATTATAATGTGATAACCTTATTATGATGTGAAAATATAATAAAGTAATAGTCCAAATATAATATAAAGATATAAATTGTATAAAAAAATAATTCTTACCATTTTACCTAATCTGGCCTTTATCTTTTTGTGGGCCTTGTTTAATTGTTCATAAGCTATCTTTAAAAAAGACACAATGGAGTAGGCTGTTGAACTTATTTAATAATAGTCCCAACAGTATTAATTAACTAATTTAATTAATAATTAAAATTAATTTAATTTTAAATTACAATAATTATGATCAATTTTTTTAAAAAAATTAATTAAAAAAATTTCAATACCATGTGGCTCGACCTAAAGCACTAAGTGTGCACCACATGAGTGTGTGCGGTGCCTGTGGTAGAGAAAAATAGTGTTTTGACCTTTTTTAGGTCATTTTTTTATTTATTTTTTTCACAAAATTTACTAATTTATCACAAAATTTATTTATTTATCACAAAATTTACGCATTTGGACGAGAGAGAGAGGAGAATATTAAAAATATTTATGATTGGGGGCAAAAGTGTCTTAATTTGATCTTTGACCTTTTTAACTATAAAAATTAAAAATTTTCATGTGTGATTAAAAAAAATACCCTAAATATTAAGTTAATTTAAAATTTTTCTTAAAAATTATAATATTCTTGTTTCTGAAGTTATCAAATATATCATTATAGTAATGTTATATTTTTTAAATTTTAATTCAAAATTTAAATTTTAAATAACATGTCAACTAACTATTAAATAAGTAAAATTTAAAATTTTTTATTATATTATTTTTTATTTAATAATTTTGATATTTTATTTAAAGCTTAAAATTTAAAATATAATTTAACAAGTGTACTATTAAAATAAAGTGGTTCCCAATTGAAAAGCAGCTCAGACCCCTACTCTGGGGCGACTGTTCTGTCACCCTGTTTCTGTTGCAAGCTAAATCTCTCTATGATTTTTCTCACCTCTTTCTCCTATGTCCTTTTTTTCTCCCTAATAAGATTTTATCGGAATAATTATTCGAGGAAGCAGTATCTAAACATGATGGGAATGGGATTGTAAATCGGAATATTTAAATGAGAGGAGATATCTCACTTGATTGTTACCTTTCCTTTTGAAAACTTGAGTAAAGACAAAATTATTTTTCTTTATAAATTTTTCTCTCTCTCTTTTTCTTTTAGACAAGAGGGACCCACAACTAATGAAAGAAAAAAAAATACAGAGAGCAGCCCATGCTTAAGAATATTAAAAAGATCAAGTGATTGTTATCACAATCATGATTAGGCTCTCTCTCTCAGTTCTCACCCCTTTCTTTCTCGACCCCACAACCAAAACATCATCCCAATTTTCGTACGTTTCTTGAAGATCGAATTCGAATCATGCCCATCGTCATATTATTATTACATTTTGACTAAAATTTTGAGATTCATTTTGCTTTACTCTTTAAGTGGTATGTGAAGTCTATGTTAATCACATGCAAAATTCGGTTTGAGGGATTTTTGCTGATGCATCATACTTGAATATTCATGCCCATGTGAGAACCATATAATGACAAAAAAAATTGGAGGAACCGAAAAAGAAGAAACACACACACACACACGTAGCTTCAACTTGAAGAAACATTCATGTGATGGGGCCTTGGGGGTATATAGAAAGAAAGATGAAAGAACATGCAAAGATATGTGGGCATCGGCAACACCGCAGCAGTAACAGTAGTCAGTGGGTGACCTAATTGGAGGGCCCCTGAGCCATTCATTTAAAATCGAAAGTGATAGGGTTATCCAGCCAGAGAGTAGAAAACTGTCGATGTTCATTGACGTACAGGTTTCTTTCCTTCTTTCTTTCCTTTTTTTTTTTTAATGGGTTCTAGAAATTTGACCAGATTTTATTGGCAAAATTTGTGTGAGGATGTGAGGGATTCAAGTAAAGCCCTCTACACACTACACGTATTTTATTTCTAGAAAGATATTTTTATTTGTTGAGAATTACCTACAAAACTTGTGATTTAGGGAATAATTTATAGCAATGGTAGACATTTTACCTGATATAACTTCATCCTAAACCATTTGTGATACCCTTAACCTTAATTATAGGGCATCAATTTAAAATAAATTAGTGGTTAATGAATTTATAATGCATTGTTAAAGCAGAAGTATATAAATAAGTAAAAATTTATTTAAATAATATAATAATATAGAATAAGTTATTAAAAAATAAATAGAGAAAGGGGTAAAAGAAGAACACATAAAAAATTACATGATTCGACAATTTGTTTACGTCCACGACGGATCAAGATCACACTCTTATCTTATTATGAATCACAAGGTACTCACAAAGTATACATTTTACAAGAAATATCATAAAGAAAATTCTCTCTCTCTCACTCTAGGGATTTTCTCTCACAAATAACCACAAAAATTATCACTAAGATTACAAAGATTTCTTATTGATCACAAATATTATCAAGATGGGTTTACAAGCCAATTGATAGCCTTTATATAGGCTTTGAGACGACTTAGGTTTACCCTATACGTGTGGGAGTCGTAATAAGGAGTCCTGAAGTAAGTGGGAGAGGAAATAAGGAAGTTTCCTTATTTCGAGATACTGTTCCCATCTCCAGCCCGCGGCGTTGGCGCACCCGCTTGAGCGCTGCAGCGCTGGTCTCCTGGTGCCGCGGCGCTCAGGTTCTGGAATGAGCGCTGCAGCGCTTACTCTTGGTCGCTGCGACACTGGGGCCTGGTGCGCCCTTCTTCGTTTTCCGCCTCCTTTCACATCTGTCTTCGATCCGTGCGCACCCTACGCACTTGGCTTGCTCTCCAAATCATATTCTGATGATTTTCAATCAATATTCTCACAAATCCCCTCCTTGATTCAAAATCATCCACAAAGTAACTCGATTTCTCATTTTCGCATCTTCGGCCACCCTCACAAAGTAGTGACTACGGTTAAGTCCTTACATATGACGAACTTAACCGAGGGCAGTGGCTTAGTCAACATATCAGCAGGGTTTTTAGATGACGTTATCTTTGTTAGACTAATTTCACCACTTTAGACAATCTCACGAATGTAATAGAGCCTCACATCAATGTGTTTCGACCTCTCATGGAACATTTGATGCTTGCTTAGGTGTATGGCACTCTGGCTGTCACAATATATACCGATGTTCATATCTTTACTAGCCAATATCTCCGCACATATGCCTTTTAACCACAGGGCCTCCTTGATAGCTTCACCAACAGCTATATACTCCGTCTCTTTGGTAGAGAGTGCAACCACATATTGTAGAATTGATCTCCAACACACACTACACCCAAACACTGTAAATACGTAGCCCGTTAATGATATTCCATTGTCTAGATCACCTGCATAATCTGAGTCTACATAGCCTCTTACTATTTCATTGTTGTCCTCATCCCTCTTATATATCAACGCGTGATTTGATGTCCCATTGAGATATCTCAGAATCCACTTTACTGCAAGCCAATGATCTTTTTTCGGATTTGCCATATATCTACTCACCACACTCACATCATGTGCTATATCTGGTCTTGTGCAACCATTGCATACATGATGCTCCCCACAGCGCTTGCATACGGTACTTTGCCCATCTGCAGTTTCTCCTCATTGGATGTCGGCGACTGTGCTGCTGAAAGTCTGAAATGTATGGCGAAAGGAGTAGAGACAGCCTTCGTGTTGGACATACCAAACTTCTTTAGAATTTTGACTATATATCGCTGTTGGGACAAGAAGATAATATCTCTTTGCTGCTCCTAAATCTTTCATTTCAAACTCGCCACTTAACTGCTTCTTGAGCTTCTGTATTTCTTCTATATTCTTGCATGCGATCAACATATCATCGACGTATAGAAGCAAATACATTATCCCATAACTTATGTTCTTGAAGTACATGCATTCGTCATACTTGCTCCTACTAAAATCACAAGCCATCATAAACTCATCAAATCTCATATATCACTATCTAGGTGATTGCTTTAACCCGTATAATGACTTCTTTAGCAAACAAGCATGATCTTCTTTTTCGGGCTCCTCGAACCCTCGCGGCTGTGCCATGTATATCGTTTCTTCAAGCTCTCTATGTAGAAAAGTTGTCTTTACATCCATCTGCTCTAGATGTAAATCAAAATTTGCACACATGGCTAACAAAATCCTAATAGATGTGTACTTGACAACTGGAGAGAATATCTCATGAAAATCGACTCACTCTCTCTGAGTAAAACCTTGTGCTACTAACCTAGCCTTGAATCTTGTAGGCACAATCCCCGGTATCCCCTCCTTCACCTTATACACCCACTTGCACCCAAGTAGCTTCTTTTGAGGTTTCTCCACCAATTTTCAGGTATTATTATTCCTAAGAGAACTAATTTATTTTTCCATGGCCTGCTGTCATTCTTTCTTGTTTTCACTCTTCATAGACTCATCATATATTCTAGGCTTATCATACTCAAGAGTGTAAGCAGAATTAAAAGCATGAGCAACTAAATCTGCTTGTGCGTACCTAACTGGTGGGTTAATCGTTCTCCTTAGCCTGTCTCTGGCTAACTAGTACTCTTCAAGTTCCATCTCAGGAGTTCTAGTCTTTCTTTGGGTGGACTTGGAGGAACTCGTCAGTGTTCTTGGTTCATCTTCAAGGATCTCTTCATTGAAGTGTTGATCTGGGGGCATATCAGATCCATGTTCAAGCTCCATTTCAACTTCTATTGACTCAGGTGCTGAGTCTTCCTTAGACACAAGTTCTTCTTTCTCATCTTCTTGGGAGGTTTTCAGCATCGTTATATCATCGAACGTCACATTATGGCTTATGATACTCCTTGGTGGTGTCAAGTTCTTACACCACACTTTGTATCATTTTACTCATTCTGGATATCCTATTAATACCCCTTTGATAGCTCTAGGTTCCAACTTCCCCTCCTTAACATGTACAAAGGCAGGGCAACCAAATATTCTGAGGTGGTTATACTTTGGAGGATTGCCAGACCATTTCTTTTCTGGCGTCTTTAAGTCAATTGCTGAGTTAGGGCTTCTATTAATCAAGTAAGCTGCAGTCACTACAGCTTCTCCCCAGAATGTCTTGGACATCTTCGCATTGGTAAGCATGCATCTAACCCTTTCAAGTAGAGTCTTATTCATCATCTCAGTTACGTTATTCTGCTGTGGTGTTAATCTTATTGTTCTATACCTTGCAATCCCATGCTTGGCACAAAACCCATCAAACTCTCTGTTGCAAAATTCGAGGCCGTTGTCAATCCTTAGCCTTTACCCTTTTGCTAGTCTAATTCTTAATAAGAACCTTCCAAGTCTTGAATACTTCAAAGGCTTGATCCTTACACTTCAAAGGCTTGATCCTCGTTCTTCAACACATAGACCCACAACTTCCTCGAATAGTCATCAATCAAGCTGAGAAAATGCCTGACACCACCACGAGTAGCTGTCTGAGCTGGTCCCCAAAGATCTGAGTGTATATAGTCAAGAGTCCCCTTAGTCTTGTGCTCGCCGGTACTGAACCTCACTCTATGTGCTTTTCCAAGCACACAATGCTCACAAAACTCCAAGGGCTGAAACTTATCCTCACCAAACACCTTTTGACTATATAACTCCTTTAGGTTTCTTTCGCCTAGATGTGTCAGTCTAAGATGTCACAACTTGATTTGCATACTCTCATCATCTACAGAGAATAGTGCAAATCCACTCACGACTTCACCCTTAAACACATAAACACCATGGAACCTTTCAAAATTCTTAAAATTCCTCCGTCGATCCTGATGGAACACCCATTCTGGTTTAGAGTCCCTAGTGAGATCAAGTTTCTTTTCAAGTCAGGAACATACTTAACATCTGTCAACTCTCTCACTCGCCCATCATATAGCCTAAGTTTAATACTACCAATTCTCATCATCTGACATGCAATGTCATTACCTATTAACACCTTACCATCACTAATAGGCTAAAAATTTGTAAACTAAGACTTGTGCGGGCACATGTGAAAAGTACAAACAGAATCTAAAACCCATTGTTTAGAGTTCATACCATCAGTAGCGACGAGTGTCTCTACGCTGTCATAGCTATCATCATAGGCAAGCACAACATCCGCTTTCTTTTTGTCTTGTATTCTCTTCTCAGGACAGTCCTTTATGAAGTGACCCTCTTTCTTGCAGCAATAACACTTCCTAGGAGTCCTAAACTTCGACCTTGAGACTTTTTTCTTTCCATCTCTATATGAGGACTTTCCTCTTACAGATAAGCTTTCTGCATTGCCCTCGGTCTACTTTTCTAATAACCTTGAGTTTAATGATGATTTCACATCACTCATCGTTAAACTCTCTCTGCCATAGAGTAGCGTATCAACAAAACTCTCATAGCTCTTAGGGAGTGAACTCAGTAGGATAATTGCTCTATCTTCATCTTCTATCTTGATGTTGATAGACTCAAGATCAAGGATGATCTTATTAAAGGCGTCTATATGATCTTTCATCGGTGTCCCCTCTGACATAGACAGCTGATATAGCTTCTTCTTTATATGTGATCTGTTGGCCAACAATTTTCGCATATAAAGAGAGTTAAGCTTCTTCCAAAGACCTATTGCCGTCATCTCACCTGCTACTTCCCTTAGTACGTCATCACTCAATGACAGAACAATTGTGCTATGAGCTCTTTCTTGAATGTCCTTTCTTTTTGCTTCTACTTTAGATGACTCTGACGTCTTCTCTTCATCACTAGATGGAGCTGCAGTCTCCTCTAATGCTGAACCAAGCCTTTGGCTCACCAATAACGCCTTAACTTTCATCTTTCACAGATTGAAGTCATTCGTACCGTTGAATTTATCTACCTCGTACTTGGGTGTGGCCATATCTGCTTTGAATCAAAGCTCTGATACCAGTTTATTGAAGCAGAAGCACACAAACAAACAAAAATTCACTCAAGCAATATAATAATACAGAACAAGTTATTAAGAAATAAATAGAGAAAGGGGTAGAAGAAGAACACAAAGAATTACGTGGTTCGGCAACTTGCCTACGTCCACGGTGGATCAAGATCACACTCTTCTCTTATTATGAATCACAAAGCACTTACAAAGTATGACTTTTACAAGAAAGATCACAAAGAAAACTCTCTCTCTCTCACTCTAGGAATTTTCTCTCACAAAAAACCACAAAGATTATCACTAAGATCACAAAGATTACCAAGATATGTTTACAAGCCAATTGATAGCCTTTATATAGGCTTTGGGACGACCTAGGTTTACCCTATACGTGTGGGAGTCGTAATAAGGAGTCCTGAAGCATGTGGGAGAGGAAATAAGAAAGTTTCCTTATTTTAGGATACTGTTCCTGTCTCTAGCACCGCGGTGCTGGCGCGCTCGTTTGAGTGCTGCAGCGCTAGTCTCCTGGCGTCGCGGCGCTCAGGTTCTGGAATGACCGCTACGGTGCTCACGCCTGGTCATCGTGGTGCTGGCACCTGGTGCGCTATTCTTTATTTTTTGCCTCCTTTTACGTCTATTTTTGATCCGTGCGCACCCTACACACTTGGCTTGCTCTCCAAATTATATTCCAATAATTTTCAATCAATATTCTCACATGCATCTTATAAGTGTTAAATTCAATCTTACCTTACTCTTTGTAAAAAAAAAAATCTTAATTATAAATGTTCTACGAGAAATGTGATCTCATCTCATTATTATAAATAATGAATGACTCTAAAAATTTAGGCAGAAATTGTATTATAACAATAACAATATTAAATTAAGAGTAGAGTTTTAAAAGATATTTGATGAAAAAAATATTTATGTTCAAAATTAAAATTCATTATTAAGATGGGAATTGTAATCTAAGATGTTACAATTTTATAAATATTGCATTCTAATTTTATTTGTAAAAATATATAAACAATGTTAACAATGAGTTTAAGAACTGAGGGAGTGCTCCTTCCTTGCTCTAAAAATGGGTAATTGGGTTGTTATTTAATTAACTGAAAGCAATATCTAGCGAACATTTATTATGTATTCAAACATGACTTGGGATTACGGATGTCTTTAGTGCATCCAACACAGTGATTGACCAAAGCAAAGAATCAAATTGATTATCAGCATTCAAGCCATGAGTTTTAACGTGATTTGAAAAATTCAACTGAAACCCACCTCATTAAAGGAGTATATGAATGGGGATTGGGGACCTCACATCACAATACTTATTAGGAAAATGGAAAATGTACTCAGCATAACCTAATATGAAAATCTAGAAAAGCTAACGGGGGCTACCAGGACTTTTCTCCTGGCTCAAGTGGCTTTGATTTCTATATATGGCCTCCATTTTGCTTTTTATACTAGTTGCTTTCAACCCTAAACAAAAATCAAAGGTAAATTGCTTGGATGCTTCAGATAAGGTCAGTTTCAATATTGCGGTCTAATAGAAGTAATAATGGTTGTAATCTCTTTTCCCATGGAATGAAAATGAATCATAATTTTTGTTCTTATAAGTTTCTTTAATGCTTTTTTTTTTTCTGAAAAACAAAAGGAAATAAGACATCGTATATGAGATGACAGGAAATCTGTTGTTCATTCCTATTGACAAATGGTAACTTTCCCAATGTCAAATGTAGATTGATTGATTTCTGTTCACAAAAAGGAAAACAAAATGTACACCGATTGGTCCATATAATTTGTAAAGCTGCCCTAATAATGGAAGAAAAAAAATCCTAAAAAGAAGAATTTTGCTTTGACCCAAGACAGCCCATCAAAAATAAATATAAACTATATTTATTGTCAACTTACCAACCTACTTAGTCGAGTGATTACTGTTAACATTTTCGGTTGAAATTCCTCCGTTTGCACAGTGAATACATGAGTTCCTCTATTTATATTATAAATGGATGTCTTTAATTTTTAGTATTTTAAAGTATTTAAGTTTGAGTCATATTAAATAAAATATTAGTATTTTAAAGTGTTAAGATATATTAAAATAAACATTATATTATATCAAGTTACGCGAATATTTTATATACGTCTCAGGAAAAAAAAAATTGCCAACTTAAATGCATACTCTTTAGCATATTTATTTGTAATTTTATTTATGGTTTGGTCTGTAATATGCTTGCTTGATGACAGTTAGCAGAAATCACTCAGCATAATCTCACCGTCGATTTTGGTAGGTCCCATTAACCTCACTGTTGTTTTATGTACCTATACTTAAAGATAAGCTTGCAAACCACGTCGGGAGGGTAAGAATTGATAGGCGATGGTTTTATATAAACTTTCTTGATGAGATTATTGGTAGAGAAAATATTTTTTACATTCATCTAAAATAATATTTAATTATAAATAATAATAATTTTTAATAAGATTCAAATAAAAGTGGGGTGAGTTATTGAGTTGAATATTTTTTCGTAGCTGATGTATTTTTGAGTAAACCCTATATTATAAAATGAGCTTTATATTTTTTGATAAACTCATCTTATTAGGTCTTGATTTTATAAATTCATTTATAATTTATAATAATTTTGTTAGGTGAAAATATAACTAAATTTTAAGTATGTGATAATTTAAAAGTTTGTAATTCTTTTATCATAGCTTGTTGTCAAATTAGGATTACCACTAGCTTCGAAATAGTATTGAAATTCATACAATAAAAGAATAATAAAAAAGTAATAAAAATATCGAGTTTAATAGGAAGTGATCTTATCCAAATAGAACCATAAAGAGAGGGAGTAGATGACTCATTTAAGATGTCTAATGTAGATTCATTAAATGAGGTAGGTAACATAAGAAGAGGTGTTGTATTGTCAGGTTCACTTGTATAATATTCAGAGGAGTATTGGGATTTGGATAAGAAAATATATCAACAATGGTATCCGTGAAAAAGTTGTGTAGAAGAAGATGCAATAGACATAGGCAAAACATTTTATGTTCCAAAAAAATAACATCACAAGAGATACAAAGTCAAATGGAGATGAGATCCCAACACCTACAACCTCTATATTTTATTTCATATCCTAAAAAAAAGCATAAACGAGTACAAGGTTCTAATTTGGTATGCTCATATCATATGGTTGAAGAAGAATAAAACGTACACAACCAAAAACTTTGAAAAGATTGTAATTAGGTGGGGTGCTATAAAGTTTTTCATTGGGAGATTAGTTTGTTGTAACAAAAGATGGACAATAATGTTAGGGTTATGCCTACGTGCCATCCCAGTTTTATATAAATATTTGATATCTATACAGAGTATATTTTGCTATATTGTCAATTATTTCTTAATAATATGTTTTAATGCGTATTACACTACAGACTCTGTATTATCTAAAGAAGTTCAGATACGGTATAAAAGAGTGTAGACTGGTGCTAAGAGTTAGCAAATATCCCAAGAGTTAGAACATTGTCTGTAACGAGACAAAGACCTTAAAATATGCTTATAATGATATAGTTGCAAGAGTTGCAATGGGTTGCTAAGATGTGTCATTATGCAAGTATGTTCTCAAATATATTATTCCTTATCTATTTCTACTAACGCATGTCTGTTGGTAGATCTCATTAATTCACATAGATCAGTGTATGTCTATATCTGTAGGGTACAGTTGATCGTTCTTAGTTAACCAGAATCTTGGAGATTGTATAGGCATATGGGTATTCAGTTAGGATTGAGTACTGAATAGGCTTATGAGGACCTCAATAGACATCCTATGTTGTCGTAAATGGAAGGTCCTCTCGAGTTGAGTAGTATACGTGGTCTTCTGACCTGAGCTCTATGGTGGGCTTGTGAGTGATCCACCATGCTTTGATTCCACACATGTCAAAGACCTTTCATGATCTGACTGCTGGGTGTTGCTGAATATAGTCCAATGCTCATAGAGTCTGGTGTGTACAAATATGGGATCCATCAACTCTCATAGGGAGTGATATATCTAGATGCTCCAAGATAGTATCTCAAGAAAGTCTTATGACCATAAGCAGTTAACCTGAAAAGATATTTCTATAGGGTTACACAATATGGCAAAGAGTTTGTTTATATTGTTCAATGAGATACCATTATGGAGATAGATTTATGGATGGGCACACAGGGATTTGATGGTGATGATTTATGTCCCTGCACATCTAAGATATATATAATGGAAGGATTATACGTATGCATTGTAACCTCAACTTGTATGGTTCAACATGCTGATTTGTAATATTCGTGACATTTGGTGGAACCCACTAAGAAGTATACTTGATAACTATTCATGAGAGACAAAATAGTTATTTCACACTATAATTATTTAATTATTAAATAATCATTATATCTCAATTATAATTTATTATTTTATAATATTATATTATTAATAATATAATATATATATATAATGCATGATAGTTGTCGTGCATTACATATATAAAATATACTATTATTAATTATTTATTATTATTTTAGCACTTAGTGGCTATTTTATATTATTATTTTAAAGTAAATAGAGATATATATATATATATATGTGAGAAACGAAAAATTGGATGAGAATTGCTTCTTTTCCCTTTGGTTTTTCATTTTGCATTTTGGTGAAAAGCAAAATAAAAACACTAAGAATCGACCATTCTCTTAGGGTTAAAGGGTTAATCTCGTATTAGATTAAGGAGCTATTAGATGTGTATTTTTATAATAAATACAATTACATATGCATACACCCAATATATATTTGATCCCCAACAAATGATTGATAGTGAATGCAATAGTGAGAGCTTTTTATCCCCATAATCGCTCAAGACAAAAGGAAGAAATATGAAAAGCATGAATAATATCTAAAATATATTTGTATTTGCATTCAACTCTCTTGTTTTGTTTAGATGTACTTGGATAAGAGTATTGATAAATAGTACCATTTTCACTATAAAAAAAATATAAATTTAAAACCTTATAATTCATGGCATTGTCAATACAAAATGTCTTAACTCTTAATAGAGCAAGCGAATTGAGTTTTTAACTATTTAAGTAAAATCATGATAAATTTTAGTAAATTTATATATGTATTTCATAATAAATAATCAAATATACCGAGAATAATTATTAATAAAAATTATAACATATTTAGAATCACCCATAGTAGTAGTTAGAGATGATTCCCAAATATCAACATGAATAAGATTAAATAAAGCATGAGAAATAGAATCATTAACATTAAAAGATAAGGCGGATTGTTTTGTTAATGAACAAGTTAAAAAATCAATATTTTCATTAGAAACAATACTTAAATGACCACTAAAAACTAGATAACGTATACAACTAACAAATGCATGACCTAATCGAGAATACCAAAGACTTAAAGGACTAAAGAAGTTAAGGATGCAAACAAATGACGAGGAGAAGGCACGTGAAAAGAGATAAGCTCATACAAGCATCCAACTTTATAACGTGTCCTAAATGTTTGACCTTTTTGTGAATCTTGCACATAACAACTAGATACAATAAACAAGATATTAAAATTAAGTTTCTATAATTTACCATTGGATAAAAGATTCAAGGATAGTTTGGGAATGGGAAATTTGTTTAACAGAGAGATATTTGAAAGTGATACTCAATCAACTTGACAAATATTCATTAGAGAATTATTAAATGTTTGAATAGACAGTAAATTAGAAACAAAGATCATATAAGAAAATAGGGTAAGATCTGATGTTATGTGATTATAAAATGCAGAATCAAAATAATGAGAAGGATTACCTAAGACAAAGATGAAGGTGTTACCAAATTTTAAAAGAAGTCATTGAAGCAAAAACTTAAGCTCACTAATTGATATAGAGGAGGAGATAGATGGTTGGTCAAAATTACCTTATGTGGTAGGATCAGCAGTGACCGCAGAAAACTGTTGATGATCTTTGAGATGAGCACCTTGAGATAATTTTCCTTTTCTCAAATAATCCTTATCATAATGTCTAGTCCTAACTTTATGATACAAGCGGCATTTTTGTGTAGGACAATTCTGTAAAACATGCCTAATTATATGGCAATATCCATATCTTTTTGTTGATGCCAAAATAGAGGGAGTGTGAATGTTAGCTGACTTATTTTGATGGACTTGTAGAGTGGTAAAAATAGTATCTGTATGATGTATCTGAAGAGTAGAGAGACGAGTTTCCTCTTAAATAAGTTTATTAATAGCCTGATAAAGATTAAGAATTGACTTTTCATAAAGTAAAGAAACATGAGCAACCTCAAATTTATCTTATAAGGTTATGAGAAACTGAATTAGACATTGATGATCTTAATATGAAATAAAAGCTGGGCATCGTCATTTTTCTCCCAAACTAGCTTTGAAAGGGCCAACTGATCTCAAATAAACTGCACTTGAGAATGAAAATTTGTGATGTATTACCTTGATTCTTGAAAGAGATGATGTAAATTGCATAGTAACTGATACTGATGAGAGAGATTAGTTATGGTGTAGAAATATGTAAGAAAATCCCAAAGTGATTTAGTAGTGTTAAGTTGACTATAATAAAGACTGATAAATGATGTAGATGTATCACAGAACATGTAATAATTTGGTTATTTTTGTTATCCCATTCTTTCTATCAATTAATAAAAAGGCCTTTGGACTCTCAATGTCTTGGTTTTTGGGTAGAGTGATATCACTAGAGATATAACGCTAAAGTTTTCTACCTTTAAGAAATTAAAATAACTTGTGCCAATAAAATATAATTATGCATATCAAGAATAATATGAATAGGTAGATATATATTAGACTTATCTATAGTAATAGAGAAAAATTATAATTCAACCCTTTAACTATTAAAAAATTACAATTTAGCCCTTCAACTTTAGTAAATTGCAAGTTGACCTTAAAATTTTTTAAATTTTAGAATAACCCCAAAGTTTTAAGAAATTTCAATTTGACATCAAAATTCTCAATAGTTTGTAAACAAAATGTTTTTTAGATTTGGTGAGTCAATTGGGAGAATGGACAACATGGATGAATATATTAAGAAACGAGGAGAAATTTCATATTGATGGTGAGAATAGACATGCCAAAAAGTTGTCGAAATCTGAGGTGGACGAAAAATGACAATGAGATGTTTGGGTGGCTCATATGGCTACTCCAACATCACATCAGCGTGATTCTAAATGGGTTAGAGCCATTGGTGTTTTCTAAGTGACAAGGGCTAAGCGGTGTGAAATCACTCAATAAAAAATAGCAATGGAAAGAGAGGAGGGTCGATCCAGACGGTTGTCATTTACGACGACCAGAGACGCGTGGCAATGAATGCTGAGCAATAAGGAGATCACCAACATCGTCTAAGTCGAATAGCGATTTTGATTCAATGATTTGGCCAACAAGCGATTATGTGTTTGCCTTATACATCAGTTATTGTCAAAGACAAAAGCCGGAGATTAATACTATTTGGACAATAATATTTTTTTTCTTTCATATTGGCCTTGATATCATGTAAGAGAATTTGGAGAGATTGTGTATTCCAATTTGAGAAAAATAGGTATAAAAGGTAGCTTTTTATTACTAAATAGAAAAGTATACAAATCTATTTTACACTAGAATAAAGATTACTTCATATATAAGAAGTATAATCCAAATAGGATAATACTACTATATAGAAAAGTAAGTGGTATTTAGGAATATCAAAAAATCATTAGTAAAAGTATACAAATCATTGAGGGTGGTGGCTACAGCCGTTCGCCGTCGAATAGTGGCGGCGAACGGCGGTGGCCGCCGTCAACACATTCCCAATGCCGGTCCGTGCATATCACAAAATTTTGAGTCCAATGATGTCAATTTTGAGTCGAATATCAATCGATCATCGGCGGCCAGTCAGCTACAAACGACGGCGGCGGCTGCTTTCTTTTTATTTATTTATTTTATTTTATTATTTAAGTGATAAATCAGTAGTTGACACGTGAATAAAATTATGTAGAGTGACTATTTTGCCTCTCCAGTGTTAAAATTAACAGAATTTTACTAACGGACTAGGACAAATTGGGTTTTCTAAAACTTGTGAGATAAAATTGAGAATTAGGTCAAACTCGTGGGACAAAAATATCATTATCCTAATTAAAAATTATTTCCTTTTACTTGCAAAATTCCACCAACTCACATTCAACATTCACATATTTTGTTTTTCATTGTTTAATGTAAACAATTTTATCACAAGTAAAGAAACACTTAAGCATGGCTAAGGAAGAATTGGTGATACCAAAATGTGTGTTACAAGCAAATGAAGAAATTATTTCTTCAAATTACTTTGTCTCTCTCGGCCACAACACACACACACTATTGAACACATGCCATTTTTTTAATCTTTAAATTGATTAAAGATTTGTTTAACAAAACCAAATAGGGTGGCATGTGTGGCCATGCATGGTGGGCTTATTGTTAACAATTGCAAGAATAATGATTGAAGCAAATAGAGCAAAGTGTTGCTAATTTATTTTAAGAGATAAATTTGGCCAAGTCAAAAAGTGTAGAGAGAGAAGTCTTTCTTTTTTCAAGGGTTGGAAAAATTGTGTAAGTGTTTAGAACATCTAAAACTTCTTCTCTTTTTCTTAGCATATGTCGGATTTACTACAAGCACTAAAAAAATATGTTTTTGTTGTTTAAGTGTTAAACTAGAATAAAAATAATTGACAGTTTATAGTAGTCAAAACTAGCTTAAGTGTTAAATACTTAGTTTAAGTGTTAAACTTAGGGTTTAAGTGTTAAACTCCTTGTTGGAATTAAGTTACCATTTTAGACTATCCAAGCCCCCCGAGTTGGGTACAAGAATTGCGTATGAGTGCATTTCAAGGCAGGAACTCCGGTTTAATCAAATACAAAAGGCTTGTAAGGTAATTCTCATCAAAATTTTGATATTTCATTTATGAGATAATTTGAAAAACTTATTATGTTTATCATTTAGGAAATTAGATTTTTGGACTTTAATTGCGCACAAATATGTATATGATGCATATTTTTTGTAATGAAGAATACAAACTCACATGTATGCACTCTAGGGTAAGCCACACTTACAATATTTGCTTAATTCTTACAGTTACTTCTTCTCTTGCAGTCTAGGTTTTCATTCATTTCTTTCGAGACACCTCTTGTGATTGCATCTTAAGCCATTCCAATCTAATCACTTATTGAGGATGTAGATGTGAACAAGTTTGTGAAATAGGTATAAAGTGTCTCCTTAAATTTTCCTCATCATTAACCCAATCAATTTTATCATTCAACAACCTTTTAATGTCATTTCCTCAACTTCAAGTTAAATCTTTTGCATGGAAAACTAGGCTTGTTTGTCCCCTTCACTTAGCCATGACACTTTAGATATTTGTCTTCAATATATTTTGTCATATCTTAACAATCTCTCAATCTACTCCTTTAAATGCTTGAGCTCTTATACTTTAAAATATTGTCGATGTGTCAATTTGAACTTATAAAGCTTGTTTAGCAAGTGTTTCAATTTTTCTTATCTAAACTTATTTACACTTCATTCTTTCAAGTCGACCCTTATTACGTCCATCTTCTCTTTCTATACTCTAATTAGGTTCAAATAGAAATTATGCTAACTTTCATTCTATTTGTTGCCAAAAATATCCTTGTAAGCCTCATATAAACTTTACATATCCTTATAAAAGAATCTATGCATTCTATTTCCTGTTCCTATATTTTTACACTTCTTTGCTTTGCAATCCAATATTACATAAAACGATTTAATACCCAATTATCAAGATATGTGTCACGCCCCAGACCCAAAAGATCTGACACACGACATCACTTACATTCATTCACTGCATGTGCACTCATAAATAATATTACACAAAATTTTCAACTTTCATTCAACACAGAAATCCTTAGCAAGTTGCTAGTAAGTTCAACACTAAAATCAACCATAACCTAACATATAAATATAAACTTCTCTTGACAATATTTAAACATTCATTTCAATTTCTTTCAGAATTATAGCAATTGAATTATGACTGGGACAATTATTAAACCGGAGATACGCAGAGTTTTCTCAGAGATTAACACTCTACTACGTCACCAGTAGCAACTTTGTTACCGGGAGCCCAGAATATATCCATTGCAAATTCTTACTTAAAATCATCCAATAACCACACTTTATAAAACTTAAACCAAATCCAATCCACACACAATGAAATAATACATAAGTATTTATTCAATAGAGACAAACCAAATATCCTATCCCACGTGTCCCCAAATGAAACACACAACAACCTAGCAACTTAGGGAACCCAAGGAACAGCAGAAGCCTTGCCAAATCCGCTAAGCACACATGTACCTTATTTACCTGAAATCACCATAAACTATAATGAGTATAAAACTCAGTAAGCATACTAATTTTTCATATATCAAATACAAATACATATATGTACACAATACATATGTATGATATGCTGTGATCAATCAAAATCATAATCTTATCAAATCACATATCATGTAAGCGCTTACACATTCTTTCAAAACACATAATAGGAATACCATTACTCGACTACTACTTAGTAGGACTTACATATCACATATCACATAATGAGCCAAATGTCACTCGTAGGTGACATACCGTATGAGAGGAATAGTACAAGTGAGGTCTTTAAATCACACATATATAACGCTTATGCCCGAAGGTAAAAGCCAAACCCTCACCCTGATCATCGGTGAGTCCTCTCACATGTACCAATACGCCACCACACGAATGTGATGACTCACACTTCCTTTAGGTACCAATAGGATCCTCCCTACATACGGAACACATAACATATACCAATCCCGAAGGAAAGGCCACACATAAAGGCTCCACAAATCACATAAAATGCCTACTAAGTTAACAGTGAGTTCAAGTACCCTCAAATCACAAAATATTTCTCATGGACATATTACACTTCAAAAGCTTTCTTTGTTAAACGCATCTTATTTTGGAAAGCTCACTTTCAAAAACACATGTATGTCCATGCTCAATGTCAATGCTCACATTCATAAACATATATTCACATTTCATATCAAAATATACTTTGACATAACATAAACATATTCTTAACTCCATTTGCAAAATCATACAAAACAATTATTATGTTTATTGTGATTCCAGTAGTAAGTCTAGTATACTTACCTCTTAACACTTTCAGCTACAAGGCTTAAATCTCCTTAACCTATCAATGGAGATTAATCCTTTCATAAGCCTCACAATTCACACAAAATACTTTAAATAGCTTACAAAATTATACACAATGCATTTATCACATCAAATTGGTCTAAATATTTGGTTTCTCAAAACCTGTCATTCTGACCACTTACACTTAACAAAAATTTCTAATACATCAAATGATGTCCAATTACTCTGAAATCAGAATATATCATTCTTGACTCATATATACTTCTTATATATGAATATTATATCAAAATTCCTACACAATCCATTCCATACACACCATCGAATCCAAACTACAAACTTGACAGGATCAAGATACTTACTGAACAGTATTCAATATCCCAATTTTATAAAATCATATACTAACTCAAAAATTATAAAACTACCACATAATTACTCTTGACACATATCTCAGTCCATGATAAATATTTGGCTTCCAAATAACTGCCAAAAGTATTTTAAAACTATTTTATTTCATAACTTTAAAAATCTGTTAATCAAATACTACAATGAGCTGATACACTTTAGAAATTCATAACACTTCAACCACATTGATCCAAATTCTCAATTACGAGTATATCATATTAGACATATAAAATTATCATATTCCACAAATTCATAATTTTTAAAGATCATTCAGCAGGTCAAAAATTATTTTCCACTGTATCATACTGTTTACACAGGAAATTTCCAGAATTCCAGGGTCATTTTGGTAAATTCACTACAAATTCAATTTCCGAGATTTTCAGTCGATTCAAAGTCTCAGATGATCCTAAACATGTCTTATTTCATATACTCAAAATTCAAAACCAGAATCGAATTACAACAATTTATAAAATTCCTAGATCAAGAGGTTATCCAGCAGAAATTCCATAATTCATCATGATTTATCAAACTATCTTATAGATCATCATCAATTCTCACAACATCAAACGAAATACACATCAAATCCTTAATTATACATATTTCCAGAAATCAAAACTTAAAGAAATTAACTTAATTAACACCAATAAATTGATAATTAGTTGTGATATACCTCTAAAGATCCAAAATTCTCATTTTCTTCTTCTTTTTTCTTCTTCTTCTTCTCTTTCTCTCTCCTTTATTTCTCTCTTCTCTCTCTAAAAATGGGTAGCTCGACCAAAATGAGAGAATTAGGGTTTTTAAAAGTGTATTTTTATACTAAGTGGTTAATTTTTGGTATTTACGAATTCACCCCCAAAACTTTCAAAGTATAACAATTTGGTCCCTAAAATAATTCCAAAGTCTTGCAAATAAACCCAATACTAATAGTATATCCTTAACCTATAAAAACACTACTAATAACAATATATAAATCAAGGATCACCCACATACAAATAAAATACGTATATTTATATATATAAATATACATATTCTTACCGGTTATGGATACTGGTTACTACAATATGTCACTAAGTAACTACAGGTTCCACCTTCCTATTTGGTGTCACATAAATCTTCGTCAATTCTTTTTTCCATTAACTAATTCCTTTTCCTATTATTAGACCAAATGAAAGGGAATTCACTAAAACCCATATCCAAAAGGCTACAATTTTCCATCGCTACTTTGAATTTTTCTATACAAAGATTGGCAACCTACTTTTTAGTATTTAAGCTCGTATAACTTGTTTAGAAATTATAATAGAAGTACATCAAACATCAAGATTAATAAATCACATAAAGGAATACACAAAGGAATACAATAAATTTGCACTACATCCACAAATGAGAAAATAATCTATTATAATCTTATAATAAAAAATACAAGAGTACTCTAAGTATTTTTTATGCCATCTTTCACATAATTTTTCTCTCTAATAGTTTTTTATTGATCCTCTAGCCTCTTAATATAGTGAATGATATCTAATTCTTGGTTGATATTGTATTTTTACTCCTTGTAAAACTTGGAAATTACCTTTAATAAAGTAAATTCTACAAAAAATTATTAATATTGAAGTGTCCTAAACCAACTTAAATAAGATAATTTAGGTATTTCTTAAATAAATGAGTGATCTTTTGTGTGTGTCTTTCAGCTCATCTGCAGATGCCTATAAATCTTAGTGAATCTCTACACTATTGCAGCATGAGGATTAATTAACATTTTTTCTCTTAATGTGATATTCTTAAACTCTTAGAAGCTCTCTTAGTTGTTGAAACTTTTTTTTGGATAATTTTGGTAAATATATCAACTATTTGCTCTTCAGATTTGTAATATTTAAATTGAATCTCTCAATCACTGATTGCTTCTTGTATAAAATAATAGTTTATGGCAATATGTCTACATCTGCTTAAAAAACTAAATTGTTTGTGATTTCTATGGCTAATTTTTTATCACAAAACAACTCTATGCTTTCTTCTTGCTTCTTTGAATTTCTTTTAATATTCTTCACATCAAAATAATTTAAGAAGTTGTCAATGATGTTAAAATATATTATATTTTGACAAAGGATTGTACCACTATTTGTTGCTTCTTTAATGCCTACGAAATCATGCCAGTACTAAGAGAAAATGCATAGCCTAAAGTACTTTTATATCATTATTACAACCATCCCAGTCATTATCACAAAAATCAATCAACTTTATATACATATTTTTTAAAATATTTGATGCCATAATTCATTGTTCCTTACAAGTATTTAAGCACTCTTTTTGCTACCCTAAGATGAAATTGACTAGAGAATACATAAATCTCGATAATAACCTTGAGGTAAACATAATATAGTCTTATAGCTATGAGATAAAATAAGTTTTCAATCAAACTTCTATAATAAATCTCGTCAACTTTATTACCCCTACATTTTTTTTTTAATTTATCATTCAACACCAACGGTGTTGCTACTTGATTACACCTAAACAGACTAAATTTTTTGAGAATATTTTCTTCTTATTTATTTTGACAAATAAACATAACATCATCTTCTTGATAAATTTCAATGCCAAGAAAATAATATAGTACACTCATGTCACTCATTTGATATTTTCTCATCATCTCATTGAATTCTTTAACCATATTTTCATTGTTCCCCGTGAAAATTAAGTTATTAACATAAGGGCAACAATAAGGATATTAGACATACCTTAAAATTTTACATACAAGGTAGGCTCACTTTTACTTTTGCTAAATCTTTTCTCTAAGAAATAGCAATCAATTTGAGTATACCAAGTTTTTGGGAATTGTTTTAGGCCATTCAAAGCCTTTTTTGAATTTGTATACCTTTTGTTCTTCACCCTTGTTAATGTACTTTTAAGGCTATTCAACATAAATATCTTCTTTTAATTCTCTGTTTAGAAAGTTATTTGATATCAAGTTGGTATAGCGACAAACCTTTTTATGCATCCATAATAATGAGAGTACTTGTAGTGTCAAGGCAAATAAATGGCACAAAAGGTTTATTATATTTAATACCATGCTATTGTGAGTAGCTCTTAGTCATTAGCCTAACCTTATTTCTTTATATACTTTTATTGGCATTATATTTTACCCTATAAACCCATTCACCCCAATAATTTCTTTTCCATTATACTTATTTACAAACTCCTATGTTTTTATTTTTTTAAATAACATTAATTTCTTCTTACATAGCTTTTCTCCGGACTTCTTTTATAACTTTTTTAAAGCTTCTAAGTTCAAAGACACAAAAAATTGCTTCTTTCATATATTTCACTCAAAATCCTTTTTTTTTAAAAATATAGTGATGGCGAAGAAGTAGATGAACTTAGAGACTCACTTGCTATCAATGATGAGGTTGATGGTGAAAAGGTTTGAGGTGAATTTTCTTTGTCTTCATTGCCTTTTCAGAGAATTTTTTCTATAAGAATAGTCTTCTTTTCAACATTACCATGCTTAGAATTTCATGCTTCATTTTTATTAAATAGCACATCTTTTAATCATCTTGTTGTTTTCAAACTATAAGACTTATAGCCACTGGATTGTGAGCTTGCCTAGAAAACTACACTTCTTACAAACTTCTTCAAGTTTGTTCCTTTCTTTCTTTTTTCGAATTTGTGCATAACAAACATAACTAAAAACTTTCAAATGCCTTGCTTGTAGTAACCACTTATCCAAAAGCAAAAAGAATAAATATTTATATATATGTATAATATTCATATTTTATTTGTATGTGGATGATACTTAATTTATGTATTATTATTAGTATTGTTTGTATAGATTAAAAACATACTATTAGTATTGGATTTATTTGTAAGACTTTAGATTTATTTTAGGGACCAAATTATAATACTTTAAAAGTTTTGGGGGTTAATTTATAAATACTAAACTTTAGCCTCTTAGTATAAAAAATACACATTTTAAACCCTAATTTACTCATTTTTGGGTCTAGCCACCCCTTTAGAGAGAGAAAAGAGAGAAATAGAGGGGAGAGAAAGAGAAGAAGAAGAAATTAGAATTTGAAGTTTTAAGAAGTATATCATAATTATTTCTCAATTTATTGGTGTTAATTAAGTTAATTACTTTAAGTTTTGATTTCTGGACAAATAAAAAATTGTGGATTTGATGTAAATTTTGTAAGATATATTGAGAATTAATGATGATTATATAGATAGCTTGATAAATCATGATGAATTACAGAATTTTTACTTAATAGTCTCTTAATCCAGAAATTTTATAAATTGTTGTGCTTCGATTTTGGTTTTTAATTTTGAGACTATAAAATTAGACATGTATATAATCATTTGAGACTTTGAATTGATTGAAAATTTCAGAAATTGAATTTGTAGTGAATGACCCTGAATTTACCAAAATAACCCTAAAATTCTAAAAACTTCATATGTTAACAATATAATACAGTGACAAATAATTTTTGATCCATTGAATGATCTTTAAAAATTACGAATTTATGAAATATGATAACTTTATATGCCTAATATGATATATTCAAAATTGAGAATTTAGATCAATGTGGTTAAATTGTTATGATTTTCTAAAGCATATCAGCTCATTGTAGTATTTGATTAATATATTTTTAAAGCTATGGAATAAAATACTTTTAAAATACTTTTGGTAGGAATTTTAAAATGAAATATTTATAATGGATTGGAATATGTGTCAAGAGTACTTCTGTGATATTTTTATAATTTTTGAGTTTGTATATGATTTTATAAAATTAGGAGACTGAATACTGTTCAGTAAATATCTTGATCCCGTCAGAATAATAGTTTGGATTTGATGGTGTTTATGAAATGGATTGTGTAAGAATTATGATATAATATTCATAAATAAGGAGGATATATGAGTTAAGAAAGATATATTCTGATTTTAGAGCAATTTGACATCATTTGATGTATAAGAAAATTTTGTTAAATGTAAGTGGTCAGAATGACATGTTTTGAGAAACAAAGTAATTAGATCAATTCGATGTGATAAGTGCAATATGTGTAATTTTGTAAGCTATTTAAAGTATTTTATGTGAATGTTGAGGCTTATGAAATGATTAATGTTCATTGATAGGTTAAGGAGAATTAAGCCTTGTACCCGAAAGTGCTAAGAGGTAAGTATACTAGACTTTTACTGAAATCACAATAAGCATAATAATTGTCTATGTATGATTTTGTAAATGTGCTTAGAAATATGTTTATGTTTATATTATGCCAAAGTATATTTAATATGAAATGTGAAAGAAATATATTTATGAATGTGAGTATTGACATTGAGCATGGATATACATGTGTTTATGAAAGTAAGCTTTCAAAATGAAATGTGTTTAACAAAGAAAACTTTTAAAATGAAAAATGTCCATGAGATACGTTTTGTGTTTTGAGGATGCTTGAACTCACTATTTACTTAGTAGGCACCTTATGTGATTTGTGAAGCTTTTATGTGTGGCATTTCCTTTGGGATTGGTATATGTTATGTGTTCCATATGTAAGGAGAATCCTATTGGTACCTAAAGGAAGATTGAGTCATCACATTCGTGTAGTGGCATATTGGTGCATGTGAGAGGACTCACCGATAATTAGGATGAGATTTGGCTCTTACCTTCGGGCTTGAGCATTATATATATATATATATATATATATATATATATGTAATTTAAACCCCACTTGTACTATTCCTCTCATACGGTATATCACCTACGAGTGACATTTGACTCATTATGTGATATGTGATATACAAGTCCTACTAAATAGTAGTTGAGTGATGGTATTCCTATTATAAATTTCGAAAGAATGTGTAAGCGCTTACTGGATATATGATTTGATAATATTATGATTTTAATTTATCACGGCATATCATATATATGAATTGTGTCTATATATATATATATATATATATTTGTATTTTGATATATGAAAAACTAGTATGCTTACCGAGTTTTATACTCATTATATTTTATAATGATTTCAGGTAAATAATGTACATGTGTGCTTAGCGCATTTGGCAAGACTTCTGATGTTCCTTAGGTTCCCTAAGTTTCTAGGTTGCTAAGTGTTTCATTTATGGACACGTAGTTTAAGATATTTAATTTGTCCCTATTAAATAAATACTTATGTATTATTTTATTAGGTGTGGTTGTAGTTGGTTTATGCTTCACCAAGTATGGTCATGAGTGGAACTTTGTGTTGAACTTACAAGCAACTTGCTAAAGATTTTTATGTTGAATTTAAGTTTGAAATTTTATGCAATATTAATTATAAGTGCACATTATTGAATAAGTATAACTTTATGCTTGTAGTTGGTTTATGCTTCACCAAGTATGGTTATGAGTGAAATTTTGTGTTGAACTTACAAGCAACTTGCTAAGAATTCCTATGTTGAATTTAAGTTTGAAATTTTATGCAATATTAATTATGAGTGCACATTATTGAATAAGTGTAAGTTAAGTCGTGTGTCAAATCTTTTAGGTCTAAGGTGTGACATTGCTAATGGCTTTCTTCCACTCTATTCTTCAATGGATGTTTGATCTTGAAGTGCCTTCATAGACATCTATTTATTAAGTATACAACAGTATATATTACTTCAACTAAAAAAAATCTTTGGCAACCCTTTTTTGTAAAGCATTGATCTAGCCATCACTATCACTATTTGGTTCTTTCTCTTAGACATCATATTCTTTTTTAGTATAACCAATAGTGAATTATCTTTTAATGTCTTCATCTTTACAAAACTTATCAAACAGATGTGAGTTGTACTCTTTATCCTTGCCACTTTTCAAAAAATTTAAGTAATTTTTCCTTTGTTTTTCAACAAAGCTTTTAAATTTCTTAAAAATATAGCAAAAAAATCTTCATATTTTTCTCTCATTAAAAACACATCATTCTTATAAAATTATCAGTCAAAAGAATAAAGTACCTACTTTTACTATAAAAAGATGTAAAAATTATTAGTCCATAAATATCTGTGTGAACCAATTCAAGTGCTCGTTTTGCTCTTTGCAAAATGATGCTTTTCAAGTGCACACCCTTTATAAACTCATTCTTTATCTTCTAGGTTACTTGGTAATTTCATAACCAAATTCCTTTAAAAAAGTAATTTCAACCCATGAAAATTCAAGTGACTAAATATTTTATGTCATAGCCATGATTCATCAAGTGCTTTCTTTAAGAATATATCTCCTCTATATTTGAAATTAATTAGTAAGTTTTTATTTTTCTCCATTGGCTATCTTCTTCACAACTTGCATCACATGTTTCTTGTCAAAAATAGTGTAATCATTACCTTTAAAGTAAACAACATATCCATATTCTACAAGTTGTCCAACACTATATAAGTTTTTCTCCAAATCTAAAACAAGCAATACATCACAAATATATTCCCCCCCCCCCCCCCCCCCCCTTTCTTTTACTTGCACCAAAGCACCATTACTCATATTTACTTGTGAGTTAATTGAAGAATCCATATTTAAAAAAATACCTTTATCACCAGTCATATGGTTACTATACCTTTAGAATAGTCTTCTTTTTCTTTTTGGACACTTATTGATTGTTTTTTAATCTACAATTTTTTTTGCAAGTGCCTAAATTTTTTGCAATTAAAACATTAAAGTTTTCTAACAATATGTTTCTACATGATTACTCCTTTAACAAATATTGCACTTTTGTTGTGATTAGGATGCTTATTTATCATTAAAGTTTTCTATTCATCTTCTACTATTTCCTCTTCCTCTCCTCCTTCTTCTTCCTTGTCTATCCCTTCTAGTAGAGTTTTCTTAATTAATATTAGATTAAAACAAGCTCTCAATAGATTTTTTAGAGCGTCACATTTATTTTCTCTCAAAAATTTTAAAGAACCCATTAACTCCTATATTGTTAATAAAGAAATATCCTTTATTTCTTCTATCACTAAAATAATTGGATCAAAATTTTCAAGCAAATTAATAAGGACCTTTTCAACAATTTTCTTGCTTTTAATATTTTCACCATATATTTTCATCTAATTCATAAGTTCTATAAATCTATCTAAAAATTCTTGCATGATTTTATTTTCTTTTAATTTTATATTTTTAAATCTCTTTTAAGATCTTAAAATTTAGAAGTTCATACCTTTAAACTTCCTTTGAATTTGTCTTGAAGAATATCTTATGTCTCATTTGTTGTTTTTGCACCATTTATTCCTAGAAAGATTATATCTGAAACTCTTTGTTGAATCTTCTCAAAAACTTGAGCATTTTTTTGTTGCTTTTCTTTTAAATATCTATTTTGTTATTCTGTCAATTGTTATTTGGAATCATCTTTTGCTACTGTTCCCTCCTACGAAATTGGCCAAGTATAGGTCCAAACCCCCATAATGAATTGGAAAGATGTGTTTAGAATCATAGGCCAATGCCCAACTTTTTAATAGGAAGCTCAAAAAATTAAAGCTCTTCATTAACCTCCCGAGTAGTGATAGCCCCGAGATCACAAGCATCCGTTGATCCTGTGATTTTAAACACTTACTAGGTAAGATTTTGGGAATCACGAGATTAGTCAAAGTACCCTTCTAATAAGGTAAGAGCAAGAGTCTCATGATAGGAATCAATCTAATCACCCTAAGCATGCCATCATTTATGATTAAGACAGCCTGATGTCTCACTTGTGATCCTCAGGACAGAATGGTAAGGATTAACTGTAAAAGAAGTAGTTCGACTACAACCAAAGGTAATGAAAATTTTCTCTTCTAATATTTCTGAGCAATCCTTTCTTCTCCAAAGTCACTAACTTAAGCATTAGAGAATTTTCACTAGAATAACCACTGGCGAGACCATAACATTGTTATGTTTTTGTAGAGAGGTCAAAACCACAGAATTCAAGTCCATTTCTAGTACAGTCGGATCAAGTAGACCCAAGTTCATTCCCTTTTGACTAAATTTAAAACTTATTGGCCTAAGGAACTATAATTTTTAGTCAACAGCTAAACTAGATTCTCCAATTTCTTCTTTTATAAAAACTCATAAATTAAGAGAGAAGAAAAGGGTTTTCATCTTTACACACTAAAAATAATAATTTTTTCATCAAATATAGGTACATAAGATTATTGAATTATTGTATTTTATGATCTTAATCTTTCCATGGTAAGTCTCTTTACATTAGTTGTCTTCTTTGATATCTAATTTCTTGTTGATATTATATTCTTAATCTTTATATAACTTGAACTCTACCTTTAATAAAGTAAATTCCACAAAAAAATTAATAATATAGAAATCTCTTAAATCAGCTTAAAAAAAATAATTTAGGTCTTTTCTAAATAAGTATATTTAATCTAACACTGTTATATTGTGTGTCTTTCAGCTTATCTTCAAATGGCTATAGATCCTAGTGAATCTTCACCGTCTTGCTACATGAGACTTAATGATATCAGTAGTACCGTAGCTATTATACGAAGAAATCTACAAGTTAATTTCCTCATTGCATAATAAACCCAGCCCTCTGCTCAAACCAAATATGCTTACTACTACACAGTGATCGAATTATAATCTTTTATTTCACACTTTTCATTTAGTTTTGCCCCATAAAAATTGGTTTATTAATTTAGAAACTTTTGTATACAAACATTAAACATTCGAGGATCTCTCAAACTCTGAACATTCCAACTCATGACATGATTTTCATAGCTCTCGACGAGGTTAAATTCCAACCTTTGTTGATAATATGACTTGCACCTTAAAGCTTACTATTTGGTCTTGGCTACCAATATTTGTTGGACATGTTGATTGCAAAAGATATCACATTCCTCCATCAATCCTTCCATATCCAAACACGGTAATCATCCATTATTTTTCCCCTTTCTAATTTAGACCCATTTAACTCCATCACATCAAGGCTTCTTTTCATTTTAGTTAGCTTCCTCAATCGTTCTTCCTTACTCACCATATCTCGGGCCAGAGATTTTCCATTTCTTTTGTTTCTTGTCTTTTGGGCTATAGTTTAATCCTTTCCAATTTTTTCACCAATTATGGCTTTCCTCACATCTTCGGCCTTTGTGTCAGCAAAGGGCCCATTCTCTAAGTTGTGTTTTTGGGTTTCCACCAATTTCATATTTCTCTCTTCATCTCCCACGTTTTCCCTCTGGTTAAGGCCTTGATTGCTAAACTTTGCTTTTTCATGTTGAATGTCCCACTTTCCCCTTCTCAATGTTGCTGACATCATTTGAACCTTACTTTTGTTTTGCGAAGGGTAGACCTATCTTTCTCCCGACCCGACTCTAACATCTGATTTAGATTGATGTTGATTGCTGCTTTCTCTGTGGTTCAGATTTCCTGTATCTTTTTTAGCTTTTTTGATATACAATCTTCCGTCATCCAACTTCCATGCCGTCGAGTTTTCCCATTTTGATCTTCCTTATCTTCAGAAACGTCTTCCATCGGTTCTTACACTGCTTTCCATATGCCTAATTCCCCCACATCTATAGCAAAATTCTGAATTTCTATCATAACGGACAGGCAACACCGCTGGCTTATGTTATGTGTTGTATAATGCCTAGCCTTGATTTTCCTTTTTACCGGCTTCGTAATATCCATCATAACCCTGTCACTAATATAACACCCGAGGCCAAAACAATCACCGGAAAGAATCAAGACTTATTTCCTCGACCTTTCCAATCTTCCTCCCTAACTTTGTTACCATCTCCTTATTCATGCACGTACAAGGACATTACATATTTGGACCCAAAAAGAGGTTTTGGATAACTCTTGAGATCGAATCTCTCTCCATGGCCCGCAGGTTTTGTGAGAACAATCAATCAGTTTTTACAGTACCAATGTTCCCTAGCCAATATCCGTCTTTTATCAGTATCTGAGGCAAAGTGGAACATGAAGATATTATTAGTATTACCAAAAGCTTTCAACTTTCAAGCTTCGCACTGGGTTCCATCCAGATTTGTTGTTAACGTGAAGGGTTCCTTGTCTGCTACCTTCGTTGACAATACCTTCCCCACTAAACACCCATCGGCCAATTTTTTTCCCTTCCTCGTCTTCTTCTGAAATTTACATCGCATTATACAACCTTATCAATTCTTCTGTCTCCATCATGGCCACCTCTATCTTTTAATAATACATTGTTCTTAATAAACTCATACGAATGCATTATTTAAAGTTGTGATCACCCACACCACAACAACTCAGGTAGCTACCTAAAGAGGGATAAAGAAACGCTCCTTAAAATTGACAAAAGTGGGTCCTAAAACCCCTATTCGCTTCTACTCAAACCACTCCCAGAGAGAAACATAATGGTGCTGATCTCACTCCTTGATAATATATATGAATGTAAGTCTAATATTTTATTAAGATTAAGATTAATTAAGTTTTATTGAAATTAATATGAATTAAGATCAATAAAATTTATTTAGTTATATTAAAATTCACTACAATTGATCAATGTATTATATGCACTAAGTTTTTTAGTTGAAAATTGTATTTTAATGCAAAATAAATTATTCACTATAAAAATAGAATTATAATTTTATATAATAAAATATTTATTTCATTTAATTGACGATTGAACTTCCAATTTTTATTTTTCTGCATTAATATATTATATTCAATATTTAAATCACATGCTTTATAAATATAAATTTAATAATATATGCTCAAAATAATGTATAAATAAATTAATTTTATTAAATAGAAAAATATTTTTATAACTTATGTTTTAAGAGCATTAATAATAATCTAATGTCTAATAACTTGTCAATATTTAAAAAATTCAAATAAAAAGGTTATAGAAGGAAAAAAATAACGAAAATGTTTTTCTTTAAAAAGAAAGTCTTTAGAGTGGGAACTGGGAAGAATAGAGAAAGATAGACTTTAAGAATGGGAGAATAAAGAAACAGAGTAAAGGAAAAAATAATAAATAATTCTGCTAGAGTTAATTTTAAGTATATGATACGTTTATTGAGCAAATTTTGTATTTTTTTTTTAACAAAAGTATCTTAAGAAAGTAGGTGTAAAAATTAATTTAATGAGTTCAAATAATCTCGCCCTGAAAATAATAAATAAGATTCAAAATAAAATTTATTTTATTCCTTATATCAAAAAAAAAAAACCATCACCATCATAAAATCAACTTGTAGCTATGAAGGGAAATAGAAAATAGAAACACTGCTGCTTGCTGCCAATGAAAGCAATTTATTTTTCTTTTTATCAGTTTCTGTAATTATTAATATTAGTTTAAAGTGTGCAGAATATTCTAAGGGAAAAATAATTCAAAAACCATTAAGGGAGTAATTTGCTAGTAAATAATGTCCCTTGAATGTGGTTCCATTAAATTAAATATCTCCTCTCTAAATAGTTGTTTAAGATGTTAATTTTATAACATTGCTAATAAGATAAGAAAAAAGAGAGAATAAAAAAAATCCAATTGTTATATGATATGGTGTGTGAATAAACTAATTGTGACCACTGCCAATTGCCAAGCCATTTGATTAATTAAATTAAAATTTTCATTATTGATCAATTGGGAAGATTCTTTATAAACCAAACACAATGTTTTGATATTATTGGCTCAATTTAACATAGGAATTAGGAACCCAATGAACTTTATTTTAATTAATCATTTTGGTCATCTTAGATTTTGTCTCAATTATCTCAAATATTTGAAGACACCCAACTTCTGACATGGCACTCACTATCTTTAAGCAAATATCACACCTTATTGATAATACTAACATATATATTAGAAGAATTATAAAATCTTGTAGCCCAAGAGAAATATAGTGCCTCTGCCTCGTGACAATGCAGTCACCAACATTTTCATATTATTAATATACTAATTTTTTAATAAATAAACACAAAAGTTTACGATTGTATGTATTGTGGGGGCCAAAATAATTGTTAAATAGGGTTAATTATTTATTATTTAAATGAGAGATCTAAATCATCATTCGTATTGATGGTCCCGTCCGAAGTGAAATCTATTTAATATATAATGGATGATCAACAAACCAACCATTGCCCTTTTCTTTCTTTTTTTAATGTTGTATTGTTCTAGATTGATACCAAAAAAAAATATTCTGAACTGACCAAAGTTTTTTAACATTTTGTTTTAATATGGTATTATGTGGGTCACCTCCAAAGTTAAATGTTTTTTTTTTAATCACTACAAAAAATATAATTAAGATATTAATTTGAACTGACCTTTTTTTTTTGGAGGGGGTGGTGGGGGAATCAAGTCATCAACTACCAAAGTTGGATTAAGGATAAAGGTTAAAGATTAGAATCAAAGCACGATCAAAGCCACATGGACACAAACTTCAATTAAAGGGGGAAAAAAAGAAACAAGCTGATTGGACAGTATCTCAATTCTCATATTCCCCATAATCCATCCTATAATAACGGAGAAATTAATATACAAATTATTCATAAAATATAAAATTTCAAAGTTCAACCAATTACGTAAACGAATTCGAATATTTTAAAAAAAAAACTCTATTACGTAATATGACAACTTCTAACTCTTGAAAATGATAATTAATGATAAAAATAATGATTGGGTTTGAATTTCGAAATGTAATAAAATCACGTCACACCAAGATGCCCGCTATGCATCCACCAACAAATTCTAAGTGGGGAACCCCTTCCTCAATGCCTGCTTTGGAAGCAACTTCCTTGAAGCTTCCCAGAAATTGTTCTCCCTTTGTTGGGGAAGAAATGCCAACATATAAAGCAATAAGATGTTTCATAAACGTACAAAATTCATACACCACCAAAATATGTTGCATCAAAGAGAAGTTAAGAGATTGACCAAAATGAATATTGCATAGTGCCATGCCATGTGTCATATTGGGTAATAATTGAATTCATCTTGAATTTGTGAAGGTGGGTAGGCATGTAGGTATTTCATAGGCTGATGTTTTGGGCTGAGGCAATATCTTCAAATTTTTTTTCAATTCATACGTATTAAAACCAACCATCAACATGATTAATATTAGTTCTTGAGACGGTCGTATAGAAAGTTTCTGAAGGACTTTACCTGATAATTTTTTACAAAAAAAAATAATCCACAACCATGTATATTCTCAACAAGTTGGAGAGAGAGAGAGGAAACACATATTTCTGATACATTTACATGCTCAAGAATGAATGGGTAATAATTTGTCTTTGCATTGGAAAGAATGATAACGTTTCAATTTTTTTCAGTTTCAGCAGTACATTGACAATAAGCAATTTTCCAGTTTTAAGAGTAGTTGATAATGGGGAAAGAATAGCCTAAACCAAGCTTACTCCAACACAATACAGGATAAATAAACCTGTGACTTCGGTTACCATCGTGTTCCTATTTCTATACAAGGCTTCTAATAGGGACTTGCTGAAGCAATGCAATTTTGGAGTCAGTGGTAGTGGCTGATGCCCAATCCATCACTTTTAACCTCCTTACCTAACTTATAACAAAGAAAAAAGGAAATGACAATTCTATATCAAGGCACTGGGTGAAATTTCTAACTTGATTGTCTTGCACCTGATGAATTGTTAGTCAATGCTGCTAGCTCCTTTTCCTGCTGTTTCTTCAGATATCTCTGTGCAGTTGCAGTCACGATCTTAACAAAGAAGTTCATGAGCATAAGCCACACAATGGTGTTCCAGACTGAAGCGAATGAGAAATCCCACTTCTTCACCTGAGAAGGATGTAAAAGGAATAAAACTATGAACAAAAAGTCCAACAAAGTTCAATTATCAATAGGAACACTGTCCAGGCAGGAAATGGGGCATTCCACCATCCAAATCATGCAAAAAGAAGATGAATGACTTCTATGGCTCAAGGGAATACCTTGATATTTGAGGGAGGCTGGGGTTTCAGATACTTTGCTCTTATAGTATGGAGTTTAGCTGTGAGGTTTGGTAAGAGAGGAGCAAAACCAGGTACAAGGCCAAGTACCCAAATTAGCTCATTCTCTATCCAATCAAGCAGCTGATTGTTACAAACAGAGATGATAAAAACCGTCTGCAGAAAGGGAACAAAAACAAGCTCCAAAGGTCAGGGCTATTAGATTTAAATTTGGGACCTGGCTTTTTGACAGTAGAAAACTTTGCAACAAAATAAAAAGCAATATAAAATATCCAGAACCACAGGATCCACAGAGTAAAAGAACTAAAACTTAGTTTCAACTCCTCACTGGTCCAAAAACTAAAAACTGTTAAGAAAGGGAAGTTACAAACCTGTATGTGAGTTTTAATAATTGCTTTTCCAAACAATGTAGCAAGAAAAAACTTCCAAAATGGGATCCCAAATTGTCCGCACATAATACCAGCAAGGTCAAAGAGCGGATTTGGCACCTAAAAAAAGAAAAAGAAATTCAGCTACGCACCATGTTGCATATTATTGAAAATTTATCTGACGAGATCGAGCTTCAAGATAGTGAATGGTCTATATTTATACAGAAGTTAATAACTTCCCAGGAATTTCAGTATAGTTTAAATCAAGTTTGAAATGAATTTCTTATGCATGACAAATTGCAGTTCAGAAACAAACACGCAGCTGAAATATCAGATAAAAAATTCGAGTTAGAAAAAAGAAAACAGCTGTTGTACAAGGCAAGCTTGGAAAATATTAAATATCTCAAAAAAAAAGGAGCTTCATTAGCCAATAAAATTTCAGATTTATTGTTTTAGGGAAAAAGAAGTTCATTCTACAACATAGATATTTTGTGATGCAACATATTAGGATATTGGAAATCACACTGAAATTTATTCTTATATCTCTTTCCTTAAAAAAATTTTACCCTAGTGGACAATGAGTGGGGAACCCACACACACGCACACACACACAGAGATGGATTAAATAAATACCATAGAGTAAATCACATAGAGTATCATTTATGGAAGAAACCATCTGAGCAATATTCATATAAGCTGTTAAAGAAAATTTGTTAGTTGGTAATCAAGACTAACCGAAGCAAGCACTAAAATTGTGAAGAAGTTCAAGTGCTGGGAGTGTGTGAAGAACCAACGTTTGATTTTCTTTAAGTGAGTAGCTATGACTCCATCATTTTCTGTTGGGGAATCATCCAATTCGTCCATGGCATCCAATCTGTTACCGGATATGCGGGCTGCAAAGATTGGGGGAATAAAAAGGTTATAATCTGATGGCAATCTAGATTACAAAAATGTGATGTAATGTTTTTCCTGCCAAATTGTGAAGCTTGAAAACGACATCAACCTCTGAGTAGAAAAAAAAAATGCACATATTCGCTCAATAATGATCATTCATTCTTATTTACCAATATCAAATTAATTGAAGTTCATAAATACACAATGGTTGCATGAAACAGACAAAAGTCTGCGCATATCCAAGTTACTACATTCTCATCTCATGAATTTCCAAAGGTGATGCAAATTAGCCACATAAGGCCGCAGAAATTTCAAGAAAATCAAGCACAGAGACCTAGTCAAGCTTAGTGAAGTTTTATTATCACCAAACCGCAACATACTGATCCAATGGAAGAACTATTTTCCAAATTCCTAGATACTCTACAGATTCTGCAATCAAACATTTACATGTGAATTCCCATAACCAAAAAAAATAACAATTTTCAGAAATAACATCGTAAAATTCCCTATACCTTGCTACCACACATGCAAGTAGAAAAATGACAACTAGCTTTACCATGTACTTATTCGTGTCAAAATTTCAAGTTCAACACATAGTTTGAAATGTCGTGTAGGATTACAGCAAACCAATATAGCATAGCAGACATGATTAAATCATCTTAAAGTTAAATATTCAGTTATTTTTAAGGTTGCATAACTATTATAACAACTGGAGTGTAGAGATGCCTCGACTCAAACTCAATTAACCTATGAATTTTAGGACACAAGAATAACGCTGGACTGTTCAACTCATTCAAATTTCTGTCAACCATCCTAAGATACAAAGTTATGAGAATATCTACTTTAGAATATAATAACTTGTTTAATTTTGAAGACCACAATCTTCATTAAGTCATGTGAACAAGAAAAATCTTCAGCATCCAAGTAAAATTCATAAAAAATGAAAACATTTTTATTGCTGTATATTTGTTTTCCCCTGCCTATGCCTTTAGGATGTACTTGGCAGCAGATCTGTACCAGTTATCCTGTCCCTTACCATGTTTTCTTCCAAATGCTTCACTCAGTCTAGAGTAATCATGTAACAAAATCCAATCAAGGACATTGCTAAAGGAAATAATCAAAACTCAAGTTTACAAGATATTGAACTAATAATTTGTTTATTCAGTGGCTTCATAATAAGAACCCATGAATTTGGTTTTATTAAGGCTAAAAAATAACCAAATTTAGCAAGTCCTAGAATTAATGGGAGCGGAGTATTCCTAGGCACAATCTCTGTTAAAAACTCGGAGTTAAAATCCAAGGTATCATATGGTAGAATAGCATAATATCGATCAAACTCAATGTAGTCAAGTTTGGCAAGAATATATAATAAGAGAATATTTCCTCTCTTCTATACAAAGTCCTTAAATGGCTCGCTTCCAAGAAGTTCTTCTATTAATTATTTCAATTCAAACCTTAGTTACATAAGTACCAACTAGCTGGCAGTCATACCTGCTCTTGAGATGAAATATGGGGGAAGCTCGCCCAGAGCAGTACCAATACCCCAAAGAATAGCCTCAATCTGGACCTGCGGCAATATGCTGCTGAGAGGAACCCGCGATCCTTCCAATGTTAAAAATAATGGTGGTCCAAATTCACTGCAATCCTTATCAAGCCATGACGGACCTCTTTTAAGCTGTATTGTATCATATGGGGCACTTTTTAAATCAACTCGGCCACACTGCATTGCCTTTATTGTGAACAGTGCAATATGAGGGCCCAGATACAGGACAAAAGTGTGCAAACCAGAACCTGAAAATTTTAGAAGAGAAGTACGGGAATTTCAGTGCTAGAATGCATGAAGCACATCAGGTCATGGTATAACAATCAAGACATTGCCAGAAACAAATTAAAGCCTAGTCTACTAAGCAGGTGCACAATCAGGACAGAAACCAAAAACAAGGAAATAGATATGGTGCTCTTAACAAGTAGTTTTATCCAAGCAAAAAAAATCTTCAATAAATAGGAACACAAATAGCTGAAATTCACACAAAATCTCTCTCTCTCACTCACTCACTCACTCACTCACACACACACACACACACACACACACACACATATACACAGATGATGAATGTCATGTTAGAAATCTGGCTTGACAAAGTTTAACAAAAGTATAGCATAAGTATGAAGGTATTATCAAACAATGATAGGGACACAAGATTTACACACACACACATATACACAGATGATGAATGTCATGTTAGAAATCTGGCTTGAAAAAATTTAACAGCAAAAGTATAGCATAAGTATGAAGGTATTATCAAACAATGATAGGGACACAAGATTTACCGCTTCTCACAAAAAAACACACATATCTATTGTCATACACATTTGCACAAAATGCACATAGAAATTAAGTATCTCACATTAAGAAAGTTTGCCTCTCCAAGATTTATAAACGAAAGAATGGTAAAAGAAGGTATGACCAAATTTATAACAAGTTGGCAGTATATATAGTACATTATATATTTTCTGGAAAAGACTGCTGAATATTTAGTCAACAGGTATTTCTTAGATGACTTTCCCATTCCCATTCCATAATAACTGTGTCATTCAACAAGATAACCTCCAACAATTGTTTAAATGTCAGAATTAGGAATGTGCCTCCAGAGAACAGCAAGAGAACAAATCATGGCTGCATTAAAGTTCTTACCAAGACCAATTGACGATGCAACACCAAGGGCCACCCACCATAACCCAAACCGGAAGTATTCAGAAAGTTCCTCTATATGCTGCAAAAATGTCATAGCAAGAATTAGCTGGCTGGAATCAACACATTGAATCAATTTTAAGAACAGGAGATAAATGCCAACGATTGTGACAAAAATTTGCAGAAAATTCATCATCTGCATCATAAACAGAAATAAAAAAAAACAAATGTATGACAGTCTTGACAAGATTAATTAACCAACATAATCTTAACAGCAAAGAATTGTAAAAAAGGCAAAGAATGGCTCATCTTAATTCACCTTCAAACAATAATTGCCTCATTACGTTCAGGATTATAGCATTGCCATGGCAATAAGAACCCAATAACAAAAATAAAAAAGCCTGTTATCAGCAACTATAAACAAAGAGCAATACCTTTTCATGAGGACCATCGATAGTCACAAGCAAAATTCCTAGTGCCACCACCACAGTACTTAAAAGCATAAGCCAGCCTCCTTTTGCCAAAAGGTACAATATCGATCGCTTAAGATATTGAATAACAGCCAAAATGAAAAACTTTATTGTCTTAAAGGGTTGTGTTGTTAGCGTAAGATTCTCTAATTCCTGTTGATGCTTCTCATGGAGGTCTGAAACGAAAACCATCTATCAGCCAACAAAAATCGGCATGACAGTAATCCAACAGTCCAAAAGAACCACTCAAAGGGTAAAATTCGAAAAATGAAAGGTAATGAACAGAAAATGCAAAATATGAAGTAAAGGAATAAATACACCATTTATCATAATCAAAACAATAACCCCATCAAACTTAACACAAATCGAATAAATAAATGAATGAAGTACAAAGTCCCACCTACACACTACATTAACCAAGCATAAATAAAATAGTTTTCTTCTTTTAAAATTTTTGAAGACACTAATATATGATTTATTCAATGCTTTTAAACATTAAAAATCGGTTGAATCATAAATAACCGATTTTTGTAAAACATAAATAAATGAATAAATAACAGATCCAAATATCAGAGACGTAATATTCACGCTAAATGTCTCTACACTAAAATTCATGTAGTCATGAAACTTCCTTAAATTCCTCTGAATGAAAATTAAAAATAAATAAATAAAACTTTCGAATAATAAAAGTTGATTAATAACTTGCCTGAGATCGACATGTCCATATCTTGTAAAGACGAAGTCGCTCCTTTACCAGACCCCATTAAACACAAATACTCTCTATTTATTCCCTGAAATGAAATAATTTTTTCAATAATTTCTCCGTTTTATGTTTTTTTTCTTTTACAGAATGAGCTCGAAAGAAGCGAAGATTGATTCGAGTCAACTGCTCGAATTTGAAATAAATTTTAATTGTAATTCAGAAATTGAAAAAAAAAACCTTGCAGATCTGAAAAAGGAGAGAGGAAACTAATGAGTATATCTCGATGGAAGCTTTTATCTCTCTTTCTCTCCCCCGTGTGAATGTCTAATTCATATAAGAATGAGAATGAGAATGAGAATCCTCTCCCCCTTCAACAACAACAAACAACATGCCCCAAATTAGATGTCTTCCTTTTTAATTTAATTTTTTAACTTCCGAATTTTAACATTTTGGGGGAAGAGTACTTAAATTACTTTGTTGCCCTTCCTTTTTTCAAACCTAGTTAATTTCTGCTTTTTCTTTGAATATTATATTAAAAAATTTGAAGCTTGAGTAAGAAGCATAACTCTATTAATTCAATTTAAGAAGTAATAATTCTTTTTATTTTCATTTTAAAAAGTTACCGTAAATATGTTTTTTTTCCCAAAATTGAGGTGCTATGATTATAATTTGCCGTCAGTTAATAATTATCATTTATCAAATAATTATTGACTTTTTAATTAATAACTATACTACAACAATCAAATATAAACATATACAAAATTATAAATTTTATAAATTTAACATTATTATTATTTATGATAGGAGAAAGTTAGTGTGAATATTAAAATACTCTTAGCGGGAATCACACTCACAAATAATTAATAAAGTAAATAAAATAACACACCAATTTATTTGGTTTGGTAAATCCACCTATTTTTACGATAGATATAAATTTTTTTTTTTATTTCAATTATTTTACACCTAAAGAACCCTACAAAAGTTATAGAATACTCAAATACCTAAGAGTTACTAAAGATTTATACCACACTATTTTGTGTCCTCAAAACATTACCTAAGTTTTTTATTTTCTCTTATGCTAATTTGATGCCTTTTTTTAATTATAATTTTTTTATATAATGTTAATACTAACTCTAAAAATCTTAAACTTAGTTGGAAGAAAAATCTACGTACTTAAGAAGTCCAAAACTAATTTAAACATGTAATTATAACTAAAATAAAACTTTCAAAAGTCGCACCGCTGCATCAGTTTTTATATTTTCACTGTAGCGCTGGCACGATATGAACCCAGTGCTATAGCGTTGGGGTTTCTGTCTCCAACTGCGGTGCTATGACCTATTGTTGACACTCACTTTTTTTTCACTTTCAACTTCCAATTTCGCATCTCTTTTGTCCGTCTATTGAGTCTTCGAACACTTGTCTGACTTTCCATTACTTTCTCAATTTAAAAATTAAATTATCTTTAATTTTGAATTATCAAAATTCTGTCTCCAGCTGCAGTGCTATGACCTATTGTTGACACTCACTTTTTTTTCACTTTCGGCTTCTAGTTTCGCATCTCTTTTGTCCGTCTATTGAGTCTTCGAACACTTGTCTGACTCTCCATTGCTTTCTCAATTTAAAAATTAAATTATCCTTAATTTTGAATTACCAAAATTTTAACATATACAAAATGAGATATTAAATAAATAAAAATTATAACTAGTATGACAGTAAAAACTCTTAATTTATAGTCTTTTAAATATTGGCACCTAAATCCCAATCGCATTACTTTAAATAATGAACAATAATTTTTTATTTATGTTAGGAGTCCAACGAACCATGCATATTTTTATATTGATATAATATTATTCACTCTGGGTCTAAGCCCTTATAGTTTTACTTACGGGCTCTACCTATAATACCTTATACCAATAGAGATATAATTCATTTCTTATATACCCATCATCTTCCTTATTTCTTATCAATGTAGAACTTTGTTTGCTTCCTTAACAATCCTCCCCTCAAACAAAGGACCACACTATTTTAAGTAGTTTGGGCTTCCTCTCAAATGATATCTCATTCGTCTATCTTCTTTACTGAAAGACCTCGCTTCCTTCAGTCTAATACTCATATTTCTACTTATCTTCATTGCGTTAAAGACGCACGCCTTACGTGAAACATCAAAGTACCGTACCATCGACCTTGAGAGCCCGCTCTATCAGGTCAACTCCGCATCACTACGTTGAAGGACACGTCTTACGTGAAGCTCATGAGCACACTATCACCTATCCATAGAGCTTAACCACAAATCTCATTACAAACAAACCAAGGCTTACTAGGTTCACCACCTTTTTGTTCAACACCGAAGATTTCATCTATATGGCTAACTCTAAGGCATAATTCTGATATCATCGCAAGCAAACCGGAGCTTACGAGGCTCACCATCTTCTTGTTTGCCACCAAAGATTTCCTCCACATGGTTAACTATATGGCATGAATCTGATACCATTGTTATAAGTCCAATGAACTGCACATATCTCCACATTGGTATGATATTGTCCACTTTGAGCCTAAGCCTTAATAGTTTTATTTTTGAGCTATATCCAAAATATCTCATATCAATGAAAATATAATTCACTCTTTATATACCTACAATTTTTTTTATTTCTTACCAACGTAAAATTTTATTTACTTCCTTAACAATTTACACTTTTTTCTAAGATAAGGATATATTTGTTCCTCTAATTTGTCTCGTTACTCAACTTTATCCTTCTTGTTTCAAATTACTTAAATTTATCCTTCTCCGTTAATTCAGTTACCGTTAGATCTTACTGTTAAAGGACAAAATCATAACTTAATAAGAAAAATTCAAACACCGTGACACGTGTCAAATAATTATAAATTATTAAATAAATAAATAAAACTTTATTGTTGATCACCACTATTGCAGCAGATATTCGACGGTGACTCATTACCGTGGCCATGGACTCCGACGATAAAAAAAATCAAAAATTATATCATTGGACTTTAGTTTTTGTAATTTACACAATGGTGGATCATTTTTTATCAAAAAAAGACCAGAAAAACGCCCAAATACACAATGGGAGCCATAGGAGGCTGCAGCCACCAGAGTGCACATTAAACGGAGTGACAATGACATGCACCGCCATTCTCATGGAAGAGAGCAATGGACACAATAATGCACATCATTGTGCCTTGTTTGACGTGCTCCGCCGGTAGCTGCCGCCTCTTATGGCTTCCATTGCATATTTGCTCATCTTTTGGTCTTTTTTTTGTTAAAAATGATATCATCATTGTGTAGATCACAAAAAATAGAGTTCAATGATATAAATTTTGATCATTTTTATTGCCGGAGTTCGTGGCAGGGGTAGCCCACCATCGCTGGATGTCTGTGTTAATGGAGGGTCTATTTTTTTAAATAATTTATTTTTTAAAATAAATTTAAAAATTATTATTAAAATTAAACTTATCCAAATGTGTCAAATGTCTAATTTTTTTATTATTATTAATTAATCATTTATTGATACATAAATACTTAAATTATTTTTTTGATAATGTGTCATTCACTTTAAATATTACAATATATGCGTATAATTATCAGGAGTAAAATAAATATTATATCGAAATAATTATATTTCTGTTAAATTTAATGACAACTAACTAATGAAGAAAGATAAATTTAAATAATTTAAAATAATAAAAATAAAAATAAATAATAGACCAAATTAAAGGAAGAAAGATGTCCTTATCTTTTTTTTTAAAAAAAATTATTATCAGAATTTGATTAAACAAAATATTGACATAAAACTACAAAATTTCTCTCAAAATAGCCCCCCAAAAAAATGGAAGAATTGAGTTGTTCAATAAGTTAATTTTTTTAAGCATCTACCTTATCCGAGAAGACGTCACGTCTCCTTTTAACCTTGCTTTGAAAGCAACATTACATATAAAAATTCAGCCAATAATAGGGAAAACAAAAATGATAAACAGAGCCACAAATTTGGAGAAAATTAGTTGGGCACATCTCTGTCCTAACCATACCCGATGTTTGAAAGAATATCCCGGCATATTTATTAGATGACAGATTTTGATTTTGTGTGTCTTACCAATTTTAAGAGTTAAAAAATAAATTATTGATAAGCATTGATGTCTTTGGTAATATGTCCTATATATCATATTAAATAAATTTTCAGTTTCACCTTATACCTGATCTCATCTTTCTCTTTGTCAGTGTATATTTGTGTTTAATTATTGCTCTGTATTTTTTTTTCTTGCTTTGTTATCGTCAATTTTTATTTTTCAAATATTGTTTTCTGTTTGGTGCTTAAAAATGCTTTCAAAACACGGTTTGGTTATTTTTACAAGAAACATTACAGTAATAAAAGTGGGAAAGAGTGATAAAATATCTATGAAATATCCATATCAAGTTGGATGATCAAAGCCAAAGGAAGCTGCTACTGGTTGGAGGAAATTAGTGTGGTTTATAGTTGTGCTGGAAAAGATCAAATTTTTTCTCTGGAGATCATTCAAAAGAGGTGCGTGGAGGATCCAGTTTGTTTGAAGTGCAAAATGTTCTCTGAGAATGTTTTCCATGCTACAATGGGTTGTAAATTTGCGCAGAAAAGTGTGGAAGGCTTCTTCATTTGTTGGTCTTATTAAAAAATGGGACTGCTAGGATATATGGTTGTCTGTCTCTACAGCAGGTGATGAAAATGGCACATAGCCACGAGCTTGGCTTGTTTGCGGCACTCCTATAGGCCTGCTGGCAATTTAGAAACAAAGCTCTCTTTTTTTTTTTTTAAGGTAAACTTGATAACTCATTGATTATCATTGCTAGAGCTGAAGTTGCTGCTGAGTATGCTCCAAGAACCTGCAGTTTCAAACAAGGACATAAGCAATTTGAATCCTAATGCATTAGAAAATCAATTTAACCGAGGCGGACACTCCTACACAGCCCCTTGGTTCACGATGAATGACGATGCCTCAGTGGATACCCGAAACAAGCAGATGGGTCTTGGAGTAGCTATTAAAAATGGAGAGGAGACCTTGATGGCTGCTGCAGATAAAGTACGTGATTCCAATGGGGACGTCTAGGAAGCTGAGGCTAGAGCTATTAGTTTTGAGATTGAAATTGCTATAGAGAATAGTTTCCGCTCTATGAGAGTTAAGTCCAGCTGAAGTTTGCAACCTCTGTATTGTCTCAACTGATTAATGAAATGACTTTCGTTCAAAAATAAAACAAAATACAACACATTCGAGCAGATTACGGGCAAAACTCGAAGCCAAAATGCATTTGTCAGCGACGCAACCTGAAAGTCAAAGTAGAATTTATAAGTACATGGAAAAGGTTTCCGTAATTGCATTGTCGTTCCTTTTGTCAACACTAATTAATTGCAAAGATATTTCTTCAAGAAAAAAAATTGCAAATATATATTTAGGGGATTGGATTGGGTAATATTTATTAATTATAATGAATAATTTTGTTTGACTAATAATAAAATTTTCAACCACACTCGCAAAAAACTTCAATACGTAAGACATATAAGTAAAGGGGCAAAACATTTATAAATAAACCAAGTTCAAGACGATAAAATGTATAACTTGGGCCGCGTCATTTTTGTCGTCCTTATATCATCTATTTAAAGTTTTTTTTAAAAAAAAACAAGAAACTCATTTTTTTTTAATTTTCTATTTTCAATGAAAGTAATCTACACTTCTTACATAATATTTTATATTTTAAATTATAATATTAAATAATAATTAAATAATAAATTTTAAAATTATTTATTACATTATTTTAATACTTAAATGATTGTTTAATATATCATTGGACACAAAAAAAATTAAAATAAATAATATTATTGTTATTGGGAATGTCACCGTTGTCGTAGTTAATAACATGTATTCATTTGTCATAATAAATATTATAATTATATACGATAGTACTCTTGTTTTCAATCTCTCATGATTAGCAATCTAATTACATTTAAGCAATAATTTAATAGCACAAAAATTGTTAGGAAAGAGTTGGCAAGCAAATTCGATTATTCACATGCAATGCACGTGCTATGGTGACAAATATGAAATTTTATTATTATTTTTTTAAGAAATATTTTTATCGATATTCTTAAACTATAACTTAATTTTTTTAATATTCACAAATTTAAAAAATCGACATTAATATCTAACTTTTTAATGAAATACATATCAATGCTTAAAAATATTTCGTTAAATTAAATAAATTTTATGTCAATTAGTATTAATTGATTAAATTATCTCTTACACGTTAAATGAAACTAACATTACAATGACTTGTACGAATTTTAAAGTTTTGATTTTAAAAATTAATTAAAAATAAAATAATAATAATAACCTTTAAAAAATAAAAATAATATAAAAATTTTAAATACTTTAAAAAATAACAAAAAGTTAAAATTATAAATTAAAAATAATAATAAATAAACTTTAAAAAATTAATAAATAAAAAAAGTTGGCGGCCAAAGTGACTGCTAGTGAAGCTATCAAAATGGTCACTACTGCAATAATCATTTTAGTTGTTGTTCCAGTGGTCAAAATAGTCGCTACTTTAGCCAACCATTTTGGCCAATTATTTTTTATTTTATTATATTAATTTATTGTTTTTAAAAGAATTTGTATGTTTAAAGTATAAAATAACTTGATTGCTTTTTTGTTAACTTTGACGGTAGATAATTAATTATTAGATATTTGTGCTTATTTTATAAAAAATATATTAATATCAATTTTTTAAATTTATAAATATTAAAAAAATTAGGTTAAAAATATAGTTTAAAGATATGGATGATAATATTTTTTTTTTTATAATAACGAAGCAAGAGATATCTAACGTGACAAGGATAATATAAATTGTTAGGAAGAGTGGACAAGCAAAATCAATTATTTTGATGGGAGAAGGCATGTGCCACCGATCACGCCAGGCGACACAAACACTTTAATAATAATAATTATAATTATTATTATTACTTAAACATACTGAAGAACAAGTTTCATCGTGTGAGAGATTAGCGTTTTAAGCTTCATTTCTTCCATTCTTAACTTCATCAACAATCAAACAGTTTAATTGAAGATGAAATATTCCTTCCATTTCAAATCCTTTTAGATGCATGATTATATATATATATATATATATATATATATATAAGTCTCAATTATACAAGAATATTTGTGCAAAACAGACAAGGCTTCGCCTTGGATATGAAAGCATGCATGATTTTTCGTTTGGATTCGTGGTTAACGCATAATAAATAAATATTATTTTAGAATAAGAAAATTATTCAAACAGATGGATGTTAAGTTATTTATTGAAATTTGTGTAGTTACGTAATTACCCTACTGTTATGTTAACTAACTGATGTATTAGGGTAGAGGCGTGATGTAGACTTTCCAAAATTTTGTGATTACAACGATGTTTGTTGATTTAATGCTATGAGGATTGAAAATTACCCTTATTTTATTAATGAATAATGCTAAATATTTTTAATATTATTTTTAAAAAATTATTTTAAATGATACGTTAAATTATTATTGAATAATAAAATGATGTAATGATTAATTTTAAAATTTATACTATTTTATTATTTAATAATTATTTGACATATTAATTTAAAATAAAAAATTTTAAATAATATTTAAAAAATATAATATTGATCTTTATTAATTAAACAATGAGTAATATTATACTTTTTAATTGTTATTTTAATATTTTTATTTTAAATTTATATGTCAAATAATTATTAAGTGATAAAATGATATAATTTTTATAATCATTCATTATAATTTAATATATGATTTGAAATAAAAAATTTGAGATAACGTTAAAAAAGTATTAACATTATTCTTAAATAATTAAGTAATAACTCCCCGTTAATACTCTTATCAAAATTGAAGACTTCTAATTTATTGAAGCTTGTCTAATAAGCAACCATTGTAAAATCGAGATGAGTGGATCTGGACTCAAGTTCTGTGTCTAAATGATATAGTACGGGCCCATTTTGATTATGACCAAAGCTCAATGACTGTTACAAAAAGGGGTTGCCAGGGCGATGATATCTCCGTTCATTATAATTTTGTGAAGTTATAACATTGTAAATTACCTAATTATACCCTTTTCGTGTCAATATGGTTTCCGTAAACCTTTCCTCTTTAATATATTTAACTCATTTTCTACACCCCTATTCATATTTCTCAAGTCCAGCATTTCTTCGGCACAAAGACTTCATCTTTGTTCCTTTGCTCTTTTAAGTTGAAAACATTCTCATGTCCTTAAAGAAAGACACTTTAATATTCAAGTTAATAAAAGAAAAAAAAACATTTTATACAAAAGAATGAAACGTAGAATTTATCAAAATTATAAAATATATATATATAAATTTTTACTATAATAAATGAATATATACAAGAGATGGATTTTATATAGACTTAATACTATTTATACAAGAATTATTGTCATATTAAGAAGTACAACATAAATAAAATAATATTTTGTTAAAAATAACCTTATATCAACACTTTTACTTTGAATTGGTGTAAAGATATTTATTATGCCTAACTTGCTAATCATATCATGAAATACTTTTTCCGTGACTATTTTTATGAGAATATCAATTAGTTGATTTTTAGACTTAATAAATAAAAGTTATATAATCTTTCAATCAAGTTTCTTAAAATAAAATAACGAGTAACTTTCACATGTTTAGTATGATCACGTTGAATTGAGTTGTGTGCAATTTCAATAACTGCTTTATTGTCACAATGTAGACTCATCAGTTCTTTATATTCAATTTCCAAATCTCATAATATACTTTGAACTTACAACAACTCACATACACCATGAGTCATACCTCTAAATTCAGTTTATGCACTTGATTTAGCTACAACTTTTTATTTATTACTTCTCAAAGTGACTAAATTACCTTTCACAATAGTGAAGTAACAAGATGTAAACCTTCTATCAATTTTATCTCCTGTCTAATCAAAATTTATATACCTTTCAATACATGAGATCCCATTTTTTTAGAATAATAAACCTATTCTAAGTGCACTCCTTAAGTACCTTAAGATTTGATATATTATATTCATATGTTCTTCACTAGGTGCATGTATAAATTGAGTTATGATACTAACTGCACAAGCTAAGTCTGGCCTAGTATGAGACAAATAGATTAGTCTTCCAACTAACCTTTGATGGCACATTTTGTCAATTGAAATTTGATTTATAGATTTTGCGTACTAGTGATTTATCTCTATAGGTGTTTCAACTTCTTTACAAGCTAGTATCCCAGTTTCAGTTAAGAAGTCTAACACACATTTCCTTTGTGAGAGAGAAATACCAAGTTTCGACGTTGAGACTTTATTTCCTAAGAAGTGTTTTAGTTGATCGAGATCATTTAGTTTAAATTTAGCTGCAAGATACTCTTATAAAGCCTTTCTTTCATCCAGGTTATCTCCTATCAGGACCATATCCTCTACATGCACAATCAAAGTCGTTACCATTCTTTTCTTATGTTTTATAAACAAAAGTATAGTAATGAATTACTTTGCTTACAACCATACTTCCTCATTGTGGATGGGAAACTTCTAAACTAAGCTTGAGGTGATTGTTTTAGCCCATATAATACCTTCTTCAATTTACATACTTTAATTGTTCTTAAAAGTTTACTTTTAGTTCTAAGTGGTAGTTCCATGTAGACTTTGTTCTCTAAGTCTCTATTGAGAAAAGCATTATTGATATTGAATTGTTGGAAATGCCAATCTTGATTTATTGTTATAGAAATAAGAATACGAATTGTATTAATTTTGGCTACTGGTGCAAAGTCTCTTGATAATCGATTCCATACTTTTACGTATATCCTTTCAAAACTAATCTCACTTTATATCTATCAACACTACTATCAATCTTGAGTTTAATCGTAAACACCCTTTATACTCAGTTGTCTTTTTGCCTTCAGGTAATAGGAAATCTCTCAAGTATTGTTCTTCTGAAGAGCCTCAATTTCTTACATTGTCCTAGTCCACCTTAGATCTACGAAAACATCTTGTACATTATTATGAATAGATATAATGCATAACTGGCTAACAATAAATGCATATAATTATGATAACCTATGAAAGGAAACATATTTATTAATTGGGTGCTTTATTTTGGCGTTAGGGTCAAGCTTATATATATATATATATATTGAAACCCATATATTAGCCTTTGTGGATATTTATTAACTATATTTTTTGTTAGATAAATTTTTTTTATTAGGTTCATTAATTATGAGATCCAAGGTTACTTATAAAAAAACATCATTAGTTGATTCTTTAGTTGATGGTGTAAGTACGGGCAATTTAGGAGATGGATCGAGGGGTCTTGATCTCCATCTTTTACTTTAAACAAAATTCTTTCACCAAATTTATGACTTAAGCCAACTTTATAGGACAAGTGTTTTTTTCATTATGGCTCTCCCATCTGAAAAGAAGATTCAAAAACTTCCCCTGAATAGTATGATTATAACTCACGAAAGGAAATACTTAGGATAACATGTAACTTTCAAATTTTAAGATCATAATACCTACAACCCTTTTAAAACTCTAAATAGCCAACAAAGATACATCATTTTACACATGGATAAAAGTTTACCTCGAAGAACTTTAGGCACATTAACGTAAGCCTTACTGCCAAAAACTCGAGGTTTAATATTATAGATATAATAGACAAAAAATAATGATTTCATCTTCTGTTGAAGTGTTTGAAAGTTTATCGCACTAGGTGGTGTTCAATTAATCAAATAAGCTGCCAAATTTACTAGGCATATTTATATCGAAGAGAAAAGCTTGAACTATCTCTATTATTTTGCCTATTCTTTCTTTCTGCTAATCCATTATGTTATAGAATATAAATTTAGGAAGTTTGATGTCAAATTTTGTGTTATCTCAAAAATTACCTAAAGAGGCATCCATAAACTCTTTAGCATTATCAAATTACTAAGCACGAATCTGCTTCTAGTATTAAGTTTTCACTATACTACAAAATTCTTAAAAAAACTATACACACATCACTTTTATTTTGAAGAAGAGAAATCTAAGTCATTCTAATATATTCATCAATAAATGTAACAAAATAACGGGCTTTAAAAAGGGACATAATTTTTGCAAGACCCTATATATCTAAATGAATGATCATAAAAGGCTCCAAAAATTTATTCAAACTTGGTAGATAAGAAATACAGTGGTTCTTAACTACTTCATATGTTTCAAAGTGAAACTTGAAATTATTCAAAACATAAAATAAATGCGATTGTAAGTCAAAAGAAATATATCTGAGCCTTCAATGCCACAACCAAATAGTTACTTGCTCCTTCATTCTCACTACTTTTTTCATTATCTTAAGTAAGCTTTAACCCCTTTTTTTCATTAACTCTAAGTAATAGAGTTTTCTTAATCTAACATTATAATCAAGAATCTTCCTAGTTAGAATGTCCTAGAAAATAAAAAAAGTTGACTAAAACGTTACAGTGTAAACAAAGGTAGAGGTGATTTAGTAAATAGAAAGGATATTATATTCAAGAGATAGTTATACAAGTACAATATTTAAGGTGAGAATATCTAATAAGATGATAGAACCCTCCCTAGTAACAGAAAAGGTACTACCATTGGCTATAAAAATAACTGATTGAGAGGAATGGAAAAAATATTTTAACTAACCAAGCTCCCTAGTCATGTGATTGGATGCACCTATATTAATAATCTACATACTATTCTTAGAAATAATAGAAAATACAGAGACTTTACCAAGTGTACCTGAGTGGACACCATTGGTCATGTATTGTCTCTACTTCTTATTTGTGGATGCTATCATAGTTTTTCTTGCAATATTCTTTTAAGGTTTTTTTTCATAAAATTCCACCATTCATTCACCATAAAACTGGCAGCAAGAGTTTGAAATACATTATTTGAAATACAAAGTACTAAAAGATTTAAACTCGCTCTAATACTATATTAAAATTATGGAAAAATATTAATCTTTACTACAATGAATGATTTTGTACAAGAAGTAGCCTCTATATAAGTTTAGTGCTACTATAAAAAAAAAGGACTAGAAAGTAATTATACTTTATATAAGAAATATGTCTTATGTAAGACATATGTTTTATACAAATAATATGTCCTATATAAGTAATATATATCTTATATAAGAAGTACAATCTAAATAGGACAATACCTTCTAAATAAATAACCTTGTGCCAATAGAATCCAAGTATTTGGATTATGATGAAATATTCAATAAAATAGTAAATTGAATTGAGAATATTCTAGAGTGATAAAAGGTGTGTGTTATTTCATATGCAACAAGAGAGAGAACTTCTCATTTATAATAAGAGAATTGGAGGGAAAGTCTCAAGTTTCTCTCTCTAATTCTCCTCTGCCATCGAATGCGAGCGCTTGCTTCTTCACCTTTGGATCAAAAGTATTTCTCAAAAAGTTTGTTAGAATTGTTTGGAGAGGAGAATTAAGCATGATCAATCTTACTTTTATTTAAGAGCTCTTATTGGAAAGGTGAACCTTCTCCAATCTACCATTACATGTGCTTACTTCCTTACCCTTGGATTAAGTGTATCCTTCTAAAAGTTTGTTATAGCTGTAGTAGGATACAGTTGATCTTATTTGGAAGTGTTCTTCATAGGGAATAATTTGCCTACAACATCGTTCATTTAAAATCTTTGCACTCGAGTTCTTTCTTTTTGCTAGATTTTAAACAGAGTGGTAATGGGCTAATTGATTTGCGTAGATTTGTGCCCAACACTCATAATTATAATTATATTATTTTTAAGGTTGACTTGCCTTTATTGGCAATTATGTATTACATATTTTTATAAATTTGTAAATTTTAGTGTTTTTAAAGAAGCTTGTTATATTGCTTGATATAAATTACATTAAAGAAAAGTAGTTACATTGTTATAGGTGTTCATATATTTATTTAATTACTCGAGAATCAATTTTTGAATAAGCAAAAATTTTGTGCATACGATAGTTAGATGAATTATAAAATGCAACTGAGGAGGAAATATATATTTATAATGTTCCATTCTATCTGAAATTTGATAGATGTGAGTTTATTATTAATGGTCATAATGTATAAGTTATAATAATAATATTTTATGATTTAATATGATTCATTCGTACATTATTTTAAGTATAGATTATTAAACTCATATTTATAAAATATGTGATTTAAAAAAATTTAATTGTCTCAATGCTAATACAAAACAATATAAATCATAGGTTTTTTTTATAAATAAAAGAATGCTTAAAATCAATAATAAAATGAGTGTTTTACTATATAAGGTAGTAAGTGTTTCTACTTCTATATTGAATGATCATTATAATATTTACTAACTTAATGGTAAATAAGTAATTAAAGAGGTATGAAATTTTGTTTATAGTATCTTTAATTATGAACATCTAATAGAAAATCAATTAAGTAATTATTATTAGTTTAAGAGAAACTAATTTAATTAAAAATAATGTAATTAAAATGAGTTTTATTTATTTACATGAGTTATTAGAGTGCAATTTTGAACTTTAGTGAAATAATTTACAGTTAATTTAAAGATTTGGTGTGGGGATGGAAAAATGTCTCTCGGGGATGGGACTTCGTAGGGCCCCTGTCCCAAATGGGGCAGAAATGAAATAATTTTTCGTAAAAATAGAGTAAGATATAGAAAAAAAATTATTTCATAAATTATTAATAACGCAAGGATGGAATTTAACCTCCTGCCCTATCTCATTTTATATAAATATATTGATGTAATTTTTAGTATATATTTATATAGTTTATCAATTTTTTTATTTTATAATTTGTATTTAACTAGATTATTGAAAAATATTTTAATAATTAGATTTGCAAGTCTTTATCATAAGAGATTACATCTAAAGATATTTGAGGCTTTGATGTGTGACATTGAATTTTTTTTTTGGTAACAAAAACTCAATGTCACACATTTATTAAAGATACAGATAAGGTAAACTTCAATCTCATTTCTTATAAATTTAATTATATTAAATTATTTATTACATTATCTCAATGAAATTAATAAGAAGTTAAAAGTAGTTTATTTATTTTGGAGGAATAAAATCTCAATTTTACGACTTTTAATGAGAGAAGATGAAGAAATTAAATAATGTTACACATTCCAGATTTATATCCCCAGTTGTATGCCAAGTAAAGTATGTCAAATAATCATTGGATAGTAAAATGATATAATGAGTTTATATTATTTTACTATCCAATAATCGCTTGACATATAATTATTTGGGATACAACTTAAAATTTGTAACATTACTCGAAAAAAATTTCAAGAAGATTAGTGATATTAGGCACTAGAGCATTGTTTATTTATTTAATATTTACTTAAAATTTATTTATTATTCACATTATTTAAGGACATTGTTATATTATTTTAACTTGCTAGATTGATTTTTTTTATCATAATATAGATTAATTTTATATTATTAAAATTTGTGAATATAAATTAATATTTAATATTAATAAATAGAAAGAAAAAATCGGGTGAGGATAGGAAAATCATTTCTCACATAGAGATTTCCTATCCCCGCCCTGTTAAATTTTTTTAAAGAATGAGGTGGGGTTGGAACTTAAAATAAAAAATAGAGCAAGATAAGGGAATGGCCTCCCACCTCTACCCCGCCCTATTGCCATTTCTAATTTAATGGGTTAAGGTACAATTAGATTTAACCTTTTAAATTAGAGTTAAAAAGTTCATAAACTTGTCGACCTACTATTAACTTAATCGTAATCAAAATCTAAATCCCCCAATAGGTGATATTTCATAATCTACTACATTGATGCCTATTTATAATGGAAGAAGAGTGTAGTATATAGATAAGTATTCTAAATATTTTACATAGAAAAAAGAATTACACTACTCCTTATTATCTCAATATAACAATACTTTAGAGAACTTTTGGAGACACACATATATGTTTTGGAACATAATTATACTCACGCGTAAGTTTAAAAATTGAGGATATAAAAAAAGATTGGAATCAATTAATTTAAGTTTATGAATGAAAAATTGAGATAGTTCTTTAATCATATACATGCATTATGAGTAAGATGATATGGCTTCCATATTATTTTATTTTATTAGGAAAAAATATTCCTAACAAAGTATTCATATAAATTATCTAACTTGCCTTCACCATTGTATTTCAAAATTGTAGAAGTACAAAATATTGGTTGTTGAAAAATGGTTGCTTGAGATGTTGAACTATCACCTTTGGTGATAAACCAGAACCACGAGATGAGGAATCTATAAATGGTCCATTTTATCAAGTGGTCATGTTAGACATAAAAGAAGTCCTATATAATTTATTGCCTTTAGGTTTTTGGGCTCAATTTACAAAGTCTAATGATTTCAAGCCCGACCCATAATCACCTAATTAGTATTGAGATAAACGAAACAATCAAGTTCAGTTTAAAGAGATATATTGACTTTAGGTTTCTGAGTGTAGGAAAGAGGTTAAATGACGAGATCAAAGATTATCATTCACTGAGAACTGTTCTCAGTATGAAAACGACTCTCAATTCAAGAATTACAAAGGATGTGAAAATAACGCCATCAAATCCATGATTTTAAAAAGTTCGGGCAAGGCATCGTAGGTATCTATGCTCCACCACAAATGCAAAAGCACAAAGTAATTAATTCAAGATCCTTAAATTCTTGAGTCACCCACACAATCATAAATATAGAACAATATAAAATAATTATTTAAGAAGCCTATTTAATGAAGAGTCTAAGCTCGAGTTTAGGGGGAAGACTCGGGAGAAAATACACAATCAAAAAAGAAAAAAAAAACAAGAACCAAACAATCAAAATACTATTTCAACCGATTGAAATATTTTTTTGTTAACTTGATTTTTAATTTAAGTATCAAAGGGTATTTACCAACAATAACATTGGCAACCACCTTAATCAGTTTTTATACTTGCAGCATTAAACTGTTTCTAAGATTAAATTAATTGTTTGATCGATGACTCAGCTAACAAACGAGAATCACTGCCAACTTAAATATCAAAATGCAATTATTTTGAATCGGATAAGAAAATTTCTCTCTTTTCTTCTCTTAATTGAAGAAATAATTAAAAAATAAAATAACAAGTAGAAAAATGAATAATAACTCTGACATAAACTAGTACGTTCAATTCAATATTTTATTCATCCAGATTTAACCGTGTCACAACTCTCTAAGTCAAATTAAATTTATTGTTGGATAAATTACATTATTGATATTGACCCCCCAAAAAAAAAAAAAACGATGGATACAACTAATCTGTAAACAGCCAACCATCGAATTACCAAAATTAAATAAGTTTGATTTATAATCATCGGGTCCTCCTAAAAGAAATCTAGTAACTTCGTCAAGTTATTTCAATGAATCAAAACGGTGGTTTACATAATAAATTATTTTAAAAAAAGTTTTCATTATAAATCTTCTTCTAACATCATTGTAAAATATTTTATATATTAAAAAGTATATTTCAGTTTAGAAAACGTTTGAAGTGTATAAAAAAATTAGAGTTTATATAATATAAAATATTTTCTTAAATTATTATTAATCATATTTTCCATGTCTTATAAATGACTTTTCTATGAATACAAAGAAGCTTAAAAAAAAATAAAAAGTAGCTAATCAACTTTTCGGAGAAACATAATTAAGTGTATTGATTTTGATAATTCTGAGGCGTATAGAATTTGAAAAATCTAAAAAAGAATGAGTCATATATTTTACAAAATGTCGTTTTTGTTAAAATTATATATATATATATATATTTTAATTTATTCAAGTTTAAACCGTTGAAAAGGTTCTAATTATAGAGCACGCAAAATAACTTCTCCAATAAAAAAAAACGCATTAGATATTTATCTAAAAATCAATGAGCGGATCCTACGTTAACCCTACAATAACTAAAAAAGAGTATGATATTTTAACTTGAGAAGCTTCGAGCCAATGGGCCCATTATATTATTGAACGAACAAAACAATTAGTTGCATGAAACCAAAAACTAATAAATCACCTGAAAAACTACAAGTTATCACCGCCTTTGTTATTAGCGTGTAGCACAACTCTTCTCTTCTTATTTTTTGGGACTTAAGTATTGGGTTAGGCCCAGTCACCCGGACCCAGTATTTTTTGGGACTTATGTACAAATAGTGTTGCCTTTTAGGGGTCCACATGCAACTGGACAAATTCACGTGACACACGTGTTCACCGAGATTTTTCTCCAGTATTAACACTGGCAAAAAAATATATTATAACGGTAATTTTAAATTGAATTACTTTATTTTTATTTTTATTTAATTGAAAACATAAAAATTATTTTATAATTTTTTATTATTAAAAAAAATATATTTTTATCTTTTTAATTAAGTAAAAAGAGTATCAATATAATTAAAACAAAGATGTGATTGACCTAATTTTTCGGCTGATTTTGATATCTCTATTTAAAGCTCCTTTAATTAAGCAATTCGGATAAAGAAGATAAACCATGAGATTGATGAGGTGGGTGGTGGTCTGTTTTCCAAGAGGAAACTTGAGTTAGCTTCCAAAACACCTGCTTCACTCTAAGATTTCACATTCACTTCTTCATGAATTGGGAATTAGGAGCAAAAGGGAAGGAATTAAGTCAGCCAAATATATATATATATATAATTACTCTAACACTTCATTATTATTTAAAATGTGGTAGCTGTAAAATTACATAGCCGTATGATGAGTGATGTTCAATTCGTTTATAAATAAATGCACACAAACATAGCTTGACATTAAAGGGATGCTAGAAGTAACTTGTGATCAAAACTTTTTTTTTTTCCAATTATTTTGAGTAAACAAATCTCCATAAATTCTCTCTTATCTATCTTTTGCTTAAGTTATCTTCTTCTTCTTTTTTTCTTTGACTTGTTATATTCCTTTCTTTTTGTGCATGCAATGCATGCTTGTCTTATGAAAAAATTATTTCCCTTTCGGTTTAGAACCTTGGTCCTTTTATATATACAAGAAGCCAGTCACTTCTCTTCTTTAATCTTTGCTTTGATTCCTTTCATGTCAAACAAGAAAAGGAGAGTATCAACAAGGGAGAAAGTTGTTTTACTTGGGAAACTTCCTCGTCAATTGGGACAGAGTCACATGGCATATGGCATCCTCCTCCATCATCTTCCAAACAAAGACAAACCCCAGCAATATCTCAGATGGTGCAAGTTTATCTGGTAAAATGACGAAATAATAATTGAATAATGCGAGATCTCTTTCAAAATAATGATTAATCAATTTAATTGAATTAGTATGAAGTTGATCCACATGGTTGCAACTGATCCCTTGACTGTTGTTCAATTTCTAAATTAGTTTTAGTCGGGAGATATCAGATTTTGTTGTCAACTAATTGTAAAGCTTTAGAATTTGTAGTATTTTAGCCATTTGGTTTTTGACTTTCGAATGCACCGTTAGTATGCCAACTCACATATATTTATTCATATTATGAATAATGGTGCTCTATCTACCAATCTAGAAGCGTATTACTCAATTTATTGGTCTTAAAAAAAAGTTTCTCCCTTGTATATTTTGTGGGTATCTAAATCATCAATTGAAAATATTAAATACAAAATGTTGGGTTTTATTATTATTTTTTTATATGGGCTCTCGTAATATTAATAATAATTATATATTATAAGTTATCTTATATAAGAGTTAATTTAAATAATTTATTTATGTTATCTCTTATTAAGTTCTACAAAAATCTAATTCAATATGAATTTGTCATGTATTAAAATATAATACTAGTTAAATTATCATTTTACTTATAATATATAAAGACTTATTTTAAAGTTATAGTCTCCAAATCAAATCATAAGATGTAAAATTCTTTTTTTTTTTATTTAATTAAGAACATTGTTGAATACTATATAATTTTTATTGTAGAAGGCTATTATATTTTTTATTTTCATTAAAGACAATTAATCATTGCATTTTAATCGTTATAGATCCCTTAAATATGTTATTTTTTTTTAATATTTATTCTAATAATTTAACATGATATATTTATGATTTGTATGGGTATAAATTTTATTTATGTTTATGTCTAACACGGTAAAGATTAAAGACGAACAAATGCTCATTGATGATTTGCTCATATGTTGGAGCAGAAAACATACTATATATCTCAAGCTAGGTCACCGGCTATCAAATTGTCTACAGAATGGAAAAAAAAAAATGCTGCAATAGAATAATTGACAAATATACAAATCCAAACAGATAAGTGAGATTGTGACGGCAAAAGCATTAAAAGGAAGTAGTAAACAAAAGATAAATTAATATAAATAAGAAGGCAAAATGTGGGGGAAGAGATTCTTTCATGTTAAAAGAAAAGCATACCTGAGATTATCATGTCAAGTAATCTCCATTCTAATCACTATGGAAGAGATTATCACTACAAATATCATCTGGTTACCCGATCGGCAACATCAACTTAGTCTGATTTTCTTTTAATCTAATCTTTTACTAATACGAAGTTAGTAATTAATAAAAATTAAAATAATTATAAGATATATCTTCATCATACATAATTAATAAAATATATATGTCAAGAGATTTTTTTTAAAAGTTAAGTAAGATTAAATTAGAAGAGGATCTTAATTTTAGTAACATATGTCACTCCTTGCTTAGTTTAAATATTAATGCAAGAAATGAGCGGACGTGTGTAATTACGTAATTTTTATATTTGAAAATTTTCTCTTTTTTTTTTTTGTGTGAAAATAATCTTCTCCTTCTATAGAAGTATTACATGTTGAGTTTGAGTTTGAATCTACTGTAATATACGAGTGATCAAGTATTATTTTAATTGTTCTTAGTTATACAATTGCTAGTAATGCCAATCCTTAAAATTATTGAAATTAAAGATATGAGATCACAATTGATGTAGGACACGGACACATTGATAACGTGACCATAATATAAATTATCTTTTCTCCTTGGCTAAACCAAGTGGCCAAATGTCACATCAATGTCTTGATCTTGGCATTAAAAAAAAAAAAAGAAAAAGTCTCTCTTTTAGGGTTATTAGATATCCCGAAACAGTAACTCTTTAACGGTAGAAAGCAACTCCATTTTAAAGTCCATAAAATGTCCAACTTTTTGCGCTCAACCGTTTGTTTTAATAGTAAAATCTGTGCATCTCTCTTAATTTAAATTAGTTTGAATATTTCAATTGTTATTAATAGTTGATGGATTTTAAAATTTATAATATAATATATTTATTTTTTTAAAAAAATATCTGGTTCTTTCCTCTGCCTGAAAGAGGCAAAATGTTTTTTTTTTTTAAAAAAAAAAAGAAAGAGGCAAATTTTCAATGGGCCCGATTGAATTTGTTGAGTTCAAGTATTCAACATCGATAATGGACTTATGGCTTTGATGTGAACTTTGAATTTGTTGCCTACCAATGGTGTTGATTGTTTATACAAGGATACATTTGTCACGATATTATTATCATATAACTTCAATTTTAATTTTGATCTAGATTAGAGAAAATTAACTTATCCGGAAAAATCTCGATATGTGACGTTTTCAATTCTCTCTTAGTGGGAATAAACAGTCAATTTGATTTAAATGATTGTTTTTTTAAAAAAAAGTTGTCTGTGGAATCTACAGGCTTAATATTTCAATTATAATGTTTATTTAATCATTAATTTTTCTACATTAATGAGAATGCAAAATAATTAAATATTTATTTTTACTTAAATTATTAATTATTAAATCTTACCTAACCTTCAGTAGTTTCTTAAATTGAGCTTCTTTAACAGTCAAAACCACATATTCAGTGTTTAATTAACAAGATCGCACCACAGATGAAGAAAAGAAAAAAGAAATTGATACCATTCTTGACATTTGACTCACCAAGCCCGAGAGAGAGACAAATTTCTGCACAACTAATTAAATTAATGGAACCTGTTTTAATATAATATTTGATGACATAAACCAAAGTTGGAACTTAGGAGAGTGATATAAGTATTCCGTGATCAATCAAATTAAAATGATATCACTAGTCATGGAACAAGTGAATCTTGTAACACGAGTCAAATGTTATCCAACAAGGCAATCTAGGGAGACTACCTAATCAAAGCAGACAACATGTGATAACATATAGAGTATGTACATAAACGTACAACCATGTGACAATATCAAATTAAAACAAATAAAAACCTTATACATTACATCCCTTTTCTTTAAAAAAAAAAAATTAAAATTGTCATGATGGAATCAGGTGCTTTAATTACCCCTTAATCAAGAGATAAAGACTGCAATGCCTTGATGACCCCACTATTAGTTGTCATAAAAAAGACCTCGCCTCTTCAATGTCTAATTCCTTTAAGGCTTCCAAGAATCAAGAACATAGACATTACAGGAGAAACATTAACATCCACACAAAACTAAAAGCATTCTTTGTCTTTGTTAGTCATTTGCCCGATCTTCTATGCATATATATATAGATAGATAGATAGTTACACCATCTCTTTCTATTCTATTACACTATAATCCACCTTCTTCATGGGGTATTGTCCAATTTCAGAGATGCTCCAGAAAGTCCGGGAGAAGTTCTGTACACGACCGAAGACAAAGGCGAAAGGCATAGCTGATGACAGCATGAAGAAGATCAAAGGGACTGTGGTATTGATGAAGAAGAATGTACTGGACTTCAATGACATAAAAGCTTCAGTACTTGATCGGATTCACGAACTCTTCGGCAAAGGTGTTTCTATGCAGCTCGTTGGTGCAGTTCATGCAGACCCAGGTTGGTCTTTCTGTCTCTGAAAAACTCTCGTGAATTGCATAATTAGAGTTTATTAAATAGATGCACAAATTTAGAATCAAACACCATGACTGTCTCTTTTAGCATAATGACCAACTATCCCAGCAAATTCAATTCCATAACTAACTAATATTTTTCCGTAATTAATTTTTTCCTCCAATATGTTGTTTATATCACTGAGTAGAAGCAATAACAGATTAACTTCAGTTGTTTTTGGCATAATTCTTCTAATCATACTAAATTCAATGCAGTAGTGGAAAAGCAACTCATTTTCATAAAACTACAGTTGAAATTTTGTTATTTTGTATGTGTTCAGCAAATGAGTTGCAGGGAAGGCTTGGCAAGGTAGCATACTTGGAGAATTGGATTACAAAAATAACTCCATTATCAGCGGAAGAAACTGAATTTACCATTACATTTGACTGGGATGAGTCCATGGGTGTTCCTGGAGCTTTCATCATCAGAAATCATCACCATAGTCAGCTTTACCTAAAGACTGTCACTTTAAAAGATGTTCCCGGCCATGGCTGGATACATTTTGTTTGCAATTCCTGGGTCTACCCAACACATCAGTACAAGTATGATCGCGTATTCTTTTCAAACAAGGTAAATTAACTCCTGCACTAAGATAAAAAGATTTTGAAACAAAGCTTATCCTTCTTTGTATCTTGATAATTATAGTCTTGCATGGTTCCTGCTATGTGAATCTCTCCAGAGGCAGGACGGTTTTTATGAAGATTTTCTAAAAAAGAATGCTGAGACCCATGATAACTTTCTGAGTTGGGTAGTGGAATGAATCTGACCCATATAGCTAGTGGTTTCAATCATGATCGTCCTTATCACTTGATTGAGTTGCGCTATCAGTTCTTCCATATCATAGCATTTTATGATGTGGCTGAGATGCAAAAATGGTCCATTAAGTCAAAATACCTAGAAAAACCAGATACAAAGGACCTTCAAGCATCTTTATTTGTTTGTTGTTATAAATTTGTTAAAAATAATCAGATGCATTAAGGGGCAAAATTTAATCTAACTCATCAAAATATTTTTTCTCTGAATTTTCCTTCTGTCAAGATGGAAGTAGAATATTTAGCAGATGTATTAACAGAGAACTTTATGATTTATGTTAGACATACCTTCCATGTCAAACCCCAGAACCCTTGCGGAAATATAGAGAAGAAGAACTTGTAAATCTACGTGGAAATGGGAAGGGTGAGCTCAAAGAGTGGGATAGAGTATATGATTATGCTTACTACAATGATCTGGGAAGTCCAGATAAAGGTCCAGAATATGCACGTACAGTTCTTGGAGGATCACAGGAGTATCCATATCCTCGAAGGGGAAGAACTGGCAGGAAACCAACAAAAACTGGTTAGAGATCTGAATTCAGACAACTAAGTTACAAAATAAAGAATAAGGAATATGAGCAATGACTATTGAAAATTGAACAACTTTTAAGTAAATTAGAACAATTCATTTTGATTCGCTTACAAGAAGTAATTTCAGTTTTCTCACACTAACAGATCCCAATAGTGAGAGCAGACTGCCACTTTTAAGCCTAGACATTTATGTTCCAAGAGATGAACGGTTCGGCCACTTGAAGTTTTCAGATTTCCTTGCCTATGCTCTCAAGTCACTTGGTCAAATATTGCTTCCAGAGATAACATCTTTATGTGACAAAACTATAAATGAATTTGACACATTTGAAGATGTACTTAATCTTTATGAAGGGGGTATCAAACTACCAAATGGCCCTACTGTCAGTAAGATAAGGGATCGCATCCCATGGGAGCTGCTCAAGGAACTCATTCGTAATGATGGTGAACGATTCCTCAAATTCCCTATGCCTGATGTGATCAAAGGTACACAAATTTTTGTATTCACATACCACATTCCTTGCTTACTACTTGACATTTATACAAATTTCCACATGATTTATGAGGTTTGTTGATGCATTGCAGAGGATAGGTCTGCTTGGAGGACAGATGAAGAATTTGCAAGAGAAATGCTTGCTGGTGTCAATCCAGTTGTCATTAGTTGCCTCCGAGTAATATATAAGTTCCACTACATAAGCTGATGTTGACTTCAGATAGGTTTTTATTTCAATGACTTACTGAAATATCACTGCAGGAATTTCCCCCAGCCAGCAACCTAGACCCAAAAGTATATGGGAACCAGAACAGTTCAATAAAAAGAGAGGACATACAAGGGAACATGAATGGGTTGACTGTAGATAAAGTACTATTTCATGCTTGATCTATAATTTTGACTGCTTCTGCATTGAGAAAACACATTTAAAATCAACAATCGCTTCTCTCTGTATCACTACTTCATTCTCCTTTTTTTATGCTCTGTTGTGTTTTTGTTCAGGCAATAGAAAAAAGGAAGCTATTCATATTAGATCATCATGATGCATTAATGCCATACCTGCCGAGAATAAACTCCACTCAGACAAAGACTTATGCAAGCAGAACACTACTCCTACTGCAAGATGATGGGACATTGAAGCCATTGGCAATTGAGTTAAGCTTGCCACATCCGCAAGGGGACCATCATGGTGCTGTCAGCAAAGTTTTCACCCCAGCAGAAAATGGAGTTGAGGGTTCAGTGTGGCATCTGGCCAAAGCTTATGCTGCAGTGAATGATTCTGGCTATCATCAGCTCATTAGCCACTGGTATAAAAAAAATGCTGCCTGATTGTGAAAATTTGGTAAATCAATACTCATATATTTCTGCGCATTCCTTGTAGGTTGTTCACCCATGCTGTAATAGAGCCCTTTGTGATTGCAACTAATAGACAGTTGAGCGTGCTTCATCCAATATACAAGCTTTTGCATCCTCATTTCCGTGATACAATGAATATAAATGCCTTGGCTCGGCAGATCCTGATCAATGCTGGTGGGGTGCTTGAAAACACAGTCTTCCCTGGAAAGTATGCCTTGGAAATGTCTGCTGTCATTTACAAGAATTGGGTTTTTACTGAGCAGGCGCTCCCTGCTGATCTGCTCAAAAGGTAATCCACAGAACAATAAGTTCAAAATGAATACCATAATTTTAATCCTTGCTGAAAATGAACCTTTTATCCACTTTGATACTTTTCAGAGGAGTCGCAGAGCCAGACACAAGCAAACCTCATGGACTTAGGCTGCTCATCGAAGATTACCCTTATGCTGTTGATGGACTTGAAATCTGGTCTGCAATTGAAACATGGGTTACAGAATATTGCTCTTTCTACTACCCCACAGATGATTTGATCCAAGGTGACAATGAACTCCAGTCATGGTGGGAAGAACTCCGCAATGTTGGCCATGGTGACAAGAAAGATGAACCATGGTGGCCTGAGATGCAGTCACAAGCTGAGCTTGTACAAACATGCACCATTATCGTATGGATAGCTTCAGCTCTCCATGCAGCTGTCAATTTCGGACAATACCCATATGCTGGTTACCTCCCTAACAGGCCAACAATAAGCCGCCAGTTCATGCCTGAACCAGGCACCCCTGAGTATACTGAGCTCGAGACAAACCCTGACTCATTCTTCCTGAAAACAATCACAGCCCAGCTCCAAACCCTCCTTGGCATCTCCCTCATAGAGATTTTATCAAGGCACGCAACTGATGAGATTTATCTTGGACAGACAGACACTCCTGAGTGGACTTCAGATGATGAAGTATTGGCAGCATTTGAAAGATTTGGAACGAGGCTGGTAGAAATTGAAAACAGGATTATAGAAATGAACAATGACAAAAGATGGAAGAACAGAGTTGGGCCTGTAAAGGTGCCTTACACCTTGCTCTATCCCAATACCTCGAATTACTCAAGAGAGGGTGGGCTCACTGGAAAGGGAATTCCCAACAGTATCTCAATCTAAAGTTTTTAATCCAAATCTCTGAACTTCTAACATTTAGCATTTTATGGTTAACTAGGGAAAGAGTGACAACTAGCTTCTTGTATTCTCATTTTTGTTTTCTAGATCTTGTACTGAAGGCCTAGTGTTTATGTAGATTCTCAAACATGTTTTCAAAGTAGCTGTGTACTGTAAAAATGGAGCACTGTACCAACTTTTTCTCAAGTAAATATGCTTTACGGCAGATATGAAGACATCTCTTCACACATTTACTGACTCTACTTCCTCCAAAGATGATGCACCAAAATCCTAGACTGTCAAAGTCACTGTATGGTGCTGGAACTTCCTATCTGAGACCAAAATATACGAAGGATCAGGCAAGTAAACCAGCCAACTAGAATTCAGGAACAGGGTGTTGACAACCAACCAAAACCCCATCTGTGAGCTAATAATAGAATTCTGTTAAGAGAAGCTTTTGATTAAGATAAATCACATTTAATTACTGCAATTTTTATAGGTCCATAGGTTATAAAGAAAAAATCAATTAAAGAGTTTTCTGCAATCATATTCATTGTTCAAATTTCAGGAAACAAGAAATTCATTAGACAGAAAAGAGAACTTCATTCCGGCAGTAAATTTAGACTTACATCCTAACGTGCAAAATGAAAATAAACGTAACACAAAGAATAATAATAACACAAATATAATAAAGAGCTCACATGGAGAAGAATAGCTGAGTGGTGACAGGTAAAGCTTAATATGCCAATACGTATATAGTTTACTTATTAAGTCAACATTTTGATTAAAGAAAACAAGTCAGTGCTTTCGAGAATTCATATGAACAATTGTAAACCAAATGGCAAACATGGAACCAGAAAGTACACAAGTTTTTGGAGGAATTTTACCAACTGCATTCAGTTCTCTATTAACTTCTTCTAAAGCCCAAATTCACCAAATAGGCATTAGGCAATGTACTACTACCGAACAATAACTCCAATTAAATAAAAAGACACTATGAAAATTTGCTAAAGTGAAGAACAGCATTACATTTTCTTTTACATTAATAAAAAGAAAATAGTTTTCTCATCAAAAGCGATATGTTCTTTTCAGTCACAAAATCACAAGATCATACATAAATTTCATAAATCTTCAAGAAAGTTAAAGAGAGATGAAATATTGGGGATTCACCAATTTGCAGAAGAGTCGTTGTGAGGCTTTTTTGGAATTTGGAACAGAGCAGGTTCTGTTAATAAATTCGTCACGCCAAAAGCCGCTAAAACATTTGCTATTTTTGGTCACTGATTAATGATATCGAAACGGCAGCGTTCTCTCTTTCCTTCTCATTGGTCGCATGTGTCAGCTGTCACGATTCCACGACTCATTGGAATGCGTGCTATCTTTAAAGGATTCAAAGAACCGGCAGCACGTAAGGAGAAACGACGCCGTTTGTCTTCACAATTCATTTTTATTCTCGCGTTTGGAGAGTAAAATTCAACTTTAAAAAAGTTAAAAGTAAGGTAACGGACATTTTTATTTCAGTTTAGCTTAATTTTTAATTTTGTCACATAAATTTTAAAATTATCTTAATTTATTAATAGAATTTTATTAAATTTGATATTAAAAGGTTAAAATTAAAATTTAATACAAAATTTTAAAATAAATTAACACAAATTGATAAAAAAAATATATGGCACATTTTGATAAGTTTAAATTTTATTATATATTTTAAAAAATATATTTTTATTTGTTAAAATTTTATTTTATAATTAAATAAATAATTATAAAATAAAAAAAATACTTTAATTTATCATTAAATTCTCAACTACTAATATCTTTAGTAAAAAAAAGAGATGATGAAGTTTGAAAAATATAAAACTTACTCGAAAATTGAAATTGTATTGAATGTAAAATGAAAAATAAAAAATCTTATTTAAAAAAAGAGGCAATGATTTTTTTTTAAGTGCGAAATAAAAGATGATAAAGATTAATAAGAAATGATGAAAAGAGAAATTGTGACTCTTTTTTAAAACACAATGCAGTTTGTTTGTTGGTTGAAAATGAGAGGCAATAATTTTTTTGGCATAAAATTTTTTAAAATTTGCACGAATTTAAAAAAAATTCAAATAAAATTTTTGAGACTTTTTGAAACCAGAAATAGAATTAAATATCAAACCTTTTCTATTATGTAATTTTATTGTGTAATTTTTAGTTTGTATTTTGTTATGCCTCTTTATTTTCTTTTGTCTTTTTTTTTTCTTTATTCACGCTCTCTTCCCATTTTCAGATATAAAAAAATTGATGATTGAAAATTTTATTGATATTAAAAATTAGTAAATAAGAAGTTTTTTGATTAAAAAATATGAATAGAATTTGACTTTATGAATGGCGATGACAATATGTTTTGTTGGGTATGATTATGAAAGATAAGAATAATAATTAGAGAAAGAGAGAGAAAGATAAATAAGAGAGATAAAAAAATTATTTTATTTAATATAATAATTAAATATAAATTATTTTATTTAATTAATTTTTATATTAAATGAATGAATGAAATTGTGTCACATCTTTAAAATTAAAATTAGATAAGAATAAAATAAATTATAAATTGTTAATAAAAAGTAAAAATATTATTGTATAAAATTTAATGTTATTAATGAATTAAAAAAATTTAAATTTTTTAAAATTTATAAAATAAAATTAAGAATTAAACTAAATTTGTAGAACAAAAATCTTTTAAGTGAACTTCAGCTTCACTGTTGACAAAAGCAGATATAAAATAATGTAAGAAAATGAAAGAAGAAGCTGAGGTGTGGGTAAGAGCAAGTATCAAAATCACAAGTTCTAATTGGTTCAAGCCATATCACCTTATCCATTAGCCAATTTTGCCACCACCCATCTAAAGTCCCGCATCAGCTCCTTGGTCGGAGTCTTCGTTATTGATCCTCACTCACCTGCACGTTCCATAATTCATTACAACAAAACTGTATTCAGTGATGGCCATGGCAACCCAAGCCTCTCTCTTCATTCCTCCAGCCACCTTCTCCGCGGTGCCATGGAAACAATCATCGCCTTTCTTATTCACCACCACCAGTACCTCTAGGCCACTAAAATCTGTTGCAGTACGGACCATCAAGGCCATGGCAGAGGAAAAAGTTGAGGCACCAACAAAAGAGGCTCCGGTGGGGTTCACCCCGCCAGAACTTGACCCCAACACCCCATCGCCGATCTTCGGCGGCAGCACCGGTGGGCTGCTGCGCAAGGCTCAGGTGGAGGAATTTTATGTGATTACATGGGAGTCCCCCAAGGAGCAAATATTTGAAATGCCGACTGGGGGAGCAGCTATTATGAGGCAAGGTCCGAATCTGCTGAAGTTGGCTAGAAAAGAGCAGTGCTTGGCGCTTGGAACACGGCTGAGGTCCAAGTATAAGATTAAGTACCAGTTCTACAGGGTGTTTCCTAATGGTGAGGTTCAGTATTTGCATCCCAAGGATGGAGTTTATCCTGAGAAAGTGAACGCGGGTCGGCAGGGAGTGGGGCAAAATTTCAGGTCAATTGGTAAGAATGTGAGTCCAATTGAGGTCAAGTTCACTGGGAAGCAAGTTTATGATTTGTAAGCTTTGGGTTGGGGTGACGTCTTGTTGTGATATTATGTGATTAATTACTTGCTGTTTTCTGTAATTTGTTTTGTTTATCATTTCATTTTCTTCAAAATGTTGCATGAGAACCGAAAATTGATGGATGTACTTATACATATGCCATGTTTTTTTTTAAACTTAGGTAATGTGCTTTGTAGGTCAATTTGATTTATGATATTGTTTAATTACTACTCAATTGAACACACGCAAACATTTTTCTATAGGAACTAAGTTTGATAAAATTTAAATATGTTACTGTAGATCGTGGAAGTTTACTATTTTCGTTCATCATATTTCGCATGAACTTTACTGATGGTTCGGATTATATTTTTATGCAACAAACAACAATATTACTTTTTAGGCATTGGTGGTTTTTTTTTAAGAACTCTTTACCTACGAGTATTAATAATTGTAAAATTTATAGAAAAAACAATAATCACTCACTCACTCAAGAGTATGCAAGAATTACATAATTTGACAATTTATTTACGTGTATAATAGATTAAGGATCTTATTTTTATTATTATTATGTGATTATTATGAATCACTCAATGATCATAAAGATTATTCAAAAGATTTATAAAAAACACACAATAGAACAAGCTCTCTAAAGATTTATACAATACTTTATGACGCACTCAGTACTCAAACGCTCCTAATACAACACTCTTTTGCAAACTCAACGTTTAAGTGCTTTGAGCTCTTTTTTTGGTACTCTCTTTAATACTTCTCCAATGCTTCTAGATGCCACCTTAATAATTTAATAAAAGTTTATATAAATTTTAAAATATTTTTAAAAATTCTATATTGACTTATAATAGTAAAAGTGTATTTTTGAAAGGATGCAAAAATAATTTGAAAATATCAAATACACACTAAAATGAGAAAATGGTATTACGGTGCCATAAGTTGGTGCTGTTGCAGCCTCGAGCTAGTGCCGCAGCGCCCAACTATTCCTAGGCTAATATCGAGGCCCTAAGGCTTGGAAATGGTCTCCTTACACAATTTGAGTCTTTATTTACTTTTGACTTTTTATTTCACTTCAAATCTCATCTGTCTAATACATTTTCAACCTCGTATCAATTATTTATTAATTTTTAACTTAAAATTATAATCAAATATAATTTTTAATCACCAATTTTCAATAAGTATGTACCAAAGATTCCCGAGTTAATCAACATTCCAAGTTCTTGAAAAAAAAAATACAATATTATTAAATTTGAGTGAGAAATATTTATGTATTAATTAGTTTACTTTATTGTCTCATATTAATGTACCATTTTCTTTTAAAAAAAATATATATTAATATACTAATTATTAGTTCTTATTATTGAATGATATGCTATATGTTATATTAATTAGTATATACATATATTTTTTTATCTCAGTTTTATATGTATAATATTGTTTATATAGAGTCTAAGTTGATATGAGAACCAAGATCAAAGACGATATTCACACTTTAAAAAAATAGTTAAATTTGAAATTTCAAGAGAAAAAATAATTTTTTAATATATTATGCATGATAAATTTGTTGTCATAACGGTTCAAGATATCTTAATTTGAGGAGTTCATCGTAATATCCCACAACACATGAGCTGTTGGTATATTTTATGAGACATGAAATTACCATTTTAGCCAAATTGTATTCATATTCTCTTCCCAATGAACCCTCCACAAATCCAAAATTGCCTTTTAAATTCTCTCTCTGCCATCCCGCATCTTCACAATCTCCTTTTTAATCACAACCATCACATCTTACATTCCAAATCTCAACTCAAACTCACAAATCCAATACTCTAAACACTAAAATTATAAACTCATGAAAAATTAAAATTATTTTTAATTTCTATTTGGTACACTTCACTATTTTCTTTCTCTTTCAAACCAAACTCAAATAAAACTCATGAAAAACAAAAAAAAAAAAAAACCAAAAAAAATAAATAGAAAATTAAAATATTAAAAAAGAAATTTACAGGTTGAGAATTTTGAGAGAGAAAAGAAAGAAATGGGTTATAGAAACAACAATACCACCACAAATTAATATGGATACTCATTCTCAAATAGAGTAGTTACAATATATATTAGTCATTTTTTTGATGACCCAAGTGACTGCTTCATTCATCGCTTTAATTCTTATTTCTTTCATGGCGGCAATGAAGGCCTTTTATGCCTCCATTATAATCAATAAAAGAGAGAAAAAGCTAATTAATTAATTATAAAATCTAGGTGCAATTAATTAATTAGATATGATTAATTAAATAAATAATAAAAATTAATATAGGGGCATATTGCCCAAAAAGAAAAAATCAAAGCTTTCAATTGAATTCAAAGACTTTATTGGGTTATAGTACAAATAAAGGTGAGAACCTTTTAATAGCAATGAAAAATTTGAGACAAAAAAAAAAAAAAGAAACCCAGTAATGAGAAATGTGTGTGTGTGTGAGAGAGAGAGAGAGAGAGGAGTTGAGCATAAAACTTTAAAGAGCAGATGAGGGGTAGAGGTTGAGAGAGAATATGATTAAAAAAGGAAAGGAAAGAAGAGAATAGAAGAAAGAAAGAGAAGAATTAATAATTTTTTATGAATTAATTCACGATTGACATGCAAATAGATGTAGTGTGTATCAATTTGCTTCTCATTTTAAATTTTGATCATGAGTTAGATTTTTTTCTTTTTATTATTAAAATAAACTAAAACAAATTAGTAGATCAAAATTTGTTTGTCTTTTTCTAGAATTTGAAAAATAAAGTGGGTATTGCTCCAAATTCTTAGAACAAGAATGTCCTTACTCTTTGTCATAATTATTGAAATTGTCGATATATTATTAACAATATTTTTATTTATTGATAACTTTCACACATTCCCCATGCCTAAATTTCGCTATAAATAACTTCCACTTTGTAATTTATTCACGTTCTAAAATTCAACGGCACTCGAATTATCCGGATGCATTTAAAATATCCCTTTCTAAATAGCCCTAAAATAAATGGCAAGGTTTAAGGAAAATTTTAAAAAGTTTGATTTAAAAAAAAAAAAAGCCAAATAACTTTAAGAAAGAATTTTGAAGACTTTTATTAACTGGATCAACAACATAAATAGATTAATTACAATTAATATATATATATATATATAGGCAACTAATCCTGAATGTATAAGGGAAAGATTTAATTGCAAGTGGGATTACAAATTGTTGAAATTAGCGGAAAAAGAAACAAATTTTGTAGAACAAAATTATAACTTTAAAACCACCTGAGTCCATGTCAGCTGAGCTTTTCTTTGCACTTGCCATGTCAGCAAATGCATTAATAGCTAAGAGTAGACACTTCACCCTTTCATTCCCCCTCAAGTCTTAACTTGTAAGAAGAAAGTAGAAACTTGCTTGCTAAGTAATTAAACTAAGTTATTGCTAAGTGATCTTCAAAGAGTACGTAGCGTACATCAATCTCTTGATTTAGTACTTTGTCTTTAACAAAGTGAATATTTACTTACAATGTGTTTGATACGATTATGGAAAACAAGAATTGCTGCCAACGATGCAACTACTTAATAATTATCACACTAGATGATTGGTGTGTGTTCAAGTGTCAGGCCAATTTCTGAAAACAAAGATTGAAATCCAAGCTATTTTTGTTGTTGTTTGAGCCAAATAATGATACTCTAATTCAGTGCTGGAATGAGCAACCACCTTCTACTTTTTTAAGCTATAAAATTTATAGTAAAGTAAACATATAAACCAGTAATTTTGTCATCTTCATCACATGCTCAATCAGCATTTATGAAAGCAACTAAGGTTAAATTGCTTCTTAGTTTGATTAGAAGTCCAAAGGTTTGTGATCCTTGAATATATCTCAATAATCTTTTACAGCATTGCTAGTGAATATTAGCAATGCTAGTGAGTAGAAAGGAAACCGACTTAGTTTACTCAAAACATAAGATACTTCTGATCTTGTAAGAGTTAAATATTGTAAAGCACTTATTACACTCCTATATAGAGAAGCATCTTTGAAAGACTTTTGTTTTGCCAAGCTTTAGACCAGATCTCATTGAAGTTAGACAACTCTTAGCATTGATCATATTTGTTTTCTTAAGTAAATCAACGACATATTTGGCTTGACATAAATGCTAGGTTGAACCAATTTATATGACAATAATTAGAAAATAATTCAATTCTCCAAGCTCTTTCAAGAAAAAAATTGTATCCAGTTGATTAATAAATTGCTACAAAGCTAATGTATGTCACTAGTCATCAACATAAACCAAGACAAGTATAATTTCTTCATTGTTTTTCGTTAGATGAGAAGCTTAAAACAACATTAGTAAATTGAGGTTTTTACGACACCAAGTAAGACACATCATTGTTTGTAAAGAAAAACAATGAAGTAATTATACTTGTCTTGGTTTATCTTGATGACAATTTACAAACTTATCTTGAATTCCCTTGTACTTCAAATCCTTCTGGTTGATTTATATAGACTATTTCACTGAGGTCCTCATTTAAAAAAGTATTATTAACAACAACTTGCTTTAATTTCCATCCTCTTGTCACCGCTAAATTGAGAACTAGTCTTACAGTACTGGTTTTGACAACATGACTAAAAGTTTCTATAAAATTAATACTTGGTGTTTGATGAAATTCTTTTGCACTTGTCTTGCTTTATAACTTAAGGTACTACCATCTGGATTTCTTTTGATTTTGAACACTCACTTGTTTTCCATAAGTTTGTAATTCGATTTGTAAGGTACCAGACACCAAGTATTTTTCTGCATCAGTGCTTTATGCTCCTCTTCTATTGCCTTTTTCCAAAGAGTCGCTTTAAGGGCTTCGTTTGCTACTTTAGGTGTAATCTGATTATGTAATACTTTCAGAGATATAAGTTTTTGGCTTATATAATTTCAGCCTTGGACCTAATAACCATAGGATGCATATTAGGAACGCAACTTTGCGCATATTTAAATTGACTAGTTTTGATATCTGTATTTTGTGTATGTCTTCAGTTGGTATAGAATTGGGTTGACTTTGTTCAGGTTGGTTAGAAAGGGTTTAGCGTGATTAATGTTTTGCAAAGGTCTAATATTTGATACGGATTCTATTTTTGGTATCAATTTAGTTGTGGGTTAATAAAACTCGGTTGTGATGTAGGCTAAGAGTAAGAAACAAAATTGGTTTTCGAAAAGGAGGTTTTAGCAACTCTACATTTCTATGAAGAGAGTCCCACATAAGCTAATGTGGGAAATAGAGCTTCTATAATATAGTTTTGTACAATATTTTGACAATTATGATTATAAGAACTTGTACTACACTCAATATTGAGAATGTGAAAACAAAGGGTCTAACTTAAATGGGAACTCATTCTCATTAAATTCAACATGCCTAGCATGTACACTCTCCACTTAAATACATACATCTATATCCCTTGTGATGAGAGCTATATCCTAAAAAGATGTATTTCTTGAAATGAGTTCAGTTTATGAGTTTGATATTCTCTTAAGAAAAGTTAGTAGGTAAAATAGTGATAATCAAGAAGGTTTTTGATTGAATAAACACTCAAATGGTGATTTGAAGTCCAAAATTGAGGGGCATTCTACTAATAAGAAAATTGGCAATTTAAAAGGCATCCCACCAGAAATTTAGTGGTAATTTGCTTTGTGCAAGGAGTGTTAGGCCCACTTCTATGATGTGTCAATGTTTTCTCTCTAATATTCCATTTTGGTTATGAGTGTAGGAAAAACTCTGAAAGATTCCTCAATTTTTCAGATAATTGGTAATAGCTATAAATTTACCACCAGAATCAGATTGAAAGACTTTAATTTTCTTATGCATATTTCAACACAAGTTTGAAATACTTTAAAGGTTTAAAAGACTTGTGCTTTGAGTTTAAGAGGGTATATCTAGGTAAATCAAAATATGGTATAACATCAATAAAGCTAATATAATATCTAAAACCATCAGTAGAAAGTACAAAAATTGTTCATGAAACATCAAAGTTTATTAATTTTAAAGGCTGTGTTGTGTTGGTATCAAAGCCATGGCTTTTGGTTCTTCATTCAGTTCAAATTTTGTTGGTGCTGCTATCAAACAAACTCATATCAACATTGCTACTATCGAACGAAGCAGTAACTTCAGTTTTTCAACTTCTGTTAATTAGATTACAGTAATTCCCTATTATAGAAATTTCAAGTTCTAGCCTTTGCAAGGGGATCTTGAAGACTTACTAATTGGAGCAAGGCCTTTTTCAAATAGTTTCTTTGCTTAGTCAAGCAGAGATCCCAAAATTCATCCAGTTGTGTATCCATAATATCATATGTGGGGAAAGCAAGATGCTTTATGATGAGCTGGCTTTTTTAATTCATGAATGAGACAATCTTAAGCTCTGTTTTCATTGCAGAACTTCAACAAAGATTAGGCTACATCTGGAGAACATGTTTGGAACTCAATCAACAACTAGATTAACAACACTCAAAGCTGAATTACAAACTATCAAGAAAGGCTCTATGAGCGTAAGTGATTATCATGTGAAAATTAAAAGTATAGTAAATAATCTTACTATGGCTGGAAAACCTATTATTAATCATGATCTTCTCACCTAGTTGATGGCTGGGTTAGGCTCTTAATATGATTTAGTAGCAGTCTTAGTTTCTACTTTATTAATATATGAGTTGATCTTGCTGAAATCTATTCAATCATGCTCAATCATGAAAGTAGGCTTGAACTTTCAGCTACGAATACTGGAAACATCTTGTCTGCAAATTTTGCTCAAACATGAGTTAAATAGAAGTTCAAAGGCTTATATGAAAACAAAGGCAATTATGGAGGTTTCAACAAAAATATTTACTGGTTATAATAATCAAAATGAGTATAATCAAAGCAATTACAAGGGAAGAATAAAGGAAAGTAGAATTTTGGAGGTCAAAAGAGAAACAATTCATAGATTATATATCAAATTTGTTTCAAGTTTGGTCATGGAGCTCTCAAATGCTGAAATAGGTTCAATGAAGATTTTGAACCACCAATTCAAAATAATCAACATCCTACTACTTTTGTTGCTACTCCTACTCCACCCCTACCACTTGAAGCCAATGAAGATCACGCTTGGTATTTGAATAGTGGAGCTACTAATCATATTACAATAACATAAATATGGCTTCAAGGAGTGACTATATAGGTATTGAGTTAATTCTCGTTGATAATGATAGCAAACTGAAAATCTTGCTTATTGGAAAATGCACTTTGCATACTTTAAACACTAGTAAAACTTTACATCTGAAACATGAATTGCATATACCAGAAATGACAAAAAAAACCTAATCAATATATCTAGATTAACCTCAAATGATAATTTAATAATTGAATTCTTGAAACATGTTTGTGATTTTAAGGATATGAAAAAAAATCTTCTTCTCAAAGGAATTGTTAAGGATAGTCTTTATCAACGGATAAATAAACTCAGGAAGCCTATTAGAAGTCTCTTATCTTTTATACGCAATGTTATTTCTAATCTTGTGTCATACTATTTGTCTTTGTTTGCACTATGTGGTAAAAATATAATTGATGCTTCCAGTAATTTTATGTGTAAAAGTTCTAAGTGTCTAAACAGTTTTTGTCATTTCAATAATTTTGCAAGTTACTATCACAGTGATAATTCTGTTGATCTATTATATAGGAGGTTATACAAACAAAAAAAAAAAAAAAAAACAAAATTGTATCAGCTTGCACTTATTTTTTAAATACCAATAAAAAGTCTTTGATGAAGTTTTTTGATGCTTTTTTAAATAGGTAAAAATCATATATTATATCTGGGAAGTTCTGATATCAACAAAGAAATGAGAGAATTGATAGAAGAAATTTTTTGAAAAGTTTGATTTTCTACGAAAATAGCCAAACAACTTTCATTATTTGTCAATTGCTCAACGCACAATTATTTTTCAAAAATTATCATTGGCATCTTTTATTTCTCATCTAAATCTTTAAACTGATTGGCCAGATAAAGCAAGTGGCCAGTGCTTGTCTACTCAGGTTTTCATTACAATTTACAAGTGATTTGAACTCTTGAAGCAGTAAATATTGCTTCTCTGTGAACTTTTAAGCTTATAAAAATCTCTCTTTGCCTCCTTCTCAAAGGACTCTCCCTTACTAATGATATCTGAAGTTTCTTGAATCAACAATCCTTCGTCCCAAAAACTCTAGGTCCTCGTCCTTCCGCTCCTTAATAGGAGAACAATAATTTAATTGAGGAAGGGAAGAGTATAAACTGTATAATTATAGTGTTTATCTAATAAGAAATATTCAATGATATTAAAGAATTATTTCAAAATCAATTTAATATTTCCTAATAATTTTCTAATATTCTCTTAATATTCTTATCATATTGTTATTAATGGAAATTCTTCTTGTCTTTTATTATTTTAAGTTTCATATTTTGTATATGTCTTAGCCTATATAAAAGCCAACTTTGTACATTATTTTTTGAGATAAAGGATATTTTTATTTCAAGAGTTTGACTTAATTTTTAATTTTATTCCACGAGTTTTAAAAAATTTAATTTTATCCTAATCTTTTAGTCAGATTTCGTTAATTTTAATACTAGAGGGATAAAATAGTCACTCTACACAAAACTTTCAAATGACTTGATATAAAATATTCACGTGTCAACAACTGATTTGTCACTTGAATAATAAAATAAAATAAAAAGAGAGCAACAGCTGCTGTTGTCGTCAGTAGTCGACCGCTGCCAGTGACCAATTGCGATTCTACTCAAAATTGACATCATTAGACTCAAAATTTTGTGCTTTACGTAATGATAGAATTTTTTTTATCAACAGAGTACTGTAAATGTGCCAAAAGTGAAAAAATAAATATTATGGGAGGCGGCGGTCACCGCTGTTCGTCGTCAAACAGTGGGACAATGGCGTGCACCGCCATCCCGTTCGACGGTGAATGGTAGTGGCTGCTGACAACCACCAGAGGTCGGCGGTCGTGCATCAAACGGCGTGGCGGCGGCGTGCACCGCCCCTACTATTGGACAGATTGGCTGTCGATCTGTCCAACGATCGGGCGGTGCACGCCACCACTCCGCCGTCGCCGATCTGTCCAACAGTAGGGGCAGTGCACGCTACCGTCCCGCCGTTAAATGCGCGACCGGCGGTGGGGGTGTTGCCAGTGGCCACCACCGTTCGCCACCGCCCCACCGTTCTACGGTGGCCGCTACCCTCCACCAATTTTCGATCTATTTTTTGACTACCTTCTTATTTTCTTTTGACAAAAATAATTTCATCATTGTGTAGATATAAAAAAATAGAATCCAATGACATAAATTTTGCCTATTTTCGTTATTAGAATCCGGCAACTGATGGTGGCTGGCAACAGTAGTCACCGGTTTTGATAGTTTCATTTTATTTATTTTGATTATTTTTAATATAAAATAAAATTTTAATGAATATTAAATTTTGAACCTATTAAAACGTGCCACGTGTCTTTTTATTTTTAATAGCCTATTAATAATCGACATGTGTAAATTGTATAATATACTCACATCACCATTTCTAATTAACATAATAACTGAGGGCAAATTTGTCAATGTACAATTAAAAGAGATTTTCAGTTAAATTTAACGGAATCTGACTAATGAACTAGGACAAAATTGAATTTTTTGAAACTCGTAGGATAAAATTGAGAATTAGGTCAAACTCGTGGGATAAAAATATCCTTATCCCTCATTTTTTTACAATAAAATATACAATTTATTATATTTCTCATATGATATCAGAGTTTTGATTTTTTTTACTGTCTCTTTACTTAGCCGGAGACTAGCTGGAATTTTATTTCGGAAACTCGACGGAAGTTCATTGGAGTTTCTCTAAAAAGCTGCTAGATTTTCAATGGAAATTTGCTATGATTGACACTGCCCACCCCAAGACACTTAAACACTAATAGCCATTTCAATGCCACTGGAAACACGTCGATCAGAGCCACCCTTATGCGTTGCCTAAAGCCACCTATTGTAGCTCACTGCCATGATTCCGGCTGTTTTACAGTGTCGTGACTGACACCTTTCGGTTTAAGAGAATTAGTAGTCTCTGACCATTCAAACACCACATGAAACACATCAATTGGAGATTGGAACACACCACAAGCGCTGGCTAAAGTTCATTGTCTAAAGTGAGGGTCTATTTGTAATATTTTTAATATTTTGAGGTTAAATCGTAATTTTTTATACTTTAGGGTAATTTTAAAATTTGTAAAAGTTTTGAAGTCATTTTATAATTATTACATTTTTTTTTGTTAAATTATAATTATTAAAAATTTAGAGGCTAATTCAAAATTAGTTGAATGGATCGAAGTCTGATACTTCTTGATATTATTTATGTACTGGTTCTATTCTATCTAAGCCATGCCACTTACTTGGACTGTCTCAAGGTGCTACTTTTGCAGGACCTGTTGTTACTGTTGCACAAGATAGTGCGAGTCTTTCTTCCAACTTGGATTGTAATCTTAAACCTTTACTCCGTCTACTCTCCTCTAATTCTAGTAAACTCTTAATTTTTGCTTCCTTTAGTATTTCAAGTAATTCTTCTTAATATTTTGATTCTGCATGTTGCAATCACATGACTTCTGATTATAAAGTTTTCTCCTTTAAAACTTCTAATTCTTATTTAAGCCTTTATTCAAACTATCAATGGTTCTCTCATGAAATTTAATCATGTTTGTCAAGTGTCTTGTCCTAACCTCTCTATATATGACAATTTTTTTTATTCCTAACCTCACATTTAAATCTTTTATCTGTTGGTTAATTACACGAATTTGGTCTTAATGTCTTGTTTACTACTTTTGGTTGTTATATGTAGGATTCGAAGATAGGTTGAACGTTTGGGATAGGCCTAAGGTTGAACATCTGTATGAATTCATCTATTTAGATTTGTCCTCTCAATATCTTTCATCTGCAACATCTACCTCTTCAGTGTATTCATTACATCTTTAGCACTCTAGTTTAGATCATGCATCAGTCAATCACATCCAATCTCTGGTATCTAGTGGTCATTTATGTATTGTTTCTGATAATAAAGATGATTGTCTTACATGTTCTTTAGCTAAACAACCAGCTATACCTTTTAATGATAGTACTACTATCTCTCATGCTCCGTTTGGTCTTGTACATTCTGATATATAGCTTCATTTTTCTAATGCCACAATGGGAGGATCTAAATATTTTGTGATCTTTATTGATGACTATTCTCGATATACTTAATTATTTGTTATGAAACAACAACCAAAATTTACAGAGATTTTGCTCAGATGGTTAAAACTCAGTTCTTATATCCTATTAAGGTTTTTCGTGCTGATAATACCATGGAGTATAAAGATTCTAACTTTTGAAATGTTCTACAGAAATATAATACTATATGTCAAAGTTCTTATGCTGGTATATCTCAGTAAAATGAGAGAGTCGAATATAAACATAAACATATTTTAGATACCATTCATGCTCTTTTTATCTCTTTCTCTTGTCCTGAACATTTTTAAGGAGAAACTATCTTGACCGTAATTTTTACTATTAATCGTGTTCCTTCTCCTGTTATAGAGAATAAATTACCTTATGAGCGTCTTTATAGAATTCCACCTAATTATAGTCTCTTGAAAGTATTTGGTTGTGTCTGATTTGTCTTACTTTAAAAATATAAGCACATCAAACTCGAGTTACGTACTTGATTATGTTACTTCTTGGGATACAAGATAGAATATAAATGTTATAAGTGTTGGGATTCCATATCTAATCGCCTTCGTGTTTCTCATAATGTAGTATTTCTTCAGCATAAAATGTTTTTCTCTGTATCTAACTTTAATTCTGTGTCTCCTCATATTTTATAATTTTTACAGATAATTCTGTTAATATATTTCCTGATACTTCACCTACAGATACTTCTTATAAGTTTTATACATATGAGTTTTCTGATATGACGCCTGCTTTTGAGCCTTCTACCTCGTCTAAAGAATCTGCTCTCGACATTCATGAGGCTTCCTTTACACCATCTCTTCGTCGTTCATCTTGGGTAAGCAAATTTCTTATTAAAATTTGTGATTATCACTGTTTTTGTAGTACTCTTTCTTTATATGAGCTTTAATCTTATTCTGAGGCTAACTCTAATCCTATTTTACAGCAAGCAATGATAAAAGAATTGCAAGCAAGCCTTCTAACTCGTCTAAAGAATCTGCTCTCGACATTTATGAGGCTTCCTTTACACCATCTCTTCGTCGTTCATCTTGGGTAAGCAAATTTCCTATTAAAATTTGTGATTATCATTGTTTTTGTAGTACTCTTTCTTTATATGAGCTTTAATCTTATTTCGAGGCTAGCTCTAATCCTATTTTACAGCAAGCAATGATAAAAAAATTGCAAACCCTTCAGAAGTCGCATACTTAGGATTTTGTTTCTCTTCTATCTAATAAGACTGTCATTTGATGCAAATAGGTGTACAAGATCAAGACCAAATATGATGGATTTATTGAGTGTTATAAAGCTCGTCTTACTGTCAAATGCTTTACTAAAAAATATGGAATTGATTATGAAGAAACATTTACTTCAATTGCTAGACTTACTTCTGTTTGGAGTTTATTAGTTATTGCTGCAGTTCATGGTTGGACATTATTTCAGATGGATGTCAAGAATGCTTTCTTTAATAGTGATCTCACTAAAGAAGTATATATGAAGCCTTCTTCTAGTTATTCATATCCTCAAGGCAAAGTTTACAAATTTCATCGTGCTCTATATGGTCTTAAACAAGCTTTTCATGCATAGTTTACAAAGTTTAGTGAGATTATTCTTTAGCATAGTTTTTAGTTTAATCCCCATGACTCAGCTTTTTTTGTTGGCAAGACAACACAATGTTGTGTTATACTTATTCTCTATGTTAATGACATGATTATCATGAGTGATGATCTTTTTGGTATTACCACTCTTAAGACCTTTCTTTAGCAATACTTTGAAATAAAAGATCTTGACACCCTTAGTTATTTCCTTAGACTTTAAGTATTGTCTAATTCTACCGGATATTATCTTTTATAGGTAAATATGCATCGGATCTACTTGCTAGAGCTGGCTTGACAGATAGTAAGACTGTCACCACTCTTCTAGAACTTAATACTAAACTCTGATCTTCTGATGGTACTCTTCTCAATGATGCCACTCTTTATCGCTAGTTAGTTAGTAGTTTGGTATATCTCACTGTCACTTGACCAGATATTGCTTATGTTATTCATATTGTCCGTCAGTTTATGATCGTTCCTCGTACTTCTTATTTTATAACAGTTCTTCATATTCTGCGTTATCTTCAGGGTACACTCTTTCATGGACTCTATTTTTTTAGCTCACTATTCCTTTGTGTTGCGGGCTTATACCGATGCAGATTAGATGGGTAATTCTACACATCGACGATCAACTACTGGATTTTATCTTTTCTTGGAATATTCTCTTTTTTCATGGAAAAGTAAAAAATAGACTGCTACTACTTATTCTAGTACTGAGGCTAAGTATCATGCACTTGTTGATACTACCCAAGAGATTGTTTGGTTACGATGACTTCTTGAAGATATGAGTATTATTCACTCTGGCGCTACATCTCTTTGTTGTGACAATCAAAGTGCTATTCAAATTGTCCACAATGATATTTTTCATAAGCGGATTAAGCATATTGAGACAGATTATCATTTTATTTGGCAACACGTTTCTTAGGGCACTGTTATGCTTAACTCCATCGCATCTGAAGAGCAACCTGCTAATATCTTTACCAAACCTTTGCTTCCTAGCCGCTTTCATACTCTAGTCTCTAAACTTAAACTTACTTCTACTCCGTTATCTTGAGTTTGAGGGAAAGAGTATTAAGGTATTATTCCAGAATCAATCTAATATTCCTTATTAATTCTATAATATTCTCCTAATATTCTTACTATATATATATTATTATTAATGCAAATATTTCTTGCCTTTTCTTATTTTAAGTTTTCTACTTTTTATATGTCTTAAACTTATATAAATGCCAACTTTGTACATTATTTTTTTATAGTGAATTATACAATTCATTATATTTCTCACAAATGAAATAGTAATTTGAAGTTCAAAAAATTCTAGAATAGTAAATTCTTCCTCTCCTTGATCTCTTTTACCCATCAATAGAGAAATTCAAAGCACAAAAAAAAAAAAAATTACTGGACTAGTTGTCGATTTTTTAGTGAATACTTTGCTGAGGAACAAAATCTTTAGACTCTCTTATTAGTCATCTCTTTTTATAAGAGCTAGTTTTCACACTCCTATTTTCCAATAGCTTTACCATTGATTGATGTAGTAAAGAATATAAATATTATTTTACCTTTTTTATGTTTAATAAGAGAGAATTTTTTTCTTTTTATAAGAGGGGATTATGAGGGAAAATTATAGGCTTTTCCCTTAAATTTTCTAGCCGCTGGATAGGCATGCCTACTTCCCTACCTTTAAATCAAGCGTGTTTCTCCAAAATTTTATTAGAGCCATGCATGATATTATATATCAAAAAGTAGAGCAAGACAATATCTTTGACTTGAGTTCACGAGACAGGATTAGGTGCAGTCGATTTTACTTGAACGCTTTGCCAAAAGCGATTAACTTTTGTGGATGTGTTTATTTTAGATACCATTTAAGAAGTATAGTGCTACTATTTTAAAAAAAACATGCATATCATGTTAATTATATACCGGAAGAACCTACATGAATCATATTTTTATAATTTGGCCTGTTCATTTTGAGTTTAACACTAAAAATTTGTTACATATTTTATATTGTAGGTGTCTTTAAAGTATGTGTAATAATATTTTTTTTATTAATACAATATATATAAATATATATATATATAAATATATATATATAAATATATATATATATAAATATATATATATAAATATATATATATATATATATTTGAGCATATACTAAAGAGCCTACATTTATAAAGGATGTGATTTACATATTAAACATATAATGCTAATACAAAAGATATAAATAACAAGTTCTTTATAAATTAAATGATGTTTATAGACATTAATGAAAAGGTTATTTAATTATGTATGATTGTAGTTTTTCAATTTGTTATAATGAAAGATTTATCTTGATCATTGAAGTATAGATTTTAAATAAAAAAACTAGTATATACGATATATTGAACTAAACTAATGCGAATTTTGATCGAGTTAACTAAGTCATTGATCTTAATTCACAAAATTTTAATAAACTCGATTAACCTTAATCTTAAACAGGTAATAAACATGCATTCATGTGTTGTATCTTTTGAGTTATCATGAAGTGAAATCCATATAAACGATCGAAACTTTAATGTCTTGGGGATATAATTTCATGGGTCGTAAAAGCATATATTTTCAAGATGAAATTTATACTTAAATGATGTTCACCTAAGTTATTTACAGTACTTATCATTTAAATCTGTATCCATAATTTATTTAATAAATTATTTACCGAATAATGATTTTTATTTGTACATATCATAAAATAATTATTAGAGTATTAAGTGACTTAAAAGCAAATAGTAATTACGAGATAAGATATTTTCTCATTGCTTAACTTTAATTACGAATATCAAATAAAATAATTAATTGAGTGATTATTATTGGTTAATGATCAACCTTGTTTTACTTAAAAGAGTTTAATTAAAATTAGATTTCATCTATTACATAGATTAACCATAGTACAATTTTAGATTTTTAGTAGAATAGTTTGAAGTTAACTTAAAAAACCTAGTGGGTCGTGAAATGATTAGAAGTGAGCTTTTTAAATTGAAGTTAATAAGCCTATGACTCTTTAGTCCTATCACTAGCTCAACACCTCTTAAAACGCTAACCCTAAGTTGATGCATATATATATATATAAGTATGAAAGTGATAACCACATTCTTACACTTATCACACACTCTTTTTATAAAAGGTGAGAACGTGGGACTACTATAACTTCTTTACATGGTTCATTCTTAAGAGGTTAATTGCTCACACACTTAAGAATTTTGACGATTGAAGATAATAAAAAAGATTAAAATCAAAGTTCAAATCCAATACTTCCAAACAAATGAATTTTAGGTAACGCTCTAAAATTTTACATAGCAAATATATTTAAATAACCATTTTATTCCAATAAACTCTTATATAAGTAAACTCTAATCTCCTTTTATTTTTTATTTACATTTAATCTTTCATCCTTTAAATGTTGGTTCTACCTCATATATATTGTGTTTAATATTGATAAGTAAACTCTAATCTTCTTTTATTTTTTATTTACATTTAATCTTCCAACTTTAAATGTTGGTTCTACCTTCTTTATATATTGTGTTTAATATTGATATTGATATGTATCATAAATATTAATAGGCTGTTGATTCACAAATATTTAGAACCTCAAATTTCTCAAAATTTTGTTGGTCGTGTGAACTTTAGTGATGGTTGGAATTATGTTTTTTCTGCAACAAACAACAATGTTACCATTAAGCATGTGCGAAAGGATTCTTGAGCTAGTCAAAATCTCAAATTTCTAATAATAAAGCAATTTGCAGTATAATTGAAGCCAATGTGGAATAAGTATTCATTAATTACATGTAGCTTTGATCCTTGTTCAAAGATATTGAGCCAGTGACAATGATCAGAATATAGATGATGAATATTGGAGTGAACTCATTAACTGCAAATAGGAATGAGATTGCTTAGATTAAAGCCCTTTTTAAGGCTTTCCCAATACTGGGAAGTTGGGTGGCAGTTGGGCCGGGATGTATTTGGTCTAACCCACAAGAAAAAGTTCTAATAAGAAAATAATGATTCGTTTCGCACCTGGGTTTCACCTAGGGCTCAAAGGTTTTGACCCGTCAGGGCTAGTCTTGCGGCTCAATTTCTATGTGTAAGGACAGTTCTCAAAATTAGTACAACATACAAATGGCCGAGGATAGATAATCCACCTAAAGTGTTTGGGAATTGTCCAAATTTAAATTTTTTTTTTTTAAAAAAGAGGAGAATTTAAACTTTCTCCCAAAATATATATATTTGAAATAAAACACTAATTTAAATATCAAAAGATCATTCTCAAAACTAGTACAACATCAAAATAACCAAAGATAGATACTACAGCTGAAAGTGTTTGAAAATTATCCAAGACTGAAATTGGCGAGTTTAAAATCACTACCGAGATAGTTCTAATTGTTTATGCGAGTGCAGTGCAGGAGGTCCCGGCTCAGGGGAAAAACATTTCGGAGATTACTGTGGTATGAGGAAGGCATTATTTTCAAAAGATTCAACTTTTGACCAATGTTCCTATAGTTAAACCGAGAGCTTAAAGTCAACTTTTGAATGCTTTCTTTTTAAAAAATAAAAATAAAAATAAGATAACTATATTAACACGTTTAAAATTTGAGCCGCTATTTATGTTCTAATTTGAACAATCCCTCGTATTTACTTTCCACTCGATGCTGGAAGTATTCAAAGGTAAACTAAGTTAATTTAGTTTTCCTTCTAAAATGAGAGGGTAATGATAAATATCTGATTCATTTTACCCTTTTTTTTGGGGAAAGAACTTAAATGTTATTGTTAAAAAAAAAAAAATTGCCCTATATCTTATTCTCAATCTGACGAACTACGTTTATATTGATTGAAATTGACAATTCTAATCCATTACAATCCTGCCCATCTCTATATTTCAGGGCAATAAAATATATGCTATAGCACATGATCTTATCAAACCAAAGTCATGTATATCGATTATTTTATGGCTAATATGCTCAATAATGATGCTAATGGAATTAGAACCAGAATCCTTATCAGAAAGAGCCTGCTGAGGTTCCAACAGATAATATTATTATGTATTAAGATTAGATTAATTTTGTAAAGAATGAAAGTAACAGCCATCAACGCCCCCAACAACCATAAATGGCGCATCAATGCATATGTTTTCTAGTGAAAACGGTGACGTTATGTCTCTTATTTTAAATATTAAGATGCCAAGTTGGTGGTGCATTGCATATCTCTATCTGACCGCCTTTGGGTAACACCAAGACTGACGTGGCTTTACAAAATAAAGCCATCGCATTCATGATGCGAACCTTCTGGAAAAAGCAGTACCATATTCTCATATTATTGAAACCAAAAAAGAAATTTTGAACATTATTTGATACACATAGTTGGGACGTGGGAGCATATACACTTGTTTTTTTTTTATTATATCTGACTATGGACAACCCATTACGGTCATGATACATATCAACATTGCATATATATATATATATATATTAACATGATTTGTACAGAGTGGAGCCCAAATCAAAAGATGAAAGATCCTGATTAGGCTCTCACTGGCGTGGCTGGCAGAATGGATTTCAATTCACTTCTGGTGCGCCTGATCCTTTCATCACCACCGTCTGATTGGCTGACCCATATCTCCGGAATTACTTGAGCTAAGTTAGTCACATTCTCCAATACATAATCCGCATCCTTGATTTTCACCGTCTTGCCAACCTTCGCATGTAAAGAAAGAGCCGGATAAATCAAATTATAGGGTACGGGTGAATTTTTTTTTTTTTAATAAAAAAAAGAAGTAAGAGAATTACCAAGACGGTGCGTAGACCCAAAGCCTTGCCAGCGCTTACATTCTTAACATTGTCGTCAAAGAATACCTGCCAAAATAAAACACGTCTCAATACGTGGAAGACTGAATTTTCATGACTTCTATTGAATGTTTCAAAATAAATAAGAAAAAAGGACGAACGAGAGTGATCTTACAGCGAGGCGAGGATCGACATTAGCAACATCGAGGGCGATTTTCATGGCGGCCATTGAAGGTTTCAAAAGAACGGGGAATTCATCGGGACGAGTTGCTTTCTGGAGATTCGGATTCATTGTCTCGAAACAGAGGATTTGATCGAAACAGTCTTCTAGTCCTAGTCTTTTCAGGCACTTAATCGCGTGGTTCCTGTCCGAATTGGTGAAAATCTGAAAAATTAAAAAAAAATTAGCAGGGTGATTAATCGATTAATTCAATATTAATGCGGAAAACATGGATTATTAATAATAGTTATAATTATCGCTTTTCCCTCTCTCTTTCAACTTACGATCTTCCTTAGAGTGATGCTACGTAAGAGGTTGCGTAGTTCAGAATCTGGTTTGATCAAACCATACGGCAATCTTCCGTGCACGAAACTGATGATCAAAATTTTTTAAAAAGGTGAATTAATAAATCATAAATACCCATTCGAAAATTTTGTTTTTTGTTTTTATTTTCAATTACTTTGTATATAAACTGAATCATGTATTTTGCTAACCTGTGGTAATCATCCGCATCGATATCATATCCTAAAGCCTGCAAGAATTAAAAAGAATTGATCGATTAAAAGCCAACACCAATATATTTTTTTTTAAATTAAAGAAAAAAACATTTGAAGAAACATGAAGCACTTTTAGAGTAATTACTCGTAAACCGGCGAGAGTGCTGCCGTAAGTTTTGAAAAGCTCAACTCTGAGACTTGAAGCTTTCTCCTTAGCAAATCCACATTTCTCAACAAGAAAATCTACAGAAAATAAACGGCACAAGCGATAAGTCATTATAAACAGGAAGAGAAGCTTGAAATTGATTAATGTGTTTAAAGCTAATCACTGACCCTCAATGTTTCTCTTGACAGCTTGAGCTATTCCAGTGTTTGAAGGGTACAAAGTGTCATCCAAATCTGTTTGAAAGAAACCCAATTGAACAAATGATCTGTTGTTCACGCAAAAATCAAAATATTTAACGGATAGATTGGGAAATAATAAAAAGAAATACAAATGCATACCGAAAATGAGGCAATTGAAGGGCGAATCCATTGCTGGCGTGAAGAAACAACGAGAGAAATCAAATTGAACTCAAATTTTAATTGCAAAGTGAGCTTATTGATATTCAATAGCAAGCGAGGAGGGCTCTAAGAGCGAGGCAAACAGAGATTTTTATAGGCTCGGACGTTCAGATAAAGACAAGAGACAGGGGGAGATGTTTGCTGACTCAGAGTTCAAATCTCTTGCAATGGAGGCCGAGTAGACAGGGGCCCACACACCTGTCTAATTTTAATTAAATGAAGTTGTTCAATTTACATAAATACCCCTGTTTTTAAGGGCCACGATTCAGCCACCCGCCTTGGTCTGCGATCAGCACCGCGTGCTTTATCCGGCCAATCAGGTTACGGATTTAGATGAGAAAAAAAAAGAAGCCAAATATAAATTTAACAAATCATTGTGCATTCAACAGTTGACACCTGGCATCTGTTAAAAGATAGGGCTATTTAGAAATTGAAATTCTGACTTCTGAGGGCATCTGAGTCATTCGAGAGATGCGGAATTCTTCAACGTGGGTAAATTACAAAAGTGGAAATTAAGGCATGTGGATTGTGTGGTAAATCATATTGAAAAAAAAAGCAATAATGCTACATGCTTCATATTCCAATATTTTTCCACTCAAATAATTTATTAAATGATAAGAATATGCGATTAATTATTTTAAAAATTATTAATATTTACTATCTAATAAATACTTGATATTATTGACATCAAATTAGCACAATTTGTACTAACAAAAAATTGATCTAACGAATTAAAGCTTTTTAAAAAAAATTAGTTGTTTATTTCCTAATCTTGTAAAAATAGATTTTTTTTTCTCTTTCATTCATTATCTTTCACTTAAACATAATATTTTAGACTATTCTAAGGAAAATTTCTTATTTTTGATTTTAACAATTTTTCTTGACTAACTTAATTATTGGAGTGCAAGTATACCATATTCTTCTCAAATCCAACTCAAATAAGGAGAAAATTTTCAAAGAATGAAAGAGGAAATTTAATGAAACTACGAGGACAAAAATATAACAGAATTAAAGTCGCTTTTTGTCACTTCAAACACATATCTAAGAATAAAAAAAAAAATTGAAATATTTATTTAGGATATGTGACATTACTTCAAAACAAATATTTTTAATAATTTCTAATTACCCTTTTCTAATTATAAAATCAAATGATTAAAATGATGTCCGAGGATATTAATTTTTGTGACAACAAATTTAGTAAGTGCAGTACAATAGTACAATAAGAAATTATTTTTCTTCCCTTGAAATTTTAACTATTTTAACTTTTTTTTTCTAAAAAATTGTGAATCATAATTTTTTTTTATCTTGATTCTCTTGTCAAAGTTAGATTATCTTATTTTACTTTGAATAATAATACATTTTTAAAATATTATCTTAAAATTTTTATTTTAAATTAACGTATCAAATAATTATTAAATAATAAAATTATATAATTTATAAAATTATCTATTACATTATTTTATCACTAAATAATTACTTAACATATTATTTAGTATCAAAATTTTGAGATAATATTTAAAAAATATAACATTAATTTTTTACTTTCTATCTCTTTAGTTTTCTTTGCATTCTTTTAAAAAACATTTCCCCTTTTATATGAATTATATCTTTCAATGTCTCCCTTGTTCATATGCTTGTGCTTACCTCTTTTATTATGTTATGACTTTTCTTTATGAAATGCTTAAAGCTACGGTTTTGGTCTTAATTATATTAAGAGTAATCATGATTTCTCTGTAATCCAATCAAATAAGATGTCTTTCTTCTTATGAATATTTCTTCTTTATCAACAACTTTTGTGATCAAAATAATCATAACATGACTAGAGTTTTATACCTAATAAAAGTATAGTTTAGGACCGGTGTTTATGGGACACCAAGTTATTTCTTTTAATTTTGTTAATAATGTGTTTAAACAAAAATATAATTAAAAAAAATCATATTCTTGCATTTTAATTGTTTTATTATGGATTATTAATTTACCAAATAACTTAAAAGTTTAAGTTGTTAAGTGAAAGCTATTATTATTAATATTAAAAATAAGTCTTAATTATGACCCTGACATCTAATATTAGTATTAAAAATAAGTTCTTAATATTAAAAATAAGTTTTAACCGTCATTTTCATGAATTAAAGTTTAAAACAAAGTAGGTTCCCCAAAAACTAAAATATGATATTAATATTAAAGACAAGTTATTAATATTAAAATAAATTTTAATAGCATCTCTTATGTGAAACATAAAATTGGGTTTAAGATATAAAATATAATAGATCTCTTGAGTTTAAAGTCTGAAATAAAATATTAATATTAAAGATAAATTTTAATAATTTTTTTTAGTAAAACATAGATTTGAGTTTAAATTTTAAAATAAAATAGATCTTTCGAGTTTAAAGTTTGGAGAACAAAACAGAAATAAATTAGAATTTTAATTAAAACTAAAGACATGAAGATTCTAATTCATGACCTTGCCTCGGAATTATAATAGTTTATCACTCAATATAAAACTTAAACTATTAGATAAAAATTTATTATTAATTTTAAAGATAAATTTTAATATGACAAATATTTTTAATATTCACTCATTTTTGTACCATTTATTACGAACTCAAATACTTTTAAGTAATTCTAAATTTTGGGTAAACTAGTTACTAAATTCAAATTTAAAATATTTGTACCTACCACACTACATCCATACGAGCGAGCCCAGAACAATAATTTGGGTTCATTAATAAACTTAGTTTAAATAAAAATACATAATATCACATGATTACCATGTTAGACCTGGCCAATAAAAACTGGACCTCAATCTTTCTAACACAATTAACAACCCAATCTAATGAATTGACGGCTTGTTATGTCTTCGGAATTTCTTGATGGACCAAAAAGATGGGGTTCGTGTGAAAGCAATGTGAAGAGAGGTAAGGTCTATGTCATCAATAAAAAAAAATGAAAAAAAAAAAAAGTTTAGTGACTTAATTAGGTTGGCCTGTTAACAACCTCATTAAAAATGCGACAAGGATTTCCATATTGAAGCAGGGCCATTGGCTACCTTTCGATTTAGATATTTGATAATAAATTGACTCTACAAATAATAATCATAAACTACAATGACGGTTCATTAAAAGAGCTTTCACAACTGAAATCATTGATTTTATAAGATGTAACACGACACCTTATGGTTGTTGGAAATGGAGGGTGATAATAATGTTTGGTGCCCACCATGAAGATGACGAACCCACGTTTATTTTTTAATGAGAAATGTCAACATTGTCAACAAAACTATTATATATCAACTCATTTGAGATGCAATTTTTGAAATCTCTGGAAATACTCGTAATAATTATATGGTAAAATTTTTATTTACTTAAAATTTTAAATTAAAATGTTGTGAAAATATTGAATTATATAATTTGATAGTATAATGTGTTAATGAGTTAAATCATCTATTAATTTTGACCATACTTTTTTTTTTCTCCACGAGAATAGCAATTTTAAAAAAAAAAATTATTCTAACACTAGCATTTTAGTTAGAGTTTTATGAAACACTACTTAAATTAAGATTATTATGTTTGTATGGACTTTTAGACTAAATAAAAAACAAATTTAGTTTAGGAGAAAATTTACTCTCATAGCGGTTAAAGGGTGAGAAGAATAATTATTGGTGTTATAATCTATAAATAACAATATATATATACAAATATTTTATATAAATTGATGTGGCATAAAAATATTATTTGAATGATACATCAGAGTTAGCAGAATAAATTTGTTCGAATGTAAAATTTAAGAAATTTTGAGCTCACACAATTTAAAATAATTTTTTTTTTGAGAAAAAAGAATTGAATCTTTTTAAGTTAGTTTTAGATGAGCTATTTGAACACGCATCAATCTTTAAAGTTATTATGGCAATTACAAAAAAAAATTTAGGTCACGCACAAAGTTGTTTTCGATGATAATCTTTCAATACTTAAGTCGGTAATAAATTTTTTAGAAAAAAAAAAATTAATAGCAAAAAAATAATGAAGAAAGGTAAAGGGTGAGATTGTGTTGGTAGAATAAGCATTTTCAATCTTTTTTCCCAAGTCTTTTTTTGGATAGTAATTTAGCTTTTTCTTTTTTTTATAGGCTTTTTATATATTAAAATATTAAGTTTCTTCATAATTAGGATACGTCATTACCTTACTAATTTGAATATACTTTAAGATTATAAAAATAAGGTTTATCTGAAAATCTTAGAATACTTCGACATCTTAGGAGATAAAGACAATTAGAGCCTCTAGATGACACATGCATCTCTAGTTTAATCCTTGGGGGCTGGGTCGACTTGGCTTGAATAAGTTACTTTTGAGGTATTAAGAAATAAACTCAATTGATACTGAAAATACTTTAAAGTTGGCGACATCTTTTGGTATCGAGGGCATGTCCCCCTTAACATACATTCTTTAGTTATTGTTGGCTTGGGCCTCTAGTGCTATAATGTAGATAGCTTAAGTTGTGGACTTTGAACAAGATATCTTTTAAAGGTTTGAGTCTAGGTTCCATTAGATTTCTCGAGCCTTCTTTTCATTGGGCTGAGCTTGGACTGAGACTCTCGGAGGAAATAAAATTAATTATTTAAATGAATACATAGTAGACTTCGTATAAAATTAAAATATGTTATATTAGTTTGTATAATCTAATTTATACATAAAGTTTATACTTAATGTTATTCATATAATCTATTTATTTTTAAGTAAATAAGAACATACCCGAGCAGGAATGCGTAGTGTAGAGAGAATAAAGCTGATGTCAACTGTCTTCACACATATTTTGGAAGAAAACAAAGAAAAATAAAAAGTGATGTCAATTGATGATTGGAGTGGACTCCGTGGAGAAATGACGTCATATAGGCCAAGGCCTGCCATAGCAAAGGAAATACTTTTGTTTAGCTATCATTCACTACGAGTTAAGCCCCTTTTTCTTTAGATACCCATTAAAGGTTTTATTTGTTGATAAGATACACTCTAATTCCAAAATTAACCTCTATTGCTGGATAAATTCCTATTAGATCACTTTCTCAGTTTCACCTTTCTTCTTCTTCTTCTTCTTCTTATTATTTTTTTATCATTGCTAAACAAGTATTTGAGGATAAAAAAATGTCAAATTAATTTATGGAAATTGTGACTTTTATCAGCCGAACAATGTAGAGACAATAATTTCATTTTAGGTTACATGATATAATGATTGTACCCAAATATTCATAAGCCTTAATTCTTGAACCTTAACTGCAGCTTAGCAACCGAAGTTCTTGTCACCGGCCTCCGATGCTCATTCTCATTTAAATAAGAAAAAAAAAAAAAGAGTTTATCGTAATGAGAACTATGTGAGTTATTTAAACTATAATTGTCTTCTCCTTGCAATTTTCATTTAGGATAAAAGTGTAAATAGACAAGTGGGGTTTCTAGACAAGCAAAAACATTGAAAATATAAATTTAGTCAAGTTCCATGGGAAAATTATCTTAGGAATATAAGACAAACAAGGATGCATTCATTTTCATTATATCAAACGTTTCAAGTAACTACACATAACCAGGAAAAAGAAGATGAAAAAAACATAATAGAAGAAGAAGATGAAATCTTATGTCTGTTCTTTCAGTAAGGGCTTGTTTCTATTTTGACTTCTTGTCAAGCTTGATTTTGTTTGAGGGCGCTGCCATATCCATATATGAACCTTGCTGATCCCTCTGTGTAGACATGAGTCTCGTTGTCCAGTCTGTCAAAAATAACATTTTTATTATGTTAATTAAAAGTTAAAACTATTAACTATTCTGAGAATAATTAAAATACATAAAACGTTTAACAAATTAGAGGGCATTGCCCTTACGATTTTCGAATAGCTTTGCTCAAGGAAGAGGCTGATGAAATTGTTTTGCCGTCAAGGTATCTGTTTTCTCCTTTGATGTTCTTTTTCATTTTCAGGTCTAGCTCTTCTGCACTCAGCGTAAACGGGGAATCTGAAACCTGCACCCATTTTTCAACAATTCTCAGCTAATTCATATAGTTTCTTTCCCAGCAAAGAATTTCCATTAATGATATTGGAGAAATGAAATTTATTCTTCATAAATGATTTTCTTTTTAATTTTTTCTTTTCATTCAAGTGCTGTAAATAAGCTCAACTAGTCAAGGTTTTGAGCAAAGAATCGGTTATGTATAGTACCATGACCCATCCCCAAGTATCAGCAAAGGAGGGAATGTGAGCTGAATAAGGCACAACATCTGCACAGATAAGAAGTAATTAGCAAGAAGATTAATTAATAAGTTCATTTCTGATTTTGGGCGTAACTAAGGGAAATTAACTAGAAAACAATGAGAGGTCGGCTAAAGTGATCAAGTTAATGCTTTACTTAATTGCTTACATTTGAAAACCTGCCTCAAGGTGTTGTAAATGCAAGAAAATACTTCTGTATGGCTGAAAATTCCAGCTGGCCCTGCCTATAAAGTCAAAATAGACATGAACGAGGTTAATTAAATTCTTTTCTTTTCTCTTACGCATACGTAAGTATGGATCCATGCACATGTGTTACGAATATCCACATTTTAATGTACCTGTGTTACGAATATCCCACCAGGATTGAGCCTAGGCTTGACAGTGAACTCATAAAAAGATTTGGTGTAGAGTTTATAACATGGCCCTCCTTCTATTGGATCTGCCAGGTCTCCTATTATCACATCGAAGCACTCTTTTCTAGTCTCTAATTCAGCCCTGAAATACTCACAATCAAATCAATTAACTCTAATGCACGTACTTATTGCACTGCTTGTTATGATTTAGAAAAATAAAGAAAAAAAAAAATTAAGTGAAGATAAAGAATAAAACCTGGCATCATTGATGACGAGCTCAAGTCTCGGGTCAGAGAATGCTTCCTTATTAACCACCAAGTATGACTTGCAGAACTCTACTACTTCCTGCTCCATGGAAAAAGTTGTTCTCACTTAGCGGACTCTAATAATTTTTCATTTTTGGGTATTTATGCATACAATGTAGGTTTGATTTTTCATGAAGGGAATGAACTTTTCTTCATTTTCGTTCGCTTTTGTGAAAACTATAAGGATGATAGAGTTAAAGTGAAATGCTGAAGAAAATGAGAAATGGGAAATTTAACCTCGTCAATGTCACACATGACAACTCTTTCTACTGTTTTATGTCTGAGTATTTCTCTTGCAGTGGAGCCTTCACCTCCTCCCATAATAAAAACAGTCTTTGGACTGAAATAAACGATAATAAGACCATAAGTAGGCAATTGAAGCTTATAACGCACTACATTAGTTGCTGAGAAATTAAACAAAATATTTGACCAAGTAGAAAAGTAAAAATAAAATTACTTTGGATGATGAAGAAGAGCTGGATGAACCAGAGATTCATGGTAGATAAATTCATCTACCTCCGCACTTTGAAGCTTACCATCAATTACTAGTGCCTGTCATGGAAAACAAAGAAAGACTTTTTGTTAACGCAGATGAAAGAATTTTATTTTTAAAAAATATATATTTACTAATCCTTAGTTCTTATATTTTTAACTATTTTTTTTTCTGGGATTAAACCTTTCCAAAGGGCTTTGTGTCCAACAGTGCGATGTCCTGGTACTGTGTCTCTCCTGTATGCAATATGCTGTAACGAGAAAACATAATGACTATTAATACACATAAGTAATTAAAATGCCAAACATAATGATTATTGTTAACGAAGGTGTTGAACCAAATAATTAAAATCTACCCAAAGTTATATTTCTTTATTTAATCTTGTCTGTCTTTTTCTTGTCAAGAATATTGATTCTTTCCAAGAATGTTCTCTCTCCTTTTCAATTAAGTGACTTTTAAGAAAATATATTATAATATTTATATGGAAAAAGCCAACATCCGAAATTGTAAAAAAATTGACAGCTAGAAGGCTAGAACTTCGTTTTTGTCTCACCCCACTGAAAAGTGGTGCTTCTTTTTCCTTCTGGAAGATTTTCATAAGATCTTGTTCAGTGTTCAAGTTCAGAGACGGAGCCGAAGTGGATAATGTTTAAGAAAAATGTTGGCTAAAATCATAAATAAGTAACTATGCATGTATTTTAAAAATTTTGTGAGCCTGGGGCCAGGGCTAATTGCAGTTCCGGCAAAAGTATGTTGTCAACAATTGCCAAAAAATTAATAATCAAATAACCAACAAGACATAAGAACAAAGATGTAAAATGAGAATGATCAATGAACTTGGATTATATAAAAGTGTACTTTTGTTGGATTATTTTGAATAAAAGAAGCAACATACAATAGGGGGAAAATATTGTTGATAATCTAAGCATATTCTGGGGATGTGCTTAGTACCTGTTAAGTGCAAAACTCCATCTCAAGTTTTCTTCAATCTCTTCTTCATACCAGCAGCTCTTTCGATAGCCTGTGAGTGCATGGTTTTTCCCATTAGCTCCATCAGTGTGGGCAATACCATTGGAGCAAGAAATTTCACCCATGTTCTGTTAATGCTCAAAGTCAAAAAGTGCCTCAACGAGGAGAAGGAAAAGAGAAGTTAGCTAGCGAGGACCAAAGTGATGCGGCAAAGGAGAAGTGTTGGTGCGCAATTTAAATGGGGAAGATGGCAGTGAAACCGAAAAAGGAATCATAATGAGGTTTTGGTATGGCAGAGCTGTAAAATCTATCGAACTTGATGTACTCACTTCTTAAGAGTCAAAAAAAGTCATAAAATCCTCGTAGATTTTCGTATGAAAAATTTACCAAGACAATGTGGGATTTCTAAGGATGATTTTGTCGCGTGGGTTTACATCTATGTCGTCTTCTAGGGTCCATTATTTTACCCATAAAATATATCATAGTTTTAATTCAACAAAACACACTTATACACACATATATATATGGTGTTAGCTCTTTGCCATGTGCTTGCGCAGGCAGAAGTGATTTTACGTGTGCTAATTCTTTAAGTTGAAAAACGAAAAAAAAGCTCTACAACTCCATTCTACTACTACTCTTAGTAAGGAATTCAAAGGGAGTTAGACACGTAGGATTTATGCATGTGATTGTGAATATGGACAAAACATCACATGCATGATTATCCATAATCATGCTGATAATTCATTATTAATGTATTTTTTGAATTTTTGACTGATTTGGATCACGGATTTATTAAGATTATTACGAAGGATAAGAATCAAGATAAGAATTCTGAGCTTATCTCACCTTATTTTTTTAATTAATTTTTAATACATGTATTATATTAATTATATATGATTACTTTTTTTAATTATTTTATTTGATCACATATATTTATTAGAGTGAAAACTTAAATCAGAGAAGAATTCGAGTCTTTAACTAAAATTCGAGTGTACTTATTTTCACATTAGAGAGAAATTTACTTGTACAATGTAAAGAGGGATTCTGAACCGCTAATGTATTAATTAAAAAGAAGAAAGATTGAAAAGAACTTTTGGATGAGAGCGAAAAGGATAAAAGATGATGATTAATGTGTAGTGGCAAATTACCGAAAATTCTGCATATTCTTTTCTTCAGAAGTGTGTGCAAATCTTCATATATCTTGGTCGAAGAGAGAGAGAGAGCGCGTGCAGTGGAGACCATCATCATATTCTCTTGTTGCTTCAAAAGATGAATTAGTGGCATGCTCCGCCAGGGGCTATCATCATCACTATCACCATCAAAGCAGCAGCAAGCAAATGCTGCTAACTGCTAACACCAAAACAAGAAAAAAAAAATTCAACCCCACCATGATAAAAACAAACAATATAACCCCCTAGTGCCACTATTGAGTTACCCCCAGTTGCACATCATGCCTGCTTTTGCCACGTGTCAACTTACAATTCCATCAGAACCCACAAGATAGCATGCTTGATTTTTAACTTGTGAGGTAATAGTAGCATCAGCATGATGTGCAATATTGCTCCCTCTCAACCAAAGAGGGTTCGATCACTACAAAAGATGGTATTGTTAATCAGTGCATTGCAGGCCTTATGAGTGCAAAGAATCATATCCTTTTGAGAGTTTTTGGCTGTGATCATGATGGAGGATTCGCCCCCGAATTGCTTTCTTGGAAACTTATGATGGCCCTGAAATCCTCAAAGGTCCCAAAGCCATTTTTTACCATGTAATTTTCTTGTTTCACTGTAATTCTTCTATTTCACTTATCTTTTACCATCTCTTTTAATTTCCCTCGTAAAACTATTTTACCCGTATTCTTACACTTGGTAAGATCGAACTTGCTCGCCAGACAAAAATCGGTATATGTGTTAAAAAATGATTTAATAATTGTAGACAATGACCTTTCAAAAAAATAATTATAGACAATGAAACATGTGATAATTTATTAAACCTTAATATTAAATGCACCTATTAATGTGGTCAATTCAGTAAACTTTAAGCATTATCCTAAACCTAAGGATGGTCAAAAATTGGGTCCCGATTAGTTTATTTTATGTTAATAACTTAAGGATCTATGCTCTATATGATAGAATTTGTAATATGACAAAATTTCTCAAAACATTGAGATATTAGAGAATTTCTCAAAAAAATTAAGATGGTTTTTATATGTAGGAGCTTTTAAGTAAAATGGATTATCAATAAATAAAAGAACTTATTTCTAATAAAGTCTTTGAATTACATCAAAAGTTATATGAAATGTGACATTTATTGAATGTGTATTTTGTCTTTATCTTTATGTTGTTATAGTCATTTGACCGGTCTATAGATTTTGTCTTTAGTGACTTTATATATATAACTTTTGCATACAATTGATAGGTATGTGGTGAAGCTGGTACATTTATATGATTAGAAAATCAATTACACCTTTGATCAAAATTCTAAAGTTGAGAAACCAACTCAGAGTATGAAGGCCGTGGTGGCTTTAACATGGTAGTTGCAAAGGTTTCGTAGTGTAGACTAAGACTAGTAAGAAGATAAAATATTTTTTCTTGATCAGGAACAGGTTTTCCAATGATTGCTAAACCGTCACACAAATTTTTGAAGATACTAAGGTGTTTTGTAATGATTTTGTCATCTTCCTTTTGAAGATAAGTTATTTGTTGACGTAGTGTAAATTCTTGTTCTTGTGAACTTGGGTGTATGTATTTTTGAGTGCTTCCTATATTGCATGAGCTGACTCGAGACCAACAATGAGTCCAAGAGGTTCTTCTGAGAGTGTTCCAATAATCCAACCATAAAGGAGACGGTTAGACTTTTGCCAAGCATGTATGCATTTGTTAATTATGGAGTAAAACTTTCAGCATTTGTTGAACTGTTTGAATTTGGTGTGGTGTATTTGGTAGAAGTTGGATTTTTATTTGTGAGATGGCTGACTAATTCTTAACTCTCTACAAGTTCCAAAACTTGTTCAGGCCATAAGGGATAGTTAGAAGGAGTGAGTTTATGAGTGACAAAGTTGCCAACATTTAGAGATAGAGTAGCCGTGGTAGAAGAAGAGAGTGAAAAATAAATGAAAAAGAAAGATAATATAGAATTTGTGAGCTATAAATGATCAGTTTAGTAATAGTAGAGTTTAGAACACCATTGTGTTCACAATGGCTCTGATACTATAATAAAAAAATAAAATAAAAGGAAATTGTATTATTTTTTATTAGCAACGTGAACACTATAATATTGTGGCAATACATTAGTCATGTATTTAAACACGAATGTATTAGCTAGAGATGGAAACAAAAAATAATAAATCTCTTCAAATTTGTTGACTGTTGTGCTCTTTATAAATCTAGTTGACAGCTTGTGGTTAATCTTTATCTATTGGATCACTATCTTGGCTTGAACTAGTTGCAGTTAGAGTTCTAATATCCCTTAATGTCTTTCCGCGGTTTGAGATAAAGTTGTGAGAATTTCCAACCTTATTGCTTTGAGAATCCTGGTAATCCTTATCTCTCCATGGTTTCCCACAGTTGCCAAGTTGAACAAGTTGTTATGGGCTAATAGAAAAAAAGAGGGCGAAGAGTGGACACCATAAAGATTCTTGAAGATGTAAGATGCTTATAAGATCGTGAATGAAGTTTATGGATGGAGGACAATGATGGAAAGCTTAATAGAACTAAACATTACAGGTAATAGTTATAAAAATTAGATAGTCTTAGATCAATAAAGTACTTATAGTCTAATAGATAAGGTGCTTAGTTTGATTCAAAAAGTTTAGGATTCAAGTTCTACTAAGTGCATATTATTATTATTATTTTTAATTATTTTATTTTAAAAATACATATAGGGGCATTTTTGATACTTTTATCAATGTTGACCAGTTGACTGTTAATTAGATGATTTTCATCTACTAACAAGAGTCTCTATGACTCTTTTAAAATTTTGAAAGTCTTTCAATCATTTTCACTAAACTTCGGGGACTTATGTATACTTTATATCACTTATAAAGAGCTTTAAGAAACAAAACCCACTATTTAAACATAGATATCAATAGATTATTTAATTAACTAAAACAACCATTAATTATAAAAATTATGATAGCATTCAAGTTGAATGCTATTTTTTAAACAAAAGTCATAAAATTTAAAATGGAGACAAATAATAGAAGAAAGAGTTTACTTATTTTTTTAATAACTGTCATTTTACATCATAAATTTCAAATTTCAACTAATTATTGGAGAAATTAAGACTATCCTAACTTCTATCATGGTTTAAATCCCGGACTTAAGCAATGGATGTGCAAGTTTTACTAATGAGACAAGCATTTGGGTACAAATAGTTTACTTAATTAATGGCTAAAAAAGAGAAAACATGAATAGTTGATTATGGTGGAGAGAGAATTGTTATTGTGAGATTGAGAAAGAAAAAGTTAGTCCAAGGTAATTTTTTTATTTTTAGAATTTAAAATTTTAATAATAAATATAATTTTAAATGTGTGTTTAAGAAGAACCCATTTGAAAATAGTTAATTAGAAAGAGTACATAAATTTAGAAGAAATAAATTAAAAGATATTCGTACAATATTGCCAAAAGTTGTAAGTATAACAAAAAGAAAAAAAAAACTTAAACTCTCATGTTGAGTCTATTATTAAATAAGTCTAGCAACCTATTTTACTGTGTCTTTTTAAGAGAAGTCCATAAACAATTAAACAATGCCCAAAGAAAGGTAAAAGACCGGATTGAATAAAATGGTGAGAATTACTATTTTATCCAATTTATGTCTCTTTATTCTATTTGGATTATAAATCTATCACATTATTACATCATAATAAGCTTATTACATTATTACATCATGATAAGGTTATCACATTATGATAAAGTTTCATCTTATCATGGTTAGTCTATTTGCATGTGAATTAAACTCTATTACTATAATTAGAACTCCGTATCATGAAACACTATAAAACGGTATACATTATACATTTAAATTCATTCAAAAAAATGTATAGAATATTCATTAAGAAATACATTGAGAAATACCGTAAGCAAATACATTACATATAGAGTATTATCCTCTTAATTAGGAGCACTTCCTCACACCACATGCTTGTATTGATCATACATTGACTTGAGCATTAGAGTATTCTTTTTTACATGAAAACGATGCTCTTGTTCATGGTAAAATTGAGACATCTCAAGAGGTTAAAACGTAATTTCAAAAAAGTTCCAAATTTGGAACTTTCACCTCCCTATTGGTACTTTGAGTTCAGTAAAGTAAAATTTTTGAGTTTCAAATAGTTTAATTTAACCTTTTTAATTGTGTGATTATTGCAAATTCCATCGACATGGCTTATTGACCTCCGGCACAAAGGCTGTAAGCTCTCAGATTTCATATTCTATTTTACTCGGGGATTCGAAAAGATGGCGGGTGCAAGTTGCAACTAAAATTTTGATTTTATGATCTGCATTAACCTCAGACGATCGATCTATATTAACCTTACAAGAACATATAATTAAGTAAGCATTAAGAAACTTGTATTTTCTTAGTTATTCGTTAAGTAGGAGCTAAGGAAAATTACTTCAATATTCTATCGAAGGTTTATGTATTCCTTAACTAATGATTTCTATCAGCACTACTGTCTTGAAAAACTATATTCAGTAAATTGATCCAATGCGTGCATTTTTATTTTTTAATGTTAATATATAAAGTGTTAAGAAATTAAGGGGTGATGTAGGGTCGCAGCTAAAGCGAAATTGAGAAAAATAATAAAAATAAAAATAAACCAAAATACAAGAGTTTACGTGGTTTGGCTTTTAGCCTACGTCCACGGGCGAAGACAAAAGAATCTCTTACTATTAAAAATAGAGAATATAAGTATTGTAGTATTTTAGCCTCACAACCCAAAACTCCAATACACCCAATTCTCTCAAATCACTCAAAGAATATACAAATTCTCTCAAAATTGCATTTTGGAATGAATCCTAATGAATTGCTAAACTCTCCCATTTATAGGGAGAGTTTAGCATAGTGGACAGCCATGAAATGGCTATCCACCATGAAATAAGTGCTGGCACCTTACTGGCACCGTATACCAGCAATTATGTAGCTGGCACACGGTGCCAGCTACCAGCATTTCTCCCACTTGAAGATTTGATTGAGAATCAATCAAGTCTCCACACCATTCTTTCTTCTTCGCCAAAGTCATGTTGCCTACGTGTCTGTTAGGCCATGCAAAGATCTGCACCATACAAACTTGTTGGTATTGGTGGGTTTGGTCAACACATCTGCTAGGTTATCATCTGTATGAATTTTTTTCATATCCACACTTTCATCTTCTACCACTTCATGAACAAAGTGATATTGAACACCTATGTGCTTTGTTCTTGAATGAAAAGCTGGATTCCTTGCAATGTGCAAGGCACTTTGACTGTCACAAAATAATTCAACTTTCTCTTGCTTGTGCCTGAGCTCTTCCAGTAATCTTTGTATCCAAATTGCTTTCTTGCAAGCTTGTGTAGCTGCCATATATTCTGCTTCTGTAGTAGATAATGCCACAACAGTTTGCAGTTTCGAAACCCAGCTTACAGCTCTTTCTGCAAGTTTAAACACATAACCAGTAGTGAATTTTCTTTTATCAAGGTCTCCTGCAAAATCTGAATCCACATAGCCCTTAACAATAAAATCTGATCCTCCGTAATATAAAGCAACATCTGAGGTACCCTTAATGTATCTAAGGATCCTCCTGACACAACCTCAATACTCTCTACCAAGATTCGTCATATATCTACTAACTGCTCCCACTGCTTGTGCAATGTCTGGTCTGGTACAAATCATAGCGAACATTAAACTTTCCACTGCTGATGCATACGGTACTCGAGACATCTTCTTCCTCTCTGCTTCTTTACTAGGATACATCTTAGAGGATAACTTGAAATTAACAAAGAGTGGGGTACTAATTGGCTTACAATCTTGCATGTTGAAGCGCCCTAAGATTTTTTTTAAGTAGTTCTTCTGAGAAAGCCAAATCTTCCTGTTATTTCTGTCTCGGTGAATTTGCATCCCTAGAATTTTGTTTGCTGGTCCTAAGTCCTTCATATCAAATTCCCTAGCCAACTATGCCTTTAATTCTTGGACTCGATCTTTGTTGGGGCCTGCCACCAACATGTCATCCACGTACAACAGTAAAATAATGAAATCATTATCATCTTCAAACCTTTTGTAGTATGTACAATGGTCTGAACTAAGTCTGTTGTATCCAAGGCTGATGATATAGGAATCAAATCTTTTGTACTAACACCTCGGCGCCTGTTTGAGACCGTATAGAGATTTGTTCAACCTGCAAACCAAGTTCTATTTTCCTTCTTCTTTAAAACCTTCTGGTTGGAGCATATAAATTTCTTCTTCAAGTTCTTCATGAAGAAAAGCTGTCTTCACATCTAACTGCTCTAGATGTAAGTCTAATGTAGCACACATTGCCAGGACTATTCTGACTGTCGTGAGTCAAACCACAGGGGAAAATATCTCATTAAAGTCAATACCTTCTTTTTAAGCATAACCTTTCATCACTAATCTTGCACGATATCGCTCCACTTGGTCATTGCCATCCCGTTTGATCTTGTAGACCCATTTGTTACCAATGGCTTTTTCTCCACGTGATAGTGCAACCAGCTCCCATGTTTTGTTCTTATGTAAGGCTTCAATTTCTTCTTGCATTGCTGTCATCCATAGAGAAACATCTTGACTTTTAGAAGCCTTCTGGAAAGTTGTTGGCTCTCCATCCTCTGTTAGAAGACAGTATGCAACATGAGCCTCCATGACATACTCTGAGTGCCACGTTGGTGGTCGTCTCTCACAAGTTGATTGACGATCATCTGTAGCCTCAGACTCTGCTGGTTCTTGTTCTTCGTGCCCTGGTACTGCTTCAGAAGAATCTGAATTTTCTTGTACTAGATTATTTTCCATTTGTACCGTTGTAGTCTCTGAATTTTCCTTCACTGTGCTATCATTATTATCATTCCTTTGTAGTTTATCTTCTGCAAATATCACATCTCTGCTGATGACGACCTTGTGGGTAGTGGAATCCCACAAGCGATACCCTTAACTCCATTAGCGTATCCCAAGAAAAGGCATTTTCTGGATTTTGGATCCAACTTCGTTGTTTCTTGGGGATTATACATCACGTACACAGAACTTCCAAATGTATGAAGGCGAGAATAATTAACTGGTTTTCCAGTCTACATCTCCATCGGTGTCTTCAACTCGATTGCTGTTGATGGTGACCGATTTACCACATAACAGGCGATTTTGACTGCTTCTGCCCAAAATGCCTTGGCTAAACCTGCAGTTCTCAATATAGCTCTTGTTCTCTCCAATAAGGTTCTGTTCATCCGCTCTACTACTCCATTCTGTTGAGGCGTGTAAGCTGTTCTGAATTGCCGCTTGATGCCTTTTTGTTGACAGAATGCAATAAAATTCTCACTAGTATATTCTCCTCCATTACCTGTCCTTAAACACTTGATCTTCTTTTCTGATTCAAGTTTTACACGCGTTCTGAATATTCTGAAAGCTTCAAACACATATGACTTCTTCTTGATTAGATACACTCAACATCTCCTGGAGTAATCATCTATAAATGATACAAAATATCTTGCTCCTCCTAAGGACATCACCGGTGCTTGCCAAACATCAGAGTGAATCAATTCTAGAATTTCTTTACTTCTAGAACTGGATGTGCTGAACTTTAATCTGTGCTGCTTACTTGTGACACAGTGCTCACAGAAAGGTAAATGAATCGATTTGAGTTCAGGAAGTAAATTTTGATCAGAGGGAATTTTCAAACCTCGTTCTGACATATGGCCCAGTTTGTGATGCCACATTATCGTTGAATCTTCTGCTGAACTAGTTGATGCAACAGATGCATCTCCTTCCTGCAGTGTTTCTCCATTAAGTATGTATAAATTTGCAGCAACATTTTCTGCCTTCATTACTACAAGCGCGCCTTTGAGAATTTTCATTATCCCATTTTCAATTTGGGTCTTACACCCAATGTTATCTAATTGTCCCAGTGACAAAAGATTCTTCTTGAGGCCTTTCACATGTCGCACCTCCTGGATAATACGAACAGTACCATCATACATCTTCATCTTGATGGATCCTATTCCAGCGATTTTCAAAGCATGATCGTTCCCTATATATACAGATCCTCCAGATGTAGGTTCATATTGATGGAACCATTCTCTTTTAGAGGTCATGTGCCATGTAGCTCTAGAATCCATGAGACGTACATCAGAGAACCATTTTCTACTTTCAACAACCATTGCTGCCTCGCTGTATAAAATTTCACCATCATTTGAGGTGCTTGCAATATTCCCTTGAGGTTTGTCCTCTGCACTTTTCTTCAATCCCCAACAATCCTTCTTCAGATGGCCTTTCTTGCCACAATGGTAGCATTTGACGTTCTTCTTACTTCTGGATTTTGGTCTACCGTGATTTTGACTCCCACTGGGGCCATGTTTTGTTGATCTACCTCTCATTATTGTCAAAGCTTCTGCTTGCTGCGAACATTCCTATTTGTCTTTTTTATTTTTTCGTCTTCGTTCTTCTCCCAATACAGCAGCTGTAACATCATCGAAAACTAAGAAGTTCGTTAGGATATTATTCGTCAAGTTGATGATGAGTTGATCATATGAATCTGATAGGCTTTGAAGTAAAATCTCCACACGTTCACCTGCCTCTATTTTATGCCCCAAGGAAGTGAGTTGAGAAAATAGAGTATTTAATTTGTTGATGTGCTCCGTCACTGAAGTGGATTTTGCCATTCGAAGGGTGTACAATCTTCTTTTTAAAAAGATCTTGTTGTGCAGAAATTTAGCCTCATACAATTTAATGAGAGTATCCCAGATCTCTTTTGCTGTCTTCTTTTCCGCCACACTGGATAGCACATTATCAGTAAGTGCTAAATGCAGATCAGCAACTGCATTACCGTCAATCTCATTCCACTTGATATCATCAGTGATACATGCGGGCCTTTCATCAATTGCTTCTAAGCACTTGTTTTTTTCTTAAAATTGCCTTTATTTTCATTTTCCATAATGTAAAATTACCTCCATTGAACTTCTTAACTTCGTATTTTGCTGCCATTGCTTTTCACCACGAATTTCTTTCTGCTAGGATCGGCTCCCACTGTTTCACATAAATAGTAACCATACGTATGAACAGTAACCGTATGTATAAACAGTAACTATATATGTGAATAGTAACTATATACGTAAATAGTGACCTCCTTCAACCAGAAGCTCTGATACCACTTGTTAGAAAATTGAGGGGTGATGCAGGGTCGCAGCTAAAGCGAAATTGAGAAAAATAATAAAAATAAAAATAAACCAAAATACAAGAGTTTACGTGGTTCGGCTTTTAGTCTACGTCCACGGGCAAAGATAGAAGAATCTCTTACTATTGAAAATGGAGAATACAAGTATTGTAGTATTTTAGCCTCACAACCCAAAACTCCAATACACCAAATTCTCTCAAATCACTCAAAGAATACACAAATTCTCTCAAAATTGCATTTTGGAATGAATCCTAATGAATTGCTAAACTCTCCCATTTATAAGGAGAGTTTAGCATGGTGGACAGCCAAGAAATGGCTGTCCACCATGAAATAAGTGTTGGCACCTTGCTGGCACCGTGTGCCAGCAATTATGTAGCTGGCACACGATGCCAGCTACTAGCATAAAGTATAAACCTTGTTAAATTAAGTTTTATTTATTTTCGCTTTGAAAACTGAACCTAGCAACCGGAATTTCGATTTTAAGAATTAATTCTCACACGCACTAGCTCATCAACATGTACAGAACAGATCCGCTCAGCCTAGAATTCTACATTCTCATAACTAATATGGTGCATACATTGTTGGAGAAAATTGGTAGTTGATGGATACTTCATAATAGAATAGGTTTCATATATTATAGGTTATAAGTTAATATGTGTAACTTTTACACTTATTTTTGGTAAGTGCTTTTTATAAGTATTTTTTTATTTGAGACACAATTTTTTATATGTTTCTCTTAATTTATATTATACTGTATTTACAGATAATTTTTGTTCTTCAAGGACATTGGCTTAGTATAACTAGGCTTTATGGCGGTTACCCTCTAATATTCAATGACTTAGTTCTGTAAATGGTGCACTCCCATGTATAGAATCTTAGAACAATTATTTTTCTACACTTATTTTTTATAATAAGTGGCCTTTATAAATATTCTTTCATTTGAGATACAACTTTTTTATATGTCCATCTTGGTTCATAAGTGCTGAATTAAAGTTTAAATTTGATCAATGATAAAAAAATTTATTATCTTTTTAAATAAAGAGGTGTCATAAATTATTGTATTATTTCAAATATAATTTGAAAAGATGCAACTATGTAAATGGTTGCATATAATACGAAAGAAGGCCACTTTCAACTAATGTATATTTGAAATATATATAAGATATCCAACAAATATGAATAATTACATATAATATGAAAGGAGGCCACTTTCAACTAATGTATTTTTTGAAATATATATAAAATATCCAACAATTTTGTCGATTTTTAAATACACAAACAAATACTAGAGAATATATAAAAATCAATGTATATGTATTAATACCTTTTAGATTATGAACCAACTGTTGAGGATATCAAGTCATGCACTTCAATTTGACACCCCAATGGTATCAACTAAGCCACAACCTTGATACCCCTTGCACCCTATGCGCAGCGAAAAATCATAACTCACACCATAAGTAAGAACACATAAGATTAACACACCAATAAAGATAAAGAAAACAAACCAATCACAAGACACACGATATATATGGTTTGTCCCAAATTGCCTACGTCCACAGAGGATCCATGATTCAGCTTCTTACTATTGAAATAGATCACTAAGTATCTTCTTACATCATCAATGATCCCACAAGACCCCTTAGTATCTCCCATAGAGACCTCTAAGTATCTACCCTTGATCATTATGACTCCCTAAGACCTCTCAGTATCTCCTCATAAGAGATTTTTACAAGAAATACAAGAATAGCCCGAGCATCTAAGCCAAAAGGATCTATGGTGTTTCTATTTTATTCACTCAAAGAACCTAAAGAAGAAAACACCCCCAAAGGTTACACCCTAGTGCACCACGCACTTAGTGCCTACCTAGCTCCTTTATTCTCTCTTATGGTTACATCTTGAAACCTTAGATGCTTAATCTTAAATAAGGGTTTACAAGTATTTATATAAAGTGTATTTCGTGCCTACTAACCCTATTTCTTGTTAGAGTAAGAGTCCACTTATTTTGGAAGTTCAAAACTTCCTAAAACTTGAAATCCTGAACCAAAACGGACTTTTCCACACGTTCTAGCGCAGCGACGCTCGTCCCTGGGCTCCGTGGCGCTAGCCCTTCTCGCACCCATTGCCGCGACATTAGGGACCCAGCGCTGCAGCGCTGTGCTTCTGTGTTGAGCGCCGCAGCGCTGGTCAGCTCCTCGCGATTTCTTCGTTTCCTTCGAGTCTTCAAGTTCCGTTTCACTTCCCCCTTCGTGTCCCACAAGTCTTAGACTTCTCCATACGTGTCCCATACATTCTAAACTTCTTGTGACTCTCCACTTTGGTATTCATCTCAATTCTTGTCCAACCAAGATTGTTGAATCACCAATTTTCCAACACCAACTATTTGACAACTAATCGTATCTCACAAGAACTTAGTTAAACATAAAGTTTCTATGAATTAATGCCTTTTGGCATGAGCCAAATGCCTATTTACCTACATTGAATTATCACATTGAATTCTCTACAAGTGAGTTGTTATGTGATTTGGCACTTTATGACCATGTGCTAAGTTGGAATTCATTAATACTTTAGAGATACCTGTCTAAGCCCTCATAAGAATCGACTCAATTTCACACTCATATAGATGAACCACCATCAAGTGTATTTTGTAGTTTAAACACAACCATATTATATTGGGTTATAGAGTTCGTTAATAATAGAAAATTTAACATCTTCACTACAGTCAAGTACTATTTTGTCTTAGGAAGAACTCAATATGATAGTGGTGATAGTATTACAAGACAACAAGTAACTTATTATTACTTGTATAAATTAATTTCGTGGGATCTTTAATCACATAGGCGGAGTTACCATCACTCTTGCCTTATGTTATAAGTATAGTCTATTCCCCCTCGACATTGAATCACTAACCTTATTTAGTGATTTTTGTCAGAGAATTGAACAAATTCAATTCTGACCTTATAGGATTTTGGTTCTCGTAGCCAAACATAAGCAAATTTATTTTAATATTATTAATTGCTTATTTTTTTCATTTTGATATTTAATCACAACTTCATAATAAATAAAGGATGATATAAATTTATAGAAAGATATGCTAAATGTTAATAATTTATTTAGCTTAGCACATGCCTTTATAAGGCGATCATCTTACTTTTGAAAAGTAATTCATTATATCACTTTCATGGATTGAGATACACTTGTATAATCTATAATATTATACATCTCCAGCAACGTAAAATATAAGCATCACAACATTTATCTCATGAATCACATTAGTTAGAGAATTTTTCATATAATTATTCATCTTAAATGGCTAAGATAGGCCATTTATTTATAAGATAATAGTTATTGTTCATACATCTATCAATAGTCATTAGTATCGCAACCTTGACTACTTAGTACCATAATGTTGGCCTGATATTTGTGCTACGTGGCGGTGCTCTATTTAAGCACTGCGGCACTCACATTTTAACTTATGAAAATACTTTTTTATGTTCTAGCGCGACAGCGTTAACCTCTGGTGTTGTAGCACCAGCTCTCTTTTTTTTGTCCTAGCATTGTAGCCTTAGATGTGCCAACAATCATTTGACTAGTTGCAAACAATATTCATCATCAATATATAATAAAGAAGATTTCAAAAGTTTAATTTATTAACATTGAACTACTCTCCAAATATCAAATTTCAATATTAATAGCAACATACATTATTACTACTATTATTATTATTATTATAATTTTCACTTCAAGTGTAATGACCAAAGTGACATTATATGCAGATGGGCACCAAATTATAAATTAGTGTTTATTGATATTGCATGTATGCAATTTATGTACAAGCATTTTGCACCATCAAAGATTTATACTTTTAATAGTTTTAACTGGCAACAATATGTTCAAGCCACTAAATTACAGAGAAAAAACCTTTCAAAGTTCTTTAAACATGTCTCTTAGCAAATTCAAGTAATTTAATTGTAGTATCATCTTTTCCGACCATTACTTATTATATTTGCTTTCTCAATTATTCAATAAATTTAAGTAATTTAACAAGATCTTTGTTTCTTATATCTATGCCAATAACAGACAATTAACCAAAATGTAACATTACTTTCATTTAACGTGCATATAATATCATGCATTTAGCATTAAAATCAAACGTAAAGTTGGCAATGTAAACCATGAAAACAGATTGCATCAAAATATCTGATTGCCTATAAGCCATTGTTAATGCATCATCCAAACATTTACATAATACAATCTATCTTACCATGTGTATGACAGCCATTATAATTATGCAAACATTGATTTCTCATGCATTCAAATATAAAATTATAATTTCATGAACTTAAGTGAAATATTAAAATAATTTGGTATAATTATATAACATGTATACAACCACCGAGTAGAAGTAATAAATAAAAACTAACATATCTCATACGTAGATCTCTTTATCCACTAGTAATAAATTATTTTTAAAATTGTTGAAGAAAATTAAAAGTTGATGGATGCTTTATAAGTTAAGATGTATAAAATTACATTATCCTTTAAGATAATTTTTGTCCTAAAGGATATTGTTCTGGTGCAATTAGATTTTATAGTGATCTATTATCTAATATTCAATGACTTGATTTTATAAAGATTAACTCTCAAACACAGAATTTTAAAATAATTATTTTTTTAAACTCATTTTTGGTAATAAATGGATTTTATTTATAAATATTAAATATTTTTTTATTTGAGACACAATCCTTTATATATATTTCTCAATTTATGATATTAGATTAAAATTAAAATTTAATTAATAATTTAAAATGAACCATCCTTTTTTTTTATATAAAGAAGTATCGTTAATGATTATAATATTTTAAATATAATATAAAAAGAGATAACCACACGAAGAAGACCATTAATTTTAATTAATGTGTACTTTACAATATATATATATATATACACAATATCTAACATGCATGAAGGGCATATGCATGAAAATAAATAAGAATAAAGCAAACCAATCAACGTATCAAGATTGGGAACAATTAATAGGCTAAAATGTGTATCTCATTATTTAAAATAGATCATATAAAATTTATTGGGTCTAATTCTCAAGCGATGATGCAACAAATCCGATCTGTGTCAGTCTCAGCGAACCCCACCTTAATGTCAACGCTCAAAGAAGAAATGATTTGCCATTTTCAATGCTCGGGAAGGACTAGATTCCCTATTTCATCATTATTATTTGTTCGCCTTCAATTTTTTACGTTAGACATTTTTAATTGGTGATAATTATAATATATTTGTTGAAAGAGAAAATGTCATTTTTTTTAAGATTAGATTAAATTAAAAAAATTTAAATTTAATTTAAAATTTAAAATTTTTATGTAACGAAATAATTTATTAATTAAATAAAACACAAAAAATTTAAAACAGAATATAAAAGAAGATAATACAATCTTATGTGATTTGATTAATTACTTATTTTTACGATAAATTTAAAGATTTTAATATTTTTTATTAACACCCTAAAGATTTTATAAGAAAAACTTAATGAAAAACCTTTAAAAGGATCTAGTATTTAGTGTATCTTTACTCTACCACGAGCAATGAACACTCAAACAATGGTTCTATCCTGGCGCACATAATTACTTAATGTCTACCTAATTCTTCTCCTCTCTTAGAATCTCTCTTAATGTTTAATATAAAATTAAATGTTTTACAAGTGTTTATATAGTATGTTTTTCGTGCCTACAAACCCCATTCTTTGTTAGAGTAAGAGTCCACTTGTTATAAAAATTCTAAACTTTCAAAAACTTGAAATCCAGATCAAAACCGACTTCCTGATGCTTCTGGCACCGCGGCGCTAGCCATTATTGCGCCCATTGCTGCGGTGCTAGGGACCCAGCGCCGCGACACTAGGTTGTTATGCTGGGCCCCGCGGCGCTCAGCCCTGGTGGCATCTCTCGCGTTTTCTTCACTTCCTTCGCGTCTTTAAGTCCCATTTCACTTCCTCTTTCGTGTCCCACACGTTCTAGATTTTTTGTGACTCTCCATTTTAGTATTTATCTCAATCTTTGTTAAATCAAGATTATCAACGCCGCAGCGCTCAACCTTAGTGGCACTTCTCGCGTTTTCTTCACTTCTTTCGCATTTCAAGTCTCGTTTCGCTTCTCCCTTCGTGTCCTATACGTTATAAACTTTTTTATACATGTCTCATACGTTTTATATTTCTTATAACTCTCCATTTTAATTTTTATCTCAATTATTATTTAATCAAAATTTTTAAATCACTAGATTTTTAACGACATCTAATTCTTGACATTGGATATTTTTAATAGGTGATTAGATAACAAATAAAATAAATTGATAAATGACAAATCAACCAATCAAATAATGATCTATTCCAAGCCAACCTTTTCTTGAAGCATATTTCAAAATACCTCGTTCATTTATTTTTTTAAAATTTTAGAGAAGGAATGTAAATTAAATTAAAAATTTGACATTAATTTAGAAGTATAGTTATCACTAAATTAAGTCTATAATCACATGTGGTGTTTAGCATTTGTATTTAAGAAACTCGAAATCTTATAAAAAGAAAACGTTGATCCAGAATCTTCTTCCTAATGGTAGAGTTAACGAAAAGTTCATATATAATGTTAAAATGCTTAATGGATCGTGTGTTATAAACTCACCTCTTATAAACTCTTGAATGAGATACATAGATATTACACGTAAGTGATTATCCAAACAAGTATATATTATTTTTCTTTATGTCATCATTTTGTGGTCCTCATGAAGAAATAATTTCAGATTTTGTTTAAGGAACCATGATTTTGTTTGTTTGACATAAAATTAACTAATTATCCTTTCCAATATATGCAAATACAATCGAAGATATATGGCCCGAGAGATAGAATCAGAGAGCCCGAGAATTCGATGGAGCAAAACAAAAGTGCCTAGAAGTGTCTATCCAAATGCAGGAAAGGAAAATAGAGAATGGCTGCTTTGTGAATTTAAAAAAGGGTAAAGGATATTTTTATCTTATAAATTTGACTTAATTTTTAATTTTATCTTATAAATTTTAAAAAATTTAATTTTATCTTAATTTATTAATAAGATTCCATTGATTTTAATATTAGAAGCGAAAAATAATCAATCTACACAAAATTTTAAAATGAGCTTACATAAAATATCCACGTATCAACCATTAGTACTTAAATAATAAAATAAATAAATAAAAAGAGAGTAGCAGCCGTCGTCGTCAATTGCCGACCGGCCGCTGATGACCAATTACGATTTTACTCAAAATTGACATCATTAAACTCAAATTTTTGTGATCTACGCAATGATATGATTTTTTTGGTCAATAGAGTACCGTAGATATGTCAAAAGCGAAAAAAAAATCTTGTGGGAGGCGACGACCACTACCGTTCACCGTATGATAGGGTGGTGCACGCTTCCGCCAACCACCACGGGCTGGCGGTCGCGTGTCGAACAGTGGGGAGGTGTATGTCACCACCTCGTCGTTTGACACGCGAATGGCAATGGGGGGTGTTGACGACGGCCACCACCGTTCGTCGTCGAACGGTTGGGCAGTGGCGTGCACCGCCTCCACCGTTGGATAAATCGGCCGTCCAACGGTGGGGGCTGTGCACACCACAACCTCACCGTTCGACGGTGGCGCGCGGTGACTGCCACCTTTTTTTTATTTTCGATCTATTTTTTTGGCACCTTTTTATTTTCTTTTGACAAAATGATTCTACCATTGTATAAATATAAAAAAATAGAATTCAATAATATAAATTTTGCCTATTTTCATTATCAAAATCTGACAATTGATAGTGGCCAGCGATGGTAGTCACAAATTTTAGCAGTTCAGTTTTATTTATTTTAATTATTTTTTAATTATAAAATAAATTTTTAATGAATATTAAAATTTGAACCTATTAAAGTGTGTCACGTGTCTTTTTATTTTTAATAGTTTATTAATGGCTGACACGTATACATTGTATAATATACTTATATCACTATTTTTAATTAACATAATAATTGAGGACAAATTTGTCAATGTACTATCAAAAGATATTTTCAGTTAAATCTAACGGAATCTCACTAATAGATTATGACAAAATTAAATTTTTTAAAATTTGTGAGATAAAATTAAAAATTAAATTAAACTTATGAGATAAAAATATTATTTTTCCTTAAAAAAATTTCCATCCTGTTTATGTTTATTTTTATTTAGTTTTTCTAAGTAGGATTATTGTCTATTTTGCGTACAACGTAAAGTAGCCACAACTCCTCTTCACATATTAACAATGTAACCTATGTTCATTTTGAATAACTTATGAAGGATTTCGATACTTTTGAGTTTTCAACAATTACTTCAATAAATTATTATAAATGTTTATCTATCAACTAAAGTTGAAAGTGATGAAGCAGACAAATCGAGCAAGATTGAATTTGAATTATATTTTTAAAAAAATTTTAGAGTTATTTAATTTTAGACAATTTTTATATTATCTATAAAAGTTTTTGTTGAGGATATCATGTCATACACTTCAATTTGATACCTTTATGGTATCAACTAAGCTACAACCTTGATACCTTATGAGCAGTAAAAAATCATAACTCACACCATAAGTAAGAACACATAAGATTAACACATCAATAAAGATAAAGAAAACAAACCAATCACAAGATATAAGATATACGTGGTTCGGACAAAATTGTCTACGTCCACGGAGGATCTATGATCCAGCTTTTTACTATTGAAATAGATCACAAAGTATCTTCTTACATCATCAATGATCCCACAAGACCCCTTAGTATCTCCCATAGAGACCTCTAAGCATTTACCTTTGATCATCATGACTCCCTAAGACCTCTTCGTATCTCCTCATAAGAGATTTTTACAAGAAACACAAGAATAACCCGAGCATCTAAGCCTAAAGGATCTATGGTGTTTCTCTTTTATTCACTCAAAAAACCTAAAGAAGAAACACCCCCAAAGGTTACACCCTAGTGTACCATGCACTTAGTGCCTACCTAACTTCTCTATTCTCTCTTATGGTTACATCTTGAAACCTTAGATGCTTAATCTTAAACAAGAGTTTACAAGTATTTATATAGAATGTATTTCGTGCCTACAAACCCTATTTCTTGTTGGAGTAAGAGTACACTTGTTTTGAAAGTCCAAAACTTCCCAAAACTTAAAATCCCGAACCAAAATGGACTTTTCCACGCGTTCTGGCACCGTGGCCCTCGTCCCTGGGCGCCGCGGCGTTGGCCCTTCTCGTGCCCAGCGCTGCGGCGCTGGTCTTTTGTGTTGAGCGCCGCGGAGCTAGAAGCTCCCCGCGATTTCTTCTTTTTCTTCGCGTCTTCGAGTCCCGTTTCACTTCCCCTTTCGTGTCCCACACGTCCTAGACTTCTTCATACGTGTCCCACACATTCTAAACTTCTTGTGACTCTCCACTTTGGTATTCATCTCAATTCTTGTCCAACCAAAATTGTTGAATCACCAATTTTCAAACAGCTTTAAAGTTAAAACTTCTCAAAAAATTACCTTAATCTCCTTGAATTATTTTTTAATTTATTAAAAAAGTACCGTTATTTTGTAAGAAAAAATATTCTAATACTCAAATCAATATTTGTTCAAAAATGAATATTTTGTGTGGAAGTGTTTCGAACAAAAGGCAATATACTTTATATAATTTTTTTTTATCTAGAGCTCAATAATTCATAAATTAATCTATCATGAATAAATTTTGTTGAATAAATAATGAGCCAAGTATGCACATTTATTTATAATGTGTAAATTTTAATTTGTGTTGAATTATGAATGCATAAATATCCATTCTTATAAAATTATGTATCTAATTAAAATTAAATAAATTATAAATATTAATTTATTTGAAAATTATCAATTAAAGTAAAATAATTTAAGTGAGATTCTTCTACTTGTAAAATTTTCTTCTTTATATAAAATAATAATTCATTATTTTAATCTAAATAAAAATTTAAAATTTAATCTATTCTTTTTTTTCTCTATGGCTTATATAACCTGTTTATAGGATTATGGGTTGGTGAATTCGATTATTGACATATTAAATTTGTATCTAAACTTTATTAACTTTATAAATTCTTTTTGAAATGATATAGTGGCATAGGCTGCTTGGCTCATTTAATAATGAGCCCAAAAACCCATTTGATAATATGATATAGTGGCATAGGCTGCTTGGCTCATTTAATAATGAGCCCAAAAACCCATTTGATAATTTTATAAATATATAGAACAATTACTATTGCTCTCTTAAATTATATATATACCAATACCATTTGCTCTTTTGAATTTTTTAGTACTACTTATTACTCCCCTTTAATGATTGTTAGAAAAAAAAAAAAATGATACTGAAAAAAATGACTAATTACTTGTACATTGAGTAATGAATAATTTTTTTTTTTAAAAAAAAAACTTAAACTTTAGGGGTAATGATCCCTAAGTATTTGTTCCCCTTTATAATAATTTTAGATGTTTAAAATTTACACTCACTATTATTCATTTCATATTTATATAACCATTAATCTTAATTGTTTAGGAGTGTAGACTCACTTGTAAGAGTTTTTATTTCTTTTTATTTAAATAACGTTAAAAGTATGAGAGTTTTTTTTGTTATTATGGGAAGAATGTAGGCAATTCTGAAAGGAATTAGGAAAGGTTTGGAGTCGGTTTAATGCCTGAATCTTTAACGCCAATTAGAAAAGATGAAAAAAAGAAAAAAGAAAAGAAATTGAAAAACATGCACTATATATATCACCATCTAAGTGATATTATATTTATTGATGATTAAAAAAAAACATATCACAGAGACACAATACCATTTCTTTTTTATTTTGAAAACATTATAATTACATTAGATTCGTGACCATTTTTTTTTGGAAACATATAATTGTTATTAAATATGTAGCGAAATCTTATTTATTTATTTAATTTTATATAATTTTAAAAATTATTAATAGGACACGTGTTATTATGTAATTAGTTTATATTTTTAAATATAAACTAATAAATATAATTTTTTTTATAAAATGACTCGCTTCAAACATTGATTAATTACAAATTTCACGTGTCATCTTACAATTGATTTATATTTTTAATAATAAATTAAATAAAATATTAAAAATTAAATACAAATCCGCCAATATTGCCGGAGTGGCGCTGAAAATCTATGGCAGACCGATCATCGGCAGCCATTTTTCAACAACACTCTGGCAATAAAAACGAAAAAAATATTACATCATTCGTATTTATTTTTCTTGATTTACACAATAATTGAATCATTTTTGCAAAAACAATTGCCAAATGTGGTGGTGAGGGGCAGTGGCCACCGTCACGCACTGTGAAACAGTGCATTATGTAGATCAGGCCTTACATAACATATTTATTATTTAAAATTTTAAAAATGATCGATTCTTGACAAGTTTTTTTTTAATTTTAGAAAAAAAATGATTTGTGTTGAAAATGAATTAAAAATTATTTTTGAGGTTGAAAATAAGTGAAATAGATAAATTATACGTGAAAATAGATTGAAAAAGTAGAAAACTTGTAAAAATCTAGCCAAAAGATGGTCATTTTTATAACATTCCCGAATATAGACAACGGCCCGGCTATCGTCTATGTGCTAGACATTTCGTGCACGTGTTTCATGTTCGTGAAACACCCACTCAAAACATCTGTTGCATGGGTGTCATGAAGCGCCTCGCATGTGTGCTCTTACACACGTGGGGCACCATATGGTGCACCTACAACATGCCATGTGGCATGCACAGTTAAATTTTTTTAAAATTTATTTTAAATTAAGAAAAATATTTAAAATATCTCTAAATCCATCATTTTCATAAATTAATTAAATGAAGTTCAGTTTAAATATATAATTTATTAAAATAATTAAATAAATTATCATTGATTAATTATATAAATTAAATTAAATCAACATTCAAAAAATATTAATTAACTATTAATTTACAAAAATGATATGATAATGTATATTAGTAAATTTAATGTATGTTAGCTATTCATTGATAAGTGTTTTAATTGTATTTTTATGTATTTTTATAAGAAAATAAAAGATATAAAATTCTGAAGAATGAATTCTTTCGCGCATCAATTATGTGTTATTCGAAACTGTGAGCTTTGAAAACTATAAAAAAAAAACTAATGCCTAATTAGAGAAAATTGTTTAGGTGGACTTATATGAGTATTTTTAAATATGTCAAATATTTCTTTCTCCGTTATTTTTTGTCTATGAAATATTTTTTGTCTATGAAATATTATTGTGTGGGTGCAGACCTTCAATTTGTCTAAGGAGATGTGATTTCACATTAACAAAAAGTGCATCCGATTCACTCAAAAAGTGTTTGATTGAATACTGAGCTAAAGAAAAAATTGAATAATTGATTGTGGGAGAAGTTTTGTTAAGCCAAAAAAAATGGACCTACAATTTTGTTGATGCTGTTGGGAGTTGTTCATTCATGGGTGTTTGCATGTGGGTTTTGTGTTTAATCACAATTTATACATATCTCATATATATAATGAAGCAGCGGAAGCTTAAAGTATTGCAGTAAACACAATCACAATTTATTAATCAGAAACGAGATTGAGAAATAACCCTTGAAGCCTTTGGTTGGAGATTGTTGAAGTCCACCAAAATGTTGTCTTTGATCAATTCTAGTAATCAACAATGGTGGGTTTGATTATCTAGAATGACAGCTTTTGATCCAGCACTTGTTTAACTACTTAAACTTGTGTTCTTGATTTTTTCTTTTGATTAACACTTAATCAATTAATCAAAAACTTATTTTGCTAAATTAGTTTTAAGCCTTAAAAGAAAATAATGAATTCAACTCTTGAATCCATTAATTAGAAGACAATTTCTCTTTTCTCTCTTTGTAAAATGGCTGAGCTAATTTTGCAAAATCAATTTAACAAAAACCTTATCAATTTAATTTACATTTGTTTTATTTATACAAATGAATTTAATTTCATTTCATAACACTTAATTTCACTTAATTTCAATTTGAATTTAATCTAACCTAATCATAGTTAACTCTTAACTTTAGTTAGGTTAAACTAACATTAAAATATTCTAACTATAGTTAACTCTTAACTCTAGTTAATTAAAAGAATATTTAATTATTTTAACCATGGTTAACTAACTTAACCATGGTTAGGTTAACTTTTACTTAACCATTAAGTATAGTTAATCTAACTTAACTAAATGGTTAACTCTTAACCTTAGTTAAACTTAAATTATTTATTCAACAATTAAATAAATAATTATTTATTTGAATTATTTAACGATTAAATAATTATCAAGTGAAATTACAATTATGTCCTTACTCGGTTACCATGTTAACCTAAAGTGGGTCCCACCATCTGACCATTTACTTTAGTTAACGTAACCTTAGTAAATTGCTGGATTTTACTGTATTAAACTATTTAATACGGTACGCTGCCCAAGTGCTCAAAGAGTACATTTCATATTGGGACTCCCTAGGTCCACGCCCGATTCGTCAAATGAAACTATTTCACAAGTCCGTTAACGATGCCCCACGCACACGTTACGGATATTACAAATCAGCGCGTCAGACCATACATGTTGAGGTTACTCCATATTCGTATAATCCTTCCGTCATTATATCCAGGATGAACGGGATATAGATCATTACCGTCAAATCCCGATAATTTCATCCATCACTATATTATCTTCAGATTCGTATCTTTATGAACAATTTACGCAAACACTTTTGCTATAATGTTCGAACCTGGAGGAAACTCCTTTCCCAGGTTAATTGCTTACGGCCATAAGACTTTACAAGATACAATCTCGAAGTTCGGATATACTACCCATCTATGTGAGCTGGCGGATCCCATATCTACGCACACCGAACTCCATGAGCATCGGACCATACCCAGCGACACGTAGCGGTCAGACCATGAAAGGTCTCTGACATACGTGGAACCAAAGTATGATGGATCTCCCACAAGTTCACCATGGCGCTCAGGTCGAAGGACCACAAATACTACTCAACTCGAGAGGACCTTCCTTTGACGGTTTCATAGGATATCTATTGGGGTCCTCATGAGTCTGTTCAGTATCCAGTCCTAACTGAATACCTGTATGTCTATATGAACTTCAACCAAGCTCATGGTTAACTAAGAATAACCATTTGTACAATACAGCTATAGACATACACTAATCTATGTGTTTCACCGATAGACCCTCATTGGTAAACGTAGATCAGGAACTCTTTATTTGAGAAGATACTTCCATAACGACATTTCTTAGTCTCTATTGCAACTCTTTGCAATTTTGTCATTACTAGTAGATTCTCAGGTCTTTGTTACATTATAGATTATGTTCTAACTTTTTAGATCCCGCTGGGTATTATAACCTGCTAACACTTAGCATTTATAACTATCAGCTTTGCTAACTCTTAGCCATGGTTTAAACTTCTTTAAACCAGATATGAACTCATTCAGATCATATCATTTTTATAATGTTACAAGCTTAATTACCATTTAATAAAAGTTATCAGCGATTTAATAAAATATGCATTGTATAAATATTACAAACTTAATATTCATACAAACTGGGATGGCGCGTAAGCACATACCCTAACAAACTCCCACTTGCTCTAGTGCCATGCATACTGGTATCTTATACCCATAGCCTCCACGTGTTTCTCAAACACCTTTGGAGTTAAGGCTTTAGTAAGTGGATCCGCTACATTATTTATAGAATCTACTCTACAAATTATTATATCACCCCTAGCCAAGATCTCTCTAATTATGTGGTATTTCCTCTCCACATGTTTAGATCTCTGATGTGCTCTTGGCTCTTTTGCTTGTGCAATGGCTCCATTATTGTCGCAAAATAATGGGATAGGATCTTTCGAACTTGGAACTATTCCGAGTTCTGCGACAAACTTACGTATCCACACTGCTTCTTTTGCAGCTTCAGAAGCGGCAATATATTCTGCCTCAGTGGTAGAATCAGCTGTGGATCCCTGTTTGGTGCTTTTCCAACTCACTGCAGCACCGTTGAGAATAAACACATACCCAGATGTAGACTTTCTATCATCTAGGTCAGACTGAAAGTCTGAATCTGCGTATCCTCTCACTTGCAAGTCACCATCTCCATAAACAAGAAACTTGTCCTTCGTACCCTTAAGGTATTTCAGGATATGTTTGACTGCCATCCAATGGCTGTCACCTGGATCAGCCTGGTATCGGCTAGTAACACTTACAGCCATACTGATATCAGGTCTCGTGCACATCATAGCATACATCAAGCTTCCTACAGCTGATGCATATGGCATGTTAGACATTCTAACTCTTTCATCTTCTGTTTGAGGAGACATTTTCCTCGAAAGATGAATGCCATGTCTAAAAGGTACACTAGTTGTCTTACAATTAGTGAAACTGTACCTTTCTAGGACACTATCAATATACGATGATTGGGAGAGTCCTATCAGCTTCCTCGCTCTATCTCTATAGAGTTTTATACCTAGTATAAAGGAAGCCTCTCCCAAATCCTTCATGGAGAAGTTCTTACTCAGATAGCTCTTGACTGATTGCAACATACCTATATCATTCCCAATGATAAGTATGTCATCAACATAGAGAACTAAGAAAACTATCATGCTCCCACTGACCTTTCTATACACACAAGCTTCCTCTTCATTTTTGATGAAACCAGACCCTCTGATTACTTCATCAAAACGAAGATTCCAGCTTCGGGATGCCTGCTTAAGTCCATAAATGGACTTCTTCAGTTTGCATATTAGACCAGAGGTCAAGCTAGATGCAAAACCTTCAGGCTGTTCCATGTATATCTCTTCATCGAGATATCCATTTAGGAACGCTGTCTTCACATCCATCTGCCATATCTCATAATCATAATATGCTGCAAATGCCAATAATATACGAATTGACTTGAGCATCGCTACTGGTGCAAAAGTTTCCTCATAGTCGATCCCAGATCGCTGAGTATAACCTTTGGCAACCAGTCTGGCTTTAAAGGTTTCAACCTTTCCATCAAGCCCACGCTTCCGTTTATAAATCCATTTACAACCGATAGGAACTATTCCTTCAGGAAGCTGAACCAAGTCCCAGACTTGATTCTGATGCATAGAGTCAATTTCAGATTTCATGGCATCTTGCCATTTTCCCGAGTCAATGTCCAACATCGACTCTCTATAGGTCAAAGGATCATTTTCTTCAATTAAGAAAACTCCAAGCGCACCTTCAGGTATCTGACCATACCTAGTAGGTGGCCTAGACATCCTTTGTGACCTACGAGAATGGTGTGTTAAAGGTATTTCACTCGATTGAGCCTGAGTTTCCATCAGTGGTTCATCAGTGTTTTGATTGACTTCATCAAGTTCAATCTTTTTACAATCCCCACAATCCATAAGAAACTGTTTCTCAAGAAAAGTGGCATTACGAGCAACGAACACATTTCGTTGTTCAGGATCATAAAATTGGTATCCCATTGAATTCTTAGGATATCCGATGAACCGATACTTATACCCCCTGGGTGCAAGTTTATCCTGTTGTGCAACATTTACATAAGCAGGACAGCCCCAAATTTTAAAATATTTGAGACTTGGTTTCCTTCCAGTCAATATCTGATATGGAGTAGAAGGAACAGCTTTAGATGGAACTCTGTTCAATATGTGAGTTGACGTTTGTAGGGCATGACCCCACAGATATTCAGGAAGATCGGTAAAGCTCATCATCGATCGGACCATATCCAATAAAGTCCGATTCCTCCTCTCCGATACACCATTGTGTTGCGGAGTACCTGGAGGACTATATTGAGCTAGAATCCCATTCTCTTTTAAATAATCCGAAAATTCACCGCTCATGTATTCACCGCCTCGATCTGATCGAAGGCACTTGATGTACATTCCGGTTTGTTTCTCTACTTCAAGTCGGAATTCTTTGAACTTTTCAAAGGTTTCTGACTTATGTTTCAAAAGAAACATATACCCGTATCGTGACAAATCATCGATAAAAAGTACAAAGTATCGAAATCCACCCATAGCAGTATGATTCATTGGACCGCATACATCTGTATGTATAAGTTCCAATAAATCTGAGGCACGGTGTCCTACACCTGCAAATGGAGATTTGGTCAACTTTCCCTGAATGCATGATTCACAAACTGGATAAGGATGTATGGTCAGATCAGGTATCTGTCCATCCTTCACCAGACGGGTTAGGCGTCTCACACCTATATGACCTAATCTCATATGCCATATTTTCGTTTCATTTAAAGTTTCCGAATTTCTACTAGTACTAGCTTGCATACTCATGACACTGCTTGTTGTATCTAATATATAATGCCCATTCACTAACCGACAATCAGCTAATAAAACATCATACATATCATATAATAATAAGGAACAGTTCCGAATATTCATATGATACCCTTCACTGTCGAGTACAGGAAGGGATATTATCTGTCTGATGATGTTGGGAACAAAATAACAATTATTTAATACAACATATTTATTACATGGGAGAAGTAAATCCAAATGTCCTACAGCTTCAACCTGCAGGAAATCACCATTTCCAGCTCGAAGCTTTACCTCTCCTGGCTGCAGCAATCTAACTTCCCTCAGACCCTGTAACATATTACAGATGTGAGAAGGACATGCTGTATCTAATACCCAGCCTGCATTAGCATCAAATGCTAAAGAAATGTCAATGATAGGAAAGCAAATACCTGAGGGAGCCTTCTTCAAGCTTGCAAGATATTTAGGGCAGTTACGTTTCCAGTGCCCCTCATCGCTGCAAAAGAAACATTTTCCTTTTGCCTTGCTTTTCTCTAGAGGTTTGGATATCGGTCGCTTCTGAGGACCTATTCGGGGTGTCTGCCTCATCTTCTTTTTCTTCCCTTTGGACTTCAAAGAAGCCCTCGGGGTAGAAGATGAAGCACCCTGAATTAGGAGGGATGAGCCTCCTTTATTCATATCCTCATATGCTGTCCTCAACATGTTATGAAGTTCAGCATATGTAGGGGTCAATTCTTGCATATTAAAGTTCATGATGAATTGCGTAAATGACCCCGGAAGCGACTGGAGAATCAAACTATTCCCCAAACTATTGTTTAAAGAAATTTCCATAGTCTCAAGCCTCTCAATATATCTGATAATTTTAAGGACATGAGGACTCACTGGACTACCCTCAGGAAGTCTAGCCTGAAAGAGTGCTTTGGCGACACGATATATCTCAATCTGAGGTCTATCACCAAAAAGCTCCTTCAGGTGGAGCATGATGCTGCTAGCATTTTCCATATGGAGATGCTCTCTCTGCAGCTCATGAGACATCGAGGCAAGGATGTAAGATTTAACTTTTAAATCTTCATCCAACCATTTCTGATATGTCACCCTTTCTTCTGGGGTGGCATCATCAGAAACTCCTGAGGGCATTTTCTGATCAACAATATACCCAAGTCTCTCAGAATTCAGAACAATTTTGAGATTAGTCATCCATTCTGAATAGTTATCAGCACCCTTGAGTTGGTTGGCATCTAGAATGCGCATCAAAGGGTTGTTTGAAGCCATATTAATCTTCACAAGACAAAATAGAATAGATATGTGTCAGCGGATTATTAATTAATCAAATCGCTAATAAAAACGTTTTAAATCATGGGTATAACAATTATACAATTTTTAATTTAAAAACGCCCTCCCACTGCTTTACATAATCCCTTTAATCTCTCTAACGAGATAACGATAGTTTAAGAATTTTTAAACTATACAGTGAGAAGTGGACCCCACTGGCATTTTACTCCAGCCTCACGCTAAAGCAATATTGGCCTTTGTAAACCCAATAGGTAGACAACCCTTGTCAATTGCAACTCTTGCAACTGATCCTAAATACACCTTATCCTCACGCTAAAGCAATATTGGGTAAGTGTATTTCAGATTAACTTGCCAATTATCAAATATATGTTACTGACATTATCCTCACGCTAAAGCAATATTGGATAACATGTTCGCATATATTTGACTCATCTCATGTTTTACCGGCATTAGATTAAATCACACCGACCAAATCCCTCATGCTAAAGCAATATTGGGAAAGACCATAGTGACCTATTTAATACCGTATTGACAAGGCGGATCATTAAAATATTAACACATAACACAATAATTTTTTAATCTGATTAAGAGAGATTTTAAATACAGGCACTCATCTCATGAGAAGGTTATTCTCAATCAATTATTCAATCATGTGCAAACACAACTAACCCCCATCAGTGGGGTTCCCTTGTGGTTACCAACATGAAAAAAATAATTGTCCTGGTTTATCATGTAAATTAATAACTCTTATTATTACAACTCATAAACCCCCCACATGCATAAAATAATAAAAAAAAATTACTCTTTTTTTTTTTTTTTTTTTTTTTTTTTTTTTTTTTTTTATGAACGCCGCGGCGATGCTCTTTCAGCGCTGCGGCGCTAGGGCTTCAAAAGCCTCAGCGCTGCGGCGATGCTCTTTCAGCGCTGCGGCGCTAGGGCTTCAAAAGCCTCAGCGCTGCGGCGCTCTTTTAGCACCGCTGGGGCGCTGCAGGGCAGTGCTTTCAGCGCTGGCGCGCCATGTACTCAGCGCCCCTGCGATAACCATCGCTGGCGCGTTATGTACTCAGCGCCCCTGCGATCACCATCGCTGGCGCGTTATACACGTAGCGCCCCAGCGTTCATATGAACGCTGCCGCGCTGAACATAAGCGCTGCGGCGTTCCAGGGACTGTTTTTTCAATTTTACATATTCAACACTTGAATTGCATCCGAACATCCCCAGAAATTGTCATACAATTTAACTAACATTTAGCCAACTATAAAAAACACCCAAAACAACACAAAATTGCTCTGATACCAATTGTTGGGAGTTGTTCATTCATGGGTGTTTGCATGTGGGTTTTGTGTTTAATCACAATTTATACATATCTCATATATATAATGAAGCAGCGGAAGCTTAAAGTATTGCAGTAAACACAATCACAATTTATTAATCAGAAACGAGATTGAGAAATAACCCTTGAAGCCTTTGGTTGGAGATTGTTGAAGTCCACCAAAATGTTGTCTTTGATCAATTCTAGTAATCAACAATGGTGGGTTTGATTATCTAGAATGACAGCTTTTGATCCAGCACTTGTTTAACTACTTAAACTTGTGTTCTTGATTTTTTCTTTTGATTAACACTTAATCAATTAATCAAAAACTTATTTTGCTAAATTAGTTTTAAGCCTTAAAAGAAAATAATGAATTCAACTCTTGAATCCATTAATTAGAAGACAATTTCTCTTTTCTCTCTTTGTAAAATGGCTGAGCTAATTTTGCAAAATCAATTTAACAAAAACCTTATCAATTTAATTTACATTTGTTTTATTTATACAAATGAATTTAATTTCATTTCATAACACTTAATTTCACTTAATTTCAATTTGAATTTAATCTAACCTAATCATAGTTAACTCTTAACTTTAGTTAGGTTAAACTAACATTAAAATATTCTAACTATAGTTAACTCTTAACTCTAGTTAATTAAAAGAATATTTAATTATTTTAACCATGGTTAACTAACTTAACCATGGTTAGGTTAACTTTTACTTAACCATTAAGTATAGTTAATCTAACTTAACTAAATGGTTAACTCTTAACCTTAGTTAAACTTAAATTATTTATTCAACAATTAAATAAATAATTATTTATTTGAATTATTTAACGATTAAATAATTATCAAGTGAAATTACAATTATGTCCTTACTCGGTTACCATGTTAACCTAAAGTGGGTCCCACCATCTGACCATTTACTTTAGTTAACGTAACCTTAGTAAATTGCTGGATTTTACTGTATTAAACTATTTAATACGGTACGCTGCCCAAGTGCTCAAAGAGTACATTTCATATTGGGACTCCCTAGGTCCACGCCCGATTCGTCAAATGAAACTATTTCACAAGTCCGTTAACGATGCCCCACGCACACGTTACGGATATTACAAATCAGCGCGTCAGACCATACATGTTGAGGTTACTCCATATTCGTATAATCCTTCCGTCATTATATCCAGGATGAACGGGATATAGATCATTACCGTCAAATCCCGATAATTTCATCCATCACTATATTATCTTCAGATTCGTATCTTTATGAACAATTTACGCAAACACTTTTGCTATAATGTTCGAACCTGGAGGAAACTCCTTTCCCAGGTTAATTGCTTACGGCCATAAGACTTTACAAGATACAATCTCGAAGTTCGGATATACTACCCATCTATGTGAGCTGGCGGATCCCATATCTACGCACACCGAACTCCATGAGCATCGGACCATACCCAGCGACACGTAGCGGTCAGACCATGAAAGGTCTCTGACATACGTGGAACCAAAGTATGATGGATCTCCCACAAGTTCACCATGGCGCTCAGGTCGAAGGACCACAAATACTACTCAACTCGAGAGGACCTTCCTTTGACGGTTTCATAGGATATCTATTGGGGTCCTCATGAGTCTGTTCAGTATCCAGTCCTAACTGAATACCTGTATGTCTATATGAACTTCAACCAAGCTCATGGTTAACTAAGAATAACCATTTGTACAATACAGCTATAGACATACACTAATCTATGTGTTTCACCGATAGACCCTCATTGGTAAACGTAGATCAGGAACTCTTTATTTGAGAAGATACTTCCATAACGACATTTCTTAGTCTCTATTGCAACTCTTTGCAATTTTGTCATTACTAGTAGATTCTCAGGTCTTTGTTACATTATAGATTATGTTCTAACTTTTTAGATCCCGCTGGGTATTATAACCTGCTAACACTTAGCATTTATAACTATCAGCTTTGCTAACTCTTAGCCATGGTTTAAACTTCTTTAAACCAGATATGAACTCATTCAGATCATATCATTTTTATAATGTTACAAGCTTAATTACCATTTAATAAAAGTTATCAGCGATTTAATAAAATATGCATTGTATAAATATTACAAACTTAATATTCATACAAACTGGGATGGCGCGTAAGCACATACCCTAACAGATGCATGCTACGCAAAGTTTGACTTAGTGAAATTAGGCAATAAAGATACAATGAAGTTGAGTTTATTCTATTTTGTTCATTGTATTTTAATTCTGTACGACAAATATAGTTGGATTCAAAATTTTGTTCTAAGTATAGTGGATGACCATGATGAGTTTAATAATTATCTATAGGGTAATATTGCATAGAGTGTACTTCATGGCTCACTCAACAAGGCCCATTCCAAAAGTTACCTAAAAGAAGATGAAAGCCTATAAAGAGCGAGATGGAGAAGCATAACGTGTAAGGATTTACATACGTGGTGCGTAATAATTTAGTAGTATTCAATAATTTGATCTTAATTATTTATTTTTTTATAAATATAGTAACTGATGTTTTGAAATTATTTCAAGTATGAATTTATAAGGCCATTATGGTCTACGATGAGGCTTTTGATTTTCGTTGCGATGACCACTTTCCTTGTATTTTGAATTAGAAGAGTAGAGGACTCAATTTTACACGAATGTTAAGAAGAGAATTTTAGAGAATGGTTTGATATGTTTTTAATTTATTCACACTTAATTATATAATTCTTATTTCGTAATATGTGTAACCTAATTTCAAATCTGTATGTTCTTTTGATATATCATACATTAGTACCAAAAGATCACGAGAATGAGGAAGAGATCATTCAATTGATCAGACATTTAAAAATTCTTATCGAGAGCTATACTAAGGACTTACCACATATGCGTAGTTTTGTATAGAGTAAGAGCCAGGGAAGTTTTTGTTGGAGCTGGTGCTCACGTGCCATTCCAATATTGTATAAATATTAATTGATTAATATTTATACAATAAACATTTCGAATAAAGATTGTTAATATCATATTATTATGGTATAATGCTTGTAACATTAGAGACATTGTTTGATCTGAAAGAGTTCAGATCTGGTCTAAAGGAGTTTAGATCAGAACTAATAGTTAGCAAAGCTGAGAGTTATAAATGCTAAAAGTTAGCACTGTTAAGAGTTAGCAGGTTATAAGAGTCAGCGAGGTCTAAAGAGTTAGAACCTTGTCTATAATGGGACAAAGACCTGAGAGTATACTTGTAATGATATAGTTGCAAAGAGTTGCAATAGGTGTTAAGAAATATCATTATGTAAGTATGTCTCAAAGATAATGTTCCTGATCTATAATCACTAATGCGGGTCTATCGGTGATTCACTATATATAGATTAGTGTATGTCTATATCTGACTGGTTCAGATGGTTGTTCTTAGCTGACCATGAGCTTAGAGCTTGTATAGGCATGCGGGTATCCAGTCAGGACTGGATACTGAACAGACTTATGAGGACCCCAATAGATATCCTATGACACCGTCAAAGGAAGGTCCTCTCGAGTTGAGTAGTATTCGTGGTCCTTTGACCTGAGCGCCACGGTGGTCTTGTGAGTGATCCATCATGCTTTGGTTCCACATATGTCAGAGACCTTTCATGGTCTGACCGCTATGTGTCGCTGGGTATGGTCCGATGCTCATGGAGTCCGGTGTGCGTAGATACGGGTTCCGTCAGCTTACGTAGGTAAGTTGTATATCCGATGCTCCGAGATTGTATTTCATAAAGTCTTGTGGCCACAAGCATAAACCCGGAAAAAGAGTTTCCCATAGGGTTAAACAATATAGCAAAAGTGTTTGCGTATATTGTTTATAGAGATACGAATCTGGAGATAAGTTTATGGATGAGCAAATGGGGATTTGACGGTGCTGATCTATATCCCCGCACATCTAGGATATAAATGATGGAAGGATTATACGTATACGTTATGACCTCAACTTGTATGGTCTGACACGCTGATTTGTAATATTCGTAACGTGTGCGTGGGGCATCGATTACGGATTAATAGAACAGTTCCATTTGACAAATCGGGTGTGGACCTATAGAGTCCCAATATGAAATGTACTCTTTGAGCACTTGGGCAGTGTACCGTATTGAATTGTTCAATACAGTATAATTCAACAATTACTAAGGTTACGTTAACTAAAGTATATGGTTAAATTGGTGGGACCCACTTTAGGTTAACTTGGTAACCGAGTAAGGATATAATAGTAATTTCACTTTATGATTATTTAATTGTTAAATAATTAAAATAAATATTTATTTATTTAATTGTTAAATAAATTAATTTAACATAACTAAGGTTAAAAGTTAACCAAGTGGTTAAGTTAAGTTAACCTTACTTAAAGGTTAAGTAAAGGTTAACCTAACCATGGTTAAGTTAGTTAACTATGGTTAAATTAATTAAATATTTATTAACTTAAAGGTTAAGTTAAAATAATCTAACTAAGGTTAAATGTTAACTAAGGTTAGGTTAAGCCAAATGAAATGCAAATGAAATTCAAATTAGTTTGGAATTAATTCATTTGTATATAAAGTGAAATGAAATTGAAAATAAAATTTTGATTTAGTTTTTTAGGTTTTGCATTTTGGGAGCCAATTCAATTTGAGAAATTGAAATTGTTTGTTTTGTGTTTTAAATGTTAGAACAACAAAACAAATTGAATTAATGGTTACTAAATGTAATAACTAAAAACAAGATTTGTTTTATTTATTCAAGAGTTGAATAAAAGGAAAAACAAATTTAATTAAGTTAAATGGTTTAACTTTGTAAAATGTTTAAGAGTTAAACACATATGCTGGATTAAGATGCTGCCATTCTAGACAATCAAACCCACCCTTGTTGATTGCTAGAATTGATCAAAGATTCATTTCATGGTGGACTTCAAAGAAAATTAATCCAAAGGCTTCATTGGTGATTTTCTCAATCTCGAATTTCAGATTAAATAAAATGTTATTTTCTGTGTTCATTGTATTCAATCTTCCGCTGTGCACATGTATGTATGAGATATGTATATTGTTTGTATGATGAACACAAACCCACATGCAAGAACCCTAAGTAAATGCCCCCCATAACCCAACAGTTTTATCCGTTTCACTAACCTAGTGATAATGATATAGATGTCACATAGCAATGGTATATTGGATAACATATGACGCTTATCCACTTGTGTCTTTTATTTTAGTTTGGAGAACGCAAAGGATGACTTTTAAACCCCAACTACTGAGTATGAAATGCAGCTAATTTTATATAGATTAAACATACCCCATATACTAATCATATACCATAAAAGACGAGGAAGAGAAAGATTAAGCTTTAGGTACAACCTCAGGTGAACATGAATCTACTGCCATCGAGGGACTTGGCTATCCAATTTGAGTTTTAGGTTAGGTGGACAATGATAAGGATAGTAAGCTTACTTAGCCTTGAAACTAACCCAACATGATTTCGAGAGATATTAGAAAAATAGCTTGATGACTTTGTAAGTAAAAATTATTTACATATATATTGGACTTCATTTGCATTGAAATCAATTAATTACTTTATAACTTTATTTGTTGGCCAACACAACACAGAAAAAAGTACTTAAAGCTAGTTCAACTAAGGTAATGCAAGTATAATAATGCATTGTAATATTCATCCACTTTTATAGATCATATTTCTTTATAAGGTTTCTTTTTTTAGTTTTTGTAAATTAAAATTTTCATATACATATATTGATAACTTGTTTTGTCAAAATTTTAAAAAACTTTTAGGATTCTCTATGAGCAATATATGACAAACATTTTCTACCATTATATGGAACAAATAACGCGTTTTCATACGACTTAGGACTAAAAAATGATTTAGTTAGTGCAAAAATATGGGCTGAAGGTAACAAGGTAAGATATTGTATGTCAAAATGTTTAATTCTTTTTATTATTCATATAGTATTATTTACGATATTGTCCAATTTTATGTAACTTTATATTATGGTCAACTACAACCAATGTTGGATTGCATTTAAGGTGGATATCGTGCATTGAAAGATCATCTACAATTTCAGCCTTAACGGATATGTTGATAGTATGATAGAGAATTATGTTGTGCCATTATGTATACTAATGCCCACTACCTGCTACATGCTTATAGATTTTATAAGATTAGGTCTGACATTACACTTGACTTATCTCCCTTTTATATAATTATATTAAAGGAGGGCGTGCTCAATAGGTAATCAATAGTAAAAATTATGGAGTTTTTGTTTATATGTTTATAGAGTTCCTGATGTTATATCGACCTTTTTGACTTCGAGACTAGGTCATTTTTTAAGCATAAGATGGCAATCGATTTGTGGATTAGTACCCAAAAATAAATAAACTTTTTTTAAAGGATGATTTGGATGCCAATTTTGTTATTATGCATCATAACTTATTATGGTTATTATAAGTAAACATTATAGTAAATTAAATTAATTAACAATATATTTCTTTTTTAGTTAAAATAATACATTTTTATTCAATTTAATAAATTGTTTAAATAATTAATTTAAAATATTTATCATACCAGGCATATTAAAAGTGGTAAATGTATTAAATTTTTTGCTAAACAATAGTAATAACATACAAAATATTGGATAAAATATGGTATAATTTACAAATACACGTTAAGTTTAAGCTTACAAATACAAAATGTATCAACCTATTAAAATGAGAAATACAAGTAACATCGCATATCAACTAGTATGCAATGCAATAGGCTTTCGACATGTTTGGTGATTATATTCATGTTGCTTATTATGGCTACACACATTATTTGTCGGTTCCTCATCTTGTGATTGAATTTGTTTCTTTCGACGTCTCTCTCATTAATTGCGTGCTATAGGAAGTTGGATGTCAGCATTTTTTAACTCTTCTGTAACAATCTAATCTAATGGATAGCCAACCGAATTGACAGGGTCGTTATATGCATGTAATAAAGACTTAATTGTGTAATAGAGCGAACAAAGACTTTGATACTATAATCTGGTCTGTTTGCATATTGTAATAGCATGGGCATAGGATAATTGCCAAAAATCAAACTCTCAATAAATGCATGACTTCACTAAGATGTCCACTATTCTAATTCTATTTCTATCATTTCCGACAAAGTAAAATTGATTTATCGGGTGCACTGTTATATTGGTGGACTCATCATTATGTTTCCAAATATTGCGATGAGCACTGTTCGTTAAAAAGTTTGTCATAATTTGTGCAACCTTCGGTATCTTGACAAACAATTTTTGCATTAACTCTCGAATTCACTCAATCAAGGTAGTCACAGAAAGGTTACATGCGTATTTTTCAACAGCATTAATACTTTCTGCAAAGTTGGTGGTTATGATGTCATATCTTTTGAATGCTCCCACTGATCTAGCCCATTTGAAAAAATCAACCTCCTCCTCAAAGTATCTTGTTGCCTTCAATTTCATTTCTTGAATCATCTTAATTTATTCTTGAAAGTTAGCAAGGCAATATGCCTTTGTAGCAACAAAATATGAAGCTAGGTATCCCATTTTTTTCTTCTTCTTTAACGATTTCTTATAACTTGTGATCAAATTGTCTTTCAAGTGATAGATGCATATCCCATGATATGCATTAGGAAATGTCTCTTAAATGGCCTTCTCGATACTAGCTTGTCGATCAAATTCAAATATAAGATTCTCAATATCACAAAGGACTCCTTAAAGTTTGGCCATAAACCATGCCCAGGATGCAATGTTTTTCAAATCAATAATACCCTACGCTAGTAAATTTTTTTGATTATTTCCATTCTTATAAACCGCAAAAAACATTGTATCCATATACGCACTTTTAAAAAATGTACCATCAACTACAACAATTAGTCAGGTGGATGACTAGAATCTTTTAATGCATAGTTTAAGAACCATAAAAAAATATTTAAAGTAAATATAGTTGTCAATTTTTAAATGAATAACCGTTCCCAAGTTTTGTTTTTTCAGTATATAGCAATATGCAGAAAGTAATCTAAATAAAGACTCTAAAGTATCTTGTATCAACCTCAATGTATTCTCCTTAGCTCGCTAAGCAATGGAGTAAGTTATCTCTACACCAAACTTCTCATGTATGTCTACTCGGATCTCTTTTGATTTGTAAAGTCAACTCATAGATGGAAATATATTCTTTATGAATTGGTCAATAATTTGACTCTTCACTTTTTAATTTCATCGCACAACCGGTCTATTTGGTATATGTGGTCTGCATTAATTCTACGCATGATGAAATACTTCATTGTATCTGTCGACACTGTACATAATCGCCATTTGCATCTATCATCATCATATTTTTTCTTAAAATAATCTTTTATTAACCTTGAAATTTTGAAGCTCTAATTAGCCTTAAGTGCTAGCATACTAATAGCTTGGTGAAGTTTATATTTGCTAACAAACAACTTCCCTATAAATACATTCATAATTCTACTACAAAGGAGTTTGATGGTGGTATTAGAAGAATAAATACAAAGGAGTTTTCAACTTCACAATCATCTACTTTTCTATCTTAAATATTAGGAGAGCTCGTTGAAATATAACAACGCCCGCTTTCTGGTAAATTATCTAAACTTACATATTCTTCTACATTATTAATGTTTCCAATACCATCGACATTTTTATCTACCCCATTATCGTAGTGCATATAAGCTGGGTCTTCATTGAACCTTATTAAGGAAAAAATAATGATAGTGATTTATTATATTTGTGGAAACTACAACTGTTGGTATTGTTGGGGTTGTGTGGCTCACTTGGTTGCTATCGCTTACTGACATAAAATAAGTATGATTGAGTGATGGGTTCTGAATGAGGGGTTGTGCATCCTCTTCACACAAGAGTTCTAGGATCCACTATTACACATAGAGGATAAAATCTTCTACTGGCCCTCAAAATGAATTGAACATCGATATTATTTCTAATTTCAATCAATTTCAACTTATACCTCGTTGCATCAATTTTAATTTTTAGTGACATGACCCGCCCCAACCCTACTATAGTGTCAGAGCGAATCTGAGACCCGAACTGTTAGCTACGTGCTTGGTTCTCCCAAACTCACTAAACAATGATAAAGATTATAACGAATATATACATATCTTTACATGACATCACTACATGTCTCATAAATGTGTTACTGTAGATAAATGCATGTCACAAACATCCGTGGTTCAATTGAACTCCATGAACTCTGCAACACTTGGGGAGGAAATTTTTTTAAGAAAAAGGGTGAGTCTAATGACTCACTGAGTGGCAAAAAAATATACTATACCTCTATCTATCTTTTTATAAAAAAAAAAAATTCTTAATATCTATAACATATTCATTAATATAGTTACACTTTTGCATAAATCTGTATCTTGTGAATCACATAAAAATCACTTGATAAATAAACATGAAACATATACAAATATCATAAGCTGTTATAGTATATGTTTCAAAGTTGAATATATATAACGTAACTCTGAAAATATATACTATATACTTACTAAGAATCACACTAAACTTGTATCCGAAAAAAGCTAATCTAACTTGGCGGAATAACTCATGCACAAGTAGAGCGGGAGATCTTAACTAGTCTGACCCGGCGAAATACTGCATCGCTCTGGTAGAGTAAACTAAACTGGTCTAACGCATGCACAGAGCAACTATATTAAAAGGGAGGGTACGCATATGATGATTTAAAAATTACTACTATATAATATTTTAAAAATATATTTGTTCTAAAATAAATATTTCTATATTGAATATATTCGTAAACTCTACTAGTTTAATTTCAATACTCTTAAAGGTCTGAAAATGGTGAAAATGCAAACTCTGCTGCTTCAGCTTTCTTTTTTCACAGAATACAAATTACATTGCTCGTATATATATACTTGCCCATTGTATTTCTTTAGGGCTTATATGTTATTTGCATAAATCAAATAAAAACAAAATAATTTTAATCATTTGCATTGATGCTGTACGATTTGTGTTGAGCCATTGTCATTGCTCATTTGCAGAATTTTGTTCTGTAATGCAACTGTCTATTTTGTCTTTTATTACTTGGTATAAGCACAACAAGAATCTCTTTTAATATGACTCCAGCTCTGCATCAATTCAAACTCCAACTCAGCAACAAATCCAGCATGGCATTCTTCATAAATTTTATTATAATAAATTTTTAAATAAAATTTTTAAATATCCTAATTAACATAAAAACAAATTATAAATAAAATAAATACTATAAATTTGCACCTTTTAAACAGAAACCTAGAAATTAATGTTAAAAACCTTTAACTATCAATTTACTTAATTATAATTATTTAATAATTACAAATAATCTTAAGAGTTTTATAGATAATATTTACTAGTGACACAAACATGCCAGGTTCTTAATTCAACTCAACACATAATACTCGATATTATTAACTTATTACGTTGTCAAAATATTTAAAAAGAAATCTAAACTTTCTTTTATCATACGTCCATAAAATTGATAACAACAATTCCTTACATACTCATGGAGAGAAATAAGTTCTTTTAAATTATCTTCTATAAAGCAACTATAAAATTTATGTTTATAATATTCTAATTGAAATTATTATTTATCTATTTATATTCAAAACTCAGCACAAGTAGTCAACACCATAACTATAACCTTTTCTTAAAAATTACACATTCATATATAATATCCGGGCTACTTCTACACAACAAAAATAATATACTATTCTAAACTTCAATAAACATAAATCAATGAAATCAATCAATATCGTTTCCTCTTTTATTATTGTAAAGAGAACAAATTCTTCTTAATTCTCACTTTCTTTAGCTATATATTTATAGTTGGATAATTTAGCACACAATAAATTTTATCAATTATTTATTTATTATAAATTACAGATATATATGATCATGAATATTATTTTCTATTAATCAAATCAATAACTTCTTTGGTTAATATATCATACCATATCAGCCAATTCTTTAATATCTTTCAAATATTAATAAAATTCCCCAACAAATATAAATGGCAACAACAACTAAACAATTTCTATTACCTAATTCTACAAACAAAAAATTTAATTAATTATAAATTTTAACTTAAACATATAAAGTAACAACTCAACTAGTCTCCTGTTAAAATTTATCATGAATAATTTATTCTTGCAATCATCTAGCAAAATTAATCTATACCTCATTCCAATTTGATTATCTAATTACTAAATATAACTATATTCCTATATGAAAATTGAATCATTTACATTAAAATAGTAACAAAGCAAAGAGAACTTATAAAATAAAGCCTCTCGCCATTAATCATCTTAATTATCCCAATTCAACTCCATAACAAATTCTAAATTTAAATTAGATATGCTTAAATTAACTTAATATTCTAATTAAACTATCATATAGCATATTTATACACATGCAAAGGATGAGTAAAAATTCTTCTCTTTTCAATCAAACATAAAAATAAAACACAGATATATATTATTCAGGTTTAGAGGAAAGGCCACTCACCATTATAATTTCTTAGCTTCCATTTCGACAATTTCTTTTACTGTTTTTCATTTTTTTTTCTTCTTCCCTGTTTCTCTTCCTCTTCTTTCCTTCTCACGGTTTCTTCCTCTTCTATTTCTCCTTCTCACTCTCTTTCTCTATTATTTTATTTTAAGTACTAGAAGCAAGTGGAAAGTTGCTTCATTTTTCTCAAAAAAAAAATTGGGCTTTTATCACTTAATAACCCAATATAAAAAACAGCAAAGACAAGAAACGTGGCATGTTTTGCTACACAAATTGAAGCCACATGTCTCATTCATTCATCATGCATCAATTAAATACAACCCATATACATTATTTTAATATTATTACAAACTCCAACTTATTATTCTATAAAACAAATACAAGTTGCTGCCAAACTTGATCCATATTATTAATATTAATATTATTATTATTAAATTAGAAATAATCGGATATTACATTTAGAGTCATTTTATATTTTATATTATCAACTCCAATAACACAACACACAATATTTAAATTTTTTTTATATTTATCATTTTTTAAAATTAAAATATTAAAGTTATTATAGTCAACATAACTCAATTCTTTATTATTAGAGCTCTTCCATCTTCTTTCTAAATAAATAACAATTGACTTATATTTTATGAGACTTGAAATAAAAAAAAAATTAAAAATCATCCAAATCGTTCAAAAATGTGATTCAGGAAAAGAGTGTAAAATTACAAGTTTAGACACGAGATACGTTAGAGGCGCCTAGATGGGCACATCTCATACCCAACTCGTGACATGCAAATTGCTTTGCAAAATGCATTCACAACCTGCAAATTTTCTCACGAAGCAACTCATAATCTATATTTTCACAGGTCTTTTTTCTCTATCACCTCATTTTTCTCTAAAATTTCACTATTATACATACGGATTGTATTTGATCCATACATTTTAAAATAAGCAACACTCGAAACAAATCTATCATTTTAACTTACCTTTGTAGATATTTTATAATTTCATATCTATGTATTATAGAGTACAACAAATTGTGATATTAACAACAATCATATAACCACATACTTTATACACGAGTGATTAAAAATAAATATTCACAAGATACACTAGGTGCAAGTTTTTGATAATAAAAAAAAATTATTTAATTAATACTTTTTAATTTGTAACAATATAAAAATTAAATGTGGTGAAAATTAATATAAGCACCACCCAATAATGTATGTTATTAAAATTATTAATTATTGATTATATGTAATTTTGTATATATTGTTAAAATTTATCTTATAAATTAATAATTTCTTATTTACCACCACTTGTGGTTTATGTTGTTGAATATTTTATTAGTAACAACTTAATTTTTTTTCATGCGGCTAAAAATGATGTAGACAATAGACATATGTATGTGGTCAATAATAATTTATTCACCAGGAAGATGAATGAGCTTAAACAATTACACTTGTTTGTGTCTGGGATTGAACTTTTTTCATTACTACTTTATCAAGTTTTGATAATTCTGACTTTAACACAGATAAGCTTTTGTGATTTTACCGTCACCTGTGGATGTTATTATTTTTTGTAAGTGACAATATAATGATGTTTAAGAGTTCATTTCATAATTGCTTTATTCTTGTGTGTTTGGTGCCTGGTGTAGTGTGTCTTCATACTTGTGTTTGTTTGAGTACTATATGTCTAGTTGCACACGGTAAAAGAATGCACTTGATTTAAAATCGTTTTAAAGAATAAATTGTGCACTTGAGAGTTGATACACCATAAAATTAGTCAACTTAAAGTCTATGACAGAATTTTTTTTTGGATTACAAGATCACGTGTCAATGTTATGGTGAATACATTTTAGTAATTAGAGAGAAACTTTCCTTCTCTTTTTCTTGGCTCCCTCTTCACCACTTATTTTCTTTGTACTAGATAAAACAAAAATAAAACAAATATTAGCATAACCAAAAAAAAAAAAAAATAGAGCTTTCCAGAAAAGAGAAGAAAAAGGGAGAGCAAATGCCAAACGGGATCTTCAACAAATAAGAAAAAAAACATTCTTCATCAAAATTTCTCTAAATTAATAGCTTCATGGTATGAATCGGTAATATTTGTTCATTCTTTTATTTTAATTTCTTGAAATATTATTATTTTTTTATTTATTTTTTCATCTCTCCTTATAAAAGAAAGAAAAGAGATGATTCTTTGCTCATATAAATTTTGCTTATATTATACTTTTTTAAGAGGTTCAAAAATACTTTTTTTGGGTTTTGATGATAATGCAAAGAAAAAAAAAACAGTGAAATGAGGTGAAAGAAATAATAGTGGGTTTATTTTTATTTTAATAAAATTAAGGATATAAGTTTTGATTGATTCTAGGTAAGGTAATAATTGATTTTGGTTTAGCTTTAGAAATATTAGAGAATATAGAAAAATCCATCTCAAAATCAATACTAATTGTGAGTTTTTCTCTATTAGAAAATAAAGAATTGATTTTTATTTAGTAAACTTATTACAGATTTTTTTTCTCATTTAAAAAAAAAAAATCATAGTTTACTTATTTTTAGTAAGAATAAACTATTTATTTTGATGATAAGCTTGAGCATTGGGTTAGTTAAAAAGATTTATAATCAAAAGGATTTATTTTAAAGCATGAAACATGATGATGAAGATTTATAGTTGGGGGATTTTTTTGTTGAATCATATAGATCTTTTACTATTGAAAATTATTTTTTTGTTGCCTTCACATGTGTAAATATTTTCTTACTATATCATTTTGATGTTAATCAGAAGATGTTCATTTACTATGGCATATATTAATACTAGTTTAATACTTCTACTGACTTAATAGATTATTATTAATATAGTGAATATGAGTTTATTTGCAAATATGAATTTAGAATTATTAGACCAATGTTATTTAATAGATTTTATTGTTGAGAATTATTTTAGAATTATCACATGTTTGGCACATATTTTTTAGATGCATGGTAATTTAACAATTATTTTTATCAACAATAAATCATGTCAAAGGGGTTGTACTTTTTTTTATATAACTATTAACAATAGTAAATAGAAAAAAATTGTTAATAAAATATCAAGCTACTAGCGATTTTCGAGTCCTTGGAGATGCTATAAGAACTACAATTGCATGGCCTTCAAAATACATAAGTTTTTGTTCATGAATTAAGTTTTTTGATATAACTTAAATTTTAGGAAGCTAAAATGCTTGTTGCCATTTGCTTATAATTAATTATTTTTGGTGAACACATCATATTATGTATATATGATGATCTTTTTGTAACTATTTAGTGCTTATTTTTTGTAATTATTTGATATGCACATTTTGTATAAACATCAAACTATTTAACTTAGTATGAGCATTAGTTTTTTTTTTTTTTGTATATGATAATTTATTATTGGCTTTAAGACAAACTTTCAACTCTAATAAATTTTACTATTATTAATTTTTTTAATTCATATTAAATATTTATAACTGCCACTTAAATAAAAAAAAACGAGTTGTAAAAAAACATTTTTAAAAGACACTCTCATATTAGTAAGTGGTAGTTTGATGCATCTAAAAATATCTACTACATGCATTTATTAGGTGGTGTATTAAGTAACATGAACAATTAACAATTACATGTGATGGAATTCATAATTTAAAATATTAATTACAACACACATCTCAAAGTTGTGTTTATCCTAATTTAACAATTTACATTTTCATTATCAACAACTTACTTTATGTAGTTGTAAATACTTATGATTTTCAACAACTTTTAAATTCATTGCATGCAAAGAGTAAGTGGTCATTTTATAATTATCACATGCAATGACAGTTATAGTTATAGAACTATTAACTTATTATAGTGACTGAATGTTGAAATATATTTTTAGAGATAGATTTACTCAAATTAAGTTTGGTTTTGTTTTTGACATTCAAATATTTTATTTTTCACTATATTATACTTACAAGAGTAAATATGTCCATTTAGAATTCATTTGGCTAATAAAGATTAGCCTCTCACTTTTTGGTTAAACAAAAATTGATCAAAATAATGGGCCAATTCTAAAAAAATCCCAAAATGAAGAATAATTTTTTTAAAAATAACCTAAGTGGGAAAAGCAATGGAATAGAAATTAACAGCCTTAATCCAGTCTTTGCTGGTGTATAGATCACTGCAGTAACTAGTGTTCGCTGTGTTAGATCAGACAATCTTGTTCTTCACCACTGTGAAAGCTCCGGAATTGGCTGTCCATAAAAAAGTTGAGAGTCTCCAATAAATAAGAAACAAAAGTTGTCGAGATCACTTGCTTCTTGCTTGGCCACGCGCAACAACCCTTGCTTAGTGTTGGTGGCTGTCGTGGTGGCAACTGGCAGAGTTTGAAGGTATTAAGATTTGTAAAATTAAGAGAGTGAAGAAGTAATTTAGGATTATAAACTTATGGTTTGAAAAATTAAGAAATTTTATAATTGTAAAATATTTTTTAAAATTAAAAAGTATGAAATAAATTTATTATCCTTGGATCCGTTAAATTTGACTAGAGATTCTTAACAGTTGGATATTAGTGCATATTTTTTTAAATATGTGGGTTTTATGTTGATTTTTAAACTTTTAAATATTTATGATTTTAACCAATACTCTAAGTGTATTAATGATAATATCCTTAAAGTCTTAACAAAATATGGAAACATAGTTGATAATTTCCATTAAAAGATTAAGCAGGTGTGCTGGAGATCTTTGACAACCTGTTACACGTGCCATGGCTAGTGCTTATTTATGGGGCATGGTGCTTAAGCTTTCCTCACAGAACCAATATGGATACAAAGTTGAGATTGTTGCTTTTCTTACTCTTCTCCTTCTTTGCTATCTTGCCAACCTCTAGCTCTAAGCAGCACCCACTAGACTCTCTAAACCCTGCTGAGTTAACCCGGGTCAAGGACATTGTTAAAAAATCAAACCCTAGCAACATAAGCTTCCAGTACGTGGGTTTGGATGAGCCAGATAAAGCAATAATCTACTCATGGCTATCAAATTCCAAAACCAAAATCCCTCGACGAGCCATAGTCATTGCTCGACACAACAAACAAAGCCACGAAATCATAGTAGACTTGTCAACGCGTTCCATCGTTTCTGATAAAGTTTACCAAGGACATGGCTTCCCTTTACTCACCGTAGATGAAGAACAAGCTGCGAGCAAGCTGGCTCTTGCGTATGGGCCGTTTAAAGCATCAATGAAGAAGAGGGGACTCAACATATCTGATGTTGTTTGTTCAACCTCAACAATTGGTTGGTATGGAGAAAAGAAGAGTAATAGAGTGTTGAAAATCCCATGTTTTTACGTCCAAGGGACTATCAATATGTACTTGAGACAAATCGAAGGGATAACAATAGCTGTTGATCTGGATGAGATGAAGGTGACTGAATAAAAGGACTATGAGATATCTCCGATGCCAAAAGCTGAGCCAACCGAGTACCGATTATCGAAGCTGAAGCCGCCTTTTTTTCCACGTCTGAATGGCGTAGCCACCCTGCCAACGGGACCAGGGTTCAAAATTGATGGAAAATTGTCCAGTAAGTCTTGTTTTTACTCAAAAAAAAAAAAAAATCCTGTTTTTACTCTGTTGTTCATTATGTTAGTGGGATCCACATAATGTGAGTCATGAAGGGAGCTGATTGAAAATTGTCACTTAAAATAGTCCGGAACTTTTATGTAATTAGTCATAAAAGGAGCCGATTGAAAATTGCTATAAATGCACATTATACTATTTTGAGTTTTGTTGATTTGGGCGAGAAGCCATTTTTCCAGCAAGCAGAAGCAAAAAATAGAGAAGAACAAGAGAGAAAAGAAAAATAAAATTTAGGGTTTTAGTTTTTTTCTTGGATGATTGGATGTCAATTTGAGTTCTGATTTTGCTCAAATTTTGAAGGTAAGTTCCCAACATCTTGTTCTATAATTCTATCGGATTTGATTTTCGATTTAGCCTCTGATTTAGCATTATCTAGCAAATTTACATTTAAGGAGAATTTGTTAGATTTATTGTTATTGAGCCAAGATTAATGTTCTTGATATTGTGGTGAGCCTCTAGTAGTAATTCTAGAGAGAACTTTGTTGTAATCCCATTATTATTGCATAGTGAAAGTGTTGATATCGGACTACGGTCCCGTGGTTTTTCCCGAATTGGGTTTTTCACGTAAAAATTTGGTGTTCATTGTGATTGATTGATGGTTAATGTTTGTGATAATATTGTTGTGCTTACATTGGTGATATATTGCCCATTTTAATAACACAACGTGGGAGAAAGAATTGTTTCTGCTGTGTAGTATTTTGTGATATTTCCCAACAAAGTGGTATCAGAGCTAGTCAGGCTGTGCAGTACTTAATTTTTGTTGATTAAAATGGATGAAAATTTTGCATGCATGATTAAACTGAAGGCATGGAATTATGCTATATGGAAGTTCAGAGTGGAGGATTTACTTTTTGTAAAAGACCTACATGAACCCATTGAAGGGGATGCTGTAAAACCCGAGAAAATGAGTGATAAAGAGTGGATCCAATTACATAGAAAATGTGTTGGCACTATTAGGCAATGGATAGATCAGAGTGTATTTCACTATGTGGCAAAAGAGACCAAGGCTGATGTTATGTGGAGAAAATTAGAGTCCATTTATGAACAGCCTACACCACAAAATAAAGCCAATTTAATGAAGAGGCTTGTGAATCTAAAATACAAGGAAGGGCGCAATATAGCTGAGCACACCAGTGAGTTTCAAAGCCTAGTGAACCAGTTGACAACTATGAATATTTCACTAGATGATGAATTACAAGCATTGTTATTGCTTAGTTCCTTACCGGATAGTTGGGAGACATTGGTGGTGTCAGTAAATAATTCAGCGCCAAATGAGAAGCTAACCGTGGAAATGGTTAAGGATAGAATGCAAAATGAAGAAGCCAGAAGAAAGAATGCAGGTATGAGTTCTTTTGAGATAGAAACACTTGTTACAGAAAAGTATGAAAGACGTAAAAGAAGCCAAAGTAGAAGTTCTGATAATAACAACTACAGAGGAAGATCCAAGTCTCAACGGAAAAATGTCAAGTGTTACCATTGTAACAAAATTGGGCATATAAAGAGAGAGTGTAGAATATGAAAAAGGGAACAGGCTATGGAAAGAGGTGAATCACAGAAAAATGAACAAGTAAGCAATACAGTAGTTGCTGATGGGGATATGACTATTGTTTATGATGAAAACTCCATAAATCTCACATGTCATACAAGTGATTGGGTAATTGATTCGGGTGCTTCATTTCATGTTACTTCAAATTGTGATTTCTTCACATCCTACGCTAGTGGTGATTTTGGCTATGTTAGGATAGGAAATGATGGTGCATCCAAGATTGTGGGCATAAGAGATATTTACTTGGAGTCCAGTGTTGGTAGCAGATTACTACTGAAGGATGTCAGACATGTTCCAGAAATGCGTCTGAATTTGATTTCCACCAGCAAGCTTGATGATGATGGTTATTGCAACTACTTTGGTGAAGGTAAATGGAAGCTTACCAAAGGTTCTATAATTCTAGCCAAAGGAAGGAAGGTAAACACTCTCTATGTTATGGAAGCTAAGTTCATAAAAGAAGATGTCAATGTAGCAGCAAAAGAATCTGACATTGAGTTGTGGCATAAAAGGCTTGGCCACATAAGTGAGAAAGGGCTTCAAGTTCTAGTCAAGAAGAATTTTCTGTCCAGCTTCGCAGGTAAGTCTCTTAAACCTTGTGATCATTATTTAGCAGGAAAGGCACATAGAGTTGCATTTCGTAATTTTTATCCATCTAGAAGAGCAAACTTACTTGATTTGATACATACTGATGTATGTACTATACAAACTAGAACACGTGGAGGTGCACTTTACTTTGTAACTTTTATTGATGATTGTTCTAGAAAAGTGTGGATTTTTGCTCTGAAATCTAAAGACCAGGTACTTGATGTCTTTAAAGATTTTCATGTTAAGGTTGAGAGAGGGACAGGCAGACAGTTGAAATGTGTAAGGGCAGACAATGGTGGTGAGTACAGATGACCATTTGAGCAGTATTGTAGATCCCATGGTATCAGACTTGAGAAGATCATGCCAAAAACTCCTCAGCAAAATGGTGTGGCAGAGAGAATGAACAGAACGATTTAAGAAAGAATCAGGTGTATGCTCTCTGATGCAAAGCTACCTAAATACTTTTGGGGTGAAGCAATGCGTACTGCAGTTGATTTAATTAACCTTTCTCATTCAGCTCATTTGGATGATGATGTACCTGAAAGAGTTTGGACCGGGAAAGATGTTTCATATAAGCATTTAAGAGTGTTTGGTTGCAGGGCATTTGTTCACATTCCAAAAGATGAAAGGTCGAAACTTGACAATAAGGCTAGGGAGTGTATCTTTTTGGGTTATGCACATGAAGACTTTGGGTACAGATTATGGGATCCAGTGAGTCAGAAAATCATCAGAAGCAGAGATGTTACATTTCTTGAAGATCAGATAGTTGATGGGGTAGAGAAAGATGAGAAGCCTCAAGAATGTGATGAAATTCCTATTCCTGATACTTCCAGATCAGTTCTTCCACCTGTAGTTTATGATGATTATGGGGGAGACACATAAAAAGATTTTGATGATAGAGTTGATGATGATGGTCCAGCAGAACAGGTTGAGCAAGCACCTCCAGAATCATTTGATCCACCTATTGAGCCTCAATTAAGAAGATTTATGAGAGAGTGCCACCACTCCTCCAAATATCCACCACATGAGTATGTGATGCTTACAGACCGGGGAGAACCTGAAAACTTCCAGGAAGTTATGTCTCACCAGTACAAGAATGAGTGGTTTAAAGCTATGCAAGAGGAGATAAAATCCTTGCATGAGAACCACACTTATGAGTTATCAAAACTGCCTAAAGGTAAGAGAGCTTTGAAGAACAAATGAGTTTACAGGCTGAAGACTGAAAATAACTCACAACTAAGGTACAAGGCTAGGTTAGTTGTGAAAGGGTTTGGTCAGAAGAAAGGAATTGATTTTGAAGAAATTTTTTCTCCGGTAGTGAAGATGTCTTCTATCCGAGTTGTCCTTGGTTTAGCAGCAAGTTTAAACTTGGAGATTGAGCAGCTTGATGTAAAGACAGCTTTCCTTCATGGTGATTTGGAGGAGTAAATCTACAAAGGCAAGGAAGATTTAATGTGCAAGTTGAAGAAAAGTTTGTATGGGCTGAAACAGGCACCGAGATAGTGGTACAAGAAATTTGATTCTTTCATGGAAAATCATAGTTTCAGTAGAACTACATCAGACCACTGTGTTTTTATGAAGAGGTTTGTAGATAATGATTTCATTATTCTTTTGCTTTATGTTGATGATATGTTAATTATTGGCCATGATGGTAGTAAAATTGAAGGATTGAAGAGAGAACTTGGTAAGTCATTTGCTATGAAGGATTTAGGACAGGCTAAACAAATCCTTGGCATGAAGATCTCCCGTGACAGAAAAAATGGGAAGTTATGGTTATCTCAAGAAAACTACATTGAAAGGGTTCTTGAAAGATTCAACATGAGTAAGGCAAAACCAGTTAGTTCACCACTTGCAGGTCACTTCAAGCTTAGTTCCAAGCAATGTCCTACAAGTGAGAAAGAAAAGAAAGAAATGGGTGCAGTGCCTTATGCATCAGCTGTTGGTAGTTTGATGTATGCTATGGTTTGTACTAGGCCAGATATTGCTCATGCAGTTGGTGTTGTTAGTCGGTTTCTCTCTAATCCTGGCAAAGAGCATTGGACAGCAGTGAAGTGGATTTTCAGATACCTTAGAGGCACCTCTAAAACATGTTTGTGTTTTGGTGGTGATAAATCTGTGTTGTATGGGTACACAGATGTAGACATGGCAGGAGATGTGGATTCTAGGAAGTCTACATCAGGATACCTGATTACCTTTGCAGGGGGAGCTGTGTCATGGCAATCCAGACTTCAGAAATGTGTTGCTTTGTCTACTATAGAGGCTGAGTATATTGCAGTTACTGAAGCTTGCAAGGAAACCTTGTGGATGAAGAAGTTCCTACAAGAGTTGAGTGTGAAGCAAAAGAGCTACATAGTTTACTGTGACAGTTAGAGTGCCATTCATTTGGCAAAGAACCCAACATTCCACTCAAGATCCAAGCACATTGATGTTAGGTATCATTGGGTACGTGACGTATTAGAATCAAAACTGTTACAACTTGAAAAGATACATATAAGTGAGAATGGATCGGATATGATGACTAAATCATTGTCCAAGGAGAAGCTTCAAGTTTATAAAGGGAAAGCGGGTTTAGTGGATCTTTTCACATGACGTGGAGGGGGAGATTTGTTAGTGGGATCCACATCATGTGGGTCCAGGGGCTTCTATGTAATTAGTCATGAAGGGAGCTGACTGAAAATTGCCATAAGTGCACAGTACACCATTTTAGGTTTTGTTGATTTTGGCGAGAAGCCATTTTTCCAGCAAGCAGAAGCAAAAAACAGAGAAGAACGAGGGAGAAAAAAAAAATAAAATTTAGGGTTTTAGTTTTTCTCTTGGATGATTGGATGTCAATTTGAGCTCTGATTTTGCTCAAATTTTGAAGGTGAGTTCCCAACATCTTGCTCTACAATTCAATCGGATTTGATTTTCGATTTAGCCTCTGATTTAGCATTATCTAGCAAATTTACATTTAAAGAGAATTTGTTAGATTTATTGTTATTGAGCCAAGATTAATGTTCTTGATATTGTGGTGAGCCTCTAGTAGTAATTCTAGAGAGAACTTTATTGTAATCCCATTATTATTGCATAGTAAAAGTGTTGATATCGGACTACGGTCTCGTAATTTTTTCCGAATTAAGTTTTCCACGTAAAAATTTGGTGTTCATTGTGATTGATTAATGGTTAATGTTTGTGGTAATATTATTGTACTTATATTGGTGATATATTGCCCATTTTAATAATACAATGTGAGAGAAAGAATTATTTCCACTGTGTAATATTTTGTGATCTTTTCCAACACATTACATAAAAATACAAAATGCTATTCTATTTGTGGCCTAAACATTTACTTAAAGCGTCACACTAATAGCCTTGCAAATTGACATTTAAAAAGAAAAAAAAACGTCTATTAATTTTTTCTTTATGAAACAAGTGTTTGCTTTTATATATGTTTATGCAATCTCTAAGCCAGAAGATCAGATATTTATTTTATAGCCAATAGAGAAATGACATAAAATGAAGTGTTGCATGAGATCAGAACTATTGCATATAATGACGTGACAATAACATTAGCCTTCATATTTTTTATTGATGGTTATTAGTAGCAATAATAATATCAAAACACAAATTAAAATAACTTCTCTCCGAGGTTAATGTAGGAGGACTTGATCCTTTGATCTTGCAGCTCGATCTGAACGAAGCCAAGTCAAATAGGCTATTCCTTATTTAGATTAATTGATATATAACTGTCAATCTTTTTTAATTTCCTACACGTTCTTTGAGAAGCTTGGGAAGCAACAAAAATGACTAAACTGTATTTAATTCCATATATGCGATTTGATTAGATGGGCCAACTGGAAATTACACGTTGGATTTCATGCTCGAGTGGGTACAATAATTTCAACGGCATCAATTTACGATCTTGATGTGCACAAATATCGTCCAATTTTATACAGAGGATTCATATCAGAGCTGTTCGTACCATACCAGAACCCTAATGACGGATGGTACAACGTACATTATTTTGATAATGTTGAATACGGATTCGGTAAAACAGCAGTGCCTTTACAGCCCCTGCGTGATTGCCCTCCCAGAGCAGTATTTATTGATGGATATTTTTCTAGTCAGGATGGAACACCTGTCAAAACTCCAAACGCCGTTTGCATTTTTGAACGACATGCAGGCGATGTCATGTGGCGACACACTGAGTCAGAAATGCCGGGACAAGTAATCTTCTTCCTTTTCTTTTTTTTCCCTTAAACCTCTTTTTTATTAAGCATTCTCTTTAGTAGTGTTAGTATTTTGTAAAATTCGGAGTAGAGACTCTTTAAACAGAATTCTCATGATCTGTAAATTAGAATTAGCTTTTTCTAAACAAAATTTTGTTAAAAAAAATATGATTTGGATGTTATCAAAATACAGGATATCCACACATACAAATTTTTACTATATTGATTTTATGTTTTTAAATTTGATCCCTTTGAGTATCTAAAAAGAATTGAGACGTTTGGGTGATTTTTAATTTGCTTATAATTGACTTAATTTATTGTATATGTTTTGTTGCAGACGAGGGAAGTTAGAGCCGAGGTGAGCCTCGTTGTGAGAATGGTTGCAACAGTTGGCAATTATGATTATATAATTGATTGGGAATTCAAGCCGAGTGAATCCATCAAAATGGGGGTACATTTTTTATTGAATTTCTCTCTTTCTCTCTCTCTCTCTCTCTCCATATATATATATATATATATATATGTGTGTGTGTGTGTGTACATGAGGATGGAATTAGAGCCCTTCAAATTATATTAGTTTTTACACTATTTTTTATTATTAGATTAATTTTGTATGATTTAATATTAAATAGAATTAATAAATATGAACTAAAACTTAATTGATAACATAGGTAAAAAAAATTTAACTACTTTCTACGGTCTAATTATTTTGAACTATCATGAATATTTGCCAAAAACTTTGGTTAGAAAATAGATTTTAAAGAAGTTGGATAACGATGTTCTTAAAAAAAATTAGTGGCTTGGCAAAAATTCAATCTAGAATTTTTTTTTAAAAAAAACTTTAAGCAGTAGTTTGTAATATGATTCTCACAAATATTAAATTAAAACATACCACAAACTTAAATAATTATAACTAATTATTAGCAATTAGTGTGTTTCTATGTTGAGTACCGCGGCGCTGGCAGCTTCTCCTGTAATTTTTTTATTTTTTTTGCGTCTTCAAGTTCCGTTTTACTTCTCCTTTCGTGTTCTACACATCCTAAACTTCTTCATACGTGTCCCACATGTTCTAAATTTCTTGTAACTCTTTACTTTGGTATTCATCTCAATTCTTGTCCAACTAAGATTATTGAATCACCAATTTTTCAACAAACCCTTTTTTGATTCAAAATCTCTCTCCATGAAGCTAATCATCGTCACCCCTCCTTGACCAATGCTCACTAGCATTATCTATTAGTCAAGTCCCAGACTTAACCAAGGCTCTTGCGACTACGGTCTCTAAAGATTCCTAAATGCTGATGTTTAGAGTAGTTCAATGTCGTGATCTTTTATGTCCCGAAGACATCATGACTACAACCCTTAATGGTGAAAACACATTCTCGCCATTGCTACTCTTCCCACACATTCTCTTTCGACCCTTGCCACAAAGTGATATATTAAAAGCTGCTTTATGGTCTGTTTTAAATCAACAATCCTATGTTGATCCTATTTTAAGCACTTTGCCTCCCTTTGTGCTTTATCACTCTCTGATCCTTTTGCTTCCCATTTAGTATTCTTTCCTTATGCCTTTCATGAATCTCCCTATTTCAATCTAGCAGTCTCGAGTCCTCTAGATCTTTATGAGATAAGGAATCAAATCTCATACCTAATCCCTCCTTTGTCTTTTTTACTATGTAGTCTCAATCTTATCTACTAATTCCATATGACTTACCATAAGCTATATTACTCCAATTGATAAATAATGATTCTCTATGACTCATATAAAAACACTACCCTAAATCCCAAAAATAGTTCATCTATTAGACACTTATTCCTCCAGAAGCTCTCATGCAATCAAGGTCTTTGCCTAGTCATCCAATAGACTTGCAAATCCACCTTCCTTCTATCTTTATCTTTCTCTTAGGACTATCCCTTTGAGTGCCCTAGACACCTTTTAGATCTGCCCTTCAATCTTGATTGTTCTTCTTTTCCCATCTCTATTTTGTGTCCAATCTGAATGATTCTTCTAACTAGAACCTAGATGATGCCATCTTCTTGGTAGTCTTCTTCAAGAGTGATCTCTACTTCAAAACTCTCTAGTAAGGCCAACATCTTTTTCTCTTTCAGATAATCATCTTCTCTTATATTTGTGAGTCCCTATGGTTGACAACCTTTGCTCTACAATCTGACACTACTGTTTATGCTCTACAATCTGGACTTCAACTCAAGCTTTGATATCAGTTTAGATTTCAACTCAAGCTCTGATACCAGTTTGTTGCAGATATCAAGCCATACACTTCAATTTAACACTCATATGACATCAACTAAGCCATTAACTTGATACCCCTTTTACTTTATGCGCAGCGGAAAACCATAACTTGATACCATAAGAAAGAACACATAAGATTAACACACCAATAAAGATAAAGAAAACAAACCAATCAATAAGACACAAGATATACATGGTTCGAGCTAAAATTGCCTACGTCCACGGAGGATCCATGATCCAGCTTCTTATTATTGATATAGATCACTAAGTATCTTTTTACATCGTCAATGATCCCATAAGACCTCTTAGTATCTCACATAGAGACCTCTAAGTATCTACCCTTGATCACCATGACTCCCTAAGACCTCTTAGTATCTCTTTATAAGAGATTTTTATAAGGAACACAAGAATAGCTCGAGCATTTAAGCCAAAAGGATCTATGGTGTTTCTCTTTTATTCACTCAAAGAACTTAAAGAAAAAATACTCCTCAAAGGTTACACCCTAGTGCACCACGCATTTAGTGCATACCTAGTTCGTCTATTCTCTCTTATGGTTACATCTTGAAACCTTAGATGCTTAATCTTAAACAAGGGTTTACAAGTGTTTATATAGGGTGTATTTCGTGCCTACTAATCCTATTCCTTGTTGGAGTAAGAGTCCACTTGTTTTGGAAGTTCAAAATTTCCTAAAACTCGAAATCCTGAACCAAAACGGATATCCTGAGGCATCTGGGCGCCCCGGCGCTTATCCCTGGGCGTTGCGGCACTGCCCTTCTCGCGCCCATTGCTACGGCGCTGGGTTTCTGTGTTGAGCGCTGCGGCGCTCAGCCCTAGGCACCGCGGCGCTGGTAGTTTCTCTCGAGATTTCTTCGTTTCCTTCGCGTCTTCAATTTTCGTTTTACTTATCCCTTCGTGTCCTATACATCTTAGAATTTTTCATATGTGTCCCACACGTTGTAGACTTCTTGTGACTCTCTACTTTGACATTCATCTCAATTCTTGTCCAATCAAGATTGTTGAATCACCAATTTTTCAACAATTTTAAATAATAAAAAAAAACTATAATATATCAAAAATGCATTTAAAAAAAAGGTTAAGCATGTGTGGACATCTTTGACAGAATTTTATACTAGTTCAATAATTGACAAGGATGGTAGATTGTTTTTATTTTTTTTACTTGGACTTGGTGGATGCAAATTTATAAAACTTGAAACTTTGTTTTAGGTTAAAAAAAGGGTTTTTGGAGAGGGAAAAATGAAGGAAAATCAAAGAAGCTAATGTCATTAAGGAGAGAGAAAAGAAAAAGTTGCAGAGATTAGGACAGAGAAGGATTTTAATGTTACAGCTTCCTATTTTTCATCTAGAAAAAAATTAAAGCTTCTTGTTTTTGTAAGAAAAAAGAAAGGGGAAAAAAAATTAAACAGAAGGAAAATTAATTACCATTGATGATAGAGATTATCACGAAAGAGGAAATAATGTTGAATAAGAGAGAAAAAAAAGTGAAAATCAATCATTCGAGATGTATCTCACTATATATATATATATATATATATTTCACAAATAAAGGATGAATATTTGGAAGATCTAGTGATGTTAATTTAATGATACATGACACAGGTTGGTTTATCAGGGGTTTTAGAAGTGAACTCAGTTGAATACACTCATACAGATCAGATTAAAAAAGATGAGCACGGTACATTGGTAGCAGAAAATACCATTGGAGTTTATCATGATCATTTCTTAAACTATTATCTTGACCTTGATCTTGATGGTTATGCCAATTCCTTTGTCAAGACCAACTTTGTAGCAAAACGAAACACAGAAGCTAATACACCGAGGAAGAGTTATTAGACTGTTGAAAGAGAAACGGCAAAGACTGAATTGCAAGCATGGATTCGGCTTGATACAAAGCCAATTGAGCTCGCAATGGTAAATCCAAACAAGAAAACTAAAATTGGGCATCCTGTCGGCTACCGCCTGCCACCAGGATTAGTCCCTGGCCCGCTTCTGTCCCCCGATGATTACCCACAAATTCGGGCTAGCTTTACCAACTATAATGTGTGGATCACATAATATAATAAGTCCGAAAAATATTCAGGAGGAGATTTTGTTGATCAAAGCCATGGTGATGACACCTTATTGACATGGACCAACAGGTATAATCTCAATCTCAAACTTGTTGCAAGATGTATTTCAAGGTAGTAACTAATTATATAGTCATTGATATTATTAGCTTCCAAATCATTTTTCGTTGGATTAATATGTGCAGGAATAGGGAGATTGAGAACAAGGATATAGTACTGTGGTACACCATGGGCTTTCATCATGTTCCTTGCCAGGAAGATTTTCCTGTGATGCCAACTTTGAGTGGGGGATTTGAGCTCCGACCAACCAACTTCTTTGAGTACAATCCTGTGCTTAAAGTAATTCCTCCAGAAAACGAACCCTGGCCTAATTGCACGAGAAAACACTAGTCAACTTCTACTTCAAAGTCCATAGTTAAGAATTGTGAATGAAGATATAGTAATCTCACAATTCGACTTCAATAAAATCGTTTTCTTTTACTCTGGTCCTATTTGTGTTTAAATAATTAATTATAATATATTAATGTGATGCAAATAAGATGATAGGTCTTGTACATTACTCCCAGCACCGGCGTGATGCAAGATTATGAGATGATATTTAAAATTCAAAAGAAAGATTAGAGGAGGAATTGGTTGTATAGAATAAATTTTCCTACAAATCTCTCAAACCTTCTGAAATCACACAATACTTCAGGATTATGCTTCAACCATTTCAAGCTTTCCAGAGATTAAACAACTTAAAACCCAATCTGAAAGAACAAGATCATCCTCTTCACTCTCTTCCTCAACTCGATTCAACTATATGTGAACCTTAACCAAAACTGAAAACATCTACCTTGGTAGTTACTGGCACATTCCTTAGCCATTCTGGTGCTACATATCCCATTGAGCTTCTCATATTAGTGTCAGTTCTTGTTTGATCTTTATTCAATAGCTTTTTTCTTATTTGAAACAGATCTTTATTCGAAAGCTTGGAAAGCCCAAACTCTGAAATTTTGGCTGTGTGGTTTATGGCTTGATGTTATTGTAAACCAACACAAGGCTACGAAAATCACACAAGAACAAGAATCAAACACACACAAAATCAAAAGGCGATATATAATGGTTCAGTTTCAAGAAAGGAAACTTACATTCACTTTCAAGTTCAAAACAGAAGAGCGTATCCACTATGAATCAAGATTATAGCCCTAAAAACTATTTTTTAAGTCATTCTGACAAGAATTGACTCAATACATACCAAAAAGAAGAGTAGATCGAGACTCAAAGAACCCTAGCTCTATCACACAACCTCTCTCTCGATCTCTTTGGAAATAATAAAAGAAAAGAAAAAGCTATTTTTAGGATTACAAGAGGCAACAATATATACTAACACTAAACAATAGTGTTTTACTCACTTATTCCACGAGTTTACAATTTTTCCTCTAGACTTTATATTGAATGACTTTTGGGACCAATATTACAATATTCCTCACCTTGGTTCCATGAGTTATTCCTTGACTCATTATGAATAGACTCTTAACATGCTCTTATTAGCTTGAATTAACTAACCATCTTCATCCTCTATCGATATGGAGTAAATACAAACAGTATTTGAATTTGCTCATTAGTAGGACCTCGATACCCATATCTGCTTGGTTCTTCTTTATTGGAATTTTTTGTAGCTAAACTCTTCCTTTTGCAATCAGATCCCTAATGAAATGGTATTTAACTTCACATGCTTTATCCTCTCATGAAAAATTAGATTTTTATTGAAATGTATATCACTTTGGGTATCTAAAAATACAACCACAGGTTTTGTTAGCATTTGTATCTCATTCATCAATCCTTGAAGCCAAAGAGCTTTTTTTATAGCCTGAGTAATGGCTACATATTCTGTTTCGATATTAGATAATGCCTCAAGAGGCTGAAGCTAAGATTTACAGTTTATACAATTTCCATATAATTTAAAAATATATGCAGTGGTTGAACTCATTTTATCTCTATCTCTTGCAAAGTCAAAGTCAACATAGTTAATCAAACTCAATTTATTTTTATGTGTACCATATACCAATCCATAATCCGAGGTACCATTTAGGTATCTTAACAACCACTTAATTCCTATCTAGTGAGCTTTCCTAGGATTAGACATATACATACTTAACACACTTATTGCATGATCCAAATCAGGTTTAATATATATTATAGTATACATTATTGAACCAACGGCATTAGAATAATGGATCTTAAACATTTCAAATTTTTCATCAATTGTAATAAGACATTGTTTTTTTGAAAATCTAAAATATGCAATCTAAGGTCATTAACAAGTTTTCAATCATTCATGATAAATTTATTCAGAATCTTTATAACATACTTTTTTTGAGAAATTATAATCTAATTCTAGGATTTATTTTTAGAGATATTTATCCTTAATATTCTTTTTACTATTTTTAAATCTTTCATGTCAAATTCTCCTTTCAAGAAAGTTTTAATCTTTTTAATTTCATGTTTACCAGAACTAGACAATAACATATCATTAGCATATAACAAAATAAATACTTGATATTTTGTACCAAGACTTTAAAAGTAAAAACAAGAATCATAATTGCTTCTATTAAGCTTATCTTAATAACAAAAGTGTCAAAGCTTTTATACTATTGTCTTAGAGATTATTTTAATTCATATAACGACCTTTTAAGTAAACACGCCAAATTATCTTTATCCCTTTTTTAAACCCCTTAGGTTGTTTCATGTAAATAGTCTCATCAAGATCACCATGAAAAAATGTTGTATCTACATCTAGTTGATCGAATCCCAATCAAAATAAGCATCTAGACATAATATAATTCTAATAGTGGTATATTTAAAAACAAGAGAAATTTTTTTATTATAATCAACACCCTCTTTCTATAAAAACCTCCTAACTATTAATCTAGCTTTAAAAGTGATAGGGTTAAGAGGATTTATACATTTTTTAATCTTATAAATTCACTTACAATCAACTACCTTTTGGTTTTAAGTCTTAATACCAAAATCCAAGTTTGATTATTGTGGAGTGATTTCATTTCTTCAAACATTACAATTCCATATTGCATAGAATACTTACTTTCCATTACTTCAATGTATGTTAAAGGATTTGATTCTTCAATCTCACGTACTGAAATCAAAGTAAATGTTGTTAGATCATAAGAAAAAATTTAGAAGAAATTTTTACCTCTCTTCTGGTTATGTCTTTAGCTAATTGATAGTCTACTAGAGAAGACCCATAATTATCTGCTTGTGATTCCTTATTGTCTTGATCTGGTTCAGGCTTAATTTCAACTTTTGTTGAAGGATCCAGTTCACTAGCTTCTTCAAATTTAAAATGCTTCACCTCAGACTAAATTCTATCTAACTTAGAACTATCATTTGTCTGCTGTAGTTGATTATTTGTACTTGCACTTCCTTGGATTTTCTTCAAATAAGGTGGTTCATTTTTATTAAATGTAACATCTTTATTGATTATTTTTTTAACATTACTAGACATTCTATCCCACAGCTTATAACTTTTCACCCCATCAGGATACCATAGGAATATATATTTTATTGACCTAGATTTTAGTTTATCTTTCTTTTGGTGTGCATAAGCAGCACAAACAAAAATTCTGAGGTTTTTTGTAGTCTACTAATCTATTAGTCCATAATTCTTCGGGTACTTTAAAATTTATGGCACTTGATGGACTTATATATATCAAATAACAAGCTATTATAACAGTTTCACCCCAAAAATATTTTGACAAGCCAAAACTAATTAAAAGACACATGATTTTTTTCTAACAAATTCCTATTCAATCTTTTTGTAACCTCATTCTATTGAGGTGTATTAGAAACAATTTTATATCTTAGGATTCCATTTTATTTACAAAAATTTCAAATTTATGATTGCAGAACACAAGACCATTATTAATTCTAAGTATCTTAAGCTTCTTACTAGTTTCATTTTCAATGAGATTCTTCCACTATTTGAATTTATTAAAGGTGTCTTCTTTAGTCTTAAGTAGATAGACCCATATATTTTTAGAGTTATCATCAATTAAAGAATATATATATATATATTCCCATTATGAGTGAGTGTTTTTATGAGGCCCCAAAGGTTAACATGGACATAATCAAGAATATTTTTGGCCCTATATGTTCTAGGTTTAAAACTGATCCTATGTCATTTTCCCATAACATAGTTTTCACAAAATGATATTTTAGTTAGTTTTATACTCTCGATGAATCTTAAATCTCTTAATTTTAAAAGGCCTTGTTCTTCTATATGTCTAAGTCTTTTGTACTAAAGTTTAAATTTGTATATGTCAAATTTTGTTGACACACTAGCTACGGTATTGGTAACTATTTTTCCTAATAGTATATGTAACTCTTTCTATTTCATACCCTTCATGATAATTAGTGATCCTTTCATGACTTTTAAGTTGTCCTCTCTCTATCTTATAGGTGTATCCTTTTTCATTTAAAGTTTTTAGGGATATTAGATTTTTTTTTAAATCTTATACATATTTCACTTTATATAGAACTCTGATTATACCATCATGCAATTTAATGGAAATTGAGCCAATTTTTATTATTCTACAAGCTTGGTTATTACCCATAAGGATTGTTCTCTCATTAATTTCTTGAAAATTATGGAACCATTCAATTCTAGTGATACTATTAAGGCTTTTAAGCTTTCGTAGCCATCACTGGCTACTGCAGCATCTTCTTTATTACCCACATTTCTTTCTTCTAATTTCTTTAATCTTTCACAATAGTTTCTTCTTAAATAACCCTCTTTACCATAGGAAAAAAAAGAAACTTTCGTTGTCCTAATTTTAAATTAGATCTAGATTTGCCTTTATTCTTATTTTCACCATTTTCTCTTATATCAAGCCTACCTCTAACATACAACAACACATTATTTCCAAAATTGTTCTTTTAAGACTTAATTTCTATATCTATAAACTTAAGTACTTTTATACAATCTTCAAGGGTGAGGGTCTCTCTATCATACTTTATGTCTATTTTAACATCTCTATATATCGATGGTAAATAGTTTAATAGGATCACTGCTTCATTTTCATCCCCAATAGTTTCTCTAGCATTAGTCAAATCAAGACACACTCTTTTAAAATTATCCAGATTTTCTTTCAAGTTCTTATTAGTGTTTATTTTAAAACTAAACAATCTTTCTTTCATATAAATCTTACTAGAAAGAGATTGAGTAAGATAAAGAGTTTCAAGTTTATCCCAAAGACTTACTGCAGTAGTTTTTTCGTTCACGTGATAAAGAACATTGTTTGCAAGATTTAGAATCATAGTACTATAGGTCATCTCATTCATCTCCAATCGTTGTTCATCAGTCAATGTTGGAGGAAGTGTGTTTGGATTAGCTATTGCTTTGGATACTTTTAGTTGTACGAGCAACGCCTTGATCTTCTTCTACCAACGGTTGAAATCACCACTCATATCAAACTTTTCTACTTCGAATTGAATAGAACTCATAGTGTTTATTTTATTTGTTCTTGAAATTTTTATTTCTCCTAAATTATAGCCTTAATCGAAAAAACTCTAACCCTAGGATTTGAAACTCTAACCCTGGGATTTGCTACAATTGTTGTACACCAACACAAGACTATGAAAATATGCAAGAACAAGAAATCTACAATAATCAAACACACACCAAATCAAGAAGCGATATATAGGGGTTTAGTTTCAAGAAACAAAACCTACATTCACTTCAAGCTCAAAATATAAGAGATTATCAAATGAATCAAGATTATAGCCCTAGAAACTATTTTTTAAGTTACTCTTACAAGAATTGTCTCAAATACAAACCAAGATGAAGAATAAATTCGAAGACCCTAGCTCTATCACACAGTTGCTCTCTCCCTCTCCCTCTCTATCTTCTTAGAAACAAAAAAAAAACAAAATGAAAAAGTTATTTTTAGGTTTACAAGAGGCAATAATATATACAAACACTAAACTTTTACTCACTTATTATGTGATTGTACAATTTTGCCCCTGGACTTTATATTGAATGACTCCTGGGACCAATATTGCAACAGATGTCACAGTGGATAATCTGTGTTTCACATTCTTCATGTAAATAGAGCAAGCCTCTAGATATGCCAAGAGCTATTTCAACCCTCTGCAGCCACCCAAGTCTCTCTCCATTTCCAAATAGAAACTCAAAGAGTGTCCCATTTGGCATTAACTCATAAACTAAAGCCGCTGATGCAAAAACCCAACAATCTTGCCAAATTCTTGTGATGAGTCCGGCCATTATCTTGAGCTTCGTTGTGATATTCCCCCTTGTTTTTTCAATCTTTCCCTAGCTTCTTAACAACAATTTCAACCTGGCATCTTTTAAGCCTAGAATTCCACCGTAAACTTTTCCTGAAGATCCTCTACCCAGGATTTTACTAAAACGATTTGTTGCATCTTATAGTTCCTGGAACGTGAATTCTCGGAAGTTTGTGCTAATTATGTGATTTGCATTGCAGATGGCTCTCTTCTTTTAAGTGTTTTAGCTGCTGGACTACATTTATTATATTGCAGCAGCTCCAGATAATAAAGCACTGATAGTGCTAAGAATAAGACCAATCTCTAGGAAAAAACCAAGGATTAAAATTATTCCTCTTGGTACCTTTCGCAATACCTGGATTGCTTATTTTTATTGGCACCTTGATTATTGCCTTCATTCCTTTTGTAAAAGCACTTTTCCTCGCATTTAACAAAGGCGTTCTCTTCTTGTTAACAAAGGCGTTCGCGATCACCGCAATAATTGACAACAGTTTTGGGGTGGCATCCCTTGGCCACATTGTTAGGATCAAGTGGAGTATAGCCGGGTATGCAATTACATGTCAACGTTTCATTATCAGTTAAAGCGCACATACGATAAATGCTACAAACAGAATTCACTACGAAAAGGGTCATCGATAGCCCTCCACATTCTAATCCATCTACTGCCGTTTATTTTATGGTAAACAAATTATTGGAAATTGCCAATTTTCCATGATCAACGATAGTTGCTCGATGGTAGTGGGGTTCAGGATGTTTCTTGTTAGAGTGTGTATATTGTCATCGGCACTATTGACAGGTACATAAATACTAGACTCACATTGTTGGATATCATTCCAGTACCAATAACCAGGAACTGCGAAGTGATAAGCAAGGTGACCAAATTTTCATTTAGGGTAGGTATTATTTTTGAACCCGATTTGTTTTGAAATTTTGAGTTGGGATGAAAAAGGGAATGGGTTTGGGACTCGTTTGGGATAGAAAATTCTGTTTAAACTGGACGGGTCGGATTCGGAAAAATCCCGACTCAATTCGAACCGTCCTGAATTACACCCGAACCGTTCCGAATTGTCTCGAATTATTTTGAACCCGTCCCGAACCCAACCCGAACCATTCTGAACCACACCCGAACCGTTCTGAACCACACCCGAACCGTCCCGAACTACACCCGATCCGTCTTGAACAGTTTCGAATTATCCCGAATTATCTTGAACCCATCCCGAACCTGACTCGAACCGTCCTGAACCACACTCGAACCGTTCTGAACCCAACCCGATCCGTCTCGAATTATCCCGATCCGTTCTGAACCCGAATTAAAACTATGTCGTTTCAAAATAATTTTTTTCCAAAAACAAAATCAAGATTTCCCGTTCCGATCCAAAATGTGTCCCGATTGAGACACATTTCAACGTCCCAAATTCAAAATTGTCCACCCCTATTTCCATTGGTATGCATTTCTAGCATGAAATTTTCTTTCGTGTAATTCATTGTTCCCCTCCGAATTGGAATACCCCCTTAGCCACTAAGTGCATGTTTCGATGAACTACTTTATTGATCAAAAGAGTTTTTTTAATATTTAGAACGTTTTTAAAAAAATTTAATGACATTTAATTGTAATTAAAAAAGAGTTTTTAAAGATTAAAACGTCAAAGTCTTTATTTGTAAGAACTCAAAATTTAAATCATTAAAAATAGAGTTTTCAAACTCTTTTTATATATGTATATTGAAATATATATGTTAATAATATTTTCTTAATTTTATAGTATATTTTTAATAAAAAAAAATTTTATTTAATTAATATATTTTTAATATTTTATTAAAAACCAATATATCTTTATATCTTTGTAACTATTATATTCCTATAAAGTTCTATTAAATTGTTTTTTGTTAGATATGTATTTTTAATTTTATACTTAATACAATAATTTATTTAATTCGTTGATTGTTATATATTAAGTATTTTTTTTATAATTAAAGAATAAATAAACATGTTTAATAATATGTAACCAAATAATTTATTATTTCAAAAAAAAAATTTAATTTATAATAAAATAATTAATATTATTTTTTAAAAAACTTTATTTTTAAAAATTCCAACTAAACGAGCCTCTTAAGTAAAAACTTGTCCAGACAGGATTTTGTTTGTTTGGAAATCAAAGCCACATAACAGCTAAATTGGCTCCTTGTAAGACAAAATTGTCATCATTTTGCATAAACCCGAACTCGCTGCAGTTCCAAAATTTATTTGTTGAATTTTACCATTGAAGTAGGTCAGCAAAAGCTGTCTATCAATAGTTAGTGTGATTGTAGATCCAGCTTCAGCTGGACTATTGCGATAACTGCCTAAATAAGTGTGTTTTTTTTTATTTTTATAATGTACAACATACAGACACCCCTAATAACATATATACTCTTTTTCATTTTGTCATAGATGAGTTCAAACTTTGAATCTGGGTAAACAATCAAAAAGGGGCTAACCAATTTTGTTAGCACTCTCAGCTCACCTATAAGTGTTTTTTCAATATTTTATCTGTTGGATCCAAATTTAATTGACCTATCAATTTATGCCACTTGTCTTTTATTTAAGTTAAGAAGCAATTTTATATATAAGCAGATGTATGTAATCAACTTTCTAACAGTCTAAACAAAATTAACAACCCCATTTGCTTGCTAAACCTCCATGTAGAAAATGAAAGGGTTTGGAACGAGGGAATTTAATCCAATGATCAAGGGAGGTATTGAATAAAGTATTCATAATTTCTCTCTGAATCCTACCCTTAAAATGGAAGTCCCATTTTATTCTAACAATCATCAGAATATGCCAAACATACAGAACCACATATTCTCGCAATTCTACACTGAGATTTACTCTATTTTAACTGTTCACCAAAATTTACATTCCTGTAACCTGACTGAACCTTGGAGTGCCTTTTGCAGGTACATAAGAAAAACGTTTTCGGTGTTTGGAAGCAGAATTTGGAAGACATTGATGATATTTGACTGTGGAAATTACGTGAAGCGACTTCATTTCAAACCAAATTCCTAAAAGGTATGCCTACCGAAGATAGAATAGAATCCAAATGCAAAATTACCAGACGGGAGAGTCAGGAAATATTAAATCCAACCGTTATGCTAGAATCCAACCTTATGCTCAGAGATATTTGGCCATGAATGCCATAGAAGTTCAAAAGTATAGTTAAAAATACAAGTATTTTCTTGAGAACCATGGAAAATTTGCTCAGATCCAAGAAGCAGATCACCAACCAAGATTAATTAAAAATGAAAGAATTAAATACTAATAAATCAATCATTGTCAAACAGAGCATGTGTATGAGAAATTGTGGAAAGACCCTACAAGTTCAAAAGCAGGACAACTGCTATCAATATTAACCTATGACTTAGATCCATCTTGAAATCTTCTGGTCATTGTCGGATTAGCTAGAGGTTTGGGCTCATTAAGTTCGTAGAAAAGTAAATTAGATAAGTCATCAGCTCATCTCTAAATTCTTCATCCATTAATTGTAACACTCTAGTTTAATAATTAAGTAGATATTGTTCGCATTAAACCTCACACCGTGTCTTTTATTCTCATAAATTTACTTTTAAACTTTATAATAGTGTCCTTTATCAAAAACACACTAACTTAATTAAAAGGGAGTCAAGGCTTCTTAGTTATTTCAAGCTCATATTCATGAGTAATGTAAGATGTTATAATCTCCTCTTTTTCAGGATTTCCCCAATAATGAAATAGATATTGCCTATTTTAAACTTTTAGCACATCTCATTCAACGCTCACAAATTTACTTTTATACTTTACACAAGCGTCATTCATTTAAAAAACGTCTATTTAATAGATGGACCAAATTTTATAAACTATTTCAAGATCAACTTTCACAAGTGATTTGGGATGCGATATTAGTTTATCTTAAAAAATTTGTCTATCATGTACTAAATTCTAATCCATCAGTGGTGACAGGAAAAATAATATTTGAAAATTTTAGGATCAAAGCCTTTTTAACTAGAAATGGGCATAGAAAATTAAAAATAATAGAACCAAACCAATTTGAACTAATTTGGTTCACTTATCAATTTTAATTTTTTTAAAAATTTTCGATTCAGTTTGGTTTAAACAAACTGTTTAACTAAAAAAAAACTGCTCAAAACATTATGTTTTGAAAAACCCTTGGCATATTGCAACACTTTTTCTCTCTTCATAAAATGCCCTCTCTCTCCAAAATCTAAACCCTCGAGCAATCTTGTCTCATCTTTAAGACTTTGACCATTATTTATTGGCAAACGGGTCGACTTGAATATCAAAATTTGATCCGTTCACATAACGCCACTCATTGTGGTGTCTCTAGCCTAACATCTAGCGGTTCCAAGTGTCACGACCCGATTTTTCGAACCCGCGCGGCCTTAGACACTTGCTAGTGCTAAGCAGCCTACAAGACCTCAATTAACCAAAGAAAGAGATGAAGAAGAAGCACACCAAGTGTTTGAGAGAATGTTCTCGTATTTTATTACTAAAGAGAGAATTACAAAGTTATAGAATTACAAGCTATGAGTATTTCTACAATTTGGAGGATGGTTTCTCAAATAAGAACTCCACCTATTTATAGCTAAAGCTATATACAATGGACGGCTAGGATTAACTCTAATTCAATGGTCCACATCTAAAGAGGAGAATATATTAAGGAATATTCCAAAGATGCCAACTACCAAAAGTATATTCTAAGGAATATGCCTTTTCTAGAAAACTCCCTCACCTAACACACATGTGGCATTAACCCAAATCCATTGGGCCTTCTAGAAGCTTCAACTCATGTAACCCATTATGGGCCAAAACCCCTCTTGGTGGTCTTGTCGCGCGCCAAATACTCGAGTAATTGCTTAAGAATATTTGGGGCGTGACATTCTCCCCCACCAAATTCACGCGACGCCCTCGTCGCGTCTTTGCTGGAACTTGCGCACCCCAAACTTCAAACTTTGGCTGTGCGCTCTCGTGTCCCAAGCGTGCTCTCCCATCCAGCAACCCTTTCCACTCGACAAAGTACTCAAGACTCGTCGTAAGTTGCTCACATTTTTCATGGCATGTGGAAATCCCCAAAGGTTCTCGGTTGTTGTGTGGCTTAAATTCTGCATCTCCCGTACCTCCACGGTACTGCTTCCAACAGCTTGCGGAATGTACCTGATGTCGCCACTGCCGCTGTCTCAAAGGTAACCCCACCTTATACGAGACGTTGCCAACTCTTTTGGCAATCAACCTTGGCCCCTCGTCCCCATGATCAAGGCCCTTGTAAAGTGGGCGTGCTGACTTGCGTTATGGTGGAAGTATCATCTCCATCACCAAGTCCCCTGCACTATGCTTGACACGCCGCTGCTTGTCTTCGACCCACTCCTTATGCTGAAACTGCACATCATGTGACACCTTGGACTTTTGGATGACACCCGCATCCAACAACTCCTCGAGCTGCTCCTGCAACTCTCCCATCTCCGATGGAGGCGTCAACCCTATAGTTGGAAGCGTAATCTCAAGCTCCAACTTGCCCTCAATTACATCTCTTGAAGGCGGTTCTTCCGGTATGGCAGTAGGTTTGACCCCACTGTGCTCCCCGAGCACTTCTGCAACAACCTTCGGTATGTCATCCTTGCCCCCATTTGCCGCATCATCCACCCCCGTTGTTGAGGCTGAATGTAACCCTCATTTACGCCTAGCATCTACCCTTAGTTGCATTGCGGAAAGGACCTTGGCGTTTAGCTTGGATCGCCTACCCTTGGGCATGTCTACCATCGGTATCATTCGAGGCCCTCCTTCCAAAATACACATATAGTTGTGTTGAGGAAGTAACACCACATTGTACTGTCGTAAGAACTCCATACCTAGCACCACATCAAAATCATCGAGAGGTGCTACTGAGAAATTTACCTCACCGTGCCATTTTCCAAGGTGGATTTCAGCTCCACGAACCACCCCATCCAGCGGCTTGGCTCTTGCATTCACGGACTTGAGGTATCCCTCTCCTTTCTCCACATAAATTCCCAAGCGTTCCGCTTCTGCAGGCTTAATGAAGTTGTGCGTAGCCTCCGTATCAACTAACACTTGAGTCTTGATGCAATTAACATAGGCTTCAATGTACATGAGCACTGTCCCCGTTGGCGCATCTGCATGCCGCTTGGTTTTGAGGGAATTAAACAGCTGCATACAACTCATACGGCTCTGTTCGCCCCCGTATTGTGCCTCATACATTGCATTGAAAGCCTTCTTTTTCGGACAGTCCTTCACCCAATGATCCTCATCGTAGAGAAAACAGTTAGACTTCGGGCCATTACCTCTATGGCCGTTGCGTTTCTGCTCCTTCCACTTGGGCGGTTTGCCTTTCTCCTTCTTGCTCTCTGGAGGCTGAAACTCCTTGGCTTCCCCACCCTTACTGTGATTGGGTTTAGAATTCTTGGACTTTCCCGAATCCCCCTTGCGGTAATCCATGAGCGTCTCCGCCATTGTAAGGGCGTCGGATATATTCTGCACTCTACGCCGCTTCAACTCATTGGCTGTCCAGGATTGTAACCTGTCCAGGAAATTGAACAACAAGTCCTCCTCGGCCATGTTGTGGATTTGCAGCATCAGCAAAGAGTACTCCTCCACGTACTCCCCAATGGACTTTGTTTGTTTCAACTCCTTCAACCACTTGCGAGCGTCATGCGCCACATTCTCCGGATAGAATTGGCGTTTTAACTCCTGTTGCAATTCTTCCCATGTGTCTATGGTGCAGGTACCCTTGCGAATCTCCTCGCTTTTCCTACACCACCACAGAATTGCATGATCGAAAAGGTATAAAGTTGCGGTACTTACCTTGTGTTTGTCCCGTACGCTCATAGCGCTGAAATACCTCTCCATTTGCCAAAAGAAGTTGTCAAGCTCCTTGGCATCCCGTCTGCCGCTAAACTTCTTCGGTTTTGGGGCTTCTACCCTTGGTGCAGCCATCGCAGTTTGAGTAGCTACGCCATTAGCGACTGCTCGCATGCACAACACCATATCCTCATTGACATCTTCAAACTCTTTTCGTAGCTCTTCTACTTAGGCTTGAACCTTGTCCATGGTGTTGTAGACCTTGTCCTGAAAAGCCTTGATCCAGTCCCGTTGCTTGTCAGCATGTTCGTCAATGGAGTTGTCGATGAGGGAGCGCAGCTCGTCCCCTTGAATATCGAGGCCTACCTCGAGCTTCTCGACGTGCTCTTCCAACTCCCCAAGGCGATCTGTTGCCTTGCTCACAACACCACCGAGCCTCATAACCATGTCCCCTAGATCATGGTTCGGATCAACGAACTTTTCTGGCGAAATACTCTCATGTCTCCTAGCTTTGGGGTCTCTACCCTTCCCTTGAGTAATCCCCGATGTTCCAGCAACTTCCTTCACCATCTTCTTTGAACCCGTTCTGATACCATTTGTCACGACCCGATTTCTCGAACCCGCGCGGTCTTAGACACTTGCTAGTGCTAAGCAGCCTACAAGACCCCAATTAACCAAAGAAAGAGATGAAGAAGAAGCACACCAAGTGTTTGAGAGAATGCTCTCGTATTTTATTACTAAAGAGAGAATTACAAAGCTATAGAATTACAAGCTATGAGTATTTCTACAATTTGGAGGATGGTTTCTCAAATGAGAACTCCACCTATTTATAGCTAAAGCTATATACAATGGACGGTTAGGATTAACTATAATCCAATGGTCCACATCTAAAGAGGAGAATATGTTAAGGACTATTCCAAAGATGCCAACTACCAAAAGTATATCCCAAGGAATATGTATTTTCTAGAAAACTCCCCCACCTACCACATACATGTGGCATTAACCCAAATTCATTGGGCCTTCTAGAAGCTTCAACCTATGTAACACATCATGGGCCAAAACCCCTTTTGGTGGTCTTGTCACACGCCAAATACTCGAGTAATTGCTTGAGAATATTTGAGGCGTGACACAAGACACTCATTGCCGCTGTTGTTGCCTTGCGGTGCCACAACTACGCCACCGCAACTGCTGCCAAAATCTCAAATTCTGTTGAACAATGAAGGCTGAGAAGGGTAATCTTTAAATCTTTTAATTAGTTTATGAATATTAAATAATAAATAGTTAATTAATTCTTTAATTCATTTAAATTGCAAATATAAATATTAAATAGTTAAATACAAATATACAATGATAATTAATAATTTGATATATAATTACTTATATTAACAAATTATACGATTATTGATTGTAATAAATTATATAATTTGATTGAATTTGATATATAATAACTTGATTGTATATTAATTACTTAATTTGATATATATATATATATGTACAATAAGTTTTTAATTTAAATTATTTAATGATGATTTTAATTTTTTAAGTAGAAATTAAAATATGTAATTTTGTACGGTTGCCGATCAGTAATCACGGTTAGTGGACCAGAAGTTTTTTTGTGTTAATACCACTTAGTCTTTTAAAAGTAATTATAAAATATTAATATTATACCACTTAGAGTTTGGTTATGTTACCATATATGTGGCTAGGTGTAAAATGGAAGCTGGTTGTTGGTTATTTCTTAATATTATGTCTGGTAATTTGTATGAAAGAACTTTTTTGACACATGGGATTGGTGGAAAACAATATTGTTGAAATGTATATGACATTATGTGTATATTTATGGTTAATATCATATAATAGAAAATAGATTGATAATTTTATAATTAAAATTAATTGACCTTTTAAATAAGAATGTTAGTTTCATTTATATAATATATATTTTTTTATTATTAATACATAGAAGAATTCTTCTTTCTCTGTATTTGTTTTACATGGTATCAAAATAAACTCTTGACTTTTGATTTGTCTTTTCTTGATAAGGTCATTTGTCATTTTTTGGTCACCGTGCTCTCCTCTTTTCGGTGATCGTGCCCTCAGTTGTAATAATTCTCGATGACTTACCAAACTTAAAAGATCATCGTCAGACGTGCTGCACACGCCAATAACCTAGGAGGTTTTTTTTTTTTTTTGGAGCCACCGTCACCAATCTCTTTCTCCGCCGACTATGAATTCTCACTGCCACCACCAGCGACCATAGACCACGCCAGCAAGCTATTCTGTGTCAGCCTGACGTCCATCAGCCACTAGACACGCCTCTACGCGCCACCTAGATACTCTCGTCATTGGACATCGATCTACTTCTTTGGCACGCGTGGGTTCTCGCTACCGGTACCATTGTCTTTAGACAATGTCGGTGAGCAAAACCCAGCCGTCACCGTCACTCACCAGCCGCTACGGCTAAAAAACCACCACTGCCGCTAAAAAATTGCTTTTGGTTATCAGTTGTTTTCTCTTTCAATTTGTAAACCAATATAATTAGTAAAAGCTCTAATATAGATAAGCAACCTTTATCTGTGACTCTCACTAGTGCCAAGTATGAGGAATACCTTAAATACCAAGTGGCTAAGCAGTTTACCTCTTGCATTATCTCTGTTGCACATACTGGTAATTCGATTGCCTGTCTTATTCAGTTTTTTTTAGGACCCTAGGTCCTTGATTCTGGTGCCTCTGACCACATTTCTAGTAACTTTCAATTACTTTCTCATACTTCTACATCTAATTCATTGCCATCTGTCACCTTAGCTAATGGATTCACAACTACTGCTCAAGCAGTTGGTCGAGCACATCCACTTCCTTCCTTACCTTTAGAATCTGTTCTTTATATACCACATTATCCTTTTAATCTTATCTCTGTCAGTAAAATCACTCGCTCTTTAAAATGTACAATTACTTTTATTAATGACTTTGTTCTTATATAGGATCGTAGTACGGGACAGATAATTGGCATAGGTTATTAGTCACAAGGGCTCTATCATCTGAGTATTCATCAACCATATGTTGCATGCACTGTCGCTGAATTACAAGCCCTTTTTCATAATCATCTTGGACATCCAAATCTGTTAAAGCTTCGAAAAATAGTTCCAGGTCTCTCTAGTTTATCATCTTTCAATTATGAGTCTTGTCAGCTTGAAAAATATTCTCGTAGATCGTTTTCAAAATATATCAATAATTGAGCTACATCCCCTTTTTGAATTAGTTCATTCCGATGTCTAGGGTCCTAGTCAAGTTTCGTCTGTCTTAGATTTTAAATACTTTGTTACGTTTATTGATGATTATTCGCGTTGCACTTGGTTATTTTTAATGAAAGATCGCTCTAAATTATTTTTCATCTTTGAATTTTTCTATGCTGAAATTAAAACACAATTCTCTACTACTATTCGTATATTGCGTAATAATAATGCATGTGAATATTTTTCTACTCCTTTTACTAAATTTATATCTTCTCGGGGCATCTTACACCAGTCTTCCTGTGTCTATACTCTACAATAAAATAGAGTTGCCGAGCGTAAAAATAGACATTTTATTGAAACTGCCCGTACTTTACTTATGCATAATAATATTCCTCTCTGTTTTTAGGCTGATGTTGTTCTTACTACTTTCTTTTTTATAAATCAAATGCCCTCATCCGTGTTACAATATCAGGTCCCTCATTCTATTCTGTATCCTAGCTAACCATTGTTTCTTCTTTCGCCACGTATCTTTGGCTGCACATATTTTTTCTATGTCTTCTCTCCTGGTCAAGACATATTATCTGTTTGGTCCATCAAATGTATTTTTCTTGGCTACTCATGTCTTCAGAAAGGATATAAGTGTTATTCTGCTGACACCCGACGTCATTTACTTTTTGCTAATGTCACCTTTTTCAAGTCTTCTCCTTTCTTTTCTTCCTCTGCTTTAGAAAATACGTTCATCACAGAGGCTCTTTCAATTCCTTATATTATTCATAATACTCCTCCTCCTGAGTCAAATACTAAACCTGTCCATGTCCCACAGTATAATCCTCCCTCTCTAGCTCGTGATAGTCTTGTTTCTTTTAATCTTACAAGTGCTAATAGTGATACCGTTCACGAGGCTCTTAAAGTTCTCGTTGACTCACTTCCTGCTTCAGATTCCTCTCTTACTGAGGTCCTGCCACCTGCTAACCAAGTTTCAATTACTGTTCGTAAAGGTATACGCTCCACTCGCAACCCTTATCCTATATATAAACTTTTTTAGTTATCATCGATTATCTTCACCATACTATGCCTTTTGTCACGGACTGATTTCTCGAACCAGCGCGGCCTTAGGCACTTGCTAGTGCTAAGCAGCCTACAAGATCCTAATTAACCAAAGAAAGAGATGAAGAAGAAGCACACACCAAGTGTTTGAGAAAATGCTCTCGAATATTATTACTAAAGAGAGAATTACAAAGCTATACAATTTGAAGTATTTGGAGGATTGCTTCTCAAATGAGAACTCCACCTATTTATAGCTAAAGCTATTTACAATGGACGGTTAGGATTAACTCTAATCCAATGGTCCAAATCTAAAGAGGAGAATATCCTAAGGAATATTCCAAAGATGCCAACTACCAAAAGTATATCCCAAGGAATATGCCTTTTCTAGATTATTCTCCCACCTACCACATTAATGTGGCCTCAACCCAACTCTATTGGGCCTTCTAGAAGCTCTAGCCCATTTAACCCAAAATGGACTAAGTACTCCCTTGGTGGTCCTGTCGTGCGCCAAATATTCGAGTAATTACTTGAGAATATTTAGGGCGTGACACTTTGTATCTACTTTATCTTTTGTCTCTATCCCTACCACTCTCCGTGATGCTCTTTCACATCCTAAGTGATGTCAAGCAATGGTTAAGAAAATGACTGTTTTGCATAATAATGGTCAATGAGAATTAGTCAAGTTGCCCCCTGGCCACTCCACTGTTGGTTGTTGATGGGTTTATACTATCAAGGTTTGACCCAATGGTCAAGTTGATCGGTTGAAAGTAAGGTTGGTTGCCAAGGGGTACATTCAGACCTATGGCCTGGACTATTATAAGACTTTCTCACCAGTGGCCAAAATGTCATCTGTTCAATTGTTCTCATCTATGGATGTTATTCGCTAATGGCCTTTACACCAGCTCGACATCAAAAATGTGTTTCTTTATGGTGAACTTCAGAAATAAATCTATATGGACCAACCGCTTGACATTGTTCCTCAGGAGGAGTTTGGTTTGGTATGTAAACTTTATCGCTCCTTATATGGTTTAAAACAGTCTCCTCGTGCTTGATTTGGTCATTTCAGTACTGTTATCCAGGAGTTTAACATGATTCGAAGTAAGTCAGATCACTCTATTTTCTATAGGCATACAACACAATGACACAACATATATCTGGTAGTCTACGTTGACGATATTTCATTATAGAAAGTGATTAGAGTGGTATTAAGCAATTGAAAAATCATTTGTTCAATCATTTGCAAACTAAGAATTTGGGATTGCTCAGATACTTTCTTGGTATAGAGGTTGCTCAGACAAGCTATGAGATTGCTCAGATACTTTCTTGGTATAGAGGTTGCTCGGACAAGCTCTAGGATTGCTATCTCCCAGAGAAAGTATGCTTTGAATATTCTGAAGGAAACAGGGATGTTGGACTGCAGACCCGTAGACTCTCTTATAGATTCTAATATTAAACTCCTACCTGGACATGGGGAGCCTCTTGCAGACCCTGGGAGATATCGAAGACTAGTTGGTAAGCTTAATTATCTCACCATCACAAGGCCTGATATTTCATTTTCGATCAGTGTTGTCAGTCAATTTTTACAATCTTCATGTGATAATCATTGGGATGCAGTTATCCGAATCTTACAATATATCAAGGGAGCACCAAAAAAATGTTTGCTATATGAGAATAAGGGTCATGCACAGATAGTCGGATACTCAGATGCTGATTGGGCAGGTTCTCCATCAGATAAACGTTCTATTACTGGGTATTGTGTTCTTGTTAGAGGAAACCTTGTATCATGAAAAAGTTAGAAGCAATAAGTTGTTACTAGGTTAACGGCAGAAGCAAAATATCGTGTCATGACTTTAGCAACATATGAACTTATATGGTTGAAACAGTGATCAAAGAATTAAAATTTGCAGACATATTGTAGTAACCACTTATCAACAACCGATAAAAATAAGTATTTATATATATATATAATATTTATATTTTATTTGTATATGGATGATACTTGATTTATATATTGTTATTAGTATTATTTGTATAGATTAATGACGTACTATTTATATTGAATTTATTTGCAAGACTTTAAATTTATTTTAGGGACCAAATTATAATACTTTAAAAGTTTTGGGGATTAATTTATAAATACTAAAAGTTAGCCTTTTAGTATAAAAATAAACATTTTAAACCTAATTTATTCATGCTTGGTTGAGTTACCCTTTTTAGAGAGAGAAAAAAGAGAAATAGTGGGGAGAGAAAGAGAAGAAGAAGAAAAAGAATAAGAAATTAGAATTTTAGGCTTTAAGAGGTATATCATAACTCTTTATCAATTTATTAGTATTAATTAAGTTAAATTCTTTAAGTTTTTATTTTTTGAAATATATAAAATTAGGGATTTGATGTGAATTTTGTAAGATATATTGAGAATTGATGATGATTATGTAGATAACTTGATAAATCATGATGAATTTATAGAATTTCTACTTGATAGTCTCTTGATCCGAAAATTTTATAAAAGTTTATACTTCGATTCTGGTTTTGAATTTTAAGGATATGAAACTGGACATATCTAGAATCATTTGAGACTTTGAATTGATTGAAAATGCCAGAAATTGAATTTTTAATAAATTTACAAAAATGACCTTGAAATTTAAAACATTTCCTTTGTTAACAGTATGTTAAAGTATGAACACTTTTTGGTCTACTATATGATCTTTAAAAATTACAAAGTTTTGAAATATGATTATTTTACATGTCTAATATGATATATTAAAAATTAATAATTTAGATCAATATGATAAAATTGTTATGAGTTTCTAAAGTGTATCAGCTCACTGTATTATTTGATGAATAGATTTTTAAGTTTATGGAATAAAATAGTTCTAAAATATTTTTGGTAGAGATTTTGAAGTAAAATTTTTATCATGAATTGAGATATGTGCTTATGTGGTAGTTTTATAATTTTTGAGTTAGTATATGATTTTATAAAATTGGGAGACTGAATGTTGCTCAGTAAATATCTTAATCCTGTCAGGATAATAGTTTGGATTTGATAGTGTTTATGAAATAAATTTTATAGGAATTATGATATAATATTTATATGTAAGAATGATATATGAGTCAATAAAATATATTTTGATTTTGGAGTAATTGGACATCATTTGATGTATAAGAAAATTTGTTAAGTGTAAGTAATCAGAATGATAGGTTTTGAGAAACCAAGTAACTAGACCAATTTGATGTGATAAGTGCAATATGTATAATTTTGTAAGTTATTTAAAGTGTTTTGTGTTAATGGTGAGGCTTATGAAAGGATTAATCTATATTGATAGGTTAAGGAGAATTAAGTCTTGTACTCGAAAGTGTTAAGAAGTAAGTATACTAGACTTTTACTGAAATAACAATAAATATAGTAATTGTCAATGTATGATTTTGTAAATGTGCTTAGAAATATATTTATGTCATGGCAAAGTATATTTGATATGAAATGTGAAAGACATATATTTATGAATGTGAGCATTGGCATTGAGCATGGACATACATATGTTTATGAAAGTGAGCTTTCAAAATGAAATGTATTTAACAAAGAAAGCTTTTGAAGTAAACAATGTCTATGAGATACGTTTTGTGTTTTGAGGATGGTTGAACTCATTATTTACTTAGTAGGCATCTTATATGATTTGTGGAGCTTTTATGTGTGGCCTTTCCTTTGGGATTGATATATGTTATGTGTTCCGTATATAGGGGAGGATCATATTGGTACCTAAAGGAAAAGTGAGTCATGACATTCGTGTGGTGGCGTATTGGTCTATGTAAGAGAACTCACCGATGATCAGGGTGAAGGTTTGGCTCTTACCTTCGGGCATGAGCGTTATATATGTGTAATTTAAACCTCACTTGTGTTATTCCTCTCATACGGTATGTCACCGACGGGTAACATTTGGCTTATTATGTGATATATGATATGAAAGTCCTACTAAATAGTAGTTGAGTGATGGGATTCCTATTATATGTTTTGAAAGAATGTGTAAGCGCTTACCGGACATGTGATTTGATAAGATTATGATTTTGATTTATCACGGCATGTCATACAATGCATTGTGTATATATATGTATTTGTATTTTGATATATGAAAAACTAGTATGCTTACTGAGTTTTATACTCATTATAGTTTATGGTGATTTCAGGTAACTAAGGTACATGTGTGCTTAACGGATTTGGCAAAGCTTCTGTTGTCCCATGGGTTCCCTAAGTTGCTAGGTTGTTGAGTGTTTTATTTATGGACACGTGGTTTAAGATATTTGATTTGTCCCTATTAAATAAATACTTACGTATTATTTTATTAAGTGTGGTTGTATTTGGTTTATGTTTCACCAAGTATAGTCATGGGTGGAACTTTGTGTTGAACTTACTAGTAACTTGCTAAGGATTCCTATGTTGAATTTAAGTTTGAAATTTTATACAAAATTAATTATGAGTGCACATTATTGAATGAATGTAAGTTACGTCATGTGACAAATCTTTTGGGTCTAGGGTATGACATATATCACAAATGAAGTTACTTTGTGATAATCAAGTTGTAATTCACATTTCATCCAACCCGGTATTTCATAAAAGGACTAAGCATGTAGGTTGTTGAGTGTTTCATTTGTGGACACGTGGTTTAAGATATTTGATTTGTCTCTATTAAATAAATATTTATGTATTATTTTATTAAGTGTGGTTGTATTTGGTTTATGTTTCACCAAGTATGGTCATGGGTGGAACTTTGTGTTGAACTTACTAGCAACTTGCTAAGGATTCCTATGTTGAATTTATGTTTGAAATTTTATGCAATATTAATTATTAGTGCACATTATTGAATGAGTATAAGCTACGTCATGTGTCAGATCTTTTGGGTCTGGGGCGTGACACATATCACAAATAAATTTACTTTATGATAATCAAGCTGCAATTCACATTTCATCTAACCCGATATTTCATAAAATGACTAAGCATGTAAAGATTGATTGTCACTTTATTCGAGAGAATATTTTGTCTGATTGTATTTTCACAAGTCATGTTTGCTCAAACGACTAGCAACTTGCTAAGGATTCCTATGTTGAATTTATGTTTGAAATTTTATGCAATATTAATTATTAGTGCACATTATTGAATGAGTATAAGCTACGTCATGTGTCAGATCTTTTGGGTCTGGGGCGTGACACATATCACAAATAAATTTACTTTATGATAATCAAGCTGCAATTCACATTTCATCTAACCCGATATTTCATAAAATGACTAAGCATGTAAAGATTGATTGTCACTTTATTCGAGAGAATATTTTGTCTGATTGTATTTTCACAAGTCATGTTTGCTCAAACGACTAGCTAGCAGACATCCTTACTAAATCTCTTAGGGGTCCTAGAATTGATTTTATTTGTAACAAGCTTGGCGCATATGATTTATATGCTCCAGCTTGAGGGGGAGTGTTGAAATGTATATGATATTATGTGTATATTTGTGCTTAATATCATAGAATAGAAAATAGATTGATAACCTTACAATTAGGATTAATTGACCTTTTAAATAGGAATGTTAGTTTTACCTATATAATGTTGTTTTTTCTTCATTATCAATCCAAGGTGTGGAAGATTTTCTTTAAATTAGATAATATAAAAGATATGGTAAGTGTATTTTCGAGGGGAAGTTGTTTGCTTGCCATTCCAAAAATAATGGGACAAATAGTGTTAGAAAGCACATGCAAAAGTGTGATAAGTACTTGAAAGTCAAGATTGCTGAAAATAAAAAGCAAAAAAGTTGTCGCTGAAGACTATTTAGGAGTATGAGAGGAAAGAAACTAGTCTTGTAATGGAAGGAGAATTCAATCAAGAAACTTGTAGAAAGGCAACTGTGAAAATGAGTGTTGTTGATGAGTTTTCTTTTAATTTTATAAAGAATGAGGGATTTTGTCATTTTTACAGTATAACAATCCCAAAATTTGGTGTTCTCTTACATAGAATGATTACTAGGGACATATTGCAACTGCATTATAATTAAAAAGTAATATTGAAGATTATCTTTAATGGGAATAGTTAAAGAGTTAGTTTGACTATTAATATTTGGGCTTCAATTTAGAATATTAGTTATATAGTCGTGACAGGCCATTTTATAGATAACAAGTCGCATTTGAATAAAATGATTTTGAGTTTATGTCCAGTAGCTAATCATAAAAAAGATATAATTGGCAAGCTTTTGGTATCTTGTTTGCTTAATTAAGGGATAGTCACTATTACATAGAGGAAGTTGCATTAGAAGAAAGATGCATTAGTGTTAATGGTGAGTTCTTACATATGCGTTGTTGTACATATATTTCAATTTAGTTATCAGTAATGGATTAAAAGACTTAAATGAGAGTATAATTAATATTCACAATATTGTTAAGTATGTGAGGTCTTTAAATTCTTGATTGTAGTTTTTCAAATTGAGTGTGCAATAAAAGAAAAGTAAGTATAGAGCCAGCATAATCTTAGATGTGCCAACTAGATAAAATTTCATCTGTTTGATGTTGGCAACTATTTTAAGGTTTCAGAAAGCATTTGACTACATAGTTGATGAATATGGGCTTTATAGGGCATATTTTGCACATTGAATTTCTCGCAAAAAAAAAATGGAATTGAATTCTCTTAAAGAGAATAACTGAAAGCTATTTGCATCTTAATATGACCCTAAAATTTTATTGTCGAGACATTTTCTTTTGAATGATGATGATTTTAAATTTTTGTGTTAAAGTCAATCTATGGAAGTATATCCTGTATCAAATTTTTGTCTAAGAAAGAACAGTAATTCCATTCCACAACCATGTGTTTTTTTCGACTATATATGTGTACCATATTTTAAAGATTGACTTCAATAGTAATTCCATTCCACGACCATATTTTTTTTCGGCTCTATATGTGTACCATATTTTAACACTCTTTTGGCCGAACGATGGGTTGCTTTCAAAAAAATTTGTGGGTCGAGCTCGAACCAACCGCGTATAGTTGGCATCACAAGAAAATCTTCTTCGTATAGAATGTGATGGAACCCTATTGATTACCACACAATTATATCTTTGTTTTCAATCTCTCTATTCATACCCATATACAAAGATTAAACATCAATTTGTTTCTAGCTACTATTTTAACTAATTTTTAAAGTAAAGTGTTTAAATATTTATTTTGAAAGTTATTCAATCATAATATATAATTAAATATAAATAAGGAGTAAGAAAAGATTGGTTTTGAGCATACGGAGGTAAGATAGAGAGTATTATCCAAAAGTTAAATAATCTTATTTTTGTACGAATCTATATAGCTTTAAAATTTAACTTTATGCTCGTAGCCACTCTCTTCTATAAACATAATCTCCAAAAGATCATACCAAATCTCCAAAATTACTCAAAATATAATATAAAAAATATATTCTTTTAAAGTATATACACATATATATAGAACACTTTTATTTTCTTTACTCTTACACTCCATTTTTAATGAAGGATTAACACCCTTTATTTAGTAGTACATAAGGCTTAAAGTGTTAACACCAACATTAATGTATAATTTTAAATATTTTGTAACTCTATTATTAATGTGTAATTTACGTTTGAAATTTGTAACTCTTAAAATTAATTTTATTAATATAAATTTAAATTTTAAAATTGTAACTCCAAAAGTTTTATTATTTGTATTAAATTTTATAACTCCTCAACTAATTTAATATATATAAAACTCCCAAATAATAATAATATATAAATATTATAACTTCCACACATTTAACATAAGTTTAATAATTAATTTAAAATATTTTTTAACTATTATGTGATGATAGTAAAATTATTACTAGTAACTTACAAAATAAAAAGGTTATATTTAAATTATGTAATTTATAAAATATTTTAAAAAGTTTATATTTAATATCACATTTTATAACCTCTGGAAAGTATTGGTTGAAGTTTCTTGATTCTATCATAAAAAATTGAAGCTGTTGATGTGACAATTCCTACTCGAGCATCAAAACTTAGATGGAAAACCCAATTAGCCCATTTAACTTTATGGCCAACAATAGTAAACCCACTGTTTTTCAAATTGCACACAGTAAAAGTTTACTGTTTGCTGATCGAAATCAGTGCCCTCAGCTTTAGGTAAAGGGACTTTCAGTCTATCCATGTATTTTTTAATTTGCATGTTATTAACATTAACTAGCATGCTAATTCCCCCAATAGGCCTTGCAAAGACATTAACTGATCCACCGTGGTAGAAGCATACAATTTTGAGAGCTCTGTTTGTAACATGTTCCCCTTACCAACCAACTGTAAATGGTAAGTAAGAAACTTCAGACAAGTTCAGCCCCCTTCCCAAAATTGACTCCTTGAATTTAGGATAAACCGAAGTTAATTTGCTGGCTTGAAAGAACTCGCTAAAGGTAAACGACGAATAGCCATGACATCTATATATTTGATGTGATGTAATTAAGCTAATGATTAAGTCTACAATGAGTTCATGCATCTCGCCCTCAACTTGAAGAACCACCTTGGCTTGGCGATGGAGATTAAACTTACTTTTTGTTGATGGAGGGAATACCCTTCTCCCTCTTGAAATTAGATTGAAGTGAAGAACCTCAAGTTCAACCTAGAACCTTAATCTCCTTACGCAGCGGAATAACCTGTTAATCAAGCAAAATAGTAAAAATCCAAAGCAGAATATAAAAGAGTACAACACAATCTTATGTGGTTCGGCCAATTACCTACGTTCACGGTGGATCTAAGGATCCTAGCCTCTCTTATTAACTCCCTAGAGATTTTACAAGAAAAACTCAATTTGAAGAACCCTCAAAAAGACCTAATGTTTAATGAACCCTTACTCTACCATGAGCAATGAACACCCAAACAATGATTCCACCCTAGCGCAAACAAGCACTTAGTGTCTACTCAGTTCTTCCCCTCTCTTAGAGTCTCTCTTAATGCTTGATCTGAAATAAAGGGTTTACAAGTTTTATATAGGGTGTATTTCATGCCTACTAACCTTATTCCTTGTTGGAGTAAGAGTTCACTTATTTTAAAAGTCCAAAACTTCTTAAAACTTAAAATCCGGATAAAAAATATACTCCCTATTGTGTCTGGCGCCATGACGCTCATCCCTAGGTACCGCAAAGCTGGCCATGTCGAGCTCATCGCCAAAGCACTAGGGACCCGGTGGCCTTCTGTGATGGGCGCCGCGACGCTCAGCCCTGGTGGCCTCTCCGTGTGTTTTCTTTGCTTCCTTATTGTCTTTGAGTCCTATTTTACTTCCCCATTCATGTCTCACATATCCTATACTTTTCTATACGTGCCCCACATATTCTAGACTTTTTGTAACTCTCCACTTTGGTATTCATCTTAATTCTTGTCCAACCAAGATTATTGAATCGTCAATTTTCCAATAAACCTTTCTTTGATTCAAAATCTTCTAAATAAGAAGACTTCTGGATCTGATCCACACCAATACTCTATCACCTAGAGTTGAGTCCAATTAAGTCTCTTTCCCCAGGCTAGTGACTTTGGTCTCCAAAGATATTTGTGCACCTTGCATATGGTATGAATGCGTTGCACTCCTTTCTAACCCTCATCACCTCAGTGAGCACGGTTTGGATGTCACCTAGTGGTCTACATTACCCCAACACCCTGCGTTGGATCACTCATGGCCATCCCAGTAAGCACATAGAGCCCTCCATTGTACTTCTTACCCTCAAACCTTATAGGTCCTTTCTCTACCCATAGTTTTCCTTTTTTTGCTTTAACCAAATACCCTTCCTCATCGAGCTTGCCTAGAGATATCAAGTTCCTCATCAATTTAGGAACATGCCTTACACCATGTAAGTCCCTAGTTTCTTCACCTTGCATCCTCAGCCTTATGTCACCAACTCCCATAATCTCACAAGTCATGTCATTCTCCATTAGAGCTTTACCTCTCTTGGCTTTGTAGTTGGTAAACATCAATCTGTCGGGACACATATGGACGTTACACCTCAAATCTAGTATCTATTTGCCAGCGTACTTTCCCCTTGAGGCTACTAATGCGTCTACAACTTCAGTATTTACCTCAGTACCGATTGCAGCCCACCCTCATTGGCCTTTTGATTTCGGACAATCCTTTATAAAGTGCCCTTCCTTATTACAAAGAAAACACTTCTTGGATCTCCTCCTTGATTGGTTGCTCTTCTTTCCTTGTGCAAGCAATGTTGCTCCACTCTCGGACTCAGATCTCTTTGTCGATTCTTTTAAGTTTAATAATGCCTTGACGTCATTCATCGTTAAAGACTCCTTACCATACAGCAGCATATCCACAAAACTTTCATAGCTCTTCAGCAATGAACTTAACAAGATAATGGCATTGTCTTCATCCTCAGTCTTAATGCCTAGTTGCTCAAGACTTATGATGATCTTGTTGAACTCGTCAATATTGGCTCTCAATGAAGATCCCCCATGCATTGTTAGCTGATATAGTTTTTTTTCACTAGAAGTCTATTTGCAAGGGACTTCTTCATGTACAATGCCTCGATCTCTTCCATAGCCCTAAAGCAGTTTTCTCATCACTAACTTCCCTTAGTACTTCATCGCTCAATGCCAAGATTATGGTGTTGTGAGCCTTTTTTCTAAATCGTGTCCCAATCTTTCTGCCAGAACTTTGAGGTTGTCGTCTCATCACTAGTTGAAGAGCTGGGTTCCTCCAAGGCTAAGTCTAGCCCTTCATTCACTAGTAGAGTTCTAACATTCTTCCTCCAAAGATTGAAGTCATTCATCCCATTAAACTTCTCTATTTCTTGCTTGATTGCAGCCATGGTTTAAATACCCCAAGTGTGTATTATCGAACATTTAGCTCTGATACCAATTTGTTGATAGAGGGAACACCTTTCTTCCTATTGAGATTAGTTTGAAGTGAAGAACTTCAAGTTCAACCTAGAACCCTAACCTCTTTGCGCAGCAGAATAACATGTTAATCAAGCAAAATAACAAAAATCCAAAGCAGAATATAAAAGAGCACAACACAATTTTACGTGATTCGGCCAATGGCCTATATCCATTGGATCTAATAATCCTAACCTTTCTTATTAACTCCCTAGAGATTTTACAAGGAAAATCCAATTTGAAGAACCCTTAAAATGACCTACTGTTTAGTGAACCCTTGCTCTACCACGACCAATAAACACCCAAACAACTGTTCCACCCTAGCGCACACAAGCACTAAGTGTCTACCCAGCTCTTCCCCTCTCTTAAAGTCTCTTTTAATGCTTGATATGAAATAAAGGGTTTAGAAGTGTTTATATATGGTGTATTTCGTGCCTACTAACTCTATTCCTTGTTGGAGTAAGAGTGCACTTGTTTTGGAAGTCCAAAACTTCTTAAAACTTGAAACTCGGATCAAAAACAGACTCCTTGTCCCGTCTGGCGCCGTGGCACTCATCCCTGGGCGCTACGGCGCTGGACTTCTGTGATAGGCATTATGGCGCTCAGCCTTGGTGGCCTCCCCGCGTGTTTTCTTTACTTCCTTCGCATCTTTGAGTCCCGTTTCGCTTCCCCATTCGTGTTCTACATGTCCTAAACTTCTCCATACGTGTCCCACACGTTCTAGTTGTGACTCTCCAATTTGGTATTCATCTCAATTCTTGTTCAACCAAGACTGTTGAATTACCAATTTTCTAACACTTTGTTTATTTTCAGATAACCACTTGAGGACATATCCTTTGGCTGGTTCTTCAAGATCAACAGAGTGGAAGGTTAAGTTAGGAAGGGTACCGAGCTTATACTTTTCAACTATGAGCTTTATTTGGTTGATTTCAAAGGGATTTAAAGGGTAAAAAAGGCCAGTTGTGAAGCAACATTGTAGGAGAAAAGCCAGAACTAGCAATGGAATAGTACTATTTTACAAATTACAAGCCTTTAACATATAAGATTGGATGCCCTTAAAGCGACACTCGATGGTCACCAAGCTGCACAGCAGCTATGCCCACCTAAGTTCGAGTAATATTAGAGAGTAAATTTTAATTAATTAGAAGTATCTAACTTCACACCAAATTTTTTTTAAAAAAAAACATGTAAGATTGAAGTGATGGTGCTTCCAAACAACTAAATTTTTTTAAAAATAATCTCTAATTTTATGTGTTAATCTTTTTTAACCACACATGAAATTTTAAATCTTTTATAGTTAAAAAAGACATTTATATAATTTTGCTCCTAATCCCAAACCTCTTCAATTTTGTTGTCTCTCGTTCAAGTGCATAAATTTATAAAAAAAAATGAGTAGATTTAGTAAATAAAAAAAAAGAGTGAAAAAATGGCCAAAAAGGAAGAAAAACCAGTTAAAATATCAATTTTAAAAGCCACAAGCAGTAGACCACACGTCCGTGAAGCATGATGCGCTCGAAACGAGCACACCACATGGTGTGCCTTCTGGCGCCTCGACCCAACACACCTAATTTTTTGAAAGTTTTTAATTTTTTATTAAATAATTTTGAATTAAATTTAATTTATCAAATTTTTTGATTAATTTTAAAGAATAATTAATTAATTTCTTTTAGGATTTTTAATTATATTTATTTTGATTTAAATTATATTAATTTTAATTATTAATAAAATTAATGAATTAATATATTTAATAATATGAATAAAAAAATTAAAATATAAAACAAGATCAAAAAATTAGGACACGCACGAAGCTACGTTTAGCGTGCAACATTGGCGCACATATGCCACAGGTGCGTGGCCTGTTGCCTATGACGTCCAAAATTAGCATTTTTGCCGGTTTTTCTTTCTCCCTAACTATTTTTTAAGCAATAACTCAAAATCAACATTTTTACCGATTTTTTTTCTTATTCGATTATTGTTTTTATTATTTTTTTAAAAATCTTCTCATTTTCACAAATTTACACACTTAAATAAAAGAGATAAAAAAATGGACAAGATTTGGGGTTGGAGAAAAAATTGTTCAAATATGCTTTTTTGACCTTAAAAAATTAAAAAATTTATGCGTGATTAAAAAAAAAATTAACGCATAAAAATATGAGCTATTTTTGAAAATTTTCCACCCATATATATATATATATATATATTGTGGTATCACATCTCCCACATGGTAGCTATATTTGCAAATCCATATTAAACTGGCAGACATTGCTTTATGTCACTTTTTACAATCTGTAAGCCCTCTTCTCTCTAAGCAGCAATGCACTGCATCTTTTAAATTTTAAGTCCTTTTCTTGCACTCGGAGCAAGAATCATTTCATTGCTTTACTTTTCGTTCCTCTTTAAACTATGCGTCTTCGTTAGTGAATCACATATTACAAAGTTAATTTCAAAATTACTTGCCATGCCAACAAGTCGAAAACAAAAATTATTAGGTCAGAACCAACCGCGTGCTTCACGGTAATCCCATGTGCTGTATTAATCGTATGCGTGACATTGAGTCTAATAAACTCAACTCATTTTAAAGTACAATTCATGAGGATTGACCAATAATGTCAACATTGTAAAATTTTCCAAATTAAACAAGTTTCAAATGGCCATGGGCCACTTCAATTGAACAAGTCCTCCGGATAGAAATTTATGATGTCCCATAATCAAGCAAAGAATAAAAAAGAGGGATAAGGACAATTTTGTGGCTTTTTACCTCAATTTGTATTTTTGTTTTGAATTATTTAATTTTATTCTTCTCTATTAAGTAACTATCATTAAATTTAACGATTAAAAGGCAAAATTTATAACTCAACAGAAAGATATTTATACAGATTGAAATATGTTAAATAATTATTAATTAAATAAATAAAAGTCTCTAACACCGTCAATAATCAGTCGGTGGTGCCTGCTGCACTAATGATAAAATAATTAAAATTTATCAAGATATTAACATTAATACCCCTGAGGTATTGGCTAATTTTACAAATACTTAAAGATTTTAAAAATCAACATTAATACCCATATTTTTGACAAAATATGTACGAATGTCTAATCATTAGAAATTTGTGTCTAAGTTAACAAATTTGGGGATAATAAAGTTATGTTACACTTCAACCTTCAAACCCTTAAAAAAAATACAAATTTAAAAAATTAAAATTAAAAAAAATTGATGGGCCAACCTATACCTATGCCATTGTTGGCTGCAACTGCAGGGATGTGGCCACAAGTGCAGGGACCAGGCATGGCCATTACTGGCCGCAGTTGCTGGGATCAAGTATGGCTACTGCTAGTTGTAGCTACAGCAGCAAATCATGGCCACTACTGGTTGCAGCAATAGTAGCCAATTGTGATCGTTGCTAATCGCGGCAGTTGTAACCAGTTGTGGCTGTTACAACTGCAGTTGCTACCTAGCCAAAGGCAGTCTTTATTTATTTTTTTTAAAAGCATTTTATTTTTCTTAATATTTCGTTTATACAATTATGGTATAATTGTTTTGTTTTATTTTGTTTTATTTTTTATAGTTTTTTATTTTTTAAAGAGTTATTTTTTATTTTTTATTATTTTTAATTTTATTTTTGTTATTATTATTAAGATAAAAAGTCAAAATCTGCATTAAAAAATAAAGTTTCTAAGAATTTGTGCAAGTGATAATTGTTAAAACAGCCTCTTTCGGCTTGTAAAGGGTAATTTAGTCATTTGATACATATTAACATAGATTTTATTGTATTTAACGAAATATTACTAACGACTAGGCATTCATGCATATTTTACCAAAAATATAGGCGTTAGTGTCAATTTTTCAAACCTTTGAGTATTTTGTCAAATTAGCCAATAGCTCTCAGGTATTAAGGAAAGTATCCTAAATTTATATTATTAGACTTTTTTTTTTTATCTATAGAATAGTGTGGTTATTTTCGATATAAAAATATCATATGGCAGCTAAACACAATAGAAGGGTGGTGGATACCGTCGCTCACTATCAAATAGTGGATCAGTAACGTGCATTGCTACTACCAATAGACATATTAGCGACCACTCTATCTAATGGTAGTGCAATGCACGTCACTGTCCTACCATTTGACAATTGTCGACACCATCCCTCAATGGAGGGCAATGACTACCAATACCCACAATCAAACGGTGTGGCAGTGACGTGCACCACCACCACCATTGAATAGATCGACGGCCAAGTTGTCAAATAGTAGTGTTGGTGCACGTCACAAACCCATCATTTGATGACCATTGTCATCCTGCAATAGAGAGTAACAACCACCGCTTTTGCTGTTAAATGGTAGGACGATAACATGCAATCACCATTTGATGGAGGACGAAGGTAGCTGCCTCTCTCCCACCATATTTAACCACCTTTTGGTCTTTCTTTGTTGAAAATCACTCCAATATTATGTACATCAAGAAAAATAGAGTTTATGATATGAATTTTGATCATTTTTGTCACTGAAAGCTGTCGACGGGTAACAAAACACCATCTATTGGAATTTTTTATTTTTAAAAAATATATATTAAATTTTTTAAAAATAAATATTAAAACTCAATCCTAACCTAGTGTATTGCGTGTTATTTTTATCAATAATCAATCATTGATTAACACGTAAACATGATAGGTGCAGTCAAATGATCGTGTGAATACATGTATTCGTACAAGGACCTGTGTACTGCATCTAGGGCTTTAGCTACTATGTTCTCTGCTTCCGTTGCCCTTCCTCCAAATGCTACTATTTTCTATGGAGGGATCGGTTTTGTTTTCTCTGGCTCTGCTTTCAACCAAAACTTATCGAGGAAACCATTCCTCATTAAGGCTTTGATTTACCTTCTTAGTGATAAGTATATAGACAGCTCATTCCCCTTTTTCTCGTGGAATGGGCATATCTTACTAAGGTCTTTCAAGTAGTTTGGAATTTCTGTCAATTTTAACTTCCTAAAATCCCATGATCTTTGTATTTCTGCCAAATCTTATATGTTGTTATGTTGATCAGGATAAAGGGCTCAAATGCTTTGAGTCTCTTGTCATTTGAGTATCTTTCAGTGTTTGAGGGTCTTTCTTGTTTCCTTAGTTATGGGATGACTAATCCTCATTTTCGGTGTTATCATGAAAGTTTTCTTCATCATTAAGGTTGCATCTTCCTCCTACTAAATCAACTACTCTGACTTTTGGTTTAATAATTCGAAAGATGTAAAATTCTTCCTAATTAAATATCTCTAATAAACAGTGGTTAGCTTAATTGCTTTCTTGTAAGCTTGTGTGGCAATATCTGAGTCGTAGCTCCCAAATTTGTTTAGCTCCTTATTGAACCTATTTAGGAAACTCCGACATATTAATTTTCAATTTGGCTATTGAGGAACAGGACTAACATAGTCTTTCTTGTCTTTCTGTTCCAGATATATAGTATAATAAAGGCTGCAGTAAGCTCCTCGAGTAAGGAGATAGAATTCTCCTTCAGTCGATGGAATTAGTTTTGGGCTGTTCCTTTAAGCTAGAAGGAAAGATTATGCATTTTAGAGCCTCCTCTCTATTATGTATTATCATCTTTGAATTATAGTGGAATATGTATTCTAGGGTCCCCTAATCTATCATAAGGAGTGAAGTTTGATAACACAAACTTCTTTGGCCTCTCAGTCTTTTTTATTTTTTTTATGAAAAGATCCTGGTTGACCTTCATTGCTAAGGAAATTGTATCCTTCAAGCCTCTACTTTTAAGACCCTTCCCATATAGTTCCCCTATTTTTCTTAGGATGTAGGCTTTAAACTCCTCCTCTTTGTTGGACTGTTATGCTAATATTGTCACCTCTTATTCTTTATGTGGATTTATAATCTCATTCCTTCCGAGGTTGTCAAATAATTATTGAGGACTCCCAATCTGTGTTTCCCTCGGTGGAGCTCTTTGTAATCCTCCAAAAGTTCTCCTCTAGTTTCCAAGGCCTTCAAGCAGCTACAGAGCTCCTAGGTCTCCTTTCGTGACTCCTTCAATTCTTTTAGGATTTCTGCCAAAATCCCTAGTATGGTCACAAAAGCACTATAGCCGTTAGGAGGGGCAAGGCCTTTTTCGCCATTTTCAATTTTGGTTGATCTTGGATTGCTGCTTGTCATGTATTCTCTAGAATTGTTAGTTTTTCTATATTGACCTTTTTGTTCTGAATGTTTTAACATAAGATACTACTAAAAGTTCGAAACTCAAGACTCTTTAGAAATTACCTCTTAACCCTTGTTGATATTCTCGGATTATTTAAGAAGAGCACCATCCTCCTGTAAAAAAAAAAAAGACACTCTGATACTCAGAATCAGTATATGATCAACACAAGAGTATAGTGTGTGGAAGTGTTTCAAACAAAAGAATATTGAATGCTTTAATATCTTCTCTTTATGTATGCAATTCTAATGCTTCTAATGAATAGTAAATTATGCATGTCTTTTATAGTATAAAGTGACAAAGTTTCAATCATAATCTTTTTTGTAATGACAGAATTTAATTTATATGTAATGTAATTATGTTTGCAATAAAATGATGATTTCTATCACCTTATCACTATGCATCCATGTGATAAAGTGCTAATTTTATAATAGATAAAAGATGTCATTAATAGAGTTTATGCTCAAATAAAATTATAATTAAAGATAAAAGAAGAAGTGTGTTTGTATTCTTATATTTTTTGGTTAATTCGGTCTTTTAACCTTTTTTTAGAGTAAATTAATCTTTTATCTCTCTTAAGCTTTAAAAGTGATTCAGTTTAACCCTATCTTTTTTTTGTTAAAATTTAGTCTTGAATCATATTATCTTTAATGAGCTTGGTTTACTTTAAAATATTACAATTTTTTTTTTAAATAGCGTAGGCTACTGAACTTATTAGTAATAGGCCAACATATGAACTCAGTTTCAACTCTAAAATTAATAGTTCAGGTCAGCATGAGTTTTCTTAATTGAACGATAAAAAATGTATTTCTTCTATTTTTTTTTCAAGTGGTTTTAAATTTTATTTCTTAATAAAAATGAGACGTGATTTCTTTTTTTTTTAAATATTATAAATAAATAAAATATCCACCAGTTTTTAGAATAATGCGGTTGCGGTGTACTCTGACGAGGGAGAACACATGACGTGATTCATGCATTATGAGCGCTCGCATACAAAACGCACAACGGTATGATGTATGTCCAAAGTCCAAACGTAAAAGAAATTAAAAAAACTCTCTCGTCTCTCCTTCTCCAGTCTAGGAAACTCTAGAACAAGAACGCCTTCAGTTACTTAAATTTACATTGCCATCATTTTTTTTCTCGAAACCCAAAAGCAAAGCTCTCTGGCAGTTTTCGAGTCTCGACTCTACACCTTGCTTTGTGCTCTCTTTCCCTTTCATTTTCCCTGTCCCTCAACAATCTCCAACAGTAAGTCTCTCCACATTTTGTACGTGTTACTGAAAACAGATTCATTTAGCTCTTCCATTTTGAGCGCTGGATAATTGCGTGCTTCCCTTTTATTTCTTTACTTTCTTTTTGCTTCAACGTGACGTGAAGTTTGTAATCTTTTGATTTCCTGGTTTTATTTTTTTAAGTTAATTCACAAGAATTTGAGTTGATCATCATTTTTGGCAGCGGGATGATTTTATTTTGCTTTATTGTTTCTTTGTTGATCGAGCATAGTTATATTTTCTCCTATCGTAAATCCTTTACTTTCATCTTGATATATTTGTTATTTTATTCAAAGATTTGGATACAGTTAGCTAAATCTGTATGTGTTATGTTCAGCTTTAGATGGGTGATATTAATTAACTCAGTTGATTGTGAAGTCCACTGAACTTGCTTTCTTTGCATAATTTTTTAATCTTGAAATATGTTTTTGTTAGTGTAAATGGCGTCTAAGTTAGGCTCTTCTTGTGAAAAAGTTGAATTGGGGAATAAAAAGTGGAGGCAAAGAAGAGTTCGCGCGTGTGCCCGTTCATAATTGGTATATTTGTGCCAATAACTAGTAAATCACTTGCCTGCGTATTTCTTGAAAATCTTAGGCAGCTTTCAAAGAATTTGATATTTATTTTAATTGGTTTGCTACATGCATATAGGAGATTAGACAAGTTGTAACTAAACGTTGTTGGTTTCCTGGGGGGGCCTTGTAATCTTTGGTTTGGATCAAAAACAGCTGGAAGGTGTTTGTTGAAAGGCCTGAAATGAATTCTTTTTTGCTTAGTCTCCCTAATAATTTAAAAGCATAGTTGCACCTCAGTTTGATAGAAGTAATCAAGAAATATAAAAAGGGGATTAAAATGTTTTTTCGATGACAGGTTTTAAAATTGCTGGAGAATGGGGAAACCCTGGTTTTGTCTTTGTATGCTTATGGTTATTGAATAATTTGTGCTCTATTTTCTATAATCATGGAATGTTGAGTTATTTCTTCATCCCTTAAGAATTTGTCAAAATGTAGGAATGGCTGAACCAGCATACACTGTTGCATCTGATAGTGAAACCACAGGAGAAGAGAAATCCTCTTCTGTTTTTCCAGAAATTGCAATTGGGATAGACATAGGTACTTCACAGTGCAGTGTTGCATTCTGGAATGGCTCCCAAGTGGAGCTTATCAAGAACACAAGAAACCAAAAGATGATGCGGTCGTATGTCACCTTCAAGGATGAAGTTCCTTCTGGCGGGGTCAGCAGTCAACTCTCGCATGAGCATGAAATGTTTTCTGGAGCTGCAATTTTCAATATGAAACGCTTAATTGGCAGAGTTGATACAGATCCAGTTGTCCATGCAAGCAAAAGCCTGCCATTTTTGGTACAAACTTTGGACATTGGTGTTCGCCCATTTATTGCAGCCTTAGTGAACAATGTGTGGAGATCAACCACTCCTGAAGAAGTGCTTGCAATATTTTTGGTGGAATTAAGAGCTATGGTTGAAACTCAATTGAAACGTCCCTTAAGAAATGTCGTTCTAACTATTCCTGTTTCATTCAGTCGTTTCCAACTGACCCGTATTGAAAGAGCATGTGCTATGGCAGGCCTTCACGTCCTCAGGCTGATGCCTGAACCAACTTCTGTAGCTCTGTTATATGCACAACAGCAACAGCAGGCCGTGCATGAGGATATGGGCAGTGGAAGTGAGAAGATGGCACTCATTTTCAATATGGGCGCAGGGTATTGTGATGTAGCTGTGAGTGCTACAGCTGGAGGAGTTTCACAGATAAAAGCCTTGGCAGGAAGTCCTATTGGAGGAGAAGACTTACTTCAGAATATGATGCACCATCTCATGCCAAATTCAGAGAGTCTTTTCTCAAGCCATGGTATTAATGAGATCAAGTCAATGGCATTGCTTCGGGTTGCTACCCAGGATACAATCCGCAGGCTGTCATCAGAACTCAGTGTCCAAATCAATGTTGACTTGGGAAATGGATCAAAAGTATCTAAAGCTGTAACTCGCGAGGAGTTTGAGGAGGTAAACCAGAAAGTATTTGAGACATGTGAAAGCCTCATATCTCAGTGCTTGCACGATGCAAAGGTTGATATAGAGGATCTGACTGATGTAATACTTGTTGGTGGCTGCTCATATATTCCGAAAGTAAGAAATCTTATTAGGGGTATATGCAAAAAAGAGGAACTTTACAAAGGTATGAACTCGTTAGAAGCAGCAGTCTGTGGGGCAGCTTTGGAAGGAGCGGTGGCTTCAGGCATTAGTGATCCCTTTGGCAACTTGGACCTGTTAACTATACAAGCTACACCTCTAGCAATTGGTATCCGAGCTGATGGAAATAACTTTGTACCCATCATTCCTAGAAACACTACAATGCCGGCACGGAAAGATGTGATCTTCACAACTGTACTGGACAACCAGTCTGAAGCACTGATTATTGTCTATGAAGGTGAAGGAAGAAAGGTGGAAGAGAATCATCTGCTAGGCTATTTCAAGATCACGGGAATTCCTCCATCCCCCAAAGGAGTACCAGAAATAACTGTGTGCATGGACATTGATGCTTCGAATATGCTGAGAGTTTTAGTTGGGGTCCTACTTCCTGGCAGTCCACATCCAGCAATTCCTGTTCTGGAAGTGAGACTGCCAACAGTTGATGATGGACATGGTTGGTGTGCTGAAGCTCTACACAGGGCTTATAGTACCACTCTGGACCTGAAGACAGTGCAGAAGAAAATATAACGGTGTCTTGAGAATGGTGTAAGCCTCATACTAGTGTTCGATTACTGGGTTCTTTTTTCTTTATGATCTTTCAAGTGGACTTGAACAGTTCAAAAGAAGAGTTGTATGCATATCTCTTTCTTCCAAAAATGTATGTGGACCTTGCATAATGAAATAATACATGTTAACGGCTGTTATGATGCTTTGTTTGTACATCATTTTTTTGGTGCCCATAGTTTGCTTGAGGATGGTGCCCATAGTTTGTTTGTACATCTCTTTCTTGCAAAAATTACTGATAAAATGCTTTGTTTTGAGGATGGCTTTGAGGATACAGAGAATAGAGTTCACTAACTAAACCGATTGGAAATCGTGAGAGAATTAGGGACATAATTTCTGAAGACATAAAAGAACAAGATATTTAAAAGGAGAATTATTACTTTGGTATTAGTGAAAGTATGAGTTGTCCAATGCTGCAATTCCAAGTCATCCAGTGCCAAAATAAAAATGGATTTGTCGGCATAATTTTGCAACTCAAATTACCGTGTGTTAAATATTTTTAAAATACATTTTCATCAAACATGTGGATTACAGAGAATTTATCAATCACATTATTGCCAAATATGAATGAATAATAGTTGTGGGGTGCTGTGGGATTGCATTTGGCGAAATTAACCATGATAGCATGCGATTTTCTCGTGGTACAAAAACAATGCTAAAAATGGGACGTTATTCAATGAGCTAAGCTGGCAGTATTTTATCCTAGTAATTCCCTACTAGGCTTCCAGAATTCCCCTTCGATATCTGTATAATTCCCTACAGGCTTAAAAGTACTCTTAAGGGTTCCGGTAAGGATTTCTTTTTCTTTTTCATTTCCCCATTGTTTATTACCTTCTGCTCGTTTTGACATCTAATTGTTGGCCACTTGATGAAATTAACTTCCAATTATTAATTTCTTTTTATACCCGTTGAACTGGCCATAGGGTGGCTTCTACATATGCAATATCAATATGGGTTGTGCTTTTAACAATTGTTGTAATTTCAAACCTCCATGGTCTTAAGTGAGTCAACTAAATTTGCTGCTAATTAATCTCCATGCTCACTGAGAAAAGCACTTTGTGATTATAATGTCTGAGAAACTTGTGTAGGTTGAGATGTTGGAATCAACTATGGCAGAAATGGAGACAATCTCCCTCCTCCGAAACAGGTCATCAATTTCCTCACCAGAGGTTTGATCTACAAAATTTCTTTAATCCGGGTCTACGATGCCATTTTGAAATTTTAGAAGCATTGAGCGGCAACAATCTGGTTGTCACCATTGGCATCTCAAATGAGGTCATTACCTGTGCAGCATCAAGTCAAGAATCTGCTGATGAATGGGTTCAAGATCACATAATTACATATGTTCGAACAGGTGTTATATTTCGTTATCTTTTTGTTGCCAACGAGGCGATTCCAGGTATTGTTGCTCCAAGTGTTGAACTTGAACAGGCCATCCGAAATCTTTACAATTCAATTAAGAAGGCTGGCATGGATAATATTTTTGTCACGACCGCTGTTTCAGCAAATGTTTTAGGCACATCTTACCCTCCTGGACAATTTGCTACAAATGTTGCTGATATTATGAGTAATATCACACATTTGCTATATAGCAGAGGGTCACCACTAGACATTTTAAAAAGTATTACGTCAAGTAAATCATTTATAATCCTAAAAGGTAAATACACTCTCAGTTAGAAAATTATATATATATATATATATAAATTTTCATGCAATAATAAGATACAATACTTACAATGTTGTAGGTGTCTATCGTTGGAAGTTCTGTGGTTCCAAAGTGAATAAAAGAAATTATCAAGGGTTGGATTGAAATGTGGCGAAAGGTAGAAATGAAACTCACTGTTTTGAGACATATGATGAACGACGTAATTTCCGATTAGTATATATTTGTCTTCATTTATAAACCCAAAAGGCATATATTCATATTGGTGAGATCGAGAGTCTTCAAAATAGTCTCTTTAAGTTTTCTCTCTCTCGTTTTTGCATTAGGGTTTTTGATTTAAGCTTGAACATATTGTGTTCTTGATGATTTCTTGTAATAGATAGATTGAGCGAGTAAGTAATTACTCTGTGAAAAAATTGATTAAAAATTAGATGTAATTTTAGAATCAAGTGAAGTGTGTACGGGATGTAAGGAAGCAAAACGAACAAGAAATAGGGTGAGTAGATGAAGGACAACTGTCTAGGTCGAGAGTGCCACAGTACTAGATTTAGTATGTCTAGCGCTGCAATGCCAAAAGGCCAGCACCACAGCGTTGGTACGACTAAACGGCAATGCCGCCGCATCAGGAACCCAACATCGCAGTGCCAACGCGGGAAAGAGCTCTTTTGTTTAGGAAACCCGTCCTAAGTGTGTTAGGACTTTTCAAATCAATTCTCACTTGGTTTAGGGTTTTCTTAAGACGTCCAAGGCCTATAATGCTGTATATTGGCTTGTAAACACATCTTAATGATCACAATAGAAAAACACAAAAGAGAAAAAGTTAGATTACAAGAGAAATCAATTGTATAACTTTGTGAATGCAATTGGGAGAGTTCTTTATAAATTTTGAGTTCTTTCTTATAATGTCATTAAGATGTCACGAAGAATCACAAAGAATGCTATGCTCACAAAAATCTCAAAAAGATATCACAAATATGTCACTAAGATCACAAAGATATATTTACAAACCAATTGAAAGCCTTTAAATAAGCTTTAGGGTGACCTAAGTTAACCATAAATGTATAAAAATTATTTTAGGGAGTCCTATAACAAGTGAGAGTCGAAACAAAACAATCCAAAATGAGAAAAAACTTTCTCGCACCGGTGCCATAGTGCTACATGATCGTGCCCGGCGCCACAACATTGGGATTCTAGCGTCGCGGTGCCCACGCCTGGGAACCATCTTAGTGTTTTCCCCTCTTTCCTTCGTCTGTCTTCAATCCTCGCATTCCCAATGCATTTGGATTGCTCACCAAATTATATCATAATGATTTTTAATCAACTTTATCACAAATCTCCTTCTTAATTCAAAATCATTTACAAAATATCTTGATCTTTCATATCCGGATCTTCGGTCACCCTCATATAGTAATGACTTTGGTTAAGTCCTTACATAGGATGAACTTAATCGAGGGTAGTGGCTTAGTTAACATATCATCAGAATTTTCAGATGACGTTGTCTTCGTTAGACTAACTTCACTATTTTAGATAATCTCTCGAATGTAATGGAGCCGCACATCAATATATTTAAACCTCTCGTGAAATACTTGATGCTTGCTTAGGTGTATGGCACTCTGGCTATCACAATACACACCGGTGTTCACATCTTCAATAGCTATTACCTCCACGCATATGCTTTTTAACTATACGGCCCCCTTAATAGTTTCTCCAACAGCTATACACTTCGTCTCTATGGTAGATAGTACAACCATATGTTGAGAACAGATCTCTAACACACACTACACCTAAACATTATGAATACATAACTCATCAATGATCTTCTTTTATCTAGATCACCTACATAATCTGAGACTATGTATTCTCTTATTATTACACTGTTGTCTTCATCCCTTCTATACATTAACTTGTGATTTGATGTCCCCTTGCGATATCTCAAAATCTACTTCACTGCAAGCCAGTGATCCTTACCTAAATTTACCATGTATCTACTCACTACGCTCACAATCTGTGCTATGTCTAGTCTTATACAAACCATTGCATACATGATACTTCCCACAACGCTTGCATACGGTAATTTACTCATCTACAGTTTCTCATCTTTAGATATTGGCAATTGTGTAGCTAAAACTTTGAAATGCATATCCAAATGAGTGGAGACAGCCTTTGCATTAGTCATACCAAATCTTTTTAGGACTTTGAGTATATATCGTTGTTGAGACAAAAAGATAACATATCTTCTCTCACACACAATATCTATATCCAATATCCTCTTCGCTGCTCCCAAATCCTTCATCTCAAACTCGTCACTCAACGACTTCTTGAATTTCTGTATTTTTTTTATATTCTTATATGCGATCAACATATCATCAACGTATAGAAGTAAATACATCATCCCACAACTCAAACTCTTAAAGTACACGTATCCGTCGTACTTACTCCTAAAAAAGTTATAAGTTACCATAAACTCATCAAATCTCCTATACCACTGTCTAGGTGATTGCTTTAATCCATATAATGACTTCTTCAGTAAACAAGCATGATCCTCTCTTTCGGGCTCTACAAACCCTTGCAGTTGTGCCATGTAAATCGTCTCTTCAAACTCTCCATATAGAAAAATTGTCTTTATGTCCATCTGCTCTAAATGTAAATCAAAATTTTGTTGAGATTTGTATTTACGTGTCATCGCTTTTATATATGAATATTTATTTTATATTTATACTATTATAATTTCATTAAATCGCTAATTATATTTTATACATGGTAAGATGCTTGTAACATTTTAAACATTGTATGAGCTGAAAGAGTTCAGATCTGGCCTAACGGAGTTTAGATAGGTGCTAAAAATTAGCAACGCTGACAATTATAAATATTAAGAGTTAGCACTGATAAGAGTTACCAGGTTATAAGAGTTAGTAAAATCTAAAGAGTTAGAGCATTGTCTAAACTGGGATAAAGACCTGAGAATATATTAATAATGACATAGTTGAAAAGAGTTACAAATGGTACTAGAAAATTTCGTAATGTAAGTATGTTTTTAAATACTATATTCTTGATCTACTTTTGCTAATGCAGATCTATTAGTGAAGACCTTATTATATATAGATCAGTGTATGTCTATATCTGAATGGCCCAGATGGTTAGTCTTAGCATGCCTTGAGTTTAGTGGAAGCTCATATAGAGATACAGGTATTCAGTTAGAACTAAATACTGAACAGACTCACGATGACCTCTAATAAACATCTCATATAACCGTCAATGAAGGGTCTTCTCGAGTTGAGTAGTATCTGTAGTCCTTTGATCTGAGCGCCGTGGTAAGCTTATGACTGATTCACCATACTTTGATTATGCACATATCAGAAACATTTTATAGTCTGACTACTATGTATGAGCTAATGCTCATGAAGCCCAGCATGCATAGATATGGGAACCATTAGCTCATTTAGGTAAGTAATATATCATGATGCTCCAAGATTGTGTTTCAGAAAGTCTTATGGCCATAAACAGTTATACCTAGAAAAAAGAGTTTTATTATAGGAATAAATAATATCGCAAACACTTTTGATGTTTGCCAACAATAATAATAACATTGCAATAGTGTTTTACCATGAATTTACACATTTACCTTACTAATAAATACTAATAAGATAAAAGTAATTATTCAAAAATAATTTTTTAATAATTAATATATATTAATAATACATATATTTAATTGTTATTATTTTATTGATATGTGGAGCAAACACTTATATAATGCAATGAGTGATGTTTGCCAACAATAATAATAATAATGTAATAAGCAATATTATATGACATATAAATCATTAAATAATGCAAAGATGCATTATATTTTTATAATGTACAAATGTATGGTCGACCATTTTTGGTGGAATAGTAAAATTGGTTGAAAGTAATCAATCATCTCCACTTATGTATGTTTATTGTAGGCTATGAAATACATTAATTAAATAGAACCAAAATTGGTATCATTCATTGATTCAAGAGGGAACCATTCAGCCATGTGAGGGAATTGAGAGTTGAGAGAGTTTTTGCTAAGTATTTTCTAAGTTTTAAACAAGGAGTTGTAAAAGGAACAAAGAGAGAAAAGATCAAAATCATTTTATTCTTTCTCATCACTCACAAGAAATAAACACCATAAGAAACAAAATATTTTAAGAGTTAAAACACCAACTGCTGAAAATTTGTAGCTGCTATTCTAACTTCAGAATCCCACCGATTTATAGTTATGAACTAGAATTGTACAAAGCATACTTCAAGGTGAGCTCAAGACTTAGAAATAAGAGTTTTTGAAGAATTAGAAAGCTACCTTCAATTTAGGTAGGTTTATTTACTTGTTATTAAGTTTAATTAACATATGGTTATATATGAGATATATGTGTTTGATTATGCTATATTGAGTATATATTGTATGAGATATTTTCACTATGTGTATAAATTTTAAATTATACATACATTCTACATCACACACCTACTTAATAGGTTTACAAACATGGCTAACAAAATCCTAATGAATGTGTGATTGATGACTGCAAAGAATATTTTATGAAAGTCAACTCCCTCTCTCTAAGTAAAACCCTGTGCAACTAATCTAACCTTGAATCTTGTAGGCTCTATCCTCGGTATCCCCACCTTCACCTTATATCCATTTGTACCCTACTAGTTTCTTTTAGGGTCTCTCCATCAATTTTCAAGTATTATTCGTCCTAAGAGAACTAATTTCTTCTTCCATGACTTGTTATCATTCTTTCATATTTTTACTATTTATAACCTCACTATATGTTCTAGGCTCATCAAAATCAAGAGTGTAAGCAGAATTAAAGTCATGAACCACTAAATCTGCTTATGCATACCTAATTAGTGGGTTAATCGTTCTCCTTAACCTGTCTCTGGCTAGCTGGTACTCTTCAATTTCTATCTCATGAGTCCTAGTTTTTCTTTGGGTAGACTTAGAGGAATTAGTCAGTGTTCTTGGTTCATCTTCAAGGATCTCCTTATTGAAATACTGATCTAGGGGCATATCAGATCTACTCTCAGGCTCTATTTTAACTTCTATTGACTCGGGTGCCAAGTCTCCTTGAGCACAGGTTCTTCCTTCTCAGCTTCTTGGGAGGTTTTCAACATTTTTGTCTCATCGAATATCACGTCACGGCTTATGATACTCCTTGGTGGTGTTAACTCTTTACACCACACCTTGTATCCTTTCACTCCTTCAGGATACCCTATGAATACCCATTTGATAGCTCTAGGTTCTAATTTTTCCTAATTCACAGGAATAAAAGCAGGACAACCAAAAATTCTAATATGGTCATAGGCAACCATCTCTCTTTTGGCGTCTTGAAGTTTAATGGTGATGAGGGACTTCTATTAATCAAATAAGCTGCAATCATCACAGCTTCTCCCCAAAACATCTTGGACATATTCGCATTGGTAAGCATGTATCTAACCTTTTCAAGTAGGGTCATATTCATTCTCTTAGCTACGTCATTCTGTTGTGGTGTTGATCTTACCATTCTATACCTTGCAATCTCATGCTTGGCACAAAAGCTATCAAACTTTTTATTGAAAAATTCAAGGCCATTGTCAGTCCGTAGCCTTTTTACCTTTTTGCCAGTTTGATTCTCAATAAGAGCCTTTCAAGTCTTGAACGTATCAATTGCTTAATCCTTATTTTTCAACATATAGACCCATAACTTCCTTGAATAATCATCAATCAAACTGAGAAAATACCTAGCACCACCACGAGTAGTTGTCTGAGCTGGTCCTTAAAGATCTAAGTGTATATAGTCAAGAGTCCCCTTAGTATTGTGCTCGTCGATACTAACCCTTACCTAATATATTTTCCCAAGCACACAAGGTTTACAAAACTCTAATAGCTGAAACTTATCATCTCCAAATGTCTTTTAACTAAATAACCCTTTCAAGTTTCTCTCACTTAGGTGTGCTAGTCTAAGATGCCCCAAATTAGTTTGCATGTTCTCATCATCTACAGATAATAATGCAGAACCACTTACAACTTCTTTTTTTAGCACATAAATATCTTTATGCTTCTCACCTCTCATGACCACCATAAACCACTTCAATACTTTTAAAACTCCTCCGTCGATCCTGATGGAACACCCATTTCGGTTTAAAGTTTCCAATAAGACCAAGTTCCTATTGAGGTCAGGAATATACCTAACTACTGTCAACTCTCTCACTAGTCCACCATACAGCCTAAGTTTAATACTACAAATTTCTATCATTTAACATGTAACGTCATTACCCATTAACACTTTACCACCACTAATGGGCTGAAAAATTATAAATCAAGATTTATGTGGGCACATGTAAAATATACAACCAGAATCAAGAACTCATTGTTTAGTACTCTTATTATCAGTAGCGATTAGAGTTTCTAAGCTATCGTAGCTATCATTATAAGTAAGTGTAGCATTCACTTTCTTCTTATCTTATGCCTTCTTCTTCGGATAGTCCTTTATGAAGTGTCTCTCTTTCTTGCTGCAATAACACTTTCTATGAGTTATGGACTTCAATCTTGAGCCCTTTTTCCTTCCAACTCTATATGAGGACATTCCTCTTATAGATAAGCTTTCTGTATTGCCCTCAATCTGCTTTCTTAACAGCTTTGAGTTTAATGATGATTTTACATCGCTCATCGTTAAACTATCTCTGCCATAGAGTATCATATAAATAAAACTCTCATAACTCTTGGAAAGTAAACTTAGAAGGATAATTGTCATATCTTTATCTTCAATTTTGATATTGATAGACTCAAGATCAAGAATGATCTTGTTGAAGGCATCTATTTAATCTTGCATCGACGTCCCTTCTAACATGGACAACTGATACAGCTTCATCTTTATATACAATCTGTTGGCCAATGACTTTAGCATATAAAGAGAGTCAAGTTTCTTTCAAAGACTAATCGTCGTCGTCTCACCTACTACTTCACTTAGTATTTTATCGCTCAATGACGAAACGATTGTACAGTGAGATATTTCTTGAATGTCCATTCTTTCTGCTTCAGCCTTAGATGACTCTAGCATTTTCTTCTCTTCACTGGATAAAGCTGCAATTTCCTCTAATGTTGAGCCTAACCGTTGGCTTACCAACAACGCCTTAACCTTTATCTTTCACAGATTGATGTTATTCGTCCCGTTGAATGTCTCTACCGATGTGGCCATATTTGCTTAAAACCTTACTTTAATACCAGTTTGTTGAAGCGAAAATAATCACACAAGCAATAAACCCAAAGTATTCAATGCAAACAACAAAAGCAATTAAGAATCTAGAAAGAGAAAGGTATGAGAAAGCATACAGAATTTACGTGGTTCGACAACTTACCTACATCCACGGCGGATCAAGATCACACTCTCTTATTATTGAATCACAATGCACTCACAAAGTATGCCTTTTATCACAAAGACTCACAAAGAACTCACTCTCTCTTATAAAAAGGAGTTTCTCTTACTAAGAATCACAAACAATACTATGATCACAAACATCTCACAAAGATGTGACTAAGATTACAAAGATATATTTACAAACCAATTGTGCTTCTTTATATAGGTTTTAGGACGACCTATGTTAACCCTAAACATGTAGGAGTTATTTTAAGGTGTCCTGTAATAAGTGGGAGTCGAAACAAAATAATCCAAAATAGGAAACAACTTTCCCACACCGGCACTGCAACACTGGGTGATCATGTCTAGCGCCATGGCGATGGGATCTTAGTGCCGCAGTGCCTACTCACTATTTAAGGCGCCCATGCCTAGGCACCGTCTTCGTCTTTTTGCCTCATTTTTTCGTCCGTCTTCGATCCTCGGGTTTCCAATGCACTTGACATAGGCAAGTTGTCAAAATATGTAAATTTTGTATGCTTTCTTCTATCCTCTTTCTCTTGATTAATTCTTAATAGCTTATTATTGCATTATTATTACTTGAGTTTATTACTTCCGCTCTAACACACTTTTAGATTATAATATTCATCACGATAGTGAACTCAACTCTATATTCAGAACTCACTAGATGTAGGTTTCATTTGAAACCAAACTACTTTAATTCTTGTTGATAATCTTTTCCTTAATTTTGTATTTAGTTTGCAAGTTGTCGAAGATTTCTAGTCTAAATGTTGATTTTATAAAACCAACGTTGGCATTAATTATGGAATTCTCCCTACGATAAAACGGGTAATTGAATTCCTAACGAAAGATCTAAATTACAGAATCCCATTGGTTAGATTATTTAATCATGATCCTCGGGCCTTGAGCACATTGGTAACAACTAACTTGATCATCTGCTTAAAGGTGAAAAATTAGGATCTTGCACCAATAGCAGCAAGCGTTGATTATGCTCAAAACTAGATCCACCAATTCACAACTCCATATATAAAGGGAGGAAACTGCTATTTATCAATAAAACCCAAAACTACTTCTTTATTTTTAAATAACTCTTAATTCTTTTTTTAATGTTTTAACTAAGTCCTAAGTAGAATAAATTTAAAATCCAACAAACTAACCTAATATCAAATATTATATTATATTATATACAAACATAACATTCACAACACAAGCTAAAAATAAAACTTTCACTTACTATAATTCTGCAATCATTACAACTCTCTCCTCCACAAAAAATGGTTATAAATTATTTTAAATACTACCACCGTATCATACGATTATACAATTATTAATCATTATATATGTTACCACATGTACACAACATATTTATGATTATGAGTAATACTATACATCTCAAATTGTATTTGAAGTAATGATGTGTCAATTAACTATTAGATAGTAAAATAGTATAAATTTTAAAATTACTCTAAGTGATAATGTGTTAAACAACTATTAGGTGGTGAAATGACATAAATTTTAAAACTATCTATTACACCTAATAATTACTTAACACATCATTACTCGGGATAACACTTAGGATGTATAGCATTATTCTTATTATTATTAATTAGACAACATCATTTTGCTAAGTGTTATGGATCAGTCACTTACCATTAACTAAAAAGACTAATTTGTTAGGTAATGTTACTTACCCACTCATATATATTTAAGATCTACTCAATTTTTATTCAATGTGGAGCGTAACATTCTCCTCCACTCAATCATGCGACGCCCTCGTTACGGTTTGACTCAAACGCAATGGCCAATTGAGCCCATATTACCTATCCACCTAGGATTAGGAGACCCACTATCCATATGGCAATCTTTATTAGAGATTCAGACACAACATTTTTAGGGCCTACTTAGCTCGTATTGCCCATCTCTTGAAGTTATAAGAGACTCACATCCTACGTAATAATCTTTATTAGGTCAATTTTGGGGGCCTACATGCGAATAAGAATTTAAATTTACTCTGATATCAGTTGTTACAAATTAAACACTTGCCATTAACTTAAAAAATTAGCTTATTAAATAATATTGTTTACCCATCTATAAACCCAAAATTTATTTAATTTCTATTCGAAGTAAAACATGAAATAATGCAGAGTTAGACTCTCCATTACAAACAAGTAAGAATTGTAAGGATTAATTTCATCGGACAAGTAAATAAATAGAGCGAAATACTTTAAAAGTATATATTGGACACATGTTCTAACACTATTGGTGTCAAAATAAAATACAATCAAGCAATTCTATGAATATTAAATATTATTACTTATTGATAAAAATATAAGTAAATGTTTCAACCGTTAACTAGAAAACGAAAATATATACCGAAAGTCATAAAACCTTTCACTTAAGTATGATCTTTTGATTAAGCATTACCAAGTGTTTTTTTAATTATTTTATTTAATGTTAAATATGACTTAATTTAGCTTATTCAATTTATTAAAAAAATTAACTTAATGAACATTTTAAATTAAATTTGACTAACTTCAAAAGGTGAATCTTTTTAACGGTTTGGCATAATATAAAAAGCTTTAGAAATAATTTATTTTATTTTAAAAAACATTCATACATATTTAATATATTTATATTCTTATCCACATAAAATTTATCTATTTTATTTCTTAATCAAATATCCATCACTATAAAGTACATAACTATTATTTTAATGAATTTCACAAATAATTTTTTTAATTATTTCTAAAATGATAAAAGCTTTCTTATAAATTCAAAGCAAAATTCATACATCATAAAAAATTGCAATAAAAATCAAATTAACACTGTCTCAATATTAATTTGTATCATTAAATGTTATTTTATTTATATAACAAAATTTTATTATTAATTTAACACTAAAAATTTATAAGGGCATAAAATTTTATTTTTCAGTTTTTTCTAAAAACAATCTTAATATTTATATAAAGATATTAAGGAAGAAAATAAGTCATTCAGATCGAGAATTTTAACTCTACTGGACACTCATTTTTATTTAGAATTTAGTCAAAATAAATAAATAAATAAACAACCTAAATCTAATCCAACAAAAGATTATAATTCAAATGTGTCACAAGCTGTATAACTCGATTTCACAAATACATTTCTTGGATTTTTGTTTAATGTAGTTTACTCACGTACACGTTTCTGTATATGATAATAATTAATTAAGCTTATTAGGGGTCAAAAAATATTAAACAATATTTGTGAATTTTTTAAATTAAAAAGTTTAGATTAAGATGAAAAATTAAACATCAATTTTTACTTCTCATTTTTATTCTAACTTTGACAACTGTAGGTGCAGAATGCATTCACAACCCTTCCAACAAGCCCAATAATTTTGTAGAAAGTTCTTATTACAAATGAAACCTTACATGAGAGATTTGAATTCTTTGTTAAGTTGTTATTTCCGCATTAGAGAAGAGTGGAGAAATAGTAAGATTTAAAGAAAAGTAATCACACCACTTAATAAATTAGTTTTTTAGTTGTATGTTGAACCTTAGATTTAATTTTCTAACACTGATATCAGAATTAAATTTTAAAGTTCAAAAATAAAAAAATTTTGAAGTCCAATAAAAGATTGAACTCAATTTATCAAAAGAAATGATCAATATTACTCTCTCATTGGTGGAGATTTTGTTCGATATAAAATTATTGAGTTGTTGTGACCTACGTAGGAGAGAAGTGAAAAAATAATAAGATTTATAAAAATAAAAAAAAGAGATCATATTAAGTTTTTAAGGTGAATGTTAAACTCTTAGTCCGACCCTGAACACTCTTTTAATATAAGAAAAATACAGAAAATTTATCCTCGTATGAAAATATGATAGGACTATATAAAATCACATTTTATTTGAATCGATTGTATGAAGTGATTGGCGAAGTACGCTCAGATGGCACAAAAAATGCTATAATTCACTCGTTTTGACTGTAAAACAAAGACTGGCGACAAAAAAAATACTAATTCTAACCGCTCAAAAGAACTAGCAATTATCCCATCAAATTGAACACCGCTAAGTACGACAAGTCCCAGCACTGTAGCTAAAAACAACAAAGAATAAGCTCCAGACAGTGAAAACTAGTAGTACAAGCACAAACTTCGTCCACATCGTTAACAGCCTGAAGCTAAACATCAAAGCCCTAAAATTACTGATGAAGCAAAAAACAATGTAAATTCCAAGCAGAAGAACCCACAAAGTTTCAAACGTCATCTCTCATGAACAGAACCTTGATGCCTTCGCGACACTTGATACACGACAAATTAAACTCCATCTCCCATACAATACAAAACCCGTATAGATATTTGAATATAAATATAAACTATATTTTTTCTAAATTTTATATTGCGAAGTTCCAAATTCCCAGTAGATATTAATAATAATAAACCCTAACTTCTCTCTTCATTCATATACTTCCAGTACTAGAATCAGAAGTTGCGTTTTGACTTCTAAAACAATAAAACACGACACATATTCCTACCAACCCAGCTAACCGTATATTAAAATATAACTTGTATTTAAATTAAACCAACTAATAATACATACATACGTACAGAACAATACAATAATGAAAGTTTTCAAACCTCAGTCTATTTTATTATAAGCAAAGTCCAACCAAAGAGGAAGTACATCTAGATTCTTCACAACCTTCACCAAAAAAAATATATATATGAAATATATAAATTATGATATTAACTTTGAATTAAAACATAGATTTGTTTTCAATGTTTTGGTTTTCTTGATACAAAATAAGATTTCAAACGCAGTGTTCACCGTTTCGACCACGCTGTCTTTGCTGCCATGCAAAACCCAAAACGTAGACTTTTGTTACTTTTAATTTGGCCACAGAGCTCAAAATTAGACATGGTGCACAATCTTTCACATCCCACCTCGCACGTAGTCACCTTCATAAATTTCTCTTCTTGGTCATATTAATTAATTCATCCACCCGCACGAGCTAGGAATAGGAATAACGATGCACCGCATAACTCAAAATAAACAAAATAATCAATCAATTATTAGCATTCATTAGTGCCATTGACACTTAATTAGTTAATGTAAAAAGCTTATGTACTACTAGTAATATTTTTATGGGGGTGTTTGGATGGTTTAGAACCGTTGCGATACTGACACGTGGCGGCGCTTGAGGTGTGGGGAGACGATGGAGATTAGGCCACCGAGTGGGGGCCGCATCTTTGACCTGTATATCATCTCATCGTACGGCCTTCTGTAGAATTTTAAAAATGGTAAGAACGACTCTCGAGACTTCTCGGTCTTGATGGTGACGTGGCAGTCCTTCCGAAAAAACATGGCCGGTGATTGGAGGAAAGAGGGGCGTGGGGTCCGAGGATGGGTGATTTTGATAGCCTCACTGCCTGTGGTTCGCTGTGGCAATGGTGTTGATGGGAATAAGCTCTTTCTCGTGGGCCTGAAGTTACCGCCACCGTTGATGCTTCCAAGAGGAGTTCTGGCAGCGGGTGATGCAAAGGAGAGGGACCGGCCGTTGAGTGGGGAGATCAGGGCAGGGCCCAATGGGGAGGGGCTCGTGGGTCCCACTTTATATGCTGACGTATCGGTTAAAGTGAGGTACCACGGTTTGAGCGAGTCAAAGTGGTGGGACACCGTGAAGGAAAATCTGGACGAAGAGCAAGAGCCGATCTTGGCCGTTGATTTTATTGACGCGGCGTCGAATCGGAGGGATGAGGCACGTGGGTAGGCTGCAAAGTCATCAAACTCGAGTGATTCTTCAAAGTCTAAAGATGAAACCACCATCGTGACTGTTGAAAGCTCAACAAACGGACGAACACCCTGTAAGGAAAATAATCTACGATCATGATTACTTTCTGTAAAATAAGCACAATGTGAAGACTCCAATTTATTTAAGTTCTATTATAAGACTTGTACAAAATTTTGCAATTAAGAATTTTCAGCTTTTATTCTTTTACTCTAAACAAAGTTTCAATGAGTTTTGGAGGTGTATGATCGTTATATGCTAAACACTACAATCAAACTTCAAAGATCTAAGGGTTTATAATAAGTTTCACATTCATCTTTATCGTAGGTTTAAGTTGATTTTAAACTTTGTTTTTGGGCTTATATTCATCTTTTAAGTACAAGTCTAATAGTCAAATTATTTTGAAATAAGGCAATGAGATGGGTGGATCAAGGACCCACAATTACAAAAGAGAAACGAGATTTAAACTAGATTTGACTAAAGACGGGCGAGATAAGATAGAAAAATGCACGAGACAATTTGGCGAAACAGTAAACAGACATTACAGATAAAAGCAGGTTCAACAGTATAAGACTTTTGCAACGTGCAGTGACAAAATTTATTTTAAGAAGAGAAAAAATAATAAGTACAGTTACATAAAGCAGAATTTGAAATTAGTATTACCTTCCATAGGTAAGAAAAGAGAGAAGGTGGGTCGATGACAAAAGCCTTGTAAAGCCTTCCTGGGTAGTACTCGGCCACAATTTTCAGTGTTGTCAGCAATAAATTCATAAAAGCCGAGGCCGATCTGAAAAAGCCTGCTTTTACGATTTAATCAAATTAGGAAATTAATTAAATGCAAATAATTCAAATTATGACTTTTTAATTGCAATTAAAAGAAGCTAAAGCCTGACTTGGTTCAGGGTTAATTATTATTTCTTTTATTATAACTAGTTCTGCCAAAGCAAAAAGGAGAATCATGAGTGCTGCTACTGGGGTGAGAATCAAAAAATTTAAGGAAGTATCTGGTCTGACTGAGCCATTGATATTGACCAATTCTAGGAGAGTATAAATAAATATCAACTCCATTTCCCGAAAATACCCCTGCATAATAGCACCAATAATCCAGCAATGACTTTGACATTTAAGGGGCACTCCGGACATTGTCCTGAGCATATATCAGAACCTGCCGGTGCTCCGACAGAGTTGCAAGCTTTGTCCCCCAAATTCTATGCTGCTTTACCAGCGTGCAAAAATTAAATTTTTAACTTAAAATGAACCAAAAGATAACAACCCTAAGAATTTCGAAAGGCAATGGCTTTTTTTTTTTTTCAAAAAATTTTGTGGAGAGTTAGATACCCTAATTAACCAACCCTTATCCCTACATATTACTTGAACTCGGGTGGACACCACCAGTGCAGCTTTGCTACCACCCGAGCAACACCCTGTGCTCAAAAGGCAATGGCTTTGTTTTTGTGGGATTTTTGTAAAATGGTGAATGGACTTACTTGCATCGAAGAGGAGGACAAACTGTTCAACGTTTTTGGACAGTGTCGCAATGGCCACTTCCAAGGTAAAAACAAGCAAGCGAGTGAACCTGAAATTTACAGAAAGCAACAAAAAGCAATACTGGTGTGAGATTCTTTATTCTTGAAATCAGGAGGGGAAAATTACAAAAAAAAATTGTTTTCACTCTTTGGTTACTCACAGTTTTTGAGAATGGAACTTCTGGTAATCTTGCTTAATCCTGAAAACCTGTAAAAAAGCAACACATACGGTTTTGTTGAACTGCCCGGTTAATTTCTCAAGAAAAATAAGAGCTTGAGAGAAGGAGAGAGATAAGCAGTGAAAATTACCATAACAGGTCTGGATTCTTCATCCTGACCAGCAACATAAGCAACACCTTCGGCGAGCTCAGCTGAGAACTCATCTGCTGTCAAATTCTCTGTATTCAAATTAAACAAAGAAAAAAAACAATTTAAATCGAGAAAAAGTAAGTTATATATAATCTACTTTTTTCTTTATTTTGAATGGTGAGTGAGTGGCTTCAATGATTACTGGGGTGTTCACTTTAACGCTTAATTCAAAAGACCAAAAAGCAAGATTCCAGTGTATATACGACGAAACAAAAAGAAAAGAAGATGCTTACAAAAAGAGTAACCATACATATAGTGAATAAGGAAAAAAGAAGAAGAAGAAGAAGACCAACAACAAAGAAATTAAACAGTACCAATTCCAATACTCTCTCTCCAAGAAAGGCAAGCCCTTAAGTGTTTAGCAGCCTTCTTCACATTATCACCTTTTGCTCTCAGAAACCGATCTACGCAAGTGTTGTTACAGAACTTCTCCTGTTAACAGGAGCCGCAAACCAATTTAAAAAACTAGAAAATGAGCACAAGCAAATCAATACCAGACTTTTAACTGAAAATTCACCTACCCAGTACAGTTGTAAGCACTATGTACTAAAAAACAAGTGAAAAAAAAGGGAAGCAAGTACAGTGAAAGAACCAAAAACTCACCCACCTGTTTTACTGTAAGTGGAGCTTGTTTTCTGAGAAGCTGGAGCACAGCTTCAACTCTCTCAATGCCTTTTTGATCTTGGACTTCTTTCTTCCCCATTTCGAGAAAAAATACTAAGTGATTATAATTTTCTCAACAGAACAACAAGAACAACCAATATACCAAACTTCTTCTTCACGCAACCATTAAAGACTTGCACTTGTTACTTGGACGCAGGGAGTAGAATATAGATACGAAACTGAGATACAAAGAGACAAAGAAAGAGAAAGAGAGTTTTAATTATATTGAAACTGGGGACGTTTTCGAATAAAGAGAGTGAGGGCTTAATGGATTTAGGGCACCTATTTATAGCAAACTGACGGCAATAACGCCGTTATGTAGCAGAGAAAAAAATAATATTAAAAGAGGTTCAACGTCAACATTTGTTGTGTTTCAGTCAATGCCTAACGACAGGTAAGTTTTAATGTTTTTGTAATAAAATGATGTGATGATAGCGATCCTTAACGGAAAACGTCGGCTGATTTAATTTTAAACCCACCAAGCCCGTTACAAATCTCATTATTACTTCCCCTTTTTGCCCTATTTTCTTTTTTTCTTTTTCATTTATGAAAACATATATATTATAAATGGTTGTTAGCGAAATTATCAAAATATCCTTATTTGGGTTGCATTTGAAGATGTACATAAATCATTTATGGGAAATGGACTGTAAGGCAAAAAGGCTGCAATGGCATGTGTAACAAAATTGATGAAACGATGAAGTACAGTCTTATTTTGGCTTTGCCAAGAAATGAACAGGACATATATCGTTTTGGTAAATTTAATGGCATTTGTTTTGTATGACATTTGACAGAGATGTCCTGCGTACATAGAATTCAATATGGTAATGATGGGGCCAAGAGGAAAGCATCGCAATTTCAAACCCGTGAATCGATTATATTAGTTTGATACGTATACATTATAATCCTGTAAACTGATTATAAACATTATTTTCGGCATACTTTTAAATAAATAGGACAATTTGTTTGATGAGTTAACACTTTTTTAAATAATTTAATATGATTGATAAAAATAAAAATATTATATAAATTACTATTATAAAAATAGATAATTATTGAAACAATATAAATATAAACTTACTAATTGTTGAAGCGGAAGCACACAAACGAACTAAACAATTCACTCAAGTAATATAATAATGCAGAACAAGTTATTAAGAAATAAAATAGAAAAATTATAGAAGAAGAACACACAAAGAATTACGTGGTTCGGCAACTTGCCTACGTCCACGGCGGATCGAGATCACACTCTTCTCTTATTCTGAATCACAAGGCAACCACAAAGTATGCCTATTACAAGAAAGATCACAAAGAATACTCTCTCTTGCTCTCTAGGGATTTTCTATCACAAAGAACCACTAAAAATAATCACTAAGATTATTGTTGATCACCAGGATCTCTCTAAGATCACAAAGATCTCACTAACTTGATCACAAAGGTTGTCAAGTTCACTAAGTTCACTGAGTTGTTTTTACAAGCCAATTGATAGCCTTTATATAGGCCTTGGGACATCCTAGGTATTCCCTATATGTGTAGGAGTCGTATTAGGGAGTCCTAGAGCAAGTGGGAGACGAAATTAGGAAGTTTCCTAATTTTGGGACACTGTTCCCGAGTTCAGCGCCGCGGAGTTGGTTCGCGTCGCCGCGGCGCTGGTTCGCGTCGTTGCGACGCTGGCCCGATATTTACTGAGCGCTGCGACGCTGGATCCCAGCGCCGCGGCGCTCATCCTGGTTGCCGCGGCGTTGGCGCCTGATGCGCGCCCTTCTTCGATTTTCGCCTCCTTTCTCGTCCGTCTTCAATCCATGCGCACCCTACGCACTTGGCTTGATCCCCAAATCATATTCCCATGATTTTTAATCAATATTCTTACAAATCCCCTCATCGATTCAAAATTATCCACAAAGTAACTCAATCTCTCATTTTCGCATCTTCGGTCACCCTTACAAAGTAGTGACTCCGGTTAAGTCCTTACATAGGACGAACTTAACCGAGGGCAGTGGCTTAATCAACATATCAGCAGGGTTTTTAGATGACGCTATCTTTGTCAGACTAACTTTACCACTTTGGACAATCTCACGAATGTAATGGAGCCTCACATCAATATGTTTCGACCTCTCATGGAACACTTGATGCTTGCTTAGGTGTATGGCACTCTGGCTGTCACAGTATACACTGGTGTTTACTTCTTTGTGAGCCAATATCTCCACGCATATGCCTTTTAACCACACGACCTCCTTTATAGCTTCACCAACAGCTATATACTCTGCCTCTGTGGTAGAAAGTGCAACCACATGTTGTAGAACTGATCTCCAACACACACTACACCCAAACACTGTGAATACGTAGCCTGTCAACGATCTTCTCTTGTCAAGATCACCTGCATAATCTGAGTCTACGTACCCTCTTACCATTTCATTGCTGTCCTCGTCCCTCTTATACACCAACCCGTGATTCGACGTTCCCTTGAGATATCTCAGAATCCACTTTACTGCAAGCCAGTGATCTTTACCTGAATTTGCCATGTATCTACTCACCACACTCACAGCTTGTGCTATGTCTGGTCTTGTGCAAACCATTGCATACATGATGCTCCCCACAGCGCTTGCATACGGTACTTTGCTCATCTGCAGTTTCTCATCCTCGGATATCGGTGACTGTGCTGCTAACAGTCTGAAATGCATGGCCAAAGGAGTAGAGACAGCCTTCGCGTTTGACATACCGAATTTCTCCAGAATTTTTCCTATATATCGCTGTTGGGACAAGAAGATAACATCTCTTCTTTCCCTCATAATGTCCATACCCAAAATTCTCTTTGCTGCTCCTAAATCCTTCATTTCAAACCCGCCACTTAACTGCTTCTTGAGCTTCTGTATTTCTTCCATATTTTTGCATGCGATCAACATATCATCGACGTATAGAAGCAAATACATCATTCCACAACTCATGTTTTTGAAGTACACACATCTATCATACTTGCTCCTACTAAAACCACAAGCCATCATAAACTCATCAAATCTCCTATACCACTGTCTAGGTGATTGCTTTAACCCGTATAATGACTTCTTTAGCAAATAAGCATGATCTTCTTTACTGGGCTCCTCGAACCCTTGCGGGTGTGCCATGTATATTGTTTCTTCAAGCTCTCCATGTAGAAAAGCTGTCTTTACATCCATTTACTCTAGATGTAAATCAAGGTTTGCACACATAGCTAACAAAATCCTAATAGATGTGTGCTTGACAACTGGAGAGAATATCTCATAAAAATTGACTCCCTCTCTCTGAGTAAAACCTTGTGCTACTAACCTAGCCTTAAATCTCGTAGGCTCAATCCCCGGTATCTCCTCCTTCACCTTATACACCCACTTGCACCCGACTAGCTTCTTTTGAGGTCTCTCCACCAACTTCCAGGTATTGTTCTTCCTAAGAGAACTAATCTCTTCTTCCATGGCCTGCTGTCATTCTTTCTTGTTTTCACTCTTCATAGCCTCACCATATGTCCTAGGCTCATCATACTCAAGAGTGTAAGCAGAATTAAAAGCATAAGCAACTAAGTCTGCTTGTGCATACCTGACTGGTGGGTTAATCGTTCTCTTTAGCCTGTCCCTAGCAAGCTGGTACTCTTCAAGTTCCAACTCAGGAGTTCTAGTCTTCTTTTGGGTGGACTTGGAGGAACACGCCGGTGTTCTTGGTTCATCTTCAAGGATTTCCTTGTTGAAGTGTTGATCTGGGGGCATATCAGATCCGTTTTCAGGCGCTACTTCAACTTCTATTGACTCGGATGCTGAGTTTTCCTTGGTCACAGGTTCTTCTTTCTCATCTACTTGGGAGGTTTTCAACATCGTCATCTCATCGAACGTCACATCACGGCTTATGATACTCTTTGGTGGTGTTAAGTCTTTACACCACACACTGTATCCTTTTACTCCTTCGGGATATCCTATGAATACCCCTTTGATAGCTTTAGGTTCCAACTTCCCCTCCTTAACATGTACAAAGGCAGGACAACCAAATATTCTAAGATGGTCATACTTCGGAGGATTGCCAGACCATTTCTTTTCTGGCGTCATGAAGTCAATTGCTGAGGAGGGACTTCTGTTTATCAAGTAAGCAGCAGTCACTACAGCTTCTCCCCAGAAAGTCTTGGACATCTTCGCATTGGTAAGCATGCATCTAACCCTTTCAAGTAGGGTCCTGTTCATCCTCTCAGCTACTCCATTCTACTGTGGTGTTGATCTTACTGTTCTGTGCCTTGCGATCCCATGCTTGGCACAAAACCCATCAAACTCTCTGTTGCAAAACTCGAGGCCGTTGTCAATTCTCAACCTCTTCACTCTTTTGCCAGTTTGATTCTCAACAAGAGTCTTCCAAGTCTTGAACACATCAAATACTTGATCCTTACTCTTCAACACATAGACCCACAGCTTCCTCGAATAGTCATCAATCAAGCTGAGAAAATATCTAGCACCATCACGAGTAGCTGTCTGAGCTGGTCCCCAAAGATCCGAGTGTATGTAGTCAAGAGTCCCCTTAGTCTTATGCTCGCCGGTACTAAACCTCACTCTATGTGCTTTCCCTAGCACACAATGCTTACAAAACTCTAAGGGCTGGAACTTATCCTCACCAAACGCCTTTTGACTATATAACTCCTTTAGGTTTCTCTCGCCTAAGTGTGCCAGTCTAAGATGCCATAACTTGGTTTGCATACTCTCATCATCTACAGAGAATAGTGCAGAACCACTCACGACTTCACCCTTAAGCACATAAACACCTTTGTGCTTCTCTCTTCTCATCACTACCATGGAACCTTTCAAAACTCTTAAAATCCCTCCGTCGATCCTGATGGAACACCCATTCTGGTCTAAAGTCCCTAGTGAGATCAAGTTTCTCTTCAAGTCAGGAACATACCTAATATCTGTCAACTCTCTCACTCGCCCATCATACAGCCTAAGCTTAACACTACCAATTCCCATCATCTGACATGCAACGTCATTACCCATTAAGACCTTACCACCACTAATAGGCTGGAAATTTGTAAACCAAGACTTGTGCGGGCACATGTGAAAAGTACAACCAGAATCTAAAACCCATTGTTCAGATTTTATACCATCAGTAGCGACGAGTGTCTCTGCGCTATCATAGCTATCATTATAGGCAAGCGCAGCATCCGCTTTCTTCTTGTCCTGTGCTTTCTTCTCAGGACAGTCCTTTATGAAGTGCCCTTCTTTCTTGCAGCAATAGCACTTCCTAGGAGTCCTAGACTTTGACCTTGAGCCTTTTTTCTTCCCATCTCTGTATGAGGGCCTTCCTCTTACAGATAAACTTTCTGCATTGCCCTCAGCCTACTTTCCTAATAACTTTGAGTTTAATGATGATTTCACATTACTCATTGTTAAACTCTCTCTACCGTAGAGTAGCGTATCAACAAAACTCTCATAGCTCTTAGGGAGTGAACTCAGCAGAATAATTGCTCTATCTTCATCTTCTATCTGGATGTTGATAGACTTAAGATCAAGGATGATCTTATTGAAGGCGTCTATATGATCTTTCATCGACGTCCCCTCTGACATGGACAGCTGATACAGTTTCTTCTTTATATGTAGTCTGTTAGCCAACGATTTCCTCATATAAAGAGAGTCAAGCTTCTTCCAAAGATCTATTGCCGTCGTCTCACCTGCTACTTTCCTTAATACTTCATCGCTCAATGATAGAACGATTGTGCTATGAGCTCTTTCTTGAATGTCCCTTCTTTCTGCTTTTTCTCTAGATGACTCTGGCGTCTTCTCTTCATCACTAGATGGAGCTGCAGTCTCCTCTAATGCCGAACCAAGTCTTTGGCTCACCAATAACGGCTTAACCTTCATCTTCCACAGATTGAAGTCATTCGTACCGTTGAATTTCTCTACCTCATACTTGGGTGTGGCCATGTTTGCTTAGAACCAAAGCTCTGATACCAGTTTGTTGAAGCGAAAGCACACAAACGAGCTAAACAATTCACTCAAGTAATATAATAATGCAGAACAAGTTATTAAGAAATAAAAGAGAGAAATGGTAGAAGAAGAACACACAAAGAATTACGTGGTTCGGCAACTTGCCTACGTCCACGGCGGATCGAGATCACACTCTTCTCTTATTCTGAATCACAAGGCAACCACAAAGTATGCCTATTACAAGAAAGATCACAAAGAATACTCTCTCTAGCTCTCTAGGGATTTTCTCTCACAAAGAACCACTAAGAATAATCACTAAGATTATTGTTGATCACCAAGATCTCTCTAAGATCACAAAGATCTCACTAACTTGATCACAAAGGTTGTCAAGTTCACTAAGTTCACTGAGTTGTTTTTACAAGCCAATTGATAGCCTTTATATAGGCCTTGGGACGTCCTAGGTATTCCCTATATGTGTGAGAGTCATATTAGGGAGTCCTAGAGCAAGTGGGAGACGAAATTAGGAAGTTTCCTAATTTCGGGACATTGTTCCCGCGTTCAGCGCCGCGGCACTAGTTCGCGTCGCCGCGGCGCTGGCCTGATATTTGTTGAGCGCTGCGGCGCTGGATCCGAGCGCCGCGGCGCTCAGGTACTGGAAGTGGCGCCGCGGCGTTCATCCTGGTTGCCGCGGCGTTGGCGCCTAATGCGCGCCCTTCTTCGATTTTCGCCTCCTTTCGCATCCGTCTTCGATCCGTGCGCACCCTACGCACTTGACTTGATCCCCAAATCATATTCCAATAATTTTTAATCAATATTCTTACACTAATGAACATCAAAACTTAGAGCTTTTCTTATAAAGGGAGAAACGATAATCTCATTACTAAATATCATTCACAGATAGATTATTCTATTTTTATTGAAGATGTGAAGTCATATCCTCACACAAGAGATAATTTACAATCTCACAATAAAGATATTTACTTTTACATAGAAGAAAAAATACAATAAAACCTTCGCATAGAAGAGAAGTTACAAAAGTACCTTTATACTTAATACAACATTATACTCAAATCACTTCTAATCTAACCAAAATCACACAAAAACAAAAAAAATTGTTAAAATTGACAAATGTTGGTAAATGAGAGTCAGCAGTGGCCAAGAATAGGGTACAAGCTAGATCTATAGGAGGTAGGGGCAGAATACAAGTGACAATGATTAGTTCCGATTTAGTGAGTACTGCGAGATCTCATCTGTGACTGGCCGAAATAACATCAGGGGGCTCTATAGACTCAGATGGTTCTCCATGAAGACTTACCGTTGTCCATAATGAATCGGGTAGGGGCTTAGCCGCTCGGATAAGGCCGAGAAGGTTGGTGACTATTGATAGCGCAGCAAGTTCAGCAACTTAAAAAATGACGAATGTCAATCAAGGAAACCTACCATTATTAGTGGTATGAGACATTGCTGGAAAGAAGACAAAAAAACTAAAACAAATAAAAAAGGAAAAATTAACGGGAAAAAAAGGCCAAAATAGTAAAGAAATAGGAAAAAAAGCTGAAGGAGATGTTATGTTGAAAATGGGGGAGAGGAGAAGAAGTTTCATTTACTAGAGGGGGGCGTAAGGTCTCCTCTCCGGTAAAAGAGGGAATTTGATGTAGCGACTGCTTTTCTTTAAGAGAAAATTTAAGAGCAAAAGCTTTTTTTTTTTTTTAATTACACTTCAATGAGTTAATACTTAATAGATCATATTTCATCTAGCTAGACATATCATAGTTATTAAAAAATTGAAATATTTTAAATTACAAACATAATTTCAAAAAAAAAATTATAACTAAAATAGTAACATTATTCATGGAAGGGTAAATGCCATTTACCCCCTAGCAGATTCATCAACGATTAAAAAAAATTTCATGTTTAATAATATTCAAAAATTGTCTATTGTTATAATTATAATAATATAAATTAATTTTTCAGTGATATAATAATTTTTTTATTTAAAAAGTCAACAATTATTTCTGTACAATATCAAACAATAAAAATATATTGTATAAACAGTAAAATTAGTATATTTGTACTATCAAATAATTAATAAAAATAACACGAGACTTTATTGTATTATGAATTATTATATAATACAAATATTTTTATTTTTGTTAAAATACAAATATTCAAAATCAATCATCATATTAATCAAACAAATAGAAAAAAATTATTAATTATAATACAATGTAAATTTACTGTATATATAATACCATTTAACTATTTGAAATAAGATTATATTGTGTAAATAGTAAATTTACACAATGCATTATTATTATTTAATATTGCAGAGAACAATTGTTGACTTTTTAAATAAAAAGACTATTGTATTTTTTTAAAATTAATTTATAGTGTTACAATTATAATAGCGGAGTAATTTTTGATATTATCAAATATTAAAAGAATTTTTAATAGTTAAAAAATTTATTGGGTTGTAAATGATAAATTTCCTTCGTTAAATTACATAATATTATTACAACTTTATTTAAACAGTATTTGTTCTATAGGCTCGTCCCTCTGTGTCCTTGAGTTTTAAGAAAATATGATATCAAGTCTAGTGGATGAATCATGACTATGTGATCAGAGTGTGATTATCGGGCTCCGTTGGATCTTCGAATCTTTTAAACGGATCTTCGAATCTTCTAGGGCCAATAGAGGATCATTCTTAGCCTGAGTCACTATTGACTAGAGTGGTCACACGGTTATTTGATAGACTTTTCAAATTATAAAAAAATATATAATATTATTCGAATCATGTTCTTTTTTTTAATAAAAATAAGGGATGTGAATAGTTGCACTGCACGACTATGTATATTGTCACTGTGGATGAACATGATTCATGTTGCTTTATATTTACTCGAAATATTACTTTGTTTTTACATATACACAACATACTCCAACATTTTTCTTTTCTATTATAAAGGAAAAAGAAAAACTGTCCAATTCAAATTTCCGAGAAAGTATTGTTTATATCGTATAAATTCTGGACTGTGGTGTGAAAATAGTCTTGTATTTGGAATAATACATGCAGGGAAAGTAGATGGTGATAATAAAAAACCATGCAACACATGAAGAACAAGTAATTATAAGTTGACTCTTCTATTGATATGCTTGATCTGTGAGAGGTTTCACAAGACATATTATAAATTTCTAACACAAACACATTACACAGAGTTCCATAAGTCAAAATTCAGCAGATACCTGTCTTCCCCTTAATATCAAATTCTGGGTCAAACTCCGTTGTCCCTACGGCGTAGACTTTTCTTCACACCCACTTCGCCAAATAACTCGGACATTCTCCACGTGTAAATTATAACATTTAAATCAAATAATCGACTGTGCATTTCATATGGAAGTTAGATTAGAGTATTCAAATTTAATTTGAGATGTTATTAATTTACGAATGATGGTATTGTATATACATATTATAAAACAAAGTCAGAAATTCATCATGAAAATAAAACAAGAAGGTCCCTTTGCATTAATGGCTAATTGGTTTCTGCTTGGACAATTTGAGTACTGAATGATCAGCAGGGCAAAATGAATATGCCTGACAAACTGGTCAGTGTATGTCGCAATGGCTAATGATAGTACACCATTTTTTACAAAATTGACACCCTCAACTGTGCGTGCATGAGATGAGATGGGATTAACTTATAATAACTTCATAAGTGTAAAAGCAATTAGTTGTCTCAATGCAACTAAGGATATAAAAATTGGTCTTCCCAAAGACCAAGTGTAAGCTTTGTCGTGCTAATTTAAATATATGAATAAGAGTGGTATTTAGTGAAACATTTATTCCATTTGTCTCCATTCAAATATGTGGTAGATTCTCCTCTTTGCCTAAGTCTTTTTTTTCCCTCTCTCTTTCTGTAAAGTAAACAAATTGTACTTGAACTATTTGGTAATTTGCCAACTAGACATATAAGAAGGATGACTTTTGGGATATGATGTCGCTGCATGCCTTATATCTCACCCACGTGGCCCAAAATGTGCCAAAGTTTCTTACTTGTTCATTTCACTTTTTTTTTTTTAATTTATGTGTGAAATTCGATTTCAAATTTTAAAACACCAACCTCCCTCCTTCAATATACATATAAAATGTGCATTGCAGCTTGCATGGCCATGGCTCACCCCACAAGCCACCATCCCCCTGACTATTATGAACATTTTTATCATTACTTTTTAAATTTCAAAAACTCGTTGCTTTGTTGAATCATCCCTCTGCCAATTATTATATTATATTCTTTCTTTCTCTCATCTGTCTCTCTCTATCTCTCTCTAGTACTTACTCTCTTTAGATTAAGATATAAAGATTCAAGATGAAAAGGAGATAGTGTTTTTATTTAAGCATTGAAGTAGATAAAACTAGCAAAATGGCCAATTTTTTTCTGGGTAGGGTCTCTTTGTCTGATTTCGTTGCTAGAATTATAATTATACAGAAGTAATAATAAGAAGCATTTATCTTCGTTTTTCTTTTTTAAAAAAAATATGGGTATGTTCTTAATTTGAAGGGGAAAAACTACAGTATGATCATATTTATCAAAGTGATTTGTTCTTATAACTTTCTCGTGAGAAGACTAATAATATAATAACGATAAAGTTGGCAAAAGTTTGGAGATCATTAAGCAAGATTTTAACTTTTTAGTACACAAAATTGCTCTTGTTGATGTCTTTTCACCTCAAACCATACATCATGGTTCAATGGAAAGTGGTTGATTTCATGGTTAAAACTTGTATGAACCTAGCTATTAATTTCTCTTGCCTATGTAGTAGAATATTTAATAACATTCGATAGGGAAAATGTAATTTTTATTCCTAATTTTATGAATATATACTATTTTAATTTTAATTGTTTTAATATATATTAGGTTAATTCTTGTAGGATGAAAATATTAGTTATTCAGAAACAAAAATGATGATAAAAAATTATCAAAAATATTTTTACAAAGACTGATATGTTATATATTGAAAATGTTAAATTTACTTTGATATATATCTATAAGACCAAGAGTAAAATGATATTTTTCCGCATCCTATAATTCCCTTTAACAAAAACATCTAATGTGAACCTGCTTTAGTGCTTTTGTAACATTATCAAAGAAAGACAGTAAGCTTGTAATAAAACAATACGAGTCAATGAATTTGTTGACCTAATTACATCACTCTCTATCTCAAGTCCCAATCTTCATCACGAACTTCAAAAACAGTAGTAAGTAACCAGCAGATATAAGAGAAATTAAAATAACTAAAGAAAGAAAGTAGTAGTTGTTCTATTTCTTCAAGTACAAAATCTTCAAATAATACACAGCTTTGTTACAATTTTCTTCACCTTACGTACCCATCAGAAAATTAAAGAGAAAATTGATGTTCTGTTAACGTTGTGAAAAAGCTAAGACAGCGCAGGTGTCAAGCAGGAAGTGGAAAAGAAACATGATTTCATATTGAACTTTGTTACTAATTTGATGACAGTAGCTAGCTAGTGGGCGACTTTTTTCTTTTTAGGAACCGTTAATAAAGAAGCTGATACGAACATGCAAATTACAGCTTTCTTATAATATTTATTCATCGGGAGTGGTCTTTCCCATTTGTAGGCAATGGCAAATCTGTTGACCACCACCACAGTTCAGCTCATGATTGTCCCATGGCCGGTTCACGGGACCCTTTTTCTTTGTGGCTGCTACCCTGGCCCCGCCATGAAGAAAAGTTCGGGTTCCATGGCCAGGCCACGGCTAGCTATTATTGCTACTTTGCCTGTTGCCAAAGTCATTATCATTTGTTTTTGTAGTTTTTAAGTTGTTTTATTGGACAAACTTTGGTTACTTGTTTGCGGATGATGAAGCGGTTCTCCAGAGAATAAATGAATGAATGTGGATTAAAACAAGAATGAAACATAGAATAATTTAACAGGATAATTAGAATTCATTATCATTATCATTTTAGATGAATATATGTTCGAAAAATAATAACCTCTGAATTTGATCATTTATATGAACAATATAACAGGATAATTAGAATTCAAAACTGCCGCAATGTATAATAGAATTAGAATAAAATTTGTTGGGGATGAATATGAATGTGAAGAAATTTGACTGGAGTAGTAATAATTGGAGTGAAGAGAGTAGTAAGTAAATGCAGGGGGACAAAAAAGTGATAGAATGGAAATATTAAGATAAATTAATGATTAGAGCAAAGACTGCAAGAGCAACTATAAACTTTGTAACTATCCAACTAGGCAACCAATTCAAGTAAAAGTTCTCATAATCATCATCACATTTCCCCTTTTAGCTTTTAATTATGTTCATTAAGCAGTGCCACAGTGGCTCAGTGCTCATCCATTGTGTGCTTAAGCCAAAATTTTGTAATTTGATTAGCTTTTTATCCTTAAAGTTAAAGCGCATTGGGTCAAGTTTAAAAGAAAAAGAAGGGTTTGTTGTATCATAATATTAATATTCTCATACCTTAAAATAACTCAAAAATTGAAAGAGAATATATTATAGGAATAGGTTGCTAGAAGATAAGATGACATGGGAATAGGATCATATCAACTTTGGGACTAGGGAGTATCTCAGTTCAGTTCTGGACGCCCCCATCCATTTTGTTGCTAGTATTTCAACCCATGTGTAATAATGTGAAATTCTTCAGCAGATCAGACGGCTGCTGCTGATTTGATTAGGCTGGATTAGGCCCACTTTTAATACACTGTGGGACCAGGGTCCAAGTTCACCCCCACCACAACGTTCTCTTTGAAGTCAGTCAATTATCCATCTGGTTTCTCTATTCCCTGCCCTCGCTCGCTCTGCTCCGCTCCAGGTTATTTCAGTGAATTCATTTCCCCACTAAAAGATGAGACTCGGCAGGTACTATGTCTATGTCCCTCAGGCCTCGGGTCACAGTTAACCATTTAACTTGTTCTCAAAACTATTAAAGTCAAAGTCTCTGCCTTGAATAATTAGGCCGAAGATGCTAGCATACTGCATTTGGGAATTGCTCAATTGATTTAGTAAGCTCTGTACACTTTCTTAATCTTAATTAAAGATTTAAATTTTAGTAGATGTTAAAGATAGTGTATTTATTTTGTTCTTATGAGATACTAATGGGAGGTAATTATTTCTCAAATTGTGGAGTATTATTTTTTTAATTTATGAGAGTTATTTTATCTTAATATTTGTCGATGTGTAATGTAATATTATCTTAATTATTATACAAATTAATATATCTTTAAAAAACGATGCTAACATCTCAGTGACATTCCCCAATTGGTGGCTATAATCTCGTGATTGATATTGGATAATTGATTTTTAAAAGAGGAAAAACTAACTAAAAAAATTGGAAAAAAAACACTTCAAAGTTCATAAACTTTATTTTATTATTATTTTTTAAAATAAAAATAAAAAATTTAAACTCGAAACATACACTGCAATAAAGAAATAAATGTACTACCATTTTTTTTTTTTACATAAAAGAAGAAGATTTAAACTCGAGACTTACAATAAAGTGGAGAAATAAATATTGTAAATTTTTCTTTTATATAAGAGGAGGGATTTAAACTCAAGATATATACTTAAAGTAGATAAATAAATACACTACCAATGCTTTTATCATTCATTAGATTGTTAATATAAATATCATACAAAACTTTTTTTTAACATAAAAGAGATTTAAACTCGAGACTTATACTAAAATGAAGAAATAAATATACTATCAATCATTTATCACTCACCGGCTATTAACACAAGTATCAAACATACTTTATTAGGTTCAAAGAGAGACAAGAAAATTGCTTTTTTTTTTCTTTTGACATGAAAAAGAGGAGATTTAAACTTGAGACAGAATGAAGATATATGTATTGTCAACCATTTATTACTGTTATGACAAATATGAGAAGAAAACATTCTGTTTGTGTCTTATTCTGGTTTACTATTTGGGTTGTTAATGAGTTTGTTGTTTTTCTCGGCTTTTAAGGGTTCCATCTGATAATTGGGCCAACATTTTATCCTTCGCTGGTTTATGACCCAATAAAGTTTTCGGCCCACCGTCGTATTGGCCTCTTAAACTTCGGCACTCCAAATGTTCTTTGTTAATTAATCAACTAAATATTCAGTATTTCAGTCTTTTGAATGGCTACATGTTAGATCCATTTGGTTTACTGCAATTTGAATCTTCTATGTTTGATTCAGGTGAAACCTAGGAGAGGAAGTCAAAATATTTTTTAATAAAATGACACGACAGAATTAAGCTGAACAAAGTTGATTAAGTCCAACATTAAGATTCAATACTTGCATTCTACATAAATTACTACGGGGTGAGCAGTGTGTTAAATAGGGCGTTTTTGAGTAGGTGTAAGTAATTTCTTCATATCAACCGTAATCATTTCTATCACAAAAGGCCTCTAATTTACATCTAAATTCTTGCTCGAAGTCCCCCAAAGCTACACCGTTTTACTCATTAACCTGCATATTTAGTCAACTCTTAAGCAGTCTTTTCAATGATGATGAGTCCAATTTCTGGGTCAGCAAGCTATTCCCCAACACTTTCAAGGCAACCCACCACGACACATGGCGAACGAGAGCGAAACCCTTGTAATAGACTCTTATCACAAGTATTGTTATTACTTAAAAAACACAAAAAGAGTGTGGCCCAAAAGGCCTAAATCCAAATATGCCCCCAAAAAAAAAAAAACAACTAACTCAAATAGAGCTTGTGTCTATACCTAAATTGACTAGACGAAGGATGGTGTGTAGATTATAGAATGTGGCTTGAGGCATAAGGGAAGTTGAAATGAGAATACTGGATATACAAAAAGGGCTTTTTGGAAGTGTGAAAAGCACTTCTGATTGGTGGGGTGGCTTCTTCTGCTACAAGGTAGAAGAGGGTTTTTATTGACAATGACATTGTACCAAGAGCAAAATGTGGCAATTGTGATATACATGATTGGCCTGCAAGGGAATGTAAAATAGTTGAGAAACAGTGACATTTAACTTCACTCTTGTCTAAGCAAAACCTATAGCTTTTCGGCGTCTCTTACATTGTCTTTATTTTTTTTTTTTCTGCTCTCATTCTTTCTCACATACATGAGCCACAGCCATCACTTCTCCAAATGGGGTGGCTACAATCCCTCTTCTCTCCATTGAAGAAGCTGTGTTTTCGCCTACACTCAGCTCAAAGAAAGAGTATGTCTTCAGCTCTTAATAATATTTAATTCAACAGCTGCATGCATTTTCAGTATTTTTGTCTTCCCTTTCCCTTTTTCTTCATTTCTTTGCATGGTTTTAACTAAAATAGGCAACCATCATATGAATGGCAGCACTTCCTGTGCATTCACCAACATTGCCATCATCATCATCATATTGAAAGCACGGAAATACAGAGCACTCTGTGTCTCTCTCATTTATGCAATTTCATTCTTTATACTGTTTGCAGTGCTTTTGTAATGGACTTTAAAATTGCCAGCCACTGATTCATCATTGAAATAACAATCTCCATATAAGTTGCTTTACTGTTACCAAATTTCTACTAGAATTGCTTTCTTTCTCTGGCAGCAATATTTGTTTTTACGGTCTTTGAATACCTTTTCTTCTACTTGAATGAAATTCGTAATTCATTTTCTCAGAGAGAGGGATATACATTTTATACGAGGATGTCAAATCTTGCCCATATGAAGACGTTCATGTATTATGGTCAATATTAGTGGAATCACATACACCTTCTTCCTTGCCGTCAAAAGAATGAAAACCCTTGTGCTTACACGGTTCATTACAGAAGTTAAAAATGAGAGTTTTCAAATCATGTACATATAATATTTATGGAGTTTTATACTCCTATGAAGAGATTTTTTTTTTTTTTTTTTTTGCTTTCTCTTAAGCTCGTGTGATTTGAGTCATATAATAGAACAGTAGTTTCTTTCTACTTTTCACTTTTCCCAGAAAGTTGATGAATTTTACACATGCTTTCAACATCATATAGTCAATATATATGTATTTAAAAAAGCTTTGCCTGAAGCATAGTTTCTCTTCTGCTCTTGAAATTACTTAGCTTCGTGTTGCTCTGTCACATTTTATTCTGGGTCTCATTGGGTGAGGAGTTTTCATTTCTTGAAATGTGACCACTTACAGTTGCTTTGTCAGTTTTCAGCGGTTGGGAATGGAAGTTTATTGCTTGTTTTGATATCCCTCTGAAGTTGACTTATGAAAACCATTGAATGGATGGGGCAACCTACAGGATTTTCTTGTCTTTAACCTCGTTTCTCGTACCCTTATCATAAAAAAAAGAACCCTTATCAGTTGAAGCAATCTCAATAATGCTATTTGCTAGTTTTGGTTAAAATATTTTTTCAAGTACCCGATTGAATTAACTAATAAATAGAAAAGTCAGATTGACAATCTTCATTTCGTAAGATAGGATATTTCAATCAAAAGCTCTTCATCTCTTATTATTATTATTATTATTTCCGTGAAAGTAGTTGTGGCCCGGGTAGATTGTTAATGGCAAACGGATTAAAAAACTTCTGTCGGCATTGATTAATTTATAATAACAACAAAGGTCATTAACACGTAAACGAAATACCAAGAATTCTCATGTGCTGGTGCTGCAGAGAGGGGCATCAAGAGACGACTGACCCTAATCTCAAATGAAATCAAGAGAAGCATGCCAATAGTTGGCTCCATTTTCCTTTCAATAAATTTCGTCGAGTGCAGATGCGTAGCATATCATTCCTCAAGGAAATGAATGGTTTGAATCATCGTAACCTTTAAATACAAATATTCATGGCTATGACTGCATATTTACATGAGAATCCTCAGAATTAGTAAGTTTCTTTTAAACGGGGAGATATAACTAAAATATTTCATCTGATCCCTTGCAAGTATAAATTCATATTTAAGAATAGGAATACCATCATATTTATCATTGTATTTGTATCAGATTCTTTAAATCGGGATCGCTCCCTCAATAGCAAGCAGCTGTATGCTTTTTAGGCAATCTAATAGTTAAAAATGATCACAATTACACGAGAATCCTCACAATTTGAAAGCAATAGAATTATTGGTTTCATGAGGAACCTAAGAATTCTCTAGGAATGGAAGCATTTGAAAGCAATGGTCGTGCAATCATCATATTGAGCTGCAAAGAAACAGAAAACAGTATTAGTAACAATTGCTATGTATTGCTGATATACATGCAACTCTTATGGGTAGTGTCAATCAAAGAGTTCCAGTGACTCACCCTTTTTATTTTTTTATTTTTTAATTATAGCATTACAAGGCTGATGAAGAGGCTTGTTCAGTTACACGTGGCAGCCAATCTTTGTAATACACTTGGCAATCCATCTCGGCATTAGAAAGAGCTCCAATAGGACTGACAGTAATCTGGAATAAAAGTTTTGAGTACCTTACTAATAACGCGCTGATCTGTTCAAATGTTTAATAAAGTAATGCAAGATACTCACATATCCTTCACGAAGAAATTGCCAGTCTGTATCAGGATCAACAATGTGGACTCCCCTTACCTAACAAAAATGAGAAGTACAGTCCATTCAAAATTCCAAGTAAAATGCTTATCAATGCAAATCTTTTGAAGTTGTCCATCTAAGCGAGGACTTGGTAAAGTATAACATCTAAGCAATTTATCCACTTTCAGGTTTAATTTTCTTTAATCTTCAAGCATGCCTTGATCCCAATGAAAATAATTACAATAACTTTTTTTTTTCTTTTTTTAATAAGAAACTGAAAGCATTTAGAAAAAAAGTAATAACTTCACAAATATTTTCCATCTATTTTCATTTTGAACTATTCAACATAATAAAGAACACTATATGAAGTTGAGTGCCAGAATATCCCATGTTACTGGAGAGATGGAAAAGTGCTCAAAATCATCCAATTAAAGTTCAACAAAACCTGTTCGTATACTATAATGGAGGTACGAAACATCTACTTTCAGCAGATGTTCTCAGGTCTCTTGATGATCCAAGAAACCTAACATGCTCTTTTTTCTCTTCTTTGAGAAGAGAACTCCAATTTATGAGACCAATGGAAGGCATCCAAGGATAATCTATTGTCCTATCAGGAACAGTCTTAAAACAAAAGTGACTCTGTGAATGAAACCTGAAGGGCCAATATTACAGATCCGAGGAGAGAATAATAGTTTCTAAATGCTGGTACCTAGCGGTCTCCTTCATATGTTTAGAGCATTCACAGTACTCTCACACCGCAGACTAATCCTAACTATTAAATCAAGTCAAGCACTGAATACCGACTAATATAGTCATTCCCAACTTTTGGAAGTGAGTCACTATGCATCCTCCCTATTATTTCTCATATTTCAAACAAATCTGTATTAATATTACTATTCCTGGAAAACAAAAAAAGAGAAAAAAAAAAAGAAGAGAAAATTGGTCAGCATTGACAAAATATCCTGTATTATATTTTTATGGTGATTATTTTGAAAATCAACTAGAAAGGAAGGCAGAATGTCAGAATCCTAGACGGAAGGGTGGTCAGCCAACTCACTAGAATGATAATCACCGTGCCTGATTACTCTACAAACAAATTACCACAATGTGAAATCCACTCTTCTAGTGTTTTGCAGGATAATGCACCAACAGGAAAATCAACTTAGGAGGGCAATGAACTGCAATAAGGAGACAGAAAGATAAAGAACCTACCTCTCTCCTGAACAACAGGTTTTCTTCGGATATGGCAGATGTAACAATTTCAGTTCTACCTGCTGAATCCGTCTCCATTGTCATTGTTGATGTCATCTTTGCTCCTTGCATCTCCGAAGTGACTCGTCCCCAACCCATTTTGAATATACTTTTACCCTGTTTAGTAAGTTTGTACCCCTTTGTACACATAAACATACAAATATAACATTACAACCACATCGTCTAATGGATGCAGAACAAAATGACTTTATGATGCAAGTATATCATAGTGATTGGACAGTAAGTCAAGTTTGGTCATTTAGAGGCCTTCTACAAAAAAGCATCCCATCAGAAGAATCAGAGACTGCAGAATAATGAATTTCAGTTCATTCAAACTATCACAATTACATTTCAGAAAAAAAAGGAAAAAGAAAAATCTCATATTGTCACCCCTCCCCTTCAACTTCCTATGCCATGGGATAGTTTTTCACATGCAATCAGATCCGATAGAAGTTAGAAGCACAAGTGATGTAGGACTAGAGAAAATAAGGAGAGGGAGAAGAGAGAAAATAATCAATGAACTGGGAGAATTTGGAAAATCATTGAAGTCAGTTATTTCTACAATCAATATGTGCTCCCCAACGACAATTCAAATGGCTTATTTGTAGTGGCTAAGTCATAAATAAAGAGGAAACTAAAAATTATTTCCAGCAGGTAAATGTACTCCAAATAAGTAAAAGAAAACTCAAGACCAACTAAAATCTCAAGTTCCCTAAAATAAAATGGAAGGTAAAATATCCTAAGCCCCTAAAACAAATTATAATTTTATATATGCATGACTTCCATAGAGAAGGTTCAATACTGAATAGCTGTCCCTCAAGACAGAGAAGGAAAAAAAATATTTGAAAATCTCAAATCCAATGGAAATTGGCAAGACTCAGTCGGTAAATATACAAGAGTGACATGTTACGAAGAAAATCTCAAATTTACCTTGTGATTAGCTACATCTGTTGGCAGATCTATGTTCAGGAAGCAACTTTGTGGATAAGTTTGATTTCTAATGTCAGCCAGTATTGCATTTATGATGGGTAAGCAAGCCTCAGCAGCAAGTGCATAATCATGAACACTGCTCTTACCTCCAACCCTGAAAATTCACTATTTAACTTTATCATGTGTGAAAACAAATAACTCTTTTGTAGAGATGAGAAAGTTGAGCATAAATATATAACTAAATATATACTGATGCAAAAACATATGGGTTCGCTAGATTTGGATGCAGCTCACATAGAAAATTAAACAATAATATGATTTTCAACATAATCATTCACATTATCTAGCATATAGCCATAGAATATGTGTATACCAGTCATATGATATAGAGACAGAAGGTACACCATTAAAGAAAGCCTCTCGAGCACCAGCAACAGTCCCAGAGTAAACACTGTAAATCCAAAAAAAAAAAAAAAAACTGTTGTAAGCAAAGCCTGACCAGACAAATTGGAGTACAATATGTTAATTGTCAACAGAATAACATCCAAAGACCATTATTGTGGGTGCTATAGGAAAAAAAAAAAGGTCTTTCTTAAAGTGCCTTTTTCTTTTCAATGTCCCATGACACTAAAATCTTTTAGTCTTCTCTGCAAAGCTTTTGACAGAACATCATATTTGTGAATGGGTGTGTCTGGAATCTTATGGCAATGAAATCAACTTTATCTTCTTTTTCTCCTTTTACCCGTAGCATTTACACACAAAGATCTAGAAAATTCAATAGAAGTTTGAGATAACCATAATTAGGTTGAAACCATAATGACCTCTTATAAAGAAACCAAACAATATCCATCCCTCAGTAACCCACGGTTCAGGATGACCTAGTGATGATAAACTTTAATGGAGTTCAATGATTTATGTTGACCTCTTTTCGGAACGTCATATCCATCATAGAATTCCAATTGCACAAAAAGGTGCAAAGAAAAGGAAAGAGATCCATTTGCACTGAAATAACGTTTTTTTTTTTTAGCTTATTATCCCCTCCCTGTTTTCTCCTTAACAAAATCTCCAATTTAAAAGAAGAGAGAATTCAGGGCAATTGCAAGATAAAATAATATACAGAAGGCAGAGAAGAGGAAATATTACTTACATGTGATAACCGCAGTTGCTACCCATGTTTATGCCACTGATTACCTACTCACAAAAATAGCAGGCACGTTGAGAACCAGCAGTAAAAAATAACTTTCTGTGCTGTTTTATCCAATAAAGAGTTTTCTAACAAAGTTACCTCAATAAGAATAATAGGATATCTGAATTCAGCAGTGATTATTGCCATGTATTTACAATTTACATGCCCTAAGGAGTTGTTAATGCGCACAGCAAGTTAACAATGCAAGTAGAAGCTTAAAACACACAGGAGGGAAGCATAACAGATGAAATTGGCCTGAGCTTCTAAGTGAGTTCTACAATGTGATTAGTTAATATTTCAGAGTTAAACATAATAGCCGGAGAAAGCTACCAGATCGGCAACTGAAGGAAAGAGTGCTTGTGAGATACCCAACGATGCACAATCTGCTGGAGTTCCTGCAAAATATATGCAAGGCATGCATAAATTTGCAAATGATCACTAAAACAAATATGACTAATGGTTTTCACTAGTTAGGAGTCTTGAGGGTTATGCCATATGTCATAGATATCACGATAAACAAAGGCAAGAAGGAGAATACATGGTGTAATCTAGTCATTTCAGCAAAATACAAAAATTAAATTAAAAAACATAATGTGATAACATCTTCAATCGGTCAATCTTTAGTGACGCCCACATTTTCCTCAATTTCAGTTTCTATATACTGTGAACATATCATAACTTTCTGAAAGAAACAAACAAAAAAATCATTAAAAAAAAGTAGAAAGTTGTGAACCAAGATAACTACAAACCAGCAACAGCATAGGCTGTGGCTCCATCAATATCTGCTCGTCTAGCTGAAATAGGATGACGCCAAGTTATACTATGACTAACTGCCGATTTTTCCCTGCAAATGGCACCAAAAGATAATAGTAATAAGGCAATATCAGATATTTTACTAAATGATGTCTATATTGCCACTCATTGATAAGGGAACATCAATTTCGAGCTAGAACAAAACATGATCATCCAATTGGAGCTAAAACCAAACAGGAGATCGAAAGACTTACGAATCGGGGGCGCAGACTTGGACGTTGTAGCGATTCGTGGAGACAAGGACCCGGACCAGGGATCTCAGTCCCGGGGCGTCGATTCCGTCGTCGTTGGTGACCATGATTATCGGTTTGTGATCAATTTTATTAACAGTAGCCTGGCCACTGCCTTCCATTTTGCCGGCCGTGAGACGAGATAGTTCGAGAATCGTCAATCGTCAATTTCGTGAGAGAGTTGCCTCGCTGTGCGTTTAGCTTAAGCGGAGGTGAGCCCCAACGTAATAATATGCGGCAATGTCGCCCACTTGACCCTTGCTTTATTAGGCGAGGATTAGGAATATGCCTGCCTGATAATTATTAATTAGTGACACGAATTAAATGCTTGTCGTCCAAGTCAATGTGTAAATTATGGTCTAACGGATAGCATTTAATATTTTAGCACTGGATTATATTTCTTATCATGACTGCTCGGCACATTCTTCCGATCTCTATTTGTAACTTAATATTCTTGACCCGTCTACTTAGTACTTACCCCAGCGGTAACCACTCCCTTTAAGTGCACCTTTTAGGATATTAGAATAATCTAATAATTTTCTTTTATACAGTAAAGGCGTCCTTCTCTTTGGTAGGGGTCAATATTTGGGCATGGATAAGTGCAAAAATAAAATTTTATTTTTATTAACTAAATTTTGAATGCGAAGTATAAAAGTGAAGTCTTATGTTGATGATGCTCTCTCTAGTAGGGGTTAATAATCAGTTATGTGTCAATGTAGAAGCAAAATTTTTATCTCAATTAATTAAAGTTTAAATATGTATCAATATAAAAATGAAGTTTTATTCTAATTGCTCCCTCTTAAATATGATTAATATGCAAGTATGTATCAGTGTATAAGTAAAATTTTGTTTCAATTGACTTTAGTTTAAGTGTATTAGTTTGAAAATAAAATTTTATCCTAATTGCTCTTTTCTTAATGGGTTGATATCTAAATGTGTATTAATATAAAAGTGAAATTTTATTTCAATTGATTAAAATTTGTGTATGCATCAATGTAAAAATAAAATCTTATCCCAATTATAATAAATTTTAATCATAATATTAATTAATAGATGTAACACATGTAATATTTATAATTCAAATATATCTATATATATATATATATTCCCGACCCATGATTGTCGTTAGCTTCAACACCATATCTCCATAAATACGTAATGACTCACAACTTGAACATATTTGTTAAATCCATAATATTACATATTAATTTCTGTTTATTTTTTTAATGTCATATTAATATCTCATTTAATTTTCGCATTGTAAGAGGTGAGACAATTCAATTTTGAATAATAAAAAAATGTAAGTAGTACAACTATTATATCTTAAAAAATAAGAGTTAAGATAAAATAGAAATATTAGGGAGTATATTATTTCACTGTGTAAATTTATGTAGTTTTGTGTATATAAATTCTTTTATCAGATCAAACATTTTTGTAATTTATTCTACAATCACTTTTGCAACTAAAATATTCTTCAAATTTATTACTTAAAAGTTTTTAAAACAAAAACAAAAAAGATACTTTAAAAAAGAAAAAGAAAATAGAAAATAGTCATAGGTAAAGCTAAATGAATAAATAGAGATAATTTCAAATGGAAAGAATTAAAGAGGTTGTTATTAATATTTCTCTAAGAGTGTATGTCTACTTCAATTTGGTCATATAACACTTTACAGGTAATAAACTTGTCTATTTAGAGCCAAAAAGAGTGCATTTATTAATATCATTTTGAATATAATAATCAAAAGATTATCAAATGATATGCAAGGAAGTCAAAAGTAAAGTTTATCAAGCATTTACCCTTTTAGTCCTTTAAGCAAAATGGGATTTTTAATAAAAAAATTAGTATATCTTCCATTAATTTGGCTTCGTCTTTCTCTTTGATAGAGATCCATCTACTTATTCATTTACAACATTTTCTTTTGAATATTCACTATTTTAAGATAATTGTATTCATATTCACCATTAAAAAAAAGCCTAACGAAAAAAAAAAAAAACCTTAAGTAAAGAATACAATTAGCTAATGAGCTATAAAATAGAGCTGACATGTAACTATATCGTTAAAAAATTTTACGAGTAAAATTTAGTTAAAAAAAAAAATACAGTTTACATGTGTCATATATAGTTGCTAAGTTATTTCTCCAAGAATCCTATTCATTCTTATTAAAGTTTCCCTCTAAAACTAACACACGTCAATTTAGTAAAGCCAATATCATGTATCATCCTCTCAAGAGTAGATGTAGGTAAAGTTTAGTAAACAAATCTTTAAACTAGTGATAGAGCAAATTTGTGTGACATTAATTTTCTTGTCTTCTTGAAGCATGTGATTGTTAAAAAAATTTTTAATGATATATGTTTAGTTATGTCCCTCTTTAATGTATCCTCATCTAATTTAGGAATGCAAGTAACATTATTTTTATATATAAATTATTAGAGTATCTATAATGAAAAATAATTTACATGTATTTTTAATATGATAAATAATAGGTTATAACTATGCACATTCTCTGCATGTTTAATGTAATGCAAAAATTTCAAAATGGTAGGAGAATGTGACAATAATAATTTATTTTATAAATTTTTAAGAAATAATTGTATCATTATAAATAAAGATATTTCTCATTTGTAAGTAGGTTTTATTAAAATCAAATAAATAGCTTATTTTAGTATAATCAATTAGATCTAAATTTTATACTGGCTCATTAAAATAATATAATTTCAAAGTCATTACTCCACGAAGACAACAAAAATATGCTTTACATTATTTTAACGTCTTTTGGTTGGTTCTAAACTGAACTTTGCCAATAAATTTATTGAGAATATTATAAATGGTTTAGTGCATATGCTAGAAAGAATAAAGCATAAATGGCATTCAAAAAAGGTACTTATGGAGTAAGTACCTATTCATCTCATTCTTTAAAATGAAATGGATCTTTTTCAATTAGGAGATCGAACAATTATTGGGATATTTAATAGAAAAATTTTATTCGTATTGAAATATTTTAAAAAAATTTCAACATAATTTATTTCATGAAAAAACTTCATTTGAAATCGTGCTCGATTTACAACTCAAGATAATATTTGATTTCCTAAAAAAATTATTTACAATTAAAATCATCATGCATAACATTAGAAGCTACTATTATATAAACATGTCATCAAAACTCTATTCCTAGCCTCTTCTAGTGTAGTAACTAATATCCACAATCGGTAAGAATATTTATATATATATATAAATATACATATTTTATTTATATGTGGGTGATACTTGATTTATGTATTATTATTAGTAGTGTTTGTATAGGTTAATAACATACTATTAGTATTGGGTTTATTTGCAAGACTTTAGATTTATTTTAGAGACTAAATTGTAATACTTTAAAAGTTTTAAGGGTAAATTTGTAAATATAAAAAATTAACCTCTTAGTATAAAAATACACTTTTGAAACCTTAATTCACTCATTTTGGTCAAGCTACCTCTTTTAAAGTGAGAAAAGAGAGAAAGAGAAGAAGAAGAAGAGAAAGAAGAAAAATTTAGAATTTAAGCTTTAAGAGGTATATTATAATCCTTTCTTAAATTTTTAGTGTTAAATTAGTTAATTCTTTTAAGTTTTGATTTTTGAAAATATGTACATTTGAGGATTTGATGTGTATTTCGTAAGATATTATGAGAATTGATGATGATCTATGTAGATAACTTGATAAATCATGATGAATTACAAAATTTCTACTTGATAGTCTCTTGATCCAGAAATTTTATAAATTGTTGTGATTTGATTCTGATTTTAAATTTTTAGTATATGAAATTAGACATATTTAGAATAATTTGAAAATTTGAATCAATTGAAAATTCCAGAAATGGAATTTGTGAGGAATTTACCAAAATGACCATGAAATTCTAGAAATTTCCTGTGTTAATAGTATGATACAGTGAAAAATAATTTTTTATCTACTTAATGATCTTTAAAAATTACAAATTTATGGAATATGATAATTTTATATGTCTAATATGATATACTCAGAATTGAGAATTTATATCAATGTGGTTAAATTGTTATGATTTTCTAAAGAGTGTCAGCTCATTGTAGTATTTAATTAACAGATTTTTAAAGTTATAGAATAAAATAGTTTTAAAATACTTTTGGCAGTGAATCGGAAGTGAAATATTTATTATGGATTAAGATATATGTCAAGAGTATTTTTGTGATAGTTTTATAAATTTTGAATTAGTATATAATTTTATAAAATTGAGAGATTGAATACTGTTCAGTAAATATCTTGATCCTGTCAGGATAATAGTTTGGATTTGATGGTATTTATAGAATGGATTGTGTAGAAATTATGATATAATATTTATACATAAGAAGGATATATGAGTAAAAAATTATATATTCTGATTTTGAAAAAATTGGACATCATTTGATGTATAAGAAAATTTTGTTAAGTGTAAGTGGTCAGAATGACAAGTTTTGAGAAACCAAGTAATTAGACCAATTTAATGTGATAAATGCAATATATATAATTTTGTAAGCTATTTAAAGTATTTTGTGTGAATTTTGAGGCTTATGAAAAGATTAATCTCCATTGATAGGTTAAGGAGAATTAAGCCTTATACCCGAAAATGTTAAGAGGTAAGTATACTAGACTTTTACTGAAATCACAATAAACATAGTAATTTTTTATGTATGATTTTATAAATGTGCTTAGAAATATGTTTATGTTATGCCAAAGTATATTTGATATGAAATGTGAAAGACATATGTTTATGAATGTGAGCATTGACATTGAGCATGGACATACATGTGTTTTTGAAAGTGAGCTTTCAAAATGAGATGTGTTTAACAAAGAAAGCTTTTGAAGTGTAATATGTCCATAAGAAATATTTTCTATTTTGATGATGCTTGAACTCACTGTTAACTTAGTAGGCATTTTATGTGATTTGTGGAGCCTTTATGCGTGGCCTTTTCTTCGGGATTGGTATATGTTATGTGTTTCGTATGTAGGGAGGATTCTATTGGTACCTAAAGGAAGATTGAGTCATCACATTTGTGTGGTGGCATATTGGTGCATGTGAAAGGACTCACCGATGATTAGGGTGAGGATTTGGCTCTTACCTTCAGGCATAAGTATTATATATGTGTAATTTAAACCTCACTTGTACTATTCCTCTCATACGGTATGTCACCTACGAGTGACATTTGACTCATTATGTGATATGTGATATGCAAGTCCTACTAAGTAGTAGTTGAGCGATGATATTCTTATTATATGTTTTGAAAGAATGTGTAAGAGCTTACCTGACATGTGATTTGATAAGATTATGAATTTTGATTTATCACAGCATATCATACACATACATTATGTACATATATGTATTTGAAATTTGATATATGAAATACTAATATACTTACTAAATTTTATACTCATTATAGTTTATAGTGATTTTAGGTAAATAAGGTACATGTGTGCTTAGCGAATTTGACAAGACTTCTGATGTTCTTTGGGTTTTCTAAGTTGCTAGGTTGCTGAGTGTTTCATTTGGGGACACGTGGGTTAAGATATTTGATTTGTCCCTATTGAATAAATACTTATGTATTATTTTATTGTGTGTGGTTGTATTTAGTTTAAGTTTCACCAAGTGTGGTTATAGGTTGATTTTAAGTAAGAATTTGCAATGAATATATTATGGGCTTCTGGTAACAAAGTTGCTACTGGTGATGTAGTAGAGTGTTAATCTCTGAAAAAACTCTGCGTATCTCCGGTTTACTAATTGCCCCAGTCATAATTCAATTGTTATAATTCTGAAAAATTGAAATGAATTTTTAAATATTGTCAATAAATGTTTATGTTTATATTTGTAAACATGAGACCAACCCGGAAACAAGAATTTAGGAATATACTAGAAACATTAAGATTGTATGTGAGTTCATTATTGAATGAATGTAAGTTATGTTGTGTGTCAGATCTTTTGGGTCTGGGGCGCGACATCTAGGGTTACAACCATGGTTTATATAATCTTAAGTTATATTGGTCTTTAAGGGCAAAATTTTTATATACAACCACTGTAGGTTTGAGCCACTTCCGAGGCTTGTGTCACATCAATGACACATCACTATTTAAGAGCAAACATTTTCATTTATAGCTTCTTTTTAGGATTGAGTCATATTTGGATTCGTGTCTCGTCAACGACACCACAATCATTAGGAGCGATTTTAATTATGGATCATACTTTTAGGGTCTATGTCATATCAAGGACATCACGCTCATCAAAAGATTTCAATTATAACTGTCATTTTCTAAGGCTTTTTTCACTTTAAAAATACATTACTTTTTATGGTAAACGTTTCATTATTTTTAACCTCTTCTAGGGCTCTTCAATAGTTTCTATTAGATTTATGTCATTGATATAAATTACTATAGTAGTTAAGCTAAAGTCTAACTTTTTTATGAGTATACAAATCAAAGTAAGATTATTAATATATCCCTCTTTCATCAAGTATTTATTGAGGTGATTATACCATATGCATCCAAATTACTTTAATCCATATAGGGCTTTCTGTAACTTTATAGAATATAAGTTACAATGTAATGGTTGGAATGCTTCATACATTTTAAATCCTTTTATGAATTTATAAATATCAATATTAGGTGACCCATATAAATAAGGTATCACTACATTCATAAGATACATGTCAAGTTTTTCTAATACAACTAAACTTATGAAGAAACAAAATGCAATGGCATCCACTACAAGAGAATAAGTCTCCTCATAATCAATGTCAAATATTTATGATAAACCTTGAGTAACAAGTTTGATTTTATATCTCACAGTTTCATTTTTCTTATTACATATATTTACAAAAACCTATTTATACTCAACGGGTTTAACATGTTTGATGTCTAGATTACAAATTCAAATACTGTATATTTGGCTAAAGAAGTTAATTCTGCTTCACTTGCTTCTTTCCATTTTGACCAATGCCTCAATCCACATTCATCAATAGATATTGGTTCAAAATCATCATTCATGATATCAATAGCTACTATAAAATGCAAACACATCATTGATGATTGTTTCTTTATTTCTAATCTCTTTCGGAGTTAGAGCCATTTTTTATATTTGAGTGAATTTTGGGCTTTCATTATATCATGATCAATATACTATTCATGATTATTTTCAATTATAGCTCAAGCATCTTTTATATTAGGATCCTAATTCTATAATTTTCTTTTATAACGAATAAAATATTTTGAACCGAGTAGTTTACCATGCTTTCGACATACAACAAATATTTCCTCAGCTACCTTTTTAATAAGTTGTTCTTCAAGAAATAATTACCCGAACTGGTACATTAATAGTTGACAAGTTTGACTTGGTTACTTTTGATACATTAGTAAATGATCAGGCGATTAAGTTATAATTACTACAAATAAATTATCTTTCACACGTTATTTTCACTTTATTTAGTGTGAGGATCTAAATGAGACATAGGGGTCACTTTTTAAGATAATTCATACCTATTTTTTAAGTTATTTTTCTCACTTCTAATGGAGAAAAATTCATCTCATCAAAATGATAATCTACAAAATATGAAATAAACAGATTGCCTATTAAAGGTTTAAGTACCTGATACTAAATGGTGAATCAAAACTTATATAAATCAAAACTAATCTTGATGTGTTAAGGGGGTGCTTTGAAATTTGTATAGTACAACCAAAAGTATGTAGATGGGATATATTAGGTTAGTGAGCAAGCATCAATTGTAATAAAAAATATTTATAATAAGTTGTTGGTCTAAGTGCATTAATGTAGCAACATGTAAAATTATATGACCCTATGCGAAGTAGGCAATTAAATACATAGTAATAAAGTTATTACAATCACTCAGAGTCTCTTAATGAATCATCTTGCCAATTCGTTCTAGATATGTATTGAATGTTTCACAATAATTTTCATTAATATGTAGGATTCATCATAGGTCTTGGAAGTGAACTCACCAACATGTAATTTGATAGTTTGAGCCTATAATATATCAAAAGCAAGATTACCTTTAAATAGTAAATAAATATGTGACCATCGAGTTGATGCATCAATCAGGACATGAAATAGTAAAAATGGTCCATTGACAAGTAAATAGGTCTTTAAATATCTCCTTAACTTCTTTATATGAATTACGAGAATGATGGACATTTAAAACTAATTTTAGAAATCGATAAGCAATGCAAATGTTATTGTTGGGAAAAAATAATTTTCATTAATATGTAGGATTCATCGTAGGTCTTGGAAGTGAACTCACCAACATGTAATTTGATAGTTTGAGCCTATAATATATCAAAAGCAAGATTACCTTTAAATAGTAAATAAATATGTGACCATCGAGTTGATGCATCAATCAGGACATGAAATAGTAAAAATGGTCCATTGACAAGTAAATAGGTCTCTAAATATCTCCTTAACTTCTTTATATGAATTACGAGAATGATGGACATTTAAAACTAATTTTAGAAATCGATAAGCAATGCAAATGTTATTGTTGGGAAAAAAATTCTTCAAATCCTTTAATGGATATCCATGGAAATTTTTAATAATCAATCTTAATATTGTTAATCCAAGAGGCCAAGATAGTCATACAATAACATAAACGTCTTTAAATATTTTTGCTTGCAATTCAGGGTTGCATAGTTCTCAAATCCCCTAATTGTTGTATAATATAAACCAAACGAGAAAGTAAGAAGCTTCTCCAATATTTATTTCTGGCTAGAGACTTTAAAAGTACTGCAAAGCTAGTACATAGACCCACAGTGTCTGTAGCTCCCAAGGTCCTAATTTCGACAAGAATTGGGTGAGGTATTGATAGGGGCATAAAAGCATTAGTAGAATTTGTACTTAACTTTCGTATTTTGCTCTAAATTATAAGTATTTGACTATTTAATTGTGTTTTCTAATCATAAACAGATGCACGACGAAAAATGTGACGCATGGGAACAAACGGGAGGCAAATTAGACATCAAACGAAGAAGTTACGCTCAAAATACAAAAGTAGCGCAGCAGCAGGTGACTGGGAGCCGCAGCGCCCAGAACAGTGAGTGAGCACCGCGGCGCTCAGCACCCAGTGTCGCGGCGCTCGTCGACGTCTTGACAGACCTGTGCTCGTAGCGCTCGTGCGGATGTTTAAATACCCTTCTAAACTCGCCTATTAAAGGGGGATTCGAAGCTCATCGTGCCTAGGGTTTCTCATAGCAACAAAAACACTCTTTTGAGGCAAAAATAGAGAGACTTAGTAAGGAGAATAACACAAGCAACAAACACACATTCAAGCCAAGAGATCAATGTGAAGTTATTGAAGATTGAAGATTGGAGAATCAACTCTTGAGCAATCAAGACAAGAGGAAGAAGAACAACTCAGGGCATCACTTATTTTGTTTTATTCCTTACTTTTAAGAGATGATTTCATTCATTATATTTTCATACTTTTGCTTTGATATTCTTGTTTTGAACATGAGCTAATTTCTTTTGATCTAGGTTAGACGTTATTGAACCTAGTATGTAATTGATTCTTTTAATCTCTTAGTTATAAACTTTTATCCCTTAATTGATTCAATCTATCAATGCTTAATGCTTTCATTATACTTGATCACTATTTTGATTATTTAGGAACCATGATAACTTTGACGAAAGGAATCATGTGTTTAGCCTATGGTAGATTGATACATGATCATAGGGTAAAATCTATGAGTTTCATCTAGGATAGACATATACTTAGGTGGTATGTATGGTTTGATTAGACTTAATCTTAATGAGTTGCATCTTATTCGGATTACCATAGACATATAAGTAATTGTTAGGGTGTGATATTATCATTCGACTGTCAACAGAAACTTATGATGAAATCAGTGTCTAGTCAATCAATTAATAAAAAGAAAAATAACTAAGGGGTTAAAGGGTTCAGTGAACTATTAGGGGATGCGTCGATACCCTAAATTACTTATCAATTGAGTGAATTCTACTTCTAAGTATTTGTAATATTTTAATTAGGTTCAGTTCAATAGCAATAATTTAGTTAGTTAAACTCCATCCTTGAAGCTAGTCTGAATAAAGGTAAAGTAGAGTAATTTTAGTATTCGATTGAAGAAAATAGAAACAATAATCTCTGTGAGATCGATAATCTAGACTCAGTCCTATATTACTTGATACAAAAAGTGTGCACTTGCGCTAAGTCATTAAAATAAACATCAGGTATTGCCTGCTAAAAGGAGTGAGGATTATTCTCATTTGTAGTTTTTATATGAAAATCATTACGATGAATATTTTTGAAGCTAAATAGGGATCTCTTTGACCTAGATCAATATAAGGCATAATTTTGTGCTATTTATTAAGAAGATCATAACTCTTTCAGAACCTTTAATCAAATTAGTATAGTTTATATAAATCACTTTCACTTCAACTAATATCAAATTTGAGAAATAATTATTATTTCGAAGAATTGTATGCTTCGTCGCATTATGCACTATTAGATACATATCCTTCTTGAAGAGAAGAACAATATTAGATATCAAGATAATAACATATATTCACATTATGCAAAGGAACATTAATTAAAACTTAATTGGTATGGATATTTCCTTTTCAATGCTTGATGAAAATGATGAAGAAGAAAAATTACAATTTGAGTGTGATCTTGTAAAGATGTGTTATTTTCTATCTTAATTGTGTCATGCCTCTAACATCCATGCAAATTTTTGCATCTAGAATCCAGTATAGTTCTCACCTAAGATTCTTAAGGTGTTGAACTTAAGATTTATAAGATTGGACATTTTAATGTGGCCTTCAATTTCTTCTAAATAATTTTTCAATTTTTGAACTTTAATATTATATAATCTTCTTCTTCATTTTCATAATGCAGATCAAGATAATTATAAGATACTACAACAATATAATAAAGCATATAAAACTAACCATTTTTTAATGCAGGTGATCTAATTTAATAGCAACCATATAGCATACTCATAAAATTAATTGTATGGGAGTATATGATTAGATGGGATACTTTTTGAAGTAGAGTCATAATGCTAATAATGTGTTGTAAAAATAAAGATAAAATAAATAAATGAAGAGAATATAAATCGAAGAAACTAAAGGGATTGTTATTGATATTTCTCTAAGAATGCATGATTCCTTCCATTCCGTTATATTACTTTATAAGGCAATAAACTTGCCTATTTTTAGGGTTCAAAAGAGTGTCCTCATTACTATTATTTAAAAATATTAAAATTAAAAAAATCAAATGGTTATGCATGAAAATCAAAAGCAAAGTTATTAAGTATTTGCTTTCCAAATCCTTTAAGAAAAATGGATTTTCTAATCCAAAGTTTAGTATACCTCCCATTAGTTTAGTTTTGTCTCTCTTTTAAGAGAAGATTCATCCACTTAATTTACAACACAAACTACTATTATTATCATTATTTTTTTTCCTTTATTACTCTTCCTTAAGAGAGGAGATTACTAATTAGAACCATCCAATGGGGCGGCTCTCCTATAACTTGTAAGTAGAGACATCTTAATTGGATGAAGTGATGCTAAAAGCATCTTTACTCTTATATATATATATATTTACAACACACGTACACAAATTTGCATTCGAAATTAAACCCTAACCTAATAGTAGAAGGGGTAAATTTTGAGGTGCTAACCATTCTGATTACAACCCTTATAAGGCGTAGTCCATGGATTGATTGCATGTGCATCAAAGTAGGCGGTGCATTTAGCTTCACTCTTCAAGTTCAAGATATACTACAGTGGACTAATTCATTGTGAAGCTGGATTCCAGTCCATTAGTATTTCGCCTCGCTCTGCCCCAGCCCATCAGCCCACCAGAAACTATCCGAATTCAGAAACTCTCATTTCCACTCAAAAACATTTCTCAAAAAAACACCATAAATCCCAGTAATTCATGAAATGATAACATTAAATAATCACATTTCAAATTCAATATATTAATTTCACCTCTCATCATATGACGACAAGCACAATTAGATAAGCATGCAACACGCTTTCCTAAATAAGCATTTCTATTTTGTCTGTAAGGACAGAAAAAAAACAAAAACCATTATAATTAAGGTCTTAGACAAGCATTGTGCAAATGCATGCAGCTTCATGATTAATTTTTCCAGGTGGCCAGACAAAGACTTTCGTTGTGGTGAATATAATTAATACAAAAACTGTTAACAACAACAGTTGATGTTTATGTTTTTTGTTTCAAAGTCGAGGTTGTGTTACATTATTAAATTTAATTTCAGTCAAGTTTGTTGGTCCTGTCCAGTTTTCCTAGGTTTATGTTTGTATTAAAACGGGTATTAACATTGTCACCCCTTAAAGTTTATATAATTATATTTTAATAATAATTTTATATTAATTACATTATTATTCTTTTTACTTAATTTAAAAGTCGAAAATGCTTTCACTTTTTAATATATATTTTAGTAATTTACATAATAAAAGAAATAAAATTCTGAAGGTATTTCGTTTTTTAAATTACATAAAAAGAATGATAATATAATTAAAATCCAATTCACCATTACAATATAATTTATATAAATCTCAGGGCGTGACAGTGTTAATATCCCGTATTGTACCTATTCCCTGACAATACATTATGGGTTTAGCAGTCACTTGTGGTCGATATTTTTTAATCCTAATTTATGATTTTTACACAAAATTAAATATATGTCAAGTAATGTTATCTTTAGCTTAATTGATTAAACTCTATTACAATTTTGATAAAATATTATTTTTATTTTAATACGTGCTCAAACTTCAATATTAAAATTTTATTTTTAAGCAAATACATATTCAAATATTGACCTCTACTAAAAGAGAGGGCACCCTCATTATATAAATAAAAATTATTATATTATCGTAACATCGATCAGAACTGAATCCCCTGACTTCTATGGTGACAATGTACACTTAGCTAAGTACCTGGCGAGCCTTGTAACCTGAAAATAGAAGCATTTGATGTAAACGAAACCCTCCGAGGCACACTTTTGTTTAGAAGTTCATTAACACCGTGACCGTGATAAGCCAAAGCAATGAATGGTTTTCACTTTTGGTCTTCAAAGTGGGATGAAAGAGAGATTTAAATAAAGGACGAAAAAAAAAAAAGAAGAAAGATTTACAGAATCAATATTATCCGTACTAATCAAAGTCATCACTTTTTTAGTTACTAGTAATAATATTATTATTTATTTTTTGAGCTGGCAGCCGTAATTATTGACTTATTCCATGCAAGTTGGATTGCATTTGAATTCTATTCTGCAAAGCAAATGAATGATGACATGAACATGAATGATTCTTGTAACTTGATAGAGGGATATCTAGAAACTATATATAAATAATTAAGTTGGATATACATTACATTTAAATGCACACGACACAGCTAACTTTATAAAAAATGTGCATGCATGCCCAACCCCAACCCTAACCCTAACTGCCCAACCCCAACCCTAACCCTAACATGAGGAATTTGATATGATCTCACTTCTTTCTCAGAGCTTGCAGTTGCAGCCTTATCCTGTAGGTATGTACAAACAAGAAACCATTTTGAATTTGAACTATCAAATATATTTTTGTTACAGGACTAAAGTCTTTCTATTTTATTTTTGAATTTATGCATTTTATTTTAAGAACCATAAGATATGTAGCAAATGTATGTAATTTTTTTTTTTTTGGGGTGCTAATATTGATGAGTGATGACCACACCACAAATAAAATAAATATGGGTTTCATATTCGCGTAAGAAATTCGGAAGAATTGTGACCACAAACTGTATATATATAAGGTTGAAGCAAAAGACGGACTCACCGAAAGCGAAAGGGCCAAGACAACGGGTTGCTTCTTCCAACACTCCATTTCCAGTCAATGTCGTTTAACGCTCGGGAAAGTTCAAAAGTCTCGAGCTCTCCATTCTCAACTAACCTAACTCCTAATTTTTCCCCACTTAATCATTAGTTTTAGTCACTAGCACTTAATTTGCTAGAATAAGAATCGATATCGGATTAAATTTTTTGTATTAGATTTGAGATTGTAACTCAAAGTATGTATCTTTCAATTCGAAAACACTAAAATAAATAAAAAGTATTTGAATGCGATGCTTGAGTTACAAATCACGGGCTATTTCTCTTTAAATCAGGTTCAGGCCTGGTATTTTATTTGGGTAACTGGGACTAGTGGGACAAGGGTGGCCACTTCTTCATATAATTAATATGCTTAGCCTAACTCACCATAAAGGTCATTTAATTATTTCAAGTATTTAATACTAATTAGTCCAACCCCATCGTTTTCTAAGCAAGAAAGGCCTCACAAGATCTCAATGACGCAAAAAAAAAAAAGACCTTCGATCCCTTTCCCATATTCCCACTTGTGGCTTTGATGCTACAAAATTACAAGATATTAGATAATAAAAACTCGGTTGGTCCACGTCTAGCAAGCCGTTTGTGCTGCGGGGCGTTCGTACTTTGTAAGTGTGTGCGTATAATATAATCATGTTCAAGGGTTGAGTTTGGTTTGGTTGTTGCTTATTGCAGCTCGTGAAGAGATAATAAAGAGAGCATGAAAGTGAAGACTGAAGAGACTTATAAAAAGCCAGAGAGAGAGAAGGGTGTTGTTGCTGGTGATGTGTCAGGTTTTGTCTTAGTGGGGACAACCTCGTGAAATCTTTGCCTCGATGCATCTGAGTGGTTGGGCAATTAAGCTTTGTCCTCTGATGAACTCACCTATGCTAAATTTCTTTCTTTTTCTTTTTTATTTCCATCTTCTTTTTTGCCCTTTGGCCTCTTCTTCCCTTCGCTAAAAACTATGATTACAGCTACTTCTCTTTTTTCTATTTATATAGTGCGACTTTCTCTTATTATTTTCCCCTTTCTCTTCTGCTCTCTTTCTCTCTGCCGCTACATTGTAGAGTAGTGACACAGAAATTCATTACCAAAGAGAATATATTCAACAGAAGAAACAAGGAATGAATGGTGTTACAAGCCCAGAACCAGATTGCTCTGAGTTTGTTGAAGTTGATCCTACTGGAAGATATGGAAGAGTAGATATCTTAATATTTTATTGAATTTTGTTTCTTGCTTTCCATGTTTGGTTCCTCAATTTTGGTTTTTTAATTATATATTTCATGTTTTCTCCATTTGAGCATGTTCTGAGCTCCAAGTTTGCATTTTTTTTTCAGTACAATGAAATTCTTGGCAAGGGATCTTCAAAGACAGTGTATGAATTCCATTCTTTCACTTTTTTACATGCCCTTTTAAATGTTTTGCAAGATATGATTGTTTTTGGACTCTTCTGAGCGTTTGTTTTGGTGGGGTGTTGCTTAATTTTTCAATTCAATGGTGTTTTCTTATTGTTATTGCATGTATTGTCTGTTGCAGATACAGAGCCTTTGATGAGTATGAAGGGATAGAAGTAGCATGGAATCAAGTGAAGCTTTATGATTTCTTGCAGAGTCCTGAAGAACTTGAAAGGCTTTACTGTGAAATTCACCTGCTTAAGACATTGAAACACAAGAACATCATGAAATTCTATACTTCTTGGGTTGACACTGCTAACAGAAACATTAATTTTGTCACGGAAATGTTCACCTCTGGTACACTCAGACAGTAAGCATTTTATAAATCCACAAATCATACCCTTTGCTCTGATAATTTCTCTTCAGTTTTTCATTATGGGGCTTTCTTGAAATTTTCTTCTTGTTTTTGGGTAGGTATAGGCGAAAACATAGGAGAGTAAATATTAGAGCTGTGAAGCATTGGTGTAGACAAATTTTGTCGGGGCTTCTCTATCTGCACAGCCGTAACCCGCCTGTGATTCACAGAGATCTCAAATGTGATAACATTTTTGTTAATGGAAATCAAGGGGAAGTCAAGATTGGTGATCTTGGCCTTGCTGCAATCCTCCGAAAATCTCATGCTGCTCATTGTGTTGGTAAGTTGATGTTGTTCCTAATCTCTTCAATCTTATCACAATCTCACTGTGAAAATTGAAAATTGATTTAGAATTTCATTTATTTCTCAGTATGTGCAATCATATACTTTGTATTTTAAGATGCCTTCTGTGGTATGATGAACCTAAACAACTTAAGGAGAGTCTATATTCTTTTATCAGGGACACCAGAGTTTATGGCTCCTGAAGTATATAAAGAGGAATACAATGAATTAGTTGACATATACTCTTTTGGAATGTGCATCTTGGAGATGGTCACCTTTGAGTATCCATATAGCGAATGCACCCACCCTGCTCAAATCTACAAGAAAGTCATTTCTGTATGAGCTAATACTCTTCAAATTTAAGTTTTGATATCTGATGTCCTAAATAGTTCTTTTACATATGACGGCAACATTTCTGTAGGGAAAAAAACCAGAATCTCTATACAAAGTAAAGGATCCTGAGGTGCGACAATTCATTGAAAAGTGCGTAGCAACTGTGTCTATTAGACTTTCTGCTGGGGAGCTTCTGAGGGATCCTTTTCTCCAGATCGATGATTATGACTCCGATTTGAGGCCACTGCAGTACGAGAGAGACTATGATGAAATAGGCCCTCTTCTTAGACAACCTTTATATGGAATATACCACAGCAATAGTTCTTCCAACAATGGATACGGCAATTACATTGGTTTTGATATTGAGAATGGTTTAGGTTACCATCCACCTCAGTACCATACGAATGAAATTGATCTCTTTACCTGTCATGAGGATGAGCATTTGGGCGACCTTGACATTTCAATCGAAGGTAAGAGGAGAGGAGATGATGGCATCTTTTTAAGGCTTAGAATTGCAGATAAAGAAGGTGAGAAATACAGTCCATCTTCTTCTATTATTTTCATGTTACATTTCTGTGCTTTCCCATTACCAAAAGAGTGTGCAAACCAATCTCAGTTTTACATATGTTTTTGTAGGCCGCATACGCAACATCTACTTCCGCTTTGACATTGCAAAAGACACAGCATTGAGTGTTGCTACTGAAATGGTATCCGAGCTTGATATCACTGATCAAGATGTGACGAAAATAGCAGAGATCATTGACGATGAGATTGCTACCTTGGTACCAGAGTGGAAGAGGGGACTGGGTATAGATGAAACTCCACATTGCTCAAGTTTCTGTCACAATTGTTCTTCAAATGGTTGCTTACCGGACTATGTTTCATCAGAGAGTACTGGAGCCAAGAACCTACAGGTTCTTCAGTGTTCTGAACATGGATGTGCTGCGGTCCATGGCCGATTTGAAGAGATCACGTACCAAGTTGATGGGGGCGAACAGTGTGCTACAGAAGGTGCAGAGGCTATATCAGGACAGTCTAATGTAATTCATTATGCCGATATACGGGCTCAGCGGGATGGACCAGAGTTGAGTTCTCAAGTGTCAAGAGATATCCACTGTGATGAGATGCATGAAACATTGGACCAATCAAGTTTAGGAGGAGACGAGAGGATTATAAATATGGACAGTCGAAGTGAATCTAATGCCAGAAACTGTTACTCTGTGAACTCTGCATTGGATTGTAGTCTTTTGGATGACCATGAAAACGAAATTAGGCAAGAGCTAAGGTGGCTTAAAGCAAAATATCAAATGCAGTTGAGGGAGCTTAGAGACCAACAACTAGGTGTCAAATCCAAACCTTCAAGCTTAACATTGATTTGTCATGACAATAAGCAAGTGAAAGATGACAATGTATATCCATCTCCAGTTTCCCCTGAACCTGAAAGCAATAGACCCTTCCAGAGATCAGCATCGTCTAGAAAGAATTTCGGTTCATACTTTTCTATTGATGATGAGAAGAATTGTGGCAATGTGACCAATCAGAGGGTCCAAAATTGTGAGCTGATCAACTGGCCTTGTAGCCCGGAGCCGATGGTCACTGCCAAGAGTTACTATACAGGAGCTCTGCTTCCAGTCCCACACTCCCTTCACAGGGCAACTTCTCTTCCAGTTGATGCTGTAGATGTTTAAAGCCTACCAATTCCTCTGAAATTTTCAGCAGGCTTACAAGGACCCTCAAATATTTAACAATTTTCTCTCCACTGTAAGAAAAATCAAAGGGAGGATATCAGTTGTACAAGCAGACTAGAGTCTGTCCCCTGGTCATTTCTCCTGGATGAAAATTGAGGTAATGTAAATTACCCACTAATTAAAATATCAAAGTAAACAAGTTTTTATCTATTAATCAATCTTATTTCCAGAAAGACAGTAAAAGAATCTTATTGAAGGAGCATTTATCAACATGCACATGCTACTTCATATCCTTTACACTTCATAGCAATTACAGGCCAGTGGCAATGTAGCCTGGTCCAGAAAGAAAATGATGGATTTGGTGGTTTAACAAGTACGTATCATGAACCTAACGCTGCCCCCCCGCCACCATGTGCTTTCCTGAATGCCCAAGTTGTCAACTTGTCTTTAGATATTTTTAAAGAATATGTAACGTAGTTCATACGCTTCTACTTCTGTCAAAAGTGCTTTTAAAGAGTATATACTTTTGGTTATTTAATAATGTTTGTTTTATATATAGAAATCCTTTATTTGATGACTTTTACCACCGGATTTCCATTTAAGGCATAAACACCGAGAACTGAATCTCATGCCAACAAATACCGCTTCTCCGCAGACCCGAGAACTGCACAGAATAACGATTCTACCTTATGAGTTCGACTTTAACCTTGATAGAAGAAAGCTTCTAACTCAAGATCTTGGGATAAGCTTTAGAGCTGTGGCTATTGCTAAATTACTAACTCGGGACTTCCGTATTAGCCCAAGAGATGCGGTTACCAGTAAACTATATCTACGAGCACACAAAGAGACGATTTAGGATGTTAAAATGTTTGCTGACTGCCGTAACTACTAGCAAAACATAGCCTTGTATTGGTAATGCATTGACGATGATATAGCTCTCACTTTATTAACAGTAGGTTAATTTACAACCATGGCAGCGTGCGGACATGGAAAAGTTGGGACAAAGAAAAGTAAATTTTCCACATGATCACACGTAGATAGATTCCTTTATTACTCGTTCTTTCAAAAGGGTTTTTAGAAATCAAATTCATCACGTGGCAAAGAAGGTAAAAGCTTCCGTACAAATAGCAGTCCACAATCGCTTTAACTTTAGGCTGAGGCTTCTGTTATGTCATCATCACCCCAAAGCATCAACTTTGTGTTTGTACAAATGAAATGAATCCCCTCCTTCATATCAATAACGTGGTGTGTTCGGCCGCATACTGTATATCAATAGCTTTATTTATTAGATCTTTGAATTATTTTCTTTACTATAATGAAGAATCTATGACTCACACAACTTCTCAAAATCTTAAGCAGTATTATCTACTTTTACTACTTTTTTAAGTGAACCGAAATTATGGCTATGTTACAAACTTCATCACCCAATGCTGGGTTGTAATTCTCGTAATAGAAATCTTACATGTAGAAGCTAATAAGATCATAGTCATTAATCAAGATAACTTTGTAATCTTATTGAAGCTTTTGAGGAATAATGAAATGGTAATTGCCTCTTGAAATCAATATTAATTTTCAATCTATGAAATCTAATTTTGAATCTATAAAAGAAAAGGTCTGTGTTGTGATGGTGTTACAATTTACAGGCACGTTGGCAAAGAGGCCCAGTCAATTCTGATAATGGAGATTTTTCAGCACATTTTCTTATAAGTTGGTTAGAGTGGATTAGTTTCATCATATCTCTTATTTAAAAGTTAAATTTATATCACTTAAATTGTCAAAATTAATTCATAATTCAGTGTGGAAGTTTCTGATCCAATCGCCAAAAAGCTCCGAAATATCGGGACAGGATAGGGCTAATCCAAAAAACTAGATCATAACTAAGCCCATCCGAAAATGAAGTGCCCAAGTTCATAACCCCTAACAATCTGCCGCCAACTCCAAATTTTCCAACTTCCAATTTCCGAATTCAACCTCACTTCAATTTCAATACCCCCGTTTAAATAATAAAAGCAAAAACAATATCTCTGTATTGTCATTGTTAACAAGAAGCTTGAATTGTCAAGAGAAATGACTGAAGGCAAGGCAATTACGATTCGGACGAGGAAGTTCATGACCAACAGGCTTCTTTCAAGGAAGCAGTTTGTGAGTTCTCAATCCTCCACCCCTTTATTTTATTTAAATACACTTTTTGGTTATCTAGAAAATACAAGATGATAATTTAAATAGATATAGATTGCAATTATTTAGAACCCGGGTGTTAGAATTAGCATTTTAAGCTAATTTCTGTTGAGATATGCCTCTTTTATAAATATTAATACAAATAATATTATGCAGGTCATTGATGTTCTGCATCCGGGTAGGCCTAATGTTTCAAAGGTATTAAAAATTTAGCTATATTTATTTTCTTTTCTCTTTTTCTTTTTGTTTTCGTAATTGATGTATTGTGTTTAATTTTGTTACTACTTGTGAGGAAGGCTGAATTGAAGGAGAAATTGGCGAGGATGTATGATGTGAAAGATGCAAATGCAATATTTGTGTTCAAGTTTCGTACTCATTTTGGGGGTGGGAAATCAAGTGGGTTTGGGCTGATTTATGACTCTGTTGAGAGTGCTAAGAAGTTTGAGCCCAAATACAGGCTTCTCAGGGTAATTCGAACTCTTTTATGAATCATCTGATTTGTCTCTCTAACCTAATGCATGTTTCATTGGAACACCATTGTTCGTGGTGTTATTGTAAATGCAAAACCGTTTAGTCTAATATTGAAAAATCAGAAAAGGGTTTGCAAATCAATACTTGCTGTAAACATGATCTCAAAACTCATTCCAGAATAAGATCTGCTCAAGTCTTGCCTTTTCCAAAGAGGCTACTCATTTGGGTTAAATATTTGTTGGTTCCTTTTATGGATGCAACAAAGTTTTTCCAAATTTTATCAGTTAGACATTGTGGGTACTGAATTTTAGTAATGTTTATTACGATTATTAGAATGGACTCACTACAAAGGTAGATAAGTCAAGGAAGCAGCTGAAAGAAAGGAAAAACAGGGCAAAGAAAATCAGAGGTGTAAAGAAGGTAAGAGCTATTCTGCTTTATGCAAATAAATGAATTCAGCTTCTTGTTGAAATTTTTATCATCACTGATACTTATATTGATATCTTGTTGTGCAGACAAATGCTGCAGATGCCAAGAGTGGGAAGAAAAGGTGAGGCCCTGCGGATTTTAAGCTGCCTTCTTGGAATAAACCCATCGCCCTTTTCTTTTATTTGTTGGGTCATGAAATAATTAAAAAGGTGCTTAGTTTGTAGGGTGATATATATATATATATATATATATTTTCTTCATTGAAGTTTGAATACGAACTTAAAATTTCTGAGACAATTTTTTGGTTTGTTTTCTTAATTTATGACTTCATTTTGGATAATTTTATCTCAATAAATTAAGTGAATTTTTTTATATTTATCAATTAATATGAAAAAAGGGTAAAGAAATTCCATTCCTGTATAACAATTTCATCAAGCTATTCCCTTCTTCGTGTAGACAATTTTCCTTAACCAGTTTTACATAAAAAAAGAGTGTTAATGGTGGATGCAATATGTGGTTCGTGGATCACTTTACTGTTTAATGTGAAATGGACGAGGCAAAAGTCTAGACAAATACATGGCTGCAGTGGTTTGTCTGTTTGGGAATGTGAATCCTCATAATAATATTAAACGTAGTGTTGTGTGCGAATCGTAGTCGGTGAATTACCTCCCTTCCAACTGCAATAATTTGAAGAGCGTATTAAATCGCATGGCCTCGTGATGATATTTACAAGAAGTCACTTCACAAATATGGAGTCGTCTGTTATTCAAAGATTGTTGGCCGCTTCTTCTCAATCATTAACCGTTATTAAATGAGTATGAATATTTATTTCACGAGACAAGGGAGTTAGACATTTTTTAGGTTGTTGAGAAGGATTGCCCTTTTTTTTTTAATTAGGTTAAACTGAAAAATTTAAGTTTAATCTTTAATCACAATCTGTAGTGGAATAATTTATATATTAAATAAAATAACAAAAATTTAAAATAAAAAATAAATATCACTTACACAATCATTTACATAATTTGGTAAATGACTTACGTCCACAATGAATTCAAGTATTATATTCTCTCTTATTAATTATTTATATATTTTAAAAATAAAATATAATAAAAAAATTATAAAATGACATAATATTTAGTATATCTTTATTCTATTACGAACGATGGTTTCACTCTAACACACATAAACACTTAGTGTTTATCAAATTTTTTTTTTTAGAGTTTCTCTTCATACTTAATCTCAACTAAAAAGGTTTACAAATATTTATATATGGGTTATTTCGTGCCTACTAACCTTATTTTTTGTTGAAGTAAGAATTCACTTATTTTGAAAGTCTAAAACTTTTCAAAATTAAAAATTTGGATCAAAAACAGATTTTTCTCGCCTCTGGCGCTGCTGTGCTAAGGTTTTGGCATCTCCTCTGCGTTTTTCTTCGTTTCTTTCCCGTCTTCAAATCTCGTTTCGCTTCCTCCTTCGTGTCCCACAAATCCTAAATTTTTTTATACGTGTTCTACACTTTCAACACTTCTTGTAACTCTCTTGTTTAATTTTCATCTCAATTTTTATCTAAACAAAATTATTAAATCACTAAATCTTTAATATAATTAATAACATGTAACAAAAATCTCATAATTAAAAAGTCAAGAAAAAGTAATTACAAGTTGCGGAAAAAATAACTAAAATTTTTCTGGGCTTAAGCTATGCATTTACATTTTAGATTATAAGAGGAGGAGTTGTCTATGGTCATCCTCTTTATTTTCATGTTAACCAAATAAAGGAAATTAATTTGAAGTCCTTTATTTGGCAATAAATGAATGGGGCCGAATGGGCTCCACATGATGATGGCAAAAAACTTTTACAAAATGGGCCAATATCGTGACGGGCCGAGCTGCCCAGGCCCGAATTGACGCCTCTTAATTCCCGCTGTCAAACAATTGTGTACAGGTAATCAGGGATCCGTCGACTCAGCTTTGGTCAAAAAAAAAAAAAGAGAGAAAAAAAAAAACCAGCCTTGTTTTTACCAAAACCAGCTATTCATTTCGAAATCCCAGAGTTTTCAGATACCATCTGCCTCGTTCTCATCACATCACGGGGAACAAAACCCCAGCATTTCTTCCCCTAAAATCCACTCTAGATACCCCCTCCCCTTCCTTCCCTCCTTCCTTGACGCGCTTCTTTCGGTGACTGTACCTCACTCTCCTCTTAAATCTCCAGCTTAACCTCAAAGTATATACAGTCAAACAATAAAAACCCACCAGATATGACACTTCGACACTTGCAAACATCCCTGATTCTGCCACCTCATCCAGAGTGAGGGTCCCACATTACGTGGCATGATCTTATGGGTATCTAACGATATTTGGAGGGAAATCTGAGTGGAACTGGAAGGTAAATACCGAAAGCACACGTATATAAAGAAACATGGTACTAAAAATAAAATAAAAAAGACACAGAGACCAAAAAAAAAAACCCAATGCGTAATAGTAAAAAGAGTACAATGGGTTTTAGTTCCTTTATAACGAGCCATTGAATAACCGATTACCAAACCCGAAAACTCTCTCTCTCTTGTTTTCTTCGCCGGAAATTATTACGTCAGTAGTCGGCGACGCTCGTCGTTTAATTTACCTTAAAGGAATCGTAAGCCTCTTCGGCGAGTATTGTTCATCGTCGATTTACCGTTACAGCGACCGTTTTGTTAAATGTGAAAAATCCGAAGCATTTCATTTCTTTCGCTATTTTCTTTTTGGATTTTGTGGTTTTGGTTTTCCTTCAGATCTGGCCGTTTTTGGTTCGAGATTTTAATTGAGAGAGCTTTAAGGTTTGTAATTTCTCTCTTTGTTATGATTTCGGTGAGTAATTTGGCATGATTGTGAAATGTAAACGAAAAGTCTTAAACTTTAGGGTTTTGTTTGGTGTTTGTGGTGAATTTGGGATGTTTATAGATAAAATTTTCAAAATTTAGGGTTTTGTGTTGATTATTTCGTGTTTATGGCGGAGAGAAGGAGATCTGGTGAACAATCTGGGATTATTGTGAAGAATAGGAGCTCTTCAGGTTGTTTAATTGTAAGAAAGAAGAATGAGGATGTTAGTGCTGCTGGTTCTTCGGGGGCTCGAAAGGTTTTCAGGCCAAAAAAAGAAAAAAAGAGGCCTAGGATGGAATTGAGTGATTATGACTCGAGTGATGAGCTCTTAATGCCGCCCCATAGAAGTGTAGGCCCTGAGACATTACGGGTTTGTAATGGTTTGAGTATTTTAGAGAAGGGTGTTCTAGAAGAGAGCGAGTTTGGTAGGAAGAGGGGTAGGGATAGGGTGGAGCGTGTTAGGCATAATGAGGACGGTTTGATTGTTAGAACCGAGGAGCAAAGTGATAAGAAGAGGAACCGGTTAGATGTGTTTGAGTTTGATGAGTATGATGGGGTTGATGAGGAGATGATGATGAGACGGAGGCCTTTGGGGGATAGCAGACTGGATATTGGGGGAAGAAGGTTTTTGGGGTCAATGGCTTTTGGAAGAGGTGCAATTGAGAGGGAGTTTGAGTCTGGTTCAAGTCGACAAGTTGTTGTTGATAAGAGAAAGAATTTGTATTTTGAGAGGACAAGTAGCTTTAATCAGGGTGGGATGAATAGGTTTGGGATGGATAGGGATGCGGGGCATGTGCCTATATCCTTATTGAGAGAGAAGTATATGGGGGATTCTGATGAGCCAATCAGGCTTCAAGGTAAAAGTGGTGTTCTAAAGGTGATGGTGAAGAAGAAGAAAAAGTTGGCTGAGCCTATGAATAACTATGATTCCTTGGATGTCGAGGAAAATCGAAGTAGTTCAAGAATTCAAGATAATGTTAAACGGAATGCTCCAATCCATCCTCCATCTTACTTGGAAACAGAAGTTTTTGAAAAACCTGGCTCATTTGTTAGGAAAGAGAAAAATAAGCTTAATTCACGGAAATCTCTATCAACTAAGAAGAGTAAGGATGAAGACTCTGATTCGGGTGATAGTTATACTGCATTAAAGCTTGGACCAAAGAGAACAGAAGCTTGTAAATCTGTGGAAGAGGTTAGTTCTGAAAATGAAAAAACGCCCGCTGGAAAGCTCACGTTAACCGGAATCAAAGAAGGCAAAGTTAGGCGTGGTAGTGGCACAGAAAAGCAAAAACTACGTGAACGGATAAGGGGGATGCTTATCGAAGCTGGGTGGACAATAGATTACAGACCTAGAAGGAACAGAGATTACCTTGATGCAGTGTACATTAACCCCAGCGGGACAGCTTACTGGTCCATTATTAAGGCATATGATGCACTTTTGAAGCAATTGGATGACGAAGAAGATGAGCCCAAACGAGTTGTTGATGGTTCTCCATTCACGCCATTATCAGATGAAGTACTTGGCCAATTAACTAGAAAAACACGAAAGAAAATTGAGAAAGAAATGAAAAAGAAGCAAAGAGATGGCAGTCAGCGTTTGAGCACCAGAGAAGCTACTTCAAGAAGAAATTTGGGTGCCAGACATGATGAGGACAGTATGGACAGCAGTAACCATGAAGAGAAATTAAGTTCATTCTTAAAGCAGGGTGGCAAATCAGCTAAGGGTAGGATGAACGAGAACGGTGTTGTCAGCCAGAGCTCAAAAGTTCAGAGTTCTACTCATCAGTTGCATGACAGTGATGGAAAACCATCTTCTGTTTCCAATTCTCATCCATTGCATGGAAGGAAAAGTAGAAAGCTCGGTAGATGTACTTTGTTGGTTCGAAGTTCTAACGAGGGATCTAATTCAGAGACTGATGGCTTTGTTCCATATGCTGGGAAGCGGACATTGCTTTCCTGGCTAATTGATTCTGGAACTGTGCAGTTGAGTGAAAAGGTGCAGTATATGAATCGTAGAAGGACAAAAATACTGTTGGAGGGCTGGATTACAAGAGATGGCATTCATTGTGGCTGCTGCAGTAAAATTCTCACAGTTTCCAAGTTTGAGATTCATGCTGGAAGCAAATTGCGTCAACCATTTCAAAACATTTATTTAGATTCTGGGATTTCCCTTCTACAATGCCAAATAGATGCATGGAATAGACAAGAAGGGTCTGAGCGCATTGATTTTGAGACTGTGGACATTGATGGGGATGATCCAAATGATGATACATGTGGCATTTGTGGAGATGGTGGGGATTTGATCTGTTGTGATGGTTGTCCATCAACATTTCATCAGAGTTGCCTGGATATAGAGGTATGATTGTGCTAATTTTTTAATAGTTTTAGGTAGAAAACCTTTCTTTCTTTTTTGTCTATGCTTTTCTACAGTATTTTTTCTAGGTCAGTGGATCATTTTATTCTTTGGTAAGGTTAATGAAGAAAGGAAAGACATCAAAATGTGAAGAGGTTTCTTAGTGTTTTTGATAATCAAGTGGAACTTGTGGAGTAACAACATTTATTGTTGATGTTGTGGGATGAGATATCCTCCAATGATTTCGTTTGCCTTCGTCTTTGGAGGTATAGTTATTAAAAAAATTTAGTGGATGAGGAGATAGAAGAAACTGAGGAAGGAAGTTAGTATTTTGATGCAAACTAGGTTGATTGGATATTAACCCTTAAATATAGTGAATGTGATAGTTAGAGATTCCCAAAAGGAAAAGATGAAGATTTTTAATTAGGAACATCCAAACTTCCATGGACACGCCTTTTGACCATGCCACCCTGCCTATTGCGTGCCCTCATGCGGGAACTGTTCTAGAGTCCTTGATGTTTGGGATCTCAACAAAGTCAGTAGCTCTAACTAACTTGCTTAAATGTTTGGACACTTGCAAAGTAGTTTTATCATGACAAACTATATGCCAATTACCTTACATGTGTCACTTCGTGATCTGAACTAGGACATTAGTCCCTGTTCGGTGAAGTTTCCCTTCTGATGGGAACAAATTTGATCCATCTTACTCATGATAGGAAACTAAACTAAATTGTTTGTGAGAACAGTAGGGTTAAGGAATGTGTTTATGGATGTCTTTGTAATTGGCTTACTGCAATCTTTTACTCCTTAAGTACTTGTAGTTATTCAAGTCTCTTATATTGCAGATGCTTCCTCCTGGCGACTGGCACTGTCCAAATTGTACGTGCAAATTTTGTGGGGTAGCTGGCAAGGATAATGCTCAAGGAGGAGATACAACCGCTCCTGCACTACTTACTTGCAGCATTTGTGAGAAAAAATGTATTGTCTCTTTCTTAGTTTTGCATCTATTGGTGTTTTCTTATAGAATTTCCTTTATTATCCTTTCTTAGCACTCTTAAGTTTCTAATTGGAATTTACATTTTCGTTTCTCTAGATCACAAATTGTGTGTGCAGGAGATGGATGCTCTTCCTGTTGATTCAGTCACTTCCTTTTGTGGCCAGAAGTGCAGAGAGGTATCTCTATTTTCTTGGATCTCTGAATTAGTGTTATGACTTCTCACTAGCTATTAAGTCATTTTTCTTTTCATCGATGTGGAGAAGCATTTGTTTGTACACACTGAGTTATATGCAGTATGGGAGTTGTTTCTACTTTGGTTTTTGTAGCATGAGACGACATTTCTTTTCAATGCTAAGCATAGTCTAGTTTATTCCTCTCTCTCTCTCTCTCTCTTTTTTCTTTTCTCTCTCTTTCCCTATTCTGTGTTATGCAGCTGAAGTTGGGAATTTTGAACATGGTGGTCAATGTAACATCCTGTCTAATATAGATGATATCATTCTTGCAACGGAGTTATAGCATGTTTTTCTTAAAGATCTTTGGACTATTTTTTCACAGATCCTTACATGCCAGATGCTAGATTTATTGTTAGAAGTCTAAAAAATATGACTTTAATGTTCCATGTTCGTCACTGGATGGCTATAGTAACATTAAGCCGCATTCAAGGGACAGTTGTCTTGTGAATATGCAAAATGGACTTACACACAAGATTTAGTTTTGTGAGCTGGTTTACAAACATGTAATTTCACTGATATCTTTGGTTAAGCTTTCATTCATCTATGACATTTCAAACATAAATTCCTGTTGAAAATGGTAATTGAAGTGTAATCATGCACGTTTATGTCTCTTTGTATATGAGTTATGCTCACATCTCTTGAGTGAAGCTTGAAAAAACAAAAAAAAATTGTCTAGTGGTGTGAAACCAATAGAGAGTACAGAAAGGGGAGAAAAATCAGAAGAAATTGAGAGAGAAAGCCATAACTTTTATCTCAATATTCATCAAATTATTGAAGTCTGATTCTAAAAACTTAGAATAAGGCATTATTTAAAGTGGCCATAAACCCAAACAAAAGAGGAAAAGAAATCTACCTCCAATAAGGAAATAGAAATGCTAATCCAATGTAGACAAGGAAAACTAAATCCAACCCAAATAAGCTACCCGAAAAACAACTCAAATAAGAAAATAAAACCTAAACCAGCTAAAATAAGGAAATTAAAAATAACACCAAATCACCCCTTAGCTTGTCTTACATCACTAGGTTTCATTTGAATTACTGTGAAGGTTTTAGTCATGACATTGATACTGGAATATGTGTTGCATTTGGTCCAATCTTCTACCTTATCATATGAAAAAATTTCTTTTAATGCTTTTATTACTGCATATATCAGTACAAGAGTGGACCAGATGTCCACTAAAAGTAAACACTTTATACGGCTGAAATCTCTCCCATTTGGTACAAAAGAAATAAATCAACATCCTTTTCTGTTTGCATCTGTGTTGGGGGGTCTTGAGATAGATAGTGGGAGGGGTGGTTCCCTCTTGTATGGTTTCTGTTGCCTTTTTGTCTTTCGGGTTGGGTAGAAATGGTATACTTCTATAATGCCCTTTTATGAAGTTAATGCATATCGTTCCCTTTTTGCTGCATCTACAGCTGTTTGAGCATTTACAGAAATATTTGGGAGTCAAACATGAACTGGAAGCAGGATTTTCATGGTCTCTTATTCATAGAACAGATGAAGATTCAGATACCTCTCTCCGAGGACTCCCTCAAACTCAAAGGGTGGAATGTAATTCCAAGCTAGCTGTTGCTCTTACTGTTATGGATGAATGCTTTTTGCCAATTGTTGACCGAAGGAGTGGGATCAATTTAATTCACAATGTTCTTTACAATTCGGGGTAAGCATGAAAATGATTTTCTTACTTGATTTTCCTTGTGATCCTCACTCGATTTGATAGCAAATAGAATGGTATATAGTATGCATTTTAGCATGGATGTAACTTTCTGCTATATGCTCATCTGATCTTACCACCTCTTGCATATGTTCATGATTCTATTGTATATGATCGTAATGGGCTAGAATATCTTTTACCCTAAGTGTATGCATTTCAACAACAGGCTATTTGAATTAGAAGGTTTGCTTGAGCTTTATATGTTCAATTGAAGTTGTTTAGATGATTTTAAAAGATAATTTTATCAAACCATTGTTCTGTGTGGTGTGATATAGTATGCATACCTTAAAGGCATTATTACTGATATCCAATGGGGCAATTGTTGGTAGGGACCTATGCACTACAAGTTAATGTCAAGAAACATCTATAGTTCTGCACACCTTCTTTGCTATTCTAAATGGAGAAAATATTGTATATGTATTTTAAGTAGGGGGTCATTTTTCTGGGCTTAGACCAACATTGCATAAAGGGCTGCAAACTATTCACGTCATTCAAGAATTGTTTTTTATGAAATCGTCTTTGGCCTCATTACTTCGTTGGTGACTCAAGCAACCACAGCCAAGAATTTTTTTACAAGACTATTATATGTTCAAAGTCAAACATGAATCTCCTTAATCATTTTACGTATAGGATTAAGTAAGATGGTCATATACCCAGATATCTAGAAAGTAATAATAAGGATTTAACTTCATTCACCCAAAGCATGCAAAGTACCAGCGTAAGCTTAGGTCACTATGGAGGCTGCACTAGGTACTGTTTACTATGCTTGGCATATGTATATCATCTTAATCATTTTGTTATGCCTTATTTGCCTTTTATTTTCTTAAGATCAAACTTCAATCGGCTAAATTATACTGGCTTCTACACTGCTATTCTGGAGAGGGGAGATGAAATAATTTGTGCTGCATCTATCAGGTACCAGGCTTTATTAACTTGTAGTCGCTAATATATTGTTTGGCATGAACTTGTCACCTTTTTTTCATTATTATTTTGTTGGAATAATTTCAAGCAAACATGTGGAAGAAAAACCATAAAAATGAGTCAGATAACAGAAAATGAAAGGCAAAACACAAAATTTAACACAAGCACCATTACTTTGAAGAGATAGGTGATAATAGAGCATTACTTGAGGTTGCATTCTGCGATCTACAAGCCTGCTATTTTAAAAAAGGAAGGAAGAGAAAGGTGCTTGCTGGAATAGGTTGATGTAGGATGGATTTTGTTCCCGGGGAAAATTACATGGTTACCAGGTTGTGACTAGTTGAAACATTAAGAGTGTTGTAACAAATTTTTAGATGTGGGGAAATCACGTGGGGCACTTGTAGAGGCATGCTCCACTCCGGTGACTATGGAGAGCTAAATGTGTATCTGTGTGCTTATGAGTTTATGCCTTCTTATTTTTCTTTCTGAAAATAAGTAGGTCAATTATAAGTATTACTTCCAAGGTCTGTTCATATTGATATTTTCTTTCATAAGTTGCTGCATGGTACATTAATTGAGTAGATATCTTATGGGTGGGTTTATGTGCTGAAATTTTTTTTCTCCTTGGGATAATTAATTCTTGAAAATTCCAACTCTCAAGTGTTGAAGTCCAAGACTGAAGGTTATTCTTTTCTTGTGTCTTTAAACTGACCAAGTGAAAATTCTTATCATTCTATTGTTTTTTTTAACCTTGTGGAGTAGGAGTTCTAGTTTAATTGCGTCCTGAGATCGAAAATATGTCTATGGGTTATTTATGCTGGCAATCTTATTATTTCCCTGCCATTACCTGGTTAGGTTCCACGGGACTCGGTTAGCAGAGATGCCATTCATTGGAACTCGCCATATATATAGGCGTCAGGGAATGTGCCGTCGGCTCTTTTGTGCCCTTGAATCCGTAAGCTAGAAGAATTATGTCCTCATGTTCTTTCACATGTTGAAATGAGTTGTCAAAATATCTGATCTTCTATATGTTGCCTGTATGATTTTGCCTTCCATCTGCTTTGTTCTTTAGATCTCATTAATCTATCTTGTTTTTTTTTTTTTTCGCAGGCACTTTACTCTTTCAAGGTTGAGAAACTGATTATCCCTGCGATTGCTGAACTTATGCAAACATGGACAACAGTTTTTGGTTTCACTCCTCTTGAGGAGTCTCTTAAACGAGAAATGAGATCCTTAAATATGTTGGTATTCCCTGGTATAGACATGTTAGAGAAAGTGCTACTGGAGCAGGAAAGCATCAGGGAGAACATGACAGCTGGCACAGGTTTTGGTTCATGTCATGTGTTTTCCTTTTCTTCTTTTCTCTGCTAGACCATGTGTATGTGTTTACCTCTGGTATTTACCTAAACTGCTCTTCCTTTCCCATAGGTTCCAAACAAGTAGAAATCAAAGACAACCATGGGGTTGCACCTGAGGTGGCAAATAAAGCTGATGTTGATTCCTCAGCCGTGTCCAATTCTCATAGATGTGCTGGGAGTGATTTGCTTCATCCTAATGTGATGAACGGTGAAATTGCTGCTGCAGATTCTGAATCCAAATGCCTGGGTGTTTCCTCAACTTGTACTTCTATGCTGAATGGTTCTTCACTGTCTCATGTCTCAAATGAGGGGACATGTGCTGATTCTCAATCGGGGGATAAGATGGTTGAATGTTCTGATGAGAAATCTCTTTCCGACTCTGACACAAGTCACAATGCGTTAGAGAAGAAAATTAAACCAGACGAGGATTCTCCTGAGCTAGATATTACTCACTCTAAGAAAGAGGGTGGTATAGATGTTAACGTTGCTGCCTCTCATGAAGTGGAAGTGCCTATCTCTGCGGAGGAAACTGAAAGTCTTAATTCTCAACCAAGGGACAAGTTAGTTGAATCTGCTGCTGACAAAAGTCACAATGCACTGGAGAAGTGTAATAAAGCAGATTCAGATTCACCTGTCAAAGGTAATGGTCACTTCTCCGCTGAGTCTGATATGGATAATGCCGCAGATGTACCTGCAACTGTTGCAATTTCTCATGAAGCCAAAATAGGAGTCTCAGTTGAGGAAAGCCCTGATTCTCAATCAAGGAACAAGTCATTTGAATCTGCTTCTGAGAAAAATTGTCATACTATTCCGGCCACAAGCAATGATGCCATGGACATTGACAGTAAACCTATCTCAGATGCTTTTGTTGAAAATAATGTTCAGTCTTGCAGAGGAGGTGATGTGGGTGATGCCCGTTTAATTGATGTTAACATTGGTGCTGCTCATGAAGTTGACACTGCAGTTTCAATTGAGGGGACTGCATGTTCTGATTCACAATTAGAGGACAAATTGATCGGATCTGCCTCTAACAGGTTTTCAAACTTTGTTAAGGGTCATAAGAAACTGCAGGTAGGGAGCAAAGCAGTATTAAAGTCTTCTGTCAAAGATGATGCTCAGTTTTGTAAAGAGGTTGACATGGATGATGCCCATGCAATAGATGTCGCTGTTGCTACTACTCACAAAGTTGAAATGCCAGTCTCAGTTGAAGGGTTAAAATCTGCCGGTTCTCAATTGGGGGACAACTTAGCTGAAGATAGTGATCAATCATGTAGAGAGGGTGATACAAATGAACCCAAAATTCCCATTTCAGTTTCAGGGAGAACAACTGATGATCCGGAGTTGGGTGACAAGTCAGTTGGATCTGCTTCTGAGAAGGAACGCCTCATCTCTGAAACCATTGATGATCCAGTACCAACAAAACAAAAACTGTTGTTGGATTCTCCTTCTGAATATGATTCTCCTACTTGTAGAGTGGGTGATTGTGATGACAATTTTGCACAGGCCAAAGCTACCCCTTCTCCAGGGAAAAATATTGCAGAGAATAAATCTGAGAGTATAAATGAAAATCCAGTTGTCCCTCTTTCTAGGTTAGATTGCTCTGATGTGAGTTCTTCTGATTTAGATCATCATAATTCAAGCTTGAAGGGGCAAAATTTAAATGGCTCTTCAGATTCTGGTACTGATGCAGCACATTGTGAAGACAGTAGACTACAACCATGCAGTAATAGTTTCCAAAATGATGTGCCTGAAGGGAAAACTGAATCTAGTTCTGCTTGATTTGCACATAGTTGCCACACTGGGTGTTCTGTACACTACTATTTACATCCTCTCACAATGCCAAATTTGCACATATGATGCAAAATTTTCAGGGCTCTGGAAAAGCATTTAGGCACTGGCACCATTTTCAAAGACTTGGTGAATTCTGCCCTTCGTGCTAAGTGCTTTTTTTACCGCAAAGAGTTGGGGAGAAGATGCAGTTGGTGATGCTTTTTGCTGCAAAGCACATTTTTCGAAGCCGGGTCCATGGAGCCGCTGTTCAAAGTGTAAATAACGGATTCAGTTTTCAGTCCAGAAGTTCATAGTTTCTCTGCGTGCCCCAAATTATTTCAATTTTTATGTGGCAATTCGATCTTTGTTATTATGATGTCAGCTAGCTCACCACAACAAATTTGAGGCAAGCACAAGCTGTGACGTCTGAACAGAGATTTTCCTGTAACCAGTGTTAAACACTCGCCGTGCACGCGAGCACATTTTGCAACTGCCCCATTGTATCAAGAAGCCAAATGCCTTGTTTGTAGGCGGACCAACACATTCATATATTTTCAGTTCAATGTCATTTAGTAATTAATTAGCGTTCAAATTGGAGTTCGAAATGCTCAAGTTCTCAGTTTTTCTCGTTAATATTTGCAAGTTCAGAATCGGAAAGATGTTCCATTTTGTAATATCATTTTGATTATTACAAAATGATAAGAATGTTGAATTACATCTCATGATAATGAATTCATTTCTTTTTTTGGACTATACTGCTTGATGATAAAATTTATAAAATGTAAAAAAGACGTACATATTATCAACTTGAGCCCCCCATAAAATACTAATATTAAGTTATTAACCCGTCTATAATTGCTAAAATGTAAATTAGTGCGGAGAATCTGGTTCACGAATCACGAACAAGCAAAGCGGTGCGTTTTAACAAATAACAAGCAAAGCCGGTCTCGAGGTTATTGCTGCCGTTTTGGCATTGGAATCAGATTCTGACGAATGGAGGTCTCGGTCCCAGTCCCTGCTCGTCTTCTTCATCTGACCTCCTCCTCCTTCCCCTCACCTCAGTTGCTCATTAAGCCCAAACTCAATCTCCCTCGCAAATCTCTCTTCTCCATATCCTCACAAGTTCGTCCCTCAATCCTCTCTTCAACTCGCCGCATGAACGCCCTCGTGACACGCGCTTCTCAAAACTCAGACAACGACAACAACAATGGCTCCGCTTTAACTTCCTCAACCGTCGAGTCTGGTTCAACTCTAGCTGACTCTGACTCTAATTTCAGTTAAATTAATTTTGATCTAGTAGTCTTCTTTTTTGGATATTTAAAATGAAAAAAAAAATGATTTCTTTTTTTTCTTTTTCTTTTGGTTAGGTCGAATTGGAGAAATGAAAAGAGTCACGAAAGAAACCAATGTTTTTGTTAAAATTAACTTAGATGGATCTGGTGTTGCTGATTCCACCACTGGCATTCCCTTTTTAGATCACATGTTAGATGTATTTTACTTTCTCTTTCTCTTATTTGATATAATATTTTATTAAATTTGCTTCGGTTTGATCTTTTTGTTAATTGTTGTTAGCAACTAGCTTCACACGGTCTATTTGACGTGCACGTGAGGGCAACTGGGGATATTCACATTGATGATCATCACACTAATGAGGATGTTGCGCTTGCCATTGGAACGGTTACTTACTATTTTATACTGTTTTGAGTTGTTTCTATGATCATGTGAGATGAATTTTCTTGTTGAAGTTATGTAATGACCGACTACTTCTTTTGTAATTTGATGTGCAGGCATTGTTGCAGGCCCTTGGTGATAGGAAAGGGATTAACCGGTTTGGTGATTTTTCAGCTCCTCTTGATGAAGCTCTGATTCATGTTTCATTGGTATGATTTCTTCTTATACTAGCGATTAATTGAGGATGAAAGGATTATGTCGAGAACATTAAGCTATATGTTTATATGAGCTATAGGCAAGTGAATGATATTAAGTCACTAAGAAATGTCTTAAAAAATTAAACAAATTTGTTTCTTTTGAAAATTTGAAAAATATGCTTAAATTTGAGATTGTCTTGTTTCAGGATCTATCTGGACGGCCACATTTAAGTTATGATTTGCAAATTCCCACCGAGAGAGTTGGAACATATGACACCCAAGTACTTCTCTCTTTCTTTGCTTCCATGCATAAGCATTTAGATGGTCTCAATTTCTTGTTCCACCCTAAATAGGCGTAGATTGTCAACTATTTAGTGTTATATTTGGTCTCTTTCAAGATTTCCTACATAATAGAATAATATAGGCAGTTGGTTCTTTTTGTTGTTTGCCAGAATTTATTTATATTTTGTTTGAATTTTATTATATATAGTTGGTGGAGCACTTTTTCCAGTCTTTGGTGAACACTTCTGGTATGACACTTCACATTCGCCAGGTAATATTACAGAAAGCATGTTAGAATATGATCTTTCCAACTTACACTTATCCAAATAATCATGTTTGTTTGGAACCAAAAAATTGATTGCAGTCAAGTAACGTGCTTTATGCACTTTGTACTTGGACCTGTTATATTTTGTCTCAACAGGAATTTATTTTCTATCTGAAATGTAAATCTTACGCCCAGTGTTTTGTATGCTTTCTATCTAATTTATAATTTTGTAGAATTGTTTTGATTTGGTGGATACATCCTTGATCATTGCTGGCAATGGCTGGCCAAAAATCTTTATAAATTCTTTTATTTTTCAATCCACTTAAAATTGTCGGAGTATTCTAATGTTGGTTGAACACAGCTTGCTGGAAAAAACTCTCATCATATTATCGAGGCAACCTTCAAAGCCTTTGCTAGGGCTCTTCGACAAGCGACAGAGTATGACCAACGCCGCCGTGGGACAATACCAAGGTTTGTTTTACTCAAAAATAAAATTGCATCAGTTTTCTAGTGCATAGTCTTTTCCTTGTAAACATCCCCTGAAGTTGATTTGGAAATATGAGGAATAAAAACCTTTGTACTACGGTAGTTTCATTATTAGTCTTTATGCCATATTTTCAAGGTGTTGATCTCATCAATAATTGCCTTCTGAAATTCATTTTCCTGTTTTTCCCTTCCGTTTTTGTCTTCGGATATGACTTTCAAATATGCTTTCTTATTGTTAGAATCCTAGGTACAAAATGAAGGTTTTTTTTATTTTTTTTTTGGTGTTATCAAATTTTTATATCTATTGAAGTTAAGATTTTCATAACATCTGAATGTATGAAGCTCAAATATAAAGTTAATAAACATTTCTTGTGCAGCTCGAAAGGGGTTCTGTTACGATCTTGATATGTCATGGGCATCATGGAAGGAGGGGGCTGTTCATGTAGCCTTAAAGTGATCTGGGTATTATGGTTAATTTATCATCTTCAACCTTACGCACTAAAGTGTATTCTGTTACACTTGTATTGTCATTTGGAGTGCTGCTTCAGTCAATCAGGCAAGAAATTAGCAAATTTTCTTGCCTACTTTGGACCTGTTGTTGAGCAGTGCCTTCAAGATGTACAAATATGAAGGGCAGACAGACTTCTACATTTAGTTTATTTGTCCTGTGAAAGATGGTTATTAAAGTAATCTTGTCTTCTTGATGGTTAATTTATTTGTCCCTAGGGGCTCGGACATTGAAAAATATGAACAGCTTGATTGTCAACAATAACTATATAGCAATTTTGCTAAACAATGGAGAACTTTTGTGTTATTTGCTGGTTGGGATTGTTGAAGCTTCTTGTAATTTTAAATGTTCATCAGCTGAAGATATGTTTCATATTAACTAATTTAAAACTGTAAAACTTGAAATTTGCATCTCCTTAGTGTCCTTGGTAAATGAGATGAATGGGACTAAGAGTGCTCCTCTTAAGTTAGCTGTGACGAATTTGGCATCTTGAACATTAGAGGCACTTGTACAATGTTAATGAATAACGATGCCCTTTAAACCTGAGTGAGTGATTTTCTATTTCTATTTAAATAGGGTAAAAACTATCATAGGCTTCCAGTTCATGAGTCATAACACAGAGGAGTTTGCTTGATCTGGAAATTCAGCATCCAAAGTTTTGTAGTAGAGTACTTAGAATTTGTATTTGGCTGATCATGTTACCATATAATGTAAATATCAAACAAAAAATGGAACTGATATGATAAAAAAGGAAATTTTTATTATTCAAAATGACACGAATCATGATTGCTTGTACTTCCTGCAATTGAAGAATGGGGTCTATGGTTGCAACATTTCAAACCATCCAGCACAAAAGAATAGGGGATTGCTTTGATATGCCTCGCAAGTTTGTCTTTTGGCTTCTATTGTTGCAACATTTGTGTTTATACTAATGCTTCAAAAGCTATGATGTAAAGAAAAATAACATCTACTGTTTCGAGTTTCTCCAGCAAGACAAAAAATTCCATTGGAGGACCAGATAAGGTTTCAATTTAGTTGAAAAAAAAAATATTGAAAGAAAGCAGCCTTGATATATGCTCGGAAACATACAGGCAAAACAAATAAATTGATACACATCTCAAGGTACGATGGCAAGGCTACTACAAAAATTCTTCAGCTGCATCTAGATCATTTAATATCTCAGACTTTACCTCTTCTGGAAGTGGAGCAGATGGGCCTGCCTTTGAGTAGAAGCTGGCCAAGGATCTGATAGCTTTCTCTAGCTCAACATATGATTCCTACAAAATGAGCCACAAGATTGCGAATGCATAATGAAATCAACCCCAAAAACTTAAAGACAATTCCATATGCTTTGAAGTCACACAAGTTAACCAAACATACATACCTCATTAGCAACTGTCTTTTGTCCCCTCCAATTACTCAAATAGTCTCGTATAGACTCCTTTGCTGCATCTGCATTGCGCCTAAATTTAGCGATATCCTTAGGATCTTCCTTTAATGACTCCCGTAGTGTCTTCACCATCTCTCTTGCCGACTTCAAGTAAGCCTTTGGCAAAACTTTCCCCGATTTTGTTTTCTCATTTGGATCAAAAAGGGACTTCATGGCTCCAATAACTCCTTCATCCTTCTCATCCTGGCCATTATCTTCAGCTTGAACTGGCAATGGGGTTAACCCGCAGTGGAAGAAAGTCAGAACAGCAGCTAATGAAGCAGTACTGCATACAATAACATATCGGCGATTTGATGCAGTCTCCTTAGACGGCAGCACAACATGACTCCTGGAATGCAGTTTATCTGTTATGTTGAAAACAGTCAAGGAAGAGAAAAATTCGATCAAGGATGCATTAAGTTGTTGGAAGCCTATAAAGATGCTTAATATGTATTCCAGATAGCCACACTGAGACCAGGTTATATGAAAGTATCACTTCTCTTGTCTCCTTATAATTTGAGCCACAATTTTATCCGGTCTAACAGTCTAAGCAAAACAAATCACAACCGGATTGAACTCGGATTCCATAAACAGCACAAGACAAGACAAACCCATCGACTGATTATAAAGATCCATGTAACATAACTAACCCTTTTGACAAAGAACTTCTAAATGAAGTCGGGCAAGCCAATAAACAAACATTGTGGACCATAGACGGCGCCACTACAATGCATCTCCATTTGTAAAGAACTCAAAATGAAATTATGATGGTGGCGTAAAACAAACAATACGCGAGGCAAATGAACAATGTACCATATGCTACGCAGTCAGGAAAGAAACCAAAACCGAGAAATTAAGAAAAAAATTCACTTACAGTCAGCGGTAGCTTTCAGAATATTCTTCATGGTACTGGGAACGCTAAGGGGATATGCCTTTGCTGCAAGAATTATAGCCATACTAGTTCTATTGATCGTACGTCGACCAAATTTAACAGCGAATATCCAACTGAATTCTACGAACAGCCACAGTGTCTAGAACCATGCGCACAGCTTCAAAACCCATAAGCAGCCAGCACACTCGTAGCTTTCCCTTGAAGCCTTTTGAGTTTCTTCCCTGCAACCTCTGCCTGAACTTGTATTGTTGTTGTTCCCCCAAAGTTTCTAGGGAGTGTGTTGATTTTATCCAAACGGGCACTGGAGCCTGGAGGCATTTTATGTAAACCACAGGAGTAGGTTTGTCATTTTCTAAAATTCTTATTTCTGTCCTCGTGCTTAACTATATTACATTCCAGTCCCTCGAAGTTGGTTGTTTCTCCTTTTAAAAATATATATTTATAATTTTAATCTATTAATTATTTATAATAAAAAAACAGGTTTTCATGTTATTTAGTACTAACTCCACATTGTCTACATAATTTAAATTAACAGTAGAAAAATTATTTTTAAAAATTAAAATTCTAATTGTAATCATAATCATAATATCATATTAAATAAAATCTTCGTAAAATGTAATATTTCCTTTTACTTAGGAGGAGAAATTAAACTTGAGATTTCTATTTTAATAAAAAAAAATACACTACAGATTTGTTACTACTAAACTATTTAAGCAAATGGCGAACGTGACATATTTTATTTGTTAGGTTAAGTTGATTATTCATATAATTAATTTTAATTTAAATTATTCTTAGTTTAATCCAAAGTTGTTAAATTTGAATTCAAACATGTATTAAGCAAGTCTATGCATTCATGAATCAATTTTGATTAAACTGATTGACTCAATTTTGATTAAACTTATCAAATTTTATGTTGTACTTACAATTAATAATCCTGAGTCTTAATTTTTTTTAAAAAAAAAAAAATCACATATTACAATCAAAACAAAGAAAAAAATTTACTAAATTAACCGCCCGTGAAATTCATTCAAGATTTTTATTATGGAACGGACCATACAACTTCTCTCACACGCTCGTACACATCCACATTGCTATAACTTAATGTCAATATATAGGAAAATTTCCAAAAATATCCCTAAAATTGAAGAATTACACTTATTTAGTTAGGCTTCAATTTTTCAAATTTTTTTAGTTAAAAACATATTTTAAGACCCTTTTGCCCCTTAATTATATTTATTCTACATTAGAACAATTAAGTTGAAGGAAAAAAAACACTCAAAGTGTAGTAACCAGTATCCATAACCGGTAAGAATATGTATATTTATATATATAAATATACGTATTTTATTTGTATGTGGGTGATCCTTGATTTATATATTGTTATTAGTAGTGTTTTTATAGGTTAAGGATATACTATTAGTATTGGGTTTATTTGCAAGACTTTGGAATTATTTTAGGGACCAAATTGTTATACTTTGAAAGTTTTGGGGGTGAATTCGTAAATACCAAAAATTAACCACTTAGTATAAAAATACACTTTTAAAAACCCTAATTCTCTCATTTTGGTCGAGCTACCCATTTTTAGAGAGAGAAGAGAGAAATAAAGGAGAGAGAAAGAGAAGAAGAAGAAGAAAATGAGAATTTTGGATCTTTAGAGGTATATCACAACTAATTATCAATTTATTGGTGTTAATTAAGTTAATTTCTTTAAGTTTTGATTTCTGGAAATATGTATAATTAAGGATTTGATGTGTATTTCGTTTGATGTTGTGAGAATTGATGATGATCTATAAGATAGTTTGATAAATCATGATGAATTATGGAATTTCTGCTGGATAACCTCTTGATCTAGGAATTTTATAAATTGTTGTGATTCGATTCTGGTTTTGAATTTTGAGTATATGAAATTAGACATGTTTAGGATTATCTAAGACTTTGAATCGACTGAAAATCTCGGAAATTGAATTTGTAGTGAATTTATCAAAATGACCCTGGAATTCTGGAAATTTCCTGTGTAAACAGTATGATACAGTGGAAAATAATTTTTGACCTGCTGAATGATCTTTAAAAATTATGAATTTGTGGAATATGATAATTTTATATGTCTAATATGATATACTCGGAATTGAGAATTTGGATCAATGTGGTTGAAGTGTTATGAATTTCTAAAGTGTATCAGCTCATTGTAGTATTTGATTAACAGATTTTTAAAGTTATGAAATAAAATAGTTTTAAAATACTTTTGGCAGTTATTTGGAAGCCAAATATTTATCATGGACTGAGATATGTGTCAAGAGTAATTATGTGGTAGTTTTATAATTTTTGAGTTAGTATATGATTTTATAAAATTGAGAGATTGAATACTGTTCAGTGAGTATCTTGATCCTGTCAGGTTTGTAGTTTGGATTCGATGGTGTGTATGGAATGGATTGTGTAGGAATTTTGATATAATATTCATATATAAGAAGTATATATGAGTTAAGAATGATATATTCTGATTTCGGAGTAATTGGACATCATTTGATGTATTAGAAATTTTTGTTAAGTGTAAGTGGTCAGAATGACAGGTTTTGAGAAACCAAATATTTAGACCAATTTGATGTGATAAATGCATTGTGTATAATTTTGTAAGCTATTTAAAGTATTTTGTGTGAATTGTGAGGCTTATGAAATGATTAATCTCCATTGATAGGTTAAGGAGATTTAAGCCTTGTAGCTGAAAGTGTTAAGAGGTAAGTATACTGGACTTACTACTGGAATCACAATAAACATAATAATTGTTTTGTATGATTTTGTAAATGGGGTTAAGAATATGTTTATGATATGTCAAAGTATATTTTGATATGAAATGTGAATATATGTTTATGAATGTGAGCATTGACATTGAGCATGGACATACATGTGTTTTTGAAAGTGAGCTTTCCAAAATAAGATGCGTTTAACAAAGAAAGCTTTTGAAGTGTAATATGTCCATGAGAAATATTTTGTGATTTGAGGGTACTTGAACTCACTGTTAACTTAGTAGGCATTTTATGTGATTTGTGGAGCCTTTATGTGTGGCCTTTCCTTCGGGATTGGTATATGTTATGTGTTCCGTATGTAGGGAGGATCCTATTGGTACCTAAAGGAAGTGTGAGTCATCACATTCGTGTGGTGGCGTATTGGTACATGTGAGAGGACTCACCGATGATCAGGGTGAGGGTTTGGCTTTTACCTTCGGGCATAAGCGTTATATATGTGTGATTTAAAGACCTCACTTGTACTATTCCTCTCATACGGTATGTCACCTACGAGTGACATTTGGCTCATTATGTGATATGTGATATGTAAGTCCTACTAAGTAGTAGTCGAGTAATGGTATTCCTATTATGTGTTTTGAAAGAATGTGTAAGCGCTTACATGATATGTGATTTGATAAGGTTATGATTTTGATTGATCACAGCATATCATACATATGCATTGTGTACATATATGTATTTGTATTTGATGTATGAAAAACTAATATGCTTACTGAGTTTTATACTCATTATAGTTTATGGTGATTTCAGGTAAATAAGGTGCATGTGTGCTTAGCGGATTTGGCAAGGCTTCTGCTGTTCCTTGGGTTCCTTAAGTTGCTAGGTTGTTGTGTGTTTCATTTGGGGACACGTGGGATAGGATATTTGGTTTGTCCCTATTGAATAAATACTTATGTATTATTTCATTGTGTGTGGATTAGATTTGGTTTAAGTTTTATAAAGTGTGGTTATTGGATGATTTTAAGTAAGAATTTGCAATGGATATATTCTGGGCTCCCGGTAACAAAGTTGCTACTGGTGACGTAGTAGAGTGTTAATCTCTGAGAAAACTCTGCGTATCTCCGGTTTAATAATTGTCCCAGTCATAATTCAATTGCTATAATTCTGAAAGAAATTGAAATGAATGTTTAAATATTGTCAAGAGAAGTTTATGTTTATATGTTAAGTTATGGTTGATTTTAGTGTTGAACTTACTAGCAACTTGCTAAGGATTTCTGTGTTGAATGAAAGTTAAAAATTTTGTGTAATATTATTTATGAGTGCACATGTAGTGAATGAATGTAAGTGATGTCGTGTGTCGGATCTTTTGGGTCTGGGGCGTGACACAAAGCTTCTAAACAAGTACAAACACCATCTAATTTAAATACATCAAATAAGGTATTATGTATTGAAATTGATAATATACTTGTAGAAAAGTTGTATAATAATAAGATCAAATTCACGAAACTATAAGCATATTATCACTTAAAAGGTAATTATAGTTTTAAAGTTCATAGGTTCACTAAAAATTATTTTGATGTAAAATACGATAATAAAAAATGAAAAATAAAAATTACATGCAATGTTGACAAAAGTGCAATAATTCTTTACTGTAAGGAGAATAGATGCAGAGCACACTTGTATTTGGACTGATTACAAGATGGTCACCAAATAAGTCAAGAGATATATTATTAGTAAAGTAATTAAAAATAATTTTGTATTAATCAGTATAAATTATAGGCTAAAAACAATTCAAGCAGATATGTGTAAAAGTTTTGGTTGAGTTAACATATTTTATAGTTTGGCAAGTTAAAAAACATGCATTAAAGTTGATAAAAGGTATTTCAAATGATTCGCTCGTATTGCTTCTTGAATATAACTATGTGCTATAATAGTAGAACCCGAGGTCACTTAGAAATTGACAGTGATAATAATTTAAAGTATTTTTTTATGGTGTTGAATCCTGCATCAGAGATTTTCAGTCACCCACCCAACTAATGATTACAGTTGATGAAATATTTTTTAAGGTGCCTATCTTAATATAATATTTGTGGCGGTAAACGATCAAATATTTTCATTAGCGTGAGGGATTGCTAACTTAAAAAATAATACTTCTTAGACATGATTTATGGTTAAACTGTCAGGAGTAATTAGTGACCATCAAGATCTAATATTTGTATCAAATCGACATGCCAATATTTAGAGGGCTATTCAGAGTGTGTTTCTCAATGCCTATCATAACTATTATATGTATCACTTGAATGATAATTTAATGACAAAATAAAAGATACAATCAAAAAAAGAACAAAAAAATGATACTTAGCTAGTTATTTTATTGTTGTTAAGGCATATTATCTTTCTAACATTCCACATCAAATAAACAAGATGCAAAAGATGAGACCTGACGCATCTAAGTATTTGAAAGAGAACATTGGTACTGAAAAATGGGCTCAATCAGTTAGTGCATTAGAAAATACAGCATCATAACCATTAATATCGTATAAATCATAAATATAATTGAAAAAAATATAAGATCTCTTTACTTGACTGCCTTAGTTGAATATATATGAGAGATAACAGAGCAATAGTTTTATAATATATAAGAGACAACATAAAGAATGATGTCATTTTTAACAACTTAGGTAAATTACAAAATGATGAAGGACAATGATAAAGTTAATCAAATGACAGTTTACCCATTAGCTAATTCACGATTTTTAGTAAAGAATGGAGGTAGAGATGAAATAGTGAATATCACCGTGAAGATATGCAGTTGTTGAAAGTTTGACATTCAACAACTAATTTGTTTCTATGTACTTACCATATACAGACATATGAGATTAGTACAAAAGTGTATTTATTCGACTTATTACATATTCGAGTATTTATTTTATGCCTATAGTGGATCAATACTTTCTATTGGCCATTTATTAGATTGGATACTCCCATACAAGTTGAGAAATATTGGCATCCAGCTTCTATTAGCACGTCATCAAACAAGTAAGCGTAGCATGAAGTAGATTTCATCTCAAGGGGAGGAACCATTAAAAAATATTTGTAGTCGTTGTAAATAACATGGACATAACCGGCAGACATATCAAAACTATTGCTTTACATGACAATTAATGTATGTTTGTTTGTAAAACTAAAATTTATATTTCATTTTATTTCATTTGGCTTACCGTGACCAAGTAAATCCTCATTCGTTCCATATGCATATGACAACAATTATACATCCCATTAAATATCATCTGATGTAGGGGCATGCACATATCTAATATACTCCTATAAATAAATATATGACATTAAATTAAAATAATTTAGACAATAAATTGATAACTTAATGTGAACAACAATCGAGAACAAAATTTACAAAAATATGCATCTACAACTATGTAATGCTATAGGTACACTTGCTTAAACTTGTCATGTCATTAATGTACTAACTTTGTATACTCATTAATGTTTTGTTAAATCACGCATAATGTGTATAAATATTAATGCTATTAATTCATATTTAAAAACTAAATAAAATGTCCATATAGAAATATCAAACTAGTCATGTAAGAGCTCATTAAACCATTTCGCATTAACATCGAGCCCAAGTAGAAAAACATGTTGGTGACCATTTTGCATTCAAGCCAAAAGTTTTACATGTGCAGCTTTATTTATTGATTGCATTCGCCCATGCATGTCAATCGAAGCCTCTACTTGGGCTTGATGCTAATGCGAAAAGCCTCTACTTGTAACTTGATCTTTTCTTGTCTGAACCTCATTTGGAGGGGATCGCCATAAGAAATGTGTATAATCTCACATATCCTTGTACTGGTGCCCAAACCTTCTCACCCTTGGTGCAGTAGCATCGAGTATAATTTAAACACTTGTGGGGCTCTTGGTTGCATGTTGCATGTTGCATGTTCGGATGCTAATGATGTTAATACTCAACTATTGGAGTCTATATCTGAATGTCATCGGCCATGTATTCTCTCCCTTTAAATAAAACAACACCGCTAAATATACTAAATTGTTATAAATATATCAAATCAACTTTATGTACAAAATCTACTATCATCTGATTTGCATCATCAGACATCCTGGATGGCTTAAGATACTGCATTATGAGACTCATCTAACACAATAACTCTGTTTTATTTTTGTCCATCTTGATCATTAGCTCTATTTTTATAACTTGCATTTTGTCCCGCAGATCATCAATCTTCTTCACAAAAATATTATATTGCGATGATATACTCGATTCAAATTATACATAAATAATTATAAACAATGTTTGCAATATAATACTTATCAAATTAAAATGGTGAATAAAATAAAAATATTAAATTATTGTACCATTGGTCCAGACGTTGGTGGGGCTTCGGAGAAGTAGCCACACTGAACATCTATATCATTCTCGGGTTCGGTGAATTGGACGTTCGACTTTATAATATGGTCGAGTTTGAGAACCTTTCCCCATACTGCTAATGGGATACGCAATTTTGCTGTCATGCAACAATATTCATTCTTCTCATGTTTTTAAGACACTAGCTTTCTATATGCCTCCAAAATCCATACAAAATTTTAGAATTGTTAATCATTAATAAAAAGAAAAAAAATCTCAAAAAATATATAAATATTTTGTTAAAGTGGTTATATAATGTAAAAACATACCAAATCTTTATTCTTGTTAAAATAAGGTTTTGAACGTTTATGAACATTGAAGTACTCCTATTATACCAATTTAGGAGGTAAGAAAAACGATAATCATCCTTACATGCAAACACTGATCCATATATCGAAATCGCTTCATAAATCTAAATCCGAGATAATAAAAAATAACAATTTCGAATAACACTTTCTTTGCATTTCAATGCAACGATGAATTGATAAAATTATTCACTAGAAATGCATGACCAGAAGCATACATGTTATATACTTCCTTATCCTCGCCGCATCTTTTCTGATATTTATTAATTTTTTATAGGTGTTTTGCTTAAGCTATTGTAAAGTACGCTTGATGTAATTGTGCCTTCTGGGAGGCATTGAACTTATCCAAATCATCGAGAAGCTTAAGCACAAAATACTGAACTGGTCTACAATCATCCCGCTACACTAACAATTTATGGAATAAATAAAATAAACATATTTTTATAGCATCAGTGTCGTCCTTAACCCTCAAATCTACAACAGTGAACCGCATATCTAAGTTTTTATAAGTCAACTCTCTTTTATTTTAAAATATTTAACTCACAATTTATTTTAAATTTTTTGTTTAACTCTTTGACTTGGGGATAACCCCTCATTCTCAACTTTGTAATAAAAAAATATTCTAAAAGGGATAATCTAATTCACTTATGACATATGAAAAATTACAATTATTCAAATAAGTTTTGATTGTGCACTAGTTTTAATAAAAATCTCATGCACTAATATCCTTGATAATGGAATATCACTCGCATATAAAAAATGATTAAAACATGTAGTCTTAAAAAATTATGGATGCCTAGGCATCAACTTATGCCTAATGGTGCCTAACACTCACAACTTCAAATAAGGAATTATCGACGATTAGTAAAACTTATTTTGTAGAAATATAAATTATTTCAACACATTTTGCTTCATTCAAAATATATTAATATATGAGAAGATAATTAAATAAATTTAACCAATTAATAACAACAATTAACCTATATTAAATAATAATTTCATATGTAAATAAATTTATTTATTTATTTATGTAACTATATATTATATAATTAATTTAAAATTTGAATTTATTAATTTCTGTAAATTGATGAGATAATATTGTTTAATTTATTATTTTTTTTAAATATAATTCATCAAAGTAAGAAAATTAATTTCAAATTAAAATATATTTAATTATTTAAATAATTATTTATATCTATTTATTATTAAAAATAAACACCAAAATAATTTGTTAATAATATATTCATTATTATTATTATTTTAATTAATTTAAATTCAATTAAGTTTATAAAAAATTAGAGCATCATATGGTGAGGTGGGAGCATGCCACATGACACTCCAAAATAGATTAGCACGTGCAATTAGTGTGTGTGCTAATTGTCCATGTTAAGCGCATGTGTTAGTGGTGCAATGACAATAGATGGCAATTTCGCTGGTTTTTCAGCTTTTTAAACTAATTTTTTATTCTTCTTTTATTAAAAAAAATTATCCATTTTTTGTAATATCTAATCATTTTGCATAACATCTACTAATTTTACATAAAATCTATTTATTTTATATATTATCACAATATAAATCATTATTAACCGAAAAGATTTATAAACTTACAAAATATTTGTCATTTTCTAATGATAATGTGTTGATTGATCGCCGATCTAAGGTTACTGGTTGTTTTGAGTTGATTTTTGTGAGTTGTGCGTGTATTTTGGTGACACAGACAAATTTTCGAAATTTGAAGGTAGAGGGGCAAAAGTGTCCTCAAACGGGTTGTAACTTGCAAGCGTGGCTAGAAAAGAATAAAGCTAAAATATTGGGGTTATATCCAAAAATTTCCCCCAATGAATACTCTCTAGGGTTTGGTCACTGAAACCAGCCCTTTATAAGTCATATTATCTCCGTATTCACTCTCCCACCAGCGAAGGCACAGACTCGCCAAACAAAGGGAGCCGAAGAAGGAAAAAAAAAAAAAAGGGAAAACTCCAGCCATGGTTAGCGCTTATTGCCCATTTCACAATCCTAGCTCGAATTTTTTTTTTCTTTTATGGTTCTGTGTTTGTTTGTTTATTGAGTGATTTTGATGTTGTGAGTAATGAATTTGTGCAGTCTCTGGTAGCGAACGAGGAATTTCAACACATTCTTCGTGTTTTAAACACGAACGTTGATGGCAAACAGAAGATCATGTTCGCTCTCACTTCCATCAAAGGTATCGGTCGCCGTTTCGCCAACATTGTTTGCAAGAAAGCTGACGTCGACATGAACAAGAGGTTCTTCAAATTTACTCTTATTTTTCTTGTTCATTCCTTTAATTTGTGTTTGGTGTAAGCTTTGTTTGTGTGATGGGTAAATGGTTTAGATTGGTTTTTCTGTGTTTGGTTAATGGATTTACTTGGTATATCTGAGCTGCTTTTCAGTTGTTGATGATAGAATATCTGGAGGAAAATCTGTATTTGGAATGTTAATATTCTTTTTTTGATTCGTATTTAGCAGAAAAAGATGGATCGTGAATATGTATATTTTGGTTAGTGACAGAGTATGTATGTTCTAATTTTGCGATAAATAGAGAACAAAAATTTATGTTTCTTATTCTTGTTTTTCTTGCTAAGTAATCAGTATTGTTCTTTGTGGTTCGACCTTGCAAGTGTTATGATTTTGATACTTTTTTCCCTGAAATTGATTATTGAATGTACTTATAATGTAGCTGACTCAATTGCAGTTTGGAAGCTCAATTTTCTTTATAGTTCTGTTAAGCCCATGGGAATCAAATGAAACATAATTATTTCTGTTTGGATGGGCTTCTTTGCTTCTTTTCTTTAAATATGCTTTGTTTTTGTTGGATCCCCTTGGGTTCTGCTAAACTAAGTCTCGAATTGGTTTCTCTAGAGCTGGTGAGCTATCTGCTGCTGAGCTTGACCAACTGATGACTATTGTGGCTAATCCACGCCAGTTTAAGATCCCAGACTGGTTTCTCAACAGGCAGAAAGATTACAAGGATGGTAGATACTCTCAGGTTGTCTCCAATGCTTTGGATATGAAGCTTAGGGATGATCTTGAGCGCTTGAAGAAGATCAGGTAAGACTTGATTGTTCTTCTTGTTGTTCTGTTATTGCAAGCTCTCCATTCTATATCTAACTTTTCATCTTTTCTGTTCTATAAAACAGTTACTTTTTGTCTTCCTAAGTGCCCATATCTGTTTGTGTTTGAAAATCATGTCCTATTTTGCCTGTGTGCTAACTTATCTGTAGTAGTGTTATCATCGTTGTGCCCATATTATTTCATAACTAGTGTTGTCATTCCTGCAAAGTTTAGGATAATGGCATTTTTGGAGGACAATATTTTCTATGATTTCATTGTCCATTGTATACTGACATGAATATCATATGTTTTAATTGGCTTGTTTGTGAACTTGATTACCAGTTATGGTGTTATTGTTTGTTATCAAAAACATGGAAAAGCCTATCAACAAATTTGCAACTGAGGTGGTTTGGTTAAAGCTAAAGGTTTTAATTTAGAATCATTGCATTTTTGACAGAGCAACACTTTGCATGATTTGATTCTGTAGCATTGTGACTCAGGTGCTTACAGTTTTATAAGTCTGACCTTGATTACAGTTAAATGGTTATTAATAGGGGTGGGCAATTTTGGGTTCGGGAATTCCCGACCCCTACCCAAACCCGATCGGGATGCTGAAATGTGTCCCAATTGAATCGGGTCGGGTTGGGAAATCCTGAATTTTTTTTGGAAAAAAATTGTTTTGAAACGACATTGTTTTGATTCGGGTTCGGGACAATTCGGGACGGGTATGGAATTCCCGTTCGGGTTCGGGAAATTCCCAAACCCGACCCGTCCTGTTCCCGTCCCGACCCGAAATTTCGGGACGGGTCGGGTCGGGTTCGGGAATAATGCCCACCCCTAGTTATTAAGACTTTAATGTGATTGATCAGAACCCATGAATATTTTATGCACTTTTCAAATGTGGCTATACTCTTTAATCATGAATTGTAAAAAACATTATTGAATTCTAAGAACCCTCCATCACACACTGAGGTTGCTCTAATGCTTACTTATTCTGACTTGCACAGTCATACCACATTGTATTCATGCTCTACAACACCATGGTGTAGATGCAGTTATTTCTTCATCACTTGTGCTGGGTGCTGAATAATGAATAATGTTTTGAATGGACAGGAACCACCGTGGTCTGCGACACTACTGGGGTCTTAGAGTCCGTGGACAGCACACCAAGACAACTGGACGCAGGGGAAAGACTGTTGGTGTCTCAAAGAAGCGTTGAGTTTGGTTATCTTCCATCATGGGATGTTGTTTTCAAGCTGCAAGTTTTGTTTACATTATTCGTTGGTTTCGAATGGATTAATTATGTTTGGTAGAATGAGTTTTGATGAATTTTTCAGTTTTACTTAGTTTGTCCTTCTATCTTTCTTACGACTGTAATTTTGTTTCGAGAGAGATTTGGCATGTGATAACACAAAGTAATTAATATTTTTAATTAATCACCATTACAATGGTTCTCTGACTTGTATGCTATAGAAGCTGCAGTATCTGGCCTACTGCAGGGCTCAAGGGGGCATGGCCCTCTTAGCTTTAAAAAACTTAAAAAGAAATAAGTGGTTATTTTCACTTTTATTCTTAGAATTAATAGTTTTTAGATTAAGATCTTGGCTCTTGAAAGATTTTAACTCTAATATTTAGCGTTCTACTAATATATAGTTTGACCTTATAATTTTTTTAACCTAACACTCTTTGCCCCTTGTGTGAATTCTGGCCTCGCCCCTCAATTCCCCTTCTGTTTTAATATATTTTATCTATTACTGCTACAAAGTAATAAACTTTCATTAAATGTGTGACTTGACATTCATCTTTACTTCATCGCTTTTGTCAATTAGTTTAAACTTAAAACTCAACCTATTTTATATTGTTCATCTTTATTATTTGTGAGAGATCTATTAACAATATAATAAATTGAGTTAGAGCATTGTTAATAATTTAAACTAATTTGTTAAGTAATATTGTTTATTTATTTATATATTTTTGATGCTTTCTCAATTTTTATTCGATATAAGATGTGATATTTTTTTTATCCAAATACATGACGTTTTCATTATAGTTTAGTTTGAACTTAAGGGTTAATCTAGTTTGTATCACTTATCTTTGCTACTTATTTAAGATTCAATACCTATATAATAATCTCTTTTAGGGTTTAAGACATAATTTTAAAGGTTTACATGTGAATATGTGAATGAGAATTTAAATTTACTTTAATATCAGTTATCAAAGGTGTGTTGTTGGCTGATGGCATAAAAAATTAATTTATTAGTTAATACTATCTATTTGCCTATATATACTTAATCATATTCAATATTTATTTGATGTGAAACGTGACACTTACATGACAAACTCTGTGTTTATTGTTATTGTTTAGTCTAAATTTTTTTTTAATAAAAATAATATTATATATACAAATTATAACATTGATTAAGTTATTATAATATTATTTAATTTATATTTATCATTTTTACCATGTTATTATATATATATATTAGTAATGTTTTTTTTTTCTAATTAAGAATTTATTTAGAAATATGAAGTCTTTTTATTTTAGCTGTTTCAATTTTTTTTTTTAAGAAGAAAGAAAAAAAAATTTCGCTCATGATTAGAATCTCTATCTTGATATTTTCTTTTAAACAACATAAATATATTTTATATGCACACTCTTATTCTAAAAAATAAAGTGATTGAAGCGAAATAACAACAAAATAACAAAAATAATACTATATTTTTCAACTCATAACCTAACCCATTGTAATAAAAAGAAGTAGATATATATAAATTGTGAAATACAATAATGTTATCAATAAAAATACAAATTTTATATCCACATCTTATAAACCAAATATTGAGCTTCAAACGTGACAAGTTCTTATCACAAATGAAAATGATTTTCCTTCTTGGAATTTATGAGTTAAGGGTTATTTAGTAAGTATATGGGATATGTGATGGGATTGGATTATCTTGTAAAGTTTTTATTCCATTTTTAGTTCGATACAAAATAAATAGGCTGGGATTACTATTGTTATTTCTCGTCCCACTCTTTACTAAATATCATATAAACAAATTTAAATCAGTTGATAATACATATTATTTACTTAATTATTATAAATAAAATAATCTTAAATATTTGATAACTAATTTGAATTAATACTAGTGCATTCAATTACTTGATTTTACTCAACAAATATATTTTAATTAGTCTAACGCAATTTTGTATAGATCAAACACAAAGAAATATTATCATTAATCTAATTCTATCTTTTGTTAAATCATATTTTATATAATATTAATTAATTTTATTCAATTGTGTTCCAACTTCCATCTAACTTGGCATACCACACGTGCCCTATAGGTGCCATTACATTTACTGGTGACTTACAAATTTTAGATCTTAATATCGGGTTATTCTCAGATACTGAGTTTACAGTTATAACTACAGTATAATATTAAAATTAATTTAAACTATTAAATCAAATCAAAAAATTAAAATAAACAAATATAAATAATCTCACTATTAACACCGTTAAAAATTTATTGATATTATATAATAAACTCTTAATATAACATTTAAGTCACGGATCAATGACTTAACTGAAATGTTTTTGGAACCGTGCAAAGTAACACCATCAACTCCACCATAATCCAACTTATTAAAAATGATGTCGTGTTGTTAATAAATTGTGTTAAATTTAATAAACTCAAACTCAACCCATTAATTTATTAAATTAAAAAAAATTAAATTCCAAACTCTTCGTCATTCTTATTGTATTATTCATTCTCAATTGACAAGAAACTCTTTGAGTTGACCGTTATTTTAATATTAATTTTTATTTTAATTAAAATTAAATATTTTAAATTATATTAATCAAATATACGTTATGTTTATTATTTTATCATTATTATAATTTTAATAATCTTTATTGTTATTTAATTTTTTATTTTATTTTATATAAATTACTAAAGAATATAAATTTTTAAATAATTAAAATTTAAATTAATTATAAAAAGATTATAAATTTATAATAATAATAATTAAAAATAATAACAATAAAAATTAAAAAAAAACACAAAATTGTTGCTGGGCACGCGCCTAGTGACCATTTTATCTATATTTTTAAAAAATAAATTTAAAAATAAAATAAATAATTATATATTAAATATTCCTTATATTTTTTTATTTTATTTAAATATATAAACCATCGTAATTTTATTATTATTTTTTTATTACCCCTGACAATATCATCTCTCGTTTTATTCGATTCTTAGATCTAGTGCGTTCTCAAAACTCATATATTTGCTCTCAAAACTCATATCTCTCGATTCATCTTTACGCGAAGATCAAAGATTCAGAGAAGAAAAATAACTGAAGTTTAAAACAAGTAAGATTTTATTTATTTTAATTTAATTAATAGTATTATTTATATTTATTGAAATAAATGATTAAAGTATTTGGATATATATCTGTTACGATTAAGTTGTGGTTTATGATTGAGTTATAGCTGCGCCATATATAATTGTTGCTGGTGGTCAATTGGTATGCGTCTGCGCGTGACTGCTCCTACGCACCACCACAACGTTATAACACCACCACCAAATAGCTCTCATTTATTTTTCTGAAACTGCATATTATATTTATTTTATATATTTAAAATAAATATATTTTTTATATATATAGTTATATATTCAATTATATATTTTTAATTTAATTAATATAAAATTAAATTAAAATTATGTAATATTTTTTTCAGGTATGTCACAAATTTCAACCATTATATGTTTTGGGGAGAAATGGGAAAGCTGTAGCGATGGTTTTGAAAGATATATTTGATATCAAAATATACATATAGTTGTTCCGAAAAATATTAAATGCAAAGCGTTGTTGAGAAAAATTTGTCATATTTTAGGAGTTAATCAGGTGCATTATAAAGTAACTTTGAAGTTTAAGGTTCTTTCAAGTACTATAAAGTTGAGACCCATTCCACTTGAAAATGACGATGATGCAATATTGTGGTTGAGCTTACAGAATAATATGGCTACACCGCTTTGTGTAATAATAGATGCTCGAGGACCTGAAAGTAATGTAGAAGCATCAATGGAGCAAAAAGAAGGCCATGTTAAGCAATTCTCATCGACAACTCCTGTGTATATTCCAAATTCTTCGGAGGATTATCATTATTCTCATTCGATGCTCAACGAACAACAAGGCTACACATATAACCATGGTCAGATATATGAAGATGTTGGCGTTGATATTGGCTATGATATTAGTAAAAATGATGATTATGGTTATAAGGTTGATGATGATTGTAGAAATGATTATGATGATAATTATAAAGAGAATGAGGATGTAAATGATAATGCTGGTGATGATGAGGAGGAGGAGGATGATGAGAAGGGTGATAATGATGATGATGATGATGATGACGAGGGTTATAGTAGAGAAGAAAGGGTTAAGGTAGAAAATTCATTTCAGTTTCAGCTTGAAATATCACCATTTGACTTGAATGTATCGGAAAAAATTTCTTGTAATGGGATTGATGATGTATTTGTGGGAAAATTATATAATAGTAAAGATAAAATTCATGAAGTTATAAGTATGGTTGCACTGAAGAGAAAATGGAGCTTTAGAGTTTACAAATCCACCAAAGATCGTTTCGAGTTGAAATGCAATGATGACAGCTACAAGTGGAGATTGCAGGCAGTGTCGACAGAAGGGCGACATTTTTTTGTTGTTAGGCGAGTAGATACAGGGCACACTTGTGTTTTGAGTCAATTAAGGAATGGTCACCGGCAAGCCAAGAGTCGAATTATTGCTAAAGTAATAAAAAATAAGTTTACATCGGTCAATAAAAACTATAGGCCGAAAGACATTCAAGCAGACATACGTGAATAATTCGGTGTTCAAGTAACCTATACTAATGCTTGGCGCGCTAGGGAGCATGCATTAAGATTGATAAGAGGTACTCCTGAGGATTCGTTTAGATTGCTTCATGTATACAGCTATGTGTTGCAACAAAATAACCCAGGTACGGTTACTCATTTGGAAACTGACGCGGATAATCACTTCAAGTATTTCTTTATGGCGTTAGGACCCTGTATTAGAGGTTTTAATTCATTAATCCGACTGGTAGTTGCAGTGGAAGGAATATTTTTGAAAAGTTCCTATCTTGGTACAATATTTGTGGCCGTTTGAAAAGATGGAAACAATTAAATTTATCCATTGACTTAGGGAATTGCTGACTCAGAAAATGATACTTTTTGAGAGTGGTTTATGGTTAAACTGCGAGGAGTTATTGCAGATCATCAAAATCTTGTATTTATATATGATCGATATGCCAGTATTGAAAGGGCTATACGGGGTGTGTTTCCTTATGCATATCATGGGTTCTGCATATATCATTTGAAAGGAAATTTGATGACAAAATACAAGTTACCATCAGATAAGTCTAGAAAAAGGGTATACCTATCTACCTACTTCACTATTGCCAAGGCTTATCGTGTCCATAATTTTCAATACCAATTAAACAAGATGCGACAAATGAGACCTGACGTAACAAAGTATTTGGAGGAAGATGTTGGTACGGTGAGATGGGCACGATTATCTAGTGCTTTCAGAAGGTATGACATTATGACTACTAATATCGCTGAGAGCATTAATGCAGTTGCAAAAAAAGCAAGAAAGATTTCGGTGACTAATTTGGTGGAGTGGATGCGAGAGTTAACGCAATTGTGATTTTACCATAGACGATTGGCATTACAAAATATGACCAATGTCTTGACGAACTGGGCACATCATAAAGTCATGAAACACAACGATAAGGTAAGTCGAATGACCATTTTCTCCTGTTGATGATTTACGATTTATAGTTATGGATGGTGGAGTAAACTGGATTGTAGACATTGGCGAAAGAACATGTAGCTATCGAAAGTTTGATTATTGGCAACTGGCTTGTTCTCATACACTCGCCGTATACAGATACATCAGATTATCGTACGAGAGTCTTTGTTCAACTTATTACACATCTGAGACTTTATTCTGTGACTATAGCGAGCCAATACTTTCGATTGGTCAAGTGTCAGATTGGATAGTCCCAGAGTATTTAAAAAATATGAACATTCAACATCCGATAGCACGTCGTCAGTCAGGCAGACGTCGGATGAATCGGATTCTATCTCAAGGAAAGGAACCATCAAAGAATATATGTAGTCATTGTAGACAACATGGACATAACCGACAAACGTGTCAAAACCCTGTACCTTTACAGAGCAGGTGATGTATATTCATTTATAAACATTTACCTTATTGATATTTAATTATGTATAATATAAAGCTAATATTTAAATAATTTTTTATTTCAGACAGATCTGAAAAAATAAGAAAAAGAGTTATACCATGAGACTTAATTATGTATGAAAATCGAATTTCGTCATTTTTGTAATTCATTTATTTTGTAATGCACTTATTTTGTAATTAACTTATTTTGTAATGCACTTATTTTGTAATGCACTTAATTTATAATTCACTTATTTTGTAACGTACTTATTTTGTAATTCACTTAATTTGTAATTCACTTAATTTTGTAATTCACTTAATTTATAATTCACTTAATTTTGTAATTCACTTAATTTATAATTCACTTAATTTTGTAATTCACCTATTTTGTAAAACACTTGTACTGTGTATTACATATTTATTTTATTTTAATGCACTTGTCTTTAGTATTAATGCTGATAATTTTTACAAAATTTTTGACAGAATCTCCTCTATAATATGGACAATCCCAAACCTGTCATATTGAATAAACACACTTCTATCAAACTGCAAAATCACTTTCACATACATACACCCAAATCAACGCCCACAAATAATTATACACCCAAATCAATGTATATTAATTAAATCACACTTCTATCAAATTGCAAAAACACTTCCGCATATATACTCCCAAAACAATTATGATATATCAATTATACACCCAAATAAATGCATGTAAATAAATTATAGTGCTAAATATCTATGAAGCCGTAGTCTACAAATCAACAACCATCTTCTGTCTATAAAAGGTACCAATGTCAGGGAACGAGTCAAATGACCGTCCTAACATAAGATATTCAATATACATACAGGCGAAGATGCCACAGTCCCCGCTCTCGACCTTTTGTTGTGGCACATTCTCCCGGATATGAGTCACCGGCCAAGGGAACAAATTTGGGTTTTCTATACCCCTCAAACTATAAAATCTACACATTTGAAGGTACAAATGCATTGCAACACACAGAGGCTCTATAAATTTTATGATGGACTCGTCTGAATGACCGTTCATGCTAGAATCATAAAGAACGATTGCAAACTGAGCAAGGTCGAGTTGCGCTACAATCCAATGTTCTTGATTCATATTCAGAGGAATATATACCTACAAAAATAATTCTGGTATTATTTTTAACTTAATGTTATTACATGCACAGTAAAAAGTCATTATTATTCTTAAAAGAATACCTTATTGACCGATGCCCACGGTTTAGTGTCAAGTAACTCGATCTTTGTTTCGAGTGCATAAGCCAACAACATTTGAAGTCAGTCGTTGTTGTCTAGAGGATTGGCAGTGAAGGAAGTTTTCCACATTTGTCGAATGTACTCCTAAACACAAATAAAAGATACTCGTTAAAGTCGATAATAGTTAAAGTCAATAATATTATATGCATAATAAACGGGTAATATAATAACTTACGTAGAAATATGCATCTACAGTTGTACAATCCTGTAAGTACATGTCAATAAACGTTCTTTGACGCAAACACAAAACCTTCAAATATGCATTTATATGCTGCAAAACACACAGAATATGTATAAATTTTGATATTATTAGACAAATCACAAAACAAAAAAAGTTAAAATAATTTCTTACCAAATCGTCAAGCTAATTTTGTAGTATCTCATTAAATCATGTATTGTTCAGATCGAGTCCGTGCAAATGAACCCGTTGTGTTGGGTCATTATTTTGTATCTAATCCAGAAGCTCAACATATTTACTCTGATCAATAGGAATCAGCTGTCCGTTTATGTCAATAGTAGATCCTACTTGTAATTTCACAAGTTTCTTCTTTGCGGGCTGTTTTAACGGATTGGTATATGGACTGACTTGGGCTGCTGCCTTCTTGCGAAGGCGCCCATACCTACTTATGTGTTTCACCCAATGGAGCAGATATAATTTTTAAGCTTGTAGGGCTATCAGCAACAAGAGCAAATGATTAGGTTTAAAACGTATTATACTCTGCCCTACATCCTCGGAGATATTGGCTGGTTTAAGCTGTTGCATCAAGAGAGATATCTGATGCAAGATATTTTCTTCTGCCTTATCAATCTTGGCTGAAAGCTCTGCGTTACCCTTATCAATCCTGGTAAATATCATTTCTTTAAGATCATCCATCTTCTTCTCCAGGATTTCATACTATGATGTTGACGTGCCGGATTGAAACTATACATATGTAGTAACCAGTATCCATAACCGGTAAGAATATGTATATTTATATATATAAATATACGTATTTTATTTGTATGTGGGTGATCCTTGATTTATATATTGTTATTAGTAGTGTTTTTATAGGTTAAGGATATACTATTAGTATTGGGTTTATTTGCAAGACTTTGGAATTATTTTAGGGACCAAATTGTTATACTTTGAAAGTTTTGGGGGTGAATTCGTAAATACCAAAAATTAACCACTTAGTATAAAAATACACTTTTAAAAACCCTAATTCTCTCATTTTTGTCGAGCTACCCATTTTAGAGAGAGAAGAGAGAAATAAAGGAGAGAGAAAGAGAAGAAAAAGAAGAAGAAATTGGAATTTTGGATCTTTAGAGGTATATCACAACTAATTATTAATTTATTGGTGTTAATTTCTTTAAGTTTTGATTTCTGAAAATATGTATAATTAAGGATTTGATGTGTATTTCGTTTGATGTTGTGAGAATTGATGATGATCTATAAGATAGTTTGATAAATCATGATGAATTATGAAATTTCTGCTGGATAACCTCTTGATCTAGGAATTTTATAAATTGTTGTGATTCGATTCTGGTTTTGAATTTTGAGTATATGAAATTAGACATGTTTAGGATCATCTGAGACTTTGAATCGACTGAAAATCTCGGAAATTGAATTTTTAGTGAATTTACCAAAATAACCCTGGAATTCTGGAAATTTCCTGTGTAAACAGTATGATACAGTGGAAAATAATTTTTGACCTGCTGAATGATCTTTAAAAATTACGAATTTGTGGAATATGATAATTTTATATGTATAATATGATATACTCGGAATTGAGAATTTGGATCAATGTGGTTGAAGTGTTATGAATTTCTAAAGTGTATCAGCTCATTGTAGTATTTGATTAACAGATTTTTAAAGTTATGAAATAAAATAGTTTTAAAATACTTTTGGCAGTTATTTGGAAGCCAAATATTTATCATGGACTGAGATATGTGTCAAGAGTACTTATGTGGTAGTTTTATAATTTTTGCGTTAGTATATGATTTTATAAAATTGGGAGATTGAATACTGTTCAGCAAGTATCTTGATCCTGTCAGGTTTGTAGTTTGGATTCGATGGTGTGTATGGAATGGATTGTGTAGGAATTTTGATATAATATTCATATATAAGAAGTATATATGAGTCAAGAATGATATATTCTGATTTCGGAGTAATTGGACATCATTTGATGTATTAGAAATTTTTGTTAAGTGTAAGTGGTCAGAATGACAGGTTTTGAGAAACCAAATATTTAGACCAATTTGATGTGATAAATGCATTGTGTATAATTTTGTAAGCTATTTAAAGTATTTTGTGTGAATTTTGAGGCTTATGAAAGGATTAATCTCCATTGATAGGTTAAGGAGATTTAAGCCTTGTAGCTGAAAGTGTTAAGAGGTAAGTATACTAGACTTTTTACTGAAATCACAATAAACGTAGTAATTGTTTTGTATGATTTTGTAAATGTGGTTAGGAATATGTTTATGTTATGTCAAAGTATATTTTGATATGAAATGTAAAGATATGCATTTATGAATGTGAGCATGGACATACATGACATACATGTGTTTTTGAAAGTGAGCTTTCAAAATAAGATATGTTTAACAAAGAAAGCTTTTGAAGTGTAATATGTCTATGAGAAATATTTTGTGTTTTGAGGGTACTTGAACTCACTGTTAACTTAGTAGGCATTTTATGTGATTTGTGGAGCCTTTATGTGTGGCCTTTCCTTCGGGATTGGTATATGTTATGTGTTCCGTATGTAGGGAGGATCCTATTGGTACCTAAAGGAAGTGTGAGTCATCACATTCGTGTGGTGGCGTATTGGTACATGTGAGAGGACTCACCGATGATCAGGGTGAGGGTTTGGCTTTTACCTTCGGGCATAAGCGTTATATATGTGTGATTTAAAGACCTCACTTGTACTATTCCTCTCATACGGTATGTCACCTACGAGTGACATTTGGCTCATTATGTGATATGTGATATGTAAGTTCTACTAAGTAGTAGTCGAGTAATGGTATTCCTATTATGTGTTTTGAAAGAATGTGTAAGCGCTTACATGATATGTGATTTGATAAGATTATGATTTTGATTGATAACAACATATCATACATATGCATTGTGTACATATATGTATTTGTATTTGATATATGAAAAACTAGTATGCTTACTGAGTTTTATACTCATTATAGTTTATGGTGATTTCAGGTAAATAAGGTACATGTGTGCTTAGCGGATTTGGCAAGGCTTCTGCTGTTCCTTGGGTTCCCTAAGTTGTTAGGTTGCTAAGTGTTTCATTTGGGGACACGTGGGATAAAATATTTGATTTGTCCCTGTTGAATAAATACTTATGTATTATTTTATTGTGTGTGGTTGGATTTAGTTTAAGTTTCACCAAGTGTAGTAATGGATTGATTTTAAGTAAGAATTTGCAATGAATATATTCTGGGCTTCCGGTAACAAAGTTGCTACTGGTGACGTAGTAGAGTGTTAATCTCTGAGAAAACTCTGCGTATCTCCGGTTTAGTAATTGTCCCAGTCATAATTCAATTGCTATAATTCTGAAAGAAATATCTTTGAATGTTTAAGTATTATTGAATGAATGTAAGTGATGTCGTGTGTCAGATCTGTTAGGTCTGGGGCGTGACAGCTTTTATTGGTATCAGAGCTAAGATATGATTCTGTAGACTTTTAAGTGTCGAGTCAAGGGAACCGAGCAGATGCCAAATCCTTAGGATTGTATTTGTAGCTTTGTTGTGTAAAAGTTTGACATATTCCTTAAATTTTGTATGATTTTGTGAAGATGACACAGTATCCAAGAGCTGCTAAGATTGTTGTTGTTGTGGATAATGGTACCTTGTGGATCTTAATGTTACCATTTAGATTTTCTTTTAAGTTATGACTAATATGCTTAGTAAGAGTGATGTTGAATATCTTATAATGATAATTTGCATGTGATAGAGCAAATTGAGATAATTTTCTCAATGACAAAATATAGAGAAGTAGAGTATTGAAGACATCAATTGAAACAACTTTTATTGAAAAGGAAAACAACAACACAACAACAATAGCAGCAACAAAAATACAATAGAGGCTACGGAGTGAGATTTAAGTCTATTTTGCGCTTCTTCTGACTGTCATGAGTAGACCAATCTAACTGATGCAATGTTGGATTAGACAGAGGAATAAAAGACTGCAATTGATCAATCAGTTGATCAACAGTTGGAGCTGAAATAAGAATCCGTCGTGCTAGAAGTGGGATGAATTGTGTTCCCGCTGCATAGTCAAGAAAAGATATCAACCCGTCGTAAAAACCATTAACATTTAACAAACCAATGGGTTTTTGGTGGATTTGTAATTGTGCCCATGAGACAATTTGAAAAATTTCCTCCAAGGTCCCGAAACCTCCTGGTAGAGCTATGAAAGCATCCGCATGCCTAAGCATTTGAGCCATTCGCTCGTGCATAGATGAGACTTGTAACTCATCCCCAACTGTTTTTCCTACAATATTTTCAATAGCTAGAGGTTTTGGAATGATACCCAAAACTCGACTACCTTTATTGTATGCAGCTTTTGCCACAGACCCCATTAACCCTCGGTTACCTCCTCCATATACTAAATGTATATTTCGCTCAGCTAATACCTTACCAAGATTTTCTGCAACTTTTGTAAACTCTTCAGTATTCCCAGGGTTGGATCCACAAAAGACACAAATATTTGTGAATCGACGAGCTGAGGTTTCCTCCATTGTTATGCTCACCCTAATCTTTGAATATTTTTGAGTTTGTATAAGGATGCAATAATAATGTATTTATAGAGAAACAAATTGATAATAGCTGTGGAGCATATGTGTAAGTATGTTCAAGTATATATTTTTCTCGATTCTTGTGAGGTAAAACAAAAAAAAAAAAGAATGAGTTTTACTTTATCATTTTATAAGGGACAATAGGTCGCAAAATCTTGAATAAATATATGTTGATATGTAAGTGTGATAAAAATTGTGTCGGAAGTGTGATAAGTTAGGTAAGATAATTAAGAAAAGTCAATAAAGGCCTATTTTATGAATTTAGGGACTTTGCCGTTTTGGCACTAATGGCCGACAATGCATCTATGACTTGAAGACTTTTTGAGCGAACAATTGGACTTTGGACATGAGGCCAAATTAACTTTATTAATTACAAAGATTTTTGTGATCTTAACATTGATTTTTGGATAGATTAAAAGCAGATATCAAGAAAGATAAAGCACACTTGACATAAAGATAAAGTAGTAGTCAGTCTCTCTTTGATGTGATAGAACAACACGGATTTAGTTTCTGTGAAAATAGAAACAGCAATGTAGGTCAAAATGAGTCTCCTTGGTCACTTTCATCTGTGTCATATCCGTGAGAGAGGAACTTATGGAGTTGTTGTTCCCATGCATTGAATGAGGGCTCTGACGGAGTGGAATGTGGGTCTACCATATCTTGATCTTCTGCATGTGAACTGGTCTGGATGAGGGATGTGCTGGCTTCCTCTTGGATTTGGGTGTCAGTTGGATAAGGTTGGGAGTCTTGAAAGAGGGATAAGTCAAGATTGGGTTGGTGTTGGTCAGGTTCTGTCGGGACAACTGGCTGAGATTGAGTAGGTTCTGTCGGGACAAGTGGCTGAGGCCATTGGTGAAGGTTATCGATTTCTTGTCTGTATCTGGCATAATAAGTCATGTTTGGGATATGGTGATGGTGGGTAGAGTAATTTGTATTTCTATAATGTGAAAGATGATGTTTTTGTCTTTGTTGGAATTTGAGTATATTGGCAAAATTCAGTTCTTCTGCAAAGTCATCTTCAACCTGTTCCCAAGGTACAACATCTTCTGGGGAGATCCAAACGGATAGAGGAATTATCTGGTTTTCTTGAGCAAGAATTCTTTCAAGTTCTCTCTTTTGCTGGATTACTTCTTCAGGCCAGAGCTTAATTGATCCCTTTAGTGAAAGGGTAAAGGTGAGGTAATCCTTGACAGTGGGGTAATAATGGATTTCATGATCTGAAACAATCATACCCTTTCGTTGGAGAAGTAAAACAGACCAAAGATGTTGTTTAGGGACTGCAGCATTTGTGTTGTTTGCAATCATGTGTTGAAATTTAGTTATCCACCATGTCTTTGGGTAAAACCATTGGAGAAAAATCAGGGCTGGATGATCTTCATCACATTTTTCTAATTTTTGGACGGTTCTAAGTAATGGGAATTCCATGGCGATTGTATACAGATCCAACAGGTACCATAACAAGTAAAGGACAGGTTTGGACCATTGGGAAAATGGAAAAAAAGAGTGCAGGTGAAAGAAAGGGTATTCTAAGTTGAACAAAGGGCCACCAAGAACTGTGAGGCCGTGTTCTTGGACTGCTAAGATGGCGTAGTGTCTGATGAATTCTTTGGCACGGGAATGGAGTGTTCTGGTTTTGATTAGGTCTGGAAATTGTGGTGGAGAAAAAGGAACAGGAGGAGTTATGATAATGGGATTCATTATGAAGATGGTAAGAAGGTTGGTTTTATTTATTGCTAGAAAAGTGATTATGAGGTTTAGGCTATTTATAGAGTTTTATGAAAGAAAATCAATAATCGTTTTGTCCTTTCCTTTTACGTGGATGACGTTAAAGGAATAGTTAAAAGAATCATATTTGCCATCGCAGTAATTGTGCTAGTAGAATCTTTTCTATTTGAAATCGAGCATATTAGAAAAAGCAGACATGTCAATCTCAATGAGAAAATGATGTCCAATAAGGTGGACTATTTTTTTTTAAGAGTTAAAGTAAGAGATATAATGTTAAGATCTATAGTTTAAGAATCAGTTGAACTAAAGGTCTTTTTATTGAAGTTGATTTTTGATCGTTTAAGATAATGCCTTCAATATTCTGATTTGAATGACAACTTAGTTGCGTAGAAATGCTACATTTTTTAGAATGATATCAAAGAAGTGAATGATATTATGACGTATGAGTATATGTTGAAGGGATTAAAATTTTTAGAGGAGTTAAGAATTTTATTTAAGATATTAGTATGGATATTCTACATCTATGTTATTCTTTAATGAATAAAATGTGAAGTGTATAGATGCCCATTAAATATTGAACGAATGGAAAAAAAAAAACAAAAGAATAAAAATATATGTGTGTATAATTTTATAAGTCCATAATGTGTGTCATATGTTTATTTTATGGATATATGTTTCGTACTCCTCTCGTATACTCAGCTATGAGCCAACTTAGAGATAATCTAACATATGAATGAGTATTTATTAGGATTTTGGACCACAATGAGCAAATCCTATATACAAGGAAGATTGCTTTGTAAATGTTTTATGAATAAACCATACAGTTAAAAAGGAAAATTGAGAATGAGAAGAAGAAATGAGATCTAAGTATCCTCATCTAGGCGCTTAAGTTATGAATTTCGAGGACGAAATTCTTATAAGGAGGGGAGAATTGTAGTAACCAGTATCCATAACCGGTAAGAATATGTATATTTATATATATAAATATACGTATTTTATTTGTATGTGGGTGATCCTTGATTTATATATTGTTATTAGTAGTGTTTTTATAGGTTAAGGATATACTATTAGTATTGGGTTTATTTGCAAGACTTTGGAATTATTTTAGGGACCAAATTGTTATACTTTGAAAGTTTTGGGGGTGAATTCGTAAATACCAAAAATTAACCACTTAGTATAAAAATACACTTTTAAAAACCCTAATTCTCTCATTTTTGTCGAGCTACCCATTTTAGAGAGAGAAGAGAGAAATAAAGGAGAGAGAAAGAGAAGAAAAAGAAGAAGAAATTGGAATTTTGGATCTTTAGAGGTATATCACAACTAATTATTAATTTATTGGTGTTAATTTCTTTAAGTTTTGATTTCTGAAAATATGTATAATTAAGGATTTGATGTGTATTTCGTTTGATGTTGTGAGAATTGATGATGATCTATAAGATAGTTTGATAAATCATGATGAATTATGAAATTTCTGCTGGATAACCTCTTGATCTAGGAATTTTATAAATTGTTGTGATTCGATTCTGGTTTTGAATTTTGAGTATATGAAATTAGACATGTTTAGGATCATCTGAGACTTTGAATCGACTGAAAATCTCGGAAATTGAATTTTTAGTGAATTTACCAAAATAACCCTGGAATTCTGGAAATTTCCTGTGTAAACAGTATGATACAGTGGAAAATAATTTTTGACCTGCTGAATGATCTTTAAAAATTACGAATTTGTGGAATATGATAATTTTATATGTATAATATGATATACTCGGAATTGAGAATTTGGATCAATGTGGTTGAAGTGTTATGAATTTCTAAAGTGTATCAGCTCATTGTAGTATTTGATTAACAGATTTTTAAAGTTATGAAATAAAATAGTTTTAAAATACTTTTGGCAGTTATTTGGAAGCCAAATATTTATCATGGACTGAGATATGTGTCAAGAGTACTTATGTGGTAGTTTTATAATTTTTGAGTTAGTATATGATTTTATAAAATTGGGAGATTGAATACTGTTCAGCAAGTATCTTGATCCTGTCAGGTTTGTAGTTTGGATTCGATGGTGTGTATGGAATGGATTGTGTAGGAATTTTGATATAATATTCATATATAAGAAGTATATATGAGTCAAGAATGATATATTCTGATTTCGGAGTAATTGGACATCATTTGATGTATTAGAAATTTTTGTTAAGTGTAAGTGGTCAGAATGACAGGTTTTGAGAAACCAAATATTTAGACCAATTTGATGTGATAAATGCATTGTGTATAATTTTGTAAGCTATTTAAAGTATTTTGTGTGAATTTTGAGGCTTATGAAAGGATTAATCTCCATTGATAGGTTAAGGAGATTTAAGCCTTGTAGCTGAAAGTGTTAAGAGGTAAGTATACTAGACTTTTTACTGAAATCACAATAAACGTAGTAATTGTTTTGTATGATTTTGTAAATGTGGTTAGGAATATGTTTATGTTATGTCAAAGTATATTTTGATATGAAATGTAAAGATATGCATTTATGAATGTGAGCATGGACATACATGACATACATGTGTTTTTGAAAGTGAGCTTTCAAAATAAGATATGTTTAACAAAGAAAGCTTTTGAAGTGTAATATGTCTATGAGAAATATTTTGTGTTTTGAGGGTACTTGAACTCACTGTTAACTTAGTAGGCATTTTATGTGATTTGTGGAGCCTTTATGTGTGGCCTTTCCTTCGGGATTGGTATATGTTATGTGTTCCGTATGTAGGGAGGATCCTATTGGTACCTAAAGGAAGTGTGAGTCATCACATTCGTGTGGTGGCGTATTGGTACATGTGAGAGGACTCACCGATGATCAGGGTGAGGGTTTGGCTTTTACCTTCGGGCATAAGCGTTATATATGTGTGATTTAAAGACCTCACTTGTACTATTCCTCTCATACGGTATGTCACCTACGAGTGACATTTGGCTCATTATGTGATATGTGATATGTAAGTTCTACTAAGTAGTAGTCGAGTAATGGTATTCCTATTATGTGTTTTGAAAGAATGTGTAAGCGCTTACATGATATGTGATTTGATAAGATTATGATTTTGATTGATAACAACATATCATACATATGCATTGTGTACATATATGTATTTGTATTTGATATATGAAAAACTAGTATGCTTACTGAGTTTTATACTCATTATAGTTTATGGTGATTTCAGGTAAATAAGGTACATGTGTGCTTAGCGGATTTGGCAAGGCTTCTGCTGTTCCTTGGGTTCCCTAAGTTGTTAGGTTGCTAAGTGTTTCATTTGGGGACACGTGGGATAAAATATTTGATTTGTCCCTGTTGAATAAATACTTATGTATTATTTTATTGTGTGTGGTTGGATTTAGTTTAAGTTTCACCAAGTGTAGTAATGGATTGATTTTAAGTAAGAATTTGCAATGAATATATTCTGGGCTTCCGGTAACAAAGTTGCTACTGGTGACGTAGTAGAGTGTTAATCTCTGAGAAAACTCTGCGTATCTCCGGTTTAGTAATTGTCCCAGTCATAATTCAATTGCTATAATTCTGAAAGAAATATCTTTGAATGTTTAAGTATTATTGAATGAATGTAAGTGATGTCGTGTGTCAGATCTGTTAGGTCTGGGGCGTGACAACATAAGTTATTATAATCAATTTTCACAAGCTAATACTAATGAGTAACAAAAGCATCAGATAATTCAAGGAAAAAAATTAAATTATTATACCATTGATTTAGTCGCTGGCGGGGCTTGAAATTCGTCGAGATGCTGCAGATTATTGGTGAATTGGGTGTTCGGGATATCAACTGTCTCCAACTTAAGACTCCCTCCCCATTTTCTCGATGGAATGCAAAAGTTTACCGCTGCGCGATAGTCCGCAGTCTTCTCATATTTGCGGGGTACCAACTTCCTATGAACCTCCAAAACCTTTATAATATTTTAGATTTATTAATCATTATTATAAATATATAACACAAATTATAATGAAGTTATATATATTTTTTTGTTGAACATAAAAACATACCCCAATACCATCGAAGAGGACATCTATGATGTTTTCGTATAATAGGGTGCTCGTGCCAGACCAATTTAGAATACGAGGAAAATAATCTCCATTCCTATTGGTAAACAACTCCCCACACCTCGGGATCGCCTCGTAGATCCACACCTGAGATGATAATAAATTTAAATTACAATGCCAACAAAATAAATTTTTCTCTATCATAATATCATAATGAATCAAAAAAATAGAATTACTTACCAAGAATGCGTGACAAAATGAGTATAAGTTGTATGATTCTATATTCCCAACGCCTGTTTTTTTTTACCTTCGCCAACTTTTTAATTGGAGCTGTGCATAAACTATTGTAGGGTACAGTCCATGCGATCGTGCCCCAAGGATAGACATCAAACTCATCTAAATTATCTACCAGACGAAGTAAAAAATATTGTATGATTCTATTTCGATCACGTGGCATTATTAATTTATAAAATACATAAAATAGACACATTTTTACTTCATCTACATCATCGTCAAATGTAACGTTGCCGAACCACTGATCCAAATCCTTGTAAGTCAACTAACTTTTACCTGAAAAATATTTATGACAAAATCTATCACCTAACCCACTTACTACAGGATAATCCCACATCCTCAAATCAGTAATCAAATAAAAATCTTGACGAGAAAATCTAATACGTCTTTTACCTATATAGAACCATAATTCTTCATATAAATTTTTGGTATGCACACGTCTTAATAAAATCTCATGGGCTAAAATACCTGAGAATGGAATATTTGATACATCTAATAAACTACTAAAATATGTGGTTCTAAATATTTCTACTTGCCTCGAAGTCAATTTATTTTTTATATTTCGTATAACCCATAACTTCGAACGTATGTACGTTTACTCGGTAGAAATTTTTTTCTGCAATTACATATTCTTTCGTGACATTCTCATTCCTGAAAAAATTAAAAAATTATTAATATTAATAAAAAAAATCAACATAACATATAATCAAAATTTAATTTAATTATAACTAACAACCTAGACTATTTACATAATTATTAATCAAATTAAATTATTGAATTAAATAATTATAAATAAACATTAATTAATTAAAAAAATTTTAAAAATAAAAATTTTTGGGGTAAGATACGGCGGCGCGTGCATCTACGCACTACCGGGGGCGTCTACGCACTGCCGCATCTTATCTCAAAAAATATGTTAGATACAATCTACATACAATTTACATACATTTTTAACTTTCTATCGCTTAAATCTACACATATTTACGTATTTTTAACTAATATAAATTATAATATTCAAAAATTAAAAAAAATTTATAAATATATACCAACTTTGTTCCGCCGCCATGAGAGAGAGGGAGGGCCGCCGTGAAAGGTGGAGCGCCGCGCCGTGAGAGAGAGAGACCGTGAGAAAATTTTGAAAAAGTGAAAAGGTAAAGGTAATGAAAAAGTGTCGGTGGAGAAAAGAAAAATAAAAAAAATGAAGAAATTCTTTATTTATTTAATATAAATGGATAAAATAAAAAAAAATTGATTAACAATGCATAAGTTATTTTGATTGGTCAAAATAACTTATGCATTTAAAAATATAGCTAAATTTGCCAATTTGCCAATTTTTCAATATAAAATCTTATAGAATTATAAAGTTTAAATATAAAATATAATAATAGTAATAATACCAAAGTAAAATAAATAAAAATATAATACTAAAGAAAAATAAAATGAATGAAATAAAAGTTATATTGTTAAACATCATATAATAGTTCACGGACATATATGTAACTAATTTTTTTTGTAAATATGTCAAAATAAATAAAAAATAATTTGAATGTTTTTATATTTTTCATAAAAAAAACGAAAAGTATAAGTTTTCTATTTTAAATTTATTTTTTTACTCTTATCTCATTTCTCACCTGTAATGACATGTGATGATTAAAATTTCTAAGTTTAGCATGAGATTTTGTAATGATATAATAATTAATTTAAATTAACTTTTTATGAAAATATTTTAATAATCAAATTGTCAAAAAATTAATGTTAATTATTTAAATGGGCAAAACAATGGTTTTAAAATACCAAACTTAAATTCAATTTAACTTTTTATCCAAAGCTCGTTCTCTCTCAACTTTCTCTCGATAAATCCTAGCAAAATCAACAGTAGCTGACGCCACCGAAAAAGGGCTCTTTACCTTTCTGTGGTGAACTCTCTTCCTCTCATTTCTTCCTTCGTTCTCCCCCTATATTTTTTTTCAACTTTTATCTTTCATTTAGTGTTCTAGTTTCTTTTTGATAGTGCTGCCGACCACAAATAAAGACAGAGTCCTTCAACCGGCAATGCCACTTCGAAACCCACCACGCCTTCTCTGAGTAGATGTCATCATTCTTCGAGTGATCACTGTCCATTATTGGCCTCTTCGAGTGATTATAATTATTAAAAAATTAGTGATTTAATAATTTTAATTAAATAAAAATTAAGATGAATATTAAAGTGAAGAGTCATAAGAAGTTTAAAATGTGTAGGACACGTATGGAGAAGTTTAGGAGGTGTAAGACATGAAGGAGGAAGCGAAATGAAACTTGAAGACGCGAAGAAAGTAAAGAAAATACGGGAGAAGCTGCCAGGCATGAGCGCCGCGGCACCCATTACAGAAGCCCAACACTGCGGTGCCTAGGGATGAGCGCCGCGGCGCCAGATGTGTCAGAAGTTCATTTTTCATCCGAATTTTGAGTTTTGAGAAGTTTTAGACTTCTAAAACAAGTGGACTCTTACTCTAATAAGGAATAAGGTTAATAGGTACGAAATACACCCTATATAAACACTTGTAAACCTTTTATTTGAGACCAAATATTAAGAGAGACTCTAAGAGAGGGGAAAAACTAGGTAGACACTGAGTGCTTGTGTGCGCTAGGGTGGAACCGTCGTTTGGGTGATCATTGTTTGTGGTAGAATAAGGGTTCATTAAACATTAGGTCATTTTGAGAGTTCTTCAAATAGGGTTTTCCTTGTAAATTTATAAATGAGTTAATAAGAGAGGCTATGATCCTTAAATCCACTGTAGACGTAGACAATTGGCTGAACCACGTAAGATTGTATTGTGTTTTTTTTATTATGCTTTGGATTCTTGTTATCTTTTACTTAATTAACAGGTTATCTCATTGTGTAAGAAAGTTAGGGTTTTAGATTGAACTTGAGGTTCTTCGCTTCAACATAATCTCAAGAGGAAGAAGGATTTTTCCTCCCTCAACAATAATTCTAGTCAAATATTTTCAAATTTCGGCGTCTCTTTTTGGAGATTTGACCGACTCTATTGTGCCTCTCCAACGTTTCTGACCTAGCTTTGGCCAAGATCTTGCTATTCCTCACTAATTTTGAATAACCCATCATCGTCCGTCCTTACCTCTTATAGAGTCTCCTAATTATAGTCACTGTTGGCTCTCGTTTATCAAAATTTGTCAATTTCAACCATGTACTTTTTATGTTATGGGTTTTTTTTTATAGATTAGGGTTAGTTTGAATACAATATGCGATTAAGTATAAAGATATTTTTGTAATTTTATTTATGAGAATTTATTTATATTTTTTTATATAAAATAAATTTTTTATTTTGTAAAGTTATAAAATCTCTCGCAAGAGTCAAATATTTTAATTCGTAATAAAGATGTGATTCTTATATGAGATAGTCTTCTTTTGAGGTTTTATTTATATTTTTGCTATTTGACAAAATAAGTTGAAAAGAGTTATAAAAAATTTATTTTAAAAAATTTTGATAATTGTTTAAGGTATATTAACAATTTTATATTATAATATTGTAAATTTATTTATTTATAATATTTATGTGAAATCTTTAAAAAAAATTAAATTAAATTTATTATCGTTGAGTTTTAAGGAATTGACCGATTAACAGCTAGATCTAATAACGTAATTGTGTTAATAATTTAGTAATAATTAGTTAGCAGTACATTTATAATCGCTCTTAACAAACATTTAGAATTCGAATCTCCTCTTTTTCGTGTTAAAAAAAAAAGGAAAGCTGGTTCTGATAACTTTTATTTTTGTTTTTTCTCACAGATTTGTGAAAAAAAATTCATTTTGACCGAAAAGGAGGTTTGAATATTATTTTGACCCGTTAAACACCGTCATCTTGAGACGACATTGCCTTTTGTATTATTGTTGTTTTCTTTTTAATCAAAAGAGGGAGAATATTAAAAAAGAAAATAGAAACAGACCTTTTAAAAAAAGAATAAGAAACACGGAAACAGAATCTCTCTCCCCCAACGGCTCTAATTCTAAACACAGAGAGACGACGCCGTTGTCTTCCGGGTTCCAATTCACAATCACATTACAACTCTCTCCGCATCCAAAACCCTAGGGGATGGCCGGTGGCAACCACCCTAAATCCTCATCTCATAAACCTCCTTCCTCCTCCGCCATCGCCGCTTCCTCTCACCGCAAATCCCGCTGGGAATCACCCAAGAAACCACCTTCCGGCCTAAAGCCCAATCCCTCCCCCAATCATCCCAGCCCGGCTCAGCCTAAACCCCAACCCGACCCGGCCCACGCTCCTTTCCCTTCATCCGGACCTACCTTCCCCTTTCCGGAACCGCCGCCACCGCCAGCCTACGGCTTCCACATGCTCGATCGCCGTACGATCATTCTCGCTGACGGCAGCGTACGGTCCTACTTCGCCCTCCCGCCCGATTACGACTTCACTCCCCGTCATAACAGCTTCTTGCGGCCCGAATTCGATAGCCGTTTCACCCCGCAGTTCAGTCCTGAAGCTGGAGGGTTCCGTCATTGGAACCAACCGATTGGTGGGCCCGAAAACGGTCCTGGGCCGGGACCCATGAAGAGGAAGTACGGGGCGGACGAGGAGCTGGAAAGACAACATTTTATGGCGTACCCCAATCAAAACAGAGACAGGCTTGCGGGGACGAGTGGGCCGTTTGATGAGGAAACAAGAGCCGCAAAGTATATGAGGACTGCCAGCGGCGGTGATGGTCAGAATGTAGTGATGAAGCTTAAATATGATGAAGTTGATCAGAGTGCCTTGAAAAAGGCGTTTTTGCATTTTGTGAAGGTTATTAATGAGAATGTGGGGCAGAGGAAGAGTTACTTGGAGAATGGAAAGCAAGGGCGGCTTCAATGTGTTGCTTGCCGCAGGTTTGATCAAAATGAACCTAATGTGATTGTCTGATTACTGTTGAAAATTTTGCTTATTATTTCCAGTTTCAGTATACTTGTAAGCATTGCTAGTATCTTGCATATTTGGACAATTTGGTTATATAGATCATTATGAGTTAAGCAGGTAAGAGAATTTTTTCCCCCTTCATGGCAAAGGATATGGGGTGATGATTTTCTTTTTCCTTGTGCTGAGTGGTGGCATATATATATATATATATATATATTTAATGTTGCAGGTGAATGAGTTGTAGAATAGTGTGAAATGTGGTATTCCATGTTTGAATCGGCTCTTTCTGTTTTTGTCCATGTCTTGGATTTGTTTCTGAAAATGGGAACTTTTTTTTTAATCAGTTGTTTAGTACCTTATTTCATGGAATTGAGTATGAATGTTAAATGCTGTGTGTATCTTTTTTGCACTTATCAGATATTGATTTTTTACGAGGAAAGTATATGGTCTAGTTTGTAGAGTGTTATACTGCTCTTTCTCTAGGTAGGTGAACTTGAGGTTCTGTTTCATTTTCTTTTCCTTTTTGGTTTTTTCATGGCATGAGAAATGCTGGCGGTAGTCTCATTCAAGCAGGTTTTTGTATATAAATAGCTAGAAGATTGAACTTGACAAGAAACAAAATGTGAAAGCTTCACTGAGTTTTAGTATTTCTCTGTGTTCAAAAAAGAAGTCTAGTGTTGTTCTTCATAGGTTGGAGGTGACATGTTGTCTTATACGTGTTTATTTACTATTATTTGTTTCAAAAAGTATTTATATAACACTGTTATATATATATATATGTATGTATGTATGTATGTATGTATGTTTGTATGTATATATATATATTTAAGTTGAAGAGAAAAATTCGGTTGTGGGGGAGGGTGGTTTGATGTCTATTTCAAGACATGTTTGATAATTTTGTATAATTTTCTAGAATGAGTAGCTACTACCTGCTCTACTGGCATGTAGAATGAAAATTTTGGTGAGCATAGGAGATTATTCCCAAGTATAATATTAGTGTAGTTAATAAAAGCCACGCATTAGGACAATGCCAACTCGGTTGTTCTTAAGGCTTCAGTCGAGAGTGAGTAGTTGGAATATAAAGGGTATTTAAAGAATACTTGCTTGGTTTGGCAACTGTTTGTGTGAATGTTAGTGCAACTGCTTGGTCTGGCAACTGTGACAGCTTAATCTTTAGGCCTCATTTTCTTTGTAGCTCCTTATGTTTGCATTGTAGGAAGTAATCAAATACGTGGAAGAATAGATTTGACATGTGTGGTTTATATTCATCAAATCAATACCTAGATCAATTGCTCTTGAGAAAAAGGGAAAAACAGCTTAGACATATCTGTTAGATTTGCTTGTGCCTTTTCGTTCTTAAACCTTTTCTTTTGCAAGGTTTGATTTGTTGTTCTGAGGTTGTATCAAAGGGTCTGATTTGTTGTTCTGAGGTTGTATCAAAGGGTCAGATATATGTAGTGCTGAAACTTTGCATGGAAATTAAATGTAACTTTTGATGATTGGATGTGCATCACTTGATTGTGAGCCACCATTGCTATTGATTGCAGAAGCAAGTTTTTCTCATGGGGCCGTACAACTTCTGAGTTTATGGTTTTTTTCCCCTCCCTTTAGTAAATCAAATTTCAGGTTGCTGATGCCTCTATAAAAATGCGATTTACCCCATAAGAAACTAAGGTAGCTGATATCTATAATAGGTATAATTAATGTACCTACTTTCCATTTTGTACTCATGATGACTATGAGTTCCTTGGATGTCTAAGTTCACCTGGATAGATACTCTTCCAAAGTAGAATGAATATGTATAATATAGCTCACAGTTGAAATAGTTAGTGCTGATTTGTGGACTAAGGAAAGTTAGCTGTATGCTGATTCAGTCAGTTGGAAAAACAGCTTAGACATATCTGTTAGATTTGCTCGTGCCTTTTGTTCTTAAACCTTTTCTTTTGCAAGGTTTGATTTGTCGTTCTGAGGTTGTATCAAAGGGTCAGATATATGTAGTGCTGAAACTTTGCATGGAAATTAAATGTAACTTTTGATGATTGGATGTGCATCACTTGATTGTGAGCCACCATTGCTATTGATTGCAGAAGCAAGTTTTTCTCATGGGGCCGTACAACTTCTGAGTTTATGGTTTTTTTTCCCCTCCCTTTAGTAAATCAAATTTCAGGTTGCTGATGCCTCTATAAAAATGCAATTTACCCCATAAGAAACTAAGGTAGCTGATATCTATAATAGGTATAATTAATGTACCAACTTTCCATTTTGTACTCATGATGACTATGAGTTCCTTGGATGTCTAAGTTCACCTGGATAGATACTCTTCCAAAGTAGAATGAATATGTATAATATAGCTCACAGTTGAAATAGTTAGTGCTGATTTGTGGACTAAGGAAAGTTAGCTGTATGCTGATTCAGTCAGTTGGAAATCTCAGGCAGACATTTGTAGTTGTTTTGTCAGTTTTTTCACTTGATAAATCGAGGACTTCTTCTTGTCTGTGTGCTTTGGCCTTCTGCAAATTGGTTTAGAAGTGTTTCGTGTGTGGCTTTGCATATTTTCTTTTGATGATTGCTTAATCTTCAAAGTATAATCAAGTTTTTGTTTTAAAACAGTGTTTATCGTTGTTGGCCGGAACTAATTTTGCTGGTGAGTCTGTAAATCTATTACCAGGATTAAGCTAATTTTATTGTCAAAAAGTCGAATGTGGCTTTTTGTTTGCAAGCTGATCCTGAAATTTCATAATTTCTTGTTTTATACAGTGTGGATTTAGGAATAAATTTGTACAGAACTCCCAATGTGCAGACTGTGGACCAGCCTTCTGGCCCGAATTAAGATTTATATGACATAGGGCATCATTATTTGGATATGATTGAGGGCTTTCTAGAAATAGAGGCTTGTTCCTGTGTCAGATGCTTCAGTAGAATTAAGAGAGCAGTTTTATGACATGTTAGTAATGAATGTGTCCTGGAGTATGACAGTAAAGCTCTTTATGTTGTAGTTGCAATGTTATTCTGCAGTTGTTCTTTATTCATCTTTTAATGTTGGCTTGTTCTTTATTCATCTTTTATCTTAAATTCATTAGCATGCCAGATGTATTTATTTAAGGTTCTTTTGGGCTATTTTGTTAGTGCTAGCTCTATCAATGAAAAGATATACAGTTAGTTCTGCTAGATCTTGGTAATTTGGTACTCATATAAGGTTAAATCAGTACCTTTTGATGACTGGGAGACATGTTTTTCTTTATAAGTAGGAAGTACTTGAGTGCAGTTGTTTCAATTGTGACTCTGTGTCCCACATCGGTTGTGGAGTGTCTCCTGGTGCTAGATATAAGGCCAGGGCCAACCCTTCACTCTAGAGCATGCTTTTGAGTGGAGTTAGGGCTTTGGTTCTTTGACATGGTATCAGAGCCTACCACTCTACTGCCTCTCGGCCTCTTGTGGGTCGGCCGAACGCCGACGGAGGCAGTCGACACTCAAGGGGGGTGTGACTCTGTGTCCCACATCGGTTGTGGAGTGTCTCCTGGTGCTAGATATAAGGCCAGGGCCAACCCTTCACTCTTGAGCATGCTTTTGAGTGGAGTTAGGGCTTTGGTTCTTTGACATCAATGAGCTTTATTTTAGACGTTGTTGAGACTCATTGTTGATGTTGATTCGATCTTTGTGATTAACAAGTTGCAGACCCAATTAGTCCTACTTTTTTGATATGTTTGTCTCTTGGAGCTCCAATTTATCATGGATTTGGTACATTTATGGCAAGTTTTTGATGCTCTATTGTTTTTGCTCATACTAATGGGAATACACCTCCTATGCACATATAGTTTTGAACACACCATCTTTCCTGTAAAATAAACTTGAATATGCATGTTGATCTTTTGTCTTATTTTATATTTTGCTAAAAATTCTTTAATTAACCTTTCTAGGGGTGGGCACTGGTTCAGTTTAACCGAAAACCGAACCAAAAATTTCGGTTTGGTTTATTTTATTTGGAATCGACCGGTTTGGTTCAAATTGAAAAAAATACACTAAAAATTTTAAAAAAACCGAAAACTGAATCGAGCCGAGTCGAACTGGTTCCGTTCGGTTCTAAGGGGTAGAACCGATCGGTTCCAATTTGTTGGGACTGATCGGTTCTGGTTTTGGATCAGTTTGGACCCGAACCAAACCGAAATCGATTCTGCCTAGCCATAAACCTTTTTATTTGTATTCCATTTAATAGTTGTAGCTTATGGAGACATTATTATCCATAGTACCTTCCCTATTGATTATTTTGAAGTAGAGCCCCATCGTCTTTGGATAAATAAAGGTGCATATGTATCTGATTGCTAGAGTTGAAATATCATGCAGATTGCGTTCTCCTATTATTTATGTCTTTGTATTTCAATGATTACTTAGTTCAGTGGCAAAGGGCTTTATTTTAGGCTTTAATTATTATGTGCATTAGCAAGATACTGTTTAACAGCTTAAACATGTTTAGCAGTTCAACTTGATTCTTCAGTTGGTTATTTTTAAAATACTATATTTTCTTCTTACTATATATTTTACTGTCTTTCAGCGTGGCTTGTTTGTTTGGTAGTTGTTGTTGGTATTATCTTAAATGATATTGTAAAAAACACTTTTTATTATTTCATATCAACTTTTGCCGAGTTATTGGAAAGATGGACTAAAGAGTTTTAGCGAGGTGGTAGTGAATTTTTTTTATTTTATTTTACTTTTTTTTGAAAAGGAGGTGGTAGTGAAATTTATAGGTTAGGTGGAAGAAGAAATATATATTTTACTTATTAGGAAGGATACTCTCCTTATTATAGATACAATACAACTTATAAAAAAGGAAATAAAGCTATACCTATGCAACGGTAATATATATCTATTCACCCCTGATTTTTTGGAAACGAATAAGATCCTATATTTACAAAAATATACAGTCAAATATCCTTAAGAACAAGAGAACTAATTTTCTTGATTTGCTTGTGATTCTCAACACTTCCCCCTAAACTGGTTGGAAGATGTCGTTCATGGTCAGTTTGCTCACTAAACTATCGAACTACTTCTTTGGTAGACCTTTAGTTAGTATGTCTGCTACCTGTTTTGACGTAGGAATGTAGGGCATGACAATCAGTCCATTTTCCAGTTTTTCCTTGATAAAATGTTTGTCAACTTCAACATGTATGGTTCTATTATGAAGTACTGGATTGTGTGCAATGGCATCTTTATTATCACAAAAAACCTTTTAGGTAAGGGGTTAATAATTTTAAGTTCTTCAAGTAACCGTTTGATCCACAAAAATTCACAGATATCATGTGCCACTGCACTAAACTTAGCTTTAGCCTACTTCTAGTCACCACATTTTGTTTTTTCCTACACCAAGTTACAAGGTTTCCTCCAACAACGGTACAATAGCCCAAAGTTGGGCTTCTGTCTGTTACACTCCCTACCCAATCTGCATCAGTGAATACTTCAACTTGGAGATGTCCTCTGTTTTCATACAGAATACCCTTTCTTGGTGTCCTCTTCAAGTACATTAAGATTCTGGTTACAACGTCAAAGTGTCCATGATTAGGTGAGTGCATGAATTTACTTACCATGCTCATAGCAAACGCAATATCAAGATTTGAATGTGAGAGATAAATCAGTCTCCCAACTAAGTGTCGGTACCTTTCCTTGTCAATCACCTCTTTCGGTCTTACAAGCTGAAGTTTTAGATTCGGTTCTATAGGGGTTTCTGCTGCTTTGCCACCAAGTAGCCAGTTTCTCTAAATAGGTCAAGTATATACTTTTGAGAGATAAAAATACCTTTCTTGGATCTAGCAAATTCCATTCCAAGAAAGCATTTTAGAGGACAAGTTCAAGGCCATCATCTTTGGTCAGAATGATGTCATCCATATAAACTATCAGTATCGCCACTTTCCCCTTCTTTTGAGTGTTTGTAGAACATTGTATGATCGGCTTGGCTTTGGACATATCTTTGAAGCTTGAAAACTTTCCCGAACCTATCAAACCAGGCCTTAGGAGATTGCTTAAGGCCATACAACGACTTCTTTAGTTGGCACACTTCTTTTTTTCCAAAGTTTTATTCAAAGCTTGGTGGTCCTCCAGATACTCATTCAAGAAGGTGTTCTTTACATCTAACTATTGTAGAGGCCAATTAAGATGCACCGCAAGAGAAAGTAATACTCAAATGGAGTTGATCTTTGCAATAGGTGCAAATGTTTCTTGGTAGTCAATTCCATAGGTTTGTGTGAAGCCTTTAGCAACAAGTCTCACCTTATATCTCTCAATGCTCCCATCAGACTTACATTTGATTGTGAAGACCCATTTCTATTCTACTGTCTTCTTCTCCCTAGGTAGATCAACAATTTCCCAGGTTTTGTTCTTTTGAACAGCTTTCATCTCCTTTACTTGACTTCCACTCCGAGTGCCCTAGTGCTTCCTATATAGTTCTAAGTACAAACAGGTGAGAAACATTTGTGGTGAAAACTCTGTATTTTTCTAAAAGTCTATGGTAGGACAAAATATTTGGCAATGGGATGTCTGGTTCAGTTCCTAACTCCTTTATGAATAGTACTTGGAACATCAAGATCAGAAAAAGGTAAAGGAGCATAATTTGTAGGAAGATTACTTGGGATTGGAGAACTTGGATGTGATGATTGGCCATGCTCAGGATTGACTAGAAGATTCTTAGTAGTAGGATTAAACCTGTGTTTGCTATAAACACGAAGCTCATTGGACATAGGTGGTAGAGTTTCACCCTCTGTTTGTGATATAGTTTTACTTGGCATGGGTAGATCAATATTTATCTCATTTTCTCTAGTTAAAGTATCCATTTCCCGATTTATTTCAGGGAAAAAAAAGTTGGTTTTAGTTCTTTTTGTTGCCAAAACTTATCTTCATTCAAATTCTCCCCCTAAAGAGGAATTTTGGTGTAAAACAGAATTGTTTCAAGAAATTGAACATCCATATTAACATGGAATTTTTTAGTGACTGAATTACAACACTTATTGCCCTTTTTATTAGGAGAGTATCCTAAAAAATACATTTTTCAGCTCATAGATCAAACTTGGATCGATGATGAGATGGAATATGGACAAACACCGTACACCCAAAAAGTTTTAAAGGGAGATTATTGGTGAGACGTGTGTTTGGAAAAGGTTTCTTAAAAGTTTTTAATGAAGTTTCATAATTCAAACTCTAATAGGCATTCTATTAATCAAATGGCAACTTGTTAAGATTGCATCTCCCCAAAGATATTTAGGAACATTCATATGAAACATAAGAGCCCTAGCCACTTAAAGTAAATGTCTGTTTTTTTGTTCTATAATTTCATTTTGTTGAGGAGTATCCCTACACGTTGATTAGTGTAAAATGCCTTTCTTTTTTGCAAAAAAATTCCTAAACATTCATTAAAAAATTATGTTTCATTGTCACTTAGAAAAATACTTATTTTGGTTTGAATTTGGTTTTCTACCAAAGAGTAAAAATCTTCAAAGAGTTTTGCTACCTCATTTTTCAAATTCATTAGATAAAGCCAGCATAGACATGTATGATCATCAATGAATGTCACAAACCATTTTTTTCTAGTTAAAGTAGCAATCCGAAAAGGACCCCAAACATTACTATGAATTAGATAAAAGGGCTTGGAAGTACAATAGAGTTTTATTTTATAAGAATTCAAATGGCTTTTAGTCAAAAAAACAAGTTTCACAAATCAAAGAGTCATAGTCCACTCCTTTAAATAAATTTGGAATTAAATACTTAAAATAAGAAAAACTAGGATGTCCTAGTCTATATGCCAAAGCATTATTCTATCATGAACAAGGTTTGAATGAACACTACCAATAAAACCTTGAGTTTGTTTATTCTCAGCATGGTTGTCATCAAAATAGTAGAGATCTTCTATCATTTTAGCAATGCCAATCATCATCCCTATGTTCATATCCTAGAATTCACAACAAGATTCACCAAAAATAACACGACGACTAGAATTCTTAGATAAATGACTCACTGATAAAAGATTACAAGAAAGTTTTAGGACATATAAAACGGATTTCAGAATAATTTTTTCTGACAAACGAATTGATCCTTGACCAGCAATGAGAGATAAGCTTCCATCTGCAATATGTACTTTTTTATTTCCATAAAGAGGTTTATAAGATATAGACAAATGGAATAGATTAGTCATGTGATGAGAGGCACCCGAATCTATGATCCAAGATACAATTAACGAAGAGGAATAGGCACACACTTTACTACTTGTTTGAACTAAGGATGTTACGGGGGTACCGGGAGTCAGTGGAGCAAATTTTAGTAGCTGCAACAGTTGTCTACCTGTTCTTTGCTGATCTTGGTGGCAGCTTTAGCATGTGGCTTTGGCTGGGGTACGATTCACATCATTTTGTTTACCGTTCTTCCACTCAACAGGTTTCCAATCAGCAAGTTTTCCATGTAATTTCCAGTAGGATTTATGATTATGTCGTGGTTTATTGCAAAAATCACACCAAACCTTTGGTTTGTCGTCTTGGTGGTGCTGGGTACTAGAGGTGAGGTAGACTGCAACAACAGTCCTTATTAATGCTAAGTTTTCCACCTGTCCAGTGGTGTGTTCTTTGCCAAGCATGGCATTCTTCATGTTGAACTTCAGGAAAAACTTCACCGAGGGAGGGGAGAGGTTAACGACCTATAATCTTGCCTCATACTTCATCAAAAGCAACATTGAGCCCAACTAAAAATTTGAAAATTTGCGAGTTTTCCTCCTTTTTAAAGTTCTTACAGTCACTCCTTATCATCATCGAATAAGTTAAGATCCTACCACAAACCTTTGAGAATATTGAAATATTTAGTGACAGAATTCTCACTTTGATAGGATTCCCCCAGCTTGAGTTCTAACTCATATACTTGGGACGGATTTTCAAGGTCAAAATACATTAAGGTGAGATTATCCCAAAAGTCTCTAGTAGTAGGATAACACATATAATTTGACCTTATATTCTCCTCTATGGAGCTCACTAACTAGGCCATTATCATAGAATTTTTAGGCATCCCAAACAGTATAGCCAACATCGGTTTTTGTTGGTTCTACAACATCACCAGTTAGATACCCTATTTTTCCTCTCCCTCTATTCAACATTCGAACAGACTGGGACCATTTGAGAAAGTTATTTTCATTGAGGTGGATTGTAGTGATTTGGATAGAGTTGGAATGTGAAGGTGGGTTTGATTCAGTGGGTGGTTTAAAAAAGTTGGTGTTGGCAGCTGTGGCAGGGACTGATTCAGCAATTTCTGACATGGTGATAGATAAGGAATGGGATCGGTAAGGAGGGCAGAGGAAGAAGAAGCAAATGGGAGGAAGAACGTTCAAAAACAGAGGATGAGGGAGGCCAATTATGTTGGCTCTGATACCATATTAGTTTATCACTCAACCCAAAAGTTTAAGCTATTAGGTGGAGGCCCAATATTAGTATTAAAGATAAGTCTTAATAGTCCTTCTCATGTGCAATGTGGATCCAAGTTTAAGATGTGAGGCAAAGTGAATTCCAACCAAGTTTTAGATCTGAAGCAAAGTGGATCCTAAAGTGGACCCCTAGAGACCGAACAGAAATAAATCAAGAAATTAAGTAGACCCTTAGAGACCAAACAAAAATAAATCAAGAAATTAATTGAAAATGAAGACATGGGGGTTCCAACTCAAGACCTTAGCTCTGATATCATATAGGTTATGTGGAAGAAGAAATATTATATTTTATTGATTAGGAAGGCAGAAATACTCACCTTTTTATAGATACAATACAACCTACAAAATAGGAAATAAAGACATAACTATGCAACAGTAATATACAGCCATACGCCACTATTTTTTGGAAATGAGTAAGATCCTATATTTACAAAATATACAGTTAAATACCCCTAAGAAGCAGGGAACTAATTGCCCTGATTTGTTCGTGATTCTCAACAAAATTTGGTAGCACTAAGGTATCCAATGGTGACTATTTTAAATGATCATTTACAGAGAACCCTATTTAGAGGAGTGTCAAATGAGCTTAGGCCTAAGTTTATATATGGTTCGTCATGTCCAATGAATTTCATCAGTTGCAATCAGTATGGAAAATAAAACTTGTTCTCGGTAGAAGGGCAAGGGCATAGATAAGGCTGAGATGGATATGGATCATGAGTGTGAAAAAGAAATGATTGTCAATAATTTTCTGAAAGAATGTGGGTTGCTTGGCCCCTCAGGATTTTCTGTTTTGCAGACCTAATTTTCTTGTTAAGCAGATTTATGCCTGTACAGCTGGGTCTGTTCCATGGTTTTCACTAGTGATACTGCCATTATATGGTTGTGTACTTGCAATCTTTTGCAGAGGGCTCCAATTTTCTCTTTGTTTTTTCTTTTCTCCATGAGGATCAGATTCTCTATGTTTTTTTTATTGAGATTCTATTAATTCTTTGCTGCTTTTTTATTGGATGAAAAAACCTAAAGTCATTTTTCCTTCTTGTCCAATTAAAAGTTCTGTGGTGGCTCACTTTGTTGAAATGTTCCTTTTCTTCTCTTCTCATTAAAGTTGGTTATAGCCTCTAACAAAAATTAATACCTTATGAGCACAACTGCCTTTTGACTCTTTTATGCTATTTCATGTTAAAACAGCAGACCTAAAACCCATTTGATTATCCTTGAGAAAGCATATTGCTATTCTGGAGCACATAAAGTTTTTCTTGATGAACCATATTGCTATCTGAGAGGACACTTCTATATCATCCTCTAGATGTCAGCAGAGACTTGCCCTGAAGTATGCCCTTCTTCTGTACCATAGTGCTACTTTGAAAGTTACTTTATGATTGTGATCCTGTAGCACTTGAATGCTATTTTTAGAAGAGACCGTGCACTTTTGTTGCATTGGGCAAGTTAAGAAGTGTGTCTTAAATTTGTTGCTTTTCTATGTGGTGTGTTGATTGGATCATGGAGTCACCGCATAGATCTTAGTTGGCCTATTCTTTAACTCTTGCCACTGAAAAGAAATGGTAGCTGTGCCATTCTTTCAGGATGAGGTGGCTTGCAAAATCTAGACTAATATTTTTTTAGTGCAATGGACTTCCATTTCTAATTCCTTAGGAAACAAATGGTCTTGTTCAGGTGCTGCATGATGGAATCATTTGATATAATTGTTACATTAGACTTAACTGCAACTTATAGAGTGATGCTTTCTGATCTAGTATGATGATAGCCTTTTATTTGTGGGTGTATGTGATTACATATTATTTCTTTATTGCCTTTTTAGTTTCAACATGTAGGCTTACAGTGATGTCTGAGAGAAATTCCTGAATCATCACCTTCAATGCCTTTGATATGCAAAATTACAGGTCTTCTAAAGACTTCCCTGATATGCATGGCCTGATAGTGCACACCTACAACTCGGATAATGCTGACTTGCGTGTAGATCACTTGGGCTTACACAAAGCTCTTTGTGTATTAATGGGATGGGACTACTCAAAGCCTCCTGATAACTCAAAAGCCTATCAGTTTTTACCTCCCAATGAAGTAGCTGCAAATCAGGATGATCTGATTATGTGGCCACCCATGGTGATAATCCATAATACAATTACGGGGAAAGGTAAAGATGGGCGCATGGAAGGATTCGGAAACAAAGCAATGGATAAAACAATAAGAGGTATAGTATGCCCCTCAAATTATTTTAATAATTGATGCTATGTACACTGGTACCACTTTTTCATTTAACAGTTTAGGTCTTCTATCTCTAGGTTGTACTTTATATTTTCCTGAGATGGTTTTGATTCTCATCCATACGATTAGTATATTCAGCCGACCAATATTTATAGCACTTGTTTTGAAAGTACATGTGCTATCTGTTATGACAACCTTGAGTAAAGATCACTGAAACATTTTTTCACCTCATCACTTGTTTCACTTGGTAAAGATGCACTACTTATCTGAGACATGTTTTTTCATGTATCAGTAATCTAATGGCCAGCATTATTGAGGGAGAGTTTGATTAGTTCTCATTGGCACATATTCATTGTAGGCCAAAAGGTTTCAGTTTTTTTCCCCTTTCGTTTTGAAAGGTAGGCTGGAGTGTTTATCAGGACAGGAGACTTCTTAACTTATTTCCAACTTCCTGGGAAGTTCAACAACTTTGAATGATGGTGGAAATAAGTGATGTAAGTAAATACAAGAACTTCCTCTTGGTTCCCTCACCGGATGTTTGACTGGTGAAGAAGACAGAAGAAAGATGGGAGGGGGTTTGGGTGCCTTTCATTTTTTCTTTCATGTGTGCGCTAGCTTACTGTGTTTTTATCTGTAGTTGGAGGTGTTTTTATCTGTAGTTTGAGTGGTTGGATCCAAGCCAGCCTTGGATCAGTTGGAAACTCAAATTGATCTGGTGGAAACTTTTGTTTGGCGCAAATGAGGAGCTAAGCTATTCTTTTAAATGATTGACCTAGAGTCGCTTTTCTAGGTTTATTTTCATGCTAATATGTGATCTTTTATAGTACTTTTACTGCTATTGGAGCCCTTGGATACTACTGATTCCCTATATTTCTTTCTGTTATTTCCTTGTTTGTTTGATCAATATGGTAGTGTTTACAATTGCCCTGCTCAGATGCACCTCTGAATTTAAGTTAGCTCTCTGTGTCTGGTGTAGAAGGATTAAGTTTTCATGTCTGTCTGTGTTCTGTTTTTTATTCTAAGTTGAAGTCATTCAATTCTCAGCCTCTTTGTTAATTTCAAGATGGTGCTATTTTTCATGCTCTTAACTGTGTGAGGCTTATAGCAGTAAGTAGCCAACATGAATAAAATTCATCAATTTTTGGTGCAATTAGCTCGTATCACCTTTTTGGCACATTGTGTTTATACCAAACCAACGCAACCTTTAAGGGCTTCTGGGGTTTGTTGCTTAGTGCTTGATTACACATACATGCCATGGATTATTCAAATCAGAACGAAACTAACTTGATGGTGAATTTCCAATGCTACTTTTTGGTTTCTGAGATTGCTGAAAATTATCTGCTTTTCGTTTACTACTAATTTATTGAGATAAATGTATGAGTTGTCTGAGTATATCATTTTGATTCTCTGTTTTATGTGGTTCAAGTCTATTTTCTGCAATATCTTAGGTGATGATTGAATGTTGAGGTCAATCATATTTATATAAAATTTCATTTGATTGCTTCTACTTGGTGAATAATCTGAAGGCAATGGGATTCTCATCGGCAAATCTATACAGGAGCATGCTTCTTCTTCCATTTTCCCGCTTTTTCTGTTTTACCCTAGGTATAGTTAAAGTGCGTTAATATTACATCGAGAGTTGTCTCTCAGTGCTGAAACCATTTTGCATCTTGCTTTTATTTATTGTTTATGAATGGGCATAAGTGAAGATAATCATTGAAGTTGGTACTTCGTTTCAAAAGATAAGAGAGTACTTTGCAGGAATGATGGTTTAGTCAAGCCTTTTAAAGGTTAATTTTATTTTGGTTTATTGTAAAGATACTGGCAGACGGTGCGCATGGCATATAGGCATAAGAAAAGCTTATTGATGTGGTGATGAATTCAATTAGCCTGTTGAAGTCCCTTGGCATGGAATTGCTCTAAATAATCTCAAATTGTTAAAGAGTTGTTTTAACACTGATTTTCTAAGTTTAATAAAATTAAGTGGTATGTTTCTCTGGAGAAACATATTCATTAATTTCTTTTAATAAGATTTAAGGTTTTTGAAGTAATTTTGTTGACCATGTAAGTCCCTTTCTTTCAAAATAACTTACCATTTTGTTCTGCTTTCCTGAATAAATAAAATCAGTCCTCTTGTTGAAAGTATTTTAGGTTTAAGTACCTAAACTTTGTTGTTATGGGGTCTACATTTATATTTGGGAAACTATCATGTCCAGAGTGTTTGGTGTTTTTGTGTAAGGTGTATCACCAAAGTTATCCAAAAGAATGAGACTTAATTGGTGTACTTTATTATTATTATTATTCTTAATATATATATATATATATATATATATATATAGATTACTGACTATTTTTTTGGCTTATGTTGATGAGAAGTTGGTCATATTACATTATCTTTGTTTATTAACTTGTTTTTGATGTTGATCATCTGATTTGAACTAATTTTGTTGACCATGTAAGTCCCTTTCTTTCAAAATAACTTACCATTTTGTTCTGCTTTTCTGAATAAATAAAATCAGTCTCTTGTTGAAAGTATTTTAGGTTTAAGTACCTAAACTTTGTTGTTATGGGGTCTACATTTATATTTGGGAAACTATCATGTCCAGAGTGTTTGGTGTTTTCGTGTACGGTGTATCACCAAAGTTATCCAAAAGAATGAGACTTAATTGGTGTACTTTATTATTATTATTCTTAATATATATATATATATATATATATAGATTACTGACTATTTTTTTGGCTTATGTTGATGAGAAGTTGGTCATATTACATTATCCTTGTTTATTAACTTGTTTTTGATGTTGATCATCTGATTTGTCTTTTATATATGATCTCAACTTACTGCAAATTATAAAGTTGTTTGTGGGGGTTAATAATTGATTCTTGTATGCTTTCATAGTGTATTGTACATAATGTTATCTCCAATGTCCATATTTTAAAGAGTAGTTCATTTTTTTTTTTTGTGAGATAAAAAATGAGAGTGGCTGGACATATTTGCATGTTACTTTGTTATGCAACTGCAATGGCTGCACATTGCATCTCTCTACCCCATAAATATATATATATATATATATATATTCACATTTGGACTGTTTCTAGACAGTTGAAATGTTTATTTCCTGCTGCATGTCCTTGTGGTTATTAGGTGAATAGAGATTTCTTCTTTTGATGGTCTTTGAGATCTTACTAGAAAGTTCCAAAGTTGATCTTATAGCATGGTTAGTATTCATGGTATATTATACTGTTGAACCTGATAGATACATAACTATCTATGATAATCTTGATGGCTTCAATGTTTACTCAATTTCTTGTTTTGAATTCTTTTATTTTTTTTTGGTCTCCAGATCTTGGTTTTGGAAGCGGCAAGTCAAAATCATTGTATGGAAGAGAAGGTCATCTGGGCATCACTCTAGTAAAGTTTGTAGGTGACCAATCAGGATTGAAGGATGCTGTGCGGATGGCAGAATACTTTGAGAAGGACAATCGCGGGCGCAAGGTTTGGGCCCGCGTACAGCCCTTAACATTAGGCAAGGATGATGAGAACAATCCAAGTCTTGTGATGGTGGATCACAGGACTGGGGAGAAAAGGAGGATCTTATATGGCTATCTTGGAACTGCTTCCGATCTGGACAAAGTTGATTTTGAGACGAGGAAGAAGGTTGTTATTGAGAGCCAGAGAGAAATCAAAACATCCAAGTAGATTATGGGTTCGTTTTAAGGTATAGTGCACTGTACTGTAACGTATAAATTTTTCATCATGTCTGAATGACTAATCTATGTATTCTTGTTTGTTAGCATGGAGATTGTGTTGTGGGAGCTTCATATTGTATTATTGCTAGCACTATTTGAGGTTCATCCTCAGCTTCAAACCTTGATAATGTTATAAATTTTCTCGTACAAATACTATTGGCTTAAGGTGATATTGGTAAGATAAATAACATGTTGTTTACAGCTTGCTTTGATTTCTGACTGGCGCTGACTTTTTTTTATTTATTTATTAAACATCTCTCTTTTCTCTTCTATTCCTTCTCTGCTTGTGCCATCCACGACAGTTTACAGTTAAGCTTTGAGTTTTTCAGGCAGGCTCTATGCATTTGCACCATTTAAAGCTTTTAATTTTACTAGGAAAATGATGAATCTAAAAGAGAGTGAGGTTGATTGTTGCCCTTATTCACATTGATATTTATATGAATTATTACACGTGTTTTCTGTTTTTTCTACTAATAAACAATTCATGATATAAATGAAAAATAAAATGATAATGCAGGTACTAGAACATCTATTGAAAATGTTATGACACCATTGGGAAAATAGTGGAAAATATATGTATAAAATGAGGGGGTTTTACATATTTATAAGCGGGAGGGTGGAATTTACGGACTTAATCCCTCACCGCCTTATACCCACTCTTTTTTAATTCTATAATTTTTGTTGTATTTTACATTGTTAAAGAAAAATTTAATAAGATAAAAATTTAAATTAAAGTAAATACAATTTGTAAATTACATTGATAGTAAAAATGTTCAAAACAGTCTTAATAAAAAATTTGTTAGTAAAATTTAGTAGGATAAATTTGATAGAAGAAAAAAGAGTATAGTATATATTTGTTAGTAAAATTTAGTAGGATAAATTTGATAGAAGAAAAAAGAGTATAGTATATATTTATAACAGATGTATTTTTTTTTTTGAAAGAATGTGTTCCTTTTGATTAAATGCTTCTTCAAGGTAATATTTATTAATTTGACAATTTATTAAGTTGGTGTATACTAATTTTGTAAATTAATTTCTCAAGGGTTGATGTTGGCAGAGATTTGGTGAACAGATCTACAAATTTGTCAATGGATTGTATCTGTTTGACATCAATCTTCTTACTTTATTTCAGCTCATTGGTGTAAATTTTTTTAGAGAAATATGTTTGGTTCTTTCTTTTTTGATAGATTCACCTTTAATTTGAGTAAGACATTCAACATTATCTTCATATATTATAGTTGAAATATTTGTTGGAGACAATAGGTTGCATGTATTCTAGATGTGATAAGTAATAGATCGTAGTTTTATCCATTCTTGCTTCATGTAGTTTAAGAGTTTTAAAGTGATTAGAGGGGACTGCAACAAAAAGATTTATTTTGTTGGTCATCGTGAGATTGTTGTAAGAAAAAAAAAATCATATTTGCAAGAGAATTTTATGGAGATCAGATAAATATTCAATAACTGCATAACCAACTAGACATAAATCTTTTAGAATAAAATAGTTTTAAATCTATCGTTTCATGAAGTTAACGAAATATATATTTGATACTATTTTAATAATGTTGAGTTACTGCAAAATTAAATATTGCTAATAAGATTACTACGAAAGTTATGTTATGTCTAGTGCATTAGGTTAGATATAATAAAACATCAATTGTATTGAGATTTGGTATTTTTGGATTAAGTATTTTTTCATCATCTTAATTGGGACGAAATAGGTCTTTATTAGGATCAAAATATCGAACAACCATAAGAGTACTTAATGGATTGACTCTATCCATATTGAATCTTTTCAGAATCTTTTTCATATTAAGTATATTGATGATGGATAAAGATTTTATTCGATTTATGCTCGATTTGTGGATCGAGATAATATTTAATTTTTTCTAAGTCTTTTATTTCAAATTTTTTATTTTTTTAATATTTTGTAATTTTGATGAGCTCTTTAGGAGTTCTGCTCAAATTCATATCATTCATATATACAATTATAATGACAAATTCAGAATCTAACTTCTTTATAAATATATATAAAAATAATGGTTAATAAATATATTTCCTTTATCAAAGATTCGTTTATAGGGTTGTAATACATGCGCCTCGATTATTTTGATCCATATAAAAATCTTTGTAATTTGATTGAATCAAGTTGTGATTATATACTTTAGTTATGTTGAATCTTTCAGAGATTTTTATATAAATATATGTGTTAAGTTATTCATATAATAAGTTGTCACTATATTCATAAGACGCATATGAAACTTTTTTGAAATTGTCAAAGTTATTAAAAATAGAATGTCTTTGTATTCATTATAGAAAAATGAGTTTCATCATAATTAACACTTGGTTTTTGCAAGAAACCTTGTTCAACCAGTTTTCATTATGTTTTCATACAAAAATCTATTTTATATCTACAAGTTAAACATTTTCAGTTGTTCAGACTACAAGTTCAAATACTTCACTCTTGATTATGAAAATCAATTTTGTTTGTATTTTTTTTTTTGTTGAGTCAATCATGCTTTTCTATACATTTATCAATAGTTTATTGCTCAAAATCATATAGCAAATGAGAATACATTGTCAACAATTATTTCATCATATTTTCATATTTCTCCTTTGTAATTATAATTTATGCAAATTTTCTTATTTTGAAATTTTTATGTCTCTTATGGAGCTAATATATTTTTAAGGATGCGTGCTTTTTAGGGACTATTAAATCTTTCAACGTTAGTGATTTAAAAAATAATTTTTTTAAAATTAAGTGGTCTATCATGTTTTGGTGTGCACTAGACAATTTATTTTTTGCCTATTTATTAGATTGTTCTACAAAAATAATCACTTAAACTGGTATATTGACAACGGGTATATATGACTTAGTTACTTTTGATACATCTATAAATATATTTGGTAATTCATTTGTAATTCTTTAAGAATAAACAATCCTTTGCACTTCTTTTTCATATTAATTTATTTAAGAATTTAAATATGATATAATAGTCATTTTCTAAAAAAGTTTATAGGAATATTATCTCATTAAAATGGTAATAAAAAAATTATGCGACAAATAAATCACTCATTAGGGATTCAAGATATTTTGTAATTTATGGTGAGTTAAAATCAATATAAATCCCCAAGTGATATTAAAGTCCTATTTGAGTGCATTATGAGGGGTGATAGAGTCGTTTAATTAAGAATTCTACTAATCCATTTTGTGTGTGAATATGTGGCACAAAATGTTCTTCATTGATTTTTACTGATAACAATGGTCATCAACTATTTTAAATGTAAATTTATAAGCATTATCTAAATATATGGTTCTAATAATATGAAAATTACACTCTCCATCTAATGATTTGTGCTAATAATCTAATGAATGTAACATTTCATCTAGATAATAAACAAACATGTGATCATCATGCAAATGCATCAATCAAAATAATAAAATAACAAAAAAGTCCACTTGCTGAATGAATTGATTTACAAATATCTCTTTATATCATTTATAAAATGATAGAAATTTTAGACCTAATTTAAAAAGAAGATGACCTAATTACATGTTTAGCTTGTGAGCAAATAGTACAAATATTTTCATTAGTCAACAAAATCTTTTAGTTCTTTAATAGATGTTCATGAGAATTTTTAATGATCTTAAGCATCATAGTTGATCTTGAATGACTAAAACGGTTATGTAGTAGTATAAACATTTTTGAATCACTGAACTTGTAGTTCATTACTGTGTAGCTTTTAATTGAAATTGTGATTGTATAGTACAATCTAACTGATAAAGCAGGAATTTTTTCAAGTATGCATTTTTTTTCTTATATGTTGTAAGTAATGCATAGATATTCTACATTATTATCACTCAAAATTTCAATGTGATAACCATTTTAATAAATATCTTCAAAATTAAGCAGATTTCTTTATATATAATTTTATTCTACTTACTAAAAGGATTATTGCTCTTCCAAAGCCTTCAATCAGATCTGCAAGAGCTTATATAGTATGAACATTTTCTTCAATTGTTGTTAGTTTTGAGAAATATTTTTTATCTTGAAAGATAGTATGTGTAGTTACACTGTCATCCAAATAAACATTCCTCAATTTTTCTCTCTAAAGTGTACAATTCATCTCTAAAAGTCATTCCTTATATTAAATAAAAATTCACATTAGACATCAAGATAATACATTACAAAATGTTACATTTCTTTTACATTTATACAAAAGGTTACATCTTTTTATTAGTATTACAAAAAGTTACATTTTATACATTAAGCAAATATATTATTTAAAGCTTAATGATCAACGTTCCTTTATTTCTAAAAAAATCTAAAACATCTAGATGAGTAAGATTTGCAAGATTTGAGTCATCAATAAAATTTGTCTCTATATTCTTTTCATTTGCTTTTGTAGATGTCTCATAATGTTCGATTAAATGCTTTGGATTACGACATATACGTGACCAATACCTTTTTGTATCACATCAATAACAATTATTTTCATAATATTTAGTGTGTTTATTCTCTACACATTGTCTTTGTCTTGATGTTTCTGTACTCTTTTAGTGTTTATCTGTTCTTGGTATTTATGGCCACTACAAGGACGATAATTACACCCCCTCCCTTCTACACGACCACATTCAACGTTTATATGAGTATTTACATTCACTTTATGAGAATGATTGAGAACTAGTTGAGCATGATTTGTGATTTTTTAATAAGAGCTTATTGTTTTGTTTAGCAAGTAAAAAACATGAGATTAACTTTATCATTGAATATTAAGTTTTCAAACTCTTGTGTAGGTGATGATGGTAGAAAATCATAATTCTTGACTTATCTTGTAGAAATACATTATTTTCTTTTTCAATTGTCTTTTTCAAAGCACTGAATTTTGAGGTGCATTTTGGCATTTAGTACCGATGATAGATAATTTTTCATAACATCAAGTATAAAGATTTGTAAATTTATTAGAGACATTTTCAGGGGCTTTTGAATATAGAAGAAGAGAATTAAAAATTAGTATGATGAAATAGAAATATTATTCAACTAATTTATAATGCAAAACATAAATATCAAAAATAATATTTATGAGGCATAGTTATTCATGTATTGACAGTAATAAGAATGCATAACCTTTCATATGAATAAATACTTAAAGTAAAGAAATAAATTTAAAAATTTAAACTTCAAGTTCTGACTTATTGATTTATTTTGTAAGTTTCAGTTGCAGATACAATATTCGAATTTAAACAAATAGACATAATACTAAATATTATAAATATAAACGCGATAAAAAAATATAGTTGATAAATAATATTTATCCTTATATTTTAATATAAAAGATTAAGATAAATGACAAACACAAAGCATATTCTAAAAATTATATCATACAATAATATAAATATAATACAAATAATAATTAGATATAAATAAAATACATAAAATAAAAAAAAATCTTAATATAAAAATTAAGTATTGAAGTTACTAACAATTTATAATATATTATAAATAAATAATTAAATGATAACTCGAGTGCTCAAAACACCTCTCAAAATTAAGTATTGAAGTTACCAACATGGACCTGGCCCCTTTAGCTTTCATGGTTGCATTTTTGTTTTTCCCTGTTTTTGTTGCATGAATTAGCACTGTCTGCTTGCCCATTTCTTCCCCATTTTTTCTTCAATTTTAAACCTAAGAAAATCTGTACTCTCTCACATTCACATCCACTCAATGACGGCCTAACGTGGATCCAGTTATCATTTTTTTTTTTTTAATTTTTCGTTAAAAATAATTTTCTTATTTTTATGAGGTTTAGTTTCAACTACACTTTTTTGTTAAGCAGTCAAATTGTACATGCATGGGAATCATCGCCAATTTTGAAATTTTTGTGATGCTTCAGCTGGATATTGATTCAAATTTCAAAAATAAGACAAGTATTAACCAGGTTGGATCATTGAATTTTAGCCTCCCCTTTACTCTAATACCGCCTTCTTCCACCAACGCTCAACGACATATTAAAGTGGGCCTTGATGTTTTACGTGTCTAGTTCCAATAACATGACCCACGATCCCCAAATCCAATGCTCCCAATATTTACGTGTAAGATTTTGTTTCATTATTGGCCCTTATTTTCCTTCAGGATGTGATGGCAAAGCACTAATATGTAACGCCAAATTTGTACCAAAAACTACATAAATAAGCTACCTCACAATTATTAACGCTACTAGAACCTCATCTTTACGTAGTCAATCTCGCATTATAGGGCCAGATATGAATGTCACGCTGCACTTGCGCATGTTTATTATTACGTTTTATATTAAATAAAAATTAGATAAATTTTAAATATATAATATTATTTAATAAATTAATTTTTTAAATTAATAATAAATGCTTAATTAGTGACAAGTGATATTAAAAAAAATTTAAATTCTTATTTATACGTAGAATACAGTAAGTGATAAGTGATTTTAAATATATAAAAATAGATATATAATATTATTTAATAAATTAATAACAAATACTCGGTCGATAATAAATAATATAAAAAAATATTTAAATTCTCATTCATATGTAGATCTTTAAAATCATTTCGATAAAGATTTTTACATAAGATATATAAATTTTTTATGTTATCAGAAAGATGGATAATACAAACTAAGTAAGTTTTAAAAATTTTAAATTTTAAATTTCAATAAAGATTATTATGTAGATAATAAATTCTTTAATTTTTGATAATATAGATCAAATTGATTTTTAAGTTTAGGCCGTATCAATTTTATGATGTAAGTGAATGAAAAAGAATATTATATCTTATATTAAATAAAAATTAAATAAATTTTAAATATATAAATATAAGTATAATATGTAATATTATTTAATATATTAATTTTTTAAATTAATAATAAGTGTCCCGATAATATGTTTGATCAGTGATCACCTACTCTACCGTACAAGTACTGCCTAGCAATATTACTTTTTTTTTTCATTTTCCTTTTTGTATTGTAATCGTATTATCTTAGTCGTCCGCCAGCGCTAAATGCCTTTACTTTATCTGACTCCTCCCATGTGGCGGTTACAGTGCTACTCTTCCCAGCTTTTTCTCCTTCTCTCTCATCTTTGCTCCTTTTTTTTTTTGCGATCTCCCTTCGGTTTCCGGGAAAAAGCATTCACTCGATCCAATTCCAAACATTCCCTTATCCTACATCATCATACCCCACCCATGCTTTACCCTTTCTTATCCTACGCACCCCCTTCCCCCGTGCAAGTAGCCCCTCTCTTGTGCTTGTGCTTATCCCTCACCCGTGCGCCCCCCGCGCATTCTAGAACGTACCATGGACCACATTCTTACATTCGCCATCACACGTGTTATCCTTAACAACCGTCCACGTCATCACCCTGTTTTTTGTTTTTCACACTAAATTCTTATCATTCGCTATTCTCTCTTTTTCCCTTCTTAGGGTTCAACTCAAAACTCAAAATCCTTTTTCAAATTTCTGTTGTTAGTTCTTAACTCGGCTACTGATTGACTCAAAAAACGAGAGTCGAACAAAACCAACTCAACCATGGGGTCGATCCCCGATCCTGGCGAGTTAACCGAGTTGACTCCGCCGAGTTTTGACGAGTTCCAGCGGCAGACGTCGTTGATGACGAGCTGCACTCTTCTCTGGAAAGAGCTCTCCGATCACTTCACTTCTCTCGAACAGGACCTCCTAAAGAAATCGGCTGCTCTCAAGCACAAAATCCAAACCCTAGACAGCCAAACAAAAGCGTCCTTAGACGTTCTAAAGAAGCGCGAGGTCACCATCGATGGCAGCGTCGAGATCGCATTAGAGAAACTTGAAGACCGTATGGAAGTCGCACTCAATTCTCTGCAAGAACTCGGCAATCCCGATGGTGAGGTAGACGACGGCGACGCGTTGTTGGCGATTTTGAAGAATTTTTGTTTGAAAATGGACGCGAGGGAGTTCTGGAAGTATGTTATAACTAAAAAGAAGGAAATTGAGGAGCTGCGGAATCAGTTGCCGGTCGCGTTGACTGAATGCGTGGATCCTCCGAAGTTTGTTATGGAAGCGATATCGGAGGTGTTTCCGGTGGATAAGAGGAAGGAGAAGAGTGGCAATGACTTGGGGTGGGCGTGCGTGTTGGCGTTGGAGAGTTTGATTCCCGTGATGGTGGACCCGGTGATTGGGAAGGCGAGGATGTTTGTGACGCCGAGCGTGAAGGAGAAGGCGAGGGAAATTGCTGAGACATGGAAGGCGAGTCTGGAGGAGAGGGGAGGGATTGAGAACGTGAAGACGCCGGATGTTCATACGTTCTTGCAGCATCTGGTCACGTTTGGGATTGTTAAGGAGGAGGATGTGGAGTTGTACCGGAAGCTCGTTGTGGGTTCTGCATGGCGGAAGCAGATGCCTAAGCTTGCTGTTTCGCTTGGTTTGGGTGATCAGATGCCCGGTATGTCGGTTATATTCTGTTTGTTCAGCCTGTATTTAGTCAGTGATGGATTTGGTGTGTTAAAGATTATGTATAATCTAATTTGTTGAGAAGTTACATGGATGGTATGTCTTTGAGATGGACGAGTTAGTTATTAAGGCATATTAATTTTTTGCCACTATTAGGTAGCATGCTAACATTGTCTATATTTTGTAAGTAATGGTTTTCAGCTTATTATATTTGCTTATATATTTTTGTGAGAGAATGGTGCTTTTGATATGTGGTGAGTGTTGATATTGGATATTGTTGATGACTCTGTTTCCTGCACTGCAAATGTGGAATTTGTACATATCGTTCTTTGTTCTCTCCTGTTAAGGTTTGGTTTTTCAGCATATTTAAGTTGTGTTTCTTTTGAATTTTTCAGTTATTTTCTAGATCGGATTTAGCTACACTTGGTATGTTGAGGTTACATTTTCTGGAGATTGCCTTTAGTCGTTTAAATATTTAAGGGTTGGAGGTGAATGTAGGTTATATCAGTAATATGATGGAGATAGTATTTGCTTGTAAGCCCCTTTGTTTGATCAGTGAATGAATCTATTATTCATTTGAAAACTAAGGGGAGAGGTTAGATGTCTTATTTTCAGTAGGAATGGTGAATTTTTTTTTTATCTTTGATGATATAATCATGCTACCTTAAGATTCAAAAAGTTTTGGGTCTGTGGGGTTGTATTTTAGATTTATATCATTAGATGTTCAGCGATTTTGGCGAAGTATAAGCTGATATTTGGTAGTCCTTTCGTTTATTGATGTTTAAAGTTTTGTCTGCTCTTTGTCATGTTGAATTAGTGACTTCTGGTGTGTAAAACCTGATTGATGTTCTGCCTCGCATACATGGACACTTGCATTTAATATTGTCATAATTGTAATATTTAGGTATTCCATAGTTTATTTGAGTTTGCTTCTAATGCCTTTATCATTGTTGGCATCTATCTGCATGTTGCTTAGTTTATTTTTAAGGAATTTCTCTTGCATGAAAAGAAGCTCTCAGGCATGCCAAGAATTTCTTGGTGATCAACAGATAAACAACAGAATTGCTTTCATTGTTGTGAAACTTGCCACATCAACAAGCATGTCAATAGCAGATTGACTTTTACTGATAGTTTTGGATAGTTGTGCTTTTCATAAAAGCATGAAGGTCTTTATCATATGTATTTAGATGCGGGCCTTTATTTTTTATTGGAGATGCTACTGTCTAGCTACTAATGCTTTTTAACTGTTCTGAATATGTCCAGAAATGATTGAAGAGTTGATCAGTAGGGGACAACAGCTTGATGCTGTGCATTTTACATATGAAGTTGGCCTTGTGGACAAGTTCCCCTCAGTTCCGCTGCTTAAAGCTTATCTGAAGGATGCAAAGAAGGCTGCTTCATCGATGTTGGAGGATCCCAATAATGGCAGCCGAGCCGCGGTACATCTTTTCACTTATTCATTTTGAAGCTTTTCTTATTCACTTAATTGAGGTTTTAATTGACTTTCATGGAAGTGGATTATATTTCATATTGGATGTCAGACGGTAGTTAACTTCTGGTTAAGTTCCTCTTGAGTAGTGAGTGTATTCTTTTACTTCTAAGTCATTTGTCTAGGAATAGCCAACAGTTAGTTTTATCATGCTGTTAGAAGTAAGTATGCCAATGAAATATTCTTTGATACGATAAAGCTGATTTTTGTGGATGAAACAATCATCATTTTGTGTCTATACAATTTGGTTGGGTATTCTTCCCCTTGTTTTTATGTGCCACAAATATTTGGTAGAGGCAGTTCAGAGAAATCTTGCATGAGATCTCAAAATTTTTTTGGTTTGTATTCAGTCTCCAAGTTAGTGGGAATGCCTGAATGAGGCATTGTATCTCAGTGCTGTTAATAGTGATGATATGATAAACTGCCACCCTTTTACTTACGTAGCCCTCTTTAATTAAGTGGAAGGTTGAGGCTCTGGAAGTCGGTAACTTTTAATACTCTCTTATAGTTGGTGAAAGTAATTAGTCCATGCTTTCAACTAATCAGTGTTTTGTTTTCTTGAAAACCACTTTTGCAGCACCTTGCTGCACGCAAAGAGCAGTCGGCTCTCCGGGCTGTCATCAAGTGCATTGAAGAGTACAAACTTGAGTCTGAATTTCCCCCAGGAAACCTCAAGAAGCGCCTTGAGCAGCTAGAGAAGGTCAAGATCGAGAAGAAGAAGCCAGCTGCAGCCCCTGCCACTAAGCGTACACGAGCTAGCAATGGTGGTCCAATGCCTCCAGCAAAAGCTGGCCGTTTGACCAATGCATATGTATCATCATTTCCAGCACCTCCTACATTTGTCAGGTCTCCCTCGCACACACAATACTCTGCTGCAGTCACACCATACCCATCTCCACCCTCCACATATGGCAGCAGGAGTCCGCCAGCCAATCCATATGCTTACTCTCCAGAAGCAGCCACTCCTCCCCTCGCTGGACCATACCCTGGAGCTCTGATGAACTATGCTGCGTACGGAGGCTACGGCAGTGGTTTGGCACCAGCTTATCAGCAGGCTTACTACCGATAGACATGACTACTTTTTGAAGATGGTAACCACTGATATGATGACCCAACCTCCTTTGCTTTCTGAATGGTTTGTAATCACTAACCACTATAATGGTAGCACTGGCTGTGTTTTAATTATAACTATTATCTTTCTTCTCGCATTCTCTTGGTGAGAAGTATTTCTAATGTTGATCGAAACTTCCTGTACTAGGTCATTGTGGAAAGTAATCATGGTGGAAAGTAATCATGATGGAAAATAACAATGTTAAGGACTAAGTACATCCCTTGTTTGTAGATTAGTAGAAAACTTATCTTGCTATTTTGTCTTGGTCTGTCTCCTTTTTCTTGGAATTTTCTTGTTGAATTTTGGTACAAATGCACATCCAACAATTGATGAAGTAGGTGGCTTGATACTTCTTTAATGAGCTCATTGAATCAAAGTTGGATGGTATTTGAGTACGCACCTCTCCTTATTAGATCATTGATTATCCACTCGACTTTTGCCAGATCATGTGGTACTTAGTTTCCAGCTCAGTGGACAGTCTGTTTTTGTGACCAACCTTGATAATGCTAAAGGTATGGAAGTCAAACGGTCTGTTTGGGGAATACGTAGAAATTAGACAGCATGAACTATGTTATCAAGAAAACAGAGACTTATATGGTGGTTTTATTTTTGGCGCATCCTATTATTGAAACGTGAAAATTTTAGTGTCTATGATTTTTATTTTTCTAAGTCTCTGTGGGGCTCCACAGTAAGTATTGTTATATATGTAGACGTCCGATGTCGTATGCACAATAAAATAGTCCTCGCACTTTAGCTATGATAAAAAAAAAATGATAAATTTAATAATCGCGGTTAAATAAATCAGATGCTCAATTTTGATTAAAATTCTTTATTTTTGTCAAAAGCCTCTCTTCAAAAATCTTATTAGTAAAAAATTTCTCAAAATCTTCACTGACTTTTTATTTATTTATTTATTTCAGTTTTAGTGAACTGTTGGCTATTAGGTTGTTTAGTTGATTAGTTGAAAGATTGTGTTTCCGCGGTTCGCATTAAAAGTAATAAGCATTTTGATTTTTTGACTTATATATAACCTGATTTCGGGTGTCATTAGATGTTTAGCGATTTCGATAAAGAGTAAGCTGATATTTTTTTTTTTTTTTAGTGTTACAACACACTCCTCTAACAACACACACTCCTCCCTATTCTGTCATAGGCAAAATCGAACTTCGGACTTGAACGAGCAACAAGGAGCTAGCCAATTTGGCTAGCACCCTCGGCTCAAGTGTAAGCTGATATTTGGTAGACCTGTTTAAAGTTTTTACTTTAGAGACCTTGTTTAATTGATTATGAGATGATTTCTTTGCAAGTAATCTGTAGTCTCTTCAAACATACAAATCCAAATTTCTTATTTGAACTACGTTTCAAAGGGTCCAGGGGCTGCAATTCCGTTAAGGTTGGCCAACACAGCAAAACGTGAAAAAAGAAGATCATCCGCCCTCATAATGGAATCCTTATTTGATTCTGGCTAGTTCATTTTAGTGATCTTTAGTTTGAATGCATCTCCTGCAAGTTGCAATCCAGGTTTAGGCACGTAGGCAGTCAGTCAGTACTCAGTCCTCACCTCCTGCACAAGCACTCAGTCTATATGGCATTGGCAACCGCAAGTTGAGTTGTATATATAATGACATCGTGCCCAACCACAAGTTTGAATTATGTATTCGCCTGGTTAGGAAACGGGCTTATCCATCATGATACCTGGTGGAAAAAGAGCTAAGTCACCGTTCCCACACCAAGCGTTTGTTGTTTTGCTTCTATGAAACTCCATCTTTCTAACTAACCCTTTACTGTCACCAATATATCTTGTAAATATTGACGCTTGCCCAGAACTGAAAATGACAGTTACCTTCTTGAGGAGAAGCGCTTCTCTTAGATCATTAATGGTGGATTCTCATTTTCTCTCTAGAATCACTAGTTTTTGCTCAAGAGCCTCGACCAGTCTTGATGAGGAAAGTGAAAGGCAAACTACAACAACAAATTACTCTACTAGAATTCATCTTTCACCATTATTTAGTGACAGGACACCTCATTTCGATGGTTATAATATTGAGCTTGTAGATGACGTTACTTGACAAGTTTCAGCGGGTTTAGCACATGTGTGGCGAGGATTAGATGAGGACATGGGAGTAAAATCTAGTACAGATGCAGTTGATGATGATGCTGTATCTTTTGAGGGTGACTCAAGACTTTGATGAGATTGATAATATGAGAATTCGTGGGGATCTTTTCTGTAAATTTGATAGGGACTCCAAAGAGTTCGAGGAGTACGGTTTTGATTTTCATAGAAGCAAGTTCAAAAGCAAGGGACAATAAAAAAGAAAGTGAAAAGAAGGAAGTTTCAAAGATGAAGAGTGATCTTAAAGAATGTCAAAAGAAAGAAGCTTCACAGAGAAAGAGTGATGTTAAAGAAAACAAAAAGAATGAAATCCCAATTCCAAACCATGGCTTTCATGATCAAGAATTTAGTGCCTTTGAGATGAGTGATTGTCTAAGTAACATGGAGAGTTCTGGTTTGGGTAAAAAGAAAGTTAGAACCCCAACTTTTAATCAGCTAACAGCTCCTTACCATGAACTGTTTTGCCTGGATATCTACATATCGAAATCATCTGTTCGTGCCTGTATTGTTCATCGGGTTACTAGCAAAGTGGGTGCTGTGGCTCATTCGATATCTAAGGATATGAAATTTGTTCTGCAGTTCAATTAGGAATGCAGCTGCCTGTGGTTTATACACCGAGGAAAGGAGAGAAGTTTGAGGGAAAGCGTCAGATTGTGCTTCAAGCTATTATTGATAATGGTATTAATGTGAGGGTGAAGCTCAAGCAGAGAAAAGCCAAGAAGACTGGCGATTGTTCTGCTGCTTAGGAACATTTCTACCTGTTTTGCTACCAGGGGTGTTGTTCTGGTAGAAACTCTTCCCTTGGAAGTACATTGTTCAAGGCTACTCAGCCCAAAGATGTAGCAACTGTATTGCATCTGCATGGTTTCACCCTCTACATAATTGTGCTAGAAAACAACTAAATTACTGTGAGAAATTGCTTTGTTTTGCAATGATGTGAGTAGTGAAGGTACTGAAAGCTATCATGCGATGGCTTCTGTTTCTGGTGTTGTTAGATTTTTATAACATTTTGGACTGAAAGAGTAAGTTATCTATTAAGTATTTGTTAAGTCTGGTGCAAGCTTCAACACTGGCACCCTAATCCACAATTTTATCATAAGATACTACTCATTGAATATAAACATGTAAAACTTACCAATGAACATCAACCAAGAAACCTCTGCCTGGAACTCATTAGATGGTTAATGATTATAGTTTTGCTCTGGTATCTGTTCTGACCAGTTGTATTATTTTTGTATTAAGATGTGATGGAAAATGAAGGTGATTAGAATGTCAACAAGTGAGAGAATTTTCTGACTTCTTAGTCTACTGTGAATTATGTTATTTTTGAACATATGCAGCAAGCGAAGGTAAACACTATTTATCATCCGTGGACCTAAAAAACATAACACCTATTCACCCAATATGCAAACTCGGAACTCTCAATTTTGTTAGACATTTTATATTATTTTATGTTCTTAAAGTATGTGTAATAACATTTTATTAGATTAATAATGTTAATTCATATATATAACTGAGCATACATTGATGAGTCCATATTTATAAAGTATGTGATCTATGTATTAGACATATGATGCTAATACAGAGGGTATAAATCATAAGTTTTTTATAAATTAAATCATGTTCACAACTATTAATGAAAAATGCATTTTATTATGTAAGGTTGTAGTTTTTCTGCTTCTTATAGTAGATGATTTACTTTGATCATCGAAGTAGAGATTTCGAGTAGAGAAACTAATGTATATGATACATTGAACATGACAACTGTGAATTTCGATTTGGTTAACTAAATGTCGTAGATTTTAATTCACAAAAGTTTTAATAATAAGCTTGATTGATCTTAATCCTGAGTAGGTAATAAACTTACATTCATGCGTTGTATCTTTTGAGTTATCACGGAATAAGATCTACATAAACAGTCAAAACCTCGATAGTTTGGAGATATAATTTTATGGGTCGTAGAAACATATATTTATATGTATTGAAAACATCTTAGGTGGACATTAATTATTAGATTCTATCTTATAAATATATGTTTCTACGACCCATAAAATTATAAGATAGAATCTAATAATTAATGTCCACCTAAGATGTTTTCAATACTTGATCATTAGAATCTGTGGCTACAGTTTATTGAATAAATTATTTATTGAATAATAATATTTATTTGTAAATTTGTTTACAAATATAGATATATTAAAAGTGATCATTAGAGCATTCAGTGACTTAGAAGCAAATAAGTAATTAAAGAGGCAAGACATTTTTGCAAGGCCTAACTTTAATTATGAACATCAATTAAAAAGTTAATTAAATAGTTATTGTTGATCTAAAGACCAAGTTCAATTTAATTAAATGGAGTTTTATTTTATAATATGGGTTATCAGAGTACATCCATTGGCTTTTTAGTGGAATAGCCTGGGGTTAACTTAGAAGAATTTGTATATTATGAGATAATAAGAATTAAACCTTTTAAGTTGGAGCTAAGAAGCCCATGGGTCTTGCAATTCCTCTACTAGCTCAAATTCTAATCAAACTCTAATTTTTTAATCTTAATCAAATTCTAAATACCCAAAGGAGATCCCTACATACATGGGAAGTATGTAATAAGAAAAAATAACTATAACCATTCAGAAAAAAAATTCTCTTACGTATTTTTATGTGGGAAAAGAATTTAGTTAATACCATCCTATCAAATTTAGGTATTAGTAGTTTTAGAGATTAAGAAAGATCTACGCGCCCACACGCGTTGAGTTTGAAGATTGAGGATAACAAAGAAAATTACAGTCATTCAATTCAAAATCTGTAATAACGAGAAATTGAGATAATATTTTATCTCTATACATGTAATTATAAACAAAACGATTTATTTTTGCTGCATTTATTTTATTAAACAAAATTTTTTTTATTTACATAACCAACAAATTCAGCAACTAACAGTCTTTAACACGTTACAAAGAAGTTCAATCATCAGCAGTTGCCAGTTGCAATGCGAGCAGCTCTTCCTCAGGAATGGTCTTAATACGACAATCAGACCTCGGATATGCTGCACACAACAATGCATAGCCACGCTCCACAACATCATCGCTAAGCATGCCTTCACTCTGATCAACCGCGCCACTGATAAGCCTAGCAGGACAAGTCATGCACACTCCAAGTTTGCAGTCGTGCGGCACAGTCAAGCCAGAGTCCAAAGCCTTGGACAGAATGGTCTCATCAGGGTCCACTTCTAGCTCTGTCGGCTGACCCTCATGCTCAATCACCACTTTGTAAGATCTCACGATTGTTGTTGTTTGTAATCTTTGTGAGGCTATGCGTTTTCTGGGGTTAAAGTGAAAAGATGAAACCTTGGTGCTAGTGGGTTGCTTTTGTTTTGTGAGAGTGAAGGAAGGAGATGGACTGAAATGAAGAGTTGCCATTGTTTTGTTGCGGGGAGAGAGACGAGAGGTGGGGCTTTTTCCGAGTGTCATAGGACGTGTGGTCTTTGACAGGATAAGATTTTGCCATAGCCTCTTCTGCGAGCACAGTCAAGAATTTATTTTCCCATGTAAATGTTATCAACAAGGATCAAATCTACGATACTTTTATGCGACTATTTTAATCTTAATTTAATTTTCTAAATAATTTTACTATATTAAAGGAAAAAGGATAATTTGATTCCAAAGTTTGACAAATGAGACAATTCTTATATCCTGTTTTTGAAAATGCCCACTTACACTCCTTTCATTAATTTTTTTCTATAGCTTAAATGATAATAATTTTTTTCTTTAGTTTACATAGTATACTCATAAAAAACACATAGCACAATTAAGCTAGTGTTAACTAATGTTGGCCAATTATTGACCGGCTATTAATTGTGTTGATCGATATTAAAATGATTTATTATAAATATCGTCAAACTCTAAATTTTATTATTTATGCAATAATGATATTATTTTCATTTAAGAAATATTAGAGGAGTGCCAAAATTAATAAAAAAAAGTGGGGCTATTAATTTTAAACTCCTATGATAATTTATTAGTGAAAATAGTCTCCACCATTGCATAGAATATAAAATTTGAAGTCTGACAGTGTTCATGATGAATCAATTCAGTTTCGATCAATGATCAATTAACACAATTAACAACCGATCAACATTTGGTGAACGATGGTCAATGCGAATAAAAAATAATCAACATCAATTAATATCAATTAATATTATCAATTGTTTAATAACAGAAAAAGATATTATAATAATTATAATAATTTTTATTCAATTTAAAAAAATTAATAAAAGAAGATGTAAATGAGTATATTAAAAAATTGAGTAATTAAACTATCTCTTTTGTTAAATTTTAAAGGTGAAATTATCCTTTTCCTTGTTTGAAATTGCCTTTTAGAAAAAAAAAAGTACAGGACAATTTTTTTTATAGTTTTTGAAATACTTATTATACTATCCAAATTCCAAAATAGGATCGATGTACGTTATTTGAAGGAGTTATTATTTTATTGAATATTACCTTCTTCTTTTTTTAATTAAAAGTTCCTTTCCTCTGGCCTCTTCCTTTTTATCATATTCTATCCGCTAAGTCGCTGGCTGACTGCATGGCAATATTGTTACGTAACATCGACTGTTAATTAAGGCCACAATTGAGGTCAGGTTCAATCTACTCGTTGTTTCTAACTTCATCTTTAATGTCAAGATATATATCCTCGTTCTGCGGTCGAAACAAGTTTTGTTATCAAAATTGTTAACACCTTCAAACGAGTCATCACAAGTCAAGGTGATATTCTATTTTTCCAGTTTTGTGTTCATGCAGATTGTTTATAGTTATTGATCACTGTCATTTCACTCATGAAATCAAAATATTAAAACCATAAAAATCATTGACGATTTTTCTACCTTATGTTTAAAATTCTTTGATAAACGATAAGGTCACTGTTCTATTTCCTCGTGTTACGTGTTTCTCTGATTGAATCGTGATATTGATTTTAGAAAAGGGCTTTAATATTGAGCGTTTGTGTTTGGCTACCAAGAAAATTGGATGTCTGTGAAGGGAAACAAGATAAAACTTTTTATGTTCTGTATATTTGTTTTATCTATATTAAAATCTCGAATAAACCCAGCTTCATAACAAAACAAAGCCCGCAGCATTTTGGGATTCATTTTATTTGTCTGTTCTGGATAAATTTCAGTTTAATTACTTTTTAGGTTAAAGGTTTAGGTGTTATATTGCATTATCTGATAATGCGACAATATTTTGTTTATTTGATTGCAGTGATTTGAAAATATGGCGGTTGAGCGTGTCAACATTGCAAAAGATGTTACTGAAGTAAGTTTTGTACACTGAGGCTTAATTTTTATTATCATTATCATTTATGTATATACTATAGAATGTTTCTGTTAGAAAGAACTTTTATAATTCTTTTTTTCTTACAGTTAATTGGCAAGACCCCATTGGTGTATCTAAACAACATTGTCGATGGTTGTGTTGCTCGTGTTGCTGCTAAGCTAGAGATGATGGAACCATGCTCCAGTGTTAAAGACAGGTATCATTTATATTTCTTCATGACTTTTGTAAATTAGTTATTTTCCCATTTCTTTTTCCAGTGCTTTTGGTATGCTAGTCTAACTACTAAGTTGATGGAATCTTTTTCCAGAATCATATATTGTTGTGTCTTGATGCGCAGGATCGGGTATAGTATGATTGCAGATGCAGAGGCCAAGGGTTTTATCACACCAGGGAAGGTTTGTTGTTCTTCTTATTTCTTTTTAACTTTTATTGTCTTAATCTAGTAACTTATGGTAGCAATAATATCTGTTCATTACAAAGAGTAGGCGCATGTGACCACAATAACAGTAATTTGATCCAGAAACTTATGTTTGGTTCTTTTTGGTTTTGTTGTCAATTCGAATGTTGTGAAAGAAATACTGTTGGAAAAGTTTCTTCTTTGGGCGCAATTTTGATTTAATCAACCATCTTCTTGACTCTGATTTTTGATGGTTGTTGAAGAGTGTCCTCATTGAACCTACCAGTGGAAATACTGGGATCGGTTTGGCGTTCTTGGCAGCAGCCAAGCGTTACAGGCTTATCATTACAATGCCTGCTTCAATGAGTATTGAAAGAAGAATCATTCTTCGAGCTTTTGGTGCTGAGTTGATTCTCACTGATCCTGCTAAAGGGATGAAGGGGGCTGTTCAGAAGGCAGAGGAGATTTTGGCTAAGACCCCTGACGCTTATATGCTCCAGCAATTTGAAAACCCTGCCAATCCAAAGGTATTTTCTGAATCAATAATGAAGGGGATGTTGTTGGTGGCTGTAAAAGTTTTAAGTGATTTTGTTTTTGTTACTGCAGATCCATTATGAAACTACTGGACCAGAGATATGGAAAGGGTCGGGAGGAAAAATTGATGCCCTTGTTTCTGGAATTGGGACTGGTGGCACAATAACGGGTGCAGGGAAGTTTCTCAAAGAGCAGAACCCTGACATAAAGGTAAGATTAATGTTTTGTTATAAATATCAAATAAAAAGTGAATATTACCTACAAGTCTTTTTGAGAAAGTATGAAATTTTTATTTGCTGTCCACAGTGAACATTGCCTCTTGCTTACATTTGTTAATATCTTATTTTCTTTTTCTCTTCCCTTTAGCTATATGGTGTAGAACCATTTGAAAGTCCTATCCTATCCGGAGGAAAACCTGGTGAGTTATGTTAATACCTACACTCCTTGGATGATCTTTTTTCTGTTCCTATTCTGGTTCCTGGAGTTTGCATCTTTTTGGGTAATCAGTAATTTAGGCCCACAAGTAGTGGTCATGGGACGGACCATATAACTTATGGTTTTTGGCATTGAAACATTCATATAAATAGAGGAAGGAATACTTGTGTAGGGGCCCTGACTAATCTCAGTATAATAAAAAAAAATCCTCATTTTATATTGTTTGCGCTTTGTTAAAGCATGTTTTCAGGTTTTTTTTTTTCGCGCGTCTGTGCGCTTTCCTGTTAAGAAGACAAGGAACATAATGCTTTCTTCTTCCCACTGAGACAAAAGATTTTGCTGGGCTTGGTTTGGCTGTTAATTTCTAGTATTTTAGGATGATTTGCTTCTCACATAATCTCCATTTATTATGCATAATGGTTTAAGTTCATAACCTCTTTTTAAGTATTGCAAATGCTACATTATGTTAAACTACTCTCCTCAAGCTTTTATATTCTTTTTCAATTCTTTGCTTTAGATATAAAACTATTTTTACGTCTAGCTGTCCAACTTAGTATATTTAGAGTCCATTCTAGTTCATTTTGGCATTTACATGTCTATGTTTTTTTCAACACATGAGAGCTGATATATTTGTATCCATATCTGTATCTATCTGCACACATAGTTTGTACAATTGAGGAACTTCTTGGGTGTTGGATATGATTACTTGATGTGTATTCTCTGTATAAATGTGAAGGCCCGCACAAGATCCAAGGAATAGGCGCTGGTTTTGTCCCTGGTGTTTTGGAAGTCAATACAATTGATGAAGTTGTTCAAGTAAGGCGACATATTTTTCCACAGATGCATGAAATTATGCAAGAAATTATGCAATGTGAAGTATCATCTTCACAGATGCATTAAAAGTACACGATATAACTACATAATGATGCAAAGGGTGAAAAAAGCTTCTTAAATTTGATCATTTAATTAATGTTAGTAGAAAAGGTCAGGTTTATCCTGCATGATTCCAGTTGTTTCATCAACAAGTGACCACCACACTTTCATAATTTTCTTTTAGAAGCTAAAGATTTGGCCAAATCAAAATCTATAGAGATTGTGATGAAAGCAAAATTTTGGAAGTTTGAAAATCCTTGGGAAACAAAATGTAATATGCTTTCTCTATTTGTAATAATTGCTTACATGTTGTACAGAGTTTCTTTACCCTGTTCCACTGACCGAGTCTTTCGGTCATGTTACATATGATGTCTATATTGTTTCGGGTGAAAGTTATATTTGTCAACCTCTGACAGCCACCTGTTGTCCAGTTGCTAATTTGACCTTTGCGTAATCTTACAGATATCGAGTGATGAAGCAATTGAAACTGCAAAGCTTCTTGCACTGAAAGAAGGCTTGCTTGTAAGTTCCTAGCTTTCCTAAAATTCTCTAATTGTGGGCCTAAACCAGTGTTTTATGGCAATCCCATAGAATCTCAATCTTGTTTATTTCTAATTGTGTCCACTGCAACATGCTTGTTCCAATTTAACTTCTAATCCCACAACTATGGCAGGTGGGAATATCATCGGGTGCTGCTGCGGCTGCTGCAATTAAGCTTGCAAAGAGAGAGGAGAATGCTGGAAAACTCATTGTAGTAAGTTTAACAATCTCCTTCAGAATCTTTTAGATTTGGTAGCAGGCTGAGCATATTAGAGATGTTTGCTTCTGTAATCGTAGATAAAGTTATTTAGTTTTGCAGTTCTTTGTGATAATATTGAAGTCTTCCAGCAATATTCATGGCTATTCAAAGTCCTTGTCATATTGTACTGTTGTCCATCTTGTGATTACTTCTGGTTGAATCGCTGAGATAAAAAAATAAATCAGTATGTACGGTTTAAACAGCAGTTTGTTCTCTATAATGTGATAGCCCTGCACCTGCTGCCATGTGAGCACTTTTACTTCCTTGATTCTCAAAACTCTTAATTCAAGTTGACTGGAAGCGGTCTCATATAGAACAGTTCTGGGTCATTTTTGTTGGGATTTAAATCCTTTTGGTAATTGCATCTCCCTCTTGCATGTCATTTTCATTCACCGATCAATTTCTGTGGTTTCAACTGTCCCCTTCTCAATTTCAAATTTCAATCTTGATTCAAACTATTTAGTACTTACTCTTTTTTCTGTATATTTACTAATGCAGGTGATCTTCCCCAGCTTTGGAGAGAGGTATCTCTCTTCCGTGTTGTTTGAATCAGCGAGGAAAGAAGCAGAAAGCATAACGTTCGAGGCCTAAACTCTTGCTGAAGTCTGTTAGTCTGTCTTTGGCATAAATAATGGATTTGCTTGAATTAGGAGAGAAACATGATGATATTTTTTCCTAGAAGGAAAAACGCTTAGATTCGTACATCCGTTGCCGGGATCTGCTGGATAAAACTAACCGCAGGACGATAACGGAATTGCATGGGAACATTGACTCTTTTTAGAACAAATTTATATTTGTGCGATACGGCTATATGCATGGAATATGTATGGATCATGGATGGAAAATACTTTCTTTTCTTTTGAACAATTTAATAAATAAGATATTATTTATTAAAGAAATAATTTTATTGATACTCTCAACTTTAAAAAATTGACAGTAATATTTAAGGATTATAGAATTTTTTTTGTTAGAATTAATTTTAAAAAAAATATTATCATTTTAATATTATTTTATTCAAACAATTATATCCTTATAAATAATCATTTCTCAAACACTTTATTATTATTATTTTTTATTTTTAAAAAATAATAAAACATAAATAAAAAACAAAAATGGTCATTGGAGTAGCGGCTGAAATTAGTCGCTGTTGCAGTGGCTTTTTTTTTATTTTTCTTTAATATTTTTATGTTTTTACTTTAATTTATTTTTAATTAATAATTATATTATTAATTAAATTTTTTTTTAAAAAAAATATTATTAATTTATTATTAAAAGGTCAATTTTTTATGAAGAAATGTGGTTCTTGTTTGCTGTATAAGAATAGAATGGCTATTTCATTAATTTTTTAAGTTTAAAAAAGTAATTTAATCAATTCACACAATTTTGTTAATTTTAATAAAATATTTTTAATTACTAATATTACTATCTATTTTTTAAAATTAAAGATATCGATGAAATTAAGAAAAAAACTCAAAGGTAATAATATTCCTAATATATAATACTTTATATATTTTGTTGATGGAGAGTGTTGGCTTTAAACAATTAAAATATATAGTTAAATTATAAACGCATAAATATTTGGGATGGAGTGTTTGGGCCAATAAAGGTAAAAGACTAGTCTATCAGGATGTCCTTAAGGTTTAGAAAATTCTATTATTTAGAGATGTCATAAAATTATTTTAAATTTTTTATTAAATGATAATTATATCCTTATTTATTATCTTCTTAATTTATTTTAATTAATTTGGTACTCTTTTTTATTTTTATAATTTATTTAAAATATATATTTTTCAATTTTGATACTTTATTTTTTCTTTTTTACTTGAGTATTAAAATAAAAAATTTAATAAATGTATAATTATAAATTAAATTTTAAAATAAGTACAATTAACTATATTGTGGGACGTTATTTTTATGAATAAATATATAAAATTATCCCTTTAACTATCCAAATCAAAAGATTTTATTATTTATTAAATAAATATATAAAATTCTCTTTTATTTCATTTTTTATTTGACTACCCAAATTAGTTTTACATTTATATGAGATGAATGACTAAATCATTGGATGATTCTTACATAGCTTATGCCTTGAAATGAAAGAGGATGAGTTATTTTTATTTCTTTTTTTTACTTGACTACTAAAACAAAAAAATATATATTTTGTACAAAATATGTATTATTTATAATTTTTAAAACTTATTTAAAATTTTATTTTTATTGTAAACTTTAATTAAGTTTAAAATATTTAAAATTTTAAACAAAATTTAAAAAATATTTTGTTTATTTTTTTTTTAGTACTCAAGTAAAAAAGAAACATAGAGTACCAAAATTGGAAAAAAAAACATTATTTCAAATAAATGATAAAAATAAAAAAATATTTTGTAATTTTTTTAATTTTAGTACTCAAATAAAAAAAAAGAGTACCAAAATAAATTAAAAAGATAATAAATAAGAGTATAATAATCATTTAATAAAAATTTTAAAATATTTCATAGCATCTCTTAGTACTATAAATATTGAAAGCTATTTTTCAAACTTTAAAAGTACTACTGATTTTAAGCCCAATCTCAAAAACACTTATAAAAATACATTCTTTTCAAATATCAACTATTTTCTAAGTGAGAATGAAATATATAATACTTTACATATTTAGTTGGAGGGTTTTGAACAACTATTTAATATTTATATATATAATTGAATTATAAATCCATAAATGGGGCTATGAATAATGCATAGAATTTATGTGTTCAATTTAAAAGGTTAGTATGTAATACTTTTTTCATCCGCCTTTTTAAAAAAATGAGATTAGAGTATGTTATCATTTTTTTTTCAAAATTGTAATATTAAAATAAAATTTTTTATTTTTTATTTTAAAACCAAATGGACAGAGTCTCCTCTAAAAATTAGGCTTCACATTACCTATTACAAAAAAATAATATTCTCAATCATTATGTTTCTCAACTTCGCTCCTGTTACTCAACCATAATCTCACCATACAAATTTTAACTCACGAAAATCAATCATTCACCCAATGTAATCATATATAACGTAAAACTGAAAGAATATATATAATTTATCGTTTACAATATAAAAACAGTTCTTGATCATATATATACATGTACATGCAGTAGATGTCCATATAATTTGTTATACAGATATTTTGAATACAAATAAATATCAACCTAAAATATATAAACAAAGGATGTGACTAATCCGAATTGCTGCAGATATGGTTTCTCTCTTCAGTCTTTAATATTGACAACTCTACTACTTGCGCGTGGTAAATCTAACATGCTAAGTAAAAAAAATTGTTTAATAGGTGTACACAAAAGTTGAACAATATAATTTATTTATTCAAATAATGTACAAATAACAGAATCAATTACTATCACTTACCACAATGTCGACAGGATATGTTAAATTTTACTAAAATATTTAAATCAATTAATCAAGACATAATATATATTTTAAATTAAAATTTAATTTATCATATACGTGATTAAACAATTATATGTGATCTCAATAGGCGTTCAAAATAAACACTGACACGATACCATAGATTGACCAATAAGCTATCAGATGGTGATCCAACATCAGTCACTTGGTGACTACCTGTCGAATTCAGATCAAATCAGAATATATGTCGGATCAAAGATACAAATTAGAATCATCAGAGATACAAAATAGTGCAGTATTGCTATAACACCCTATTAGCATGCCGACTACCAATCTTTACATACCAATATTCAAGTTTACTTAGGGCTCTTTAATAATTATATTATATTAAACCTAATTTTTTTTAATATTCATAATTAAATCCAAATTTTTTTAATATTACCACATAGATTCGAAAGTTTAAAAAATTTACAGGTTTCAAATTTTTTTAAAATTTCACATGTAAGTCTAATTTTTTATTAATTTACATTTAAGTCCAAATTTTTACATAATTTCACATATAGGTTCAAATTTTATCTAATTTTACATATAAGTCCAAATTTTATCCAATTTTACATTAGGCCCAAAAAAATTTCAATTTTATATATAGACTCAAATTTTATTCAATTTCATATATAGGTCCAAATTTTATCCAATTTTACATATAGGTCCAAATTTTACACAATATTAAAAACACATATAATTCACTTAGAACCAACATAATAATTAATTAAACACACTATTTGCATTCAAGTATCCATCAAATAATTTAATTATATAATTATACACTAATGCCAAAAATTTAAGTTCAACTTAAATGTACACCAAACCTTCAACACCCTCCAAATGGCATTCACTTCTTTTCTTTCTACTTCCATTGGCTCTCATTTGCCAAGTCTTCACCTTAATATCAAGAATACACAAATAACTAATAAAATTTCAATTAATCCCTCTAAAATGCAAAAAACCCTAATTCTAAATAGCAATTGAAATTACAAACCCTTAAAACCCCAAATCCATATTCAATTAAAAATTTTCCAATAACTTACCTTGAAATTCATATTTCCACTTAAAAATAATCCTTAAAATTTGATGAAAATGGGTTTAATTAAGGGTTTCGGGGCTTGATTTACTAAGAGAAGTATGTAAAATTATTAAATTTAAAGGGAAATAAAAGAAAAATAGAGAGAAAAGGCAAAAGGTGGCGACGGTAATGCTCTTTGCAAAAATGGGTATTTTTTCATACTATTCATCTTTATATATTCATCACTTTTTTTGTCAAATTTGCCTTCAACTAAATTCAAAACTACAAAAATACCATTGATTAGAAATTGTGACATTTGATTAGTCCAAAAATTTAAATAACTATTCACTAACTAAACTAGTTAAAATCTAGTCTAAAACTAACCAATTCTATTACTTTCTAATTCATTTAGTGGCTAATTATTATTAGTTCATGATTAAGTGTTAAAAAATTATAAATGATTAAGGTTTTAATTCCATGAATCAATTCATACCATACCAACACTTTTTCAACCAACTAAATTCTTCCATTTCTTTTAACAAATAAATTTAATCTTAATAAATAAAAATTAATTATAATAAATAAAAAATAATAATTCTAATAAATAAATATTCTAGAGTGTTACATAGCATATTAGATACAGTACCCATCTTACTTTCAAGCCTCAACTGGGGACTTGGGCCTATAGGGATAATGCATAGAATTTAAGTGTCTAATTCAAAACACTAACCTATTAGGTGCAGTGACTATCTTACTTATAAATTTAAGTATCAACTATTATTTTATTTATAAATTTAAATATCAACTATTTTTTAATCAATATGAGATCCCAATTCACTCGACAATTCCCATAAAATGCAACTTCCACCCATAAATGCATATTAACTTGTTTATCTTTTTTTTTTTTTTGAACAATTATTTAACATATAATACTTACATATTTAGTTGAATTATAAATGTTGAGAGATTTGGGCCTTATTTAATAAGTAATACTTAGATATTATATGTATGGGTGACTTGTGCCTATCATGACAATGTATAGAATTTAAACGTCCAACTCAAAATATTAGTATAATGTTATTTATAAATTTGAGTATCAAAATTTTTTATAATCAATATGAGATACTAATTCATTTAACAATCTCACGTTCTATTAAAATTTGTCATTTTTATTCGACAGTGAATATTTTAACCACTAAGATCTAACTTTAATACTACTTGTTGAAGGCTTTAGACTTATAAAAATAATATATAAAATTTTAAGTGTCTAACTTAAAAGACTAGTTTATTAAATAGAATAACTATCTTACTTATAAAATTCAAGTATTAATTTTTTTTTATAACTAATATAGAATACCAACTCAACAGTAAATATTGATGGTAAACAAAAATTATAAGACTATAAATATAATACGAAGAAGGAATTCAATTACCATTTGGGGATGTATGTAACCGGACTTTAATTTTAAGAATAATTATCCAAATTCTTTTCCAATAAAGATAAGAATAGAACTATAAATCGTTTCATTTCTCATTTGCTTAGGAAGAATTATTGGATATTATACCTGCAAAGTTATTTTAACTTGATATATATATATATATATCTCTCTCTCTCTATCTATTTATCTATATATATATAATGAATTGGACTTATTAACTCGTAAGAATTACTTTTCAACTGTTGCATGAATAAAAAAAAAAGAGTAAGTTTAAATCAAATATTTTTTTTATTTATTGTAGGAGAAGAAGAGCACACACAAAAAAAAAATGAAAAGAAAGAAAAAAATTTACAGTAATGAACTGATTCCCAATCAATAATAAAATAATAACATAAGTTATTTTTCTTTTATTTTAAAAAATATCTCATTAATTATTATATTTTGAAAGGTAACCAAATGGATTTAACTCATTCTACCAGAGAATAAAAATAGCTTTTTTTTTGTAAGCAACGAAAGGATAGAAATTGTATTGCTAAAAAAAAAAAAAAAATCAGAGTCTCTTCTAAACAAAAGGATAGCAGCCCAGCAACAAAAAAACGCCAACAACAAAGACTATACAAAACACAGGCCTAAAGAACAAAACAAAACTTTACCACCTATTCACAATATTTTTTATATTGGAACTACTTGCATTACTTAGACAACGACTCCCGGAAGCATTCTTAATATTCTGTATAACTATATGCGTATTAAGATTTTTTTTTTTGAAATATCACCTGATTATATTTCTATCAGATGAAATAAATTTTGGCACAAAAAATAATTCTTTGAACTTTACTTAAGAGAGATTTCCCCTTTGCTTTCCTATAAAAGAATGAAATATATCTTATCAATTAAAATGCCTTCTATAGATTTGACAAGCATGCATGATCTGTTGCTAAATTCTCTAAACAAAGCCACATTGAAAGAATAAATGCTAATTTGTTTCTCTGTGTCGCCGCATAGAGGATAGTCTAAGGATGAAAGATAACTTCATTTAAATATTTTTACTATAGTATACAACCTGTCTTTCAAGGCTAGCCAAAGTGATGAAATTGTGTTTAGGAATGTGCTGAGTACCTCAACGAAGTTTACACAAAGCAACTTTCGCTTCTACATTTCTCATAACCCTCAAAGCATTAGTAATGGAGAAGTGCCTATTAGGATTCTCAGCCCAAATAATATTGTCATTTTTCTCAACGCATATGGAGAAGTTAATTTTAATGAACTCTCAGGCTTGAGCAATGTGATCATCAAAGAGGTTAGATAGTCTCCAATGCCCATTTCTCCACAAGTATTTTACTTTAGCATCACAAGGAATGTCCGAGTCATTAATGTTCACATGGTGGAACTTTTCAATCATAGACTTTCTATTAATCCATGAGTTATACCAAAAGTAGAAGGATGATTCATCTCCGAGCTTGTAACTAACTAAGCCCTTCACTTGGTTTCTTAATTATAAAATCTTCCTTCAAACCCAGGTATAATTAAAGGGTTTGGTAATACTCCAAAAGTTGAGTCTTCTAAGCTTGTTAACAGTCACCCATTTAACCAATAAAGAAGATTTTTGAGCTATTAAGCCTCAAATGTACTTAATAATAACAGTTTGGTTCCAAAGTTGTAGGGATTTAATGATCAGTCCCCTTCACTTTTATCCTTACAGATATTAGACCAAGCCACTACAACACCCTTCCTTTGAGAGTTATTTCCATGCCATAAAAATTTCTATAGATAGCTTCTATTGCTTTGATCACTGCCATAGGAAGAACAAAGATGGAACTGTTAGGGTCGGTGCTTACGTGCATATATTTGTGTATTTATATAAGTGTACATTCTCATTAAATCGCTAATACCTATTAATATGGCACTATACAATGTAACGTTATAGACATTGTATGATTTGAAGGAGTTCAGGTCAGATCTAAAAGAGTTTAGATAAGGGCTCATAGTTAACCACACTGAGAAATATAAATGCTAAATGTTAGCACAGATAAGTGTTACCTGGTTATAATACTCAGCAAAAATTCAAGAGTTGGAACCTTATTTGTAATGGGACATAGACCTGGGGATATACTAGTAACTACATAGTTACAAGAGTTGCAATCGGGTGTTAGGAAATGCTAGTTGCGCAAGTATGTTCTCAAATAATTGTCCATGATCTATTTTTGTCAATACAGGTCTGTCGGTGGATACTTTTATATATAGATCAGCATATATCATACTTATAGGGTATAGATGGTCGTTCCTAGCCGACTGTGAGCTTAGAGCTTGTATTGACATATGAGTATTCAATTAGAACTGGATATGAGACAGACTCATAAGGACCTCCGATAGACACCCTATGTAAGCCGTCAACGGAAGGTCCTCTCGAGTTGAGTAGTATATGTGGTCCTTTGACCTGAGTGCCACAATGGGCTTGTAAGTGATCCACCATACTTTAGTTCCACGCATGTTACAGACCTTTCACAGTGTGACCGCTAGGTGTCACTGAGTATGGTCTAATGCTTATGGAGTTGAGTGTCTACAGATATGGGATCCGTCAGCTTGCATAAGGAGTTTGATATCTAAATGCTTCGAGACTATATCTCAGAAAGTCTTGTGGCCATAAGCATTAATCCCAGGAAAGAGTTCCGACAGGGTAGAATAATATGACAAAAGAGTTTACACATATTGTTCAGTGAGATATAAGTTTGGAGATAAGACATAGATGAGCATTAGGGGATTTAGCGGTGATAATCTGTATCCCCGCATATTTGATATATCATTATTGAAGGATTATACGTATGCTGTCACGCCCCAGACCCAAAAGATCCGACACACGACATCACTTACATTCATTCAATAATACTTAAACATTCATTTTAATTTCTTTCAGAATTATAGCAATTGAATTATGACTGGGACAATTATTAAACCGGAGATACGCAGAGTTTTCTCAGAGATTAACACTCTACTACGTCACCAGTAGCAACTTTGTTACCGGGAGCCCAGAATATATCCATTGCAAATTCTTACTTAAAATCATCCAATAACCACACTTTATAAAACTTAAACCAAATCCAATCCACACACAATGAAATAATACATAAGTATTTATTTAATAGGGACAAACCAAATATCCTATCCCACGTGTCCTCAAATGAAACACACAACAACCTAGCAACTTAGGGAACCCAAGGAACAGCAGAAGCCTTGCCAAATCCGCTAAGCACACATGTACCTTATTTACCTGAAATCACCATAAACTATAATGAGTATAAAACTCAGTAAGCATACTAATTTTTCATATATCAAATACAAATACATATATGTACACAATGCATATGTATGATATGCTGTGATCAATCAAAATCATAATCTTATCAAATCACATATCATGTAAGCGCTTACACATTCTTTCAAAACACATAATAGGAATACCATCACTCAACTACTACTTAGTAGGACTTACATATCACATATCACATAATGAGCCAAATGTCACTCGTAGGTGACATACCGTATGAGAGGAATAGTACAAGTGAGGTCTTTAAATCACACATATATAACGCTTATGCCCGAAGGTAAAAGCCAAACCCTCACCCTGATCATCGGTGAGTCCTCTCACGTGTACCAATACGCCACCACACGAATGTGATGACTCACACTTCCTTTAGGTACCAATAGGATCCTCCCTACATACGGAACACATAACATATACCAATCCCGAAGGAAAGGCCACACATAAAGGCTCCACAAATCACATAAAATGCCTACTAAGTTAACAGTGAGTTCAAGTACCCTCAAATCACAAAATATTTCTCATGGACATATTACACTTCAAAAGCTTTCTTTGTTAAACGCATCTTATTTTGGAAAGCTCACTTTCAAAAACACATGTATGTCCATGCTCAATGTCAATGCTCACATTCATAAACATATATTCACATTTTATATCAAAATATACTTTGACATATCATAAACATATTCTTAACCCCATTTACAAAATCATACAAAACAATTATTATGTTTATTGTGATTCCAGTAGTAAGTCTAGTATACTTACCTCTTAACACTTTCAGCTACAAGGCTTAAATCTCCTTAACCTATCAATGGAGATTAATCCTTTCATAAGCCTCACAATTCACACAAAATACTTTAAATAGCTTACAAAATTATACACAATGCATTTATCACATCAAATTGGTCTAAATATTTGGTTTCTCAAAACCTGTCATTCTGACCACTTACACTTAACAAAAATTTCTAATACATCAAATGATATACAATTACTCCAAAATCAGAATATACCATTCTTGACTCATATATCCTTCTTATATATGAACATTATATCAAATTTCCTACACAATCCATTCCATACACACCATCGAATCCAAACTACAAACCTGACAGGATCAAGATACTTACTGAACAGTATTCAATCTCCCAATTTTAGAAACTCATATACTAACTCAAAAATTATAAAAATACCACATAATTACTCTTAACACATATCTCAGTCCATGATAAATATTTCACTTCCAAATCACTGCCAAAAGTATTTTAAAACTATTTTATTCTATAACTTTAAAAATCTGTTAATTAAATATTACAATGAGCTGATACACTTTAGAAATTCATAACACTTCAACCACATTGATCTAAATTCTCAATTCCGAGTATATCATATTAGACATATAAAATTATCATATTCCACAAATTCATAATTTTTGAAGATCATTCAGTAGGACAAAAATTATTTTTCACTGTACTATACTGTTTACACAGGAAATTTCCAGAATTTCAGGGTCATTTTGGTAAATTCACTATAAATTCAATTTCTAGAATTTTCAATCGATTCAAAGTCTCAGATGATCCTTAACATGTCTAATTTCATATACTCAAAATTCAAAACCAGAATCGAATCACAACAATTTATAAAATTCTTAGATCAAGAGGTTATCCAGCAGAAATTCCATAATTCATCATGATTTATCAAACTATCTTATAGATCATCATCAATTCTCATATGATCTTACGAAATACACAACAAATCCTCAATTATACATATTTTTAGAAATCAAAACTTAAAGGAATTAACTTAATTAATACCAATAAATTGATAAATACGTATGATATACCTCTTGAAATTCAAAATTCCAATTTCTTCTTCTTTTTCCTCTTCTTCTCCTATTTCTCTCTCCTCTATTTCTCTCTTCTCTCTCTTAAAATGGGTAGCTCGACCTAAAAATGGTAAATTAGGGTTTAAAAGTGTATTTTTATACTAAGAGGCTAATTTTTGGTATTTACGAATTTGCCCCCAAAACTTTCAAAGTATAACAATTTGGTCCCTAAAATAAATCTAAAGTCATACAAATAAACCCAATACTAATCGTATATCTTTAACCTATAAAAATATTACTAATAACAATATATAATTCAAGTATCACCAACATACAAATAAAATACGTATATTTATACATATATAAATACTTATTCTTACTAGTCGTGGATACTGGTTACTACAATTCTCCCCTCCTTATAAGAATTTCGTCCTCGAAATTCATGACTTGAGCAAATATATGAGGATACTTAAATCTCATTTCTTATTCTCATTCCCAAGTTGCCTTTTCAACAGTATGGTTTATTCATAAAACATTTACAAAACAATCTTCTTGGTATATAAGATTTGCTCATAGCTTAGTCTGTGAGAGGAGTATGAAACATTCATCCATAAAATAAACACATGACACACATTATGGACTTATAAAATTATACACACATAATTTTTACTCTTTTCTCCCATTCGTTCAATATTTAATAGGCATCTATACACTTCACCTTTTATTCATTAAAGAATAACATAGATGTAGAATACTCATACTAATCTCTTAAATAAAAGTTTTAACTCTTCTGAAAATTTTAATCCTTTCAACATATACTCATACGTCATAATATCATTCACTTCTTTGATATCATTCTAAAAAAATGTAGCATTTCTACGCAACTAAGTTGTCATTCAAATCAGAATATTGAAGGCATTATCTTAAATGATCAAAAATCAATTTCAATAAAATAAAATAAAAACCTTTAGTTCAATTACTTCTCAAACTATAGATCTCAACATTATATCTCTTACTCTAAATCTTTAAAAAAAATAGTCCACCTTATTGGACATCATTTTCTCATTGAGACTGACATGTCTGCTTTTTCTAATATGCTCGATTTCAAATAGAAAAGATTCCACTAGCACAATTATTGCGATGGCAAATATGATTCTTTTAACTATTCCTTTAACGTCATCCACGTAAAAGGAAAGGACAAAACGATTATTGATTTTCTTTCATAAAACTCTATAAATAGCCTAAACCTCACAATCACTTTTCTAGCAATAAATAAAACCAACCTTCTTACCATCTTCATAATGAATCCCATTATCATAACTCCTCATGTTCTTTTTTCTCCACCACAATTTCCAGACCTAATCAAAACCAGAACACTCCATTCCCGTGCCAAAGAATTCATCAGACACTACGCCATCTTAGCAGTCCAAGAACACAGCCTCACAGTTCTTGGTGGCCCTTTGTTCAACTTAGAATACCCTTTCTTTCACCTGCACTCTTTTTTTTCCCATTTTTCCAATGGTCCAAACCTGTCCTTTACTTGTTATGGTACCTGTTGGATCTGTATACAATCGCCATGGAATTCCCATTACTTAGAACCCTCCAAAAATTAGAAAAATGTGATGAAGATCATCCAGCCCTGATTTTTCTCCAATGGTTTTACCCAAAGACATGGTGGATAACTAAATTTCAATACATGATTGCAAACAACACAAATGCTACAGTCCCCAGACAACATCTTTGGTCAGTCTTACTTCTCCAACGGAAGGGTATGATTATTTCAAATCACGAGATTCATTATTACCCCACTGTTAAGGATTACTTCACATTTACCCTTTCACTAAAGGGATTAATTAAGCTCTGGCCTGAAGAAGTAATTCAGTAAAAGAGAGAACTTGAAAGAATTCTTGCTCAGGAAAATCAAATAATTCCTCCGTCTGTTTGGATCTCCCTAGAAGATGCTGCACCTTGGGAACAAGTTGAAGCTGACTTTACAAAAGACCTGAATTTTGCCAATATACTCAAATTCCAACAAAGACAAAAATATCATCTTTCACATCTCAGAAATACAGATTACTCTACTCATCATCACCATATCCCAAACATGACTTATTATGCCAGATACAGACAAGCAATGGATAACCTTCACCAATGGCCTCAGCTAACTGTCCCGACAGAACCTACCCAATCTCAGCCAGTTGTCCCGACAGAACCTACTCAATCTCAGCCAGTTGTCCCGACAGAACTTGACCAACACCAACCCAATCTTGACTTATCCCTCTTTCAAGACTCCCAACCTTATCCAACCGACACCCAAATCCAAGAGGAAACCAGCACATCCCTCATCCAGACCAGCTCTCCTGGAGAAGATCAAGATATGGTAGACCCACATTCCACTCTGCCAGAGCCCTCATTCAATGTATGGGAACAACAACTCCATAAGTTCCTCTCTCACGGATACGACACAGATGAAAGCGACCAAGGAGACTCATTTTGACCTACATTGCTGTTTCTATTTTCACAGAAACTAGATTCGTGTTGCTCTATCACATCAAAGAGAGACTGATTACTGCTTTATCTTTATGTCAAGTGTGCTTTATTTTTCTTTATGTCTGCTTTTAATCTATCGGCCAAAAATCAATGTTAAGACCACAAAAATTCTTATAATTAATAAAGTTAATTTGGCCTCATGTCCAAAGTCTAGTTGGTAGCTTTTAAAAGTCTTCAAGTCATATATGCATTGTCGGCCATTAGTGCCAAAACGGCAAAGTCCCTAAATCCATAAAATAGGCATTTATTGACTTTTCTTAATCATCTTACCTAACTCATCACGCTTCCGACACAATTTTATTACACTTACATATCAACAAATATTTATTCAAAATTTTGCGGCCTATTGTCCCTTATAGAATAATAAAGTAAAACTCATTCTTTTCTTTTTACCTCACAAGAATTGAGAAAAACGTATATACTTGAACATACTTACATATATGCTCCACAGCTATTATCAATTTGTTTCTCTATAAATACATTGTTTTTGCATCCTTATACAAACTCAAAAATATTCAAAGATTAGGGTGAGTGTAACAATGGAGGAAACCTCAGCTCGTCGATTTACAAAAATTTGTGTCTTTTGTGGATCCAACCCTGGAAATACTGAAGAGTTTACAAAAGTTGCAGAAAATCTTGGTAAGGTATTAGCTGAGCGAAATATACATTTAGTATATAGAGGAGGTAACCGAGGGTTAATGGGGTCTGTGGCAAAAGCTGCACATAATAAAGGTAGTCGAGTTTTGGGTATCATTCCAAAACCTCTAGCTATTGAAAATATTGTAGGAAAAACAGTTGGGGATGAGTTACAAGTCTCATCTATGCACGAGCGAATGGCTCAAATGCTTAGGCATGCAGATGCTTTCATAGCTCTACCAGGAGGTTTCGGGACCTTGGAGGAAATTTTTCAAATTGTCTCATGGGCACAATTACAAATCCACCAAAAACCCATTGGTTTGTTAAATGTTAATGGCTTTTACGACGGGTTGATATCTTTTCTTGACTATGCAGCGGGAACACAATTCATCCCACTTCTAGCACGACGGATTCTTATTTCAGCTCCAACTGTTGATCAACTAATTGATCAATTACAGTCTTTTATTCCTCTGTCTAATCCAATATTGCATCAGTTAGATTGGTCTACTCATGACAGTCAGAAGAAGCGCAAAATAGACTTAAATCTCACTCCGTAGCCTCTACTGTATTTTTGTTGCTGCTATTATTGTTGTTTTCCTTTTCAATAAAAGTTGTTTCAATTGATGTCTTCAATACTCTACTTCTCTATATTTTGTCATTGAGAAAATTATCTCAATTTACTCTATGACATGTAAATTATCATTATAAGATATTCAACATCACTCTTACTAAGCATATGAGTCATAACTTAAAAAAAAAAAATCTAAATAGTAACATTAAGATCCACAAGGTACCATTATCCACAACAACAACAATCTTAGCAGCTCTTGGATAATGTGTCATCTTCACAAAATCATACAAAATTTAAGGAATATATCAAACTTTTACACAACAAAGCTACAAATACAATCCTAAGGATTTGGCATCTGCTCGGTTCCCTTGACTCGACACTTAAAAGTCTACAGAATCATATCTTAGCTCTGATACCAATAAAAGCTGTCACGCCCCAGACCCAAAAGATCCGACACACGACATCACTTACATTCATTCAATAATACTTAAACATTCATTTTAATTTCTTTCAGAATTATAGCAATTGAATTATGACTGGGACAATTATTAAACCGGAGATACGCAGAGTTTTCTCAGAGATTAACACTCTACTACGTCACCAGTAGCAACTTTGTTACCGGGAGCCCAGAATATATCCATTGCAAATTCTTACTTAAAATCATCCAATAACCACACTTTATAAAACTTAAACCAAATCCAATCCACACACAATGAAATAATACATAAGTATTTATTTAATAGGGACAAACCAAATATCCTATCCCACGTGTCCTCAAATGAAACACACAACAACCTAGCAACTTAGGGAACCCAAGGAACAGCAGAAGCCTTGCCAAATCCGCTAAGCACACATGTACCTTATTTACCTGAAATCACCATAAACTATAATGAGTATAAAACTCAGTAAGCATACTAATTTTTCATATATCAAATACAAATACATATATGTACACAATGCATATGTATGATATGCTGTGATCAATCAAAATCATAATCTTATCAAATCACATATCATGTAAGCGCTTACACATTCTTTCAAAACACATAATAGGAATACCATCACTCAACTACTACTTAGTAGGACTTACATATCACATATCACATAATGAGCCAAATGTCACTCGTAGGTGACATACCGTATGAGAGGAATAGTACAAGTGAGGTCTTTAAATCACACATATATAACGCTTATGCCCGAAGGTAAAAGCCAAACCCTCACCCTGATCATCGGTGAGTCCTCTCACGTGTACCAATACGCCACCACACGAATGTGATGACTCACACTTCCTTTAGGTACCAATAGGATCCTCCCTACATACGGAACACATAACATATACCAATCCCGAAGGAAAGGCCACACATAAAGGCTCCACAAATCACATAAAATGCCTACTAAGTTAACAGTGAGTTCAAGTACCCTCAAATCACAAAATATTTCTCATGGACATATTACACTTCAAAAGCTTTCTTTGTTAAACGCATCTTATTTTGGAAAGCTCACTTTCAAAAACACATGTATGTCCATGCTCAATGTCAATGCTCACATTCATAAACATATATTCACATTTTATATCAAAATATACTTTGACATATCATAAACATATTCTTAACCCCATTTACAAAATCATACAAAACAATTATTATGTTTATTGTGATTCCAGTAGTAAGTCTAGTATACTTACCTCTTAACACTTTCAGCTACAAGGCTTAAATCTCCTTAACCTATCAATGGAGATTAATCCTTTCATAAGCCTCACAATTCACACAAAATACTTTAAATAGCTTACAAAATTATACACAATGCATTTATCACATCAAATTGGTCTAAATATTTGGTTTCTCAAAACCTGTCATTCTGACCACTTACACTTAACAAAAATTTCTAATACATCAAATGATATACAATTACTCCAAAATCAGAATATACCATTCTTGACTCATATATCCTTCTTATATATGAACATTATATCAAATTTCCTACACAATCCATTCCATACACACCATCGAATCCAAACTACAAACCTGACAGGATCAAGATACTTACTGAACAGTATTCAATCTCCCAATTTTAGAAACTCATATACTAACTCAAAAATTATAAAAATACCACATAATTACTCTTAACACATATCTCAGTCCATGATAAATATTTCACTTCCAAATCACTGCCAAAAGTATTTTAAAACTATTTTATTCTATAACTTTAAAAATCTGTTAATTAAATATTACAATGAGCTGATACACTTTAGAAATTCATAACACTTCAACCACATTGATCTAAATTCTCAATTCCGAGTATATCATATTAGACATATAAAATTATCATATTCCACAAATTCATAATTTTTGAAGATCATTCAGTAGGACAAAAATTATTTTTCACTGTACTATACTGTTTACACAGGAAATTTCCAGAATTTCAGGGTCATTTTGGTAAATTCACTATAAATTCAATTTCTAGAATTTTCAATCGATTCAAAGTCTCAGATGATCCTTAACATGTCTAATTTCATATACTCAAAATTCAAAACCAGAATCGAATCACAACAATTTATAAAATTCTTAGATCAAGAGGTTATCCAGCAGAAATTCCATAATTCATCATGATTTATCAAACTATCTTATAGATCATCATCAATTCTCATATGATCTTACGAAATACACAACAAATCCTCAATTATACATATTTTTAGAAATCAAAACTTAAAGGAATTAACTTAATTAATACCAATAAATTGATAAATACGTATGATATACCTCTTGAAATTCAAAATTCCAATTTCTTCTTCTTTTTCCTCTTCTTCTCCTATTTCTCTCTCCTCTATTTCTCTCTTCTCTCTCTTAAAATGGGTAGCTCGACCTAAAAATGGTAAATTAGGGTTTAAAAGTGTATTTTTATACTAAGAGGCTAATTTTTGGTATTTACGAATTTGCCCCCAAAACTTTCAAAGTATAACAATTTGGTCCCTAAAATAAATCTAAAGTCATACAAATAAACCCAATACTAATCGTATATCTTTAACCTATAAAAATATTACTAATAACAATATATAATTCAAGTATCACCACCATACAAATAAAATACGTATATTTATACATATATAAATACTTATTCTTACTAGTCGTGGATACTGGTTACTACATATGCATTGTAACCTCAACTTGCATGGTTCAACGCACTGATTTGTAATATCTGTGACCTGTGTGCTCACGGACTTATGGAATAGTTTCATTTGACGAATCGGGCTAAGACCTAGAAAGTCCCGTGATATGGAGTGTACTCGTTGTGCACTAGAGCAGCGTGCCAGATTAAAGTGTTTAATTTAGCAATATTCAACACTACTACGGGAATACGCACGTGTCTGTATTTAAGTGTTAAATGTAACAATTAGTCAATAATTATTATTTATTAATTGTATAATGACACGTGACGCATTGTGGACCCTCGGTTGAGTTTACTCAAGTGTGAAATATTGTGAGCCCACTAGGGATAGACTTGATAACTATTTATGAGGGGCAAAATGATCATTTTACACATTGATTATTTAATTATTAAATAATCAACAGTCTCTCATTATTATATTATATTATATAATGGCTATGAGTTGTCACCCATTATTTTATTTATATTATATAATATATTTTATTAATATTTTATTTTATATATATATATATATAAAGAGAGAGTATGAAATTGAGATGTTGCAAAAATGGTGTGTGTCGAGAGAGAAAGAGAAATAGAGAAGGAAAGAAGAAAAAAAAAAGGAAAAAAGGGAAAAATGAAATGGTGGATTACTCTACGGTTCCAATTGAAGCAATGATGGATTGCTTCAAATCTCCATTTTCTTATCATTTTAGAGAAAATGATGAAAACACATACCCGACCATTTTGGGGTTTAAGAGTTAAACCCAGTGCTGGATATATGACTGTTGTTCTAACTCACTAAGCTTACCGTGTTGGTGAGTAGAACTGCCCGTGAGTTTGTCTCTATGCTAAGTTCAAGAAAATACGTGTATAATGTTACACGTTCAGGTGAGTTCTCAACACTTATAATATATTAATGTAATTAATATATTTGTTTGTTGTGCTTATTGCATGATTTTATGCTTTTGTCACGTTTAAATATGTATGTGATACGATTTTTAGACAATAGACACACTTGCATATGCATACACCCACATATATAAGATCCCCGACAACAGGAACACCAATAGACAGTCATACTCATTAGAACATAATTGATCAATTATAGACGACTGACATAAAATAAAATTTTGATGTCCAACTAGTGATTTTTGTTATTATTCTCCCAATCAATTCCTGGCAATGTTTCATTTTTAGGCTCCCAAAAAGCAAAGGTATCCTAAATATTTGATCGGTAAAATACTATGCTGAAACGAGTTTACTGCAGGATAACCTCCTTCTCGGTATTAGGGACATGTCTAAAGAAAATGAAGCTTTTCTGCTTATTTAACTAAAGCCCAGAGATTATATGAAAATCTTCTAATGCTTTTTTGAATTGGCTAACTAATTTCTGGTCACCATTGAAAAACAGAAACAAGTCATTAGCAAACATAAAATAGTCAAACTTCATTCTCTTGCATTCTTTATGGTATGAGAAGCAATTTACAAGGATACACTTCAAACATCTACTAAGGTATTGCATAACTAGAACAAATAACAAAGAAGATATGAGATTACCTTGTCATAGGCCTTTTCTCCCATGAAAAAACCCTCGAAGCTGCCATTAACCATTACTGAGAACATATTAGTTCTCACACAACTTATGATGAGATTAACAAAAGAGAAAGGAATATTAAACCTTTATAAGACCTCTTCTAAGAAATTTCAAGACACCGAGTTGTAAGCTTTTTCAAAGGTTTATTTCGAGGGTACAACTAGGTGCACCTGTCTTTTTATCATAACCCTCACTAACTCATAGGCTAAGAGCATATTGTCAGCAATCTTCATTTGGGGAATAAAAGTAGACTGGCAAGGGCTAACTATATAATCCAAAACTTTTCTCAATCTGGTTGTGATTACTTTGTTAATACACTTATACAACATAGTGCAACACGTAATTACCCTATAATCCCCTAAGCCTTATAGGGTTAAGCACACATTAGGAACAATGGTAATAGCTGTGACATTGATGGGTTTAAAAAATTGACCCGTGGAGAAGAAATGCTGCACTGCCTCAGTCACTTTTTTGCCAATCCCCACCCAACCTTTTTGGAAGAAAAAAACTATCATAGCCATTCGACCCTAGGGCTTTATCCTCATTAATACTGAGCATAGCCTTACACACTTCTTGCTCAATCACTGAGGCACATAGCATATCCTTATCTTTTTCCTTGAGCTTTGGGCTAGCATTGATAATCATCTGGTTTATAGAGACCTTCTGCATAAAGTTAGAGCCTAGAAAATGTTTGTAGTAATCAACTGTAGTGCTCTTGACTTCCTTAAGGTCATAAACAATGATGCCATTCCGGTTAGTCACTGAAAGGATTTTGTTTCTAAGTTTTCTCTGCTTCACCATACTATAGAAGTATCTCGTGTTAGAGTCCCTCAACTAGATCTAATGGGCTTTGGATTTTTATTTTATGAGGCTATCTTCCCTTACCAAGAGCTTTTTCATATACTGAGATACACATTTTTCCTCATCTTGTAAATGGTGGTTAAAGAGGGCTTTGAACCAGGTTACCTTAAAGTGATTTCAAAACTATTTTCCATTTTGTAATTCTCTTGGAAACATCAATAAAGCTTTCTTTATTAAGCTTTCACAGATTAGCCTTTAGGAGTTTAAGCTTAGTTCAAACACAAAATATAAGAGAGCCTTGGACCTCAGTTTGCCACACTTTGTTGACTATAGGTAAGAATTAAGGGTGTGAGCATCACATATTAAAAGAACTTGAAGGGAATTTTACCTTCAAAGTAAGGACAACCAAAATATATCATTAGCGGTGAGTGATCAAAGATCTCTGCCGTTATCATTATATACTTTAAGCTTTCCCACTTGTCTATCCATCTTTTATTAATAAAAGTCTAATTAATTTTTCTCCAAATTCTTTAATCAACATGTTGATTATTACTCTATATGTATCTACAGTCTTGGTTCTTTAGTTAAAGAGATTTAATCTAGAAATCCAACCTTTAAACCTCCCAATCATTCTTTCATTAACCCATTGCCCACCAATTATGTCACTGCTACTGAAGATATTATTAAAATCTTCTTGTGTTAGCCATGGCAACTAATTAGTGTTCAAACCAGTGTGGAGATCATGCCATAACATTTGCCTATCTTTGGCATCAGTAGCCCCATACACCAATGTCTAGAGAAATTCCTTTTGATCAATTCGCACTTGACAATGCATAAACTGGCAATATTTTTCAAGGACAACCAGTGAACAGTTGTGGGGTTGTAAGCTACCCAAATCCTATATATATATATCAATACAATCAAAATTATGTTTCATCTTTTATTCTTACAAAACTAGTTAACCTCAAACTTTGGCAATGTTGTTTTGTTTCACCCTCGTTTCTAGCAAATTCACTAGACATAATTTGTTATTCCTAATTAGAGCTCTCACATTTAATTGTTTATAAGGGTTATAAAGACTTCGTATATTCTAGCTTGATATTATTTTTCCCTATCAGAGAGAAGGGCTGACCTTGTAGCACGTCGGCTATCACCAATAATTCTCACATCATGAGTTAGGGCTATGATTTTCCTCATGTTGAATCTCTCTACAACCATGTCGGAAGGCTATTGGGCCTCATTCTTTGAAGTTGATCTCAAACTTTGCAATGTTGTATTGCTTCACCCTCGTTTATAGCAATTCCACTATACATAATCTGTTATTCCTAATCAAAGCTCTTACCTTTAATTATTTATAAGGATCATAAAGACCTCATATATTTCAGCTTGATATCATTTTTTTTCTGTCAGGGAGAATAGTTAACCTTGTAACATGTCGGCTATCACTAATAATTCCCACATTATAAGTTAAGGCTATAGTTTTCCTCAAATTGAATCTCTCTACAACCACATTAGGCCTCATTCTTTGAAGCTGACCCACCCTCTTTGACCCCTTTTCCCTTATCTTTGGTTAACCCACACTGGTGTTATTCCACCTTCTAAGGTTTCTTAATCTCTATCATAGTTTCAGGTTTCTCCAAAGTTCCAATGGTTTCTTATTGTGGCAGCATGGTATCACGTATTGGATTCTTATTTTGTCTTGTGCTGTCTCGTACTCCCTATCTTACAGGTTTTAGTCTCATGATCAAATTATTTGCCATTGGAGCAAACAATCGGTCTCCATTCATATGTCACATTCTATAGCATAACATCACCCTTCTCATCTTCCAAGGTCACTACAGATGGGAAAGCCCCCCAAACATTCATTTTAATTAAAATCTTAGCATAGGCTAATTTAATTCTGTTCAAAATGGGTCACAATATTTAAAAACACCCAGAATACTAGCAGTTCAGCTCAACATCAAATAACTTTTAAATTCTTAGGGTAGATTAAGGAATTGAATCCATATTGGAGTAGACGTGTAAAAATAGCAATTTTATTTTTATTTAATAGAAAATTAATTATAATTTTTTAATCCAATAATTTATATTATGGTACTTAAGAAAATAAAAAACCAAAAGAAAAAAGAAAAGGTACTTAAACGTCATCGTCTATCTGCGTTTTTCACTTCGCTCGCAGTCCTCTCCCTTGCCCTAAGTTTCTGCTTTTTTGCTTTTCGCGATCTGTTCTTCAAAATTCTAGGGTTAGGACTTAGGGTTTTCGGTCTCTTATTAGATTCGAAATCAGGTGCGCATTTCTCCTTTTTGGCTACCAATTAAATGAACATAAAACAAAATATATCAAACGAGTCATCATTTAATCTTTATTTTTTCTCTTGCTCGCATTTTCTGATCTTGCAAAGCTTTCTAAATCTAGTTGCCTTTACTCTGTACTTTCTCTTGTACTTGTTCTAAATCATATCAGCCGACTTGATAACCTGTTATTGATTCTTAAGGTTTGAAAAAAAAAAAATTAACCCAAAAATAATAACACTTTTAAGTATGATGGAAGAAGTTTAATGATTAGAAAAAATTAGTGATATGCTAATGATCCCATCCCTGACCTTGCCATCTCAGTTGATATGAAACTAGTATTATTGAATATAGCGTCCTTTTTTTTTTCTTTCTATTCAATTGGGGCTCAATGCTTATTGCATATACAAACAAGTGTTCGTTTTTTTTCCCTGCCTTTTTTTCTTATATTGTTGTATCATTTGTTTATTGTTTGTATGCATCCAGTGTAGGGTAAGAACTGGGTTTATGGATGTAGCCTTTTATGATTAAGGGTTTAAATGATTGAAATTTTGCTGAAAATAGTGGGTTAGCAGTCTTGTTGTAAAAGTTTTCAGGTTAATATGAATTTTTTGTATCGTAGTGGCATCTGACAAACACAGAATGGGTATCATAATTTCCTGTGCCCTGTTGTTTATTAGAAACTTAGAGCTTTTACTTGTATATATTGTTTTGCTTATTTGGCTACTGTAACGAATGAGTGCCATATGTATGCATATATTTGCTTATTGTGCTTTCTGCAAATCTTATGTCTATGAGCAATGAATCCTAAATGATGATATGTTGTTCTCGTCTTAAGAAATTTTATTTTCTAATATCAGGAAACGTACTTTTGGTTGCTGTTGTCCAATTCTTAGAAAGTTAACATGTATCAATGTAGTGTTTGCTGTTTGCTGAAAATGGGACCTATGTTTTTGCAGGAACTTTGAACTTAGGCCTTTGTATTGGTTCATATACTGTGGAGATAGGGTTTTGTGGGTTCTCACTTTCTTCATTATTTTGTTTCTTTTTGCAGAGAGTCATGGCTAGCAAAGCTGAAATTGAGCGCCGGGAACCAGGAAATGAACAAATAGTTGCAAATATGTATGCAGCTATGAGAACTGAACTAAATCAAATCTATTCAAAGATTACTGAACTGGAGATGGAAGCAAGTGAGCACTCATTGGTCATTAATGCTATTCAGCCACTTGACCCCTCTAGAAGATGCTATCGGATGATTGGAGGAGTGCTGGTTGAGAGAACAATCAAAGAGGTGATTCCAGCTGTTCAGCGCAATAAAGAGGGGATAGAGGAGGTAATTGCAAGGCTTAATGAGGCCTTGGAAAAGAAGAAGAAAGAAATTGCTGAGTTTGAAGCAAAATACAAAATTAGGATACGGAAACCTGACAGTGATGTGAAGGATGATGGTAGCCGGAAGGAAGGTTCTTCTCAAGGAGTCCTTGTTGGCCCTGCTAGTTCGAGTGAGTGACCACTGTTGTAATTTCATTCTGCCATGATTTCTTGAATTAGTTGGATAAAAGTTTTCATAGACCTGCTATTAGAGGATTGAGGTTTTGGTTGATCATGATAATAGACTGAAACAAGTGTTTATGTATGTTAATTTGTCTTTTATCTTCCTGAATATGAGAAGGCAATTATATTTGCAAGTAGTGCCAGTTAAGTTATTTAAGAAGCTCAAGAAAGTAGGGATATTGTAGGCAAGTCTCCTGCAAGAAGAAAAACTAGCTGGATGCATATTTAGGCTGAATACCATTTTGTGGATATGTCTAATCCCTTGGGAAAGTAGTTTCTGTAATAGCCAAAAACTGGAATATGGACCAGATTCATTTGAGTCGTTGTGATATGTTAGTATTTGTTGAATATGCTGCAAGGCAACAAATCTTATTGCCATCGGCATCGGTGAAAGCTTGTTCTTTTCGGGTTGAATATATTTCATAAAGAAATCTATGATATATTATAACTGGGAGGGATCTAAGACCCCTTACTTTTGCCTAATTTTTTTACACTATTGTAACAACCAACTCTCCTTGGTTAAAAACTAAATCTCATATAAGTGATTAAGGCCTTTGTGACAACAGATTCTTTGTCTTCATTTGTTACGCTCGTTTAAGTCACAACTGCAGATGTGAAGATATTATTGTCAGGTTACTTGTGATATTTTAAGATCATTAGATTTTTATTAAGATCATTAAATTTGGAGGCAATATTTGATATATTTTTCATCAGGACTGCTTTTCATTTGTGTATTTTAACGTGTAATATTAGATATTTTAAATATTTTAACTAGTAATATTAGATATTTTAAAAAATGATATATTAAATAAATATTAAATAATAAAATAGTATAAATTTTAAAATTATTTATTATATTTAATATATTAATTTTAAAAATATAATTTTAGATGCAATTTAAGTACTTAGGATTACTCGATATTTACTGCTGAATGAAAAATAAACCGTTGATTTGTAGTTGATCTGTGATCGTTAGTTAAAAAAAATAGAGCAGAAACCTCTTATTTACTTCCAACATCAAATCACTGAGTTCAGAAACTGTGTATGAAAGTAACCAGATTATATAAAAGCAATGGGAAAAAATTTATATAATATTTTGAAGGAAAAAGAAAAAATGTTTTGCACAGCAAAGCAGCAAATCCTAGTTGTAATTCATCGGAAAGTCTCGTAGCTACCTCTTTCCGTCAGCCAAAGAAATCTTGTACACCAGTAAAAACCCGATCAAATAACTCAGGTGTCTATGACATTTAGATTCTTAATATTTTTTTTAAAAAAATTAATTGAATTTTTTTATATTAAAAAATTTAAAACTCTGTTAATACCTAAAACTTATTTTAATAAAATTTTTATTAAAAAACGTATAATACTGTATGTTCATATAGACGGGAGGTGCTGATGTAAGCAAATTTATATTAAAAAATTTTAATAACATTAATTTGAAAGTTATAAAATAACCATTGTACCTAGAATTCTAATTTAAAAAAACAACAATAAACGTCACTGTCACAGTTAAAACTTAAATCAATAACATACTAAACGAGAAGACTCGTCATTCTACCGATTTTACTTTTTTGAAATAAAACAAAAATAAAATATATAAAAACACAAAAATACTAGTTTATTTTTTTGTTTTCTTCTTCTCTCTTTTTGTTTTCTTTTTTCTTTTTTAATTTCTTGTTCTTTCTTTCTTTTTAAATCCAGTTTTCTTATTCTTCTATTTTTTTTCTTTCTTTATCAATTCCACTTTTTTTTTTCATTTTCTTCTCTTTTCATCGTTTTTTTTTAAAACTCAATTAAGAATAAACAAAATCCAAAAGAAATGATCCCTAAAAATGTAGCAGCAAAAACTGCAAATTATATACTGTCGTGTAAATTTAATTAAACAACTTACGTATTTTTTTAATTCTTTGTATATTAAAATATTATTTTACTCCTTTTATTAAAACACAAAACAAGTATTAAATACGAATTGATTGTCAGTGTCAAGTCAACGACCCAAAAAATCTTAACAAATATTTTCTCTTAATTAAAAAAATAACAATGCCGCGCCACCCGTCTTCAATGAAGGCCCTCTCCACCTTCATTGAAAAGGGGGCTAAACGATGATGTTTTTACTCTTATTTTTATTTTTAGTTTCTTCTCTATTTTCTCACTCCTTTCTTTTTTTTTTTCTCCTCCTTTTTTTCCTTTTTTTTTTTTTTTCTTCTTCTCTTTTGTTATTTTTTTAGTTTTCACTAGCATCTCTCATGGGATTTTGTGGCTGGCCCATGCCTCAAGTAGCAGATCCATTGCTTGGCTAGATAGATCAGCCGATGACAAGTCTTACCGATGCTAGCCAAGCTCGTTGCCTCTCCAACCGTACTAATTGCTAGTTTCGTTGACCCATACGCCGACTGTTACTGTTCTCCTCTTCTTTAACCGATTGTAATAGCCTGTCACCTCTTATTACCACCGTTGGTCAAGTGTCTCTGATTTTTGAGCATTCCGCTCACCACAGTGGTCACTCTATCTTCTCTCGGTGTTCAATAACCCTAAGTGGCCTCTTGTTTGCCATTATACTATTCGGGCAAAAAACTTTATGGTCTTCCCAAGTTGTATCCCTTTTAAATTATTTTGTATCTTGATTTATAGCTTAGGTGATGTAGAAAGTTATTATTGTAATTGATAGATGTAAGGTATTATATATATACATTATTGTGTTATATTATTTTTTTGGTGTGAGAACAGTTTATATTTTTTTGTGAGAATTTTATTTTTCTTATGTAAAAATAGGTATTCTTTTCTTATGAGAGATCCTATCCTCTTATGAGAGTATAAGTTTTTTTATTTTAAAGAGTAGTAATAATTTTTTATTAAAATAATTTTTTAATTTAAAGTTAACATGTTCTTTTTATAAAAAAATAATAGGTTTAAATGAATTTTTATAGATCTATTTTATCTTTCGATAATATTATAATTTTAAACCAAAAGTTTTACATTATAATAATTTTATTAAATAATATTACGTTAAAAAAGGACATTGATTTGTAGTTTTTTTAAAAGGAGGGGGTTTTTCAGTCCGAGCAAAGGGTCCGGTTGTCAAAAACCCATAGCTCGGCCAAACAAAATTAACAGTGAGCGAAACGACTCTGGACTCAGCATCACTCCCAGCACGACACATGTTATCCTCAAAACCTTACCAAACGTCAGCCACTCTCTTACCCCTATCTCCTCCCCAACCCCACTCCAGAAATGTCCTTTCCTCCAATACCTTATTTATTTCTGATCCCAACTCGCTCTATCACCCGACTCACCCACACCACTCACCGCTTTAGACTCCGGCTCATTAACGGTCTTGGACTTTTAGCGCTTTCTTCGATGGCTCTAATAACAACGGATCGGTGTTTTCGAAGACTAGCGGTGCTTTTGAGTTTGAGGTGGTGGAAAGAAATGCGGTGACTGACAGGTGGCGGTTTCGATTGTATGAACATTCTTGGGAGAGTGGATGGTACTGGTGATTGGAGGGAAACCCTCAATTTCTGGGTGCGTGTGTGTGTGTGTTTTTTTTTTTTTTGATGGGAAAAGGGGGAATCGAATTTGTAACCTCCCCATTTAAGCAAGTGCCATTTCCTGTGTGTTCTGGGATGACGAGAGAGAGTGGGAGTTGGGATAAAATTAGGGAATGGCAGTGGTTATAGAATGGAAATTGATGTCCCAACCAAGAGAGAGCCGGAGCTTAAAGTTTTTGTGGGTTGGGTCATTAGCTGAATAGGACTAGGTCAAGCTCTGTTTGATTGACAACTGAATAATTGGGCCGAGGCCCAAATGAGTAATCCTACATCGTAATTCATTGTTGCATTTTGTAGCAGTTCAAGTTTTGTAATTCCCATATTTTTTTCATATTCTGTAGTAGAACGAGTACATGGCGGCAAGATTATCCATATAACTTCTTATTATATGTTCCGAGTATCTCTTTGCACGTTCTAAAGTTTCTTATTATGTTTTTTAAGTTGTCCACTGTGTTTTAAAAAGATTAAAAAAATATATAAATACAAAGACCTATAAATATAGTGCAAAGAAATAGCAGCATAAATATATATTTAGGTTATACTCAAAATCCGACATGTTAGACTTGGAATGACTTGAAATATGTATGGATCCGGGAACACTAAAATTATTGATGGGTATAGGCTGTTATGGTTTGAGGACAAAGATTGAGTGGTTATGGGAGTAATAACTAAATGACTGTCAACGTCCAATTGCAAGACTTTCATATGCATGTCAAGGAAGATCCAAACCCAAATCCCTTAACTTACGCTTAATGTCGAATAGATTAAGGGGCCAAGATACAATGTGCGGTGCAGTGTCTCTGTCTCCCTTCTCTTCTAAACCCTAGCTAGTTACAGCAAGGAGAAATATATAAATGAACAAAAACTAGGCATTCCCGAGGCAGAAGCCCATGAAACTGGAGCTGTAATAGTAAAACTTCCCAGGTCTTGTCAACCGATAACAAGCAGCAAATCTGCATATATGCAAACAGTTTTATATGTCAGAATCATTTGGCAATTTTTTGAAGCAAGAAACACCAGCGGCAGCAGCAAGCATTCTTCACCAACCAAATCTAATCTCTCTCATCCATATATTTGAAGATTGTTACTGTTACGTTATTCTTTTTTAATATTTTCTTTGGTTCTTATAATGTATGTGACCATGGTTACTATGGTCTGCAAAATGGTTTAGTTTGATGGCATAGGGCCAAAAGAAAAAGATCTCTAGGTCCAAGAAAATCAGTTTGGGTTTGATTGAGATGAACTATCCATCCATAATCTGACAAAACTAATGGATCATATTGGTCATCTTTTATTGCCTGCTCTCTCTGATCTCTTTTAATCATTTCTCAATTATTTGAGTTGATAGCCTGCTCCACTTGCTGCAACTGTTAGTCGAATGCTTAATCAAACTAGACAAAACGTCATTGTTTCTGTTAATATCTTGGGCTTTTTAAGTCGGCTTTTTCAAGGAGGCTAAGATCTTCTTATAAAAAGAGTGCTTATTGAACTGGAAAATCTGAGGTTAAATTTCAATAGAGTCGGTAAAATCATTCCAACTACATCGGACATTTTAGTTTTTAGATGCGTGCACGTTTATTTGTACTATGAGACTGCGCTAATGAGCTGCTCAAATCTCAAGTCATTGCCAACAAAGATTTCATCGACATTTCATTTGCTAATCTATACTCGTATATATATATTGGACCCATCTTCAGATGTTATTTTCTTTACATTCTTATTGAAACTCTTATGGATGCTTCCAGAAAACAGAAGCAAGATTTTTATTGATGCTTCAGGTGTTACTATGATGAATGTGGTACATAGTGTCATATCATTGTGTTTTTTTTGTGTGCTTAAATTGGCCAAAAAAAGTGCCAAAACATTCCAAATTCTCAAAAATAAGTACTTCAAAATTTCTATAATCATCTTGTTATCCTTATCCAACATGAATGAAAAAGAACTGTATGATTATGAATGCACGTAAGAAAATGCTTTACTCTGTGGATGAATGGTTTAATATTTATTTTTCTCACTTAGCAATTAATTTCTCTGGGTGCTGAATAATTTCTTTTTTCAGCGAAGTACCTTAGTTTATTCCTATTCGGCTTTTGGTCCAATTTGATGTCCTCTCTCGTAAAGCAAAAGATCAGTAGAAGTACTTACAAGATTCTTAATTTGAATTGAGTGTTTATATACCTGGGCCTACTTGTTTGTAGCAATGTGTCAAATTTGTGCATTTGGCCCCATATCAATTCTCATTTATCAGTACCCACTTTTTTTTTGGCTTTATATCTCTTCAATATTATTCACTAATTATCCTTTTGGCTTCATTGATTGATCATATTTAGGAGTATTATGGCCACAAATTGAATCAGAAAGTCAATAGAACTGTCTAATTGTTGGTTAGTGAAAAAGCCATAAATATAATATGTTGACAGGGATTTAGAACTCTTAAATCCCACCAAATGTCCTTACTTTGTAGCCTAAATGAAGTCTAAAATTACTTTAATAATGGAACACTCAAGGACAATCGGTCTGGTTTTCACCTAAACCAACTAACTTTGCAAATAACCATTACTATATATATATATATATATATATAAAATTGCAAAGCATCTCATATATTCTTTTGGCAGTAGTTGATATCTCTCTTTGGATCCTCTTAATTTGTTTGTCTGTCATCTATAAAATATGAAAAAGAGAAAACTCCCACCTGCCTTTTTGGTTAATTTTTCTTAATTCTTATCCCACGCTTAGCTTGCTCGGTTCTAAGCAAATTTGAGACTTTCAATGCTCTTTACTCCGTTTTCCAAACAGTGCTGTTCGAGTTGATATACTACAGTCCAATTTTCGGACTCTGGAAAATCAACACTATAGGTTTAGAGGACTCGCTTTTGGTTGGACGTACATAAACATCTTTAAAGTAAGATTTTCAGAACTTGATTTGCATTGAATCTGAGTGTGCACTTTCTTCATCTTAAACTGAATCATATATTCAAAACTTACCTATTATGCTTCTCTACAAGCTTTAACATTTCTTTTCTTGATCAATTTTACCATTAGTTTCTTTTATATATGATCATGTGAGAAATTTAATTAAAAATTATCGTAAAATAATTTAGAGAATAAGCCAGGTGCATTGGATGCGTGGGAAGTAAGACTGACACGAAAGAAGACAAAAGGAGAAGACGCTATTGGCCAGAATTGGGTGCTGCGGTGCCAGAATGCCAATCTCGTAGTGCTCATTGGTAGTGTCTACAATGTTGCGAGGCTAGAAAGCCGGAGCCGGGGTGCCAGAAAGTTAGGTGTCGCAGCGCTGGTGCAAAAAAAGAGTTTCTCGTTTTAGTTTGTCTCATAATTATTTCAGGTCTCCTTAAAATGACTTTTATATATTTAGGGTTAACCTAGGTTGTCCTATAGTCTATATAAAGATACTCTATTAGCTTGTAAACATATCTTTGTGATTATAACATTTTTTGTGATTTTTAGTGAGAGAAACTCTTAGGTTATAAAAGAGATTGTGTTCTTTGTGAAATCTTAAAGTTTTTTCTTATAAAAAATATATTTTATAAGTGCATTGTGCTTCAATTATAAAAAAGCATGATCTTGATCTGTCATAAACGTAGATAAATTAATAAACTATATAAATTTTGCATGTGTTTTTCTTTTACTTTTTTTCAATAATTTTTTTAATTACTTAATTGTTGCGTTATATACTTTAAGTTTATTACTTGTTTAATTACTTCCGCTTCAAATAGATCATTTGAGGCTTCATGCTTTACATTTATGTAAATTAGAATTTACGCTGATTAATGATTTTTTTTAGTGATTGGTGATTCGTTAATAAAATACGTGCTTCAAATGCAATTCATTAACTTACTGGCAGCTTTGCCCCAAGCTTACTAATTGCCTGGTCTATCTGGTGTAAATTGTGATAGTTACAAGTTTGCTCTTATATTCTAACCTTGTTATCAAAGCTAGGTACGTAGTAATTACAAGCCATATCAATTAATATAGACTCTGGATTAGCCACTGTACAGATAAAAAACGCAGATGAGCTAGGTCCGTGATCGAGTTTACTATCTTCTTCAACTTAACGTTGGCATCTGGGATTCTACCAGGACCACAACATATTCAAGGAAAATAAATAATCTAGTCTGCTTTTCATAGATATAATTTACCAATCAATCAAAGAACATATAACAAGAAAACACATGTAATTTTCCTTTTTTTTAACCCAAGATATTTTACATAACACAATAACTGCATATATAACTTGCATCGAGACATTAACATCCCACGCTTCCTCGGTTTTCTGATCAATAAATACAATAAACCCTTAATTTGTCTTCGCATAATGCAACATGACAACAACCCTTTTTCACCCCAAGACAATGTAATTCCATGCAACATTAGCCAAAAAAAAAAATTCAAAAGGAAAAAACGAAGAAGAAGAAACAGAAACAACCGCCAATTATCTCTAGTTTTCATGTTCTTCACTACCTAGCTAAAAGGTTAGTACGATATTATCACCTCCCGCTGCCTTCAAATTTCTGGTGATAATCAGAATCTTGCGATGACAAAAGGGAAATGAGAATATCAGCAAAAGCACTGATGATAAACTTGTGGGTTTGCTTTGGGTTTAAAGTAAGATAACAAAGGAGCAACTCATGCAAGAAATCCCAATCAGCCATCACATCCCTTATGTTTCTTGCTTCAATCATTTCTTGCATTGAACGACTAAAATCAATGTAAGGATCTGGTGAGTACTTCTTAACAGCAACACCTCCATTTAGTGGAGCTTCTTGAGTGTCTGGTCTAGTACTGTCCGGTGACTCGATGATGGAATTGGAACGGCCCGGAGAGGAGAAAAAGAAGCGTTGAGAGGCAAAAATGGTGGCGAAATCTGGCGGGGAGATGGTGTAGGAGTCGGTATCGGAGTAAGTGGAGGAGGAGAAGTAGTCTTCAGTTGAATGAGTGAGGGACTTTGAGGTTGAAAAGTCTGAGGAGAGATCATAGAGAGAGTTACAGTTCTTGAAGAGAAGTGAGGAACTGGTGGTTGATGACTGACTTTGATCTTGTTTTGAAGGTGAGGGAGGAGATGGGGCTATAGCAGGTAGGCACTTGAGGCTTGAGAAGCAGAAGTGAAAGTGCTTCCAAAAGATGCTAGACATTTTCAGTTTTTCAGAGAAGAAAGTGGAGCTGTCAAAGAGATAGTGGCTCGGGGAAGTAAATTTATCTGATAAGAGTAGTGTATGTATGTTTTATTTGGTTAAGCCTTAAAAGGACTATAGAGAAGTGAAGAAGGGAGAGAGAGATTTGTTTATAATTTGTGCTTTGTATCTTTATAGGCTTTAGTGGTTTCTGTGATTGCATGGAGGAGAGATGATATTGATATCTAATGAAATATGGTGCAGTTACTTTTTGACATAACCACTAACTACTGCAGTAACATGTGAAAATGGTCGATCACATTCACAATTATCATATATATATATATATAGAGAGAGAGAGAGAGAGAGTTCCTTTTCAGTGCGAATAATGTGAATACAACTTAATAATGCTATATAATAGAATAATATCTTAAAACTATTCAATATTATTTAAATCGCATTTTGAAACGCCTGAATCTATATATGTGCTTGAGTAGACATTAGACAACATCATGTGTATGTTTTTCCTGCAAGCTGTTATATGTACTTTGTTGTTACCTTGGAGATCCAGTTAAGTCACAAAAATCTTTAACCAAATTCAAGTAGTGATTAGAGTTTAGACACAACGCTCCTGGTCTCCAGAGTCCTGGAACCGGTTTTTTGTCATCCACAATTTCACTGCTGAAATATTTAAGGTACTTGGACCCACAATAAATTAAACCAATGAATGAAACCACATCATGATCGTTCATTTTCATGTAAGATTATGTGATCTATCAGAACTCCACAGTCCACTCTGCATAATGAGGCTGTAGCTGTTAACTTTTGTTTCGAAGCTAGAAACGTCAGCTGTAAAAGAAACAAAGCATCTTAAAATCTTATCTGTATAACGGGGAAAGACAAAATTGATGGGCAACAAAATTGTTTGCTTTTTAGTGGGTGGGTTTCTGCGTCAGCTGCATGCTTTTTGTGAAAGTTTTGTACACATGATTGATTGTCCTTCTTCCAATTCAAACAAGCAGAGGAAGACTCACGAGTGACCATGTCATTCACTCTTTTAAGAACAATACAGTTGAGGTGAACAGCCGTGTGAGTTGTGACCTCATTTATTACACTTCCAACTATGTGAAAGATTCTTTGTCTCTCTTCTTGCGAAACTTTCTTGCTTGTTTTACCTCAATCATATATGCAACTCTACTCCTAGAGGACTTGACTTTGACCACTCCGTACTCATATTCAAAGATTTTTAATGCATTCAATCAAATGATCTACTCTTTATTGATTAAGTCTGAATGATAATGTTCAATTACAAAAGATTTGACTAAAATGGGAAATGATCTTGTTAGAAATTCGTCTTTGCATTCTAATATAAAACTCAAAATTCAAAGATAAATAATAAAAAAAATAACTTTAAAAATAAAATATTAAAGATTTATAGTGATTTGATACCTATGAATTTATATTCACTTCCTTAAACAATATGCTCAATATTATATTATATCTCAAAATAATATAAAAAATAAAATTACAAACGTATTTTAGTATATTTTTTCACTTTCTCTTTAATTTTTTTTTCTCTTTAGAAAAAATTTTCTCTCTCTAAACTTTTTTTTTTCACTCTTTCATTCTACCTAAAGAGAATAGAGAAAAATTAAGTTATTAAAGTATTAGTTTGAATTTGAACCTTATATATAGTAAATTTTCTTCTCTTAATTCTTTCTTATTTTGTTAAGGTTTTTCTTTTTTGTCATGGATTATGTTTCAATATGAGAGAAATAGAAATGAGACTCATTTTTAGATGAGGAAAAGAAAAAGAACTTGGTTTTTGCTTGAAATACATTAGAACCACTAAACTTTACATTTTTATCTTTGATTCTAATGCATTTTAGTTTTTATATCAGTGCAATACTTATTCTTTAACTCAGATTCAATTTATGCTGCTAACCTTTTATCTATATGTAGCAGACTTAAATATATTTTAAATTTATTCACGAAATGTACCTATGTTCCTAAATTAGTAGGATTATCCTCAATGCTTATTTTTCACAACTTCACTTTTTCATTAGAAACTAAATTTTTGATATAATGGTATTTTACATCCACATACTTGGTTCTATTATAGAATATCGAGTTTTTACAGAGATGAATAACTAATTGATTATTTGGAAGCATTATTACTATTGATCTGACCAGATTAAGTTTCTAAATCTATCATTGCAACCATATATTGCCTATGGTCTCTGTCTCAAGCCTCTATTTTGAGCCTATATCGTGGACCTTTGTCTTAGACCTTTGCTTTGGACCTTTGTCTTGGACCTTTATCTTAAGTCTTTGTCTCGGGTCTCTGTCTTGGGTCTCAATCTTGAACCTTTATCTCTAACCGCTGTTTTGGATCTCTATCTTAGACCTTTGTCTTGGGCATCTGTCTTGAGTCTTAGTCTTGGACTTTTATCTTGTAGATTCTATGTTGGTTCATGATTAATTTGAGGTTATTGATTCTTTTTTAGTTTAGCTTCTATATTATACTCAAGAGGAGTTTAAGACTGTAACTCTAACTCAAGGTGAGACTTTACATTTTACTTTGAGTTTTCATTGACTTGTTTACTTCTACATTATCCTTCTTTAAGTAGTCATTAACCAAGAGATAGAAAATACAAATTACCATCGTGTGTTGTTCTATATATTGGCCCTACAAATTAGCATAAATGTATTTCATAACTCCATTTACCTTATAATTGCTAACATTGAAACTAAGTATGTGTTATTTTTCTATATATAATATTCACATAATTCCAACCTAATTGACTTATCATTCACTATAAGACCCTATTTTTCTAGTTGAAATAAGCATGATTTCTTTATATAGCCTAATCTCTTATGTCACAACTTAGTCTTATTGTACCCTATATGAGAAGCAACAACAATATATCTAGTAACAGTGCTTCCTTGTAAAATATACAAACCAGTTAATTAGTATCTTTCATGATAAGCATAAAACCCTTGGTTATCCTCAATTGTCTATTTTTAATTTTAAAAATGTATCTTGATTAATCCATAACCCTTAAATATATTATGTTCTTATTCAAATTAGGAACATGTCTCATATATTTAAGGATCCTTATTGTTTCATCATGCAACTTTATAGGAATTGTGTCTATTTCAATCACATTGTATGAATTATTATTCTTTATTAGTACCTTATCCTATTTATATTTTTCATATGAACCAAACTAATCCTTGTTAAAACTCATATAGTAAGCACATTTAAAAGTCAGAATCCAATTTTTTAGATTTTCCTCATTTGAAACTGTGAGAACATCTGAACTATCATATCTATTAGATGTTACCATTGCATTTGCATTATCTAAACCCTTTTCTTTTGATTTCTAATTCTTTCATGGTAGTTTCTCTTTAAGTGCCCCTCATTTCTATAGAAGTAGCATGTTCTTTCATCAGTCTTTGACTTAGACCTAGATTTTCTTGTATAATTTTCTATCTTTTTTTCTCTGGTCTTCCTTGAGCAAATAGGTTTTCTCCATTATCTTTTTTTTCAATTTTTTTTTTAATTTTTTATTCCCTTAGTCTTAATATAGCCAAACAGTCTTCTAGGGTAAGATTTTTTCTGCCATATTTAATGAATGATTTTACTTCCATGTAAAAACTTGAAAATGAATTTAAGAGAATAACAACCTGATTCTCATCATTGATTGCTTCACTAATATTTGTCAAGTTTATACATATCCTCTTAAATTCATCAAGATTCTCTTCTAAACAATTAGATGGATCCATTCAAAAGTTAAATAACTTTTCTTTAAGAAGAATTTTACTAGATAAAGATTTAAAAATAAATAGACTTTTAACCTTACCTTAAAGGTCCCTTGCTGTAGTCTCTTCATTGACTTGCCACAACACTTTATTAGATAACTGTAAGATGATGGTGTTAAACACGATTTCATCCATCTTTTCATCACTTATTAAAGTTCCTTCTTCTTTTAACTCTAATAAGGCTTTAACAACCTTCTGCTGAAACTATAAGACTTCATCTTCTTCTACCATAGACTAAAATCTGCTTATTTGTTAAATTTTTTCACCTCAAACTTAGTAGTTATCATTCTTTAGATTTTTGGTATATTATCCTTGAGTCTTCTTTTATTCTTTTGAACATTTGGCTATGATACTATTGTTGAAAATTTGTGCTCTGATATCACTATTAAAAATTTGTGTTCTAATACTACTGTTGAAAATTCACACTCCTACCCAAAACTCAAAGAATAAATGATAGATAGCAAGAAAATAATGCTAAAAAAATAAAACACCAGAGATTTGTAATAGTTCGATTCTCATGAACTTACGTAACTCTCTAAACTGAACAATATGTCCAGTATTGCACTATATCTCAAAAATTATATAGGAAATAAAATTATAAAGTGTTTTAGCACATTCTCTCTGTAGAGAATTCTCTCTCCTTAAACTGTTTTCTTCCTCTTTATATGTCTATCTCTTTCTATTTGAAAAAAATGGAGAAAAAGAATTGGGTTGCTAAAATATTCTCTCTCTATATATCTTTCTCTTTCTACCTGAAGAGAATAGAGAAGAATTGAATTATTAAAGTAGTTTGAATTTAAGCCTTATATATAATAATTTTTCTTCCCTTAATTTTTTCTTATTTTTCTCTTTTCTATTATAGATTAAGTTTAAAGAGAAATAAAACTCCTTTTCAAATGAGGAGAAAAAGAAAAACCAAATCTTTAAGACTAATAAACTTTATCTAATTCATATTCACCAAATTTGTCAACAAAGAATCACAAGACCTGATTGGTAATTTTCTCTTTCTTTTCAGAATATTTTAACCACACACATCTTGCAATCTCAATTGATAATGACCTTATACTGTTCAATGCATGTATAGAAATGTATGAACGAACATGGCTACATCGATTTGGACTTGGAGCTTGCGACTAACATATATATGAAAAATTAGCTAAATTTTTGTTTTAATAATTTTAGAAAGCACTTTCACGGTCTTTTGTATGATAATTTGATGCATAATGACCTTTTTTTTTAAAAAGTCGTATGTAAAGAGAAAATTATTCAATAAAACTCTTTAAAAGTAGTCTAGACCCAATAAAAGGTCTAAAAGAATTTCTACTTCTTGTTGTTAAAATATTCTCTCTCTTTATGTTTCTCTCTTTCTACTTGAAGAAAATAGAGAAAAGTTGAATTATTGAAATAATTTGAATTTAAACTCTATTTATAATAATTTTTTTTCATTTAATTCTTTTCTGTTTTTCTTCTCTATCATAGATTAAGTTTGAAGAGAAATAAAACTCATTTTTAAACAGAAAAAGAAAAACTAAATATTTAAGAATCATAAACTTAGTCTAATTCATATTCACGCATAGAATCACAAGATCTAATTGGTAATTTTCTCTCTCTTTTCAGAATATTTTAACCACTTATTTTGCTCTCTTCTCAGAATTTTTTAAACCACGCACGTATCGTCATGCATTCGTCTTGCAATCTCAATTATTGACGACCCTCTACTGTTCAATGCGTTTCTATGATGAACATGGCTACGTCGATTTGGATTTGGATTTGGATTTGAAGCCTGCGACTTACATATATATGAAAAATTAGCTAAACTTCTGCTGTGGTAATTTTAGAAAGTGACTTGCTCATGAACCGATGAGCTTCAAAAGGCCCAAAGAGGAAGCCTATTTGTTCACGAGTTCCGAGGTTAAATCCAATTCATAACTATATTCCTTCGCTTTCTCAAATCAGTTATTTTATTAATCGAAAGTTCACGTTACAAGAATATTTAAAATAATTAACGCGCTAATTTTTTGGAAATGAGAAAAAAAATATCTAAATTTTTTTTAGAGATGAGAAGAAAATATTTAAAATTCTATAAATATGACCAAAAGCAAAAAGTAAATTAGAATTTTCTCTTAAATTTTTTTTATAAATTTTTATCTAAATAAATACAAACATATAATTAATAATTACTGAAAATAAATAATAAAAAAATAATTCTTTATCACAGTAACAATTTTTTTTTTAAATTTAAATAAACTTAAAAATAAAAGAATTTGTGGCGAATAGCTATGCAATTCCTGTTTATTAATTTCTTTTTGGTATAAAGTAGCTAGCTAGCATATCAAACCGTAGACATTAAAAAAACAAATGAAGACACAGAAAAGTGCACTCAAAACATAAGAAGTAAAAACAAAATAAGAAAATAAAAGAAAACAAAGAATATATAATAAAAGTTTGATGCTAAGCAAGCAGTCAATAACAGTAAAACCTCATCCTTTTACGACAGAAAATTGGTCAATTTAACCGTATTTTTAAATATATAAATTATTTTGATCGAGTTAAAATAATTTATGTATTATTAATTAATTATATATATTTTTTATTTTACTCTTTTATATTAAATAAAAAAAATTTTCATTTTTTTTATTTTTCTTCTCTCCACCGACACTTTTTCATTTCTTTTACCTTTTTACTTTTTTAAACATTTTTCACGGTCACTCTCTCTCTCACAGCGGGGCGCTCCACTTCTCACGGCGGTCCTCTCTCTCTCATGGCGGCGGAACAAAGTTAGTATGTATTTATAATTTTTTTTTTATTTTTGAGTATTATAATTGATATTAGTTAAAAATACGTAGAAATGTGTAAATTTAAATAGTAGAAAGTTAAAAAAGTGTATAGATTGTATGTAGATTGTATCCGACATATTTTTTAGGATAAGATGCGGCAGCGCGTGCGTCTACGCGCCGCCCCCAGCAGCGCATAGACGTACGCGCCGCCGCATCTTACCCCAAAAATTTCTATTTTTTAAATTAATTTATGTTGTTTATATTTATTTATAATTATTTAATTTAATAATTTAATTTGGTTAATAATTATGTAAATAGTCTAGGTTGTTAATTATAATTAAATTAAAATTTGATTATATGTTATGTTGATTATTTTTTTGTTAATATTAATAATTTTTTAATTTTTTCAGAAAGGAGAATGTCACGAAAGAATATGTAATTGCCGAAATTTTTTTCTACCGAGCAAACGTACATACGTACTCGAAGTTATGAGTTATACGAAATATAAAAAATAAATTAACTTCGAGGCAGGTAAAAATATTTAGAACCACATGTTTTGGTAGTTTATTGGATGTATCAAATATTCCATTCCCATGTATTTTAGCCTATGAGATTTTATTAAGACGTGTGCATACCAAAAATTTATATGAAGAATTATAGTTCTATATAGGTAAAAGAGGTATTAGATTTTCTCGTTAAGATTTTTATTTGATTACTAGTTTGAGGATGGAGGATTATCCTGTAGTGAGTGGGTTAGGTGATAGACTTTGTCATAAATATTTTTCGGGTAGAAGTCAGTTGACTTACAAAGATTTGGATCAGTGGTTCGGCAACGTTACATTTGACGATGATGTAGATACAGTAAAAATGTGTCTATTTTATATATTTCATAAATTGATAATGTCGCGTGATTGGAATAGAATCATACAATATTTTGTACTTCGTCTGGTAGATAATTTAGATGAGTCTAATGTTTATCCTTGGGGCACGATTGCATAGACTGTACTCTACAATAGTTTATGCACGGCTCCAATTAAAAAGTTGGCGAAGGTAAAAAAAACAGGCGCTGGGGATATAGCATCATACAACTTATACTCATTTTGTCACGCATTCTTGGTAAGTAATTCTATTTTTTTGATTCATTATGATAGAGAAAAAATTATTTTGTTGGCATTGTAATTTAAATTTATTATCATCTCAGGTGTGAATCTACGAGACGATCCCGAGGTGTGGGGAGTTGTTTGCCAATAGGAATGGAGATTATTTTTCTCGTATTCTAAATTGGTTTAGCACGAGCACCCCCTTATACGAAAACGTCGTAGTGTCCTCTTCGATGGTGTTGGGGTATGCTTTTATGTTCAACAAAAAATATATATAACTTCTTTATAATTTGTGTTATATTTTCTAATAATGATTAATAAATCTAAAATATTATAAAGGTTTTGGAGGTTCATAGGAAGTTGGTACCTCGCAAACATGAGAAGACTGCAGACTATCTCGCAGTGGTAAACTTTTGCATTCCATTGAGAAAATGGGGAGGGAGTCTTAAGTTGGAGACAGTTGATATCCCGGACACCCAATTCACCGATAATCTGCAACATCTTGATGAATTTCAAGCCCCGCCAGCGACTGAATCAATGGTATAATAATTTAATTTTTTTTCCTTGAATTATCTGATGCTTTTGTTACTCGTTAATATTAGCTTGTGAAAATTGATTATAATAACTTATGTATAGTTTCAATCTGGCACCTCAACATCACAATATGAAATCCTAGAGAAGAAGATGGAGAAGAAGATGGATGATCTTAAAGAAACGATATTTACCAAGATTGATAAGGGTAACGCAGAGCTTTCAGTCAATATTGATAAGGCTGAAGAAAATATCTTGCATCAGATATCTCTCTTGATGCAACAGCTTAAACTAGCTAATATCTCCGAGGATATAGGGCAGAGTATGATACGTTTTAAACTTAAAATATATTGGATACAAAGTTTAACAAGTCAATACATTAACCGGTATTGTTTGGTTTTGTAGAGTGCCAAATTCATGGCTGCTGATTTTCATACATTTGCTCCTGCCAGCGAGTCTCAGCATCAATCATTTGCTTATGTTGCTAATAGCCCTACAAGCTTAAAAATTATACCTGCTCTATTGGGTGAAAACATAAGTAGGTATGGGCGCCTTTGTAAGAAGGCAGCAGCCCAAGTCAATCCATATACCAATTTGTTAAAACAGACCGCGAAGAAGAAACTTGTGAAATTGCAAGTAGGACCTACGATTGACATAAATGGGCAGCTGATTCCTATTGATCAGAGTAAATATGCTGACCTTCTAGATTGGATACAAAATAATGACCCAACACAACGGGTTCATTTGCATGGACTCGATCCGAACAATACATGGTTTAATGAGATACTACAAAATTGGCTTGACGATTCGGTGATGAATTATTTTAACTTTTTTTTTGTTTTGTGATTTGTCTAATAATATCAAAACTTATATATATTCTGTGTGTTTTGCAGCATATAAATGAATATTTAAAGATTTTGCGTTTGCGTCAAAGAAACGTACTTACAGGATTGTACAACTACAGATGCATATTTTTACGTAAGTTATTATATTACCCGTTTATTGTGCATATAATATTATTGACTTTAACTATTATCGACTTTAACGAGTATCTTTTATTTGTGTTTAGGAGTACATTTGACAAATGTGAAAAACGTATTTCACTGCCAATCCTCTAGACAACAACGACTGGCTTTAAATATTGTTGGCTTATGCACTCGGAACAAAGACCGAGTTACTTGGCGCTAAACCGTGGGCATCGATCAATAAGGTATTTTTTTAAGAATAAGAATGATTTTACTGTGCATGTAACAACATTAAGTTAAAAATAATACCATAATTATTTTTGTAGGTATATATTCCTCTGAATATGAATCAAGAACATTGGATTGTAGCGCAATTCAACCTTGCTCAATTTGCAGTCGTTCTTTATGATTCCAGCATGAACGGCCATTCAGACGAGTCCATCATGAAATATATAGAGTCTCTGTGTGTTGCAATGCCTTTATACCTTCAAAAGTGTAGATTTTATAGTTTGAGGGGCATAGAAAGCCCAAATTTATTCCCTTGGCCAGTGACTCGTATCTGGGAGAATGTGCCGCAACAAAAGGTCGGGAGCAGGGACTATGACGTCTTCGCCTGTATGTATATTGAATATCTTATGTTAGGTCGGTCATTTGACTTGTTCCCTGACATTGATACCTTTTATAGACAAGATGGCCGTTGATTTGTGGACTACAGCTTTATAAATATTTAGCACTATAATTTATTTACATGCATTTATTTGGGTGTATAATTGATATACCATAATTGTTTTGGGAGTATGTATCCGAAAGTATTTTTGCAGTTTGATAGAAGTGTGATTTAATCAATATGCATTGATTTGGGTGTATAATTATTTGAGAGCGTTGATTTGGGTGTATGTATGCGAAAGTGATTTTGCAGTTTGATAGAAATGTGTTTATTCAATATGACAAATTTGGGATTGTCCATATTATAAATGAGATTCTATCAAAATTTTTGTGAAAATTATCAACATTAATACTAAAGACAAATGCATTAAAATAAAATAAATATGTAATATACAGTACAAGTGTATTACAAAATAAATGAATTACAAAATTAAGTGAATTACAAATTAAGTGAATTACAAAATAAGTACGTTATAAAACAAGTGCATTACAAAATAAGTGAATTACAAATTAAGTGCGTTACAAAATAAGTGCATTACAAAATAAGTGAATTACAAAATAAGTGCATTATAAAATAAGTGAATTACAGAAGTGACGAAACTTGATTCTCATACATAACTCTTTCTCTTATTTTTTCAGATTCGTCTGAAATAAAAAAATATTTAAATATTAACCTTATATTATACATAATTAAATATTAATAAGGTAAATATTTATAAATGAATATACATCACCTGCTCTGTAAAGGTATAGGGTTTCAACACGTTTGTCGGTTATGTCCATGTTGTCTACAACGACTACATATATTCTTTGATGGTTCCTCTCCTTGAGATAGAATTCGATTTATCCGACGTCTGCCTGACTGACGACGTGCTATCGGAGGTTGAATATCCATATTTTTCAAATACTCTGGGACTATCCAATCTGACACTTGACCAACCGGAAGTATTGGCTCGCTATAGGCACGGAATAAAGTCTCAGATGTGTAATAAGTTGAACAAAGACTCTCGTGCGATAATCTGATGTATCTGCATGCGACAAGTGCATGGGAACAAGGCAGTTGTCGATAATCAAACTTTCGACAGCTGCATGTTCTTTCACCAATGTCTACAATCTAGTTTACTCTACCATCCATAACTATAAATCGTAAATCATCAACAGGAGAAATGGTCATTCGACTTACCTTATCGTTATATTTCATGACTTTATGATGTGCCCAGTTCATCAAGACATTGGTCATATTTTGTGATGCCAATTATCTATGGTAAATCACAATTGCGTTAGCTTCCGCATCCACTCCACCAAATTAGTCACCGGAAGCTTTCTTGCTTCTTTTGCAACTGCATTAATGCTCTTAGCGATATTAGTAGTCATAATGTCATACCTTCTAAAAGCACCAGATGATCGTGCCCATCTTACCGTACCAACATCTTCCTCTAAATACTTTGTTACGTCAGGTCTTATTTGTCGCATCTTGTTTAATTGATATTAAAAATCATGGACACGATAAGCCTTGACAGCAGTGAAATAGGTAGATAGGTATACCCCTTTTTAAGAATTATTTGATGGTAACTTGTATTTTGTCATCAAATTTCCTTTCAAATGATATATGCAGAACCCATGATATGCATGAGGAAACACACTTCGTATAGCCCTCTCAATACTGGCATGTCGATCAGATATAAAAATAAGATTCTGATAATCTGCAATAACTCATCGCAGTTTAACCATAAACCACTCCCAAGAAGTATCATTTTCTGAGTCAGCAATTCCCCAAACCAATGGATAAATCTGATTGTTTCTATATTTACAAACGGCCACAAACATTGTACCAAGATCGGAACCTTTCAAAAATGTTCCATCCACTGCAACTACCGGTCGGATTAATGAATTAAAACCTCTGATGCAGGGTCCTAACGCCATAAAGAAATACTTGAAGTGATTATCCGTGTCAGTTTCCAAATGAGTAACCGTACCTGGGTTATTTTGTTGCAACACATCGCTGTATGCAGGAAGCAATCTAAACGAATCCTTAGGAGTACCTCTTATCAATCTTAATGCACGTTCCCTAGCGCGTCAAGCATTAGTATAGGTTATCTGAACACTGAATTGTTCACGCATATCTGTTTGAATGTCTTTTGGCCTATAGTTTCTATTGACCGATGTAAACTTATTTTTTATTACTTTAGCAATAATTCAACTCTTGACTTGCCGATGACCATCCCTTAATTGACTCAAAACACAAGTGTGCCCTGTATCTACTCGCCTAACAACAAAAAAATGTTACCCTTCTGTCGACACTGCCCGTAATCTCCACTTATAGCTGTCATCATCGCATTTCAACTCGAAACGATTTTTGGTGGATTTGTAAACTCTAAAACTCTATTTTCCCTTCAGTGCAACCATACTTATAGCTTTTTAAATTTCATCTTTACTGTTATATAATTTTCCTACAAATACATCATCAATCCCATTACAAGAAATTTTTTTCGATACATTCAAGTCAAATGGTGGTATTTCAGGCTGAAACTGAAATGAATTTTCTACCTTTACCTTTTCTTCTCTACCATAACCCTCATCATCATCATCATCATTATCACCCTCCTCCTCATCATCATCACTAGCATCATCATTTACATCCTCATTCGCTTCATAATCATCATCATAATCATTTCTATAATCATCATCAACCTCGTAATCATGATCATCATTTTCACTAATATCATAGCCAATATCAACGTCAACATCTCCATATATCTGACCATGGTCATATGTGTAGCCTTGTTGTTCGTTGAGCATCAAAGGAGAATAATGATAATCCTCCGGAGAATTTGGAATATACACATGAGTTGTTGATGAGAATTGCTTAGTATAGCCTTCTTTTTGCTCTATTGATACTTCTGCATTACTTTTAGGTCCTCGAGCATCTACTGTTACACAAAGCGGTGTAACCATATTATTCTGTAAGCTCAACCATAATATTGCATCATCGTCATTTTCAAGTGGAATGGGTCTAAACTTTATAGTACTTGAAGGAACTTCAAACTTCAAAATTACTTTATAATGCATTTGATTAACTCTTGAAAGATGATAAATTCTTCTCAACAACGCTTTGTATCTAATATTTTTCGGAACAACCATATGCATATTTTGATATCCAATGTATTTTTCAAAACTATTGTTACAGCTCTCCCATCTCTCCCCAAAACATATAATGGTTGAAATTTATGACATACTTGAAAAAAAATATAACATAATTTTAATTTAATTTTATATTAATTAAATTAAAAAAATATAATTGAATATATAACTATATATATAAAATATATTTTATTTTAAATATATAAAATAAATATAATATGCAGTTTCAAAAAAATAAATGAGAATTATTTGATGGTGGTGTTATAATGTTGCGGTGGTGCGTAGGAGCACTTTATTACAATCAGTGCTCATTAGAACGGGTTGTACATGAGCACCTTGTTATTATTAGTGTGTACACGACGGCGACCAACAACAAATATATGTGCAGTTACGTGCAGACGCATACTAATCAATCACCAGCAACAATTATGTATGATGCAGCCACAACTTAATCATAAACAACAACTTAATCGTAACAAATATATATCTAAACACTTTAATCATTTATTTTAATAAATATAAATAATACTATTAATTAAATTAAAATAAACAAAATCTTACTTGTTTTAAACTTCAGCTATTTGTTTTTCTCTGAATCTTTGATCTTCGCGTAAAGATGAATCGAGAGAGATAAATTTTGAGAGCAGATATGTGAGTTTTGAAAACGCACCAGATCTAAAAATCGAATAAAATAAGAGATGATATTGTGAGGGGTAATAAAAAAATAATAAAAAAATTACGATAATTTATATATTTAAATAAAATAAAAAAATATAAAAAATATTTAATATATAATTATTTATTTTATTTTTAAATTTATTTTTAAAAAATACAAATAAAATAGTCACTAAACGCACGCCCAACGAACATTTGCTCAATTAGCGCACGCCCAACAACCATTTGCTCGCTCGCTAAATGCATTCCTAAGCACGCGTCCAAAGACCATTTTATGTATTTTTATTTTTATTATTATTATTTTTAATTATTAATATTATTATAAATTTATAATTTTTTTATAATTAATTTAAATTTTAATTATTTAAAAAATTATATTCTTCAATAATTTATATAAAATAAAATAAAAAATTAAATAACAATAAAAATTATTAAAATTATAATAAAAATAAAATAATAAATATAACGTATATTTAATTAATATAATTTAAAATATTTAATTTTAATTAAAATAAAAATTAATATTAAATTAACGATAGAAACTCGGAAAATTTCCCTTTTACAAGGGACCACACGAACACAAAAGTGAAGAGACCAGTCCACCAAAAAAAAAAACATACGCTGTAACATCGTTCACCATGATACAACCCAAAAGCCATATGCGTACATATCTCATTACACCTAGCATCGCATATTCGGATGGGACTTTGTTTAAGTTCATAACATGAAATGCCACTCCTAAATTGTATAATGATAGATGTAATTAGCTTTATTAGCCAAGTTGACCACATTTATAAGTTGGCGGACTCATTAAGTCTAGCAGCTGCCGCCATTGACGCTGCCACTCCACCGGGGTACGTCGCCACATTCGGATTGTTCCTCAGTTCCGCACTCGCCACCCCTTCAGCATCCTGTCGAGTCACTGCCTTATCCGCAGGCAGCTTGGCAGTTGCACCCTGTCATGACATAACAATTTCGTTTCATATATTATAAATAGCGCGAATCGTTTACGACTAGGGGAGATCAAGCAGGCGTGTAATTAGATAATTACCGCCAGAACTTCATTGAGCTTGATTTTGTCTTCTTCACGGTCAACTGTTGCATTATGAGCTGCGGCAGATTGAGCTGAAGCCGCGAGACCACCTGGGGTTATAACATTGCTTCTAGTGGCTCTCACTTCCGCTGCTTGAATTGCAGCGGCATCGCTTTGCTCTACTGGCTTATCACCAGCTGTTTGTGCACTAGCTTCAAGTGCTTCTCCTATAGTAATTGCACCTTGCTCGATTCTCCCGACTGCCACCGTCTGCGACACAGGCGTAGGCTCCACATATTGCCTCACAACCTACAAAACAAAGAAATAAATCACAACGGGCAATTCAGAGTGGATGCTAGAACATATGCATATATAAAAATATCTCAAAACTCACTGACCTGTCCGGCAATTGATTCAGTGATTATGCGCCTCCCAGGCTCGTCAGTTTCGGTAACAGTGACTCCTTCGTCACCAGCGATATCAGTAACATCGCGGTGACCGACTAGACCAGCTCTTTCATTCTGGGTAGCGGCAGACTGCATGACAGCAGCAGGTCCGCCCTTCTGGGTCTGTCCAAAGACGGTGCTTTCAGCTGTTTGCATCATGGCAGCATCTTCTGGTGCAATTGGCTTCTTAGCAAGATCCCCAGAGACATTAAATACGTCGCCGTATTTGATGGGCTCTTGCTGTTGTTTGCCTTCTGGTCTCCGCGGCTGTCCTTGGCTCATTTTCAACGTTTGATATATTACTGATCTGTCCAAAACTAGATTCTATTCGAATTAGAAAAGCTTGAATGGCCATTGCAACACAGACAGAACATATAGAGGTGATTAGCGTTGGAAGAGCATCAGAGACATTGCTCAAAGGACACGTGTTAGTACGTGATGAAGTGGCCTCTTTGTGTCCGATAGCCATACACATGGCGGAACTTAAAGCTTAGCTGTCGAGCTTTCCAAATCTCGGCGACACTACTTAAGCAACGAATTACACACATGGCGAATCATTAGCACGGCTTGGATTTATACTACAAAGGGCATTTTGGCGGTAGAGAGAGTTATCCGTTCCAAGTTTCCACGTTACTCTTTATTTTTTTCTCATACAACGCCGTAGTTATCAGGCTCATATCCGCATTATTACCGACAGTTAGATGTAAAATTTGATTGTCGTCTATTTTGAGACTCACATTTATTCACTTTCCTTTTTTACTTTAAAATTTAATTGTGGATGTAGGCATTGCGGATGCTGGCATTGACAATCTCTATTATGTTATAATTAATTAAAAGAAATTCTTTCGTCAAATTGTTAAGAATTGAGGGGTGAAGCAGAATTGTAGTTAAAGCGAAATTGAAAAAAATAATAAAAATAAAAATAACTCAAATATAAGGGTTTACGTAATTCAATTTTTAGCCTACGTCCACGGACGAAGACAAAAGAATATCTTATTATTAAAAATAAAGAATACAAATATTATAGTGTTTTAGCATTACAACCCAAAACTCCAATACACCCCATTCTCTTAAATCACTCAAAAAATCTCTCAAAGCTTTTGAAACACTCTCTAAATTTTCAATGTCTAATGAATTGCTAAACTCTCCCATTTATAGGGAGAGTTTAGCATGGTGGACAGCCAAGAAATGGCTGCCCACAATTGCTGGCACCGTGTGCCAGCAATTATGTAGCTGGCACACGGTGCCAGCTACCAACATTTTTTCCACTTGGAGATTTGATTGAGAATCAATCAAGTTTCTACACTATTCTTTCTTCTTCGTCAAAGTTATGTTGCCTACGTATCTGCTAGGCCATGTAAGGACCTGCACCATACAAACTTATTGGTATTAGTAGGCTTGGTCAACACATCTACTAAGTTATCATCTGTATGAATTTTTTTCATATCCACACTTCCATCTTCTACCACTTCACGAACAAAGTCATATTGAACACTTATGTGCTTCGTTCTTGAATGAAAAGCTGGATTCCTTGCAATGTGCAAGGTACTCTGATTGTCACAAAATAATTCAACTTTCTCTTGCTTGTGCCCGAGCTCCTCCAGTAATTTTTGTATCCAAATTGCTTCATTGCAAGCTTGTGTAGCTGTCATGTATTCTGCTTCTGTAGTAGATAATGCCAAACCAGTTTGCAGTTTCGAAACTCAGCTTACAGCTCCTTCTGCAAGTTTAAACACATAGCTAGTAGTGGATTTTCTTTTATCCAGGTCTCCTGCAAAATCTAAATCCACATAGCCCTTAACAATAAAATTTGATCCTCCATAACATAAAGCAACATCTGAGGTACCCTTAATGTATCTAAAGATCCTCCTGACACAACCCCAATGCTCTCTACCAGGATTCGCCATGTATCTACTAACTGCTCCTACTGCTTGAACAATATCTGGTCTAGTACAAATCATAGCGAACATTAAACTTTTCACTGCTGATGCATACGGTACTCGAGACATCTCCTTTCTCTCTACTTCTTTGTTAGGACACATCTTAGAGGATAACTTGAAATTAATAGGGAGTGAGGTACTAATTGGCTTACAATCTTGTATGTTGAAGCGCTACAAGATTTTCTTTAAGTAGTTATTCTGAGAAAGCCAAATCTTCCTGTTATTTCTGTCTCGGTGAATTTGCATCCCTAGAATCTTGTTTGCTAGTTCCAAGTCCTTCATATCAAATTCCCTAGCCAACTGTGCCTTCAATTCTTGGACTTAATATTTGTTGGGGCCTGCCACCAATATGTCATCCACGTACAACAGCAAAATAATGAAATCATTATCATCTTCAAACCTTTTGTAGTATGTACAATGGTCTGAACTAAGTCTGTTGTATCCAAAGCTGATGATATAGGAATCAAATATCTTATACCAACACCTCAGCGCCTGTTTGAGACCGTACAGAGATTTGTTTAACCTACAAACCAAGTTCTCTTTTCCTTCTTCTTTAAAACCTTATGGTTGGAGCATATAAATTTCTTTTTCAAGATCTGTATGAAGAAAAGCTGTCTTCACGTCTAGCTACTCTAGATGTAAGTCAAATGTAGCACACATTACCAGGGGAAAATATCTCATTAAAGTCAATACCTTCTTTCTGAGCATAACCTTTCACCACCAATCTCGCACGATACCGCTCCACTTGGTCGTTGCCATCCCGTTTGATCTTGTAAACCCATTTGTTACCAATGGCTTTTCTTCCTCGTGGTAGTGCAACCAGCTCTCATGTTTTATTTTTCTGTAAGGCTTCAATTTCTTTTTGCATTGCTATCAGCCATGGAGAAACATCTTGACTTTTAGAAGCCTCCTAGAAAGTTGTTAGCTCTCCATCCTCTGTCAGAAGGCAGTATGCAACATGAGCCTCTATGACATACTCCGAGTGCCATAATGGTGGTCGTCTTTCACGTGTTGATCGACAATCATCTGTAGCCTTAAACTCTACTGGTTCTTATTCTTCATGTTCTGGTGCTACTTCAGAAGAATCTGAATTTTTTGGTTCTTGATTATTTTCCATTTGTACCGTTGTAGTCTCTAGACTTTCCTTCACTATGCTATCATCTTTATCATTCCTTTGCAGTTTATCTTCTGCAAATATCACATCTCTGCTGATGACGACCTTGTGGGTAGTGGGATCCCACAGGCGATACCCCTTGACTCTATCAGCATATCCCAAGAAAATGCATTTTCTGGATTTTGGATTCAGCTTCGTTGTTTCTTGGGGATTATACATCACGTACACAGGACTTCCAAATGTATGAAGGCGAGAATAATCAACTGGTTTTCCAGTCCACATCTCCATCAGTGTCTTCAACTCGATTGTTGTTGATGGTGATCGATTTACCACATAACAAGCGATTTTGACTGCTTCTGCCCAAAATGTCTTGGCTAAACCTGTAGTTCTCAACATAGTCTTGTTCTCTCCAACAAGGTTCTGTTCATTCGCTCTGCTACTCCATTCTGCTGAGGCGTGTAAGCTGTGCTGAATTGCCACTTGATGCCTTCTTGTTGATAGAATGCAATAAAATCCTCACCAGTATATTCTCCTCTATTATTTGTCCTTAAACACTTAATCTTCTTTTCTGATTTAAGTTCTACCCACGCTTTGAATATTTTGAAAGCTTCAAACACATATGACTTCTTCTTGATTGGATACACCCAACATCTCCTAGAGTAATCATCTATGAATGATACAAAATATCTCGCTCCCCCTAAGGACATCACCGGTGCTTGCCAAAATCAGAGTGGATCAATTCTAGAATTTCTTTACTTCTAGAACTGGATGTGCTGAACTTTAATCTATGCTGCTTACTTGTGACACAGTGCTTACAGAAAGGTAAATGAACCGATTTGAGCCCAAGAAGTAAATTTTGATCAGAGAGAATCTTCAAACCTCGTTCTGACATATGACCCAGTTTGCGATGCCACATTATTGTTGACTATTCTGCTGAACTAGTTGATGCAACAGATGCATCTCCTTCCTGCAGTGTTTCTCCATTAAGTATGTACAAATTTGTAGCAACCTTTTCTGCCTTCATTACTACAAGTGTGCCTTTGAGAATTTTTATTATCCTATTTTCAATTTGGGTCTTACACCCAGTGTTATCTAATTATCCCAATGACAAAAGATTCTTCTTGAGTCCTTTCACATGTCGCACCTCCTGGATAATACGAACAGTACCATCGTACATCTTCATCTTGATGGATCCTATTCCAGCAATTTCTAAAGCATGATTGTTCTCCATATATACAGATCCTCCAGAGGTAGGTTCATATTAATGGAACCATTCTTTCTTAGAGGTTATGTGCCATATAGCTCCAGAATCCATGAGCCATACATTAGAGAACCATTTTTTGCTTTCAACAACTGTTGCTACCTCGCTGTATAAAATTTCACCATCATCTGAGGTGCTTGCAATATTCCCTTGTGGTTTGTCTTATGCACTTTTCTTCAATCCCCAGCAATCTTTCTTCAGATGGCCTTTCTTGCCACAATGGTAGCATTTGACGTTCTTCTTACTTCAGAATTTTGGTCTACCATGATTTTGACTCCCACTAGAGCCACGTTCTGTTGATTTACCTCTCATCATTGTCAAAACTTCTGCTTGCTGCGAACATTCCTGTTTGTCTTCTTTATATTTTCGTCTTCGTTCTTCTCCCAGTATAGCAGCTGTAACATCATCGAAGACTAAGAAGTCTGTTAGGATATTATTCGTCAAGTTGATGATGAGTTGATCATACGAATCTGGTAGGCTTTGAAGTAAAATCTCCGCACATTCACCTGCCTCTATTTTATGCCCCAAGGAAGTGAGTTGGGAAAATAGAGTATTTAACATGTTGATGTGCTCTGTCACTGAAGTAGATTCTGTCATTCGAAGAGTATACAATCTCCTTTTTAAGAAGATCTTGTTGTGCAAAGATTTGGCCTCATACAATTTTATGAGAGTATCCCAGATCTCTTTTGCTGTCTTCTTTTCCATCACATTGGATAGCACATTATCAGCAAGTGCTAGATGCAGATCAGCAACTGCATTACTGTCAATCTCATTCCACTTGATATCATCAGTGATACTAGCGGGCCTTTCATCAATTGCTTCTAAGCACTTGTTTTTCCTTAAAATCGCCTTTATTTTTATTTTCCACAATGTAAAATTACCTCTATTGAACTTCTCAACTTCGTATTTTGCCACCATTGCTTTTCACCACGAACTATTTCTGTTAGGATCGGCTTCTACTGTTTCACATAAATAGTACCCATATGTATGAACAGTACCCGTGCTTATGAATAGTGGCTGTATACATAAATAGTAATCGTATATATGAATAATAACCTCATTCAACCAGAAGCTCTGATACAACTTGTTAGGAATTGATGGGTGATGCAGGGTCGCAGCTAAAGCGAAATTGAAAAAAATAATGAAAATAAAAATAAGACAAACACAAGAGTTTACGTGGTTTGGCTTTTAACCTATGTCCATGGGCGAAGACAGATGAATATCTTATTATTAAAAATAGAGAGTACAAGTATTGTAGTGTTTTAGCCTTACAACCTAAAACTCCAATATACCAAATTCTCTCAAATCACTCAAAACATCTCTCAAAGCTTTTGAAACCCTCTCTAAATTTTCAATGTCTAATGAATTGTTAAACTTTCCCATTTATAGGGAGAGTTTAGCATGGTGGACAGCCAAGAAATGGCTGTCCACTATTGCTGGCACTGTGTGCCAGCAATTATGTAGCTGGCACACGGTGCCAGCTACCAACACAAACTGATATACTGATTGGTATCATTATAAGCTCGAATTTCTTATTCAATGTGATCTGGAACTTCTAGTTCATTAACTCGAACTTTAATCCTTAATTCTCATATATTAGTGTTCTATTATGGACCCTTTGTCGTATTGTTTTAATCTTTTAACATAGAAATTGTAATCCCTTCAAAAAGGTCATTATCCCACTGGCCGACCTTCACTCTAAAGTAGAAACCACCTTGTAGTAGAAAAAAAAAAAAAGTAATAGAACTGTTTTTCTATGTGATTTATTGTACTTCCTAAGACCACAAAAACCACATTAATATTGTCCTTTGGGTTAATTTTATGGTTATTGTTTTTCTTGAATTTATAGGTTAACTTTAATCCCAAAAAAGAGAGTTCTCAGCCATTTAAGAAAATTTAATTCAAATTAACGAGGTCAATATTATTTCTTAAATTATGAAATTAATGAGAATTATTATCTCTAAAATTATAAAATTAACCAAGGAATTAATATTTATTAAATCAAAAAATTAATCATGAAATTTCTTCTTAAAAGGATTCTATCATTAATTTTTATAAAAATCTATGAAAATGAGGTTCAACAAGGGATAGGGAAATTAATTTTCTAGGGGGAAAGTTATGCGTAGGGTTTTTTTCTTATTATTTTTTTAATGGTCATGAGTTTTTTACTACTACTACTATGTAAAAATAATAATTCAATAGTGTATGTGAGTGCATCAAGTTCGATGAGATGGACGTAAGTCTGAATTACACTAAATTACCATACATTTAGAGTTATTATGTCTCTTTATTTTTATTTGTTTAGAAAAAAAATTAATTCTGAACAAAAAATAAATTTAATTTGTTAATTTAGTTATTGTCCAAATTTTTGTGTCAACAGTTTAACATCATTTGTGCAAAATGCAACAAAAAAATCATGAAAAGTAACAACGAACTAAAGATAAGTTTTGATTTAGATTTAATTTTTATGCTAATGTCTGCTTTTATAATGATATATCTCAATTTTAAACAAATTCTTTAGCAATCATGATTAGATTTATATCATCCATATATATAGCCACAATGAAAAATTCAGTGCTTGATTTCTATTCATTCTTTATCAAGTATTCACTTAAACGATTGTATCGCTGATAAGAGCAAAATTATCATATATTTTCTCATGTTTTTATTATTGATATTTTATGATTTTATGAGAATAGATGGCTATTTATGTGCATTATTGTTATTTATAAGGACTTGAACGAAATTTAAAGAAAGAACGCAAAAGGAAGGAAAACAGGGACTAAAATGCAAAGTTTTCAAATTATGAGTCCAGCGCCCCCGCGCCACAAGTATTTTAGCCCTAGCGCTGAAATAGTGATCGAAATAAGAAAAACAACCTGCTTAAGTCGCGTCTAGCGCCCCAGCGCCTAAGAGTTACCGCGCCAGCGACGTTCCAGCGCCCCAGCGCCAAGATCCCACCGCTCCAGCGGTAATAGCTTTTTCACGCGTCGCCCCAGCGACAGATGTATAGCGCGCCAGCGGTAGTGCGAGTCCTAGTCCGACGAGAATTGAGATTTTCAAGCTCATATCAATCCCTATATAAAGCCACTCGTTCCCAGCCTTCAAGGATGAATCCAAGACGACCCAAGAGCACCAAGAATACAGAGCACGAGTCTTGGAGAGCAATAGGAGCTTAATTGAAGCAACTTTAGAGAGAGATACAAGACGTTCTTCGGCATCAAGAGTTCCTAGGCAGCGCAATTAAGAGCAATTCGACATCTATATCGGTTTGCTAATAATTGTATCATGATTTATAATTATTTTTACTGCTGTTCTCTTGTAGCCATAAGCTAACTTATTTTCTAGGGTTAATACTTGAACTCAATATGTGCGCTTAAATTGCCATATCTTTTAGTATTTAATAAACTTAGTCTTTTATTATTTAAATTACTTGTGTTTAATGCTTCAATATATCTGGCCAATATATGGTGAATGAATTAGTAATATTTTGATAAACTTGGAAGAGGAATCAATATATTTAGACCTAGGTAATTTGATGCATGATTGTAGAGTAACATTCAATGTTGCATATGCAAGTTTCAATTTAGGATAGGAATATACCTAATTGGCATGTATGATCAATAAGACCTAATCTTAATGACTCTTAATTTATTACAAGTTCCATAGGAATATAGGTATTTGGTAAACTGAGATATACTTGCATGACCTTGGAAGAGGCTTGTGAATTCATTAGTGTCTTGATCAATAATAAAGACTAAGTGAGTTAAATATTAGAGGATTAATCATTAGAAACATATTGAGGGATAATATTAATCCTAGGTTGTCTCTACATTGCTATCACCTAATTTTCTTTACATTGTGTTTTTGTTTTATATTTCTTACATTTATTCTTAGATTTTTATTTTTCTGAATAATTATTAGGAAGATATAATTTTAATAATTGGTTAAAAAGAAACAATTATCCATGTGGGTTCGACATCCGACTTATTTAGTCTCTTTATTACTTGCATACGATAGTGTATACTTGCACTTAATTTATGATATAGAAATATCGCATCAATCGCATGCAACAGAATCGTTTCATTATATACAAGGACCTTTTTAATTTTATTGAAAACAAGTTATTGTTACATGCTTCAAGCATTTTGAATCCTTTAAGGATTTCATATAAATTTTTGTGTCTAGCGACCTATATAGATAAGTCGTCACTCGTCCATAAGATGCATATCAAGTTTTTTCGAAATTGCCAAACTTATCACAATCTATACATAATTGTGTTTATATAGTTTCATCATAATAAATATTAGGTCTTTGGAAGAAACCTTAGGCAATGAGTCTTGATTTGTACTTGGTGAACCTCACCGTTTCATCACATTTTTGTACAAAAATCCATTTCTATCTTACGGCTTGCATCTTTGGGTGTTTGAACTATATGCTTTTATACTTCAAGCTTTGGTAGAGAAGTCAATTATGCTTGAATTACTTTTTTTCATTTGAGCTAGTCATGTTTTTCTCTACATTCGTCGACAGTTTATGATTCAAAATTATTATTCATAATTTTAGTAGTTACTGCAATAAGAATATATTATCAACAATTTTTTTTTTTATGATTCTACATTTCTCACGTGTAAGTATAATTTGAGCTTTTACTCTATTTTTAAACTCTTGTACCTTTTTTGGGTTAATGCCTCTTTTGAGATTTCTGTCTTCTTAAAGACTTTTGTCTCTTTAGAGACTATTGACTCTCTTGATGTTAGTGCTTTTGAGAATGTGAATTTATTGGCTCCAACTTTATTTTCAATAGGATTTTAATTTATAATTTATTCTTCTGTCTAACAATATCTTTTGAACCAAGTGGTTTGTCATGCTTCTGACTTGCAACAGATGATTTATTTACTACATTTTAATTAGATTATTCTACATGAACAATCACTCGTACTGATGTATTGGCACCTGGTAATATGACTTGGTTACTTTTGATGCATATATAAATGCATGTAATGATTTATTTGCAATTTATTGAAGATGAACAATTTTTGCACCTCATTTTCACTTTGATTTATACAAGGATCCAATAGACATTGTGGTTGTTTTGCAATCATGCTTTACTTCAAGAGGCATTTTTCTTTTCCTTAAAATAAAAATATTGTATTATTAAAATGGTGTTCTGAAAATTGTGCAGTAAATAGATCACTCGTAAGAGGTTTAATATCTTATAATTAATGGTGAGATAAAATCAACATAAATTCTCAAGTGACATTGAGGTCTTATTTTAGTACATTATGGAGGTGTTATAAGTCGTACACAACAAAATCAAAAGTACACAAATGAGATATATTAGGCTAATGACCAAGTTCAAGTTGTAATAAAGAATATTAATAATATGTAGAGGCCTAAAATAAATTAATGTTGCAACATATAAAATAGAGTGACTCGATGCAGAAGTTTGTAATTCTGTGAGTATAACAAAATATGTGCAATTACCTAGAGTTATTTAATCAATTATTATGCTAGTCCCTTTTGTGTGTGAACATGTGGAATCGGATGTTGAACATGTGGAATCGGATGTTCTACATCGATTCTTACTAATGTACAATAATCATAAAATATTTTAGATGTAAATTCACCAGTATTATCTAAATGTATGATTTTAATTAGGTAGTTTGAAAAATTTTCTTTTAATCTAATGATCTGTGCAAATAATCTAACAAATACAACATTTTGTGAAGACGACAAACAAATATGTAACCATCGTGCAAATATATGAATCAAACCATAAAATAGCAAAAAAGGTCACTTGATCCCTTTGGATCTTTTGTAAAAATGATATAGATTTTAGATCAATCTTAAAAAGAGATGGTCTAACTACAAGTTTATCTTGTGGGCAAAGTACAAGTATTCTCATTTAGAAGGTATGTCTTTTCAATATAAAATAATAATAATTATAAGGCATAATTTTACATATATTAATAGTAATGAAGAGATATAACTTTTCATTTGAATAAATAATTAAAATAAAGAGACTAATTTAAAATTTATGCTTATGGATAAAATATAGAATTTTGAGTTCTTATTATTAAGATTAATTATTAGAACTTCAAATTGTAACTTATTTATTTGTTTTGCAAGCTTCATGTTGCAAATATAATATTCGAACTTAAAAGAAAAAATAATAAACATTAAATTCAATAAGAAATAAAAAATATTATTGGAATACCTAGACCTAATAACCAAGTAGATATTATCTGCCCACTTTAGGCTTCACAAAACTATCATTCATTCTTACGAATTTATTTTTAAGCTTCACACAAGTGTTTTTTTAATAAAAAATATGTCTACTTAATTAAGGAAACTCAAACTTTATAAAGCTATTTTATACTTATCTTCATGAACAATGTGAAATGTAAAAATTATAAATATAAATATAAGATAATAAAGACATAACTAATAAAAATTTTACCCTTATTTTTTTTACGTGAAAGATTCAACTAAATAATAATCATAAAATATCCTCGTAAAAACAATAATATATCTTACAATGAATATAGACAAAAATATGAATAATGATTAAATATAAATATAACAACTTCTTTGTATTGTATTGTGGGTGGGAGCAGGGAGAAAGCCCGCATAATGGATGAAGGATTCTCTGGTAGAAGCCATCTCATTGGCTTTGCAACAACTTTTTTGTATTTTGTTTAAAAGTTTATAAACTAATTATCTCTGTGCATAAAGTCTCCCACGGATTAGAAGATATCTCTCTCAGGTTTGCAAGGGAGAAAAGAAAAAATAAATATAAGTTGGGAGTCTTGGTTGCATGAGCATCCGCATTCAACCTCGTGTCATTTGATGGAAGCATCTTCAATGTAAGTATAAATATTGTAACGCCACACTTCAAGCTTATTAAACTTTAACAACTTTAAATTGCTCAGTTTGTGCTCTTTGCTAACATATATATTATGTAATAGTGTGTGGAGAATGAAAAGTGAACTCCTTTTTAGATTTAGAGGTAAATTTTATTTATTTATAATAGTTTTGTTATATATGTATTGATGTTTTATGTGTATAAATATATTAATTAGTGTCCCTTGACTTATTTAATTTTCTTTTTAAATTTAAAATTTATTATATTTTATATTTTATTATGTGTTGTTTGAATATATCTAAATTTAAAGTAGTTATATAATTTTAATCAAAAAAATCAACTAAAAATAAAGTACTAAAAATAGCTAAAAATTATGACTTTATGTACATTTGTAAATAAAAAATTTCTATAATACGTAAGCACTAAAATCTTCTTAAATTAGATGAAATTATAATTATAAGAAAATACATAAATTGTTATATTTAATTTATTAATAAATATTTTCCTTTGCTTATATTTAATTGTACCAACATATATCGACAGTTCCATATAAATAAGACTAGACTTAACCAACAATTAAAATGAAAAAAAAAGGACGACCTCGTGAATTTTGTACAATTAAAATTTGACATTAGTATGCACAGTATTCATTCTCCTTTCAACCAAAAATTCGAATCTGTCCGTTCCTATATAAAAAAGAATATCTTCTTTTGTCAAACGTTTTCCCGCGGCCATCTGAGTAAAAATAGAAAAAAAAAATAAAAGTAAAAAAAAACATGAAAAAAATTATACCATAAGTACAAATAAAAGTATAAAATAGAATAAAAGGAAGTATGAAAAATAAAAAAATAAAAATTATAGCAAAATTAAAAAGTAAAAATAAAAATTAATACATATTATTGTAGATATCAAGTTATGCAGTTTAATTAGACACTATAATGACATTAATTAAGTCACAATCTTGATATCCCATTTTACTTTATGCGCAGCAAAAAATTATAATTCACATCATAAGTAAGAATACATAAGATTAACACACCAATAAAAATAAAGAAAATAAACCAATCACAAGACACAAGATATACGTGGTTCAGTCTAAATTGTCTACGTCCACGGAGGATCCATGATCTAGCTCTTTATTATTGAAATAGATCACTAAATATCTTCTTACATCATCAATGATCTCACAAGACCCCTTAGTATCTCCCATAGAGACCTCTAAACATCTATCTTTGATCATTATGACTCCCTAACACCTCTTAATATCTCTTCATAAGAGATTTTTATAAGGAACACAAGAATAGCCCGAACATCTAAGCCAATAAGATCTATGGTGCTTCTATTTTATTCACTCAAAGAACTTAAAGAAGAAAACACCTCCAAAGGTTACACCCTAGTGTACCACGCATTTAGTGCCTACCTAGCTCCTCTATTCTCTCTTATAGTTACATCTTGAAACTTTAGATGCTTAATCTTAAATAAAGGTTTATAAGTATTTATATAAGGTGTATTTCGTGCCTACAAACCCTATTCTTTGTTAGAATAAGAGTCCACTTATTTTGAAAGTCTAAAACTTTCCAAAACTCAAAATTCTGAATCAAAACGGACATCTTGACGCATCTGGGCGCCACAACGCTCATCCCTAGGTGCTGCGACGCTGGTCTTCTGTGTTTAGGGCCGCGATGCTAGTCAGCTCCTTGCGATTTTTTCATTTTTTTCGCGTCTTCGAGTCCCGTTTTACTTTTCCATTTGTGTTCTACACGTCTTAGATTTCTTCATACGTGTCCCATACATTTTAAATTTTTTATAACTCTCCACTTTAATATTCATCTCAATTCTTATCCAACCAAAATTATTAAATCACCATTCTTATCCAACTAAAATTATTAAATCACTAAATTTTTTAACACATATGAATAAAATTTCTCTTGTTCGTATTGAACTTCAAAGGAATGAAAAAATAAGAAGAAAAAATAAGAGAGTAAAAGCTAATGCATAATGAATGAGATTTCTCTCGTCCACATCCGAAATTCAAAAAAAGATTTCATCTATAAATTATCAAGATAAAATGATTTCTTTGGGAAAAAAATACAAAAAGAACTACTCAACTGTCGGGCTTTTATCAGATCTAATTCACAATTGGTGTTAATAAAACTTGTAAATATTTGATTGACGATCAAATATAACGCGTTTGCAATTCTCAAAATCAAATAAAAACCTTGCAGTCAAAAACATGCCAGTGCTTTTGATTATTTGTTGAAGGGAGATTACACGACAAAAGCCACTTTACATTCGGTAGAGAAAGTAAAACGCTCAAAGAGCCTTAGTCTAGACTTATTATCACCAGCGTTTAACATCACATATTGCTACTGCGTGGATCGTATATTAGCATTCTCGTTAATCGCAGCAGCAGTCTCCACAGCCGCCCCCACTCCGCCGGGATGTGGCGCCAAAGTCGGGCTGCTTCTTCGCTCTGCATTCGTCACCGCTTCCGCATCCTCCCGAGTCACCGCCTTAGCTGGCAAGGCCCCACTTGCACCCTGCCACAGTATATAATAATCCATTCAAATTTTTATATCCTTATGCGTACGTAAAATACAAACATATATTAACTAAACAGATATCGAACAAGCAAATAGTTACCGCCAAAATATCTCTAAACTTTATCTTGTCCTCATCACGTATCATTCCGGCATTGTAAGCTGCAGCAGACTGAGCTGAAGCTGCGTACCCACCTTGGATCACAACGTCACTACCAGTTGCTCTCATTTCTGCTTCTGTGATTGCTGCAGAATCGCTCACATTCACTGGCTTGTCACCGGCTGTTTGCAGAGTAGCTTCAAGTGCTTCTCCTATAGTAACTACGCTTTCTGGGACTGCGCCTCCTGGAGCCATCTGTTGCACATATTGCCCAACAATCTTGCGCCATACATAGAAGGTCGATCAATTCTCATAATACATATACAAACCTATAATTTAGCATACACACCTTTGTTAAAGCAGCTAATTAAGTATTGGGCGAAAGAGGGGGACCTGTCCGCCAAGCGTTTCAGTGATTATGCGGCCACCACCGGAAACTTCAGTTCCTGTGATCGTAACGCCTTCGACTCTGGCGGCATCAGTGACATCGCCATGGCTGACAAGACCGGCTTGTTCGTTTATTCTTGCCGCAGATTGCATCACTTCAGCTGGGCCGCCCCTCTGTCTCTGCCCGAGCGCAGTAATTTCAGCGCTCTGCATCATAGCAGCATCTTGTGGCGCAACAGGTTTTGAAGCGAGATCCCCGGAGACGTTGAAAACGTCACCGTATTTGATAGGATCAGGGGTCTCTTGACCTTCTCGAGGCCTTCGTGGCTGTTCCTGGCTCATTGTCAACTGCAATAATGATGAACTGTTCAGGTTGGCTGAAAAGGTTATAGCAAACAAGACTATTTAAAATGTGTAGTGCAGATACTTTGAAGCATAATGGCGTTTACACGTGGCAGATACGTGTCAAGCAAGTAAGTGGATTGCTTTGTCTTGTAAGTGGCGATTCATCTCCTCTGTGAAAGTACAGGTGCTCGTTAGACGTCAGTCGAACCTATCGAGGAGACACTTGTCTCAGCTATAAGTTGTGTTGCTGTTACCCTTACTTGCTATAGCCTATACTGGTGATATTTTTACAAATTTGCTTATAGATAATACTTAACTGCTAGGCTTCAATTGGTCATTTTTCAGTAATAATTATTGACTATCTATAATAATGAAATAATAGTAATAAGCAAGTGTCTTTAACATTTGTTTCATTACTCGAAATATAAATTAATAAACCTGACATTATCTTTTATCTCTAACAGTAATCAATGTTTGTCTAATCTCAATTTTTAACAGAACTGCTAGCTAGAACTTGTAACATGAGAATTAAAGGTCAATATAACCTTTTTGAGTCCTAAAGGTGGTTTTAGCTGGTAAGAGCAATTAGTTAGTTAGACCAAAGTCCTAGTTTGAGTTATTATCAATTTTTTTAAACATCTTTAAATGTAATGATAGTGTAATGAGCTGATGAGCCATCCTTATTTATATGAATATTTATTTAAAAATATTTATATAATATATATTTTATTAAAGTATTAATATTATTTATTAAATAATAATGATACTTGTCACATTACGAATATTATATAATTTAAAAAAATTTAAATTTAAGAATTTAAACCGGTGTTAAGGGTGGATAAAGTTGAGGGTTATAAATATTAATAGTTAGTATTGTTAAGAGTTAGCAATTTATAAAAGTCAACGAGATCTAAGGAGTTAAAACCTTATTCATAATAGGACAAAGACCTGAGGGTACACTAATAATGACATAGTTGCAATGAGTTGCAATAGATATTAAGAAATTTTATTATATAAGTGTGTTCTCAAACACTATATTTCTGATCTATTTTCACTAATACAGGTTTATTGGTGAATTATTTTTAGATTAGTGTATGTCTAAATCTATAGGGTACAAATGGTTATTCTTAACTGATCATGAGCTTAGAGTTCGTATAGACATACGGATAATCAGTTAGGACTGAATATTAGAGAGACTCACGAGGACCCTAATAGATATCCTATGAAACCGTCAATGGTAGGTCATCTCGAATTGAATAATATATGTGGCCCTTTCACCTAAGCACCATAGTGGACTTGTGGGTGATCGAGATTCGATACTCATGGAGTTCGGTGTGTGTAAATACGAGATCCATCAGCTCACATAAATGGGTTGTATATCCGATGCTTCGAGGTTGTGTATGAGAAAGTCTTATGGCCGTAACCCGTAAGCAATAAACCAGAAAAGGATTTTTTCATAGGGTTGAACAAAATAACAAAAGTGTTTGTTTATATTGTTCATTGAGATACGAATTTGAACATAAGATCATGGATGAGCACATGGAAATTTGACAATGCTGATCTATATCCCTACTCATCCAAGGTATAAGTAACGGAAGAATTATACATATGCGTTTTGATCTCAACTTGTATCGTCTAATGCGCTGATTTATAATATCCATGACGTGTGTGTGGGGCATCGATTATGAACTTATAGAATAGTTCTATTTGATGAATCAGAAGTAGACCTAGGGAGTCTTGCGATATGAAGTGCACTGGGGCAACTTACTGGATTGAATAGTTTAATTCAATAAAATCCAACAAAATTAAATATTTATTTCAGGAACCTTTGAGATGCGTGCGTGTCAACACTTAAGTATTAAGCATAATTAATGGGATAACAATTGTTATTGACCAATTAAATGGTGACACGTAGCGTATAGTGAACTTTTAGATAAATTAACTCAAGTGTTGGGATTTGTAAGACCCACTTTGGGTTAATGAGGGCTTAAGGGAAATTTTATATTATTAATTATTTAATTATTAAATAGATTATTAATCTAACTAGGGTTAATAGTTAACCTAACTTTAGTTAATGGTTAATGATTGTTGTGCTATAGTAGTTAAGCGCAAGTGAACACTATCGTATCAAGTAATATAGGATTTTAAGTCCAGATTTCGATCCCACAGGGACTATGCAATCTAATTCTATAAATCAAGTACTAAAATTATACATACTTAACTTTTATTCAGAAAACTAACATTTGAAATTTATTTTACTAATCTAATTCTCTCAATTAATAAAACAAAAGCAAAGAGTAAAATTCACAAATAAAGATAATCTAGGGTTTTGACTCGTCCCCTAGTATTTCATTGGACTCATTAACTACTTAGTTAATCTCTTAATACCAAATGATTGGCTTAGACACTAATCTTATCATAAGCCTCTGTCGATGGTCAAGTGACTATATTACACATTCTAACAATCACCTATATGTCTATAGTAATCAAATCAGAATGTAATTCATTAAGATCAAGTCTAAATTATACCATACATGCCACCTAGGTATATGTCTATCATATATGGAACTCATAGTTGTTACCCTATGATCATGCATCAAATTATCCTAGGCTAAACACATGAATCCCTTTGTCGAGTTCATCATGGTTCCTCAATCATTCAAAATATTGATCAGGTATAATAAAAGCATTAAACGCAAGATATAATAAATCAATCTATTTTATTAAGATCACAAACTAATAATTAACAAAATTTAAATCCATACTAGGTTTACATAGTCTAACCCTAGATGAACAATTTAGCCCATCACAAAACTAAAAGTATCAAATCAATTCATAAAGATCAACAAGAACAAGAACATAATGATAAAGAAAGAAAAGAAAAACTAATCAAAGCGACTCTTTGATGTGCTTTTCCCTCAATCTTGACTTGAAGCTTGAATCTTGATCTTGGTTCTTCAATCTTTAGCTTTGATATTTAATTTTGTATTGTGAATTCTCTCTATAATTTTTTTCCTCTTTTCTTCCTCCTTTTAGGGTTTTTGACTTTCTATTTATAGATTTTTTCCTTCAAATTTCTGTTCACAACTCACTGTAGCAATACTGTTCGTGCGGGTACTGTTTACCGCCACGAGCGCTGAGGCGCTCAGCTACTGTCATGGGCACTGCGGCACCCAGCCCTGGTACCCCTTTCATATTTTGAGCGTAACTTCTTCGTTTGATATCCGATTCACCTCCCGTTTGTTCCTATGCATCACATTTTTTATCGTGCATCTATTTATGATCAAAAACCACAAGTAAATAGCCAAATATTTATGATTTAGAGCAAAATACAAAAATTAGATACACATTATACTAGTACTTTTATGCCTCTATCAATTAACTAAAGGGTTAGGTTAAATTAAGATATTTAGTTAACTAAACTAGTGTTAATTGTTAACCATGATTTGGTTAAAATAAAATATCTAACATTACTTAATTGTTAAATTTTGTTAAACTAAACTAGAGTTAGTTTTTAACCTTGGTTTGGTTTAATTAAAGTTAAGTGAAATGCAAATACAAATTAAGTCTAAATGATGCATTTAATATATAATATAATTGAAACAAAATTTAGGGACAATTTTTGCATTTTGGTGGTCGGCCATTACACTTGTGAAAAGAGAGAAACTTGTTTTGTTTTTATGTTTTAAGAGTTAAAGCAAAAGAAAATAAAACACAATTTCATCCTCTTCTTTTCTTCAATTAGGCTACTGCCATTAAAGTAAATTAAGCTCTTTTTTTTTTATCAAGAGTTGATCAAGGAGATAATAATAGCTTTTAGGGTTTAAGGAGTTAAACCCAATTATTGGATTGAGCCGCTGTCTAGTTGATTGAACTCACTCCGTTGATCACTAGAACTGCTAACGAGCTGCATTTTGGGAGGATTCTCAATTTATTAGTTCAAAGGCTTCAAAGGTAATGATTCTCAATCTCAGTTTTAATTTGATTAAAACGTGTTCATAATATGTTTTAACACTTTCACTGCGTATTTGATGCGTATACGTATGTATTTGATGCGTATGTATGGTATATGAACACATATACCACATATATGCACCATAGATTAATTAGCACTTTCATGTAATACCATTAAGTAAATTATTAATATTATATTATAATACTACTGATATAGAATCAGAATAATACTGGAAAGTTATATATGATAGAATTATTATGGTACGCTCAAACCTAATCTCTTATTCTAAGAGACTGAATAAACACATATCGAGGAACCAACTTCATTGTCCTTATTAAGGACGGAGAATCATACCCTCAGTAGGAGAAACAAAACAATCATTATATAGGAAGGACAAAAATAACCCTCACACAGGAGAAAAATTATAAAACACCACTACATTTCATACATCTATCACAATTCTAACACTACCTATTCCAATCCCAATCTAAAACCAACATCAAACATATACTAGTAAAGTAAAAATAGCCATAAGAATATTAGAAAGTCGTCAAAAGTAGCATATTCACCAAATTTAAGGCTGAGTAGTTGTTGGTGAACAATATTTACTCAAAGGCAGTGATTGTTGCTCGATGATGGATGACAGCAATGGTTATGTTTCAAAGTTTTCATAAAAAAAAGTATGGATGGTTGGTGATGAGAGTGGCTGTTTGGTTGAAGCGGTGGAGGTTAGCAGAGGCACGGTAAAGGCGCAGTTGAGTAAAAGAAGCTTGTCAGAGGCTCAAACTGCTAGGTCGATGCACAAGAACCTTAGTTGAGGCTATAAAGGCTTGGCAGTAGCCAAAGAGACATGTTCAAGGTTGAGGATGCTTGTCAAAACTGAGGAGACTCGGTCAAAAAATGAGGAGGCACGACTAGACTAGTGGAGCCTCAACTAGGTCAGCAACAACCAATGCTTGTACAATTTGGAGTATTGAGAGTGTAAAACTAGAAAACAAAACAAACAAAAGAAAATAAAAAAATTAAAAGAAAAACTCAAAAACAAAAGGAAAAGGAGATTTGTGTCAACTGAAGAGAGGGTCGAAGCCTCTTTTTCGAAGGAGAAAGAAAGGTCAAAGTGGTAACGAGGTGAGCTGCTCTGGTTTTGGTTGATAGTGTTTTTTGTTTCTAGGGTTTCTGAGTTATCATCATTGGACTTTGACAAAGTGATATATTTATGTCCCAAATGTCTTATTGGGAAAAGTACTCTAAAACTTCGACTCTAATATAAGAGGTAAGAGCTACGGAGATCCCTTTAAATATATGTATGTAATTAATGTAGTATTCCTTACCCAATATAGAATCAACTCGTCTTTATATCCGCTTTTATTTCAATATGAGTAATGTTATACTTTCTAATGATATTCCACATTTTTTTTAATTTCAAAATTGATGTGTTAATCAATTATTAGGTGATAAAATTGTGTAATTTTTAAAAGGGTAAATGAAATTTTTGTCCTACGAGTTTGACTTAATTCTTAAATTTATCCTACGAGTTTTAAAAAACTCAATTTTGTCTCAGTTCATTAATGAGATTCTACTAGATTTGACTGAAAATATTTTTTGACAGTAGATTGACAATTTTACTTTCAGTTATTATGTTAGTAAAATATAGTGATGTGAGTGCACTATACAATGTATATGTGTTAATAATTAATAGGCCATTAAAAAAGTAAAAAATAAAAAAGGTAAATGACACGTTTTTATAGGTTCAAATTTTAATATTCATTAAAAAATTATTTTATAATTAAAAAATAATTAAAAACAAATAAAACTCTACTGAAACGATCAGGCCGTTATCGGTCGCCGAATTTTGATGGCGAAAATAACCAAAATTTATATCATTGGATTTTATTTTTTTTTCATCCATACAATAGTGGAGTCATTTTTATAAAAACAAAAACAAGAAGGTGACCAAAAGTATGTTGAAAATAAGGGGAGGGGCGAGGACCACACGTCACCGTCAAATGGTGGGTCAGTGCATGACACCACTCTCTATTCACCGACGACTGCTAGCCTATACTGGTTGGCAACGACCACCGTAGTTTGCTGTTGAACGGCGGAGCGGTGGCTGATCTGTCCAATAGTGAGGACGGTGCTCGCTATTGTCATTCCTTTCGACGGTGAACGACGGTCATCGTTGCCTCCCATCATATTTTTCCTCACTTTTGGCACATCTATGATGCTTTATTAACCAAACAACTCTCACCATCTCGTCCATTTTAAGTCAAATCAAAATTGGCCACTGGCAGCCGGTCAGCCACTGACGGCAATGACCACTGATCGATTGCTCTTTTTTTAATTTATTTATTTAAGTGACCAATTAGTAATTAACACGTGGATATTTCATGTCAACCTATTTCAAAGTTTTGTATAGAATGACAATTTTGCCCTTTTAGTGTTAAAACTAACGGAGTCTCACTAATGGATTAAGACAAAATTGAATTTTTTTAAAATTCATAGGATAAATTTGAGAATTAGGTAAAATGCGAGGGACAAAAATTATCCCTTACCATTTTTAAAATCACCCACTATATTATTTTATTATCCAATGATAGTTTGACATATTATTTGGGATGAAAAAATTTGGGATAACATTTAAAAAATGTAACATTATTCTTATAATAAACATACATGAATACTATATATATGCACCTATCAAATGGGTGAAGTTGTTTATCATCGAGTGTCTAATTCTATAAAAAGATGATGCTTAATTTTAATTAAAAATTAATTTTTAATTAAATCAAGTGTTGTAATTTATAAAGTTGTGCACTAAACAGTAAGCGACTTCACCTATTTGATTTCAGTCCTATAACAATAATTTTGAATTAAAAGCAAGTGTTAATTTTTTATAAAGTCGCGCACCAAGCAGTAAAGAAACTTCACCCACTTGATTAAAGTCCAATAACAATAGTTTTTAATTAAAATCATGAGTTAACTTTTTATAGAGTCACTAACAACAACAACAATAATAATGTGTATAAATAAAGTTCAAAAAAATACTTATACTACTTTATATGACATAGTATGATGATTTATTTTCCCATTACCATTTTTTATTGTTTTATTATTTTATATTTATCCTTCTAATTATGTCATGTTGTGTCAATTAGTAGAGGTAGGTAGAATACCTATACTCGAACTAACTTGATGTACCCGACTCAAAAATTTTGGGACGGTTCAAGTACGGGTAGTAAATTTGGGATCGATGGGGACCCATTCTAGGTGGCTCAATAGAGTCTATTCAAGTTTACATAATTCTCGAACTGAGTATTTTTTTTAAAACAAGAAGTTTTAAAATGACGTTATTTTTGTTGGAGTTTGTGCTTACGTATCATTTCGGTTTGTATAAATATTTGATATTTATACAACAAATATTTTAATATAATCGTTAATACTTAATTATAGGTACTAAGCTTGTTATATTTTTGAACATTATAGATCTAAAGGAGTTTAGATCTAATTCAAATGAGTTTGGGTCAGTGCTAAAAGATTAGCATACTAAAAGTTAGAACGTTGTTTAAAATGGAATAAAGACTTGAGAATATTATAGTAATAACATAGATGTAAAGAGTTACACATGGTGCTAAGAAATGTCATTGCATATTCTATTCTTTCGAGACGGTTAAAAAGCAGGCCATGAGTTTAATAGAAGCTCATTTAGGCATGCAGGTATTTAGTAAGGATTGGATACTGAACAGACTCACAAGGACCTTTAATAGATATTCTATAGAGCCGTCAATTGAGGGTCTTCTTAAGTTAAGTAGTATTTATAATTTTTTGACATGAGCCCCATGATGGGTTTGTGAGTGATCCACCATGATTTGATTCTATGTATGTTAGAGGCCTTTCATGGTCTGACCTCTAGGTGTCATTGGGTATGGTCTGATAGTCATAGAGTCTGGTGTGGGTAGATATAAGGTCTGTTAGCTCATATAGGTAAGTTGTATATCCTTATACTTCGATAATTGTATTTTAGGAAGTCTTGTAGTCACAAGCATAAACCTTGAAAAAGAGTTTTCTGTAAAGTTAAACAATATCGTAAATGAGTTATGGATATTGTTTATGAAAATGCTATTGGGAGTTTGTGCTTACGTGCCATCTCATTTTGTATAAATATTTATTATTTAATATTTATACAATCAACATTTCATTAAAATGATTAATAATATTGTTTAATAAATGGTAAGATGTTTGTTACATTTAAAATATTGTTGATCTAAAAGAGTTTAGATTAGTGCTAAGAATTCGAAATACTAAGAGTTATAAGTGTTAAGAGTTAGTAGTTATAAGAGTTAGCAAATTCTAAGAGTTAGAATATTGTCTGAAATGAGACAATGACATAGGAATATATTAGTAATGACATAGTTGTAAAGAGTTACAAATAGTGTTAGAAAATTTTATTATATAGTATGTTCTTGAACACCTCGTTTCTGATCTACCTTTACCGGCTGTAGGTCGATCGGTGAACCCTTTCTAGATTAGTGTATGTCTATATCTAGATTGTCTAGATGGTTAGCCTTATCAAACCCCGTGCTTAGAGGAAGCTCGTATAGAGATGCAGATATTTAGTAAAGACTAGGTACTGAACAAACTCACAAGGACCTCTAATAGACATCCCATAAAAGCTGTCAATGGAAGGTCTTCTCGAGTTGAGTAGTATTCATGGTCCTTTGACTCGAGTGCCATAGTGGGCTTGTGAGTGATCCACCATACTTTGGTTCTATGCATATTAGAGACCTTTCATGGTCTAATCGCTGGGTGTCGTTGGGTATGGTTCGATACTTATAGAGTCTGGAACAAAAAACTCACTCTAAAAAAGATGGAAGATAAGAAAACAAGAAAGAAAGAGAAAAAGTGTTTTGAGGAAGTTGCGCACAACACTAAGCAATTAGGAGGCTGAGGGCAGTTGAGAAGTTGAAGAGCCAAAGAGATCTGGGTCGCCTATTTTGAAACTGTCTTTCTTATATGGTGCCACACGTTGGCGTACTAAGAGGTTAGCGTGCATCGCGATCTGGCATGGTAGGGGCCATAATTGAGTCCTCCTCATTAAACATGGCAAAGGTGTAATTACTACCTCACCCCCACTTACTTCGAGAAAAGACAAAATTGCCCCTAAACAGTTTTTAAAAAAAGAAAAGAGTAGGAATTATCTCGCCAAAAAGGAAAATTTTCAAAAAAAAAAAGTGAGAAAGAAAGAGAAAGAGAAAGAGAGTGAAAAAGAGTTGCCAGTTGGATATACCGCATGTCACTTATAGAGTCTAGTTCATACTATCTCCTTACCTTAACATTAGGAACTAGAGGGGCTGATGTTGGGTATAGAGATCAGTAATACTTAGTCCAACATAAAAGAGCCCAGTGAAATACTTAGGCTGAGGCTTCTTGAGTAACCTAACCCAAAATACTTAGGCCTCTATAACTCAACCCATGAAGCTCATGAAGTGGGACCCAAGCTAGGCAATGTGTCTCCACTTATTTAGTGTTAGGGGACACGTCATCAAGACTCAGGTACCCATCACGTCAGCATGGCCCACTAGTAAGCGTACACGTCAACTTAAGTTACGACTTGTCACATCATTCATGAGACCTATTAGAGGAGCACTTGGAGGCCATATCATGTAGTTGTTAGACCTAAAAGATAAGATTGGATGAGAAAATTCCCAATGAGCTAATAACCGAGTGCCATGTTAGCAAGACTCAAAGTTTTGGTCATTGCTGACACTATAAATAGAAGCTGTCTAGGGTAGTTAAACAGCTCAATACTGAAACTGGAGGATTTATGGGGGATAGAGACAGACGACCCCTCAATACTCTTCATGTCTCACCAACTCAAGACTACAACTCTAAAAGTGACCAATCACCAATATTCATAGTACTCCAAACGTCAGGTAAGGTCAAATGACTTTATTTCCCCTTTAAGTGAAGTTCTCCAAAATACCTCTGATGATAGGGACTGTTCTCGACTAGCAGCTCGCCATATGTCACCCGTGAAGAGAATTCCCTAGGCTGGCACCCTCCAAACTCAAGTCAAGGCAGTAAGAAATAGTTAAACATTTTCAAAATTTTAATTCTCTTTCTAGTGAGCCAAACTCTCCACATTCTCTCTAGAATTTTGACACTTTCTGTAGGCCAAGTAAACTGTAGGAAAATTTCTCTATAATATATCACTTGACTTGAGCATTGGAGGGCTGTCGCCGACCACCCCGCTAGCGCCTGTCACTAACCTCATTTGTTCTGTGCTTCTCAAGTCCCTTCAGTCCGCCTAATCACAGCTCGGTGTTCAGCCTACTCCCAGCTCCGCCTTAGACATTCACCATCGACACCACCTCTATCTCAACCCTTGATGACCAAAGGCCCAAAAGCTTGAACTTTCCAACATCTATTTCTCACTTATAACTAGTTTAGGTCAGGCCTCGCTTAGGTCGAAATTTGTATCCTATATATGTGTGTATTATATAAAATTTTAACTTTATATAAATTTGAGAAGTTAAAATAAAGTATAACAATTGGTGGATTTATTGGAAAAATGACTTTATAGAGTAAGGTTATAATGAAAATTTAGTTAGGTTTATAAAATAAAACTTAATAAATTTAAATTGTAATGATGAATTTATTAGAAAAGTGGGTTTATAATTTTATATAAAGTTTATGATAAATTCAAATAACTTCATCAATATGAAATACTTTTTTAGTTTAAGATAACTTACCATCTGGGTCGAAGAAGAATTCTCGGGGGTTACCATTTTCGGACCTCCCGAACATGAAAGTCTGTATTTCTTTTTTCTAAAAAGCCAAATTCAATCAATTAATTCATTCATTTCTCTCATTTGATCAATCTGAATTAATTTGAAAGTCTAAAAAAAATTACGTCTTATTAAAAAAAATTTCAAGTACAAATATTTACACATTTTAAAAATATATATTTAAACGATTAAGGTATATAATTAAAAAAAAAAGTGGCCGAATTCAAATTGGCATGGTAAAACATGCTGATATTTGCACTGGAGAACATGTCCACTGAAGAATGATTGAGATATTACCTTGAGAGTTTGCAGAAAAGAATCCTAATTGGAGATTGTGGTTAGCACTGGGGAGATCCATGAATTCAGCAATGGCGGGCGAGGCGCAGGGTCCACGGAGGGACTTGCTCTCGATGATGTGGAGAGTGAAAACTGCCAGCAAATATAGCGGTATCACCTTAACTTTTGCCACATTATTACAAGCTCCTATTTCCTCAAAACCAAATAGCTACACACAAAAAGAAATGCATACGTTTATATTAATTCATCAGTCTCTCAACTCAATTCTCGAAAAAAATGGTAAAACTTTTAATGAGTTATATATTCTTATCAATGCATTTAACCTCTCGGTAGAAGTTGACGAGACGCGTTGTGTGTTTGATGTTTCTATGGTGATATTATTGACAGTCACTCCTTTGGCTATTGCCATTTTTTTATTTTCCCTTTTCACCGCTTTTCAGTTTCTATGCATGTGTTATGGTTTTTGCTTCATAGATATTTATAGTGGCTCGTCATTTATTTTAAGAGATTTATGCCTGCAGTGGATCGATGGTTAAGAGGTCATATTCACTTGTTTGATTTCTGTTCAAAAATTAAGAAAAATAATAAGTATGATGGGGTCTCCGCTTTTAAATTTGAAAATGGAATCAAATATTTATAATTATATTAAACGATGGGGTGTTGATGATTTTAATTCAAATGAATAAAGGCCGAAACAATATTTCTTTGATTAGACATTTAAACATTTAACAATGTGATAACATATAGCCAAGTCCATTTGTTTGATCAGCGACTTGAATTTGATTCACTATGTCTATATGTGCAACAGTACATAAAGATAAATTTCGCTTCTCTAAATAATGTCTAGGTATAGAAATAGGGTGAATAATCAATGGACCCTAAGTTTTGGGCTAAGTGCCCTAAAGATCCCTCTGATTTTTTTAAAATAACTGAAAAACCCCAATTTGTTAGTATTTTTTTGTTCCTTTTTTAAAAAAGACAATATCAATATAGTACTTAATGCTACCATTTAATACCGATCATTTTATAAAATGTAATGTTGACAAAGCAATTAATTATAATAAATCCTTATGGCAACCTTTATTCGAATATTTTTTTTTGTATAGATTCCTTTTTAAAAAGATTGAAAGATCTGTCCGTGAGTATTTTCGCAAAAACAATAAAAATATATTACTTAACCTTATCACTTAATACTAATTACTTTATAAAATGTGATATTTGACGAAGTATTACATAAAATGTAATACTAATTACTTAACCTTATAAAATGTGTGTGTGTGTGTGATCACACACACACACACACAACTCTTCTTGCCAAATAACTGAAAACACTTCCCGAGTTTTTAAAATAATTAACTCAAAAGTAGTAGAGCACAACAATCAAACTTGTATAATGAATACCCATCCCCACGACACACAAAACTCACACACACACACACACACAACACACAAAACTCTTCACTTGCCAAATAACTGAAAACACTTCCCGAGTTTTTAAAATAATTAACTCAAAAGTAGTAGAGCACAACAATCAAACTTGTATAATGAATACCCATCCCCACGACAAATAGACCAAAATTTCGGCAATCGAGTGAAAGCAATCAAAGACACAAGCACTGCCATAGGAGTCAGCACCCTGTGATTTTATTGTGGCTGCATACGGAGTCAGCACCGATTACGATGCCGCAGCAGCAGCCTCAAGCACTGCCATAGGTTTCGCATTCGATCTCACTCCACCGAACAGCCACGTTGCAATTTTCTAATCATCATCATCAACAAACAGCTTCTTTAGCGGCCACCCTAGCTTAGGCATGTGGCTCCTTTCTTCTCCTTGATTATATGGATAATGATAATCAACATCTTTAAGAAGATCCCGATTGAAGAATGGAAAAACCTAATGGATCCGGCTGTCGAATCTAGAAAAGAATTTGAAATCATAATTTTCATCATAATAGTTATGTTGTTGCTGCTTTTTTTTATTTATTGAATTTGATTTTTCAAGTTCCAACTCTAGGCTGACTTTGACTGCGATATCAACTTGTTTAACAGAAGAATTGGGGTTGAAACTAGAATAAAATGACACAACAGAAACATTAGAACTATTTTCTCATTGAATCTCCCGCCTCTAGCCTACTGCTATTGTTTTGTCGAAGGAGAGAAACTTTTGTGTTGGTATCCAATTTGTCTATGGTGTATTAGTTGATCGAGTTAATATATATGTAGAAAGGACAGGAAGGTGAAAATAAAATGGGAGAGAGTGAGCATATTGGCGGCTTAGCCAGAGTGGCAAGCTTCCCTTATAGGTGCACCCCCTGACCTCTGGTCAGGGGTTCGAGTACCCCCTTTCTCATTGTTGTAATAGTTATAAAATACACTAAAAAAATGGGAGAGAGTGAGATTAAAAAATTGGGTTGACATTTTTAGCTTCGTCGAAATCGGAGGAGAGGTATGAGTTAAGGAAGGAGACGATGCCGAGTTCCATGCGTGACTTTGTGTTGGTGAGCTTCTTGGTCATAATTAAACTTAATTTTTTTCTATTCTTTGATTATTAGACAAAGAAACATGTTTGATCCCCCAACAATTTGCTTGCTTCAATCTTAGCTAGAAGAGAGATCTATTACTTCCGACTCAAATATTTCAAACAGGGACAAAAAGGTAACCTTTTATTGTCAGATCAGAACTTTGTTAAAGGAACAAAGAAATATTAATAGACCTGGTCTTTCAGTTATTTTAAAAATTAGAAAGATTTTAAAGACATTTGACCTAAAATTTAGGAGCCCATCAATCATTAACCCCACAAAAATATAAACATTTAAAATGCATTTGTGCAAAGGGTTAGTAAAAATTAAAGAGTAATGTCACACTTTTTAAATGATATCTTAAATTAATGTGTTAGGCAATCATTAGAGGATAAAATTATAAAATTTTTAAAATTACTCATTATATTTTTGAACTACTAAATAATTACTTAGACACATTATTTAAGATAGAAAAATTTAGAATACTATTTAAAAAATATAGTATTAATAATTCAAAAGCTAGTATGAGCATTATTTCTTTTATTAAGGGGTCATAATTTTTTTTTAAATGACTAGATGGAGGATTGCTTCTTTTTCATACATGATATAGAATCCCGATGTCATAGCACATTTTATTTGTAATGTATAGGTTGTTTTTTTTAGAATGAGATATATTTCTTAAACATAATCATCTATGTTCTCTCATAGAATTTTGAATTCAAAGCCTATCTCTTCTGAATGCTCAGCTCGGCCTACAAAGTTTGTAAATAATATATCTCAAGGTCCTTAGCCACGGGCAAGCCTATCATAAAAAATTAGAGATATTGGCCTATTATCATTGAATGAACCCCAAATAGTATAAGGAAATGACCTCGGGGTATGATCATAACTTTCAAACTTACGAGCTTTTTAGTATTGAATAAGGGGACCTTAGTAACCAGTATTGATCGAGAAGTTCTCTTGAGCACCCCTAATAAGACCAACAACTTCTCTCCCCAGAGCAAGAGAAAATACTTATTGACTATCAATCAAGGATCATGAATTCAAGTCAACCGACCTAAAGATTAGGACTACATTTATTCCCGAGATCCATGGAATGGTGAGATCCTTGGAGAAATTCACCTATAATCGAAACTAACTGGAACATGAAAGGAGATGACATTCTGTCGCTTTATAAAGATTTAATCTTCTGCACTCAACAACACATATAAATAAAGGACTTGATAACAGAATAAAGAGTCCCCTTCTTGGCTTTTTTATTTGAGCTTCTAAAAAGAACTTCTTTTACAGCCCTTCTTACATAAATTTTAGTGAGCAACCACAACTAAAGTTCAAAGAAATTTCAATTTTTTAGAAAATAAAAAACATCACATTAAGTTTTATCTTTAAAAGCAATAGATAGGAGCTTAACCAAATTTGATATAATGGAGGGCCAAACAGTTCGTAGATGAAAATTTGTAAGGTCAAAGTTTATATGTTTGGGACCAAATGTTAAAGTTGAAATTTTATAGAGGCCAAAGTCTATAATCTTTTATTTATAAAGGTACAATTGTGAATAATTATTAATATTTTTTTTAAAAAAAATTATAAGGCTTCAAGGCGCATGGCCCTAGGTGTCCTACATAGCTCCACCACTAGTTATAGAGCAAAAAGAAAAAAAAAAAAACCCTATATATGAAGAAGTATTAACAGAGGAAGAGAATTTTAGAAGAGAAAAAAATTAGTTAAGAATAATTTTTTTTTGACAGGAAAAAACTAATCTTAATCAAAGTGAAGATAAAATAATAAAATTATTTTTTATGAGAGATTTATTGAGTAAAAATATAAAATTTATAATAAATAAATTCAAAAAATGAGTACAAAAATTAATTTAGCAAGTTGAAATAGCCATCTCTTCAATTAATTCATCTTTTTCTCTCATACACGATTAAGATATCTTATCCACTTCTCTTGTATTTACTCAGATTTCTATTCAAAAATATAAGATAAATAATGATAAGTGTGATTTTGGTTTCGTTTTTAATTATGAAAAGTGGAATCGAATCTTATAATTCATATAAAAACGATTCAATATTGATGAGTTTATTTTAAATTAAATACAGACCAGGGCAATATTGCTTGGTTTATCATTTAAAAATGTGTTAATTATTGCTAATTATATTTGTTTGACTGGGAACTTTAAGACAGATTATTATTTTTGGTGTTGGGATCATGCCGTGGGCGTTCAAAAAATAGATATAATAAAATTTTGAAACCTAGATAATCGTAATATTTTTTTTATTTCATAGTAGACTTACCTGAAATTTTATTGAATTTATTTCACATATCTATTACAGAAAAACATTGGTTATTTCTGTTCCACCTTCCCCCCGAAGGCACATTTATATCATAGTAGACCTCATTCCAGACACATTGATCATTCTATACTACAACAGGACTTCCTTTATGTTTTACAGGAAACTTATAGATTTTGAAGGATTTCGTGGTGCTTTTGTTCATCTAATTTATGTTCAATTCTATATTTAATTTTGTGTTTTGATTATGGACTAGACTATGTTATTTGGCCCTTTAACCCATAGGATATTTTTAGCCCCAAATACTATCATGTCTTTAAGTGACAATGGTAATTCAGACATTAGGCTTAGAGATGATGTTGAGGAGGACACTGAGAAGATTCCCTTCATTAGGAGTAGAGCTAAGAGGGTACAAGATCCAAGTGGAACTTCCGCTTCGGGGGGGGGGGGGGGGGGGGGGGGGGGGGGGGCGGCGGCGGCGGCGGTGGTGTATAGAAGTTCTTATGAGCACTTTGTATTACGATCCCCAAAAAGATTGGAATGAGGTTGCTTTAGGGGATGAGGTGAGTTTAGACCCCGAGGAGGTTGAAGAGGAAAGGGAGAAAGTACTAGATGACCCTCTTGTTAAGCCTAACGAGATAGAATATAAGCTAGACCTTAGGTACTAGAGGTCTCATGTAACTGAGGAGATTTTAAAACGTCTTAGACTTTGTTGTAATATCATGATTGATGACCTTATGTGTCTCCTACCATGATGATTTTTCGAGCCATCCTGATCAGGGTGAGGTAGCCTTCTATATTGATTTTTTTAAGCTTGACCTTAGGTTTCCAATGCTACCTTACTTTGTAAAGATGTTAGCTTGTCTAGGAGTTGCCTCATTCCAGCTAGGTCTCAACTCTTGATGAGTGTTATCAGGGCTATTTGTCTTATGGGTGAGGGCATGATAGTTTGAACCTATTTTTTAAGAGATGTGTTACTTGTATAAGTTTAGACACAATGCATTTGGGAATAAGGCTTTTATTACTTCTCAAGCCAAAGGGTTCATGTTCTAGTTTGGAATATGCCTTCCACCAACAAGGGTGGAAGGAGTTTTGGTTCTTTATTGGAAGAGAATGGGTTTAAGAAATTTCTCGACCCTGCAGTAAGGGGTACGAGAGATCAAAATGACTATTGATCAACGATCACAAAGAGAAGGTGCTTATAAATGGCACCCACATCCCCAACCCCCTTCTTCAATTTCAACTCTCTCTTAAATTATTTCAACTTTCTTTAAAAATTATAATCTCTAAAATTATTTCTTTATTTTTCAATTTTCATTCATTAAATTCCAATTTTTAAATTATAAATTATTATAAAATGAATTCTAAACCACCCCAAAATGATAACAACAACATTCATTCTCAATATCACTAAGATAATGACGATAAAAATTTATTGCATGTATAATTTGCACGACATGACAACTCAATGAAAATGATTTCAGATCATTATATAGTCATAGGTTCAATACAAATAGTTAATAATTCTATTATAACATTGTTGTAAATATTGTAATCAAACTTTGACTAAACTAATCATTCTGATTAGCGCACATTCGTCGACATGCTGCAAACTATATGGAGGATTGTTGGAGAAATTTTATTTTAAGGTTTAATAATTAAATTATGTTATTATATTTTTAGATATTTTATTTTCTTTAGATAATTTAAACGTTTTACTATTTTTAGTTATTTTTTTACGAAATTTTAATTATAATTATAAATATTGTAATAATAAAGGACCGAGTGAGATTCTTAAAAAGTTCCAGCCTCTAGTCACTAGCTTGAACTCTCACTCAGCTCCACCATTCTAACCTCCTTCTAAACCTCTAGTTACGGTGGACTAATGTAAGAGTTCAAGTTGGCGACATGTGGTTGGTGGTTGGAACTTCTTGAGAACTCTCTTGATCTATTGTTATTATACAACTTGAGAACTCTCACCCAATCCCTTGTTCTAGCCACTAGAGCTCTCACCCAATCCATTGTTTTAGCTACCAGCTTGAGAACTCTTATAGTCTCATCTAATTCATTCTTCTAGTTGAATTGTATCTATCATGGGTCGAGATCTACTAATTATAACTAATTGGGATGTGTTGTAATTAATTATGGTAATATAACTTTGATTCTTTATTTTTGTATTTTTATTTAATAATTTTATTTTTAAAATAATATCAATTAATTTGTCAATAAATTATGATTATAATTAATAAATTTAATTGTTATTATAATATTTAAAATTATAATTAAATATTATAAAAAAATAATAACAAATATTAAAAAATTAAATATATTTAAAAAATTATAAAAATTGTGGATATTTTCGTATTAAACCCGTGATGGATCATGGCATAACCTATCACATAACTGTGTTGCGTATGTTGTACAGCAATATACAACCTAAAACAACAAAACCACTTGGCCTACAATGTGTAAGCACGATGTTGTAGCACGTTGTATTTATCCACAGCACACTAATATAATATGTTAGACGGAACCGCCCACAAGCTGCCTGCTCCAATTACCATCTTAAAAAAGAAAAAAGAAACGTTTTGATTCGAGGCGGATGCTTTTTTTCGTTTATCTTTACGAGTTGGGTGAACAAATCATAACCTTTCTTGTCATAAGAATGAGAAAAAGATCTAATGTATATTCAGCGTTCACTCCAACATTATTTGTTATATGTCTCACAAATTTTTATTATATTTCTTAACTTATGCAACATATTTTAATTTTAGAGATTTATTAATTTATTCTCTAATAAAAATCGGCAATTATTATTATTTTCCTAGTAAATTCATATAATAGTTAAAAACTTTATTTTAGGATGTAATTTATCAACTTTTAAGGGGAAAAAAATAATGGCAAAAATGGGGTAAATGGTGGATAGAAAATTAGTAAAAGGAAAACTATTATATGCATCTCACCAGGGATAATTGAAATTTTTTCTTTAATTGTTTATTAAAATAATTGAGAATACAATGCGTAAATAACAAAAACCTCAGAAAACAGAACAAAAAAAAAAAAACTTGGTCAACTATATCGTGTAGCGAAATGTATTGAATAGTTTTACCCATATTTATTTCTTCATATGCAATTACATGACTAGCAACAAGACTTTTTATTATTTTTAAACAGAAATTATATCATTGATTAAAAGATATTTCATCTTAAGATCTGTTGGTATATAATTAAAAAATTATTAAAATAATATAATATATTACCAATTAACGTATGGTTAAATTTAAATAATCTCTTATAAAGAAGAGATACAATTCAACTTTAGGGAATATCATTTTTATAATTGGGATCACTAGTCTAGATAAAAAATCTTTCTTTAATACAAAACTACCCTTATTAAAACGACAAAATGACTCTAATACAGAAGAGTAACATAATATACCACCATATAAATTTTATATCCTCGCAATTTTCAACTATAACCTTTTCAAGACTTGAATTTAAACCCACATCATAGAGTAACACCAGTATATTCAGGTGACCGCGGAAAGGCTTGAGCGACACCGGAGATTTCTTTCCCGCCGAATTTAGGGCTAAGCGACTAATATTGAGCAGTATTTTGCTCGAGAGGCAGTGGCTTTTGCTCAGCGGTAGGTGACAGCAGGGCATGTAGGTTCCAAAGCTTGCAGGAGGAGAAAGCTATGGGCGGCAGCGTTCGGCGGAGGTTCGACAAAAGCTGACAAAATCTCAGCCAAATCCAACTTTGGCCCAGGAAGATCGGCAGAGGCCGAAGGTTCGAGGAAGCGCGGCGGTGACCGTGGAGGTCGGCTGTGGCCGAAGTGACTCGACAGCAGCTAGAGAATGCACGACGGCGGCCAAGGGTGCTCTACTCGTTCGTTCATTCACCGGCTGAATCTCCAATCGAAAACAAAAGAAAAGCAGAAACCAAAAAATATGGCAAAACAAACTAAAAGAGATGCAAGAATTCGGAAAAGAGAAAAAGGTTAAACTACACCGTAGAGAGAGCCTAAGGTCCCCTCCCTGGTGGAGATGGGTGTTTTAAATTGAGAGGCGGCTAGAGTTTTGCTGGGGAGAGAGAGTTGAAAGAAGAAAAGAAATTTTAGTTCTCCAGCAACAAGACTTAATTTCATGGGAGTTGTGGTCGCAGTGGATCAAAATGTTGACTATTAATATATACGAAATTCTAACAAATGACAACACGGTATATATTTAACATCCTGCCAGACTTCAACATACATTTTTGTTTTCTTTAACACAATTTGCTGACCAATATATGGATTTCAGTTTTACAGCACATTTTCTTCGATCTGAGTTGGCGACATACCACTCAACATTATTTGTAGTATAAATATGAAACAGTAATTAAACAAGCATACCACACAATTAACACATTATTAGAGCCACTAATACATACATGCGTGGCTTAATTTATTTATTTTACTACACAGTCGTAGTTGGGACGCTCATTGATCAGGGTCGCTCGCAACCTCCAAAAGATTACCTGCCCATCATTGAAAATTTTTGATATATTCCTTAAATGTTAGAACGCCATACCGCTTTTAGGGTATCAGTGACACTTGTCAGAGTGCGCAAAATATGGTGTAAATAATCAGAATATTAAAAAAAATCCAAATTGACTCGGAAAGAAAAAGAGGAAAAAAAAGAAGAAGCAATTAACAGTTGTCTATATATGTTACTAATCTTTAATTTCAAAGGAGCCGAGTAATTGGATGATTAAATACCGATGCGGTTTATGAAAACCTACCATCTGGATCATAGATGAATAATCGTTTGCCATTATAACAGTAAGTATGTACTCCTTTTTCCTACAAAAACAAACCCAATCAATTAATACGTCAATTCCTCTCTTTTCGACCAATCTCTATTTCAGATCAAGTCTAAAAAAATATGAAATTTTAGTCAAAAAATTTTAGGGGCGGAAGTCGCTACATATTAAGATGTAGATTTGAGTTATAAACTATTGTTTAATTATTGTATAACTCAAAAATTGCACTCAGATGTAATTAAAAGTAAACATGCGAGGTCTGCCGTGAAAAATCAACAATAGTTTAAAAGCTAGTCTGTAAACCTTGAGGGTTTCCACAAAGGAATCAAAATTGGAGAGAACAAAAGAGAGATGGTGAGCAGAGGGGAGTTCCTCGACATCGATAGCATCGGGCGACGGGGATAAGTTGGTCTTGCAGTGGATGTCTTTCTCGTTCTCGATGACATGGATAATGAAAAGTCCCGGCAAAACTAGCCATATCACATTCTCTTCATTCTCTTTTGGAGATGGTCTTTCCTCGAAACCTAATAGCTACACACACACACACACACAAAGATTGCATATATAGATTTTCATATTAATTCATCGCTACTCTCATCATGATATCAATTCTTGAAATAAAAAATATCGATGAATTATTCTTATTCTAACCTCTGTGTAGAAGTTGCCGAGACGCTTTTTGTCTGAGGTTTCTAGGGCGACATGATCCAAACTCACTATGTTGGCTACCACCATTTTTGTGATTCTCTTTCTTATGTATTATTCTTTGCTGCATAGATAGATATATATAATGGTTTTCTCGTTTATTTTGTGAGTGTTGAGCATGCAGGGATTGATGGTTCAGATGTCATATTCACTTGTTCATTTTTTGTATAAAAATTAAGGAATATAATAGTAAGTATGATTGGGGTTTCGCTTTTTAAATTTGGAGAATGAGATAAGATTATTATAATTTACATTATAACGATGCGACAGTATTGAAAAATATTTTTTTGTCGTGAATCAGATGGATCTATCCACTGCGCTTTTGCCTTCTGTCAACAATGGTTCTCAGTTGTCGACTTGGTTTTTTTGGCAAAAGATGAATTTATTCTTTTAGAAATGGTTTTTAAGATTGAAAGTGACTGAACCTCTCCGCGACGTTTGAGGTCTAGTTTTGCAATTACTGCGAACACAAAATTGATTAAGATTACATCTATATGGTTATTTTTCATAAATATCCTCTATTGTCTAAATTAGAAATTTGGTTAACAAAAACAAAAATATTTCAATGGTTGAAAATAGTATTTTGATTGGATGTTTACTTGTTTCTGTTTTTCTCACTTTTATTATTATCTCTGAATCTGATCTTCTCCCTTGCGCGTGAGCTTAGACTACCCTTTTTTAAACTTTCGGGTGGTTATTTTATGTCGTCCCACTTTTGTAGTTGTGTTAGTAGCCCAAAATTTCAGGAATCGTGTCAATTGCCTCGTACTCATGCGTTTGTAGGAGGAGCATGTTTGATGTGTTTTGCCTTGCCTGGACTTTTAGAGATCATAGGCTTGATGACGCTATTTTTGCATTCTTTGTATATAATGGACAATCCTCAAATTAAGGTCTTCCTCTGATAGAGAACAGAACAATAATAATTTTTGAGTTTGCCATTCGACCTTTATCCTTCGTCTGGGGACTTGAAGTCAACAGGCCTCCTCTCAAATCAAACTCGAGTATTCCACTGAGTTTAGTATTGTTCGGGTGGTCACGGGCCAAGCTTGAACTTTTTAAGCTTTAGTACGTTAGGCCTAAGAACCCGGAGGCAATAAGGGTTTCTCAACTTTTAGTATCGACTGGTCCGTGTTAAAAATTTTAGGTAGTTCTCTGCCTTGATTAGCCTTCGAAGAGGGTGAGCTTTGGTTTGCTCAATTGTTGTTCTACTGATGGGTGTCGTCGGTGTTGCAAGGTTAAAAATTTGAAATTGGCACCAAAAACTTTGTATTGTTTAGTTGCCACATTTTAGTTTCTTAATGGTCGAATCAGTGTAGTTACCGAGGATGCGGACTCATCTTGAACCATTGGATCTCATTTGATGGTTGGCATCACTCTAAACTGACGAGTCTATTAGATGAAGAGACGTTTTGCATATTGATTGGTTCAGGTCGTTAGATACTTTTCAATGGCCGAGATCAACCTTATATACCTCTATAAATCGACCCGCCCTCGAAATTACTCATTTTCTGTGTTTGTTGGAAATTTCTAAAGAGAGAAACGATCACTGAAATGAGAGAAGTCTTGCTTTGCTAAAGATCGTTGCCAAATTCCAGTGTTCAAATCCTCTCAAATCTCCAATTTTTAGTTAAAAGTAAGTATTTTGCCATACTTTCTTCTTTTTATTTGGACTTTTTAGAGCTTTTTAGTTATGATTTCAGCTTTTCCTGCATGTTTGGGTTTTGGTTTCTCAAGTGTATGTTCTTCATTTTCTACGAAATAGTATGAATGCTTGGCTAATTTTTTAAGTGTGCAAGTTTATTTTGTTTGTTCGAACTTGCCCCTTGAGATTTAGCACAATAGATATGTCTTCTGATAGGAGCATATAAATGACTCCAAAAACATCTCGATCGAGAGTTTAATAGTTGCATGGCGGACTTAGACATTGGGAATAGCCCGCCAAGAAGTCCATAAACGAGTTACCTAAAAGGAGTAGACCTCATATGTTTTGTTGAGGGTCTCAGCCAAGTAAAGGATCTCGAGGTCGAATTAATAGAGGACTAGGGAGATTCCAAGAGGATTTCAAGTGGGGGGCTCGAGAGCAGAGAGGTCTCTATTAGTGCACTTCACCGAAGAGGTGCTAAGGACCCAAAGAATCAAAAAAAAAAAAAAGAAGACTAATCTTTGGTAGGATATTGAGGTATCTTATAAATTAGACAAGCTTCCCTACAATCTCTCCTAAGTGACCGAAGAGGATCTCAGAGACCTTAGAACCAAGTATAAAATACAAAATTCGGTCACTTGTGCGTGCTAGCGAGTCCTCAACTAGCAATGTCACCTTACACCTAATCTTCTTCAATTTAGGTCTTAGGTTGCCCATCTAACTTTACTTCGTTTGGATGCTGGCTCACCTGAACTTTCCCTCTAGCCAAATAAATCTAAACATCTCGAGAATATTATCCAAACTCTATGTGGGCACAATTCGAACAATTGGAGCCCACTTTTCAAAAGCTTTACCACTTTTATTAAATCTGGATAAACACGGATAAAAGTAATAGGTTTTACTACCTTATAGGGATGAGGCCATATAACCCCTATCATGGGCATGTCCTCAAGTAATAGGAATGTAAACACCTATGTTTTTTTTCATCGGAGCAGAGTGAGGGCAATCTACTCTTCGGTTGATGTTATGTGCCTATATGTGCTCTCAAGCCCTTGGTAATTTCGTCAACATTTTTCTATGAGCTCAGTAGAGTTCTTGACACTTTTTATTTTTATTTTTGTCCTCTTTTTTTTTTATAGCTTCATGGTTGTCCAAGCTAGATGTCAACCACAAAAACCAAGAAACGATCGACTGAGTTACAACATACACCAGCTCATTTAAGGACTTTCCTATCGAGGAAACCCTGAATGCTTGAAGACTGATTTTAGAGGTGGTTGGTAAAGGTCAATCCAAGAAGAGCTAAAAGAAAAAAAAAATAGCACTTAGTTAATTTTTCTCTCTTTTTATCGCTCGGATATTAATTTGCCTTTTCTATTGATTCCTACGGATTGGAGCCAACTATGTATGCCAAAAGGCCTGCATTCCTCTCATCTTCCTTATGGAATGGGCTCCTGTCTTATCGACTTTGTTACTTTTTCTCTCTTTTTATCGCTTCGGTATTGTTTTATCAACTCGACCCTTGTTGTAGAAATGTCAGAGAAAGAAAATAATGATAGAAAAAGACCTCGCTTAACTCAAAGGTCAAGGAGGTCTTCAATGAATTTGTAGAAGATGGCAGTCGCTAGTATCCTCTTCGAGAGTAGTTGGGGAAAGCACCCTAAGGGGTTCCATAGGGGACACCAAAAGGAAGAAAAAAGGTCGAGACTTCTACTCTCACGACTTTCACTCTCACTTCTCTCTAGACACGTGCCCAAACTGTTACCCCGAGCCTTCTAAGTTTTATATGAGGGGTTTAAAAGGTCTATGGGTCCTTGATGATGACTCCTATTCTCAGTATCAAGCGGGGGCTTGTGGGGAGATTTATTAGCCACTGGACTAGATCGGCTTTTTTCATAATATATGACTTACTTCTTACAAAGAGAGCAAAGTTTGGCTCATACACCTACTAATTAGAGAGGGAGAGTGTACAGTTAAGATTACATGCTTAGAAGTGACCTTAAAATATAACAAGGCTAAGGTGTTCCAAACCAACCTATGTTTACTTGAGGTATATTTCTTGACTTAGGCAATTTTTTTTACACCTTTTAAAATTATGTTCTAACTTGTCTATCCTTCTTTTTCAAGGAGCCTTCATCTTTTCTCAACATTGAGAAGGCATCATAAATGTGGTCCGAGATAGCCATACATTTAAAGAGGTTAAGGTTAAAGTCTTTCATATATGTGAGGCTACAAATGAAGCAATGAAAAAGGGCGAACATAGTGCTTAGTGTTGGTGGCAGATCTAATACACGCGAATATATGCATATGCAATTTTGTCTATCGCCTAACACAACAAAAACGTATAAATTTTGTAATAAACACAATAAATAAAATATATTAATCGCATTAATATATTTATTGAATAGAGAACTCACATCAACATGTAATGTTATACACGTATTTTTTCGAAATTCTCATAGAGACCAACTCGCAAGCAGTTCTAGTCACCAATATGGTGGCTTTGGTGAGCTAGAACAACAACCCTATACGTAGCATCGGATTTAACTCTTAAACCCCAAAATGATTGGTGTATATTTTTATCATTTTCTCCAAAAGAATAAGAAATTGAGAATTTGAAACAATCCACCATTATTTCAAATGGAACCATAGAAAAAAATAAAACAATTTTATTTTTTTCTATTTTCCTTATTTTTTTCTTCTTCTCTTTTCTCTTCTTTCTTTTCCTTCTCCATTTCTTTCCTCTCCTTCTCTCGGCCAATTTTGGCCTACACAAAAAAAAAATGCAATTTCAATCTCTCTTTCTCTTTATATATCTAATATATAATAATATAATATATTATATTATATAATAATAATAAAATATAAATAATGGGTGCCAACTATTTGGCATCCAAAAAATATAATATTATTATATAAAAAATATTATATAATAAAATATAATATAATAAAATAAAATAATATAAAAATATATTATATTATATAATAAGAGAGATATTTTGATTGTTTAACAATTAAATAATTAAAGTGAGAAATAATCACTTTACCCCGTATGAATTGTTACAAAGTCTACCCTCTAGTAGGTTCCACTAAACTCGCACTTAGGTAAACTCAACTAAGGGTCCACAATGCGCCACGTGTCATTATACAATTAGTAAATAATAATTATTGACTAATTGTTATATTTAACACTTAAATACAGATACGCACGTATTTTTGTGGTATTACTAAATATTGCTAGATTAAACACTTTAATCCGGCACGCTGCTTCAGTGGGCAACGAGTACACTTCATATCGCGAGACTCCCTAGGTTCTACGCTTGATTCGTCAAATAGAACTATTGCATGAGTCCATGAGCAATGCCCCAAACACATCACGGATATACAAATCAGTACGTTGAACTATACAAATTGAGGTTACAAAGCATACGTATAGTCTTTCCGTCATGATATATTGGATGTGCGGGGATATAGATTATCACCGTCAAATTCCCTAGTGCTCATCCATATCTTGTTGGGATTTGTACTTATGTGCCATCCCTTTTGTGTATAAATATTTATTTTATGTTTATACAATTATGATTTATATATGTCACTAATTATTTTATATATAAATATGGTAAGATGCTTATAACGTTTTAGATATTGTATGATCTGAAAGAGTTCAGATCTGATCTAAAGAAGTTTAGATTAGTACTAAGAGTTAGTAACGCTAAAAGATATAAATGCTAAAGTTAGCACTGATAAGAGTTAGCAAAATCTAAAGAGTTAGAGCCTTTTCTGAAATGGGACAAAGACCTAAGAATATATTAGTAATGACATAGTTGCAATTAGTTGCAAATGGTGCTAGAAAATGTTGTTATACAAATATGTTCTTAAACTTAATGTTCCTGATCTATCTTCACTAATGCGAGTCTGTTAGTGAAGACCTTAATATATATATATATATAGATCAGTGTATGTCTATATCTGGATAGTCCAGATGGTTAGTCTTAGCAGACCATGAGTTTAGTAGAAACTCGTATAGAGATACAAGTATTCAGTAAGGACTAAATATTGAATAGACTCACAAAGATCTCCAATAGACATCTCATAAAGCCGTCAATGAAGGATCTTTCGAGTTGAGTAGTATTCGTGGTCCTTAGACCTGAGTGCCACGGTGGACTTATGAGTGATCCACCATACTTTGGTTCCACACATGTCAGATACCTTTCATGGTCTGACTGCTGGGTGTCGCTGAGTATGGTCCGATGCTCATGGAGTCCAGTATGTACAGATATGGGATCCATCAACTCAATTAGGTGAGTAAAATATCCTGAAACTTCAAAATTGTATTTCAAAAAGTCTTATGCCCATAAGCAGACATATTCGAGAATTAATTTTATCCTCAGAAAAATAATATCGTAAAAGTGTTTACGGATATTATTTATTGAAATACAAATTTAGAGATAAGTTTATGATTGAGCACATGGAGACTTGATGGTGTTGATCTATATCTCTGCTCTTCTAGGATATTTATGATGGAAGGATTATACGACTATGTTATAACCTCAATTTGTGTGGTCTAATGCGCTGTTTTGTAATATTCGTAACATGTGTATAGGACATTGTTCACGGACGTGTGAAATAGTTTGATATGACAAATCGGACATGGACCTAGAGAGTCTCACAACATGAAGTGTACTCGTTGTACACTGGGGCAACGAATTGGATTGAACAATTAATCCAACAATTTTCAGCAAAATGAAAAATGTTTCAAGGTTCTTTTTATTATTCACTTGTCAATAATTGAATGTAAAATACATTATTACCTTACAAAAGTTGTTAACCAATAAGAAATTGACAAGTGACATAATCTTGCTCCATAAATAATTTACCATGTATTTACCTATTTACCTTACTTGGTAAATACATATAAGGTAAATGTAAATATTCAAAATAGTTTTGAATTATTAATATTTTATATATTAATCAAATTATTATTATTAATTGGAATAAGTGGCAAACACCATTTAGTAATGGAGAATGCACTTGTTATTAATAATAAGGAATGTTGGCCACTTAAAAATACTTAAATGATGCACTAAGGAAGTGGTGAAACCACTTAGCATTGTTTAATTGCCATTTACTCTCTAGAAATTGATTCATATGGATGAATCAAATTGATGAGTGAAATATATGATTGATTAATATTTATAATGGCAAACATGACTAAGTGGTGGTGGAGCACTAAGAGAAATAATCATTCTTTGCACTAAATCAAGAATTGAAAGAGTTCAATTTGTGTAGAATGAATGAGAGAATTTCATTCAAGGAGAAAAAAGAGAGAATTGAGAGCATTTCCTAAGTGTATTTCTCAAAGTGTTGATAGAATATGCAAAAGCTTACTATGGTTCAAAACAAAGAGTTGTAAAGAACTAAAGAAAACACTTAATTCTTCTCATCTCTTGGTAGTAATAATTTATAAGGACAAATTGTTTTAAGTTTTAAAACAATCCTTTGCTAGAAATTCAAGGCTGACATTCTAGCTTCACAATCCCACCGGATTTAGTTGTGAACTAGAATTGTGCAAGGGAACACTTCAAGGTGAGCTCAACAAATTGAAGATTAGAGTTCTTGAAGAATTGTAAAGCTACCTTCATAACCGGGTAGGTTATTTATTTACAATTCATTTTATATTATGCATGAAAATATATATGAGATATATATGTGCTTGAATGATCATACATGTGATTATATGCTTGAGTTTGTTACATAGTGTATAACATGTATGAATACTTTCGCTGCGTATTTAATTTTTAAAATTATACGTATCTATACACATCACACACCGTATCCAACAAAATGGTATCAGAGCATGCTGATATGGTGTTTGATGTTTGATGTTGAGATGTTGTTTTTAACATGTTGATGTTATATTGATGAACAACATGATGATGTTTGATTTCAAGCATGTTGATGTTTAGAATTGAACATGTTATTTTGTGAATTCTTAAACATGTTGATGTTTATAATTGTTCATATGATGTTTGATCATGTTTTATACCGGATAAATTGGGTGCCGGAATAGAAAAAATTGATTTTCGTGCATCAGGTACAGTAACAGTGTCCAGCGTCGTGGCACCAGGCCTTTTTTGGCCAATGCTGCGGCGACGGGTTGTGAGCGCTACGGCGCTCACACACTGGAAACTAATGCCGTGGCACTTGATAATGGGCGCTGCGGTGCTAGCCCATATTTTGGCCAGCGCTGCAGCGCTCGGTGCTGGGCGCTGCGGCGCCCAGCCTATTTTTTATGAACGCTGCAGCGTCCGTTTTCCAGTGCCGCAGCGTCCGTCACTGTTACAGAATATTTTTTTATTTGTTCATTTATCATGTTTTGACTTGTTTTGTTGCTGTAATGTACTTCTATAATTGTCATAACATGATATAATCATTCAAATACGTTGATAATTACAATAGGAGCTTTATTGGTGGGGGTTAATTGTGATTGTGTATTTTTTTTTAAATGATCTATATTATTCATTTGGATGAAATGATTATATAATAAATAAATTTCTCTTAATCAGATTGTAATATTTTCATTATGAGATAATGTTAAATATGATCCATCTTGTCAATACAGTATTAGATAAGTCACTTCGATTTTTTTCAAGATCGATAAAGTGTGAGGGATTGACTGATGTGACATGGGCTATGCTGTTTAAACATTAGATGTGATAAATATATGTTAAAGTATTACCCTAGATCGCTAAAGTGTGCAGTTAATAACAATAACATATATTTAATGATTGATAAGTAAATTTGAAATACACTTATCCTAGTTCGTTAAAGTGTGCGAATAAGGTGTATTTAGGATTAAGTGTTAAGAGTTGCATGAGATGCAATTGATAAGAGTTGTCTACCTTTTGGGTTTACTAAGGCCTAGATCGCTATAGTGTGCGGCTGAAGTAAATGCCAAGGGGATCCACTTCTCACTATATAGTTTAAAGATTTTTGAACTATCGTTTTCCCGTTTGAGAGATTAAAGGGATTACGTAAAATAGTGGGATGGCATTTTTAGATTAAAAATTGTATAACTGTTATATCCATGATTTAAAACGTTATTAATTAGTGATTGAAATATTCCGCTAACATCTTTTCCTTTTCTCTTGTGAAGATCAAATGGCTTCAAACAACACTCTAGCTCGCATCCTTGATGCGCACCAACTAAAAAGTGCAGAAAATTATGCTAATTGGCTTATGAATCTCAGAATAGTTCTAAATTGTGATAAGCTTGGATTTGTAATTGATCAGCGCATGCTACTAGTTGTTTCTGATGATGCTTCTCCAGAAGAAAAGGAGACATATCGGAAATGATTGGATGACGATTTGAAAGTCAAATTGTACATTCTCGGGTCAATGTCTACGGAACTCCAAAGGGAGCATGTCCACATGGACAGTGCTGGGAGTATCATGCTCCACCTAAAAGAGTTATTTGGTGACCGATCTCAATTTAAAATATATAAAGTTGCCAAATCTTTCTTTCAAGCTAGACTACCCGAGGGCAGTCCAGTAAGTCCTCATGTCCTTAAAATGATATCATATATTGAAAGGTTAGAGACCATGGATCTCTTACTGAGCAATGGATTAGGGAATAGCTTGATTCTTTAATCACTTCCAGGGTCATTTGCACCATTCATTATGAACTACAATATGTAAGGATTGACTCCTACTTATGCTGAACTGCATAACATGCTAAAAACAGCTTAGGAGGACATGAACAAAGGGGGCACGGTCTTTTATGTTCACGGTGGTTCATCATCTACCCGAAGGACTTATAGGAAGTCCAAAGAGAAGAATAAACGGAAAGTAATGCATGCACCTAGAATGGGTCCTTGAAAGCAATATATATCCAAGCACCCACATAAGAACAAAGCGAGTGAAAAATGTTTCCATTGCAGTGAAGATGGGCATTGGAAGCGAAACTGCCCAAAATACCTTGCCATGATTAAGAAGACACCATCAGGTATACACTTACCTTTTATTGATATTTCCTTAGCATTTGATGCTAGTATTGGTTGGGTATTAGATATCGTTTGTCCTTTTCACATCTGCAATGTGTTGCAGGGTCTAAAGAAAGTTAGAAAGTTACAACCAGGAGAAGTACAGCTTCGTGTTGGAAATGGAGATTTCCTACAGGTCGAGGCTATTGGATGTTTTAATTTACTACTTCCATATAATAAAATTGTTGTATTGAATAATTGCTATTATGTGCCAAACATTATCCGACAAATTATTTCAATTCTTGTATTGGACAATGAAGGATATCATATGCATATTAGGAATCGTTCCTTATTTTTGTATGATTTGGATAATGTTTTGTTAGCTGAATGTCAGTTGATAAATGGGCACTACATATTAGATACAACAGGAAATGTCATGAATATACAAATGAATGCTAATAATAATGCAGAAACTTTAAATGATACAAAATTGTGGCATATGAGATTATGTCATATAGGGGTTAGACGCCTATCCCGTCTGGTCAAGGATGGTCGGATACCTGATCTGACCATAGAATCATATCCAGTTTGTGAATCTTGTATTCAAGGGAAAATGACCAAGGCTCCATTTATTGGTGTTGGACACCGTGTCACTGATTTACTAGAACTAATACATAGTGATGTATGTGGTCCAATGAATCACAATGCGATTGGTGGTTTTCGATACTTTGTTATCTTTATCGATGATCTGTCACGATATGGATATGTGTTTCTTATCAAACACAAGTCAGAAACTTTTGAAAAGTTCAAAGAGTTTCGAAATGAAGTAGAGAAACAAACCGGAATGTATATTAAATGCCTTAGATCATATCGAGGGGGTGAATATATGAGCAGTGAATTTTTGGATTATTTAAAGGAGAATGGGATTCTAGCTCAGTATAGTCCTTTAGGTACTCCACAACACAATGATGTTTCAGAGAGGAGAAATAGGACTTTATTGGATATGGTCCGATCGATGATGAGCTTCACTGATCTCTCTGAATATCTATGAGGGTATGCACTAGAAACTGCTGCTCATATATTGAAGAGAGTTCCATCAAAAGTCATTCTATCCACTCCACATGAGATATGGACTGGAAGAAAATTAAGTCTTAAATATGTTAAGATTTGGGGTTGTCCTGCTTACGTAAAAGTTACGCAACATGATAAACTTACACCTAAATGTTACAAGTATAGGTTCATTGGATATCCCAAGAATTCAATGGGATACCAATTCTATGATCAAGAGGAACGAAACGTATTTTTGTCTCGTTATGCCACTTTTTTAGAGAAAGAGTTTCTTATGAATCGTAGAGATTGTAGAAAGATTGAGTTAGATGAACTCAATCAGAATGAAAATAAGCCAACAATGGAACTTCAGGCTCAATCAAGCAGAATACTTTTGACACACCATCCACGTAAGTTAGAAAGGATATCAAGGCCACTTGAGAGGTATGGTTCCATATCTAAAGGTGCTCTTGATGTTTTCTTGATTGAAGAAAATGATCATTTAACTTACAAAGAGGCGATATTGGACATCGATTCGGGAAAATTGCAAGAGGCCATGAAATCTGAAATTGACTCAATGCATCACAATCAAGTCTGGGACTTGGTTGAGCTTCCTAAAGGAATTGTTCCCATCGGTTGTAAATGGATTTACAAGCGGAAACGAGGGCTCGATAGGAAAGTGGAGACTTTCAAAGCCCGATTGGTGGCGAAAGGTTATACTCAACGATCTGGGATCAATTATGAGGAAACCTTCTCACCAATAATGATGCTTAAGTCAATTCGAATTTTACTAGCAATTGCTGCGTATTATGACTATGAAATTTGGCAAATAGATGTGAAAACAACGTTCTTAAATGGATATCTTGAGGAAGAAATCTATATGGAACAACCCAAAAGTTTTACATCCAGCCAAACTTCTGGTCTAGTATATAAACTGAAGAAATCTATCTATGGACTTAAGCAAGCTTCCCGAAGCTAAAATCTTCGTTTTGATGAGGTAATCAGAGGGTCTGATTTCATCAAGAATGAAAAAGAATCATATGTGTATAAAAAGAGCAGTGGGAGTATGGTAGTCTTCTTGGTTCTATATATGGATGACATACTCATTATCGGAAACGATATTGGTATGTTGCAATCAGTTAAAAGTTACCTAAGTAAGAATTTCTCCATGAAGGATTTAGGAGAGGCTTCCTATATACTAGGTATAAAGTTTTATAGAGATAGAGCTAGGAGGCTTATAGGACTCTCCCAATCATCGTACATAGATAATATCTTGGAAAGGTATAGTTTCAGTAACTGTAAGACAGTTAACATACCTTTTAGACATGGCATTCATCTTTCGAGAAAAATGTGTCCTCAGAGTGAAGATGAAAAGGTTAGAATGTCTAGCATACCTTATGCATCAGCTGTGAGAAGTTTGATGTATTCCATGATGTGTACGAGACCTGATATTAGTATGGCTGTAAGTGTTACAAGCCGCTATCAGTCTAATCCAGGCGAAGGCCATTGGATGGCAATGAAACATGTCCTAAAATATCTTAAGGGTACTAAGGATAAGTTTTTGATATATGGAGAAAATGACCTAGTGTTAAGAGAATACACAAATTCAGATTTCCAATCTGATCTAGATGATAAAAAGTCTACATCTAGATATATATTCATTCTCAATGGTGCTGCAGTTAGTTGGAAGAGTAACAAACAGTCATCAGCAGTTGATTCCACAATAGAGGCAGAATATATTGCAACATCAGAAGCAACAAAAGAAGCGGTATGGATACGCAAATTTGTCGCTAAACTTGGAATAGTTTCAAGCTCAATGGGTCCTATACCATTGTTCTGCGACAACAACGGAGCCATTGCACAAGCAAAAGAGTTAAGAGAATACCAAAAGTCTAAGCATGTGGAAAGAAAATACCATGTCATAAGAGAAATCTTGGCTATAGGAGATGTAATAGTTTGTAGAGTAGACTCTATGAATAATGTAGCAGACCCACTTACTAAGACTTTAACTCCAAAAATATTTGAAAGACATATGGAGTCAATGAGTATTAGATACCATCGTGAATGGCACTAAAGCAAGTGGGAGTTGTTGGGATTTGTGCTTACGTGTCATCCCTTTTGTGTATAAATATTTATTTTATGTTTATACAATTATAATTTATATATATCACTAATTATTTTATATACAAATATGGTAAGATACTTTTAAAGTTTTATACATTGTATGATCTGAAAGAGTTCAGATCTCATCTAAAGGAGTTTAGATTAGTACTAAGAGTTAGTAACGCTAAAAGATATAAATGCTAAAAGTAGGCACTGATAAGAGTTATCAGATTATAAAAGTTAGCAAAATCTAAAGAGTTAGAGCCTTTTCTGAAATGGGATAAAGACCTAAGAATATATTAGTAATGACATAGTTGCAATTAGTAGCAAATGGTGCTAGAAAATGTTGTTATGCAAATATGTTCTTAAACTTAATGTTCCTGATCTATCTTCACTAATGCGGGTCTGTTAGTGAAGACCTTAATATATATAGATCTGTGTATGTCTATATCTGGATAGTTCAGATGGTTAGTCTTAGCAGACCATGAGTTTAGTGGAAACTCGTATAGAGATACAAGTATTCAGTAAGGACTGAATATTGAATAGACTCACAAAGATCTCCAATAGACATCTCATAAAGCCGTCAATGGAGGATCTTTCGAGTTGAGTAGTATTCGTGGTCCTTAGACCTGAGTGCCACGGTGTACTTGTGAGTGATCCACTATACTTTGGTTCCACACATGTCAGATACCTTTCATAGTCTGACCGCTGGGTGTTGTTGGGTATGGTCCGATGCTCATAGAGTCCGATGCTCATAGAGTCCGATGTGTACAGATATGGGATCCATCAACTCAATTGGGTGAGTAAAATATCCTGAAATTCCAAAATTGTATTTCAGAAAGTCTTATGCCCATAAGCAAACATATTCGAGAATTAATTTTATCCTCAGAAAAATAATATCGTAAAAGTATTTACGGATATTATTTATTGAAATATAAATTTAGAGATAAGTTTATAATTGAGCACATGGAGACTTAGCGGTGTTGATCTATATCTCTGCTCTTCTAGGATATTTATGATGGAAGGATTATACGACTATGTTATAACTTCAATTTGTATGGTCTAATGCGCCGTTTTGTAATATTCGTAACATGTGTGTAGGACATTGTTTACGGACGTGTGAAATAGTTTGATATGACAAATCGGACATGGACCTAGAGAATCTCACAATATGAAGTGTACTCGTTGTGCACTGGGGTAGCGAATTGGATTGAACAATTAATCCAACAATTTTCAGCAAAGTGAAAAATGTTTCAAGGTTCCTTTTATTATTCACTTGTCAATAATTGAATGTAAAATACATTATTGCTTTACAAAAGTTGTTAACCAATAAGAAATTGACAAGTGGCATAATCTTGTTCCATAAATAATTTACCATGTATTTACCTATTTACCTTACTTGGTAAATACATATAAGGTAAATGTAAATATTTAAAATAGTTTTGAATTATTAATATTTTATATATTAATCAAATTATTATTATTAATTGGAATAAGTGGAAAACACCATTTAGTAATGGAGAATGTACTTGTTATTAATAATAAGGAATGTTGGCCACTTAAAAATAATTAAATGATGCACTAAGGAAGTGGTGAAACCACTTAGCATTGTTTAATTGTCATTTACTCTTTAGAAATTGATTCATATGGATGAATTAAATTGATAAGTGAAATATATGATTGATTAATGTTTATAATGGCAAACATGACTAAGTGGTGGTAGAGCACTAAGAGAAATAATCATTCTTTGCACTAAATCAAGAATTGAAAGAGTTCAATTTGTGTAGAATGAATGGGAGAATTTCGTTCAATGAGAAAAAAGAGAGAATTGAGAGCATTTCCTGGGTGTATTTCTCAAAGTGTTGAGAGAATATGCAAAGGCTTACTAAGGTTCAAAACAAAGAGTTGTAAAGAACTAAAGAAAACCCTTAATTCTTCTCATCCTCTTGGTAGTAATAATTCTTAAGGACAAATTGTTTTAAGTGTTAAAACAATCCTTTACTGAAAATTCAAGGCTGCCATTCTAGCTTCACAATCCCACCGGATTTAGTTGTGAACTAGAATTGTGCAAGGGAACACTTCAAGGTGAGCTCAACAAATTAAAGATTGGAGTTCTTGAAGAATTGTAAAGCTACCTTCATAACCGGGTAGGTTATTTATTTACAATTCATTTTATATTATGCATAAAAATATATATGAGATATATATGTGCTTGAATGATCATATATGTGATTATATGCTTGAGTTTGTTATATAGTGTATAACATGTATGAATACTTTCGCTGCGTATTTAATTTTTGAAATCATACGTAGCTATACACATCACACACCGTATCCAACATATCTTATCTCAAGACTTGTATCTCACTGAACAATATATGCAAAATCTTTTGCCATATTGTTCTACCCTGATGGAACTCTTTTTCGGGATTGATACTTGTGGCCACAAGATTTTTGAGATACAGTCTCGAAGCATCTGAATATCAAACTCCCTATGCGAGCTGATGGATCCTATATCTGTACACACCAGATATCATAAGCATCGGACCATACCCAGCGACACCCAACGGTTACACCATGAAAGGTCTGTGACATGCGTGGAACCAAAGTATGGTAGATCACTTATAAGCTCACCGTGGCACTCAGGTTAAAGGACCACGTATACTACTCAACTCGAGAGGACCCTCTGTTGACGGCTTACATAGGGTGTCTATCAGAGGCATTCGTGAGTCTGTCCTATATCCAATCCTAACTGGATACTCATATGTCAATACAAGCTCTAAGATTATAGTCGGCTAGGAACGACCATCTATACCATATAGGTACGACATATGCTGATCTATATAAAAAGATATCCACCGACAGACCCGCATCGGCAGAAATAGATCAGGGACAATTATTCGAGAACATACTTACGCAACTAGCATTTCCTGGCACCCGATTGTAATTATGCTATTATTAGTATATTCCCAGGTCTATGTCCCATTATAGATAATGCTCCAATTCTTGAATCTGCTGAGTATTATAACCAGTTAACACTTAACTGTGCTAACATTTAGCATTTATATCTCTCAGCATGGCTGACACGTCCAGAATATAAGAGTTATTCCCAAGTGCAGGATTGTTGAAGTAATAAATAACTCGATGAGAACGGGGTCAATCCACAGGGAAGTAGAATTAAAATTATAAATTATAAACACTTTAAAGATAATTAATGCAGTATAAGATGTTTGCAAATATTATTTCAATTAACCAATTCAAATAAAAAGTTAAGGTTACGGGGATTCACTTTTGGCATAAGAAGTAAGAATATATTTAACTTTTTTTTTTTAACTCAATTGGAATCCTCACACAAAGGAGGTTCCAACCGAAAAAATATAGCAATTAAAGTTCATCATCATTTATATATTGATTAGTATTTATTTCTTTTAATTATTATACACCAAATTTTATAAATGGGTTCAAGTATTTATCATGCCAATCTTTATATTTGTATACAATAAATCAAGACTCTCACTTTACAAGAAAGGTTATATACACCAAATCTGGTAAATGGTTTCAAGAATTTATTGTGCCAAGTATTAAGTTTGTCAATAATAAATCAAGAATCACCACTTTAGAAGAAAGGGTATTAATTCTACAAACAAAATAAATACATCATATATAAATTTACATAACTTAAAAATGAAGCATTAAATTCATGAATAAATATTAAACATATCTTATTACCTTACCAAGAGCTTCACCCTTTCATCTTAGTTTAAAGAAAAGTATTTGGACATAATAAAACTAAAGAAAAAGAAAAGAAATGGAAGAAGAAATAACATGATTTAATAGTAAACAAGAGAAATAAATTTACAAAGGACAAGTATTTTGAACTAAATTCTAACTTTCTAATTATATTCTTTAGGCATAAATAAGCCACCTATTTATAGAAAAATATGGATAAATCGAGACAAATTTGGAGGGAACCACTTGGTTGATGAAAGTCAAGAATGGTGGCAAAATAATTTGCATTCATTATTACTTGTGCACTCACTTGATTATCCAATTTGGAATTGATGTGATCCGAATTAGCTATCACTCAAAACATCAAAGTTGTAGATAAGTCTCTTATCTTTTCAAATTGAGTGATCTCATACATATTAGATATGTGTTTCTATAGTTATGGGCCAAATACTGATGACTGTTCAAACTGGGCCTATACTGCAGATCAGTTCTGTTCAAGGTCATTTTTCACCCTCTAAACATTCGACATTCCAATGCTTTATGAAATAAAATATATTATCTCATTGAGTCAGCTTTCCACAGGATCAAGAATCACCTCAATTGGATCTTTAGGTAGAAAGTTATGCCTCTTTTACCGAACCTACCACAAAATAATTAAAAGATAATTAAGTACAATATTGTAAACATACTTAAGTTAAGAAAATTAAATACACTAGTAATACAAAACAATCATGTAAAACTCTTATTAAATGTGTAATTTCAAGTGTTCATTAATGGCTAACTCTGAGCCCTTATCTAAACTCGTTTAGATCTGATCCAAACACCTTCAGATTTACAATGTCTGTAATGTTACATTTTATAATACTATATAAATGGGTATTAACGATTTAATGAAAATGTACACTTATATAAATACACAAGTATATGTACATTTAGGGATGACACGTAAGCACTGACCCTAACACTTAGAAGGCGAAGGGTTTTACTACCAAAGTTGAGAAGGTTGAAGTAAGGGTGGTAACGGTAGAGAGCTGACTTACCAAGGTATAGAGGATCAAACAGATCTTCAATATGAAGGTGGCAGACGCTAAGGCCACGGTGATAACCTTGAGGGAAGATTGTGCTAAGCTAGATCTAAAGTAAAAAGCTCCAAGAAAAAATTGAGAAAGCCTATACGTCGTCAAGGGAGACGACTATTGATTAATGGTATGAGGTGAAGTTAGTGTAGACTCACTAAATGTGTTGAGATCTTCTAAGAAAAGTGCCTTGAAATTGATCTCTAATGATTGGAAGATGAAATTCCAAGCAACAGCTAGTCGAGGAGGGCTATGTTGAGGCCACCCCTCAAATTGTCAACTAATAGGGATAATAAAATGTTAATGATTATGGGCTCACTCTAAGGCTATTTTAGAGATGTTTGCTGACTCTTTACTACTTGAGCCTTCTAACTTAGTGCTAAGCACTTCAATTGCCACCACTCCTCTAGTTGAATCAAATAAGACCTGCCCTATCAGCTAGGAGGAGATTTGAAAGAAGAAGACTCTATTGCCAGCTGCTGCTTAAACAATGAACCTTGCTCTTCTAATATATTCTCTTTCTTTCTCTCTCTTACACACACACACACACACTGTGTGTGTGTGTCTCCTCAAGAAATTTTTGTAATTATAATATAATTTTGGCCTAAAAACCTTTTTATATTGCATATTATACTAAGCTCTGTTATTGAATGATAACTCATTACAAAACCAATAATAACAATAATGAGTAATTGAACTATACTCGTCCGACATTAAAGAATAACATTAATTAAATGGAAAGATAATTAAGTATTGGAATAATGAGCCAACCATCAACCTTACAGGGGGAACAAAATTTGATAACCAAACAAACATTAAAGAAAAGAGTTTTTGGTTATAAAACATAGATCCTGACTAATGTGGAAATAACCTTAGCTATAATTTGCCTAAGTACTTGAATTGTTTTACCTTGTTAGCTCGAATCTAATAATACTTTAAAGGTTTAACCCTGAGAGGTACCTAAGTAAACTTAGCCATCTATGAGCTTGGTGTTTTGAGAGGACCTTAAAGGTTTAACCTCTGAGGAGCACAAAAATAGTTTTTAGTACAATTTTTTAATTATAGAAATTATTTCCCCCTGTAAGTTTGATTGTGAGTATTTAAGTGAGAAACTAAAAATCTTAGAGTTTCTCAAAGTAAATTGAATTCTTAGGAAATGTCATATTTGAAATGAACTAATCATATTCTAGAGGATACACAAATGATTATTAAACCTCTATCCCTTAAGGATAAACCATTTGATATTTATTCAAGAGATCAGTTGGGTCTCATTTATTGTCAATCTCCTAGTCTTTCTGAACTTTTGAATGGGAGAACATTTGTTATTCTTAGAAAATTAGGAGGTGTGGTTCTTAAGTTATTCTATTTAGATGAGTTCTTATCTATATAATAATAGAAAACATTTAATCTGAGACATCGTTGCACAAAATTATAACTCAAGAACTAAACTTCAAATGCATTAAATTAGAAAAGATTTACCTGAGCAGTTCTCTAAGGGCTTATCATTATAACTTTAAAATCATAAAAAGGAATTACAACTTAAGAAAAACTACACTTAAAAAAATTCCCCTAGGGGTAATAACACTTTAGGAGTTTAGCATTTAAGGCTTTTTGACGACCTTTCCATTTACATACTCAAGCTTATAAGTTTCTGACTTGATCCTCCTAAAGACCCTATAAAGGCCTTCTCAATTTGGACCAAGGACGCATTCTATAGGATTTTTTGTGTTTAGTAAAATTTTTGTCATGACAAGATATTCTTTCACAAATGCTCGTGCTTCAACTTATTTGTTATAGTACAAAGCAACCCTTTATTGGTAGGTTGTTGTTATGACCTTTGCGTGTTTCATCTTCTGTTTAATAAGATCCAAATGTCCCACTTTTCATTCTTGGATTCTCTAAATTACAACACCTAGTGAGTTGACATCCCAATCTCAACAGTGATAATGACTTCTCACCCAAAGGCTAAGTAAAATAGAGTTTCCTAGGTTGTCTTCTTGCTAGTTTTAAGGACCCACAATGCTCTAAAAATCCTCTACCCAAAGTTATTTTTTACTCTATCAATGTCTTTTTTAATAAGCTTTTTCTATAACTCCACTTTCCTATTAGACTTCGGGTGAGCTAGAAAGGTAAAACCAAAGTTATATATAGAGAAGTTGGCAAAAGATTTTAAAATTTTCATTGTCAAACTGTTTGTTATAGTTAGTAATGATTGCATGAGCGACACTGAATCAACAAATGAGGTTTCCCTGAACAAAGTCTATAACCTTGTTATCTGTGATCTTGGTTAGGGGTTTTGCCTTAACCCACTTAGTAAAGTAGTTGATTTCAACCACTATATATTTTGTCAACCTCTTTCTTCAAGGTAAAGGGCCAATCAGGTTGATCCTCTATTGTGCAAATGGCTAGAGCTCTACATCACTTTTAGGTTTTCAAGTGGTGCATGTATGTTATCTACATGCCTCTGATAAGCATCACACATTTGAACAAGCTCCTTTACATATTGTAGAGTCGTGGGCTAACAATGCCCTTAATTTTAGGGCCTTGTATGCTAAGGACTTGACACCAAAGTGATTATTGCAAAGCCCTTCATAAATTTTCCTCAATATATATTTGGCTCCTTCTGCCCAAGACACCTCAAATATGGGCGAGAGACCTTGGTAGTAGAGAACTCCATCAATCAGTCTTACTATTCCTAGGTGTATTAAATTAATAATAAACATCAAGCTTATTTGGGGACAACTCCTAAATCTCTATGTATCTTTTAATGGAATCCATCCAACTTAGGCTAGAGTCACTTTAATGAACTTCTTCCACCATCTCCTTGATGCTTATTTCTTATATAAACTCAAATAAGATAGACTGAGGCATCCTAGCGTCCTTGACTAAAGCTAATCAAGCCAACATATTTACCTTATGATTTTTACTTTGAACAATTTGTTGGATATCAGCTTCCTTAAAATTAGCCATTAGCTCTTTTATCTTCAATCGGTAAGCCATTGTATTCTCTCCTTAGGCCCAGAAGTCTTGCCTCACTTATTAACCACCAACAGAGAGTCATTATTGACTAGGACTCTATTTGTGGAGAATGTTCAAGACACTCATGGCTAGTAAGGCTTCGTACTTGGTTTCATTGTTGGATGCTTGAAAACCAAGCTTAACTATATAACTGAGCTCATCTCTATCTGGACTGATATGATGCATGCTCTGCATCCTTGGGAGTTAGATGCGTTATTTATGTAGAAGTTCTATATTAAAGGCTGCAAGTTCTCTGATGTTTGAACATCTTAGGGGTCCTTAAAGTAAACTTCTTCCTACATTGTGATATCTTAATATATGCACTTGGCCATGAAATCTACCAAAACTTTCCTCTTGATAGCTATCATTGGATTTTACTGCACGTCATACATTAAGCTTAATAGCCTACTTGACTAGTTACCTCAATAGGTCTAGTTTGTATAGGACATGTGTGAGGGGCTGGTTGGATAGTGTTGCCACCGTATAGGTGATTGATGCTATAGTAGATAAGCACAAATGCACGCTATCATATCAAATAATATAGGATTTAAAGTCCAAGTATCTATCCAATAAGGATTATGCGATCTATTTCTTTTAATCAAGTACTAAAATTATAACTACTTTAACTTTTATGTAGAAAACTAAATTTTGAAATTTATTTAACTAACCTAATTCTATAAATTAAATCAACCTAAACAGTAACAAACAAGTGATAAATTCACCAAAGGATAATAATTTAGGGTATAGACTCATCCCTAGTATTTTATTGGACTCATTAATATCTTAGTTAATCACTTAATACGAATTGATTAGCTTAGACTCTAATCTGATCACAAGCCTTTGTCGATGGTCGAGTGACTATATTACGCATTTTAATAATCACCTATATGTCTATGGTAATCAAATTAAAATGTAATTCATTAAGATCAAGTCTAAATAATACCATATATGCCACTTAGGTATATGTCTATCCTAGATGGAACTCATAGTTATTATCTTATAATCATGCATTAAACTATCCTAGGTTAAACACATGAATTCTCTTATCAAGTTCGTCATGGTTCTTCAATCATTCAAAATATTGGCTAGATATAATGAAAGCAATAAACTCAAGATAGAATGAATCAATTATATGTATTAAGTTCATAAACTAAGCATTAACAAAATTCAACTAAATATTAGGTTCACATAATCTAATCTTAGAATAACAATGTTTAGCTCATCATAAAATCTAGAGCATCAAACAAATCTATGAAGAAAAACAAAAACAAGAACATAATAATAAGAAAAGAAAAGAAAAACTAATCAAAATGATGTCTTGGGTTGCTTCTCTCTTAATCTTAACTTGAACCTTTGAATCTTGATTTTGATATTTGATTTTGTGTTGTGAATTCTTTCTTTAAATTTTTGCCTTTATAAAATCTTGAATTATGGCTTTTGACCTTCTACTTATAGGTTTATGTCTTTAAATTAGGGTAAAACATAAAATACAAATCAGATTATGATTACTGTTCACGTTCACTGTTCATACGGTGTTGCAGTGCTGGATTTTGGGCGCTATACATACTATTTTTTAGCGCCGTTCTACTGCGCTGGGCAGTGTAGCAAATTTATTGTAGCAAATCTAATGTATTATGATACTATAGCAATTTGATGTTTTTGCCTTATTTATTTTTTAAATTTTCATCCCTATTTGCTCCATTGACTCCAAACTATAAAATAACAATAAAATACATAAAAAGTCAAATAATCTTAATTTAAACAAACAAATATTAAGTTTATAAAAATAAAAATATTAGACTTAATTAACCTCTATCATTGAGCCTAGATATAATACTTCAGCTTCCTTCATGTTATGACCAGTGTGAAAGTCAACTTCTACTCTGAGAGGTATTAGTTATTGGGATTGGTGAGCGCATTTTGGCAAAGTAGACAGGTCCGTGAGCTCTTACTTTTTCCTTTACCAATATTGAGCACACTGCAAGTGTTGAGACATCTAAGTATATGACCAAGAGATCTCTCAATCTTTGGGAAAGTAAGGTTTATGGGTTATGCCAAGGAAGTCTTCAATTGTTGAAGGCCTCATCGCATTAAGGGTTTGCTTTGTCTTCTTTTATTGCTTGATCGCTTGAAAAAACTTAAGTGATTATACCAGTTAAACTTTAGATCTCTTTGATAGTACTCGATAACTTATGACGAGGATAGCTTGACTTTATCTAAATTGGCCTCGATTTCTTTCTAACTCATTATGAACCCTTAACGATTCTCTGACTCCACCCCAAATGGACACTTCTCGAGGTTCAACTTCATATTATGCTTTCTTAGGATTTTGAAAGTTTCTTTAAAGTCTTCTAAGTGGTCATTGAGACCTACGGACTTAGTTATCATATCATTTATATTGACTTTTATAGTCTTCCCAATCAGTGATTTGAACAGTTTGTTGACTATCCTTTAATAAGTGGCTCTTGGATTCTTCAACTCGAATAACATGGTATTCTTAATGAGTTATGAACGATATTTTCTCCTAATTTTAAGAGAATATCTTGATCTAGTTGTAACTTGAGATTCGTGTATAAAGCCGATGGACACATACCCAAAGTCAACTAATTAATTGATCTTGGGTAATGAAAATTTATTCTTAAGACATGCCTTGTTAAGGCCAATGAATCTACACACATCCTCTACTATCCATTGGTCTTTTTCACCATCACCATATTGGCGAACAATTCACGATAATAGGCTTCTCGAATAAAATCTTTTCACCATTAGTAAATGGTTGATGTCTAGCATGTCCTTATGAAACCAAGAAAAAATATCTGAGAACTTTCTCAACAAAGATCTCAGGTTCCCTCTAACCTTCTGTCCCAAATTTTAACGAATTCTAACCACCTTCTCAGAGGAGTCTTACTTTAGATAGATAATTGTCAGCTCATCTACTGGTTCTTAAGACTTTAGCTTCTTATCTTCCCTCGAATTTACAGAGGTGATGTAGTTTATCCTTTCAACTGACGTTATATAGTAACTTTTCACCATTGTTTGATCCATCGAGATTACCCTTACAACTTCTCTTGCTAGTGGATAGACATAGTCATATTAAATTCCTTATGAATGGTTATCCTATGAGAATCTTGTACGAGAATGGCATCTCGACCATAATGAAACTCATTGTCATGGTTTTTACATAAGGGATATCTCCTAAAGACACAAGAAAAGTGACCATTTTTAAATGCATTAAGCAACCATGCCCGAAGTCGTAAAGTAGGGTCTGTATCCACTTAACCTTTAGATCTTTAATTTCGTGATCATTTACGGCCTTCTTGAATATGATATCCATCAAGCTCCCTAAATTAATGAATACTTCGTTGACATTGGTCCCTGCCACCTATTTGGTGAATACCAATACATGGTTTTGCAAGCAGCTAATTCCCCGAGCATCTTTTAGTAAACATAATGAGTACTGCTTGCATTCAAGGCTTCTTTACAGTTAGGATGTTGTACATCACCTGATGTCCTACCAATAAGTACCAAGAGTAGTTCTTCTTCTGGTAGTTTGAGTCCCCGACAATATTATCCCCTCAGTGATTATTATGGCCGTTCCTAGTTATTTTGAGGGCTTGAGCTCTTGATTCTTGACTTGCTAATTTTTTTTTTGTTCTCAATTAGCTCTGTACTCTTTTAGATGCCTATATTTTAACCAGTTGATCAACCTAATTCCTTAAATGAATGCACTCGCTTGTTTTATACCCATGATTTTAATGGAACTTGTAATTTTTATTCTTGTTTTGTCGAAATACTGGTGTTAGAATTGCATCTAGCTTATTAACCTGGCTTTTGCCATTGATGGCCTTAAAAATAATGTCCAAAGGGATCGTGAAAGGAATGTAGAACCCTTCGTCTTAGATTTTAGCCACCGTAGGAGGTGATATCCTCTGCCTCTCATTTCACCCATCTTCTCGATGCCTCTCTCAAAGGATTAATCAGTCTGGGTGAAGTTTTGTCCCTTTTCTCTTCAATCAATATTTTCTCTAAAGACATCTTATACTCTTATTCCTGAACTCTTCCTCGGGGTTCCACTATCCCTGACCTCTTCACTTCCTTCTCCTCCTTCACCTCCTTCTTAATTCTTATGTAGTTGGAAGCTTGGTCACAAGCAATAGCGTATCTGGGAATATAGTTCTTAGTCTAGTGGTACTGATAAACGCATTTTATATATGATATTATACCTCTATTAATTTGATAATTGCTCAGTTTGAATGTGAATACATGATTTTTTATGTATATTAATTTTATTTTGTAGGTTTAATATTAATAGAGCTATTTGGAATAAAAATTCAAAACAAATAAACTAAAGACCAAAATACTATAGTGTAATAAACAGTAACGTGTGAATAGTGTCTGATGTACAGTGCCGCTACAGTGCCAGCAACAGTATTTGACATCCAGGCACCAAATCACCTAGAATTTAGCTCTTAGGAGCCAAAAAGTGGCGCTTAAGCGCCAAAACGGGCTCTATTGGTAGAATGCTCAGCGCCCAGGCGCCAAAATATGGCACTCAGATGCCACCACTTGTTTTAACACCCCCCCTTTTTTTGCCATAATTTGAAACCTATAAATACTACCCTTTAGCCATTTTCTCATCTATAAAAAAGGAGGCACAAAATTTGTAAAAGAGAACAAGGCTTGAGCTCAAATTTGAAGAGAAGAAATGATGTGTCCAAGGTTTCTTGAGCATCATTGAAGACATTTGAAGGATTGAAACCTTGAAGACATCCCCAAATTCAGTTTTCTCTTTCTTTACTTTGTATTTTCTCTTTTGTTTAAATTTCCAACTTTGAATAATGAGATGTATCTATGGATTTCTAGATAATTTTAGTTATGGTTTGATTTGTATGTGATCAAACTTGAATTCTAAAGCTTGATGTAGTTTTATTTATATTATGTTTGGATGATTTAGTATATTTTCGTTGAACTCATTTATGTTTCTCTATGCTTAATGCTTCCAATTGATTGAAAAATGAATTGGTTGTTGTGGATTTATGGATTGATGCTTGGGAGAGCTTGACCCATTTATTGAATTTAGGAGAAATATAGCCTTAGGTTGTTATTGAGTTGGAAGGCTAATAACACTTAGGTAATCACCATGATTTTCTTAAAAATTGCATGTGGTGCACTATAAGCGTTTGATAAAATATATGAGAACACTTTGGGTGTGCCATTATGCCTAGGATTTCATTTGATGATTGGAAGAGGTAATGAAATTAATCTGTAGGTAATCGATTTAAGGGTTGCATAATGCATGTATATGTAAACAAGTTAGATAGGGATGTCACTTGAATATGTATGCCTTATCTCATTCGGCACTCAGGAGAGGGAATAAGATTAGTTTTAAGCCCTTGATTAATGAATTGAACGAAATGCTAGATAGGAAGAACATAAGAAGAATATAATGAAATCAATGCTCTAGGATCACATTTTTATAGAATTCACCATATCGCAAGATTATCATTTTGTTGTTAGATTATATGTTCTATGACTTGATGGAACTCTATTGAACAATATGTGTTGATGCTATTTATGATTAATGACTATTTGATGTTAATTCATTTATGCTTTTTATGTGCTTAATGCTTCTAATTGCATTGGAAAATGGATTAGATGATTTAAACATTTGGGTTATATACTTGGAAAAGTGTAATCCATATGTTGGTTGTAAAAAGCATAGTTTTGAGTTTGTTAAGTTGGGAGACTAATGAACTTAGGGTAGTTGAGTAAGGGTAGCTTAATGTGTGTATGTATAACGGGTTAGATAGGGATATCAACTTAGTTGTATATGCATAGTATCTTATTTGACACTCGGAAGAGGGAATGAGATTAATCATACACCGTGGACTAATGAATGCATAAGATTGATTGTTGATCACTAATAACAAAGATCATGAGAACAATAAAGGGAAACCAAGTCCCTAAAACCCCATTGCCATAGATCTCTCATGTCTTTAATTTACCAAGTTATTTAGTTTTAAGTTGCTTTTAATTGAATAATTCATCTTACCCTTTAGATTAGCCTAGATAAAGTTAGGTTGCCAACATCATAGTATTTAGCATCAATTTAAGGACATAATCCTCGTAGGAATGATACTCACTCATCACTTTATTACTTGCTCACGACCCTGCACTTGTGGTTACAAATTCGCGGGTGTATAATTTCACGAATATGTACCATAACCTATTCAATCATAACCCCTCTTTCAAGGCCTCTAGTGTAATAGTATATCGAAGGCTCCAAGCTAGATCACTTTTTGTGGAACATGTCCATGAACCTCCTTAGGCTTTTTGTTCAGCCTTGCTTAATATTTCATAGTTATTAGGATCATTTGTTGATTTACAAACTCATTAAAAGTGTTAGACAAACTTATTAGTCATTCAATTGTACGAGGAGATGCTCATCTGCTTAAGTCTTTAGTATCATAAAAGAGCTTATCTTTGTCAAATTATGTGGAATAACTGACATATTTATCTCTTTCTAAACCATAAAATGGATAAGAGATTGATTATCTGATCCACATAATGGTTAGGATCCGAAGTATCTCGGTAAGTTGGGATATTGGGTAGTTTGAAAGCTGATTAATGAATAAAGACTTCCACATTTTGTCATCCTTTGTAGGAGTGGATCATTTCGATCTCTCCCCTTTTAGAGCTCTAAGATCCTTTGCTCTAAATTTTTGACCTTTTTTTCCCAATCCACTTTTTGAGGTTTGTCCCTAGCTGTACTCTTCTCTCTGCTCCTCAGCTTCGCCTTTAGTATTTGCCAAGCTTCTTTCTCGAGTACACCTACTCGCCCTATTTTGAGTCTCTAACTTTTGAACTTGTTGGAGCTCGATCTTCATATCCCTCTTGTGACCTCTCATTCTAAGGTCGTGTCTTAGGGGCTTCAAAGGGGCCTTCCTTCGTACCATTTCTACTTTCCCCCATCGGTAAATCGCTAGCTAGTTTTAACTTCATTGGTGACCAAAAGGTCATTTTGGGCATCTGACAACTTAACAAGTCTATTGCCCATCTCCTATGTTTCTTGATTCCCGCTAAATCTCTAGTGGACGTAAAAAAACTTTTACAAAAGCTTCCTTATCTCTTCTCTTTCTCTCTTTATGTTTGCTCCTACTCCCTCCCTAAATATCGTTTTCAATCAAAATCTACATGGCAATTGCTCTCAACTGTTGGCATTCTCCTCTCATGCTTTCAATTCTCCTACATTGTTTGGGTTTCTCAGATCAAAGCTCTGTGTTGTACTTCAATCCATCTCATGGTCTCTCGTTGTCTTCTTTCTAGAGGCCTTCTTCCTTAGTTTAGGATTTATTGTCTCCATGACTTTTTGCATCACTTCCCAATAAATGGAACCAATATATTAACAATGCTTTTTGACTATTGACTAAGTTCTCCGTCAAAAGATGAATTTATTCTTCTAAAAATGATTCTCTAGACTTAAATCGAGCCGAACCTCTTGAGCTCTCCGAGATGTTTGAGGCCTGATGCTACAAACCAAAAACTAATCAAGGCTACTCATGTGGTTATCTTTAACAAAAAGCCTCTAATGCTTCTGTTAAAAATTAGGTTAACGAAGAAATATTTTGATGGTCGAAAATAGTGGTTGATTGGAAGCTTATTTCTTCTTGTTTTTCAACCTTTTAGTGTGTATTTTTTTTATTTACCTCTGAATCCGATCTTTTCTCCCATGCGTGAGCCTGGACTCTCCCTTTTAGAGGCTTCTCAGGAGGTTATTTCACACCGTTCCATGTTTGTGGTCTTGTGAATGGCTTGAGATTTTAAGAATCATGTGGCAGTTACCTAGTGCTTTGGTGTTTATTGGGGAGCATGGATAACATATTTTGCCTTGGATTTCTTGGAATCATGGCTTGATGGTGCTATTTTCGTGCTCTTTATATATAATCAACAGTTCTTAGATTAAGGTCGTCCTCTAATTAAGAACAGTTCCCAGTCAATGATAATCTTTGAGTTCATCAGTCAACCTCTTCCCTTCACTTAAGGACTTGAAATCAACAAGTCCCCCGAACCTAACTCAAGTGTTCCACTGAACTCGGTATTGATTGGGTGGTTATAGACCGATCTCAAACTCCTTAAACTTTGACAGACTAGGCCCAATAGCCCAACGGCAACACCTTCACTTTTTACAAATTTTCCTCCACTTAGATCACTTCCACCGCGACAAACTGGAGCCAATTAGTCCTCTTTCTTTCTACAATAACTAAGGTGGCCATCCATTCTCTTGTATGACGCCGTGGCAATCAATAGAGGCTTTTGGTCAATATAAACAGAGCTTTTTGTAAAAAGATCTATTTAAACAAAAAGCATCCATGAATGAAATTTTCCGTTCCCTATTTCAGTCTGCTACCTCCATTTTACTTCTGTTTACAGATTACTCTATGGTTAACAGTTTGATCAGTCATATAACAATTTGATAATTATTGCCGATTCGGTTGGTTTCATTATATTTGATAATGCGTTCCATGTCAACAAACTTGTTTTTGGCGCTTTTCGATTACTCTTATAAGCCAAGGAATATAAAATATTTTCGGCACTTATTAACATACTAATCATTCTGAGGTTTCTCTTGGCGTTATGATGGAGACTCGCTCCTTAGGCCACTGCCATTTTTGCGATTGTCCTGCTTCACTGCTGCCTCTGTATTCGTATAAAATATATTAGTCACTCTCTGATTTATTTTAAGAGAGTTGTGCACGCTGCGGATTGATGGTTAAGAGGTCATAGTCACTTGTTACATTTTTATTTTTAATTAAGAAAAAAAAAAGGTGTGATCGAGGTTCTGGATTTTAAATTTAAAAACGAAATCGGATAAGTATTACGACGGGATATTGGTAACTTTTATTCAATTAAATACAGACCCAGACAAGAGTTGTTTGATCAGTCAATTCAAAATTTTATAATTTTTGCCAATTATGTTTGTTCGATTTGACTTTGTAATGCGTTCCATGTTCACAATCTTGGCGCTTTTCGATTACTCTAAGCAAAGGCATAAAAAAAATATATGCTATCTGATAACCATGTAATATAATTAAACAATACAGATTGTTTGGTAGTAGTTAATTTAGAAAATATTAACAGCAATAATAATAATAATAATATGATTCACTTTCTATCAAAGTAGAATCCTTATAAGAAAATAACTTCTCACTTAATAAATTAACCAATTATACACATTACTAAGTTTTTTTAAAATATGGCAGATTTTACATATATCAAAGATTTTTTTTACTTTGATTTTTGGGTATCGTTAAATTAATGCTTATAGAGTTTGGTGTGCGTAGATGTAGAATCCGTCAATTTTTATAAGTAGATTATATATCTTGATATTTCGAGATAATATTTTAAAAAGTCTTTTCGTCAAAAGTGTTACTTAAGAAAGCTTTTTTGTAAGATAAAATAATATGGTAAAGGTGTTTGTAAATATTATTTATTGAAATACAAATTTGAGAAATAACTTCATAGTTGAGTAAATAAAAATTTGACTGTAAAAATTTATATCTCAACTCTTATAGAATATAAGTGACGGAGGAACTATATAAATATGATTAATTATAATTTATATGGTTCAACTCGCAATTTTTATTATATCTGTGACGTGAATGGAACAGTGTCCAAGGACTTATGAAAGTGTTTCATAAGATAAATAGGTGTGAACTTAAAGAATTTCACTATATAAAATGTATTCATTGAATATTATAATAGCAGTTATATTTATGACATGTGAGTGGAACAGTGTCCAAAGACTTATGAAAATATTTCACAAAATAAATGAGTGTAAATTTAAAGAGTCTCGCTATATGAAATGTACTCATTAAATATTATAATAACAATTAAAATTAAAAAGTTCAATTCAATTTTTTTTTAATAAAGCAAAATTTGATTTTAATACTTTTCGAATTTGATACATGTCATAATAATATAAATTTATTGAATAAGCTTTTGATCATTGTCAAAAAATTTTATCAAAGTTTAATAGTTAATCTTTGATTAAAAAAATAACAAGTGTCATTGTTGTATTAATTAAAGTTTATAACATAAGCTTATATAAAACTTAATTATTAAGCTTTTTTTAATATATTGGCATGTGTTTCAAAATGGATTAATTAATCAATTTTTTTATTGTTTAATTAATAAATCAATTGCCATTTAATGGCAAGAGATGATTCGGCCTTTTAGATTTAAACAAAACAAAAGTTGTTTTTTGTTTTATAAAATAAATAAGAGAGCATATTCAGCCATTTGAGATATTAACAAGTGAAAAGTTGTTTTACTTTGTTATATATATAAGAAAAGCATCATTATAAGCAAATTTAAGAGTTAAGTTTTGCTTAATTTCTTGACAACTCATCTTAACCCATTTGTTGGCAACATTATGGAAGTACAAGTGTCCTTTATTGTTCAATAAGTCAAAAGTATAAGTATAATACTTTGTGGGCAAGAAAAGGGTTGGCCGATTCCTTTCATTTTTTTTTTTTTTGTTGGTGAAGAATGAAATGCTTTTCTTCTTTGAAGTTCGGCAATTGAAAGAGAGATGAGAATGGTTCCTTTTTCTTTAGAAAGGAAAACTGAGAGAGTGATAGAGTAGATTTGCTTGAGTTAAAGTTCTACAATACTATATCAAAGCAAATAAAAAGTTATTATTCTAAAATCTTGAATCTACTTATCTTTATTTTGGTAAAAAAAAATTTATTATTATATTAATACTTTTATGAGATAAATCTAATGGGTTGTGATTTTAAAATGTATTTTGCGGCATATTGTGTATAACACATATTTATATTTTACTAATCACACACACTTTGTTTACTCTATGTATTATCTATTCATATGATTGTCATTATAGAAATTATAAGTCGCATTTTAAATCTTGATAGCATTCGTAGAATCAAACCTCTTAGTTAAAATATTGATTTGCAAAGTCAATGCATTGAATACACCAATCTCATGAACTCTAACAACCTTTTTTAGTGTAACTCTTTCAACAGACCATTAATAACTATTGGATGCCATCTTTTTTAATAACTCATATGCTTCTTCTGTGGACTTATTCATCAGAACTCCTTCAGCAATGGCATCGATAATTGTCCTTAAATGACCCACTAGCCCATTGTAGAACGTCTGAACTAATAACTATTTAGAAACTCCATGATGGGGACACTTCCTCAACATGTCCTTGAACCATTCTCATGCCTCGTATAATGACTCACCTTCAATCTGCACAAATGAGGTGATGTTATTCCTCATCTTAGCTGTATTCGCTAATGGGAAAAACTTTGTTAAGAACTTCTGTGCTAGGTCATCCTACGTTAATATAGATCCTGATGGTAATGACATCAACCAACTCTTGACCTTATCCCTCAATGAGAAAGGGAATAGTCGCAACCTGATGACATCATCTGAAACCCTATTGAACTTGAATGTATCGCAAATCTCTAAGAAATTCACAATATACATGTTGAGATCATCATTGGGAACTCCATTGAATTGCACAGACTCTTTAAGCATCTGAATAGTACTTGGCTTGATTCCAAAGTTGTTTGCATTAATAGTGGGGAGCCGAATACTAAACTGAATGTCTTCTGTTGTAGGAACAGCATAATCCTTCAACGATCTCTGCGGATTCATAAGCTCAAACACTGGATTGTTGATATTGTCATGATTCTCTGCCATATTTCTGTTTTGATGTTGTTCTCGACGAAGTCTCTAGAATGTTCTTTCAATCTTAGGATCAAAAGATGTTGAATCTTCACTCTTGATTTTTCGTATGAACTATCAAAACAAAAAAAAAATACAATTGGTAACTAGAACGGAAAAGGAATAATAACAATAATGAAATAAAATAAAATCTGAAGTAAAAATAAAATAGTATGATATTAGTATCGATCTAAGATTAAATAAAATAGTTCGCGGCAACGGCGCCAAAAACTTGATGTCTATTTTAATGACCTAGTACAAGTGCACGTTTTTCGTACCAAGTAATATAGGACTAAGTCCAGATTATCGATCCCACAGAGACTATTGTTTCTATTTTCTTCAATCGAATACTAAAATTACTCTATTTTACCTTTATCCAAACTAGCTTCTGAGATGGAGTTTAACTAACTAACTATTACTATCGAATTAAATCTAATTAAGATATTGCAAGTACTCGGAGATGGAATTCACTAAGTTGATGAGTAATCTAGGGTATCGACGTATCCCTTAGTAGTTTATTGAACCCTTTAATCCCTTAGTTATTCTTTTATTATCAATTAATTGGCTAGACACTAATTTCATCATAAGCTTCTGTCGATAGTCGAATGATAATATCACACCTTAACAATTACCTATATGTCTATGGTAATCCGAATAAGATGCAACTCATTAAGATTAAGTCTAATCAAATCATACATGCCACTTAGGTATATGTCTATCATAGATGGAACTTATAGATATTACTCTATGATCATGTATCAATCTACCCTAGGCCAAACACATGATTCCATTTGTCAAAGTTATCATGATACCTAAACAATTAAAATAGTGATCAAGTATAATAAAACCATTAACCATAGATAGATTAAATCAATTAATGGATAAAAGTTCATAACTAAGAGTTTAAAAGAGTCAATTACATACTAGGTTCAAGAACGTCTAACCCTAAATCAAAAGTATTTAGCTTATGTTCAAAACAAGAATATCAAAGTAAAAGTATGAAAACATCATGAAAGAATTCATCTCTTAAAATTATGAAAGAAAATAACATAAGTGATGCCTTGAGTTGTTCTTCTTCCTCTTGTCTTGATTGCCTAAGAGTTGATTCTTCAATCTTTAATAACATCACTTTGATCTCTTGGCTTGAATGTGTATTCGTTGCTTGCATTTTTCTCCTTGCTAAGTCTCTCTATTTTTGCCTCAAAATAGTATTTTTGTAGCTATGAGAAACCCTAGGTGCGAGAAGCTTCGAATCCACCACAAAGAGATGAGTTAAGAGGAGTATTTAAACACCCGCACAGGCCCCGCAACGCTGGGGGCTCAATGCCGTGGCGCTGGGCACGAGTACTAGGTCTGTCAAGGCAGCGACAAGCGTTCACTCGCTGATTTGGGCGCTGTGGCGCTCAGCCCTTGGCACCGCAGCGTCCAGCCACCTGCTGCACTACTTTTGTATTTTGAGCGTAACATCTTTGTTTAACGTTCGATTCGCCTCTTGTTTGTTCCTATGTATCACATTTTTTATTGTGCATCTATTTATGATCAGAAAACACAATTAAATAATCAAATACTTATGATTTAGAGTAAAATATAAAAATTAAGTACAAATCATACTAGTGCTTTTACACCCCTATCAAGTGTATTATCACAATATTGAACAACAATTGTAGGAATAATATTTTGAGAAGTTATAAGTAATGGAACTCTCAACCCAACTTTTTGAATACTCCCATAGATTTTACCTTTCTCAATAAACCTAGCATTACTGGTTTTAAAATAATTTTAGGGGTATGATTTGAATAGTAAAATCTATACCCTTTGGATTTCTCTGGGTAACCAATAAAATAACCATTAAATGTTCAAGAGTTCAATTTCTTTCATGTGGATTATAGATCCTTGCTTTTGTCAGGGAACCCAAACATATAGGTGCTTTAAACTAGGTTTCTTTCTTATAGACAATTGAAAATGAATCTTTGGAATTGCCTTACTAGGAACTCGATTTAACAAATATGCAGTAGTCTTAAGTGAATACATCTATAATGGTATGGATAAAAAAGAATTACTTAACATACTCCTATTCATGTCCATTAAGCTAAGATGTTGCCTTTCCACTATATCATTTTGTTGTGGTGTACCTTGCATAATACATGGAGCCTATATGCATGCTTTTTCAAGAATTTAACAAAAGGTCATGGGCATTTCTCGATTCATTATATTTTTTATAGTATTCATCATCACTTCTATTTGATCTTATAATTTTCACCTTTCTATTTAATTGTCTTTCAACTTCAGTAATGTACACTTCGAAGGCTTTCATCGCCTAAGAGTTTTTATACAATAAATAGATATAACTATAACATGAAAAAATATTAATAAAAGTGATAAAATATTTTCTTTTTCATTTAATGAAGGAACATTAAAAGGCCCACAAATATTAGTATGAATAATTTCTAGGAGTTGTGTGCATCTTGTAGCTCTTTTCTTGGTGTGTTTAGTTTGTTTTTCCTTAATACAATCTACACATATGCCTAAGTTGATAAAATTTAGTTTTGATAGAATGTTTTTTTTTTACTAATTTTTCTTTGGATATATGACTCCAACACTTATGCCATAAGAAAGCTAAGCATTCATAGGTTAAAACATGTTTAGCTCCAATATCACGATGCTAGGTTAAAATTGGTGCAAGCAAATTGGTTATCAAGTTTAAATTTGTACCATCATACAGAAAACTAAAACTAATAAATTAAGAACCTTTAAGTAAATTGTCATATTCATCCCAAATTTAAGGAAGTAACCTTATTATAAAGTTTTGATAAAGAAAGTAAATTATAGAAAACTAAAAAAACAATAAAGTGTTTGTAGTAAATCTAAGACATAACAAATCTTTAAAACTAAAATCTAAACGAGAAGTTTCAATGTCCTCAAAAGAACTTTAACCTAATTCCACATGAATAAAAAGTGCTTATTTAGATTTATACTTTGGATCATAAGAAATTCTTGCATCGCATTTGAAATTTGAATAGTAACACCAGAATCAATCCACAAGTATTATAAAAAATTTCAATTAAATTTGATTTGAAACATAAAAAATATAATCCTTACCTTTTTTTTTAAACCATGCCTTACATTTCATGCAATCTTTCTAATAATGCTAAAGTTTCTATTAGAAGTGAAAATTATCCCCTTTTTTCTTCCTTCTTATGAATAACATTAGAGGATTCATTAACCTAATGTGATTCTTACTTTATAACTTTTCTAGGCTTCTTTCTTATATTTTTTTCCAACTCTTTCACTGGTGAGATGACCTGTATGATTTTTTTAACTTTAAGCTTTGTCACTTCTTGAACAACTATACTAGTCAATTGATTAACATTTTACTTATCCTTAACACTGTTATAATTAATCTAAAATGGTCCATATTGAGGAGGCAAGAAGAAGTTTCATTCACTTTCATGCCCAATATTTTTTAATTACTGCTATATTTACCATCTCAATAGTGTACTCATGTATGCCATGTGAACCATCAAATTTTATAGTGATCAAGTTAGTTATTAATGTCTTAACAACAGACTTATCAGCACTTTAGAAGTATTATTTCATAAATTTCATATATTTTTTAGCACTATTAATTTTGGAAAGAGTAGTCTTAATATTATTTACTACAGACATTTGCATAAACTTAAGGCTTAATTTGAATTATTATTTTATTATTATTATGATTGTTGTTATTGTTATTGTTATCGTTGTTGCTGTTATTGTTATTATTATAAGATAAGTGCATTCTTCAATATTTATTTTTCTCTTGCAAATTTTTTTATAAACTAACTATTTTCAATTATTATCTGACCTTGTATAACATCAAATATAAGTTTGATTTCTTTGCTCATCATAGAGAGGATAAAAGATATTTTTGTTTTTAAAATTTGACCTAATACTTAATTTTATCTTACTTAGATCAAATTTTTTAATTTTGTTTCAATCTATTAAATTGTTGTCATTTATTTTAACATAAAAATTGATTTTACTATACAATGAAAAAATTTCTCTTGATTGTTATGTCAGTTGTAAATGATGATTAAAGTTACTGACGCATCAAAAAAAATTTAATTTGCACTTTAAAATTTTTTTATATAAAATTTTCCCTTCTCCGTTTTTCCCTTCTCTCTTCTCTTCATCTTCTTTAACTTGTTCGATCATGCATTTATTATCCATTGAGCAGTAGATTTTATTTCCCCTTCACCATTGATTTGTCATTAGAAAAGCTGAAAAAGCACAACAAAAACTTCCCTCTACACATTGAAATCCCAACATCCAACTTAATTTGTCATTTCACCTACGGCCTTGCAGGTGTTGCATGGCTTCGGAGAACAAAAATGATTTTTTTGGGGGGTTTAAATTCCTTGGATTTTTTTGAAATGAAATGAAATAATAAAAAATAGCACAACAAAATCCACCACTCGTATCCATCCGAAGCTACAATGTCCCAATAATATCATTCGCTATAGTCCAATTGGAGATACAATATACCAATAACATTACAGAACCGGCAGTAAGTTTAGTTTTTGGGATTTCGAAATCAAATTGGAGAAGTTTAGTTCTTTTTTTGTTTTATATTTGAAGCTTTTTTTTTTTGTGGTTTTATGTTTGAAACTGTGGAGTCTAAGGTTTGTGAAATTTGAGAATTTAGAGGAATTAAATTGAAGGTTTGGAAGTGATTTTGTTACTTTTAAAGAGTAAAAATGAAATGATTTGATTAGAAATTTTGTTAAAATGAGAGATTTTTCAGGCAAGTGCAACCATTGGTGGTGGCAGTGGAGGCCAGTTGGCTATTGGGGGAGCGGAGGCAAGATGAGCCTAAGATTGGGTGGGAGTGGTGGTGGGATTTGAACAAAATTTAATATTTTAAATTATTAATTTTTTTATTTTTTAAAATAAATTTTATAATATTAATTTGTAATATTTAAAAAATTAAAATTCTATTTGATTGTACTAAGTGTTCTTTTATTTCATACTTTTATTAATAATCTATGAACATTTGATATGTGAATATGATATAATATAATATGTTGTGTGTTAGTTTGTATTTTTTTTTATGTTGAATTATAATTTTACACTTCTATAGACTAATAAATAAGGATAAAATTAAAATTTTATTTTAAAATAAAATAAAATTAAAATTTTATTTTAAAATAAAATAAAATTAAATATTAAACAAAATTTGGAAGGTAAAATAATCCTTTTCTCCAATACAATAGCGTCAAAGATTTTTTTTTTTTTAAGACAAAATCTATAGTGCAAGAAATTTATTAATCAAAAAAGAAAGAAAGAGTTACTAAAAAGGAAGGGCTAAATGTACCGTACCATTAAACATAAAAGGTACAAAAAAGTACAATAGAAGAATGAGGATAAAACCTCACTTAAAAATAAAATATTAATGAAATTTATAACTTGACATTTTATTTGCATCTTGAAAAAGTATAGAACTAATATTCAAATAAGGCTGCAACCACCATATAAAATCATCAAATTATAGCCTGAGTTTGTCAATTTATATGTCATTATATTGTTCTCTATAAATGTATGATAATTTAAATTGCGTGATCAATATGATCCTTACAACGTTGCCACCTAGTATAAAATTTTCATGGAGAACATAATGTAAGCTTAGAAAGAAGATGGAAGACTAAAATAAAGTCAAGCTTTAAAATTATCTTATGTCATCCGCAAACAATAGCAATCTCCAAAGTTAAGATAACCCTTATTATTTATGCATAATATGATGTCTCAATTTCTATAGGATTATAGAAGCCTCCTAAAACGGAACACACTTCATCCTTAAATACTCTTCCATAAGTAGTCAAAGTCCATATGTGTTGATCTTGATCCATTCTTGAGAAAAAAAATTTAAAAAGAATAGTAATTTTTTGGAGCACATATCAAATTAATGAAAATACCTAAATGGTTTAAGATAGAGATATCATCACAAAATGCAAAAGTAGGTTAGAAAGTAGCAAAGTAGTGAATATGAACAAGATAATTCGCCTTAATATCAAATGAATTGAAACTCTGATTATTAAATCTAAGGTGATTCTAACTTCTCCAAATCAAATAAAAAAATAAGCAGACGATAACCTATATAAGTTTAACGGTTCAGGGCTGAAATTTTTTGATAAAATCACTTTCCCCATAATTCCAAAACAGTAAAAACCAAAGGATGATTCTGTTTAAACATATATACGAACCAATATCAAAGCTCCATAAGTGGAGGACAACATACAAAAATATGGTCCACTATTTTAGTCTCGCTCATACAAAGGAGCAAATTGAAACAACACAAATACCATGAGATTACAATAATTCATTAGTAAGAATAAGATTTTGAAGCAGACGTCACATGAATATAGAAATTTTAGGTGGAAAAAAACTATGCGAAAGAGATAAAAAGTTGAATCAGTTATTGTGAAACTTTTGATGAAATTATAACTCTCCTTTAAAGAAAGAATTCCATCTCTAACAAAATTCTAAATGAACTTATCACCCTTACCATTATTTGGTAAAATAATATCATTGACTTGCTCTCTTAAATGTGAAAAAATAGAATAAAAATAATTTGAAATCCTCCATTGTCCCTCATTGATTATGTTTTTTACCATACCTTTTAAGTGTAAAACACTAATAGAAAGAATGAATTCATTTAACCATCTATCATACCAAAAATTAATTGAAGTTCTATCACCAATGATCTATTTTGTCCCCTCATAAAAATAGAAAAAAAAATAGAATTAAAATCATTCCAAAGATAAGAGTTAAGGTATTGCTTACTTGCATTTCGAAAATTATACCATTTTCTCAAAAAATTTAGCATCTAAAATTCATTTGGTGTATGTCTTAAAGAGCTTTAAGTAGACAATCCTTATTAAGTAATTTCAATTTATGAATACCTACCTCACTAGTCTTCTTTGGCATGCCAAGTCTATTCCATGACATTAAATTCATGTTATAAGAGCAATCATCCCTCGAGATAATAAAATTCCAAGCCCAACCATTCAATTGCTTGAGAAGGGAACTATACCAAGGATATATCTTAAAACTGTACAACTGGGTGCTTTGAAAAATTGTACGAACAAGCTCAATTCTACCAACCATTGAGAGAATTTTTTTTTTCAACTACTAAGATGTACACAAGCCTTGTCACCTAGAACTTATAAGTGTTGGCTGTATGAACAGCCTCTGAAGATTAGAACTCTCAAATAAATGAATGAAAGTTTTCCCTGAGGGAATCCCAAAAGATTAGAAATATCCTTACAACGATTAACAACATGTTTACTAATGAATTCCTTATTTATTACTTAACCATATGCCATGCTATAAAGTAGAACAAAGTCCATCAAAGAGTGAAAGGAATTACTGTCACCCTTGCAAAAGGAAAAACATCATCTACATACAAAATATGGTGCACTCTTATACCACATTTGAAAAATTCGTTCGAAGTACCATTAATTATAATAGATAATCGAGCAGAATTAAGAATAATAGAAATTCACTAAATAAATTGTGTGTTGAAGCCAAAATAATTATGAACTTCGAGAAGGAAATCCCAACTAATTGTATCAAAAGCTTTAACTATATCTAAATTCATTCCAATATTACCACCAATAACTTTTCTATCCAATAAATTAACCCCCTCCGACACCATTGAGATGCAGTTATAAATGTGCTTACCACGAATAAATGCCATCTGATTTTGTGTGACTAAATTAAGCATCAAGACTGCTAATCTATCAGCAATGATCTTACTAATAATCTTAAAGGAAAAGTTTGCCAAAGCTATTAGCCTAAAATGATTATCTGAAACTGCATCATTCATCTTAAGAATCATTGCTATAAAAATTGAGTTCAAATTTAGAAGCAAAAAATTCTGGCTAAAAAATTGTTGAATGTTTAGTACTACATCCTTTTTAATAATCTCCCAACAATGCTAAAAGGACATACTAGTAAAATCGTCCGACCTTGAAGTGCTAGAAACTTTAATTAAAAAGTAGCCAACCTCACATCCTCCTTCAAAAGGATACTAGCCAGGACTTGATTATCTGAATTTGAAACAATAGATGGAATGTGATTACAGACCTGAGAAACTCTAGTGGTATCAACTACAACATTTACATATAGCTCTTAATAATACTCTGCAATATGGCTAGTTGTTTACGCTCAAAATATAACGCGGCTATCACAGTATAGATTGAGGTGTCGATCCCACGAGGAAGCTCTTGGCAAAATAGGTTAGTGAAGTAAAATATTAAAGCAGTAGCAAAGGGTTAATTGATTTAAACGGATGAGATAGAATTGTCTATGAATTGAGGAAAATGTCTTATGATGATTTAAGCAAGGCTTTGAGAATCACAATTATGCTTTATAAATCTACTCTATACTTTGATTCGATATTTATAACTCAACTGAAAGTTTCACATCCCAAACAATCAATCGGAAGGTATGTAATATATAGCACATTTGATAACACATGTATTTGATTTAGTTAAACTCTTTGCAAGCATTAACACACATCATGTTATTTATACAAGTTATCTAAGATCGACAATATATCATTTTGACAATATTGCAGTAAAAGATTAACTTGAATATCAAACATTTATTGCCCTTACATGTTATCCAAGATCGACAATATATCAAATTGACAATACTGCAGTAAAAGATTAACATATAAAACAATATAACCAGTAACAATTATAAATCAACATGAATCACATAAGAAAAGCATGACTGAACATATATGAGACATGAGAATTATAACCTCTGGATTATAGAAAATAAAATAGATAAGAGTTTAATCAAAACCAAACTTACAACATTTATAGCTCTTGACACCGAATCAAAGCATGGAAGTAGATTTACTACACATAAAAGTTCATCTCTTAGCCTTGCTAGGAACTCTAGCCTAAATTACAATACATGTTAATGAGAATAAAAGAAGAGAGAAATTTTCTCTTAAAAACGTCCTAAGGGTCTCCTTATATAGGCAATGAATGGACATATGTCATGGATGACATCAATCTTCAATAATTTTAAGCCAATAACTCGTGTATCCACTTGCAGCACATTTTTGATAATGTAAATGATCAATTCAACTTCTGCAGCCGACATGAAAGTTGTAGAATTTTGACTCTTCTTTCCATAGGCACTGATTTCATGCAAAGTGGATGAGTATCCAATGAGATATAAGCAAAATTCCAAAGATACATCAGAATTCGGCCAACAACCATTTTACCCACTTGCAATGCGATTTGGTCCATGATAACGGCTGATTTGGACTTTACCATAAACATACGAGTTGTTGATAGTTAAGTCAGCAATTCACAGCTTCAAGAATTATACCAATTGAGTACGTATTTTGTGAGATACGGTCTAAATACGTGAATTGGGTCAAGCTGGGTAAGAGTTGTAGTCCGATTCTGTTGTATCTCAAATTTTGGCCCATAACATGTTGGATTTGGCTTTTCCACTATTCTTCAAATTTGTGTAAAATTGAGTCATGTTGCACCAGGTTCAACAATTTCTTCATTTCGATTTCTACATTGAGAGTTATGTCCAGTTTACCTAAACCTATCCAAATAACATTCATTAATCACAATTTAAGGAGAACACTTTATTTCAAGCTAAAAATACAGAAAACACTAAAATTAGTGACATTAAATAGTGATTGAATCTCTTAACAACATGCATTTTCATGTGTTCATCACAGCCCCCAACCAGCTTATTGCTAGTCTCTAGCAATTCAAGCGTAAATAGAATATGCAAAACTACCTAAGCATTTCAATCAAAACGTTAGCTCGAGATCACTGTTGCTATCATGGTTTTTTCAATTATAACTTCCATAATTTGTGTGTGTGTGAACTAAGCCATAACCATCTAACCACAAACCACAATAGATATAGCCTTGAGAATTTCTCCAAGTAAAAGCCTCAACTCCATATCCTCACAAGTGTATGACTGTTTAAAAGGTTAGGATTTCTCTTATGGAGTTGGAAAACAGTTAAGCACTCAAGAAAAAGTCAATTTTAAGGACAGACATATAAACTAACATTGATCCGAAGATAGGAAAATTATTTGTTTAAAAATCAATTATTCATATCATACGCCAACTTTAGAACTTTAATTGGCTTGTGAGAATAATACAATTATAACTTGGTGAGAAAACTGTTTTACAAGGTATTTGTCTTCTAAAATTGAATGAAGACTTTATTAAACTGAATTGCTTCTTTTTTTTTTCTTGTTTTCGGTACTTTTGTTTTTTTTTTTTTTTGAAGAATACAAGGAAGCATTACAAAGGTTTCTCACCAAATTATATTATGCACAAATGTAACCAACTTATCCCTTAATTCAAATAATATCATTCTAAACAAAAATTAACCAATTCAAATGATCAATGAAGGTTCATAAGCTGTTTTCTCAACCTTTCCACTTACTCACAAAAGATATGTGAGATTAGAAAAATATATACTTAAACATGGGAATTCTCTTGGCTATATAAATTGAATCATCCATCTTACCACAAGACTTAGCATTGTGCTCAAAAATATTTTAGAAGTCATTCTTTAGTAACCTAGATAGAAACAGTGACTCAACCTAAACAATTCTGAAATCATACTTAGGCAGAAAAGCAAATTCCTTTATACAAGAATTACCAAGACTACAAGCAGTAAACGACAATGCATGAAATATAAAACAAAATAACAAAAAGTTAGTTAAAATGCATTTCAAAAGTTAGTACTAAAACTCCTTACTCTGCCATTCTAATTTGACCTAGAATGAACTCTTTACTCTGCCATTTTATTTATTTATCAGGACCACAATTTTTTTTTTTTTTTTGCAAAATGCAACGTATGTCTACTATCCTCCCCCCAAACCAGATGAAACATTGTCCTCAATGTTTAAATAGAAAGAGATAAAGTATAGGAGACATTACCTGAAACGCCAGTTATTTGAAAGAAACAAACCTGAGAGACACTTAAGCAAATATAAACTAAAATGATGGTACTGATAAATAAATAAATAAAAAGAAAAATTTACAAACGGAGTGTCAAATCCAATTTTCTCTTGTTAAGGCCCACTGACCAATCGATCCGAGTTATTGCTGGGTCAGGTTCGTAGGTAACTGCCTGTAATTTGTTAATCAATTCATCCGCCTCAATAGCAGAAACCAGGATCTGTCGTGCCGAATGTGAAATAAAATTCTGTTCCACAGCTTGATCAAGAAAACAAAGTAAGCAATCAAAATAGTTATTAACATTCAACAAACCTATGGGTTTTCGGTGGATATTCAGTTGGGCCCAAGAGACAATTTGAAAAATTTCTTCCAAGGTACCAAAACCACCTGGTAAAGCAATAAAAGCGTCTGCATTGCAAAGTATTCTGGCTATACGTTCATGCATGGATGAGACTTGTAATTCTTCCCCTATTGTTTTCCCGGTCAGGTTTCCCACGGCCAAAGCTGTAGGAATAATACCTAAAACTTGACTTCCTCCTAAATGTGCAGCTGTTGACACACACCCCATTAGCCCAAGGCTACCTTCTCCATAAATCAAATGAATTTTTCTTGCAGCTAATATTTTTCCTAGATTGTTTGCTGCTTCTACGAACACTTTACTCTCCCCAGGACTAGATCCACAAAATACACATATATTTCGAAATTGTCGAACTTGGGTTTCCTCCATATCTACTCTCACCTTTATCTCAATATATGAAAATGAAGAAACTGAGGTGTTGTATTTATAGAGTGCCAAATGATAACAATGATTATGGTAACCCGACAGTTTGTCAAAAGAGAGTTAAAAATAAAACACAAATATTTAAACATAATGACCCGCATGCATTATTGAACAAAAAGATTTGAATTTAAGACATCTACATGAGTAGCCCTACTATTCATAAAATAAAGTTTGAAATTAAAACACATGTATTTACAAGTAGTTGTGATTGTGGCTTACATCTTCCTCTAGTTTTACGTCCAGTAACGGCTTAAACGCCCTCTATGGGTCGGGGATAGGCTTCCCATCCAATTTTCTTATAAATTGGCAAACAGGGTCTTTTAGAGTCAGATTCCCGAGACTATACCGTTGATGTTCATTTTTGAATTTGTTCCATAAATCGAGAAGTTCACGTTGCACGAGCCCACAGGGATGCATCTCAAGAGTCAATAGGATATCATCCAAAGACTCCTTACTCAGTCCATCCTTAATGAACTGAATTTTATCTTCTCGATTTCTAGATACGAATCCTAAAGAACGACAACTCCGATTACAATTTCATCGAGCACATTTATGATAGACTTGTAACCTTTTTGCTCGTCGCCTTTTGGCATAAGAGCTTCTTCCAAGACCAGGCATATGAGAAACAAAATTATTTTCAAACTCACCAGACAACCGAACCTTGGCTTCAATTAACCAACGAAGGTCCACAGGGATATTACCCAACATCAATAGCCTTAGTCTTTCACACCGTGCTTTGTAAATCTTAAGTAGAGCATTTTGAGGAAATGAAGGAAAACGTTTTTTAAGGTTGGCAAGAATGCGATCCATTTTGAAAGAAAGAAAAGAGATGAATGCACAGTTTGAGGGACAGTTTTTAAGGAACTGAGAAACCGACTTTAATAGTCACGGAGTACCGTATCCGCCACTTGACCGGGAAATAAAATCACACTGAAGAAAAAATAAAAAGAAGAAAATAAAGTAAAATAAAATGTGCAAGAAAATAAAAGCAAAAATAGAAAGTCAAAAGATAAAATATAGACAAAATATAAAATATGGTACAGATAGATTGAACCTGATCAATCACGATAGACAGGATCCACAAGAGGGATCTCGCCTAGGCACATAGAGTCGTTTACCTTTTCCACGTAGCTTTTTAGCCGCTGTCCATTTACTTTGAAAGTCCGTCCATCAGTGGGGTCTTCTATTTCAACAGCACCATTAGGAAAAACATGTTTTACCATAAATGGACCAGTCCATCGAGATCTCAACTTTCCAGGGTGTAAATGCAATCGAGAGTCATAAAGATAGACCCGTTGATTTGGCTCAAAGTGTTTCCTTGAGATCTATTTATCATGAGCTACTTTCATTTTAGCTTTGTAAATTTTGGAGTTGTCATATGCGTCATTTCGTAGCTCTTCTATTTCTGACAATTGTAACTTTCTCTGGAGACCTGCAGCATTCAAATCAAAGTTAAGGGCTTTGACAGCCCAATAAGCTTTATGTTCTAGCTCAACAGGTAAATGACAAGCTTTCCCATAAACAAGCCGGTATGGGGACATTCCTAAGATGGTTTTGTATGCAGTACGATATGCCCATAATGCATCAGAAAGGCGTAGGGACCAATCTTTACGATTCGGGTTAACCGTCTTTTCCAAAATCTGTTTAACCTCTCTATTTGCTAGCTCGGCTTGTCTATTTGTTTGTGGATGGTATGCAGTGGAAACTTTGTGAAGAACACCATACCTGCGCATCAAAGCTTCAAAAGAACGATTACAAAAATGTGTTCCTTGGCCACTAATGATGACATGTGGCGTACCGTACCAAGATAACACATTTTCTTTTAAGAATTTTACCACAGTTGTATTATCATTAGTACGACAAGCTACAGCCTCCACCCATTTTGATACATAGTCAACAGCTAAAAGGATGTAAAGATAGCCAAAAGATGAAGGAAATGGACCCATAAAATCAATACCCCAACAGTCAAATATCTCGATAACAAGAATAGGGTTAAGAGGCATCATATTTCTTCGAGATAAAGCACCTAACTTTTGACATCTTTCACAGGAACGACAAAAATTATTAGTGTCTTTGAACAAAGTGGGCCAATAAAGACCACACTGTAAAATTTTCACAGCTGTCTTCTTCATAGAAAAATGGCCACCGCAAGCAGCACTATGGCAAAAATTTAAGACACTAGAAACTTCACTTTCAGGAATGCAACGTCTCATGATTTGGTCAGGACAGTATTTGAAAAGATATGGATCATCCCAATAAAAGTTACGTACCTGAACCAAGAACTTACGCTTATCTTGTGCACTCCAGTCAGATGGAAGTTCACCACAAACTAAATAATTTACGATATGTGCATACCAAGGTATTTGGCTTATAGCAAAAAGATGTTCATCCGGAAAATCGTCTCGAATGGGTGGCAAATCAGTAGAGTCAGTGAACTCAAGGCGGGATAGATGATCAGCAACAACATTTTCAACATCTTTCTTATCTTTGATGGTTATATCAAATTCCTGCAAAAGAAGAATCCACCTAATTAAACGGGCTTTAGCATCCTTCTTAGAAATGAGGTACTTAAGGGCTGCGTGGTCAGTAAAAATAACAATAGGTGAACCAATCAAATAAGAACGAAATTTATCTAAGGCAAAAACAACAGCTAATAGTTCTTTTTCAGTAGTAGTGTAATTCATTTGAGCATCATTCAAAGTTCTACTAGCATAATAAACAACAAAGGGTTTTCCCTCCCTTCGTTGCCCAAGAACTGCTCCTACAGCATAATTACTTGCATCACACATAATTTCAAATGGGAGGTTCCAATCCGGTGATTGCATGATAGGAGCGGTGGTGAGTTTGGCAATGAGTGTTCGGAATGCCTCCTCACACTCTTGTGTCCATGTAAATTCTGCATCTTTTAGCAAAAGGTTACACAATGGTCTAGATATGGCAGAAAAATTTTGTATAAACCTTCTGTAAAAGCCAGCGTGTCCAAGAAAGGATCGGACATCTTTTACCGTTTTAGGTGTAGGTAATTTAGAGATTAATTCAATTTTTGCCTTGTCAACCTCTATCCCTCTTTCAGATACAATGTGCCCTAAAACGATTCCTGAAGATACTATGAAATGACATTTCTTCTAATTTAGCACAAGTCCTTTTTCTTCACACCTACTCAAAACAGATTTCAAGTTAAGTAGGCATAAATCAAAAGAATTACCAAAAACAGTCAAATCATCCATAAAGACGTCCATGCATTTTTCAACCATATCAGAGAAAATACTCAACATGCAACGCTGGAAAGTAGCTGGTGCATTACATAATCCAAATGGCATTCTACGAAAAGCATAAGTACCAAAAGGGCATGTAAAAGTAGTTTTTTCTTGATCTTCTATAGCTATCTCAATCTGGTAATACCCTGAATACCCATCAAGAAAGCAATAAAAAGGATGTCCAGCTACACGTTCTAAAATTTGGTCGATAAAAGGCAATGAAAAATAGTCTTTCCTAGTGGCTGTGTTTAACTTTCTATAATCAATACACATTCTCCAACCACTTACTACCCTAGTTGGAACAGGTATCCCATTCTCATTTTCAACAACAGTAACCCCAGATTTCTTAGGAACTACTTGAGTTGGACTTACCCATTGACTATCAGAAATTGGGTAGATTATACCCGCATCTAATAGTTTCAAGACCTCTTTCTTCACTACTTCTTTCATTGTTGGGTTAAGTCTTCTTTGTAGGTCTCTACGAGGTTGGGAACCTTCCTCTAAATGAATTCTATGGGAGCATATCAATGGAGAAATACCTTTAATATCAGCTATGGTCCAACCTAGTGCAGACTTATGTTCTTTTAACAATTTTATCAATTTTTTCTCTTGTTCAGCATTAAGTTCAGAAGAAATGATAATAGGAAAGGTATCACCTGGTCCCAAGAATGCGTGTTTCAAACCTTTGGGCAGTGGAGAAAGCTCAACTTGTGGTGTCTCGAGGTTTGATGGTTTTGGTCTCTCCCTCTTTCGTGGCAACTCTTCAAAGTGTGGCTGCCAAAATCGAGTCCGTTTATCCTGTGAGTCAAAAATACTAAACACATTAGTTGTTACATCAGGATAATACAATTCTTCAAAATCAAAATTGAGAAGGTTTTTCGAAGAATCATAGCCATGATTTTTATAAGCTTCCTCCGCTACAAGTGTGTCTATCATATATGAATGATAGCATTCGTCTTCTTCTCGTGGTTGTTTGCCAATGTTGAAAATGTTCACCTCAAGAGTCATATTCCCAAAAGATAATTTCATTAGACCATTTCTGCAATTAATAAGAGCGTTAGCAGTGGCTAGAAAAGGTCTCCCCAAAATAAGAGGGATTTTTGACTTCATGTTAACAACAGAATGAGTATCTAAAACAAGAAAATCAACAGGATAGTAAAATTTGTCAATTTGCAACAAAACATCTTCTACTATTCCCCGTGGTTTCTTGATTGATCGGTCAGCTAATTGTAGGACTACAGATGTTGGTTTAATCTCACCAAGTCCCAACTGCAAGTAAATAGAATAAGGCATTAAATTTACACTTGCTCCTAAGTCCAATAAAGCTTGACCAAACTCATGTGTCCCAATTTGGCAGGAGATTGTGGGACATCCTGGGTCTTTATACTTGGGTGGTGTCTTTTGTTCAATCACTGCACTTACCTGTTCTGCCAAAAATGCAGTTTTCTTCACATGGTGTTTTCTTTTGATAGTGCATAAATCCTTGATGACTTTGGCATAAGTTGGAACCTGCTTAATCAAATGTAACAAGGGAAGATTAATTTTAACTTGTTTCAAATGTTCCAAAATCTCACCTTGAATTTCTGAATTTTTCCCAACCGGTCGAAGAGCTTGAGGAAAAGGCACTGGGATTGAAAACTTACTTTTGGGCTCTTTTTCCATTGTGGCCTCTTTTTCAAGGAGGGCATCTTTACTACTCGTAGATGTGTTAATTTCAGGAGTAGGCTCACTTACAATCTTACCACTTCGAGTAGTAATGGCATTGACTTCTTTGAGATTTTGAACATCAGAAGTAGAAGCTTGTGCCATGAATAGTCCTTTTGGATTGGATTGAGGTTGAGATGGAAACTTACCTCGCTCTTGTACAGTTAAGGCACTGGTCAATTTTGTGATTTGACTCTTGATTTCTTTGTTTTCGTCCACCACCTGTGCAAGAATTGTTTCAAATTTTTGATTAGTCTTACTTTGTGCCTCCATAAATGCTTGTAATGTATCCTCTAAAGAACTCCTAGTTGGTCGTGCATTATATTGAGGTGCAACATAAGACTTGGGTGCTTGTTGTTCTTGTTTCCATTGGTTGTTGGCTTGTTGGTCAGATTTCCAACTGAAATTTGGGTGGTTTCTCCAGCTAGGATTATATGTTTCAGAGTAGGGTGAATAAGGCTTCTTGTACATCCCTAGGGCATTACATTGTTCCTCATAAATCCCTCTCATCTCACTATACGTGGGGCAATCCTGAGCTAAGTGTTCCGCTCCTCCACAGACAAAACAGACATCGTGTGACTCAGCTTTAGCAACCGTGTGGGTGACCCTTCTATCTTTGGTTTTCAAGGCCTCTAACTCCCTAGTTAAGACCTCTAATTGGGCTTTGAGGTTATCCTCTTCCCTAAGATGGAAAACTCCATTGGGTCGTGACCTATTTATGCTTTCAGTAATGCTAGGTCCAGTCCATGTATGGGCTTTTTCGGCTAAGTCATTAAGAAATTCTATGGCTTCCTCAGGATCTTTGTGAAGGAACTCCCCATTACACATCATCTCAACAAATTGGCGCTCTCTAATTGTGAGTCCCTCATAGAAATAACTAACCAAGCGCCAATTTTCATACCCATGGTGAGGGCACAGATTTAGCAACTCTTTAAACCTTTCCCATGCTTGATATAAGGTTTCACTGTCTTTTTGGGAGAATGAAGAAATTTGTCTTTTCAGGCCATTAGTTTTGTGTTGTGGGAAGTATTTATTGAAAAATGCTTGGGTCATTTCTGCCCAAGTTCCTATAGACCTCGGCCTCAAAGAGTATAGCCAACTCTTTGCTTTGTCTTTCAAAGAAAAAGGGAAAAATTTAAGCCTAACAGAGTCTATGGCTTCAGGTTGGCTATGGAAGGTGGCAATTACCTCTTCAAATTCCCTAACATGTACATAAGGATTTTCACTATCTAGACCATGAAAAGTGGGAAGAAGTTGTATCATTCCAGGTTTAAAATCCGAATGTGGTATGTTAGGTGGAAATATAATGCATGATGGTGTGGCTGTGCGAGTAGGATGCAAGTAATCTTTGAGAGTTCTAACGGGGTTTTCTTCGTGTTGGCTCATTGTGTTAGAATTACAAGATGAACTAAAAGGTGAATTCTCTTCACTTACAAATTGTGGGAGTGGTTCTAGTTCTAGTTCCAGTTCTCTTACAAATCTTCCTCGTTTGTCTCTAGGTCGATGCATACATCCTAAATTTTTTTTTTTTTTTTAGGAAAGAAATGCTTAAGGAAAATTAAGAAGTGGAATAAACACAACAAGAAATAGAAATAAGTTAGGTGGTAGAACCAACCATGAAATATAAATAAATTACAACAAAGGAAATAAACTAAGAGTTTACAAAGAAAAGAAAATATACAAAGTTACCACTTTAGTATTTATAATCGCAACCGACTTTTCGCTTAGTGTGCTTCCCCGGCAACGGCGCCAAATTTTTGTTTACGCTCAAAATATAACGCGGCTATCGCAGTATAGATTGAGGTGTCGATCCCACGAGGAAGCTCTTGGCAAAATAGGTTAGTGAAGTAAAATATTAAAGCAATAGCAAAGGGTTAATTGATTTAAACGGATGAGATAATTGTCTATGAATTGAGGAAAATGTCTTATGATGATTTAAGCAAGGCTTTGAGAATCACAATTATGCTTTATAAATCTACTCTATACTTTGATTCGATATTTATAACTCAACTGAAAGTTTCACATCCCAAACAATCAATCGGAAGGTATGTAATATATAGCACATTTGATAACACATGTATTTGATTTAGTTAAACTCTTTGCAAGCATTAACACACATCATGTTATTTATACAAGTTATCTAAGATCGACAATATATCATTTTGACAATATTGCAGTAAAAGATTAACTTGAATATCAAACATTTATTGCCCTTACATGTTATCCAAGATCGACAATATATCAAATTGACAATACTGCAGTAAAAGATTAACATATAAAACAATATAACCAGTAACAATTATAAATCAACATGAATCACATAAGAAAAGCATGACTGAACATATATGAGACATGAGAATTATAACCTCTGGATTATAGAAAATAAAATAGATAAGAGTTTAATCAAAACCAAACTTACAACATTTATAGCTCTTGACACCGAATCAAAGCATGGAAGTAGATTTACTACACATAAAAGTTCATCTCTTAGCCTTGCTAGGAACTCCAGCCTAAATTACAATACATGTTAATGAGAATAAAAGAAGATAGAAATTTTCTCTTAAAAACGTCCTAAGGGTCTCCTTATATAGGCAATGAATGGACATATGTCATGGATGACATCAATCTTCAATAATTTTAAGCCAATAACTCGTGTATCCACTTGCAGCACATTTTTGATAATGTAAATGATCAATTCAACTTCTGCAGCCGACATGAAAGTTGTAGAATTTTGACTCTTCTTTCCATAGGCACTGATTTCATGCAAAGTGGATGAGTATCCAATGAGATATAAGCAAAATTCCAAAGATACATCAGAATTCGGCCAACAACCATTTTACCCACTTGCAATGCGATTTGGTCCATGATAACGGCTGATTTGGACTTTACCATAAACATACGAGTTGTTGATAGTTAAGTCAACAATTCACAGCTTTAAGAATTATACCAATTGAGTACGTATTTTGTGAGATACGGTCCAAATATGTGAATTGGGTCAAGCTGGGTAAGAGTTGTAGTCCGATTCTGTTGTATCTCAAATTTTGGCCCATAACATGTTGGATTTGGTTTTTCCACTATTCTTCAAATTTGTGTAAAATTGAGTCATGTTGCACCAGGTTCAAGAATTTCTTCATTTCGATTTCTACATTGAGAGTTATGTCCAGTTTACCTAAACCTGTCCAAATAACATTCATTAATCACAATTTAAGGAGAACACTTTATTTCAAGCTAAAAATACAGAAAACACTAAAATTAGTGATATTAAATGGTGATTGAATCTCTTAACAACATGCATTTTCATGTGTTCATCACTAGTCACCTCTTACATGTTATGACTCCAAGCACCATTAATCATGAGCTCTTTTATTTACGACATAGCTGTACGAGATTTTGTATAGCAGTATAAGAACTTGGTGTATTTGTCTAATTCCTTGAGCTATTGTAATCTAGCTCGGTCATGGCAAAAAATAGCTTGTATGTGTAGTATGTAGTACCTCCAAATTTGTTGCTACCTCTGCTTCAAGCAAATCCTCTAAGGCCCCTCTTAAACTAGTGTCACTTTAAATTGAAGACAAATCTTCTCGAGCTTTTTTTAGACTATCATGTACATTCCCATAAACCGTTCAATTCCATATATATAGGTGGTGTTTTAGAACTCGCAATTTTTGTGTAACCATAAATATTGGACATCTGTGACAAGAAACTAAATTTCATACTTTAGCTACCGCATTCTTAAAGCCTGAATGCGAAGTCCACATGGATTGGAACCTAAAAGGTTTAGAACTTGTTTTATCAGAAATCCCAAGAGAAATTACCAATGGAGAATAATCAGAGACTATACAAGGAAGCACCACATAAGAAGAAGAATTTCAAGTATCTTGCCAAGCCAAATTGAATAAAGTCTTACCTAATTTTCTTTCAATATAACTATCGGCTACTATTGTCCTTGCTCAAGTAAAAAATAATCCTAAAGAAAGAATTTCTATAAACTGATAAGAATCAATAAAATCTCTAAAATCTAAGCACGATAATGAATCCGAAAAACCCCATTCTTGTTGTTCATGGACTCTTGAGATAGCATTGAAATCACTTATCACTAACCAAGGAGATTAATAATAAGTCATTCATAAATTTGACTAAAGTTCTCTTCTTTGCACATATTGAGAAATTGCATAAATAAAGGACAAGTGACAAACATGAGAATCAATAAATATTTTAACAGTAAGATGCTGAGAACTAGTTGCAATAACATCTACTCCCACTGCTAAATCACTTTTAAAAATTCACATCTTTGAGATAGTGTTTCTTGTATGCCCAACTAAAGAAAGATGTAAGGATAACCAATAAGTGTCAAGAATTGAATCAAAAGATATCATATGTTCACTACTAGTCACAAATAAAATGTTTGTGTAAATAACACAAGTTGACCAATTCATTACGAGAATGGAAGTTGGTCATCCTCGAATGTTAAAATAAATGGCCTTCATCATTTCAAAGTAGTGTTCGAATTTTGCGAGGTATATATCACTTCAATGCCCTTTTTCATCGTCATCAATCTCTTTTTGTGAGACATAACTATCTCAAAGCTATCCACTGTTGGCAATTTAGTTAAAATGCTAACTATATTTTGAAGATCCTTATCAAGTATACTCACATCATCTTTTTCTTTCAAAACAGTAACTCTAGCCTCACGGTTATCATATCTCAGTAGACTCTGATCTTCCATCATCTGTGGAACCTCTGGAGCACTATGTTGGTTATCATCCTCCTCTGCATCCTTGCTATCAATATGCTTGCCTTGTATAAGAGTCTCTTCTAGATATAAACACTGTCATTATCCTCACCCTTGTGATCTTCATTTTAACCATTCATTTTAGTTTTAAGTTACTATTAAAGTTGAACTATCTTGTCTTTATTCTCAACCCTAATAGAGTCTACATCAATCAATTTAGCTCTATTTACATGATCAAGCATTGTAATTTAGGATGGACTTAATAAAGGAAAAAAAAAAGGCCTATCTAGTTTTAAATCCTTCAAGGAGATTATTGGTTTATCCCTCTTCTCTTTACTTTTCAGTTGAACTCATTTTTCTCACACAGTGACCAACTATACAACCACGAATTTGGTGTCGACATTTGAAGATGTTATGCCTAATTTTACACAACCAGAACGTTTGAGTGGCAAATCTTCATAGTAAATCTCTACTTGAAAGTTAAAACCTTCTTTCTCAACTATTAAGAATTATAGCAAAAGCTTAGAAACATCAACTTCAACCAAAACTCTAGCATAAAATTCATAGACTTATTCTCTAGTAGCTTTATCTAGTTGCAACGGCAAACAAACACCTGTTGCAATACCCATTATAATTTTTAGGCTCTAGTACTCCTAACTTAGACCATAAATTCGAATCCATACCTGAGAATTTTTGTGAATTTCAGTAATGTATGGATCAAAATCTAGTTACCATTGGTAGAGTCGAAAAAATTCCAAATTCAGTGTGCAAGTACCACCACCCTAAACACATTTCATATTCGCAATATCTTCAAAATTAATTACATAAAATTCTTTTAGAAGTGGAAAAAGATTCTATTGTGTGTAGGATTCCACAAATTTTTTAACCTTGATTTTAGATCATTTACTTTAATAGGTTGTAAACCATTCTTTAAAATCAATTGATCTATGAAATTAGATTTGTTTGGATTAGGTGATTCTTGTATTCTTTTTTATCAATTTTAATAAAAACCTGACACCTTTTATATAAGAAGGTAGAAGTTGTGAGAGAAGAATGACAATATTTAGAACATTAAATAAAATCAAAGTAAATAATTTTTTTTGCATTAAACTTTTCATTACTTATTTTTGGTTGTCTCTTTATGTACTGAACAATCAAATTTGTCATTTTCTCTAAAAATATGGTCATGACAGCCACCGTTAGAATAGAGAGTTAAAGGAGAGGGCCACATTGTCAAACTGCTTCTGTCACCGAATTAAAAGTTACTGTAGCAACCAGAACTATAATAACTAGGTACTATAATAATTGACAAAAATCCTAAAATAATCTCAAGCAATCAACAGAAAAATAATCTCAAAAGATTGACTGAAATTTCAAAATAAGCTTAATAAAAAATAAAGGAAATGCAAAGTTATAAAAAAAAACCTTCACCAATATTGACAAACAAAGCATATAGTTACTAGGACTTGAAACAACTCCCGTCGTACACTGTAGCAAGCTGGTAAGCTAAAAATACAGCAGCCCAAAAAAACTGCAACAAATCTTCAAATTTTCATATCACTCAGCTGCAGAAGAAGCAATATCCAGCAGCCCAACGAACAGAAATTCACAAGACACAGTAGGGAGCGGTGAAGATACAAGCTACAACAGCCAAGACAATTTGGTTATTGTAGCCTTGTTGAGTGAATAAATTTATTGTAGAAAGACACGTGGAAGGTGGAACGCGTTTTTATGTCATGACAAACGGACTGACGCGGCAATAATTATCACATTATTGAAATTGATTAAACAAATTTTGTCTAGTTCTTAATTGAATTAAAATTATCAATGAGACAAATAATGAAGATATCATTTCGTTTTCCAGATTTGGTAAACTCAATAATTTTTTATTTCAAAAAGAAAATTTGGGCTGAAACTTTAAACATACAACTTTTGATATTAGTTGAATTTTTTTTTTTTTTTGGTTATCACTGAAAGCAGATGTACAGATAAGAGACAAAGGCAGAGCTTACAAATAGACAGATGCATTAAGCTACAGCAACAGTATCAAGAAGATGATGCAAAAGCAACAACTGAAGAGATGATACAGAGGTAGTAGCTGTTCTAAACAATGAATGAAAAGAAACTAAAAATGGTATTGCTAACATGGAATTTAATTATTTATTAATAATAAGTTTGTTAAAGAATTTGATAGATAGTTAGTTACAAACTTTTATTTTTGGCCATTTTGATTTCCTTGTAAATAATGACTATAAATATCTTGTAAAGTCTCATTAATTGATATCTAAAATAAAATTCTCTTTTCTCATTCTCGAATGTCTCTGAAATCATCCTAAGTCTGTTGGCTCATTTTCTTTGACGTTCTCACATTTTTTGGGAAAGCAAACACCAAAGCCTACATAAACAATTTGTTTCTTAATATCAAAGCAATGGCAAGTTCCTCGAACACTGATCAAACAAATTCTTCAAGTTTGAATCATAAGATGGAACACACTTAACATGAATCAAAACCACAACTTCACTTCCACAAATCCTGTGAAGCTTGACAATAACAAATACCTATTTTGGAAGTCTCAGATTCTTACTTCAACAAGAGGAAATGATTCGGAAGAGCTACTGATAGGTGAAAAGCCATGTCCAGCTCAGTTCATAATCTTTCTGATTTTAGATCCATAATCAGTACCTGTTATAAATTCTCTTTATAGTGTCTGGAGAAAACAAGACTCAATCATAATGAGTTAGCTTTTATCATCTATGTCTGAGTTAGTGTTGAGTTCAGTCATTCACTGCAAAACTTCACACGATATTTGAAAACACTTGGATTAAATGTATGGGAGCTAATCTTTAGCTAGATTTACTCAATTAAGATCACAGTTACAGACTATTTGGAAAAGTTCTATAAGCATGAATGATTACTATCTCAAGGTTAAAGGATTAGGAGATAGTCTTGCCATAGTTGGTAAGCTAGTGCCTGATCAAGATCCAGTAACATACTTGCTTACTGGATTAGGATCAGAATATGATTCTATAGCCTTACTTGTGTCTATTAAGAGCAATGAATTATCATTGGCTGAGATTTATGCAATATTGCTAAGTCAGAAAGGCAGACTTGAATTGTCAAATTCAAGATCTAATGTCAACAGTGGATTAGTAGCTAATATAGAAACTGCTGAATACAAACCAAAATTCAAATATAGCAATAAAACCAAGGTTTTCGGTGGACAGAACTATAATAACAATCAGTTCAATCAATGAGGTTTTAAAGGCAAAGGGAGAGGCAAGCAAAACTTCAATGGTCAGAACAAGTCCAAAATTATTTGGTAAATTTATTTTAAACAAGGCCATAGAACTCTTAAATGTTCGAACAAGTTCAATGAGGAGTTTGAACCTCCTGCACCATAAGCACAAGTGTAGAACAATGGTCAAAATAGCCAAGCAGCAGCTTATATGGCAATACCAGAAGCAGTTAATGAAGATCTTGGATGGTATATAGATAGTGAAGCTACACATGTAACAAACAACAGCAACAACATGGCTACAAAGTCTGAATACCAAGGTAATAATCATATTACTATTGGTAATGGTAGTGTTTTATAAATACTGAGTATTGGTACTAGTACACTGCAAACACTTAATTCATATTGCCTTGACATACAATAGGTTTTATTAGTACCTAGAATGACTAAGAATCTTTTAAGCATCTTTAAATTAACATCTGATCATAACTTGATTGTTGAATTTTATAAAAAAGAATTTGTGATGTTAAGGATGTAAAAGAGAATGTTCTTCAAGGAATTGCTAGATGAGGACTTTACCAGCTTGTTTCACCAAGAATTCATGGATCCATACCTTTAAGCTCCACCTCACAGACCAAGATTTTTCCTTCAAAATACTGTCAAACCAAGGTTACTCTGTATGCTGATTGTAATATAAATAAATCAGAAACTGGATATAGTTTTGATATGATCAACCATAACTTACCTTTTGAAAATAGTGTTTGTGATGATGTAAAGTTCATTAATGTATTTCATATGAGATTTGGTCACCCAAATAAAGAGATACTAAAATATATTGTACAACAATATAATATGCATACTTAAATGAATGAGAAATTGTCGCAATCTTGGAAAAAATCATAAACTTTATTTTAGAAAATTTGAAACAAAAACCAAAATGCCTTTGAAAGTCATACTTACAGATGTGTGGGGTCTTGCGAGTCAATTGTCAGGGGATGGATATAGGTACTATGTCAATATGGTTGATGACTATAGTAGTTCACTTAGATATATCCTTTCACACAGAAACCACAAGTACTGAGTGTGTTTCAATCATTCCAAATACACATAGAAAGATTATTGAATAGAAAGATCAAGATTGTTCATTTAGACTTTGGGGGTGAGTTTAGAGCTTTGAACAAATACTTATGACAAAAAGGGATAGGACATAGGTTCTCTTATCCATACACACACCGTCAAAATGGTATAATAGAAAGAAAGTATAAGCATATCAGTGAAACAGATCTAACTTTGCTTGCGCAAAGTAAAATGCCATTAAAGTATTGGTGGTATGCTTTCAGCACTGCAACCTTCTTTATAAATAGAATACCCTTGTCCGTATTGAATTTTAAATCACCATTTAAGTTGTTGTTTTCACAAAAACTAAATAACACTTTTATATGAGTTTATGGATGTGAATGTTATCCTTATCTTAAGCCCTATAATAGACATAAATTAGAATATCATACTGAGAAGTATGTGTTTATAGGATACAGTGGGAAACATAAAGGCTACCTGTGCATGACTTCAAAGGGCAAGTTTTACATTGCAAGACATGTTAGTGTTTAATGAGACAAAGTTTCCTTTCAAAACTGATAAGTTATTTACTGAATCAGATCAAAAACTAACTGCGAGCAATAATCCTTGTACTTGTCCCTTATTACACTTATCAGTTCCTTTTATTCAAGAACCCAATTCAACCATTAGAGCTGGTATAGTTTCTGATTCAGTAGTTCTTGACATCCAGCAGTATCACACAGTTCAGCCAATACATACACTTACAACCAATCAAAATAACCAACCTCAAATAAAAAATACATCTGAGAACACTCAACAACCAACTTCAAACACAGAAATACAAATAAACTTAACAACATATAATGCAGTGCCAATATCAGATAATACTACCATTAACCTACACCTAATGGTAACTAGATCAAAAATAGGTATTTACAAGCCAAAGATCTTGTTAGCCAAGGCTAATCAAGTTGAAGGAAATCTAAAATTCACACTAACAACAATCTTAAATGCCTTAAGACTGGCTCAATGGAAGAATGCTATGGTAGATGAGTATCAAGCACTTATAAGGAATAAAAATTGGAAATTGGTTCCATGTGAATCAAACTTCAAAATAGTTGGCAACAAATAAGTATTCAAGATAAAAAGAAATCCAGATGGTAGCATAGCAAGGTATAAGGCAAGATTGGTGGCCAAAGATTATCATTAAACACAAGAATTGACTACACTGAAACTTTTAGTCCATGGTTAAAGCAAGCATTGTAAAGGTGATTTTGAGTTTAGCAGTAACTAAATGATGGAGACTGAGACAGGTAGATGTTAATAATGCCTTCTTGAATGGTGATCTAATAGAAACTGTATATATGGCTCAACCGTGAGGTTTTCTAGTCAAAGAAAAAGAAAGCCATGTATGCAAGCTGCAGAATGCATTATATGGCCTTAAACAGACACCAAGAGATTGGTATGAAAAATTAAAGTCAGCACTCATTAGATAGGGCTTTAATAATGCAAAATCAGATGCTTTAGCTTTCATCAAGAAGCAATCAACAGGAATGAAAATAGTATTAGGTTATGTGGATGATATTATTACAATTAAGGATGATGATAAAGAAGTACAGAACACTATAGATGGACTGCACAAAGATTTTGCATTAAAAGAGTTAGGAGAACTTCACTACTTCTTGGGAATTAAAGTAACTAGAGAAGGGGAAAGTCTGCATCTATGTCAAACCAAGTACATTGATGATCTTCTTAGGAAAACTAACATGGCAACAGCTACTAGCAGTCATACTCCAATGAGTATAGAACTAAAGTTATCTAGAGAAAAGGAAGACAAATTTACTGATACAACTCTATACAGGAGCATTATTTGTGCTCTTCAATATGTTACCTTAACAAGACTAGAGATCTCATTTTTTGTAAATAAACTTAGTTAGTACTTAACAGCTCCATCAAAGAAATAGTGGCAATACTGTAAACGAATCCTTAGATACTTGCAAAGAATAAAAGACTATGGACTAATCTTCAAGCTGGGTAAATCCCTACACTTAATAACCTATAGTGATGCTGATTGGACCTGTGATATGGATGATAGAAAATCATTCAGTGGTTACTATGTGTATTTTGCAAATAATTTGGTTTTATTGAGTTCAAAGAAGTAAAGAGTGGTTGTAAGATCAAGTACAGAATCTGAATATAAGGCTCTAGCACAAGTCACTATTGAGTTATCTTAGTCGATGTCTCTATTTTCAAAATTAAATGTTCACTTAAGTTTAGTCCCTATTGTGTGGTGTGACAACCAATTAGTAGCAACCTTAGCAGCAAATCTTGTGTTTTATAGTAGGACCAAACACATCAAAATTGATGTGCACTTTGTTAGGGATAAGATCTTGAATAAAGAGGTTGAAATCAGATTTATTCCTTCATAGCATCAAGTGGCAATGTCTTTACAAAAGCATTACCAATTAATAAATTCAGAAAGTTCACTTCTAAGCTCAATGTTGTTCCCCAACAGTTAAGCTTGAGGGGGGATAAGAGCAGATGTACAGAGAGACAGAGGAGAGCTTACAAATGGACAAAAGCATTAAGCTACAGCAACAGTATTAAGAAGATGATGCAGAAGCAGTAACTGAAGAAATGATACAGAGGCAGTAGTTGATCTAAACAACGAATGAAAAGAAACTAGAAAAGGTATTGCTTACGTGGAATTTTATTATTTATTAACAATAAGTTTGTTAAAGAATTTGTTAGAAAGTTTGTTAGATAGTTATAGACTTTTATTTTTTGCCATTTTGATTTCCTTGTAATTAATGACTATAAATATCTTGTAAAGACTCATTAATTGATACCTAAAATACAATTCTCTTTTCTCATTCTCGAATATCTCTAAAATTATCCTAAGTCTGTTTGGCTCATTTTCTTTGACTTTGGCTCATTTTCATTGACTTTCTCACATTTTTTGAGAAAGCAAACACCAAAGCTTGCATAAACAATTTGCTTCTATCACTACGCCTATAACTGATATATGCAAATCATTCGTATTATTATTCAACTTTAAATTTTTTAAGCAGAAATCGAAAAAGTGAATGTGACCTCTTAACCACTGAATCCACGGCATGCACAACGCTTTAAAATGAGGAGGCATCCAAGCAAAATCCATCACACATTTACTTTAGAAACTGAACTACAGAAGCAGTGAAGAAGAACAATCGCAAAAATGGCAATAGCCAAAGGAGTGAACGTCAATAATTCATCAAAATTTTGTTCAAGTTGATAAAGTTGACGGTAGCGACGAACTAATATGATATGTATATGCATTTCTCTGTTTGTATATAGCTATTTGGTTTCGAGGAAATGGAAGCTACGAATGCGATAACGATTAAGGTGATATGGCTAATGTTGCCAAGTGTTTTCAATATCCACGTCATCGAGATCGAGAGAGGCACCATCTCCAACTCCAAGGCCTCCCCGCCACCTAGTCCTAGCCGTATCAGCAATCTCCCCAGTGCTAACCATATCTGCTTCACTGTTTCCAATTTTTATTCCTTTGCCCGAACTCTCAAGGTATAAAGAATAAGTGAGCATTATCTCCTAATGATTCTTGAGTCCATATTTTCTTATGTTTCACAAAATAAATTGAGTGGGTGGAATAAGAGAAGTGGGTGAATTAATTAGTTGAATTTTGTTTTGTAGGAAAAAGGAATACAGTCTTACCTGTCCCAAAATAACGTCCAACGAGTATTCTTCCATGATCCAGATGGTAGGTTTTCTTGAACTGAATCAGTATTTCATTATTCAATTGCTCGCTGATTTGATATGAGAGTAAAGATTCGTATTAGATGACTATTAAATAATGCAAATTGATCATTTTTTTCCCTATAGTTTTTGCCTAGCTGATATATATCAATTTTCTTTTGGAGTCTATTTAATTTGTAACTTTGAATGTTGTGAAGAATATGATTACTCACTCTATGATTAGCAAATTCTGACAAGTCTCTATGATACCCTAATTAATTAAGAATGGCTTGAGACTTAAGTGTGTCAAAATTTTGTTGTCAGAGGTGAACCTTTTGGAAGTGGCGAGCGCCGCTGGTGAATGATGATGGATAATCTCCCAACTCAACATGCGATTTTATTAAAATATCTGAAGCCATGCGAATTTTATTGAAATTTTTTTTGAGTTAATCGTTATTTTAATATTAATTTTTATTTTGATTAAAGTTAAATATTTTAAATTATATTAATTAAATATACGTTAGGTTTATTATTTTATCTTTATTATAATTTTAATAATTTTTATTGTTATTTAATTTTTTATTTTATTTTATATAAATTATTAAAGAATATAAATTTATAAATAATTAAAATTTAAATTAATTATAAAAAAATTGTAAATTTATAATAATAATAATTAAAAATAATAACAATAAAAATTAAAAAAAACACAAAATGGTCGCTGGGCGCAGGCTCGGGCGCGCGCCCAGCGAGCAAATGGTCTCTGGGCACGCGCCCAGTGACCATTTTATCTGTATTTTTAAAAAATAAATTTAAAAATAAAATAAATAATTATATATTAAATATTATTCCTTATATAATTTTTTATTTATTTAAATATATAAACCATCGTTATTTTATTACCCCTGACAATATCATCTCTCGCTTTATTGATTCTTAGATCTGGTGCGTTCTCAAAACTCACAGATCTGCTCTCAAAACTCATATCTCTCGAGCAGGAAAAGAAGAAAAATAACTGAAGTTTAAAACAAGTAAGATTTTGTTTATTTTAATTTAATTAATTGTATTATTATTTATTGAAATGAATGATTAAAGTGTTTGGATATATATCTATTATGATTAAATTGTGATTTATAATTGAGTTATGGCTGCGCCATATATAATTGTTGCTGGTGGTGGATTGGTATGCGTCTGCCCGTGACTGCACATAGTTATTGTTGGCCACCATTGTGTGTACACCAGTAACAACAAGGTGCTCATGTACAACCCATTCTAATGAGCACCGATTGTAATAAGGTACTATTGTGCATCACCGCAACGTTATAACACTACCACCAAATAGCTCTCATTTGTTTTTCTGAAACTGCATATTATATTTATTTTATTTTATATATTTAAAATAAAATATATTTGATATATATAGTTATATATTCAATTATATTTTTTAATTTAATTAATATAAAATTAAATTAAAATTATGTTATATTTTTTTCAGGTATGTCACAAATTTCAACCATTATATGTTTTGGGGGGAGATGGGAGAGCTGTAGCGATGGTTTCGATAGTTTTGAAAGATACATTGGATATCAAAATATGCATATGGTTGTTCTGAAAAATATTAGATACAAAGCGTTGTTGAGAAGAACTTATCATCTTTTAGGAGTTAATCAAGTGCATTATAAAGTAACTTTGAAGTTTGAGGTTCCTTCAAGTACTATAAAGTTGAAACCCATTCCACTTGAAAATGACGATGATGCAATATTGTGGTTGAGCTTATAGAATAATATGGCTACACCGCTTTGTGTAACAGTAGATGCTCAAGGACCCGAAAGTAATGCAGAAGCATCAATGGAGCAAAAAGAAGGCTATGCTAAGCAATTCTCATCGACAACTCCTGTGTATATTCCAAATTCTCCAGAAGTTATCATTATTCTCCTTCGATGCTCAATGAACAACAAGGCTACACATATGACCATGGTCAGATATATCGAGATGTTGGCATTAATATTGGCTATGATATTGGTGAAAATGATGATCATGGTTACGAGGTTGATGATGATTGTAGAAATGATTATGATGATGATGATTATGAAGAGAATGATGATACTGGTAATGATGATGATGATGAGGATGATGATGATGAGGAGGGTGATAATGATGATGATGATGATGACGACGACGATGAGGGTTAAGGTAGAAAATCCATTGCAGTTTCAGCCTGAAATACTACCATTTGACTTGAATGTATCGAAAAAAATTTCTTATCATGGGATTGGTGATGTATTTGTAGGAAAATTATATAACAGCAAAGATGAAATTCATGAAGCTATAAGTATGGTTGCACTGAAGGGAAAATGGAGCTTTAGAGTTTACAAATCCACCAAAGATTGTTTCGAGTTGAAATGCGATGATGACAGCTGTAAGTGGAGATTACGGGTAGTGTCAACAGAAGGGCGACATTTTTTATTGTTAGGCGAGTAGATACAGGGCACACTTGTGTTTTGGGTCAATTAAATGATGGTCACCGGCAAGCCAAGAGTCGAATTATTGCTAAAATAATAAAAAAATAAGTTTACATCGGTCAATAGAAACTATAGGCCGAAAAACATTCAAGCAGATATACGTGAATAATTCAGTGTTCAGATAACCTATACTAATGCTTGGTGCGCTAGAGAGCATGCAATAAGATTGATAAGAGGTACTCCTGAGGATTCGTTTAGATTACTTCCTGCATACAACTGTGTGTTGCAATAAAATAACCTAGGTACGGTTACTCATTTGGAAACTGACGCGACTAATCACTTCAAGAATTTCTTTATGGTGTTAGGACCATGTATCAGAGGTTTTAATTCATTAATCCGACTGGTAGTTGCAGTGGACGGAATATTTTTAAAATGTTCCTATCTTGGTACAATGTTTGTGGCCGTTTGTAAAGATGAAAACAATCAGATTTATCCATTGGCTTGGGGAATTGCTGACTCAGAAAATGATACTTCTTGGGAGTGGTTTATGGTTAAACTGCGATGAGTTATTACAGATCATCAGAATCTTATTTTTATATCTGATCGATATGCCAGTATTGAAAGGGCTATACGGGGTGTGTTTCCTCATGCATATCATGGGTTCTGCATATATCATTTGAAAGAAAATTTGATGACAAAATACAAGTTACCATCAGATAAGTTTAAAAAATGGGTATACCTATCTACCTACTTCACTGCTGCCAAAGCTTATCGTATCCATGATTTTCAATACCAATTAAACAAGATGCGACAAATGAGACCTGACGTAACAAAGTATTTGGAGGAAGATGTTGGTACGGTGAGATGGGCACGATCATCTGGTGCTTTCAGAAGGTATGACATTATGACTACTAATATCGCTGAGAGCATTAATACAGTTGCAAAAGAAGCAAGAAAGCTTCCGGTGACTAATTTGGTAGAGTGGATGCGGGAGCTAACGCAATTGTGGTTTTACCATAGACGATTGGCATCACAAAATATGACTAATATCTTGAAGAACTGGGCACATCATAAAGTCATTAAACATAATGATAAGGTAAGTCGAATGACCATTTCTCCTGTTGATGATTTACGATTTATAGTTATGGATGGTGGAGTAAACTGGATTGTAGACATTGGCGAAAGAATATGCAGCTGTTGAAAGTTTGATTATCGACAATTGGCTTGTTCTCATGCACTTGCCGCATGCAGATACATCAAATTATCGTACAAGAGTCTTTGTTCAACTTATTACACATCTGAGACTTTATTCCGTGCCTATAGCGAGCCAATACTTTCGGTTGATCAAGTGTCAGATTGGATAGTCCCAGAGTATTTAAAAAATATGGACATTCAACCTCTGATAGCACGTCGTCAGTCAAGCAGACGTCTGATGAATCGAATTCTATCTCAAGGGGAGGAACCATCAAAGAATATATGTAGTCGTTATAGACAACATGAACATAACCGACAAACGTGTCGAAACCCTGTACCTTTACAGAGTAGGTAATGTATATTCATTTATAAATATTTACCTTATTGAAATTTAATTATGTATAATATAAGGCTAATATTTAAATTATTTTTTATTTCAGACGAATTTAAAAAAATAAGAGAAAGAGTTATACCATGAGGCTTAATTATGTATGAGAATCGAGTTTCGTCACTTCTGTAATTCACTTATTTTGTAATGCACTTATTTTGTAATTCACTTATTTTGTAATGCACTTATTTTGTAACGTACTTATTTTGTAATTCACTTAATTTGTAATTCATTTAATTTTGTAATTCACTTATTTTGTAATACACTTGTACTGTGTATTACATATTTATTTTATTTTAATGCATTTGTCTTTAGTATTAATGTTGATAATTTTTACAAAAATTTTGACAGAATCTCCTTTATAATATGGACAATCCCAAACTTGTCATATTGAATAAACACACTTCTATCAAACTACAAAATCACTTTCGTATACATACACCCAAATGAACACCCACAAATAATTATACACCAAAATCAATGCATATTGATTAAATCACACTTCTATCAAACTGCAAAAACACTTCCGCATACATACTCTCAAAATAATTATGGTATATCAATTATACACCCAAATAAATGCATGTAAATAAATTATAATGCTAAATATCTATTAAGCTGTAGTCTACAAATCAACAATCATCTTCTGTCTATAAAAGGTAACAATGTCAGGGAACGAGTCAAATGACTGACCTAACATAAGATATTCAATATACATACAGGTGAAGATGCCACAGTCCCTGCTCCCGACCTTTTGTTGCGGCATATTCTCCCAGATACGAGTCACCGGCCAAGGGAACAAATTTGGGCTTTCTATGCCCCTCAAACTATAAAATCTACACCTTTAAAGGTACAAAGGCATTGCAACACACAAAGACTCTATAAATTTCATGATAGACTCGTCTGAATGGCCGTTCATGCTGGAATCATAAAGAACGATTGCAAACTGAGCAAGGTCGAGTTGCGCTACAATCCAATGTTCTTGATTCATATTCAGAGAAATATATACCTACAAAAATAATTATGGTATTATTTTTAATTTAATGTTGTTACATGCACAGTAAAAAGTCATTATTATTCTTAAAAAAATACCTTATTGACCGATGCCCACGGTTTAGCGCCAAGTAACTCGATCTTTATTTCGAGTGCATAAGCCAACAACATTTGAAGCCAGTCGTTGTTGTCTGGAGGATTGGCAGTGAAGGAAATTTTCCACATTTGTCGAATGTACTCCTAAACACAAATAAAAGATACTCGTTAAAGTCGATAATAGTTAAAGTCAATAATATTATATGCACAATAAACAGGTAATATAATAACTTACGTAGAAATATGCATATGCAGTTGTACAATCCTGTAAGTACATGTCAGAAAACGTTCTTTGACGCAAACGCAAAACCTTCAAATATTCATTTATATGCTACAAAACACACAGAATATGTATAAGTTTTGATATTATTAGACAAATCACAAAACAAAAAAAAAGTTAAAATAATTCCTCACCGAATCGTCAAGCCAATTTTGTAATATCTCATTAAACCATGTATTGTTCGGATCGAGTCCGTGCAAATGAACCCATTGTGTTTGGTCATTATTTTGTATCTAATCCAAAAGCTCAGCATATTTACTCTGATCAATAGGAATCAGCTACCCGTTTATGTTAATAGTAGGTCCTACTTGCAATTCTACAAGTTTCTTCTTTGCGGGCTGTTTTAACGGACTGGTATATGGACTGACTTGGGCTGCTGCCTTCTTGCGAAGGCGCCCATACCTACTTATGTGTTTCACCCAATGGAGCAGGTATAATTTTTAAGCTTGTAGGGCTATCAACAATAGGAGCAAATGACTGATGCTAAGACTTGCTGGCAGGAGCAAATGTATGAAAGTCAGCAACCATGAATTCGGCACCCTACAAAACCAAACAATACCGGTTAATGTATTGACTTGTTAAACTTTGTATCCAATATATTTTAGGTTTAAAACGTACCATACTCTGCCCTACATCCTCGGAGATATTGGCTGGTTTAAGCTGTTGCATCAAGAGAGATATCTGATGTAAGATATTTTCTTCAGCCTTATCAATCTTGGCTGAAAGCTCTGCGTTACCTTTATCAATCCTGTTAAATATCGTTTCTTTAAGATCATCCATCTTATTCTCCATCTTCTTCTCTAGGATTTCATACTGTGATATTGACGTGCCGGATTAAAACTATACATAAGTTATTATAATCAATTTTCACAAGCTAATACTAACGAGTAACAAAAGCATCAAATAATTCAAGAAAAAAACATTAAATTATTATACCATTTATTCAGTCGCTGGCGGGGCTTGAAATTCGTCAAGATGCTGCAGATTGTCGGTGAATTTGGTGTCCAGGATATCAACTGTCACTAACTTAAGACTTCCTCCCCATTTTTTCGATGGAATGCAAAAGTTTACCGCCGCGCGATAATCCGCAGTCTTCTCATGTTTGCGAGATATCAACTTCCTATGAACCTCCAAAACCTTTATAATATTTTAAATTTATTAATCATTATTATAAAATATAACACAAATTATAAGGAAGTTATATATATTTTTTGTTGAACATAAAAGCATACCCCAACACCATCGAAGAGGACATCTACGACGTTTTCGTATAATAGGGTGCTCGTGCCAGACCAATTTAGAATACAAGAAAAATAATCTCCATTCGTATTGGCAAACAACTCCCCACACCTCGGGATCGCCTCGTAGATCCACACCTGAGATGATAATAAATTTAAATTACAATGCCAACAAAATAAATTTTTCTCTATCATAATATCATAATGAATCAAAAAAATAGAATTACTTATCAAAAATGCGTGACAAAATGAGTATAAGTTGTATGATTCTATATCCTCAGCGCCTGTTTTTTTTACCTTCGTCAACTTTTTAATTAGAGCCGTGCATAAATTATTGTAGAGTATATATTACATATTCTTTTGTGACATTCTCCTTCCTGAAAAAATTAAAAAATTATTAATATTAACAAAAAATAATCAATATAACATATAATCAAAATTTAATTTAATTATAACTAACAACCTAGACTATTTACATAATTATTAACCAAATTAAATTATTAAATTAAATAATTATAAATAAAAGTAAACAACATAAATTAATTGAAAAAATTAAAAAAATGGATGTTTTTTGGGGTAACCTGCGGCTGTGCGTGCGTTTACGCATTGCTGGGGGCGGCGCGTAGATGCACGCGCCAACTGCGTTAGGCGCACGCCGCTTGGCATGCACCAAGCGGCGTGCTCCTAATGCAGTTGGCCCGGGCAAGGCCGTCGGGCGCGCGTGAAGCGAGCGAACTCAAAGGCCTGGCCTAGGCCAACTGCGTTAGGCGCACTCCGCTTGGCGCGAAGCGGGCTTGCGCAAGGCCGTCGGGCGCGCGCCCGCTGCGCGCCAAACGGCATGCGCCTAACGCAGTTGGCCCGAGCGTCTACACGCCGCAGGTTACCCCAAAAAATATGCCGAAAATAATTTAAATACAATCTACACACATTATTAACTTTCTAATGTTTAAATCTACACATTTATACATATTTTTAACTAATATAAATTATAATACTCAAAAATAAAAAAAATTATTTATAAATACATACCAACTTTGTTCCGCCATAGTGAGAGAGAGAAGACCGCCGTCAGAGATGGAGCGCCACCGTGAGAGAGAGTGAACGTGAGAAAAAGTGAAAAAGTTAAAGTAATAAGAAAAGTGTCGGTGGAAAAGAAAAATAAAAAAAATAAAGAAATTTTTTTGTAAAATATAAAAGAGTAAAATAAAAAAAATAATATAATTGGTTAATAATGCATTAGTTATTTTGACTCAAAATAACTAATGCACTTAAAAATACGGCCAAATTGGCCAATTTCCCAATCTTATTAGTGGCTCTAATAATCATGTGTTAATGGCGTGTTAATAAATATGCTTGTTTATTGTTTCTTAATCTTCACTATTAAAGAAAATATTTGTTACTTATAATTTGAATGCAATATATTTAAAATTATACGTATTATTTTTTATAATCTTAATAATATAATTTAAATAAAATACACCTTAAACTGTTAGTTTACTCTCAAAAAATATTAATTTAATATAATATCAACATTGTATTCACACGTAGTCTCATAATAATTTTAAAATAATAATAATAAATAATGAGAAAAAACCTACAATGATTGCCACGGTAGCGTACAAGAGAATGCACGGCCATCTTTGTTAGAAATAAAAGAAAACTTGGCTCTATATTGTTGCGGTGGAACAGAAGGCAACCTTCTGGAAAATCCCAATCATACTTATTATTATAATTCTTAATTTTTGAATAAAAAATTAATTAGGATAATATTATTAGATATATGATATTATTTATGCCCTTAAAATATATAAAAAAACATTTTATTTTATTATTAAAAATTTATTCATATATATGATTGAGCATATATTAATAAATTCATATTTATAAAATATGTGATCTATGTATTAGGTATATAATACTAATATAGAGGGTATAAATTATAAATTATTTATAAATTAAATCTAGTTTACAACCATTAACGAAAATGACATTTCATTATGTAATGTTGTAGTTTTTTTGTTTTTTATAGTGGATGATTTACCTTAATCATTAAAGTAGAGACTTCGAGTAGAAAAACTAATGTATATGATATATTGAATGGGACTACTATGAATTTTGATCTGATTAAATAAATATTATAGATCTTAATTTATAAAAGTTTTGATAAATTTGATTGATCTTAATCTTGAGCAAATAATGAACTTACATTCATACGCTATATCTTTTGAGTTATCTCGAAGTAGAATCTATATAAATGGTCAAAATTTTGATATCTTGAAGATATGATTTCATGGGTTATAGGAACATATATTTGTAAGATGGAATCCAATAAATGTGTCCACCTAAACTGTTTTCAGTACTTGATCATTTGAATTTGTGACCGCAGTTTATTTAATAAATTATGTATTGAATAATAATATTTATTTGTAAATTTATTTACAAATATAGACATATTAAAAGTAATCATTAGAGCATTTAGTGACTTAGGAGAAAATAAGTAATTAAATAGGGAAGACCATTTTTCATGGCTTAGTTTTAATTTGTGATTTAAAATATTAAAGAAAGATCCAGGTGCACACAGATGCTGAGTTTGAAGGTTAAGGATAGTAGAAAAAATTATAGCCAGTCAATTCAAGATTTACTATAATGAGAAATTGAGATAATCTTCTATCCTTATACATATAATTATGAATAAGACGATGTGGCTTCTACTATATTTATTTTGTTAAACAAAAAAATTTATTTCATACCAACAACTTGTTAGGGTCGGTGCTTACGTGTCATTCCTGAATGTACATATACTTGTGTATTTATACAAGTGTACATTCTCATTAAATTCCTAATATCAACATATATAGTATTATGCATGTAACGTTACAGACATTGTAGATCTAAAGAAGTTCGGATCAGATCTAAAGAGTTTAGATAAAGGCTCATAGTCAATCACGCTGAGACATATAATTGTTAAATGTTAGCACAACTAAGTGTTAGCTGGTTATAATACTTAGCAGATCCAAGAGTTGGAGCCTTGTCTTTAATATGACATAGACCTGATAATATACTAATAACTGTATAGTTACAATCGGGTGCCAGAAAATGCAAGTTGCGTAAGTATGTTCTCAAATTATTGTCCATGATCTATTTCTGTCGATGCTGGTCTGTCGGTGGATACTTTTTTATATAGATCAACATATGTCGTACCTATAGGGTATAGATGGTCGTTCCTAGCCGACTATGAGCTTAGAGCTCGTATTAACATATGGGTATCTAGTTAGGACTGGATATTGGACAGACTCACAAGGGCCTCTGATAGACACCAATGTAAGTCGTCAACGAAGGGTCCTCTCGAGTTGAGTAGTATACATGGTCCTTTGACCTGAGTGTCACGGTGGGCTTGTAAGTGATCCACCATACTTTGGTTCTACGCATGTCACAGACCTTTCATGGTGTGACCGCTAGGTGTTGCTGGGTATGGTCCAATGCTTATGGAGTTCGGTGCGTACAGATATGGGATCCGTCAGCTCCCATATGGAGTTTGATATCCAGATACTTCGAGACTGTATCTCGGAAAGTCTTATGGCCACAAGTAATCATCCCGGAAAAGAGTTCCGCCAGGGTGGAACAATATGGCAAAAGAGTTTGCGCATATTGTTCAATGAGATACAAGTCTGGAGATAGGACATGGATGAACACATGAGGATTTGATGGTGACAATCTATATCCCCGCACATCCAGGATATCATGACGGAAGGACTATACGTGTGCGTTGTAACCTCAGCTTGCATGGTTCAACATGCTGATTTGTATATCCGTGACGTGTGCGTGGGGCATTGCTCATAGACTCATGGAATAGTTTCATTTGACAAATCGAGCGTAGGACCTAGGGAGTCCCGCGATGTGGAGTGTACTCATTGTGCACTGGGGCAGCGTGTTGGATTAAAATGTTTAATCTAACAATATTTAGTAATATCACGGGAATGCGTACGTGTCTGTATTTAAGTGTTAAATACAACAATCAGTCAATAATTATTATTTACTAATTGTATAATGACACGTGACGCAGTGTGGACCCTCAGTTGAATTCACCCAACTGCGAGTTTAATGGAACCCACTAGGAGGTAGACTTGGTAACTATTTATGATGGGTAAAATGGTTATTTCTCACTTTGATTATTTAATTGTTAAATAATCAAAATATCTCTCTTATTAAATTATATAATATATTTTTATATTATATTATTATATTATATTATATATTATTATATTATATTATATTATAAGATATTTTATATATAATAATATAATATATTGGGTGCCAAATAGTTGGCACCCATTAGTTGTAATATTATCTTCTTATTATTATTATTATTATTTATATATATAATGAGAAGAAAGAAAGAAACAAAAGATTGATTTTGAGTGATGTTTGTGTTTTTGGCCAAATTTGGCCGAGAAAAGAGTGAAGAGAAATGGAGAAGAAAAGAAGAAAGAAAAAAGAAAAAAAATGAGATTGTTTTTTTTTTTTATGCTTCCAATTGAAGTAATGGTAGATTGCTTCAAATTTTTTATTTCTTATTCTTTTGAAAAAAATGATAAAAATACACACTAACTATTTTAGGGTTTAAGAGTTAAACCTAGTGCTGCGTACAAGGCTGTTGTTCTAGCTCACCAAGTCTACCATGTTGGTGACTAAAACTGCTCACGAGTTGGTCTCCATGTGAACTCTGAGAAAATACGTATATAACATTACACATTGAGGTGAGTTCTCTAACTTATAAATATATTAATGCGATTAATATATTTTATTTATTATGTTTATTGCAAAAATTTTACACGCTTCAGCTGCGTTAGGCAATAGAAACAATAGCTCATGCATACACCCATATACGTATATTAGATGCCTCCGCCTCCGACACAACTGGTATCAGAGCCGCCTTACTTCATATTACATGTATAATTTATTTCATGTGTGATAGCAATTGTTTATTACAGCACCAATTGCATATTTAATCTCTATTTGTTATTTTTATTAATTATGTGATGAATGATTATGCCTATAATAATTTATGGTTAGATATTTAATTGTATTTTATTTTAAAAAAATGTAATAAAATTGGGTGATGAAAAAATATCACAATTTCTCTTATTGGATAAGTTAATTTTTTGTGGTTCTTTAGATTTTATTTGTAAGCCAAATAAATGGGTTAGGGTTTTTATTTGTAATTTTTTTATTTTTTTATATTGTAAAAAAATAAAGGAAAAGAAGATGAACAGTCACAGCTTAGAGAGGCCACGCACACTACCATTAATTTTGGCAGTAGCGTTGTGCCGCTTGCAGCAAAGGATGACGACCATTCACGGCGGTAAAGTGACAACTTTGACGGGCGTACTTCACTTGGATCCTAATACAATATTTTTATATCTTAAAATTGAGTGTAAGTATACACTATCGTATGCAAGTAATAAAGAGACAAAAGAGTCGAATGTTGAACCCACAAGGATAATATCTTCTTTTTAACTAAGTACTAAAATTATGTATTTCTAGTAATTATTTAGAAAAATAAAAATCTAAGAATGAAATTATAAAATATAAAAGCAATGATACAATGTAAAGAGATTTGGAAGATAGCAATATCGAAAAAATCTAGGGTTATTATTATCCCTCAATATATTTTCCAATAATTAATCAAGATACTAATGTATTCATAAGCCTCTCCAAAGTCATGTAAGTATACCTTAATTTACCAAAAACTTATATTCCTATGGTATTTGTAATAAATTAAGATTCATTAAGATTAAGTCTTATTGATCATACATGCCAATTAGGTATATTCCTATCCTAATTTGAAACTTGCATATACAACATTGAATGTTACTCTACAATCATGTATCAAATTACCTAGACTAAATATATTGATTCCTCTTTGAGTTTATAAAAAATATTACCAATTCATTAACCATATATTGGCCAGATATATTGAAGCATTAAGAACAAATAATTTGAATAACAAAGAACTAAATTTATTAAATATTAGAAAGACATGACAATTAAGCGCACATATTGAGTTCAAGTATTAACCTTAGAAAGAAAATTTAGTTCATGGCTACAAGAGAATAATAGCAAAAATAATAATAAATCATGATACAATCAATAACAAGTCAATATAGACATTGAATTGTTCTTGATTGCATTGCCTAAAAAACTTTTGATGCCGAAGAACACCATGAATTTCTCTCTATGGATGCTTTAATTATGCTTTAATTGCTCTCTAAGACTTGTGTTGTGTGTTCTTTTATGTCTTCTTGGATATTCTCTAAAGGCTGAGGACGAATTGCCTTTTATAAGGATTGATTTGAGCTTGAAATCTCAAATTCTTGTCGAGTCAGGAATCGCGCTATTGTTGGGGCACTATCATGCTATCGCTGGGGCACTATGTGTAAAAGGTTGTATCACTAGAGCGGTGAAGGTCTGGCGCTAAAGCGCTAGGTCATCGCTAGCGCGTTAGCTTGCTAGCACTAGGGCGGTGAACTACGACTTAAACATATTTTTTTTTCTAATTTTCTTATTTTAATCACTGTTTTAGCGCTGGAAAAAAAATATATGTAGCTCTTGGGTGACAGGTCCATGATTTTTATTATTATTATGAACTAGTCTTATTTATGACGAATATAACCACTCTACGGAGGTGTATTCTGAATGAAAATTAGATAACCGATACATAATATAGTTAAAAAGTTCTACATAAATGTATTTCATGCATTTCTGCAAAAGTTTTACATGTTATCAAATAATGTATACTTATGCATGAATTTATTTTTTAAAATCATATATGTCACGCCCCAAACCCAAAAGATTCGACACACGACATCACTTACATTCATTCAATAATGTGCACTCATAAATAATATTATATAAAATTTTAAATTTTAATTCAACATAAGAATCCTTAGCAAGTTGCTAGTATGTTAAACACTAAAATCAACCCATAACCTAACATATAAACATAAACTTCTATTGACAATATTTAAACATCCATTTCAATTTCTTTCAGAATTATAACAACTGAATTATGACTGGAACAATTAGTAAACCGGAGATACGTAAAGTTTTCTTAGAGATTAACACTCTACTACGTCACCAGTAGCAACTTTGTTACCGGAAGCCTAGAATATATTCATTGCAAATTCTTACTTAAAATCAACCAATAACCACACTTGATGAAACTTAAATCAAATCTAACCACACGCAATAAATAATACATAAGTATTTATTCAATAGAGACAAATTAAATATCTTATCTCACGTGTCCCCAAATAAAACACTCAGCAACCAAGCAACTTAGGGAACCCAAGGAATAGCAGAAGCCTTACCAAATTCGCTAAGCACATATGTATCTTATTTACCTGAAATCACCATAAATTATAATGAGTATAAAACTCAATAAGCATACTAGTTTTTCATATATCAAATACAAATATATATATATATATATATGTGTGTGTGTGTACACAATGCATATGTATGATATGTTTTTATAAATCAAAATCATAACTTTATCAAATCACATGTCAGGTAAGCGCTTACACATTCTTTTAAAACATATAATAGAAATACCATCACTCAACTACTACTTAGTAGGACTTACATATCACATATCATATAATAAGTCAAATGTCACTCGTAAGTGACATACCGTATGAGAGGAATAGTACAAGTGAGGTTTTTAAATTACACATATATAATGCTCATGCCCGAAGGTAAAAGCCAAACCCTCACCCTGATCATCGGTGAGTCCTCTCACATGCACCAATACGCCACCACACGAATGTAATGACTCACTCTTCCTTTAGGTACCAATAGGATCCTCCCTACATACGGAACACATAACATATTCCAATCCCGAAGGAAATGCCACACATAAAAGCTTCACAAATCACATAAAATGCCTACTAAGTTAACAGGGAGTTCAAGCATCCTCAAAACACAAAATGTTTCTCATGGACATATTACACTTCAAAAGCTCTCTTTGTTAAACACATTTCATTTTAAAAGCTCACTTTCAAAAACACATATATGTCATGTATGTCCATGCTCACATTCATAAACACATATCTTCACATTTTATATCAAAATATACTTTGACATAACATAAATATATTCTTAACCACATTTACAAAATCATACATAACAATTACTATGTTTATTGTGATTTTAGTAAAAAGTCTAGTATACTTACCTCTTAGCATTTTCAGCTACAAGGCTTAAATCTCTTTAACCTGTCAATGGAGATTAATCCTTTCATAAGCCTCAACATTCATACAAAACGTTTTAAATAGCTTACAAAATTACACATATTGCACTTATCACATCGAATTGGTCTAATTACTTAGTTTCTCAAAACCTGTCATTCTGACCACTTACACTTATCATATTCCCTAAATTTGTAATTTTTGAAGATCATTCAGCATATCAAAAATTGTTTGTCTCTGTATCATACTGTTAATACAGGAAATTTTCATAATTTCAGGGTCATTTTGGTAAATTCATTACAAATTCAATTTCTGAAATTTTCAATCGATTCAAAGTCTCAAATGATTCTAAACATGTCTAGTTTTATATACTCAAAATTAAAAACTAGAATCGAATCAAAAAAATTTATAAAATTCCTGGATCAAGAGACTATCAAGTAAAAATTCTGCAATTCATCATGATTTATCAAGCTATCTACACAGATCATCATCAATTCTCACAATATCTTACGAAATACACATCAAATCTTCAATTATACATATTTTTAAAAATCAAAACTTAAAGGAATTAATTAATTTAACACCAAGAAACTAAGAAAGGGTTATAAGATACCTTTTAAAACTTAAATTCTAACTTTCTTCTTCTTTTTCTTCTTCTTCTTTTTCTTCTTCTCTTTCTCTCCCATTTGTTTCTCTCTTTTCTCACTCTAAAAGAGGTAGCTCAACCAAAATGAGTGAATTAGGATTTTAAATGTGTATTTTTATACTAAGAGGCTAATTTTTAGTATTTACGAAATAGCCCCTAAAATTTTTAAAATATTACAATTTGGTCCCTAAAATAAATCTAAAGTCTTGCAAATAAACTCAATAGTAATAATATGTCCTTAAACTATAAAAATACTACTAATAACAATACATAAATCATGTATCAACCCACATACAAATAAAATATGTATATATATATATATAAATATATATTCTTACCGGTCGTGGATACTGATTACTACAATATCTTCATTCAACCCACTAGCATCTATCCTTAACCATAACAAGTTAATCAAGAATAATTATATGGATTGGAAAAAGAACTTAGATATTATACTTATAGCTGAAAAGTACAAATATATCTTGACTGATAAATGCCTTCGAAAACCTAATGAAAATGCACCCCAAGATGAAATAAATGCTTCTAATAGTCACTTGACTAAGGGCCTATCTTTCTTTTTAAGTCTCAATCCTAGGGGAAAGAGTAGTAAGAAGAAGAAGAAAAATAAGTCAAAGAAAGCATCTAATTCAAGATTTGTGAAAATAGTAAGGCTCAAAGAAAAGTGTTTCTAATGTGACATTAAAGGGCATTGGAAGAAAAATTATCCTTTAGTTAAGTTTTTAATAGCTAAAAGAATAGTTTCACCTTCTGGTAATATTCTTTTTATTTAGACATATTTAGTGGTTGACACTACAGATTCTTGGATAATAGATTCTAGAGCCACTAATTATATTTGTAATTTATTACAAGGGTTCTAGGAAATTAAATCACTCAATGAATGAGAGATCAGTCTTAGACTTGAAAATAACGCAACTGTTGTAACCAAAGTAGTGAGAGTTGTCTCTATTTTGATGATTTTAGGACTTTTGTATTAGATGACTGTTTGTTCGTACTAGAACTTAAACGTAATTTAATTTCAGTTAGTTATTTGAATAACTTTTGATATTTTATTAATTTTGACCAAACTGTGATAATAAAAAAAAAAAGTTGTTTATATATTCCATTACACTAGTTTATACTGCATATTTCTTAAAATTAACTTACTACTTATGAATAATGAATCTAATCATCATAAAAGGATTAAATTAGTTCTCACTAATCAAACGTATATATAACATTTACACCTTGGTCATATTAGTTTAGATAGGATCCAAAGACTAGTCAAAGATGAACCTTTGAATTCATTACAGATAGAACCATTACTAGTCTGCAAATCCTGTATAGAAGGTAAAATGATCAGAAGATCCTTTAATGTTAAAGGTAATAGAGCCATAGAAATATTAGAATTAGTGCACTCTGACATGTGTGAGCCCATGAGCACACAAGCTAAAGGAGGTCATGAATATTTTATCACTTTTATTAATGGTTTTTCTAGATTTGGTTATGTGTACCTAATGCACCACAAGTCTTAGGTATTTGATAAATTCAAGGAGTTTCAGGCAGAAGCGAAAAAGTAATTAGGAAAATACATAAAGATACTTCGATCTGATCAATGTGACAAATACCTTTATAATTAGTTTATGACCTATTTGTCAGACAATGGGATATTATCCCAATTAACTGCACCAAGGTCACCCTAGCAAAATAGTGTGGTAAAAAAGAGAAATATAACTCTTCTTGAAATGGTGAGGTCAATGATGAGTTATTCAACTTTACCCCTCTCGTTCTGGAGTTATGCCTTAGAAATAGTCATGTATCTTCTTAACTTAATTCTATCTAAGTTAGTCCCTAAAATACCCCTAAAAATTTGTATAAGGCATAAATCAAGTTTATGTCATATATATATAGGGTTGTCTAGCACATTTGCTAAAAGAGAAGATAGATAAGATGAAATTTAAGTAAAAAGTTTATCTGTTTAAAATTAGCTATCCTTAAAAAACAAGAGGGAGTATTTTCTATAGTTCTAAAGACAAGAAATTATTGGTTAACACTAATGCAAATCTTTCTTAAAGAATAATATATGAAAAACTTCAAGCCTAGGAGTAAGATATTTTTTGAAGAGTTATCAAAGAACTCTAGTATTGTGCTTAAAAGAGTCAAAGAGTTAATTCATAATCCAGATCATAATAACCAATTAAAACCAGTTGCAGAACAATAACCATCAATACTTTGCCATAGTGGAAGGATTATTAGACAACTATTTAAGTGAATGTTAATTGGAGAGTCTTTTTAAGCAAACTCTAATGAACATAAACTAGATCTCACTAACAATGATGAAGCAGTGGTTGATAAAGATGTAGACCATTGGCATAAAGTTATGAAATTAAATATGGATTCCATATATTCCAATAAAGTATGAAAACTTGTAGAAAAAACAGAAGGGATAAAACCCATAAGGTGTAAATATATCTATAAGAAAAAGAGATTGGTAGACGAAAAAGTGAAAAGCTTTAAAGTTAGGCTTTTTATAAAATGGTACGCTCAGAAAGAAGGTATCGATTATGAAGAGATCTTTTCACCGATAGCCATACTTAAGTCTATTAGAATTCTCTTATCTATTGTACCAAATCTTAACTATGATATTTGCCAAATAGATGTTAAGAATGTCTTTCATAAATAACAATCTTGAAGAAAGTATCTATATGATACAACCAGATAGTTTTATAAGTACAGGCCAATAACACATGGTTTGTAAACTGTAAAAATCTATCTATGGGCTTAAACAGGCATCTAGACCTTGGAACATCATATTTGATCAAGCAATCAAATCGTTTGGTTTTGAGTAAAATCCTAATGAAGCTTGTGTTTATAAGAAGATAGATGGGCAGTTTGTAGTTTTTCTAGCCTTGTATTTAGATGATATACTACTTATTAAGAATGATGTATGAGTATTATCATCATATAAAATATGGTTATATAACCATTTTGATATAAATGAGCTAAAAACAGCCAGTAACACCCTTAGGATCAAAGTATTAAAGAATCTCAAGTTAAGGATGTTGAGCTTATCCCAAACTGAGTATATTAACAAAATTCTGATCAAGTTTTCTATGCATAATTCCAAAAGAAATTGTTTTCTTTTAGATATGGAATTAATCTATCCAAGAATAATTGTGCTAAAACTCTTGAAGAGATAGATCACATGAGAGAAATTTCTTATGCATCAATAGTAGAAAGTCTCATGTATACAATGTTATGTACTAGACTAGATATTTATTATGCAGTTGGCATAGTCAGCAGATATCAATCTAATCCAAGACCAGAACACTGGACTGTAGTAAAGCATATAATCAAGTACCTTCAGAGAAAAATAGATTATATGCTTATATATTCCAGTGAGGATCTTATACATATTTGGTATACAGATTCAGAATTTCAAGAATATAAGGATACCCAGATCTTCCTCAGGGCATGTGTTCACTTTAAGTGGTAGAGTTATAAGTTAGAGAAGTGCAAAACAATCATGTATTTCAGATTCCATCATAGAAGCTAAATATGTAGCTGCATTTGAAGCTGCAAAAGAGGCTATTCGCTCTAAAAATTTCTTATGAAGCTTGAGGTGGTACCTAGTGCTTAGATGCCTATTGTTCTTTATTAAGATAATAGTATGGCAATACCACAGTCTAAGGAACCAAATACCACAAGATAATAAAATATATTAAGAGGAAATAATATTTGGTAAGAGAGTTTTGTGCAAAATGGTAAGGTCATGGTATCAAAGATTGTGTAAGCAATTAAATTTAGTAAGTCTATTCACCTAAGTCATTGTCAGCAAATAATTTTGAAACTCATATAAATAATATAGGAGTTCAATAGTTATTCAATATGCTTTAGGGAAAGTGAAAGATTGTTAGACATATAATGTCATTTATGCCCTTAAAGTATGGGAAATAACATTTTATTTGACTAATAAAAGTTTATCCATACATATGATTGAGCATACATTAATAAGTTCATATTTATAAAGTATGTGATCTTTAAAATTAGGCATATAATGTTAATACAGAGGGTATAAATAGCAAGTTCTTTATAAATTAAATCTAGTTCACAGTCATTGATGAAAATGGTATTTCATTATGTAAGGTTGTAGTTTTTCTGCTTCTTATAGTAGATGATTTACCTTGATCATCGAAGTAGAGACTTTGAATAAAAAATTAGTGTATATGATACATTGAATGGGACTACTGTGAATTTTGATCTAGTTAAATAAATGTCATAGATCTTAATTTATGAAAGTTTTAATAAGCTTGATTGATCTTAGTCCTAGAAAAATAATGAATTTACATTCATGTGTTATATCTTTTGAGTTATCACGGAGTGAGATCTATATAAATGATTAAAACCTTGATATCTTGATGATATAATTTCTTGGGTCATAGAAATATATATTTGCAAGATGAAATTTAATAAACGTGTCCACTTAAACTATTTGCAGTACTTGATCATTTAAATCTGTGACCCCAGTTTATTCAATAAATTATTTATTGAATAATAATATTTATTTGTAAATTTATTTACAAATATAAATATATTAAAAGTGATAATTAGAATATTTAAAGACTTAGTGGTAAATAAGTAATTAAAGAGGCAAGACATTTTTTTAATGACCTAACTTTAATTATGGATATCAATTAGAAGTGTAATTAAGTAGTTATTATTAGTTTAAAGACTAAATCTAATTTAATTAAAATGAGTTTTAATTAAATAGGTTTTTCCTTAATAACATGGGTTATTAGAGTACAACTCTTGACTTTTAAGTTAGAGCTAGGAAGCTCATGGGTTTTGTAGTCTCTCTACTAGCTCAAATCCTACTCAAACTATAATTTCTTAATCCTAATAAAAAAAATCATAACCAAAAAAATTCTTTTTATATATCCTTACGTGGAAAAAGAATATATATAAAAAGAATTTGGTTAATACTCTTCTTTTAGATTTGGGTATTTGTGATTTTGAAGATTAAGAAAAGATTCACATGCCTAAATACATTGAGTTTAAAGGTTGAGGATCGTAAAAAAGATTACAGCAAGTCAATTCAAGATTTATCGTAGCGAGAAATTGAGATAATCTCCTATCTTTATACTTGTAATTATGAACAACAAATGTAGCCTCCGCTATATTTATTTTGTTAAACAAAAAAAAAATTATTTCATACTAACAAATATGACCTCTTAACCATCAATCCGCCGCATACAACACATGGATTTTTTTTATAAAATTTTTGTATCTATTTGGGTTCGAGGAATTAGCAGCTCCGAAGGAACAGAAGTTATTAAAGTGATATTTCCAATTTTGATTGGGGGGTTGAGTATCCATTTCATCGAGATTGAGAAAAGCACTATCTCTAAGACCTCGATGATCTACCTAGTGCTAACATTATGATGATCAGAAATGAGGTGTTTGGTAGCCGAGAAAAAAATATAGAGGATGAAAAAAAATAGAACAAATGAGAATTTCAAATTTCAATTATTTTCGATGACTAAAAATAACTTGTAATACAGCATTATACAAGCCTAAGAATGCTATAGAAATAGAGATCTATTTCAAAAGGTTGTTACATCTCTGCAACAACTTCTTGGCCAAAAAACTCTAAATTACTGACAAACTTGTTGACTCTGTAGCTAACTTCTAGCCAACTCAGAGATTATGAGTACTAACATGGTAGCCAACTCAACATAACTTTGACAACTCAGCATTAACAGAAAATAGTATAAACATTCTCTAATATCCCCCAATCGAGTTAATGGTCGAGGAGAGATCAGAAGTTTGGATCGAAGAGCAATGAAATGATCATGAGATAAAAACTTGGTTATAATAATAGCCAATTGATCTTCATATAGGACCAATCAAACCTCCAATTCTTTTGTTGCAATCTTTTCTTTGATAAAATGTATGTCAAATTTGATATGTTTGGTTCGAGCATAAAAAATTGAATTGAGTTTTATTACTTGAACACTTTGATTATCACACCATAAAATAGGCATTTTGGTAACTAAGAAAAGAAGTTCATGGAATAATGACTTGATCCAAAAGATTTCAAAACATGGTGTTGCAAGTGTTTGATATTCAACTTCTTTACTCGATCTAACAACTACTGTTTGTTTCTAGACGACCACGAAATTAATTTTTGACCAAGATACATATAGTACTTTTCTAAAAAATTTCTATCATTAAGTTCACAGTCTCAATCAACATTTGCATATGTTGTCAAAGTTATGTCACCACTAAAAAGCAATTCAGGTCCATAATTAGAAGCTAATTGTAAATATCTGATGACTCTTTTGCAAACCTATTAATAGGAATGGCAAAATAAATCATGATATGGTTATTCGATATATTATAAGAGAATATGAGTATAGATAAATTAATATGATTAATAAATTGGTTAAATTCATATTATTCATTTATTAATAATGTCAAATATGTATTTAAATTATGTGATTCATAATTTATTTAAGTCACGTTATTATTAAATTAAACAAATTTTAATTTATTTAAAAATAAATTCGTATCTATTTACGTGAGACATGAATTCAGTTAAAAAGAATATAAAAAAATTTGTATAATTAAACTTTAAATGCCACCTGATAGTATTTATTTGGATGATAAGAAATAATAATATGAGTTTCTCCGTACAATATAACTCACAATAAAGATTAAAAAAATAAATCATTGAACATTTTGTTTTGCTGCCCTAATTCCCTAAACATTTTTAATTTTCAAACCCAAAAATTAGAAGCCTCTCACCTCTCTCCGTTCTGCTGCCCGCTGGCGCCTGCAGATGCTTAGTCTGCTCTCAAGCTCATCTCTCTCTCTGTTCTACTATTCTAGCTCGTCTCTCTCTATAAGTTTCTCTTCTTTCGCTTGTGGATTTAGTTTAATTTTTAGATTTATAAATTGTGTTTGAATTGAACTTGAGTCAGTATGTTTTTGAATTGTTGGGGTGGTATTTGAGGGTTAACGGAAAGAACAATCATGGGTTCATCGATGCTTTTGTAGATTTGTTAGTGAGTCTTGCAGCAGCAGCTGTTTATCTCCTAAGTTGGGTTCATATAAGTTGTTCATTGAAATTGATCATGATGAAAAAAAATTGATCTTGTCTTAAAACTTAATTAAATGCATGTATCACGTATTTTTGTGTATATTACTTTTAGGTTCATATATATATATATATATATATATATATATGGCCAGAATTTTATGATTGCACATGAAGCTGTTCTGTCATTGGGATGTGAAATTTTCTTGAAGAATAAGATTTAGTGATTTGTAATTTTTTTTTTAGTAAATTTCATTGGGCGTGGGCTTTTCTTCGATTTTAAAGAATTGAAATTAATAATTTTTTTTAAAAGTAAAAATGTAATATTATTGATTAAATCAATAATATTATAATGTAGGACTTTTATATAAAATCAAAAAATTATCAAGATATTACACAAAAACAAAAGAGATTAATTATGTTTCGTCCAAACTTACTATTCTCCTATAAAAAGAACAACCAATCCCCATAATGGAGACTATTTTTAGAAGTGATTATTACGACTATCCTTGAAACGGAGAGATCTATCCTCGCATAAAAGTGAATATCTACCCACTTATATGAAGGATAAACTACTCTCTTACAGGAGAGACTAACTACCCTCTTGCAAGATGGACAAACTACCTTCACACAGGAAAAACTAAAATATTTCTCATGTATGAAAATTATTACACAAAACATACCTTCATGTAAGAGAGAAATTACAAAAATATCCTTACACTAATATCTATTGTACACATCAAACTCTAATCTAACTATTAACCACCAACACACAAATCAATATAACCGCAAAGATTATTCTGGTAATAAGTCGACGGTGGAGCTTTGTGGTGGCCAGAAAATAAGATAGCATCCGGTCAAAAGAGTGGTAGGAGTAGGTGCCTAAAGGCAAAAGCCATGCAGAAAGGAGATTACAAAAATATCCTGACACTAATATTTATTGTACACACCAAACTCTAATCTAACTATTAACCACTAACACATAAATCAATATAACCGCAAAGATTATTCTAGTAACAAGTCGATGTGGAGTTTTGTGGTGGCCAGAAAATATGATATAGCATCTGATCAAAAGAGTGGTAGGAGCAAGTGTCTAAAGGCAGAAGCCACTAGATTCGACAAAGTCCAACACTGACAGAGCACAGATTTGGCTTCCACGACGAGCACTAGAAGTCTGCATGGCTGCTGGGGGAAAGTAGCAAGAAGGCGCTCATGTTGGCCTCATCCAGCACTCATCGGTGAGAGTAAATGCAATGGTCAAAACAGAAGTCCAGCTTAACTCGGTGGTGGCTACGGCAGCTCCATGGCAGAAACGAAGATTTCATGGCCGCCTTGAGGGATGACGATGAGAGGTTGCTCATGTTACCGCATTTAGCCATCACCGACGAGGAGGAGCTCCGCCCAAACTAGATCCAAATCTGACGTGTCTGTAAAAGCAAAAAAAGCAAGATAAAAAGAGAAAAGCACAAAAATATTAAAGCTATTAAAGAGATGAGTGCAGAATAAGAGAAAAAAAGGAGGGAGGGCGCCGGAGATGGGATTTTCTTTTCTTTTGCTCTCCCTGTGATACTTCAGGTAAGCATATTTCCTTTGTCTACCTCTGGCCCTAAACACTTGAAAAATAACTAAAATTATTGAGTTGATCTAAGATTTCTTTGGCATACAAAGTATAATATGAAGTCAAATTTTCTTGAAGAATAAGATTTAGTGATTTGTAATTTTTTTTCTTTTTCAGAAAATCTCATTCGGCATGGGCTTTTCTTCAATTATAAGAACTGTAATTAATGAGTTGATCTAAGATTTCTTTTGCATACAAAGTATATAATATGAGGTTAATTGCTACATGTATACTCAAAACTTAAGATATAATATCTTCAAGGGAACTCCGTGCAAATTTGAAGTATTTGAAGTATGGGAACACCTCTTTAACTCGTCAGTCATCAGTCTTGAGACAGGCTCACTTTACTCTTCTCAAGCTCTTCGGAAGCTGGTGGCATCCAAGGTGACTACACGAGTTGTTGACGGAATATAATATCATCTTGATTACAAATGGTTTCTGAACATATTAGATATAAAATTGCGAGCTTTGTTACATTTCGTATGCCAGATATCTCTGTAACGTCATTTTGTAATATTATTTTGGTTTATTTTAAGTGGATTTGATAAATGATGAATTTTTTTAATTGTATTGGATAAATTTTAATTTTTTTAAATTGTTTATTATTAGATGCATTAAATGCTATATTTTCAATGTAGTTTTAAATTTTATTTATCGTAAATAGATATAATTGTAAACAAATAGAATTATGTATAATTGTATAAACGAATTGAATTTAATTTATTTATTTAAATATATCTAATTGTGTCATGTTATATAATTTATATATTATACGAATTGAATTTGTAGTTGAGTGTCTAATTTATTTATGTAAACGAATCGTGTACGAATATGTTAAAAATTTGTTAATATTTTATATTAACACAATACGAATACAATTTGTTTACACAAATTACTACCCCTTTTTACCGGTGTTTAACTAATGGATTAATTAATAATTGACTTAATTTATACACTACAAAAGACAATTTAGGTCTTTGTCAGAATGAGATATTAAAGTGCACCAACCAAACTTGGATATAGGGGCGGATTCTTAAACATCTGATCATCACCCTTGAGCAATTTTTGGCCTGTACCCATTGAAGTAGTACATCCCTTACAATTGTTCATATTAGCTTTCTTTAACAAATCAGCTAAATACTTGGTTTGAGAGAGATGTAAATCTATTTTAGTAGGAGTGACTTATATTAAAATTGTCAAGATCTTTTAAAGCAAAAGTAGGTTAAAACTATACAATAAACTCTTCTAAGTGACCTGATACATGACCAGTGATGATTATATCATCAATATAAATTAGTACCAATATCAAGTTTCCATGCTTGATGAAGAGGGAAGTATTAAATCTTGAGTTTTGAAACCCACACTGCAATAAATCATTCTTAAGTTTACCATACCATGCTCTTAAAGCTTGTTTTGAACCATAAAGAGTTTTTTTTTTCTACTTACAAATATGTGTTGGTTGTGTAAAATTGATGAAACTTTCTAGTTGTGTTATATATAAAGTTTCAATTAAATCCTCATTAAGAAAAGCATTATTGATATCAATTTATATTATTGGCAATTGATGCATACTAGCCAGGCTGAGAACAAGCTTCACAGTTGAAGCTTTAAAAGTTGGACTAAAAGTCTCAAAATAATTTATCCCCAAAGTTAAAAGAAACCCCTTCACAACCAACTTGACCTTATGTTTAGAGGTTGATCCATCAATGTTATATTTAACCTAAAAATCCACTTGTTATTGTTGGGAAAGATTACAAAATACTATACAGTGGAAACAATTCTTTCTCCCACGTTGTGTTATTAAAATGGGTAATATATCACCAATGTAAGCACAACAATATTACCACAAACATTAACCATCAATCAATCACAATGAACACCAAACTTTTACGTGGAAAACCCAATTCGGGAAAAACCACGGGACCGTAGTCCGATATCAACACTTCCACTATGCAATAATAATGGGATTACAACAATGTTCTCTCTAGAATCACCACTAGAGGCTCACCACAACATCAAGAACATTAATCTTGGCTCAACAACAATAAATCTAACAAATTCTCCTTAAATGTAAATTTGCTAGATAATGCTAAATCAGAGGCTAAATCGAAAATCAAATCCGATAGAATTGTAGAGCAAGATGTTGGGAACTCACCTTCAAAATTTGAGCAAAATCGGAGCTCAAATTGACATCTAATCATCAAAGAGAAAACTAAAACCCTAAGTTTTATTTTTCTCCCCCTCTCTCGTTTCTTCTCTGTTTTCTGCTTCTGCCTTCTGCATTCTGTTTTTGCCTTCTGCTTTCTCATCAAAACAAAACACGCAATTTTCATTTCAGTTACTGTGCACTTATGGCAAATTTCAATCAGCTCCCTTCATGGCTAATTATACAGAGGCCCCTGAACCCACATGATGTGGATCCCACCAACAAATCTCCCCCTCCACGTCATGTGAAAGGATCCACTAGACCCGTTTTCCCTTTACAAACTTGAAGCTTCTCCTTGGACAATGATTTAGTCATCATATCCGATCCATTCTCACTTGTATGTATCTTTTCAAGTTGTAACAGTTTTGATTCTAATACGTCACGTACCCAATGATACCTAACATCAATGTGCTTGGATCTTGAGTGAAATGTTGGGTTCTTTGCCAAGTGAATGGCACTCTGACTGTCACAGTAAACTATATAGCTCTCTTGCTTCACACTCAACTTTTATAGGAATTTCTTCATCCACAAGGTTTCCTTGCAAGCTTCAGTAACTGCAATATACTCAGCCTTTGTGGTAGACAAAGCAACATATTTCTGAAGTCTGGATTGCCATGACACAGCTCCCCCTGCAAAAGTAATCAGGTATCCTGATGTAGACTTTCTAGAATCCACATCTCCTGTCATGTCTGCATCTGTGTACCCATACAACACAGATTTATCACCACCAAAACATAAACATGTCTTAGAGGTGCCTCTAAGGTATCTGAAAATCCACTTCACTGCTGTCCAATGCTCCTTGCCAGGATTAGAGAGAAATCGACTAACAACACCAACTGCATGAGCAATATCTAGCCTAGTACAAACCATAGCATACATCAAACTACCAACAGCTGATGCGTAAGGCACTGCACCCATTTCTTCCTTTTCTTTCTCACTTGTAGGACATTGCTTGGAACTAAGCTTGAAGTGACCTGCAAGTGGTGAACTAACTGGTTTTGCCTTACTCATGTTGAATCTTTCAAGAACCCTTTCAATGTAGTTTTCTTGAGATAACCATAACTTCTCATTTTTCCTGTCACGGGAGATCTTCATGCCAAGGATTTGCTTAGCCTGTCCTAAATCCTTCATAGCAAATGACTTACTAAGTACTCTCTCCAACCCTTCAATTTTACTACCATCATGGCCAATAATTAACATATCATCCACATAAAGCAAGAGAATAATAAAGTCATTATCAGCAAACTTCTTCATAAAAACACAATGGTCTGATGTAGTCCTGCTGAAACCATGATTCTCCATAAAAGAATCAAATTTCTTGTACCACTGTCTCGGTGCTTGTTTCAGCCCATACAAGCTTTTCTTCAACTTGCACACTAAATCTTCCTTGCCTTTGACTCTGAATCCCTCAGGCTGCTCCATGTAGATTTCCTCTTTCAAATCACCATGAAGGAAAGCTGTTTTTACATCAAGCTACTCAATCTCCAAGTTTAAACTTACTGCTAAACCAAGGACAACTCGAATAGAAGACATCTTCACTACAGGAGAAAAAATTTCTTCAAAATCAATTCCTTTCTTCTGACCAAACCCTTTCACAACTAACCTAGCCTTGTACCTTAGTTGTGAGTTGTTTTCAGTCTTCAGCCTGTAAACCCATTTGTTCTTCAAAGCTCTCTTACCTTTAGGCAGTTTTGATAACTCATAAGTGTGGTTCTCATGCAAGGATTTTATCTCCTCTTGCATAGCTTTAAACCACTCATTCTTGTGCTGGTGAGACATAACTTCCTGGAAGTTTTCAGGTTCTCCCTCGTCTGTAAGCATCACATACTCATGTGGTGGATATTTGGAGGAGTGGTGGCGCTCTCTCATAGATCTTCTTAACTGAGGCTCAACAGGTGGATCATATAATTCTGGAGGTGCTTGCTCAACCTGTTCTGTTGGACCATCATCATCAATTCTATCATCAAAATCTTCTTGTGTGTCTCCCCCATAATCATCATAAACTACAGGTGGAAGAACTGATCTAGAAGTATCAGGAATAGGAATTTCATCACATTCTTGAGGCTTCTCATCTTTTTCTACCCCATCAACTATCTGATCTTCAAGAAATATAACATCTCTGCTTCTGATGATTTTCTGACTCACTGGATCCCATCATCTATACCCAAAGTCTTCATGTGCATAACCCAAAAAGATACACTCCCTAGCCTTATTGTCAAGCTTCGACCTTTCATCTTTTGGAATGTGAACAAATGCCCTACAACCAAACACTCTTAAGTGCTTATATGAAACATCTTTCCCGGTCCAAACTCTTTCAGGTACATCATCATCCAAAGGAGCTGAAGGAGAAAGGTTAATTAAATCAATTGCAGTACGCATTGCTTCACCCCAAAAGTATTTAGGTAGCTTTGCATCAGAGAGCATACACCTGATTCTTTCTTGAATCGTTCTGTTCATTCTCTCTGCCACACCATTTTGCTGAGGAGTTTTTGGCACGGTCTTCTCAAGTCTGATACCATGGGATCTACAATACTGCTCAAATGGTCCTCTGTACTCACCACCATTGTCTGCCCTTACACATTTCAACTGTCTCCCTGTTCCTCTCTCAACCTTAACATGAAAATCTTTAAAGACATCAAGTACCTGGTCTTTAGATTTCAGAGCAAAAATCCACACTTTTCTAGAACAATCATCAATAAAAGTTACAAAGTAAAGTGCACCTCCACGTGTTCTAGTTTGCATAGTACATACATCAGTGTGTATCAAATCAAGTAAGTTTGCTCTTCTAGATGGATAAAAATTACGAAATGCAACTCTATGTGCCTTTCCTGCTAAACAATGATCACAAGGTTTGAGAGACTTACCTGTGAAGCTGGGCAGAAAATTCTTCTTGACTAGAACTTGAAGCCCTTTCTCACTTATGTGGCCAAGCCTTTTATGCCACAATTCAATGTCAGATTCTTTTGCTGCTACATTGACATCTTCTTTTATGAGCTTAGCTTCCATAACATAGAGAGTGTTTATCTTCCTTCCTTTGGCTAGAATTATAGAACCTTTGGTGAGCTTCCATTTACCTTCACCAAAGTAGTTGCAATAACCATCATCATCAAGCTTGCCGGTGGAGATCAAATTCAGACGCATTTCTGGAACATGTCTGACATCCTTGAGTAGTAATCTACTACCAATACTGGACTCCAAGTAAATATCTCCTATGCCCACAATCTTGGATGCACCATCATTTCCCATCCTGACATAGCCAAAATCACCACTAGTGTAGGATGTGAAGAAATCACCATTTGAAGTAACATGAAATGAAGCACCCGAATCAATTACCCAATCATTTGTATGACATGTGAGATTTATGGAGTTTTCATCATAAACAATAGTCATATCCCCATCAGCAACTACTGTATTGCTTACTTGTTCATTTTTCTGTGATTCACCTCTTTCCATAGCCTGTTCCTTTTTCCATATTCTACACTCTCTCTTTATATGCCCAATTTTGTTGCAATGGTAACACTTGACATTTTTCCGTTGAGACTTGGATCTTTCTCTGTAGTTGTTATTACCAGAACTTCTACTTTGGCTTCTTCCACGTCTTTCATGCTTTTCTGTAACAAGTGTTTCTGTCTCAGAAGAACTCATACCTGCATTCTTTCTTCTGGCTTCTTCATTTTGCATTCTATCCTTAACCATTTCCACGGTTAGCTTCCCATTTGGCGCTGAATTATTTACTGACACCACCAATGTCTCCCAACTATCCGGTAAGGAACTAAGCAATAACAATGCTTGTAATTCATCATCTAGTGAAATATTCATAGTTGTCAACTGGTTCACTAGGCCTTGAAACTCACTGGTGTGCTCAGCTATGCTGCGCCCTTCTTTGTATTTTAGATTCACAAGCCTCTTCATTAAATTGGCTTTATTTTGTGGTGTAGGCTGCTCATAAATGGACTCCAATTTTCTCCACATAACATCAGCCTTGGTCTCTTTTGCCCTATGGTGAAATACACTCTGATCTATCCATTACCTAATGGTGCCAACACATTTTCTATGTAATTGGATCCACTCTTTATCACTCATTTTCTCGGGTTTTACAGCATCCCCTTCAATGGGTTCATGTAGGTCTTTTACAAAAAGTAAATTCTCCATTCTAGACTTCCATATAGCATAATTCCATGCCTTCAGTTTAATCATGCATGCAGAATTTTCATCCATTTTAATCAACACAAATTAAGCACTGCACAACCTGACTAGCTCTGATACCACTTTGTTGGAAAAGATCACAAAATACTACACAGCGGAAACAATTCTTTCTCCCACGTTGTGTTATTAAAATGGGCAATATATCACCAATGTAAGCACAACAATATTACCACAAACATTAACTATCAATCAATCACAATGAACACCAAACTTTTACGTGGAAAACTCAATTCGGGAAAAACCACGGGACCGTAGTCCGATATCAACACTTCCACTATGCAATAATAATGGGATTACAACAATGTTCTCTCTAGAATCACCACCAGAGGCTCACCACAACATCAAGAACATTAATCTTGGCTCAACAATAATAAATCTAACAAATTCTCTTTAAATGTAAATTTGCTAGATAATGCTAAATCAAGGCTAAATCGAAAATCAAATCCGATAGAATTGTAGAGCAAGATGTTGGGAACTCACCTTCAAAATTTGAGCAAAATCGGAGCTCAAATTGACATCTAATCATCAAAGAGAAAACTAAAACCCTAAGTTTTATTTTTCTCCCCCTCTCTCGTTTCTTCTCTGTTTTCTGCTTCTACCTTCTGCATTCTGTTTTTACCTTCTGCTTTCTCATCAAAACAAAACACGCAATTTTCATTTCAGTTACTGTGCACTTATGGCAAATTTCAATCAGCTCCCTTCATGGCTAATTATACAAAGGCCCCTAGACCCACATGATGTGGATCCCACCAACAGTTACTTACCACTTTTGCTGCTTTAGTATATGGAACTAATGTCCAAAGTCTAATTTCTCATAAGAGTTGCATACTTATCAATCATAGCTTATTTCCACTGAAGACTATTTAGTGCTTCAGCAACTAGTGTAGGTTTTAAATTACTACTAGAAGAATAACTGAGATATACTTTTGACTTGAAGACGTTTTTTAATTTGGTAATCATTTGATGTGAATGAGCTGCTACTAGTGGATTTTGGACTGAAAGAATTTGTTCAGTTTGGAGTAAAGTTATTGAATTATGAATTATGGTATTAAAGAAAAGAATTGAATGTTAAGGCTAATAGTAAGGATGGTTGTGTGCTTGATGAATGAGTAGCCGGTTTAGATGTCAAGGAATGCTCTACTGCTATAAGAAGTGAACTTGTTACTGAGGCCGATATACTACTGCAATTAAAATCCTAAGAAACACTAGGAAAAACAAGAATTTGTATTAGTTGAGAAGAATGAAAGTCAGTTACATTAGATTCAACAACATACTTTAAAGGAAAAAGTTCGGAATAAGGAAAAAAAAGGTTTCATTAAAGGTAACATGCCTTATAATATAAATTTTACCAGTTGAATGCATGCACTTGTACCCGTATGCATTAGACTATAGTTATGAGAACACATTTTTTAAAACGAAAGTTGAATTTGTGTTTATTATAAGGTTTAAACAATGAAAACAAGTACAACCAAAAGGAATACTTGATATAAATTGACATATACCAGTAATTTTACACATATGCCTCAAAAACACCAAATGACACAAAAATACATCTAAAACTTAAAAATTACTTGTATATGTCAATATATATAACTAGTTTATATGTCAAAAGGATTTTATAATCACAATTTGTATTCAATCAAGTTATAAAGATCTTTATATGGACTAAACAATCTAAGTGCATGTGGTACAACTGCTTAAGCAAATACTTGATAAATGAAAGATATAATAGTGAAACAATATGTCCATATGTATTTATAAAGAAATAAAATTCTAGATTTGTCATTGTGGTTATATATGTGGTTGATAAGAATTTGGTCAGGACTTTTAAAGAACTCTTAAATACTGCAAATTACTTAAAACGAGAATTTATAATTAAATATTTAAGAAGACAAAATATTATCTTCACTTGCAAATTGAGTATAAATCAAATGGCATTTTTATACATCAATCTATCTATACTGAGAATATTTTAAGAAAATTCAGTATGAATAAAGTTTATCCATTAAGCAACCCTATGGTTGTTTGGTCTATTGATCCTAAAAATGATCCATTTCATCCTAAGGAAGTGATAAGGAAATACTTAGTCCATAAGTACCATATCTAATGTAATTTGTGCAAACAGGACATAGCATTTGTGGTAAACTTATTGGCAAGATTTGAGTATGCACCAATTCGAAATTATTGGAATAGTATCAAACATATATTTTGTTACCTTTATGGAATGATAGATTTAAGACTATTTTATTCTAATGAACCTATAGAAAATTCAGTCTAACTAGTTATACAAATGTTGAGTCTTATATGATCTCCATAGAGCTCATTCTCAAATTGGATACATTTTTACTTACAACAATCTCATGACGATCCCCAAAGTATATTGCCACCTCTTCCAATCACTTTAAGATTTTTGCACTATATGAAGCAAATACGGAATGCATATAACTACAATCTGTCATTCATCACATATAAAGCATATGCAGCTTACCTTTTACAACAGATATTTTAATTATAATATATGAAGACAATGTTATTTATATTGCTCAAATTAAAGGCGAATACATTAAAGGAGATAAAATCAAATATATTTTTCTAAAATTCTTCGACACTCTACAAGAAACAAGAAGATTGATGTTAGACATACATGCTCCACTTATAATTTTACAGATTTGTTCACCAAATCTTTACTAATGTCAACTTTTGAAAAATTAATTCACAAGATTAGTGTGTGTTATCTCAACAAATTATCAAACTAATGGATGTTACTTCGATGAGGAGCATTTAATCAAGGGAATCATATTCCTTGAGAAGAATAACTGCGTTAATTACAAACGTGTATTGTACTCTTTTTTTTCTTCGATCAGATTTTATCCCATTAAATTTTACTGTCAAAATTTTTAATGAGACAATATTAAATACATTTCATACTATTGTATATTATAGATTGTATTTTCATTGCTTAGGTTTTTGTCTAATTCAATTTTTCTTTTTAGCAATGTAAAGTATAACTTAAGTTTTGAAATCCAAGACCGAGTACTGCAAAAGGTGGTGTGGATTCCAATTTCACATCCCACCCACCCCCCATCTTTCTATATATATTATTTTCCTATAATGAAATGATATCCTTCAAATTTTTCAAAGGTGTTCTAATATTTAAGTTGCTTTATTTTTTTTACTTATTTTATTATTTATTCATAATAAAAAAAAATCTTATTTTTGTTAATCATAGAACAAATAATTTCCATCAATGTTTAATAGATAGGGTGAAAAATAACACATAATGGGATGTAATTAATCCCTGCTACGATGAGACCAAAAAAATAAAATAAAAAACAATTGAATGAGACATTTAAATCCAATGTAAGATGAGAATTTTGGGACAGAATTAACCTAAAATGAGATTGAGAAATTACACCATACGAAGATAAAGAATTTTTAAGGGCATGACATTCAAGTAATGACAAGACAATAATTTTAAGCACTTATCAAACATAATGTTACTAAAAGAGTGCCACGAAAGGGCGTTTTGACTTTAAGACACGTGCTTTTTTATTGTTCAGACAACTTTATGGCACTCTTTTAGAAACATTATGTTTGTTAATGTTATAAGCAGTGCTAAACTTATAAAATTGGAATACGTATATATCTTAATTAATAGTTAATATTTATTAAATAGTTATTAATTTTTTAATTTTTATTAATGTTGTAATTGTATAATATTAAACAACAATAAACATATTAAATATTATATTAATTAAAATATAAAATTTATATCTTAATTATATAAATGTAGTATTATTATAATATTATTTTATATTATAGATATAATGCGTTTTTAATAATGGTATACTTACGTAGTTTAAAAACATACTTTATATCTCAATTATGGCAATTGATGTATTTATTGTTTATTGATATTTAAAAATTTTAAAAAAATCAATAACTACTTAACAAATGATAATAAATAATATATAACATTTAAAAAAAGTTAAATAAAGATAAAATATCTCACTTGCTAAAAATCAATCTTTATTTTTTATTTTTACTCGAATTCGGATAACCGTAGACGTAGACGTAGACGAAGCACATTCACAACAACGTATGTTAGATATTCGATTATTATATAATTTTGATATATGCAGATATGCTCGAAGTTGAAGATACAAGAATAAATAAACCCAGCAAAAGTTTCAGCTAAAAGCAATTCACGGCACAAGGAAAACACTTGAGAAGTATTTATGCGTTATAACTTACCCAATCAACTCCAATTTTTAAGACCAACAAAAAGTTTAGACGAAATCAATTTCGTACTTGATGACAAAACACAATTCATTACAAAACCAGAATGTTTCTGTTCATCATCATCTAACAATTACTTTTAAAGGTCATTAGTTCCTTCATGGAACTTCATTTGTAATATTGCAAAATGCAAAATAGTCAAGGCTGGCTAAGAAGTGATGGCCTGTAGAAAGCATGGCTCTGTGCAATCTCAATGCGTTCCCGGGGATCATTTAAAGTTTCATCCCTCAAAGCTTGCAGAATAGCTTGTGATGACTGCTCCCTGAATTCCAAAACAAAGCACAAGCTCAGCATTAGATTTCACTGATAATAGTAACCAGCCACTCTACTTAGGCCTCCTTTGGAATTGTTGGTGCTGCAACTTTGAAATGAAAGCATTAGCTTTTAAATAAAAGTTGATGGGTATTCGGCAAATATAACTTTTGAAGTAAATGGACCTCATTTTGAATGCTTTTATATTTGTTTTTATCAAATATTTGTGAGAGTCAAAACAGCTTAACTTTGTTATCTATGCAATAAGTGTTCACAAAAACAACTTAGCTATTGTACTTCCAAAGTTAAGTAGAAGCACAGCAATAATTCCGAACAGAGCCTTGGTAAACAAAGTTGTAAAGGGTTCTTATTGGTGAGAATATGCAATAACTGAACATACTTTGGAGCACACCAAGCTCTGCTGGCCTTGTATATAGATGTTGGAAGTTAAAAGTAAAAACTAAAACATTGATATTAAGGAGTCTGTTTTCAATCAGATGTAAGATGTACGATAATTAGGTAATTACCTTATTATAAGTATTTTATAGAGTGTCTTCAAGATGGGGCATAGCTCAACAGGAGCAACTGGCTTGTTTTCTTCGGGATGTAAGACACTTAGGCTTGACTGGCTCAGAAGTTCATAAAAGGCTCCCACTGCAGAGACACCCTGGAAGATGAGACAACAATGTTTTATAATGGGATGTAATTAATCCCTACTACGATGAGACCAAAAAAATAAAATAAAAAACAATTGAATGAGACATTTAAATCCAATGTAAGATGAGAATTTTGGGACAGAATTAACCTAAAATGAGATTGAGAAATTACACCATATGAAGATAAAGAATTTTTAACTTACACAGGGCATGACATTCAAGTAATGACAAGACAATAATTTTGAGGCCGAGACAAGTTGAGGCAAACTCATAATAAAAGAGATCTTAGGAAGTCATTGATTCATCTAGTGTAAAGGTGGTTAGGAATGGCAAAAATACTCTCAAACCCATTAAAATCTATCTGTATTAAGAAAGATTTAGTAAGACTTGAAGCGGGTTTGTTATATAAAATAAAAATTCACAGCGAATTAGGTACGAGTACAAATTTGATATAAAATTCGCGAATACCCGTTAGTGGCATCTGCATACCTGCAAATATTATTTTTAATTTTTTTAGAGAAAAATAATTTTCTTAATAGTTTTAAGTTAAAACTTAAAATGTAATTCTAATTCTATTTTATTACTTATTTTCTTTTTTAAAGTTAAATACTTAAACTTCCTCTACTTTGTAGTCATCTTCTTTATTATAGCAAATTTTAGATTTTTTTTCACTCTTGTCTTCTTCTCAGTTATCCAATTTGTTTTGTTTATGTTAAAAGTTTAATTAATGGATGATTTTATTTTAATTTTTTATTATTATTTTTAAAATATATATATTTAGTATTTTTTTACAAAATTTGTTTAATTTTGTCTTATTGGTATCTAATACTGTTGGAAAATTGGTGATTCAACAATCTTGGTTGGACAAGAATTGAGATGAATACCAAAGTGGAGAGTTACAAGAAGTTTAGAACGTGTGGGACACGTATGGAGAAGTCTAGGACGTGTGAGACACGAAAGGGGAAGTGAAACGAGACACAAAGACACGAAGGAAAAGAAGGAATCGCGGGGAGCTTCCAGCGCCGCAGCGCTGGACGCGAGAAGGTCCAGCGCCGCAACGTTGGGTACTCAGTGCCGCAGCGTTGGGTACTCAGCGCCCCAGCGCTGGACGCGAGAAGAGCCAGCACTGAGGCGCCCAGGGACGGGCGCTGCAGCGCCAGAACGCGTGGAGAAGTCTGTTTTGGCTCAGGATTTCAAGTTTTGGACTTCCAAAACAAGTGGACTCTTACTCTAACAAGGAATAGGATTTGTAGGCACGAAATATACCCTATATAAACACTTGTAAAACATTGTTTAAGATTAAGCATCTAAGGTTTCAAGATGTAACCATAAGAGAGAATAGAGGAGTTAGGTAGGCACTAAGTGCGTAGTGCACTAGGGTGTAACCTTGGGGGTGTTTTCTTCTTTAGGTTCTTTGAGTGAATAAAAGAGAAACACCATAGATCCTTTAGGCTTAGATGCTCGGGCTATTCTTGTGTTTCTCGTAAAAATCTCTTATGAGGAGATACGAAGAGGTCTTAGGGAGTCATAATGATCAAGGGTAGATGCTTAGAGGTCTCTATGGGAGATACTAAGGGGTCTTGTGGGATCATTGATGATGTAAGAAGATACTTTGTGATCTATTTCAATGGGAAGAAGCTGGATCATGGATCCTCCGTGGACGTAGGCAATTTGGGCCGAACCACGTATATCTTGTGTCTTGTGATTAGTTTGTTTTCTTTATCTTTATTGGTGTGTTAATCTTATGTGTTCTTGCTTATGGTGTGAGTTATGATTTTCCGCTACGCAAATGGTATCAAGGTTGTGGCTTAGTTGATGCCATAGGGGTGTCAAATTGAAGTGCACGGCTTGATATCCCTCAACAAATATATTTTTATCTAATAACTTTTTTTTATTATATAAAATAATTAGATTATTTTTACAATATTATCATTAATTTTTAATGCTTTCTTATTGAACAGATAGAGGTTGGTAATAATTAATTATTTTCAATAAGTGATGCAAGTTTCATGCTAATGATGCAAATGAATTTCTAACAATAGAAGTTGAGATAGATTCAAATCAAACACCAACGACACTTCAAAAAATTACAATTAATACAAATAAAATTGATATATTTTGATTGATAATATTTTTAAATTGATCATATGATTATAAACTTATAATTGCTATATTTTATAAATTTTTATTTAAATTAAGGTTTTTATTTTATTTTTTATTATATAAATATAAATTTCTCGAATAACTTGTTGCGGGTTTGGTAATGAGTACAAACCCGTTAGAGTAAATTTGGTAATAAAACTCCAAACCCACAACGAATTTGATAATAAAACTCTAAACCCATAACGAATTTGGTATTTTATTTTTTAAACGGATGAGGATATGGGTTTAGGGGTATTCGTCCCAAACCTGATCCATTACCATCTCTAGAGGTGATAGAATTTCTTATGGGTTGAAATCCTGTAAGGACTTGCTCCAAATGAGGAGTAATTCAAATTATATTTTAATAATTTTTTTGAGATAAGGCAAACTCGTGTATGCCAATCCATCCCCGAATCAAATTCAGGTCAAGGTTAAGGATAGATTGATTTCCCCAAACCTAACCTAAATCCCCAAAAAAATAATCAATTCTTTCATTATTGGTCATTAGATATAACTAGCAATCATCATTGTAAGATAGATTATTATAATAATAATCTTATTAGGTAGCTTGCAGTGCATTTAATGATTTTAATATATTTTTTTTAAATAAATTAATATATTAAAATACTTATCTTATTCTTTTTTCTTCTCACGCCATTGTATGTCTTAAAAACTTCCTATTAAATGGACACACTCTTTTACTTATAAAGAGTATTTATTGGGTCCATATCACATTATACCTTATTACACAATGCCTAATATTCAAAATCCACTTTAATAAAGTAAGCCCATAATAATAGGTTCATTTTCTCATAAGTGTAGGCAATCCATCTCAAGTAACCCGAAACTATAGATCATAGATACCACAAATAGATTGTAGATATAATAAGAGGTGAGAATGAGTTAGAATGCTGCATTTATTTCAAATTATTTCACATTAAATATTATTCTTACATGTTTGAAATGTTGGAACATATATTTTATAAGGAATTAAATTCCGACATCATAAATTTATGTGATTACCTTTAAGAACACATTAAACTTAGGTTTAATTATCATTATAATTAAGATCATATAAGTTATTACTATAATTACATAATGTAATAACTTATTTGATCTCAACTTTTATAAAAGGTTAAAATACTGATGAAAAATTTAGAGATCGAATATGACTTCTCATTTTAAAATAAGGTTGACAAAATTTAAGTTTGGGTTCAAGTTTTGCTCAATTCAAATTAAGATCTGAATTTTTAAGATTTCTCAAAACTCGAGTTACACCTGAATTTTTAAGAGTACGAGTTAGATCTGAATTTAAATTTAGGGTATATCTGAGTGGCTCAAAACTCAGATTTAAACACAATTTTTTAATTTATTTTTCATTAATTGCATCCTCTCTTCAACATGACTTATTGTAAGGTTAAATAAATAATAAACAATAAGAATTAAAAGCAATTATAAACTTAGAAATCATTAAGTGTTTCATATCTTTTAGGCCTCAATTCTGAAGAAATTTTACGCTAAGCTAATTATAGTCTTTTTTTTTACTACTTCTTTGTGGCTATTTGATTTGCAATCCTAATCTTGTTCTGGATGAGATTTTTCTTTGTTCCTTTTATCTTTTTTTGTCTTTTCATTTTAATGAATGTAGAAAGGGCTTACTAGTCACCATTCTATTTTTTTTTTTACATGTAATACAATTTTATTGGAGCAGCTGTAATTCTCATTGGTTTTTATTCTGTGATGTGGGGGAAAGCCAAATAAGAGAAGATGGCCATGGACACTCTGGTAAGAAGGTTATGATCCAGCAGTTTGAAGGCCTTACCTTTGCAAAATGATGTGTGGGGAAAAGCCAAATAAGAGAAGATGGCCATGGACACTGTGGTAAGAAGGTTAGGATCCAGCAGTTTGAAGGCCTTACCTTTGCAAAATGATGTGAAAGAGACCTTACAACCTTTAACCGTAGCCAATGTAGAAATAGAACACTAAACACCTCAAATCAATTTAGGGGAAAAACTCAAGTTTTATGCGAGGTTTTTTTTGGGTCTAAAAAAATTTTGATTATAAAAAATAATTGAAACCGCATCCGAAAAAATTTTAAAATTTTTTTTTTTAATTTAAATTTGAATGCAATTTTTTTGTCATTCTTATTTCAAGAACTCGCTCAAAACTCATAAAATAGAAAATATAATTGTTCTAAATACAAAAATAATACAACTTTATTTGCTTTTGTATTATAATTCACTTTTAATTGCATTTATATTTTTTTATTTTATAAATTATTAATTTGAATGTCAAAGTACTCTTTATTTATAAGAAGACGGATGATTTTTTTTTTGGTAATTATAAAAATTATGCGAAAGCAACAAAAAAAAATTTTTTTTTTAAGAGTTTGTACGGAGAACCTCATTTTTGATAGCTAAAATTTTGTGTTTCGAATCCTTTTCTTAATCAATGAGATTTAGTTATTTTATTATTATTATTTTTTAGACAACAATTATATTATATACCTTTTAATTTATATCCTAATTTTTATATCTTATGTAATTATGTGATATGCATCAAATGAATGATAAAAAAATAATATTTTAAAATTTTACAAAAATTTATTATTTTATGGATGTATGCCACACTTCACATAGAATAGGATTAGAAGTATAATATTATTCTTAACAAATTACTCAAATATATATTTACTTTTGTTTATTGAAATCTTGTTTTCAAGGACTTTTTCGACAAACAGTAGAGATGTAAGCGGGAACTCAATTGCTGAGTGATAATTTACAAGAATATTATGAACATTACTAGAGTTTCGCACAAAAAATAAAAATAATAAATATGAAGAGCGGTGGGACATTGCCGTGGCGGCTCTGGGGGGAATCTCGAAGAAAGACTCGAGAAAGTTTTACATTTAGGACTTTTGTGATAGCTAATATAACACGTCAGCCATTTTATGATTAAGGCTTATTTTATTGCTTAAAGGTCAAACTGTTGGGACTTTTGCGTCTAACTGGGGAAGGCGGTGCGGGGTCTTTGGTCAAAGCCTCCAATCAAGACTATTATATTTATCAGGAATAGTATAAGATCAAGAAATATTACCTCTTAATTTGACCTTTGTTATTCATTTTGTCCCAGAAACTAAAAACTTCTCTTGCTCCAACTCCATTGCCGTTTGCTTTGTTTTTTTCTTTTGTAATTATCCACAACAGGTTTCTGCTTCTCTTCTTGCGTGCTAAGTTGATAGTCCATGAACAGACCACAAGGCCCGTCAAGGTTGCAGATGGAGAGGCCATTCACTGGAAAGAGTCGCAGTCAACTCTTGTTCATTTTTCTTGCTGCCAATTTTATATGCCTCTTGTTACTTCGAATTGATTACTCATCTATTATTGGTAGTAATATCGAGATAAAAGTAGAGGAGAACAAAATTGGTGATGTAATTAGCAAACAGAAGATCGGCGGTCAATGGATGAAAACAAAATCCCTTCCAGATTTGTGCTTGGGTCGATATATTTACATTCATGATCTGCCTAGCCAATACAATGAAGTCGTCCTCGAGAATTGTCATCTGCTTACAAGAAAGGCTGATAAGTTGGATATGTGCATGTACACGATGAACTCCGGTTTTGGTCCTCGAATTGAAAATTCTCATTGGGTTTTATCAAACACAAGTTGGTTTAATACTAACCAATTCTTATTGGAAGTCATTTTCCACAACAGAATGAAAAACTACGAGTGCTTAACGAATGATTCCTCACTTGCTTCAGCAATTTTTGTACCATTCTATGCTGGCCTAGATCTTCGGCAACACCTCTGGGGTTTTAAGACATCAGTGAGAGATTCATCTGGTATTAATCTTGTCAAGTGGCTAGCAGAAAAGCCTGAATGGAAAAGAATTTGGGGAATGGATCATTTCTTAGTTGCAGGGAGGATTTCTCGCGATTTCAGAAGGCAATCAGATAATAATGCTGCATGGGGTAGCAAGTTCAGGTTTTTTCCTGAATCTCAAAACATGTCAATGTTATCAATTGAATCAAGCTCCTGGAACAATGACTTCGCAATCCCATATCCAACATATTTCCATCCTTCAAAAGACAGCGAGATATTTGAATGGCAAGACAGAATGAGAAGACAGAAGCGGCAATATTTGTTCTCTTTTGCCGGCGCCCCAAGGTCCAAATCTAAAGAAGGTTCTATCCGAGGCAATATTATTAACCAATGCGTAGCTTCAAGCACTGCATGTAAATTGCTAGATTGTAATGACAACACAACTAATTGCGACAACCCAGTTGAGGTAATGCAGGTGTTTCAGAGCTCAGTATTTTGTTTACAGCCTCCAGGGGATTCATTCACAAGAAGATCAATATTCGATTCTATTTTGGCTGGTTGCATTCCAGTTTTTTTCCATCCGGGAAGTGCTTATGCCCAATATATGTGGCACTTACCAAGCAATCATACTAAGTATTCAGTATTTATTCCAGGGAAAAAACTAAAGGATATGAGATTTAGGATTCATGAAGCATTGCTTCGAGTTTCAAAGGATGAAGAAGAAGCTTTGCGAGAAGAAGTTATAAGACTGATTCCTAGGATAATATATGCAGATCCAAGATCTAAGTTAGAGACCCTCAAAGATGCATTTGATTTGGCAGTGAAGGGTATTCTTGAGAGAGTGAACAGAATTCGGAGGGTAATTAACGAGGGGAAAGATCCCAGAATTGGTTTTGTTGAGCGGAATGACTCGAAGTTCAAGCTGCCAGCAATAACGCAAGATAAATAATTTTACAATCATACAAGTATCTATTCTGTAAAAAGAGAACAAGAAAAATAAAAGGTGTATTATAGCCAAATTGACTGAATTCATGTGCATTATTGTTAACTTGAAGCCAATTATCATAGTTTTTGGCTGAAAGAAGGGGGAAAAAAAAAACAAAACGCGTATTTTTATTGATTTAATTTCTTTATTTATTTAAGTACGTATAGTTTAATTTAAGTGATTCTGATTTTGGTATTAATGCTGTTATATGGGATGAGTTTGGGACTGTTTTCTTAGGTTTTGCTAAAACAATTGGTGTCACCTTCTCTTCTTTTAGTGCTGAATGTTCTGTGGTTTTGAAGGTTTACTTTTGTTTATTATAATAATATTATTACAAAATTATAGTTAAATCTTTTAATTCTATTGGAAGATTTATCCTGCATAATATTTCATCTGAATTATGTACATTCATTGAAGTAGATTAACTGTAATTTTGTTAGACGTAAAATTAATTATAAGGCTCACAATTTAGCTAAATATGCTTTTTTAAATTTTGTTGATTTTGGGTGGATAGATTTTTTATCCATATTTATTTCCAAAGTGTAAGCAGTGATTTTTTTTAATTAATTGTTTCCATTGTTTAAAAAAATAAAAATTAGGTAGCTTCTATTGTCTGTATACTTTTCGTTATTTTATTTATATATTTTCGGGGACGGGTGGAGTGGGGGAGGTGGACATAAGGAAGAGGGGTTGCAAAACATTGCGTTCATTTTTGTTTTTGTTGTTACACAATTACCATCCGTATGGATCAAACTCAACTAAAGTCCAATTAATGTTTTTTTTTGGCGACAAAAACAAATAATAATATTATATTTATAAAATTAAGATATAAAATTTATATCTTAAATAATGATACAGTACATTACTTATTTATTATTAGTTTAAATTATTTATGTTTCGAATTAGTTTTAACATTAATCTCTTTTATGAATTAGTCTTTACACTATTACTAATTAGTTAGAATTTGTTTAGTGTACACTTTAAATAAACACTAAATAAATGTAGAAGACTTAAATCACAAACAAATAAAAATAAAATTACAATAATAATAAAAATAATCACACAATCAAATTACGTGATTTAATAATAAACACTTATATTTATGATAGATTATAAGATTCTAATCTCTCTTATTAATTCACAAAAAATAAGATCACAAAGATCTATCTCTTCAAATATTATCAAAGAATACAATAAATAAAAAAAATTTAAAAAAAATTTATTAGTGCTTTTTCATTCACTCAGAACTCAAATATTATCTATGATACTCTCTTGTACACTTAAGACTCTTTAACTCTTTATTATCTCTCTTAGAGTTTTTCTTTAATACTTTTTAATACTTGATCAATTTTAAAAAATTATAAGGATTTATATAGTGTTTACAAAATCCTTAAAATTCTATTTTTAATTAAAATAAAAATTCATATGTTGAAACAGTCTAAACCGAATTTAGGACACATTTTTACCTAAAAACAGAATTTTTTTTAATAGGCAACATTGCAATGTTCAATATCCATTATTAGGACGATAACGCCTCTTTGGTCTAACACTGCAACGTTTAGTGGCCAACGTTATAATGGTGAGCATACTGAAATTATCGTTATAGTATTGAGATTTCATCGTTACAACATTCATGCGTATCACAGTCCCTTCTCGACTTTTATTCGTACATTCAACGTGTCATTGACCACATATCTACTCTTCTTAATTTTTAATTTAAAATTATATTCAAACACAATTTTAAATTATTAATTTTAACTAATATTTATTTTTAAATTATAAATTTTACTACACATGGCCACTTTTTACTTGTTGAAACGTCGTAATAAATTCAATTTTTTTTTTTTTGCTACCAAAATTGAGTTAAATAACTGACACCGTGGAAATAAAAAAAAACAAAAAGAAAAAATTAGCATTACTTAAGAAAGTGTATAAGGACCTGTGGGATTTTGTGTATCGATTGACAAGACCTCGTCCATTCTTTATTACTTTTTCAGAGAGTTTGTTATTGAGAGGGACTTGTGACCTACGTAGATTATTACAGAGAACTTCATTATAATAAAAGCTTATTTAAAGCATTGGCTCTATCTTGAGCAATTAGTACTCACTTGCGAAATACCAAGGAGAAGGTTAAGCTTACCGCCCATAGAAAAGGAATTTTTTTAATTACTACACGCCTCATCCCATTTCTTTTCATTGTCATATGATCCCTAATTAGCTTTTTTTCTCCCAAAAATTTATCTCGTGTATCTTTAAAAGAGTAGCCATTTTGGACTGGATATCTGCAAGATAGATCAATTGGCCAATAAAAAATAGGTCAAATATTACGAAGTTCTCACACGATTGTACCCCATCTGAGATGCTATGTAAAATTAATTATAATTAAGCAATAAACCCCTTCCAAGGCGATAAGCGAAAGTGAGATTTAATTATTAATTTTTTTATACAAATATTATATTTCAAATTTTAAATAATTATAATATTACATTTTAAATATCAAATAATTACAATATTATTTTTTAAATAACTCTCCTAGACAATTAAGACATTAAACTAACCTTCTAACCACTGAAGAGTTAACACAACTCTATTAGATTATCAAAGAAACTTTTTTGACCTTTGTCAAAATTTGAAATTCTGACATAAACTAAATGGTGCATAGACTTTTGCCATTAAAACAAGTGTCTAGGTGCCTTAAATTTTGTATTTAATTACAAGTGATCTAGTCAATTAGATTAATCATTGAAATTTAGTAACCATAGTACAGCGGACTTATACACAATTTTGGTTAGAACAGACAAATACATCAAGGGGTTTTCATTTATGTATCTTACTCGTTAACCTCATGTTAACGTGATATTGGGGTTTTGATTTGTCAAAGATGAGAACAAGCTTTAGCAAATTTGTTGAAAGGGAAAAAACTGCAAACTATTTTCTCTCTCTCTCTCTTTAATTACTGTTTGTTATGCTTTACATATTGAAAGGGAAAAATCATCGAGATATAATACTGATGTCCAGGATGTCTTTCCGAAGACATGCAAAAAGAAGCACTAAAAAATAGTTTTTGAATATGAAAAAAGAGTAATAATGCTGAAGTTATAATAACATAAATATTTTATGAGATATTTGCTTGGCGTAAAATGAGATAAAATATTATTTGTTGACCGAAAAAAATAGATTTTTAAGTTAATGAGTTTTGAATTTGTTTGTTAGTGAGAATTAGTAATTAGGGTCTCGTTCTAGTTGGGTTTGCTTGCAGAAGTCTGGGTCTTCTCTTTCTCGTCGGCTACAACAGAACCTATAAAATACAAACGAAGCTATCGTGATGGTCTCATCAGGGTGAGTTTCAGCAAACACTTTCTAATTCTCAAGTTAGAAATAATTTTTGTGGTAGGAGACTGGTGAAAAGGTTAAACAAAATACTGAAGAGTAAAGAAAATAGCATTTTTCTCTCTGTGTCTAATTCTTCTATGTTTTGGCATCATCTCTTTGGGCCTCATCTTGGGCATCATTCCTTACTTTTGTATATCTCTCTTTTTTATAGTACTGATCTTTATAGGACTTTTTAGGCATATTTCCAACATATTTCCTAATATGCTTCTAACTCAGTTTTTGTTGTGCTTCTATCACATGCCAAATATTCTTCTGCTGATCTTTTTCTAACATACTTCTGCTACACGTCAGGTATCTTTTTAATATACGTTAAGCATATTCTTAGCATATTCTTTATGCATGTCTTCGCCAATGGATTTGGTTAAATGTAAGGTTAAGTTCAATCTGCTCTAGTCAGTTTTCTGGTGGTCTCTTCCTGTTCGGCTCGACCATGGTCCAAGGTCTTATCAAAGAGCTGGTCTTCTGATAACTTCACTGGTTGTACCTGTTTGACAGATAGCCGACCTGGTATATGTTCTGGACCGGTTTCTTTGTTGATCACACATGCACTGAGATGAACCAATCTGATTAGTGTGTAAAGGGTGGTTTTTGCCATAACCTGGTCTGTCCTACCGAGCAGGTGCTTCAGATTACTGGTCATGTCTTTTAAATCCGAGCAGGTTCTCTGCTGTCTAGCCATGCTAGGGCTTGGCCCGATGACTATTATCATGGGCTTGTTTTCAGAGTAAATTGTCTTATAAGGAGTGGTAGGCTCTGAAAAGAGCTGTCCCACAAAAAAAATATATAGTTGGGCTTTTGAAGTCTAGCTTCTTTTGAACTTGGAGGCTTTAGGCATAAATATGATTTTTTGGAGAAAAAATTTATCAAAAAGTTAAAAAAAAAAAGAGTTGAGAGAATTACAATTTATATTTATTAATTGAATTATGTGGAACTGTCTAGTATATATCTAATAGACTCCATTTATAATAGATTTTATTGCCTATGTGAGCGTGACGAAAATACTTGTTCCCTTTTGGATTTTGAATAATATATCTTAATCTTAAAAAAGATTTTAATTTTTTATTTTAAAAAAAATCTATCTCTAAAATATTGAAATAAATCCTAATGAAAAAAATAATGAAAAATTCTAATTTTGAAATAATTCTATAACTAAGTACAACAACAATAAAAAAAAAAAGACTGAATAATAAGAAGAGGGGCAACTTCTACAATCTCTTCTATTTCTTTGGCTTTTTCTTCTTCAATTTAATTTTTTTTTTTTGTAATGACTACTATTTCTTGCACTTTTATTGTAATAATATTATTCAATATGACCATAAGAGTGAGCTTATCAAACTCAATAAAATTGATGTAGGCTCATGTTAAACTGAACTATTATAATTTTTTATTTTGTTGCATTTTTATGATTAATTTTGTTAATCTCAATCTCTATTCCCAAAAATAAACAAATTTAATTCGTTGGCTTTAGAATTGCCTAAGATACAAGGTCAAATGTTTTGTGCCGTATGTAAAAAATAATACAAAAAAGCCTAGAGATTAATAATTTAGAGAGTTGGAATCCCATATTGCATTAAGATAAGTTCTAACCTTACTTAAGCATATGTGCCTTGTCATTACTGTTAAGTATGGAAAAAAAGACCAAAAATTGGTAAATGAAATCGTCCAGTTTAATTTGATTTTTTTTTAAAAAAAAAAAATCATTCAATTTTTTAAGTGTAAAAATTGAATGGTTGGTTCAATTCCAATCCGGTTTCACTACAAATCGGAACTAAACCGAAAATCAAATTTAAATTAATTAATAAAAAAAATATTTACAAATACCACATGGTAGTATATTGTTAGCCAATATTAATTATTAGTATGAGCTCACCCACACCTAATAAATTATATATAAATTGAAAAAAATAATACCCTAATTGCAAAATTGAGCCTCAAATTCCAAACATGTTGTTGTCGCCGAACTACTCTTCTCTCGTGCCGCTACACCATCTTTCTATCTCATTTGCTCAAATCCTAAAAGCAAAGCTTTGGGCCTTTGACAGTTTTCAAGTCTTGCTTGTACTTTCTTTCCCTTTTGCTTTTTTTGTAACAATCTCCAACAGTAAGTCTTCCAAATCTCTGTTGTTTCTTTACTTTCTTTTTGCTTGAATATAACATGAATTTTTTAATCTTTTGATTTCTTTTTTTTTTTTTGGAGTTAATATTAATATACAAGAATTTTATCATCATTTTTGACAGCCGAATAATATATTTTTGTTTTATTGTTTCTTTGTTGATGAGCATGGAAAATGGAATTGATTCCCAGAATGGAAAATAGAAGTGATTTATGGAAAATGGAATTAATTTATGAAAAATATAATTAATTTCTATAATGAAAATTGGAATTGATTTCTGGAAAATGGAAAGTGGAATTGATTTCTAGAAAATAAATGTAAATAAATTCTAAACATAAATGTTAAAATTTGACTTGTATAAAAAATTAATTTTTAGATGTATGTTCTATGCAGTTTAATGACCATAAATATTTGATTTTTTCTTTAAAAGAAAGAAAATGGACTTAAAATTTCATATTCAAACACATATGGAACTGAAAAATTGAATTAGAAAAAATCGATTCAGTTTTGCATTTACATTTTGTTATATTCGATTCTTTCATAAGAAAAAATTAAATATCTTTGGTTTGGTTTGGTTCAGACAAAAATTCTATCATTCTCATACTTAATTACTATTAAAAATTTATAGTCTAACTCAAGACTTAAAATTAAAGAATTTAAACCAATAAACAGTAAAAATAAAAATAAAAAAATATCAAAAATTTATAATGATTCAATTCTTATAAATATACATTCACTTTTTAAAATAAATAATATGTCCATCATTGTATTATATTTTAAAATATTACAAAAAATAATTATATAAAATTTTTTAGTACATTCACTTATTTTCTCTCTTTAAAAGATTTTATCTTTCTAAAACCTTAATATTTCTCTCTCTTTATCTCTCTCTCTCTCTTACTACCTAGAGAGGATGAGAAGAAATTATGAGAGACCTCAATCATGCTCCTTATATAAAGTTTAATTTAGTAGATCTCATATGTTGGCATATACATATTTTAAGACTACATTTGCTCTAATTGTGATTGGCTTAAAACTCAATCTATGTTATTTTTCTAATATGCAATGTTCACATAAATTTAACTCCGTGATTTTACTAGTATCAATTAATTTGTGATTGCCTAATTTTAGTAATCTTGTCTTACTAATGTGCCTTGGTCTTTTGTGCCATAGCTCAGCTTTCTCGTATCCTTTATGTGCAACAATTATAATGTTTCTAGTGACTGTTTCTGCTAATATAAGGTAAATGAACTTTTGCTTGGTTCATTTCATCATTAATAATGTGTTTAATTTTATTATTTATATAATCTCTAAAATTATAATTGTTAGTTGTTTATTTTATTTTTATCAGGGTATTTTTTTTAAAGAGAAAAATAAATAAAAATGCAAAGAAAGAAACTTAAAGACAAGTCAATTATGAAAGCTGAATAAAGACTTGCAATTTATTTTAAAAAGTGCCAACAATTAAAAAAAATCTCATGAAGTTAACAATATTATTTTTCTATTTAAATCAGAAGCTTAAAGAAAAAAAAAAGGAAAATATATTTTTGAATAGGGCAATTTCTTCTCCAACTTGGGAAAAGTAAATTTGTGGCTATAGTATTATATAAAAGGGCTACATTAGGTGAAAATGGGGGGAAAAAAAGGAGAGCAAATGTGAAGATTTGAGAAAAAAGGCCGAGAAGAAAAAAAAAAGGAGTTTGAGGCGCTTGGATCCTAAAAGCTTTCAAGTTTTTCATCCTTCTCATTGTTGGTTCTATTTTCTTTGTTGTTCCTAATTTAATCATGTCTTTCTATTTTTCTTATATTAAAGTTGAGGATGATACTTTATTTGATGATGTAGTTCTTTTCTTGTTAAATTAATTCCCTTTATTTGTTCTTTAATGTTTATGATTCTTGTCTTTTAAGAATATTTGAATTAAAATTCTTTTTATCATTAATATTAAGTATTTTTTATAGTTAGGAACTTGTTTAATTATTTTATACTTGGAACTTTAATTATTCAATGATTTTCTTTTTATTAAATTGATACATAGAATACTTATGTACACAATTAAGTGAAGCGAAAAAGAACCTATTTAAGATTAATTAATTTTTGTTAAACGTTATATTTAGGTCTTCGCACTTAGTGTCTGTCCGGCTCCTCTATTTTTTTTACAGTTATATCTTAAAACTTTAGATATTTGACTTTCTCTTGTGTTTAGAAGGATTATATAGTGAATAAAACACCCTTAGAAACTTTAAACCTAGTTAGAATAAGAGTTCACTTGTTTTGTAAGTTCAAAACTTTTCAAAACTCAAAAAATTTGAAATAGAAACGATCTCCTCCCACTCTGGTACCGTGGTGCCAAGGATCTGGGGCTGTGGTACTGAACTTTCAGCATTGCGGCACTGGGTATAATGCCACTAGGAGTCACAGCGTCTAGCTCTGGGTGCCACGGCGTTCAGCCCTGTACTAAGCACCCATATTTTTCTCACCTCCTTTCGCTTCTTCGAATTCTGTTTTACTTTTCTTTTCGTGTGGCACATATCTTAGACTTCTTATAACTCTTCTCTTTGATAATTTTTATATTTCTTATTTAACAAAATTATTAAATCACTAATTTTTGACATATATAATTAATTTTGAATCTATTTTATTATTATTACATGATTTTATTTTTTATATTGAAGCTAGCTAGTTTATGAGTGTAGGAACATGATTTAAAACATCGTCCTATTCAAATAAACTCAACACTATGCAGTACTCAAAGTAATGGTTCATTAGATATGACAAACAATGAGTTAATTCATTTAGAGAAAACTCTCAAAGATTATTTCTCACCAATTATAGTCAATCACCTGTCATGTATTGTGTTACTGCAAACTATTATGATACACTTTAAACTTAAGCCAGTTGTAATTCAATTTTTACCAACCTTAAAAGGGTTAAAGAGAGAGAATTCATACACGCATATCAAAGAGTTTAAAGAGTTTCTTGACATTAGTTTCACATTTTATTTTTAAATTTTTTTTAATGAATTAATTAAGTTTTGAATGTTTCTATTCTCATTAAAAGATAAAGTCAAAGCTCGGTTAAATTCACTTACAACAAAATCTATTATTAGTATGGTTCAACTAAATAATAAGTTTTTTGCTAAATTTTTTTTTTTTCATATCTAAAACAAATGCCCTTAAAAGAGAGATAACAAAGTTTTAACAAAAGAAGAGTGGACGATTTTACTTTAAAGATTTACTAATTAAGTGTTTTCACCATAGTTTTGAGACTTCAAAGATTAGTGTAATATTTTTATAATGTTTGGTCTTATCAAATCGTCATATAATTGAGTTTATAAATAGTGAAAAAAAATTTGAATCTAAACAAATAAGATCACGAGAATTCTTTGAGTCATTTTCCAAAATTCTTAACAATGAGATTTTTTAAACTAAAAGAATAAATTTATCGAGAGTCCTAAGAGAGGTTTATGAAAACAGGTACGATGTTGATGCAAGAGCCACTTTAACTACTCTTTCTAAAACAGAAGCCCATGCAATGTCAAATCAAAGCAATTGTTAGTCCTCTCTCTCACCGTTACCAAATTTTATGTAATGTTTTCTAATTTTTTTTTCCATAAATAAAGTTTAAAATATATATTAAACTACTTATCTTATTATTTTTCCTTCTCCTCCGTGACAAATTACACATCAATCAAAATAAATATATATATTAAAAATATTATATTATTTTACTATTTCTTTTCAATGGAAGATTAAAAATAGTAAAAGCTTCTTTCATACTCTCTCTTTCGTGCAATATCAAAGATATATCTTATTACCTCTCGGTGAAAAATCAATTTTTTAACACTAACTTTAAAAATAATATAAAATTAAAGCGAAATCAGAGTCCAAATAAATTGAAATCTTAATAAAAATTTGGTATTTAGATTAAAAATGATGCATGATGATTTAAATTTTAATTCATATTATTGATATTTAAAATTAATAATTAAAATTTTTATTTAATGTAGTTTATATTTTTATGTGATGTTTATAATTTTTTATATATTATATTATAAGAAATGAGATTATTTTATAAAATTAAATTAGTATAAATAAATGAGTATTTTAAAAAATAAAAAAAAATCAAGTATGGGGATCTCCATCCCTATCTAGGAATTCTCACACAAATCAAAATTACATAAATCAAATATGAAGATTTTTATTTCATTTAAATATGGGGATAGAAATTGTGATCTTCGTCTCCCATTCCATTGTCACCCTTAATTTAGTGTTTCAATATACAATATTTTTAAATTGATTAAATCAAAAATTTAAGAGTTCAAAATTTAATAGTTAAAATGTCATATTTAATAAAGTTTTATTATATATATATATATATATATATTCAATGTGTCAAAACTTGCCTTACAGATGTATTAAAAATGATACCTTAGGAATGAATGTAAGGTAAAGCATATTGCTTGTATTTCAAGAATAGAGGACTGTTTTAATTTTAAGCGATGTGAATTTATGTTATGAAACAAATTAAAGCACGGATCTAATTTATTGTATTGTACATTTTCACCACAAAAAAATACCATTTGAATAATTTTTCTTTTTTGTTTTTGTTTTTTTTTTAAATTATATATTTTTATAATTTAATCCTCTCAAAATTTTGAGTTTAACTTTAAGGCTTCTATATAATTAAATTCTAATCTCATATTATTTTTAACTTTAATATTTTAACCTCTACTTTTTAAATTCTAGTTCATTCCTACCTATAGTTACAGTGACTTTACAAGGCAGTTTGGTCTAGCCATTTATAGGATTAAGCAATATATAAAAATATTGAGGATCTAAAAGACATGCACTATTTTATTTATTTTTTTTAAGGAAAAAGAAAATCATGTCCGATTTGTTAAAACTGAACAATCGTTTGTTTTGGGAATTCCAATTTCGAATTTACCACTGATTATTGGCACGTAAAATTTGTAACGTTCCACAATCGTTCTCTATCACTCTTACATACCTTCCTCCGTGTCTTTCTCTCTTCCAATCCCAAACTTATCGTTCTCACTTCTCCCACTCTACCTTTTACATGAAACAACAGGAAACAAAATCGTTTCCGTCGCCCGCCCTGCTCTGATTCTCGCTCTCTCTTCTCCGTGTGATATTCTGCGTGGAGACAAGAGCAGAACCAACTGTGTCACCCGCCAAAATCCAAAGACAGCAGACACACTCTCTCATCTCAAGGAAGAAATCACGCTGCTTCTTTCTCAATGGAATGGCCTACAAATGGCAATACACAATCAATGGGGTGGCCGTGACTCCCTCCAGAAATCCCACCAACTTGCTGCTGATATTCTCTCTTGGTTCTCTCAATCTAGAGGTTTTTTTTTTTTTTGTTCGTCTTTGGTTCGTTTTCATCTTTATGCGTCCTTTTTTAGAGATCCTTTTTCTGTTATTAATATGTATGACATGTGTTTCTTGTTGATTTTCAGCGCCCATTTCTCTGGAAGAGTTACAATTTTTGCTACATGAAAGTATGGTACTCTCTTTCAACACAGAGATTGAGGATGGCAGCATCGAAGAGGTTAATTTGTATCTATATCTATATGTGGAGAGAGAATTGATTTAGTGAACACGGAGCTTACCATTTGGTGAGCTTTTGAATTCGTGTCAACATTTTATAGCATATTAACACCGTTTCAGTAATGATAAATAATGACAAATAATATTAAACAATGTCTTGAAACTTATTAAATAATGAGCTCCGTCGCCTATTAAAACAGTTCTATATATATATATATATATATATATATATATATATTTGTTTTAATCCTGATGATATTTTATATTGTCTTTGGGAGCCAAATATCCGTTGTGAAGTTATTTCTTTCTCAGGATTAGATTTTGTTAAAGATATAGTGATTGTGCATGTCAATAAGCTTTGAATCCATTCGATAATTAATACTTGATGAATTGTGAAAGTGATTAGGTCATGATCTCTACCAACAATGCATTCTATAATTGAAGTTACAAACTTTTTATATCTTTTTGTTTGTCATTTTCATTCTGATTAATGATTCTTGAACACAAACATAAGATTAAATAACTCTTATATTTAAGCTGTACATTCAGTTTGAAGTACTCTTCTTGTTAATTCATTATTGCGGTTCCTTGCAGGTTGCAGAGCAATTGATGATCATGCATGATGAGTACTTGCACGGAAATCATTAAATAATAAAATCAAAAAAGCGCCATGTGAAGCAATGTCTAATTCTTAAGGCTTTCTACTGAGATGTAACAAGTCCTAGCTTAGCAGATGATGAGATGGTAAACGTATCAAATCTTTGACGGGAGTGAAGACTTGCATAGAGTTCATCTTCACATCTTTTTCTTTTCGATTCCAGGTGTTTGGTAAAAGTGAATATGAGAGATTGAGAGATGAGGGGCACCCAATATAACAGTAGATCTCTGCTTCAATGCATTTTCCCTTGTATATTACATTCCTTTAGTCGTATAAAATGCAGTAACCTTATGTAGGAGCTACTGATGATCATCAGAAACTCATCAACTCGTAGAATTTGGCTCCGCACCTTTTGGTTTGATAAACATTGCGTATGTAACATCAAATGCATGTCAGTAAATAATGTAAAATGAAACCTGCTTGTTCTATGTGCACGGATATATATATATAGAGGTTTTTATTATTTTTGACCAAGAGTAGATCAAAGTATTTGTGCATCTCTTGTATCTCTGAAGAAAAATTACTTCGCCCATGGTTTTTATAGGCAATAAAAAATCTTTTATTTATAGACAAGGGGTGTGTAGTTGTCTAAATGTGGTTTTGATCTTTAGTTGTACTAGCTAGAATACGGTTGAATTGCCTTAATTTGGTCTTCTACGTTTTCATATTTAATAAGGTTTTGCATTTTAATTTGAACAATTATTACATCACTCCATGCTCTCCAAGTTGAAGAGCAGTGAACTGAAAAAGAAAAACAATGTAAATCTATTGATTATATAAACTCGCATTCTTGATGATGAAGGATCAAATTGAGAAGTTAGTAGATATTTTCTCACTTGATTTGTTTAGAAAATTATCATCCGCGGCATTCTTGACAATAAGTGTATCCTTATATTAATCTGAAAAAGAAAAAAAAAAGTTGTAAAAGATAATATTTGTAAAACAAAACATCTAGTTTATAATATATGAGTCGAAAACTTATGCTACATATTATAACTATATTATTCTACGTTACAAATGTATATTTCATTGAAAAAAATATTATTTTAGTCCTTAATTCTATTGATATATATTAATTTTATCTTTTTTATTCTAATATATACTATGTTATTAGTCTATATCATTAAAAAAAAATTATTAACTGATAGATTTTTTATTATTTTTACCGTAATATTTTTGATGTGACAAATAAATTTTTAAGTAAAAAAAATCAAAGAAAATAATTTTTATTTTTCCCCACTCTAATTTTTCATTTTTAATTTTCTTCCAACCTAATTTTTAAATTTTATTTCCCCCTGTCTCCTCTCCTTCCCCTCCTCCATCAGAAAAATCCAAAACCAGCCCTCTTTTTTATCTCACTTTTTTCTTCTTCTTCTTCTTCTTCTTCTTCTTCAATCAGCTTCATCAACAAAATCATATTCTTCCGCAATTTTAATAAGATTAGACTCATGAACTTAATTTGATTTATCTAATACGAATGAGAAAAGCACTTTATTCAACCAAAATCAAACTATTAAATGCAATTAGAATGAGTTGATCAACCGAGTCAAGCATTCTTGAAATGGCGCATTATATTTGTCATTAAGAAGTCGAATTAAAGTCAATAACTCCACATACGACATTCCTCGTTCATACATGCTATCTGAGATGAGTGAGAAATCAAAATCAAAGTGATCTGAAGAATCAGAGGAGTTAAATTTGTTGTGTGCAACTATGATGGAGAAGAGAATCGTTCCTAGCTGAAGCATTGGATTTTTGTGCCCCTATAATAAAAATGGCACTGCCACTGGCACTAATCTGCATTGTCTCTTTCCTTGCTTTTCTATCCGTGTGCATGTTGATTCCAATTTCTAAACACATTCAAAGTGCTTAATTTAGAGGCCTTAATGAATTATTTTGTATCTCAAAGCCACAAAACGCCTCATTATACTGAATGGTGTTTTTCACTCAATAATATTGGTGGGTTTTGGGTTTCTTTTAATATGAATTTGGCCTGAAGGGAGTTTCTATCATATTTATAAATTGGTTGTAACGACAGACAATTTCTCATTGATGTTGAATTGTCATCAGTTCACGTGTAAGAACAAAGCTTTCAGTGTAGCATACTAATATGAAAACGAGAAAATTAAAATAAAATGACAATTATGTTTATCATATTTATTTTCATTCGGTCTAGATTGGTGGGAATATGATTTTGTTGATGAAGCCGATTGAAGAGAGAGATGAGAAATGGTTTTCGATTTTTTTTTTTAATGGGGTGGGGGGGAGGAGTGGGGAAGGGGGGAATGAAAATTAAAAATTAAGGTGGGAAAAAATAAAAATTATTTTAAATTTTAAATTAAAAAGTATACATATTTTAAAGTACTCTGTTGTTCTTAAAACGTAGTTTTTATATAAAATCATTCTAATTATAGGAATTAACGTGAAATATATTAAAAAATGATGATAAAATTAGTATATATTAATAAAATTATAAACCAAAATAATATTTTTTTAAAAAAAATATTTTCATAACATTATACCATCATTGATGTGGGATAAATATATTAATAGTAATACTACACTTTTCATATAGTATCTTAATTTTTTTTAATTAATATATCAAATAATTATTGAGTAAAAAAATTGTACAACTTCTATTGCACCATTTTATCACCCAATAAATATTATTTTACCACTAAATAAATAATCCATACATTATTTAAAATAAAATTTTTTGAAATACTATTTAAGAAATGTAGAATTATTCATTTCTAAATGTTACAAATAATAAAGTTACTATAATCATGATTATATGTCTTTTAAGACTCAATTATTAACCTAACCCAATTAGTACGTATACGAGTTCAAATTATTATTCTAACCTACTTATGGTACATATTTAGGAATGACAGCGAACTGAGTTTGGGATAAATTCGTATCTACATCTGTTCTAAAAATAAAATATTAAATTTTTTTTAAATTTATTACAAATTTTTAGTTTCAATATTAAACCCGCTTTAGTGAGTATGTACTCATTATTAAATCTACAATGGATTATTTGTAAATTTTAAGCGAGTTTGATAATAAATATATAATGTTTAGTATGCATGCTAGAAACAAACACTAAAAGCGCATAATGTTGTGCGCATAACAAGCTTAACACACAACGTTGTGCACCTAGTGTTTCACACACGTGTTAGGAGTGCATGTTAAATGTGCAATGTTTAGCACCCATATTAAGAGTGAACGCTAAAAAAGTGCAACATTATGTGCTTAGTGTGCTTAATATATATACTAAGAGTGTACGCTAAGCACATAATATTGTGCACCAAATACTTAACACGTGTGCTAGAAGCATATGTTAAGCGTGCAATGTTACGCGTTTAGCATGTGTATTAGGAGCCTATGTTAAGCGTGCAACGTTCATTCCTAACACACATGGTAAGTACACTAGGTATGCAATACGCAACGTATTATTTTTTTTCTTTAAAAAATTTAGAAAAAAATATAATATTCGCAGATACTCATTATAAATATTTACAAATTTTTTATTAAATTTATACCCATATTAAATTTGTTGCAAATTTTATTTTATATACTAAATATGTTTCAAATCTTATTAAATTATTCTTAAATAGATTTTAGTGGATTTATGAACCCAATACATATATGAGCTCAAAAGAAATTGAACTTTTGTGAGAGATGAGAGATCAGAACCATTCCGAACGTAAGTTATTGTTTGAACATTGTAGGGGAAGAGGTAAATGAGCTAAATACTTAAGAGAATCCATCGCATATGCCTAAAAACACTAAATTACATAAAAAAAAATATATCTAAAATTAAAAATTACTTGTATATGTTAAAAATAAATTTATGAAATTGCGAAAAATAACTTTAATGAAATTATGAAAGATAATATTATTTGAAGGTCGAGTAATAATTTACTCGATTCTTATGACTTAACTTCATTTTTTTTAACAGTGACTTAACTTTATTTTGAATGATATGAAAGAGTATTTTTGACATTTGTCATGTTAAGGTGGAGTATACTCGATCACCGTGACTTGACTTCCTTTGTATTTATCATGCAGGGGCATTTTAAACATTTGATGGGTTTTATGAACATGTAATATGATACATAATAATATGAGAATACCGTGTCATATAATCATATCAATAGACGAATTTTGTATTTCAAAGCATCATTGATAAATGAATTATATAGTTCAGAAAAAATAAAATAAAAAAAAAGAAGGACAAAAATGCAACTCTATATTTCCAAACAAATGGTCCAAAGTTGGGCTTGGGCCCAAAGTTCAAGTGCACAGAACGCACCAACAAACAGCGCGCGCGAATACCGAAATCTGTCAGTTTAAATACGGTAAAACCCTTGCGAGAAGCGGAAATGGTAAGCACACGTAGGGGTAATTCCATAATCTCAATATGTCACAGGGTCAACTACCTCCTGCGATGTACTCACCATGCTTAAAGGCTTCCATCTCCACTGCAGTTTGCATTCCTCTCTTAAAATCCATTAACTCTCTTCAACACTCACAGACAGTCATCCTCTTTCTGGGTCCCCATCAAAGTTAGTATTTCTTTTTTGAGTATTTTGTAACTTTTATTTGGCAAACTTAGCGTTCATTTTACCCTTTTTTTTCCTCTTCTTGTTGGTGGTGTTGTTCTCCCTCTGTTGGTTTCTGTTTCTGCAGGTATTAAGCTTTGCTGGTAATAATGTCGGACACTGCTGCTTCTATCCCTCCTACAAATAAACAACAACAGCACAGTCCTGAGTAAGTTGCCTTATTATTTTAACTCTTATAGGCTTTTTTTAAAAATAAACTGTCTGAGTAAAAAATGGAGCATGCAATGGATTTTTGTGACAGAAGCAATACGTGACGATCATTAGAGCATGCAATGCAAGTCGATCTGTCGCGGGATGTATTTTTTAGAAGAAAATAATTTTTTAGTTAATTTTACCGGAAAATTTTTATATTAGATGTCGTTACGTGATTGTTGTAACTCAAAATTGTAGTTTTTTTTTTCTGTTTAATTTGTAAGTTTATTCTGTTTGAAGAATCGAGCTGACGGCTGCCATTACTAGAAAAAGTTTCATTTTTGAGTTAGTTTTGCAGGGGATAAACGCCGATATCAGTGGGCATTTTCTCATGGTTAATGTAACTGTGTTTTTGCTTGTGTGGTTACTTTCTAAATGGAAAAATTTTCAGTCTTGATGGCTAATATGAATTTTGTGCATTGTTTTCAAAGGGAAAGATTCTACTGTTGTACCTAAAAACTAAAAATGCATGTGGTATAAGTGGATAAATAAGTCCTTTGCTTGAACAGTCCAAGACCTCCCTAAAATCTAACAAAACAAGTGATATCACTTATTAATGTAGAGAAAGAGGTGTCAAGGAAATATTCATTTCTGGTTAATGGATTGAGAAAAAGAAAAAATAAGAAATTGAGAAAACTTGGAACATTCAACAAAGAAACTAAGAAAATTTTGGGAAGAAATTGAAATGCTCTTTGTTATATTTATAGGTTATTAAGTTACTCAGCTTCTAAACTTTTGGAGAATGATATTCCTGGTGATAATAGTGGTTGTAGGCCTGTGGGAGAGGAAGATCATTTTCTTGAGCCAGTTCCGCCATTTTACTGTGGCGAAGGTTTTCCATATGCTCCTACAAATTGGCCAAATCAAGGTGATACTTGGGGTTGGAAGGTAGGAGGGAGGATCAGTGCTTGTGGATATTACACCGATAGATTCTTGATTCCTCCAAGAAGCCTTCAGAAGGCCGCTTGTCCTAGACATTTCGCCAGCAGACTTTCACTTGTGCGTTATATTCTAAAAAAATTCCCGCGTGCAGATATTGATGCATTTTTTGCTTCTTTCATTTGGACGATCCCATCAACAATGTCGTATTCAACAAAAGGTCAACACCTTTCCCTAATATCTGTATGTCTTTTTTATCTATCATGTGAAAAGAATTAGTTCATTTCTGACGTGCAAGCTTCTAATGAAGTTATCTTATTCATTGTAATGTCTCTTTCATGGATTAGATAAATATTAATCAAATCTTGAGATGTTGTGTGAAATTATCGCCAAACTATCATCTGCTTGGTTGGCTAAACTGTGTTCTGCTCCTTAGGTTTGGGGATATGTTTGCCACAACCCCCTCTCTCTCTTTCTCCCAAGGTTACAGGCATTTTTCTAATTGGTGGTGTTTTCAGTCTCTAAATATTTTTTAGAAGGATGAGTAGAGCACCTTCTCAAATTAGTTGCCTTAACTTTTAAAAATAATTTTCTCATATAGCATACTTCTATTGCTTTCATTACACACTTAAGGGCAACATAGTTGGGGAAGACAGATGTTGCTGAACTTTGGAGATCTAAAGTAGAAGCAATAGAGCATCCATGGTTAACTGGTATTGCTATGTGTGGATATTTTTGACAGATCTGGTCAATTTGATTTCTGAAATGGTTTCACAAGATATATTGGAATGCTCATTAAGTTCCTTCCCTTCTTCATCTGTACTCTCCTAAGCTAGAACAGAGATTGAGTTCAGCATCTGTTATACTTTTTAAAAGAGGATATTTTGATCTAATTGTCAAAGTTTTCTTCCTTCATTTCCCTTATCAATGCATGTAGTATTGTATACCTCTGAAATCTATCAATGATGTAGATTTATAGAGAAAATGACCAAATATTAGAGCAGTTAATGACATCTCTTATATTTTAATAAATTTAAGTACATAATACATTATTGCCGTATAATTTATTAGATGTCATACTTTTTCCATACTGATTGGAAAGTTTACTTGGAATACTTATTACAGTGAAAGCTGCCTCTCTTTCTCCAAAGAAGGTTGAAAAAGACTGGAAAGAAGAAACTGTTGTTACTATGAAGAGGAAAACAAAACATGCCACAGCTGCAAGAACTGCAAAGCGGCAAACTCGGCTATCTCTTAGACAGTCTGTTCAAGTTGTCAATAAAGACCCAGATGGAAAAATTAACACATGTACATTGAATGAAGAGGAAGCAACATCAAACAAGGATATTACTCCTGAATCCAAGGATAATCAACCTGACAGTGGTTCTATTATGGACAAACATTGCTCTATAAAATGTATTCCTGAGAACTTCGACAGCTATCTGGATTCTTTAGATGGCATTCTCATGCAGCCTCTTTTTGAAGCTTCATTGGCCAATGATGCAACAATTAACTCTGCTACCCAAGAAGATGAATTGGTTGAAGCTCCTAGTAAGCTTTCTTCACTTCTTGATATGGATTTTCCTTCACTGGTCAGCTCTAAAAACATTTATGAACTTATACATCTAGCTTCGAATCTTCGGAAGGATCCAAACCTTAGTGCTGAAAAACTCTTTAAGTTAAAATTGATTGAAGAAATCCCATCATACGGGAAGGTTTTTCTAGAGAACAAGAGAATTACTGAACAAGCTAAAAGTTTCTTTGCAGTCCTCGAGGACAACAAGGCCAAGGTTATGACCCACAAGAAAGAGTATAATGAACTGAAAGAGAAAGTATCCCAGCTTCAAACAGAGATAGATTCCAACTACTTGGACATCAAAGAAATTGACGATCAGATTGCTAAGCTTCAATCTCAACGAGTAGAGCTTACTAGCACAGTTGACAAAAAGAAGAAAAGTATGGCTAAGTTGACCATTGATCAGCAGAAACTGGCTAATGCAATTCAAAAAATCGTGCATGAAGTTCAGCTAGCAAACTCCAGCAAGGCCGTATGGGAGCTGAAGAAGGAAAATGCTGCCAAACACGAGGCTGAAACTCTTGCTAGATTTAGCCCCCTAAAAGGATTTTCCCTTTAAATTATCCCATGTTTATTTGGATAATGATGTAAATATACTTTTGCATGTCAAACTGAAACTGATATTATGATTTTGTGGAGTTGCTATAGCTTTATCCTTGATGGAATTTTTGTACTACCGCTATGCAAGCATGATATCAGTGATAAAAAAAATGGCCTCTTTTCTTAAAATTTCTGTAATTGTTGAAATGGCATGGTGATTTAGCTCCCATTCTTTAGAATTTTGCTTTTGAATATGCAAAGATATGTGCTAGAACATGATGGGGCGAACGACTGTATATGATTTAATTGAGTTTATTCAGAATTTTAAGTTAATTTTGACTTAATAGAAAATTTTTTTTTTTTAATTTTTTGGTTTAATGTAAAAAAGGGGAATGATATAATAAATAATTTAATATTTATATTTAAATATTAAAAAAATAATAAATAAGTCATTCAAATTGAACTATTTAATTGTATTAAGCTCAATTCAGAATTGAGTAAAAAAAAGAAAAATACACCAAACATTATCTAAGTATGTAATTATCAAAATAGGCCTCTCAATTCAGAATTACGTAAAAAAAAAATTACACCAAACAATATCTAAGTATGTAATTATCGAAATAGGCCTCAACTCTAGCCAGCGGCGTTAATTTCTTTTGTCAAAAAAATTCTAAATTACAATAATATGGAATCAACGAAATGCAAGGCTGTAAAAGTTAAAATATTAGCAGATTGAGTAGTTTCTTTAATGGAAATAAATTATTCATTTGCTTCATAATATTATAGTATAATAAATTCCATGATCTATGTTCATTACAATTGTATTGGTATATAATATATTTTAGGGAAATTGATCATTTAGTCCTTATATTTTTATTAATTTTTTTTTTTGATCCTTAATATTTTAAATTTTATTAATTACATCATTTAAGAATTTTTTACTGCCATTTTTATTTTTAAAATATATTTTTTACTAATATTTTTATTTTTAAATTATGACCATTTTTATTTTTAAGAGACTCAATTAAAATATTTAAAATGTCAAAAATGTCGTGAATAATTCAACAAAAAGGTAAGAACTAAAATAATAATTTTTCGTGCATGGAATGCTTACCAAAATGGCAAGCACTCTCGTTGAAGTGCACTCCCGACCTGATGTCAAGGGTTCAAATTTTCCCTCTCCCTAATTGTAGAATATTTCAAAAAAATAATAATTTTTTTATATTTTAACTATTGCGAACTTGTTTGATATGCTGATATAATAAAATAATTTTTATATGTAGATAAAATAATTTTTTTTAAATTTTTTTAAAAATATTTAATTATAATTAAACGTCATTAAAAAATATTTAAAAATTTTAATATTAAAAAATTATTATAATTAATAAAAAAATTCAACCCAACACGCACCATAACTAAGTTGACCATTGATCATAGGAGTGCATTTCAAAAGTTCCTGCATTAAGTTGAGCTTGCAAACTCCGAAGATGGCCGAATGGGAGCTGAAGAAGGAAAATGCTGCCGGACAACTTCAAACTGAAATTCTTGCTAGATTTGACCCTCTAAAGGATTTTCGCTTTAAACAATCCCATGGTCATATGTATACTGATGTAAATATACTTTTACAGCTAAAACTGAAACTGATTGAAGTCCCATTCCTCTTTTTTTTAATATAAATATAATAAGAATGTCTTTATGTACGTAAAATTATATATATTTATACACTATAACACTGTTTTATTGGTAGTATAACACTTTAAAATTTGAAGTACAAGAAATTTATATGATTTACCAACAAATTTTTAAGTTTATAAAATGAATCATGAAATCTTAATTTCTTTCATTACTCAATTTATAAAGAATTCTCATATCACAAAAATTTATCACAAGAGACAATAAATATAATAATATATTAGTTCTTCAAATAATCTATTAATACTTTTTTACACACTCTTATAATAATACTCTTTCACGCACTTAACGTCATAGTGCTCTACAAGCTATTTACTTGATGCTATTTACTTGATACTTTTTACATGCCTATAATGCTTAACAATAAGTAGTCTACAAGTTATTTACTTAATACTTTCTTATTAGAATATGAATTTACATGTTTAAAGTATTTAAAATAAATATAAATTAATCAAGACAATTTAAAGTAGGCAACTACCAAAACTGCTGTTAGAGGTGGCAATTAGACCGAGTGGCCCAAGCACGACACTACCTGACACGATATTGTAGCATGCTTGGGTGTGCCCCTAGGCACGCTATAGTATCATGTTGTGCCTAGGCTGCCCAACATGTTGTGTCGTGTATGGGCCGCATTTTTTGATTTGTCATGAGTCCAACACATTAGGCCTGTCAATAGTATTATTAGTCTTGTCAATAATGTCATTATTCACCATGAAAATTTGTGGCTACGAGGTCTTGAACCCAAAACTCAAGTACGCTATAGTCCCGTACTGTGTTTGGGCTACCTAGCATATTGTGCCTTGCCTAGGCTACTCAACATGACGTGTTGTGCCTAGGTCGCATGTTTTGGCTCGTGCCAACATGAGCCCATCACAGGTCTAACACGTTAGGCTCATCAATAGTATCACTATTCTTATCAATAGTAGCCTAGGCACAACACATCATGTTGAGTAGCTTAGGCAATCACTATTCTTATCAATAGTATTACTATTCATCACAAAATTTTGTGGCCATTAAGACTTGAAACTTTAGTGAAGACATTTTACCACTAATCCAACATACGTTTATATTTATGTTTATTCAATTTAATATTTATGTTATAAATGAATATACAATTAAATCAAAATTATTTTTTAAAAATATTTTAATTGCTATTATTAATTATAACTATATTAAATTTGTGTTTTTATCATAATTAAAATTACATTCTAATTATAATTACCATTAATGTACATATTTTTAAAATTATATATATAATTTGTAATTTTAAACAAATTGGTAGTATACGTTGAAATATAATTTTATTATGGGCAAAAGATAAAATTGAAATAAAAATTTAGCAAATGAATTAATTGTATTTATTTACATTATTCTAATTTATACTTAGAAAAAATCAGTTACGTTAAATGTTATAATTCAAATTCAAATTTTAAATTCAATTATGTTAAATGTTATAATTTTAAATCTAATTTTAATTTTAATTACGTTAAATGTAATAATTTTAAATTCAATATTATTTTTAGTTATATTAAATGTTATAATTTTAAATTCATATTTAATTTTAATTATGTTAAATGTGATAATTTCAAATCCAATATCAATTTCAATTACATTAATTATTATAATTCTAAATCTAATTTTAATTTTATTTATGTTAAATGATATAATTCTAATTCTAATTACGTTAAATATTATAATTAATTTTAAATTTTAATTCCAATTACGTTAAGTGTTATAATTTTAATTTCAATTTCACTTACATTAAATGTTATAATTCAAATTAAAATTCTAATTTCAATTACATTAAATGTTATAATTCAAATTTTAATTTCAATTCCAAATTTATTAAATGTTTACAATTTAAATTCTAATTTCAATTTCAATCACATTAAAATTAAAATTTCAAATTTAATTTTAATATTAATTATGTCAAATGTGTATAAAAAAGTGAATCAAAAATAAAAAAATTATTGTCAAATTTAAAAATTAATAAATAGTCAATGTAAAAAAAAAATTTAAATTACAAGTATTGTAGCAGAAGACAAAAATAGAAGGCACATGCCCTATCACAATAATATTGTTTTTTTATTTTAAAAATAACTCTTTCAAAAAAATTATTAATTATTTTTTATAGCCCACGGGCTAGCCTATTAGGTTTGCGTGTCAAGCACGGCACGCCCTATAATGGATCGTGCCTAGGCCTAATTTTTTGCTGTTGTGCCTAGGTCAGCCAAGCACGAATACTATTCGTGCTTGGGCTGACTCGACAAGATAGCCTATATGGGCTTAAATTTCGTAGGTTATGCCGACCCAGTACAGCACACTTGCTACCTCTAACTACTGCGATGCCAAAGGCCAATGTCATGGCGCCGATGAGAATTCAATCTAGCACCGCAGCGTCCAAGCCTAAAAAAATATTTCCATTCGTGAGCTTTGACTCTCTCTTTGCTTCTAGCTTTCTATTTCGCTCCATTTCTCATTTTTCTAATGCGTTCTCGACCACATGTCGACTTCTCATTGGTCTCAAACTCAAAATTATATTCAAATACAATTTTGAATTACCAAATTTTAACAAACCCCTCTTTAATTTAAAATCTCTTAAAAAGCTTTTTAGGACTTATCATTTTTTCAACCAATGTTCAATTACTTTAGTGTTGATTTAGTTAAGTTTTTTCATCAACTTATTCCATTAAGGCTCGTGACTTTAGTCTTCAAATATATAAATACATCTTGTTTTGTGTAGCCTTTGTATTGTGATCTCCAATGTCACTCTTGATATCATTATAATACCTTGATGGCTGAAACTAATTCTGTCAGCAGCACCCTTTTTATACATTCACTTTCGACCTTTGTCACTATGGTGAGTTAATCTCCAATACTGCCTCTTGGTTTTCATCTCCTCAACAACTCATGTTGAACCACTTGCAGCATCCATATCAAACATATAGCCTCCATATGCTTCTCACCCTTCATTATTATCATACACCCTTTAAGCATCTTTATTATTCCTTTTCCAAAAGCTACCACAGATTCTATAATTTTATAATCCTCCCTATATATTATTATAACATCTCCACCCATTTTTTTCCTTCTTTTTAATTGTTCTTTAATCTCTATTATCAGTCATTTCTCTTGCAGTCGTAACCTTTTTTCCTGCAATCAATGTAGTAACTGGTAAGAATAAATATTTATACATAGATATAATATTCATATTTTATTTGTATGTGGATGATACTTAAATTATGTATTGTTATTAGTATTATTTGTATAAATTAAGGACCTACTATTAGTATTGGGTTTATTTATAAAATTTTAGATTTATTTTAGGGACCAAATTGTAATACTTTAAAAGTTTTGGGGGCTAATTTGTAAATACTAAAAGTTAGCCTCTTAGTATAAAAATCCACATTTTAAACCCTAATTTACTCATTTTTAGTTGAGCCACCCTTTTTAGAGAGAGAAAAGAGAGAAATAGAGGGGAGAGAAAGAGAAGAAGAAGAAAAAAAAGAAGAAGAAGAAGAAATTGAAATTTTAAATTTTAAGAGGTATATCATAACTTTTTCTTAATTTATTGGTGTTAATTAAGTTAAATTTTTTAATTTTTGATTTCTAAAAAGATGCAAAATTGGGGAGTTGATGTGGATTTTGTAAGATATATCGAGAATTGATGATGATTATGTAGATAACTTGATAAATCATGATGAATTTGCAGAATTTTTACTTGATAGTCTCTTGATTCAAGAATTTTATAAATTTTTGTACTTCGGTTCTGGTTTTAACTTTTGGGAATATAAAATTAAACATTCTTAAAATCATTTGAGATTTTGAATCGATTGAAAATTTTAAAAATTGAATTTTTAGTGAATTTAAAAAAATGACTCTGAAATTCTAGAAATTTCATGTGTTAAGAGTATACTATAGTGACAAATAATTTTTGATATACTGAATAATCTTTAAAATTTACGAATTTCTGGAATATGATAAATTTATATGTCTAATATGATATATTCAAAATTGAGAATTTAGATCAATATAGTTAAATTTTTATAATTTTCTAAAGTATATCAGCTCATTACAGTATTTGATTAACAGATTTTTAAAGCTATGGAATAAAATAGTTTTAAAATACTTTTGGTTAGAATTTTGAAGTAAATCATTTATTATAGATTTATATATGTGTCAAGAGTAATTCTGTGATAATTTTATAATTTTTGAGTTAGTATATGAGTTAGTAATATTGTTCAGTAAATATCTTGATCATGTCAGGTAATAGTTTGGATTTGATGATGTTTATGAAATGAATTGTGTAGGAATTATGATTTAATATTTATATATAAGAAGGATATATGAGTCAAGAATGATATATTCTGATTTCGGAGTAATTGGAAATCATTTCATATATAAGAAAATTTTGTGAAGTGTAAGTGGTCAGAATGATAGATTTTGATAAACCAAATCATTAAACCAATTTGATGTGATAAGTGCAATATGTGTAATTTTGTAAGCTGTTTTAAAGTGTTTTGTGTGAATGGTGAGATTTATGAAAGGATTAATCTCTATTGATAGGTTAAGAAGAATTAAGCCTTATACTCGAAAGTGTTAAGAGGTAAGTATACTAGACTTTTACTGAAATCACAATAAATATAATAATTGTCTATGTATGATTTTGTAAATGTGCTTAGAAAAATGTTTATGTTATGCCAAAGTATATTTTGATATGAAATGTGAAAGATATATGTTTATGAATGTAGGCATTGACATTAAACATAGGCATAAAGACATACACATATTTATGAAAGTGAGCATTTCAAAATGAAATGTATTTAACAAAAAAAACTTTTGAAGTATAATATGTCTTTGAGAAACGTTTTGTATTTTGAGGATACTTGAACTTATTATTTATTTAATAGGCACCTTATGTGATTTGTAGAGCCTTTATTTGTGACATTTCCTTCGAAATTGATATATGTTATGTGTTCTGTATGTAGAGAAGATCTTATTGGTACTTAAAGGAGGAATGAGTTATCACATTCGTGTGGTGGCGTATTGGTGCATGTGAGAGTGAGGGTTTGGCTCTTACCTTTAGGTATGAGCATTATATATATGTAATTTAAACCTCACTTATACTATTCCTCGCATAAGGTATGTCACCTACGAGTGACATTTGACTTATTATGTGATATGTGATATGAAAATCCTACTAAGTAGTAGTAGTTCAGTGATGGTATTCTTATTATATATTTTGAAAGAATGTGTAAACGCTTACCTGACATGTGATTTGATAAGATTATGATTTTGATTTATCACAATATATCATACACATGCATTGTGTGTGTGTGTGTGTGTATATATATATATATATATTTGTATTTTGATATATGAAAAACTAGTATGCTTATTGAGTTTTATACTCATTATAGTTTATGGTGATTTCAAGTAAATAAGGTACATATGTGCTTAGCGGATTTGGCAAGCCTTCTGCTGTCCCTTGGGTTTCCTAAGTTGCTAGGTTACTAAGTGTTTCATTTGTGGACATGTAGTTTAAGATATTTAATTTGTTCATATTGAATAAATACTTATATATTATTTTATTAGGTGTAGTTGTATTTAGTTTATGTTTCATCAAGTATAGTCATAGGTTGATCTTTGTGTTGAGCTTACTAACAACTTGTTAAGGATTCCTCTGTTAAATTCAAGTTTGAAATTTTATACAATATTAATTATGAGTGCACATTATTGAATGAGTGTAAATTATGTCGTGTGTTAAATCTTTTAGGTCTGGGGCATGATTGTCAAAACCATTGCACTACTAGGTTTTTGATATTTTTCTTAATTATTTTGTCATCATACTTGTGAGTTACCATGGTTGAATAATCTATGTTTTGATATATCACTTAGGTATTGACCTTGACTCTGGTATCCATAAGGTATCAATTTCAACCTTAGCTCTATACCATTTTTTAGAAATTTTACGTGCCTTAACACCATTTTATTGATAGTTTAGCACTTTAAAATTTTAAGCGCATGCGAAACATTTTACTTATAAGTAAAATAAGAATAAAAAAATAACACAAAGTAAAATAGAGACAACTATCACACATAAGGCACAAAAAATTTATATGGTTCAACAACAAATGCTTACGTCTACAATAGATCACATGATTCTAACTTCTTTTATTACTTAGTTCATAAAGAACTCTCAAATCACAAAGAATTCTAAAATCACAAAGATATCTCACAAGAAACAAGTAATATAACAATAAATGAGCTCTCCAAATGATCTATTAGTGCTCTCTTACACATTTAACACTCAAGCACTCCCATAACAACATTCTTTCTTATGCACTCAACCCTTTTGGGCTCTACGAGCTCTCTATTCGGCACTCTCTTATATGACTATGATGCTTAACAATTTAAGGAGTTGACAAGGGTTTATATATGCTCTTCATATATTTAAAGCATCCAAAACTAACTTAAACTAATTAATACGGCTTAAAATAGAAAACTGTTGAAACTAGGTGCCACAATGTTGGAGGTTCTGAGTTCGGTGTTACAACACTAAATAGTCAGCACTCCGACACCCAAGCCTGGAAAATATTCTCCTTCGCATGCTTCGACTCCCTCCTTGCTTTCATATTTCTGTTTTATTCCCTATCTTATCATTTTATCGCGTTCTCAATTATATGTCAACTTCTCATTAATTTTTATCTCAAAATCATAATCAAATACAATTTTAAATTACTAAATTTTAATAATATAAATATTTTTAAGTGTAAACATTCATATATTTTTAAAATATAAATGTTTTTTTAACTAAAATCTACCATTAATAAGACCATAGCGTGATTTTGTTAATCTTTTTATTTTGAATAAAACAAGGAAGTAATTAAAAAAGTTATTGTCTTGGTAATTGGTAATAGGAAAAAGCATTTTATTAGGCCTCGTGGGTGATCAATTCAAAAAGAAAAGATGTTATGGTTTAATACAAAACCAAACGTAAACTCTTTTCTTTGTACAAAAGAAAGTCTATAATATTTTTAAAAAATAATTTTTATTTCATTTTCTTCTATTAAATAAATAAATATTATAACAATTCAGAAATAAAAGCTCAACATGACTACCTTTTAAGTAGATTAGTAAAATAAGTAGAGATACAATTATTTAATGAGTTACGATATAATTATTTAATATAAAGTTGACACGTTTTAAATAAATATAAATAAATAAAATTGACATAATTAATAAATAGATCGAATTTATATTATTTATTTATTAATTATATCTAATATGTGTTTGAGATTTATAATTCGTTAATTTATTTAAATCACGTTTAATAAACGAATCGTATTTGTGCTTATTCATATATTTATTTATTTAAATTATATTTAATAGATGAATCAAATATTTTATGTAAATAAATTGAATTAAATATTATTATTTATTTAAATAAATATAATTATAAATAAATTTAATTTAATTAATTTATTTAAATATATCTAATCGTATCGTATAATTTAAATATTAAATAAATCAAATTTATATTTAAGTATTTGATTTTTTTAATGAATAAATTGTATATAAATATAATAAAAATTTATTAATTTATAATATTGAAACGATAGGAATATAATTAATTTACATAAATTGTTACCTTATTTTCAAGCGTGACGGGGCAAAACCGTCATTATAACAATTTTGTGAATTTCAAGCCTAATGCCAATGTCTGTCTGCCTAGTGTCACGACCCGATTTCTCGAAATCGTGCGGCCTTAGACACTTGCTAGTGCTAAGCAGCCTACAAGACCCCAATTAACCAAAGAAAGAGATGAAGAAGAAGCACACCAAGTGTTTGAGAGAATGCTCTCGGATTTTATTACTAAAGAGAGAATTACAAAGCTATGCACTTACAAGTTAAGAGTATTTCTACAATTTGAAGGATGGTTTCTCAAATGAGAACTCCACCTATTTATAGCTAAAGCTATATACAATGGACGACTAGGATTAACTCTAATCCAATGGTCCAAATTTAAAGTGGGGAATATGCTAAGGAATATTTCAAAGATGCCAACTACCAAAAGTATATCCAAAGGAATATGCCTTTTCTAGAAAACTCCCCCACCTACCACACACATGTGGCATTAACCCAAATCCATTGGGCCTTCTAGAATCTTCAACCCATGTAACACATCATGGGCCAAAACCCCTCTTGGTGGCCTTGTCGCGCGCCAAATACTCGAGTAATTGCTTGAGAATATTTGGGCCGTGACATTCTCCCCCACCAAATTCACGCGACGCCCTCGTCGCTGGAACTTGCGCACCGCATTCTGCAAACTCTGGCTGTGCGCTCTCGGGTCCCAAGCGTGCTCTCCCATCCGGCAACCCTTTCTACTCGACAAAGTACTCAAGACCCGTCCTAAGTTGCTCCCCTTTGTCATGGCGTGTGGAAATCCCCAAAGGTTCCCGGTTGTGTGGCTCAAATTCTGCATCCCCCGTACCTCCACGGTACTGCTTCCAACAGCTTGCGGAATGCACCTGATGTCGCCACTGCCGCTGTCTCGAAGGTAACTCCACCTTATGCGAGACGTTGCCAACTCTCTTGGCAATCAACCTTGGCCCCTCGTCCCCACGATCAAGGCCCTTGTGAAGTGGGCGTGCTGACTTGCATTGTGGTGGAAGCATCGTCTCCATCACCAAGTCCCCCGCACTGTGCTTGACACGCCGCTGCTTGTCTTCGCCCCACTCCTTGTGCTGAAACTGCACATCATGTGACACCTTGGACTTTTGGATGACACCCGCATCCAACAACTCCTCAAGCTGCCCCTGCAACTCTCCCATCTCCGATGGAGGCGTCAACCCCATAGTTGGAAGCATAATCTCAAGCTCCAACTTGCCCTCAATTACATCTCTTGAAGGCGGTTCTTCTGGTATGGCAGTAGGCTTGACCCCATTGTGCTCCCCGAGCACTTCTGCAACAACCTTCGGTATTTCATCCTTGCCCCCATTTGCCGCATCATCCACCCCCGTTGTTGAGGCTGAATGTAACCCTCCTTTGCGCCCAGCATCTACCCTTAGTTGTATGGCGGAAAGGACCTTGGCGTTTGGCTTGGATCGCCCACCCTTGGGCATGTCTACCGTCGGTATCATTCGAGGCCCTCCTTCCAAAATACACATATAGTTGTGTTGAGGAAGTAACACCACATTGTACTGCCGTAAGAACTCCATACCTAGCACCACATCAAAATCATCGAGAGGTGCTACCGAGAAGTTTACCTCACCGTGCCATTTGCCAATGTGAATTTCAGCTCCACGAACCACCCCATTTAGCGGCTTGGCTCTTGCATTCACGGACTTGAGGTATCCCTCTCCCTTCTCTACATAAAGGCCCAAGCGTTCCGCTTCCGCACGCTTAATGAAGTTGTGCGTAGCCCCCGTATCAACTAACACTTGAGTCTTGATGCAATTGACATAGGCTTCAATGTACATGAGCGCCGTCCCCGTTGGCGCGTCTGCACGCCGCTTGGCTTTGAGGGAATTGAACAGCTGCATACAACCCATACGACTCTGTTCGCCCCCGTATTGTGCCTCATACATTGCATTGAAAGCCTTCTTTTTCGGACAGTCCTTCACCCAATGATCCCCATCGCAGAGAAAATAGTTAGACTTCGGACCATTACCTCTATGGCCGTTGCGTTTCTGTTCCTTCCACTTGGGCGGTTTGCCTTTCTCCTCCTTGCTCTCCGGAGGTTGAAACTCCTTGGCTCCCCCACCCTTACTGTGATTGGGTTTAAAATTCTTGGACTTTCCCGAATCCCCCTTGCGGTAATCCATGAGCGTCTCCGCCATTGTAAGGGTGTCGGATATATTCTGCACTCCACGCCGCTTCAGCTCATTGGCAGCCTAGGATTGTAAACCGTCCAGGAAATTGAACAACAAGTCCTCCTCGGTCATGTTGCGGATTTGCAGCATCAACAAAGAGTACTCCTCTACGTACTCCCCAATGGACTTAGTTTGTTTCAACTCCTTCAACCGCTTGCGAGCGTCGTGCGCCACATTCTCCGGATAGAATTGGCGCTTTAACTCCCGTTGCAATTCTTCCCATGTGTCTATGGTGCAGGTACCCTTGCGAATCTCCTCGCTTTTCCTACGCCACCACAGAATTGCATGATCGGAAAGGTATAAAGTTGCGGTACTTACCTTGTGTTCGTCCCGCACGCCCATAACGCCGAAATACCTCTCCATTTGACAAAAGAAGTTGTCAAGCTCCTTGGCATCCCGTCTGCCGCTAAACTCCTTCGGTTTAGGGGCCTCGACCCTTGGTGCAGCCACCGCAGTTTGAGCAGCTACGCCATTAGCGACCGCTCGCTTGCACAACACCACATCCTCCTTGACATCTTCAAACCCCTTTCGTAGCTCTTCTACTTGGGCTTGAACTTTGTCTATGGTGTTGTAAACCTTCTCTTGAAAAGCCTTGATCCAGTCCCGTTGCTTGACAGCATGCTCGTCAATGGAGCTTTCGATTAGGGAGCGCAGCTCGTCTCCTTGAGTATCAAGGCCTACCTCGACATTCTGGACTTGCTCCTCCAACTCCCCAAGGCGATCTGTTGCCTTGCTCACAGCACCACCGAGCCTCATAACCATGTCCCCTAGATCATGGTTCGGATCAACAAACTTTTCTGGCGAAATACTCCCATGTCTCCTAGCTTTGGGGTCTCTACCCTTCCCTTGAGTAATCCCCGATGTTCCAGCAACTTCCTTCACCATCTTCTTTGAACCCGCTCTGATACCACTTGTCACGACCCGATTTCTCGAAACCGTGCGGCCTTAGACACTTGCTAGTGCTAAGCAGCCTACAAGACCCCAATTAACCAAAGAAAGAGATGAAGAAGAAGCACACCAAGTGTTTGAGAGAATGCTCTCGGATTTTATTACTAAAGAGAGAATTACAAAGCTATGCACTTACAAGTTAAGAGTATTTCTACAATTTGAAGGATGGTTTCTCAAATGAGAACTCCACCTATTTATAGTTAAAGCTATATACAATGGACGGCTAGGATTAACTCTAATCCAATGGTCCAAATCTAAAGTGAAGAATATGCTAAGGAATATTCCAAAGATGCTAACTACCAAAAGTATATCCAAAGGAATATGCCTTTTCTAAAAAACTCCTCCACCTACCACACACATGTGGCATTAACCCAAATTCATTGGGCCTTCTAGAATCTTCAACCCATGTAACACATTATGGGCCAAAACCCCTCTTGGTGGCCTTGTCGCGCGCCAAATACTCGAGTAATTGCTTGAGAATATTTGGGCCGTGACACTAGGTGTGGTTTCCGTTTCACCAAGTCTGCTTTCATTTTTTTTTTCTTCACTTCTTTTTTAGCAATTCAGATTTTTTAATACTAATCTTGATTTATTATTAGTATTATGTTTCTTGTTTGTTGCTATAAATGTGTTTTCTCGAAACATCGGAATTTGTTTTTTCCTTTGTTTATGTGAAACTTGATCTTGTTTCGCAGAGGATAAGGAGATTATTCACTTTAGGTCGAAACCCTAACTTCTCGCTTATTAGCAATCGGAGTCTTGAGTTTGAAGAACACCTCTTGCCTCAGGTGAATTCTTTTTCTTTTTATTTGATCTTCATAACTTTAGTTCTTTTTTTTTTGAATTTTCTTCGAATTTAAAGAGTATTTTTTGAGTCGAAATAATGATGAATTAAACAAGGTTGATATTGTCGTTGTGTAAAAAGTTCATGAATGATTTTTCTGATTCTTTTCCATATCGGAAGCCATCTAGACTAATTATGATTAGCATAATTAGTCTGTTTAATAACATGCATACACAAGTTTATAAGAACTATTATGAAAATAAAATTTTGGTAGTAAAATTGGAAGGGGTGGAAATCTTCTTGAGAAAATTTAGGTAATATTTGTGCCCATTTCTACTAAATTCCAATTCATAAGAGCTAATTACATGGTATCAAACATCTTGTAACAGAATATTGCCGTGAAATGCCATTAGGCACAACACTAGTCTTTAAGATGTAACACACCCTCTCAAAGTGTGTGGTAGGATATTTTCAGTAGCTTCTTGTGTGGATCCAAATATAGGACTGATTTTGTTTCAAGTTGTAATTTAATTAATAGCATGAGGTACTTGGTTAAAAAATTTCTAGTACCATGTTGAATACTTATTAAATTTGAAAACTTAAGCTTGTAGTTTAGGGCAAGATAGTATTAGGGTATAGCATTTAAAATTATTTAAAAGACTATCAACAATATGATGTTTAAACAAATTTAACTAGTTTTTATTTTTATCAATCAAAATGAAATGAAGAAATATGGTTTTTGTGCATGGAGTTCATATTTTTAACTGCTAAAGATTATCTAATTTGGAATTAGTTACAGCTCGCCTGTGCCCGCTACTTGCCTGTTGGAAATGGAACTTGCTTTCGTGGAGAGTGATAATACTAATGAAAGTAGCGAAAGCACACCGGGAATAAATGGAAAAGGTCTAAATCTTAGGCCAGTTTTGCCCGAGGAGTCTGGTGAAGGTTTGCCCTATGCTCCTGTTAATTGGCCCAATCCTGGTGATAACTGGACCTGGAAGGTGGGAAGGAGAGTTGCCATCACTGGCCATTTTCTGGATAGGTACCTGTATCCTCCAAGACATCTTCCTCGTCTTGACAACAGAAGGGTTCATGCATTCGCAAGCAAGCTTTCAGTTGAACGGTATATTAAAGCAGCATTTCCTGATGCAGACATTAATGCATTTTTTGCTTCATTCAGCTGGAAGATCCCCTCAGTGAAGCAGTTTTCTAAAAATGGTCAGCTCTAATTGCTATAGTCTTTTTGATTGTATTATATAAGTGGTAGTTTGAGTTTTGTGGTTTTATATGTTTAGATGCAGCTGTCACTGAAAGCATGATGTAGAATGTGAGTTCTGTGATATGATGGGAGTTCATTGTAAGAAATAAATCATGAAAGTTAGCAGTTGATGCATTCACTAAAATAAATTTCAACACCCGTCATCAGGGATGGATGTTTTAGTGGATGGTGGAGGGTGGAGGGTTACCCAATCTTTACTACTTAGACACTGGATCCAGGGAAGAAAAACCCTGCTCAACCTAGAAACATCAAAATTCTCTGCATTAGAATGTATTGTTCACTGTCCACAAAGATGTTTGCTAGACTAATTCAGATTATAAAACACATGTTCGTTGTTGCCTCTTGTCAACTATTAGCATCTACATCTGAGTGATCAGAATTATACACAATAGGTGCTCAACATGGCTCATTTTTGTGCAATTGGTCAAAATTAGCTTTTTTACTTCTTCTCCTGCCGCTATTTTTTATCTTCATAATTTTTAAAATTTTGATCATGATTTTCTTGTATTACATATCATCTTCTGCATACTCGCGTTTATGATTGATACTCTTCTTCATTGATACAAGTTATATGCCTTTTTCTTAAAAAGACTTCCACATCCAACTTTTTTCTTTAGCACAGTTAATGCGGAAGGACGTACTCTCTTTCCTCCTTTTTTCAAAGAAACAGTGGAACACTCTGGCACTGATACCCTATGTGAAGGTATGGGTTGTAAGGCTGGAAATAAGATGTGTAGCAGTTTGCTGGCGCAAGCAGAAAACTCATCTTCAAATGCCATGCCTTGTGACATTTGCTGTGGTGAACCTCAGTTCTGTCGTGATTGTTGTTGCATTCTCTGTAGTAAGACAATAAATTTGAACCATGGAGGTTACAGTTTTATCAAATGTGAAGCAACAGTGGGTGAGGGCTATATATGTGGACATGTTGCTCATTTGAACTGTGCACTCCGATGTTATATGGCTGGGACAGTTGGAGGAAGCATCGGATTGGATGCTGAGTATTGTTGTCGACGCTGTGATGCTAAGACAGATCTAGTTTCACATGTTAGAAGATCCATAGAAGTCTGTAAATCTGTTGATTCCCTAGTTGATGCCGAGAAAATTTTAAATCTTGGTGCCTGTATTTTACGTGGTTCACAGAAAACCACTGCTAAAGAGTTGCTGAGACATATCAAACTGGCTGTTGAAAAGGTAAAGCTGATGAATTCTTGGTAGAACAGTTGCTCTCTTGCTTTGCAAATGTTTATCTTCCTCCCTTTTCGGTTCCAAAACCAGCAGCATGACCAGTTGATCTGTAAAATTTACTTCAGCTTAATTCTGGGGCTTCTCTTGAAGAAATTTGGAAAGTTGAACATGCGGACTTAGCTATTTGTACAGGTAAATTTAAAGTAACTCTCATCCCATCTGAAATAATCACCATCCTGTCCAATAAGTCTGTATTCATTGATGCTTGATGAGAATTGAAATTGGATAAAGGCTTTTGCTCAGCAGATTGTCAAATTGGACTTCAAGAAATGACCTTCTAATTCTTGATTATCGTCCCCCTCCACACCCCCTTACAAATGAAGTCACGTAATGCATATAATTGTTGTGTTGAGGTTGATGGTAAATAAAATCAAGAGACAATTCCTTCATGACATCTGAGAGGTATTTGGTGTAGAAGTCAATATAATCAGATGTAATTTTAAGAAAATAGGTGGGAAAGAGCTTTTGGAAATTTAAAGAGAGTGCAGAAATAATAGGAATTGGCTGAATATACATTGATTACAGATCAACTTAGTGGAGGTGATGGGCCAGATCGTTTAAGTCTTTTGGTGATCCGAAAATAATGGTGGAAATTGTTTGGGTTTGTAATAGATAAAATAACAACCTTATGCTTCTTTCTTGTGGGCGCTGAGTACTGAGTTATGTATAGCACTTCTGTGAACAGCTTGCTTCTTTAGTTATCGTTAATATTTTCTATGAATATAAATAAGTTCTCCTGTTTTTATTTTCTTAAAAGAGAAAAGACAACATTGAGTACCTTTTAGTTTTAGGGATGGTCATTTCATTAATATTGGTTATATAATTGCCAAAATATCAATGCTCTAGCTCAAATAGCAAGAGACATTAGGTGGCTGTCAAAATTTGTCCTTATGATTAATGGATTTTCACTTGTGTGCGCCCCTCCCTCATGCAGGGCCTGCTTCTTTCTGCCTCACTTATTCATCAATGTTTTTGTTTTATTAATAAACAGGTATCTCCCATGATGAAAATGCCATACTGGAAATTACAGACCACAAAGACCTAGATGCTAGAGAAAGCTCGGAGGACATAATTTCTGTGTACTCTGATCACCAGAAGGAATCTCAAAAGCTTGAGGAAGAGATTGATCAGGTACTCCACGCGCTGATAAAATCACAGGAGTATGAATATAAAGTAGCAGAAGAAAGGCTTCATGTGCAGAAGAATTACCTTCTTAATCTGTACCAGCAACTTGACAAGGAGAAGGCTGAGCTAGCACATCGCACATCAAATGCTGACCCAGATGTACTATTGAATGCTATCACGAACCGAGTAGACCAGATAAAACGAGAGCGCTTGATACTCAAGGATATGGAAAAAGTAGCCAATGGATTTGGAAGGACCTCTAGAAGGATTCTGAAGGAATACTTTGATTCAGAAATTGAGGATGACAAGCAAATTACTGGTTCTTGATGGGTTAAATTTGTCAGGCTCTACCCAACAAATATTGCTGTTGAAACATTTTCTTGATGTCTTCAACTGATGATTGTTGGATTTGTTCAATTGTTTGTTTCTCCATTAGCTCTGCTGACCGCTGTAAAGATTTTTTATGGTTGTTGAAGGAAATTGTACAAATGAGAATCTGTTCCACAATTTGCAGTTTTGCAAAGGTAGGTAATTGCAGTAGAATAGACTGCTATTTTCTCCTTATGTTTTAATGTCACAGGTTTATGGGACCTTTCACTTCGATTAAATATGAAGAACACGCAAATTGTGGAACAAATTCTCGGTATGTTTTGATGTCACAGGTTTATGGGACTTTTTAATTCGATTAAATACGAAGAACACGCTTTTGTTTTCCTTGGGGACTTCTTGTACTTGTTGGTCATTAACTTGCAGGCTTTTGCTTTGACTTTATTTCAGTTGGAATGCCTTATTTGAGCAGTCTCATCTTGTATTTCTTTACTGGTTTAATGCGTCCAACTGCAAGGCTCTCATCATGGCAAATATCCTAGATAGCTTAACAGCCTTATTCTGGGCTACTGGGGGATTGCAGATCAAAATTATACTTTCATTATGTTTAAGAATAGCATACGAAAGTTTGACATCTCTTGCAGAAATCACATTTAGTTTAGGATTTTTTTGCCCCTTAGTGGACTTCACAGAGGAAAATGGGCAAGAGTCAAATTTGTTAAAAGTTTTCCCACTGTTGTATTAGTATATTCCTCTATGGAAACAATTTAATGGCCACAAGGGAAGAATTTGCGAATGATTCTATAGATGGGATAAAGTGCCGCGCCTTAGGCATAAATTTGAGTTCACCTTCAGTTGCCAAAAGAGCTGCGAACTTGAAGGCTGCATAAAGTAATGATTCTCAAAGTTAGATTTATATTCAGGCCTTTCTGCGAGGATCAAGTTATGAATTAGGTCACAAACACTAGGCAGTGTTTAGTCCCGGGTACATTGATGCAAAGGCAATGTAGATTCAATTCTATCTTCAAGGAATTAGGGATCAGAAATGAAAAAGAATCAGATATTATAGTTAAACTGAGATCTCACTAGCATCGTACTTGAATCCCATATGAGATTGAATGATAATAAGCATGAATGTTGGCGTCTAACTCCCCAGCATCAACTAAGCGTTTAATAGTCTAACCATCGCGGTCCACAACTTGCAAACTTTTGATTTTTGCACAAATCATTCCATTGATTTGACTTGTGCAATAGAAAGGTATGCCCAATATTTGCTAATGCAGGATAACATACATGATTAAGCGATTTAGAGCATATGCAAGCATCAAGATTTCACCAAACCAATATCATCCTCCTCAACTTGACATGCCTTTCCATTGAAATATTCCATTCAAGATAACTTTACAAGGCAACACCACTAATCTCAGAACTAAGAGAAACTAGTCATTTAGATTCCAATGAAATGCAATCAGAAAATGCATTTTCTATTCTCCTCATGGTCAGATAAACAATTGGATGGCAGTGATGAATTTGGAATCCTATTGGAATTTCAGTGAGGAAAAGGGGAGAAGGTGGTGCTTAAAACACAATACAATGCCACATATTCAAGATACTTCTAACTTCTAAACGGAAATTGTTTCAACTTTTTTTTTTCAAACAAGGGGAGAGAATTAAAGAAACTGGATCAATCTATGAAATGTACAAGTTATCTGAGTCTGCCATTGCAGACAAGTTTGGACGTTATCTATCAAATATTAGATGGTAATATCCTTTTGAAATAGAAAAATGAATTTTAATCCATGGCAGATTTAGGAAGCAGAATTCACACCCATATACAGCACCAAGTGATAAGTTGAGAACAAATGCTGAAGAATTGTAATGGATTCAGTACAAAATTTAAGGGAATGCAATCTTTCATAAGTAGTTTATCAGAAAAATCTTGCAACAATAAAGTAACTAAAGACTAATGTTTTTCTGCTGAACAAAATTAAAGTTTCAATCAAAAAGTAACAACAGAAAGGCATCCAAAAGCAGTGATCACCAAGACAAACAGGAACATAAGGAAAGGGAGAAAGGGAAATGTTATTTTCAAAAGGAAAAAGATTGACTTGTAGATAAAGGAAACAAATTGAATATAAAGATAACATTGTTTATATTAGTTAGCAAAGCAATACATATCTTAAGCACAAAAAGAAAATGGCATATGAAACACTTTTAAGTCCAAGATTACATGGCTTTACTTATAGACAAGTGGACCAAAAGCATATATTCTTAACCATGAAGTAAATGAGGAACTAATTCTTTTGAACGAAAAAGTGAAATAATGACTTCGCCATATTTAACTTTATTGAATCTTCTCACAAGGTTGAATGAAGAAACATTATATCCTATGAATCTCCAGTACTAGAGCAAAAACACTAGACCAATAAAGATGCAACGCTATGTGACTAATGCTCTAATAAATTACTTCAAAAAGAAAGGAAAGAACAAAAACTAAGCATTTGAAATCTTATACTCTTGGTCATTGGGGATACTGAGAAGACAAAATTCTCTACTCAATTGAGCCAATTAACTCACTTGAAAGAATTTCAAATTATTGCAACCAAAGCAACTTTAGAGACAATTATCATAAGTCATAACTATACTCAAATTCCTTTCGTCTTATATTGTAAAAAAAACCAAATGACAGGCATGCTACAAGGACTTTCTTCATCACAAACACCATGGTACAACAAAGACAACTCATAGTCCCGATTAAACCACTTATGCCAAATTGAAAAATGGAAAACCTAAAAAGCCCATCGGCATCATGTCAAAAACTAAATCAAGAACCATCTTCGGTTCCATTGCCATCCCATTCAACAAAAGCAACATTTCTCGATTCATTTAAGTAAAATTAACTGTGGAAAAGGAACCTTCAAGAACTAAACTTGCAGACTAAAGTTCCGTTTTCAAAATAAAAGAGTAACATAAACATAAATATAAAACATAACATTTCACTGTACAAGCACGAGCCTATTCTTTCCCATACCTCCTCTAAACTCCCCGTTTTCACCATCACCACCAGCACCGCCATCTCTCTCCTCAAAACTTTCCAAGTTCCCACCTTTAGGCACAGTCACTATCAGCTCCCCATCTTCATAGATCGCACTCGCCAACTCGGGCCGGGTCGACTCGGGCAACCTGAACCGCCACATATCCAGCTCCAGCTCGTCCAACGAAGACAATTCTACAAACCCATTTGGCCTAATTACAATCTTGGTCACCCCAGGATGGATTTGGATCATGTGGGCCCTCACTTCACCGATACCGTCCGTTTCAGCAACGAACTTGAAGCAATCCTGGCTCTCCTCGACCGCGACGTCAGCGTCGGACCTGAAAGGCAGCTCCAAGACCCGAGCAAAGATATGGGGCAAGCGACGGAGCTTCTTGTTGTGAGACCCAGTTGAAAGATTTTGTGGGTTCCTCGAATTATTACTAGTAATAATATTCGCGTTCATGTCATAATATTGGATGGCGATGTTGTTTCGTTTCTTTGTTGGCACTGGATGAACCTTCATGGTTAATTTTGTATTTGTTGTTGTTTCTAGTTTCGTGTTTTCTATTAAAACAATGGAAGGAAACAAGAAAGAGATATAGAACTATCAAAGATGCTCTTCTTGTAAAGAAAGGTGAAGAATTGCGGATAGGAATCAAAATTTTGGAGGAAAAAGGTAAAATCATAAAGGAATGGTGACAAAACCCTAACAAGATTGGTTGAAGAGGAAAAGGATTTTTCAATATAACTATATTCTTTCTTGTTAAGTTTGTTTGTGTTAAAAAATCCTTTTTTTTTTTTTTTCAATGGGGGATGAAATATGAAAGAATTTGAAGGTAAGAAGCGGTTGTGATTAAATGAAATCTCCTCTTCAGAGGTAAGGACCCAAGGGGAATCACAGAGCAGATATAAGAGAAGGTGACTCCTATTTATTGCCCCTGTGATTCTTTTGAAATTTCCATCATGCCATTCTTATTATTGTTATTTTATTATTTTTTGTTTACCATCATTTTTTTTTTCGAAACACCATCATTATTATTAATATTCTTTAAAAAAAAATATTATTATTAATTATTATTATTATTGTGCATAAGCGTAATGATTCAAAATGGATTTCAGTTTCATGGGAAAATTATAACTTTATGGGCGTGTAAGTACACATTATTACATTTTGAACATGTAAAATGAGTTGTGTCTTCAATAATTTTGTGTTGAGTTTTTTTTTTTTTTTTTGGTGTTTGAATTTTATTATATTTTTTTTATATGAGGGGAGGGATTTGAATTTAAAATCCTTCAAATGCACGACAAATTCTTTTTATTATCAAGCCATTTAAACAAATGTTGGTGTGTTTGAAATTGAATTTAAATTATATATGCAATACTTTTAAATATATATATATATATAAAATAATTTTCATTAATAATTAGACCTTTTATCATGGAACATAACTTATGTTTTTATTTTTTTAATATATATATATATATATGTTTCTATCACATCATGCAAAGGAAATGACTAGAAAATGGCTTTAGTTCTCAATTCGTTCCTTCGGAATTTTAATTGAAAAAGGAAATGTTTATATATTTTAAACATGTTATACATTTCTATTTTTTTTTTAAAGATTTGAATTTATAATAAAAATAAAGACTCAAAAAACTTGGTGAACGTTTGTTTGCCTCAGCTTTTTTTTTTTTAATGAAAGTGATTATTTTACATTTCTATTTTTTTTATAAATAATTTACGCGTATAAAAGCAGATTACATGCAACTTCTGCAACGAGAAAGCAGCAAGACCCTTCAAAAAGGCCCAACTCATGCGTACGTATGATTAGCTTTTGGCTTAAGCACTTTCCTCTTGATGTATATTCCAACTACTCCACAAACCATCTTCCAACAGTAAATTTTTTAATTGTTGGATGACATCTGCTTTCTTAACCAATTTCTAATATTTGGGGTTTAAATCACAGAGCTCAAATGTTTTCTTCTCCTCCTAAAGACAAAGGAATAGAGACGTGATGAGGCTTGGGCGCGAAGCTTCCAAGAAATGACCAAAACGACAGATTAACGCGTCTGGGTTTGGTCCCATCCCAAACATGACATACGCAGTTTGGTTTCTTCTCTTTTCTTTGGAAGATGGTTAATCAATCTTAAGCCTCAAAATATACAATTAACAAATATTAAATAATAATGTTATATACGTTAAATTTTAAATTTTAAATAAAATATCAAATAATTATTTTTTTGTAATTTTCAAAAGAAAAATATTTTTTTAATCACTGAATTTAGTTAAATTATCTATGTCATCCTTGACTTTTATATATTATCTTAGTCAGTTCTTACCGTTTAAAAAATTTCGTTAAAATTAATTATAAGTTAATATTATAAGTTTTATATTAAAAAATAATAATAAATTAAATTAAATTTTCATTTTCATCTCCCCTTAATTTCATTTTTATTTCCCCTCAAAAACCACCAACCCTCCATCCCAAATCAACCCCCCCAGTTCCACCCAAAAGCAGCTCTATGTATTTTGAAGTGCTCTCAAATTTTAACTTGTTTGTATATTTTTTAAAATGCATCGGACTGGCTCAATTATTAATTTTTTTACATCAAATTTTCTTGTGCAGTTTTCAATTACGATCCATCACTCCACAACGTGGCAGTTGTTGATATGATGCCAGTAGCTACAACGACTTACAGTAGCAGAAAAGATCGAATCATATTATCAAAGCGACGTAATTATTTCATTTGTAGAATCCCAGGCCAATGTGATACTGCCCTCAAGATTGCATCAGATTTTTTTTTTTCCCATTTTTGTATTCTGAAGAAGATGAAATGAGTTCTATATATATATATATATATATATATATATATATATATATATATATATATATAGCAAAGGAATTGAGTGCTTGACAGACCAAAATGGAGATTTATAGTAGGAAATTAATCTTCAAAGATCAAATATGAACTATATAGGTTTGCAGGATTTGTTAGTTTCTAAATATGATTCAGTTATATCATGAACTATGCATAAAAGAATACGGCTGGAGAAGGAAACAAGTAAATTATAGGGAATATGATAACCGACCCCAACGTTTTTTTAAAGTGACAATTAATTACTCTGATTTCAAAAATATACAAATATACATCTTTTCGTTAACTTTTTATGTTAAGTTAAATAGTAATTACTATTATTACTATAATACTCTTTATCAACAATTGACCGATGTTAATCAATCCTTAACTAACCATTGACTGTTATTAATTAAAGTTAATCGATTGTTGATTGATGTTAATTAACCGTTGACTGACATTTGACCAATTCATCATAAATACCGTCAAATTCTAAATTTTGTAATCAATGCAACGATAAAAATTTTTTTTTCTCAATAAAGCATTATAAGAGCTTAAAATTAAAAAAATAAAAAAAAGTAATGACTACTATTTTTCTTATAAATTTTGGTATTTCTCCGATACTTTATTAATGAAAATAATTTTAATGTTACATAAATTACGAAATTTAAAACTCGACGGTGTTTATGGTGAATCGATCCAGTGCCAGTCAACACAAGTCAATATATGTTAACGCCAATCAACATTGATCAACATCGATCAATACCTCATCAAATTGTACTAGGTATCTTTTTTGAGTAAAAGTTTATATTGACTTTATTACAATATAAACTAATAAAAAGTTAACGAAAGGGTATATTTATATATTTTCAAAAGTAGAGAAAATAAATTGTCATTTCAAAAAAACGTTTAGGGTCCAGTTGTACTTTTTCCTTAATTATATAGCCCGTTGAAGTGTTAATTACATCATTTTCATTGATTTTGTAATGTATATGTTCGTTAATATTTATTTATATATGGTCGATCAAGAAAAAAGCATGGTAGTCGTTACAATGGTTTACTTCATTGTTTTCATTTGTTAACTTGATTTTTATATTTTCCTAATTAAATCAAATAATATTATGTCATGTTAGTCCGTAAAGAATAATTTTTGTGCAAAATATGATAATGCTAGATTTGTTAGTTTTATAAGAGATTACGGCTGGAGAAGGAAATTAATTAATTATATATCTAGCCTTAAAGCATTAATTACACCATTATTAAAGAGTATTTTAATGATATTTATAAAAATTATAATTATAAAAAAATTACTCTGTTAAAAAAATTATGCATATTTATAATATAAATTTATATTAATAACTAAATTTATTTATTTGATTACTAAAATTAAAAAATTTATTTTGGCGTTATGGAATAAGAAGAGAGTAAATGAAAATTAAATTTTTGAAAGAACAAGTGGTGAAATAAAGTAAGAAAAATAAAATTTTAAATTAAGGGTAAAATAGTAAAAAGTAAGTACCCACATAATAAAATTTGTTAAACAGTAAGGTCTGACGCAAATATTCTAAATATGTTAAGGATGTCATGGATAATTCAATTAAACTTTACGGACTAAAAAAGTAATTTTCCTTTTTAAAATTACTCATCGGACTATTTCTAAAGTGTAACATTACTTAATACCGAAACAACCATTTATATAATCTATATATATTATAACTAATTGTTTCCGGCCAACCGAAGAACAAAGAGCAATTACCATGGTTTCTTCAGGCTAACTGCAGCATGGCAACATAACCGAGTAGTGCCCGTAAAATCTGATGTATAATCAATTGAACTTACGAGTCATTGCAAAATTTTAACTCAACAGAATGACCTTATTAACAATATTGTACCGGACAAAGGTTCGGCCCTGAAGTACCGAATAAAACCTTCACAAGCTTGAGTCATATTTCTCTTTATCTCCTGTGTTTCACCATGGAATTTCATCGACTGTCAAGCTGCGGTGGTTATGCTTGTTGAGGGTCCAGAGAGAGATCATGATGGCGCAATCGATGCCGTCGATGAGATCTTCTATGACTGCGAATGTGTACTCCAGTTGGCATGCTTGAGGTACTAGGATGACAAATCTCCTCCACTGTTGCCGTATGACCAAAAACACAATCTAGAGGGTCGGCAATCATATCAACATTAGGGTCCACCTAGAAGAAGAAAACAGGTTAGTTAATAGTAAACAAATTCAAATGGACTGGAGAACAGTGAAGTTCCACCAACCGCCATTGTATAAATCTATTGATTACCTTTCAGGGAATGCTCGAGTATCCTCATTGGATAATTTTACATGTGACCATTTTCAGCATGATGTTTATGGCAATAAACTAAGGTAAAACACAAAAAATATCATAAGAAAGGACCAGTATATACCACTATTGAGTGGGAGAACTGGCATGAGAAGTTTTATTACTGCAAGTGATATGTATATACAATCAAATCGAAGGAAAAGACGAAGAGACTTTTCATAGAAGCAGTTGAGTACAATTATAGCTATTATTGATCTGTGTAGAAAGGATAATCCACATCACAAAAAGATCTTTGGAAATCAGAAGTAACTGGTTTAGAACATGTTTTCTAATGTTCATAAGGTTGTTCCAACAGACCATCACAGCTCCATGATCAAATGTATACAGTTGAAACACCTCAATCATCAATATGACAATTTCCAAAGGATCCACTAGCAGCCCAAAGCATCAGAAGTTCAATATTACCCCTTAATAATGCCATATTGTCTTAACCACTTGCTCCACATCATACTTGTTAACAAAAATCCTATTTATGCCGTTAATGAGTTGAACAGCTGGTTGCAGCGTGCAAATTAATGGGAATCTCTTTTTCTTTTCCTTTCTCAAACACAAAAGGACAGTTATCGGAGATCATCTGAGATTGGCATATCCTATCATTAACAATAAATAAAACTGGCACAAGTAATTTCCATATTAATATTGAGGTGGACAGTAACAAACACCTAAGAAAAGTGTAGAAAAGGTTTCCCTCTAATAGTGTGGAGCACAAAGTATCACTAACATAGGCTCCTCATTTAGGCACTTGTTCTTTGTGAAAAGAGGCTAATATATAAGACTGGTCTAGTGAACCCCTTTGCTTAGGTTGATCAAGGCATTTCAGAGGCAGAGCCTCTCTGGAAGATTATTGCAGTGTCTACGATCACCGAAAGCATGACCTTAGCAATTGTAATTCCAAAGGAAACAATTGGTCAGTTTTGGAGGACAATCTACCATTTCAATGCATACTGGTAAGGCACTTACACCGCACCTCAGAAATGCCACACACAGATGCATTGCAACATTAGTCATCAATAGTAACAACCAAACCTGAATATAATTTTGTTAAATGGGTTGATTTGATTGAGTTGAAATTATTCTTTTTACAGATATTCTTTTCATTTTCCTTCATTTCATTCAAATTTACTATCACCTGCATAATGTAAATATGCTTGTCTTCATCATAAGCTATAAACTACAATGAGAAATATGATAATTCCAATCTAGGCAATTGAAGTTTTTATCCACAGTAAATAGATATAACTTGCTCCAACATTTAGTATCAGATCACATTACTCCATTAATAAGTTCTGTCATATGAATAGTGGTATGGAGAAAATTTTCAGAAAATGTATAATCTTGGAATACAATAGCTCAAAATATTTTAAAAAGAATAATAATAAAACAGGGCCTCAACAGCTGAAGAAAGATAGTGTTCAGATAAGTTCAAGCTATATTTAAAGGGAATTTCTCGAATATGGGCCATATTTTAGGCAATAATCTTTTTTAACCACAAAGTAATTGTCAAATCTTTATTAGCCAAAACTAAAAAAAAAAAAAAAATTGGACACAATTGACCTTCTTGATAAAATACAATGATAATAAAACTTTGAAAATAATTGGACAAAAATTGACTTGGCATTCTAAAAGTTTTTGTGTTTATTTTGTAAATGTATGAATATTTGAATACAATTGTTGTGTAATGTGATGAAATGGAGAAGAAATAAGGTGAATCGAGAATAAACCGTTGGAGGAATTGCCCTTCTTCCTGTGAGATTAGGTTTAAGCGAAGAACCTTAACTAAGTTTAACCTTGAACTCTAATCCCTTTGTGCAGCAGAATAAAAAAAATATCAAGCAAATGTAACAAGAATGTAAATAAGATAAATAAGAGCACAACACAATCACTTACGTGGTTCGACAAATTACTTACGTCCACGGTGGATCTAAGGATCCTAGCCTCTCTTATTAACTCCCTAGAGAATTTACAAGAAAACACAATGAAGAACACTCAAAATGATCTAATGTTTAGTGTACCTTTACTCTCCCACAAACAATTAACACTCAAACAACAGTTGCACTCTAGCGCATACAAGCACTTAGTGTCTACCTAGTTCTTCTCTCTCTTAGAGTCTCTCTTAATGCTTGATTCTCAAAATAAAAAATTTACAAGGGTTTATATAGAGGTTATTTTGTGCATACTAACCCTAATCTTAATTAAAATAAGAGTCTGTGTACTTTGGAAGTCCAAAACTTTTCAAAACTTAAAAGTCCGAAGCCAAAACGGACTTTCCCGCTCTGGCGCCACAGCGCTAGGCATACTGCCACTGGGTGTTGCGGCGTCCAGCCTTGGGCGCTATAGCACTCAACTCTGTACCAAGCCTCCGCACTTTTCTCGCCCCTTTTTGCTTCTCCAAGTCCCATTTCACTTCCTCATGCGTGTCTCACACATTCTAAACTTCTTGTGACTCTCCTCTTTGATATTCTTCACAATTCTTACTCAAAAAAAATTGTTGAATCACTAAATCTTCAATATAAACAAACCACAAATCTGGAAAAATCTGCAAACTAGGTTGAATTGCATCGCACCCCCATTTCCTGTGCATGGGATATGTGTGGGAAATGGGTGCTTTGTATATCACATACATATCCTGCATGCGAGAAATGAGGGCAAAACAATTCGTGAGCATATCCCATGCACGGGAAACGGGCGTGCGATGCAACTCAACCCAATTCACAAATTTTTCTAGATTTGTGATTTTTTTCTCCCCAATTCATCTTATTTCTTCTCCACTTCATCACATTACACTACAACTATATCTTGATGATTATACATTTATAAAATAAACACAAAAACATTAAAAATGTCGAGCCGATTTTTGTCCAATTGTTTTCAAATGTTTTATTTATCATTATATTTTATCAAGAAGAGCAATTGTATCCATTTTTTTTTTTATAGTTTTGGTTAATAAAAGATTAGACTATTACTTTGTAGCTAAAAAAGATTATTGCCTAAAAAGAAGGCCATTTAAAAAAAATTTCCATATTTAAATCAACTTTGTGACATTTATCGTTACCAGTATAATAATTCTCAAACTGCTTATATGCAGAAAATGAAAAAGTTAAGCTAGTGTACTCACAGGAACATGCTTGGACCTCAAATCATTCTTTTTGCGGTCAGGGTCATTCTGTACGGCACTGCAGGCCTCATAGTGGGGCTCCTTCTGGGAATTGTCCTTGGAGTCACTAGGGGATTCACCATAAGAGTCAGTATCAGGTGTTCTTTGACCATGAGCGACATTATCACTGAAATAGTTCTTGTAACGCCATCTTAATTTGGCCTGATTTGAGGCTGAATCATCATAAACTTTCTCTGAATAAAAATGTTTAGAGAGAAGCTGCATTTTCCGAGGATCATCTCGGTACTTGTTTACTATTCTGCCATTGAGATATTATTCACAAATATGAAACAAACGATGACAAGAATAAAACAGAAAAGGAAATATTGATGAATCCCAGAATATAGTTTTCTTGCATTATTAAATACAGTAAATATTAATGCAAAATGATCAGTACATTTCAAACAACATAGATTCTTCCAATTTGTAAATGCAACCCGAGGAAAAAAAATTATGTAATATGTAATATGACCTGTAGAGACCACCCCAAAAGTCCACAAGTTTCTTGGTCTAGCTTTAAGCTATAACAGAATTATATTGCATGTTCAAGTCCTGCTGCATGACCAGAAAAAGAATATAGAAAAGAGTGGTAAATTCACAAAAGGTTTTGCACCTATAGATCTTTATTCGAAAATACATAAGTTTCCATCGTAAGCAGACGTATACAGACAGGCACAAATTTCATTCACGACACTGACTCAAACTGCTAAAGTTTACCACCAATTAGCAAACAAAAGGAGGAAACCTACATAGTTGCTAATTCCTTCTGAAGCTGACTTCCATCGGTTGCAAGAATATGATCAACAGATGACTCCATAGACTTACCAAATCTCTGTAATCCAAAGACAACAGCAGTTCCTGCAAGAAGGCAGGACTTACTGGAAATGCAAATGATAAGATTAAAAAGAGACGAAGAAAATATGTAGTTTCACCATATTATTTTAAAGTATTTCTAAGCCTAAGGGAGAGAAAGATTGTCTTACCAAATGAAAGGTTGACACGTAAAAACCTATTCAGCCTCCATGTTGCTGCAAGAAAGGCCTAGGGTTATCAAAAAATTGCAAGAAGTAGAAGATGAAGAATAACCAAAAATCCCGACACTGTTGACATTTGTCGGAAAGGATTTGAGATTGTGTGAATGCTCAAGGAAATTAAACCACCATAATAACAGTAGAAGAAAGAATTTGCAGCAGCAGTAATATCACCATCTATCTGTGCATGATATGATAAATATAAACTGTCCAGGGACCCAGCAAATACTTAAAAATAAATTGTTGCAAAATTAAGTTTGATTGATTGTAGGAGAATTCAGCATTGGGAACAATGCACATTTTATCTTTCTTTCTCCTTTTTTATTCAACTAGACATAGGAATACCTATTTGCTCAACTTAATAAACTTTTTAAGGATCAATACCAATTTATTGCAGAATTTTCATACCTAGAAAACATTTATTACAGATTAATTTTCTGATGCAATTGAATTTGCAGAAATACTCTCTTGTTGGTTTCTTATGAGTATATCTTTTTCATCCAGCACAACGGTTGGAACTTCAATCCATCAATGATAATCCCTAGTAATAATAACAAGGTCATATTTATAATGTTAGAATGTGACTCATGCACCTAAATGAAATTACAAAACCATCACTATGAAATTCCTTGATATGATCTAACAATCAATTGATCGGATATAAGCCTACTAAATCATGCATAAACTGAAAAATTACAGGAAATGCAGTTACATGGAAATTCCATTTGCAGATAAAATTGTGAATTCTCTCCTTGAATTATATTCAGGTGGTAAAAGGAATCAAATTCTGAAGCTTAAAAGTTTCAAGAAAACGCTGTACCTTCTCTTGTAAAAGTAACATAACAAGAACAACAATCAAACCCAACTTGCAATGGGAGACACAAGTTAGTGGATTATATTGAATCTTCAACCATAATTTTGACAGAACTAAAACTGAAAATCATTTAAATTTAAGCAAATAATGCCTGTGGACTAAAGACGTGCATAGTAGTACTGCTCCAGCAAGTCTTAACAAAGTAAATTCCCTCAACACAATCATAATGCACATTGAAAAACTCACCCAACCATGTAACACCAGATCCAACAAGAGCACCCATGGTAAACTGCCTTAAAGCCTGGGACTCGCACACCAGCAGAACTTTTGATTCTCCAGATGTCAATCTCACCTACAAATGCATGTGTTTTCAGAATACAATGCCGCAACAACAACTGCAAATGACATTCCTTGTTCAATCTTTTTTTTCTTCTCTCTCCAAAAGGAGCAAGAAAAGATGAAGTAACATTTACTCCAAATTCATAACTTATTTACTGTGTACAAGACATAGCCTCTTTAGCATTCCAAAACATTTGTTCATGCTCAATTGAACAAATCCACCGGTGCATCACTTTTAAACCAAATTTTGCAAAGGCAAGACTCAAACAAACATACTTCTATTAACCAAATTGAGCTTAAAACATGGAAACCCGTAAGAAAGCCTTGACACTTAATTGATATTTCACAGACCCAGTTAAAAATTCTGACAAAAGCGACTAAAAGCAATCATTTTTTCTAGGCTATGTAGCACTGGCAAGATTCCGAAAGACCCAAAAGAACACGCACGATGACTAAAGAGACATAATCACAAACAGAAGGCGAGAGGTTGAAGCGAAGAGATTACAACCTGCTTGGACCTGAGAACTTCTTTGAGTTGAATAAAAATATCAGCCATTACTCTTCAGACACAGCGGCTGTTTCTTCCAGTCTTGACAATCCTTAAAAAGTTAAAAATGCTCTCAGATGAGGTAAAATTGTTTGTTCGTTTGAGCACCTACGTTTTGTTCTACAGTGGCGATCCTGAGTCACTGTTTGTGAATTGTGACAGTGTGGGGCCAAATTGCTCAAATAAGAAACCCAGTCATTGCTTGGGCCTGACCCAGCCCAATGAAAATTGATGAATGAGTTTTATCTGGAATTTTTATGGTGATTATTTCTTTTTAATTCAATGGTAATTGACATTATTGAGAAAAAACAATTCAATGTCAATGTAGCACTAGAATTTTATAAGCCATTTGGTTAATATATTGTTCATATGATATTTTATAGAAATTTGTTATTTGATTATGCTTTTTATTTTTGTATTGAAAATTTTAACAATAAAAGTATAAAATTTTCTAATTTAATGTTAAGATATGTACTTTCTCTATTTTAAAAGAGGAGATTCAATTATTTTCCGTCGATCACACATTATTTTTAAAATTAAAAGAATAACATTATAAATTTAAAATTAAAAAATCAATCAAATTAAATTAAATTATCTAAATTTATATGTGGTAATTAAAAGAACTCTTTAGTAAAATTAATTATATTGATTTTTGAATAAATTGATAAAATAGACAAATTTTGTTTTTAAAAAAAGTGGTATTGGAAACATAAAAAAAAAATCAAATTTAGCAACAACAAGAGCTTATAAAGATGAAAATTAAGTTTTAAAAAATGAAATAATTTTTTTTTTTTTAAAGTTGGAAGTCTAAATAAATTAACAAAAAACAAAGCCAATGGCCCAAATCCCATATTCCCAAGTAAAAAACAACTTTCCCTCCATGTCCAGTCTCAGCCTCAGCCAACCCACAGCACCACTCACTCTAGACACCAAAACCATCAACACAAGCACACTCCTCGCCGCTCTCTCCTCTTCCTCATGCTCCACCCTCACTCACCTCAAACAAGTCCACGCCCAAATCCTCAAAATCTCACACTCTAATCGCTCCCAAAACTCTCTCCTCTTCAAGCTTCTTCTCAGCTCCGTCTCTCTACCCACCGCCACTCCTTCATCCCTCCACTATGCTCTCTCTATATTTTCCCAAATCTCCACTCCCCCATCTCGTATCTCGAACAAGTTTCTACGCTTATTATTGCGGCGTCACCATCCCGAAAATGCCCTCGTGGTGTTTCTGAAAATGTTGATGGAGGGACTGAGTGTTGACCGGTTCAGTTTCCCTTCACTTTTAAAGGCCGTGGCGCGGGTCAAAGGATTGTTCGAGGGGATGCAAGTTCATGGGCTTGGGGCTAAGCTAGGATTTGATTCGGACCCATTTGTGCAGACGGGTCTTGGTGGAATGTATTTGGCGTGTGGAAGGATCGTAGATGCGCGGAAGGTGTTTGATAAAATGTCTTATAGAGATGTCGTCCCGTGGAGTATTATGATTGATGGGTATGGTGATTGTTGCTATGTTTTTTTTTGTGTTCTTGTTTGAATTTGGAATGTTGTTCTGATGGAGAATTATGGCCAGGTATTATCAAAGTGGGCTTTTTGATGATGCTTTGAAGCTTTTTGAAGAGATGCAGGAGTCTAATGTGGAGCCAGATGAGATGGTTCTTTCGAAGATTTTATTCGCTTGTGGCCGTGCTGGGAATTTAAGTTATGGGAAAGCTGTTCATGAATTTATTGTTGATAATAATGTTGTTCTCGATGCCCATTTGCAGAGTGCACTTGTTACTATGTATGCAAATTGTGGTTGCATGGACGTGGCTAAGGAATTTTTTGATAAAATGATGCCAAAAAATTTAGTTGTCTCAACTGCTATGGTCTCTGGGTATTCAAAAGCTGGACAGGTTGAACATGCTCGCTTGATTTTTGACCAGACGGTTGAAAAGGACTTGGTCTGCTGGAGCGCAATGATCTCTGGTTATGCTGAGTGTAATCAGCCTCAAGAAGCTCTGAAGTTGTTTAAGGAAATGCAAGTCTTGGGATTTAAACCTGATCAGGTTACCATGCTCAGTGTTATCTCAGCCTGCGCTCATCTTGGTGCATTGGATCGAGCCAAATGGATCCATTTATATGTTGATAGAAATGGCATTGGAGGAGATTTGCGTGTTAACAATGCAACCATTGATATGTATGCAAAATGTGGGAGTTTGGAAAGTGCAAGAGAGGTTTTTGAGAAGATGAGGAGAAGAAATGTGATATCTTGGACTAGTATGATCAATGCCTTCGCTGTACATGGGGATGCTAGCAATGCACTAAGCTTCTTCCACAAAATGAAAGATGAAAATATTGAGCCCAATGGGGTTACATTTGTGGGGGTGCTTTATGCTTGTAGCCATGCAGGGCTAGTTGACGAGGGGCAGAAAATCTTTGCATCAATGATTGATGAATACAACATCACTCCTAAACATGAGCACTATGGTTGCATGGTAGACCTCTTTGGCCGAGCTAATCTCTTGAGAGAAGCTCTTGAGCTTGTTGAGACAATGCCTTTGGCCCCAAATGTTGTCATTTGGGGATCATTGATGGCTGCTTGCCGGGTTTATGGTGAGATGGAATTAGCTGAGTTTGCTGCCAAACAGCTTCTCCAGCTAGAGCCACATCATGATGGGGCCCTTGTGCTCTTATCAAACATTTATGCAAAAGACAGAAGGTGGCAAGATGTTGGGGAGGTAAGGAAATTAATGAAAGAAAGAGGTATACTTAAAGAGAGAGGATGCAGTATAATAGAATTGAACAATGATGTACACGAGTTTCTGGTTGCAGATAGAAGTCATAAACAAGCAGATCGGATCTATGAGAAGTTAGATGAGGTAGTTAGTGAGTTGAAGCCGGCTGGCTATGCTCCTAATACCGATAATATTTTGGTTGATTTAGAGGAGGAAGAAAAGAGGGAAGTGGTTTTATGGCATAGTGAGAAGTTGGCACTTTGTTATGGGCTGATGAGTGCAGAAAAAAATTCATGCATTAGGATAGTTAAGAATCTAAGGGTTTGTGAGGACTGCCATACCTTTATAAAGTTGGTTTCAAAGGTGTATGGTAAGGAGATTATAGTCAGAGATAGGACTAGGTTTCACCATTTCAAAGATGGTATGTGTTCTTGTCAAGATTATTGGTGATTTTTGACACAATTGGCACTCTGTAGTTGTCAAAACCATGAAACATGTAAAATTCATTATACATATTGCTAGACGAAAGGGTGAGAATTTGTTATCTGCTCTAGCCTTGTTGCAGTCTACAGAGTTGCTTTGGTTATTGCAGATCATTTCAAAAGCTCAATAGCTGACAAAGATTCTGCCTACAAAATTTTTCAGATACAAGGCTCTTGTTTGTACTTCGTGCCGAAGACATTGTAATTGAAGAAACGAACTACTAAAACAAGTAGTTTTCACGAACACAAAATAACCATTGTATCTACAAGAAAGAAAAAAGAAAACCAGGCGTTTTCATGATGGAGTTAAATTGCAATATTGAATTAGTTTTCACTATTCAATTAAAGCACATCAGAATACGGAGAATCAAAATCCTGTTTTTATCTAAAGCATCTAGTTCCTGAAACTACCTATAAAGGACTCAATGAAGATTCAACTGAATGGTTTCCATTTCACCAGACAGAAATGGGAGCACAAATGGATCATAAATATTCTCGCCAGAGATAAGAATTTGAGTATCTTTTGATTGGAGATAATGCTTGACCAATATCCGTAATCCTCTTCAAGTTGGTATTTTGATACGATCTTCCGCCATATATGTTCTATATAGGCTTTGAAAAGCAGAAAACAACCTCAGCTCTTCATTCATCTTTTTTACCGCACCCGATATCCTGTACTTCAGGAGCTCGAATGCTGCTGTAAACAATCTTGAGTTCTCCAATATTGAGTTCGGGCGGTACTCCAGAATCCAAGTATTAGGATCTAGCTGCATAACAGAGGCACCCCATCTCTTGTGCACCCATGAAGTGTTCGCCTTTCGAATTGAGAATCCAACCTTTCCACTGGACCACTTTGAAAAGCCAGAAATGAAGCAAATAGAACATGAAGCCGGGTAAGAAAATAGCATTCAAGATGTACTGCAAAGACATTTCTTTGCAGAAAAGATTGTTAGAGGTTGCACAGGTGTAATTAAATTTATACTAAAAAAAGGTTTTCTCGTGTTTACCTCAGTCACTCTGCCAGATAATATAGTGAATGACCGAGAAGAAAATCCAGATGTGAGCAATCCTGCTGTCTGCAAAGGCCAACCCCATATGCTCACCTCCTCCATTGCGGATTTGTACAATACACAACGTGAGTTCAATAGACCGTCCTACATCATCTCAAAATAATTTATAATTAGTTTTCCATTCAATCATCTAAGAAAGGATCCTAACTAACAGAAATTACATAAGAAATATAAAGAAAGCAGCTGAATCAATTAGTACCTGACTAATATCCCATTTAGAATCAGTACAGCTGCAATTTGAGATCTTACCATGAACATTAAAACCCTTAAACTCATTCTGCAAGAACCTCAATCTCCCATTCAAATCACGCACAATCCAAGACCTTTCACCAACATTCCTCACAATATCAGGAGATAACGCTGGCCTCAAAATCCCAGACACCATCCAAGAAAACCCAAATTCCACCACAAAAAACACGCTCAAAACCAGAACCAACTTCCCAAAAACACCCCAGAAACCAAACCTCCTCACAGTCTTTCTCCTCTCCACTTCCTTCTTCACACTCAATCTTGCAGTTGATTTTAAAGCTGGAGACTCCATTATTTTGCAATAACTCGATCTTGGCGTGGACACAACCGAAGCATCAAACGATATTGGAGTGCTTTCAATGTTATTAGGCCGAGAGATGGAGAGTTTCGTGAGTGAGCTCTTTTGAACACTGAAAGACATGAGGTCAAGAGTGGCATTGATGCTCGCTAAGCAAATTTCACAGTTGCAGTTTGCATCTTTCCTACATCCTGGGTAATAGCAGCTGTCTCGACCTTCACTTTGATTCTCATCTACGGTGGTAATAGTGGTAGTGTTTGACTTCACATAAGATGATGGTGTTAGTGCTTTCATGGCTTCTCTTTGAGTTTGTGCAGATTTGTTGTTTTGCTGAATTAGTAAGTATTTAGTAGAGCTTTTAGATGAGGGAATCGTTAGGGTTTTGAAATTTGAAAATCCAACGGTCAAATGTTACGAGGTCGGGTGAGGATTTTATTCTAAAGAGGAGTTACCGTAAGCTAAATATTGAATGACTGAAGTAACCTCATACGGTTGTGGTTTTTACAGGAAGGGTAAAGATTATTGAATCCTCTGGAGATAACATATCCTTATAATCTTTTAGTTTATATCTCTCTGAATATTAAATTTTGAATTAATTTATTAATTTATAATTATATTTTAAAGATGGACAACTTAACTTCTACACAACTCAGACCGTTGTCTAGGGGCAAAGGCTCGTCGTATTAATAAATGACTTCATAAAATATATTATTTACTTAATTTTAAAAAAGATTACATTATTAATAGTTATTCTATTTTTTAAAAAACATATGAATAATTTCTTATTTCATAACATCTTTGAATGCTCCCTTTACTTAAATTTCATTAAAAAAATTTAGGTGAGTTATTCCTAATTTAAGAATTAAAATTTATCTCAATAATATTCTCTGGAAAAATAAAAAGAAAATTTGATTTTAGTGGGCTTAGATTCTCTTTGATTTAGCTAAAACAAACCTCATTGTTTATTTTTAGATTTTATTTCTAAGTACTTTCTCTTATAGTTTAAGTATCAAAATTTTACATTATTAACTCAATAAATAAGATTTAAAGAGATAATAATAAATTAATAATTATTATTTTAGTCTTTTTATATGTTGATGGTAGAATTTCAGTAATTCTAGGCTTTTGAACTGAATTTGTTTCTTTTTTAAAATAGTGAACTCCCTCTAATTGGGCTTAAGTTGTCTTTTCTTAACACATACTAGACCTTAAAATTATTCCTACAATTATAAATACAATTACATTACACTAAAAAAATTTTGAACGATGACTTTTCGATGTTTAAGTTAGCAATGAGTCTATGAAAAAAGCGAAAGTAAAAAAATAATGATAATGGTGATAAAAATAGAGGTCTTATTTTTTTTCATAATAGGATTTTTTTAGTTCTTTTCTACCTAAAAAGTCAATCTCCATGGTAGTAATTTTTCTTTCTTTTTATAGGTGATGGTTATATTAGGTTATTAAATCCTATTTAGATTACGACATATTTTTGCCTTTTTAATTTGAATCAATTTTAAGATTATAAGAGTAGAATTTATTTAAAAATCTTGTCTTGAAAATAAGGACACTTGGAGTTTTTGGATGACATATATCTTCTTAACTTTGTCCATTGATACTAAGTAGTTGGCTTAGTTTTAATAAGTTGTCGAGGATATTAGTTGATTTGAGAATCTTTGGAGTCGAAGACTATGAATAAGTCCAAATGATAGTCTCAATGATGCTTCTCTTGACTAGTGTCGGGCGGTCTTCAATCAATAAACTTATGTATAGGGTAGCCTAGTGTAGGGGGGCCTCTATTTATAGGCCTCAAGTGAAATATTTTTTAAAATTCTAAATTTTGAGTCCATAAATTATTTTTTGTCTTTCTTTAATTAACTGGAGCCTAGGTCGGAGCATTTGCGGAAACATTATATATTATTCATTTTTTATTTTTTATTTTTTTCCTTATTGTTTGTAAATTATTCTTAATTTTAGTGTTATTTTTAGTATTTAGTATTATATTTGTTAAAGAAAAAGTGTCTATTTGTAGTTTGTCTATTTAAAATATTAATTAAAAATTATATAATCCCTAAAATAGTAAAATCTGAATTACTTAATTGAAATTGAAATGAAACGAATCTCATGGGGTATGTAACTGATCATTCATTATTTTAGTAATCAGTTTGTATTAAAAAAAAAATTATTTTATTTTTTGGAGCTCATATATATAAAAAAAATTGATACTTTAACTAACACATAATTGGGAGTTTACCAAATGGCTAATTTCATTTTTTTCCTCAAATTTTACATTTTTTGGCAATCTCAATCAAAGATGAAGAAATTGGCAGAATCTTTTTCAATTATGAAAATGCCCACAATGAATAGTGCATTATACATTGCTTGACTAGGCGGGAAATGATCTTTAAACACAATCATTGTTGTAGAATACAATTTATGCAACAAACCCCTCTGTGAAATGGCCAAATATCTTAATTTTCAGTTTGCACCCTTGGAATTAAGGCCATTTAGCAGGCTAAGAGATATTTTCCTGTTGCAGGAACGGTCACTTGCTGAGTCTTTGATAGTATATATTAACTTGGTGAAGCTGAAGTGTTGTGCCATCAATCTTGCTTCAAAATGCTATTCACTCTGGTTCTATTGTAATGCTTAATGGCTTCAACAATTGGAAACAACAATGTTAATGGCTATATCATCAAGTTGAAGAATAAAAAATGCTTGAGTGGCAATAAAGTAGCAATCAAAGTTTCCGAGTCAAAAAAAAATTCAAACAAAATTATTTTATTTGTCGAGCTAGAAGATATGGATACTTTAAATAGTGAAAACCAACCACGGATTAGTACAAAAGTAGTTCTGAAAAAAAGAGTGCTATGGTACGTAACTTAGTGATGATCTATAGTTGATTTGTGGGCAGATATTTACAATTTGCAATTAAGATGTTTAATGAATATTTTTTTTTTATAACTACAATATGGCTTAGTTGATGATCTATAATGGATTGTGGGTAGATATTTACAGTTTGCAATTAAGATGTTTATAGTGATGAATATTCTATTTTTCATAATTTTAATATGCAATATGTTAGCAATTATTGTGTTTGTAAATATATTGATTGCAACGTGTCATTTAAATATTGTATAAATATTAATTATTTAATATTTATACAATAAATATTTTGAATAAAATTATTAATATTAAATATTATATAGTACTATACTTGTAACATTTCAGATATTATGTCAACTGAAAGAGTTCGAATTTGATCTAAAAGAATTTGAACCAGGGCTAAGAGTTAACAATACTGAGAGTTATAAACGTTAAGAGTTAATACTGTTAAGAATTAACAGGTTATAAGAGTTATCAAAATTCTAAGAGTCAGAAGCCTTGTCTGAAAAATGGACAATGACCTAAAAATACACTAAGAATGACATAATTACAAAAAGTTATATTAAGTAATAGGAAATGTTATTATGCAAGTATATTCTCAAATATTAGTTCCTGATCTATTTTTAACGATGCGGGTCTATCGGTGAATTTCTTTTATATAGATAAGTGTATATTTATATCTACATAGTGCAGATGGTTGTTCTTAACTGACCATGAGTTTAGAGATTGGATAGGCATATATGTATCTAGTCAGGACTAAATACTGAACAGACTCATGAGGACCTTAATAGACATCCTATAAAGCTGTCAAATGAAGGTCCTCTCGAGTTTAGTAGTATTCGTGGTCCTTTGACTTGAACGCCACTGTGGGCTTGTAAGTAATCCACTATACTTTAGTTCTACGTATATTAGAGACCCTTCATGGTCTGAGTGCTACGTGTCGTTAGATATAGTTTGATGCTCATAGAGTTCGGTGCACGTAAATATGAAATCGGTCAGCTTACAAAGGTAAGTCATATATTCTATGCTTCAAGATTGTATCTCAGAATATCTTATGATCGTGAGTAATAAACTTAGGAAAGTAATTTTTCTTAGGGTTAAATAATATCGTAAAAGTATTTGTGTATATTGTTTATATAGATACGAATCTAAAGATAAGTTCATGGATGAACAAATGGAGATTTGATGGTGCTGATCTATATCCCTGCACATCTAAGGTATAATGACAGAAGGATTATACATATGTGTTCTGACCTCAACTTCTATGGTTTAATGTGCTAATTTGTAATATTCATGACGTGTGCTAAAGCATTGTTCACAAACTCATAGAATAATTTCATTTGACGAATTGGACGTAGACCTAAGGAGTCCAAATATGAAATATATTCGTTGTGCATTAGGGCAGTATACTAGAGTGAATAGTTCAATCCAATAAAAATACAACAAATTACAATAATTAAGTTAACCAAAATATATAGTTATAATGGATCCACTTTGAATTAACTTAATAATCTAATAATTGTATAATGGTAATTCAGTTTATTTATTATTTAATTATTAAATAATCAAGATATTTATTTATATAATAATTAAATAAAAATTTAACTTAACCATGATTAATTGTTAACTATAGTTAAATTAAATAAATATCAAGATATTTTTTTTATTATTAAATAAAAGTTAAACTAATTAGGATTAATAGTTAACTCTAGAGTTAGATTAAGGCTAAATTAAAATCAAATGAAATTCAAATTAATTTAAAATTTATGCATTAATATATAAAGTGAAATGAAATTACAAATTTATATAAAAAAAATTAGATTTTACATTTGAAATGGCCGGCCAAATTTTTGAGAGGAAAAGAAAAGTGTTTCTTGATTTTGGTTTTCAATAATTGATTTCAATATATCTTCCTCTCAATTTAGGCTATTAATTGTAATAATTAAAATTAATTTATTTTTAATTGTTCACGTATTGAATAAAATATAAAAATAAATAAATTTCATTAGATTAAATGTTAAACAATTGTTAGATTATACTGTTATTTTAGTTAATCAAACTCATCTAAGTTGATTACTAGAATTTGCAACAAGTTCATTTCATGTAGTCTATAAACAATTTAATCTAAAGATTTTAAGGGTAAAATTTTCAATTCTGTAATTAATTTAATTAATTTTATAAATATGTAAATTTTTATAATGAATACATACATCACATACATACATTTTAAAATAATCGACAATGAATAAGTTAGATGAAATTAAATATGTTGGATTTGTAATTCATTTGATGTGCAAATTCAAAATGCAGTTTGTTTACAATCTTTTAATGATTTAGCTTGTAACAATCTTTATGCTATAAAGTAATGATCCAACTTTAAACCATCCGTCTTGTTCACAATCTTTTATGCTGTTAAGTAATAGAATGAAGATTTCAGAATTAAGACTAGTTACATAATTGAAGACTGTTAACTCATATGGCACATTACCATGCCATTCTGATTCATATGCCACTATAAATAATATTAGTGATTCAAATAGGGTTAGATAGGACTTGAATGTTTCTATTTAGTGGTTATTGTCATACCCCAAATATTCTTAAGTAATTATTTGAATATTTGGCGTGCAACAAGATCATCAAGAGGGTATTTGGCCCATGGTGAGTTACATGGGCTGAATTTTCAAAAAGGTCTAATTGAATTGGGTTAAGCCTACTTTTGTGTAGTATGTGGGAGAGTATTCTAGAAATAGCATATTTCTTAGGATATTCTTGTGGTAGGTGGCCTCTTTATAATATTCTTCTCTTTAGATGTGGATCATTAAATTAGAATGAATCATAACCGTCCATTATATATAACTCTAACTATAAATAGATAGAGCTCTCATTTGAGCAAACCTTCCTCCAAATTCTCAAACCTTATAATTCTCATAGCTTTGTAATTTCCCCTTAATATTAATATAAGAGAGCATTCTCTCAAATATTTGATGTGCTTCTTCTTCATCTCTTTCTTTAAGTAATTGGTCTTGTAGACTGTTTACCATTTAAATAGTGTGTAAGGCTGCACAGGTTTGAGAAAAAGTCCGTAACAAGTAGTATCAAAGCTACTTTAAAGAAAATGGTGAAAGACAATATTGCATCATCGGGGATTACTAAAGAAAAGGGTAGAGACCCCAAAGCTAGGAAACATGAGAGCGTTCCACTTGAAAAGTCCGTTGATCCGAACCATGAACTAGGGGACATGGTTATGAAGCTCGGTGGTGCTATGAACAAGGCGATAATTCACATTGGGGAGTTGAAAGAGCAAGTTGAGAAGCTCGAGATAGGCCTCGACACTCAAGAGGATGAACTGTACTCTCTTATCGAAAGCCCCATTGACGAGCATGCTGATAAGCAATGAGATTGGATCAAGGCTTTTTAAGAGAATGTTTATAATACTATAGACAAAGTTCAAGCCCAAACGTGGAAGAGCTACATAAAGGGTTTGAAGCTATCAATAAGAACGTGGTGCTGTACAAGTGAGTAATCTCTAATAGGGTAGCTACTCATGGTACGGTAGCTACACCAAGGGTTGAAGCTCCTAAACCAAAGGAGTTTAGTGGCAAATGGGATGCCAAAGAGCTTGACAACTTTTTTTGAAAAATAAAGAGGTACTTTGATGCTATGGGCATGCTGGATGAACATAAAGTAAGTACCACAACTTTGTACCTTTTCGATCATGCAATTTTATGGTGGCATAGAAAAAGCGAGGAGATTTGCAAAGGTACCTACTGATGTGTGATATGGTGTGTGATGTGTATAGATGTATATAATTTCAAAAATTAAATACGCAACGGAAGTATTCATACATATTAAACAATATGTAACATATTCAAGCATGTATGATCATTCAAGTACATATATATCTCATATATATATTTCATGCATGATATAAAATGAATAACAAATAAATAACCTACCCGAATATGAAGGTAGCTTTACAATTCTTCAAGAACTCCAAGCTTCAATTTGTTGAGCTTACCTTGAAGTGTTCCCTTGCACAATTCTAGTTCACAACTAAATCCGGTGGGATTGTAAAGCTAGAATGACAGCCTTGAATTTCCAGCAAATGATTGTTTTAACACTTAAAACAATTTGTCCTTATGATTACTACCAAGAGATGAGAAGAATTAGGTGTTTTCTATAGTTCTTTACAACTCTATATGTTGTAGCTTGGTAAGCCTTTGCATTTTCTCTCAACACTTTGAGAAAAACACTTAGGAAAAGCTCTCAATTCTCTCTCATTTCTCTTAGAACGAATTTCACTCTATCTTGCACACATTGAACTCTTTCAATTCTTTCTTAAGTGCAAAGAATGATTTCTCTTAATGCTCCACCACCACTTAACCATGTTTGTCATTACAAACATTAATCTATCATATTTTTCACTCACCAATTTGATTCAACCAATTGAATCAATTTCTAGAGAGTAAATGGCATTTAATCAATGTTAAGTGATTTTACCACTTCCTTAGTGCATCATTTAAGAATTACAAAGTGGTAAACTTTCCTTATTATTAATAACAAGTGCATTCTCCATTAGTAAATGGTGTTTGCCACTTATTCCAATTAATAATAATAATTTGATTAATATATAAAATATTAATAATTCAAAACTATTTTGAATATTTACATTTACCATATATGTATTTACCAAGTAAGGTAAATAGGTAAATACATGATAAATTATTTATGGAGCAAGATTATGTCACTTGTCAATTTCTTATTGGTTAACAACTCTTGTAAACCAATAATGTGTTTTACCTTCAATTATTGACAAGTGAATAATAAAAGGAACCTAGAAACATTTTTCATTTTGCTGGAAATTGTTGGATTAATTATTCAATCCAATTCGCCGCCCCAGTGCACAACGAGTACACTTCATATTGTGAGACTCTCTAGGTCCATGCCCGATTTGTCATATGAAACTATTTCACACGTCCGTGAACAATGTCCCACACACATGTTACAGATATTACAAAACGGTGCATTAGACCATACAAGTTGAGGTTATAACATATTCGTATAATCCTTCCATCATAAATATCCTAGAAGAGCGGAGATATAGATCAACACCGTCAAGTCTCCATGTGCTCAACCATAAACTTATCTTTAGATTTGTATTTCAATAAATAATATCTGTAAACACTTTCACGATATTATTTTTCCAAGAAATTCTTGGATGTCTGCTTATGGCCATAAGACTTTCTGAAATACAAACTTGGAGTTGCAGGATATTTTACTCACCCAATTGAGTTGATGGATCCCATATCTGTACACACCGGACTCCATTAGCATCGGACCATACCCAGCGACACCCAGCGGTCAGACCATGAAAGGTATCTAACATGTGTGGAATCAAAGTATGATGGATCACTAACAAGTCCACCGTGGCACTCAGGTCTAAGGATCACGAATACTACTCAACTCGAAAGATCCTCCATTGACGGCTTTATGGGATGTCTATTGGAGATCTTTGTGAGTCTGTTCAATATTCAGTCCTTACTGAATACTTGTATCTCTATATGAGTTTCTACTAAACTCATGGTCTGCTAAGACTAACCATTTGGACTATCCAGATATAGACATACAATGATCTATATATATATATATTAAGATCTTCACTAGCAGACCCGCATTAGTAAAGGTAGATCAGGAACATTAAATTTAAGAACATATTTGCATAACAACATTTCTTAGCACCATTTGCAACCCATTGCAACTATGTCATTATTAATATATTCTTAGGTCTTTGTCCCATTTCAGACAAGGCTCTAACTCTTTAGATTTTACTAACTCTTAGTTCTGATCTAAACTCCTTTAGATCAGATCTGAACTCGTTCAGATCATACAATGTCTAAAACGTTACAAGCATCTTACCATATTTATAAATAAAATAATTAGTGATATATTGAAATCATAAATGTATAAACATAAAGCAAATATTTATACATAAAAGGGATGGCACGTAAGCACAAATCCCAACACCTACACAATAAACACATAAAAAGAATTACAACGAAAATTAAAGCGTCAATTCTATCCAAAGAATGTGGCGCACAACGCTTAAAAGTGGTTAAAAGAGTTGAAATAAATAAAGTCCATAAAAGAGTATGTAGAGGAGTACTCTTTGTTGATGTTGCAAATCTGCAACATGAGTGAGGATGACTTATTGTTCAATTTTCTATACGGGCTACAATCATGGACAACTAATGAGTTGAAGCAGCACGAAATGAAGAATATATCCGATGGCTTAACAATGTGTCACGACCCACATCGAATAGAAATCGAGTGGATCTTGGGTATATAAGGGTGAGTATACAACGTTACCTAACAGGTTAGTCTTTTTAGTCAATAACAAGTACCCGGCCTGTGACTAGTGGTATCAGAGCAGACTCGAATTCTCATTTATATATGGACTCTCCAAAATCATCCTAATGGAGATTTTCACGTGGGATGTGGATCCCTTATGCTGTCAAGAGGATGAGTAATACGAGCAAAGTGCATTCTAAAATTCTATGTTTTGAGTCCCAATAGAGATTATTATGTGGGATGTGAGTCTTCCGTGTCATTAAGGGATGGGTCATACAGGCTAAGTGGGCCTTAAAATCCTGTGTCTTGAGCCCCAATAGAGATTATTATGTGAATAGTGAGTCCTCTAGTCTCGAGGGATAGACAATACGGGCCAATTTGGTCATTAAGTTTGGGTCACACCGTGACGATGGCTCTATGTGATTGAGTGGGAGAGAATGGCATGTCTCACATCGAATAAAAATCAGGTGAATTTTGAATATATAAAAGTGAATGTGTAGTATTACTTAATAGACTAATTTTTTTTAATCAATAACAAGCGTTTGACTATGACACTAAGTAAAACTAACTAGTATTAGCTTGGCAACCAAAAAGATATGTTAACATAGGACAAATATAGTATGCTATTCGAAGAGACTCTAGATGCCATTTTGATTCATATGGCAATAAAAGTAAATTGTAAATTGTTAATGAAATTGGCAAAATTATAGAACTACAATATTGCAAACTCTAGAATTACAGTATTTCAATAAGAATGCAGATTTATAAATTGTAGACTTTAAATGATTTTATTAATATTGCTAAATTTTAGACTCCATTAATGAAATTGGAATTTTCATTTAATTATAGATATTATCAATAATTTCAACTTGAACTATATATAATTAACTTCTTTAGATATCAAGAGAACCAATATTTCTTTAAACTGTCAAGAAAAGAAGAAATTGTAGAATTGCAATTCAAACATTTTTATTGCAATTCATTTTATACAAAGATGCTAAATATAATTACAATTTACATAGATGCGGGATTATAATTCAAACATTGTCATGGGAATTTGTTGTGAAACAATAGCACATGATCGCCATTACAACTTACAGGCATTCAAATGAATATGCTAAATACATTAAAAAAAAAATTTGCAGAAATGCAATTAAAAAAAATTTGCAAATTTTTAATCAAACACAATGGTATGTCACTTGATTTACCCTTTGCAATTGGTTCTTTAAAATCAATCTCTATATCTGATGCTGCCATTTGTTATACTCTAATACTAGTAAAAAAACAAAAACATGTCTATTGTTATCATTGCTTAATTTGTAATACCAGCAAAAAACCAAAAGGTATTTGTTGATGCCACCATCGGTTGTCTTAACTCTATAATATCATCCAAAATAAAAAATATTTGTGTTGCAGTCATCATCTGATGTTAGATCCTAACATTGCTGAGGAGTTTATTACGTGACCTCACTACCATTAGGCCCAGAACATTATTGTGAATTGGGCATGCTTTTATTACTTCAATATGAATGCTGGAAGTCCTTCCTTTAGTACTATGTGTGCTTGATGATTGTTCTTACATTGTTTGGATGGTTGCCTACAAAAGTGAAGACCATATTATTCACGAAAAGCATTAAATTCCCATTTTTGAAGAGCAATTGAAATTTCATTACCAAAAATTTGTTCCTCTTGTTATTTGTATCTTGAAGACAAGTCCATTTGTTATATCCCTATTTCTTGCAAAGACTACACCTATAACTTTCACTTCTCTTGTTAGCTACTATACTTATCTCCTTAAGTTTCCTTCTCCTCTTTAGTTTTGGCCTGTCAAGTTTCTTTTGCACCACTGATGGCTCCAATGTGTCAATGTTGTCAACTTTAGGCCATTGTGATTCATCAAAGATTGGATTAATCCTTATTGCATATGTCCTCATATAAGCTGTTGAAGTTAGTGCTTACGTGTCATTTCAATATTGTATGAATATTAATTGTTAATATTTATACAATAAATATTTTGAATAAAATTTGTTAATATCATATTTATATAGTATAATACTTGTAACATTTAAGACACTGTATGATCTGAAAGAGTTCAGATCTAATCTAAAAGAGTTTAGACCAGAACTAATAGTTAACAACGCTGAAAGTTATAAATGCTAAGAGTTAGCACTGTTAAAAGTTATCAGTTTATAAGAGTCAGCGAGGTCTAAAAAGTTAGAACCTTATCTATAATGGGATAAGGACCTGAGAGTATACTTATAATGATATAGTTGCAAAGAGTTGCAATAGGTGCTAAGCAATATCATTTTGTAAGTATGTCTCAAACATAATGTTCCTGATCTATATTCACCAATGCGAGTCTATCGGTGAATTCACTTTATATAGATTAGTGTATGTCTACATCTGACCGGTTCAGATGGTTGTTCTTAACTGACCATGAGCTTAGAGCTTTTATAGGCATGTGGGTATTCAGTCAGGATTGGATACTGAACAAACTCACGAGAACCCCAATGGATATCCTATGAAGCTGTCAAAGGAAGGTCTTCTCGAGTTGAGTAGTATTCGTGGTCCTTTAACCTGAATGCCACGGTGGTATTGTGAGTGATCCATCATGCTTTGGTTCCACATATGTTAGAGACCTTTCATGGTCTAACCACTATGTGTCGCTGGGTATGGTTCGATGCTCACGGAGTTCGGTGTACGTAGATATGGAATCCATCAGCTTACGTAAGTAAGTTATATATCCAATAATCCGAGATTATATTTCATGAAGTCTTGTGGCTACAAGCATAAACCCGAAAAAAGAGTTTTCCATATGGTTAAATAATATAGCAAAAGTGTTTGCGTATATTGTTTATTGAGATACGGATATAGAGATAAGTTTATGGATAAGCAAATGTGAATTTGACGGTGCTGATCTATATCCCCGCACATCCAAGGTATAAATGATGGAAGGATTATACGTGTATGTTATGACCTCAACTTGTATAGTCTGATGCTCTGATTTGTAATATTCATAACGTATGCGTGAAGCATCGATTATGAATTCATAGAATAATTTCATTTGACAAATCGAGTGTAGACCTAGAGAGTCCCAATATAAAATGTACTCTTTAAGCACTTGGGCAGTTTACCGTATTGAATGGTTCAATACAGTATAATTCAGCAATTTACTAAGGTTAAGTTAACTAAAGTATATAGTTAAATAGTGAGACCCACTTTAGGTTAACTTGATAACATAATAAGGATATAATGTAATTTCACTTTATGATTATTTAATTATTAAATAATTAAAATAAATATTTATTTATTTAATTGTTAAATAAATAATTTAACTTAACTATGGTTAAAGGTTAACCTTACTTAATGGTTAAGTAAAGGCTAACTTAACCATAGTTAAATTAGTTAACTATGGTTAAAATATTTAAATATTTATTAACTTAAGGGATAAGTTAAACTAACTTAACTAAAGTTAAATGTTAACTAAGGTTAGGTTAAGCTAAATTAAATGCAAAGAAAATTCAAATTATTTTGAAATTTATGCATTAGTATATAAAGGAAAATAAAATTCAAAATTCATAAGTTTTAGATTATGTATTTTTTGGTAGCCATTTTAATTTGAGAAATTGAAATTTTTTGTTTTGTGTTTTAAGTGTTAGAACAATAAAACAAATATATAAATAGTTACTAAATGTAATAACTAAAATAGATTTGTTTTAATTGTTCAATAGTTGAACAAAAGATAAAATAAATTAATTTGATTTGATTAAAACAAATGATAAGTGTTTTTAGTTGGCTAGAAAATTAAGAGAGAAATGAAGAACGAAAATTGAAATGTTTCAAGAGTTGAATCATTTCTATTCATCATCTTCTCAAATTAATTTAGTCATTCAAACATGAATTAAATTTATTTTTATTCAAGAGTTAAATAAAAGGAAAAACAAATTTAACAAAGTTAAAGAGTTTAACTTTGAATCAAGTTTAAGAGTTAAACTAAATGCTAGATTAACTTACTGCTATTCTAGACAATCAAACACACCCTTGTTGATTGCTAGGATTGATCAAAGATTAATTTCATGGTTGACTTCAAGCAAATTAATCCAAAAACTTCATGGGTTAAATTTTTCAATCTCGTTTTTCATTTAATAAATATGTATTACATGTGTTCATTGTATTAATTTTAATCTTCTGCTGTGCAAATATATGTATGATATATGTATACTTTTTGTATGATGAACACATCCCATATGCAAGCTGACAGGACTCGACCTGAGACCCTCTACAGTAGATCCCAACAGCCCTGTCGGGTACCCTGACAAAAGTTTATTGGAATATAACTGGGTAAGATGAGAAATTTCGTGAGGCAAACCCCTTTTTAAGTTCTTGCTATTATTGAAAAAATATTGTAATATACATGAAAACAATATCTTAATTTTTTTTTTTAAAAAAAAGGGGCAGAGTTTCCTCTGTTTTTCAGAAAATCCATATAAAACCTATAAAGAAATTTCACTTCTATTTCAAACACTTCTCAATACTACCAATTTGGACCTCCAGTCCTTTCCAACCCAAATCCAACATAACTCAATAATTTCATTTAAATCACAAATGAGCATACTCATAAAAAGTAAAAACGATCATCATAATACCGAAATCTCTTCTTGTTGGTTCAAAACATATATACAAATATACATGCCTACAACTACTATGCAAAAAGCAAAGGGTGCTATTTAGCACATTTACATATACAAAAATAATCTTTAGATTTTAGCCTACTACTCAACAATAGAAGAATCAGCAGCTGGTGTACCGAGACCTGCACATGGGAAGAGGGTTTAGAAAATATGAAACACAAAATGAGTGAGCTAAAAGAGCTTAGTGAGTGCAATTAAAATTTCAAATAAAATAACATTATGCATAAATAGTAAATTCTAAGTACATGCATAAATCATGCTTCTAAAACTGATGTAAAACAATTTCTAATATTATATGCTGATGAAATCTTTCCGAGCGGGTTTTATTTACATCTTTGGAAAACAATATCCAAAATCTGTATAACACAATAACTACTGTGTGCATATAAATGCATAAATGCTATCGGTAAATCAAAAACTAATAAAGTCTTCGCTCGACCATTTTCTTTCTAAACTGTACTAATGGTAACCCTAAAACTCTATACTCACGCAGCGACTCACCTAGCACCACACATGTGAGTAGGTCACAGGACACCTCAACTAGCAGCACCCACAGTGACATCTCAAGACATCTCAATGGCTATGCAGCGAAATCCTACATCGTATACATATAGCGAGACAATACCCCGTACACATAGAGCGACTCACATGACTCGACATCCCGAATTTCTGGAGTTAGTGACACACCCCATGACCTGCCTATATGCACGGGATATACCGGTTGGGTCTAATACAATTACCACTACTATAATCTGAGGGTACCAATGGCCTTTAAAATGAATGCAATAATTTTAAAACTGTTTCTTAAACCGAACATGTAAATGCATATCTATGGATATATATCAAGATCATAATTCATGTTTATGCTTTGAAAGCTCATAAAATATACATTTTCATTATGCGAAAATATAATAAATGAAAAATAAAAAAAAATGGCAGATTTTCACTCACAACCGCTCCGCGCTCAATTTTGCTCAGAATTCCTGCTCCCGTTACAGCTCTCGGTTTTTTTCACCTACACGTCATAAATGACATTTAGAACCAAATCAAATGTTAGAATCTCATTTAACTACTAAACGCCCTAATCGGCATACAAAGCCCGAATGCATACTACTTTTCGATTTTCATTTACAGAGTCATTTAATCTAATTTAACTCACCACTCGACGCCCTAAAAATTATTAAACGCCTTATAACTTGGTTGGACATAATTGCTCTTCACCTTTCTAAAATGGACAATTATGTCCCATTTTTTGCACTTTTGATTTTTCCATCAACCATATACATTCCACATACATAAGACACAATTTACACACAACAATTCAATCAAAACACTACTCAATACCTAACTTCCCTAAAGTGGTAGAATTTCACCCTAGGTTCCAACACATTTCTTTCCTCAATTTCTTGTTCCAATTACATCAAAATTAAGCCAATTTCATTCTAATGCTATAATTACAACCAATTGAAGTCTCTTCATTCAAATCACCAAAAACCCTAATTCTTACCTTGTCAATTTCTTCAAATTGATGACACCTTCAAGCTCCACACTAGAATTCAACTCAATCTAAACCAATAATACAGGCAAGAACATCAATTGAAGCAATCTTAAAAGTTCACTTATAAATCTCACAAAACAATGCTTTTCTTACCTCTTTTTCTTGAATTTCTACTAATGAAGGCTTCAATTGAGCTTAAGAATTGGTACGTAACTTTATTTTGGCTTGATTAAGTATGAAAAATCATGAAAAAAAATTGAAAGGTCACTGTAGCAACACCACTCTTCTAGCTCGAATTTGCTCTCTTTTTGCTTTAAGTGTTTGCTTTTTAATCACTTGAATTTTCTACACACTTCTACCATATATATAGTTATCCATCAATTGATCATTTTACCCCTCAACTTACTCTAAATTACTAATTTATCATTAGTTGAAACTAAGTATGTAATTGGTTCATTTGTAACTATCTAGTTAGAATACTTCAAAGAACTAATTAGAATTTTCAACTTGGCAATTCATGAGATTTCTTCTAATTGGTCCATTCTCTAATATATGAATTATGTTTCTCAACAAAGGCTTGTTCCATACATAACCCTTAAATTGAAATTCATGTGTAAATTAGAATTTCCTTTTCCAAGCCAATAGAGAAAAATTTTAAAAATATTCTAAGGTTGTCCGACGCTCCGATCGAGTGTGAAATTATCAAATTAGGTCTAATATCTCTCACGCGCACCATAAAAAGAATATTTCTAATAAGGTTAAAATCGAGTAACCCTACGGTGTCTTTATTGCTCTATATCGAAATCTAGGCACTAATACTACTAATAGGAATTGGATATTACACAGGCACCTTAGAATAATCAACACCTAACATAAGCATCTTACTTTAATTAAGAATCAACAAAGTTAGCCACATTAGCTTTAATATATGTAAGACACTTCAGTGTATGTTTACAAGGGTATTTAAAAATCTGCCAAACATCACAGCCATATTTTCTCTTATTTATATCCACAATATAATATGATAGCATGTCTAACACCTTAAATTCATAACCACCACCATCAATGATATCAAGAAATATGCTATTGGTGCTTCCTTATTCTATCTTATTTAACACTTTTGGGAGAATTTTTGATCCATTTTAAGCCTTCATCAAATCTCTCCTTTATTTTCTTTATAATTTTTCTCCTTATTTCCTTTAACATGGTAAGCACTAGCATTGATCTATACTTATTGATTCATCTATTAAAAGACTTAGTTGTATTATTGGTGTTATGATCACATTTAATGGATGCATCAAAAGTATGCTTAGACTAGTGAAGAGATGGGATCTTTTAGAGCCATGCATAAGTATCTACATTTAAAGTTTCATTTAATCCATTGCATTGTTAAAGTCTCCTTGGTTTGTGCTATAAGTAGCTTTCCAAAATAGAATTCTCTAAAACGAACTAGGGTACATTGACTTAAAGTTGGCATATATATGCCTTGCACAAAATTTGTGAGTAACCAAAGGGAAGTGTCGATAATACCCTCAATTACTCTTTTTTATTTGTCTGACATGAAGCACATCCTTAAGCCATTATTAAAACCTACTTGTTGATAGAGAAGGTCAAGGAACTAGAACCAGAACCAGCTATGGTTATTCTCTCCCTCATGAACACTAAATGCAACAAAATATGCTTCATTGTTTGCATCCATGCTTATGACAATTAGTAAAACAACACCATAAAGACCTTTTAAGTGAGTTCCATAAATCCCAAAAAACTCTTACAACCACCTAAAATACCAATCTTTGTAGCCTCAAATCAAATAAAAAATCTCTTGAAGTGGACCTAACCAATTTGACTAATTTTGTGAGACTTAATAACAGCCAAATTTCCTTTATTATTATGAGTATTAATAAACTTATGGTGTATTTATGTGGGTATTGTGTTTATTATTTAAAACATGTATTATATACGTATCTCATACATTATAGTGAGCAGTGAAATAGTTAAAAATCTAATTTTCTAATGATAAACACAATAAATTTTACATGTAACTCATAAATGTAAATAACATGGGATTAGGAGCTTATTACCTTAGCAAGCATTTAGTCTTTTCTTGAACCAAAGAGTCACGATGAAGCAATCCATTCACAATTCTAGTTTTCTAACACAGTGGGCTTGGAAAGTCTAGAATAGCAGTTATTCCAACAAAGAATCTAACTCTTAAACCTTTAATTTTACTTTGTAGTATGTTTGGCCAAGATGAAGAAGAATGGATGGAGTGTTTTATGCTCTTAACACTTGAGAGTTTTTTCTAACACTTAGCAAAACCAAAAACACTTCACTCCTCTCCTCCCCCACCCTCCCTCTTTCACTTGGCTGAGTGATCTCATTAACAAATTAAGCAACACTTTACTCTTTATTTGCTCCATTTGTTTTCCCTTCAATTATCATGCATTGGCCCCTACATGGTATAGCAACCTTTGCCACACCCATTTTCATTATTTTTGTTTCATTTGTTTACAATAAACAAAATGAGAAATAAAGAAAAAAGAATGTACTTGGATGTGTTGGGCAACAAAACAGAAACAATTTCCTTTCTTGTATCACACATAATGATCCCACCATTCATTTGATCATTTGAATTGGTTACATTAAACAATCAAATAAAAGACATATGTTATTACAATTTATGTGTGTGTGGCCGTGTAAAGCAAGGCAATTTTGAAGAAACTATTTCTTCACTTGCTTGTATTACACATCTTGCTCCCACCACTTACACATTCATATATTTTGTTATTTTATTTAATCGATATTAAATACAACAAAACATGTGTATTATTGCAATAAATAATACTTGTTTGATTTTAATAAAATAATAATATCATTTATTATTATTATTATTATTATTATTATTTTATTCAATAAATAATTTAATGAATAAAATAATGATCTTTCTCGTCCAATAAGTAAGGTCATTTTGATATTTTTTAAGTCTAACAATAATTGGTCTACAATACGCCATGTGTCAACATCACATTGGCCAACAACTATTGTTAACTAATTAATGCACTTAACTCTTAAGTCTGGACACGTGTACTACCCGAGAAAAATTGAAGCAAATATTTGATCTGCTGAAATTTTACTGGATTAAACTATTCAATCCGGTGCGTTGCCCCCAATGCACAACGAGTACACTTCATATTGCGAAACTCTCTAGGTCCATGTTCGATTTATCAAATGAAACTATTTCATAAGTCAAAGATCGATGCCCCACGTATATGTATAATTCTTCTGCCATTTATATCCTGGAGGAGCGGGGATATAGATCATCACCGTCAAATTCCCACGCGTTCATCCATGAACTTATCTCCAGACATGTATCTCGATAAATAATATATGCAAATAGCTTTGCGATATTATTTGACCCTGTTGGAAAACTTTTTTTCAAGGTTTGTTGCTTATAACCATAAGTCTTTATGAGATACAGTCTCGGCACATCTGGATACACAACTCACTCATGTGAGCTGACAGATCTATATATATACACACTAGACTTCATAAGCATCGAACCATACCCAACGACACATAGCGGTTAGACCATGAAAGGTCTCTAACATATGTGGAACCAAAGTATAGTGGATCACTTACAAGTCCACCATAGTGCTCAAGTTAAAGGACCACGTATACTACTCAACTCTAGAAAACCTACTATTAACGATTTCATGGGATGTCTATTAAGGTCCTCAATGAGCCTGTTTAGTATTCAGTCCTTACTGAATACCTGTATGCTATACGAACTTTCGGTGAACTCATAGTCAGCTAAGAGTAACCATCTAGGTATAGTATACATTGGTCTATTAAAAAGGGTTCCACCGACAAACCCACATCAGTCAATAAAATCAGGAACATATAATTTAAAAATAGACTTGCATAATAACATTTTTTAGCACCCGTTGCAACTCCTTACAACTATGTTATTACTGATGTACTTTCAGGTCTATGTCTCGTTATAGACAAGGTCCTAACTCTTAGATATTGCTAACTTTTATAACATATTAACTCTTAGTAGTACTAATTATTAGTAATTATAATTCTCAGCATTACTAACCCTTAGTACTGGTCTAAAATTTTTTAGGCTAGATCTGAACTTCTTCAAATCATACAATAGTTGTAGCGTAACAAATATTGTACCATTTAATAAATAAAGTTAGCGATTTAATAAAAACGTACTGTCTAAACATCATAAAATAAAATATTAATACAATAATGGAATGACACGTAAGTACAAATCTCAACAATTATGTATTAGCAACACAGTTCCATGTTTATGGAGTTTAGCATAACACAATGTATTGTCAATCTTTAACCTATTAAAAGCCTTATAATTAGCTATATATAACCTTGTCTTTGAACATTGAACCCTATACTTTTCCCTTAACTTGGCAGCCATCATTCTAATTGGTATACCAAGGGCTTCTTTCACAATTGATTGTAATTTTATTACAATCTATGTTAAATTGGCCTAATGTGTATGATTAGATCTTTAACATATATGTATGGCCTTATAGGATTTTACCTTGTAGGTGATCTTATCAAATGTTGGTGAAGTATAAATCCTCTATAGACATTCATTTTCATCACACACACAAGTGATCCTCCTCATATTATTTTTCAATATTCTCATTTTGAATCCTTCTTGAATTGCATAATCTCTTACATGAACTCTAAAGTAATGAATATTCACAAATAATTGGCCTTTTGTTAGAGTAACCTTGCCTTTATCAATTAACTATTTTGGACCCCCTCTTAGAGAATTCATGTACCTATTAACAACTTCATCAATGAATTTGTTTACTCAAATTCTTCAATGCTCTTATTGTTGTCTTCTATACCAAGCCATAAGCTAAAACTATTAGTATCACCATCACTTAAAGTTTCAACATTAGCCTGATGTGCATGTATCTCTTCTTCCACAATTACATTCATTAAAACACCACACAATACCTCATTATCTTTAACCACCCTCTCACTAAGTACATTACACCAAGTTAAATCCCCAACACCCCACATTAGCAAGTTCTACTTCTTCTGCACTTACAACAATTGTACTAGTCTTATTAGCATCACATTCAATATTTGCACCTATTACACACCACTTATCACCTTTATTATTAACATATAAGTCTTCTTCTTCATGATTAACACCATATTCACTGAACTTGTACACATTTTCTTCATTAAGGTGGTCAAACAAGAGATCATAAACATTTGGGAACTATACTTCATTCTATCAACCTCAAATAGTATAGCCTATTCACCCAATTCACTAAACGATTGGAATATAACATGTAACTTAGTATTGTTGACAATCTTTCTCTTACCATACTCATCAGGTAGCATTATACATAACGTAGAGGCATAGCAATTATGAGTTTAATCTTGCCATAGTGATCCTTCAATTTTTGTTTTTAACTCATTTAACTCAATAAATTTGGGATCAACAAAATTAAGGTTAAACTCATTCCTTAGATCAATAACTATAACTTTAAGTGGATGCGTAAAATAACCTGTCAAGTATAAAAAATGAAATAAAAATCTTTTACATATCATAGTTCATATATAGTACACATAAGCAAAATAATAATATAGTAGTTATGTGTTAGAAATGATGTTTATGTGTCATTTCAATATTGTATGAATATTAATTATTTAATATTTATACAATAATAATTTCGAATAAAATCGTTAATATTTAATTAATCTATGGTAAAATGCTTGTAACATTTTAAATATAGTATGATCTGAAGAAGCTCAAATCTGGTCTAAACTTTAGACCAGGGCTAAGAGTTAGCAACACTGAGAGTTATAATTGCTAAGAGTTAGCAGGTTATAAGAATCGGTAAAATCTAAAGAGTTAGAGCTTGGCCTAAAATGAGACAAAGACTCGATAGTATATTAGCAATGACATAGTTGTAAAATGTTACAAAATAGTGCTAAGAAATGTCATTATGCAAGTATGTTCTCGAATGCTATGTTCCTTATCTATTTTTATTGATGCGGGTCTGTCAATAAAAACTTTATTTAATATAGATTTGTATATGTCTATATCAGAATGGACCAGATGATTAGTCTTAGTAAATCATGAGCTTAGTGAAAACTCGTATAGACATACGAGTATTTAGTAAGGACTGAGTATTGAACAAAAATAATTAGAATCTCTAATAAGCATCCTATAAAGCCGTCAATAGATAATTTTTTCAAGTTGAATAGTATCTGTGGTCCCTTAATCTGAGTACTACAGTGGACTTATAAGTAATCCACTATATTTAATTTTCACACATGTTAGATACTTTTCATGGTCTGACCGCTGGGTATAGTCCGATGTTCATAGAGTTTGGTGTGTGTAAAAATAAGATCCATAAACTCATATTGGTGAGCTGTATATCCAGATGCTTCAAAATTATGTTGTAAAAATCTTATGGCTGTAAGTAACTAACCTAGGAAAAATATTTTCCGTGTGAGAAACAATATCGTAAAAATATTTACAGATATTGTTTATGGAATTATGAATCTAAAGATAAGTTTTAGAGTTGAGCATATAGAGATTTGACGGTAATGATCTATATCTCTACTCTTCTAGGATATAAATGACGAAGAAATTATACAAATATGTATTAACCTCAACTTGTATAGTTCAATATGTTGTTTTGTTATTTTCATAGCGTGTACGTAGGGGCATCGTTTATAGACTCACGGAAGAGTTCAATAAGATAAAATAGTGTGAATTAAGGGATTCTCACTATATAGAATATACTCATTGTGCACTGATGTAGCGTACCGAATAGCATGACACATGATATGATTTTATTGGTCCATTTATTGAGTGCTAATAATTTATTTTTCCAAACAAATGAGATTTGTTAATGTTGATTAAATGAATTGTTCATGATATGAGATGCCAAAATTTTGGCAAGAATAAATGGCTTTATATCTTATGAGATGCCAAAATTTCGGCAAGAATGAATTGCTTTATATTAATTGGTGGCATATTTTAATTCGGCCAAATTCATTATTTAGCAAGTGGTGGTAAATTCCTTTTATTAAATATTTGTCATGCTTTTTCTAAACATGAACTATAAGTTTCTAATCCATAATTTGTAATTAAAGGCATTGTCATGCTTTTGTATTAAGCATGACATCTCCTTTTGTGAAACAATAATTTGACCACTTTTCTTATCACCATTCGGCCACCTCACAAGCTTTGCAATTAGGCTTTTCATTTAGCATAAATTGGCAAGGATAATTGCATTGTCATGCTGTTATTTAGGTGGCTACCAATTGAATTTTAATAGGCTTAAGGGGCATCAAATTTTTTTATATAAATGACGCCACATTTTATTTGATGTGCAAGTGAAGTGAAAGGAAAATATATAATTTATAAGCTAAGAGATTATTAAGAGTAATAATTGCTTCAATATAAATTTCTATCGAGTAAAAAAAGTTATTGTTCTAATTTAAAGAGTTTCATCCCATTATCAATAAGTACTGCGTAAAGTATATTTTAAAAGTAAGCTTTCTTTTATTTTATTAATGCAATTTGATATATTTTAATATTTACATTTTTACATATGTGATATATTTAAAATTATAAATTAAATGTACACACACCCTACTCACAGCATATTTTTATTATACTCTCTTAAGATAAACAAATGATAACAAGAAAGCATCCATAGCAATTTTTTCTTTAAAGGGCATTTACATATACGAAGTGCTACAAGAGTACTTCATTTTTGTATTACATAAATTACACAAACAAATCACCAGCTGTTGCCATTCAAGGCCTATCTCATATACTGTAGCAACAGCATAAAATTTATTTTTCATAGCACATAAATTTTACAAATAAGTGACAACAACAATATTATGCAAAACAACACAATATCTTATAAGAAAAGCAACTGAGCAAGAACAAAGTGCTACAGTCATACCTGAATCCTTCTCAATAGCTTGACGATACTCATGAAACAAAGTGCTTCTTAGAGCAGAAGCTCTCAGCACACACACATATGATAGAACTGCAACTACCAATTTTGGTTTAAGGCTTATCTTATACATTCCCAGTTTCCCACCACTAACTCCTGCCCATCAGTCATAATGATTGAGTCTGAGCATTGTTTCTATCTCTCTAATTTGCAAAACAAGTATGTTTGTTATGATAGGACTAGGGGCACCGCTGATATTTGAATTTGTTTTTAATTGATTTTTCAGTTAATTTAAATTGTTCAAGGAGTGTTATTATAGAATCACCCTTAATTTTGTCAAGTTTATAAATGACAGTTAAGAGGTAGGGGTACTTTCTATCAATTTCTACATCTTTTGACCGAGGCTGCCAGAGGACAGAGTTCGGGGAGGAAAATGAAATTAGCCCATTTACAAAAACATTATTTATACTTGTCTAAATCTTTTTAAGTATAAAAAAGATTATGAGATTGCTATTGAAAGGTAAAATTAATTTTTGAGAAGTTAAAAATCAATTTTAAGTGTTTAATAAATTATTTTCAAAATTAATTTTAATAAAATCATCCCATCTTACATCATATTTTAAGAAACAGAGGAAAATTACTGTTGAAAATTAATTTTTAATTTTTTTTATTAAATGTGTTTCCACTCATATCCCATATATATTAAATAAACTCAAAATTATCCTTATAATTATTATTTATTTAACAAAATGTCTTTTCGTCCTAAAGATAGTCTCGAAAATGTTCCGAATTAAGTTTTCACATGTGCCAGCCCTATAAAAAAAATTCACATAACTTTTTTTTAAGGCATTAAAGACAAACGTCCTTTTTTTTTTCTTTATGACTTTTCTAATCCTCTCTCTTTTAAATTTCTTCTTAAAGTCGGATTGTAATAAATCAAATTGTAAGAGCAATCAACAACAAACGTCCTTTTTCATGTATTGTTAAACTATTTTTATTATTTTTTCTAATTCATTCCTGAAGCTTCTCCTTCGTTTTTATTTAACACCGATAGGATTTGATCATCATGGTAATCTTTATTTAATTTAATTTTAAATATATGGTGCATTCTCATTCATTCATTTAATATAATTTAATTTAATTAATTTATTTATATTTAAATTATTGCATTAAATAAAATAAATTTTTCTTTTTATCTCTTTTCCTAATTGTAAATCTTTAAATAAAATAATTCATTTTTAAAAAATAAATAATTTAAATTTTTAAAAAAAAACTATGTCACCATTGCTAGCGAGTAATAATAGCCGTCTGTCATTGGCCCTGAAACTTCGACAACAAAAATTATCAAAATTTATATTATTTGACTCTTTTTTTAATCTATACAATTGTGGGTTGTTTTTTGATTAAAACAAAGACTAAAAGGCGGCTAAAAAAGGGGAGATAGTGGTGGCCACGCCGCCATCAAACGATAAGGCAATGCAAGTCATTGTCCCATCATTTAATGGTGGTGTGGTGGCGGTCGCCGCCTTCTCCTTATTTTTTGCGACCTTATGGTCTTTTTGGATAAAAAAATTCACTCCATTATTGTATAGATAAAAAAAAAGAGTTTAATGACATAAATTTTACCCATTTTTCCCATCAAAGTCTAGCAATTGACAACGGCTACTCGGCAATGACGCTGACAGAGGCATTTTTAAAAAAAATTATTAGTTAGTTTAATTATAAAATAAATTATTAAATTTAAATATTAAAATTTAAATCTATAAAAATGTGCCGCATATTTTTTTTGTTTTTGATTTTATTAATGACCGATCAATGATTGACATGAATCTCACTATATCAATCCACTTTAAATTTTTATGTTAAGTTTCAATTTTGCTCATCTATTGTGAAAACTAATGACATATTGCTAAACGGATCGAGACAAAATTAACGTTTTTGAAAGTCATAAGATAAAATTAAAATTAGGCGAAACTCTTAAAATAAAAGTATTATTTTTTTATTATTAAAATAGAATATACATAGCACTGAAATTGTTGTTTATATTTAATTTTTTTATGAGTAATGTAACACTTCTTAAATGTTATATTCTAAAATTTTCATTTTAAATTGACATGTTAAGTATTATTGAGTGGTAAAATTATACAATTTTTAAATCACCATTACATTATTTAAGTACCCAAGAATTACTTCACATAACATATGGAATACAAATTTTAAAATAACATTTAACAAGTGTAACATTAAATTATTTTTTATATGCCTTGAAGTGGGGAGATGATAGAAAAGAAGAGAAACTTCATGATCGAATTAAAAAATAATATAAAAAAAAAAAGCTTACCAATACATAAAAAGAAAGTTGAGCAGTTATTGTTAATCCTTCTTACAATTCGATTTATTATTGTCGACTTTAATAAAAAGTTTAAAGAAGAGGAGAGAATTATGATTGCAGAGGTAATAAGAAAGAAAAAAAACTCTTTAAAAAAAAGAAAGAAAGAAAAAAACTAAAAAAGAAGTTTGTTTTTTATAGGCATAATTAGGACTTAAAAAAAATTAGGTGAATTCTTTTTCTTTGTAGGTCGGGCACCTGTGGGAATTTAATCGGGATGTTATTTTATTGACTTGTTGTTTAATTAAAAGTTTATCTAATAATAAAATAAATAAATTTTTATCTAAATAATATTCTTCTATTTATTGCTAATATATAAATACATATAAAAATATGTATTAACAAGAACATATACAAAAATATATTATGTAATATATATTATTAAAATATTTATACAAAAATTTATTATCTCTATTTTTGTCATAATCAATTTCTACATCACTATAATTGTAGAATTTACCAAATGCATATGAATTATTTTAAAAATTCATATTGCTTCTAAAAACACAATTTACTAAATACTTAATTAATTTTCTTTGCAACAGATTATTTCTTCAAAATGGTTACAGAGATTATTTTAAAATTTTATAATTTATAAAATTGCCAAACTAACCCTAAGCCTCTCCAAATATTTTTTTAAAAATGAAAAATAACAGTTTAGTCCCTAAGTTTATGAGTATATACTAACTTAATCCCTCATGCTCTAATAATTACCACATTAGTCTTGTTGTTAGAAAAATTTTGTTAATTAATTACATAATGAATAAAATTAAATAAAATTTTAGAAAATATAATAAAATGACATATGTCATAACATGATTAGTTTATAATGACAAGTGTAATCATATAATTATATTATATTTTTAAATAAATATTTTTAAAGTAAATTAATAAACATATTTTTAATAAAATGACACATTTCATAATATAATTAGTTACAAATAACACGTCATCATGTAATTAATTTATATTTTTAATAAATTTTTTGAAGAAATAAATATTTTTAAAAATAAATTAATAAATATATTTTTCAAAAATAACACGTGTCATAATATGATTAATTACAAATGACACGTGTCATCATGTAATTGATTTATATTTTTAATAAATATTTTTTTTAAGGAAAAAATATTTTTAAAAGTAAAATAATAAATATATTTAATAAAAGGACATGTGCCACAATATAATTAGTTAAAAATTACACGTGTATTATGTAATTAATTTATATTTTTAATAAATATTTTTAAAAATAAAATTAATAATTAAAATATTTATTGTCCATTGTCGCTAAAAAAGGCAGCTAGTTGGTGAAACACTAATAAAGGTCAAATTTTACATTATTAAATTTTATTTTATTTTATCTACACAATGATAAGGTTATTTTTTTGCCAAAAATGGTGGGAAAGGATGATGACTTACACTACCCCACTTATAAATAGGTCGACTGCCAATCTAACCTAAGGTGGGGGTGGTGTAAGTCACCCCCCACCCCGCTGCATTTGACGGCGAGCAACGGTGGTGCCGCCATTCTCTATTATTTTTACCATACTCTAATATTTTTGGATAAAAAATGATTCTACCATTATGTAGATAAAAAAAATAAAGTTTAATTATGTAAAATTTAATAATTTTTATCATCGAAGTGTCATCGAAAAAGGCGGCCAGTCGCCATTTTTAGCTATAGTTGAAGCTTTATTTTTAATTTAATTTATCTTTAAAATTATTTAATAAAAATATAAACTAATTACATAATAATACGTGTCATGATAATTAATGGACATTTAATTAAGATATTATGATGAAAGTAGTACAAAAGAAATTATGTAATATAATTTTTTTAACAGCAACAATTAACATGATAATTATTCAAATATGAGAAAATAAAAAATTAAATTGATATATAATTATAAACTCAGCGACTAGTATATCATTTTTCTCAACAAAAAAAAAATACCCAATATCTTAATTGAGATTTCCATGATTATTTGTTGGTACTTGTTAGGCAAAGCATCCAACTCTGTTTATAAACAATGCTACACGAATATTTCCTCTGAATAAAGGTTGACAAGGTTTCTATTCGAAGACAAATTTAAAGCAGCAGCCAGCACAAGGCACAAGAAATAGGACAATCCATAATGATATCCATTTGTACTGATGTAATCGATTGATGGTGTTAAATTAACCAGCACATTAATAAGTTGGAAAGTTTGCTCTCCATTTAACAATGATATCCATTAACACTGGTAGCATTTCAGATGCAGTTTGAAGATGGGACTGGCCCTGCAATTGTTTATCCCTTTGTCCTCAGAATCTTCAAGAGATGTTAAGGACACATGTATTTTCTTCTTAGTTACTTTTGCTAAAAGTTGAAAACTCAATTTTCCGAAATGCCCCAGCCCTCAGGGCAAGGCATCTGATTATTTATGGTTAAATTACAACATGCACACACTCCTCTCTACGAAAAATTCCTTTGATTACATGCCTCACACATGCAACTTCAGAACCTGATTCCAGATGCCCCGATAAGGTTGACTTATTTATTAGTATTTTAATAAGCCTTTAACTAATCTAATCCCATATGGAAACTTGACCGTTGGTACTGTATTTAGTCTTTTACCACCATTACATTGCTTCTTGTTAGATTATTGCCAATATTTTTGGTCAAGGAACATGTCAAATTTTGAAAAACGTGAATAATATTAAGTCTTTATCTATTTTTTATGGTAGTTCAATGTTGAAACATACCCATTTATTATTATTACTCATTTTATTTGCTTCAAGTAGTTGCGTTCTTGATGGCAACAGAAACAAAGACGCCTTTTGGCAGACAAAACTTAGGGCTTAGGTAAAGACTAAGAGAAAAATCTGTGAGCTAATGGCCATTGGATGATACCATCATCTTTGATAATGTGGATCATATTCATATGGAGATTTAATGCACCTCATGACTTATATCTTGTCATTTGAAAGCCGTAGATATTAACAAAAAAGTTTTTAGTAAGAATTCCATTTTCTCAACCACTAGTGATAGTGGGAGAGAAAATCATATTTTAGCTTAAATCATTGATGCTTATGGCCTAATATTAATTTAGTCTTTTCTGTTGGAGTGGGAAGTTGACCAATACTACTGTATTTTAATCTAGAAAAGTTCAGATCTGTTCTTGATTTCTTTTTTTTTTTTTTTTGTAATTCTGAAACCAATTGAACCTCCAGCTAGAGAATATATATATGTATATATATAATATTTTTTATGACAAAAACAGCAGAGATTAATCATAATAACGTTTTCAAGTTTCAAACCAGTAATCTAACTTCTTCAAAGTTATAGTAAAAGCAGATTAGACAATTTGATTTAAAAAAACACTTGCCATTCTACAAGTTCTGTATATAACTTTAAACTCATAAGATGAATTTTACCAGCAGAGATGAGTTAACCAAAAAGAAAAAGGTTGAAAATGAATAAGAAATCTCAGTTGCCATTAAGAAACTTTTATATTTGGAGAAAAGAGAAATGTAGAAAGATTTTCATTTTAGTCCCTATGTTAGTTTTGGACTGATTTGTATAAAGTTCAAGATTTTCCTTGAAAATTTCTCTCTTTTTAGCCAGGAAAAGAAGAGGATACCACACTCAAATCAAGTGGATAACAAAAACAAAACTGAGAAGAAAGCCTTCTTTGATATAACATCCCCTGTACAAGAGAAGTTAACACTTGGCCACTAAAGGCAAGTGATATTTAGTATTATTTCAGCCAAATGAAGAAGAGCTCTCCCTCTTCTTCTAATTAATACAATTTTGTGCTTGTTGATCTTGTAAACTTCTTAGAAGTAGATGGTGATGAAGACAAGTCACCTGACCTTCTTCTTAGCATCTGTCTCATGCCATCGGCTACTCGAACAGCAGGATTTGATTTGAATTTACTACAAAATGACATGTGAGCTTTCACAGCTTCTTCCATGCCAAAATGGTTTTTCCCTCTACTAACTTCATCTCTAACAGCTTCTGAACACAACCCACATAGCCATTTGCCGTCAAATTTGTCCTTGACTTCACTTATGTAATCTTGAGTGCAATCCTCTTTCAATCCACAGCACTCACACTTAACTGATTCAATTTCCATTTCTTTTGCTTTAATTTCTCTTTAGCTACAAGAGGGTTTTCAATATAGCTAGGATGGAGAACAAAACTTCTTTTCTAAGGCTTTGTTAGAGAGGAAAGTGATGAACAAAAGTGTGTGCTGTGTAAATTATGGCTGCTTTTTATAGTTGGATTTGACTGCAAATTTATGATTGTGTATTAGAAAAAGTGGGTTTGTTTCTTTTTTCTTGCTCTAGTTTTCTCATTTGGGATTGATGGTTTTTGTTGGTACAAGAACTAAGTGTTGTGTTTGGTGTTGCATGAGAGCTTTTATGGTTGGTTTGAGAGAGAAAGAGAGCTATAGAACTGAGAAAATTGCCATAATTTCCTCCATGTTCTAAGGGACATAGGGCAGTGGAATTTGAGACAAGCTGGTCGGAGGGGGCCTCAAACCCTGGCCCTTTCTAGTATTTATAACATATATAACACAAGGGAGCTTTTGGGTTTTTTCTTTTCCATTTTCATTTGTCCATTGTTTTATTTTATTTTATTTTATGTTTTTCTTTTGGGTTGGTTATTTTTTTCTCTTATTTGATCGACAGTTACTTTCGGTTGGTATAGTAGGAGAATTTGGCTAGTCTGGTCTTTGGCTAAACTTAATGGCTGTCGCTGCTGCAGGCTTGAGTTTTCTGCTGGGGGCTTTATTAATATGTTTGATTGTTCCGATTCTTTATACATGTTAATTATTTAAATATTCATATTGTGGATCAACTTCCTATAGCAATAGAGTCAACATCTCTGCAATGCTTTATTGACCTTACAGTGTTGGGTGGTACAACAGCCTTTGATTAATCGGATGGATGTAAATTGCCAATGGGTAATAATTTTTTTAAAGTTCAAAGTCTAAATCGATAATATTATAATGTAGAACTTCAGATATAAAATTAGAGAATTATCAAAATGTTATATAAAGATAAAATGAATTAATTATGATTCATTCAAATTTATTACTCTTTTATAAAAAAAATAATTAATCTTTACAATGGAGATAATTTTTAAATAAAATTGTTACAATTACTCTTTAAATGAAAAAATTTATCTTAACATAAGAGAGAGTATCTACCTTTTCGTACAAAAAATTAACTACCCTCATATAAGAGGGAATAATCTACCTTAGTGCAAAAGGGACCAAGCCAATAGGTAATAATTAAAATTGGGATCTTGGGCAATTTTCCCATTTAAACAATTACTTTCTTAAAATCCCATCTGAAATAACTTCGCTTAAGGAGTCTAAAGGCGATCATTATTTAATTTACTTCTTTTCCCTGGAAGAGCATATTTATATTCCTTTTAATTGCTGCTGCCCGTAGAAAATCAAAATAATATTGTTTCTATATTTTTTTGATTTGATCCTATGGGGAGAATAAATTTAAAAAATATATATATTTTTTCCTCAGTCATGGACAGTTGAATATGACGCAACAAGAGAATTGACAACAAGATAAGGAGCTTGCTTTGAATGTGTTGTGCAATAATGTTAACAACTTCTTGGCTTGATATGAACAACTGAACATGTTTTTTCAACGGAGAAGGTATTTTCTACTCAAAATTCAGCATGTGAAGCGGGTTGTTTTGGCCATTTGCATCAAGATTATTGAATAGTTTACAACAGTTTCACCATCAACAAAACATTTATTCTATATTTTCTCCGCCAAAATTTAGCAGATCCAAGCCATTAAATAATGATGCTCGATCGATCAGGGAAATATTTCCTTTTTATTTCTCATGACGTGATACTGATCTTGCCTTAGCATCATTAAAAAGAGAAGCTATCAATTATTGAAGAATGATAAACTCAATAGTCATAGATCATACACAATTTAATTATTATGGTTGGTTGAGGGTTACTTTCACTCCAAAATTTGTGCACGGTTGCTTTCATCTAACTTACTTACTAATCATGTTGATTTAATTAACTTTTGTAAGAGTATTCTCAAATTATGTCGTGCCATACCTACAATTGTAATAGGATGATTTCATTACTCTAACTTGAGAATTAGATAATATTACCACAAGAAAAAGAAAAACTTAAAATTTTCCCATCCCTATACAAGAATCAACCACCAAGGATGAATATGCAGCATGAAGCATGGCACAAATTCAAATATTTTACATCAATTTCTCCAAAAGCACAAAATAAATTATTGAACCATTATATATAATCAGTAAATAATGAATAATTATATTTAGTTGCAACCAACTTCTTGTCACACTTGCAGCATATAGTGACAAAGGTAATGAATGTATTTTCATCATTGTTTCTTATAAAACAAACAATATTATATGAAAGGGCTCATCTTTCCCACAAGAATAAGCTCAAAATTTATCTATTGCATCAAATTTTAAATTGGTAACTTATTGAGTTGGTGTAATAATTAAACGTATTTTATTATTAAAAGGATCGTTTGTAATTAACGAACATAATTGTGAGAAGTCAACCAACTAAGCTTATATAATAATAAATTTATATTATGATTTCTGAAGGGTCAAGGAGATTACTAATAAACCTAATTAATTGCACCACTTACTCTTGGTATGGGAGATCTTTAAGAAGATTTTTACTCAAAGAAAAATGACCCATTTATTCATTATTAAAACTTTAAAGTCAGTCCATAACATGAAAATAAATTAACTTATCGCACTAACGCACATGATCATTTATTTATGCTTAAGATTCTTTAGATTTTTATCCTTTATTTTATTGGTATAAAATTTGTTTGTCCAATGACTGAACTTGCACTCTTAATTAAACATAATCTTATTTCTTGTTTGACAAGAAGATTAATCGGAGATTTTAGGGCAATTATACTTTTTTTTTATTGATAAATCAAAACATTCAAAGAGATAGCAAATTAATTTGATGAATCTTTGCGCACTTTAGCAACATTTTTCAATGTTTGAGATTAGTCGATCAGTGAGGTTCATTGCTTGACAAATCTATCGTTAGTGAATTACTATAAAGGAAGAGGATCAGCAACGGTAAGCAAAAGTGAACTCGATGAAAGAAGATGGCCTAGGTTAGTCTTTTTGTACATAAATGAAGATTCGAAAATGCTTGCATAAGCCAAGCAAGTGCAAGTACACTGGTGCCTTTAGGTACTGTGTGGCTGCAATAATTCATACCAGTTGATAAAATGGCAAAACAAAATCTTACCGTGGCCCATTTGATCTTCAGTAATCTCCTTTTGCATGTCTTCACATGCGGCCCTTGCTTTCTCAAAGCAGTAGTTTCAAGCAGTGATGCCTTTGTTCGGATTCTAAAGTGACGCTAATATCATACATCAATATATGCATCTGAAAATTAAAATCCTTTGTTAATCTAAACTTTACTTGATCTTTTGTTAAACTTAATTAATAGTTATTAACAATAATCAAATCCTAAGAACTATGTGTTAAAAAATGGGGTAAATTAAATAAATAAAGAATCAGAATTCTATGCAATTAATATTAATCTTTTGTCTACGAACCCTAATACTCTCTTATCACGCGGCAAGTGCTTGGTTCATGAATCATGAGACAAGTCCAATCAAAACTTCACTTTAGGCAGCGTGTCGAATATAATTACATTTAACTCCCTATTAAAGCTTGTTTGTTAGTGACGACAACCTAACTTTAATCGATGTGGCATGGATAGACTTAGACTTATTTAGGTCCCCACTCCCCTCAGCATCTCAAACCCTAATATCATGGCTAAAATTTAGCAATAGCCTATACAAAACCCTAATTAACAAACCAACATGATTCATACGTATCAGACAAATAATGATCAAGCAGTTTGGTCGTTAAACAATCAGATTAATGAAGATTTGACGATATATATATATATATGCTTTTGTTTGAGCAGAAAAACCAGGTTACAAGAACCTATTTAAAAAGGCATTTGGCAACCCAGACATTGTCTTGGCATGTGAGCTCATGAACTGTAGTCAAACACTGTCTTTAATGGAGAAAAAGTCTATGTTACAAAAATTACAGGTCCCCAAGAGAGACAAGCCATCGCCTAGCATGTGGGGTTGCTCTTGCTTAGCCTGATCAGTCAGCCTGAAAGCTAGCTTCAACCCCCACACAATATATCTCTTTATATATATTGATCGATCGACCACATAAAATTTGATCGCTATCACGCGAACCAACATGCGAGCATTTGTTCGGTAGATGTCTGGCAATTCAAGGGGCCACTATAGTGTTTTCCTATCGATGTCTGTTTGGGGTCAAATTCAAAAGTTGGGCCAATTAGAATTAATATCCTGGAAGTATTGTGTGAACAAACAACGATAAAGTTTTAATCCCATTGCTGCCATGAAAATAGTCATAGACATTCAATGCTTATGGAATAGGTTCACTTTTCCTTTTTAAGTAAATGTGGCCGTTCAAGTTCATTATTCATGGTATATGGCCTCCTTCTAATAACTTCATCATTCATATATAGAATCTTGGTGCCAACAACAGGATCACGAAATGATTTCCGAAAAGAATAATAGATTTTTCAATTTTTTTTCTTTTTCCTCTTAAAATTGACAAGGATTCTATTGAAATATCAATTTGCAAGGTTTTCATAATTTATTGTGTTAGATACCCAAAAAGTCCAAAGAGAAGTGAATTTATAGAAAATATTTTCTCTTAACAAGACCCTTTGCATCCAATCTTTTAAGTTTAATTGACATCTTATTAGCTTGAAACATTAATTAATTATTTCATTCATGAAGTCTGCTTCTCTATCAGCAGCTCACACTTGGCTTAAGAATTCAGGCTTAAGTGTTTTTGTAGCCAAGCCATTTAGAAAGATGTAAAAAGAAAGGAAACTAAACAAATTCACCTGGTCTCTTCAGTTTTGTTTGGTGAATATTCTAGGAGCATCATCTTATTCGTTTCATAATGGGTTTAGTTAGCACCATATAATTAATATATTATATTATGTCATTAATAAATTTACTAGTTTCTGTAACCTGCTTATGCAAAATATAATTCCTAGATAAGTATGGGTTTTAGCTCCATATCCATTGTTCTGAGGGTAATTGCTTCTCACATGGGTTCTTGTTTTTTTTTCTCTCTCCATTATCATATGCAAGTGTGTTAAAAATTTAGTGCGGAGGTAGAGTTTGGTTCAGAAATTTAATGCTCTTCACATGGCAACCCACATGCGTTCTAATTTATTTTTTTTTCGAATGCCCTTACCTTCCGATCGACCCGTGATTCTTCTCTTCCCGTCCAATCAATTACTCGTCGCCCACAGCAATCAATCATTTGGCATTTGCATGCAATAACTCTATTTCTATTTTATCATTAAAAATTTTGTTCTCTTTGTTGTGAGATAATGAAGTTGTGATAATTTACAAGTTTATGGGCTTATAATAACTAGTTGCTTGATTATAGTCAGAAACTCTTATTAATCATGTATCCGTGCTCTCTCATTTTGGTATCTTTATTATGATTTGTATCATCATCGTTAAATTCTTGTCTCCTAACAAGCACTGTAAGGAGGTGTAGTAATCAAAATGATTAGGATTTCACCTAAATGTTAAGTGAATTTTGGCTAATTTATAGCTTATATACTTTTCACATGTGCTTTGTCTAGTCTTCATATAGCATATCTCAATTGCATATGGTTATTTTTCCTATATAAGAACTTTTAATTGAGTAATTCAATGATAAAGATGAACGTGGGACAAATTATAAAGGGATGAGGACATCTTTGTTCTAAGAGTATGGGTTAATATTCAATTTTATTTCAATTATTTTAAAATAAACAGTTTTATTTTAATCTGTCAATCACTTTTCATTAAATTTAATAATAAAATGCTAAAAACGAAATTCAACACAAATTTAAATTATACAAAACACGTGTCTATTTTTAATTGGCTAATAATAAAAATAAAAAGGTAAATAATATATATGACACATTTTTATAGAATTTTAATTTTAATATTTATTTTTAATAATTTAATAAAAATAAAAAATAAAATCTATCTCCATCATTGATCAACTGCGGTAAATTAGCCAGACTTCAATAATAAAAATGATCAATTATTATATTATTAAATTTTATTTTTTATAATTAGAATTATTTTTAATAAAATATGACAGATAGATGACAAAAAAAATAAAGAGGGGGCGGGGCTCTTTTCCTCCCTTTCTCAACCAATAGCGAGTAAATAAAGTGTTTTCAACCTGTTGACTCATCAGAATAGTACTCATCTGCAATAGTGGAAATTTGACAGTAATTCTGTGTCGAATCAAAATGAACATCAGAGGCTAGGGCAGGGGGTGGTGCTGTTCATTCTCATTCGACGCATAATTACTGTCAGATTTTCACTACTACAAATAAACACTATTCTGATAATTCAACAGGTTAAAAGCACTTCACTGACGCTTGCAATTAACATTATTGGTTGTGAATTACTGTGTTGCTTTAGCAATATTTTATTATGTGGGACATTTTGCCTATTTATCGTAATTATATTTTGGGTGCATTGACCCTTTGTTATAATATTTTAACCATGTTCAATAAAATATTAGATCACTCGACAACTAATTCCACCTCATTCCTTGTTCATATACTAAAAAGTTTTGGGATGTTGTCTTTGCTTGCACTTTGAACATTGGAGAATCTAAAGTGGCAATATTAATAAGATATCCAATCACTTTAGTCCTGTCATAAATTGCTATTTAATAAACACATGCAACCTATACAATGCCCATCTCCATATGCATGACTCTAATAGAAAATTTGATCACGAAATCAAAGCAAGCAATTGATTAGTTATCAAGTTTTCCTTTAGCATGATCCCGGTCACAGGTATCCATGACCAGTATCATATGATTGGAATATCACATTCACATGCTGCAGATCAAGCACCCACTACAACTACAAGAAACTGCATCAATCCACATCATTATTGATGTAATATTATATAAGATTATAACATGCAACGTCGATTATAACATAATACTGTATTGACAATTGACGTTGATGTTATAAAAATTATAATATTATAAAAATAAAAAATAAACCAAAAAACGTAACAGATTAGGTCACTGCGACTTGGTGCCTAGTGTGCTCTTCACGGAAAGGAGTGAAACGACCAATGAGAGAGATGCTCTGAAAAATCCCCTTTTACCGGATTATTTTCGATGTAATTATAAAAAATTAATTTTTTAGAAATTTTAGACCAAACATCAATGCAGTTAGAAAAAGCAACATCCGGAGAACTGCTTGAAAACAAGAAAGGCTGATCCCTTCCTCTGTACATTTTTTTTTTTTTTCTTTTGAATAATGACATTAGTTTTGTAACGGCGGAGTTTGAAAAGCTTTCGTGAAAATTTATTTTATGGGAAAATTTGGCGAGGAGTATATTTCTACGTTACCTATTAAAGATTTGAACCCAGCTGACAGAGAGACCAATGCCAAATTGCCAAATTAATAATTGAATGTTGGATCAAGTACTTGTAAGTAGTGGGTGGCCTGCCAAATGGATTAAAATGGCCCAAAAGAGGGCCCACGCGCAAATTTTCTCTCGGTGAAACTAGACAGGAGTGTTATCATATTCATACGAGATATGACAACGAAATTGATAATTCCAGGGACCCACCACGTGCACTGCACAAAACCAATCATCCTGCCACCATCACCATGCAAGAGTGTCTCTGAAGACTCGACGTTCGATTGAATTTGAGGAGGAGCCATGGATGTCCCTTTCTCATCTTGTTTGAGTAGCCATGTAAACAGAAGTCCTCCAAAATCCAAATACAATAAAAAAAGGAAAACGGATGCCTCTCTATCTTAAACAATTGGCCTCAGAATAGCCATGTGTATGTAAATCAATCATTTAATATTATATGATCTAAGAACAGTGTATGAGGCTTATACATTCATCCAAGTCCAATAATTTATTTATCGTGGTTCATATTTTTGTATGTTTATTTTCAACTGTATATTACAAAAACAGAAAATCACCTAATAATTCCAACTCTAATTCTAATATACGCCGAAAAATGTAGACATATATGAATGATACTAAAGAACCACTCATTTCGAGACATTATCCAACTTTCAGAAAAAGGAATTTGAACAATTTGTCATTTCAAGCAGACATATCACAAACTAATGTTTATTATTGTTTAAAAATTTAGGCACCGAATTGTTGCACAAGGCAGAGGCTTCAACTGCAGAATTCACGTGTGCCAAAAAGCAGTAGACGCGCAAAAGAATAAAAATGCAATCCCTTCGAATCATCAATAACACCAAGTTTAGCGATCATGCTGACCGATCCTAAACAAATTGATACATCGCCCCACGTTTCAATAAAGCGGCGCCGCTAACTATTCACATGGGATCTACCAGGTCTTTTTACCAGTTTTAAGAAAACCACGAATACAAGTTTCCGGGATGGCATCTTCTCTCTCTTATGTCTTTCACCCTCATATTTACAACCCTCCCTCTCTCCGCGTGTTATGTTTGTAAAAATATTTATCGAGCAAAGAAGTAAATTTTACAGTAAGGCTCAATAGCTGAATGGCGATGCACAGAGCATTTAATTAGATTTCATCTGAATATCCCCACTCTCCGTTGAAACGGGATCTGAAGTATCTTCAGGAAGAAGGCCAAGGAGAGGTAACGGCAACAATGAGCTGAGGTTGCACAGGATTATCAAATATGCCAAGTTATCAAATCTATCCTTGGTGACACCAAAGACCTGCGTCAGACCAGCACCTATGAGCCCCCCAAGAACACTACCTCCATTTGATATTGACATAAGGGTTGCAAAAAGTGTTGCTTCCATGCCCTCCGGACATAGTCTTGCTGCTAGCACAAGCATGGGCATAACAGAGGCCTGCAGTAAAACTCATAGTTAATATTGTTTCCAAAGTCATCAACAAAAAAATATCTGTGAAAAACCAGAAACAAAGTAGATGAGGAACAGAAATTAACACCAGGAAGAACGGAGCTTTCATCATGCATGTTTAATTACACACGAGTTGCAAAATCAATAATCACTAGTTCAACCACATACTTAGAATTGGGAAAGGGTAAAAAAAGTTTGCACTACCTGACCAAGAACTGTTAGTATTAAAGAATCCCCAATTGCAAACCACTCATCACTGATGCCAAACTTACGGTTTAATCCAGTAACAAGGAAAACCTGAACAAAATAAGAACAGTAATAATAATTATGAAATACAAAGAAGCACAATAAGTCCAAAAGTACATCTTAGAAAGGCCTTAAGGAATGTCAACTGATACAAACCTGAGTCAGCCCAAGAGCTGTACCGATAATGGTTGTTGCAAGAAAAATCTTCCGCAATGGAACACTTTTAAGAAATCCATTATACAGTCCAACACCAAGCAATGAAGCCACCGAGGTAACAAGCTTGATACGTCCTAGAAACTCGGGGGTGAAACCAAGTTTATTTGTGCTGAAACCAAAAGCAAGTCTCTTGTCACAGATTTGAAGTACTTGATACAATATTCAAACTAGAAAGAATCCATAGTAGTCATGAAACTAAGTGCAGCAAAATAATGGATAATTGAACACAATCATCAACTGCCCATACGTGAAGTAAAACATGCCAGAGTCTGACTGCGGTGTTGCCTGCCAGAGGAAAATGAATATAGTTGGAAGAAAAATGTTGGGCTGCTTTACAGCAACCCACAACTGAATAATACTCTGTTTTGAGCTTTCAAGAAAATCAGGATCTCCTAAAGGAAGGTTCTGCCTCCTTGCTGGACCAAGCACACGTTGTTCGTTAACAAGAACAGCCACTCCAGATGTTAACAGGGGTAGCAATGCCGTGACACCAAAAACAAACCTTTGAAATTACAGATTTCAGTGATAAAGAATATGTAATAAAACCAATCATGGGAAATTATGCTTCTAAATAAAGCACCTTGATACCTTACACCATAAGCATCTACCAAAGAGCCACTAAAGTAGGAGCTCACAATTCCACCAAATGCAGAGGACCCCCAACATAAAGACTGAAGAGATCCCGACACACTTTGTGACTCACCACGAGCCCTTTCCACAACCATGGAATCTACGACCTACAATATTTATCAATTCAAGCCATCATTTGAGAAGCATGAATCTGACACCAAATGAAAAGAATGAAAACCAAATAACACAGTTTCGCCTCTAGTGGTTACCATTTCGACACGCAAAAATTATACAATTCCTATAATAATTAACCATCCAATAGCAATAATCAGCATCTATGAACTTAGATTAGACAACAAATTTCTAGTGGTAACGCATTTAAAATACAAAAATTACATCCACAAAAGCTTTAGCAGCAATTATTTATCCGATGGCAACAATTAACATACATGGCTAAGCAATTTAAGAATATATGACGTAGAAGAGAACTTACAACATCTGAGAAAGCAACAGAAAGCGAACCAAGAAGTATGCTGAAAGCAGCACTGTACTTGCTGTCAACAAAAGTTGCCATCAAACTCCATGAGAGTGCACCAAGCAAGCCCGATAGAACCAAGTATGACCTCCTCCGGTAACCAAAAAGTGGGACAGAATCACTGCAATAGCCAACAATATTTGAGAAAAAAATCCAACAACCTAAAGATACCATCCAAGTAAGCATAAGGAAGAAAGACATGTAGATGGCGAATGAAATCATACCTAATAAACCCATAAAGAGGTTTAATAAGCCAAGGTAATGAAGAAAAACCAGATATCACAGCTGTCTAGTCAAACATGTACAATTTGTCAGCCCTCAAACTTATTAAGATAAATTCATAAATATACTTAAAATACTCATCAACAAGTGTGAACAACTTCTCTCTCTTACAATTAATTAGTCAAAGATATTTGAAGCTGTTAGACTGACCCATAACAAAAAGCAATTATCTATAAGCCTTCATTTGTTGTATAACACAATTAGAAAAAAGCACACATAATAACTTTCTGAAGTTGGCACCTGGGATGAAATGGAATAAACGCCACAACCTCTCTCATAATTAGAAAAAATAAAATAAAAAGTAAAAATAAGGAAGCATACCTCTGCAGGATCCAGATGCAGATCATCTTTCAAGTAAAAATTAACGGCAAGCCTTGCAAGGCCTAAAACACCTTGCACAAAATACACCATAGCAATCGCAAAATTATCTGGAGACAAATCCACCCCAAAGAATTTTAATTGACTACTAAGGTATCTGCTTTCGCGTGGAATAGAATTACTAGGAGAGCTCATTTCTCCTTCCACATCTGTTGTTAACATGTCCCCTTTTCCAGCACCTAGAACAAAGATGCAGATGAGAATAGAGAAGCAGTAAGTGCAACACCATGTTCTCATGTTATAATGTTACATGTACACTTAACAAATGCATCAAGTACCTATCTTGCAACATTTACACCCTAAAATGCCCATGTTCATAGAGGAACAAGTTACTAATTCCTCAAGTGTCTTCACATTCTCCTTAAATTGCTTTTCTGATGCATGGATACCATGCAACCAAAACAAAGCAAAACAATGTACACATCTATACTACTATATGACCAAAACTCTTCATATGGGTGGATATCATATAAAAAAATACCAAATGTCTTCATCATTTTGGAAAAACTAGAAAAAATATAGAAAGATCAAATTAACTAAAATAGTGCGTACTCATCAACTAGTGCCTGAAAATTATGTCACAAACCTCAAATCCCACTCTATACCTAGTCCATCTGCTTCTGACAAATTTCAAGTCTCTGTCACGGAATAGCTGCTTATTCTTCATAATTAGTGACAAAATCTAGATGACCATCAAACTACTTAAATACAGATGAACTAAAACAAATTAACTTGTATACACTCAGTGTGTGCTTGTTTCTTTTAAAACATTTTGTATGGTAGCATAAAAGAATAGATAGAATATAAATGTGGAAGCAAACTAGTTTACACCTGATGATTTCCTCCAGCCCACTTAATTAACAAATTTAAACAATGTGTACACTAAATTCTAATAATCAACTTCTTTGCGCGCACGGGCATACACACAGCATTTTCGTCTTAAATTTCTATTAAGCTACTAATCTCTTTCAATTGCGTCGTAATCAGCATCTGAAATTCCAAATTCCAAAATTTCGTTTCTCATTTCTACATTTTTCGCCAAAAAAAAGGGCACCAAATATGCAAATAATGACCAGTAATGAAGAGAAATCAGAACGTACTGTTTTCGTAATCGAGAAGCGACTTCTCGCTTTTGTCACGTCGATGAGAGGGCGAGGCCATCGGAACAGCAACGGACATGTCGTTTTTTTGGTGCCGTTTCCGACGAGACAAACGGCCGGCTCTGGCGATTTGAGTGAGGGGTCTCCGTTGAATTTGATGGATGGAGGAGCGAGGGAGACGAAGGAGAAAATTTGATTTTGAGAGGGTAAGATTGAGATTGAGGAAACAGTTAGTGAAGCCACTAAAATATTGTTTCCTAGTGGCATATGCAATTTAGACGAACTGTTACAATATCCAATTACTTAAATATCCTTGTGAAACGAATATATAATCTTTCTTTTCCTTGGTCATTTGGGGATCACGAAAAGATCGTACCAAAAAAAAAAAAGAAAAAGGTGTAATAAATGGACGGGCCTCTAATGCGAAAGCAAATCCAGAAACTGTTATGGATCAGCTAACAGCCCAACCCAAATTTGAAGCCCTTTATAGTTCTGGGGATTACTAAATGCACTACAATTTCTTCTATGTACACCCACAAGCGGCTGGTCTACAAGACTAATATGTTTTAATGAAATTGAGGCACTAATTTGCACTAAATTAGCCCTCCGGCGCTCTGGTTTCTTTGAACGGAGGATTTGAGCGAAAATAGAACAATATTAAGATAATTGGTACATTAATCTAATAAAAGTTTTTCATGTATGTTAAGCTTAAAAATTACCAATTTGACTGATGATTATAATAAATGAAATATGTACATGACATAAAATTATTTTACTAAAAATAATGCATTGTTTATATTTTTGATAAAAATATCAAAAATCAATCATATAATTAGGAAAGAACTCGCTTTTACAGACTTTAAATAATTGTGACAATTCATATAAACAAATCATATCTATATAGTATTATATAGGAGATGTTATTAAACTTTTTACAATTTAAAATATAATTCATTTAAGTCAACAACTCAGTTGATAAACACAAAATTGATTTAAATAAGTAGATTATACAATGCTACATAAATAAACATATTTAATAAATGGGTCGTATTAGATTTATTTACATAAGTATACACTATTTAATTTATCTATAAGATTACACACGAATTTTTTCATTTATATAAATATAGACACAATTTTATTCATTTTTACATTTATTATTTTAAAATGATAAAAAAATATATATTATTTTATTTTTTAAATATCTTATATGAATCTTAAACAAATTTGTACTCTTAATGATCTTAAAATGAATTAGAATCTTAAACAAATTAACCCAATTTAATTTTTTAAAAGCAACATGTTATAAATAAATTAAAATGTCAAATATGAATTTAATATAATTATTAATATAAAATAATACGAATTCGATCTATTTAATAATTGTATCAATGTTAGAGCATGAGGGCTCAGCCTAGTTGGCTGAGCACCTCCAAGCCTCACATCCCCACCTGGGTTCGAATCCCCCCTCCCCCTCAGGTGGTGCGGAAAAAAAGAACATATGTTGTAATCCTCCCCCTTCAAAAAAAAAAAAAAAAAAAAAATTGTATCAATGTTAATTTAAGTATTTATTATATATTTAATTTATGTCGAATCGTAATCCCATTATGTCATCTCTAATCTAATTTTAAGCATTAGGTTAGAATGTTTAAAGAGTTTTTAAATTTTTTTTTTTTTAAAAAACCCAATTTCCTCTTATTGAATTATCTTAAAACGTTACAATGAACAATCATTCTCAGAGGCCAATAATGATTTATATTTCAATCAAGAACGAGTAACATAAAATGCCACGGTGTGAGTTATAGTTGTGCCCACTCAATATTATTACTAAAATAATAATGTTATGCATTGAAATAAATAAATAAATGTATATTAAACTACATGTTATTATTTAATAATTATGTATATTAGATAAAAATTGATTTTATAATCGCATCACTAACGTGATAATATTAAATAAAAATGCATCTTAGCAAAATCCCATTATCGTAACCCATTGTGATGCTCGATCAAGTATCTACAAAAGCTCTGTGTTTAAATACTTATTTTTTATTTTTTTATCATAAATACACTATCAATGGTTAATGAATAGTCAAGCTTGGCATTGGGGATGTCACAAGTGACGAAAACGAATCATTAAGCAAACGACAAAGTCCTTTTCCAAGGGCCATTATATAAAATAAACAAATATATATATATTTTGAATATTCTCGATGTTTAGATTAATAATAGGAATATTCGTAAATTTAGGAAAAATGCAGTAATGCATAGTTATTAAAAAAATTCTATAATAAAGTTATTTTAATGTTTAAATTTTAAATAAATATTAAATATTTAAAATTTTAATTTGTTTAATTATTCTCTTAAATTTTACAAATTTTAACACTCAAATAATTCATTTTAATCACTCTCAACTACTGTCATCACAATCACTACCTCCACTGAAAAACAATTATCATATAAAAAAATATGATTGTCAAGTTAATTTTTTTATTAAAAATAATTGAATCATTTCGTACACTCTAATATAGAATCGGTTAAATTTAATAAAAAAAATTTAACAATTACATCTTACTATATTTTTTTAATTTATGAATATTTTTTATATTAAATCATATATTGCAAATGTATTTATGATAATATCCAAAAATAAACCAATCACCGTGATAGTGATTATATTGAGGCAAGGGTTTGGTATTTGCTAACCTGTTCATGAACCAAAAATTATTAGCAAAGACAGCTTTAGACCACATAATTCTGAGATTTTTTTTTTCATTTTAAACAAAAATTCTGAGTCCATTTTGGACACCCAAGTTAAGTTTTGAGTAAATACATAGACTGTATAAATCAATTTGTGTATAATTAATTTTATATATATATATATATTTTTTTTTTAAGGAGAGAATTATAACATTTTTATTAATATTTTTACACCACCCGAAAGGAGGAGGGCCGAACTCAAATAGAGATGTGAGATCTTGAAGACTCAGCCAACCAGTATAATTAGTTTTATATTTATATTGCATTGTATGAAAATGAGTATGCATACCCCCGATGGCCTTCAGCATTACCAGTCAGGCATTTACCACAACCAAGCTACAAGGATGAGAGAACAAGAAGGAAAAAAAAAAAAGTAGGCAAATGGTCCAAGAATTGATGGGATGTGATGTGAGGTTTGTGGGTTGGCCACTAGCCAAGGATTTGGCCCCTCGCCTTCACCAATCACCACAAACCAAGTGAACTAATTCACTTGTGTTTATTCTCGATACTAGAAAAATCTATCCCACGTTTGAACTAGGAGGCGAAAAAATTACTCAACCATCACACGATTCTCCCTTTAGTCTGTGCCCTTATCCTGCAAATTTTTGGATCAACACATGCCCGTTACTAAAATCTTAGGTCCCTCTTCACCATTTGGATGCATCTAGAGATTGAGCACGTAGGCTTAATTTAACCCTATTGCTTAAGAAAAGTTTCTATATATAAGAAATACACAAGAATAATAATAACTAAAGATTAAATTCAAAGCTTGTAATATATTTTTTTTAAATTATTTTTACCTCTACTTTAATTATAATCAAATATGTAAATAAATTTATTAATATGATAATTTTAGAATTTAGTGACTTATGAAAAAGTATTAAGAGCATATCAAATACTTTTCTTATACTACAAGTGTTTAAACTTAAAAATGATTTATAAGAGAAAATTTTGAATTGAATATTGAGAATATAAATTAATCAATTGTTTCAAATGTATCTGAAGTATTTAAAGAACTGAGTTTGGTGACTCTTTAAAATGTCACCTACCCATTTCATATGATGTTGACACTCAATTGAGCAATGCCCAAGTTAACCGTTGGGCAGTGCCGCATCCAGTCCAAAGACTGGAGCCTTGCGACGCTCTTAATCTGGTGCTGCGGCGCCTAACCATGAAGCTGGAACACTACAATGCTAATCTTAGCACTGCAATGCTCAAGCCTCCTACGACTTAGGCACATCCCCTTTTGTTCTTCTTTATTTTTTCAGTTATTTCTCTTTACTCTAACACTTAATTTTATACTTATTTATTTGAAATACACTCTTAAATTCTAATAATTTCTCACATATTTTAAATAAACAAATGTGAATCAAATCAATCATATATCTAAGTAGAATTTAACTTATATGAATTGGTACTCTTCCAAACTATGAACCAATCTACTGATTAAATAACTATATTTTACAGGAACTAGATGAAATCAAGTTTCTATCAACCTTTTATTCATTTGGATGTAAAATAAAGGGTTAAATTATTAAGTTAAATTCTTAATAACTTGTTTATATCCATAGTTTGGCACTATTAATGGTCATGTGCCTTCTTGGTTTCATAAGTGCCTTAGAGTAGCCTACCTAACTTTTATAGGAACCGACATAATTTTACACTCATATAGGTGATACTCCATCAAGTGTGTCCTACATGTTTAACACACTATCCTATAAAGGGTTATAAAGTTCATTAAGAGACTAACTCACTCTTTTCCACTTTAGATGCTCTACCTCGTTATAGGGAGAGGCTCAATAATTGGAAATACAATAAGACAACAAGTGACTTGTTCTTACCTTTATGAACCTACTTCAATGGGATCTTCAATCACATAAGTAGGGCTACCATCATTCTTACCTTATACTCTAGGCAGAAGTCTCACCCCCCTGGATGTATCTTCTATCAATTTCCTATTTAGTGGGTTTGTTAGAGGATCAACCAAATTTCTCTCTGACCTCATATAATCTAGGCTCACCACCCCAAATGCTAACAACTGTTTAATAATGTCATCTCGTGGACGAATATGTCTACTTTTTTCGTTATACATTTTACTCTTTACTCTAGCAATAACTACTAGACAATTATAATTTATAATATTTGTAGTATGAGGGTGAATACTAATGAAAAAATGACACATGAGTGTTCTTAGCTGCCCAGCTTCAAAACAAGCCATTTCTAAGGCTATTAATTTCGAATCCATTGTAGATTATGCTATAGAAGTCTATTTCGTAGATTTTCAACATATGGCTCCCCTACCCAAAATGAAGACATATCCACTAATAGACTTAACCTCATTAGATTCAGATATTCAATTAACATCACAATAACCTTCAATCATAGGTTGTGATCTATTATATGAAAGTGCATAAGTTTTAGTGCCTATAAAATATTTTGTAACTCAATTTAAGGTGCTTTAATGTTTTTTTCTTGGATTTTGAGTATATATAATTAATCTCCCTACATCATATGCTATATTAGGCCTAGTTATATTCATCAAATACATGAGACTACCAATGATTTGAGTATAACAATTTTGATTGTCATTATGTTCAATATTCTTTTGAAGTTTAACACTAGTATCATAATGTATTATCATTGATTTGCTTGTTGTATACCTAAACCTCTCAAAAAACTTCTCTACATAGTGTTCTTATGATAAAGCGAGACCATTAGATGTTCTCATAATCTTTACCCCAAGTATTACATCAGTTTCTCCTAAATCTTTCATATCAAATACATTTGATAGAAACCTTTTAATCTCAATTATTAATTCCATACTATGACTGAATATAAGCATATCATCCATATATAAATATATAATCATATATCTATTAGTATCAAAAGTTTTATAATACACACACTTGTTGAAATTATTTATCATAAAACCATATAATACAAGAGCATTGTCAAACTTTTTATGTCATTGTTTTGGTGCTTGCTTCAAGTCATACAAAGACTTGACTAACTTACACACTTTATCTTCGGTACCAATACCAATACAACTTTTCGACTGTTCTATATAAATTTTCTCTTCTAAATCACCATTCAGAAATGAGATCTTTACATCTATTTGATGTATGAATAAATCATATATCGTAGCCAAGGCAATCAAAATTCTAATTGATGTAATTCTAGTAACAGGAGCATAAGTATCAAAGTCTTTCTTTTAAATGAATCTTTTGGAAACCAATCTTGTCTTATACTTCTCAATAGTCCCATCAGTCATTAGCTTCTTTTTGAAGATTTATTTACAACCAATAGACTTAGAACCAGGAGGTAAACCAACTAATTCTCATACATGATTACTCATGATAGAGTTTATCTCATCATTTATTACCTCCCATTATAAAGGAGCATTATGAGAAGTCATAGCCTCACGAAAAGTTTTAAAGTCCTCTTCCATAAGAAAAACATAAAAATCATTACCAAAACTCCTCATTCTTTTACTTCTCCTAAGTTCATTGTTAGAGCTTTTCGGAGGATCTACATTAACCTTTATATAAGTCATAGTTTTATCTACAATGACTTTCTTAGGAAAGATGGACTCAAAGAATTCTATATTTTTAGATTCTATTATGTTGTTTACATCAAACAACTCCATGGTATCCTCTAATACCAAGAATCTATATGCAACACTATTTTGGGTATAACCTATGAACATACAATTAATTATCTTACGTCCCATCATTTTTCTTTTAGGATCCAGAATAAGAACTTTTACAAGATACCCACACACTTTGAGGTATGAAATATTAGGAGTATAACTTTTTCATAACTCATAGGGAGGTATTCCTGCTTTCTTAAATAGAATTCTATTTTGTATATGGTAAGCAGTCAAAATTTCTTCCCCCACAAATTCATAGGTGCTCTTGAATTAATCAATAAACAATTCATCATTTCCTTTAAAATTCTATTTGTTTCTTTCAGTCACTCCATTAGATTCATGTGAGTATAGTGGTGTAATTTCATGTATAATTTCATTGTCCTCACAATAGGAACTAAATAAGTTAAACGTATACTCTCATCCTCTATCAGCTCTTAATCTTTTAATTTTCCTACTAAGTTAATTTTTAACTTCTTATTTATAGATCAAGAACTTATCATATGACTCATCTTTGTTTCTTAATAAATACACCTTAGTATATTTTGAGAAATCATCGATAAAGATTATGTAAAATCTTTTTTTCCCTTCTAATTATAATATCTTTAAGATCATCTAAGTCACTATAAATCAAACTCAACAATTCGATTTCCCTAAGAGTTATAAGTTTACAACTTTTCTTTATGAATTTTTCTTCCACACATGCATCACATTGATATGTTTTTTCTAAACTCATATTAGATAATAAACCAAATCTTTTCATCTTTCTTAAATAAAGATAATTCAAGTGACCTAGTCTATTATGCCATAAATTAAAAGACTCAACAATATAAGAAGAAGAAATATCTTTATTCATTAAAATATCAAGTACATTTAGTTTGAATAATTTATTAAAAGAATATCCCTTTTCAATGAATGTCTCACTCTTAGTTATTACAACTTTATCTCCTTCAAAGAAGACCTAGCCTTTCTAACATAAATACAAAAATAAGATTATATCTAATATTGAGAATATGGAGAACATTGTTTAATACAAGAGATTTCTTATAAGTAAGTTTAAGGAAAACTTTTTATTTTCCCATCACCGGTGTAGAATGGGAATCACTAAGATACATTTGTTCATCTTCTTCTCTAATGAAAACATACTCTTAGAAAGAACTCTTATCTACGAATATGTGTATAGTAGTGCCAGAGTCAATCACCTACTCTTTATTGCCATTTGCCACCATGTTTACCTATGAAATAACAACTGCAGTAATAGCATCTTCTCCTTCAACCAAATTAGCATTGGGAGTTTTGTTGTTAGGATCGAACCATTTCTTCTGACTCTTTTTCAAATTCGATAAATGTTGGTTGATCGTATATTTCATTATAGTTCTATGATTCAGAGTATCATTTCCTATTTGATCCCTGTGAATTCCATATTCGAAGTTGCGATCGGATCTATTCATTAAAAAGAATCGATTCAATACATTTCTTATGTACCCATAGGTGCTATATTGGATTTGAATCCGATTTCGGATCAATCTATATTGATTGACTGCCTCCATTATGTTGTTGCTAGCAAATACCACTAGTTTTGGTTTTGGATCTTCCAAATCATTCCCGCAGGAGATCCGGACCCATTTTTTTCTGATCCTTCGATAAAAAGATTCATTCTCTTCATAAAAAATCAGAGGTAGAACCAATAAAGATTTCTTTTTCGATTCATTCTTAGAGTTGAATACCTCATTCAAGAATTTTTTTTGATCCAATCCGTAGGAATCAATAGAAAAGGCAAATCCCTTATGATACACCAGATTCCTTTCTTGTTCCTATGTTTACATTGATAAGCAAAATGACCACCATTTCTACAAGTATAACACTTATCATTTTCCTTGAATGAGGCTTTATTCTTTTTAAAGTGAGTATTATTTATGAACTCTTGATGTTTCTTATCATGATTATCACATTTTACTAAATTAGCCTTAGAAACTAATTCTGTGGCCTTCTCTATGATCTATCTTTGGCTATTCCTTTTTTCAATTCTAATATGCACAATTGAATCTTTCAAAGTTAAATTATTCCTTTTATATTTGTTGCTTTTTTTATAATCCTTCCAGGATTTGGACAACTTTTCTATTAAGCAACTAACAATAAAAGATTCAGGGAGAACAATGTTTTTATTTTTCAGATCATTTAGTAAAAGATGAAAATCATGTATTTTTGCAGTGATCTCTTTTTCCTTAGACATTTTAAAGTATAGGAAATTTGCTACAATTTACTTTTGTGAACCAACATCTTCTATAACATATTTTTTTTTAAGTTGTGCCCATAACTCATCTGCATTCTTATATGTGGAGTAAACATCATGCAAATCATTAGATAATGTGTGAAGAATTGTGTTATGGCATATCTTATTTTTTCTACTCCATTTGAGAAATTCCTCATTGTAGTTTTTTTGCAATAGCATCAAGAGGAGGAATGATGAGAAATTCGGCTAGACCCATTACATCAAGAGTATTATACATCTAGTCTTGTCATCTCTTGAAATGTTTCCATCAAATGGTAGGATCTTTATAGCCTCTGAGAGAGACTTTGCTACAGCAATTAATGAAGATTCGTTTGTAATATCCATATATATATGAAAGAAATAGTTTAAGATTATTGTTTAAGAAAAGTTTCTGTATATGAAAAATACACAAGGATACCAATAACTAAAGATTGAAGTCAAGGTGTACAATGCACTATCCTTAAATCATTTTTACCCCCATATTAATTATAATCAAATATGCAAATGAGTTTATTAGTAAAATAGTTCTGAGATTTAGTGACTTATGAGAAAGTATTAGGTGTACACTATATACTTTCCTTGAACTACAAGTGTTTAAACTTAGAAATTGTTGATAAAAGAGAAACTCAAATCAAATATTGAGAAGAGAAGGTAATCCATTGTTTCAAATATACCTGTAATATTTATAGAGTTGTATGTGTTTATCTGATAAGACATAATATCTTTTTGAAAGGTCACATCATATGGAAGGAGTAGGTGACTCATTAGAGAGTCGCCAAACTCAGCTCTGGGCACTACGACACTCATCCTTTAGTGTCGCAGCGCCCAATGATCAAATTGGGCATTGCCCGATTAAGCATCGTGGCGCTCAAGAGCCAACGCTACGGCGTCTAGTCCAGAAACTGGAGCGCCGCAATGCCCAGTCTTTAAGCTGGAACAACGCAGCGTCCAAGTCTCTTACAGCTTTGACACTTCCCTTTTTGTTCTCTTTTTTATTCTCAACTATTTCTCTCTACTCTAATACTTAATTTTATACCTGTTTATTTGAAATACACTATTAAATTCTAACAAACCCTCTACTCTATGAGAGAAACATCTTTTAGTCAAATAATTTCTCACTTCTTTTTCACAAAATTTTTACTCTTACAAATATTAAAATAAACTAAAGAAAGCCATTTGTTATAACACGTGTAATATTTGACATTGTTGATGTCGGCTTAAAATTTTACATAATGGTCCATTTATATTTTTGTATATTTAAGTTCAAGTCTAATTGAGTATTAAGCCTATATTAGTTGTTTATAGCATAATTTATTTTGTTTAATTAGTATTCTTTATCTTTTTAGGATTAGGATAAAAAAAATATTCTTGAGTCACTATATAAAAGTCTCATATTATTGTAATTATGATCACATATATATCCAATACAACTTTTCAACTTTTTATCTTTCAATTTAATTTATTTTCGTTCTTATTCAATCTAAGATTTGCATCCTTGCTCATTGATCTTTTCACACTCAAATTGTTAGAATTTTGCTTCTTTTTTTTCGCAACATCACCTAAACTTTACAATTTTCTTGCTATTTTATAACACAAATTTATCCTAAATTTTACTTTGTTGTAAATTAAATTCGGCTTTGCGATCAAATTATAATCTCAATTCTTTACAAATTCGAGGCAGTTCGTCCTTCAACACTAAATACACACAAATTCAATCCCCTAAAATTCTCATTCGCGTACAGACATATAAAACTAGAAACATAAAAGGAAAGAATAATAACGAGAACAAAGTGACTTTTATCACATTAAATATTTATCAGTTTATGTTGTATGATAGTTGACGTATTTGGCATAAAACTAGCAAAACATAAAGCCCAAGTATAATAACAAAGTGACTTTGTATCACACGACATTAACTGAATATTTAATGTCAAATTAGTAAGAGATTACTAATCACATATACATTCTAATATCCATAGAGTATTGTAACAAGTAGACTTTAACAGCAAGTTGATCGGTACTTTCTCTCTGGAATACAACTTTTTGCTGGTGCAAATGAAGGCTGGTGCCTTGTGGTGGGTATCTCTATGATGAGTTTATTATATAGTTTGGTTGAATTGATTTGTCAATAATATAAAATCAAGCATAATTATTCTCTTGAATTATTCACAAATCTGTTCCCTCTCAAAGTAATCAGTCTTACGTAAGTGTGCTATTAAAATAATTGAACTGACTCCATGATCTGCTCAAAAGAGCTTGACAAAATGAATGGATATGATTAGATAAAGAAAGAGAACACACATAAGAAGAGAAAAGAATCTATTTCAATTGAGGTCATTGGTCCTGTCTTCTTATGTGCTCTTGTGAGTTGTGAATGATTATAAAACTAGAAATATTAAAATAAAATATATCTAGTGCAAGTTTTAAGTCATACATAGTTCTTAAGACCCAAAAGAAAAAAAAAAAAACTGGGGGATAAATCCAACACCAATCCCTAAACATTATCTCTTCAACCAAAATCATTTAACTCTAGAAATTATGAATTATGAGCCCTTTCTGTTCCTCTGCCTCTACAAGGAAGAGTAGTAGAAAGTGAAATCAAAATAGCAAAATTTACTGAACAATGAAGAAAAAAAAAAGCACAACCAGATTCAATAATCCAGGATGTTTAATGTACAGCCATCTTCATCCAATATTTTTGCCTTCAATTGACGTTTGATGCAGTAAATTTATTATTCAAATGTTATCCTTTGTGAAGAAGCTGGTATTTTTCTTCAATGGTTATTTGATATTTGAAACAGAGCTGGAACTGAAAATCTGATGAAGATTGAAATAATAATAGCTAGGTAGCTATCATGAGCAAGTGCCATAAACATCATCAGGGTCCAATTTATCCATTCCCTCTTCCAACATCATCTCCTGGAATCGGCATTCACGGCTGCAAAATGCTTTCTCTCCCCTGTAAAAGTTCAGAATTAATAGTCACATTAAGAATTTAAACCGTTCCAGGCTTATATAATTTTTGAAGAACTTGAAAACGAGCGAATAGTCCAAAAGTTTCTTTCAACTAAGTTCATTAGTAATTGTATAATTGCAAGTTCATCAAATAAAATCAAGATGAACTACTGAGAATTTGATTTTGATCAATAATTTCTGAAGGGACTGTAAGAGGTTAAGTACAGTTTCTTTTCTGTTAAGATAGTTGCCAAGATAGGAGACTAGAGACTGAGCTCATCATCACAAGCTTCCACAATTTCACAAACTCTTAAATCATCTCAAAACGAAGCAAAAAAAATATTTCCAAAAAGGAAAGCTTAAAACGTACCTGTACATGAAAATATCTTTTCCCTGCCCAAGATTCTTCTTACAATTGTAACAGAAGCTGAGAAAATTCTCAGATGGGTAATTTAGTTGGTCATTAGCAATGAACCCATTATTTTCCCTTCTCAAAGGAGAGAAACCAACAGCACCGCAACAGCTCTCAACAATGCAATTATCAAAAATATGAGTAGTTTTTGGATTTGGGCCATGAGAAATGACACAGGTGTAGTCCTCAGAGAGCTCCATCTCAGTGGCAGAGAGACACCCCGTGAAAACCTGAGGAGAATTCGGCGTCTCAATACCAGAATTGGCCGAGCTGAAAGTTGATCTTTTAGCTGGGGAGGGAGATAACGCAGAGGAAAATGAACTCAATTGGTTTCTTGTTTTGATACCAAACTCAACTGGGGATTTTGGTGAATCTTGAGGAGAAAGAACAGAGGGAACCAGAGGAGGGATGTGGATTTTCAGCTGTGAACCAAAAAGAACCGTTCTTGTTTCAGGTTTTGAATCTCTGGGGTCTTGATTATCATCTTTGAGGACATCAACAATGCCAAGACCAATCCCTTTGGACTCCAACTTGTGCCTGGCTTCAGGTTCTGGGGTTCTGGGAGAGTGTGTATTTGGTTCAGACCAAAAGGGGTTTTTGAGAACAGAGAATGGTTTGCTGATATCAAGAATTGAAGTCGGGCTCATCACTGGAACCTCAATTTCAGAGAAACCCTTCAAGGTTGTTAAACCAGTGAACAGTCTTGGAAATGAAGTTTGTTTTTGGTTCTTGTCTGAGATTGGAGATGGAAGAGAACCATTTTCTGCCATTAATACTTGCTTTTCAATTTGCTCCTTCTTCTTCTTCTTACACTAGATCAGCATATCCTCAGCATAACTCAAAATAATACTGCTCCTTACTGCAACACAAATAATAAATTTAACCCAAGAATTAGAAATTTATTTCTTCAATAATATTAATGGAACAGAGAAAGAAAAATAATTAATTACCTGAAAGATTGGAGTTGTTAACCAGAAACAGCCATGGACGCTTGTAACTAACAACAAAACCACCTTAAAAGAATCACTATATATGTAACTAATGATTTTTCTTTCTTATAAGCTTTAGTTATTAGAGAATGAGATAGAATTGAAAGCAGTCAAAAGAACCATCTTTAGAAAACCCAGAAAGCAGAGAGCTCAAAATAGGATCCATATTGATACCTCACTTTGCTTTCTTTGTATCTGTGCTATATTTCTGTGACCTCCATTTTCTAAAGACTGAGAAAAGATTTAACCAAGAAAAGCAATAAAACTGGAAAAGTTTTTTACTTTTTTTCCCCGATTTTCTCGCTCTTTCTTCCCAAATTTTCTCAGCAAGAATCACTCATTCACTCAGGGTACAGTACCGACATGCAAAGAGACTCTCACGAGTCGTGATCAATATAGCTGCAGACGTGCAAATGCCATCAGCAGAGAGCGCACAGAGACAACAGAAACCCAATAAGGTTTTTGTATTTTTATTAAAGCTGTCTCTTTTTGGTTTTGGCCTTTGCTTTTCACCTCCTCTTTATCTTTTCTCTATGTCCTTTCGTTGCTAATAGTTTTCCATGCACCCGAAACAAAAACAAATTGTTTCCGAATCCTATCACCCAAACAGAACAAAACGCATTTCACATAATAACATAATAAATAAACCCAACCCCCCCAAAAATTAACTCTTATCTATCTCTCTTTTTTCTGCTTAGTGGATCAAGCTGCTTGTATTAAACTAATTCCCACTTTAAATCACAATCCCACTAATGCAATTCTTTTTTTTTTTTTTCTTCAAAACTCTGGTATCAATATGCTGAAAATATGGCCATGAAGTTGCAGAAAGAACACAGAGGAAAGAGAGAAACTGACAGTGTGTGTGTGTGAGAGAGAGGTCTCTCGCTCGTGGGATTGAGGGGTTGTTGGGAGTGAATATAAAGACACGCGTGTGCATGGAAATCAGTGGGTTTGATAAAACCACCCACAAAGGCCACAACTCAAAACCAAAAACAGAAGTTTATATTCACGTCAGGTTATTTTTGGTTTCACTCTCTCTACTGTTGCTTGAGCAGTAGAATTTTGACCGCCAATGGCTCTTTATCTCTCTGTATGGATGCTATTGCGATTGTGATATGTGAATATTAAAAAAATAATAATCCTACGCAGACTCGAAAGCTGACGAGACTAGCCACCCTAACCGTACAATACAGACTACAGAGCTCATAATCAGGCACCTGTTTCACATAATTTGACATTTGATTTGCTTTCGAGCCTCCATGGCTCTCCGCTTCGCCCGTTTGTTTGAGCTTATTATTAAGATTAATCAATAGCAGAAATTTTGAGAAATTTGTGGTGACAATGGCAATAACAAATTACCAAATGAATGTTCCGGGGTAGCTATAGATTGAAATTGTCATAAATCATTTGAGTAACACATCATACTTAAGTTCATTTCTTCACACAAACTCTAAACTTATCACTCTAAATCTAAGTCATAGTAACATCATTTGAGCTTATTTATGTTTCATAGTAAGAAGTTATTTCTTTTTTTAAAAAAATATTTTTAAGAAATTTGAATAACTTTTAATTAGACATTACATCTATATTTTGTAATATTTATATATCTTGCAACAGTAAATTACAAATAATGTTTTCTAAAAATGATTTAGTTATGAAAAGTAGATAATACTTCAAATCCTGTGATGGTAATTGATAACACAAGAAAGATTCCCTATTATTTTTTTATGGAACTGTAAATTGGTCTTTTGAATATTAAGATTTTGAGGTCGTCCATCAAAATTTTAATTTGAGTTTGTTTTTTTTTATCAATTTTGGGCTTGAAATTTGAGTGTTAAAAAAGAACAAAAAATAAAACTAATCACAAGCTAATTACAAATTAAGGAGACGGCTGCAATCAATTAAACTTCGAAGCGGTGGTCCAGAAATCAGAAATGGTTGCCAAACGTGGACTGTTGAGTTAGTGTTAGTGTGGACTGTGGCGGGATCCATCTCTTTCATTACTGAAATCAGAATAATTTAGTCCTTCGAATTTGTTCTACCATCTAATTTTTTATTTTTTTTTAAATTTAATTTTATCTTAACTCATTAAATCAATGCCATAAAATTTTTCATGATTAAAAAGTAAAGCCGTAACTTCAAAAAAAGAAATACACACTAATATGTTTTGAATAATTATTATTTATTAAATAAATATAAAAAATAATTAAAAATTATATTATTAAACTTCATTTCTTTTTATCTACACAATGATAAGTTGTTTTCAATAAAAAAATAAAAAATAACCAAATACGATAAAAAAAGCCGCGCTCCTACAATCAAATAGTGGGACAATGAGTTATAATATCACAACCACTAGACAAATCAGATGACAATTTATCTAAAAGTGGTAGCAGTGTAAATTACTATCCCACTATTTAACAGTTATTATCGTTTTATAGTTGGGAGGGTGGTAGCCACCATCGCCCTTGATCAAACAATGGAGCGATGACTTGCACCGCCCCACTGTTTGGCAAAGCCACCGCCCTTGATCAAACAATGGGGCGGTGACTTGCACTGCCCCACTGTTTGGCAAAATTTTTAAATATTATTTTATTGAAAATAATTTATTATTGTAAATAAAAAAAATAATATAATATAAATTTTAATTATTTTTATTAATTTATCGTCAAATAAATATTTTTTTATTTTTAAATTATTTATTTTAAAAATAAATATTAAAATTTAATTCTATCCAAATGTATAATGTATATTTTTTAATTAATAATCAATTATTAATTAATATGTGAATAAGATAAGCGTGGTTAAATGTCAATAATTAATACATAAATTTTAACAAAGATTAAAATATTATTATAAAAAAATAATTTTTTTTGTCAGATTTAACATAATAATTTAACGAACTAAAATTAAATTAAAAAATTTTAAATAGAAAGGAAAATTTTAAGAAACAGACCAAGTTTAAGGGGGAAAAGAAAGTCCTGAAAGAGTTGAAAGTTCACGGATCACCAACTCTGTGTATGCCATCATCAATCTTCAATCATCACGCGCCACTAGTCACGTAACTATACTTTCAATCTCGGGTCCCACTTTTAACTCCCAGTTCAAAGACCCGAAAAACACTGCTCCGACCCGGATCAACCTCTTTTTGCCCCCACTGGGCCCACATTCGTAAATCATGTGTCATGGCAGCAGCATCTATGACCTATCAACTTAATTCTTGTTAAATTAATGAGATTATCTACCCTGCGGAAAGACGATATTGTCCTCGATGAATGAGTGAACTGGATGTGCCCTCGGGAAAGGGATGTATTGACAATTTAATAAGGGAGAATCTGGGGAGCTTTGTTGAAATGATGTTAACAATGGCGGGGTATTAACACTGTCACCGTCTGCGGTTAGCACAAATTAAAATTTGACGGTAATTTTAGTCTTAATTATATTATTTATGCCTCTATTTAATTAAAATATATTCTTATAATTATATTTTTTTCTTATAAATAATTAAAATATCTTAAAACAATAAATGTATTTTTTATTTTTTAAATTAAATTAAATAAATAATAATATAATCATTATCAAAATGTAATTTATGATAACCTCACAGCGATAATGTTAATATCCTTAATAATGGCATAGGACTTTAGGATTTATGGTCGCCAACCCATACGCAGCCAACTAACGGCCGTGGTCCTTGTGGGCTGCCACCTAGAGCTTTGTTATGTCGTGTTGTCTCAGAAACTCTTTTTAATTATTTTTTTATTTTCTTAAACTGACCTTTTTAATTAATATTTATTGAAATTTTATATGTAATGATTTCCTAATTACTAAAGCAAGAAAAGAATTTGACATCGTTGCTTCCCAGTACCGACCCCCCAAATAATGGCGGTAGACTTAAAAAAAATAAGTAAATAAAAACTTTTGTTATGAAATAATAATAAAAGATAAGAATTAAGGATAGTTTGGATAATAAATTTTTTAAAAAATATATTATAAAAATATTAAAAGTGAATGAATTATAAAAAAATTATGCATATATTTATAAGCAAAAAAAATGGAGATGTGAAATTCATTAATATACCCTTCTCCGCACAGCCTTTACAACAACTTTTAAATTTTATATAAAATTTTTACTTTATATTCACGCACACATACTTAAATAAAAAAAGAAGAACAAAAATGCATCGGACTCATGTTCTACATAAAAACATGTAATTTGCACCCTTAATTTGAAGAAAAAAAAGTTAATTAATTTATTAATCTTTGGTGGTATCTCTAAATTTTTAACTCGGTTATTACGGATTTACAATATGCAATAATCTCTTATGAAATTTATAATTTTTCACAAACTTAACTGTTATTAAGTTAAAAGTTATTGTCGTATTTTTTCTAACAATTATTATTTTTTATAGAGAAAAAAAAGATATTTGGACTGTTAAAATTTGATTCAAAAAATAATTTCATTTCTTATTTTTAGAATTATTTAAAAATACTCTTTTTGGTTAAATTTTTTTTATCTTTTTTTATTAAATTTTGCTTTTCTCTAATTTTTTTGAATGAAACAATACTATCATCATGTAGATCATAAAATTTTAAATCTGATAATACTAGTGATAAATCAAAATTTTATTGTTGCTATAGTCAAAAAGAATCTTTTTGGATAATTTTTAAAATAATAAAATAAAACTATTACTAAAGTCAATTTTAAAGATTTAAATATCTTTTATCTCTTGGTAAATTGGTAAATAGAGAGTTTGAAATTGAGCATCCTCCATTTAAATAATAAGTTCAGCAATTAAAAAGTAATTTTGGCCGAAATATATTTCAATTGAGAGTTTTTATATAAATTTTAGGACAACCTAAGTTAACTCTAAATATGCAAGAGTCATTTTAGGGAGACTTAGAACAAGTAAAAAATTCAACAAAATAAAAAAGTCTTTTTTTCGCACCAGGCATCGTGGCGCCTATTCCTTGGTGCCATGGCACTAGATGATTGTGCCCCACACCGTGGCGCTTAGGTGCTCTCTAGGGCGTTGCGGCTCCCGCGCCTAAGCACTGTCATTCCGCCTTTCGTTCTCCTTTCGCTTCTGTTTTCGATCCTTACGTATCCAACGCATTTGATTTATTCTCCAAATTATATCCCGATAATTTTTAATTAACTTTCTCACAATTCAGTCACTTAAATTATTTATTTTTTTAACTTCACAAAACTTTTATGCCAATTTTGAATTTCAATTAGAAAAATCAAAATTTTGTGACTTTTTAATTTAATGTAAAAAGTATTAATAATATTTTTAATTCATTTATAAAAAATATTCTTATCTAATTTACATATTGCATTTATATTTCATATAAAACTCTTCTATTTATTTCCTATCAAATACTAAGAATAGTGCTAGACTCGTAGTTGAATACAAAGTTGATATCTCAATTGATATATCACCTATTAATGACTATCACTTATCAAGTAGTTTTTAATTTTTAATTTTTACAAATGTAACAGTCATACAATCTCAATCAACATTGAACACATCAGATACTATATCAATCAAAATGCAATACTTTGTATTAATTAATTTTACAATAATTTGCTTTATAATATATTATATTTAAAAAAAAATTATAAATCATAAACAATGGCAATAAAATTCATATTGACATTGTTTCAATATTGATTTATATAATTAAATAATATTTTTGTTATATAATTTTCATAATTTTCAATTAAATTTAACATTCAAAATTCATAAACGCATTAATGTAAAAGTATTAATTTTTAATTATTTATTTTGAAAAATAAATAATTTAATATTTATATTTAAAATTAAAAAAAAGCATCCAAATTTAACTATTAAATTATATTCAGCATTCAACTCAATTTCAACTTTATTTAGAATTTAGTTAAAAAAAAAATTATACGTGAGAATAGATTCTTTATTATAAAATGGACATTCAAACTATTAACTTAAAAATTGATTTTAATATATGTTTATTAATAGCGTTATACTTAAGAAAAAAAATGTTATTTTTAATATATATATATATATATTTTTTAACGAACAGTCAACACTCTTATTATTGCCCATTGCATTGTCCTAATGTTATCCAGGCCCCGCGATAACATAGCTTTAACAAAATCTTAATGAATCCTGTGTCGTTTAGCCATTTAGAGATTTAAGAATAACCAAATCCCTAAGAATAAGAGCAAATATTTGGACATATCAAACAATACAAAAACTCTTAATATTCCCCCAACAATCTTTTTTTACTCGATCTCCAACAACAAGCCTCGTGGTTTTAAAGAATTGGGGAATACGAGCATGAGTTATTGGGTTTAGGGAATTCATTTACTCTTTAATAAATTCTTTAACCATAGAAAACTCTGTTAGTGTGTTGTTATACAGTATATCAAATAGTAATAATATATTATATAAATAATAAAATTAATATAATATAATATAATTTTAAATAATTAAATAATACTATATAAATAATAATTTTATATTATGTTGTAATTAATTTTTTTATTTATTAAATTAATATAACAACTGATGATTTATATTTCAACAAAAATAAAAACATTCGTGTTAAATAATAATTTATAATATAAATTTTTTAACAAAATATGATAATACAAGCCGTGATGAAACTATTATAGAGCCTAGATGGCCATGCCCCCCTATAATAGTCTCTTAATTTTGTATTATATATATATAGTATTAAAATATTTATTTTAATCCCACAAATTTCTTTCAAAATTTTTATATTTAATAGATTAAATTATTAATTTAAAAAAATAGTTGTTACTAGTATTAAATCCTTATTTTTTAATATATTATTTAATATTAAAATAATATCTTATCTTTCTCCACTTTAATGTCATTCTCTAATAAAAAATATTTTTTAATTTGCAAGTGGTCCTTATTTTATATTTGTCCAACTTAATTCTTTTGTCTTAATAAAAAATATTTTATATTTACGATTGGTCTCATTTATCATATTTTCTTTAATATAAATGAATTTTATACTTGTATTTATTTTTCTACATATAAAAGAATTTTATAACTTAACCTATATAAATAAATTTATAATTATGGAACACGAAATATCAGCAATTTTATTTTCTCATCAATTTACGTCAAACTCTTATTCCTAACTCAAAGGGTAAAGAAATTTTTTTTTCTAAAAAATAAGTTAGAATCTTTTATATATTTTAATAAGTTTATTTATATATTAGTCCTTTAATATCTTATTATTATAACTTTATATGTAATTTTTTTTATGGATCTTATTTTTTTGTACTTTTTATTTTCAATGTATTAATTTTAAAATATAAATTTATTTTTATCAATAATATAATAATTGTTTGTTGTTTAATATTTTTATTATTTTTTTAGTAGAAAAAGCATCTACAATTAACCTCTTAAAGCTCAAATCCTTAATATTAAAAAATTCTTATAATTTATATTAAAAATTCAATTATTTGTATAATAATTATCAATCTTTAAAATTATGTTAAATTATCAAGCTCAAATCTTGGTTCTGCCTTTGAGTACAAGTATGCTATTTTTACTATTTACACAATACATTTTTATTATTTAATAATGTACAAATATAATTCTTAACTTTTTAAATAAAATGATTATTATATTTTTAAAAGTTAATTTATACTATTATAATTAAAATAATATTATATTTTTTAAATTATATCTCAAATTTTAAATTTTAAATTAAGTATCAATCGACAATTAAGTAGAATAATAATATTTGGAGTACAAATATAATTGTTGACTTTTGAGATATAATTTGAATTAAATTTTAAAACATTTAACATTACTCTTTAAAATATATAGTATTATTGTTATAACAATAACAATAAAATTCTTTATAGATACAAATATTAGAAGTGTTTTGGTAATTAATGAATTTAATTACGCTTGGGTAAAATTCTAGTACTTATTCAAAGAATTGTTTCAATCACAACATCACATAATTCAAAATCATCATTACAAAACCCTATATATTATTAATTTTTCTCAATTATTAGGGGTAAGAGAAACAAATGAGTAATGATTCCTCTTAACTTTTTTCTTATAGAAATTAGAGTCACGTACATTGTTTAAATTTTAATATAATATAATGTGGCAGATCCCTTTCCTTTGGGACCCTCATTTTATATGATATTATTTATTAAGACAAAGATGGTGACATTATGCACCAAAAAGAGGGCAAAAAGAATAGAAAAAAGGGTCTAGCTCAAGAACCTATCAATGTTGCATGAAATTCCACTTGATCTGCACTTGGTTTTAGGTTCTACTTTAATCAGCTACCTGCCACAAAGATATAATTACATCAAATTAAATAAAAGTGAGGCATAGACCTCAAATTACGACCAAATTAAACATTGAATTAGCAAAATGCAATGGTATGTTTGTCTTGATTGGTAAGGTGCATGTAGCATGCTTTATGATTTATTATACGAATATGTAGATGATAATATAATATGTTGCTCCTTCCGTTGTGTAAATATAAAGTTATTGTGCAAGAGAGTACGTTCGGTAGTTGTCAATAGATTTAATTAACCTCCATGCATGAGTTACGACGATATTGTTAGGTAATAGAACCACTTTTTGAATGTGTTATATTTTAAACAATAATCTAATCGTTCTTCAAGGACGGGGACAAAATTTCTTATGTAGAAGTTAATATTTTGAGAAAAAAAAATACACATTGTATCGTAATGGAGTAACTTATTATTTTGAAATATACATTTAAGTTTATCGATTTGGATAATTTCACGAATTAGAAGATAACTATTTATTAAAAATTTATGTATTGAGGTTGATTTGATTAATCCAAGAGATAGAGTATATTTTTACAAAGACAAAGATATAATTCTCATCAATAATACAATATAACACTATTACATATATGAATGACAACAAAATATATATGTTAAGAGTTTTTTTTTTTTAAAATTGTTATGTGAGATGTCGAGAATCAAATTAATCTCCATCATAAACTAGTACTCTTTTAAATTTTTCTAATTATGAAAAGAAATGAATTATACCCAGATGTTTGCTCTAGTGACATAACTTGTGCATTCTCTAGCTTAGGCCAGAGGTTTGTTCAAATCCTAACAGTTAGCAGAGATCAAAGAGTTTAGGATTTATTTATTTCGAATTAAAGAATTTAGTTTTTATTCATTTCAAATTCTAGCAATTAACAAAGGTTAAAGAGTTTAGTTTTTATTTATTTCTCAGTGTTGTAATGTAATTATTGTGTTCACAGACTATTATTTAATAGATTTGTAATGTGATAAATATATAAAAAAGAGAAGAAACTGAATTTCTTTTTTTCTTTTAAAAGATTTTGAAATGTCACAATTTATATATTTAACTTTTCTCCCCTCGTATTGTAATTGTAGTGGGTTATCATTTTCTCTTTTACTTGTTAACCAGCCTTATCATCTACGTCAAAAGCATGAGAGCACGCACAAAACAAAGGATATTGTTTATAAATAACCTAGTTTGCAATGCTAATCATCGAGAAAAAAGTGAAGCAAACTTTCAACTTTAATAAAACGATGGGCGGAAGCGCAATACTATAATGTCGACATCGTGCTACCTAAAACCCTAACCCTAATTGGAGCAAGTGGAATTACTTCAAACTTTTATTCATGATGTAACCCTAGCTCGAAGCAAACAATCATGGACCATAGATAATAAGATTTATCTGTTTTCTAAATTTTGATTCGAACAGAGGACCCACGCACACCCTTTTGCCTTTTGATCATCTCTTCTGTGTTAATGTTACTGATGACTGGCGGGGTCTCCCTTGTCCAGGGTTTAATTTCCCATTCCAATTTCTCTTTTTCACTTTTTGACTTTTGTCAAAAGTTTCATTAGTCAATATTTGCATCTTGAAATTATAATAATCTCATATTTCAAATCAACCAAAACTAATCAATATTTGCATCTTAATTATAATAATTTCATATTTCAAATCAAACAAAACTATAAAAAAACAAATCTCATATTTGTATCACATAAGATGTAGGCCTGTTATCTTTTAGTTTAATATTAGATATGACTTAATTTTATTTATTTAGTTATTAAATTTATGTATTTTTTAATTTAATAAGAGTTTTTAATCAATTTTTACTAAATTAAAAAAGTGAATTTTTTTAGTTTAGCTGAATATAAAAGTTTGAATTATTTATTTAATTTTTTTTAAAATATTAATACTTATAAGATATATTTATATTTATATCCGTTGAAGCAAAAACACACAAATAAATAAAATTACTCAAACAAATAGTACAGAACAAGTTATTAAAGAACTAGAGAGAAATGGTAGAAAAAGAACACACAAAATTTACGTGGTTCGGCAACTTGCCTACGTCCACGACGGATCAAGATCACTCTCATATTTTATTGAATCATAAGGCACTCACAAAATATGTATTTTACAAGAAATATCACAAAAACAATTATCTCTTGCCAATCTAGAGATTTTTTCTTATAAGAATCATAAAAATCTCTTTAATGATCACTAAGATTTATTGAGTTATTACAAATATGTGTTTACAAACCAATTGAGATTTTTTATATAGATTTTAGGACGTTCTAAGTTTAACCCTATACGTGTGGGAGTTGTATTGGGGAGTCTTGAAGTAAGTGGAATACGAAATAAGAAAGTTTTCAATTATCAAGAAACTGTTAATGCGTCTAGCACCGCTGCACTCAGGGCCCATCGCAGCGCCGCTGGTGCGAACTCGCCTAGGCACCGCAACGCTAATCACCTGGCATCGCGACGCTCACGTTCTAGTTTGGGCGTCGCGGCGCTCACTCCTGGTTGTCACGACGCTTATGCCTGGCACTGCCTTCTTTATTTTTTTATTTCCTTTCACGTTCATCTTCGATTCTTGCATATCCTACGCACTTGGTTTGCTCTCTAAATCATATACCAATAATTTTCAATTAATATTCTCACAATATCCATATAAAATCTTTCTTTCTTTTTTGTCTATTACATACGTATTTGTTCTTTTTGGCTGAACTCTTTCTTCTTTAACTCAATCAATCAATATTTTAATTATTTTTCAAGTAAATATTTATTATCTATTCACTTTAAATTAATTAAATTCAATCCCACCTTTTTTTTGGGTTTTAAAAAAAATTACAATAAATTTAGAAGATGAATTTAATTTTATTATGTAATTTTTTTTAATTTGCATAAAAATAAAGAGGTATTTTTTGTTGTATTTAATTTTTTTAAAATAAATGATTGAATTATTATTTATTAGATAAAATTCTTCTTATCTTTGTATTTTTTATAATACATCTATTATTTGCGTCTATTTTAAAGTTGTCATCTATAAATATATTACTATCTTATAATATGTGTAAATTTGAAATGATGTGATAGAATATAGAGTCAAAGTAAGATGGAACAAAAGTGGTCAATAAATTACTGATCTGTCACGTGTATATATCAAGTGCTATGATTTAATATATTTCAGTTGTAGTTGTTTGTGTAATTAATTAATTTGATAGGTTAATTTATTTTTATTTTCTTTTTAAATTGTCGACGGCATAAAAAATTATTTTGATAAAATAAAACTAGAGACCTTTTAACTTGAAAGTATGTATTTAATGTTTTGAAACCAAGAGCCTCTTAACCATCGTAATCTTGTTAATTTTAAAAAACATATATTAAGCAATTTCAGTTTTATTTTAAAATTTAGTTTCTTTTAGATGACACCAGCCGTGGAAAGGGCAACATGGAATGATCTTATCCACCGAAAATAATTTATTAAACTTTGCACACGCGAAGTAAATAACGAGAATAGATTTGTGGATCCTTAAAGTCTACTTCTTAAATTGTAATTGCTTAAGAATTGAAAAAATTAACTGGAAAATGTTGTACCCTTAAACAAATTAAAAATGGGTAGGATTATATGAGAAAGCAATATATTACATAAGTTAAATTGAAGACAATTATAAGACATGGTTACAATTTTTTAACTCATACTTTTGATTAGCCACTGATAAATGGGAAGAATACTTAAAGGTAATATATAATTTTCTTTTATTTAAATAAATTATTTAATAGTTTAATTATAATTATACTTAATTGTTTATTTATTTTTGTGAAACAAAATATTCAGAAGCTAAGCAATTTCGTAAGAGTGAAAAAAGTATTAATTTATTCATACATTTCTAGATTTTATTATTAATTCAATATTAAAAGTTTATAAGGGTACAAGTTTAAAAGTATTAGTTTTCAGCTTATTTTTAATTATAAAAAAAAAATCTAAATGCTTATATTCAAATAATAAGTAGAAAAACAAACAGGTTATTCATATTCAGTCACTTAACTATATTGAGCTCTATTCAACATTTAAGTAAAAAGAAAACACACTCATTTTAAATCAATCAAAATTAAAAAAAAAAAGAAGAAAATCTCATATTTGTATCACATAAGATATAGTCTCAGGGCTGTTTTTGAAGCATTTTTCACACACACATATATATGTAATGATTGGTTAAAAATATATATAACAATAATTTAATAAAAGTAAATAAAATTTTAATAAAACTTAAAATTTAGTCTATCATATTTTTTAAAAGATTAGATAATTAGATAATGAGATATTCTAATTTCTTTTACACATAACAACTATATGAATTAGAATCCTTTTATACATGTGAACTATATGAATTAGAATCTTCTTGTAATAAGATTATTGGAGAAAAATTAGGGGACATTCATGCTATTTATAGAAGCCCAATTAAGTCTTCAGGCCCAATTAAACCCTTAGGCTTAGCTTTCACAATGAGCAACTCAATCTAAGACAGGCTACCTTAATAAGCAAAGTACTAATCTAAATTTATGGGTCCCATAAGTTGGCCTAAGAAGACCATAAGTGAGATTTATACAAGAATACACATTAGTATTCAGTCCCGTTATTCTAGGACACATCATCACAATTGAGGCATTAACCATGTCATCATTGGACTTACTAGCTGGCACACACATCTACAAATTTTAAGCCCTTGCTTTGTTATCATCAAGCCTTACTAATGGCCCATTAAAAGCTAAATCATTTGATGATTAGACACAAGGATAAACTTTAAGGGAAAAAATCTCAAAAGAACTAATAACAAGCCTCCACATCAGCATGTGCTAGGTTTTTGTCCTTTGCTGATCTATGGATCAAAACTCTCTAAAGTTATTGGAGTGATGCAACACTGAATCCATTGAGCGTAAGGGGATAATATGTGCAACTCACTTAGTACTCCCAATTCATCTACCAAAATTAGTCATTCTAAAAATACCTAATCAGAAGATACCTAGTACTCTAAATACAAAAGACAAATTATCCAAAGCCCTCATCTGAATCAACTCTCCAAGATACCTCTCGTGAAAGGGATGGGTTTTTAATCGAATATCGTCACATGTCGCCCTTGAAGGGCAATCTCCAGACTAGCTCCCTTCATGCTCAAGGCTTATCTTCAATTTTAAATAAGAGTAAAACATATATGACTAAGCACAATGACTATAGTAAGAAAATTCTCTTAATCTCTCCTCAATATTGTCTCTAGGACATAAACCCTAGAAAACATTCTAGCGATAAACAAAAGATATAGTCTACATAATCTAGTTTTAGAGAGCTTAAGTTATAGATTTAATCAGTGTAGCACACTTTGCCCAAGATAACAGGTAGCTATGGAATTTTCCTCGTAAATTTTTCTTGAACTCTTTTCATAATTGGGTCACTCTCTTATGAATAACCGGGACTACTAGATAATTTCCACGATTTTAAGTAATAGGAATTTTAAAAATATTCTTAATATTTATTTGGACATTATTGAGATTTAAGGAAAAATAAAAAGCTTAGATTTATAAGGCTATACTCTCTATGCCGAGACCAACTTTTAAAAGCTTCAAGACACTCCATAAAAATCTCTGTTTGTATGAAGTGGCACTGTCAACAGCTTAAAAAATGAGATGAATATAATAGAATATTAACCATAGGTTTAATTCTATCCATAGTACTTCTGGTAGCCTTTTAGGCTAGAGCTTATGGTTTAAGATAAGATGTAAGGAAGATTAATATAACTTGACTTTCTTCCACCTCTGAGTTGCCACCTTACTTAAGCATTAGAGGGTTGTTACCGACCACCCTGCTGACGCTTATCGCTGACCTCGTGTTTTTTGTATTCTTTAGATTTTCAGAAGTAGCTTAGCCTGCCGTACTCAATTATCAGTTCGATCTCTATTAGTTTCAATTTTAACACCATCAAATTCAGGGTTTAAACTTAACTTTGACATTACTAGACCCAACAAATCAAATTTTTCCTGACTTAAAATTCCATAATTGTTTGGGGCTGACTCAGACCAAAATCAGCCCCAAATATTAACTTATATAAATTTTAAAGATTTTTTTTGTACATATTTTGTATTAATTATGTATAGTAAAAATATAGTTATAATTATTTTATTTTTTATTAATTACCAATTTTATATTAATAAAAAATTAAGAAAAAATCTAAGTCCACATTATAAGTGACTTTAGTTGTACAATATTCTCTATTTAGTTGTCAAAATAAGATTTTGTAATTAGCAAATATGCACAAAATCACATTTTATAAAACACCCATTTTTGATTGTGCTACGAACTCTTAAATCGGGATATTAACAATGTTACTCCTTGAGGTTTAAGCAAATTATACTTTAATAGTACTTTTAATTTTAATTACATTATCACCCCCTCTACTTAATTTGAAGGATAAAAATATCTTCAAAATTATAATTTTTTTATCACATAAATGACTAAAATCTCTTTAAAAGGTGAGGGTAATTTCATCTTTCATATTAAATAAAGGAAATGAAATGTAATTAAAGTCAAAAACTACCGTCAACATATAATTTATGCAAACCTCACCAGGTGACAGTATTGGTCAATGTTTTCAGCACTAGTATCATTTGCATACACTGCCTTCTCTTGGTCACTGTTTTGATTAGAATGCCTCATCATTTAAGAAGCTAGGGTTGTGTTGAATTGGTGGGCTTAGACTATTTTGGATTGATGAATTTGGGTTAGGCTATTGTGCTTGTTGGAATATTGAGACGGAGGTATGCTGTTATGCTTGTTAGACTGGTGGAATGAGGTCTGCTGTTGTGCTTGTTGGATTGGTGGGATGAAGGTCTATTTTTATGCTTACTAGACTGGTGGGATGGAGGTTTGTTGTTGTTGTTATTGTGTTTGGCCAGTGGCATGGCTATAAAGAGGACTAGAAAACAGCTTTCTCCACATGCTTGGGCTAACATTATCATTATACTTTGACACTTTTGACATTTATACTATGGAGAGTCATTGACCTCAGTGGTAAGACCTTCAAATCTATATTTATACAAAACCATTTCCTTCTTAGACACTCACCAACTAACACCATAAGATTATCATCACTTGCCATTTCAATTCTCTAGCCTGTCTAAGGAGTAGTTGCAGTAACCCAAAACTTATCTTTTAGAAACTATAGCCTCTCAAAGAATTTCTCACATACTTCACTCTTTAGTGAAATTAGATTATAATGGTCAATCTCAACATGGTATGTGTAGGGTTCGTAACCCAACACTTTAATAGTAATGATAACAAACTCCTCATCGTCAGATGACATTTATATCTATAACATCAAAAATAATATCAACACCTACAATGCAAGTATGCTATGTAAAACAAAAATGTGATCTATAATTTCAAGATATAAACTCATTTTTAAAATTTCAATATTAAACTTAATTATGAAATGTAATCTAGAATTTCATCCATAAATTTTTCAACCTACAAAACCCTAAATTTTGAACTCCTAACAACAACCTAAACAAACCGTAGAACATAGATTTTTATGAAAACATGCATTGACCAAGATGGGTTCAATTAAACATAATAAATCATATTTTAGATCACAAAATATGTAACACAACGCAATCTTTTAAATCACAAAAATTTATGAAAATATCTTAAAAAAATGAAGGGACATATCCATCAAACAAAAGTTAACTATGATGAATACAATAAAAATGCAATGACATCCAACACGACAACAATGTATTCAAAACAGAAACCATTTTAGAGTGCTCATTTAGAGAAATCACAATTTACTTATTGTGAAACAATGCTTCGGCCTATGAATGAAGGTTGTTCATGTTAATGGTGACTTTAACTCAGTTATTTATAGTTCAATGAAAGACGAAAGTAGTTCAAAGAGAGAGAGGGGTTCAAAATAAAAGACGAAGCGAAAGACAAAAGGCTTAAGAGAGTTTTTGAGCGCGAAAACCATTCTTTTTACTTACGACCAACTAATAACGGATATATGGACATAATGTGACTTGATGCGTGTTAGTATATATCAAATCTTAGGGTTTATAATTTTATCCTAAATTTAATGAAAATTAATCAATGAATTAAGATAAAATTATTTATTTTTAAATTTATAAAACAAAAATGAAAATTAAGCGAAATTGTAAGATAAAAATATCATCTTCTTGATGGCATGACAATCATTCAAGGGTGTGACACCATGGGACGCGTATTGACTGATTGATTTTCCTTGTTTTTCACCTACACCGCCACACGTCTCCTCGATATGTATATTAATATTAGGACGGGGTATTAACACTGTCACCCCTTGAGGTTGGCATAAATTACAGTCTGATGGCGGCTTTGGTTGTAATTACACTTTCACCCCTCTGTATAATGAAAATACAAAAATATTCTCAAAAGTTTATTACTAAATATGCTTATTATTAAGTGAGAATATTTTCGTCTTTTTAATTAGGCAGAGGGGGTGACAGTGTAATTGCAACCACAACCGTCATAAAACTGTAATTTATGCTAACCTTAGGGGGTAACAATGTTAATACCCCATAATAGGACTCGTGGCCATGATAAGACAAGATCGGACACCACTTGAAAACAAATTTGGGCGGTCCTTAATTCCCACCTTAAGTTTCAAGGTAGTAAATCCAAAATGGGAATATTGGATGAAATCCATGATCTTCATGATTTCGTACGAGATTAATTAAACTCATTCATTGGATGTACACAATCCTATATGATTTAGAATCACTTTGAGATGTTAATTATAACGTCAAAACCAATACATTAAGGTCTTAATCCGTAGATTGGATTGGCACGATATGATGTGATATGATATGATACGATATGATATGCTTAATCTTCATTTGTATGTGATAGGCGATCCAACTCAATCTTCCGTTTATGGACAAATCGACACAACCTGATTGATTCAACACCTCTACGTGTAATTGTGACGAGATGCATAATGCATTGCATGTAGCGACCTAAATCCTAATGATATTTTGGATCTAATTTCAACTAAATTATGATGTAATTTTATCCTCAAAATCTACCACAAATCTAGCTAGCTAAGCTATTAAGTGCAGGCATGGTTCTCTTCCCAAACAAATCTCTTTGTCTCTCTCTCTTTGCTATGTCTATTTTCAAATTTCGATGTCCCTTTTCATTCGCAAAAAGGAAAAAAAAAAAAATCTCAAATCTCCCCCTCCAATACAAATTGTTTCTACTTTTCTTTCTCTTTTTCTATTTTAATTTTTTTTCTTAATCTTCTTCTTCGCGAGAAGTTGAATATTTAACTAGATATAAATCTATGCTGTATGTATTATTTATTTTTTATATTTAACTCGTCTAGTCTTGTTTTAAATTTAAAGTCTTTATGACTAAATTTGAAAGTATTAGGCATTTTGTAAAAGATCGACTACAGTGATAACAACAAAAGAAAAATAAATGCGAAAACTAATCCAACAAAATAGAGGTATCTTAAAAAACTCTTATGTGTGCACATCATCTAATCTAATAATGAAAGATTTTTTTGTGTCTGTGTTTTTGGTGGATGTAATGCACAATTTGTTGGAAAAGAAAGTTTATAAAATATTTTATAAATAATAATAAGTTATAAATATTAATATAGCTTTTAATATTTTAAGTTAAATATTATAAATTATTATTATCATATTATTATCATAATATTTAAATTAGACATTAAATCTATATTAAATATTTGAGAATTACAAATATTTATTTATAATATTATTATTATTATTTGAGAGTTATTTATTTTAAATTATTATAGGAGTTATAATATATTAAATTATTCTTATTAAATATTAGAATTAATTCTAAGAGTTTCAAAATATTTAAAATTATAATAATACTAAATTAATATTAATTTTAATACCTTAACTCTTATCTGCCATTATATAAAGGGTGCTAATTTTTCTTTGATAATATATATAAAAATAAAGAAGAGAAGAGAAAATGAGCTTTAGTGGTGTGTGTTAAAATAAAGGAGAGAAGAGAAAAAGGGCTTTGGTGGAGTGTATGTGAGTGAAGAAGAGAAAATAAAATAAAATATTCTATTATATATGTATACCTCTAAAAGAATATATTTTTCATTTTATGTTTTGAGTAGTTTTGATAATGAAAATTTAGTTTAATTTTTCGGTGGTCGTACTCATCGAGAAGAGTAGTTGCGAGTATAAAATGGAATCTTAAAATCATATATTCATCATTACTCGCATGAGAGAAAAATTATTTGTCTTTAGAATAATACTATATGACATGCTTCTTTATACTTAAGGTCGGGTTCTATATTTCTTTAATTTTTTTATATTTAATTTTTATTTTATTTGTTGATAATTTATATTTTATAAATATTGAACAATATATATTTTAATATATGGTTAAATAATGCTAATTAAATTTTACCCAACGCAAATATTCCTCTATGCACGTTAGTATTGTGTAATGGTCAATTTGAGTAATTATTGTAATAATTTAACTACAAATTATCATATATACTGCAATAGAAACATTATTACCATGTTTGTGAGTTATTTTAATGAAACTATGTTTTTCTTGTAAAAGAAAAGAAAAATTCTTAATTTAATCAACACTCTCCTACGTTATGGTCATAGGTATAGATACATACTTACCACCTAAAATCAAAGAAGAAAAGAGAAGTAGGTGACATAATTTCCAATTGTCGATAATAATTCCACATGGAAATTAAACCCTAGCTAGAGTTGTGGGAAGGACCAATTTACATATAGGCCATGAGATCATATAATAAGCATTCAGATTTCCCTTTTCATAGGTGATAAGTGGAGGTGACCCCATGCAGCCTCTCTCCTCCATTAATCTCCCATTTTCTCCATTTGTCAAACATCATTGCAGAAAAGAAACTGTTGCTGCAATATATTGCCCCCCTCCTTCTAATTCCTAAACCACACAAACGTACGTAGGTCCCAGTTTCAGATAATCAGCAAGGAAGTGGCAGTCCATTTCTGCATATATTTAGCAGTCCAATTCAAACTTACCTGCACAGCCGTGAAGAAAATAAATAAAAAAGGAGGGGTCAGATATTGCTTGGAAAATAAGGTTCTCACTTCTCTATCGTCTTCTTGATAAAAGCCATGACAGGGACTTAAAAAAAGATGAATGAATCAAAAAGCCATCCACCATCCATGGCCTTTCACGGGATCATGTGACAATTACATTAATTTTGTGATGCTAATAATGAAAAATCACAGAGAAGAGGCAAATCATTGGAAACCTTCGACAGCATTTCAATATCGATTAATTGGTAAGGACAGAAGTGCAAGTATTGTCTATTATTATTATTCTTATGCATTTACTGTCAATATTCTTTTTTAATGTTTCGATTGATACACATTAAGAAATAGAGTTATTCATTTTTTAAACACATTAAATCACTAATGGATATACGCCATTTAACTGATATTTATTAGTTAAAAATGAATAACATTACTCTTCTTGATTTTATTTATTTTTTGACATAACTTTTCTTACTTTTAATAATCGCCTCTTCAACTATAGTTAAGAATTAAGATCATGTTTTTAACTAAATTTTTATCTAAATAAATATAAGTATATAATTGAAGATTGATAAAAAGAAAAATAAAAAAAAGAAAAGATCTTGATCATTTATATTTAAGTGCTAACACGTGTCAGAATTTTTTTAAAAGTTTAGGTAAATTTAGTTTCTTAATTATACTGTTAATGTATTTTTATATCAAATATTATATATGCTATTTTATTTACATAGTCTCTGCACATTAGGTAAGATAGAAAATTCTAAAACGAGGAAGAAAGCAATAACACTTTTTTAAATAAAAAAAGAGAGGATATCTCAAACTATCGCCCACCAAGTTGGATTATTTTGAGCACGTAAAATCAACTAAATCCAATGATGTCGCTCAGACATCTCCCTGTTTGGCAATTGATTGGAATAGGTTACAGGCACTGATCAATGATCATGATAAAAAATGATGTTGAAAGCAACTATATTACCACCAATTGGCCCCGCAGGGGTAAAAAGACTCCCATAACTGTTTGGCAATTCATCTTCACTTCTTTACTTCCAAAAGGTTGATTTTATGGACGTAGCTCATTTTGCTGAATTTTAAATGAAATATTAACATGTATGTAGCATCTCTGGTGGCCCAGGCTCAGCTCAGTCCAATTTCTGGCCTTCGTTGGATTTTGGCGGTCTCTAGAGGCGGGTTTGCCATGGGGTTGGTCCATATGAAAGACAATATTTCTCAAGTATTGTAGCACAAATCTTTTTTTTTTTTAAAGGAAAAAGAAAGAGCGAGAAGAGAATAGTTTGTAGTATAATTCTCTAGTTGAACTTAACGTTCATATTTCATACAACCATTTTAAAGATATTTAAGGTCACTGACGAAGGATGAATGGGGACCAAGTTATGAACTTGAAAACATTCTGGTTTTGTTTTGACATGTTTAAAGCGGGGCTTCCCGAATTTAATAAATATGTCGCAACTTAAAAATCGTTGTACATGTGTATCTCCAGGATTTGTTTGGGAAACTGGAATCAAATTTCAGTCAAGAGAGAGCCGAAGCCACAACATCAAATACGTTTTTGGATACTGATAAACCACAAAGAACAAAAGCTCTGGTGAAAGAGTTGGCTGTTGTCATAGTTCACAGACCTTATCTGTAGAAAGGAAGCTATACACAAACATGTCCCTAATTTCTCCTTCACAGAACCCACCCTTCCTTAACAGACCTTCTTTCAAGAGCCCAACTTTCTCTAACACCTTCTGATAGGCCTTATTATCAACTTCCACCAAAGCATGCAGCCTTACCAAATCTGGAATTTCAACAAACATTTTGAAATTGCCAATTTTATTGGTGTGGATCGGATTCATAAGTCTTTTTATTTGAAAGATTTTAAATCAAGGAAGGGTTTATTAAAGATTTGGTGATTCAACAATCTTGTTTGGACAAGAATTAAGATAAATATCAAAGAGAAGAGTCACAAGATTAGAATGTGTGGGACAAATATGAAAAAGTTTAAGATGTGTAGGACACGAAGGGGAAAGCGAAATGGGACTCGAAGACACGAAGGAAGAGAGGAAAAGGCACGAAACTGGAAACAGGGGCCAGCACCATAGCGTCCAGTGCTAAGCGCCGTGACGCTAGAGCGGGAAAAGTCCATTTTTGTTTCGGATTTCTAAGTTTTGGAAAGTTTTGGACTTCCAAAATAAGTGGACTCTTACTTCAATAAAGAATATGGTTAGTAAGCATAAAATAACCCTTATATAAACACTTATAAACCCTTTAAGTTGAAATTAAGCATTAAGAGAAACTCTAAGAATGATTCCTTGAAATTAAGTATGAATTAACCCTTATATAAACACTTATAAACCCACATAAGTGATTGTGTTGTGCTATTTATAATTATTTTGAATTCTTGCTATTTTGTTTGATATACAGATTATTCTGCTGCGTAAAGAGGTTAGGGTTTAAGATTGAACTTGATTAGAATTCTTCGCTTTAATTTAATTTCACGAGGAGAAGGGTGATTCCTCCAACAGGCTCTGCATTCAAATTTGATTGGAATATAGCCAATTGAACAATCATCGAAGCACATCAATCGACACCAAAGACGAGGGATAGCAACTTTTTCGAGGTTTGTTAATGCCTGATACCCAAAAGTAATTGTGCTCCATTTAAGATAACATATTACTCTATCATCACTAGCCCATTTCAGATTGGAGTAATGTTAAACATCATAGATTATATCTTAAAGATAGTGTATCAAACAATTTAAAATAATTATTTAACACATTATTTTTTAAATACAATTTAGGATGTCTAACATTACTCTTTAAAAAATCATCGACGTAAAGAGCTTGAATGAATAGAGGAAAGTTTTTCTATTTAGTAAATAAATCAACCTCTTAATAATTCTTCATTGCCATATTTACATTGTTACTACATATACACTGTAATTAATTCGTGTAAAATTTTTTTCTTTATGTATATTTTATTTTTTTTATTTTGCGTTAGCTTAAAACTTATATAAAGGCCCACTTTGTACTATTTAAAATAAAGTGAAATAAACATTTCTCTTATATTTCTCATATAGAATTTAGGTTTATGTTATAGATAAATATTGGTCTCTGGTTTTCACTCTCTGATGTACTAGACTGCTGTGTTATACTTTCACTTATATTAGTCACTATTTTTGCATTAGCATACTTGCACTTGTAACGGTTATTTCTAATTTCTCTACCAACACATTTGCACTTACTGTGGTTATCTTTTTTAATGTACTTGCACTCGTAGCGATTGATTTTTTATTTCTCTATCAACACATTTGTACTTGTAGTAGTTGTCTTTCTCAACACGTTTATCACTCTTCAACAACATTATTACTATCCAATATGGTTTCCTCTTTTTGATAGCGTTTATCTCTCATGCGTGCCATTATAAATTCATTATTAAGTTATTGTATTATTTTCATTTCGATTTATTTCTTAGTTCGATTTACAAACTCAAGTTGTTTTCTTACCTTGAGTTTGAAATGGGAGTATTAAGGATATAAATTAGCCTATTAATAATATAATTCACCATTGCTATATTTATATTGTTGCTATATATATATTATAAATAATTCGTGAATAATTTGTTTTCTTATTTTATGTTAGCCTAAAGTTTATATAGAGGCTCACTTCATACTATATCATATAAAGTGAAATATACATTTCTCTTATATTTCTCATATTCTTGACGGGTCTATTGAAATAGGTTAGAAAGAGTGATCTAAGATGGCTCTAGACTGACTTGGAAGACAAGTTTATTGCATACTAAGTTAAAAAAAATTTAGTTGTGGCTTTCGACTTGATATAAGAAGGCTTTTTTCCAACTCTATAAAACAAAAACCATGCAATAAGAAATGACCATATTAGTCTAAATATGATCTACACATACATTATAACTAAATAACATACAAGATCAAAATATGGAAAATGAAAATAGAAATATTAACCTTCAACCATTAATGCTTGACAGAATAACAGTATTTAAAGTACATGTTTGGCTCTTTTAAACTTTGTGTTATCTTTAAAATGATGGTGTATTTTTTTTTGTAAAAATTCGAGATCATAAGCTTAGGGACTTTAACATTTTTTTATGAACATCTTTCCATCATGAATGTTCATGGTTGGTTACCATATCCTATAACTCTAAAATAGAAACATGGGGTAGTTTTCATGTGGTAGTTACTTCCTTAAAATAAGAAAAATATTGGACTACTTTTGGTTCATGAAAAGAACGTGGCCAACATTCTCCTCATTGGTTCATATATTCCACAATCTATCAATTCTCATACTTAAAAACAAAATACATGAATTATAGTTATAGGTTCTCTAAGAATAAGTATTATCTTTCTTATATTACAATGCTTTATATCTTTTAAATGCTAGCTCATATTTCGTAATATAATTTAATGAATAAACCATACGTTTATTCTAAGTCCAATATTAATAATTTTTTCTAAAATAAATGAAGGTGCACACAAGTATGAGAAAAATATCACAATCAAATAATCAAACAATAGTTTCATTTAAATAACATATGTCTATATAACAATAGCCACATAATGAAATTAAGTCTCATTGTATCTATATGATTCTTAAATTTTAATGGTGACATTCCTTTTATCAAAGGATCAACAATTTATCAATTCAGTACTAATGTGTTTAATGACCACTTTCTTTCTTTTTAACAAGTCTCTTATGGCTAAATACTTGATGTCAATATGTTTACTTCGACTATTACTCGTATTATTTTTAGCCATAAAAACTGTAATTGAATTATCGCAATATATCCTCAATGGTCTAGATATTGAATCAATAATTCTAAGCTTAGAAATAAAACTCTTCATCTATACACCATGCGTGGTAGCCTTAAAACAATAAACGAACTCAGCCTCCATAATGGAAGTAGTAGTTGGAGTTTGCTTTGCATTCCTTCAAGATACAACTCCACTGACAAATATAAAAACATATATGGATATTGATTTTTATGAGTCAATACAGTCAGTAAAGTCCTAATCTGATTAGCCAATTACCTTCAAATTATCAGTCTGTCTATACATAAGCATATAATCCTTAGTTTTTTGAAGGTAACATATTATTTTCTTTGTAGTTCTTTAGTGGTCTATACCTAGATTACTCTGATATCTTTCCAATATTCCTATAACAATTTTAATGTCAAGTATTGTACAGACTTGAGTAGACATCAAGCTTTTAATAGTGAAAGTATATGAAATATTTTTTCATTTATTCTCTTTCAAGATAATTTTTCAAGCCTTGGTTCAAATTGACCCATCACATTTTATAATAGGAGCTATACTTAGTGAATAATCTTTTATCCAATTTTTTTCTAAAATCTTATTAATATAATTCTCTTGAGATAAATAAAAAATACTTTAAAATCTATCATTATGGATCTTAATGCTAATGACATAAGATTCATCATCCATATCCTTCATGTTAAAATTCTTTGAGAGAAATTGTTTTACCTCATATGCAATCCTTTATCATTGGTTACAGGCAAAATATCATCTACATATAGAACAAGAAAATAGATCTTACTTCCACTGAGCTTCTAGTATATATATTGATCCATAATATTCTTTACAAACCTAAATAAAGAGATAATACTATAAAATTTTAAATACCATTGACTGATAACTTATTTCAATTCATTATAGATTTCTTGAGCTTGCACATTAATGCTCACCGTTACTGGAGGAGAATCCTTCTAGTTGTCTCATGGAAACCTAATTTTTTATGTCTCTATTGAAGAAAGCTATTTTCACATCCGCTTGTTATAGTTCAAATCAAAATAAGCAACTAATGCTATAATGACATGAAGGGAATTTTTCTTAGATATAAGAGAAAAAGGTCTTCGTGTAATCGATTCATTCATTTTGAGTGAATCTCTTAGTGACGAGTCTTGCCTTATATCTCTCAATGTTTTTCAATGAGTTTTTCTTTGTCTTAAGGACCAATTTGCATCCTATGGCTTTTTAACCATTAGGTAACTTAACAAGATCTTAAACTTCGTTGGATGTCATAGAATTCATCTCTTCTTTTATAGCATTGTATCACAAATATGATTCTTTATAACTAATGGCATGTGAATCAATTCAGGATCATTTTTGGCTTTGATGTTATACTCATATTCTTATAGATACACAATATAATCACTAAGAATTACTGATTTCATTGTTCTAGTAGATCTTTTTAATGCTGAACAATCTGATTTATTGGTTTGTTATTAATAACTTTTGAAATTTCAACGATTGGTTACTTAACACTCGTTTGAACTTGAGAGGTGTTGTGAATTACAATCAATTTTTCACTTGAAGTGAAAGGTTGAATATCAGAATGATATTTCTAAAAAATTATATTCTAGGAATGATCACTCTTATTGATCAAGTCATTTTTAAGAAATTTTGCATTTCTTAATTTCACAATCCTAGTGCTATGAGATGGATAATAAAATCTGTACTCTTTGAACATTTAGTAAATTTCATAAAAAACCTACTTATGGTCATTGGGTCTAAATTTTTTTTTTTTTGTGGATTGTATATTCTCATTTCAGATCAACATCCTAAAATGCGTATATGTCATAAACTCGGTTTCTAATTTTTTCATTATTCAAATGGCATCTTTGGAACAATTTTTGTTAAACTCGGTTCAATATATACAATGTTATTTTAAGAGATCGTTTCTATAAGGATTTAGAAAGCTTAGAGTTGATAAGCATACTTAGAACCATGTTCATTAATGTTTTGTTTCTTACTTCTACTACATTATTTTGGTATGGAGAATCATGAACGGTGTATTGGGTGACTATCCCATGCTCTTATAAAAACTTAACAAATGGACTAGGTGTTTGTTCATGCTCAGTGTATGTACTATAGTATTCTTCACCTCTATCTGTTCTTATAATCTCAATTTGCTTTTCATATTATTTCTCTATTTTAGATTTAAATATCTTAAAGCATCTAATGCTTCATTCTTATTATGAAGCAAACAGAGATATATGTTGAGTAATTATTTATAAATGAGATGAAATATTCTTAACCAAAGTAGTCCATGTTTGGACTACAAATGTTTGAATGTATGATTTCTAATATGTTTGAGCTCTTCTTGGCACCTTTCTTTGTTTTGTTGGTATACTTTTTCTTTATATAGTCCATATAAGTGTCAAAATCAATAAAATCTAAAATATTAAGTACTCCACCATTTACTAATATTTTAATTCTTTCTATGAAAATATGTCCCAATCTTCAATACTATAACACAGAAGAATCTTTATTCATAACATCGTTAAATGCTAGCATTAACATGTATTATATTATAAGAGGTATCATTTTGTAAATTAATGCAGAAAAGACCATTAGGCAATGTACCATTTTCAACAAGATCAGATTTTATAAAATAAATTAAAAGATGTATATGAAAAGTTAAAAGAATAACCAAATGGTACAAGTTTTGAAATTGAAATCAAATTTCCAAAGAAATTTGAAATGTAAAATATTTTTTCCAAATTCAAAGCATAGCAACTACTTAAAATTAAACTGTTTGTTCCAATTGCCTCCACATGTGAACACATCTTGTTTTTTGAATACATGCACCGCTTATTTTCCATAAGCTTCCTTATGTTTTACAAATTTTACAAGGAATTTGAAATATAGATTGTAGAACTAGATCAATCTACTATGTGTTATGATTAACATCAACTATATTATATTAATAATAAACAAATGATATTAAATTACCTTTCTTCTCAAGTCATTTTTGAAATTCATGTGTCTCTTCTTTTACAAAAGAAGCACTTGCATTTCTTTTTTATTTCAGCTTAAGAAGGTATTTTACCCTTCCCTTTTTGTTTGGCTTGGTCTTTATTCTTTTCTTGTGTTGCCATGTATGCACTCTCATCCAATTTCATTATCAACCTTCATTCTTTTTGGACACACAAAGTCATGAGTTTATTAATTGATCATTTATCCTTATATGTATTATAAGAGATTTTAAATGGTCTATATTATTGTGGAAGAGTATTCAATATGTAGTTCATAAGAAAAGGTTCAGATATATAAACTTTAAGAGTTTTCAGCTGAACCGCAATGTCCCTCATTTGCATAATTACTTATACACACCTTTAACGCTGGTGAGCCTCATAGATGAAAACTTCAATATTAGGGTTTGGCAAGTGCATTATTCAAAGTGCCAAATTGCTCATCAATAGCTTTCAATAATGCCCAAATATTGTTATGCCAATAGACTAAATCATAAATACTAGCAGAGATTTGAGTTTTTTTTAACATCACACTGAGGCAATTAAATCGCTCTCATTAATCATAAAGAGCAATATCATCCAGACTGTTAGTTTTAGTAATAATAGATGGTTCATATTTCCTTATAGCATAGTCATTGTCCATCTACTAAAAGTGAAGAATTTTCTCCTTCCATTATAATTATCACATTTCAACTCAAAAATATCACATTTTATATCAAAAAAATTTGCAGGTTGTATACTACATAAAAGCAAATGTACATGCTTATTTTACAAAAATTGAGGCTAATAAAAAAAAAATTATGTTTTACAAATATAAATCATACTTTTAAATATTAAATTTAATGACATAAGAATTTGCATGTGGGCTAAAATTTCTAATTCAAGTAAATTCATGTATAACTTTATGATAAAACTATCAAATTATGTTTCATTCCCTAACTCTTATGGGTAAATTAGGAACAATAAATTGATATTTTATCCTATTTAACCATACAAATATAATAAAAATTTATGTGGATAAAATTTATTATATTAAGTATGATTAATCACAATTAATTTCTTTTTCTATATGTGATACAAAAGACTTAACATATAATTTCGCATAATTAAAGATGTTGTGGCTAATATCTAATTAATTCAAATTATATGGATCACTTAGATATTTTTCTATTCACCATATATTATTCATAAAAAATTTACATGTATCAATATATAGCTAATTAAATAATACTTATAAAATTAAATATGAAATTAATACACAAAATAAATAAATTAAACAAAATATTTGAGTCAAATTGGAGCCTATTTGCAAATTCCACAAAATTTTCTAGCCAAATTATAATTACCCAAAATATAAGTTTTGTTTTAGGGCCTATTTGCAAAATTATAAAATATTCTAGCAAAAAATAATTAGTCAAAATTTGGAGGGATTCGGTGAGAAAAGCCAATGTTGGGCTTGTTTGTAAAATTTAAAAAGTATTCTGGCCAAAATATAATTTATTAAAGGTTAGAGGGGCTAATTGACAAACGACAACTAACATGTTTTTTCCTATAGCCAACCGACGTGTTGTTTCACAAACGATTTCAATATAGCCAAGTGACATATCGTTTGTCCAATAGCTGCTAGACGACATGTCGTCTAGTGTCATCTTTAACCTCCAACTAAGTTCATTTAACAAAAAAATTTACTTGTTTTCAAACCAGATAGATTCAAAATATTCTTAACTTCAATTTTAATGTTTTGAAATACAAAATGTTAGAAAATCAATTTGTTAATGATTTCTAACCTTAGTTTTCATCCTAACACATATAAAAATATACTTTAGTCTAAACAAAAATTTCGGATAATAACCAAGAAATCTCCAAATTATAGACACATCAAAATAGAGATAAAACATATTTTGATACCAACTATTAGGTTAAATATGATCTACATATGCATTATAATCAAATAATATATAAGATCAAAATGCAAAAATTGAAAATGAAAATACTAAAATAATGGTGTGTTGATAAAAATTCGAGATTATAAGATTAGAAACACTTAATACTTTTTCTAACTCTTTGTGAGCATCTTCCCATTATAAATGTTCTTAGTTACCACCTCCTATACTTCAAAATAAAAACATAGGGTACTTTTTACGTGGTGGTTACTTCCCTTAGACAGAGCTACTATTGGCCCACTTTTGTTTCGCGAGAAGAACGTGGCCAACAGACCATTCTTAGGAAATGTCTAATTGCTTTGCCGACGCGGTCAGCCAAGGTGGCCATAGCCCATGCTCGTTTTTTAACATGTTTTATTCTCTGAATTAACAAAAGAACAAAAGAAAATCCTTGCTCTCCACTCCAAGCAAGCAAAGTTGACGCCTGACCCCAATTACTACTGTATATCTCTCTTCTTTCCAGCAAATTTCTTCTGGTGATTCTCTTATTACATAAGGCAAAGCACTCGCTGGTTGACCTCGTAAGTCATAAATCTCCCTTAAGCTTGTTGTCTTAGTTTCATAAATTCACACGGCGTTGCTAGCAATTACAAAACTCGGTATTTCTAACCAATCTGAAAGAGTATAGATGGAGGAAGTATCGTTATCGGATATCTCTCTGAGGCTATTAGATGTTTCAGACATCGACGATTTCATGGTGTGGGCTAGTGATGATAAGGTGACTCGTTTTTGCTCGTTTGATTCTTACACCAGCAGAGAAGCTGGCATAAACTACATAAAGAACACAGTTGCCTATCACCCATGGTTCAGGGCAATTTGCTTTAACAATAGGCCAATTGGTGCAATTTCGGTGACGGCAAATTCAGGGGATGTTAAGTGTAGAGGTGAACTTGGCTATGTTTTGGCTGCTAAGTACTGGGGCAAAGGGATTGCTACACAGGCTGTGAAGATGGTGGCTAGTACTATATTTGATGAATGGCCACACTTGGAGAGGCTCGAGGCTTTGGTAGATGTTGAAAATGTGGGCTCGCAGAGAGTTCTGGAGAAGGCTGGATTCAAAAGGGAAGGTGTGCTTAGAAAGTATATCATTTTGAAGGGAAGCACCAGAGACATGGTCAATTTTAGTCTTCTATCTACTGATCCCAGAAGCTGATTACTTGTAAATTTGTACTAGTTAATGCTGTTTTTTTCCTTTTAATTGTATTATGTATATGCCCATATATGATATCTTTGTAATCATCAAGCAATTGTATCACTAGTTCAAACTTCAATAAAATAATTATCAAGATTCATATCTAATATCTTTGATGAATATTAATGAAGAGGAGCTGATAAAATTATTATGTTCCACAATGCACAGCTAAGTAAGACCAAATTAACAGAGTATTGAACAAGAAAGAATCAACTTTCGGCTGGTTACAATTAAAGTCCGGGGACAGCAGGCCATATACCATAGAATGTCCTTCTCTTGAGAATGATATATTTCCCAAGGATAGCCTTGTTAAATCAACATTCAACTTCAACAAGAGCTTGCCGTATTCCATATCAAGCAACTCAGTTAAAACAACTGGAAGAACCCTTCGTGCAGCCATGGTGGTAATTCCCTGGGTGCAATATTTTGGGCATAAAGCATAGCTGATTTTGTCCCTTGCATTGCTCCGTGTCTGGGGCCTACCGCGTTTTGACTGGCACAAATTCAATCAGATTGTAATAAATGATCATTATTATGATGTGTGATCAACATCTGTTTTGTTCTTTTTTTCTACAATTGAAATAAGAAGGGTATAGAAAGTGGACAAATTGAATATGAATAACCTCGTATAATTTGATGTTGAAGCAGAAGCAATAATATAAAAAATATAATGTAATAATAAAATAATTAAGAATAAATTAGAGAGAAAGAGTAAAAAAAATACATATAATATTTATGTGATTCGGTAATTTATTTACGTTTATAACGAAACGAGATATCATTTATTTTATTATGAATCACCGAGACAATAATAAAATATACCATTTACAAGAGAGAATACCAAATTTCACAAAGAACACTATCTGAAATCGTACTTACAAATAATACAATTTTTCTCTCTTATAATCTAAATGTTTCTCTTATTATAAATTACTAAGATTACAAAGATTCATTAAGTTGTGTTTACAAATTAATAAAGAGTCTTTATATAGATTTAGGACGACTTAGGAAAACTTTAAATTAAGTGGAAATCAAATTAGAGAGTTTTAAAAAACTTAGGAGGTTGATCAAATTTGGGAAACTCTATTCCTGCATTGGCGTCACGTACTTATCACACCAGCACTACGACGCTGGTCTTTTGGTGTTGTGGCATTGGTGTCTTAGCTTAGTGCACTGTAGCTCCCAGGCTTAAGCAGTGACGCCTTCGTTCTTTACCTCATTTTCGTGTCTGTCTCAATTTTTTGCATACTCAACGTACTTGTTTACTTTTTAAATTATATTTTAATAATTTTTAATTAATTTTTTTTATAAATTTCATTCTTAATTCAAAATCATTCACAAAATATCCAACATTCTAATCTCCGCATCCACAAAGTAACCAAATTAAGATAGCAATGAGCATCTGTATTATGTCTTTTATGGAAGTTTAAAGTTTTCACTCTTTCCTCCCAAGTCCTAATCAGAAAAAAAAAAAGACCTTTGCTCACCACTCCAAGCAAAGGCAAAGTTGACCCCGAGGAAGATACAGCTCCAATTGTTATAATGTATGTCTTATTTCCAGGCAACTTCTTGTGATCATTCTCTTCTTAGATACAAGCACTCACCACGTGGTATCACAAATATCCCTTGTAATATTTTGTTCTAGCCGTATAATTCACATCAGTTGCTAGCCGTTACAACCTGATCTCATACCTTAAGCCTCGATTTGTCTCCGTACCCACCATACATTGCTAACTGATTTTCATAAAAGAGTATAATTATGGAGAGTGATTCTTCTGAAACAAATGTGAAAGAACGAGGCAGTGAGTTCTCTTATGTCTATCTTAGGCGGTTAGATCTTTCAGACATTGACGATTTCATGGTTTGGGTGAGTGATGATAAAGTGGCTAACTTTTGCGCTTGGAAACCACATAGTTTCAGAGAAGAAGGCATAATTACATCAAAAACAAAGTTCCACTGCACCCATGGTTCAGGGCAATTTGCATTAACAATAGGCTAGTTGGTGCTATTTTAGCGAGGCCAAATTCAGGCAATGTTAAATGTAGAGGTGAACTTGGCTATGTTTTGGCCTCCAAGTACCGGGGCAAAGGGATTGCTACACAGGCTGTGAAAATAGTGACTAGGACCATATTTGATGAATGGTCACAGTTGGAGAGACTTGAGGCTTTGCTAGATATTGAGAATGAATGTGGGTTCACAGGGAGTGCTAGAGAAGGCTAGGTTGAAGAGGGAAAGCTTTCTCAGGAAGTATTTCATTTTGAAAGGAAGCACTAGAGAGAGATATGGTCATGTTTAGTCTTCTATCCACTGATCCTAGAACTTGATCATCAGCCCTCCACCATCAACCCCCCCAACACACACACACACACACACACACACAAAACAAAACAAAATGTGGCCCAAATGTTCTTTCTGTTGTTACTTGTTTTCATAAAGAAGGGTTCTTCAAGTTTATGCACCATCTAATGGAGCTGATGATAACATTGGATGAAAATAATTAACTAACTGTATGACCTTCACATTAATTTTGATACAATTTTGCTATATATGCAATAGAACTTGTTATTGGATTCAGAAAAAGATGTTAAAAAAAACACCGTATGTATAAGAATATGTATAGTGAAAACTTATGAGCCTGATTACTCCCTCAAGACAACCCCTTTCAACGAACCCAAGCCTCTTGGAGACAGACAACCCTTCCATGCCAATAAAACTATCATCTTATATTTTGATTGAAAATTTACAAAATTTTAAAATCCAACAAAGCTTTACCATGGATGTCAAATCATCAAGAATTTGACTCAGCAATACTTGAAATTAAAAACACTTTGCTTTTACAAAACAACAGAAAGTAAAAACAAAGTGCGTCCATATAAGCACTGTTTTATGAAATCTGAGCTGTCACCACTTACAGGAAGAGGAAAAAGAAGTACGTTTGTAGTGGCAAATTATTAACTCGAATGATCATAGACAATCAATTAACAAAGAAAAAGCATAAGCTTTTGATCGAAGGACTGAGGTTAGTATCTAGTTTCTTCACCCTTAAGCCAAGAACCCACTATGTAAAGACTTGCTTGATCCTGTATTATTAATTATATCTCTTCGGTGTGCTGAATTGGTCAAGGATAGTTAGTCAAATCATAAACTTCTTTCTCACCATTAACGTAATGCAAAATTGGCCCCATATTATGAGCAGACACGCGTATCGTCAGTATTTCAGCTTAGTTTTCAAGCAAATTCTTCTGAACATTTATTAGTTTATAATATTATAAAAGTCCAGTAACCATACCGCGTCTCCCGCCTTCGGGAAAAAGAAACATCCCTTCTTACATATGTGTGTATTTGTATATATATATATATATCTTCTAGCAGGTTAAATCTTATGATCAATCATACAAGGAGTTCATATGGAGGACAGTTCTTCCAAATCAATAAAATTAAAAGAAGGCGAAGGCAAAATCTTGGATATCAACCTTAGGCCATTGGATATTTCAGACATAGATGATTTCATGGTGTGGGCAAGTGATGATAAAGTGACTCGTTTTTGCAGTTATGGACCATACACCACGGAAGAACAAGGCCTAGAATACATCCTAAACGTAGTTATACCCCACCCCTGGTTCATGGCAATTTGCCTAAATAACAAGGCAATTGGTGCTATTTCAGTGTCAGCAAACAAGGGCAACGATAAATGCAGAGGTGAGCTTGGCTATGTTTTGGCCTCTGAGTACTGGGGCAAAGGAATTGCTACACAGGCTGTGAAGATGGTGGCTGACATAATATTTGTGGAGTGGCCGCATATGGAGAGACTTGAGGCTCTGGTAGATGTCGAAAATGTTGGCTCTCAGAAGGTGCTGCGTAAGGCTGGGTTCACTCAAGAAGCTGTTCTCCGCAAATATTACATTCAAAAGGGAAAAACTAGAGACATGATCATGTTTAGTCTTCTCCATACTGATCCCAGAATTTGACGATCTATTGTATTCGTACTGTACCAAGTAAGGTGAATGCTCTGTCTCCTGATCAAAATATTAATTTAGTTGGTTATGTCAGGAAGTGATTATCTAAAGGAAGAATCGTGCCAAAAGTGTATAGATGACTTTGTTGCAGATTATCCTTAGAAACTCAGCTGATTCCTTATATGAAGAGGAAATATAATCCTATCACATCCACTTACACTCTCCATTCTCAATCAAGAATATAGATATTATGTGCATGAGTTGACACTTCTTTTCTTTTCTTTTTTTTTTAATAGAAAAAAACGTAATTAGCCAAAAAACAAATTTGAATTGAGAATTATAAATAATTGATAATACAGTAGATGTCAATTTAATTAGGATTCTATTTAATTTGAATATATATCTGTATTAAAATTATATTTACTGTCAATTGAGTTAAAAATATAAAAATTTCAATTATTTTTGAAAAAAAATAAAAATTCTTTTAAGTAATTTACCTAAAAAAAAGCTAGTTCATAATTGTAGATAAGCTAGATGGAAACTCGCATCAAATTCAACGGAAAAGAAAGAAAGGACCATCTTTCTAATCTAGTTGTAGTACTACTGCTTGCCGCTCACATAATCTTTCTTTCCTCCTTCACTCAACCTGCAAATTTACTCGGTCTGTCAGTTCCATTACACAGTCTTGACATCACCTTCCCCATTCCCCATTCCAATTCCAAAACCCTCAGCAAAACTATGGACCCGCTATCCGCCCTCCGCGACTTCACGATTCGGGCCGACCTCGACAAGGTCACCCAGACCGGCAATGAAATCCGGTTCGGCTCCGACTACAACTTCCCGGCCTCGCTCGAGACCGCTTACCGCTCCAAGCAAGGCAATCTCTACACCCTCCAAACCCTTGTCTATTTCATCAAGAACTACAGCCTCAAGCACACCGAGTACATGCAGAGCGCCCGTGCCCACCGCATCCCCGCCGTCACCCTCCCCGACCGCAAACCCCTCTTCGATTACCTCACCGGCAAGACCGACTCCGCCGACCAGATCGAGTTCCACCTCCCCCAGAACAACCCTAGCGACGCGGGCCACATCGAAACGGTTGCCGCCGGTAGCGACCACGCCGCGAATAACTTGACGGTTGATGACGGGAAAATCTATGAGAATGTTGCTGTTGTTGACTTTATTAGTTTGATTAGAGCGGCTGAGAGGCCGTTGAAGGATAGACAGAGTTTATTGGAGTGCAAAAATATTGATTTTTATAGCGTTCTTATTTCGTCGACGAGAAGGGAAGAGGAGAGGCAGAGGATTGAATCGCAGCAGAGGAAAGATGGGTTGGTGGCGAAGAGTAGGTTAATGGGGGCTGATGAGAGGGGATTGGGATACGGTGGCGATGAGGGTTTTGAAGCCACACCGAAGCCGAAGATGTTACAGTTGAAAGGAGGGAAGATTGGTGAAGGGGTACCGATTATATTGGTGCCGAGCGCGTTTCAGACTTTGATAACTATTTATAATGTGAAGGAGTTTTTGGAAGATGGGGTGTATATACCAACGGATGTGAAGGTGAAGAGCATGAATGGGGTGAGGCCAGATTGTGTGACAGTACAGAAGAAGTTCAGTAGGGATAGGGACCAGGTGGTGAAGGCCTATGAGGTGAGGGACAAGCCTTCTGCGCTGAAGACTGAGGATTGGGATCGAGTTGTGGCAGTTTTTGTGTTGGGCAAGGAGTGGCAGTTCAAGGATTGGCCTTTTAAGGACCATGTTGAGACTTTTAATAAAAGTAAGTTAGAATTTGAGTTTAATTGGATTGTTATGTAAGATAAATGTCAGTTTAATTTTGAGCTGAATTGGGTTTATATTGAGTTTGGGTTTGAGTTATGGGTGATAGTGGTATGGTTGGGTTGCTTTATGTTGAATATTGTCTAAGGTCATTTTTATTCATCTAGTATCTCAGTGGTATAGAATTAATTTATTTTCATTTAGGGAATGTGTCTTGAAATATTATAAAAGATTGGAGTATTCTATATGGATAGGCATGATGGGGTTGGTCAGAAAGATGTATATGTTGACGCTTAAGCAGTTATTAGATTCTCAATGCAGTTTACATTTAACTTTTATTGATGTCTAATTTCATTTGTTTCTGGGGGCAAAAGAAGTTTGAGTTTTGCATATTGGGGTTTCAGGTGGATGGTAGAATTGACTTTTCTTTTCATTGGATTGAAGAAATATAGAAGTGAAATATCCTATATGTTTTTAATATGATTTTTGGAGCCTTATCTATGCTAGTTGGGATTTGATGTGATGCAGTTATTGGATTCTACATGCGGTTTGAAGATGACAGTGTAGAGTCTGCAAAGATAGTGAAGCAGTGGAATGTAAAAATCATCTCGGTTAGTAATTTTTCTCCTTTCAGCTGCTTGTGTTTGGTCTTAGTTTGACAAGATCTTGAATTTGTGGGTGGAATTGGGTTATCCGTACTGTCTTGTGTCCTTTGAATACTTCACTCCCATGGGTTAAAATGAACCTCAAATATGCAGATTAGCAAGAACAAGCGACACCAAGATAGGGCTGCAGCCCTGGAAGTATGGGACAGACTAGAAGAATTTGTACGGTCACGGTCACATTCCTGAAATTGGGAGACTTTCAGAGAATATTTGTATGTATGTTTCTACAGAATTTCTGTGTCCTCACCTATGGTTTTGATGATGCAACCTGGAGTTTTGTTAGATTGTTTTTTAGAATGTTAATTAGTTTGTTTAGAAGATACTCTATTAGTCTGCAGAGTAAAACAATATGGTGGTTCATTATCATAGTGAGTCTTGTAATCTACTATCCCCTTTTTCCCAATTTGATTATTGAAGGGTGAAAAGGGAATAAGGTGTCGTGCGGGTGTGGTAAGACAGGAAAGGATGAGATCATAGTTGAAACACCTGTAAGATCAGTGCTAATTATTTGATTAAATCTAATCTAGAACTGCTTCGGCCTGGCTTAATTAGAGGCTCTTTGAACTTTTTCTCATTGTTTGGTGAGTTGAGATCGAGCATGGCTACTACAATTTTTCCTTTTAGCTAAGCCTAAATCACCTTTGGGTTGGTTAATTTTGGTTTGTCAATTATAGTTTAGTGTTTATATATCTGAACGAGGCTTTTGGTCTGGGGTTTTGTGCAGAACAGGGTAGTTTTGAATGAATGCTTAGATTGGTAGATAGGTTGTTCTTAATCAACGAATCCATGTTCAGAAACAATCTTGAAGCTCAAATCCTTAACAGATCATATTCAAGCAATGCCATGTTTGCTATTGTTGGTTCTTCGGTCACTGGACTGGCTCACATAGCTGTGGTGACTTGTAATTCCTGGAATTGCTGAAAATTCATCTCAAGTGGCTGAGTTATTTCTGGAGGTTGGGATAATATTTATCTGCAGTTAAGCATAGAGGGATCATGAAATAGAGTATTTGTAGTCAACTTAATACCAAATTGGGGATGAAATTGACCCAGGGAGTTGGCATGTTGATAAATAAGAGTATCAGAGGATATGGATCAGGATGGGATTTTGCATGTTACCATGCAGCAATTTAAACTAGAACTGGTATGCTGGTGTTTTGAAGAAACACATTGCCCAATTCATTGTTCAAGCTCTCCAAAGCAGTTCTTGAGCTACTTAAGCTCTTTTAATCATTCTCTTTGGAGCTTTTCTTGGATACAGATGATTCTAGACAACATTCCATTCGGATGCAGTTGGATTGTGGCATGCAAAAATTGGTAACATGAAGTGGACTCTGCTGACTTTAATGCCAAATGAAGTGACCTATGGATATCCAATCAGCTTTCACGACTCATCTATGGGGATTAGATATTTCTTTTTTGGTAGACACAATTGTGCAAATCCAGCTTATTTGTCTTGTCATGTAATTACATCATTAAAGAGTTAGATAACTGTAAAATAATGACCTAATCTGTTAGGGTTTTAGCTACTAACTGGCTTTTAGCATTTTCCTTCCATTATGGTTGTTTTAATCTTGTCAAGTCTGTACTTCTAATTAAAACATCTTTTTTTCAATTTTTTGCTGATGTACATAGAATGTAGCCCTTTGTAGCCTTTGATCGTCATATTGACATTGTTGTTGGAAGTTCCAAGAATTTCTCTTTTAAGTTAATTTTAGTTTTTCAGTGGTATCCACTTGATAACATACCAGAAATGCCGTATTAAATCCTTAAAAGAACCTTGTATACGGTTTTTCATTTTTGGTTAACATGTGATGAAGATATTGCCGAATTGGCTATTTTTAGAACTTGGATGTGAGATTTGCCTAAAAATACTTGACTTGATAGAATCCCACTAAATAATTGCAAGCCATAAACAATTTATTTCGAAAGGGGAAGAGAACTGGACGTCTCTTCAGTAATACAAAATTATAACAACCCTGAAGGTCGTGGAAAATAATTAACATACAAACCTCAAAGGGAAACTCTACAATAAGAATACAACATAATAATCACCATGTATGTTGGAGTACTGGGGTGAACTGGATGCAGGTTAACTGATGAGAAAATCAGGACATTGTGAAGATTGAACTATATGATACTGCAAAGAGCATGAAGACAAGTAGAGCGAATGACAACTTGATGGAGCTTCCTTCTGATGAAGGTTCCCCTTCCGTTGATGGTACAGTTTTAGATCCAGTTCCTGTGTCCATGCAAGCATCAACAAGAATAATTTAAGACCAAGTTACAGAGTAAAACAGAGATTAAATCTTGGAGGTTTGCTCTCTATGTAACCCAAATATGACACGAGTCAAAATGAGAGATGCAAGGCAGTATTTAGTTGCAATTTGACTATTTAGTACCTGGAATTGTGCTGGGAATTTCTGGTGATCCTGCTGGAGAGTCAGCTGGAGAATCAGCTGAAACAGAGAGGAGGTTCCAGTTAGTAGAAATTCAGAAAGATTTTGAGTGCAATGCAAAAATCCTGCTCAACAGAGCCTTTTATTTTCCTTTCAAAATATTTCTTGAGTCGTCACTAAGAGATATTGCATCTGGTCCTGTGGCTAGTCAGTGGGTTTTTGATGGGCAAATTTACATGAGTTGAGATTGAACTAGCAATTCTTAATTTCATTCTTACCATTGCAGCGGCTGATAGGCGGTGTCTGAACATTGCAAGCATCAGGTAAAGCTAGAGCCTGAGTCTGGTTGACGTCAATCCCCAGTGATGAGCCACCACCATTCAAAACCTCGCACAAGCACTGTGGTGACAATCGGACAACACTAGCAAGCTGCGAGCAGCATTGTGAAGACGGGGTTGAGGAATTCCCTGTAATGTAATTGAGGCATGGCGACATGCTGATTAACACATTTGTACAACTTGACTGAGCCGCAGCTCCTGCCCAGAACAGAGTTACCAGAACCAGGATCAGACCCATTGCCAAACTTCTGTGTGCCATTGTACTTGTTGGTTTTGTGCTGGAATTGCCTATGGAATGAGTAGATCTCGTGGAAGTCTGGAGTTTGATTAGTTTTTGATGGAGAGAGTAGAGAGGGATGAAGTTTTATATAGGGTGTTAACAGGAGAAGATACAAACAAAGACGGCACAATGTGGGTGACCAACTTTTCCTACTTTTAACACTTAACTGTATTATGTGTACTGATGTGTGTTCAAACCTGGAGACTTGGAAGCTTGTTCAATGGCTTATATAGGAAGGTTTTTGGAAGCCGGCTATGTGGGTGACCAACTCCTGCTTATTGACCGGTCTTTATAGAAATAATGCCTACTGGGATTTTAGTCCCAAGCTAGAAACTTATTATAAGAGACTTGGAAGGAGAAAGCATAACGTGTTTCTGACTCTTAACTTTCTGTATGATTTGGCTTTTTACTTTTCCCTTTGAGAATATGAATCTAGTTTAGAAAGAGAAAATTCCCAGGAAAAATCAAGGACACTGTAGGGGCTACAGGAATGTCGGACATGGTGCTTGCTTTCCCCGTACGAAATGTCTGGTTCTCTTGGATAATAACAGAAGAATTTTGCTCTTCTAAATTACTCGTAATAATCTTGATTAATCACTCGTAGAAATATGTGGGAGTGTATTGGAAAACACAATTATCGAATGTTTTTCTCCTCCGTAAACACTTAACTCGGCTCTTAGGTGTGGAGTGAGAAGTCGTTTGCAACTTTGTTTAATATCCGACATGTTTTTTAAGTTTTTAGTAAACAAACGACAAGAAAGTTTACAATTATAGAACACGGACGTTAGGTTTTTTCTTACATAAAAAAATACCGCTAGGTCATACACAATTACATGTTATATAATTAGTGAATGTCTTGTCGTATTTAGAAATCATCGGCAATTTGATCAAATTACCTCAATGTCTCTATCAGGGAGTAATTAAGGATGGCGAGTTTGAGACTGATATCTTTATATTTTTATTTATATTTATTTTAAAATTAAAATATTATTATTTTTTAAATTTATTGTAAATTTAAAATTTTATTATTAAATTTATTTAGTGGATATTTATTTTTTTTATCAAACTCGCAATAAATTATTAATAGATTTTAAATGAGTTGTAAATTAATATAATAAAAAATAAAAATTATAACATTAATTTTAATTTTAATTTTTTTTATAAAATATAGCGATCAAAATTATATTACAAATTTAAATTTAATAAAAAATTTACCTTTAAAGTAAAACTTATTTTTAAATTAAAACTAATAAATGTAATTTATAAATAGTCACAGCAAACTAGACAATATAATTAAAAAGTAACTCAATTAAATATTTTTTTTTTCAGTTTGATGCAAGATTTAAAAGCATGTGGTTGAAGGAAGAAACGTCATTCTCCCTCTTAAAGTTATATTGAACCGAAAAATCTCAAGTTCAACATAAAACCCTAACTTCCTTGCGCAATGGAATAAACTGTTAATAAAGTAAAATAGTAAGAATCCAAAGCAGAATATAAAAGAGTACAACACAATCTTACATGGTTCGGCCAATTTTCTATGTCCACAATGGATCCAAGGATTCTAACCTTTCTTATTAACTCCCTAGAAATTTTACAAGGAATTCTCAATTTTGAAGAACCCTCAAAAGGACCTAATGTTTAGTGAACCATTACTCTATCACGAAAAATGATCACCCAAATGACGATTTCACCATTGCGCACACAAGTATTTAGGGTCTACACAGTTCTTCCCCTCTTTTAGAGTCTCTCTTAATGCTTAATCCGAAACAAAAGATTTACAAGTGTTTATATAGGGTGTATTTCGTGCCTACTAACCCTATTCCTTGTTGGAGTAAGAGTTCACTTGTTTTGAAATTTTAAAACTTTTGAAAACTCGAAATCCAGATTAAAAATGGACTTCTTGTCGCTTCTGGCGCCGCGGCGCTCACCATGTAGCGCCCACCGCCGCAGCGCTCAACCCTGATGGCGCTTATGCTCGTTTTCTTCGCTTCCTTCGTGTCTCACACGTCCTAAACTTCTCCATACGTGTCCCACACATTTTAGACTTTTTGTGACTCTCCACTTTAGTATTCATCTCAATTCTTATCCAATCAAGATTGTTAATTACCAATTCTCCAACACATATATTATAAATGAATTTATATTAGCATATTATATTTTTAAGATAAGCCAATTTATTAATTAGATAAGTTAATAGCATATTAAACATTAAAATAGTAAAAAAGTAAAATAAAATGACTATTAATATCCATCATGTGAAAAAAATAAATGAAAAAAATTAAATCAACTCATTTCTCTTAAAATATTTATATTGTTTGTTTAAATAATGTAATGTCAGTGAGATAAAAATTAAAAAGAGATCGAAATATATTATTTAGTAATTAAATAAAAATTTCATAAGTGTGAACTAATAATTTTGTGAGAATAAAAAACAGAGATGATAAAATTAAAAGACAATGTTTGTATAATAAATAAGTTAAGAATAATTGATAGATTAAAAAAAGATAAAAATTATTATTTTAATTTTTATTTAATACTACAACCAAAGAAATATTAATTGATCTTCTTTTTTAAAAAGTAAAATAAATATATAAATATTCGCAAATATTCTAATAAATATCTGCATTTTATTAAAATATACATATCTCAGAGTCGTTCTATATTTTAACTTTTTGTATTAAATTTGTCATAAATTCACTTCAAATTTCACCTAATCTTCTTTAATAAAGACGAATCCTAACAGATTTAGAGTTTAGGAGTCATTTTACCATACTTACGAGTAATCACAACTAGGGAGCCGGTTTTTCACCTTTTTACTTCAATAACTTCAATCGTAAAAGTAAAATTATAAGTTCTTCAAATATTATATAGTAGAAATTTTCTTTACGGAAGTAGACTTTTTCCTCTTTCAGAATAAATATTTAAGTCAGAATTAAAAGTAGATTAGATATTTGAACTTCAATCCTTGGCAAATTCTCAACTTGGTAAAAAGTTCTCTCCTTGACTGAGAAATTTGATATCTCAGCACAATCAGAACAATGTAATTGGTCATAAAAATGTACTCCAAAAAAAAAATGCTAGTAATATAAAAGAAACTAAACATCAGTATCTTTCAATAAAAATTGAAGTGGATTGAGCTTCAATTAATTTAGGTTGTGAAAACTTGAAAGTATACGTTATGGAAGCTACTCTGCACATTTGAAACATTTCACCCACCATTTGAATTATAATTTTGAAATTTGTTGAGTAAATTTTACAAAATCAATTTTCAATTTAAGTCATTCAAAATCAAGTAACCCTACTAATTCAAGTTTTTTTTTTGCATCATTAACTAAAATTGATAATCATTATCAGCTATATATATATATATTAATTCATAAATATATATATAAATTAATTAGATAATATCATATGATAATATTACTTATTATATGATGAGTTACGTAATTTATTAGATTATCAATATATATATATATATACACACGCGAGTAATACTATCATATAATATTTTTTAATTAATTTATAATTTTTATATAATTTATAATATAATTCAAAATTTTGTCAGGTAAACTCATTAAATCAATTATATATATATAAACATTGGCATTTTGTTTTAGAACTAAAGCATGCTTTTGCTTGTATAAATATTGATTCCATTCACACACAGTGGAGAGTACTTATGATGCAGAAGCTTGCTTCTGAATCTCATCACTGTCGCCACTGTAAGGACAAATTTTTTTTTAAAAATCGGTTCTTGACGGGATGCTTTAATTTGCAAATTCAGAATAAATGTATATAACTGATCAAAATCAAATGATGAAAAAGCTCGAAAGAAATGTTGTTCATATATAAATTACATGCTTATTATGATTCTTTATTAATAATTTGGAAACAAGCGAGTCTAACAGTGCAGAAAAAAACACCGAGGAAATTAGATCTTGTAGATTGCTCGTAATAACTTGTCATGTATTAAGCAAAACACACAAACACAAACTTACGAAGAGAAATCCTGCAAATCTGGTTCCACACACAATGACAAACTTAAATGAGTTATATAAGCTGGAGTGCAATGCACTTGCACCCAATGACCGAAAGGAAACTCAGTAGCTGCTGCTTGCAGTCAAGGCGTATGAAGCCACGTACACGAAGGAGGTGACAAGTTGAAGGGCATTTTCACGATCATGCTGTTGGAAGTGCTGCTCCCCCCCAGTTGATGGAACTGTTTTTGATCCACTTCCTGCATCCATTCACCCCCATGAACTTGTTAATTAGTTACTACTATGACGAGTATCATCTAATTCAGTATATATTACTGTGGAGAGTTCTTGCCCTTTTATAATCCTCAGGCTTCTCCAAACAAATGGAGCATCTAAGCATAGACAAGAAAGTGACTCTAACCTGCGTGAACTTCGAGAACTACTATAGACTAATCCTTAAAAGAGAAAGATTTACGAATTCCACGTTATAAAACATATATCTGCTGAAGTATCATCACCCAGTAGAGTTTTCGGAGAACCAACTGGAGAACCAAAAGGAGACATAGCAGGTCCATCAGCAGTGATGAACACATGAAAATGCATGTTGTTAAAAGATTCAATCACCATTTAATGTCACCAATTTTAGTATTTTCTGTATTTTTAGCTTGAAATAAAGTGTTCTCCTTAAATTGTGATTAATGAATGTTATTTGGACAGGTTTAGGTAAATTGGACATAACTCTCAATGTAGAAATCGAAATGAAGAAATTCTTGAACCGGGTGCAACATGACTCAATCTTACACAAATTTGAAGAATAGTGGAAAAGCCAAATCCAACATGTTATAGGCCAAAAATTGAGATACAACAGAATCGGACTACAACTCTTACCCAGCTTGACCCAACTCACGTATTTGGACCGTATCTCCCAAAATACGTACTCAATTGGTATAATTCTTGAAGCTGTGAATTTTTGACTTAACTATCAACAACTCGTATGTTTATGGTAAAGTCCAAATCAGCCGTTATCATGGACCAAATCGCATTGCAAGTGGGTAAAATGGTTGTTGGCCGAATTCTGGTGTATCTTTGGAATTTTGCTCATATCTCATTGGACACTCATCCAATTTGCATGAAATCAGTGCCTATGGAAAGAAGAGTCAAAATTCTACAACTTTCATGTCGGCCGCAGAAGCTGAATTGATCATTTACATTATCAAAAACGTGCTGCAAGTGGATACACGAGTTATTGACTTAAAATTATTGAAGATTGATGTCATCCATGGCATATGTCCATTCATTGCCTATATAAGGAGACCCTTAGGACGTTTTTAATAGAAATTTTCTCTCTTCTTTTATTATCATTAACATGTATTGTAATTTAGGCTAGAGTTCCTAGCAAGGCTAAGAGATGAACTTTTATGTGTAGTAAATCTACTTCCATGCTTTGATTCGGTGTCAAGAGCTATAAATGTTGTAAGTTTGGTTTTGATTAAACTCTTATCTATTTTATTTTCTATAATCCAGAGGTTATAATTCTCATGTCTCATATATGTTCAGTCATGCTTTTCTTATGTGATTCATGTTGATTTATAATTGTTACTGGTTATATTGTTTTATATGTTAATTTTTTACTGCAGTATTGTCAATTTGATATATTGTCGATCTTGGATAACATGTAAGGGCAATAAATGTTTGATATTCAAGTTAATCTTTTACTGCAATATTGTCAAAATGATATATTGTCGACACCTCAATCTATACGTTTAAATCAACAAAAATGAATGGACATATCATTTTGACAATATATCATTTTGACAATATTGCAGTAAAAGATTAACTTGAATATCAAACATTTATTGCCCTTACATGTTATCCAAGATCGACAATATATCAAATTGACAATACTGCAGTAAAAGATTAACATATAAAACAATATAACCAGTAACAATTATAAATCAACATGAATCACATAAGAAAAGCATGACTGAACATATATGAGACATGAGAATTATAACCTCTGGATTATAGAAAATAAAATAGATAAGAGTTTAATCAAAATCAAACTTACAACATTTATAGCTCTTGACACCGAATCAAAGCATGGAAGTAGATTTACTACACATAAAAGTTCATCTCTTAGCCTTGCTAGGAACTCTAGCCTAAATTACAATACATGTTAATGAGAATAAAAGAAGAGAGAAAATTTCTATTAAAAACGTCCTAAGGGTCTCCTTATATAGGCAATGAATGGACATATGTCATGGATGACATCAATCTTCAATAATTTTAAGTCAATAACTCGTGTATCCACTTGCATCACGTTTTTGATAATGTAAATGATCAATTCAGCTTCTGCGGCCGACATGAAAGTTGTAGAATATTGACTCTTCTTTCCATAGGCACTGATTTCATGCAAATTGGATGAGTGTCCAATGAGATATGAGCAAAATTCCAAAGATACACCAGAATTCGGCCAACAACCATTTTACCTACTTGCAATGCGATTTGGTCCATGATAACGGCTGATTTGGACTTTACCATAAACATACGAGTTGTTGATAGTTAAGTCAGAAATTCACAGCTTCAAGAATTATACCAATTGAGTACGTATTTTGGGAGATACGGTCCAAATACGTGAGTTGGGTCAAGCTGGGTAAGAGTTGTAGTCCGATTCTGTTGTATCTCAATTTTTGGCCCATAACATGTTGGATTTGGCTTTTCCACTATTCTTCAAATTTGTGTAAGATTGAGTCATGTTGCACCAAGTTCAAGAATTTCTTCATTTCGATTTCTACATTGAGAGTTATGTCCAATTTACCTAAACCTGTCCAAATAACATTCATTAATCACAATTTAAGGAGAACACTTTATTTCAAGCTAAAAATACAGAAAATACTAAAATTGGTGACATTAAATGGTGATTGAATCTTTTAACAACATGCATTTTTATGTGTTCATCACAGCCCCCAACCAGCTTATTGCTAGTCTCTAGCGATTCAAGCGTAAATAGAATATGCAAAACTACCTAAGCACTTCAATCAAAACGTCAGTTTGAGATCACTGTTGCTATCATGGTTTTTTCAATTACAACTTCCATAATTTGTGTGTGTGTGAACTAAGCCATAACCATCTAACCACAAACCACAATAGATATAGCCTTGAGAATTTCTCCAAGTAAAAGCCTCAACTCCATATCCTCACAGGTGTATGGCTGTTTAAAAGGTTAGGACTTCTCTTATGGAGTTGGAAAACAGTTAAGCACTCAAGAAAAAGTCAATTTTAAGGACAGACATATAAACTAACATTGATCCGAAGATAGGAAAATTATTTGTTTAAAAATCAATTATTCATATCATACGTCAACTTTAGAACTTTAATTGGCTTGTGAGAATAATACAATTATAACTTGGTGAGAAAACTGTTTTACAAGGTATTTGTCTTCTAAAATTGAATGAAGACTTTATTAAACTGAATTGCTTCTTTTTTTTTTTTTGATACTTTTGTGTTTTTTTTTTTTTGAAGAATACAAGGAAGCATTACAAAGGTTTCTCACCAAATTATATTATGCACAAATGTAACCAACTTATCCCTTAATTCAAATAATATCATTCTAAACAAAAATTAACCAATTCAAAGGATCAATGAAAGTTCATAAGCTGTTTTCTCAACCTTTCCACTTACTCACAAAAGATATGTGAGATTAGAAAAATATATACTTAAACATGGGAATTCTCTTGGCTATATAAATTGAATCATCCATCTTACCACAAGGCTTAGCATTGTGCTCAAAAATATTTTGGAAGTTATTCTTTAGTAACCTAGATAGAAATAGTGACTCAACCTAATCAATTCTGAAATCATACTTAGGCAGAAAAGCAAATTCCTTTATACAAGAATTACCAAGACTACAAGCAGTAAACGACAATGCATGAAGTATAAAACAAAATAACAAAAAGTTAGTTAAAATGCATTTCAAAAGTTAGTACTAAAACTCCTTACTCTGCCATTCTAATTTGACCTAGAATGCGTCTCAAGAGTTCAAGAATGAACTCTTTACTCTGCCGTTTTAATCAAATGTCGGACCACAATTTTTTTTTTTTTTTTTTTTTTTGCAAAATGCAACGTATGTCTACTATCCTCCCCCCAAACCAGATGAAACATTGTCCTCAATGTTTAAATAGAAAGAGATAAAGTATAGGAGACATTACCTGAAACGCCAGTTATTTGAAAGAAACAAACCTGAGAGATACTTAAGCAAATATAAACTAAAATGATGGTACTGATAAATAAATAAATAAATAAAAAGAACAATTTACAAACGGAGTGTCAGATCCAATTTTCGCTTGTTAAGGCCCACTGACCAATCGATCCGAGTTATTGCTGGGTCAGGTTCGTAGGTAACTGCCTGTAATTTGTTAATCAATTCATCCGCCTCAGTAGCAGAAACCAGGATCTGTCGCGCCGAATGTGAAATAAAATTTTGTTCCACGGCTTGATCAAGAAAACAAAGTAAGCAATCAAAATAGTTATTAACATTCAACAAACCTATGGGTTTTCGGTGGATATTCAGTTGGGCCCAAGAGACAATTTGAAAAATTTCTTCCAAAGTACCAAAACCACCTGGTAAAGCAATAAAAGCGTCTGCATTACAAAGCATTCTGGCTATACGTTCATGCATGGATGAGACTTGTAATTCTTCCCCTATTGTTTTCCCGGTCAGGTTTCCCACGGCCAAAGCTGTAGGAATAATACCTAAAACTTGACTTCCTCCTAAATGTGCAGCTGTTGACACACACCCCATTAGCCCAAGGCTACCTCCTCCATAAATCAAATGAATTTTTCTTGCAGCTAATGTTTTTTCTAGATTGTTTGCTGCTTCTACGAACACTTTACTCTCCCCAGGACTAGATCTACAAAATACACATATATTTCGAAATTGTCGAACTTGGGTTTCCTTCATATCTACTCTCACCTTTATCTCAATATATGAAAATGAAGAAACTGAGGTGCTGTATTTATAGAGTGCCAAATGATAACAATGATTATGGTAACCCGACAGTTTGTCAAAAGAGAGTTAAAAATAAAACACAAATATTTAAACATAATGACCCGCATGCATTATTGAACAAAAAGATTTGAATTTAAGACATCTACATGAGTAGCCCTACTATTCATAAAATAAAGTTTGAAATTAAAACACATGTATTTACAAGTAGTTGTGATTGTGGCTCACATCTTCCTCTGGTTTTACGTCCAGTAACGGCTTAAACGCCCTCTATGGGTCGGGGATAGGCTTCCCATCCAATTTTCTTATAAATTGGCAAACAGGGTCTTTTAGAGTCAGATTCCCGAGACTATACCGTTGATGTTCATTTTTGAATTTGTTCCATAAATCGAGAAGTTCACGTTGCACGAGCCCACAGGGATGCGTCTCAAGAGTCAATAGGATATCATCCAAAGACTCCTTACTCAGTCCATCCTTAATGAACTGAATTTTGTCTTCTCGATTTCTAGATACGAATCCTAAAGAACGACAACTCCGATTACAATTCCATCGAGCACATTTATGACAGACTTGTAACCTTTTTGCTCGTCGCCTTTTGGCATAAGAGCTTCTTCCAAGACCAGGCATATGAGAAACAAAATCATTTTCAAACTCACCAGACAACCGAACCTTGGCTTCAATTAACCAACGAAGGTCCACTGGAATATTACCCAACATCAATAGCCTTAGTCTTTCACACCGTGCTTTGTAAATCTTAAGTAGAGCATTTTGAGGAAATGAAGGAAAACGTTTTTTAAGGTTGGCAAGAATGCGATCCATTTTGAAAGAAAGAAAAGAGATGAATGCACAGTTTGAGGGACAGTTTTTAGGGAACTGAGAAACCGACTTTAATAGTCACGGAGTACCGTATCCGCCACTTGACCGGGAAATAAAATCACACTGAAGAAAAAATAAAAAGAAGAAAATAAAGTAAAATAAAATGTGCAGGAAAATAAAAGCAAAAATAGAAAGTCAAAAGATAAAATATAGACAAAATATAAAATATGGTACAAATAGATTGAACCTGATCAATCACGATAGACAGGATCCACAAGAGGGATCTCGCCTAGGTACATAGAGTCGTTTACCTTTTCCACGTAGCTTTTTAGCCGCTGTCCATTCACTTTGAAAGTCCGTCCATCAGTGGGGTCTTCTATTTCAACAGCACCATTAGGAAAAACATGTCTTACCATAAATGGACCAGTCCATCGAGATCTCAACTTTCCAGGGTGTAAATGCAATCGAGAATCATAAAGATAGACCCGTTGATTTGGCTCAAAGTGTTTCCTTGAGATCTGTTTATCATGAGCTACTTTCATTTTAGCTTTGTAAATTCTGGAGTTGTCATATGCGTCATTTCGTAGCTCTTCTATTTCTGACAATTGTAACTTTCTCTGGAGACCTGCAGCATTCAAATCAAAGTTAAGTGCTTTGACAGCCCAATAAGCTTTATGTTCTAGCTCAACAGGTAAATGGCAAGCTTTCCCATAAACAAGCCGGTATGGGGACATTCCTAAGATGGTTTTGTATGCAGTACGATATGCCCATAATGCATCAGAAAGGCGTAGAGACCAATCTTTGCGATTCGGGTTAACCGTCTTTTCCAAAATCTGTTTAACTTCTCTATTTGCTAGCTCGGCTTGTCCATTTGTCTGTGGATGGTATGCAGTGGAAACTTTGTGAAGAACACCATACCTGCGCATCAAAGCTTCAAAAGAACGATTACAAAAATGTGTTCCTTGGTCACTAATGATGACACGTGGCGTACCGTACCTAGATAACACATTTTCTTTTAAGAATTTTACCACAGTTGTATTATCATTAGTACGACAAGCTACAGCCTCCACCCATTTTGATACATAGTCAACAGCTAAAAGGATGTAAAGATAGCCAAAAGATGAAGGAAATGGACCCATAAAATCAATACCCCAACAGTCAAATATCTCGATAACAAGAATAAGGTTAAGAGACATCATATTTCTTCGAGATAAAGCACCTAACTTTTGACATCTTTCACAGGAACGACAAAAATTATTAGTGTCTTTGAACAAAGTGGGCCAATAAAGACCACACTGTAAAATTTTCACAGCTGTCTTCTTCATAGAAAAATGGCCACCGCAAGCAGCACTATGGCAAAAATTTAAGACACTAGAAACTTCACTTTCAGGAATGCAACGTCTCATGATTTGGTCAGGACAGTATTTGAAAAGATATGGATCATCCCAATAAAAGTTACGTACCTCAACCAAGAACTTACGCTTATCTTGTGCACTCCAGTCAGATGGAAGTTCACCACAAACCAAATAATTTACGATATGTGCATACCAAGGTATTTGACTTATAGCAAAAAGATGTTCATCTGGAAAATCGTCTCGAATGGGTGGCAAATCAGTAGAGTCAGTGAACTCAAGGCGGGATAGATGATCAGCAACAACATTTTCAACGCCTTTCTTATCTTTGATGGTTATATCAAATTCCTGCAAAAGAAGAATCCACCTAATTAAACGGGCTTTAGCATCCTTCTTAGAAAGAAGGTACTTAAGGGCTGCATGGTCAGTAAAAATAACAATAGGTGAACCAATCAAATAAGAACGAAATTTATCTAAGGCAAAAACAACAGCTAGTAGTTCTTTTTCAGTAGTAGTGTAATTCATTTGAGCATCATTCAAAGTCCTACTAGCATAATAAACAACAAAGGGTTTTCCCTCCCTCCGTTGCCCAAGAACTGCTCCTACAGCATAATTACTTGCATCACACATAATTTCAAATGGGAGGTTCCAATCCGGTGATTGCATGATAGGAGCGGTGGTGAGTTTGGCAATGAGTGTTCGGAATGCCTCCTCACACTCTTGTGTCCATGTAAATTCTGCATCTTTTAGCAAAAGGTTACACAATGGTCTAGATATGGCAGAAAAATTTTGTATAAACCTTCTGTAAAATCCAGCGTGTCCAAGAAAGGATCGGACATCTTTTACCGTTTTAGGTGTAGGTAATTTAGAGATTAATTCAATTTTTGCCTTGTCAACCTCTATCCCTCTTTCAGATACAATGTGCCCTAAAACGATTCCTGAAGATACCATGAAATGACATTTCTCCCAATTTAGCACAAGTCCTTTTTCTTCACACCTACTCAAAACAGATTTCAAGTTAAGTAGGCATAAATCAAAAGAATTACCAAAAACAGTCAAATCATCCATAAAAACTTCCATGCATTTTTCAACCATATCAGAGAAAATACTCAACATGCAACGCTGGAAAGTAGCTGGTGCATTACATAATCCAAATGGCATTCTACGAAAAGCATAAGTACCAAAAGGGCATGTAAAAGTAGTTTTTTCTTGATCTTCTATAGCTATCTCAATCTGGTAATACCCTGAATACCCATCAAGAAAGCAATAAAAAGGATGTCCAGCTACACGTTCTAAAATTTGGTCGATAAAAGGCAATGGAAAATAGTCTTTCCTAGTGGCTGTGTTTAACTTTCTATAATCAATATACATTCTCCAACCACTTACTACCCTAGTTGGAACAGGTATCCCATTCTCATTTTCAACAACAGTAACCCCAGATTTCTTAGGAACTACTTGAGTTGGACTTACCCATTGACTATCAGAAATTGGGTAGATTATACCCGCATCTAATAGTTTCAAGACCTCTTTCTTCACTACTTCTTTCATTGTTGGGTTAAGTCTTCTTTGTGGGTCTCTACGAGGTTGGGAACCTTCCTCTAAATGAATTCTATGGGAGCATATCAATGGAGAAATACCTTTAATATCAGCTATGGTCCAACCTAATGCAGACTTATGTTCTTTTAACAATTTTATCAATTTTTTCTCTTGTTCAGCACTAAGTTCAGAAGAAATGATGATAGGAAAGGTATCACCTAGTCCCAAGAATGCGTGTTTCAAACCTTTGGGCAGTGGAGAAAGCTCAACTTGTGGTGTCTCGAGGTTTGATGGTTTCGGTCTCTCCCTCTCTCGTGGCAACTCTTCAAAGTGTGGCTGCCAAAATCGAGTCCGTTTATCCTGTGAGTCAAAAATACTAAACACATCAGTTATTACATCAGGATAATACAATTCTTCAAAATCAAAATTGAGAAGGTTTTTCGAAGAATCATAGCCATGATTTTTATAAGCTTCCTCTGCTACAAGTGTGTCTATCATATATGAATGATAGCACTCGTCTTCTTCTCGTGGTTGTTTGCCAATGTTGAAAATGTTCACCTCAAGAGTCATATTCCCAAAAGATAATTTCATTAGACCATTTCTGCAATTAATAAGAGCGTTAGCAGTGGCTAGAAAAGGTCTCCCTAAAATAAGAGGGATTTTTGACTCCATGTTAACAACAGAATGAGTATCTAAAACAAGAAAATCAACAGGATAGTAAAATTTATCAATTTGCAACAAAACATCTTCTACTATTCCCCGTGGTTTCTTGATTGATCGGTCAGCTAATTGTAGGACTACAGATGTTGGTTTAATCTCACCAAGTCCCAACTGCAAGTAAATAGAATAAGGCATTAAATTTACACTTGCTCCTAAGTCCAATAAAGCTTGACCAAACTCATGTGTCCCAATTTGGCAGGAGATTGTGGGACATCCTGGGTCTTTATACTTGGGTGGTGTCTTTTGTTCAATCACTGCACTTACCTGTTCTGCCAAAAATGCAGTTTTCTTCACATGGTGTTTTCTTTTGATAGTGCATAAATCCTTGATGACTTTGGCATAAGTTGGAACCTGCTTAATCAAATGTAACAAGGGAAGATTAATTTTAACTTGTTTCAAATGTTCCAAAATCTCACCTTGAATTTTTGAATTTTTTCCAACCGGTCGAAGAGCTTGAGGAAAAGGCACTGGGATTGAAAACTTACTTTCGGGCTCTTTTTCCATTGTGGCCTCTTTTTCAAGGGGGGCATCTTTACTACTCATAGATGTGTTAATTTCAGGAGTAGACTCACTTACAATCTTACCACTTCGAGTAGTAATGGCATTGACTTCTTTGAGATTTTGAACATCAGAAGTAGAAGCTTGTGCCATGAATTGTCCTTTTGGATTGGATTGAGGTTGAGATGGAAACTTACCTCGCTCTTGTACAGTTAAGGCACTGGTCAATTTTGTGATTTGACTCTTGATTTCTTTGTTTTCGTCCACCACCTGTGCAAGAATTGTTTCAAATTTTTGATTAGTCTTACTTTGTGCATCCATAAATGCTTGTAATGTATCCTCTAAAGAATTCCTAGTTGGTCGTGCATTATATTGAGGTGCAACATAAGACTTGGGTGCTTGTTGTTCTTGTTTCCATTGGTTGTTGGCTTGTTGGTCAGATTTCCAACTGAAATTTGGGTGGTTTCTCCAGCTAGGATTATATGTTTCAGAGTAGGGTGAATAAGGCTTCTTGTACATCCCTAGGGCATTACATTGTTCCTCATATATCCCTCTCATCTCACTATACGTGGGGCAATCCTGAGCTAAGTGTTCCGCTCCTCCACAGACAAAACAGACATCGTGTGACTCAACTCTAGCAACCGTGTGGGTGACCCTTCTATCTTTGGATTTCAAGGCCTCTAACTCCCTAGTTAAGACCTCTAATTGGGCTTTGAGGTTATCCTCTTCCCTAAGATGGAAAACTCCATTGGGTCGTGACCTATTTGTGCTTTCAGCAATGCTAGGTCCAGTCCATGTATGGGCTTTTTCGGCTAAGTCATTAAGAAATTCTATAGCTTCCTCAGGATCTTTGTGAAGGAACTCCCCATTACACATCATCTCAACAAATTGGCGCTCTCTAATTGTGAGTCCCTCATAGAAATAACTAACCAAGCGCCAATTTTCATACCCATGGTGAGGGCACAGATTTAGCAACTCTTTAAACCTTTCCCATGCTTGATATAAGGTTTCACTGTCTTTTTGGGAGAAGGAAGAAATTTGTCTTTTCAGGCCATTAGTTTTGTGTTGTGGGAAGTATTTATTGAAAAATGCTTGGGTCATTTCTGCCCAAGTTCCTATAGACCTCGGCCTCAAAGAGTATAGCCAACTCTTTGCTTTGTCTTTCAAAGAAAAAGGGAAAAATTTAAGCCTAACAGTGTCTATGGCTTCAGGTTGGTTATGGAAGGTGGCAATTACTTCTTCAAATTCCCTAACATGTACATAAGGATTTTCACTATCTAGACCATGAAAAGTGGGAAGAAGTTGTATCATTCCAGGTTTAAAATCCGAATGTGGTATGTTAGGTGGAAATATAATGCATGATGGTGTGGCTGTGCGAGTAGGATGCAAGTAATCTTTTAGAGTTCTAACGGGGTTTTCTTCGTGTTGGCTCATTGTGTTAGAATTACAAGATGAACTAGAAGGTGAATTCTCTTCACTTACAAATTGTGGGAGTGGTTCTAGTTTTAGTTCTAGTTCTCTCACAAATCTTCCTCGTTTGTCTCTAGGTCGATGCATACATCCTAATTTTTTTTTTTTTTTTTAAGGAAAGAAATACTTAAGGAAAATTAAGAAGTGGAATAAACACAATAAGAAATAGAAATAAGTTAGGTGGTAAGACCAACCATAAAATATAAATACAATAACTAAACAAAAGACTATAAAGTACGAAAAAAAAAGTACAATAAATAAATAATAAAAAGAAAATACAATAAGTAAATAAATAAAAGGTTAGGCGGTAGAACCGGCCATAAAAAGAAAATACAACATGTTAACTAAAGTAAATAAAGTGCAATAAATACATAAAAGAAAATGAAAATAAAGTACAATAATAAAAAAAAAGTGCAATAAATAAATAAAGTATAATAAGAAATAAAGAAACTAAGTTAGGCGGTAGAACCAGCCACAAAATAAAAAGAAAATACAACAAATTAACTAAAAGAAAGTACAATAAATAAATAAAAGAAAGTGAACGAAGTTAGGCGGTAAAACCAGCCATTAAAAAAAAAGTGCAATAAATAAACTAAAGAAAATAAAGTGCGATAAATAGATAAAAGAAAATAAACTAATTAGGCGGTAAAACCAGCCATTAAGATAATATAAAATATAACAAATTAACTAAAGAAAACAAAATAAATTAGGTGGTAGAACCAACCATGAATAATAAATAAATTACAACAAAGGAAATAAAACTAAGATTTTGCAAAGAAAAGAAAATATACAAAGTTACCACTTTAGTATTTATAATCGCAACCAACTTTCGCTTAGTGTGCTTCCCCGGCAACGGCGCCAAATTTTTGTTTACGCTCAAAATATAACGCGGCTATCGCAGTATAGATTGAGGTGTCGATCCCACGAGGAAGCTCTTGGCAAAATAGGTTAGTGAAGTAAAATATAATGCATGATGGTGTGGCTGTGCGAGTAGGATGCAAGTAATCTTTTAGAGTTCTAACGGGGTTTTCTTCGTGTTGGCTCATTGTGTTAGAATTACAAGATGAACTAGAAGGTGAATTCTCTTCACTTACAAATTGTGGGAGTGGTTCTAGTTTTAGTTCTAGTTCTCTCACAAATCTTCCTCGTTTGTCTCTAGGTCGATGCATACATCCTAATTTTTTTTTTTTTTTTTTAAGGAAATAAATACTTAAGGAAAATTAAGATAAAAGATTAACATATAAAACAATATAACCAGTAACAATTATAAATCAACATGAATCACATAAGAAAAGCATGACTGAACATATATGAGACATGAGAATTATAACCTCTGGATTATAGAAAATAAAATAGATAAGAGTTTAATCAAAACCAAACTTACAACATTTATAGCTCTTGACACCGAATCAAAGCATGGAAGTAGATTTACTACACATAAAAGTTCATCTCTTAGCCTTGCTAGGAACTCTAGCCTAAATTACAATACATGTTAATGAGAATAAAAGAAGAGAGAAAATTATCTATTAAAAACGTCCTAAGGGTCTCCTTATATAGGCAATGAATGGACATATGTCATGGATGACATCAATCTTCATTGCCTATAACTCAATAACTCGTGAGGATGACTGATGAACACATAAAAATGCATGTTGTTAAAAGATTCAATCACCATTTAATGTCACCAATTTTAGTATTTTCTGTATTTTTAGCTTGAAATAAAGTGTTCTCTTTAAATTGTGATTAATGAATGTTATTTGGACAGGTTTAGGTAAATTGGACATAACTCTCAATGTAGAAATCGAAATGAAGAAATTCTTGAACTTGGTGCAACATGACTCAATCTTACACAAATTTGAAGAATAGTGGAAAAGCCAAATCCAACATGTTATGGGCCAAAAATTGAGATACAACAGAATCGGACTACAACTCTTACGCAGCTTGACCCAACTCACGTATTTGGACCGTATCTCCCAAAATACGTACTCAATTGATATAATTCTTGAAGCTGTGAATTTCTGACTTAACTATCAACAACTCGTATGTTTATGGTAAAGTCCAAATCAGCCGTTATCATGGACCAAATCGCATTGCAAGTGGGTAAAATGGTTGTTGGCCGAATTCTGGTGTATCTTTGGAATTTTGCTCATATCTCATTGGACACTCATCCAATTTGCATGAAATCAGTGCCTATGGAAAGAAGAGTCAAAATTTTACAACTTTCATGTCGGCCGCAGAAGCTGAATTGATCATTTACATTATCAAAAACGTGCTGCAAGTGGATACACGAGTTATTGACTTAAAATTATTGAAGATTGATGTCATCCATGACATATGTCCATTCATTGCCTATATAAGGAGACCCTTAGGACGTTTTTAATAGATAATTTTCTCTCTTCTTTTATTCTCATTAACATGTATTGTAATTTAGGCTAGAGTTCCTAGCAAGGCTAAGAGATGAACTTTTATGTGTAGTAAATCTACTTCCATGCTTTGATTCGGTGTCAAGAGCTATAAATGTTGTAAGTTTGGTTTTGATTAAACTCTTATCTATTTTATTTTCTATAATCCAGAGGTTATAATTCTCATGTCTCATATATGTTCAGTCATGCTTTTCTTATGTGATTCATGTTGATTTATAATTGTTACTGGTTATATTGTTTTATATGTTAATCTTTTACTGCAGTATTGTCAATTTGATATATTGTCGATCTTGGATAACATGTAAGGGCAATAAATGTTTGATATTCAAGTTAATCTTTTACTGCAATATTGTCAAAATGATATATTGTCGATCTTAGATAACTTGTATAAATAACATGATGTGTGTTAATGCTTGCAAAGAGTTTAACTAAATCAAATACATGTGTTATCAAATGTGCTATATATTACATACCTTCCGATTGATTGTTTGGGATGTGAAACTTTCAGTTGAGTTATAAATATCGAATCAAAGTATAGAGTAGATTTATAAAGCATAATTGTGATTCTCAAAGCCTTGCTTAAATCATCATAAGACATTTTCCTCAATTCATAGACAATTCTATCTCATCCGTTTAAATCAATTAACCCTTTGCTACTGCTTTAATATTTTACTTCACTAACCTATTTTGCCAAGAGCTTCCTCGTGGGATCGACACCTCAATCTATACTGCGATAGCCGCGTTATATTTTGAGCGTAAACAAGCAGCTGCCCCCAAATATCGAAGCATCAAATACCAAATCAAACAGCTCAATATAAACAAACATTTTTTATTAATTGAAAAAACCAACAATGCACCACCTCCATTTAGGATTATACAGAGTGTCACGCATCTTTTGAGAATTGTGCGATATTAGACGTTATGCGTTAAATAATTTAAAAAATATTATAAAGAGAGAAGAAAATATGCACACAAAGTATTTGAGTAAAAACTTTCTATATTATTAAAAAGAATATAAACTATTAGATGCTTTGTATAACTGAGAGTGTCTCTCTTTTCTACTATTAACTCTACACAATTAATAGTTAGGATCTAAAATATTATACAACGATCTAACGGTATACATACAAAATGAAAAAATATGCTATGAAATATTCCCCCCTTGCTAAATAAGGGTTTACATCCTTAATAAATCACGAGCAAAGCTCGTATCTCCATCTCAATCAACGAGCTTTTTAAAAACTCTGGTCCACGTAGCACTTTATGATCCAAGTAACCTCCAGCATGCCTAGTTGCGCACTAAGTGCTCAAAAAAATGCTTAAGAGTACTTGGGGTGTGACATTCTCTCTCACCAAATTCACGCGACACTCTAGTCACGTCTTCGTTAGAACTCGCACACCTTGCTCTCAAACTTTCATAGTGCATTCTCGAGTTCTCAGCGTGCTTCACTATCGGGCAATCCTTTCCACTTGATGAAATGCTCACGACTCGGAGAATAGTTCTTCTTCCGCACTATCCTCACATCAAAGATAAGTTATGCCTTATTGTCGTAAGATGTGAAAACTCTCAATGGTGCCCTAGTTTATGGCCCACGCTTCGTGTCATCTGCATCACCATGGTATGACTTTAGGCAACTTGCGTGAAACACTGGATGTAGTCGAAGTCTCGAAGACAACTTCACCTTGTATGAGACATTGCCAACCCTCTTGACAATAGGAAATGACCCCTCATTTTTCGAACAAGACCTTTATGACATTCTCCCACGCTGTACTCGACATGCCTTCACTTGTCATCAGCCCATTTCTTCATCCGCTTTGTCGCCTTGTCCAGATACACCCGCGCCTTGTCCAATTGCTCTTGTGAGGACTTTGCAGCTTTGTATGTTGTGGGACTCCTTCCTGTATTGTTGGATACGAGTGTGTGCAGCGTGAGGGGTTGCTGGCCAGTAGTTAGCTAAAATGGGCTTTGGTTTGTCAACTTACTTGGTTGTAACTTGTATGAGAACTGCGCCATATCGAGTAACTTAACCTAATCCTACTGATTTGTTCACACAAAGTGCCGCAAGTACAGCTCCAGTAATGCATTCACCATCGCGGTCTGTCCATCCGTTTGTAAGTAAAAGTTGATAAAAAGCAAAGCTCCGACCCCATGAGATTGAACAACCTTGTCCAAAATATCTCCATAAATCTAGTGTCATGATCGCTTACTATCACCCTCAGCAAGCCCCAATATTTAACTATGTGCTTAAAGAAAAGTCTTGTTGTCTCTTCCGCACTACACTCTTTAGGTGCTGGTATGAAAGTAGCATACTTAAAAAACTGATCTACTACCACAATGATAGTCCCCCATCCCTCGGACTTCAGTAAAGCTACAATGAAATCCATAGAGATGCTCTCTTAAGGTCTCTCTAGTATGGACAGTGGCTTGAGTAGCTTTGCAAGACTCTACGATCTTGTCTTGTTAGCGCACAAGACAAGTCTTGACAAATTATTCTATCTTTTTCCACATGCGTGGCCGATAGTATACCGTCTCCAATAAGGCACGTGTACGCTGTTATCCTAGATATTCAACCCATTTTGTGTCATAACACTCCTTGATGAGGTTACGCTGTAAATTCTCCCACTTTGACACATATATCTGACGGCCTTTGGTGTAGATAAGCCCATCTTCTACCCAAAATCGTTAAGTCTTCCCCTCGTATGCTTGAGTGGAGAGCTGTATTGCTACGGGATCATGCTTTATTCCCTCATGAAATAGGCTGAGTAAAATCCATTCCAGCTTACTTATAGCTGCTAACTTGGCCTTCTGGCTTAAGGCGTCCGCCACCACGTTCTCATTCTCCGATTTGTACTCGAGCTCGTAATTGAATTCTGCCAAAAAGTCCTGCCACCTAGCTTGTTTTGGACTAAGTTTCTTCTAGTTTTAGAAGTTACTCGTTGCTATATTATCCGTAATCACTACGAACTTTACCCCAAGTAAATAGTATCACCAAGTGCGCAGACAGTGGATGACCCTTGTCATCTCCTTCTCTTGCACCGTATAGCGCATCTTTATCTCGTTGAGTTGTCGGCTCTCATACGCAATCGGATAGTCCTATTGCATCAAAACACCACCAATGCAAAATCAGATGCATTAATATTTACCTCATATGGTAACCAATGGTTCGGCAATGTTAGAACCGGCTCCTCGATTAGTGCTTTCTTCAGTTGATCAAAAGCCCCTTAGCACTCTTTTGTCCACCCTCATACTTTAGTCTTCTTCAACAGGTCGGTAAGGGGTGAAACAATGGTGGAGTAGCTTTTGATGAATTTCCGATAATAGTTGACTAACCCAAGGAAAGCCCGCAGCTCGATAACTCTCATAGGTGCCTCCCAATCCATTATAGCGCGAATATTCGCTCTATCCATCATTAACTTGCTGTCTTTGATCTTATGACCCAAAAATTCCACTTCCGACTTGGCAAATGAGCACTTTTCACAGAGCACCTTCAAGATAAATTACAAATGTTTTGCATGCTCTTCGAGAGTGTTACTGTAGATAACGATATCATCTAAGTACACGATAATGAATTTATCGAGGAAGGATTGTAGTATGTTGTTCATCAATGTGCAGAAGGTGGCTAGTGCGTTTGTGAGGCTAAACAGCATGACAGGAAACTCAAACACCCTATAACGCATTACATAGGTAGTTTTTGGTTCATCACCCTTGGTTATCCGCACTTAATGGTAACTCAATCTCAAGTCCAGCTTTGAAAAATACTTTGCTTGCCCAAATTGATCAAATAAGTCAGCAATTAAAGGAATGAGATACCTATTTTTTATGATGACTTTGTTCAGCATCCAGTAGTCTATGTATAACCGCAATAATCTGTCATGCTTACGCTGAAAAAGTACGGGCGCGCCATAGGGCGCCTTGGATGAATCCCGAATCCAACAACTCATTGAGCTGCTTTCATAAGTCTGCTAACTCTGGTGGAGACATTCGGTAGAGCGCTTTGGCTGGAGGCTAAGTTCCTAGCTCCAACTAAATCTCGTGATCGATCGTCTGTTTTGGTGGTAATACTGCTGGAATCATGTCCTTGTGCTGCTCGAGCACTTTTATGATCTCTGCTGACAGCTCATTTTTTCCCTCATTCATCTCATCATTCGTCTTTCATATAGTGATGAGGTATGTCTTTTCTCCCTACTTGGCTCATTTCTTCAGTTGCATGGTAGAAAGAAGAGTGGTGTGGGCGTTGGACTTAGATTGCCCACCTTTAGGCTTTTCTACAATTAGCACCATGCATGGTCCTTTTTTCAAGATACATACGTAGTTGTATCGGGGAAGCGGTACCACATTAAACTGTCGCAAGAAATCTATACCAAGAACGGCGTCAAAATCATCAAGATGTGCTACCGAAAAGTTTACCTTACCGCTCTATTTTCCAAGGGGCATTTTGACTATGTGAATAATCTCATCTAATGGTTTGACTGCAATGTTCACGGTCTTGAGGTAACCAATCTCTTTCTCCACATTAAGGCCCAAGTGCTCTGCTTCTACATGCTTGAGAAAGCTATACGTAACTCTAGTATCCACTAATGCTTGAGTCTTATTCTCATTAATGTAGGCTTCAACATACATCAGTGCCTTTCTCATTAGCGCACAAGCTACCCACTTGGCATTGAGGGCATTGAGCAGCTGCAAACATCCCAATTGTCCCTGTTAACTCGCTTGTTTAATCTCCAACATTGCATTGATAACCTTCTTCTTTGAATAGTTCTTCACCCAATGATCTTTATCGTAAAGGAAGCAGCTAAACCTTGGCTTTCTCCCACCGTAGCACTTCTGCTATCTTCCCGTGGCTGGTTTACCTTTTCCCTCCTTATCTTGAGGAGGGTGAGACTCTTTAAGTCCTCCACCTTTGATGTGATTGGGTTTTGAAATCTTAGATTTTCTCGCATTACCCTTGTGGAAATCTTTAAGCATTTTTGCCAATGTAAGAGCGTCGAATATATTCTGCGCTCTGCGCTACTTCAGCTCATTGGACGCCCACGTTTGTAATCCGTCAAGGAAATTAAACAAGTCATCTTTACTTATATTGGGGATCTGTAGCATTAATAAATAGTATTCCTCCACGTGTTCGCTAATGAACTTGGTCTATCTCAATTCCTTTAGTCGTTTCTTAGCGTCATGAGCCACATTTTTCGGATAAAATTGGCACTTTAGCTCTTACTGCAACTCTGCCTAGGTGTTGATGGTGTAGGTACCCTTGCGAATCTTCTTGCTTTTCCTAGGCCATTACAAATTTGCATGGTTAGAGAGATATAGTGTTACAGTATTTACTTTATCCTTGTCCCATACGCCCAAGGCGTCAAAGTATCTCTCCATCTGCTAGAAGTAGTTGTCGAGCTCCTTGGCGTGCCACTTTCTGCTGAACTCGTTAAGCTTAAGAGCATCAACTCTCAGTGCAACTACCGTAATTTGAGCAACAACAAACTTGTTCGCTACCGTTAACTTGTACAGCACCACGTCCTCCTTGACAGTCTCAAACCCTCGACATAGCTCTTTTACTTGGGTTTGAATCTTGTCCATCGTAGTGTAGACCTTTTTCTGAAAAGCCTTGATCTAGTTTCATTGCTTATCGGCGTAAGTCTTGATGAATGTGTCAATGAGGGAGCGCAACCCGTCTCCTTAAGCATCGAGGCCCTTCGTGAGCTTCTCCACTTGTTACTCAAACTCTCCAAGGAAATCCGTCGCCTGTCCTACAGCATCACTGAGCGCTTTCACCATGTTTCCCACATTCTGGCCTGGATCAACAGACTTGTCACGAGGTACATTGTCATGCCTCTTAGCTTTGGGGTCCCTACCCCTCTCTTCAGTCAACTTCGACGATGTTGCAGCGTCTTTCCCCATCTTCTTTGAACCTCATCTAATACCAAATATCACGGACATTTTAAGAACCGTGCGGCCTTAGACATGTTACGGGCTAAACAACCTAGAAAACACCATAAAAAGATGAGAAAATACGCACACAAGGTATTTGAGAAAAAACTCTCTATATTGCTGAAGAGAATACAAGCTACGAGGTGCTTTGTACAACTGAGGGTGTCTTTATTTTATACTACTAACTCTATACAATCAACGGCTGAGATCTAAAATGCTATACAACGATTTAACGGTATACATACAAGATGAAAAAATATGGTATGAAATATTCTCCCCTGCCAAATATGGGTTTATATCCCTAATAAGTTGTGGGCTAAAGTCGTATTTTCATCCTAATCAATGGGCCTTCTAGAAACTCCAATCCACATAATGCTCTATGGTTCAAGTAGTCTTCAACAAGCCTAATCGCTCACCAAGTGTTTGAAGAAATGCTTGAGAGCACTTGAGGTGTGACAATCTCCTCTCTTTGTGATGTTTTATAATCTACTTAGCGCGTAACGCGTCTACGGCCGTATAGTTCTTGAAAGATTAGTAACAAAAGGCATCACGACTGTGATCTAACAACACTAGTAAGTTGTGAACAGCACGAAGCTGATGGGGTTGTGGAGCCGCCAGTCACATAATTGAGGCATGGAGCCATGCCAATTAGCACATTGTTGCAATCGGCTGATTGAGCCATGGTTCTTGCACATAGCAGGGTCACCAGGAATGAGACTTGACCCATTTTCATTCTTGAAACCATTTGATGTTTGATGTCTGCAGGTCGAGTTAATTTAATTCCTTTTGACAAGCTATTGAAGTACATTAAATGGTACCATTGATACATATTATGCGGGGATCTTTCCAAATTACAATTATGGTTATTTGGTAAACTATTACAGATCCTATAAGGTAAGAGTTGCATTTATTTATTATTAGAAAATTATATTAACGTGTCATTTTTAGATTTTAGAGTCTACAAAATTTTTGCCTGCATGCTCAAATCATCCTATAGGCGCTCTTGAAAGGGGGCACGCAGTTGGTACAAATGTATGCGGCGATTGTGTGGGCTTACACTTGGGATTGGTAAGTCCCTTGAGAGCAGTCAGTAACCTAACTTCAGCATAAAAGTTATCTAATTCATATAATTAGCAATTGAAAAAAGGCTTATGATGACTTTTGACCGTCACGAAGAACAAGATTCGAAGTGTGGATGCCTCAATTAATTATTTACATAATGACTTTTAGCTAGATCTTATATTACCAAAAAAAAGAGAAAAAAATTTAATTAATCTGTTATAAATTAATAGATTTAGTGTAACAGTTAAGACCACCTAAGCTCTTTGATTGGATCAGGATGGACGACTATGGTCACATTTGATTTGTTAACATGATCTGTTCTATCAATAAAATCGCCTACCTAAACCTTGTAATAGAGGATTTGAAGCTAGAAAGAAATGTCTAGTGCTTCCAGAACCATGCAGTTTGTCAGCTTAATTAAGAATTTAAAACAATAGCACCTCAAAGCAAACTAGCATACAACATGAGAGACCCGTACCCGCTATTGGATGAATCATCAAACACTCTTTTGACCTGAGCTTGTGGCCAATGGAATTATCACACTTCCACAATGATTGTGGGTTCAAGTAAAAATGGGTCCAAGAGATTAGCCACGTGGCTAACTAAACCTCATTTATTTTATAAAAATTAGTTAAGGTAGTTGAGCTTCACAACCAACTCAAAATCAACACATATTTCCCTCCACCCTCTCTTACCTAAACCCCTCTTCATCTATAAATTCCTTAAAAAATCTCTCGATTCCAATCATCGAACACCAACAGCCAATTAAGCACAAATAACATCTTCAACAATCAAAGATTTTAAATTACAATATGGCGCTTTTCTTGCCTTTCCAGCGCCTAGTTCCATTTCTGGCCTTAGCTTTGGTGGTCTTGGTCTTCCCGGTTTATGGCCAGGTTAATAGCCCATGCACGGCTTCAGTGCTCACAAGCTTTACTCCTTGCATGAGTTTCCTTACAAATAGCAGCTCCAATGGTACTTCCCCGAGTGCAGATTGCTGCGGTTCTCTCAAGAACCTTACCAGCAATGGCATGAACTGTTTCTGCCTCATTGTAACTGCAAGTATCCCTTTTCAAGTACCGATTAACCGAAGCTTAGCCATCTCTCTCCCTCGTGCCTGTAACATGCCTGGCGTGCCTGTTCAGTGCAAAGGTGAACTTTTATAAACTTGAATTATTGATAACCTTGTTTTCTGTAAGTCCTTTATCCACATAATTAAATTGCTAATCATTTTTCTGTGTTTGCAGCCATTGGTGCACCTATTCCTGCTCCAGGTATCATTACTAATTTAAATTAACAAGAAATGTCAGTTGTTCACGGAGTGTATTTGGTTATTGGACACTTAAAGCAGATTTTTTTTCTTTCAGTTTGTTTTCAGTGGGGTTGAATTTGAGAATCAAATATGCTAATTTCATTATACTTTGTTAATTTGCAGGTCCTACCGCACTTGGGCGAACTCCTTCTCCTGAAGCATCACCGTCTGCAAGTCCAACAGGTAAACTGCTCTTTGAGCGTTTGAATTTTCTAAGCTTTCATTTACATCAAATCTTTTGTTTTTTTGAGCAGCTCCCGTTGTTCCCGAACCGACGCCATCTAGCACAGCACCAGAATCAGACACAACACCAGTATTAACTCCTCCATCTCCAGATGTGGATTCTGGAGCTCCTACGGTGACTCCAGGGAGCCGCCCAGTTTTGAGTCCACCATCAGCTGCCATGGCCTCTTATACTTTCTCACCATCTCTTTTGCTATTTGCACTAGGATTTGTAGCCTTGAAGTACTACTAAGTCTCTGTCTTTCCATCTCTGATTCTCTATTCATGTATTTATACGTTGAGAAATATTCTTTTGGGGTGTGATATTGTTTTAGGATTGTTCAGATATATTGAAGCCCATACTGGGCGATTATTTGTTAAATAAACTTCCGTTTTGTACTACAAAATTATCGTTCCAATAATGATCTTTTTTATTCCTTAAAAAATAAATTCTTCTCCATTAGTAATTGATTGTGGATGCCTAATGAAATCAAGGAATTTTTTTTCTAAATGCTTGGTCAATTGTTCCTACATATACTGGTTATGATTTTGGCGGTACAAAATTATCTTTAGAAAATTGAATTTGAGGATTCATAAAGTTGAAGGTGTACGAAAAGTGTTCTAAATTTCAAAATCTGGCTAAACTTATTTACCGAGAGTAAACCTACTCCGAGTCCTGATCCAGGATCCTGAAACAAGCTCATTGCACAACAAGAATGGGTTAATTGAGATTCAACTGTTTCCATTCATTCCATGTTCATGCCTCACTCATGCCCTACTCATCAGATTAAAGCCTAATGGTTTGTTAAGAATATGTGGTCGATTCCATCTTCACATTTTTATGACTCCTCACAATCTGCATGACTGATCCCAATTTACCAACCCAACTCTTAATTTAGTCATGATTTTTCATTCAAAATTGAAATTACCCTCTCAATTTTAATTCAGAAAATAAGTTTGTTACTGATGCTTTTATTTTCTGTGACATAGTCAGAGCACTCTGTGAGACAAACAGAACAAACTTCTATAGTTTGGCTTACTTCTGTTTTTAAGTCACCAGAAGGACCACGGGCTCTTCCAAAACTTGTTGGTTATGATCTTTGGAAAATATGACTGTAAAAAAAATAAAATTAAATATATATATATATATATATATATATAAAAGAATAAGGTTATTGTTGGAAAATGTGAATAGTTTCGAGCATGCAATCTACACTCTACTGCAGAAGGCATATATTATATAATCGGCTCTTATTATTATTAACCCAACATACATTTCTTTCATTAGTATTTTACCATGGATTTAAGAAGACTGATTTCAATCAAACTTACTTGGGTCCTCATCTTTGAGCTCTGTGTGTTCATCCCTATTATCAACAGCCAAATCCAAGGCTGCTCCATGGAGGGTATTGACCTATTGCTATGCTTGAATCAGAGTAATAACTCTGTCAATAATATATGTTGCCAAAGTCTCAATAAAGTCGTCCGAGCTGGGTATAACTGCTTGTGCTCTTTGGTAGCATCATCCATTCCTGTTCTAAGCACTCCACTTTCATTGCCATTATCAAATTGTGACATATCTGTTCCTCCTTTGACTCTTTGTCGAGGTAATGCTGGACTTAACCCTTCTTTTCCTGTGCAATTTCTTCTTGTTCTGGCCATCTTCTTGAACTTACTAATAAAATGTCTTGTATGACTTTCATCTGCACTTATTTTCCACCACATGAAGTTGTAGCTCCAATGCCTGTAGTGCTTCCACCAGCTAGCCCAAAGGAGGTCATAACACAACCTTCTGCACCCTCTCAAAATGTGATAGTGCCACCGCCTCCAGATGAGATGCCAGTTCCCTTGAACACGACCACAGATGATAACACTACAACTGTTACATTGCAGCCACACTCAATTGACAACCCTGTTCCCGGATTGTGCACGTTTAAGAGTGGGAATGAGTCATCAAATGGCAAACATGGAATCAAAATGTTGTTGCATAGAAGTTTGTCCGTGTCCGTAGCTCTTCATGCTTGTATTTTATTAGCTTAATCCTCTTGAGTTGGGATATGTAGACGTACGAATCTTCAATGATTCCGTGCGTTCTTATATCTTTACGTGAGTGAATAGTCAAGCGATATCTTATACTTACTCTTAAGAGACAATTCAATCTTTTCTTAGAAGATTAAAGAAAAAAAAAATACACTCATAACCCAAGTGATTAGGCTTTTGCATGTTTGCAAAGGGTATGATTCTTTAAAACACCAAATAATTAATAATCTCAAATAATTTCAACAACTTTTATTAATAGTACTATCAATATTTTTAATAATAATGTATAAAAAAAAAATTTCAAATTTTTTTTACATAAAATTGGGTTTTGAGTTTTAACTGATGTGAGAGGTGAAATAATTTTCTCTTTTTCTTTTTTCTGTGTGGGATTTGTATTCAATTTTTTAAAAGATGTCACTTTTTTTTTTTTATGAGGTCTGTGCTCTCTTTATAAGATTTACTTCTTTAATGTGCAGTATAAGTTTTTTTTAATTATGTATTTGACCATGCGATAATATGTAAATGTAATATTGTGTTCTAATAATCTTTTAGTTATAATATCAATTATCTTTTGATATAATATTTTTTTTAATACAATTTTTTGATATAATATTAGTATTTAAAAAGAAACAAGAGTTTCTAACGAAAGAAAAATAAAATAACAATTTTCTCCCCTTAATCAACAAATGTAATTGAGTAATTCATCCTAATACTAAAGGGCAAATCGGTAAAACAACAGCTTTTAACTAAATAGACTGGCGCCAATTCTCGCCTCCATATGTAAAATGTTAAACTGCCAACGACGAGCCATAACAAATTAACATCTAACAACTTACTAAACAATGACCGTCGTCGTCGTCGTCCTCCTCCTCCTCACCTTCAATTTCCTCTTCTCCACGTCACCACAGCCATCACCTCCACTGCCGCCTCCGCCGCCATCGGACTGCGCCACCGAGCTGGTGTCCTTCTCGCCGTGTCTGTCGTACGTGTCGCTGTCGCCAAACAATTTGACCAAGACGCCGACGTCTCAGTGCTGCGACGCGGTCTCCTCGGCTTTTGAGTCCGGCGTCGGTGAGTGCCTCTGTTACCTCCTTCGGCAGCCGCTTATCTTCGGCTTTCCGCTGAACAAAACGAAAGTCGTTTCGCTGTCCTCTGTTTGTAACACGGATGGTTCTCTAGAATCGATTTGCTCATCAGGTATCGATTTCTTGAATCTTCACGAAGCTTCTTCATCGAATTTTGGTTATAAGTTGTAATTTTCGGGCCAATATGAAAAGGCGCAAGTTAGTGTTCTGTTTCGAGACCATCTTCCGGCTCAAGTGGTCTAACATTTGAGGCGCAAGTTAGTAGTTTTAGGTTACTTGAGAAGAGCTTTTTAAAAATGTGATCAGTGGATGTGCTGTTGGGGATAAATCATTGCAAGTGTTCACTCTCCATAGATTCAAATCCTTCTGATAGAGAACTCATAATTATTCATTTTCTTACTGAACTATGATATACAGTAAGAATTTTTATAATTAAAAAAGTTTAATGACTAATAAATTTCTGTATTTGTATAATTTATGCATCAGGGTCGCCAGCATTGCCTCCCCTCCGCAGCAGTACAGGTTCAGAGATTTCAAAACCTTCGGATTCCGGTAAACAAGTACTATGATCTTTTCTTATATATTCTAGTTGTCATTTCATTATTCACAAATCACATTCACATGCACAAATTTACTAGTCTCTCAAGTTAAAAACATCTACCAACTCTTGCAACAATCAACTATACTTCAAAAAAATTTTAAGATACTTATCTCTATTTGATAATAAACATTTTAATGCCAACTCTCAAATGCATGATAGAAAACTTAAACCATGACTGAAAATTGTTAGCAGTTAGATGTTACTGTGGTCAGTTAATGAACATCACAATTCTGCAGGACCTGTCAATGCTTCAGCTCCTTCAGTGAGCATGCCACCACACCTTGGTACTAATTCACCTCCCAAATTAAGCTCGCCAGCCGCACATGGTGTAAGATCACCCAGAGTACCGAGCTCACCATTGCCACCAGCCAGTGATTCTTTCCCAAGAAAACAGGTTTCCAACAGCAGTAGTTGGCTGTGGCTAGGAATTCTGATATTCACCGAATATCTTGCTTTCGTTCGTATGTAGTGCTACCATCATGTATATTCTACTCCACTTAGATCTTACCACATTCAGTGAGTGAAGCATAGAGTCGTTGCTTGTACTGAGTAAATAAGAACATTAATATTCTCATAAATAAAGAAAATTTGTATCATCCATTTTGCCGGAGAAATTTCCATTTTAAGCTTCAGATAGCATGTGTGCCATCTTGCCACAACCTGTTTTTTAAGCAAAGCATTCTAATCCTAGCATATGAACCGGCAGGTTTTATATTTGAATATTGTAGTAATCATTACAAGCTAAATTTTCTTCGAGTCAAATATGAGTGAACTTCTTAGTTCTCTATCTGGCATTGAAATATCTCCCTATTCAATTACTATATGCCCTCCAAAAATTCATTCTCTGATGTCCTCTATCCTCTGTCCAATACATAAAGAAAGAAGGATTCTCAAAGGATATATAGCATCTTTCTATGGAAATGAAGGCCAAGGTTCAAAATGAAACACTTCCTTGTTGCTTCGAGTTCACAGATGCTGAGTAAATTTTATCGCCAGCCATCGGACCACTCATCTTCATCTTTAACCGGTTAAGGAATTCCTTCTTGAAAGTGCTCTACTCCATTCAACTTGTTGAAAGGTTTGTGAAATTTCTTCTTCATGGTTGTAGTAATCAGCCTGCGTAGGTTCTTCATCATCAACCTCCTGCCTTTCAGGGAGAGCACAACCCCTATAAGAATTGTTGTATGAGGAACGCCATAAAAGCTTATTCCAGTATGGGTCCTGCCAAATGTGAACAACATATCATCAGTGATGTAAAGAACCGAACCCTATGCTTTTGGTCTTGTCCACAACCTAACTGTATCACACAAAACCGTTCTCTTAACTACTCTCAATCTTCTATTCCCTTGAATTTCTGTTGTGTAAAAACCCATTTTTATTACCTTTTTTTTTTGGCTATGGGTTTCTATAAAAATTTCGGTTCTTTTTAATAAATAAGGACAGTTTGCAGTGGCACTGGAGTAAAGGGCACATGAGTCATTTCCAAGTTTAAGAATGTAGGAAATGCTAGAAAAATCCAAGGACCACCTGTAATTGATCATAATACAGGGCAATTAATTGATAGAAGAGATATATCATATAAATAATATACTTCTTGTCATAATGTCATAAAGGATCAAGTTTATTCACATAGTTCAAAAATTTTCACCGCATGATTAATAAATAAATAAAGAAAATACATGCAAACACCTGAAATAACTCTTCTTTCCCCTTCCATTTTTATTTCTCTCTCTCTGTCTGTCCCTTTTAAGCTCTCAATTCCAAAACCTTGCATGCCTCTTGCAATCACACAGGAACTATTGAATATAGTATAAAATCTTAATGTGTGATGCAAAGCAATGGGTGATTGCTAAAGCCTTTAGAATTCTAGCAGAGGCGCAATGAGTACCAAGTACAACTAGGCAGTCATTGGTCTCCTGAGAACTTAATGAATGTGTGGAAGCTAGAAAGAAAAAGTGAAAATATACATGCTGCATAAGAAAACTGTTGACTACATTGCCACCCATGAATGATGTATATCTTACAACATGATTATGCATGTGCCTGCAAGTTGAGATTTTATCCGATTTAGATGCAATCTTTCAGTGAATATCACTATCATCGTACAGTAAAGTAACATACATAAAAATAATCTTATTACATAATAAAAAAGTAATATATATAAAAAAATAATATTTTACATAATAACATGTATATATGATAGGAGGGTATAAAAGAATTATTCCAAAATCATTCTAGAATAATTTCAGAATTATTTTTTAATATCCCCCCTTCAAATTCAAGATGGCACAGTAAAAGCAAGTTTGAGTTTGGAGACTAGAGTATGAAAATGGCGCGGAAGAAGAGATTTGGTAAAAATATCAGCAAATTACTCTTCAGATGAGATGGAGTAGAGCATGATAGTGCCTTGAGAAATGTGTTGCCGAACAAAGTGACAATCTATTTCAATATATTTAGTTCGCTCATGAAACACATCATTGTGGGCAATTTGGATAGCACTTTGATTGTCACAATAAAGAGGTGTAGCTCCAGTATGAGAAATACCCATATCTTCAATAAGCCAGCAGAGTCAGATAATTTCTTGGGTAGTATCTGTAAGAGCACAATATTTAGCTTCAGTGCTCGAGCGAGTAACAGCTGTATGTTTCTTACTTTTCCATGAAAAAAGAGAATCACCCAAGAAAAGACAAAATTCAGTAGTTGATCTACGATCCGTAGGATCACCCGCCCAATCCGCATCAGCATAAGCTCATAACACAAGAGGAGAGTGAGCTAAAAAATGGAGACCGTGAAAAAGTGTACCTTTGAGATAACGTAAGATATGAAGAACTGCTGCATAATGAGAAGTACGAGGAGCAGCCATAAACTGACTCACAACATGAACAGCATGAGCAATGTCTGGGCGAGTAACTGTAAGGTAGACCAAACTACCAACCAATTGACGATAAAGGGTAGTATCACTGAGAAGAGTACCATGAGAGGATCAGAGTTTGGCATTAGGCTCTAGAGGAGTGGAGGCAGTCTTACTGTTTGTCAACCTAGCTTTAGCAAGTAAATCAGATGCATATTTAGCTTGAGAAAGATAGTACCTAGTAGAGTCGGATAGTACTTCAAGGCCAAGGAAATAACTAAGGTTGTCAAGATCTTTCATCTCAAAGTGTTGCTGAAGAAAGTTCTTGAGAGTGAAAATACAAAGAAGATCATCACTCGTGATAATTATATTATCAACATAGATAAGTAGGAGAACACAACCTTGTGCTGTTTTGCGGAAAAAAAGAACTGAGTCATAGGGACTAGACTGAAAACCATACTGAAGAATCATCCCACTAAACTTTGCAAACCATGCACGAGGAGCTTGTTTAAAACCATACAGAGCACGACGAAGTTTACAGACTTTGCCTGGGGGATGTGGATAACCGGGAGGAGGCTTCATATACACTTCTTCAGTGAGATCACCATTGAGGAAAGTATTTTTGACATCCATCTGAAATAATGTCCAACCACGAACTGCAGCAACAACTAATAAACTTCGAACATAAGTAAGTCTAGCAATTGGGGCAAAAGTTTCTTCATAATCTGTTCCATATTCTTGGGTAAAGCCTTTGGCAACAAGGCGGGCTTTATAACGCTCAATAGATCCATCAGATTTGGTCTTGATCTTGTACACCCATTTGCATCCAATAGCAATTTTATTAGAAGGAAGAATAACAAAATCTCAAGTATGCGACTTCTCAAGGGCCTGCAATTCTTCTGTCATTGCTTGCTGCCAAAGAGGATTAAAACTAGCATCGGAATATGATTGAGGCTCATATAAAGAAAAAGTAGTAGAGAAACAGTGATAATCACGAAGTTTAATAGGAAGTTCTCTTACCCGAAATGAACGACGAAGAGAGGGTATAGAGGAGGCCTTAGGGATGTTGAGAGCAGATCCTTCAGACGAGGTAGGAGGCTCAGAAGCAGCCGTTGTTTCAGCAAATTCACCTATATGAAACTCGGAAGAAATATTTGTAGGTAAAGTATAGGAAAAAAAATCAACAGAATTATCTGTAAAAAAAATGTGACATAGGAGGAGACACAAATTTAAAGTTAGATACAAAGGAAAACATCGTATGCTCGAGAAAGACTACATGACGAGAAACACGAAAACGGTTAGATATAAGATCCCAACACCTATAACCTTTATGTTTTATCTCGTATCCCAAGAAGCAACATAATCGAGTACGTGGCTCGAGTTTAGTATGCTCATGTTTTTTAAGTAAAACAAAACAAACACAACCAAATACTTTGAGGAGTTTGTAATTAGGTGGAGTTCCATAAAGACGCTCATAAGGTGACTTGTTCTCTATAACAGGAGAAGGAATACGATTAATGGTAACGACAGTAGTTAAAGCAGCTTCTCCCCAAAAATGTTCAGGACAAGAGGAAGAGATAAGAAGAGCACAAGTAGTATCTAAAATGTGTTTGTGTTTACGTTCAGCTCTCCCATTTTATTGAGATGTACCAAGACAAGACCTTTGACATATAGTGCCGTGTTCCTGTAAAAGATTTAAAAAATCAGAGTCTCTATACTCTATAGCATTATCAGTGCGGAAAACCTTAATAGGACATGAGAACTGAGTTTTAACTATCTGAGCAAAATCTCGGCAAAAGTTTCTTCATAATCTATTCTATATTCTTGGGTAAAGCCTTTAGCAACAAGGCGGGCTTTATAACGCTCAATAGATCCATCAGATTTGGTCTTGATCTTGTACACCCATTTGCATCCAATAGCAGTTTTATTAGAATGAAGAATAACAAAATCTCAAGTATGCGACTTCTCAAGGGCCTGCAATTCTTCTGTCATTGCTTGCTACCAAACAGGATTAAAACTAGCATCGGAATATGATTGAGGCTCATATAAAGAAAGGGTAGTAGAGAAACAATGATAATCACAAAGTTTAATAGGAAGTTCTCTTACCTGAAATAAACGACAAAGAGAAGGTATAGAGGAGGCCTTAGGGATGTTGAGAGCAGATCCTTCAGACGAGGTAGGAGGCTCAGAAGCAGCCGTCGTTTCAGCAGATTCACCTATATGAAACTCGAAAGAAATATTTGTAGGTAAAGTATAGGAAAAAAGATCAACAGAATTATCTGTAAAAAAATGTGACATAGGAGGAGACACAGATTTAAAGTTAGATATATAGAGGAAAACATCGTATGCTCGAGAGAGACTATATGACAAGAATCACAAAGATGGTTAGATATAGGACTCTAACACCTATAACTTTTATGTTTTATCCCGTATCCCAAAAAGCAACGTAATCGAGTACATGGCTCAAGTTTAGTGTGCTCATATTTTTGAAGGAGGACAAAATAAACACAACCAAATACTTTGAGGAGTTTGTAATTAGGTGGAGTTCTATAAAGATGCTCATAAGGAGACTTGTTCTCTATAACAGGAGAAGGAATACGATTAATGGTAAAGACAGCGATCAAAGCAGCTTTTCCTCAAAAATGTTCAGGATAAGAGAAAGAGACAAGAAGAGCACGAGTAGTATCTAAAATGTGTCTGTATTTACGTTTAGCTCTCCTATTTTGCTGAGAGTACCAGGACAAGACCTTTGATATATAGTACCGTGTTCCTGTAAAAGATTTAGAAAATTAGCATCTCTGTACTCTATAGTATTATCAATGTCAAAAACCTTAATAGAACATCAGAACTGAGTTTTAACCATCTGAGCAAAATCTTGATAAATTTTAGTAAATTCGGATCGTTGTTTCATAAGGAACAACCAAGTATACCGAGAATAGTCATAAACAGAGATCACAAAATATTTGGATCCTCTCATTGTAAGATTTGGAGAAAGACCCTATATATCAGAATTTACAAGATCAAATGGAGCATGAAAGACAGTAGTATTATTATCAAAAGGTAAGACTGGTTGTTTAGCTAAAGGACATGTAAGGCAATCATCTTTATTATCAGAAACAAAACCTAAGTGACCACTGAATACTAGAGATCGGATGCGATTGATTGACGCATGACCCAAACGAGAATGCCAAAGATGTAACGAAGGTACCGAAGAGGTAGATGCTGCAGACGAAGGATATAGAAAAGATAAATCTAAAGAGATAAGTTTATACAGACGTCTAACCTTACAGCTTTTCCCAAGCGTCCGACCGGTCTTTGGATCCTGCACACAACAACCAGAAGCAGTAAACAAGACATTAAGACCAAGTTCGCATAATTGACCAACAGACAAAAGATTTAAGGTAAGGTTAGGAATAAAAAAGGTGTCAAATACAGAAAGATTAGGGTAAGACACGTGACCAACATGGTTAACTTTCATGAGAGAACCATTAGCAGTTTGAATAGATGGTAAATAGGAATTAAGAGTTTTAGAAGAGAAAATTGTAGGATTAGAAGTCATGTGATTACAACATGCAGAGTCAAAATACCAAGAAGAATTACCTGAAAAATTAAAAGAGGTAGAAATTAAGGGTTTACTAGAATTAGAAAGGAGTAGACAGAGTAAAGATTCAAGGTTATTAGGGGAACAATTCACATCATCTTATGCAGGAGTAACAGTAAGTCTTGTAAAAGCAGCACCTTGAGATGGCCTAGATATGTGGTATGAGCTACATAGAGTAGAACCAGTAGAATAATACTGAGAAGTACCACACTTAATCATAAATTTTAAAATTTTCCTTCTTTTTTTTCTTTTTTGACTAATAATAATTTAGTCCCTAAACTTATATTAATTACAAGTTAATCCTCAAAATTTTAATAATAATAAATTAACCCTTCAAATTTAAATAATTATAAAATGACCCTAAAAATACTATAATTGCAAAAATACCTCAAAACTTTTGAAAATTGCAAAAAGGCCCAAAAGAATAGAAAATTACGATATGACCTAGAAATACTGAAAAATTTACAAACAGGCCCTTAATAAAAACCAGTGAACTTCAGATGGTGCGTCCAGCTTGGTCCGACCTCCGATTAAGGTAAACTCGACAGCGTTTGAACGGCCGGTGATTGAGGATTATTTTGGTCTGGGCGGTATCGATCACACTGCCGTATAACGACCGGGATCTAAAGTGAAAGTAATCGGCGACAATGAAGTTCCGGCGGTGCGTCCGGCAATTTTTGACCTCAGATTGGCGTGTCAGCGGCGACACTGAATGGTCGGTGGTAGGAGATTCGTTTGGTGTGGACAGTGTCGGTCACGTCGCGATAAAAATATAAAGAAAATATATTTCACTATATATTATAAAGTTATATAATTGAGTCTTTATATAGACTATAACCTTATTACATAATAAAAAAATAATATATATAAAAAAATAATATTTTACATTAATAATATATATATAATAAAAAAATTATTTCAGAATTATTTCTCTATATCAAATTATAAGAGTCTATATCAAATTATAAGCAGAAAGCAATACATTGCTAACAATGTGTGGATTACCAATAATGATAAGCAAAGATATTGCACGGTCGACAGCCACATTAAATTCTTGGATTGATTAGAAATCCTAAACAGTGTTTTCTATCAAACCTTTGTGTTTGATCGTTGATCGCACAGTAGATATAATATTAACTTACTTTTCTTGTCCTTGGAATGTTCAACACTGCGAACTTTTACATCGGGCATATCCAAACTTTCAAGTGCCTCCTTTAGTTTCAGAACCTGTTGTCGGTAAGGCGTTATGACCCCAATATCTTCCTCACTCAGATATGCACTGGCCATCAATCTCCTTATGACCTCTACAACCTTGCTTACTTCAATTCGATTGAGCCATGAAGGATTATTGCCTTCTCTCTCATCACAGCCTTGAAATACCAAAGAAAAGAACAGGGAATTCCTTGTTAGGGAGAAAGTTAACTGAAGTCAAGGAATCATTGTCGCCTTTACAATTGATCAATTTTCTTCATAAAACAGCTTTGAAGGGAGATACAAAATTTCCAGGTGAGATCGGTAGCTTCTAAACGATTTTGTTATATAATTTTCATTCCCATGGTTAAACATTCGCATGCTTACAGCCTTTTCCAAGTATGATTTCCCCAATCCATAACTCTCCGCCTCTTTTGAGTATATTACTAGACCTAATTGCATAGGGTCCCCAGCAAGAACAACAAGAGTCTCTTTTTTGCAGACGAAGGATATAGGGAACCATGCTTTCTGGCTCAGAAGCTTGGCCAGCCTCATCCAAGAAAACATGAGAGAAGTGGCCACATTCAACACCTTCAGCATAAAGCAGAGAGGAACTCATATAAGTTGATATGATGATCATATAGCAAGTAAGAGCACCAAGTGGAGGACCCTTGAAGATTTGCTCTTCAAAGAAACAAAAGCGAATATGGTCATGCTTGACATCCTCGTACAAGAAGTTGCATTCAGCCTGAATATCTCAGGCTCCCGACTTTCAACAGCCTTCTCAATCAGGAGTTTCTGTAGCATGTGATCTGCTGAATTATTTGAAGGTGCACAGACCAGAAGCCAAGTGTCTTCTTGAGTTGTGCAGAGCTGACGTATTGCTTCCACTAGTGTTATAGTCTTCCCTGTACCTGGAGGTCCATGAATCAGATAAGGGGGTGCTCCTTTCAAGCCAAGGATCTTCTCAATTGAACACATCTGCTCCTTATTAAGATTACGGGAAATTGGTACCAATGGAGTTGATTCAACCAACCTCATTTCAGAGGACTCCGATGGAAAAAGAAGCTGTGTGTCTAACCTCTGTGCATCATCAATGGCTATCCTATCTCCATCCTATCCTATCTCCGTCCACATCAAATATCAGAACTGAAGTTTGCAGGCCAATTCCCTTTGGTTTATAAGATAACCATAGTTAAGTTTGCACCAGGTTGAAGCACTCTGTCCTCCAAGACATAAGACTCTTTAAAGCCTCAACCAGTATTTGCATCTGAGTTTGCTGATGGAGGTTTTATCGAAGAAAGTGTGAAAGTATCCTCAGGAGTTGCGGCATATATTTTAGTCCAAATAATTTAAAAAAAAATTGGAAAGGAAAGAGAGGAAAAAGTTTTACCTAGATTTCTTCGTTTATAGCTGAAACTTGTGATATTCAGGTCCATATGGGCACTTGCTGAAGTCAGAGAGGCGCATTTGTGTTTTTATGTATTAAAGGGTAAATATATTTCACTTTATTTCTGGAACGGATGCATGACACGGGACTTAAGAATTGGCCTTTTTAGTCCAATAGTGAATAATGTGTATAGATTCGATGCCATTTGCATTAGTATCATTTGGTTGGCGGCCTGCCTCCTTCATGAAACTGTCCTATTTTTATTTTTCACTGAATCAGCCACATGCACTTGTTGCATGTCTGCAGCCATCTTAGGGACTTACTTTTGTAAAGCCATTGTCCTAAACCTTGCTCTGGTATAGTTTTGCTGGTGCTTTGGATTCCTTTGCTGAGTTTGTTTATGCTATGGAGGTCATCACATGATTTTCCTGCTGTTTCTTATATTCATTTCCTCCATAATCCAGTGGTCTTATGTGACCAAAATGGCCAAGATCAGTGTTCATATTTGCCCACATCAGTTCTGTGTGCAACATTTTCGTTATATTATGTGAGATCATTGTATTTTGCTTCCTTTTCATCAGAAAATATCAACTTTTGCATATTGTTAATTATCTTTGTGATATTTTATTAGGAGAAGCAAGTGAGAGAGATTGTCTTGAAAGCAATGGGACAGGCAATTAACAAAACAGTAGCCATTGCTGAGATCATAAAGGTCAGTATCTCTTTTAGAATATCTATTGAAAACCCTTCCCCTCTTCTCCCCCTTTCTTACTACCTATCTACAATCTATAATTAATTAGCAATTTGTATGCTGAAACAGAAACGAATTCCTCAGTTATATCAAGATACTTCCATCAGCTCTGTTAGCATAACTGATGTATGGGAACCCATTGAAGAGGGACTTGTGCCGTAAGTTTGCAGAATTCAATTTTCCATCTCAAATTATGTATCTCATATTCTTATTCTGGTCATTTATGTACCATGCAGTGTGGAGATGACTCGCCATGTCTCAATGATTTCAATCACATTATCAACTAGAGAACTAAACAACAACTCTCCCGGGTAGGTTCATTTAGAAGTCAAAAAAATAATCAAGTGAGATCTTGAGCTTATTGCGTGTAGTTATCTTTTAGCCTTGACAAAGTAGTGAGGATGATTAAAACTCCCTGAGTATGTTTAATGGGAGAGAGACATGATATTTTACTTGTGCATGTTGGTCAGTTTGCATTTGATAAATGTGCATGTGAAAGTGCTTGCTCCATTTCTGCATATGCTGAAGAAGCTGCAATGCTTGTTATATCCAATTGCAATGCTGTGATTTTCTTTCTTTATTTGTAATTTTTTGCCTGGTTTACTTGCATTTTAGGCACCTTTTTCAGGTTGACAGGTGGTGTTTCTAAGTTGACTGAATCTACAGCAGTTTCCCCAACACACACAGATTGAGGCTTCCCGTCTACAAAAGGGAATGGAAAGGAAATCTCAATAGGACCCTCTTCATTTGGGTTGAAACACAATCAGATTTAAAATCCTCAAAATCAATAAAACCAATTTCTCTTTTTTTCCCCAAATGACATAGCATTCATCATCCAGGTATCACCAACAGTACTCATCACCAAATATGCGAGTTTCAACGATAAACAAACAATCAATCAATATGCTGAACATTCACACACAACCAACTGAAGAATATACGTTAGAAAAATCGTGTTAAACACTTATTTTTAATATTAAAATAAGTTTTTATTTATTAATTTAAATTTTTAAGTTGAGTAGTAAAATTAATATAGTATCAGAATTAATATTTTAAATTTGAGTCTCATATTTTTATTTTTAATTAATTTTTTGGTTTATTAACTTTTTTGATTTTTTAAAAACAAAATATTTACCTAATTTAAATTTATTCGAATTTATGTTTCAAGTGAGAGAACAGATGTGTTCACCTATCAGTTTAAATTTTTGAGTTGAGGTAAAACTAATACATCAAATGCTCTTTCTCTCACATCCAAGTAAAAAAACTCTCACTACATTACAGCAAAAATGTATTCACTAAACCTAGATGATAATAATAAAAATTAAACCACAAATTATGATTCAAAGTTTCAATATTTTTTGGAATAACAAGTAAACCCAAAAACAAAAATTTTTATAATAACCAATAAACAAATTTAAGATCAAGTGGTCACAAAATCAAAGCAAAAGAGAACCTTGTTTGTTTATCTTGGTTCAACATCTTTGGGAGTTGTTTCTAGTAAATGAACCATAATTTTCTTCTTCTTCTTTTTGCTTAAATTAAATTATTCAAATTTATACTTGTATATTATGAATAATCATGAAATGTAAAGTAGTTTATTTGTATAAAATGAGAATCATTAGGCATTTGATTATCCGAAGGGGATATCAAATTTTTTCATTATAAATTGCAGCCAATTTGATCGCCACGAATTTTCTTATATTAATTTGTTATAACATATATATTTTATTTAATTTGATAATTTTATTTATAAAAAAAGAGAGTTATGTTTGTAAATATGTTTGATTCCTAGAGCAAAAAGACATGGCTTGCTTGCTTTCAATCAGGTTCTTTATTCCCGTATAAGGTGGGCCTTCAAACCCAAAATCAAGAAGTTATGACAAAATCTAAATAAAAACATGGGTCCATTGATCCATTTTGCTTTTTTTATTAATTTTAGTTAATCATCATTTATATATTTTTCGTTCAAAAGAAAGTTTCACTAACAGACGTCTCTATGAGCAAAATTGAACTTAAGGATGTAACACATACATCAACGCAATGCATAATTTTGATAAGGATACCAAAATCCATAGATTACAAATTTTCTATTTTTCTAATTTTTTTTAAAGATAATCTACCATTACTGTCAGTTTATCGGGAGACAAGCTTGTCAATTCATTGCAATGTCATATAACAAAAGCGAAGGAAATGGGAGACCTTGTGGCAAGAACGTCGAATTATTTTGGTTGAATAACGAACGGAATCTTCTTAAAGGGTAAAGATGACAACTGAAGAAAATATAAGGAGAAACAATCACAGCATGGTGAACTTTAAATTCATTTCCAGACTCTAATGACAGATAGGACTTGAAAGTTCCGCTTCAGAAGGCTTTCCTTTAAATATTTCAAACATTAACTATTCTAAAATATGAGCAGTTCAAACAAGCAGGGGATACATTCCAAGAATTTGAAACTAGTTTTCAGCAAGATATAAAATTCTACCATACCATCCCGTATTACAGATCAGAAAACAGAACCAAGTCCAATTCAAGAAGACCTCATGCTGAAGTAGAAGGCGCGTCCTTGACAGATTCACGCCAGGCATACTCCCTTGCTCCATCCTTGTCGACAATCTTGATCACAAAGTTTGGTGGTGCCACAACCAGCCTGGATCGGATCTCAATTATGCACTTGTCAACCAAATCTATAGCTTCTTCAACTGACATGCCACTGTGGTAGTGCCTATCCATCATGGCCAGTGAAAAATAGGAACCGTAACCAAATGATGCTTTATCAACCTTGTGAAGGGTAGCAATGTAGTCAATGTAGTAAAGCGATGGTCCTGTCTCCTTGTCGTAGCCAGCCATGAGGATGTTAACCATGTATGGGTTCTGGAAAACCAAATACTACAATTAGCCAACTTAAATTTTCGAAACAGGACTAACTACTAGCTAAAGAGGATATAGGATTTTTAAAAAATTGCAGTTAATGCGCATACAAAAGTCTAGCCAAGTCAGCATGTGGTTGAACGAACATAGTGAATGATTGATAATACTTCTCCTATTTTACAAGATGGTATGTTACCCACTTGATGGCAAAGATGCTCAAGCCTGAGGCAATTATCAAAAGATATACAGTTTAATTTGCCCATAATATTAAGTAACAATTCAAGGATGCTATACATTGTGATCTTCACAATTGTTCTACCTTCATTATTCTTCCTCTACGGTTTAATTCAAAAAGAAAGGAAAGAAAAAAAATTGATTTTCCACAAGCAAACAGCTGACAATCATTATTTTTAGTTCATATGTTCGCTATCATAATTGTATAAAGATAACACATGCATAGACGTGTCTTCATGTCTGGACTCTCAAAGTTGGCATGTCCAACACCATTTGTCTGTTGCAGATAATAGGATATAACCGAAAAATAAAAGCTCTACATTTTTTCTCTCTCTCTCCATATTTATTTGGTGTATACAGGAAACTCTTAAACCTATATTCACTTAAGATGCCGTTACTAATCAATTGAGCCATGGCTAATTGCATATGAGGTTGTTTATAAATCCTAAAAGGCACACAACATTGTCTATAACACTTGCTTATATGCTGTGATAGTACATGCTCATGCTCTCTCTTCGGAAGTTACTTTATTGTCAGCGACTTGGTTGCCTTCACCATTATCAGCAACTCTAGAACTCTTCACCTTTTAAGCATGTCAAGTTTCAAATGACATCTCAAATACAACATTGGTGGACAAGAAGAAATTGAAGTATGGTGCTTGTGTGACTTGTATCTCACCACACACTTTTTCAAAATTTTCTTTCAACAACTTGGGATCAAATTCCAAAATGTGTGTCAAAAGATATAATAGAATATTCCATATAGAGGCCACCATCTGAAGTTCATCGAACCAAGAAAGGACTCTACCATCAACATCTCACAACAACTGTGATCTAAACCATCAAATTGTATTTTGTCTCTTTTCCAAATTAGAAAATTAACCTCATTTCAAAAAGGAAAGCAAACTTAAATAGAAGAGAAAAGGCAAATCCCCTCAAAGAACATACGAGGAAGAAGCACAGGTAAAGACAAATTAATTCCCATTAACTTGAGAACACCCTCCAACGACTCTACTACACAGCAGGGGAGAAAGAAATTTAAGTTATAGGAAAGAATTGGCCTCAGCAAGACTTTTCTAGCAGTACTAGATAAAACAAACACGAGAGTAATTTCATCTAATTGCAAAACACGATTAAGTCTTTGTCTCAATCTCTTTCATTTCTCTTTCTTTATGTGCCGATTGGTTGTGCCACCCTCCGCAGAGAAGCATGCCATAATTTAAATCAATTCATAAGGTTCAAGTGATAGACTACATTCAATATAAAAAATTTAAAAAAAAAAGAGCACTGGAGAGAGATAAGGTTGATCTTAATATAATCTAGCCCGAGTTATGAAACATGCATTAGAGTTTTAAGTTCAATAACTCCATCACAGAGTAAAGGAGAGCTTACTTATCCTGCACAATCCCTTGCAAGTAACAATTTGCAATAGCCATGAATGTAACTCATTATATGACCCCTTGGCACACTCCATGAAGAAAATGGTTTCCCAGCAATGGCAAGGCTACCTATTGCGCTTTGCTTGCAATTTCAAAAACATAGTAGGCAAAAGCATACATGAATCCCAAAAGAATAAAACCAATATGTAACAGAAAACACCAATTGAAAAGACTCACACGCTTCATTATATAACCCAACCAGCAAGCACAACAACACTGGATGAGTATTTTATTATTGTGAATATTTCACAAATTCAGACAAGCATTGCCCTAAATGCACAACCGATCTTCGATTGTCATGCAAAGGAAAAGTAACAATTATTGCATGAAACAACCATGTGTTACCCTTGAATGACATGAAGCTTGAGACTCCATCAGTCCAATAAACCTAAACCAAGCTAAAATTACATAAACTTCAAAGCCTACTTGTTCCAATACAAAGTCACCAAGGCAACCGTAGCGTGAATCAAATCCCTTATAGATTTATCAACATTCTTCTTACTTTACCCCCAATTATTTAATCATACTAACTTATTAAATGCATCTTCTTGAAAAAAAAAAAATCAAATTTGTCTTCTAAATTTCGCTTTAAAATTTTATCATCTACAACTTCATCAAAACCCTAATACTGAAAAAAAGAAAAGAAAAAACCTTTCTCAAAGCGGTGGCTAGCTCTCCACGCGTAAAGTTCGCCGCCGCAGCTGTAGTCAACGGAATTCCATTGCGAAATTGATACAACGACACGTTCTTCTGTATAAACTCCGTAAACTGAACTCTGTATTCAAAAATATAAAAATAAAAATCAATTAAAAAACATAAACAAATATATACGATGTAAATTTACCTGTCGCCGGGCTCGCCGCTGGCGGCGATGAGTTTGTGAGAGTCGAGGACCATGATCTTGTCTTCATTAGATTTATGGACAAGTATGCTGTGCACGGCCGACGTGTCGGCCACTAAGATTGCGAAGCCGTTGCCTACTAGACCGAAGACACACTCCATTGCTTTGCCGATCTGTTTGTTGTCGGATCTGCTTCTGTGTTTGATTCGATTTGTCGTGGGAGTGGAGGTCTGAGTTTTGAGAGATTATAGTTATAGTAGCGTCTTGACAAGCAAGAAAGTATCGGAAATTTTAATTGAAATGGAAGGGTATTTTTGGTAATTTTCACGAAAGCGGTCTGTTTGGATGAAGGAAGAGAGGGAGTTTAATTGAGACATGGGATCATCTTGCACTAGTTTTCGGGTTTAGAATTTCACGTGTCAAATGGGTAAACCATCCTGCTCATAAGCCCATTTCGTAGGGTTGAACGACCTTATTCAAGCTAAAAACTAGTTTGGTATGATTTTTCTATCTATTAAAAGAATTTTTTATTTAAATTTAAGAAAAAAAATTAATATTTATATATTATTTAATTATAATTAGAGAAAATTTTCAAAATTTGAGACATAATATCATCTTATACTGGTTTTCATGTTTAGAATTTCATGTGTCAAATGGGCAAACCATTCAGGTCATAATCTTTTTTTTGTAGGATTGAACGATTTGATTCAAGTTAAAAGTTTGTTTGGTCTGATTTTTCTATCAATCAAAAGAATTTCTTCTTTAATTCAATTCTAAAATTTGTTTTTTAATCTTTATATGTTGTTTGGTTATAATTATAATAAAATTTTCGAAAATGAGACATTAAACCATCTTGTATTGATGTTTGGGTTTAGAATTCTATGTGTCAAATGGGTGAACCATCTCGCACTGATGATTTTAATTAACAACCAAATTATCATTTTCTTTTACTAAAAATTTTACTTTAAAAAACTTATATTTAAGAAACTTTATTTAAAAAGTCTCAAAACCCACAATCTTTTCCAACTTTTTAACTTTTATATATATTAGAAAAATTGCCGTTGTCTTATTTAACAATCACAACTTTGATTTTAATTAAAATTATTCTTTTCTTTTTTTTTGTGGTAAGTTTTATAATTTAGATAAGATGTGAGTAAAAATTATAAAGTAATATTTTTGATAATTTCAATTATATTATCTAATGAAATATTTAATAATATAATCTAATATAATATCAGTAATATATATATATATATATATATTTAAAAAAAACTGTATCATTCTATATGTGCTAATTTATATCAATATGTTCATTCAGTTTTCATGCAAAATCCAAGCAAAAGTATATATAATTCGTAATATAGAAAATAAAACATAAACGATCTAAAGATATATAGTGCCAATTTATATTATGAGTTTTTCATATATGAAATCAAATGTCTCGAGTTATTATTATAACGTTGTATGAACAAAATTGCAATGTTGTAATCCATTCCACCATTTCTGCATAAGTGTTTGTAAAAACAAATCGATTAAAAGCCACAATAATTTCTCATTTTGTTAGAAAAACAACTCTGTAATTCCACACATCGCTCCTTCTCATCTTCAATTGGCTTTTATTCCGAACGTGTTCTGTTCAGTAGATTTGATTTGTAGGACTGGATCGGGTGGGTTTGGAATAAGATCCGATCAGTCTTGTGTTTTGTTCAGAAGAGATTTTTCTATCTCAAACGGGTCTTCGTTCGGGACGGACTGTGTCCCAACCCGAATTGGAAGTAACTGATAGATCAACTTATAAATTTATAAATACCAAATAAGATTGAAAGTAACTGAAAAAAATTAGAAAATTGAATTCAATCTAAAACAAAATCCCATGGAACAAAGAGAATGGAATTTACCAGAGGAACCCAGGCCAAAAGAAACGTACGAGATCGTCAAAGACAATTGACTGGCTGTATTGTCAATTTTGAGTATCGACGGTCGACGATGATGAGGCGATTGGCAGATTCATAGACTGCTAATTGGCGGAGTTGAGAGTGCGACGTGGACGGTGTGACAAAGACCAGTGACGATTGTAAGTGCAATGGCCAACAACGTGACAGGACAGCGACGACCGACACGGTGACTCAGTGATAACCAACGGTGGCAAGGCTTGTGGAGAGAAAACGATAGTCCAGGGCAGAGGGAAAAATGCAGAAGAAGGGCAGAGAATGGCCTCTTTTGCTTTTTTGTTTTATGTTTTTTTTTAAACTGAACAAAACGGCGCTGTTTTATTCTTATTAAATGGCGTCGTTTTATCAAGAGCACTAGTGGCTTCACCTAGAAGTAGAATCCTTGGATCTTTGAGAATTGCTCTAGCTATAGCCATCCTCTGGTTTTGGCCCCCAGACAGTTGAGTTCCATGCTCTCCTACCATAGTGTCCAGACCCTGTATAAATTAAAGACTTAAAAATTGAGGTTTATAAATTTGATCAACTTGGTTACAAACATCATCAGTTCTAGTAATCAAATATAGGACAATGCAATGTTGAACGACAAAAACCTGAGCTAGTTTATCGATGAACTTATCCGCATTGGCAAGTTCAGCGGCAGCTCTAATTTCCTCGATAGTGGCGCCTTCCTTTCTATAGGCAATGTTATCTTTAATACTACGAGTAAACAATACAGGCTCCTGATTGACGAGGCCGATTTTTCCTCTAATCCATTTAAGCTGGAACTCTTTGAGATTAATACTATTAATAAGAACTTCCCCAGCTTGAGGATCATAAAATCTCTCAATTAAATTGATAATTGTTGACTTCCCACTTTCACTTTGTCCAATTAAAGCTACAGTCGTCCCGCTAGCTATTGCAAGGGAGAATCTATAAAGCATAGATATTTTGGCAATTATATAACCAACATTAATGAAATGACCATTCCTGAAACTAAAAAGTACTCAATGTTGTCTTTTCTCTTATAAAAAAATAAAAACAGGAGAATTTATTTATATTCATAAGAAATATTAACGATAAGTAAAGAAGCAAGCTGTTCACAGAAATGCTATTCATAACTCGGTACTCAGCGCCCACAAGAAAGAAGCATAAGGTTGTTATTTTATCTATTACAAACCCAAACAATTTCCACCATTATTTTCAGATCACCAAAAGACTTAAACGATCTGGCCCATCACCTCCATTAAGTTGATCTGTAATCAATGTATATTCAGCCAATTCCTATTATTTTTGCACTCTCTTTAAATTTCCAAAAGCTCTTTCCCACCTATTTTCTTAAAATTACATCTGGTTATATTGACTTCTACACCAAATACCTCTCAGATGTCATGAAGGAATTGTCTCTTGATTTTATTTACCATCAACCTCAACACAGCAATTATATGCATTACGTGACTTCATTTGTAAGGGGGTGTGGAGGGGGACGATAATCAAGAATTAGAAGGTCATTTCTTGAAGTGCAATTTGACAATCTGCTGAGCAAAAGCCTTTATCCAATTTCAATTCTCATCGATCATCAATGAATACAGACTTATTGGACAGGATGGTGATTATTTCAGATGGGATGAGAGTTACTATAAATTTACCTGTACAAATAGCTAAGTCCGCATGTTCAACTTTCCAAATTTACAGGCTGGGTCCAAGCCAAATGCTCACTCCTAATTGCGAATATACCTTTCATAACGACAAAGTCCATTCTTATAACATTATTGTTGCTTTTAATTTTTTTTCCTTTAATTATAACATTTGATGGCCACAGTGATTATTTAACTAGATGCTTTTTTTTAATACTATACTACATCAAATATTTATTATATAATATATACATTTATTAGAATTTTATATCATCTAACACTTAAAGTACACCCCCACCCATGAATTGAGAGTATTAGTCGAATTGATTAGCTCGTCTTTGATTGTTCATTCGAGTGTAAGATTCGATCCTGACGAAATGGGGAGAGGTGTGTGTATTGTTAGGAGGGGTGTGTGTGTTGTAACACTAAAAAAAAAAAAATACACCCCACCCATATATTTATTATATAATATATAAATCTATTAAAATTATACATCACTTAATACTTCAAATATACATGAATTCACACCTCTACAATAAAAAGGTACAATAAAAATATCAATTATCCTTTTAAAATACATCTATACATCACTTCTTTTTTTTTTTTAAATTTTATCTATACATCACTTAATATTTAAAGTACACCAAAATTTACATCTCTATAATATAAGAGTACAATGAGAGAATTAACTATCTCATTAAATACTTAAAGTACAATGAGAGACTTTGAGAGGATCAATTACCGAGAGAACTAATTATTTCACTTAATACTCAAAGTACAATGAGAAGGTACAATTATGATAGAAGGCCAACTAATGAGAAAACTAATATCTCACTTAATATTTAAAAGATCAACTAACGAGAGAACTAAAAACTAACTATCTCACTTAATACTTAAAAGACCAACTAATGAGAAGAGTATTGTTAAATTTCGAACCCTTTAACCTCAAGTCAAAAGTTGCACAAGGATTGCCTTTTGAATAAGATAGCTGGGTGCATTTTTAATTAGATATTTAATGCCATTGACATTGATGCTTGAATATTACTATATTATGTACTGTTGTTAATTCCCACTAATATTACACATATATACTTACAATTATCCTTGCACTTGCATGTATTTTTGGCGGAGAAGCTACCTAAGAATTGAGGAATGTACCAAGGTATAGTTTGTGGGTGGTGCCCCTACTTAACGGCTACACTATCTAAACGGATTATTTATTTACATAATTACATGTATATGTTTACTTGATTACTGAGTTCTGTTTTAAAAAAAAAATCTACGGAGTTCCATTCTCGAATATTTATTTGTATCCCCTCTCTTTTTTTTTATATATCTATATTTTAACATCTAATTTTTTTTATATGGCAAGAATATTTATTAAGTATACACGAATAGATAAGGGTGGAGAAAATACTAACAAACCGAACTAGATTTAAAAAATTGAATTGAACTGAATTAATCAATTCAATTTAATTTTTTTGTTTAGTTGGTTTGGTTCGATTTTTAGTTTAAAAGGTTGAACCGAGAGTTAAATAAAAAATTTAATTATTTTTTTAAAAAAAATAAAAAGTTAAACTGAACCAAAAATAAGTTTAGATTAAGTTTATTTGAATCGAACCGAAAATCAAACCGAACTTATAAATTGAACCAAATCGAATTTACTCACCCTTACGGCTAAATGTATTTACGAGACAGAGAGTGATTTGCGTTTACAATTAAAACATCTTGATGGAGACGTATATATTATTCTATCAAGTCAAGAATTGACAAAGGGGATGACATATATCAAAGCAGTAAACCAAGTAATGAGAATAGGAGGGCATATCTTATATTAAGAAAAAAAGTATATTCACCATAATTACATACATATCTCCTATTCGTCATGAACAGTAGAAACGCTAATTAATTTTCTCTATGCTAAATTACTAATTAATTTTTTAAAATTATTATTTCAAACTCCATCTATATATAATTAATTACATAGCTAGTTAAATATGATGGCATCAACTTGATGGTACAAGATACTGCTTAAGTTTAGATAATCAAGTCTAATACATTAGAGGTAATATAACCATTTAATCATGTTATGAAATGTGAGTTTTTATTCAGTACAACTACTAAATTATTTTGTAAATTTGCAATATAAATACGTGAATGGAAAAAATTATTTTATAGTGATAGAAATACATATTCAACACAGCAAGATGGAATACGGCTCTTGTGACCTCAATACAACAAGAATCTCGACAAAATGATCAAGGTCCATTACAACAAGATACATCTCCAACGGTTACAAGAATTCCTTATGTAATGCTTCAAGCGTTCTCAAGCTTGCTCGAATACTCTAGAGGCTATTTGAACTCATGGGCCACTACATAGATCAAACTTTTAGAAGGTTTATTGATTTGGATAGAGATAGAGATATAGACTAAGCTCGTAATTTATAAATGACAGTAACTCTTTATCTAGTAGGAGAATATTTTCAAAAATATATGGAAGCATCTTGAAATATTTTTTAAAATATTTTTTCATTTTTATTGTACTGTTAAATCAATATATAGCATTGTAAATCATAGCCATTGATTATAAAGCTAGTAGTATATAAAAGGGAGGCCTTAAGTTGTGTCAAAACATCCTAATTTATATAATTTTTTTAATTTATAATAGAGGATATTTTCTTAAATAATTGGTGTGCATGTTTTATATTTTTTTTTTGTGTGATTTTTCAAGTTACTTAACATGCAAAGCGTCTAAGGTTATATAGATCTAAAAAGGTTTATAACACTTAATAAGCCTTGCAAAGACAAATCAAACAAATAAACTTATTTAAATACATTTCAAAAGTAATGGTTAATTGCCCTTTTATCATCAAGTTATTAGTAATGTTTTAGGAAAAATATTTTGAAATAATATTTTCTTTGTGGTTTTAAGTTTCTTTGCGTGTTTGAGTTAATTTTAAACATTTTCTTCATGTAGATTCTTATTCCAACAAAAAAATAAGTATTTTAAAATCGTTTTAGAGTCTATATAAACTCTTGTAATACCTTAAAATAAAAAAGCATTAAAAATTTAATCATAAGAGAGAATAGAGAATTAGGTAAGCACTAAAGTGCTGAATGCGCAAGAAAATGCTATTATAGGGTCATTTGAGTACTAAGTGTATAAGAGAGTGATAATAGATCTTTTGAGGGAGAACTCTAACTATTTATTGTATTCTTTAAATAATCTCTTAGTGTAAAATCTTAGTGATCTGAGAGATTTTTACGATCTAATAGGCATTTATAACTTAGATTCTTTTTTATAAATTATTAATAAAAAAAAGTTTTTAATCCACCATAGATGTTTGTCAAATTACGTATATTTTATATGTTGCGATGATAATTTCTTTATAAAAATTAAGTCTTTTAATTCACCATAAACATAAATATTTATTGAACCACATATATATTCATTATTTATGATGATTATTTCTTTATTTTTAAAATGTTTGATTTTTTATATTCTTAATTATTTGTTGATGAAATTTTTTTTGTAAAATTTTTAAATAATTTTAAAGTGTTAAATATAAAAGTATTAATGCACGTAAAAACTCCAATAAATAATTTTAATACTATAACTAAAATTAATACTTAAATAATATCAAATAATTTCAAAATATTAAATACCAACTATAAAAAATATAATATTAAAACACGTAAAAATCTCCAACAAGAATATACCTAATGTTGATACCCAAAAAATATTAAATTAGGTAAGATACCCAAATAGTATTAAATTAGGTACTACTTAGAAAGCCTAACCGATTTACTAACATGATACGAAAGTGAGAAGAAACAAAAAGAAAATAAAGGACTACTTTCATTTATTGATAGCGTGATAGCAAATACTCTACATGCATATACAAAATCAAACCCTCGCTCCCTGTCTATACTTGCACTACACTTCACATCTCTTTATTACATTATTACACATTAATATATGCACACATATGCATAAACAACTTAACCTCTTATTTGCTTAAATTTCAGTTCTACTACTTAGAAGAAATGAGCCAGGTCCAAAATTGGTGGCAACCACTGGCCTCCCTCTCCCTCCATCTGCTGCTGCTCCTCCTCAGGGGCTTTCTATAGCTGTTGCTGCTGCTGCTGCTCTTCAGGCCAAACCAGTTCTGGCCCTGCTGCTACAAAATAAGACTCATTGGGGTTGCTACTGAATATCCTGTCTACCAATCTTGCTGGTACATTAAATGCAATCTCCATGGCCTCTTTTTGCACTTGGTTTATTATGTTATTTTTCCCTTCACAACAGAAGCAGACAGTGAAATAAGTAGGATCGATCCCGCAAGAATTAAAAAAATTCACATTATTATATTTGCTGTGAATATGAAGTAAAGACATAATAAGCCTACCTGCAAGGAAGTTTCTCCGGTTGTTCAAGGCATTGATGCCAAATCCAACTGTTAGCAACTTCTCATATTGAGAAGCAACCAGGGCAATTGGATGACCTGGCGGGATTATAAATACATCACCAGGTGACAAATTGGCGGTAATCTTTTGGAGTCCACTGCTTTGTTCTGCTTCTTCACTTTGTTGTCCTGTTCCTGGTGATTCTTGGCTCTGGCTTGAAAGATGTGGGCAACCCATTTCGAAGCGCCCACTTCCTGTTACAACCAAAAAAACTGTTGTGGTCTTAGAATTGTAGTGTGGCACCATCATTGCTCCCTGTAAAATGCCAACAACAGAAATTACAAGATACAGTACTAGCTAGAATTATTAGAAACATAAGAAAAAAAAAAGATTATATACAAGGGTTCAAAAGGACATTAGTTGCTTCTTGCTATTACTTGGTTAATTTCAACAAAAGTTACAGAGGTATCCACTTCTCTTAGTTGCTTGTAATCGTCGGGAGTGGCCTCAAAAAACCGTCCGAGTTTGTTGCGATATAGAGGTTTCCTGCTAAGCAGATTGTACGGACCCTTGAAATCCTTGTCTCCATTCTTTTGCGAATTAGAAGCATGATGGGCTAATGCTTTGAGCTGTTCTTCCGTGGCCGTTTTTATTGTGCCCACCTTCCACTGCTCCCCTGCAAAGAGCATGTCTAGCTGGTTTCTTGGTGTCTAGTAAAACACAATCACAGGGCATATATACGACGATCAGAATATATAATAGACTTTACATAGCCAAATCAAATCAATATTTAGGTAAACAAGAAGAATGGAAATTAAATAACCCGACATTAAGAGCACGCTCAAGGATGTCGTAGCCGAAGACTCTATAATATGACAGTGGAGGATTTCCGCCTCCAGCAGCGAAGTACTCCTGCATCAAAACATGATCAAATTTCATCATATGCCAAATATGAATGCATTTAAGGAAATGGGGCATTATTAAATTAATACCCTGAATAGACCAGGTGTATTAATAGGCTGAATGAGCTTGGCTAATTGTAGCTTGTCAACAATATCTTGGTTAATCAAGTAGAAAGTAGTCCCCGCTGGAATTCTAAGTGCATCTCCATACTCTATCTTGAACGACTCCCTTTTCTCTTGTGACACAAGTGTAATGATTCCTCTTCCTGTGTAAAAATAAATAAACAAATAAACTAAATGATAAGCTGAGAGAATGAGATCGAGTTCTAATTACTCACCCTTAATGACAGCCAAGACTGTTTCTGCATCAGTATGATGTGGAACAACTAATGTGCTGGGATTCGCCTCAAGAATGGCCATTCTGTAATTGTCGATGCTGCGAAGAAGATTAGATTTCTGGCTGAACCTTTGCAAAACCCTCACATTACCTTCTTGTGAGCTGAATCGATACTGGAAGCTCTGTTTTGCGGGGAAGTAATAAGGATTGTTCCCCTGTTGTTGCTGCTGCTGCTCCTCATTATCTTCTCCCCATTTAATCCCTCTTAGAGACTTTCCTTCTTTATCTCCTTCTTTCTCCTCTTTCTCTTTCTGCTCCTTGCACCGGCTCTTGCATTGTTGCTGCTTCTCTCCTTTCTCTTGTTTCTCACGTTGTTTCTGGCACTGCTCATATTTTCGTTTCAGATCGTGATGATGGTGCTTCGAATTCTCATCACCCTCGTCATCATCATTTCTGCTTCTCCCTCCTTTGTTCTCCTTTTGCTCTTTCTGTTGCCTCTTGCACCTTTTCTTGCATTGCGGTTCCTGCCTTGCCTCTTGCGTTTTGCATAGGTGCTTGCATTCCTCGTATTCCTCTTCCGGCTCTCGTGAGACTTCACTATTAGTCCCTTGATATTGCTCCCTCTCTCTTTCTTGATCTCGTTCTCGTTGCTCGCTCCCACTTTCTTCCTCTCGCCACCCGATCGCCTGCCCTTCGCAGCTTCTCTGGCACCACTGCTGTAGTCTCCAGTCACTTGCCAATGGTAGACAGCTTTGCTGGCACTGCTGCCGCACTTGCCACGGAGAGGTCTCTGGAGGTTCGCCTTTACCATATAAACTATCACAAACAGCTGCACAAGCAAACAAACCCGTAAACTCCTCTGCCACTTCACGGCATTGATTTATACACAGATCCAGGTCCATTCTCGGTCTAGGAATTCGGTTGCCAAAAGACGAGAAGCTAGCAGATGATGATAGGCGGAGAGTAGTAGCGAAAAAGAAGTAGAATAACAAGAGAAACTTATTATTAGTTTTGATCAACATGGCTGCAGGTGGATTCACGATAAGAAAAGTGAAACAAACTTTCTTTATTAACCTAGTTCACTAGATGAGCGAGTGATATTTAATACATGGAATAGAGTTCACACGTAGTTTTGCGGAAGGTGGAACCGTGGAAGCCATGCTTGCATGAAATTACATTTGGCGCTAAATATCCATGCGAGGTGACAAGTATTATATTAAAACAGACAATTAATTCTGTGTCTCTTAACATGACGAGTAACGTTAGATTTTCAATGTGGGATACAAATTTACAACCCAAATAAGAAAAAGTCGAATATTGAATTTTGGACTTAACGGTGAGCCGCGTCCCCCATGAGACGATCTCTTCACGTGGTACCAAGGAAAATGGACAAACTCCATCACCTGATATTTTTGGACGTTGGGTTGCATTTGTATATTATGTATGCGCATAATTCTTATTCATGGAACACTTCTAGTGAGCTAATTAGAGCTCATAAGATTAATCATATATATCGAAAGAATTATAGTTGTTTTATTTAGTGAGTGAAGATTGTTGTTGATGGTGATTATTCATGGTGTAGAATTCAGAATGGACAAAGTCAGATGAACACTTGTTGATGTGCATGCAAAGCAATTGACAAGTATCGGTTGTTGGCGGATGCCCATCCACATTATGTATATATCATTTGAAGAACTTGCTAATGTGCATGCAAAGCAAGTGACATTTGAAGTGTATGGTGCAATTAAGAGGAATGGAGGGCAGTAATTGTAACGTTCGGGCCAACAATTAAATATTGTTTATTTTCGACTTCACGCACGTATTCTTTACCTTAATTTACGGATATATTTTTAAATTTTACGTAAGTGTTTTTAATCTAAAATGCATTTATTTAATTAGAGAGAATTAAACCTTATATGCTATTTCAGACTCCCTTTCGTGAGTAAGGTGAAATATGACAGTAATCAATCTTGTCTTCACTAAAATTAACAAAATTAGTGAAGGAAGGTTCATATTTATATTTGTTTTAGTGAATTATGATTTATTTTTCCCTTATTTAAACTGAAAATTAGATTACAACCACTAAATCATTAGGTCATATTATTTTTTTTTCTTTCTTAACAGTCAATACATTCTTTCATAGGTGTCATGTTATGTAAGAAGAGATATCTTAATTTCTTCCTATTAGTGTGTGATTAACAAGGTGTCTTTACTAACTCCATATTTAATCTTCGGTTTCAAAATGTGACGTGAGAGTGCATTTTTATACTATATAATTGTATTTTACATCTACGTTCGTCAGGGCTCCCATTACAATGCACCTTATGAACAGTTACTGTCATGTAATAAGGAGAAGTTCCCCTGCCGAAACAATAAAGAAATTTTAAAAATTTCCTCCTGTGTAAGGTTATTTTTCTTCGATGGAGATAATTTCCTTCAATTATTGAAGAGTAATTAACCTTTCTGTTAGGGAACTGCTATTAGAAGCTTTTAAATATAATTTGATTCGTAATACTGATGGCTAGTGATGGTGAATTGTTAGTGTAACTCCCATATTTGCACGTCAAAATTGGCACTGCTTCTGAGCAGTGGGCGACTTCCAGGTCGTGAATTTGTCGGGTCCAGATTCTGATCGGTTTTCTATGGGCATATACGCGTTTTGTGGACCAGATCTTGGTGCCTACGTCTCTACAAATCCTTACCGGACAGTGGCATTGAATGAAAGAACCCTCATTGTCCTAAGCCCAATTCGAGCAATTATTATTATCTTCTTAAATTCTATTAATTTATTTATAAAAAAAAATTGGCAGCACTTATATAATCAATTTCAAACTCGTCTCTTCTAATATATAAATAAAGTATATAATGTTATACTTATTGTGAGAAATATAAAATGTGGTGTACTGTAAGAATAATGTAGAAAAAGAGCTTTTATAAATGCTTTGGCTGATTCAAAATAAAAAAATAAAAAAAGATAAAAATAAAGGAAAATATTTACATATTAATAATAATATAAATAAGGTAAATTATGTATATATGATAAAAGGGATATTTGATTGATTTATATCTTTAACATCCCCTCAAACTCAAGATGGTAGAGTTGAAGTAAGTTTGAGTTTGGAGACCAGAGTTTGAAAACAGTTAGAAAGAAGAAATTTGATAAAGATATCAGTAAATTAATCCTAGAGGAAATGGAGTGGAGCGTAACAATTCCCTGAGAAATATGTTGTCAAACAAAGTGATAATTTGTCTCAATATACTTAGTATGCTCATAAAAAATATCATTGTGAGCGATTTAAATAGTACTCTTGATTATAACAATAAATAGGTGTAACTTCAAAGTGAGTAATACACATATCTCTAAGAAGCCATCAAAGTTAAACAATATTTTGGGTAGTATCAATAAGTATACGATACTTAACTTCAATACTAAAACTGGTATTAGTGGTCTGTCTCTTACTTTTCTATGAAAGAAAAAAAAAATTTCTAAGAAAAGACAAAACTCAGTAGTTGATCGTTGATCTATAGGATTACCCGCCTAATCTACATGACATAAGCTCATAACTCAAGCGAAAAGTGAACTGAAAAATGGAGACAATAAAAAAGTATACCATTAAGATAACACAAAATATGAAGAACAGCTGAAAAATAAAATATACGAGTAGTAGCTATAAACTGATTGATAACATGAACAACATAGGTAATGTTTGGTCGATTGACAGTGAGATATAATAAACTGTCAACCAACTGATTATAAAGGGTGGCATCACTAAAACGAATGCCATCAGAAGATCAGAGTTTGCTATTATGCTCTAGGGGAGTTGATGTAGTTTTACTGTCTATCTAATCAGCTCTACCAAGTAGATTTGATGTCTATTTTACTTGTAAGAGATAATATCCAGTAGAATAAGATAATACTACAAGGCCAAGGAAATGGCCGAGAATGCTAAGGTCTTTCATTTCAAAATATTACCAAAAAAAATTCTTGAGAGTAGAAATACCAATAAGAACATCACATATAATTATTATGTCATCAACATATAAGGATGGTAAAATTCGAATTCGGGTTTAGATCCATTTTTTTTTTATCCGAAACCCGGGTTTAGCCCAAGTTTTTTAGGCCGAGCTAGATCCAGGTTAAACTCGATTTTTTTTCATTGTTTTGATAAAATTTAAAATTTTAGGATATTTATTTTATATAACATTATTAGATTGTAAAATTTGTATTGTATAATTTGTATTCATAATTTAATATATTTTTTATTTTTGTTTCAAATTTTTAGGTTAAATTTAAACCTTTAGGGCATTTATTTTATAAAGTAATTGTTAGATTCATATGTATCAAAGATTAAAAATTATTTTTTATTTTCTAAAAAATAAATAAATAATCTGAATCCGAGTTGGATTTCCGATAACTTGGATCTGAATTTCTTAGAAAAAATCATATCCAAATCTAGATAAAAATCTAGATTTTTTCGGGTCAGGTTCTGGATTCGAGACGAATTTTGAGTTTTTCAGATCTAGATCCGAGCCAAATTGCCAATCCTATCAAGATAGATAGGTAGTAGAATACAACTACGAGTTGTCTTGCAAACAAAGAGAGCTGAGTCATAAGAACTGGACTAGAAACCATATTGAAGAATAGTGCTATTAAACTTTGCAAACTAGACACAAAGAGCTTGTTTAAGAACATATAGAGCCTAACGAAGTTTGCAAACTTTTCCTGGGTGATGTGAATAACCAAGAGAATGCTTTATATATACTTCTTAGCAAGATCATCATTAAGAAAAGCATTCTTCACATCTATCTAAATTAATGTCCAACTATGAACTATAACAACAGTTAACAGACTCTGAACAGAAGTAAGTCGAGCAATTGGAGCAAAATTTTCTTTATAATCATTTCCATACTCTTGAGTAAAGCATTTGGCAATGAGACGAACTTCATATCATTCATTGGTCCCATCAAATTTGGTCTTGATCTTGTACACCTATTTACAGCAAATTGCAGTTTTATTAGGTAGAAGGATAACAAAATTCTAAGTATACGACTTTTCAAGAGCCTACGATTCTTCTATCATTACTTGCTGCCAAACATAATTAGAGGTAGGCTTGGAATTAGACTGAGGCGCATATAAGAAAAAAGTAGTAGAAAAATATTAATAATCACAAAGTTTAATAGGGAGCTCTTTTGCCTAAGTAGATCAACGAAGTAGAGGTGTAGAAGAGTCAATGGTATCTATAGCAGATCTTTCAAATAAGGTAAGCAGTTTAGGAGTCGGCACCATATTAGTAAACCCACTTATATGAAACTCAAAAGAAATATCTGTGTGTGAAGTATTAGGAAAAAGATTAATAGTATTATTTGGAAATAATTATGAATAGAAGGAGACAGAGAATGAAAGTTGGATACAAAATAAAACGTTTTATACTCGAGAAATTTTACATGACGAGATATGTTAAGATGGTTAGATATAGGATCCCAATATCTATAATCTTTATGTTCCATCTTGTATCCCAAGAAGCAACATAACCAAGTATGTGGCTTGAGTTTGGTGTACTCATATTTTTGAAGTAAAACGCAAACACAACCAAATATTTTAGAGATTATAATTAGGTGGGGTTCTATAGAGACACTCATAAAGTGACTTATTTTCTATAAAAGGAGAAAAATATGATTAATGATAAAAATAATGGTTAAGACAGCTTCTTCCAAAAAATGTTCAGGACAAGACGAAAAGATAAAGAGAGCATGAATGGTATTTAAAATATATATGTGTTTACGTTTAACTCCTTCATTCTACTAAAATGTATCAGGACAAGACCTTTGACAAGACCTTTGACAAAAGTACTATATTCCTATAAAATATTTTAAAAGTCAAAATCTATGTTCTATGGCATTATTAGTACAAAAAAACCTTAATTGAACATGAAAACTATGTTTTAACCATCTGAGCAAAACTACGGTAAAATTTAGTAAGTTATGATCGTTGTTTCATAAGAAACATCTATATATATTGAGAATAATTCTCAATAAAAATAACAAAATATTTAGATCTTTCCATAGTTGTATTGGGAAAAGGACCCATATATCAGAATGCATAAGATCAAATGAAGTATGAAAAATAGTAGTATTATCATTAAAAGGTAAAGCTGGTTATTTGGCTAAATGATACATTAGACAATCATTTTTATTATTAGAAACAATATCTAAATGATCGCTAAATACCAGAGATCATATGTGATTGATTGATGCATGACCCAAACAATAAAGCCCAAGATGTAACAAAGATATTTGAGAGGCAGATGTTCCATACAAAGGACATAGAAAAGAAAAATCTAAAGAGATGATCTCATATAGATGTCCAACCTTAAGACCTGTCCCAAGTATCTAACCTGTCTTTGGATCCTGTACACAACAACAAGAAGCAGTAAACAAGACATTAAGATAAACTTCACATAGTTGACTGATAGATAAAAGATTTAACATGAGGTTAAAAATTAAAAAAAAAAAGTTTCAGGTACAAAGATATTATAGCAAAACACTTATCCAACGTGACAAACTTTTATAAGATAACCATTGGTAGTTTGAATGGGGGATAAATAAGAAGTAAGAGATTTAGAGGAAAAGTCATATGATTACAACATGCAAAATTAAAATATCAAAAAGAATTACCTTAAATATAAAATAAAGCATAAATTAAAGGTTCGCCAGAGTTTGAAAGGAGTTGATGAAGGAAAGGCTCGAGATTACTAGCTAAGTTGGAATTAAGACTTTGTACTATCCTTGGTAGCAGTAATAACAAGTTTTGTAAAAGTAACACCTTGAAGCAACTTTTTATCAGGACAATCTTTTTATAATAATTAACTCCAAATTGTCGACATAATTTGCATTTACATGGTGAACAACTAAAGAATTAGATGTCTAGTTAAGTGACAATTATGACATATCTTAGCTAATGCGAAACTGGCAGAGATATGATAATAAGAAGTATCAGACTTATCCATTGTAATGATCTTAAAAAAATATAATTTTAGCCCTTAACTTTTTGATAATTATAAATTAACCCTTAATTTTTTTAATAATTACAAGCTGACCATCAAAATTTTAATAATTATAAAATTACTCAAAGATTTATAAAAATTATAAAATGACTCCTAAAAATTTAATAATTTTATAATGGCCCAAAACTTTTTAAATTTATATAATGACCTCTAACGAATTTGACAATTTTAAAATGACCACAAAAAATTCTATGAATCTTAGAATTACCCCAAAAAGTATAGAAAATCATAATATGATCTTAATTGTTGAAAAGCTTACAAAAACACATTTACTACAAATAAAAAAAATGGACATTGGAGATTGATAGATCTAGTGAAAATGAGTCGAAATGTGGCAACGGTGATGATCAACTCGCCAAAAAATGGTCGAGATCTATGTCGAAATATGGATGGCAGCAGTGGCGTTTGGTGGCACGTGTGGGCGCACCCAGTGTTAAATCAATATGATTCCAATGCCATAAAAATCACCAGCCAATTCTAAGTGTGATGGGCTGGGCGATGCATGTTCACTCGTTGAAAAAGAGTTAAAATTTGAGTTGCAAAAATTCAAGGACATAAAAGTCTGATTGGTGCATGTGCATTATTCCAGTGTTTGATCGATGTGATTTTGGTGGGGTTCAAACGATCGACATTAAAGCTCTGGGTTAGGCTATGTCGATCACTACAAACCTGGGCGAATTTCTCTGTCGAAACTCTTATGAACTTCCGATGAGTTTTTGAAAAGATTTCAACAAATTTTGGCTAAACAAAGAGATAGTGAAAGAACCAAAGTTCTAATATTATGTGAGAAATATAAAATATTGTGTATATTTTACTGTAAGAATAATGTACAGAGAGAACTTTTATATAAGCTTTGGGGTGATACAAAATAGGAAAGCTAAAATAGATAAAAGGAAAAAAAATATTTACCCATTAATAATAATATAAACAAGGTAAATTATGTGTATATAGTAAAGGGAACATTTGATTGATTTATATATTTAACATTTATATTGTAAAAATACAAACTTTATTTTAATTGATATGACATTTAATTTATCTAAAGTCAATGACTAGTTTTAAATAGACTTTTAACTCTAATTTAGTATGGTAAAGAACAATAAGTAGTGTTCAATAGACTTTTAACTTCTTTTGAATGGTAATATACATATATATCTCCTATTTCAAAAAAGAATTTAATTTCTAAGAAAAGTTAAACGTATTTTTTTGAATATATATATATCTCCTAGTTTAAAAAAAAATTAATTTCTAAGAAAAGTTAAACATTTTTTTAAAAAAAATCACTTTTAAAATATCAAATAAATTCAAAAGATGCATTTATTTAAAATGGTCTTATAGTTAATGAGTTTACAGTGTATCTTATAGATCTAAGTTTAATTTCTCCTCTCTAATATATAAAAAATAATAATTTAAAGATGCTTTAAAAAAAAAAAAAGCAGCTCATTTTTGGAACGGTATTTTTGTTTAAAAGCACTAGCAAAAAAATATTATTAAGTTCACCCTCTAATTGTGAGAATAAAATAATTTAAATAAAGCTACAATGTTCAAGATTTCATAGGAGTAATAAATATACACACAAAAAAGCAGAAAAAATAAAAAGATATCATCGGACTACTTACTCGGAAAAGTGGGTTCCACTTGCACAGAATTCATGCAGTATCAACAAAAACGTAAAAGGCGCGAACTCAAAATCCGTTATCTTAACCAACTTAACTTCCTCGCTCCTAACCAAACCTTAACCCCTTCGTCAACCCTACTCCATACCCTAAAACAAAATCCCTCCCTTCTTTTGGCATGTCTTCAAGATTCACCAATTCCCCATTCATTTTTCACTTCTCTCTTCTTTCTCTACCAAAACCCTAAATTTCACCATTTCTAGAACTCACATTCAGCTTTTTCTTGCCTTTCAAGAAACTAACCTTAGCCAAGAAATCCCCTACCCGAAAGCCCAAAGCGACCAATGATGTCTGTAAGACAACGGGCCATTAGATCTTCGAGCCAGGGGGAGTTGAATGTCTTCAATCAAATCCGTCCGGTTGAGTTGCCGGTGGATGTTTCCGAGATCAAGAGCAAGAAGCATCTGGCTTTTGTCACCAATGTGAAGTCAAGTGAGGAGCAGCAACCTCCCACCGGGTTACGTAGACGTGGGGGTCACCTGAGGTTGATGATTTGTCGTCGAATAAGAAAATGGTTGATGAACGGTTTGGTGGGTTTCTGAAGGCTTGCTCTTTATGCAAGAAGAAGCTAATCGAGACTGTTAAGTTTTTTTTATATACGGGCATAGGTATGTGTTGCGTTCTTTATTCTTGTTTGTATCTGTACTTTGTTTTTTGTTCTGTTCTCTTTTGTTCGGTCATGTTTAGTTAGTATTGTTCAGATTTGGAGAAAGCTTGCAGAAATTGAATAAATTATCATGAAACTTTAACCCTTAAAATCATCAATCCCAACAGAGAATTTTGTAATTTTTTATCCAATTGACAATTTATGAGATAATTGTAAAATATATATATTTACACATAAACTGTAACCTCTCAATAAGCAAATAGTTCTAATTTGTTCTATGTTAGTTTCCTTAATTTAGCGAAACAAATAGATAAATTTAGGAACAGATTGAAAAGTTAAATAGAACTGCATTTTGCATTATGAACATGTGACCTGAGGAGGAAGTGTTTCGAAAGTGTATTTTGCATTTGTTATTGGTATTATGAAAAAATAAAAATATTAGAATTTGTGATTTAAAATCGTGTTTAAATATAATTTTGAGTTTGAGATCAATAAAAAGTTAATACGAGATTAAAAACACATTAGTTGGACGAGAAAATGTCAAAAATAAAAATATAAAAGCAAAGAGGGGTACGAAAGCACAATTAGAGCCACGACGGCACCGCAGTGCCAACTTACAAAAAAAACTTCTATTTTAAACTGATTTAATTTATTTGAATTGATTTTGAATTTCTTACACGTAGATTTATATTCTAACAAGATATAGGATTTCTAGGAACGGTTTAGAACCTATATAAAAAATTTATTAGTTTGTCAAGTATTAAAGAAACAATAAGATAGAGAATAAAGAGTTTAGAGAGCAATTGAGTGTTGGGTGGGTAAGAGAGTATCATATAGTAAGCGCTTGAGTACTATGTGTATAAGAGAATGTTGGTAGATCCTTTAGAGAGCTCTTCTATTATTGTATTTCTTGATAATCTCTTGTCAAAAATCTTTGTGATCTGAGTAATAAAAGAAGTTAAGATCTCGTGATTTACTGTGAACATAAGTAGTTACCAAACTACGTAAATTTTTGTGTCTTGTGTGTAATTGTTAATCTCTATTGTGTGTGTGATTTTTTCTTCCATGTGTGCCTAGAGTTTTAAAGTATTAAATTACCAAGAAGTGGTATTAGAGAACGTAAAAATTCTAATAAGAAGAATTTAATGTGTTTTTGCGAATCATATATTTTCAAATTATGTTGGAGTACTTAGAGAGCACTTATGTCACTCTCCAGACCCAAAAGATCTGATACACGACATCACTTACATTCATTCAATAATGTGCACTCATAAATAATATTACATAAAATTTTAAACTTTAATTTAACATAAGAATCCTTAGCAAGTTGCTAATAAGTTCAACACTAAAATCAACTCATAACCTAACATATAAATATAAACTTCTATTAATAATATTTAAACATTCATTTCAATTTTTTTCAGAATTATAACAATTGAATTATAACTGGGACAATTAGTAAACCGGAGATATGCAGAGTTTTCTCAAAGATTAACACTCTACTACATCACCAGTAGCAACTTTGTTACCGAAAGCCCATAATATACTCATTGCAAATTCTTACTTAAAATCAACCAATAACCATACTTGGTGAAACTTAAACCAAATCCAATCACACACAATAAAATAATACATAAGTATTTATTCAATAGGGATAAATCAAATATCTTAACCCACGTGTCCCTAAATAAAACACTCAACAATCTAGTAACTTAGGGAACTCAAGGAACAGCAGAAGTCTTGTCAAATTCGCTAAGTACACATATACCTTATTTACTTAAAATCACCATAAACCATAATGAGTATAAAACTCAGTAAGCATACTAGCTTTTCATATATCAAAATCATAATCTTATCAAATCACATGTCAGGTAAGCGCTTACACATTCTTTCAAAACATATAATAGGAATACCATCACTCAACTACTACTTAGTATGACTTACATATCACATATCACATAATGAGTCAAATGTCACTCGTAGGTGACATACCGTATGAGAGAAATAGTACAAGTGAGGTTTTAAATTACACATAAATAATGCTCATACCGAAAGATAAAAGACAAACCCTCACCCTGATCATCGATGAGTTCTCTCACATGCACCAATACGCCACCACACGAATGTGATGACTCACTCTTCCTTTAGGTACCAATAGGATCCTCCCTACATACGAAACACATAACATATACCAATCCCGAAGAAAATGTTACACATAAAGGCTCTACAAATCATATAAAATACCTACTAAGTCAACAGTGGGTTCAATTACACTTCAAAAGCTCTCTTTGTTAAAGACATTTCATTTTGAAAGCTCACTTTCAAAAACACATATATGTCATGTATGTCCATGCTCACATTCATAAACACATGTCTTCACATTTCATATCAAAATATACTTTGACATAACATAAACATATTCTTAACCATATTTATAAAATCATACATAACAATTACTATGTTTATTGTGATTTTAGTAAAAAGTCTAGTATACTTACCTCTTAGTACTTTCAACTACAAGGCTTAAATCTCCTTAACTTATCAATGGAGATTAATCCTTTCATGAGCCTCAACATTTATACAAAACACTTTAAGTAGCTTACAAAATTACACATATTGCACTTATCACATCGAATTGGTCTAATTACTTAGTTTCTCAAAATCTGTTATTCTGACCACTTACACTTAACACAATTTTCTTATACATCAAATGATGTCCAATTACTCCAAAATCAGAATATATCATTCTTGACTCATATATCCTTCTTATATATGAATATTATATCATAATTCCTACACAATCTATTTCATAAACACCATCAAATCCAAACTATTATCCTGATAGGATCAATATATTTACTGAACAGTATTTAATCTCCTAATTTTATAAAATCATATACTAGCTCAAAAATTATAAAACTACCACAGAATTACTCTTGACACATATCTCAATCCATGATAAATATTTCACTTCAAAATCACTGTCAAATGTATTTTAAAATTATTTTATTTTATAACTTTAAAAATCTGTTAATCAAATACTGCAATGAGGTGATACACTTTAGAAAATCATAACAATTTAACCACATTGATCTAAATTCTCAATTTTTAGTACATCATATTAGACTATAAACTTATCATATTCTAGAAATTCATAATTTTGTAAGATCATTCAGCAGTTCAAAAATTATTTGTCACTGTATCATACTGTTAACACAGGAAATTTTCAGAATTTCAGGGTCATTTTGATAAATTCACTACAAATTCAATTTTTGAAATTTTCAATCTATTCAAAGTCTCAAATGATTCTAGACATGTCTAATTTCATATACTCAAAATTAAAAACTAAAATTGAAGCACAACAACTTATAAATTTTCTAGATCAAGATACTATCAAGTAGAAATTCTGCAATTCATCATGATTTATCAAACTATCTACATAAATCATCATCAATTCTCACAATATCTTATGTAATCTATATCAAATCCTCAATTGTACATATTTCAGAAATCAAAACGTAAAGGAATTAACTAAATTAACACCAAAAAATTAAGAAATGATTATAAGATACCTCTTAAAACTTAAATTCTAACTTTCTTCTTCTTCTTCTCTTTCTCTCCCCTTTCTTTCTCTTTTTTCTCACTCTAAAAGAGGTGGCTCAACCAAAATAAGTGAATTAGGGTTACAAATGTGTATTTTTATACTAAGAGATTAATTTTTAGTATTTATGAATTAGCCCCTAAAACTTTCAAAGTATTATAATTTGATCCCTAAAATAAATCTAAAGTCTTGTAAATAAATTCAATACATATGTCCTTAACCTATACAAATACTACTAATAATAATAATACATAAATCAAGTATCACCCACATACAAATAAAATATGTATATTTATATATATATATATAAATATATATATATATATATATAAATACTTATTCTTACCGATTGTGAATAAGTGGTTACTACAACTTGAGTATTAGGTGGGTAAGAGAGTGTTATATAGTGAACGTTTGAGTATTGTGTGTACAAGAAAGTGTTGATAGATTCTTTGAAGAGCTCTTCTATTGTTGTATTTTTTAATAATCTCTTGTAAAAGATCTTTGTGATCTGAATAATAAAAAAAATTAAAATCTCACGATTCACCGTGGATGTAGATAGTTGCTAAACTATGTAAATTTTTGTATCTTGTATGTGATTATCAATCTCTATTGTGTATATGATTTTTTCTATTCTTGTTACTTTTGAACAATGTCTTTCGCATGTGTCTAGAGTTTTAAAGTGCTAAATTATCAATAAGTGGTATTATGACACATAACCATTCTAATAAAAAGAATTTAATTGGTCTTTGCGAATCATATATCTTCAAATTATGTTTTCGAATCCTTTTTATAATGGTTTATGCATCTTCAAATCAAACAGCCAATTAATCACAGTTATGCTAAATGTGCTCATGGGTTCTTCTGATAATTAAGTTACAATAAGTACCCCTCAAACTACCACGATACTTAAGTTTGTGTTAAAGGAATCGTCATTCTCCCTATGAGATTAGGTTAAAGCAAAAAATCCTAACTAAATTTAACCTTGAACCCTAACCTCTTTGCGCAGTGGAATAACCTAGATATCAAATAAAAATAGCAAGAACTCAAAGTAGATAATAAAGAGCACAACACAATCACTTACGTGGTTCAGCCAATTATCTACGTCTACAGTTGATCTAAGGATCCTAGACTCTCTTATTAACTCCCTAGAGAATTTATAGGAACCTTCAAAATGATCTAATGTTTAGTGTACCCTTACTCTCCTACGAATAATGAATACCCAAACAATGGTTCCACCCTAGTGCATAAAGGCACTTAGTGTCTGCATAGTTCTTTCCTCTCTTGAAGTCTCTCTTAATGCTTAATCTCAAGTAAATGATTTATATAAGGTTAATTTCGTGCCTACTGACCATAATCCTAATTAGAATAATAGTCTGCTTGTTTTGAAAGTCCAAAATTTTTTAAAACTCAAAAATTCATAGCAGAAAGAATTTTCCCCTTTTTGGCATCAAGGACCTAGCGTTGTGGTATTGAGTATGTCACGGCCAGCGCCGCGGCATTGGATGCCCGGTGCTACGGCACTAGCTTACTACTCTGAGCACCGCGGAGCTCAGCTCTATATCAGCCCCCGCATTTTTCTCGCTTCTTTTCACGTCTTCGAGTCTTGTTTCGCTTTCCTCTTTGTGTCTTACATGTTCTAGACTTCTTGTGATTCTCTTCTTTGATATTTTTCACAATTCTTGCTCAAATAAATTTGCTAAATTACCAAATGTCCAATAATTTGTACTATTAAATTGTTCAAACTTAATACCGAAAATATAAATCAGAGCTGACTTTGGATGGGTTTGATAAAGAAGTTTCCAAAGAATCAACAAAAATGACATGGGTCCACCATAGACAGGCAAGGGTTTGGTGCTAAAAGATTTAACTAGTTGACTGAGTTCATTTGCTAGCTGTTGACACGCAGAGCTGTTAGGTTTTTGCATTCAGCTTTGAGATGGCTATGTCACACTGATTTTTCCAGTGTATAGGTCGATTTGTTGTATAGAGTTATGAGTGTTTGATTGGTTTTGGAATAGATTTTATTCAATATTTTTCGTTTGTCACAACTGTTGAGACTTATTTTCTTGAGTCTATGATGTGTAAAGCCAGATATATTTATTTTATTAACCCATGCGGCATGCATGTTTATTAAAAGCAGTAATTTTTCTTTCTTACTTGTGAGTACGATTCAAAAAGAAGGAAAAATGTAAGCAGATCAGAACTGGAAAGGTTTGAAGTCTTTCTGCATTTTATGGAAGGGACTGTTCTAACAGTTTGTAAACCTTAAGTAGAGGTTGTTAATCCCATAATGTTAGGATAGATCTTAATCTTCATTTTATGATTGTAAACGTGATCCTTATCTCAATCCTATTATAAGAATGATCAGTAAACAAATCAATTTCATGATCAACCATAAAGGTTAATAAAAGAAATTATTGGAAAGAGAAACTATAGAAAGGATTAAGGTAGTGCCTTTTACTTGTCGAATTGCAGTACCGCTTTTGACAGAGCAAATGGTTATAAAATTGGGAAGCAGAGAATAAGACCACACCATTGGTATGGTCGGCACTGCAGAGACAAAAAGCACAAGTTTTGGCCTTTTTTCACCATTTATCTAGGTAATGTTGCTTTCACTTCCCACTAATGTAGGCAGCTCTAAGATTGATGAGCAGGAAAGAAAATTCAGTTCTGATTTTTTCCAAGCAATACATGATATGAAAACTAGTACCATGAGATATCCAAATTTGTGATCATGTATTTTTTTTTTCTCATTGGTTTTTGTTGATGATCTGGTTTTTCTGTTTTATTGCATTTCATTCATGAATTTGAGAAATAGTCAGTTAAGCAAACAGCAAAGATGAATGAATAATTAAGAAGGAAATAGTTTAAAGCTTATAATTTTCTGGTGTAACTATCAGATGAGTAAATATTTTCAAGTTTGTTTTTCATCTCAGGTAATCACTGGAAAAAGAAGGGCAATATGCCACTTTTATCAGTAAAAGCACTGGCAACAAAAAGAAAAAAAAAGACACGCCTCTGCTATGAATTTCTGCCTTACGTACTGAACAACCACCAACAAAATATCTGCTTCTTCTTTTAATGAAATCTCGAGAAGAATTCAGAATGATACTACTTGCCACGATTCATCTTTCTTTTAACTGACATTTTTTATTTATTGTTTTTTGACGTTTTTTATTTATTGTTTAACATAAAACAAATAATAAAAATAAAAAGAATGGAAAATCTTGAGATGATTTTCCACCATCATTGAGTTGTAAAGGATATATTGGTAACAGGCAATAAACAGAGGCCGGGAATTGTTTACGGGGATATTAACACTGTCACCCCCTGAGATTTATGCAAATTACATTTTGGTGATGATTTTGATTTAATTAAAATATACTGTTACCCCACTTCCTCTATTTAATTTAAAAAATAAAATAAAAAATCTCACCCTTTAAGGAGATAATCCTGAGTGTAATTTAGTTCTTCAAATTAGATAGAAGAAGTAAAAATGTAATTAAACCAAAAGTCACCATCAAAGTAAAAATTATGTCAACCTCAGGGGGTGACAGTGTTAATATCCCAATTGTTTGCGAGTGTTCGTGTTAAACAGGACTGTTATTTTGTCAACATTAACAGTGTAAAAGCCGCAGTGTGAAAATTAGAAGATCAGATTAGACATGATATAACAGATCAAGGTCAAAGGAAATGGCTTTGTCTATGAATAATTACAGCAGAACCAAGAAAAGCACAGTAAGGACCAACCTTTTTCGATTGGTGCACAGCAGCAACTCTTAAATCTCAATCATTCATCGGGATGTAGCTCTTTTGAAGCCACTCCCGCCTGCGAGCGGGGACCAACAAAAAAGGCTATAGAAACAAGTTACGTATGTCTCTTGAACTCGAATCAAAAAAGTGAACAGGAGAACTGGGTTTTGTTGAATTTTCTGTACTGCTAAATTTAATATGAGATATATCTTCCATATTAGTTGGGGCATATCTGAGCTAAGTAGAATCCAAAAGCAAGTATATTTGTTTCTCTTCTCTCTATTATTGACTGGAGAAGTAGGGAAATTTCTAGTATGTTTAAATATGTTCATGTCTAAGTGGATGCTTGATGCAGAAACTGTAATAATAGATGCCAGCATAGGTTTTTCACAGCAACCAAAGACCTAGTTGAGATGAACTTCAGGGAATATTTCGACTGCCTTATTCCTCAACTTATGCTTTGAGTTCCCTATAACATGTATGGTTGTTTTTAAAATCAAGGCTTTTATATAAATCACATATAGAGGGAAATATCCCCCGTTAAATTGTTAACTCAAAGCTGCTGCAGCAGCATAAGCAAAGGTCAGCCAGTTTTCCGAGAAAGATTTGATCCAAGAAGCCTAGTTTAAGCTCGAAGGAAAGAAGTGCTTTACCTTGAGACCATCAAATCGTAATCATTTTTACCTTTTTACTAACTAAATTCTTCTTTACTACTCAGATTTGCGAATATGGCACGTAGTTACTCCACTACATGGAGGAGTAAAAAGAAACTGGGGAAGCTCTTAGCTTTACAGTTCAAACTAAAGTCAAAGGCCTTGAACTAAAATCCTATTTTGGCTAAAGAAACAAAGACAACATTTTCCTATTTGGACCCATAGCCTTACAAAGTAAAGTAAAGGATTAACGTCCTCAGTTGATGCTGTTCTAATCATCAAAAGTAAGATGCCCATATTAGTGGCTTTGAATATACAAGTTGTTTATCTAGGCACTACAATTTTCTTTGATTCTTTACTTATCTTTTTGAGCGTATTTGTCTGTGAGAGAGAGAGAGAAACTTTGGCATCATCATCATAATAGATTAAGGATAAAGCTGGCGGAAGAAGGAATTATGACCTGTTCTGATGCCAATCCGTATATCATGTTTTGTTCCCGTAATTTTTATCAAGTTCAATAAAAAAGAATTAGTAAAAAAGAGGTTCAGAATCAGAACCAAGAAAATCATGCTTCCTTTGCTTCCCGTGAATGTTTATTAATGCATGCGGGCGGAGAAAGCTCATGCATCAATAAACGTGCAAGTGCCCCATTTATCAATTATAGTTCTCGAAAGGTATATATCAGTCACATTTTCACTCATGTTTTTGCTTTCTTTATTTCTGCCACCCTAGTTCTGCTTTCACTGTTTTCCTTCTCTGGTGGCCCGTCAGGAAAGAAAAGAACTAATAACCTAGTGCAACAGCAAAAGACAAATGTGGACTTGCAAGACTCTTCAAAAGAGGAACCTCTGAATCATGGCTTCCAATAACCAATATGCCTGCAAAATCTGTAAGTTCTGTTTTGTGCTTTTCTAGTTTGTTATTCACACCACTGTAAAAAGGAAAAGCATATGGCAGTAAACATGTGAGATTATCAAGAAAACTACCTTTTTCAGTAAAATCATTAGCAGCAAGAGAGAGAGAGAGCAAGAGGGCATTATGATTTCAATCATAAACTAAATTTGTTTTTTCTATATATTCTTCTATTACTTTGGTAATTGAGTATCCATGGAATCTTTACTTCTTCACTTTGCATTTAAAACAAAACTAAGTACACAAATGATTAAATTGACCATGTTTCACCTTCTTTCAGTCATCAAAAATATGTCCTAAACTAACAAAAGAATCGTGAACAAAATTATCTTCATCTACCCACTTGGCTTCTAAAGTGTGAGTTCATCCTGCAAAAGGAGAAAGCTTGATCATTATAAGATGGGCAAGTTATCATTAACTTAAGCATAAACATAACCTTTAAGTTTAAAAAATAAAATACCTATTCATTGTGCTGGACGCACTCTTGAATGCCATGAAGGTAGGTGTTTGTTAGTCTGCTAACAATATATGATGATCAAAAGTAAATGGAGTTGGCTATCTGTGGAGTTAGTCATCCAATCAAATTACAAAATTTACACCTGATCAAAGAAAAGTAAAGGTAAGATCAGGAAAAGAAACCAAAACCAAGCAAAACAAAGAAAAGTAAGAGAGAGGAGGCTGACCAACCTCTTTTGGTTAGTGGGCAATGGATTGTCTCCATCACCCTCCAAGGATGAAGTTTTTTGAGGTGATTCACGCCTGCAGATGGGGACCAAATTCTACATAAGTATGGGAATAAACACAAAATCTTCTCAAGAAAACTTACAAAGGGAAAAGAGAATGTAAATATGAAACACTTTTTGACTATATGCCAAATACATATGCTGTCTTGGGTTATGTTTTCATATAGACTAGCATAATACATGTGCTAAATAACTGGAATCGGCATGATACCATGTGTTCGGAAAGATGGAGTGAGTATATCTTCAATGTTCAAGATTTATAAAATTCAAAGTGCTTAACCTGAGGACCACTATGGTTAAGGACCCTTCACATCAACCCCATATGTGTACTTGCAGCTACCATAATAAAAGCTGGAAAATTAAACAGAATATGAGTTTTCACCTGATTGTTTGAGGATTCTAGCCATACTCCATATGCAGAAAGACAGTGTAGTACTTCCATAGATATTTACAGCCTGTCACAACCCACTGAAATCACTTTATCATTGAAAAGCAAAACATTTAAATTGTTCCTTAGTAGATTAGCTTTAAGGGCCCGAGCGGAGAATTGCAAGCCTAACTGTCTACTCTACATACAACATGTGAACTTCTGTTGCATTGTTTGCTTGTGTAAGGGAGAGAGAGAACATACCTTAATATGGATAAAAAGTATCGCCTCATCCTTCAAAAAAAGTTTAGTTCAGTATAGCCATGCGTGTATGGCAAAAGCTCCTCCACCTCAATCCTAGAACTAGAATAACTCGTACTCTTCTTCAATCGGCTATGAGTTGACTCAACCTCGGCCCAAAATATACCATAAACTGGTCTGTGATCAGAGAATCTAGATTCCCCACGTACATAAGATAACTGGTGAAGGCCTTCTCCATACCACAAAATTCGATCGCACCTAGAAGACATGCAAAATTTAGTTGCATCAGCATTGTTGCTAGTTAATATTTATGAATGTGGCCACACATGGGCCTTCCAATGTAAATGTAAAATTTTTCATCTCTATTTACTATCAGCTCCTAATTATTTATTGTTTGAGCAATGCCTTGCAAGTAAGTTATCATGCCTTCTGATAGGAGACAAGTTCTTACCAAGCGGGTGTCCTACGTTTCTCCTTCGGGTGCATATCGTCCCCTGCATATCTGTCCGAATTAGTTGAATACTTGTATGTTGGTGGGAAATAAATCTTTCCTTCATTCCACCCCACAAAAGCACGACCCTGTCTCTGCTCTATCCGTAACTGCAAGAAAACCATCAAGAAGTAAGATTAAAAGTTATTCAAAGTGATGAAGCAGTAAATCTTGAACAGATTAAGGGAAGATATATTTCAACTTTCAGGGAAAGGATTGTAAATATACTTGATCATTTTCTAATAATGCCCGCCAGTTTTGCATCTCAACCAATGCCTTTGCAGATCGATACGAGAGAGCAATACGATAATTCAAATCCCCAAGCCAAATTACTCGACTGGAAAAAATGCACACAGTTACAAATTTGAATAAATGCAAATAAAAATGCATCAGTAAAAGAAGTTTTGAAACACCTGGGACTCGGGAAAAGAAATCTTTGTGTTTATGCACATATGTTTATGCATAGGATTTGTTAATATCATATAATTTCAGTTGAATGCTTTCAAGTCCAGTATCATTTATAACAAATAAAATTACGTCCAAAAGGAAACCAGCCATTTCTCAATGTTGTTTCCACCATAATCTCTTTTTGTGGGGTACTCTTTTGCTTTTAATTTTACTCAATTGCAAGTACACGAGTAAATGCTTGTAGATGGTCAATGAGAAGGAACTTACTCATGTTGAAGAATTGTTTCTGGGGATTTCTCATCACCTGCACCATTAACTCGAGGAAACCTTGTCTTTTTCAAGATCTCCATTACATCAGCATTCCTTCTTAGTTGATCACCCTCCTTCTGTCCTGAGGTTAAGTGACTGCAGATAAAGCAAAAGCTTGTTTGGTGCAACAACATGCTGACTGCAATAGATCCCTGCCAAAACAATCAGTGAGTATTTCTGATAAATGGGGCAATCACATTAATCTATGTAAAAATAAATCAAATCAAACTACCATGATTTACTAAGAAATACCTTATTTCCAAGGTAACCCATCAGTCCTCTGCCAACACAAGATACTTTCATGTTTTTAACATGGTCTCTCAATTCACTCCTCACCCAAACAGTGAGAAATATGCCAACCATTTGCTTACTGGCAACTAAGCAGTACCTTGAATTCCCAGGCATCCTACAACCATGATCCATGGATGCAGATCCACCACAGGACATTGGTGAGTATAATACAGTACTCGGTGAATCCCCTGGCCCATTATCATCATCAGATGAACCCCATCTTGAGTAATCACTAGGCCTCGAGTAATCACTAGCTCTAGAGTAATCACTAGGCCTCTGACCCCACCTAAAATTGGGATCATAATCGCTCGGCCTGTGGCCAAATATCACCCTATCACAAACACTAAATCTACGTTCAAGTCTTGGTTGTGGAATGGAAGGGTCATTGTCCATTTTCCAGCTATGAGTTGTTTGAAATGATCGACGAGGGAAGAAGGATGAGTTCTTCCGCCTTGCTGATCCCTCAAAATCTGCATCCATTTCTACAATAGGCTCAGGAATGGGAGATGCTGTATAACAACCACTACTTCCACTAGTTCCAGGAAGATTGTTGAGAGTCTTTCGAATGAGAGCCAACCATTTTTTGGCAGGACCGTTGTCTTCTGCCCCAAGGACATTGCCAGCATTTAGAGGAACTATCTCTTGAAATCTGAAATTGACATGAAACACAAACGCTCTTATGAGTAATGGGTCATTTGCAGAGTCTCATAGAAAAGATGTGAGCAAAAGTAAGACTAAATCATACCCAAGGACGTAAATATCTGCAGGAGGTGAGGCATGAAGCCAATCATCAAGACTCAAATTACTTGGCGGTGATCTTCCAGCCACATTCCATGTTGCAACGAAAACGCTGCTCCAAATTGAAAATTGGAAAGCTTAGCAGTGCTACTTTACAGACCCACATATATAATCATGAAAGCAACATCCGTACGAAGAGTAGAATTGTAATTCGTAAGATACCTATAGTTCTGCACATCTATAATTCGAGGGTGGTCAAGATTCATTCTCCCTCGCCGAACTGGCTCCCCATTTTTGTTAAATTTCTCTGCAACAAAGTGAGCTAAAAATTAGATGCATTAACATTAAAAAAAAAAGTTAAAAAAAAATATATCAAGTCCCTGGGACATTTTCTAAAGGAAACTGCCAAATATGTTGGGTTTGGAAGAGTGTGGCTAGCGATACTGAACCTGTTTTACTCTTTTTGATTGTGCAAGGCTCTCTCTCTGAGAAGCTATTCCTATATTCCACGTGATCACCTCCTGAAGAATGAAATCATTGTTAATGCATTAGGACTGATCATAAGCCACAAAGTAATTAATACATGTGAAGAAGCTCAAAAGAAAAAATGAATTATATGTATTTATTGAATTGGTTCCTTCACAGTAACAATCTTTGAAAAGAAAAGGCAAAAGAGAAAAAACAGAGTACGAGCTGGACTAGCTTATTTAGAATAGAGGTAATATACACTGATGCTTTGTTTGGTTCGTAAGAAATTATGGGAAAAAGGAAAGAAGAAAAATATTGAATGACCAGTACTGAATAATTAAATTTCTGATGGATTCCAGGGAATAGAAACCTCTGCTTAGCATGGCATAAGTTTACTATTTGGCTTAGTTAACTGAATATTAAATTTCTGAAAAATCAAACAGCTTGATAATATGAAGTTGAAGAGCAAGTACATTTCCCTGGAACCAACCCAGATTGCCTAATTAAAACAATCATCTGAAAACCAAGGAGAAGAAGAATAGCCACCTCCACAAACAGGATCATCAGCCTGAAATTCCTCATTTTTGCTCTTGATATTTAACCACTTTCTGACCATTTTCTTGGACCATGAGAGCTTCACAAACATAAAGCAACAGTTAATAACAATACCTTCACACTTTGCTAAAAAATTTCACAACCAAAAACAGGAAACAACTCCACTAGCCATTCCAATGAAAAAGAACATGAAAAGGGGATCATAAAAAACCTTGCTTTTCTTAGAGTTGCCATCTCTCATTGTTTCACTTCTACTTCATATACAGCTCTCTCTCTTTACGATTTCCCAATTCTCAGTTTTGCTTAGAATCAACAAAAATGTCATAAACTCAAGGGGATTCTCATTCCCCCAGATTCTAAACTTTCACTGTAGCAACAACCTCACTATCTTGGCAAGACACCAAAATAACAAAACCAGCAACTGGATTTTGTCTTGTTTTGCTCTTCTGGTGATATTACGTTAATGAGATCGCTAGAGTTAAACAACAAAAAAGCAAGAACCCAGAAAAATATGAAGCACAAAGACGACGCTTGAAAGAGAAAGAGAGACAAAGACTTGAATGCGTGAAAATGAGACGAAAGATTCCTGAAGTAGAACAAGACAATGCTGGGGCAGCCACAAAGAGAGAGAGAGTGTATGATAAAGAGAAAAGTTTTAAGAGAGAGAAGGTTTATAAGCTTGGTTCTTGTCTTTGTTGAAACAAAGAGCAAAGCTTAAGCCTCGTTCTTAGTAAACAGCAAAGTATCGAATTTGAACAGAATAAAGTGCAGAGAGAGACATAGACTTGGTCTTAGTGGGCTTTCCTTTTTTCTTTCTCTGGCTTTGTTTTTACCACAAATATAAAGCGGCAATGTCGTTTAGATGGAGTAATGAAGTTGAAACGACATGGAGTCAGCTGACCGGGGTCAGCAAAAAGTGTAGAGAAGGTGAGATCTAATGAGCTCTGTAGCTGTACATCTTGTTTCCCGTTTCTGGTCTTCCAATCAAAGTTAAAGCAGTTAAAGAAGAAAAAAGATAAAGAGAATGTTAGTATTTGTCTAGCAGTACAATATTTTGTTTCTGTATAATCTCTCTTTTCTTCTTTTTTTTAAATAAATTTTTTGGGTTTATTCTTTTCTTTAGTAAGAAATGCTTAAAGATTAGACTAATGACAATGGAATTGTGGGTTCTCAAGAACTTCTCAGTTTAGTCTTATTTTGATTTTGTTTTTTATATTTTCCTTATTTTGCTTTTGGGAATATGAAGCATTGTGCATGTCGATAGATGGTTTGCCAAGGAATGTGAGAATGTTTTATGTTGCTATGCAATTTGGAGGGTCTTGTCGCTCAATATAGGTTTTTTTGTCTTTAGAAACTAGGGCAGTTGTCCAAAATTTTGGTGTGATTATGTATTAGGTGTCTCTTTCCTGTGGCAAGTGTCCTTAATTCAATGATGAAAAAAGATCTTGTTTTGGGGCACATTTGCAATTACCTTAAAAATCCCCCAAGTTGTGGCTTCAAATCCTGCGCCCCCCGCCGCCCACGTTGGCTCCTAAAGGAAAGCTCCACAAATTTGAAATGTTTGATTGACCGAAAATGCAGCGTTGCTATAGACTGTCTGATATACTTGGCCTGTTGTCAATGCTAATGATTGTTGGGGGCTTAACCTTTGATTATGGGCAAGTTTTTTATGCTTTAAGGGCAATTAGTTTAATGAGCTTGACGGCGGAACAATCCAAGTTGGGGGGGCACAAAATCAAAGCCACAATCTCAAATGGAAATCCTTAACAACTTCACAAACCACCACTAACCCCAATTACCCCATTCAAGTGCAGCTCCTTTCTGGCACAATCACCTATTACTGGTCCCAATTAGAGATGATTAAGACTTGGTTTAAAGTTGCATTGGTGCCCTATACCAAAAGTAAAAACTAAAAAGCCCCAAGTGACCCCAATTTTTACGGTTATCTTGATTCTCTTTTATCCCCCCTAGTAAAACCCCAACCTGGAACTCCGGATTCAATTTAAGATTATAACCCATATAATCTTAAATATTGTATAATCTTAATGTGATAAGAAGAGTATTCTTGTTTATAGATTTGGTTGTGGCTAATGGACTTTTTCTTAGATGTCATGAATTTGAAATGTACTAATAATAGCAGCAAACTCAAGTTGCAAAGGGCCACTTGGAATACCAAAAACCTTGTGTCTATTTTCTAAGCATGAATAATGAGTGGACTTCCATTTGATAAATCAAGGTGATCTAATCAGCATAAAATCAATGGCCTCGTGAAAAATGGTAGGTGATGTGCTTTTCCTTTTTGTATGAAGTTTAGAACAACAACTACAAGTTTTATTTTCCTTCATCTAATGTGGGTCTCCATGGAATCATTTGAAGCAATAATGGGGGGAAAAAACAAAGTGAACATTGAATAATACAAAGAAACTTGTAAAGTGGAGACTTGTATCAAAGAAACTAAAGAGTAATGGGGCCAAATTTAGTAATCGGATATCTAAAGAGTAAAAACAAAGTGACCCTACAATTAGATATACTCTCTTTTTTATTCTTTGCATATATTGATGCATCTATTTTACAAATGGTGTATGAAAGTGAAGCCAATATTTTTGGGTTCGACGAGGACATGATGAAAAAAAAAAGTTGAAAGCTTAAACGCGCATTACTTCACGCACTATTTTAAGGAAGAAAAAGAGAGGGCATTAGTTTTGAATGTTGTTTCTTCATTAATAGGGTGTGCTTGTATAGGCTAGATGACAAAGCAATTTTTTATTATTTTAAATGCAATTAGAAGGCATACTCTTTTTATAATTGTCATCTTCAACAATTATACACTTAGTATTTTCTTTATAAAAAAAATATTATTTTAATCCTTATATTTTTGTATTGAATTATCTATGACGTCTTTAACATTTTAAAAATTATCCATAATTTTTTAGAGACAAAAATGGTCATGTTTCAAAGATATTAAAAATAATAGTAAAAAGGTATATTTTGAAAATAAAAATGTTTCTAAATGACGTAATTAATCATTTATAAAACATTAAAAAATTAAGTGAGTAATTTAATAAAAATATAAGAATTAAACTGTTAATTTCTTAAAAATTTTATTAAGCACATTTTTTTTAATAGAAATATTCCATCTTCCCGGAGAGTTTTGAAATTTTAGAAGTCAATGTTTCCCATTGGTGAATGGATATGACAGAGATAGCAACCCCCAAAAATAATCATTTATTTTCAAGGGAAATCCAACTCTAGTAGTCCATCAAGATTGTTATCAAAGGGAACCATGTTCATGGATTCAAGTATTCAACAACGACATAATGTATTTGTAGTCTCTTCACAAAAGAAAAAATAAAGCTACTCAGAGACTATCTTCCATCTTTATTTTTTTTTTGTGTGTTGACTATGAACAATTGAACATTAGGAGATACCATACGGATTTTTCAATTGCATGGACTCACAGGTATAGCAATGCATTTCATTTAAAGCCACTAATATAAGAAGACACATCTAGGAGCGTGGCTAAGGGCATCCTTTTTTTTATTTTATAAGTTTGTATTCTACTTACTGACTAGTGGATACATATATTTTTAAGGAATATATTCAAAAATAACCATTATTTAAAAGTCATAAACTTTTTTAATTAAAACTTATGTGGCTAATTTTTAATTGCTCTTGTTAATAATGAAATTAGGACCAAAATAGTGGATATTGCCTAGAATTCTTTACGTTGCGAGGAGGGGCCGCACGCCCCTTCTCATGCCATGAAGCATGTTGCGCGGCTCTGTCATCGAGACACGGCCTTGATCTTCTTCTTTGGTATTTTTTGTTGAATTTTGCTTATTTTCATTGTTTTCGGTCATTTTTAATTAAATTTACTAATTTTCAACTTATACTATTCTAAATCTACTCGTTTTAATTATTTTTAAATTATGTTTTAGATCAAAATTTCTAATAACTTATAGGAGAGATATGTAAAAATACTTCAGAGATAAAATAGTTCGAAAAATAAATATTTAATTAATAAAGTTCATAAATGTATTAACGGCTTAAAATAGATGTTTTTCTTAAAAAAATGAGTCATTTTCAACTGTTAAAATTAAATTTAGTATGTATAATTTATACATTAGAAGTACTGTACAGTTGAGATTTAATTTCACTCATTAAAAATGTACCAATGCAACAATTAAAAATTTCATATTAAAAACACGATACTGTATAAGCTAACTCTACTTATAAATTTCAACTTCATATATAATTTTTATGATTTTGATGTTTTTATTTTCTTTAAGTTTTAGACCTCCACCCTATATATATATAGTTAAGTTAGTCTTTTTAAATTAATACGATGAGGAATCAATTATTATTTTTTATTTGGGGAAGGAGAAATGAAATTTGTGACCTATATTTTAATAAAGAAATACATTACAAGTTGTTTGCCACCGAGCCATTTAAGTAAGTGCATAAATCAATCATTTAACCTCTTACTTTTATTACAAAGAATAAATTAAGACCACCCCTTTGAGAATTTGTGACCTTAATAATTTGATTTACACGGTACACATCATCACTTGGCAAAGGCAAAGGCAAAGGTAAAAGGTAGGGTTTGGATTTTCAGTAACTTGCTATAGGAGATTGATTCACTATTCACAACTTTAAAATGGATGATTTGGGTTCATTGCGCATAAAATGGCAAACAGAAATTCACTTTGTAGTTCGTTCCCTCGATATTATCTCAGACAAATATGAATTTTGTAGGAAAAACAAAACGCTTATATGGCGTCCGAATTTTCAGGACCGCGATAAATACATGTATTTTCTTTTCTCGAAGAAGGAAAAATTGACTCTTAAATTAGTGTTCAATAACTGATAAATAATGGGAGCATAGAGAAAAATGGTGTATATAGTTTTATGGGTTTCTTGCAAGCGATAGTCACAGGGCTCTGGCATGCATGCAATATACTAATATTTAATTCACCATCGGAGGTCGTTTTCGTGAAACAAAATGGGGGGACAGGACTCACGTAAAGATTTTCTTGTGGAAGATTTAGTTTCTACTGTAAATAGAGCCAAAGATTTCAGAATGAATCTAAGTCGTCTAACCAAACCATTATTTAACAATTATTAGACACCGAGTAGAAATAAATAAATAAAGAAATAAAAAGCTATGTTCACACTTGGATGATGATGATGATGATAAAGATACATTATCTCCCACATAATTAAAACTGAAGGTCAAAAAACCCTAAACAACAAATTCCAAGAAGATTTAGCTTTCCGTTTGCTTTTTCTTTTTTGTTTTCCGTAAGACTTATTACCATTCTCTCTTCTTTCTTCTTGGCTTTGCCCTTCTGCTTCTCTCTCTTGGTGAATCTTAAGGCTTAAATCTAAATCAATTATGAATTACGAGGCAGTCAAAGGATAATACCAGCTACAGCAGCAGGCAGCAGCCAGCAGCCAGCTGAGTTTTTTTTCTTCTTTTTTTTGGTTCTGCTTTTTGTTGGGGAGTGAATATACATTGGAAGAGAGAGAGAGAGACCCAATCACCATTCTTTCTTTCTCTTTTTTTATTTATTTATCCGTTTCAAGGCAATGTCTTAGATTTTTCAAAATGTTGATTGGGATTATGCTTGTGTCGAGGTCTTTTCTTTTTTCCCTTGTCTTTATCTTTAGCTGATCTATCAGCGGGTGACACTGTCACCTCTAAGATTTACACAAATAACACTGTTATGACGGTTATTAAATTAATTATACTATCCTCCTTTACTTAATTTTCGTTATTTTTTTCGTTTATACTGTTATTATTATTATTTTTAATTTGAATTGTCTTTTTTTAATTATTTTATTTTGTTTTTAGTTTTTTCCTTTCCTTTACTTTTTATTTTATTTTTGTTTTATTGTATTATAAATAAATAAATAAGTTTTTATTTATTTAATAAATTAAATAAATAATAAATAATTAAATATTTTATTAATTATTATAATGAAATATTATTATATAACTATCATAATGAACTATAAACTATAATGAAATAAGAGACTCAAATTAATTAATATTTAATTAAGAAAAATATCATTATAATTATTTCATAATTAGTAATATTTGACATTAATATTATAAATTAATTAATATTTTGCATTATAATTAATATTTCTATTATAATAAACTATAAACTACAATGAATTAATATTTGAATCTCTCTTATTATCATAATCACATTCTTGTTATTTGTTAATTGAACTAAATAATTTTTAGTTGAACAATCATTTCCTTCAAACCAAATTTGAGTTAGCCTTTTAACATAAGAATGAATGTAGTTTCTAAGATACAAAATAAGAAAATGCTATAATGTGATATTGTATTTGTATAATCCATTAATTTTTTTTTATTATTGTATTTTTTAAGTTTTATCCTAAGTTTTTGAGTTTTTTAAAAATTAAAATTAACACAAATTAGCATAAAGAATAAAAAAAAATCAGATATTTAATCAAAAAATTTAGAACGTGTAATAAAAAATTAAGTGTAGGTGTACAATTTTAGTAGTTATATTTTAGGCAGACACAAATACTCGACAATTTTATTGAATGTCTAAGTTAAAAAAATTAACCAACCAAATATAAAATTTAAGTTTATATATATATGAGGGCGTAGTTCGAGTGGTTTCTAAAGTATATTGTATTAAATCAAATTATAGTATTAATTTATTACAACGTACGCGAAATACACTCAATAACATATAGCACACAAGACGTGCATATATTGCATGCCACGCGACCGCACATGCATGCTTATATACAAGTCGAGCGCGACACACCTTACACGAAATATATATTTTTATTTTATTATTAATAATTAATTATAAATAAGAATAAGTTTTATTTATTTACTTAATCATTAAATAAATAAAAATTATTTTTTATTATTTAATAATAATTATTTATTTATTTAATTCATTAAATAAAAAATTATTTATTTATTTGTAATTCATAAAGAAAACAAAAATAAAAGGAAAAAATAAAAACCAAATAAAATAATTTAAAAAAAGACAATTCAAATTATAAACAAAAAAACAATAATAGTGTAAACGAAAAAAGTACTGACAATAGGTAAAGGGGGACAGTGTAATTAATTTAATAGTCGTCATAATAATGTTATTTGTGTAAACCTCGGGGGTGACAGTGTTAATACCCTTGATCTATCATAAGTTCAAATGTCTGCCCTCTTTTTTTTAGCATTTAAATATTATTGATAAAATTAAAATATTATAAAAATTATTACTATAAAAGTAAAAAATTATCAAAGCAATATAAGTATATGTTCACTTATGAATACTCAAATTTAAAGCGTTTCTTATAAAAAGAGACAATAACTCATTATTAGGTACTAACTATAAATAAATTCTACCCTCGTAAAATAGTAATTTTACAACTTCGTTAGGAGAATATCTACATCACGTATAAAAAAATACAACAAAACACCCTAACAAAGAAGAAATTCACAAAAGTATCATATCTTACAATATTTGCTCAAACCAACCCTAAACTAACAAAGACCACATACAAAACTGACGGCTCTAATAAGCGAGATCAACAATGGCCGAAAATATAGGGTAGCGGCCTGAACAACAGGAGGTAAGGCAAGCAATAGGCGATGGTCGCCGAATCCATTCTGGTGAGGACAACAACATCTCTGCCAAGACTGGTCAAAATAGTCGGAGACTTAACGGACGTGAACGGATCTCCACAAAGACTCGATGGAGTCCAACATGAGCCGGCCAAGGCGTGGCCACACGAAGGAGGCCAAGAAGGCTAGCGGCGGTTGATGGCGCAGCCGGCTCCAACAGCTTCCAAATCGGCGGCACTCGAATAGGGACATTGCCTTTATTGGTTGCCAGCAACACCGCTAGAAAACAAACAAAGAACGAAAAATAAACTAAAAGACCAACAAAAGCTAAAACAAGAGAATGAAAAAGAAGGAAGAAGGAGATGGAAATAATATATAAGAAAATGGAGGAGGAGAAAGAGATTTTATTTGTCGGAGAATGGCTTAGGCCCCTCTCCGACGAAGTAAAAAGAAACAAAAGGGTTGTGACACTGTTTGATATTTGGGAGAAAAGTTAAGAGAGAAAAGCTAGGTTTTATACAATCTTTTTAATGTCTGCCCTCTTTATTTTCTATATATACTATAAAAAAAAATGTATAGAGTTATAGAGCTATACCACATACTTCTAATCTTAGACTTGTCTTTCATTTGTACTTCTCTGTTAGATTTCTTTTTCATTAATAAAAAATATATAAATTTTCTTTTTTTTTTCACTTATGTCTAAGATATGTTTGATATGCTGCATGCAAATTAATGGACAAATTACACACTTGAACTTAACGAGTCTACTTTTGAGATATGTACAATGTTAAAAAAAAAAGGTGTAATAATTAACAGAACATGTTGCACCAATTCACTAAATGATGTTATTATCAAAACTTTAAGGATTTGTTCACTCTCCTTTTTTTGTTTGTTTTGTTTATGTCATAAAGATAAGACTTTAGCAATAATTTTGTTTGAGCCTTATGCTTGTTAATGTGTTTGTTAAAGTTTTTGATGATGATGATTTCATGCTGGACCATTTGGTTGTCGGTTGTCTCGATGATGGTGTATATAGTAAGTTCTATTTTCTCCGATCAAATGAGAAATAATGAGAGGTTCCTCAGCTTATGATTGTTAGTAGTTGGCACCGTGTGTCAGTTGCTGATTAATAAATTTGTAATTGTAGACAGTCTTGTTAAGGTTGTCCACTTGTTTAACTCTTCCTATAAAATGGAGAGTTTAGCAATTAATTTTACATTGCAAATTAGAGAGAGTTTCTAAAGTTTTGAGAGAGTTTTTGAGTGATTTAAGAGAATTTGGTGTATTGGAGTTTTAGGTTGTAAGGTTAAAATACTACAATACTACAATACTTGTATTCTCCATTTCTAATAGTAAGGGATTCTTCTGTCTTTGTCCGTGGACGTAGGCTAAAAACCGAACCACGTAAACTTATATTTTATCTTATTTTTATTTTTATTATTTTTCTCAATTTCGCTTTAGCTGCGACCCTACATCACCCCCTCAATTTCCTAACAAGTGGTATCAGAGCTTCTGGTTAAAGGAGGTCACTATTCACGTATATAGTTACTATTCATATATACAATTACTGTTCATACGTACGGGTACTATTCACATAAAACAGTAGGAGCCGATCCTAGCAGAAAGCAGTTCGTGGTGAAAAGCAATGGCGGCAAAATACGAAGTTGAGAAGTTCAATGGAGGTAATTTTATATTGTGGAAAATGAAAATAAAGGCAATTTTAAGGAAACACAAGTGCTTAGAAGCGATTGATGAAAGGTCCGCTGGTATTACTAATGATATCAAGTGGAATGAGATTGACGATAATGCAGTTGCTGATCTGCATCTAGCACTTACTGATAACATGATATCCAATGTAGCGGAAAAGAAGACAACAAAAGAGATCTGGGATACTCTCATAAAATTGTATGAGGCCAAATCTTTGCACAACAAGATCTTTTTAAAAAGGAGATTGTATACTCTTCGAATGGCAAAATCCACTTCAGTAACAGAGCATATCAACACGTTAAATACTCTATTTTCCCAACTCACTTCCTTGGGGCATAAAATAGAGGCAGGTGAACGTGCGGAGATTTTACTTCAAAGCCTACCAGATTCGTATGATCAACTCATCATCAACTTGACGAATAATATCCTAATGAAATTCTTAGTCTTCGATGATGTTACAGCTGCTGTATTGGGAGAAGAACGAAGACGAAAAAATAAAGAAGACAAACAAGAATGTTCGCAGCAAGCAGAAGCTTTGACAATGATGAGAGGTAGATCAACAGAACGTGGCCCCAATGGGAGTCAAAATCATGGTAGACCAAAATTCAGAAGTAAAAAGAACGTCAAATGCTACCATTGTGGCAAGAAAAGCCATCTGAAGAAGGATTGTTGAGGATTGAAGAAAAATGCAGAGGACAAACCTCAAGGGAATATTGCAAGCACCTCAGATGATGGTGAACTTTTATACAGCGAGGCAGCAACAGTTGTTGAAAGCAGAAAACGGTTCTATGATGTATGGCTCATGGATTCTGGAGCTACATGGCACATGACCTCTAAAAGAGAATGGTTCCATCAATATAAACTTACCTCTGGAGGATCTGTATATATGGGGGACGATCATGCTTTAGAAATTGCTGGAGTAGGATCCATTAAGATGAAGATGTACGATGGTACTGTTCGTATTATCCAGGAGGTGCGATATGTGAAAGGCCTCAAGAAGAATCTTTTGTCATTGGGATAATTAGATAACACTGGGTGTAAGACCCAAATTGAAAATGGGATAATAAAAATTCTCAAAGGCGCGCTTGTAGTAATGAAAGCAGAAAAGGTTGCTACAAATTTGTACATGCTTAATGAAGAAACACTGCAGGAAGGAGATGCATCTGCTGTATCAACTAGTTCAGCAGAAGAGTCAACGATAATGTGGCATCGTAAACTAGGCCATATGTCAGAACGAGGTTTGAAGATTCTCTCTGATCAAAATTTACTTCTTGGGCTCAAATCGGTTCATTTACCTTTCTGTGAGCACTGTGTCACAAGTAAGCAGCACAGATTAAAGTTCAGCACATCCAGTTCTAGAAGTAAAGAAATTCTAGAATTGATCCATTCTGATGTTTGGCAAGCACCGATGATGTCCTTAGGAGGAGTGAGATATTTTGTATCATTCATAGATGATTACTCCAGGAGATGTTGGGTGTATCCAATCAAGAAGAAGTCATATGTGTTTGAAGCTTTTAGAATATTCAGAGCGCGTGTAGAACTTGAATCAGAAAAAAAGATCAAGTGTTTAAGGACAGATAATGAAGGAGAATATACTGGTGAGGATTTTATTGCATTCTGTCAATAAGAAGGCATCAAGCGGTAATTCAGCACAGCTTACAGGCCTCAGCAGAATGGAGTAGCAGAGCAGATGAACAGAACCTTGTTGGAGAGAACAAGAGCTATGTTGAGAACTGCAGGTTTAGCCAAGATATTTTGGGCAGAAGCAGTCAAAACCGCCTGTTATGTGGTAAATCGGTCACCATCAACAGCAATCGAGTTGAAGACACCGATGGAGATGTGGACTGGAAAACCAGTTGATTATTCTCACCTTCATGCATTTGGAAGTCCTGTGTACGTGATATATAATCCCCAAGAAACAACGAAGCTGGATCCAAAATCCAGAAAATGCATTTTCTTGGGATATGCTGATGGAGTCAAAGGGTATCGCTTGTGGGATCCCACTACCCATAAGGTCGTCATCAGCAGAGATGTGATATTTTTGCAGAAGATAAACTGCAAAGGAATGATAAAGATGATAGCATAATGAAGGAAAATTCAGAGACTACAACGGTACAAATGAAAAATAATCAAGTATAAGAAGATTCAGATTCTTCTGAAGCAGCACCAGGGCATGAAGAACAAGAACCAGCAGAGTCTGAGGCTACAGATGATCATCGATCAACTTGTGAGAGACGACCACCAGCGTGGCACTCGGAGTATGTCATGGAGGCTCATGTTGCATACTGCCTTCTAACAGAGGATGGAGAGCCAACAACTTTCCAGGAGGCTTCTAAAAGTCAAGATGTTTCTCTATAGATGATAGCAATGCAATAAGAGATTGAAGCTTTGCATAAGAACAAAACATGGGAGTTGGTTGCACTGCCACGTGGAAGAAAAGCCATTGGAAACAAATAGGTCTACAAGATCAAACGGGATGGCAATGATCAAGTAGAGCGGTATCGTACGAGATTGGTGGTGAAAGGTTATGCTCAGAAAGAAGATATTGACTTTAATGAGATATTTTCCCTTGTGGTTTGACTCACGACAGTCAGAATAGTCCTGGCAATGTGTACTACATTTGACTTACATCTAGAACAACTAGATGTGAAGACAGCTTTTCTTCATGGAGAACTTGAAGAAGAAATTTATATGCTCCAACCAGAAGGTTTTAAAGAAGAAGGAAAAGAGAACTTGGTTTGCAGGTTGAACAAATCTCTGTACGGTCTCAAACAGGCGCCGAGGTGTTGGTACAAGAGATTTGATTCCTATATCATCAGCCTTGGATACAACAGACTTAGTTTAGACCATTGTACATACTACAAAAGGTTTGAAGATGATAATGATTTCATTATTTTACTGTTGTACGTGGATGACATGTTGGTGGCAGGCCCCAACAAAGATCGAGTCCAAGAATTAAAGGCACAGTTGGCTAGGGAATTTGATATGAAGGACTTGGGACCAGCAAATAAGATTCTAGGGATGCAAATTCACCGAGACAGAAATAACAGGAAGATTTGGCTTCTCATAAGAACTACTTAAAGAAAATCTTGTGGCGCTTCAATATGCAAGATTGTAAGCCAATTGGTACCCTACTCCCTATTAATTTCAAGTTATCCTCTAAGATGTGTCCTAGCAAAGAAGCAGAGAGGAAGGAGATATCTCGAATACTGTATGCATCAGCAATGGGAAGCTTAATGTTCGCTATGATTTGTACCAGACCAGACATTGCACAAGTAGTGGGAGCAATTAGTAAATATATGGCAAATCCTGGTAGAGAGCATTGGGGTTGTGTCAGGAGGATCCTTAGATACATTAAGGGTACCTCAGATGTTGCTTTATGTTACAGAGGATCAGATTTTATTGTTAAGGGCTATGTGGATTCAGATTTTGCAGGAGACCTTGATAAAAGAAAATCCACTACTGGCTATGTGTTTAAACTTGCAGAATGAGCTGTAACCTGGGTTTCGAAACTGCAAACTATTGTGGCATTATCTACTACAGAAGCAGAATACATGGCAGCTACACAAGCTTGCAAGGAAGCAATTTGGATACAAAGAAAACTGGAGGAGCTCAGGCACAAGTAAGAGAAAGTTGAATTATTTTGTGACAGTCAGAGTGCCTTGCACATTGCAAGGAATCCAGCTTTTCATTCAAGAATGAAGCACATAAGTGTTCAATATCACTTTGTTCGTGAAGTGATAGAAGATGGAAGTGTGGATATGAAAAAAAATTCATACGGATGATAACCTAGCAGATGTATTGACCAAGCCCACCAATACCAACAAGTTTGTATGGTGCAGATCCTTGCATGGCCTAGTAGACACGTAGGCAACATGGCTTTGGTGAAGAAGAAAGAATGGTGTGGAGACTTGATTGATTTTCAATCAAATCTCCAAGTGGGAGAATTGTCAGCAGCTGGCACCGTGTGCCAGCTGCTGATTAGCAAATTTGCAATTGTGGACAGCCTTGTTAAGGCTGTCCACTTGCTCAACTCTCCCTATAAAAAGGAGAGTTTAGCAATTGATTTTACATTGCAAATTAGAAAGAGTTTCTAAAGCTTTGAGAGAGTTTTTGAGTGATTTGAGAGAATTGGGTGTATTGGGGTTTTGGGTTGTAAGGTTAAAATACTACAATACTTGTATTCTCCATTTCTAATAGTAAGGGATTCTTCTGTCTTCGCCCGTGGACGTAGGCTAAAAGCCGAACCACGTAAATTTGTATTTTGTCTTATTTTTCTCAATTTCGTTTTAGCTGCGACCCTGCATCACCCCTCAATTTTCTAACAATAACGAGCAATCAAGTCTTCGTTCTATTTTTTGGCGTTGGTTGATGTTAGACCTTTGACTTTAGTGACTCTAGATCGGCCCTCATTTGGTCCTTGTTGGACTCACCTGATTTCCAGTCTCGGATGAGACCCTGTCAGACTTTACTTAAAGTATTCATCGGTATTACCACCTCAAATTTGTCCGATAAATATTTCGACTCCCATTATAAGAGTAGGGATTAGTAATTTTTAATTTGGGTCGAGTTCAAAAATTTTTAAACTATACTCAAATTTATTTGAGATATTTTTTATATTAGGATGATTTTCGATCCAACCTCAGGCTAGGAATTCTCTTTTCTTTGTATTAAAACAATGTAATTTTGATTTGGGACTGGTCGAATCATGAAAATTTGAATAAAATTTTTAAAAAATATTTAATTTTAATTTTAATTATATTAAATATTATTATTTAAAATTTAATTACGTTAATGTTATTATTCTAATTTTGCGTTAAAATACGTTAAATATTATAATTTAAAATATTATTTCAATTTTAATTACATTAAATATTATAGATTAAATTACATTAAATATTATTATTTAAATTTAATTATATTAAATATGATAGAATTTTATTTTTTTCTTAGTTAAAACCATACGAGATTGGATAAAGGACTACAACCAAATTGAATCAAAGTATTTCAGTTCAATTCGACTTGGTCTAATCTATGCAACCAGTAGCCTTAACCTTAGTCTTCACAATTTTGAAATATTAATTTAAATTTAGAAATTGGGCCAAGTCTCATTTAAAATATTACACTTCATTCATATATTAATAAATAAAAAACTTTATCAAAATTTATATAATAATATTATTATATATAGGTATTTATAAAAATTCATTATGAAATTGTTATAAATTAAATAAATTATTTACTATATTTATACAAGTATTCTCAACCTAAATTGTCAAACACTCATTTTTTTTTCTTTTAGGTTCAATTTGGTAATTTATTGTCAGCGCGTTATTTACACCATAAATTGATCGATTAAAACATTAATTTCTCAAAGAAAAAAATTATTCACATATTAAAACACTAGTAAGTGCACCACAATAGCAGTAGTGGTTATTAATGGACAGTGGTAGTGCTTTAGATTGAAGAAAAAAAAACTAAACAATAATGTTTAATGTCGGGTTGGGAATTTTCCGAACTTGACTCCAATCCATTCGGGATAAAAATTTACATCTTAAACAGGTTCTTAATGAATATATATTTCTATTCTAACTCAAAATTTTTGATCGGATTGAGACGAGATGGGAGCAAAAATTATGTCCATTTTTATGTAGGAGAGTAACTATTGTCAACTAAGCGAGTTAAGTTCACTGACAATCATTCAGTACTCAAATTTAGTGAGAATACAACTTCTAGCAATCCCATCTCCCCTTGCGGCCATCAACAATAATTTAAGGTAATTTATTATTTTGTTATAGTTATAAGTTAAGACTAGTAAAGGTAATTTTGGGATATGAAAAATGTATGAGTTTGATAGTGATATATAATTTCTCTTCTGTGTGGGGGGTTATTTCATCCCTCTTTGGTGAAGGTTATTTTGATATCTCTTACGCAAATGTAAGTTTCTCCTGTCGTACCAAACTCCTGTTATTTTGATATCTCTTACGAAAAATGTATGAGTTTGGTAGTGATATGTAATTTCTCTTTTATGTTGGGGTTATCTCTTTGATGAAGGGATAAAAATTCTTGTTTGAAATAATTTATCATTAAAGGGTTTGTTTACATCTCTTCGTATGAGAGTTGTAAGTTCGAACAAATCATAATAGATCTATTTAATCTATGTGCAACATTTCGGTAATTTTTTAATTTTACATAAAGAATCATAAAGTATAATATTACTAATTTTGTCAATAATATTACATTTAATATTGTTTTAAAAAAAATATTTGTAGATAGGACAGCAAGTTTAAACGTCTAAAATTATTTATAATATTAAATAATTATTTAATATATTATTATTTAAAATATAAATTTGAGATGTATAAATTATTATTAATTTAATCAATTACTTTGATTGATCACTACATTCACTTTCGTCTTTACTGTTATTTTATTATTTACAAAGAGCGACGTCTACCTGTTAAAAAAAACAAGTAAAGTTTCAAAGATGTGTAAAGAAAAGGCTAAAAAATTGTAGGGACATATGCAATACAATCGAACGACTCTAATTAATGAATGTGAAAAATAAGGAAGTGGGCTTGAATTTTGATAACAAGATGAGTAGAAGAAACTCAGAGTGGGTCAGATCAGAAGATGAAGAGCCACTCACCATTAACGCCGTAAGACACAATTTGTCGGTCATTTTGTTTTCTATCATTAAAATTCTAAGCAAATGGCATTTCAATTCGTTTTCACCCTCCATAAATTATTGCCCCCATCAAATCAAAGAAGAGCTTTCTCTCATTGTTTGTGATTTGTGTGCTCAAAATCAAAGGCTTGTCTTCCATTGAAGAAGGTGCAGCCATTTATTGCCTAGATTCATGGTGGGGACTCAATTTGTTGTCATAACGTCACAATCTCATTACTGAAGCTGTGCAATTTCACCCAACATCAAATTCAAATTCCTAGACCTCTTGGTTTGAGTGTGTCAGTTTCCCAGAATTTAAGCCTATCATCCTATTCCAATTCCCCCCTACTTCCCGAAGTTGTAGGAGGCTGGAGGCCTAATGAATCCCATCTGTCCAATTTTACTTGCAACTAGCAGATTTCCTTTTTCTTTAATCTTATATTAAAAGGAGTTTACTTTTTTTTGTTCGAATGGTAATGTGTGTAGGTATGATAATTTGGCCCAATTTCAGATCTGAAATTCGAAAAAATTTGGAACCCAGTTTAGAAAAGTTCAGACTTTTTTTATTTGATTCAATTTTCTTTGACAAAAATTTAAATCTGAATTTTTTTTGAGAGAATTTGAAAACCCGGCTAGAATTTAAATTTTTTGTAAGAATAGTCATAAATTAGTTTAATATATATTAATTTAATAATTACTTTACAAAATAAATACTTTAAAATTTTAATATAACATAAAAAATTAAAAAAAATAGATAAAAATATAAATTTAAAATTTTAATAATTATAAAAAGACAAAATTTAATAAAGTTTAAAATATATTAACTTATGAATACAAATTATAAATATAAAATTTATAATTTAATAATTATTTTATAAAATAAATACTCAAAAGTTTAAATTGTACCAAAAAATTAAAAAAACTAAGTTCAATTCAAATTTGGCCAGCCATAATTAAAAAAAACTCGAGGTAAATCTAAATTTCAAGTTCACCCAAAAACATTTAGATTCGAATCCGGTTCAACAAAATTTGAATTCTATTCCAAATTAGCCATACTCTGTGTGTGTGTGGTAGATGAACAGAACTTTGCCTCTAATTTTTTTTTTTTGAATAACTTTGCCTCTAAATTAATAAGATTTTTTATTTTTTATTTTTCTAAACTCAAAATCTCCTTTGAATATTTTATAAAAATCAGGACCAGAGAGGAACATGAAATGTCGGGGATCTGATCAGCCCAATTTCTAGGTGTTGTCATTGTAGCCCATTGGACCAACTAAGCGATTCTAGGTGATGCTAAAGGCACCTCACTCATACCCCGATTACACCCTTAATGTTTTTTTTTTTTGAAAGCTTAATGTTTTTATAAAATAAATAATACTCTGGGGCACTTTTCCTCGTAGTCGAGTTATTATTTTTTTTAATAACACTTTTTTTCTAGTTTACCTCAGAATTTATACTCGTGTCACAAATTTTACTATATGTCTAGCATATTTAAATGTGCCTCAATATTTGTATTTATCTCACAAAATTTGTAAATTATCTAATATATTCATATATGAATTTTTATAGAGATGTTCTGTTTTTAATTCAAAAATAAAAGGAAAAGAAAAAAAAACAATTGTTATGTTTAATTGATCCAAATAAATGATTATATGTGTAATTTAATTGTAATGACATCTTTTGGACTAATATTGAGATTTCGGCTTTGAAAAATTAGCTTGAATAATGTCATCAAATAATATGTTTTAATAATTTTTATTCTGTTGATAATTTTTTAATAATTTTTTTCTAATAAAATATTATCAATATTTGGTAATATATTGTGATAACGTGTGCTATTAATACGTTTTTCAAAGGTGAAGTAATATATCAAATAGAACTTCAATAAATTAATACTCTTAGAATTAAAAAAATTATATTAATTAATCGATTAATTAATAAATTAATAATTTATGAAGATATTCTTTATTTTACTAAAATATCATATCTAATATTCTTTTAGTGTAATTAGCAAATTAATTTGAATAGATTCTTTTTAATTATATACATAAAGTAGGTTCATGAATTTTAGGATTATATTTTTAATATAAAATTTGTCTCGTATAAATAAATAGTTAAGACAATATTAAAATTAAATAATTTCTTGTTGTAATAAGAAAATGATACACTAGAAATTCATTTTGCATTAAAAAAATTAGAGATGAAATTCAAGTAACTAGAAACTCATTTTGCATTGTAAAAGTTAGAGATAAGATTCAAGTAATAGTAATTGCTTTTGCTTGTTGAAATTCTTGCATGCCATGGAAGGTTTCGATTCGTCTGACAATCTTTTAGACAAGCATCAAATATTGGAACATAGCCTTTAAGAGTAGGCAGCAGGTGGTGGCGAAGGTTGATGGTCCGGAATTATGTACTATTATTGTTGGTCCAGCGAAGGGAGCATAATAAAAATCACGTTAAATCCCATTTTTGCTAAGCCCTCAACTGGGATTGGGGGACGTCAAACAGGGAAATAATGTGGATGCTTCCATTCCGTTTAGGCCGAGGTCAGAACCAGCTAATGGGTGAAATTCCCTTTATAATGTTGTGCGGCGCTGTGTTTTTTCTGCACAAAAATGCCTGATAATTCGTCTTTCTGACGATAATGAATTTTACATCTATTTACCTTTTGTCAACATTTTAATCTAAAGTATAGGGCAACATGAATCACAGACGTGCAAATACATCGCTTAGATTGCATGATTGTAGAAGCAGAGCAAACATTTCTAGTTTACAAAGTTGACGCGAGATAGTTGCTTGCTTAAATGCTTAATCTGATTATCAAAGTAATCAACCAGCGCTTTGCATCAACAGTTAGTGATTTGCAAAACTAGAGTGGGTCAAGAAAACGGCAGAGTAGCAAAGAATTGCTCCTGAATTGTGTTAGACACTGTTCAAATCATTGTATTACGACTAGTCAAAATTAGGAACGATCAATGAGAACAGATTTACCAATTAGTTGATTCACAACCTCAATGAGAAGTCTCAAAAGAACTACTAAACTCCTTCCGGTCCTCTGGCCTTTGACATAAATCTCTCAATTTGTTCCTTTGCTTTCGTCAAGTTCTTCCCCTCAAGTTTCTCCACCAACTTCTTGTATGTGCTATCCTTGGGAACCATCCCCTTTGAAACCATTTCTTCAAAGAACATGCAAGCCAGTTCAAGTTTCCCACTGTTACTTAGCTGTTGTACCAAAAGAGCATAAGTACCAACTTCTATACTGAGATCATTTTTAAACATGTGGTTTAACAAGAACTTAAGCACCTTCATCCTCTTTTTCTTGCAGCACATCTTCAACAAAGGTGCATAAGTTTTAAGATCAGGCTTGCATGATTCCTCTTCCATCTTTCGAAGCAATTTTAATGCATTCTCCTCTTGTGAATGTGCACAAGCAGAAGCAATCATGGTATTATAAGTCAGAACATCCGGCATAACACCCTGCTTTTTCATATCCTCAAATATCTCATTAGCATCCTTCAGCCTTCCTGCTTCACTCAAAATGTAAATCAGTGAACTATAAAATGAAGTATCAGGTAGACAACCATCACTCTTCATCTTCTCATAAACCCCCAGTGTTTCATTTATCTGCTTTGCTTTCCCTAATGCATGCATAATAATAGTATAAGTCACAACACTTGGCTTGCAACCCTTCTCTTGCATCTCTTTCAAAATTTCATCAACTTTGCGAAAATCCTTTTCTCGACAATAATGCTCAATGATACTAGTATAAGAAACGACATCCAAGCTAAACCCATGTTTCTTCATCTCATCCATAGCTTTCTGAGCATCCTCTAACTTCCTAGCCCTGCACCACCCATGTATCAAAACATTGAAAGTACGAGAACTCAAAGGTATATAATCCTTGAACTCAAGGAACACTTTATAAGCATGCTCAACACTGTTCTCTTTAGCCAATGCATCCATTAATATGTTCATTGCCAATGTATCTTTTTTCAAACCATGCCTCTCTAATCCTCTAAATGCCTCAATGGCATCATCATATCTCCTTCCTCTTGCTAGCCTCCTCATAACGTTAGTCATTGTAACCAATGTAACAGACCCATTATTCAACTCATCCATTTCTTTAACTAACTCCCACATGAGACAGAACTTCTTACGTTTCCCTAATATATCAACAATTGAGTTATATATTTCTGGCGTGTGCATATAACCTATTTGTGTTTTTGCCCAAGTGAAAACCCCAAAAGCTGCAATCCAGTCATTGCTGAATCTCCTCAAAATCTGCTCAACCAAATTGTTTGATACATTAAAACTAGAAACACTTAAAGCCTCAACAACTTTATCAGGTGATGGGTACAGCTTATTGAGGATTTCACTGATTTTATCAACGTCACTTTCGGGTTTTTCACTCAAAACGTGGCTGGCAACTCTACTTTGACAAGGAAGTTTGTGACTCTCAACCCAACTGGCAAGTGAAGGAATGACAAAATCCTCGTCAGGGTTTTGGGTATCAAAGAACTTGAGCCAACTCGGCAGCTCAGGCGACTCAGTGGCGCTGGGTGACTCGTTCTTGGTGCAAAGAGGATTGCATAATAAGTAACGGAAAGGATTGAATTTGGGCTGTTCTTGTAAATGGGGTTTTGACAATAGCTTGAAGACGTGTTTTGAGAGCATTTTCTGGTTAGTAAAAATCGTAGTTAAGACTGGACTGTATTTGATACTCCTTTAAGCCAAGGACGAAAGAGAACCGACCCAAATTTGATCCGAACTGCAATTGATTTGACTCGCTTCATCCGGTTCGGTTCTTCGCCACACTATTAGAATATTGTCATTTAAAATACAATTAAACAAGTATTTTTTATTTTACAGTTTTATAATTTGTAGATTTGAAAAATTAAATATTTAAAAAAATTTTAAATAAATTAAAAGAACAATAATAAATAAATCTTTAATATAAACAAAATTTTCTTAATACGAATTTTTATTTTAAGCGATATATTCAATTAATTAAGTTTAATTGTAACTTAATCTAATCAATTTTTTTAATATTATACATGTGTTTTTTAAAATGTAATTTTAAATTTCAAGTTAAGACATTATTAACGCATTAAAAGGTAATAAAATATTTAGATACGTTTTAATTCATAAAGCTTTAATTGATATACGATTTGTGATCAAATTTGTTGAGTTAAGAGTCTAGTTGTATTTTATGCAAACACGAGTAAGAATTTATTTTGACAAAAAAAAAATAATAACTTAGTAAGGTTTTTTAGAGTTGAAAACACATATTATTTAGAGAAAATTGTTTGACTCAGTTAGATTTGTCACGCTCCAGATCTAAAAGATTCGACATACGACATCACTTACATTCATTCAATGTATGAGCACTCATAAATAATATTACACAAAATTTCAATCTTTAATTCAACATAGGAATCCTTAACAAGTTGCTAGTAAGTTCAACACTAAAATCAACACATAACCTAACATATAAATATAAACTTCTATTGACAATATTTAAACATTCATTTCAATTTCTTTTAAAATTATAACAATTGAATTATGACTTGGACAATTAGTAAACCGGAGATACGCAGAGTTTTCTCAGAGATTAATACTCTACTACGTCACCAGTAACAATTTTGTTACCGGAAGACCAGAATATATTCATTGCAAATTCTTACTTAAAATCATCCAATAACCACACTTGATGAAACTTAAACCAAATCCAACCACACACAATAAAAATAATACATAAGTATTTATTCAATAGGAACAAATCAAATATCATATCTCACGTGTCCCCAAATGAAACACTCAGCAACCTAGCAACTTAGGGAACCCAAAGAACAACAGAAGCCTTGCCAAATTCGCTAAGCACACATGTACCTTATTTACCTGAAATCACCATAAACTATAATGAGTATAAAACTCAGTAAGCATACTAATTTTTCATATATCAAATACAAATACATATATGTACACAATGCATGTGTATGATATGATGTGATAAATTAAAATCAAAATCTTATCAAATCACATGCCATGTAAGCGCTTACACATTCTTTCAAAATATATAATAGGAATACTATCACTCAACTACTACTTAGTAGTACTTACATATCACATAATGAGCCAAATGTCACTCGTAGGTGACATACCGTATGAGAGGAATAGTACAAGTGAGGTTTTTAAATTACACATATATAATGCTCATGCCCGAAGGTAAAAGCCAAACCCTCACCCTGATCATCGGTGAGTTCTCTCACATGCACCAATATGCCACCACACGAATGTGATGACTCACTCTTCCTTTAGGTACCAATAGGATCCTCCCTACATACGGAACACATAACATATATCAATCCCGAAGGAAAGGCCACACATAAAGGCTCTACAAATCACATAAAATGCCTACTAAGTTAACAGTGAGTTCAAGTACCCTCAAATCACAAAATATTTCTCATGGACATATTACACTTCAAAAGCTTTCTTTGTTAAACGCATCTTATTTTGGGAAGCTCACTTTCAAAAACACATGTATGTCCATGCTCAATGTCAATGCTCACATTCATAAACATATATTCACATTTCATATCAAAATATAATTTGACATATCATAAACATATTCTTAACCCCATTTACAAAATCATACAAAACAATTATTATGTTTATTGTGATTCCAGTAGTAAGTCTAGTATACTTACCTCTTAACACTTTCAGCTATAAGGCTTAAATCTCCTTAACATATCAATGGAGATTAATCCTTTCATAAGCCTCAAAATTCATACAAAATACTTTAAATAGTTTACAAAATTATACGCAATGCATTTATCACATTAAATCGGTCTAAATACTTGGTTTCTCAAAACCTGTCATTCTGACCACTTACACTTAACAAAATTTTTTAATACATCAAATGATGTCCAATTACTCCAAAATCAGAATATCATTCTTGACTCATATATCCTTCTTATATATGAATATTATATCAAAATTCCTACACAATCCATTCCATACACACCATCGAATCCAAACTATTAACCTGATAGGATCAAGATATTTACTGAACAGTATTCAATCTCTCAATTTTATAAAATTATATACTAACTTAAAAATTATAAAACTACCACAGAGTTACTCTTAACACATATCAAAATCAATGATAAATATTGAACTTCAAAATCACTGCCAAAAGTATTTAAAAACTATTTTATTCTATAACTTTAAAAAATCTGTTAATCAAATACTGCAATGAGCTGATACACTTTAGAAAATTATAACAATTTAACCACATTGATCTAAATTCTTAATTCTGAGTATATTATATTAGACATATAAACTTATCATATTCCATAAATTCGTAATTTTGGAAGATCATTCAGTAGGCCAAAAATTATTTGCCACTGTATCATACTGTTCACACAAGAAATGTCCAGAATTTTAGGGTCATTTTAGTAAATTCACAAAAAATTCAATTTCTAGAATTGTCAATCGATTTAAAGTCTCAGATGATCCTAAACATATCTAATTTCATATACTCAAAATTCAAAACCAGAATCGAATCACAACCATTTATAAAATTCATGGATCAAGAGACTATCAAGCAGAAATTCTACAATTCATCATGATTTATCAAGCTATCTACATAGATCATCATCAATTCTCACAAGATCTTACAAAATACACATCAAATCCTCAATTATACATATTTCCAGAAATCAAAACTTAAAGGAGTTAACTTAATTAACACCAATAAATTGAGAAATAGTTGTGATATACCTCTTAAAAGCCAAAATTCCAATTTCATCTTCTTTTTCTTTTTCTTCTTCTTCTCTTTCTCTCCCTTCTATTTCTCTCTTCTCTCTCTCTAAAGGGATAGCTCGACCCAAAAATAAGTAAATTAGGGTTTCAAAAGTGTATTTTTATACTAAGAGGCTAATTTTTGGCATTTACAAATTTACCTCCAAAACTTTCAAAGTATTACAATTTGGTCCCTAAAATAAATCTAAAGTTTTGCAAATAAACCCAATACTAATAGTATGTCCTTAACCTATATAAACACTACTAATAACAATATATAAATCAAGTATTAACCACATATAAATAAAATATGTATATTTATATATATATATATATAAATACATATTCTTACCGGTTGTAGATATTGGTTATTACAAGATTGTTAAGGTCATGTTTAAGGTTAGAATATGTGTAAAACTAATCAAATAAAAACTTATAATACATTTTAAAGATTGATATTTTTAAAGTTTTATTTGGAGGTCGAGAGATGGCTCGAATCAAAGCTGAGGTTATAACAATGGAGCTAAAGTCAACGATTGTTCAAAAGTAATTATAGCAAAGCTTATCAAAGTTGAACTTGGACCTCAATATTGTGGAAAGAATAGTTGTTAACATCATTAACTCAATAAAAAAAAGATTAAAGACCGTATTAAGTATATGTTTGGGTTAATTTTGTAATTTTTAAGTTAAACACAAGCTAACAAGTAATTGATTATAAAATATAATGTAAAACAAAAGTAATACACAAGATTTACATTGTTCAACCTAGAAGCTTATATTTATGGGTAGAGCTCATCACTAAATTCTCTATATGAAAGAAATATTATAAGAGATATATTACAATGTGATAATACTCATAGGTTAAACTCTCGCGTGTTTCTTCTCTTTGAATTTGCAGAGGTGATTAGAAATGCTTTGATGGAGATTTTTTTAATAAAGATTAAAAGTGATTTTAAGTAAGTGATTAGGAGATTTATCAAATAGTTTAAAGGTTGCTAAGAAGGGTTATAAGATGAATCTTAATATGAAGAGAGCTCTAAAATAGAAGAAAATAAGATAAATATAGAAAGTAGAATAATGAACGAATAACTTTAATCATCTTTGAAAAAAAATTACTCTTGTATAGTGAAGGTTATTGTGATTTCATTGAGCCACTTAGAGGTTTTTTTTTAGTGAAAAAAAAGTGTAATATCTTCACAATTATGTATTATATTTAGGTAAAAAGGAAATAAATATTTTAGATTTAAGTGTCATATTATGGGAAATGTGTGAGAATATTTTTTTTGTATTAAGAATTATCCTTCTCCAGTTATGAATATTTTGGTAAACATTTTTAGTTCAAAATTTTATAAGTAACTAAAAATATGTCTAGCAAATGTTATTATCTTAACTGTGGTATTGCCACATGTCATGTGGATAATGGAGATGGGTAACAATGGAGTCCTCACCTCAGTTATACCTAATGATTCTATACTGATCTGGCCTTTATGTGGATAGGGTTGTATGATGTAGTGCTTCGAGATTAGTCTTTCATTGATTACTTATGTGATATTATCTTTAATGAGATTGTGAGATATATGACAAATTCTACAATATTATCCGCAATAAAGGGACTTGTTTGTGGTTTTGTATTGAGTGCTTTGCAAGGCTCTACCTATCTTTTTATATCTTGCAAGTTTTTTATTATTAGTTGGCTTTAAGGATAATAAAATGATTCGTACCCTCTAGAACTTGACTTTGTTGGGAATAATTTAGTAAAGCTTAAAGTGAATTTAAGATTGAGTTTGATATACAAAGTTAAAACTCACAACGAGTTTAAGACGAATGCGAATTTGACAAAATATTCGCAGATACTATTTTGAGTAATTACAGTTATTTATATGTTTTAAAAAAAATTAATATGTTTAATTTTTTATTAATATCCCCTCATATTGGATGATGATATTGTTGGTGATCGTGTGTGTGATATACAAGTGTATAATTAATTTCAAAAATTAACTATACGCAGCAAAAGCATGTTACAAATACACTCATTTTAACAATTAACCATATATATCACATATATACACAAGTATAACAATTATACATTTATAAACATGATGAATAATTATATTATAACATGATGTAAAATACTCACCTAATGAAGGTAATTTTATAAAATCTTCAAGACCTCTAACAATCCATGTAAAGAGCCTACCTTGAAGTATATGTTAAACAATTCTAGTCCATAACTTTTGGTGGGATTAAGGAGCTAGAATGGTAGCTTAGTTTTAGAATTTTCAGCAATATGTATTCAAACTCTTTTGAATACAAGTTTGTTTCTTAAATGGAGATGGTAAATATTTTCTATATAATTCTTGTATTAATTAAAAATATTTAACATACAACTCTTGTATAATTTTTAGAAACAATTTTTACATGATAACTATTTTGAACAACTCTTTTCAAGAATAATTATATTTTTCTTTATTTTTATTTTATTCATTTTAGCCATCTAATAGAGAAAGAGATGAAGAGAAGTTTGTTTATTTTTTCAACACTTGAAAGAACAAAACTCAAAAACTCTTTTTTACCTATTTTCCTTCCCATTGCCGAATTCTTCTCTAAGAATTGAATGAATGATTCAATTGTTTTGCCAAAATCAATTTTGTTTATTCAACACTTTGATTAAACAAAAAGAAGTGTTCCACCAATTTTATTGTTGGTCTCCCACTTAGGATTAATTTAACCAAGCACTAGAATAATGGCCACCTAAATTAATCTTTACCTAATAAATATAATTAATTTAATTATAATGGGTAATTAAATGGCCAACATTTAGGCCGCTCATTGTATTAAAATACAATGCCATGATCTATATATATTATAATATTATCTAATAATATATAATTTAATTATTCAAAATTATTTTGAATAATTATTTTTACCTTAGTAATTTTTACTATCAAGATTAAATGATAAAAAGGTAAAAATAAATTATAGAACAAATTTTGCCATTTGTCAATATTCTATTAATTAACAACTCTTGTTAATTAATTGAGTGGTTTACTTAACAATTAAGTCTTGACAAATATACATCCCGAGGGATCCTGAAATAATTATTTATTTTGCTTAAATTTATTGGATCGAATTAATTCAATCTAATCCACTACCCTAGTGCGCAACGAGTACACTTCATATTGTGAGACCCTCTAGGTCCACACCTAATTTGTCATATGGATTTCCTCCATACCTTCGTAAACGATGTCCCACATACACGTTACCGATATTACAAATCAGCATTTTAGACCATGCAAGTTGAGGTTATTGTATATTCGTATAATCCATCCATCAATTATATCATTAAAGAGCAGAGATATAGATCATCACCGTCAAATCTCTATTTGCTCAACCATGAACTTATCTCCAGATTTATATTTCATTAAACAATATCCACAAACACTTTTGTGATATTGTTTATTCCTTTGGAATATATTTTTCTGAGGTTTATGCTTGCGGCCACAAAACTTTTTGAAATACAATCTCAGAGCATCAGGATATACAATCCACTCATATGAGCTGATGGATCCAATATCTACGCACACCGGACTCCATTAGCATCGGACCATACCCAACGACACTCAGCGGTCAGACCATGAAAGGTTTCTGACATGTGTGGAACCAAAGCATGGTGGATCACTCACAAGCCCACCGTGACGCTCAAGTCAAAGGACCACAAATACTACTCAACTCGGAAGACCTTCTATTGACGGCTTTATGAGATGTCTATTGGATGTCTTTGTGAGTCTGTTCAATATCCAGTCCTTACTGAATACCTGCATCTTTATACGAGCTTCTTACTAAGCTCATAGTTTGCTAAAACTAACTATCTGAATCATCCAGATATAAACATATACTAATCTATATTAATGGGTTCCACTAATAGACCCACATCGATGAAATTAGATCAGGAACATTATATTTAAGAACATACTTGTATAATGACATTTCCTAGTACTATATGCAACTCCTTACAGTTATGTCATTATTAATATATTCTCAGGTCATTGTCCCATTTCAAAAAAAGCTCTAACTCTTTAGATTTCGCTAACTCTTATAAATTTACTAACTCTTAGTACCACTAACTCTTAGTGCTTATAATAATTAGCGTTGTTAACTCTTAGCATTGATCTAAACTCTTTTAAACTAGATTTGAACTCCTTCATATCATACAATGTTTGAAACGTTACAAGTATCTTATAATTTTAATTATAAATAATATTAACGATTTTATTAAAAATAATAATTGTATAAATATTATCATTAAATATTTATACATTTTAAAATGACACATAAACACAAATTCTAACATATATAACTATTGTTAACCAAGATCGAGACATGTGACTTAGTGTTGAATTTTTACTTTTGTTTTTAAACAATGTTGATAATGGACTTGCTTGTGGAACTTTAATTCTTTAATTTTTTTAATTTAAAATAGTCTAATCTTAATAAATAAAAAAGTACATAAATAATCAATATAATAAAAATTAATCAACCAGTTTATTATGTTATATCTTATTATAATTATAAATTTAAATTTGTGATATGATTTTAATTGTTATATTAATTTTTTTTTTGAAATTAAAGTTATAAATTTATATTTTTTATTATATTAATTTATAATTCTATTGAAATTTGTGATAATTTAATAAAATTTAGTATAGAATACTTATTCACTAGTGCAAATTTGTAATGAAACTTTAAATGCGCAATGAATTTAAGAGTGATATTTATTTTTTTAAAAGAGATGAAGAAACCAATTTAGGAGTAGTTATTCTAAATTTAATCTGATGCCATACTTAATTGGCTCAATAAAGATAATAAGATGTCTTAGATGGTCAATTTAAATGCAGACTTCAATTTTTACCTTAAATAAGTTAGTGTCAGTTTATTATTATAGTTCAAAAGTATTTCGCAATATATATTAATTAAAAATATAAAAAAATTAAAAAATATTAATGATGATGATAATAATGCATATTAATTTTCTTTCTTAAAAAAGATATGGTGATTTAGAAAGATGATTAAAACTTGATAGAAATTTACATGATTTTATTCTTGAGTTAAAATCGTAAAATAAATAAGAATAACAATGGAAAATTTTTTTCTTTAATTTTTTAAATTATTATAATTCAGTTGTATAAAAATGAAAATTATTAAGAAGTATAAGGTTGGACTTTTAACCTCACAAAACATACCACCAGGTACCAACTAAGTAACAGTTTCGGATCCATGACGTACCAGTCCGTGTCCATGTCCATGTCCTGATGTCCAGCCAATTGGAAACACGGTCCGTTGACTTAGTTGTGGGTTTAAAGCTTTAACAGCTGCTGATTCAATTTCCTTCTTTCTTCTTCTTCTTCTAATCTCTTTCTGATTCAGCACTCCCTCTGTTGATTGAAAATTGAATCAACTCTCTACTTCGTTAAACACGCAATGTCTCTGCTCTCTCTCTTCGGTGAGTGATTAGAGAAACAAGAAAAATTAAATTAAATCTCTCTTACATGCAAATATCCCACAATCGGAGAAATCATATCAAATTCTTCAATCTCGATGAAAGTCTTTTTCTTTTTGACTTTTAAAATTTTTATTTTTTGCATGTTATCGAATTTATTGAGGTATCAGGAACTCGTTTATTTATTTTTCATGTGGGTTTTTGTTTTTTTTTTTAATTTAATTTTATTGCTGCATGTTCTGTTTGTGTTATTTCTTTAGCTGCTAATGGGGTTTCTTGTCAGATTTCATGCCTAGAACGGTTCTAGGGTAACGGAACTTGTCCATTGTCTTGCATTGTATCTATCTTTTGTGTATGATGTATTTCTTTAACGAACATGCTAACTAGTGCAGCCAATTGGGTCGTTGTATTTCTCTGTTTAATAGAGAAAATTGGGGAAAAAAATTTAAGTAGCTGAGAGTGAAAATCCAGCTTATGGTAAACCCAAGATGGTTCTGGAATGATATAGGTCATTGTTTGATATAACTATCCAAAAGGACTTTAGATTGAAGTACTAGTGTTCGATTTGTTTTTCAATTTAGGCCATTTTGTGGTTTCTTGTGTTCTTGGGCATTAAGTTCTGTTGTTGTGTCTTGGCCTGCTTGGAACATATTTTTATGGTAACAAGAGAGAATTTAATTTGATGTGGTTTTTGGAAATGTTGTGATAATCTGATGGTCTGATTTATGTAGGAAGATGGTGTGGTAATTTGATTTGCAATATGTTGTTGCTAGGGCTTATAATTTGATAGGTGCAGTTGATGGTTCTATTTTGGGATTTACTTTCTTTTTTTTTCATTTTAGATTAGCTCAACTGGCCTTCCATTGAAAAGAGTTTCTCCTTATACTCGTCATTGACTGTTATACCATGAAGAGGGCAATGCCATGGAGTGACCCGGTTGATGTGATATCATCTGATGAATCTTCTTCCTCAGATGTAGATGCTGACTATGGGCTTGATGGTCAACCGTCAACCAATGATATCTCAGTTGGTCAACCTACCAAAGAAATAACATCTGAAGGTATTATATTGGGATTCAAGGACCTACATTTTGCATCTTCTGCTGAGTGTTTCTTTAGTTTAGACCATTGACAAGCTTCTTAATATTTGATTTGTTCCAGTTAATGACAAGGGAAACTCTTATGGCTTGATGGTTTTGTTTTAGTCCTTACATAGTTAAGTATTACCTGGTAATTGCAATAAAAACCTATTCCATGGAAAAGCAGAATCTTCCACAATTCTTGTGTGACACTTTCGTCATTCATATCATATACACAGCATATGCTTTGTTGAATAGGTTTCCTGGCCACCTAATAAAAGAGGAACACGAATTTAGAGACACACTGCCCAAGTTGAAGAAACTTGTTGTATCATAGTTGTTGTCAAAGTAGTATATAGTTTCTCATTTTGTGTCCTTTAGGTTCAGTTCATTCCTTCTTGCTTTAATGTGGAATTGCTCTCACAGATTCTTTAGATTCAGCATGCTCTTTGAAGTTGCTATTGTGGATATGCTTTGATGTAGGTTTGTTATACAAAAGGGCAGAAATGTATCAGGAATACATGAAGCAGCTTCCAATCCCTACACAACGTGGTTCTATTATTCCATTTACCTCATGGGTGGGCTTAGGCAAATCCATTAAGCAATTATATGAGCAACCCTTGCACTACCTAACTAATATTCTCCTCAAACAGTGGGACCAATTGAGGTTCGGTGCTGAGGATGAACATAGGCCATTGGACACAATAATCCATCCTTGTAAAGCTGAAGCCACCATCTGGCTCGTTGAAGAAGTCCACCGGCTTACCTCATCTCATCATCATTTAGCTAAACTCTGGCTCTCTGACCCATTGCATCATGCCTTCATTGATTCTGTTGTCCCTAATTCATAAATGCATCCAGAAGACCACTCCTTTTTAATTTGTTTGGGTGCTAGTTGTCAGATGTTTTTTAATTTCTTCAGTGAAGTCTGGATCTGTACAATATGAATTTCAAATGAATACATTCAATTCAGTTCTTTATTTCTTTGAATAAATCGCTTTACCAGAATGTAGATTTGTCGATCTTATGTCAACTGATATTCTCATATATTTAAGGCCAAGAATTGTGGAGTTCATTTTTGGTACAGGAATTTTTTAATTTTTTTTATACAGGAGACCACGACTAAATTGACATAAACATGATCAAGGAATTTCGTCTTCACTGTAGCTTGAAGTTATCTGAAAGATACTCATGGATGCAAGTTATCAATGAAGCTTTATTTTATTTACCAAAAGTCATTACAAGAACAGAATCCTTGTTGAAAAAAGTGGAATCTATTATTATCTCGAACAACTACTTCCCTGTCATATACTTTTGAAACTAATTTGGCAGATGAGTGGCAATCAGAGCACATTCGTAGATTCTTAACAACACGAATAGTCATCCTTTGACTTGTACTGATCAGACCAAAAGCCATGGCCAGTTTTTCACTGTGGTGGCTCAGCAAATACTCTTTCTCTTGTTCGTCAACGTCAAGTAGAACATTAGTAAGATCAGGAACAAAGCCAGCATCTCTGAGTCTGCAGTTCATTTCGTGTAGCATCAATGAAATGTTAGTCATTTTTGGGTGAGATTCATCACCAGAAGTAAACTCGTGAACTTTTCCGTTGACCTCTATAGAGCTTGATCCGGGCACTTTACGAATCCCTCTGTCCTTCATGTGTAGCCTCACTCTTGCAACATTGGTCCATTTTCCAGCTGATGCATATATGTTTGACAATAGCACATGAATCCCAGGCTTCTGAGGAGCCAGTTCTTTTACTCTTTGAGCGGCATATGCTGCCATATCAACATTTTGGTGCTTGCGGCAAGCAGCTAAGAGAGATCCCCAGATCACATCGTTAGGCTCCATTGGCATACTCTTTATGAGATCTAGAGCTTTCCCCAGCAATCCAGCTCGACCCAGCAAATCAACCATGCACCCGTAATGGACAATTTGGGGGGAGATTCCATGGATTTCCTTCATGAACCTAAAAAGGTGCCAGCCTTGTTCCACTAATCCACCATGACTGCAGGCTGTCAAAATTCCAACGAATACTACTGCATCTGGTTTTATTCCTTGTTTAAGCATCTCGCTAAAGAGCTCTACTGCTTGTTCGCCGTTTCCCTCCATAGCCATCGATCCAATGGCTGCAGTCCAGGCAGACACATCTCTTTTCTCCATTCTATTGAACACTTGCATTGCACTTTGAGGATCACCACACCTGGCAAACATGTCAACTAAGGCTGTTGCAAGCTGCATATCACATTGTATTTTATTTTTTCCAATGTAAGTGTAGATCCACTTTGCATGGTTAAGAGCTCCAATATACCCACAAGCAGATGCAACACCCACCATTGTCACCCTATCTGCATTGATTCCCTCACTCTGCATCACTCTAAAAAGTTCCAGTGCTTCCTCAAACATGCTCCCTTGGGTTAAAGCACCAAGGATAGTGTTCCAAGACACAAGATCCTTCTCAGGCATCTCACTGAAAATTTCCCAAGCTGACTCAACGTCACCATTCCTTATATATCCTGCAATCAATGAATTCCATGTTACCACAGTCTTGTTTGATATGTGATAAAAAATTCTACATGCCGTTTCTGGTTTGCCGCACTTCATGTACATGTCAATTATAGCATTACAAATGGTATCCCAAACTTCTAACCCATTTCTCAAACAATAGCCATGGCATTGCCTTCCATATAGAAGATCACCTAATTCTGCACTTGCTGAGATTGCAGATAGCATAGTAACTCTATCAGGTCTTGGTCCATGCAATAGCATTTCATCTAAGATAGCAAGTGCTTCTCTCGCCAGCCCTAGCCGCCCATAGTTTGACATGATTGTATTGTACAAAACCAAATTCTTATTATCACATTCATCAAAAAGCCGCTTTGCTTTATCAACAGCGCCACATTTCATATACATATCAACAAGTGCATTCACCATGAGAGTATTTATCTCCATTTCGAACTCACCAAAATAAGTACACATCCTCTCACCCAGATCAAGATCTCGCAACTTCGCACAAGCTGAAATCACGCAAACCATCGTGACTGAATTGGGTCTAATACCTTCCTCTACCATCTTGAAAAACAAATCAACAGCCTCTTTGGGCGAATCCCTTCTAGCATAGGCACATATCAAACTAGTCCACGACACAACATTTCTTTCAGACATTTTATCAAACACTTTTTCCCCATCGTCAATCTCCCCACATTCGCCGTAAAAATGTATCAGAGAATTGGCTATAAAAACATCTCTTTCAAAACCCAATTTGATAATTCCTCCGTGAACCTGAACCCCCTCACCATAAGCCGAACTCTTCGTGCAAGCGCTTAAGATAAACGGGAACGTATACTTATCAGGTAAAATACCAAAACCCAGCAACTCAAGATAAAGTAAAATAGCTTCAACCCCAAGTCCAATACCAGAGTAACCTCTAATTAATGAATTGTACACAAACAAAGTTCCACTGGTTTCATTATCTTTTTTATAAATATCAAACGCTTTTTTAGCATAAGTCAAGCTTTCAAAAGTGCCCATTTGGGCACACGTTGAGATAACCTTGGAAATGTAAGAAGGGGTGTTATTTAGGCCTTGCTTTAATAAGTGACAGTGAAGTTGCTTGAGTTCTTTCAAAGTTTTGCAGTTTTTGCGAGACCCAAATGGGAAAGAGTCTTTGGACGTGATTTTCGTTTCGTGTTGGTTGGTTAGATTTGTGGGTGCCGGGGTTGCTAAGACTAAAGGAGATGGATTTAGAGTTGCAGCCATTTCTGTTTACTGGTTTGGCCTTCAGGCCTCGCACTTGTACCAAATGCAACCAGTTACCTCTCGTAATTAACTCTCAACTTCATATTCTCATATTGCTCCCACTTATATGGTAATGATTGACTTGAATATGTTCATAGCTAAAATAGTGTTCGTCTATCGATGACCCGTCGTTTGGCCATGAACAACTTGTCGCAGAAGGACCAATAATATCTGAGTAGTCATCCTCATGTGGACGACATGTCGTCCTCAATGCACCAGTTACAATAATCATGTAAGACAGTAAAGAGGCTAAAATCCTTTTAGTAAGATTTAGTTGCAACTCAAAAATAAAAAAAATTTAATAACTTAAATAGTAATACTATTTAAGAGGCCCTTCTTTTTTCTATTGCTTACGCTAAAGATACCTGAAACCAAGAGTAATTTTTTTTTTCCACACTTCAATTTCAATTAAGGGGAGAGTTAAGTGTTAAAATCACTTTTTAAAAAAAAATTATGGACTATATATATGCAAAGTTTTTTTTTAATCAATATAAGGTATTTTTGAAGACTTAAAAATAAAATCGTATGTGTCCAAATTTAAAATGGATAATATTATATTATGTGGGAACGAGTCTCTACAAATAAAATCAGAGTCGAACATATTTTACAGTGTAGGACAATGAGCCTGCAATTTGAACTACAGATAGCGTACACGTACTATGAGATTCTTAGGATCTAGCCCATATGCATTAGTTATGTGTTCCAAAGGATTTAGTGCACATGAAATTGTGGTCTCATAAGAGGTTAGATTGTAACACTCATGATCAAAAATTCATGAGGCCATAGATAGTAAGGTCATGATAGATGAGGTGAGAGTTAGGTGCTAAAATTTACATCGCCTGATTAAATTTTTTTTTTTAAATTATATATATAAAAATCGTTTTCAATTAGTATGAGACTTTTTGAGGAGATCCAAGAACAAAATTATACAAGTCCAAATTTAAAATAGACAATATTATATTGTATAAGAGGCAGATCATTACACTTATAAATGATAGGTTTATGATTGAGGACAGATAAAAACAAGTGGAAGCTAGTCAAAGCTTCACTTTATATCGATTTGCCTGACTAAAAAACCACTTGTGGAGAAGTGGTTGTTCTTAAAAATATTTATGATTTTATAAAAAAGAGAATTTTCGTTGACCTAATTTGTCAAATATGTGTTTCATAAAAGGCTTTAAGGTGTGATCAAGAAAGTTTTTGTAAAGTTCATATTTTTTAGAATAACTTAACAAGTTTGAATTGCAGTTTCAAAACTTTGCCTCCTCCTTCTCTTTAGTATCAGAGCTCTCTTTTGTATTTATTTTTAAATAAAAAATTTATATGAGTAGTCGTTGTGGTAGACTTCATCTAGTTCATAATTGCTATTGTTTCTTATTTTATGTTGTATATCACTAGCCTAAAGCATAGATTTTCTCATTAAAGCAAAGCTTAGGCAAAAAGCTTTTGTAGGAAATCCTATCTATATAGTTCATATTACTTATAACATTAAAATATAACTATTAGAAGAAAAATTAAAAAGATTAGCCTTTTAAGAATTAAAAATCCATGTGTAATAAGTTAAAATGTTTAGAGTTTAGAGATTTTATTAAATATTATAAAACAGTTAAATTTCTTGAATTGCATAATTTACTATTGAAAATAGATACAGACGGTCATATTCTACATCTAGAAAGACTAAGAAACTGTTACAAAAATATTAATTGAAATTGTCAAGTCATAGTAATATTTATAAAGAAAAGTATAATAGAAGCATTTATTTATGAACTTTAAAAAGGTTGAATATTTAGATTTAAAAATTAGAAATTTTAAGATAGTAAAACTTAATCTTTCAGAGAAATTCAAGTTACAGTGTAATATAGATCATCTAGAAAACTAATATAAGCATATTTCACATACTAGTAATAGCAAGTTAAATTTTATAATAGATTTATTAATAAATTTAGAAATAAACTTATAATTTAATATAGATAAAACCAATAAAGCATTAATATATTTCGTTCACTTTTTTTCAAAATAGTAAGATAAATAATCTTCGAAAAAACTTAGACTATATTAAAGAGATAATAGCAAATTTTATAGAAAAAATTAGTAGATTTTCAAATAAAAAAGAAATAGTAGACTTAATACAACTTATAGATAATAAAACTCATAAGCCTATAGAAATAAAAATAAGAAAGCTAATACAAGAATTAAGTGTTGAAATAGAAAAGATAAAAAAAGACTCAAAATAACTTACATATACAATTAAATAATATCAAGAAAATAGTTAGTGAATGAGCAAAACTGATAAAAATCTATTAGATATTTTACTATAATTAAAAGAAGAAATATAATCTCTTACCCCTATATGATTTAGTAGCAAACAATTTTCTACATAAAGTAATAATATACAACAAGCTCAAGCTAATACTGTAATAAAACTTTTGTTAAAAGTCTTAAGTAAAGTAAAAAGATTAGAAAATAAAATTATAAAATTAGAAGAAAATTTTTATTTATCTAACAAACAAAAAGATACTAGTATAACTCTAGATAAATCAATAGATAGTATAGATAAAAAAATTTGATAAGCTAATTAATAAAATAGAAGATTTAGAAAAATCAATAGTAGTAAAACTTTAGATATTAAAAAAATCTTAGGACCAAAAGTGCTGATAAAAAGCAATAGATCTAATAAGAAAACTTAATAAAGACATCTCCTTATATGAAAAAGTAGAAAAGGGCGTTTAACTTCTCGAAAACAAAAATTCATAGAAAGAACAGAAGGCATAATAAATGAAAAATATGCTAATAAGTTGTTAGAAACCGAATTTGAACAAATTAAAAGAAAATTTTATATAATGAAAAAATTTTAAGAAAGATAAAAAGTAACCTATATATTTATAAAGATAAAATAAAATTAGCAATAGTTAATAATAGACAAGAATTTATATTAATAAGTCAACAAAGTAGAAAATATTTAAAACAACAAAAATTCATAGATATGCATATGAGAGTAATAATAATAGGAGTACTAAGTTAAGTAAGAGAAGGATTAGATACTAAAACTCATTTATACTTTTATGATAATAGATTTTACGATCATAAAAAGGCTTAAATAGCAAGTGTTGAAATAGACCTTAGAAATAAAGTAGTAGTAGTAGTATGATGCATACCTAATATAGATATAGACATAGATGAATTTTGTAAATATATAAAGCTTAGTGTACAAACCAAATGGTATAAAATGAATGCAATATAAAAATATTAGGATTAAAATATTCTTTTTAGGAAAACTTTATCATAAAAGATTTAGGTTTGAAAGTAAAAATATTATAAAATATTTTTTAAAAGTCAATATATTGATATGATAATACCTAAAAAATTAACTCATAGTGAATTAAAAGGATTAGAATGGAAGCTACCAAATTTAGAAAATGAAAGAACAATAGAAATGCCTGAAACAAATCATATACACATAGATAGGAATTATCAAGTCTCACAAAAATTTAGTAATTACAGAAAGATAGGAAGCACAGAGATAGAAGAAAAAGATAAAGAAATAACAATAAATATGGCACATATAGAAACACCGATAGATAAAATTAAAATATTAAAAGTTAATAGAGACAAAATTATAGAACAAATATTTAATGAACCTTCTAAATACTTAAAAAATGAAATCTTTGAAGAAATGTGTAATAATTTAGACTTTACAGATGAAGATATAGATAAAATATTAATACACGAATTAAATTTTTCACTTTTTCAGTTAAAAGAAATTTATTATATAAAATATGAAGTATATGTAAGTGAAGAAGATAAAAAAACTTGAAATAGGAGAAAGCGGTACAAAAATACTAGAACCCATAATAAAAACATCTAATATAAAAAATATTTAGAAAAAATAGGAATACCTAATAGTAAAGAAAAATATACAAAAGCAAAAAGAGTTTTTAAAGCTAAAACTAAATTATAAAATTGGAAAACCTTACCAGAAACTAAAGATATATTAGTATTAAACCTACAATGACATAAATTAGGAGATTAGAAACATGTATTTCATGAATAGGAATGTAATCTATTAAAACACTCAATGAAAGCATTAGCAGTAATAACAGATACAACTTGTAAGCTCATTTATTTAGAAAGTACTCCAAAATTTAATGAAAAAAGAACTTAGGATGAAGACAATGGATGAAAGATAATAATAAATCAGAATTAGATGATTTTGACACTAATATTACTGTAATAAGTTTTATAGATTTAATAAGTAAGCTAGTATTAAAAGTAAGAATAGATGAAAAAGATGATGTTATAATGCAAATCAAAGCTATAAGAAACTTAGAACAACTAAAAATATGTGATTTACAATACTTTTATCACTATGCTAATCTATTTTATAAATATTTGAGTCAAATAAGAAAACCTTTTGATCAAGAATTGTTAATGAAGTTTGTAAATAAATTACCAAGAAAAATAAGAGAAAAATTGCATAATGATTTAGTAAATTAATTTCAATCAAAAAGATTAGAAAAGAGTTAATTATTACGCAACATTACTACTTGTAATAGAATACGTTAGAGGAAGAATTAAAGAATATTGCGAGAAATAAAAACATAGGCAACAAATTAAGCAATGATTCAATAAAATGTGTATAGACATGAACGAAGTATCAACTCTAGGTTGTAATAAAAGCTACAAAAAAACACAAAAAGCATGCAAAATATTATAAAAGAAGTAGTAAAAAATATTACAAAAAGAATTTTTTTAAACTCATAGATAATAAAAATAAGGTTAAGAGAAAAAAAGTATATAAAAGAAATAAAAATTTAAATGTTACTTATGTGGAAAGATATGACATATTAAACCTAATTGCTCACAAAATAAAAATAGAGCTAATTTATTAAATTGTGATTTAGAAACAAAGTAAAAAAAACTTAGAAGAAATATATAATATAGAAGAAATTTCTGATAATGATAGTATTCATATAAGTAGTAATAGTCAAGAAAAACAATTGACAGAAAGTAGTGATTTAGATTATGAAGTAAATATGTTAGAAACTTAGACCTTATTTTTTGGCAAAAATTGTTCATATTGTAATATAAAAAAATTGAATTAGGATATCATGATAATATTACTAAAAATTTTCGCTGTAAAGTTTGTTATAATAATCTAGAAAATAATCAGGATACAAATATAGAAGTTAATAAAACAAGAAGTAAATTGATCAATATAGATGTAGAATTGTTGTTTAAAAAATAAATTGTACAAACAAAAGCAATGATAGATATATGAGCTAATAAATGTGTCATACATGAAAGTTTAGTACCTAAACAATATAGAAATAAACTAAAAATACCTATAAATACTAAAAAAATTTAATGGTGATCTAATACAAATAACAGAACGTGTCAATAATATACCAATTAGAATTAATGGAGAAGTGCATACCTTGCCGCAAACCTTTATTACTAGTAAAACTAGTGGATACAAATTCATTCTAGGATTAAATTTTATTTTAGAAAATAATGGAAGCATTATGATCACCCCTAATAGAGTTAATTTCTTTAAAAAATCAACTTTTATACAACCAAAATATGAAATTAACATAGTTCCTTTTGAAAAGAAAATAACCACTGTAGAAAAAAATATAGATATAGAATTTTTTGATTCACTAATAGATTAAGATAATAAAATAGATGAAGACTTTAAAACATTAGATGAAGAAGAAATAGATCAATATCTAGAAGAAATATTAAATATAGAAAAAGATATAAAATGTACAGAATGTGAAAATTGACCTAAAGAAATAAAACAAAAAAAATTAAAGAATTAAAAAAATTAAAAGTAATAGGTAATAATCCAACAAGAACATATAATAAAGAAGAATACAAAATAGAAATCATAAACCTGGACATAACAATAAATACAAAAAATTTACCATATGGCCAAGAAGATAGAAAAGAATTCGAAATACATATAAATGAACTACTAGAACTATGAGTAATAAGGAAAAGCACAAGCAGACATAGAAACCTAGCATTTATTGTTAATAATCACAATGAACAAAAAAGAGAAAAAAATAGAATGGTAATAAACTATAAAAAATTAAATGATAACACCTTAGATAATAGTTATAAAATTCCTAACAAAGATGAATTAATAAATTGCATATAGAAAGCTACATATTTTTCAAATTTTGATTGTAAGAATGATTTTTGGCAAATTAGACTACATGAAGAATCTATTCCTTAAACAATTGTTAGTTGTTCAGAAGGACATTTTGACTGGTTAATAATGCCTTTTGGATTAAAAAAATGCACCTCAAGTATTTCAAAAAAGAATTGATAGAATACTTAAACCATTTTTAAAATTTTGTAAAGTTTATATTGATGATATTCTTGTATATAGTCAAAATAAATTCATGCATACACTGCATATTAATAAAATATTATACTATTTAAGCAAAATAGAACAGTAATTTCTAAAAAGAAAGTACAATTATTTAAACAAAAAATATAATTTTTAGGATTAATAATAGATAAAGGAAAAATAAAATTACAGCCTCATATTGTAACAAAAATCTTAAAATTTCTTGATAAAATAGAAGATACTAAAGAACTTCAAAAATTTAGGATTATTAAATTATAGTATAAAATTTATACCTAATCTAAGTATATTAGTTAAACCATTATATAATAAACTGAGAAAAAGTGGACAAAAATATTTTAATTGTGAAGATATAAAATTTATACAAAAGTTAAAATAAATAGTTAAAAACCTTAAGCCTTTAGTTTTATCTACAGATAATTATTATAAAATCATACAAATAGATGCAAGCAGTAAAGGATATGTTGGAATACTATTGCAAAAACCCTAGAAAGAAAGCCCAAAAGAGGAAGAAGAAATAGTTATGTATACTAGTAGAAAGTTCATTGAAATTGAAGGAAGAAAATCTAGTACAGAATTAGAAATTTTAGGTATCATAAATTCATTAAATTCTTTTTATTTGTATATAAAAAATGATTTTTTTATAATTAGAACAGATTGCAATAATATAATTGAATTTTACAAAAAATCTCAAAAGAAAATTTTTGAAAAGAAGAATTCATATATAAGTAAAAAATGGATATATTTCTTAGAAGTAATAACAGGAAGAAGATATAAAGCAAAATTTGAGCATATTTCAAAAAAAAAATTAATTTAACTGATATTCTTTCTAGACTAATAATTTCTTGATGTTCTTTTTGCAAGAATAGAAAGCACAAGAGTATAAAAGTTTAAGTTTGGATATTTCAGATTAAATAGTTGTCTCGGTATCCTATTTGAACTCTTAATACAAGTCAAGCATAGCCTTATTGAAGAACAAAAAACTTTATTAAATAAAATCTAGTTCTTTAGAAATAATAAGAAGGGTTTTGTAGATTCATTAAATGCTTTAAGTTACTTTTTTACAAAAAAGAATATATTTTCTTATTATGTGATTTTTAGAGGAAGAAAAATTAGAATCTATTCAACCTGGCAAAAGACATTTTATCAAATTGAAAGATTTCAAGACCCTATATACAAAGGTTTTTATAAGTATGAAGTAAAAAAATCTTTAAAACAGTTCTTAGATAACAAAGCAGGAGAAGAACCTATTTTAGTTTCTAATAACCTTTTATATAGTAAAAGTCACATTTTACCCTTTTAAAATAATTTTAGAAGTCTTAATGAAGCTAATTATCTTTTAGAATAAAAAATGTCTGACCTTCAAAAAGAGTTTAAAAAATTAAAAGAATAGCTATCTACACTACAAGTAGAAAAAGCTGAGTTAGAACAAAAACTATAACTTACAAAGCACGAAGAAAAATAAGTAGAAGATAAATTCTATAGTAGCATAAAAAAGAATGATCAGAAAAGAAACTTTATAGATTAAAAAAATCTAAACCATTTACAGAAATTGCAAAAAATACTAATGTAATTTTGATGCAGGAAAAAGTTAGAGAAATTTAAAAAAGATTAGAAGCGACCCCATTAGATATTTAAGAAAATATTTTGAGATTAGTTGAAGAAAAAATCATAATGAGATTTATAAAAATACAAAAATTGCTTTGCTCAACTCAAGAACTGCTAGAAGGGATGATAATATTTACTGTCAAAAAGACAATTTCTAATAATAAGATATGCTTTAAATTTACAACAGTTCAGATTCATCTTGATAAATTTCCTATGGAGTTCAACATTCTCGTATTTGTAGATGCTATAAGCATTGGAGAATTATTTGATTATGGACTCATTGATAACCTCAATACTTCTAACATTATAAAAATTAGATTCCTCCCGGACAAACTTCAGTAAGCTATAAGATTATATGGAGGAATGCATGAATTTATTCTTAATATTGATACAATACCTTGTGAATTGACGGCTAAGTATGATAAACAACCTATGATTATCCCTGTCTACCATTACATTTTTATTATACCATATAACCAAAGGTGGAGTTCGTAACTAAAAGATCAAGCTCTGAGCTGGAGATTTCTCATTTCAATACCTACAAAGACTCAGAGCTCAAAAGTATTATGATTGCATTAACTCCAGCAGACTAAGATTTGTTGGACAGACACCGCATATATCTATTTTCGTACGAACTGCAAATGAACAATACATGTAATATCTAATACCTTGGATCTATCTCAATGCATACACATATAGCTATCTTTCAGAGATCCAAGAATGGGAAGAGTTAAAGCAGCAGTGCATTGAAGACTATGCTAATGATTACTAAATGGATGACAAAATATACTACAACCTCAATATAGTACAGTAAAAAGACAAAAGAAGCTAGAAGAAGACAACAAAAACTAATAGAAGATAAAAGAAGCTAGTAGAAGCCAAAAGAAGACAAGAAAGTCAAAAAGTTAAAGAAGTTAATAAAGTTATAAGTAGTTGAAAAATAAAATATTTAAGAGTATTAGTTGTAACAGCAAAAGTATTAATGAGTTGTTAGTTGTAATTAAGAAGTCCAGTTGAAAAAGGAAAAATGCTCAGCTATAAAAACTCTTGTAAACCTTCTTTGTAAAGTATGAGCTTGTAAAATCTTAAAAAAAGCATAATAAAAGAAAGTTTGTTCTCAAACAATCTCTCTCAACATCCTATAGGCATAAAGATAGTAAAGAAGAATGATCTTTCTTTCAAGTAAGTTTTTTTTACTCTACTTAATTTTTATTTCATATTTCGAGATAAAATAAGTCTTGTAAAATTGTGCGGGTTCGAAAAATAGTCTATGACACTATACAATAAAAGTATAAGTTTTTCGGTTAAAAATCATTTACAAAAGGTGATCTTTAGTATTAAAAGTCAAAAAATAATTATTTTTAATTAATTATAAGAATTAAGTAGAACTTCGGTTGTTCTTAAAAATATTTATGATTTTACAACAAAAAAAATTTTTGTTGGCGTAATTTATCAAATATGTGTTTGATAAAAGGCTTTAAAGCGTAATTAATTTTTTTTTGTAAAATCCATATTTTTTAAAATAATTCAATAAATTTAAAAGACCGTTTTAATTACAAAATTTTACCTACCCCTTCTCTTATATTATATGACAATGTAACAATAACAAGCACTCGTTGTGATAAATCCTTTTGATACTAGTCAAGCTTTAACAAATATTTTACTACCAGAAAAAAAAAAACCTTAGGAAAACACTCAACCTATAAAAAAGTTAAAAAGCCGTTGTTTTCTCAAACTTCCACCGAAAATGGGGCTTAGCCCCTCTCTAGTAGCATCTTTCCCTTTCTCCGACTGCCCCCCATGCTTTCTCTCTTCCTTGTCTTTTCTATTTTTTTTTCCATTTTTCTTCAGTTGCTTACTGTTTTCATATTTCTTCGTCGGATTTTGTGGTCGGCCCAAGCTTACAGCAATGAACCCACCGGTCGAACTGGCAGATTGACTGATGACATACTTCTCCGAATTCGGCCAAGCTCGTCGGCTTACAGATTTACCATTTTTCTGGTCATCTCTTGGTGTTGTTCATTGATCCTCCGCCAGCGCTGCTGCCCTCCTCTGCTCCGACCAGTTCCAGTAACCCACCACTGCTGATCAAACACCTCTGTTTTCGAGCATTCCACTCACCGCAGTCGTCACATGGCCTCTTTCCTATGACCAGCAAATTCGGGTGGCTCTCTCGTCTACCATTCTACTATTCGGGCAAAGAACTACATGGAATTCTTAAGATGTATTTTTTGAGTTGTTTGTAACTGGAGTTTGTGGTCTGGGTGATGTCGACGGGTTTATCATTGTAATTGGTAGAAGTAGGGATGTTGTAAGAAAACATTTTGTGTTGTTCCTTTCATGTAAGGACAATTTGTTCCTCTTTGAAGATAGTTTGCTCCTCCTTTGTGAAGTTTTTTGTTCCTCTTACGTAAAGATTGAACTCTCCGTTCAAAATAAGGGTAGTAATTTTAATAGTTAAGATACTTCTATTATGAAGTTGTATGTTTCTCCTATAGAAGATTGTTAGATTTGAATGCATCATATTATAATTATTTTTTTTAGATTCTCAATTTTTATATTAACGATCTTGGATGTAAGATTGGCAAGCATTTTCAATAATATTACATCTATTGATTTATAAAAATAAAAATAAAATCCTTTCGATACTATAGGATCAGCCATTCTACTTGAGGCCAATACTACAGTCCACAGGCGCCAATAATGAGGGACTAAAATTTGACCCAACTGGGATAGAAATGGAAGCATCCCACTCGAGAATTTTCCGAATAATTCCCAAGAAAAGGTTAAGAGGCTGACAGCATGATAATGAATATGAGTGGTGATTTTCTTTCTATAAGGGAAACATCAGTGATTCAGTATTCAGCAGAGATTGGATATAATTGCAGACGAGAATGCACTAGTGGGTCGATTGTTGAATTTGGTCAGCACCTGGACTTAATAAATATAGGACCCAAATCACAACCAACTACAATAGACCGAGCTTGTTACTACCTGCTTGGAACGAGAGAAAGAGAGAAGTTGAGAAAAGGAGAGGAGAAACTATTAGTATTTGTGAAGAGAAAAAAAAAATCAGAGAAGGGAAAAACAAAAGGCCCCATTAAAGCCTTTTCTGTTTTCTTTTTGGTTAAGAATGGAGAGCAGTGGGAGAGAAAAGATTAGATCTACTCAAGTCCTTAGGTTCTCCGAAACAAACAACCCTTGTGGTTTTGGATGCCACTTTCATAAAGTCTAGTTGCATATTTCCACAGAAAGATACTAATATTATTCGACGTATTTCCAAGCATTATCACAGCTCTGCATCGTACTCTTATATTTACATCAGATGGCTGCCATGACCCAATCTCCAGCCTAATGCTCATATAGTAAGTGCTTTGCAAGATTTATGTGCATCAATCCATATTTATGTAAATGGCTCGGTATCTATCAAGACAAATTAGGTAGCATAGCTTATCGTTTAGAACATGACTATAGAGGTATAACCATAAAATCTTTATCCCTTAATCACGTACAGAACTGAAACATGTTGAAAGCACTCTGCAGGAAAACCCAGAATAATGCAACAACTCCACATCTTTTGCTTCATCTATGTATGTGTATCAAGGGGAAAAAAAAAGATTCAGGGACCACGAGGGGCAAAACAGAAGCAACCTGCTGCCTTGTCTTCGGGTATCATCCCTCCCCCTTTGCTTGTATCAATTGCTTCTAACATTTTCACAACCTCATCCATTTCTGGACGTTTTTCTGCATTTGCATCCCAGCATTTTCGCATGATATTTGCTAAAGAATTGGGACAGCATCTGGGGATCTCCGGTCGCAGATTCTGTCAATGAATCCATGCATTATGAAACTCTCAATATCAACATCAAAACTTACTCCCGACATGCAAGAATGCAATTATTTCAGTAGTTTATAATAGGAGAAATAACCCCAGGAAATTTTCTTGGCCTGAACAACTTTCCCTTTTTCTGTTAGTTTAAGCTATTAAAAAATTTAATTATATTTTATGGAGGAAAAAGTGCAGTCTGCGCTTGGGACCAACTTCTGAAAGTGAAATGCTTCACAGAATAGTGAATCTTTTAATTAATAGAGATTGAAGCTAGAATTCTACGTGTCCAAATTTGAATTCTAGATAACAGATCGCAGCACTTGTCAATTGTATTAACAGCAAGGCAAGAACTAAAGCATTTACCTTTTCTGTTCAATTTATTGTATTGTACCAATTGACCCAAATTGCCATATTATACTTACGCTTCACACATATGTGATGAAACCACAAATTCTGTTGAACACCAGATAGCTGAGGCATATTGCAAATAAAAAATAAAAGATATCTTTACATATTAATACCAGTAAGAGGACATCAGTCAGTGCTTTAGAATGGTGTAGGGAAAGTAAAAAAATATATATTAAAAAATAATTGTGAGAATTTGAGCCAAAGTTATGATTAGACTATTACACATGATCCTGAACATGCAAAAACATGCCAAGACCAAGTGAAATTTCTGAATTGAAATGTGCTATGGAAATGAAAAGGAAATGTTTCCTTCCAATCACTGTCTAATGCCCAATAATCAAACACAATGTAGAAGACAGATACTTTCCCAAGTCATAATAATGCAAACTAAAATATCAACTAAAAGCTCAGGGAAGCAGGCAGAATTTACATCATAAAAATAAATTATCTATTGATATAAGAACTAACCTGCCTAACAACAGCAGATGATACATCAGCAAAGCTAAGATCTGGGTAAGGCATATCACAGCAATAGATTTCCCATAAGCATATGCCAAAACTGTAGACATCGCATCTTCTATTATAAGGCTTTCCCTGAAGAACCTGTAAACAGTGTCTTGTTATAAGGCCTATCACAGTGAAAGACATGATTGGTAGCTTGAGAGTCATCTTACTAGAGATGCAGACAAACAGATATAGAGAGGAAGAAAAAGAAATTGCCCATTTACAGAGATTTATTACTCACTAGGCATATAAGTCTTCACTTTATAGCTTATGTATGATAACATGTATCAATGTAACAGTACAGATGATAGTATCACCTCATTAGAGAAGGATGAATATTTTTAGAACTCCAACCAACTAACTCATTCCCCCAAAGAACAGATATTTTTAGCGCCCTTTACAAGATTAGAAATGAGAAGACATAATTCAAGTTTCAAATCTTCCCCCTTTTGGACTAACGAAGCATCAACTACATTTTTTCTACTCACTCTTAGTAAATGAATATATGTAATAGGTAGTTATTTTTTCAAAATTTTCCAGCTCCAAAAAAACAAATCAAGTTTTATCAGGTATAAATACCTCTGGGGCCATGTATCCAAGGGTGCCAGTTTCACCAGTCATGTCTCTTGGATTTTGAGCTTCAACACGGGCAACTCCAAAATCAGCAATTTTGAGATTTCTGTGTGCATCCAACAACATATTCTCTGTTTTGACATCACGATGCACAATTTTCTTGGAGTGCAAGTAACTAAGACTGCAAATCAAAGTAAATGACCATAAAAAAGAAATATATGTATACATACACATATACTCATACACTGAGTTTACAGGCCAAGAATGACAGAAACAGAGCTTACCCTCTAGAAAGGTCCAAAGCAAGTTGTATGACAATCTTTATAGCAAGTTTCTTTCGCCTATTCCTTATGAGATACTGTTTTAGTGTCCCACCAGGTAGATACTCCACAACAACACAACATGCCCTAGAAGGAAGGGTAGTGTTACCATCAATTGAAGAGCTTTTCAAAGGAATCTTAAGATTTGAGGTGCCCATTGAAGCTCCAACAAACTGTAATCAAGAGTTAAGAAGAATATCATCATAATACAAAACATAAAAATAAAGTAAAAATTTTGAATTTTCTCACGTTGAGAAATGTAGATATAATCATATTTATGAAAGAGGCAGGAATTAATAAATACTAGCACGCCGTCTTCATTCTTAAACTTTCACTAGTTATACAAAATGGAAAGTCACAAAAGCCCCCATTTACGACAAAATGTTGCAACCCATCATGGTGATCAATAGAATAAACAACAAGGTGAAGAATGAGTTTGTACTTTTGTAACATTGGGATGGTTAAGCTTGTGCCATACAGCAACCTCTTGCCGAAATGATGCCCGCTGAGCAGCGGTTTCAGCTTTTGTGGCTATACCATCCTCCCCCCAGTCCAACAGTTTCACTAAAATATTCAACAGTACAGTAAACATTCATTTGATATCAACAAGACAAGATGAGTAGAATGACAAAGGATAAATTTTACTAATCTATATCATCACATGCTAATATTCAGTAGAATATGTTCAGCCATATGAAGAACTCACATAGGAAGAAAAAAAATTAATTCCTCAAATTATATATCATATACTGGACTTCGGTGAAATATGTAAGATAACAGCAAGGACCTCTCTTGTGTTCCATAAGTAATTGAAGGTCATAACTTCCTGCTCCAAAGAGACTTATAATTATGAGCCTATATGTCTAATAAAAGACTACACAGATCCATAGAGAAATATTACAGAATGAATAACCCAGAACAGAGCAGGGCAATATCAGGCCAAAATAAGGATAACAAATATCAATGTGAGAAAGTCATTTCAATAGAATTTAAAAACCATGCCAAAGAGCAGATTGAGTCCAGTTATATGTTTCAGTATCGAACCTGACATGAAAAAAGAGCCTGTCATGTCACAAAAAAGTGAAAACACAACATCTTTAAAATGAAAATTCTGTACTGAACTGGACAACTAAAACGTTTAAATTTGCATTCCAATTTCTCTTCACAGATATCCCACTTGAGCACCTGGAGATACTGAACAGTATTTGGAAATGCAGTTTATAAGCATGGAATACCGCTGATGGCAAGTTGACAACTCAGTTTGTCAGAAGGAACTAGAAAAACACTAATCAGCTAATATTTATATATTTGTGCATCTAATGTAAGCACACAATAATAGAAACACCAATTCATATATACAAACACATAAAACAATAATATAAGCTCCACTAAACATACTATCTTGAAATGGAAAACATGAACATTGAGAGAAGGAGAACAGAGGGTAATACCTGCAACATCTTGGTCATCATAAATACCGCGATAAACAACCCCATAGGTTCCATTAGCTATCAAACTCTTTAAATCCAATTTAGACAAATCTATCTCCCATTCTTCTTTAGGCCGTTGGCTTTCAGCATTTCTAGACCAAACCCGGCTCAAGTGCTTCTCCAGCTGAATATCCAAACTTTTTAGATCTATTTTATCAGCTCTAAAGAGCATGTCTTTGCTACTAAAACCTCCTGAACCCTTCAATTCTGAATTCACACCCCCCTCTTGGCTATTAGATTTCTTTTGTGAGTTAACACTCCCAAGGTCATCTTTGGTCCTCAAATCCATATTTAAGTATCCAAACAAATTAAACAACTCAACCGAACAGAACCTTAAACAACAAAGAGTACCTTAAATTCAACCAAGAAAAATGAAGAGAGAGAGAGAGAGAGAGAGAGAGAAACCCAGATATGAGCAACTAATATTTCATCATCATCATTGTTAACTAATCTGAATCAAACCCATAAAAGATAAATACTTGTTAGCAAAATTTACCAACCCAATTATAAATGATAATAAATAAATAATAGAATTTTATAAATAAGAATATTTCACCAACCACAATTCTTGTTGTATTATCTCCAACACTCACCTTATAACCTAAAAAATAATAATAATATTATTATTAAATAATATAGTAAAAAAAAAGAAAAATCTTCAAGAAAAATCCACCACCAATAAGTATATTAAACAACCCTCCTACCAATTTATATTGACCTGAGAAATAGACCCCTCATGGTTCAAAAACCACAATTTTCCCAATCACCAACCATTTAATTTTTTCAGTATTCAAATCTAAAATTAAAATTAAACCGAAGAAAACAAAAGTAAACTCTAACAAAACGACCCGTTTCCCACCATTATTTCCGACCAAGACCAATGACTCAGATCTCCAAACTCAAAAAAAGAAAAGGAAAATCAACAAATTTATTTTTAAAAAATTTAAAATAAGTACAATTAAAACCAAATGGAAGACCTAGACGAAGCACGCATGCAAACTGCAAAACCCACAAGACGAAAAGGTTGACTTCGAAAACTAAGAAATGGCCATGATTGAATAAAGAGAAGAAACAAAAAAAAAGGGGTCGGTGGTGGGATTCAAGTCTTCTTCTTCTTTTTTTTTTTTTGGGTTATTTGAATTTGGTGTTTTTCAAACTGAAAGCTTTCTCATGACATCATTAGAAGTCCACCACCGCCTTATTAGTCTTTATCATATGTTAAAAAAAAAGATTCGAGGCTAATAATTGAGCTTTTGCGGCGTCAAGATTAGAAGAGAGAGATAAAAGAGATTGCCGTAGTTGTTTTTGTGAATAAGAATTCTAAGAAGAAGCGGAATCTTAACAAACCAACCAGTTATGGTAATTTTCTTAAACGTGAGAATGAATAGGAGAAAAGCGCGGGGGGTTTCTATTATTTGTCTTTTGGTCGAGACCCGAGACCTTTTAATATTTTATTAAAAAAAGTTTGAAAAATAATTATTAAAAGGAATCAGGATAATTTTACTCCAGGACTTAAAATACAAGTTTGCTACAAATTTTAAATTTAGATTTTAAATTTTGCATCTTAAATTAATTAACGAGGTATTAAATAATTATTGATCGTTAATTTTTATAATTTTTAAAATTATTTATTATATTATTTTTTTATCTAATAGTTATTTGACACTTTATTTAAAATTTAAAGTTTAAGATATAATTTAAAAAGTATAATATTATTCTTTACTTTAATTAGATCTAAAATATCAAATTTTACTCTAATTTATTAATTTTTACTGTTAATTTTAATAATGAAAGAGTAAAAAAATAATCTAATCATAGAAATAAAATAAGCTTTAGACACGAAAAATAATCTTACTCATTCACTATCTTTAAACATGCGACGCAATCTTATCAATTCATATAATTTTAAAAAATAAATTTTAATAAAATGACACGTATCATAATATAATTAATTTTAAATGACATGTGTTGTCGTATAATTAGTTTATGTTTTAAAAATGAAATAAATAATAATTAAAAAATAATATGGCACCGTCGTCAGAGCATTACTAGAAAATGGTTTGCAGCATTTTTCGGCGATACTATAACGATAAAAATGATCAAATTTTATATTATTTGATTATATTTTTCTTAATCTACACAATAATAAATCATTTTTAGCTTAAAAAAGACAAAAGAAAATAGCCCCAAAAAAATGGATAAGGGCGCCGACTACTACCACTTGCCACCATAAGGGAGGTGGGGACTTGCACTACCCCCACTTTTAAATAAATCGATGATAAATGGTGGGGATGGGGCGGGGCCATCGCCCCCCATCAAACGAGGGGTGGTGACTTACACCACCGTCAATCTATCCATAAGTAGGGGCAGTGCAAGTCACCACTACCCCTCTCCACTATTTTTTATTTTTCTTTTGTTAAAAATGATCCCATTATGGTGTAAATTAAAAAAAAAAAAGTTTATTAATATAAAATTTAATCATTTTTGTCATCGAAACGTCATTGATTGTTTTTCTTTTACAGTAGCAGATTTTTTTAATTATTTATTATGTTTATTCATTTAAATTTTTTTAAAAATATTTATTAAAAATATGAATTAATTGTATGATAACACGTGTCATTTGTAATTAATTATACTAAGACGCTTGTCATTTTATTGTAAATATTTATTATTTAATTTATTTTTAAAAATATTTATTAAAAATATAAATCAATTACATGATGACACATGTTATCATTAACATATATGAAACATGTCATTTTATTAAAATTAATTTATTTTAATTATATTAAATTAAATAAATAAATAAAATTGTACAACGTGTTTAAAGACAGTAAACGAGTGAGTTGTTGTCAAGTGTCTAAAGTTAAAAAGTAAACAATAAGGATAAATTAATAATTATATATTAAAATTATTATTTTCATCCAAATTAACATTAAAATTTAACGAATTATAATAAAATTAAATATTTCAAATCTAATTTACGCAAAGTTGTCAATTAAATCATTTGAGTAAAATTTTCCTTATTTCTTATTAAAAGAACAAACAAGCAAACAAAAATATCAGTTTCCAAGTAATATAAGAGTTGGAAAAGAGTAAAGAAATTTAACATAAACATGATAAATTATTACCGCAGATGTTGAAGGTAAAAAAATAAAAAATTAATACTTAACATTATTTTTCGTATTGAATAATGTTATACATTTAAGTTGTATTCTAAGTAACGATTTATTAAATAATTATTAAATAATAAAATAATATAAATTTTAAAATTATTTATTATACTCAATAATTATTTAATATATTATTTTTTTAAATATAAATTTAAAATATATAACATTATTCTTTTCACGTCATTTTATTTTGTGATTGTTGTCACCGCTAGCTTTTCATTTTCATTTATTTCATTATGATTGTGTGTATATAATGTAGAAAGTATGATGTCATAAATGATGTAGCAACACTTGGAATGCATACAAGGGAATCATGAGAAAATTGATTTCTAACTTATAATAATTTAATTAATTTGAGCTTTGGAATGATTATCAGTGTTGACAAAATGTTGCCAATTTAGTTTTATTGACACATTCATCTCTTTGAACATAAATATATTGAGAATTATATTTTATGAATAACATTGTTTATTATATAATAAGTACATAAATACATAATGCATTTTTATAATTCATCTTAAATAAAAATAAAATTATAAATTAATTAAACAGTATTACGTATTAATATCACTAATATAAATAAAATTGTGCACTAAAAAAAATATGTGCAAGTTAATGAATTTGAGGGAAAAAAGGAAAGAAAAGGGAGAGCTTAAGCTTAAGCTTAAGCTTAATTGGCATTTAATTGATAATGAATTAGTGACAGAGAAGACCCTAAAAAGAGCAAAGATCGAAATGGCTTTGTATCGTAGTACATTGGTTGTTAATTTTGGCCTACGAATGAATTTTTAAAAGAAATAAGAGATTGAATCTACATTGTTGATACTCGGTGCCACCGAGGCCAATTGCCGAATTCTATTGGACAATCCCATGCTTTTGGTCCACTTCTCTTTACGATTACACTTGTTTTCTTTTTCTTTTTCTTTTTTTTTTTGTGTTTCTGTTATGGCAGTTGCACTTAAAGAATTTTATTCAAAAAAAAAAAAGGAAAAATGCTTACGGGATGTTGTCTTGCGGTGATCTAAGGAGCCCAAGAGTTACCAATATGCATGTCCTCCATTATCTGTGATTGTCAGATTTTGACTTGGATTTAAAAATAAATGACAACAACAGTTTTGTTGGTTCGAGCTTTTCGTTATATCTATCTCCTAAAAAAAATTTAAAGGAGAAAAGATATTTGAATTTTTGTAATTTAGAAAAAGAGATATACATATTCTTATCATTTTAAAATTTTTATTTATATTTTTATTAGGTAACAGAAATTAGTAATTTAAATATAAAAAAAATCTGTTAAAATTGATGAAATTATTATTATTATATCTCTCTTTATGGATAAAAAAAATTAAAATTAAAATGCTCAATACGAGATTCGAATATTTAACATCTAATATAATAATAAACACTTTAATTAACTAAATTACTCAAAATTTTATTTATATATATGATTAAAATTTTATTATGGATATAATTCTTAATTAATTATTAAAAATTTATTAGGGATATTGTTCTTAATTAACTATTCAAGAAATAAGGCATTGACCGGTGTTGATTAGTATTGACTACAACTGTTGATCGTCATTGATCACTATTGACTGACGACTATTGAGATGCTGTTGATTGATCGCTGATCGGTATTGACTGGCCGTTGCAATCGTTGACCGGCATTAACTGACCATTGATCAACGTTAACCGACCATTGATCTATGTTGGCCGATATTAACTGACTTTCGATTAAAATGAGTGATTTTCTATTTTTTTTCCTTTTAGGCATTAACTCTAATAGTTTTTGTCACCTGATAGAAGTGTAAATAAGAATTTTAAAATTATAAGAGTTTGCATGTCCATTTTTTCAAATTATAAGGGTTCAGATGTCTTTTTTTCTTTTTTTTTAAATCTTTGAATATATTTGACATGTGATCATGTTGTTGACAATGATTCTCGATTTGGGTGAAAGTGAAATTGCGGTGTTATCAATAACGATGTTAGTTGGTAGCACTAAGGCATGCAAATTCCTTCTAATAATATAGCCTTCATTGTCGATCAATCATTGAGTCCTCTTTCCAATCTCTACTACAAGGGTAGGGTAGGGTTAACTCTAGCTATCTAAGAGTGCTTTATGTTTCTCTTTATCTTGAAGAAGCATTTTGTCCGATCCTCAAAATTATGGTCATTCCTAACCCTACCAGATCTTATATAATTTGTAATCATAATGTGAAGGATAATGAATTAAGAGCCCTTTAACAATCATTTACCTATTTTTAACTTTGTATCATTTAGTTGTTGATTGTTAATTGGCAATAGAAGTTATATATATATATATTTATTTATTTATTTATTTGTATCTGTTGAGGTATTAAGTTAAGTTTTTTAATTTAATATTATATCAATTCAGTCACAACTCTGATATCAATTTGTTGTAGGAGATTAGCATTTGCACTAATTCCACTTAGGAATTAGTTTTTGTGACTCAATTATTGGGGGTTTTGGCATACTCTCTAAAAACCCTAAATGCTTAACAAAAAACTTTATTCGTAAATAACCAAGAATATAAAATATCACACACAATAAAATAAAGAAACAATCACCACAAGGTACAAGACATATGTGGTTCGACAACAAAAATCTATATCCTTAGTGGATCAATAATCTAACTTCTTTCATTAACGGTTTATAAAGAACTATGGTTCATAAAAAAATCTCAGATCTCTTAAATCTCTCATATTACTAAGATCCCTTAGAACACTTAGATCTCATAAATAACTAGTATCTCTTAAATCATTTAGATCTTTATATTAAAAGATTAATAAAAAAATACAATGAATATCCAGAGTTTTCCTCAAAGGGTCTATCAATGCTCTCTTACACACTCAGTACTCAATCATTCCTATGGCACCCTCTTTAGTGCACTCAGTGCTCTAAGGCTAGCTAAACTCTATATTTTTTCTTATATTTATATCTTTAATACCTTTTATGCTTAATAAATTTTAAAGGATTACAAAAGTTTATATAATGTAAAAAAATATTCTTAAAAACCATAAAACTAGTTGGAATAAGAGTTTATGAGTGTAAGAATCTAAATTCCACAAAAAGAAAAATTAATCCAAGCTAAAAATAAAAATTTTCAATATAGGGTGACACTAGCGCGACCTCGTCGCATTGTGCGATGTTGAAAGGCTAGCGCTGCAGTGCCAATGCTTTTGGAATTTGCGCTGCAATATTGTAATGCCATGGCCATGACATTGCGTCCTAGATGTGGTTCCTCTGTGTACTTTATTAACTTTTTATTTTCTACTCTTTGTTTTACTCATTTTTTGTACATTTATCGCGAATTTGACTTTGTGTTAACTCTTAATCAATTTTTAACTCAAAATTATACTTAGACACAATTTTAAATCACCAATTTTAATCGTCAAAAATTTTTTATGTGAAAACTTATATTTATAATTCCAAAAGTTGGGGACACATAACACATGCTTTGCTCAATAAATTTATTGACATTTTCATGGTGAAAAATTAATTATAATATGCAAATTGGTTATTATGAACTTAGCCATGTTCACTATTTCATCCAAAATAACAAATTTTGATTTGTACCATTTATTCCATATCCATGCACCTAGCGAAAAGGAATAGGAAGGTTTTATTCCTATATTGCTGCGATATTGTTATCTTCAGCCATACCTAATTCGGTAGTTAAAAGTCGGCTATTTGTCTTACAATCTTATCCGGAGCAACATCAAAGATATATGATTGTTTTTATTATTATTTTTAAATGGGTATTTAAATTTGAGATTTTAACTAATATTTAAATGCGTGATTATCATTAAAATTTGATTTATAATCAAAATCTACGTCTCTATTTAAAAAAAATGCAAACTCCCACATGATTGTTAGTAATTTGGCACTAAATTGTTATATGTACAAATTTGCATTTTGTAAAATATCAGAACATCGGCAATGAATAATCAATTGGCAAAATTATGAAATAATTTTGTAAATGATAAGTGTTGGATTAGTACTGCATGGCATGGCATGGTCTGAATGTCGTTTATTGTAATGCAATGAATCATTCATCTTTATGAAATTATTGTTATAAGTAGGGTTAATTAGGGCAACTTATGATTAACTTATTTTCACATTGGGAGACCTGCGGTCGAGTATTACAACTTATATAGAAGTAGAACAAGAAGAGATGACATCTATATATATTTCACTTCACTTAGCTGGCACTAATAAGCAAATAATAAATTGAGTCAAGATAAATACCGACAAATAAAAGGTTGACTGTGGATATTTTCGATTCGGGTCTATTTTTGGGTAGAATTAAAAATTATGAATTATATCAGTTTGATTTCGAAAATTGCAACCGAAAATTGAACAAATGAAAAGAAAAATTAAATTGAATTAAATTAGTTCGGCTTAATTTTTAATTTTATTTTCAATTGTCATGTGTATTTTTAAAAAAAAATTAATTTTAATTTATTTTTCACTTTAAAAGTTTAAAACTAAAAATTGAATCAAATTGAATTAGATTAATTCGATTCAATTGATTCTGTCCAATTCAATTTTTTAATTTTTTACCATCCAAATTTTTTAGATAAACTTTTATCTTTTACCCCAGTTGTTTAATTTGTCATGTTGACAAATGGGTAGAGAGAAACTGACAAACGCTAAGATATCAAAATATTGTGTGCAAAGTGCAAACAAAGCAAAAAGTTCATCATTATCGATATGAAACTGACTTAATTAAGTTGCTATAAGCCAAAGTCCACGTTGTAAACTAATTAAAAAAAAAATATGTGCAAGTTAATGGATTTGAGGAAAAAAAAGGTAAAGCTTAAGCTTAATTGGAATTTAATTGATAATGAATTAGTGACAGAGAAGACCCTAAAATGAGCAAAGCTCCAACTGGCTTTGTATCGTAGTACATTGGTCGGTAATAGTTGATACTCGGTGCCACCGAGGCCAATTGCCGAATTCTATGGACAATCCCAGGCTTTTGGTCCACTTCTCTATAGGATTACACTTGTTTTTTTGGCAATTGCACTTAAAGAATTTTATTTTTTTAAAAAAAGGGAAAATGCTTTCGGGATGTTGTCTTGTGGTGATCTAAGGATCCCAAGAGTTAACAAAGTACATGTCCTCCAGTATTTGTTATTGTCTTGCTCCGCAGATTTTGACTTGGATTTAAAAATAAATGACAACAATAGTTGTGTCGTGTGTGTTGGTTTGAGCTTTGTCGTATGTTTATCTTTTAATTTTTTTTTTTTAAAAAAAAGATATTTAAACTCTTGTAATTTAGTAAAAAAAATTATTTAAATATTTATAATTTTAAAATTTTTATTTACACTCTTGTTAAATGATAGGAATTATTAACTTTAACAAAAAAAAAAAACTGTTAAAATTAATAACATTACCATTATGCCCATTTTATAGGAGAAAAAAATTAAAATTCGAATGCTTAAAGTGAGATTCAAACCTTTGACCTCTAATATAATAGTAAATATTTTAATTAATTAAATTACAAAAAAATTTTATTTAAATATATAATTAAAAATTTATTAAGAATATTGTTCTTAATTAACTATTCAAGAAATGAGATATTGATCAATCTTGACCAGTACTGACTGTAACCGTTGAGTGTCATTGATCATCGCAGATCGACGACTATTGAGCAGTTGTTGACCGACCACTGATCATTAATCGATGTTGATTAGCATTAATCAATTGTTGACCAGTGTTGACCGACTTTTGGACAAAATGAGTGATATTTTATATTTACCCTTTTCGACATTAACTTTAACAGTTTTCGTCACTTGATATGGGTGTAAATGAAATTTTTAAAATTATAAGAGTCTACAAGTCACTTTTTTCAAATTATGGAAGTCCAAATGTCCTTTCTCCCTTTCTTAAATCTCTGAATATATTTGACGTGTGATTATGTTGTTGAAAATAATTCTCGATTTAGGTGTAAGTAAAACTATGGTGTTATCAGTAACGATGCCAACTATTAGCGCTAAGATATGCAAATAACCTTTGTTGCTGACTGATCATTGAATCCACTCTCTAGTCTCTACTATAAAGGAATGATAGGGTTAACCCTAGCTATCTAAGGGTGCTTTTGGTCCTCGATTTATTTTTATTGGCCAACTGTGATTTTTTTTATCCTAAAGATACATTTTGTCTAGTTTTAGAATTAGGGTCATTCCTAATCCTACCAAATCTTATATGATTTGTAGTCATAATGTGAAGGATAATAAGTTAAGAGTCCTTGAGCGATCATTTCCTTATTTTTAACTTTTGTATCCTTTTAGTTGTTGATTGTTACTTGGCAACAAAAGTTTATATATATATATATATATATAGATAGATAGATAGATAAATATATTTGTGTCTATTGAGGTATTAAATTAGGCTTTTCAATTTAATATTATATCAACTTAGTTACAACTATGATATTAGATTGTTGCACAAAATCAGCTTTAACACTAATTCCACATAGGAATTAGTCTTTGCACTGACTCCGTTATTGGAGTTTTTAGCCTGCTTTCTAAAAACCTTAAATGCTTAGCAAAAGACTTCGTTCACAAATAATTAAGAATATAAAAGAGCACGCATAATAAAATAAAAAAATAATTACCACAAGGCGCAAGATATCGTGGTTCAACAACAAAAACTTACGTCCTTAATGGATCAATGATCAACTTCTTTCATTAATAGTTTATAAAGAACTACATTTCACAAAAAAATCTCATATCTCTTAGATCTCTCATATCACTAAGATCCCCTAAATTACTTAGATCTCGTAAATAACTAATATCTCCCAAATTACTTAGATCTTTACATTAAAAAATTAATCAAGGAATACAACAATTATCCAGAGCTTCCATCAAAAGATTCATCAATACTCTCTTGCGCACTCAGCACTCAATAATTTTTATGGCACCCTTTTTAGTGCACTCAGCGCTCTAAGGCTGCTTAAGTGCTATATTCTCTCTTATATTTATATCTTTGATATTTTTTATGTTCAATGAATTATAAAAGAATTACAAAAGTTTAAATAATGTAAACAAATCTTTAAAATTTGTAAACTTAGTTGGAATAAGAGTTTATGAGTTAAAGAGTCTAAAATTCATTAAAAAAAATCAATTTGAGTTAAAAGTAAAATTTTTCAATATAGAGCATTGTGGCGCTAGCGCAACCTCGTCGTAGTGTGCGGTGTTGCAAGGCTAGTGCCGCGGCATAAATGTTTTTGAAATTTACGCTGCGGTATTGTAAAGCCATGGCCATGGCATTGCATCCTAGATGCGGTTCCTCCATGTATTTCACCATTTCTTTACTTTTTACCTTTTGTTTTACTCATTTTTTATACGTCTGTCACGTACTTAATTTTGCGTTAACTCCTCATTTATTTTTAATTTAAAATAATACTTAAACACGATTTTAAATCACTAACTTCAACAATCTCAAAAAATATTTATGTAAAAACTTATATTCATAAATCCAAAAGTTAGGGACATAACAAATGCTTTGCTCAGTAAATTTATTGACATTTTCACGGTGAAAAACAAATTATAATCATGCAATTTTGTTATTATGAACTTAGCCATGTTTACTATTTCATCCAAAATAAATAATTTTGATTTGTACCATTTTATTTCATATCCATGCACCTAGCGAAAAGGAATAGGAAGATCCTATTCCTATATTCCGATACTGTTATCTTCAGCCATACCTAATTCGGTAGTTAAAAGTCAGCTATTTGTCTTCCAATCTTATCCGGAGCAACATCAAAGATATGGGATTGTTTTTATTATTATTTTTAAATGGGTATTTAAATTCGAGATTTTAACTAATATGTAAATGCGTGATTATCATTAAAATTTGATCTATAATCAAAATCCACGTCTCTGTTTAACAAAATGCAAACTCCCACATGATTGTTAGTAATTTGGCACTAAATTGCTATATGTACAAATTTGCATTTTGTAAAAAATCAGAACATCGGCAATGAATAATCAATTGGCAAAATTATGAAATATTTTTGTAAATGGCAAGTGTTGGATTAATACTGCATGGCATGGTCTGAATGTCGTTTATTGTAATGCAATGAATCATTCATCTTTATGAAACTATTGTTGTAACCAGGGTTAATTAGGGCAACTTATGATTAACTTCTTTACACATTGGGAGATCCGCGGTCGAGTATTACAACTTATATGGAAGTAGAAAAAGAAGAGACAACATGTAACGTACTAATGACAACATGTATATATATTTAACTTCACTTAGCTAGCACTAATAAGCAAAGAATAAATTGAGTCAAGATAAATACAGACAAATAAACGGTTGGCGATGAAATTTGATAACAAATGTTATAATTAGGGACGTTTACGGTGGACATTTTCGATTCATATCTATTTTTGGGTAGAATTAAAAATTATGAATTATTTTGGTTTGATTTCAAAAGCTGCAACCAAAAATTGAACAAATGAAAAGAAAAATTGAACTGAATTAAACCAATTCGATTTAATTTTCAATTTCAATTCCAATTGTCATGTGTATTTTTCTTTTCATTTTTTAAAATTTAGTTTCAATTCATTTTTCACTTCAAAAGTTTAATTTTTTGCCAGGCAAATTTGTTATACTTTTATCTTTTACCTCAGCTGTTTAATTTGTCATGTTGACAAATGGGTAGAGAGAAACTGACAAACGCTAGGATATCAAAATAATATGTGCAAAGTGCAAACAAAACAAAAAGTTCACCATTATCAATATGAAACTGACTTAATTAAGTTGCTATAAGCCAAAGTCCACGTTGCAAAATAATTAAAAATGTAATCACATAATTCAGCGTTAATCCATGCCCTAAAGGCATATGCATGGACCAGGACGGGAGAGTTTGAGCGAGTTTTATTTATTATTTCGTGGCACTGAATATGTATATTATTTTGTTCCATATTAGTTAAAATTGAATTTTTTTTTTAAAGGTAGAGAAAAATGTTTGGATAGAGAGAGAAGTATGATAATGGAAGCGCAATATATGAGGGCATGGAATTGGAATGGAAGCACAACGAAAAAGACTAAAGATGCATTGGCTTGTGATTGTGATTGTGATTTGTGAATGAGTCAAGAAGGCACAGGGTGACCGGGAATACGGTACATAGTCAAATCAGACGAGTCACACCCTCACCCCCATAACCAAAAGAATGGCCAACAACACGAGTCGTCGTGAGACCAAACAAATTCAAAAAGGCACCATTCTTTTTTCTTATATATCTAGAGAGAAATGTATGTGGCACTTCAAATCATACGGAACAATTTCTTTTTCTGTACTTCCATAGGCATATCATAATCTACCCAAGAAAGTAGCTCATCAATAACCAATCATTATTCGTTGTTATGGCTTCTCAATTATACATATGAGTTATGTGGGAATTATTGGGTCCCGAGTGACACTAAGCTGTCTGAGGCAGGAAAATATGGCCTTATTCAAGAAACTAGTTGTTGTAGATTTGAAAATCAAAACCACATCAACAAAAATCCAATAGCCTACAAGGGCCCATTTGTATCCGTTATAGCCCATGTAGGGTTGTGGGTGGAGATATGTCAAAATTTGCTTAGATTAACGTTCAACAACACTGTTTAAATGTTATCAAGACTAATCAAAATCTTGCTTTAAATTTTGTCTACTTTATAAGATACGCTTGCCAAAGATTTTTCAACTTATAATAAGATACTTGTATCCAGTATATGTGTTTTGGAGTCTGATTATAATACAGCTCCAATGTCTAATTCTCAATGAGAAAGAGATTTGAGGAAATATTGAAGTACTCACCACCATTACAATAGCCATCAGGCGACTGTTAGAGAATAGTGAAATCATAAACAAACCTAAAAAATTAAAAAAAAACCCTTGTGAATAACACAATAAGCTAACAAGTCTACTTTTTTTTAAAATCATAGTTAAGTATAATATTATTGATAAAATCATTAATATTACATTATAAGATTATTGAACCTAATCTTTTATCTTAAAAACCCAAGTTAAACTCTATATCAATAAATTATCCCTACAATCAAAAATCACTGTTTCCATTAAAAACATAAAATTTTACTCTAACTCGGGAGAGACAAAAACTACTCTTATACAAAAGGGACACGATTATCATATTACAAGTATATCCTCCATTTATTCTAATCAATAACCCTTTCAAATTCATAATCATTGATCAACAACACAACTAATATAAAACTAACAGACAATATAAAAATAGTTTAAAACTTAGGTCGCCAATCCATTGAGATCGAGGCTATTATAGTACTAACAGGCCATTGAATCAGTCTTGCACATGGATAGCAAGTGGCGACAAGGTAATTCAACGCGCTAGCTGTGGGAGGGAAGTTTTAAGGCCATTGAAAATTACTTTACACCGGATCAAGCTAAGCGTGAGCTATTAGTGAGCGGTGCTTGCTCGGGTGCAAGGGTTGTATGCTCGACAGTGGTCGGCAGTGGCGGCGAGTTCAAAGAATGGCTAGAAGAGAACACTGGTGACACGCAGTTAAGACTAGCGAATGCTCGACTAAGGTCGGTGGGCTACAGCAGAGGTTGACAGCGACTCATCAAAGCCCCACCTTGATTTGACACAAGGTAACATAAGTTTGGTTGGACAAATGCTCAGGTGAAAAAACCAAAACAGGAAGGGAACAAAAAAATGGAGAAACTATAAAAAAAAAAATTGGGTAAAAGAGAAAGAGGGGATCTAAGAGAAGAGGGAGAAAGAAAATAAAAAACAAAGAGATCTCCATTGGAGAGGGGGCAAAGTCCTGTCCCGAGTTGGAGTTAGGTGGAAAAAATTTGCAGCAACGACTAGATTAAGTTAATGAGATGAGAGATGGTTTAGGGGAGAGAAAAGTAATCGGTTTCACTATGATAAATAAATATTAATAAGTTAATAATTCTACTTAGAAACATCAAAGTTTCACCAATTCATGACCTAAAATTGGATCATACAAGTCTCACATAGAAGATTTATATAGGATTCTTCAAAAACTTATGAAGTCAGCAAATAAGTAAATTTACTTGGTCAATTATACTATAGCTTCTTTAGTCTTTACCTTAGCAAGAAAATGAAAATGAAAATGAATGAAAAAGAGTATAATCTTGATTTTAATTTTAGGCATGAGATACAATATTGTCAACTTTTAGTTTGCCACTGGCCAATGAGCCAATCTACATAGTCAAAGTAATTTGGTTCTCTGTTTTTGGATAGACTGGTTTAAACAAATGAATTACCACTCCCATATCCCTTTTTCAACTGTCTATAAAAAAGCAAGACTAAATGGCGATACGTGAATGTCAATTAGGTAAATTCGTGAGAGTAACATAACATGAAGAAAAACAAAACGTCCTAGACCATTAATTAACAAAACAAAAGCACCGCAGCTACAGAATCCCAGAAAGAAAGAACCCAGAAATTTTTTTTGAGTATCTCACTCTCACCTTGGCTCAATTTACTAGATATATTCTGCAAAAATAGCCATGTATATATGCCAACGAGTACATAATGCTGTATCAAACACACTGCTTTCTCATCATTACCTCCACTTCTGACCTTTTCTTTGTTCACTTGCATGCAATAAGAGCATCCTTGACAATATATTATAATATAATTAATATAAATTAAACCAAGTACTAACTGCTGAGCATGAGTCAACTAAGACTGATTTATTCTATTTATCTGCAGTTTTTTTCTGACATTCACAAAAGTTTTTAAAGACTTTCAGCAATTTCTCACATTAGAATTATATAAAAGTACTGCATAATTCATTATTCAACAATTAAATAATTACCCATCTTTTGTTCTGTCCATCGTGTCATATCATATGTGAATATGATGATATATGATTTTGCCTGGGCACGTGATGAACAAATACGCATGGAGTCGACAATATGATTTTCGCATGGAGTTTGGATTCAGAGAATGTGGGCTGAGAGCCTGAGCTTGGAAAAGAACAAAGAAAAATTCTCTCATTATTATTACTGTGTTTCTTTTTTTTAAAAAAAAAATCTTTTTGTGTAGTAAATATAAGACTGTGTTTTCATGTGATAACATTAAAGGAGTAAGGGACCACTTGGCTGACCCCTGAGCCCCTTATCAAGAACTAGAAGCAATTGACTTTTTTTTTTTTTCTGTGTTGGAAAAGTGAAAATCTTAGGTAAAGTTTGGTATTAAAACTAGAAATGGGGACTTGGGTTGGGCAATGGGCGGCTCTTTTGCCTCTCATTTCATCTCCTACTGTCGGTTTCATCAACTTTCTTCCTGTACTTAAATTTTGCCACCACACCCCTCACTTTCATAAATGTGATTAGGTGATTTAGACATTCATCCCACCCTACACGTGTCATCATGATAATGATGATGATGATGGTCCGCTGAGGTAGATTTATAACTTTGATGTGACCCAATTTATATAAATGTGATGTCTTCTCTCTTTGCATCCAAGGAAGGAAAATTATTAGACAAATTTTGAGCGAAGGGAAACAAACACAAGGGGCATGGGATTTGAGGTCCATTCTTTGATAATGGTAACGGAGCGCCTTTGTCAGCTAATTAAGGTCCGGTTTTCGATATGTCCAAGATGATCAAAAATCAAATCACAAGTTTCTTAACATGATTCGGGCATGTGAGGGTCCATTGCATGCGCTGGACCTCAACACTAGAATATAATCCGGCTTTTGAAATTTTATAGCGCGCCAATATAATGTGTCCGTCGTCTGCGTCTGTCTCTGTCTCTGTGTTGGACCGCACGAGACATCCCCCCTATTGGCCCTATATTATTTATCCAGACGAAGGTTATCATAGTAAATAAAACTTCTTCCAGCGTTCACGGGGAATTTCATGTTGAGTCTGGTCAATATTTAATATTATTATAAATACTATGGTCATTCTCTATAAATAAGGTTGCATTGACTAAGCCAACTAACCATATTAAATTAATAATAATAATAAAATAAAAAGCCAACTAACCAATATTTTTAGAAAAAAAAAAAAGAAAGATGGTCCTAATTTTGTGGGGGGTGAGTAGTGAGTAGGTTTAATCTGTGTTGAATTTGAATCCAATATCATGTTGACATGATGACGATGGTGGTGGTGGTGGTGAAATTGGTGAGTGGAGTGGGGAAGTCCTGATGGTAGAAATTAATCAAATGATATCGGTGATGTAAATAGTTTTACCAAATAATCATTATAACTGTTGAAAGATTTTTATGTTTTATTGTTTTGGATTAAGAGATTATTGTGTAATTGGTTCTTAAAACACTTTTTTTTTTTTATATTTACTTTCAACGCAGTAATACTGCCATTCCTTTATATTCACTTGAAAAAATATTCATTGATTCAAATATTGTCACAATTTTTTTTTAAAAAAAATTTAATTTTTTTTTATAAGTGCATAAAATAGTGTAATATTAATAACATCACATTTTTGCATTTGAGAGTTCGTCTTTACAACAAATTTGAAATACTTTTCTAATAATATCAATTATATAATTTGATGATATAAAACATTTTCAATGCTCCGTTATATAGTTTGATAAAATATTACTAGTATAATTTAATATAATATCAATAATACTCTCTCTATATATATATATAATAACATCACGTTTTTTAAAATTAATATTGAGGTGTGGAGTTCTATCATTTAAGTTTTTAACTAATAAAAATGCATAGTATGATATAATTGTAAATTAATAAATAAATACAAGATGCTTGAGCTTCGAAAGAAAACGTATAAATTAAAAAGCCTCATAATTTTCAAGATATCGATGGCATACACATGAAGCATTACGGTGAACTTTGTTGGCCAGATGACAACTTAATTATTATGAGAATCGAAAACTATTATGCATCCAATAATTTCAATACGTTACATACATGATTTCCATCTACCTATTATTATTACCAATTAAAATCTCATCATTGTAATTTCATTACTTTAATTCATGTTGTAAATTAAAATATAAAAAAAAAACAACATTAAATCTTATTATTATTTTATATTTTCACGTATTGATTGTTTTCAATTATACATTAATCATTTGTCAGTTTTTAGTATGATTAGGTCAGTATTTTATTACTGCACAAACAGTAACAAAATCCGGTAGAGAATCACAGTATATCATAAAAATAATTCAATTCAATTCAGGAAAAGGAAAAAGAAAATAGAAATTCCAAAGTTGGTAACTTTATATTCAATGTACATTTACATTTCAAAATTAAAGCATATCAAACTCAGGATTAATTTAAATGCTATTTTCCAATTTTCATATGCTTATTAGTATTCAACATTTATATTAAAAATCAGATTAAATCTAATGGGAAAATAAGAATAGATTTTTTTTTTCCAGGAAAAATAAATATTACATAAATATTTTCATTGGTCAATGTGTGTAATAAAATGTCCATAGAGGTCTTTGACCAAAAACTGTTTATGCTCTCTTTTTCCTAAAATGTCAGAGGCTAAAATTGTAAATTAACCACCAGACTGTCCTTACAGCAAATCCACAGTGTCAGTAAAACAAAAAAGGCATAAAAAGCCAAAATAGAACTCAACTTATTACAGCATCACTATGCTATTACAGAATTTTATTACCTTTTTTTCTTTAAACGAAGACAAAAAGTAAAAAGAAAAAAGGAAATAAATAAAAAGGAAAATTCCAGCGGCAGTAAAGAGAGGATGAGAATGAAGACGAAGAATCAACCAAGTATCAACAAACAAACAACTGGACGTTACTTTATTTAAAGTTGATGAAGAAATAGTTCATAGCCCCGTTAAAAAACATTAAACATAAAAATACAGACAGCTGTTACTGTTACAGAAATGGGGCTTAATAGTGTGGTCTTTTTTTACACAGTCTTTTTCTATAATTTTATCATTTATCCCCACGAGAAAATCCACGTCCACATCCACAGTCACTCACTTCTCACTCATTCTCCCGCCTTCCCGCTTCTTTTGCTTTTCTTGAATCTCATAATCTCATTGTGTTGTGTTTGTTTGTACACAGAAACTTGGAAGCTTAAAACACAGCAAACACAATTAAGTAGGTAGATTAGATAGAGAGAGTCAGAGAAAGAGATGACGTCTGAATTATTATTAATGAGGTTGTTGTAAGAGAGATATGTGGTGGTGGTGTTTCTTGTTTAGTGAACATGGACACCCCGGAGAAGAGTTCTCAGATCGCCACTCCACTCTCTAAATTTGAGGTGATTAGTTTAATTTCTTTTTTCCTTTTTAGCATTTGGATCTTGTTTGGTTGTGGGATGGAGTGGGTTTCTGTTTTTGTTTTTGTTTTGGTTGTTCTTTGTGTTGCTTTCTTGCATGTGAGTTGGTTTGGTTTCTGGGTAAGTTGACTTCAGTGGGTTTGTAGGGTTTGGAGTTTTGATTGTTGAATTGGGTGGTTTTAGATAGACTTGTTGTGTGTTGTGGTTATAATTTTCGGAAAAATGGCTTTGCTTTGTCTGACTTGCTTAATTCAGTTCAGTTTGATGTAGATCTCCCGTTCTGAGTTCATTTATAGTAGTTTGTACGAACATCTTATGCATTCTGCTTCTGGGTTCTCTTGGTTTTGTAGTCAATGTCTGCTCTTGTGTGGTTATCTTTGGATTTCTGCCGAGTTACTGCAATGCACAAAGACCTGGCTTTGAGATAATTTCAGTTTTCATACTTTTACAAGATTCGGCTATGTGGTTTTTAAGTTCCAGGTCTTTAACTCTTTTCCCCTTTCTCCACAAGGTTTCAGTTTATATGATTCACCAGGGCAGGAATAATTTCTGGCTCTAAAGTTTTTTGTAAGGTTTTATTTCTTTTTTTTACAAATCTTCTGCATGGAAATGGATGGTTCAAACCCTTTTTATATCTTAGCTCAGAATTTGCTGAGCCCCAAATTTAGAACTCATTTCCCCATAATTTGCCTGGATTTTGTCAAAACTCCTAATCTAAGTGGTCATCTTAGATCAAGTATCGCAAGTGTTTCTTCTAACTGTTTTGAGAAGAATACTGCTCTTCCTGCATGTAAGAATAGTTGTTGCTCCAGTGATACATTTTTTTTTTTCCTTCCAATTTACTTTAATATTGCATTAAGATTCGGTTTTTCCTATTTACATTCTTGTGATTGACACTCTGTGGTTAGGGCAAGTGATTACTTCTTTCTTTTATTATCGAATAAGGAATCTTTTCCAACTGCTTTCAGGAATCCCCTGTCTTCAACTATATCAACAGTCTTTCTCCCATCAAACCTGTTAAGTCTCTACCTGTTACTCAGACATTCAACTCGCTGAATTTTGCATCCCTCCCATCAATTTTTACTTCACCTCATCTCAGCTCTCACAAGGAAACTAGATTCTTTAGAAGGTAATCGACCAGATTTCTTGAACATTTGTTGCAAATTCTAAACTACAATGTCAAGGTTAACAATTATTTTCTAATATCTTTCTTCTTCTTTATTTGCAGGAATAACAGTTCAGATCCATCAAAATCTGAAAATGGTAATAAGGTCTGTGCAGATGATGGCACTGTGACTGATGCATCTCAGCTGTACGATAACTCGGGTGAACTACAAGAAAACTTTGACCCTGGTGTCTCCATTGAAGAAGTTTCTGTGGAGGCTTCCAGTGATTCAAAGTTTGCAATTGAGTTGCCACGAGCCTTAAAATATGATTGTGGTAGCCCGGGTTGTGATCCAACCCCTTGTGGAATTGAGACAAATGGTACGTCAGAAATGGCTAGCTCATCTGCTTCAGTTGTCCCTTTTGTTCATGAGGCCTCTGAAAATGGTTCATCTGAAGGTGAAGTGCATTTACAGGGGACATGCCAGATGGAGCCAAAAAAAGAAGCAGCAGGATGTGACTGGGAGAGTTTGATTTCCGATGCTGCAGATTTGTTAATTTTTAACTTCGTTGATGAGTCAGAGGCTTTTAAGGGCCTAATGCAGAAATCACTGGACCATGGGCCAAGATATACTTCTTCTATACCACAGATCCCCCAAAATGACACAAGTGAGGAGCCAAAAATAGAAATGGTTGATCCGGTTGGTTCAGATCAACAATATGAAATGGAAGATCAATATGCTGAACCAGGAGAGCTCAGCGACCTGAATGAAATAAACCAGACGGAGGACAGCTGTCCCAATGATGATATGAATAACTGCTTAACTGGTGATCCAAGTGAAAGGGCGGGTCCTTCAGCGGGAATGAGCATTCCCGTTGCCTGTAAGGTACAAGTTGCAATTTGTTTCTGTTGTCAATTTCTGTTTCAGATAGAATTCATTGCATACCTTAACGTTGTTGGTTGTTTGTTGAATCGTAGACTATATCTCTACATATATTTCTGGTACTTCTTTTCATCTATACAAACATATGTCAAGAAAATTTAGATGGCCTCTAACAGTTGAAGTGGTTTTGGTCTTGTATACAGCCCAATTTTAATTTGCATCGTGGTATGCTAAGGCGCTGCCTAGATTTTGAACTGGTGGCATGCAGGAAGAATTTACATGATGATTCAAATGGTAGTTCTTCTGTGATGTTGCAATCGGATGAGAAGATTGCCTCTGAAGATAAGCAACTAGTGCCTCTTAAGCCGAGCAATGATTCTCCCCGGTGCATTGTGCCTGGAATTGGTCTGCACTTAAATGCTTTGGCAACAGGTTCCCAAGACAATAAAAGCCTCAACATTGATTCTTTATATTGTGGAAGACAGCTAAGTTTGCTTGGCAGTACTGCCTCCTTACTTTCTCCTAGAGCTAGTCAAGATCCTCTGCATGAACCTTTAACTTCAGCCTCTACTGAAAGAGACATGGTTGGTGTTGAGAATGGAGTTCCACTTGCAGAAGATGCTTCTCAGACATCAGCATATTTGGCTGGTGAAGATGCTTCTCAAAACAGCCCAAAAAAGAAAAGGCATGTGCACTTGACAAGATGATAATTATTCATTTTAGCTCATCTCTTCAATTATGTTTTATTTTGTTTCTGAATTCTTACATAATGATTTTTAAATCGGATTCAGGCATAGGTTGGAAAATGCAGGAGAAAATGAGGGTTGCAAGCGTTGTAATTGTAAGAAATCCAAGTGTTTGAAACTGTAAGTTCTCACTTAATATTTTGATTTAGGGGTCAATGTTTTTGATCCAATCTGCCCAAACAGCTGACAGAAAGGTTGCCAATTTGTCATAGGTCTGATTTTTAGTTTATAGACCAGAATATTGGAATTATGTTGTCATATGGACTTTTCCCCATACTGTAATGGTGAACATTCTGTCCTTAAACAAAACATATGAACTAAAGCTCTCACATGCAACCGACCACAGCCATGAGCAAAACTTGAAGACTAAATTGGTGTTAAAAATTGATTTTCTGTTGCTTCTCAATATGTCATGACCTGCTGCCCTCTTGAATAGTTTACTCCTTGCAGTGTCCTCCCTTGACCTTTTCTCTCTCCTCCTACCCTTTTTGTTTATTATCAAAGGTGTCATTTCCTGTTGCCTCTTTTAACTTCCATAGATGTCTTGAATCTTTGAATGAAAAGAAATTAAGGAAAGTGGATACATTTGCTTCATGTGTTACACTTATCATTTTACTTTTGATCTTTTGCATGCAGTTACTGTGAATGCTTTGCTGCTGGTGTTTACTGTATAGAGCCATGTTCTTGTCAAGATTGCTTCAACAAACCTATTCACGAAGATACTGTTCTTGCAACTCGCAAACAGATCGAATCTCGAAACCCACTTGCATTTGCTCCTAAAGTAATTAGGAGCTCCAAGTGTCTACCTGAAGTTGGGGTTAGATTTCAATCCGCCTGTGCTCTTTGCTTAATCAGCAATTTCAAGCTGCTGCTATTTAACCTGATTGCTATTTGCCCTTGCAGGAAGACACTAGCAAAACACCCACATCAGCAAGACATAAAAGAGGGTGTAACTGCAAGAAATCAAGTTGTCTAAAGAAATACTGTGAATGCTATCAGGTTTTACTCCTTGATATATTTGATATTCTTTTGATCTCCCATGTGAAGTGATTAAGAAACATGGCTTTTTGTCATAGGGTGGTGTTGGGTGCTCCATTAACTGCAGATGTGAAGGGTGTAAGAACACGTTTGGTAGAAAGGATGGTAAGTATCTCCTTATGCTTACATGCCCATTTACCGCATATTTCTTTCATAAAGCTTCAGGATCCTTTCTGTCATAAGTTTTTTTTCTTTAGTATTATTTTTAATTTTTTGGCTTGCTTACAAACCTTTAGGTCAATATTTCTTACGGTAATTTTATCTGTTATTTTAAATTTAGGGTCTTTACAAACAGAAACAGAAGCTGAACCAGAAGAAGAAGAAATGGAGACATGTGAGAAGAGTGGGGTGGACAAAAATTTGCAGAAAAATGAAATTCCAAGTAATGAAGAGCAGAATTTAGGCTCTGCTCTTCCCACCACGCCGTTAAGGCTTTGCAGGTATGATTTCCAAACTGTTTGTTGTCTCGTAAACTTGCATTCATTCTTATTAGCTTCTAATCAATATCTGTGTTCTAGACCATTTGTGCAGTTGCCATTTTCATAACTTGCATTCATTCTTATTAGCTTCTAATCAATATCTGTGTTCTAGACCATTTGTGCAGTTGCCATTTTCATAACTTGCATTCATTCTTATTAGCTTCTAATCAATATCTGTGTTCTAGACCATTTGTGCAGTTGCCATTTTCATCGAAGTGCAAACCACCACGGTCTTTACTTGCTATCGGATCCACCTCGGGGTTCTTTAACAGTCAGAAATATGGGAAACCTAATATTCTCCAATCTCAACCCAAGTTTGAGAAGTGTCTCCAAACTGCTCCAGAAGATGAAATGCCGGAGATTCTACAGGGCAATTCCACTCCCAGAAGTGTCATCAAGAGTGCTTCTCCAAACGGTAAGAGGGTCTCTCCTCCAAACACCATCTTGGGGTCATCCCCTAGTCGGAGAAGTGGGCGGAAGCTGATATTACAATCTATACCTTCATTTCCTTCGCTCACTCCACATCACTGAAAATAAAGTTGGAAGGATGAAATTCTTTAAATCTTTGTTCTGTTAAGAGGTATGTTGTTCAATCACGAGTTTTTCTTCTGTATTTGTACAATAACTAGCACCTCGCTGTCAAATAATGTTAGCTACTCTCTGTATAATATGGTATTTTAAGTAATCTGTATCGTTATTTTCCCGAGCTAAATTCTGAACAGATTATTATGATTCTTTGCATCCCTTGTGAATATAGTCTAAATATATTGATGTTGATATTTGAGACGGCTCTTCTGCAGCCTATATACAGTCGGGTGTGGTTACCTTTCACCACGAGTAAATGAAATGAATCATAAAAAGTTAAAACCAAAGCAAGTGAGGTATAACCATTTGATTCTAGCGCCTAGAGCCCTAAATATCAGGAGTGATGGCAAAGAGTAAACACAAGCATATGGGCTGAAGGGTTGGAACTTTCTTGGAAATGCTAATTGCCAAGTTTCATTCGCACTAATCAGTGTTTGTTGGAAAGGAAATTGCCTGGAAACTTTCAAAGATTACTAGTCTTGTCATTGATACTTGAGAGGGAAAATCCTTTTGTCTTGAACAAGCCAATTGTTGACTATGGAACCGATGGATGCCTGTTAATGGAGTTGCATTTTGAAAATAAGTAGTGATGAGTCTGAATTTTTTCATTGATTTTTGACGGGATTGTTCGCTATTTATTAAGTTGAGCTACTTCTATCACTTGGTGTCAAAAAGATAAAGAGTAAGCTTTCTTGCCACAATAAATCAGTAAGCTTGTGAATCCTATTTATCAGCAGGATCCCACAGCCTCAGCAAGGCAAGTGAAATTGGAGAGAATGCAAGAAAACACACAAAGCTATCACTTCCACTTAGTTTCTTAATTAAAGAAAATATAACCAGGACTAGGGAGCGAATAATATCTTGATCAAACTCACAGTGTAGGTCATGACATAATAGACATTTTTCAGCGTAAAAGTCATGCATCTATATAAATTGTGTGAGAAAGTTGATTAAAAATTATTGGGATATGATTTGAAGAGTAAGTCAAGTGCGTTGGATATGCGAGAATCAAAGACAGAGGCGAAAGACATAAGTGGTAGTACCCAGACGTAAGCGTTGCGGCACTAGGTTGTGGGCACCACAACGCATAGGCGGGGATGCCTAACATTGCGGCACCAGGAGCTGGGCGCTGCAGCGCCCAGTACGAAAAGTTGTTTTTTGTTTTAATTTGGTTTATTTCGTCTTTCACTTGTTCTAAAACTCCCTAATACAACTCCCATATGTTTAGGATAAACTTAGGTTGTCCTAAAACTTATATAAAAGCTCTCTATTTGCTTTAAACATATCTTAGTGATCTTAGTGATATTTTAGTGAAATCTTTGTGATTAGAGTGAAATTTTTGTGATCAAACATACTTTATAATTCTTAGTGAGAGAAAACCATTTGGTTGCAAGAGAGAGTGATTACTTTGTGAGTGTCTTGATATTCAATAATAAGAGTGAGTGATTTTGATCCGCCGTGTACGTAGGTAAGTTGCCGAACTACGTAAATTCTTTGTATTCTTTTTTTACCTTTCTCTCTTTAGTTTATTAATTACTTGTTTTACATTATATTGCTTAGGTTATATTGTTTGTTTGTTTGTATGCTTCCACTTCAACACTTTGAATCATGATTAACATAACAACAAACATGAAAATGGAATGCTTTCTTTTCAGGGACAATCATTTTAACCATTTTATCATCACCTTTAACTACAAAGAACTTTCGAATTGAAAGACTATGAAACACGACAGAACTTCCTAATAAGCATAGCTGAACTAACAAAAGATAATTACTCTTTTCATTCCAGGCCTGAAATAACAACCAAGTCGGCCCCAAAGAAAATTAGGTACCCCAACGTTTGTGTTGTGGCTCGATGCAGCTACTAAAATCTAAAGTAGACAATTGTTTGTGGTTAAAAATGGTTGGGCCTCTACGCCTTCTCAAACATAAAAAATTTGTTTAGTGTGAAAAAAAATCGAGTTTGTTGGACTAGCCTGCATTAAAAGATAAGCATGTTTTGGTTTATGGGTGGTAGAAGATGGAATACTAAGTTGGAAGTTGCTAGAAGCAAAATGCAAGTGAAATGAAGTTGGTGGAAACCTACATAGCACAAAAACAACATTGATTAGAGGTAAGCATTGATGGAGTGGCTTACGATGACCATTTGACACTTAAGTCAGATAATGAGTTTTGAGGTAAATATTTCCCTAAGATTTTTTGCCTTAAAGATAGTTGGAGAAGAAGGAAAAATTATTTCTTACTCTTTTTAGGGTTTTTTGTCATGTCTTTTTTTTTTGTTCAAAAGTGTAAATATATATTGAATGTAGAGAGAAAAAAGGAGACTTCCCCATGAGGGCGACACATAACTATGCATGAGTAATGATTCCCATCTTTAGTGGGTATTTTCTAGAAGTATTAAGATTGGGGGCTTCTTGGTAATTGAGTTATCTCAAACTTAGAATACAAATATTCTTTTGATTGGACACTTTATAAGAAGAACAAAGACCATGTGCTCTATAATGTTGACACTCGAGTTTCATTTAGTTCGACTTATTTTACTCCTAATATTACGTCCCACATTGGATAAAAATTGAATGATCTTAAGAATATATGGATAAGTAAGCAACATTATCTAACAGGCTAGACTTTTGAGTTAATGGTATGTGCCTAACTTTAACAAATAATATCATAGCAGACTCAAAGTCTCATTGGCATGTGAGCTCTCAAAAATTGCTCTAATGAAAATTGTCACATAAGTAATAGGTCATCTAAGAATATATGAGTCTAGTGGGACTTGAAAATCCGGTGTTTTGAGTCTTAATAAAGATTGTTACGTAGGATATAGGTCATCTAAGAGTAGTGATATGGGTAATATGAGCTAGATTAATCCTTGAGGTTGTGTTAGACCGTGATGAAAGTGTCACAAGATTAAGTGGGAGAGAATTTCACATCTCACGTCTAATAAAATTAAGCGGGTCTTGAAAATATATAGGTTGGTAGTAAGCATTATATAACAAGCTAGTTTTTTGGGTCATTGGCAAGCGCTTGACCCATGCCTAGTGGTATCAAAGTAGACTCGAATTCTTATTTGTATATGAGCTTCAAAATTCTGTGTCTTGAGCCTCAATAGAACTTTTCACATGGGTAGTGTGTCCTTTATAAGTAGTGGGAATGGACAATGGGTTAGGTTGTACCTTAAGTTTAGGATAGACCGTGATAAATGTATTACGTGATTCGATAAAGAAGAACATCGCTTCCTACATAAGATAAAAATTATGTGGTCTTTTGAATATTTAGATAGGTAAGCAGCATTACTTAATAGACTAATTTTTTGAGCCAATGGCAAGCACTCGAATCGTGACATTAGGTAAACCTAATCTTTCTATAAAGAGATAGAGAGAGAGAGAGAGAGTATTAAAATAAGCTAATATGGTGATACAACAATAGCCCTTAGGATTACATCTCTTAGGACCTTATACTTTTCAAAAGAATATCCTCACAATCTTTCTCAAAGCATGACATATAACCTCAAAAAAATCTCTTTCTCTTTACCTAAGCATGACACTTAGCCCTAAGATATTATACTTTCTTCTCCACTAAAAAGCCATCAAGTGAGCTCATACTAACCTTCACTATATAAGCATCACGCTCTTTAAGGATGAAGAAGGTTGTTCATTCACTATTTTGCTTTTTCAAATCTGTCTCCTTCTTCTCTCTTCCTCTTCATTTTTCATATTAGGATTTATCCTATAACCCTTTTTTAATCCTTTAAATTATTTGATAAATCTCTAAAATCATCAATTATCTTTTTTAAGAAAACCTTATTAAAGTACATAAAAATCACTTCTATAAAAACCTTATTAAAGTACATAAAAATCACTTCTATAAATTTAAAGAGAGGAAGGACATATGAGATATTAACATATGAGTGTTATCACTTTAATTGTAATCTATATCTTACAATATCTTTTTCTTATATTGAATTTAGTAATGAACTCCACCCCTGGACGTAAGCCTTTAAGCTGAATTACGTAAATCTTGTGTATTATTTCTTTTTATGTTGTATGTTCTTATTAATTACTTGCTAGATTGTGTTTGACTTGAAAATTATAAGATTAACTCAAAAATACACTTAATTGAGACCTTAACCCTTCTTACCTAGTTAACAATGTCCAATACCCTTCTTTGAACTAATACTAAGCTCTGAGCTAAGAGTTGATCTGTTTTGCTAAGTTTTGTTTTTTTATAATTACACTTGAAAGAACCTCTTGATCTTGACTCTAATGCAAGTCATCTCCTGACCTTTTTATGAAATCTAAGTCATCTTAACCTCTCAAAATGTGTTATAAACTCTTCTTTTATTAGCTCTGCACTTAATAAATACATTTTTTAATCTTAAATATGGCTTTAATAGTATTTCCAACCTAGCTGAGCCAAATAACTTTCTTTAAAAGGTTCTCTGCTTACCATTCTTGAGCTTTAACAATCTTTACTAAGTTGTTGCTTTCCTTCGTCAAAATAAATCCTCCCTCGTTATGCTCAATAGATGGCTGAGTCCTTAGCTTACCAAAATTAGGCATAAACAATACTTTTATATTCTAACTTTATATCTCTATAAGTCACCAATCAAGGAGTGTCATGTGTTAATATTTATTGACTTTTTAATTGTATTATTAATGTGTTAACTATATTATACCTATTAATAAATATAATATCATAATTGAAATACAAAGTATGATATAGTATTACCCATAAAAAATAATCATAATACACTAAACTATGGATAAATTTCAAATGCTATACTCAATATTAGTTTTAAAATTTGGAATAATGGAAATTCATTTTTTAAAATTTCCTATAAGATTGTATCATGTTTGTATATGTTCTTTAGAATTCTACTTTTATTTTTTCTTTTTGATAGGACATGGAGAACTTATTTGTATCATAATTATATGTATAACTTAGGGATAACAATAATTTTTTACTAATGTCAAAGTCTCTTATTCAAATTCTCTTCTCAAATTAAAAAGAAAAAAAAACATATAATAAACTTATTTTTAAAACATCATAAAATGTAATATCGTTGACCAAATCAGTAATATTACATTGTAGAGCTCACGATATAAAATCAAAAGATTACCGGAACAGTATATAGGAATATGCTAAATCTATTATGACTTATCCGAACCTACTATTCTCCCATATATAGAAACATAAAATTCTTATAATGGAGAACTATCCTAATCAGGGATTATTACTGTTACCCTGGTTATAGACATAAGAAACCTACCCTCATACATAAGGGACAAAAAGAAAAAATTATCACTACATTAAGGGAAATAAAATAAGCCATCACATTATTATAAATATCCTTCTCTCATTACAAATAATACATATTCAAACTATACTAACCAATACAACAAATCATCGCAAAATCAACACAACAATAATAGATGGAGCAGGTTGAGCTTGAGTTGTGGCATTGGAATTGAATAATTTTGCAGGCCAAGAAGCAGTGCTCAGGTGATAGAGACTATGCCAAGCAATAGTCGCTTTTAGAGCTCCTTAAAGTTATCGACGGAGGACAAAGATGACGGTATCCAATGGTGGTTTGGCGAGATCCAACCAACTTTCGGCCAAGACCCAGAAAGATCAGCAAGAGGACACTGGTCAACCATAATCCTCGATAGTAGCCAGAGAAGATTCTGGTTAGGTCGGCGTTAGAGAAGAAACTTGGTCGTGGCAACGGCCAAGAGAAAACTCACGGCAGTCGAGGGATCTAATGGTGCCTAGAGAAACACTGACAGAAGCTGAGATAATCAGCACAGGCTAAAAAATGCTTGGCGTGGGCTAACGAGACATGACGTAGACCGTGGAGGCTCAATGATGGCTAGAACGCAACGTTGAATGACAGTTAGAGCAGAGGAGAAAATGAGAAAAAAAACATAAAAAAAAGGGGAAAAAAAGAAAAAACAGAGAGACCTAAAGTTAACAAAAAGAATTAAAACTAAAAGGGACCACCGAAGAGAAGGCTAAAACCAAATGCCCCTTCTCCAATCGAGGTAACTTGGGGTGAGGGCACTTTAAGTTTTATTTGAGAAGGGAGAAATTTTTTGATGAGAGAGTTTTTTTTTATATATATATACAAAAATATTTTAATTCTCGAATAAATTAATTATAAATTTAATTAAAAGTAAAAGAGAATTTTGGATACTTTCTAAAATATAAAAATATTACTTTTTTATTGAATGCATACTAGGTAGGCAAACATTTTGGAAGAGAATTCTAATTATTAAATTTTTTTTAAATAGATACTGTTCATCCTAAGAGAAACTCTCTTCCCCGTGCTGCAATCAATCAAAAGAATGAAAACTAATGGAGTTAAAGACAGACACCACAAAGGCAAATGATTTGTCAAACATGCACAGTGCAGTACAACAAAGTCCAATCCTTAAAAAAAAAATGGCCCATGTGAGAGAGGAAGTGGAATGGTAAATAATTTAACATGGCCGAGATGTGGATGGCCAGAACCAGATGGGTTATTCTCCCTCATATTGTGGCAAGAATTATTACTCCCATGACTTGGTTTTTTTAATTTTATTTCACTTGGTATCACAAAATCCATAAGAAAAATATGTGACCTTTTGGTGCACTTTTTTCAGAATCTCTGAAGGGGAACATGGGGGGTGCATAGGCTGGATAGCCAGTCCACTAAAAACATAAACACAATCTGGATTTATCTTTTTTCAATTGGGGTCCATTTTTGCAGCAGCCACTCACCACCTCACTTCCTTTTCAGATTTTGCAGACAAGTTGCTATTGAAGGTGGTGGGTAGATTCGGCCATATTTGCTCTAAAGTCTTCAATAAAGTTCTCTATTCATTCATATTAATTTACATTCACACATATCAGTTGTCACATATGGCCCTTAAAAGGATTTGCTTTCTTCCCACCAATAATTTAGAGAGAGAATGTGTAGGGAAGAAGAATTTTCAACATCATTGTCGGTGTTTATAGCTCCAGTGCCTTCAAAGCGTTGGTAGATTTGGTAGGTTGTTCACATCAAGGGTTATAGTTAATTTGATAATGAATAGGATTCTCACTTTTAATTTAATTTCTCTGATTTGATGCAAATGGGTTGTGCAGATTATTAGTATCATTCAATACAAGAAATAAAAAACCAACACATTATGGGTTCTTAAGTGTTCAAGTTGCCTTTTTTTTTTTTAAATTTCAACATCTAATTATATTGAATGAAGTTAGAATTAGGTTAAATTTCAATTCAACACGTACTCCTCCACTTAAAAAATAACTTGAACGTTGATCACACCGCATCTCATTATACAATTTTTATGGACTATTTACTGTCAGGAAATAGGGCCACCCCCCCAGACAATACACAGTTGGGTTGGGTGCTTCAAATCTTAAATGCATGCTCCTACTAAAAGGGACCGTCATTGCGAAACAAAATGGATGCAAGAACCTCTTAGGATTTTCATTCTTTTTTGTTTTTCCTCTTTAGTATTGATATTTCTAGTTGAATATCTATTAAATCACTTGTTTTAATAGATTAATTTGAAAAAATAATAATAATTAACTAGTAATAAATATTAATTAATGATACATTAATTGAGATACAAAGTATGTGCTCTAAATTTATAAGTATAGCACTACTTTTATCAATTATAAAATTTTAAGAAAATTTGTTTTGAAAAAAAAAGGTGAAAAAATAGCTATTTTGATTTATCTAACTACCCAACACGAGTTTTAATACATATATTTTGTCGTATAATTATTATTTTAATTTAGAATAACACTACACTTCTTAAATAGTATAATAAATTTCTGTATTAAATAATTATTAAATAATAAAATAATATAATAAATAATTTTAAAATATGTATCATTTTACTGTTGCATAATTACTTGACACTTTAATTAAAGATACAAAATTTAGAATCATAATTAAAAAGTATAGCATTACTTTTAGTTATATGGCATGTTATATTATGTGTCATCCCGGTTGGAAAATAATCAAATGAAAATGAAAATATTAAATTAGGTATGGAGATAATACTATATAGAATCTAATTCTCAATTTCCGATCAACCCTAATATAATGGAAATTTAGTTTAATTCACTTCAATGCAAATTTGAAATCCATTATTGTAACTAGAGAATAATAAGTGAAGGAAAAAAAAAAAAGAATAGGACCAATTTATGAAACATATAATAGTTCTCACTTCTCATTGGCAATTACGTTGGAACTCTTTTTTGGTCGGTAAGCGTTAGTACTAAGAATCATCATACTCACCTTTTCAACTTCAAAGGGATTCTCCCTTCTTTCTTTTTCTTTTCTTTTCTTTTCAGAAAATTATTTTCTTCTCTTTTAGGCAAATTAGAGAAAAGGATGAGAATCATTCATATTTTTCCATTCAATTCGCAGTGATTTGATTACTTTTCTGAGCCAAAAGAAGTTTGTCCTATAACCAAGAATAATTTATGTCTTGTCACTCTTTTAGTTGCAGTTCATTTTGATTTGCAGACGTAAAGTTCAAAAAAAAAAAATTTTAATAAAAATACTTTTGCAGTAATACTTAAAAAGTATTTCCTTAAGAAGATTAACATTGTTCTACAATATACTCTGCATCAAATAATGGAGACTCGCCAAAAGATCAGGATACCATCTTGACAAAACTACCATTAAAAAAGAGATTTTTCACAATTACAAGTTACCCATTGCAACTAACTCATCACAAGTCTACTAGTAATTAGTTCTAGCAAATCAGGGGGAAAAAAAAAAGAATGGCACAACAAATTGCAAGTAATTGTACACAGAATTATTACAAAACCCACATACCAATTCGACCAAAATGCAATTAAGTCTGCAAATTCTAACCAATCCTTCATGGATGACAGCATTTCTTGGCACTGGAGAGAGTTGCAGTGGCTGAGACCTGCAGAAATAGAGTGTCGATGTGGTTGACAATCTTTGTTGCTGTTTATGGAGGTCCACAGATCAAAGAGGCAAAGGCTTTGCCGAAAAAATTTTGCTTCACTAAACTGTTGATGTGAGGAATTTGAAGGAGGACCCATGTCGATAAAACCCATAAGTAAAATGTGTTTAATAACTTTTTGATATATATTTTTTTAATTTAATGGTGTAAATTTCATTAATAACAAAATTGTCTTTCTTCTTACTTTTTTTAGGATATCCGCATAATTAAGTAAATTTAATTATGAGGCATATTTTGTGAATTTTAAGATTATGTTACTATATATATATATATATGGTGTAATTCAATTTGCAAAGACTTTCTTATAATGTAATAAACAAATAATTTTGATATTATTTTTAGTGCGGAGGTGCATATGCTCTTAATAATTTAGTTTTAAATGAGACTTTTACTGTATGTAAATAGAATAATAACTTATGAAATAGTGTATCATTTTACTGCACTGAGATGAGATCAAGATGTGGTGTATTTCTATTTCTTTCAAAGAAAGTATGTCTCTTCTTAAAAGTTGAAGGCCCACCTTTGAAAGCTAAACGCCCACCATTAAGACATTGACTAAAATAATCCAAAATCTAAATCCCCAAATGCAATGTTACCTATAGATTCCTCTAGACTTTTTCTTTTGGCTGCTTTCGTGCCACCTTATGGCAACAAATTATTTTCAATACGTTCATGAATAAGCAACAATCGTTATAATAACTTCATTGATTTATAATTTTAGTTGGGAGTTGAAAAGAAAATGATTTTAATAAAAGAGATAAAGAAGAAAGAAACAACCATGACGAAGCAACCAATCTTCAGTCACATGCTATAGTAATTGTTTGTTGAAAGGCTAATTAATTAAGTCAATGGTCACTTTAGTCAGCATTTAGCAACTGTAGCCTTGTTAATTGTACAAGTTTTCTATATAATTATGATTCTCTTTCTAGAATATGAATCCTCTTCCGATGCTAATCGAGTTGATTTTAGATTAAAATTACACTTTGATAATTAATTTTTAAAAATGGGTCATGTGATGATAATTTGGCCATCGGCAGTAATTTTAATTTTAGAAACCCAAGAAAGAACATAATTGAGATGTTAAGCAAAGCAAGGATGGATTAGTAATTCAAGTTCTTGAAATGTCCACCTCAAAAGTAACGACACAAGACAGAAAAACTGAAAAAAGAAGATGTGACCGTTTCCTAGATTATCTATTAATTAATAATCATGTCTACAGTAAAACTGAAGCAAACTGGTTTACTTTGGATTCACATGTACACGCTATTTATACGTACTGATAGTGTAAGAATAAAATCCTTTCGTTCAACAAATTTATTTTAAAAATTAATAAATAAATGAATTCGAAATAGATAAAAGTACGTTACCTTATTTGTCAAATTACAAGCTATCTGTCTCTCTTTTTACAGTTCACTGAACCAAATCTTAGAATATAATGTGGAGAACCCATTTCGGAGAGAGATAGGGGATCAGAGTCAGAGTGTGTGTCTGAGTTCAGAGAACAGAAAATGGGGTGACTTAGATTTTGTGCAGCTGGAAGCTTCACTATCACAGCTGCTGAATAGTTCTTTCTCATTCATTTGGTATGTTTTTGATCGGGATGGTTCATCAAAAATCAGTTTTTGCTGTTTTTATCTATACCCTTTTGGCTGAAGCTGATGTTTTCTGTTCTTCTGATTTGGTAGCTGATCAGAACCCATTGCCGGATTTATTCATTTGGTAAGTTCTTGACCTTTGCTGTTCTAAGAATCATTTTTGGTGCTGTTTCTGAAAAGGCACTTTTTGCTCATGGTACATGCCTTCTATGTTTCTCAGAATTGTTGCTTTGCTTGCTGATCAGGTCCTCTCACTATTTCTGTTCTTTTGGTAAGTACTTGATCTCGTGATTAATTTGAAAGCTGCTTACACAGTTCCTTCCGGGTCATATTTTAATGAAGATAATGCTTTTGTGCTTCTTTGAATGAAGCTTGGTTCATGATTTTTTTCCGGAAAGAAATGGATCAGTCTTGTTTATCCTGAGCAGTTATAAGTACAATCACTTCTGTTTATTTTTTACGTTGGTCGTAATGATCATGTATCTACACTGCTGCATATTATTGGGATTTTGCATCTGCATATCTAGAAATCAAATAATGGTTTTTTTTTTCTTTTTGTGCGTTTGTGAATTTGGTTCCTTGCACTTACATTTCTTACTTAGGGATGTTTGTATACCATTAACCTTAATCTTTAGTGTTTCTTTATCGACAGAACTTAAGATCTGATTTTAATGGACTTCATTTCTTTTCTGGATCAGTAAGCATCTGATTTGCTATTTTGAAGAGTATTGAAGTAAGGAGTTGCTTTTGCTGCAATTGATAAGAGTGGTGCTCAAGAGCAGGTAATCTCCATTATACTTTAAGAGTTACCATTCTTTCCATTCCGCTGCCTAAAGAAGCTGATTTGAACCATCTGTTTTTGAAAACTTTTTATTTTTACAGTTACTTGATTATCTTGGCGGGTGTTCAAGGACTGAGGCATGCTGATCTATGAAGAATCTTCTAGGATGTAATTGGGTAGTGGGAATTCATTAAGTTGCTAGTCTGGCCTGGATATATTACCTGGGTTCATCTTTCTGATATAAGCACCAGGCCTTTGTAACATCCAAACCAGTTGCACTGTTGCTCTTTGCTGGACTCATGGCAGCCTCGCTGAATCAGGAGTCCAGGCGCAAGTACTCTTGGTGGTGGGACAGCCACATTAGCCCCAAAAACTCAAAATGGCTTCAGGAAAATCTTACAGGTATTTTGTTCTAAAATTTCATGGATAACTATATTTGAGCAATAATTGTTGACAAATCCTTGCAATGATCTATTTGCATCTCATAAATATGTTTCTTTGTGTATTATTTGTTTGCTTCTAGGCAGCAGCAGACCCAATTAGTAATTTTAGTCACATTTAAAGCACCCTCATCGTCTAGAATGTTGACATTGGTAAAGAGTGGATACATTTGGTCTTCGTTCAGATATCTCAATAATATGATTATATAGTTCTCCTGATCTTTACCCAACTAAGAATCATCTTGTGCACAAGCTTGTAATATGCAGCATTTATATTTTGGCCAGTTTGTTTCAATCTCTTTTAGTATTGATCGACTATTATATATCAAAATTTGATTGGCTGCTGTAGAAAGTGATCAAGTTTTCTCAGGGTAAGGAATTGGCCTGTCAAAACTTTTGCCAGTTGATTACATAATTGCTATGCCAAGAAACAGCTTTTTGGTGCTGATACATGAATACAAGTGACTGAAAATACACAAAGAGAGGGATTATAATTACAAACTAGGAGCCTAAATTCTTTTAGTTAGAGTGCTGTTGCGGAAAATGGCATTTTACTCTTACAGTGTGTGATTCCAAGATGTGGTAAGCTTACCGCGATCTATCACATTGGCATGAGATGCAGAATCAAGAACTTAATGTGTATCTATATTAACTAGGAATCTTAAACAACCAAGCATCTCTGGCATTGGTCGACATTAAGACATGGACATGTATCTGGATGATCCAATAATCCCACCTTGTGTTCCTTAGGCTCCTAATATAATTGTGAGATTTTTAAGCAGTAATACATTTGTGATGATTGTCTGGGGAATATCACATGGGAAGCTAGATCAATTTTCTTTTTCTTTTTTCTTTCCCCTTCCATTTATGAAAAAATAAACAAGTATAAGTGGACGTGTATATAAATATAGATTCAGAATTTTTGGGTTGCTATTCGTCTGACTTTGAATTTGTTAAAACAGATATGGATGCCAAAGTCAAAGCAATGATCAAGCTCATTGAAGAAGATGCAGATTCCTTTGCAAGGAAGGCAGAAATGTACTATAAGAAACGTCCGGAGCTTATGAAATTGGTTGAGGAGTTCTATCGAGCTTACCGTGCATTAGCAGAGAGATACGATCATGCAACTGTAGAGCTTCGCCAGGCCCATCGAACCATGGCTGAAGCATTTCCCAACCAAGTACCATATGTCCTAGCTGATAATTCATCCCCAGGCTCAGCAGGCCCCGAGAGTGAGCCTCAAACACCAGAAATGCCGCATCCAATACGTGCACTGCTTGACCCAGATGAGTTGCATAAAGATGCATTGGGACTCTCTTCAACCAATTTACATTATTTAAAAAAGAATGGTGGGTATTCACAAGAATCAGACTCAGGAATAAGCAGAAAGGGTTTAAAGCAGCTCAATGAGATGTTTGGTTCTGGAGGAACAATGCCACAGCATTCAAAAGTTGCGGAAGGAAGGATGAAAAAAGGCTTGATTGTTCATGAAGCAGAAGATAAGTTCTCAAGTGATACGAAGAATCACAAAACACGGCTTCTTTCCGATTCTGAGCAGGCAGGTAAAGCTGAAAGCGAAGTTGAAAACCTAAAGAAAACTCTTGCGGAGATTGAAGCTGAAAAGGAAGCCATTTGTCTTCAGTTCCAGCAGAGCATGCAGAAAGTTTCTAACCTTGAGAGAGAACTTAATCATGCTCAAAATGACGCCGGGGGGCTTGATGAACGAGCTAGCAAAGCAGACATTGAGATTAAAGTATTGAAGGAAGCACTTCTTAAATTAGAAGGTGAGAGGGATGATGGACTTCTTCAGTACAATCATTGTTTGGAAAGAATAACTGCTCTAGAGACTATGATCTCCCAAGCCCAAAAGGATTCGAAAGGACTTGATGAACGAGCTTCTAAAGCAGAAGTAGAAGCTCAAAATCTCAAGCAAGAACTTTCCAGATTAGAGACCGAAAAGGAAACTGGCCTTCATCGGTACAAGCAATGTCTTGAGATGATATCTGCACTGGAGAATAAAATCTCGCTCGCCGAGGAAAATGCAAGAATGCTCAATGAACAAACTGAAAGAGCAGAGACTGAAGTTAAAGCACTGAAGCAAGCTCTTGCTAGACTGAATGAAGAAAAAGAAGCCATAGCTTTCCAATATGAGAAATGTTTGGAGAAAATAGCTCAGATGGAGAGTGAAATTTTTCATGCGCAAGAGGATGCTAAACGACTAAACAGTGAAATTCTTATGGGAGCTGAAAAATTGAGGACTGTGGAACAACAGTGTGTTATGTTGGAGAGATCAAACCAATCTCTGCAGGTAGAGGCAGAGTGTCTGGTGCAGAAGATAGCAATGAAGGATCAGGAACTTTCTCAGAAGCAAAAGGAGCTGGAGAAGCTTCAGGCTTCACTGCAGGATGAACATTCAAAGTTTCTCGAAGTTGAAGATACTTTTCAGGCTTTGCAGAAGTTGCATTCTCAATCTTTAGAGGAGCAGAAAGCTCTGACATTGGAGCTTCAAAATAAGGTTCAAAAACTGAAGGACTTGAAGATATGCAATCATGATCTTCAGGAAGACATGCGGCTGGTTAAAAACGAAAATGAGGGCCTGATTGAATTGAACAATTCTTCTACAATTTCAATAAAAAAACTACAAGATGAAATTTTAAACCTGACAGAGATGAAAGAGAAACTTGAAAAGGAGATTTGCCTACAAGTGGACAAAAGTAATGTCCTGCAGCTAGAGGTTCAACAATTGAAGGAGGAAATCACAGGTTTAAGCAGGAGATACCAGGCTTTACTGGAGCAAGTGCTGTCAGTAGGTCTGAATCCTGAATGCCTGCGATCATCTGTGAAGGAATTGCAAGACAAGAATGCAAAGCTGAAAGAAGTCTGCAAAAAGCACGGAGATGAGAAAGAAGTTTTACATGAGAAATTGAAGAATATGGATCATCTTTTGAAGAAGAATGCTGCTCTGGAGAGTTCACTGTCAGAATTGAATGGCAAGTTAGGAGAGTCAAGAGAGAGGGTCAAAGATTTGCAGGAGTCCTGCCAATTTCTCCGAGAAGACAAATCCTCTCTTGTGGCTGAGAAAGCCACCTTACTTTCTCAGTTACAAATTATGACTGAGAATATGCAGAAGCTCTTGGAGAAAAATATCTTGCTGGAGAAATCCCTTACCGGTGCAAATGCTGAGCTTGAAGGTTTGCGGGCCAAGTCCAAGAGCTTAGAAGATTTCTGCCAGTTGCTAAAAAATGAAAAATCCAATCTTCTAAATGAAAGGAGCACTCTAGTCTCTCGGCTGGAAAATGTTGAAAGAAGACTTGGAAACCTGGAGAAGAGGTTTACAAAATTAGAAGAAAAATACACTGATCTTGAGAAGGAGAAAGAATCCACAATTAGTCAAGTAGAAGAACTACGGGATTCCCTCAATGCAGAGCAACAAGAGCGTGCAAATTATGTACAATCAAGTGAGTCACGGATGGCAGATCTGGAAAACCTTGTCCATGTACTGCAAGAGGAAACAAAATTAACAAAGAAAGAATTTGAAGAAGAACTGGATAAAGCTGTAAATGCTCAGGTTGAGATCTTCATTTTGCAGAAGTTCATAGAAGATCTGGAACAAAAGAACTTATCTCTGTTGATGGAATGCCAGAAGCATGTCGAAGCCTCCAAATTGTCTGATAAACTGATATCAGAGTTGGAGAGTGAGAATCTCGAGCAGCAGGTAGAAACAGAAATCTTGTTGGATGAACTTGAAAAGCTGAGGACAGGGATTTATCAAGTTTTCAGAGCTCTTCAATTTGATCCTGTTAATTGGCAAGAAGATAAGATTAAACAAGAGCAAATTCCTATTCCACGTATTTTGGATAATGTCGAGGACCTAAAAGGTTCACTCTCAAGAAATGAGGATGAGAAGCAGCGGCTACTAGTTGAGAACTCTGTGCTTCTGACCTTAATTGGACATCTGAGATTAGAGGGAGCTGAATGTGAGTCAGAGAAGAAAATCTTTGAGCAGGACCTCATGATGACGACGAAGCAGCATATGATGCTTCAAAAAGATAAGGATGAGCTCCTTGAGATGAACAAACAGTTAATGTTGGAGGTGAGCGAGGGAGAGCAACAGCAGGATGCATTAAAGGCCAAATTGGAAAGTCAGGGTCTAAAGCTGGTGAGTTTGCAGGATGCTTACCTGACATTACAAGAAGAGAATTCCAAGCTGCTTGAAGAAGACACAGTTTTGCTTGAGAAATTTTTGACCGTTAAAGAGGAGTTGGGTTTACTTGAAGAGGAAAATAGCATAATTCTCCAGGAAGTGCTAGATCTTCGTAACCTCTCTGTTGTTTTCAAGAGCTTTGGCATTGAGAAAGCTGAAGAAGTTAACGCACTTGCTGAAGATCTCAATTATCTCTGTATGATTAACGGTGACCTCAAGGAGAAGGTTGAATTACTGGGGAAGAAGTTGGAGATGAAAGAAGCAGAAGGTCAACATCTGAATGAAACACTTGACAAGTTGCACAAGGAATTGCATGAGGTTAAAGACCTCAATGATCAATTGAATATTCAAATTTTTACTGGAAAGGATTCTCTGAGACGAAAGGCCATAGAGCTTTTAGAAGCAGAACAGAAGCTTAAGGCTACACATAGCTTGAATGCTGAATTGTGCAAAAGTGTTGAGGATCTGAAGAGAGAATGTAGAGAACTAAAACTCACTAAAGAAAATGTAGAGAAGCGACTTCTTGAAATATCCAGAGATTGCACAAAACAGAAAGGGGAAATTGAATGCCTTCACAAAGTAAATAAAAGCTTGGAATCTGAAGTGGGTGAATTACGTGAGCAGATTGAAGAACAAAGGATTAGAGAAGTGTATTTGAGTTCTGAATTGCAGGAGAGGAGCAATGAGTTTGGACTCTGGGAAGCTGAGGCCTCGTCATTTTATTTTGATCTGCAAATCTCTTCCACCCGAGAAGTTCTGCTTGAAAATAAAGTGCATGAGCTTGCTGAAGTCTGTGAGAGTCTTGAAGATGAAAGTGCAACTAAAAGTTTGGAGACAAAACAGATGAAAGAAAGAGTTGGCTTCTTGGAAAGTGAAGTTGGACAATTAAAGTCTCAGTTGTCTTCATATGTTCCTGTTATAGCTTCCCTCAGAGATAACATAGCTTCTCTTGAGCACAATATCCATCGTCAGAGAAAGCATGGTCTGGCTGGCAATGGAGAAAAAAGGGTAATTCACTTTCCTTCTCTAATTAACATTGATCATTGAATCAAATCAGCATCTTGAATAAAAGTAAGCAATGATTTCTTCTTTCCATTTTCTTCCAAAATCCTTTCTGTTGCCTTGTCAAGATGGAGCTAAGTTGCACATAAACGTTTTACTTTTAGACACTAGATTATCTGACTAACAACCTCTGTAATTTCCATTATTGGGATTTGTAATTTTCTCATTCATCATTCTGCTTGCACTCGCTAATTTCTGTTGGTGGAAAGACATACATGCCACAACTCAAGAATGCTGAACATATTTATAGAATTCATCTTCATGTCTTATACCGTACAATTCTGCTATCTAGGTTTTGTGCATAATGATGTCTTTTTCTGTCAACAGAGTTCGGAAATGGCTGGTCAACTTCATCAAATGAAGAGTAGAGAACTTGAAGTTAAAAGCATTGATGTAACTGATGGAATTTCAGAATTGCAAGAGATGCAGACAAGAATTAAAGCAGTAGAAAAGGCATTAGTTGAAGAAATTGAAAGGTATTCAGTACAGGAAAGTGTAAACACCAGCATCAAAGTAGAGCATCAAATAACAAAGGCTGAAGATTTGAAATTGAGAAGCACTTCGCGTCAAGAAAAAGACTTCGAGAAGGAACAGATGGAACTTAAGGGAAAATTTACAGATACTCTAGAGTTGCAAAAGAGTAAACCTGAAACTTCCGAAGTTAGGAATAGGACAATGATGAAAGATATTCCACTTGATCAAGTCTCTGATTGCTCATCCTATAGAAAAAGCCGGGGAGAGAATGGTGTAGCCAGTGATCAGATTCTTGGGTTATGGGAATGTACTGAGCACAACTGTGGTCCTGATCCTACAGTCAATAACAGGCAAAAGCGAGCAGCTGCACCCATGGCTTATATACCCATGTGTCATCAGCTCAGAGATGTCAAACAGAAGAATCCCTCTTCAGAATTGGAAGTTGAGAAGGAACTAGGTGTTGACAAGCTAGAAATATCCAGAAGCAATAGGGACCCAAATAAAGAGGGGAACAGGAGAAAGATCTTGGAGAGACTTGCTTCAGATGCTCAGAAATTGACAAGTCTTCAAACAAGTGTGCAAGTTTTGAAGAAAATAGAGATGAACAAGAGAAGCAAGAAGGCCAATGATCCTGAATACGAAAGAGTGAAAAGACAGTTAAAAGAATTGGAGGAGGCTGTTGTTCAGCTGGTGGGTATCAATGATCAACTGACAAAAGACACAGAAGAAAGCTCTTCGTCTTTCAATGTAAAGTCATCCTCCGAGGTGGAAGAGGCTGGAAGTATTTGCAAAAGCAAGCTGACAGAACAGGCACGAAAAGAATCCGAAAAGATTGGACGATTGCAACTTGAAGTGCAAAGCATTCAATACGTCCTACTGAAACTGGAGGATGAAAGTAAAACCAAAGGGAAGCACAAGTTTTCAGAAAGCAGAACGGGTGCCCTCCTCAGGGATTTCTTTTACAGTGGCGGGAGAAGTAGCAGTGGAAGGCGGAAGAAGGGCTGTTTGTGTTGTTGTGTGAGACCTTCAACTAATGGAGACTGAGTCTATTGTTTTTAATGGCTACAAGTTTTCCCTGCAGTGTTGTTTGCTTCTCATATCATGTTTAAGAGATTACTTGTTGAATTTGTTAGCGGAAGCTAGTGCAATATAACATAGAGGAACTACTAAGTAGGCCTAATCTAATCGGAATAGGCTTCTTCAGCTTATGGGGTGTTGTAATTTCTCCTAAAACTATTGTCAATGCAGTATATGTTTCCATATAATATTTGCATGCTATTGAATAACCTGCTACTAATGAAGGGTTTCATTAGCGGGGAATGGAAGTGTTGTTAGAGTTTTCAATATAACCGGAAACTAGTTCTTAGCTTTGCGTTGGTTTCGTCAAGTTTGATTCCGGCTGGCGGTCCGTGGGGGTTATTGTTGCAGCTGCGCTTCCGGTTAAGGCTCAGCCCGTTCTAGTTATGCAGTTTTCTGAGCATCACCGTCGTCATCCCCCTCCAGAGAGCCATACGTTGTTCTTCCTTTCTCATTGACGAGCTTCCGGCGAACTTTACCGGCTGGGCTATGCACTGCAGCCCTCTTGGGAGTTTGGCCGACAACCGTTTGCCTATTGAGATCGACAACTACTGTTGTTTGCTGAACTCAGTCAAGAACTTGATGGAGTGACGCAATTTTGATCTACAGTTGACAAGCTCTTAAACCAGTCGCTGTCCTCTAAGCCGCAGGTTTAGCAGCCACTAACCTTCTCCGGCAATAAAGATATTTTCAACCGACATCAAATCCTAGTTGTTTATTTGTACAATTTGGGGCTTACTTGCTGTTTGGTTATTTAGGACTTGTTAAATGTTTTTGGTGCCTGTCATGTATATTGTTTTGTTGTTTGTAGTTGAATTCATGTTTTTCTTTTGGGAGAGTTGATTATTTTTGCTCCCGAATTATTCGGGTTGTATTCTTCTATTTTTTGGAAGGGATTCCTCAAATGAAAATGTTATCTCCTTTGGCAACAAGAGATTGGAGTCATCAATGTATAAATATATTTTGGTCTAGATAATTTTTCTGATAATTTTATCAGAAAACCCTAACTCTGTACTTTCTTTGAGTTTTTAATGAAATTCTGTTTATTTTAATATATATATATAACCAGAAACTAAACTTTGATTTCAAGTTCTTGGAAGATGGAAACTTCTTTTTTCATCTCTAAAATTTCATACCATGGATAAATTTTATTGAACCTTTTACAATTTAGCTGAACAAAATTGCCGAGTTACTGGTGAGGTCGAAAAGCTGTATGGCTTATATTTCTGTCATGAATTTCCAATGTTGAGATCTGGTGACATTCAGCATTTTTTTTAATCATTAGGAGGGGCACGTATCCATGAAGTTACTAACTTTCCTCTTACTACACATACACTCCATAGCCAACTTTTGGGCTATGGAATTTTTTAAGATATGATCATCAAGATGCACTGAATTTGCCTACCATTAAACATTTGTTTCCAACCAGCAGCAAAAAATTAAGACCCAACATCTGCCAACATACTCTTTTCTTTTTTCTAACTTTTTTCTCCTTTTTGGAAAGGACCATATTGTCTTATTGGATGGCCAGTTCTCAGACTCATTACAGGAGAAATATAATGATAATCCCAAATTATTAAAAATAAAAAAAAATTAAGGCTCTATCATTTTTAATCCTTTCAACAGAAACTCCATCAAGATAGCTCATGATAACCGATGACATGATATATGCTAAAACTCAATGCAGCTTTAAAATGGTTCCGAACCAAAACTAGAATAAAAGCAAGAAATCAGGCATGTCCATAACATTGACAACCACTGTAACCCATCTCAGCTAGAATAAATTGTGCAATATCTCCAAACATATTCGAGTAATTGACAAACAAAACTGCCCAAAAATTCCTAAAACATTAAAATAGTTAGAAAGAAAGGATAAAGACCTTTTTGTCTTAAGAGATTAATCAAATACTCAATTTATTTCAATTATTTTAAAATTAATAATTTTATCCTAATCCATCAACAGAAATCTATTAGTTTTTGTTGTGGATGAATAAAATTAAGACTCAACATAAAATTTAAATAGACTTACAAAGTGGAATATATGTCAATTCCTGATTAGGTAAATTAATTTTTTAATATTTTAAATTTATTTATATTAAAAAAAATTATAATATCTTAAAATATGAATTCTAAAATTAAAAAAAATATTTACAAAAATCATAAATTCATCATTAAATACCGATCATTTTCTTCATCATCTTCTATCAAAACAAATCTTTCTTCCTATATCTTCATCATCATCATCATTCATCAAAATCAAAACCATTATCAAATACCCACTTTTATCTTCAAATGGTAGAAGAATAAAAGACAGAAACAATAATAAAGCACACTTTCATGATTTTGATAGGTTGTTTGACCCTTTTTCTACACCCAATTTCATCTCTTCAGCTTCATAAGTTAGTGAACACCATTCACTTTCATCTCCATTTTTATCAAATTTGCTCATATTACAAATCTTTAATAAGAGCAAAATTTGTAAGGCTGATCAGATTTTGAATGGTGGCTAAAGTGACTTTGAGAATTGATTTGGGATTTAGAGATTTTAAATTAAGGTTTTTTGATTTGAAAATTTGAAAAATGTAAGACACGTAATTTAAGTAAGATTTATTTATATAAAATAAATATTTATTGAGTTATAAAATAAATTTTTAAATTTATTATAGCATGCCACGTGTTATTTTTTATTTATATAATTTATCAAATAATTTTTAAACTTATCGTGACGTGATACGTATTTTTTATATATTTTTTTAAAAGTTTTAATTTTATTTATGTGTCACGTGTCCTCTCACTTAAATTATCATTTACAACTACCTTATCAAATAGGGGTAAAAATGTTATTATACTGTTAAAAGTGATTTTTTGTCAAAACTAATAAAAAGTGATTGGTGGATTAGGACAAATTGTCAATTTTAAAACAATTAGAATAAAATTGGGTATTAACCCAAACTCCTAGAACAATGATGTCATTCTCCTTAAAAAGAACTATTCTTTCCTAGCTAAAACATATAAATATGCATGCTATTGAACAGTCTGCCGCTGATTAAGGTTCAAGGTATGGATTACAGCTGAAACTAAGAAAGATTAAGAGTTCTAAAGTTAGTTTGCACTATAACATAACTAAGGAAGCGCCACTTGGCAATTCAGGAATGTGTTTTTATGAGAGCACAAGGAATGATGCAAGTAGCAACGTTAAGTAGAGCTTAGGTTGTACTGGAATCATATATAACACCTAATTCTTCTTAAATAAAAATGAGGTACTTACTATCAGAATGCAGTAGATGTTGCGTTCAAGAGGCGCAGCCAGGCAGGCCATCTTTGAGGGCATCAAGCTAGCGTTGGAATCCAGGCTGCATTCAAATTTGTTTCAGCCAATGTAGTCAATTTAATCAGGGGAAGGCTCCCAAGCTAGAAAGAAATTGGATGTTCAGTAAAAAGAAAATTCAGAGCATGATACGTTGGCCTGATTACCTCTCAATTCCACTGAAAATCTTGTATGGTTTGAACTACTTTGACGTTCTCCCATTAATATTGTGAACTTGTAGTTTATCTTTGTTTCGGTATTGTATTTTGTTTCCAAACGATTAATGAAGGGCCATCCGTAATTAGGAAGGTGTTGAAGGAGATTTAACAGGACAGCTTCATCAGACAGAGACGCATTTCCTTGTGTGCTTCAGAGCTATGCAAAATATAAGGTATTGTTAACTACGTTCACTGAATTACCAAATTCATTCAAACATTTGTTTCTAGTTGGCTACTGATGAATTTTATTTTTAAATTAAGAGATTAAACAGAGACAATTATGCATAACCAAATACCAAGCACTCATGAGCTTCAAAATGGAATAATGAATCTCGAATCTCGAATCTCGTCAACTAGATTAAGGCTGGAAAGCAGGCAAGTCCTCAACAAACCATTGTAACCATCTCAGCTAGAATAAAATGTGCAACTTAAAAACATATTCAAAGTACTTGACAAAACAAAACCGCCCAAAAATTCGTAAAACATAAAAATAGTTAAATATGAAAATTCCTCATTCAAGCACCAATGACTTCCGTTGGAGCTTCAGCCATGGTCTCATCTACTGGCCTCTCCATCTTCACACCCACATCCTCTGAATAATCACCATGAACCTACAGAGAACACCACAATAGAAAAATTACGCATAGAGAAAAACTTGCAATCACTGATTTCTGAAATTAAGAGTGATCTGTTGAAAATTGTGGTTCGCGTGAGACATTGGAGGTGAAAACAAATGCCATGAATTGGAAGCATTCCAAATTCTTAACTAGCTAGTAAGAAACAAATTTAAACAGACTGAATTGCAGGCGCCAAATTAATTTTGTGGAGCATACAACTTTCTATTCCATTGGACAAGCTAAAAAATAGTATGTAAAACAAATGTAGGCCCCTATGGTTGCAGATATAAACCAAATGCAGACAAGTCTAACCAATAGATTGCAATGGTATGATTTCCATTACACTTCCAAAATTTTCATACTGAAATCCAGAAACAAGTAAAAAGGAAGAAACACACCTCCATCAACTTTCCAAGATCAAACTTGGGAGCTTTCAGGATCTTCACTTTACGAATGAACACATTTTGCAAGGGGTATATGCTTGATGTTGCCTTTTCAATCTCTCTACCAATCATTTCCGGAATGAATTTCTGAACCAAATCCTTCAAATCACAAGATGTGGCCTGAGCAACCATGATCTCTCTCATCTTGCGACGAATCTGACAACAGAAAAAACACACAACATCAACATTGCTAATGTTTCTCACAAACTGTGAATTCAGTGTCAGAGTTTCCCAACTAAACTTGTACAACTGTAAGAATAGAAAAGCAACTGGACAATTTTACATATAAATTATCAACAATAAATGAAAATTCACAATATAGCTCTTATCAGTTACCTGTCTGATCTGGCTGGATTGTGCATAGCAAGTCCGTTTGACCTGGTTTGGCCGTCTCTTGGTGAAACCAATGCAGAACATTCTCAAAGTATAGTTATCAGTGGTCTTGACATCTACATAAGCTTCAATCAATGTCTGCCACTTCCTGACCAAAGACCTCAACTTGTCGGTGGTGAAATCCATTCCCTGAATAATTCAAGAGAAACAATAAATGAAGTTAACACTATATCATCAGAAGCATGTATACTGAATACATGAACAGTTCATATTAATTATACCCAGAAGTTTGTCAAAACATTCTTCCCCTGCACATCTTCAGCTCTCAATCTGATCTTCCTGTAGGCATGCTCCTCGTCAGCCTGAAGATCACCTAGGGATATCTCAAACACTCTGTGTTTGAGACCTTCTGAAGCAATCTGTTAACAACACTCCACTTATTATATGTATGTACAAATATATACTACATCAATAGAGTGGCTGTAAAAGGAAAATGAAAAAAAAAACAGAATAAAGTTTGAAATAACAATGCAAAATTTTATTTCTTACACATAACAGACCAATCATGCAATTTTCCCTTAAAATATTTGACAATTATGTGTAAACGAATTAATTGATTAAGGCAAACGAGGAGTACCATTGTTGTTCCAATGTTCACTTTAATCCTCTTTAATAACTGGATTGTAGTTAAGATCAAAATCTTAACCACATTACTCTTTAACAAAAGTTAGTATACAACAATGAAGATTTTAGGCCATGAACACATTGAACAACACATACTATTTAAATGATTGCTCGCATTCCGGTTTAACAAAGATGAAAACAAACATGAAAGATGGCATCTTATTTTTTCTCAAAGTACACATCATCCAATAAAACAGAAATCAGTCGCAACACATTTATGCCCACACACAATCATAATAAAAACCCACCAGCTATTAAACCTACGACTTCTCATACAAACACTATAAACAAGTTACAACACAATTTTAAAAAATCGAAACTTTGGAGTAAGAAACAGGAATAAAACAACAAAACTACCTTGGTACCCTGAGTACGGGTAACGAGAGTCTTGCCTACGTTTCTGTTGTTGAAAACAGAAGGAGCCTTGATATCGTACCAGTCCTTCTTTGCAAAGGGATCAGCACTGTTACAAAAACAAAACTTTATCACATAAACACAAACAGATCTATAGAAACACGACCTGGGTTTACTCTAATAATGAAAATATATAAATAAAACTTACGCCTTCTTCTTTCCTCCCTTCTTCCCCTTAGAAATCCTCTTGTTCTTGCTACACAAAACCAAAAACAAACAAATTAGAAAACGAGAAGAAAACGCTGTATACAGAGACAAAGAAGATAATGCGAGAGAGGTGAAGGGAAGAGGGTTTATACCCGACGGCCATGGTTAGTGATTACGCCCTAGCTGCAGAACTGCTGAATAGAGACGGCTCTGCTGCGTTTGAGGAACTCAAAAACCCTACTTTGCACATTTATATAGCTCCTTTATGCGTTTGTTATTTTACCGAGTTGTACTTTTCGTAGGGGCATTTTGGGTCTTAAAAGTATATGCATCCGGATGCGGGGTTATGAAGCCCTAAATTTTAATAAAACGATGCGTTTTAGTTGCAGTTTTGGTGTAAGAAACCCCATGTTTTATTGAAGTTACGTCGTTTCTTTAAAAAAAAAAAACAAATGAAAGCCTATAATTTTACTTTTTTAAACAAATTTTGGGATTATTTCTAAAAAAATTACATTTTTTTTAGACAATTAATAGTTTTTTTTATTTTGAACACAGACAACCTGTAATTAAATCAAACGGAACACAAAGTTTTTTCATTGATCATATAGATATTAGATATAGTAATATTTTTTCAAAAGAATAACAAGTGAGAAGGACTGAAAATCCGAAATGTATTGCAGTAATCCAAGAAAAAAAAAACTCAAAATTTACCAGATAATAAATTATAACACGTCTACAGACTGCATCTTTTTTATTAAAAAAAACAGATATAACACGATCTACCTACAAATCGAACTGAAATAGAACTTAAGCCCACAATTTAATTGGACTTTTAAGTCTAGAAATGGAACTTAGTATGTAATGTAATGGCCCATCTTTTCTTAGAGGAGCACTACCTGTTTCCCACTTTTTCTCTTAGTACTCCCCTTTTCATTTCAACACGAGGGTATAATTATAAAAGGAATTTTTTAGAATTAACCCTTCAATTTTGTAAATTATTTTTTAACCACCTTTCATTTGGCTAATCTTTAACAAAAAAAAAAAAATTGGACAATTATATTTTAACCCCAAAAAATTTTTAAAAAAAAACTTTTTCTCTAAAATCGACCATCTCTCTCAATACAAAACTAACTCAACCAAAATTCAGCTAAAGTAAAGATTTTGAACCCAATATCGTATAGATTAGACCTTACACAATCTATTCATCATTTAAAATTTTAAAAATAGCAAAATTTTTGTGTTTTTTAAATTAAAAAAAAATTAATTAGATTAGAAATGAGTTAGAATTTACATTGGGGTTGAAAGTAGGTGAGATAAATGAATTATATATAAAAATAGGTTGAAAAGGTAAAAATTTGTAAAAATATGATAAAAATGACCCTTTTTTTGTGAGAAACCAAAACACAAACTACAGTCAGAGCAGTGACAAGGCGCCATCTATGTTACAGCACTTTCACAAGCATTTTACAACCTACAAAACACCCTTGCAAAAAATTCTAACATTGGCACTGTGTTTGCGGACTTTGGTCCACAAGGTAGCTATGTGCATGCCACGTGGTGTGCATTGTGATATTTTTTTAATTTTAGAATTGGAAAATTTTTATAAAATATTTAAAATATCACTAAATTCATAATTTTTATACATTAATGTTTAAAAATTAAATTAATTGTTAATTAATTATAAAAATTAATTTAATAATTATTTGATTAATTATATAAATTAAATTTATATTTTAAAAAATATTAAATATGTTATTTTCAAAAATGATAAAAAAATTGTATGTTAGTTAATTTAATATGTATGTTAGTTAATTTAATATGTATGTTTGTTATTTATTAATAATTATTTTAATTATATTTTTTGTGTATTTTTTCCATCTCCAAACGATATAGATTCTAGAGAATAATTTTTTTCGCACATCAATTACGTCTAGTTTAAAGATATAGACTTTGAATTGTATAATAGAAAAACTGACGCCTAATCAAAAAGAATTGTTTAGGCAGACTTGTATGAGTTCTTTTTTATATGCCCAATGTTTCTTTTTTTGGGTATTTTAGTAAATAAGATATTAATGTGTGAGGTGCAGACCTCTAAATTGTATGAGGAGATGTAGTTTTACATTGATAAAAAAAACACATCTGATTCACTTAAAATAAGTTTATATTGATTATTAGGTTAAAGATGAGAGATTACCCGCCCATCCAAAAACCAAACTAAAAATTGAGTAATTAATTGTGAGAAAAGTACTTTTTGAGTCGAATGAAGTTAATCTACATTTTTGTTAATTTTTAGTACTCATATCTGGACTTATCAAAATTAAATGATGAAGGTGCAATGAAATTGAATTTATTTCATTTTATTCATCGTGTTTTAATCTTGCGCAACGAACGTAATAAGATTTAAAAATTTATTTTAAGTATAGTGAACAACCCTGATGAATCCATTAAGTATTTATAGGATAATATTATATAGAGTGTACTTCATGTCTCATTTAGTAAAGCCACATTTTATAAGTTAAACAAAATAAAAAATATTATGTGGTAAAAGGGGTGGAGAAGTATAACGTGCACGAATTTGCACATGCATTCCAAGTGTATAGTAATTTTGTTGTATTCAATATTTTAGTCATAATTTTTTTTTTGTTTATAGTAAATTGAAAATTATTTTAGGTATAGATTTACGAGGCCATTGTAATCTGCAGTGAGATTTTTAATGTTCATTGTAGTGACTGCTTTCCTTGTATTTTAAATCAGAGGAACAAAAGGACTACTGTTTACGGACGTTAAGGAGACAATTTTGACTAAGGAGTTGATATGTTTTTAATCCATTCATATTTAATTATATTAATATATTTCGTAATATATGTAACCTAATTTTAAATTTATAGGTTCTTTCAGTACATATTAGAAGAAGAAATGTAAAGTAATTTTGGAAAAAAGACTTCCAAGAAAAAACTTCGAATAGGGAAGACGATCCTCTCGATAAATTGATTATAGCCCAAATCGACACAGATGAACAAGTATAATACTAGGGCGCTTAAAAGAACCATGTTGAAGGAACTCGGCAAAATGATCCTGTAACTTCGGGAGAAAGGGTGTTCTCTTATCTTTTAATTAAGAAAGCGGCACATACTGGGGGTAGCAACTGTTTATTAAAAACACAAGACTCTGCTAAGTGGTAATACGATGTATAGAATCTGACATATGCCCAGTGTTGGAAAGTCAAAAGGAGGAGTGTTATAAGCTTTAAATGGAAGCCTTGGTAAATGGCGACAATAACTCTAACTGTTCTAAGGTAGTGAAATTTCTTGTCGCATAAGTAGCAACCTGCATGAATTATGTAACGACTGTCCCGTTGTCTTCGACATGGACCCGATGAAATTGAATTCTCCATGAAGATGTGGAGTACTAACGGCTAGATGGTAAGACCCCGTGCACCTTAACTATAGCTTCGCGGTGACAACCTTGATCGAATGTATAGGATAGGTGGGAAGTGGTGACACACAACAAATAATCATGAAATACTTCTCTTTCGTTTAAGGATGCCTAACCACCACACCGAGATTTGGTGAGGGAGGGGGAGACACTACAAGGTGGATAGTTTATCTACAGCGGATGCCTTCCAAAAAGTAATATAGGTATGTGAAGATAGGCTCAAGTTAAGATTTTTCTCGTGAGTGTAATTGTATAAACCTACCTGGCTGTGAGACCGATTGATCAAACAGAGATGAAAGCCAGCCATAGTGATCCGGGAGTCCCATGTGGAAGGGCTCTCGCTCGACAAATCAAAGGTATACCGGGGATAATATGCCGATGACTCTTAAGAGCTTTTATTAAAAGAGTCGTTTGGCACTAATTCAAGTGGTACGTGAGTTGGGTTTAGAATATCGTGAGACAGTTCGTTCCTATCTACCATTGGTGTTAAAAGAGAACTACGAGAAGCCAACCCTAGTACGAGAGGACTGGGTTGAGCCAACCTATGGTGTACCAGTTGTTATGCGAATAGTAATGCGGGGCAGCTAAGTTGATATGGGAAACTGTTGTGCTATGAGAAATTCTTCTCTATACAAGTTCTTGGATGAGGTTTTGGAACAAAACTTCGATAGGCGAGAGGTGTAAACATCGTGAGGTGTGAAACGATCTTGTACTAAACGAAACAAATTTCACTTCTATAACGAAAATGAAAGAAAGTCAGCTTATTCCTGTAATTACGGTCAATCTCACTACCTCTTTAGTCGCCACCCTCTACTTGCTCATTTGCAATTACTACCACAAGAAAGTCGCCTCTATCTCTAAATGGGCTTATGCACTCCATGACTTTCTTATGTTATAGGGTCTTGAAGACTGAATTTAGTTGCATCAATAAGTTGAAAAAGCCTTTTCTCCTTTTCATAATAAGGTCAGCTTCATAACTCTAACCTTTATAAGGGGCTGACGCCGCTGCTTACTAAGCACTAGTTCTATCCTAACCAAGCAACCAAAGCGAGGGACCTCCGTGGGAATAATGAAAGAAATAAAAGGGGAAGAAGCGGGGTAGAGGAATTAGTCTACTCATCAGCCCTATGCCTAATGACTGCAATTTCGAATCTGTCCCCGCGTAATCACTTGAGATGCTGGGGGAGCCGACAGTTGTGCCCTAACTCACTCAGTTGAGTAAGAATCTCCATTTTATGTTTTTTTTTGTATGCTTTGTAGTTTTGTTCGACATTGTTTATTAAAAGGAGGCGGACACGGCGAACAAAAAGTAAAAAAAGAAAGACCAAGTCGAATAAACAAAAAAGAAGAATCAAAGCATAATGCTATAGAGGTAAAATCCAGAATGAAAATGCAATGACACTTGCCGTAGAAAGAGATTAGACCGGTTTGAGACTTTAATTATCAATGATCAAAGGTTTTTAAGATAAATCTGTGAAGTCTAGTCATGCTGCTTCAAAAGAATCTTCTTGGTCTTTTCTTCCTATTTAGTTCTCTGGAACGGGTGAAATCCTAAGTTCAGAAACACGCTTAACCACTTCAAAAAGGTTGGACGAACTCTCCCCAATCAAATAAAATGATGGAAGGACTTTCACTTGTTAAGTAATGTATTTGATATAATTTCCACTAACTCGATTTTTTTATCGACGAAGTAATTGGTCGCTATCAGAGGAAGAATCGTAAAGGAGTTTTCAGCTTTACAATTATCTACTCTTCTATTTTCAACATTAAGAAAGCTTATTGAAACATAATAATGTTCGCTTTTCTGTAAATTATCCAAACCGACACATTCTTCTACATTGCCAAAATTTATAACACAATGATATTCTTGTCTGTCCCACTACTATATTGCATATAAGCTAAATCTTCGCTAAACCTTATAAGATAAAATTGATGATATTATCCAATATATTTTAGAGAACCACTAGTGGTATTGTTAGAGTTGTATGGCTTACTTGATTGCTATCGTTTGCTAACATGAAATGAGTATGAATGGGTGGTGGGTTTAGAATGGGAAGTTGTGCATCCTCTTCATATACGTGAACTCTATGATCCACCGTTACATATAGAGGACATAAAGATATTTTATTAGTACCTAAAAAAATCGGACATTGTTATCATTTTTAATCTTAATCAATTTCAACTTATACCTCGTTGTATCAATCTTAATTTTTAGAGTCACCTTATACTCTATATTATCGACTCTAATGACACAACATGCAGTGTAGTACCCAATATCCACAACCGGTAAGAATAAGTATTTATATATATATATATATAAATATACGTATTTTATTTATATGTGGGTGATACTTGATTTATATATTATTATTAGTGTTTGTATAGGTTAAGGACATACTATTAGCATTCTGTTTATTTGCAAGACTTTAGATTTATTTTAGGGACCAAATTGTAATACTTTGAAAGTTTTAGGGGCAAATTCGTAAATACCAAAAATTAGCCTCTTAGTATAAAAATACACTTTGAAACCCTAATTCTCTCATTTTGGTCGAGCTATCCCTTTTAGAGTGAGAAATGAGAGAAAGAAAGGGGAGAGAAAGAGAAGAAGAAGAAGAAATTGGAATTTTGGATTTTAAGAGGTATATCACAATTATTTCTCAATTTATTGGTATTAATTAAGTTAATTCCTTTAATTTTTTATTTCTGAAAATATGTATAATTGAATATTTAATGTGTATTTCGTAAGATATTGTGAGAATTGATGATGATCTATGTAGAGAGCTTGATAAATCATGATGAATTGCAAAATTTCTATTTGATAGTCTCTTGATCCAGAAATTTAATAAATTGTTGTGATTCGATTCTGGTATTGAATTTTGAGTATATTAAATTAGACATGTTTATGATTTTTTGAGACTTTGAATCGATTGAAAATTCAAGAAATTGAATTTATAGTGAATTTACCAAAATGACCCTGAAATTCTGAAAATTTCCTGTGTGAACAGTATGATACAGTGGGAAATAATATTTTTAGCCTACTGAATGATCTTAAAAACTTACGAATTTGTGTAATATGATAAGTTTATATGTCTAATAGGATATACTCAAAATTGAGAATTTAGATCAATGTGGTTAAATTGTTATGATTTTCTAAAGAGTATTAGCTCATTGCAGTATTTGATTAACAGAATTTTAAAGCTATGGAATAAAATAGTTTTAAAATACTTTTGGCAGTGATTTTGAAGTAAAATATTCATCATGGATTTGGATATGTGTTAAGAGTAATTATGTGATATTTTTATAATTTTTGAGTTAGTATATGATTTTATAAAATTAGGAGATTGAAAACTGTTCAGTAAGTATCTTGATCCTGTCAGGTTAGTAGTTTAGATTCGATGGTGTGTATGGAATAGATTGTGTAGGAATTTTGATATAATATTCATATATAAGAAGGATATATGAGTCAAGAATGATATATTCTGATTTTGGAGTAATTGGACATCATTTGATGTATTAGAAAATCTTGTTAAGTGTAAGTGTTCAAAATGACAGGTTTTGAGAAACTAAGTATTTAGACCAATTTGATGTGATAAATGCATTGTGTATAATTTTGTAAACTATTTAAAGTATTTTGTGTGAATTGTGAGGCTTATGAAATGATTAATCTCCATTGATAGGTTAAGGAGGTTTAAGCCTTGTACCTGAAAGTGCTAAGAGGTAAGTATACTAGACTTTTTACTGAAATCACAATAAACATAGTAATTGTTTTGTATGATTTTGTAAATGTGGTTAGAAATATGTTTATGTTATGTCAAAGTATATTTTGATATGAAATATAAAGATATATATTTATAAATGTGAGCATGGACATACATGACATATATGTGTTTTTGAAAGTGAGCTTTCAAATTGAAATGTATTTTACAAAGAGAGCTTTTGAAGTGTAATATGTCCATGAGAAATATTTTGTATTTTGAGGGTACTTGAACTCACTGTTAACTTAGTAGCCATTTTATGTGATTTGTGGAGCCTTTATGTGTGGCATTTTCTTCGGGATTGGTATATATTATGTGTTCCGTATGTAGAGAGGATCCTATTGGTACCTAAAGGAAGAGTGAGTCATCACATTCGTGTGGTGACGTATTGGTGCATGTGAGAGGACTCACCGATGATTAGGGTGAGGGTTTGGCTTTTACCTTCGGGCATGAGCATTATATATGTGTGATTTAAAAACCTCACTTGTACTATTCCTCTCATACGGTATGTCACCTACGAGTGACATTTGACTCATTATGTGATATGTGATATGTAAGTCCTACTAAGTAATAGTTGAGTGATGGTATTCCTATTATATGTTTTAAAAGAATGTGTAAGCGCTTACATGATATGTGATTTGATAAAATTATGATTTTGATTTATCATAACATATAATACATATGCATTGTGTACATATATGTATTTGTATTTGATATATGAAAAACAAGTATGCTTACTGAGTTTTATACTCATTATAGTTTATGGTGATTTCAGGTAAATAAGGTATATATGTGCTTAGCGGATTTGGCAAGGCTTCTGCTATTCCTTGGGTTCCCTAAGTTGTTAGGTTGCTAAGTGTTTCATTTGAGGAAACGTGGGATAAGATATTTGATTTGTCCTTATTGAATAAATACTTATGTATTATTTTATTGTGTGCGGTTGGATTTAGTTTAAGTTTCACCACGTGTGGTAATAGATTGATTTTAAGTAAGAATTTGCAATGAATATATTCTGAGCTTCCAGTAACAAAGTTGCTACTGGTGACGTAGTAGAGTGTTAATCTCTGAGAAAACTCTGCGTATCTCCGGTTTACTAATTGTCTCAATCATAATTCAATTGCTATAATTCTGAAAGAAATTAAAATGAATGTGCTTAGAAATATTATTGAATGAATATAAGTGATGTCGTGTGTCAGATCTTTTGGGTCTGGGGCGTGACATGCAGTGTTTAAAAAGATCTTCATATTTTAACATATTTTGGAACCAAAAATTCTAAAGATAATATAGTCAATATAACTCTTTTCTCCGTCATTAAAACTCTTCCATTTTTTCTAAAAAATAATAATGAATTTATACTCTATGACACCTAAAATAAAAAAAAAAATTATTAAAAAACTATCTAAATTGTTCAAAAAAAGATAGTAAAATTGCAAGTTTGGATGTACATGTGAGATGCTCCGAGATGGCTATGTTGCGGATCAATTCACGAACCAGCGAATATTGTCCATTTTTGCAAATATTCCCTATGAAGCAACTCATGTTTTTTTTTTGCTTGCAAATCTTTTTTCCCTGTCACCTCGTTTCTCTTCCATTCACCTCATTTATCTCTAAACCTTCACCATTATATACTCAAATTGTATTTCGATGTATTCATTTCAAAATAAATCAAGTTCTTTATTAAAAAAAATACAACTTCAAATAAATCTAACATTTTGAATATATATGAGAAAATATAAAATATGAAACATGTCTTATTTTTTGTAGATATTTTACAACTTCAAATTTAATTATTTTGAATGTTAAGTTTTGAGATGGATTTGTTCAAATCAAATTTGAATTTATGTTTTTGACGGATAAATATTTTATTTTTTATTATATTATGCATATGATGGTAAATATGCCAATTTAGAGTTTATTGACTAATAAAGATTAGGTAATTAAAAAGTGGATAAAAAAAATAATTGATTAAAATTAGGTGTCAATTATAAAAAATTCTCAATTATAAATGAAGTTTGGAAAAAGGTTGTTAATGCTTACAAGAACTAGGCTTAGAATTAGACAGTGTGTTACGTAAATTTTAGACAAATAATTATTAATTTATTTTAGAAAAATGATAAAATTAAAATTTGTGTTCACTATGAAGGAGATATATATATTTACCTTATTTGTGTTATTAATTTTTTTTTCAACCCATAAAACTAAAAAAAAAAAAATATTAAAACTGCATTTGAATTAGTAATGATTTTCAACAAAGTGTTTTACCTATATTACTTTATTGTTATTTCTTTATTTTAAAGAAAAACCTTGACCTTGATGTTTGTTTGCTGAATAAAGGGGAGAAAAAAAGATGAGAAATATAAACTATAATTAAATTGTCTTACAATTTTATGCTTAAGGCAAGAGTTTATGAGATAATAGTTAAAAGAAATAATTTATTAGGTCACTTAATTTATAATATAGTAAACAACACTATCATATGACACCTTTTTTTATTAATCAACAAATTTTACATAATTTATGATACATTATATAATTTTGACACGTGTTTAAAAATTATTTATATAATAAATTATATTATTTACTAAATCATTTCTCAATAAGTTAAGTGGGAGCTGCACTCTATTTTTAAGGTATCATGTAATGGTCTATTTAACATCTCTACATAAAGAATAAAACATTTAATAAGTTGAATTTTAAGTTTTGGACCTAATTTTATTATAGCTAGTTATTTTTCATGATTTGGTTTGGTTTTATATTGCAAGGTAAGTAAGAAAAAAAAAAAAAGGAAGCACCCAGTTGCATTGTTTCAATGGTAATACTTGTGCACCCCTAACTTGACTTAAGTCAAGAGTTTTTTTATTTTATCTAATTATTAGATAGTTAGCAATTTTTGTTTTCATTTAGTTGGCAGTCGTAGCACAATTACTAATTGAAAATAATTAGTATTTTTTTATTTAATTAGTAATTATAATATAATTATTAACAGTTGTAATTTATTTAAAAAATTTAATACAATTATTGATAGTTATAATTCATTTAACAAATTTTTCATTCAGTTGATAATTGTATAATTATTGACAGCTATAATTCATTTAGCAATTTTTCATTTAGTTGACAATTGTAGTACAATTAGTGATAATTATAATTTATTTAATAGTTATAATACAGTTATTAATAGTTATAATTCTTTGAGATATATATTTTATAATGAAATATTTGTATTATTAAAAAAAAAAAAATTGTTGGACTTTGCTCTTTCCTACTGGCCCAAACACAACCAAAGAAGAGTTTCAATCAAGTTCTTTCACCCTTGTATACAGAAGTAAGAAACAATTCTATCTAAACTTTGGGCTTCCCTCTTCCATTTTATTTTTCCTTATATTAAAATAACATAAAAAAAAACATATCATCTATTCCCTATCATATTTATTATTTAATACAATGGTGTCATTATCTCTTTTTTTTTTTTAAATTTAACAGAGGGAATATTAAAAATTAACATTTTCAAAACAAATCTTTTCAGGATATTTTATTTACTGGTTGTAATTGCTTAAAATATTTATACCAGCAAATGGTCATTAGATCAGAGCTTGTGGTTTATAAAGTCCAATAAAATCTGTATTTCATAAAATGAACGAGAAGATGGTTTACTAAGTTGAAGGTTTGCTTGTCAAATAAATAATTTGGTTGTTTGATGGGATAATATTACTAATTTAATTAATAATATTATTTTTGAAAGTTAAAAAAATAAAATTTTTATTGAAGGGTATGTTTGTATTAAAATATTCATTAATTTAGGCGTAGCCTCGCCCATTGTTTAAAAACTATGCTACTGGTATTGTGAAAGAGAAGGTGTGCATAGATGGGACATACTGACATCACAAATCACCATAGATGGGACAATGAAGAAAAACCTTACTGCAGCAAGAGCAGCATTATTCTTAACTCTTCAACTATAGTCTATACGTACAATACAAATATTGCTCGAATATGTAAAAAAAAACAAGACAACAAACTATTTCCCCTCCTATTTTCAGACTAGTAAGTTAACAAATGAACATCGTTATTAGCAAACAAGAAGAATTTTTCCTTCCATCTTCCTATGTTATTATTGTTGGTCATGGTGGAGGAAATTTGATTGGCTGATGAGGAAACTGGATTGGCGGGACCGCTGGCCAATGCGTTGGCTTTGGGTGAGGTGGGGGCGGCGACGGAGGTGGCGGTGGGGGATTTCTTCGCGGGCAACCAAAGGCACCACAGTCAACAGGATGGGCATAAAATGACTTGCATTCCATTGGCGATCTCTGAAGTGGCCTATCGGGAATACAATTCTGTTTATCATCTTTATCCTTCAATTTTAGGCACGTTAATGGTGCATTGGAGAAGAAATTAAACGAGTATGTGAAATTCTCCAACTTTGGCAATGAGCATATACTCTCTGGAATTTCACCAGATAGCTTGTTGTGTGCAACATTTAGTTGCTCCAAGCTCTTCATGTTGCCTATAGAATCCGGCAATGTACCAACTAAATTGTTGGAGCTAACATCAAAAACTGTCAACCGATTTAACGATCCTATGTCTTGCTGCAAACAACCATTCAATCCCACGTTCATGAGTATGATCTGCTGAAGAGTCCCTGCCATTTTAGTCAAACTCGAAGGTATGCAACTGTTGAAGTTGTTATTTGCCAGGACAAGCACAGAAACAGTGGAGTTACCGATGTTTTTCGGTATTGATGATCTAAACTTATTGTTGTTGATAAATAACGCATCAAGTTTTAGATCAAAAAGGGCCGAGGGAACATCACCTTCGAATTGATTGTATCTGATGTCGAGAAACTTGAGTGAAGGTAAGTACAGGACAACGTAAGGAAACTGGCCACTGAATTGATTGTTACTAACATCAAGCTCAAAAAGAAGCTTCATGTTTTGGAAGCTATCAGGGATTGAGCCGCAAAAGCGATTAGTGTTTATGTGGAACAGGGCAAGGTCTTCAAGGAGGCCAAGCTCTTCCGGCAAGGTACCGGATATGTTGGCGTGGTTAAGGTCTATTCCGGCCACTGTTTTGGTGTGAGGATCATCTGGGGCCGGTGCACAGTAGACACCGGTGTAGTTGCAGACATTTGGGCCTTCCCAATTTTTGGTGAAGCCATTAGGGTCGGAAGTCATGGCATCTTTCCAAGCTTGGAGGGCTGTGTAAGCATTCGCGAGCCTTGAGTTTGGTATTGTTATTTCGAGATCAATTTCTAAAGCTTGGCAAGATGGTGTAGAGAGGAAGAATATGATAGCAAGGGTGCCCCAAAGGGCTAGACTTATGAAAGGGTTCTTAATCATTTTTATGACTTTTCTTGATGAAGATCAGGATATATATATACGGGTATTGGCAATTTAATTGGGGATTTTAAAGCATAAAGTATTGAATATATTAAAAGGATCAAAACATTGACTATCACTCAAATCATTATTTATTTGTTTATATTTTGGGATGTTGGGGTAACATTGGTGGAATACAGACGGCTTTTAACTTTCAATTTGACTTTTTTGATTACAAACCTCACAAAAATGTTCTCTGTTTTCAATTTTTTGTTGTATACTGGCATATATGGCTTCAGGTTGGATATTTGGAAGGACACCGGTGTCTCACCTCAACAAAAACACGGGTTTATATACAATTTTGTCTTTGATTTAAAGTATTAAGTTATTAATTGAGGCTTGGGAATGGCCTAATTTAATAAAAATATTTAGCTGGCAGGTGATGCATAAGGCTAACAACAAATGACGCGTACATGTACTAGATTACTTGCAATCATATAAGAAAATAGGCAACTTGTTTCACAAGTAAATCTTTGTTCGCAATTTCTAATGATGTTTGGTCGATAATGCAATTGAAGGTTATTATCTATGTCATTGTAAGTGGCAGCAGAAATCAAATTTAATCAGTCTTTTAAGCAATTGCCATGCACAGAACTGTTCTTTCGCAAGGGAAATTTGTAATTCAGTTCACGGTTGGTTGGTCATCCACAAGGCTCGCTAAGATTATAAATGTTCAGAAAATCTTGGTGGTTGGAAATCCCAGAAAACAGAACAAAATAATAATAATGATAGTTTACTGGGTCAACACTTAAACTTGACAATCATTATTGACATAACATTTTACCTACACCTACAAAGTAAGTGGTTGTTAAATATATCAAGAAACAATAAATTAAGTTGTTGTTAAGGAGATGGTTGATGAATGATGGCTACATTAAACTTTACACTGAGCTTTAATAAGCTTTTCTTGCTATATTAGCAAAGAGAAGCAAGCTAAGATTAATGAAGAGTGAAACATGCAGTATGAACTACAAGTACCTTCAATTTTAATATCTAATTGTTGCATACAGAATCTTGGGCAGGGCTCTTTGAACCCAAATAAAAAAAACATGCCCCCAGCCACGGGGTTGAAATGCAGTCAGACTTCAGGAATGAGATGACGGTGGTGATGCTACTGAGAGCAGGTAGGTTCACAGTGTTGGCAAGACTAGGCTGCTATGATCCATTCAAGGATGCTGAAATTGAATTTTTTTTGTTTTTTACTTTTTGTTTTTTTGGATTAGAGTTTACTTGAGATGTGACTTTTGTGTTTGTTTATTGCTACTTGCGAGCCACTACTTGATAGAAAAAGATACATAGGTTCATCAAAGTCAAATGTTGTAAATATTGGTGGCGAGGTGAAAATGCATACCTACACTGGATGATGAAGAAGAAAAACAAAGGTTTGCAAAGCAAGCCAGCATCATTAAAAATTGAAAAAAGAAACCCCCAAAACTAATGGAGAGAAGAAGACTTTTAAGAATGAAGTGTCCCTGAAATCAATATACCAACCTCAGTTAGCAAAATAGCTTAAATAAATAAGACAATGATGTCAAAAAATGTCCGCAATTAAAAAATAAAGACTCAGATAAGAGAAGACTTCTGAAGAACAAGATTGAGAAACAGAAAAATGGGTGCTTAATTGCATCAAAACAAAGATATTTAAATAGCAATAAACTTGATTCTAATTTGTTAGCTTTGATGGTTAGTTAATTGCTACTCCAAAACGCGCTGGTTTTGGTTCTTAATCTGGATTTCAAATTAAAGTGTGTTATTACTTAGTGCTAAACTTGTCTTGCAAAGTGAGAGTGGTTGAAAATGAAAAGAAGAAAGGATTTAGTCAAGAATCAATATCCTTTCCAAAATGCCACTTTGTGTTAATTAATAACAGAGTAGGTAGTATTAAAGGGATTATATATTGTCTTTGTGGGATTTTCTTTTCTGCGGTTTTACTTTCTTACAAAATGACAATGGCCAGGTCAATGGAAAGAACTCGGTTTCATGTTCATGTCAATGCCAAAATGATTTTACACTTGGTCCTCCTCATAATAAACAAGCACTAGCATTATAAATTTTAATTTTGTAATAATAAGCTAACCATGCCAGTTGTAAAGTGAAGTCATCTGAAACTCTTTCACACATAGCAGTTTCAAGTTCTCATCCATGATTTTTCTTCACATACTCCTTTCATTATCAATGATTTATAACAGTACTCTGAATATTCAAAGAAATTTGTACTGACCATCAAAATCTCTTAAGGACAGGCTTTCACCATGCAATTACATAACGAGATCAAAATAGACCAAAATGAAGTTGAGTAGTGTAGGTGCTGTAATAATATTTACATTGCAAGCCAGCTTGTATATAAACTCCTCCATGATCATCAAACTACTCAAATTTTACTCGAGAAATTGCATAGTTTGGAACTCTGCGGGTGCATTTTCATGACAATTTCTAATAGACATTAAATCACTGATATCCCCATCCAGATAAGCTTTCAGAAAAGCAACAATGATTCCTCCAATGGACCTCCTCATAGGTTCTCTGGACTTGCCATTCTTACACAAACAATAGGTAGCTCTCCCTCTGATCCCCTTAGTATCATCATCCAACATATCAAGATGACCATAGTCCTTCACCACAACATGACAAGCCGGTGTTTGACATTCATTGAAGAAGTCTTCATGGTTAACTCCGTTAGGAGCACAAGCAGGAAACAGAGGGTTTCTTTTAATTTCACCTAAACCTGAACCGATCACCATCACTGGCATATTAAGATCAAAGGAATGAGGAACATAAGTCAGTACTGGTGGAGGAGTTTGTTTCCCTTTGTCCATTCCATCAACTGGGTCTACGCCTATTAAGGCTGAAAATTTTAATGTAGTGGTAATGCCGAGTTTCTTAAGAGCTAGGGCAAAGGCAGTCTTGCCTCCACGACTATGACCAGCAAGGGCTAGCTTGCTTAGATTTGGCCGCACATGGGGTGGAAGCACGTTTTGAAGTCCTTCAGATAACCAATTTGTCGTTGCAGCAGCAGACTTAATCTCATCGGTTGTATCAGGTCCGGCCACATTATATAACTGTTGAATGCATAGAAGAAAATTAGCCACAATCCAAATCATAAATAGTGTAAATTTTCAAATCTTAATTTCTTTCTCATTTTGCCCATTTCTCTAATCTGGCTCGATCCAGGGGTCTTAAGACAGCTAGAAATAGAATGAGATAACAACAATATCAAATTGGTTTCTTCCTGAACATGTTGCCAGAGTTCAATTTCTTTTTGGTAATTTACAGAGCTTAACACTATGCTACAACAAATGCGGGTCATTGTACTAACTAAAACAAAAGTAACTAAAGGAAACTAAAATGGGCTTTCTATGTGCATCAGTGCATGTTTGATTTTGCATACCATGTTGATGTCCTCATATATAAAGTTGGCTTACTTAGCAGAAAATGAATTGAGATCGTCATGTCTTTTTATGACATTTGAATGTGAACAGCTGAATAATTCTGCTTTAGTTGCCATTTTATCAGGCAAAATGAAGTGAAAATTACAGGTAGTGTGGACCTCTGAGAATAAAAACAAAACAGCATTATGATAAGAAAAATGAAATCTCCTACCTAGTTCATTCACAGTCCACATAGAAACAAAATGAGATTAGACTGTCAATTTGCTTTTGACAATTAATGAATTACATCATATCTAATTAAATCAGCGGCAGAGACAAACGGACCACTTAGACTGCAAATGAAATTAAATTACATCATGCAAATGCAAATGGACCAGAAGATTCTCTAGTACCCAAAACAGTGTTTAAGTAAATAAAATATTCAGTGGGAGGAACCAAAAAACTCCTAATAGCAGCAAGATTCTGCATTTTCTGCTTCTTTTGCATCCTAAATGAAAGTTGATATTTACTGAACAACATTCACTCGGGGGCCTCAACACATCACCAGTTTGTAGCTACTAGCAATTAGTACTTTCGTCCCAGCAGGATAGGCAGAATAGCACCACAATTATATGCGTGATCAAAATCAGGCAGGCCCTGACCCTATGATTGAACAATCTATTTATTGCATGTAACCAATATCAAAAGTAATAGTAAAGATGGCACAAACATACATGTGCATAGCATATAGCATTAAATAAAGCTTACTTGAGGAGCAACGACAATGAAGCCATGAGAAGTAACCTGCTGAATAAGCTGAGAGTAGAAAGAGTTGAGGAGAACGTAACCATGGAGGAAAATCAGTACCGGGAAATCTCCAGTTTCAATGGGCGTGCCAATCAAAAGCGGCTTTGGAGCTGCAGATTCTACTCTTTCAAGCCTGGTTGTGTAATTTCCAGTCTCAAAAACATTTGTAGTAGTAGTAGTAGCAGAAGAAGAAGAAGACATGACGCACCTAATTAAGTTTCCTAGGAAATGGCCAATAACTATAGTTCTAGTTGCTGCGTAAAGATAAGTTCTTGTGTGGTCTTTATAACGTCCGTAAGAACTAAAGTCTGATTCATCAGATTTTTGCCTTTTTTGAAAAAAAATAAATTATATGGTCATAAGTTGGGCTTTTTGTATTTGATGATTACGCCCAAGGTTTTCTATGGTTTTAGACGACGGGTATTACAATTTCAACCTCGACATTTTCTATTTACACCCCATTGTAAGTACAAATAAGTAACCTTAACGAGAACAGGGGTTTGTAAAGTTAAAATATGAGGGGCCTAAACGAAACGTGTCTCGACACCCAGGGCTAATTATAGGTTCAAGGCCGAAATGTTGTCTTATTTATCTGTTTTGAAGCATTTTCTTAGGCGCTTTACCTTCCCAAACATCATTCCAATTTCTCTGTCATGAAGTGTGTGTTAGTTATCATTTATTATATTGTTGTAATATTTAATATATAAATAGTATATATTTGAGATTAAAAAAAATAATGTTACATATTTTAAGTTGTATTTTAAATAATAACTTGTTAAGCAATTATTGAGTGGTGAAATTGTATAAATTTTAAAATTATTTATTACATTTAATAATTATTTGACACGTCATTACTTAAAATATAATTTATAATATATAATATTATTAAAAAAATATATAAAAAAAACTCATATAAAATTATGATTGGTTTTGTTAATTCATTAACAAAATAAATATTTTCTTAAAAATCATTTGAATTTATTTGGATTAAATGACTGAATTAATTGATTACATATATATAAAATCTTGAAGATTGGGGATTTAAACTTAAAATTTGGATAATAATTAAGAGGTGCGTTTATCAATAAATTAGATAATATAACCACCAAATCACATATAATGTAATTGTAATTTTTTTAGAGGATTGTCATTTTAATTTGGATAATCAAAATTGGTAATATTGAAGACCACTTAAAAAACTTTCCCATAGACCTGTCAGGAGTTTGAAGAAATCATATCATTAATTAACACCATCTAAGAAAATACATAATAATACATAATAATGATTTTCTTCCTTTTTTTATAAGAAAAAATTGAAAAAGGAAGAAGGAAATGGATAATAAATTATTCATGATTAAAAAAAAAAATTACTTTGAAAAACTCACATTCAAAATAAACAACCTACTTATATGTGTATATATAATTTTTATTTACTATATTATTTAGTTATTATAATTATACCATCTGACGAATCTAAGAATTCTAATATATAATCTGCATTCTCAAATGTAAAAAGTAAATTTATTTCTAAAAAAAAAAAAAATTGATGAAACTTCTGAATACGTTGCGCGTGAATCTAGCAGTTCCCGCTTTACAACCGTCAGATCATTGGACCAAATTATTCTTTTAACATTTCAAGATTGTTTTCTGTTTCATTTTTAAAAAAAAATTTAAATTCTTTTTGATTTGCATATAAATAACAATCCTGAAACCAAGCCCTTAAATCCCGAACGAACAAGAACTTTCCTTCATTTTCCCTTTTCTTTCTATCATCGTGGGTGTGACTTGTGAGTTGGAAAGAGAGAAAGATGGCAAAAGATGACATAGAGAGCGGTAACAACCACCAACTTTATCCCGGCATGATGGAGGCGCCGGAGTTGCGCTGGGCATTTATAAGAAAAGTTTACGCAATAATAGCCATGCAAATTCTCTTAACAGTCGCCGTTGTTGCCGTGGTTGTTTTTGTCAAACCCATTCCCCGCTTCTTGACCGCTGGAACCCCCGGCCTCGCCGTTCTCATCGTTTGCGTCATCCTTCCGTTCATAAGTAAGCCTTCTTCCTTCCCCCCCTTTTTTTCTTCTTCTTTTTAGGGTTAACTTCTTCCCTTTTAGGGTTATTCATTGATGGACACATGTTCTTAGATTCCACGTTATAATGCTAACTTTTTCTAGTTGATCCTTTTTGGATGTCTTTATCTCCTCTGAACGTTTAAATTTTGTTAAAATTTCGACGTCAAGAATCGTTGAAAATTTGTCAGCAAAGAATTGGCATTTGCTATGCAATATTTTTTTTTAAGAAAAAATTCTTTGAGATTACGTTTATATTCCAAATTTGAAGAAAATGCCGGCATCTGCTTTTGATAACTTTGAGTCTTATGAGAATATTTGTTAATATTTTTTTGGTGGTTAAATATTATTTGAATGGGTAATTGATGGATGGTGTTTGTTTATTGGGTAGTATTATACCCATTGTATTTCTGTAGACAGCGTCATCCGTTGAACTTAATCCTTCTCGCGCTGTTCACCATAGCGCTTTCCTTTACTGTGGGAGTTGTCTGCGCCTTCACGAAAGGTATAATCTTCAATTCTATAGTTTTCATTTTCCCTTATGATTTTTTTTACTAATAGAAAAGAACCTTATTGTTTTTATAAGCCTAAACTAGCAATCTAGACGCACATTGTGTGACAAATTATGAATTGGGTCTATGTGAGAATATTGTAATCAATTGTATGCATATGGATGCATTCACTAAAAGTTCTGTACCCTTCAATTCATTGTTTATCAAATTGTGACTTAGGAAACCTGAATTGGTCTCTGGGTTTCTGATAGAGCCCTTACTTTGAGTGGTGAGACTTGGGATCTTCTCCATAATTTATTTTTCTTTATGATAAGCTTTCAGATATAATTTACTCTTTGTAGGAAGATTAAACCAGTGCTATTTGTTCTGAATACAGAATTAGAATAATCCTCCTTGTTGTGATCGTTATTATGGCTCCTTGTGTTTTGTGGTCCTCTTGTATTGCAGTTAATTAAATAGTACCATGCTGGCATGTTGCATCTGGAATTCTTAACAATGTTAATGGTCCGATATTATTGGTTAAGATGCTTCAGTAATTTCTGCAAAAAGTGGTTGCAGGAAAAGGTGTTCATATCATGCCCAATTTTCTCTTCGAAGATGAGATCAGTAGGACAATCAGATTCATACTAATTTGTTGAAATGCATAATAAGATGGAGAATGATTTGTAGAATATAGTCCGAATTTCATAATAATTCACATTCTCTTTTCTTCTTGTGTATTCTTTATGGTTAAATATGTTTGTTTGATCAACTTGCTTGATGAGTAAAAGTAAAACATGAGCTTGAGAATGAAGTGCTTCGCTTTGTGAATTTTTTGTTATTTCATTTGGATTCAAACAGGGAAGATAATATTGGAAGCTGCAATCCTGACTAGCGTTGCAGTTCTTAGCCTCACACTGTACACATTTTGGGGGGTGAAAAGAGGCAAAGATTTCAGCTTTCTCGGACCTTTCTTGTTTGCTTCCACCCTGGTGCTCCTGGTTTTCGGCTTGATCATGGTGATTCTCACTTATCTCATTAGATTTGTTTACCTAATACTTTCCCATTTTGATCAATGAACTTAGAAGTGGCAAAACGGGTTAACAAGTCGAGTTTGTGTTAGGTCAATTATTGACCCGCTTAATTTTTATACGATCGATAAATATGTAAAAAATATACCACCTAAGCACGAACCGTTTAATAAACAAGTCACTCAACTCTATTTATTTATTAAACGAGTCATGTTGAGAGATTTCACAATTCATTAACAATCAACGACCTATTAACAACTCGTTTGACTTTTTTTTTGACCTATTAACCCGTTTTACAATTCATTTTACCAAAATTTAATCAAAATATTAAAAATAAAATTAATTAATTAAATTTTTTGAAATAATATAAAATAGAGTCCTTATTAAATTGTTCTTGATATTTTTTTTATACGATCGATAAATATGTAAAAAATATACCACCTAAGCACGAACCGTTTAATAAACAAGTCACTCAACTCTATTTATTTATTAAACGAGTCATGTTTGGGTTGAGAGATTTCACAATTCATTAACAATCAACGACCTATTAACAACTCGTTTGACTTTTTTTTTGACCTATTAACCCGTTTTACAATTCATTTTACCAAAATTTAATCAAAATATTAAAAATAAAATTAATTAATTAAAATTTTTGAAATAATATAAAATAGAGTCCTTATTAAATTGTTCTTGATATTTTTAAAAATATCAAATTTATTCAGTTTATGTTAAATGGGTTGTAGTAAACAATCCACCAACCCATCAATTAAACAGGTTGTAAACGAGTTGGCGGGTTAGATTCCGCATACTCGAACATGGCCCCCTTATTTAATGGGTCAAAAATTCTTCACCCAAACCTGCTTTTTGTTGTTGTTGTTGTTGTCTGGTTTACAGATCTCTAGTTTTAAATGAACTAACCAACTCTATAAAATGGACAGATCTTCTTTCCTCTCGGAAAGACAGCACATATGATATATGGTCTCTTGGGGACGATCATCTTCTGCGCCTACATCGTGTATGACACAAACAACCTGATCAAGCGTTACAGCTACGATGAATACATAATGGGTGCCATTGATATCTATATGGACATCATTAACATCTTCCTTTTTATCATCAATATACTTCAAGGCTCAGATTGTTGAATCCCCTTCATTCATCTTCAAGCTGCAGCTTAGAGATGCCTAACTTCTATTTTTTTACCCTGTTAAGCTTAACGAGTGTCAGTTATACATGTGCTATATGTATTTTCTTAGCTATGAAGTAACAAACTTATTTAAACATCATATATATTCTGTTGATTTATTCTGTAATTTTGCATGGGTGTGAAATTTTTCTTTCTTAAATGTTTTTATTTTAAGTTCTTTGATGTCTTAACTCCTAAAAGTGAAAAAACAAAAGTGGGTATCTAATCAATATTTAACAGTAAAATAAGAATAAGATATATCAAACACTTTTAATTTTGTGCTTCTAAATTTAACACAAAATGCGTTAATATTAAACACAAACCAAAAACTTGCAATTTAAAGGTTAATTTTGCCTTATATTATTGACAAAAAATCAACCCACCCCTGCTTTTTTGGTGGGAGATACCTCAATTTTGTTAGTAAATATTGTTAAAGTTAACAAATTCAGATAGTTTACTTAACGGTTTAATTAGTCCTTGTCAAGTCAGAAAATTATACATGAAAAAAATATATTTTAATATATATTATTATATTTTACAAAAAAAAAATAAAGACATGCAAAACTCTATTGTATAAACTAAAATGCCTTGAACTTAAAATTTTGAAATGCCATGGAAATGTGATGATAGTAGGGGCTCCAATGGGTTGTTTATTTCAACTGTTGTGACTATTGAAGCTAACATATTTATGTCGTAAAAGAAACAAATCTGTAACCGAGTCCAAGTTTCAGTCCATATCATCATAAATCATTTTTGTTGAAATGCCTTCATCTTCATTATCATATTTAAGTGCATATACATAGTAACATGAGATCAACGAAGGTTTGTTGAAGTTTTCAAACAAAACATATTTATATAAATTGAAGGCATTTGGTAAAATTTCAGAACCAACAAACAACTCGCACAAATTGTAAAAGGTTTACTACGGTTGTGAATGTGTCATTTATAGGTGGTGAAAGCCTAGCTTAAAAAAGTACAATTTGATATCAAAAGGTCTACAATTCAAAAGAGCATAAAAAACAAACAATTCAAAGAGCAAAGACGAGCATTTTGAAAATAAAGGACATTGTCAAGGCATTTAAGAGACTGTTGTATATTACCATATTTCCCATACTTGTAATTATGCTACTAATAGAACCCAAATACATGTGTAATGTAACAAATATCTAAATAAACAAAGCTATTACATACTATAACAAATTTCTAGGCATACCAACAGCGCCTCCATTATGAACGAAAATAACAAGTAGCTTACATCTTGTAACATAGCCCAATAAGTGATAAATACTGTTAAATTTTGTATTTGCGTATCGTCTCATTATATATGAATATTTATTTTTAATATTAATAAAATTATCATATCATAAAATTATTAATATTATTTATTATTGAATGATAAGATATTTGTTATGTTTTAGAAATTGTATGAGTTAAAGGAGTTTAGAGCAGTACTAAGAGTTAGTAATGTTAAGAGTTATAAGTGTTAAGAGTTAGCACATTATAAGAGTTAGCAAATTTTAAAGAATTAGATTATTATCTAAAATGAGACAGAGACCTAAAAATATATTAGTAATGACATAGTTACAAAGAGTTACAAATGGTGCTAGAAAATGTTATTATGCAGTCTATTCTTAAACATTATGTTTCTAATCTACTTTTATCGAAACAAATCTATCAGTGAAATCATTTTATCTAGATTAGTGTATATCTATATCTGAATGGTTCAGATGGTTAGTTTTAGTATACCATGAGCTTAGTGGAAGATTGTATAAGCATGCAGGTATTTAGTAAGGACTGGGTATTGAACAGACTCATAGGGACCTCCAATAAACATCTCATGAAGCTATCAATGGCATGTCTTCTTGATTTGAGTATTATTTGTGGTCCTTTGACTTGAGCGACTTCTGAGTGATCTACCATACTTTAGTTCCACGCATATCAGAGACATTTCATGGTTTGATAGTTGGGTGTCGCTAGATATGGTCTGATGCTCATGAATTCTATGTGCGTAGATATGGAATTCGTCAGCTCACATGGGTGAGTTGTATATCCTGATACTTCGAGAATGTATTTTAGAAAATCTTTGGCCATAAGCAGTATATCTGAAAAAGAGTTTTTCGTGGAATAAATAATATCGCAAAAGTGTTTATGAATATTGTTTATAGAAAACAAATATAGAGATAAGTTCATGGGTGAGAAAATAAGAATTTGACGATGATGATCTATATCTCTACTCTTTCAGGATATAAGTGATTGAGAGATTATACGTAAATGTTATAACCTCAACTTATATAGTCTAACACCACTTTGTAATATTTGTAACATGTATGTGAGACATCGTGCACGGATGTATGGAAAAGTTCCATATGATAAACTAGACGTAGACTTAAGAAGTCTCACAATATAAAGTGTACTTGTTGTGCACCACGACAACAAACTGGATTGAATAGTTTGATCCAAGAAATTTCAGCAAACTGAATATTTATTTCAGGATCCTTTAGGTTATACACTTGTCAAGACTCAAGCGTTAAGTATATCAATTAGTTAACAAAAATTGTTAACCAATATAATAATAACAAATGACACAATCTAAGTCATTCATTATTTAACTTAAGAATTTATAAAATTGACCTTACTTATGAGAGAAGCAAGATCTATTTAATAATTCAAAAATTAGTTTTGAATTATTAATTTTACTAATACTTCAGAAGGAAAACAATAAGGCACGGGCTTATGCATGGTGGTGAGCTATTCATGTTAAAAAAAGAAATGCTTATAAAATGAATCTATTTATTTTCAAATGGGTAAGTCTTTGACTTAGCAAAAAAAAGGAAAAGAGAGAGAGTTAGCTTTGTTTTCAAGAGTTGAAAAACTAGTGCTCCTGTTCATCTTTTTCTTCCAAGGCCGGCAATTAAAGAAAAAGATTAGGAGTTTGTTTTGTTTTCAAAGAGTTGCAAGGTCCACAAACAAAATAACAATCTTTATATCTTGAAAGAAATCCAAAGTTTAAAAAGTTTAAACTAGGTTAAAGTGTTTAACCAAGATTAATGTTTAGGAGTTAAACACTTGTTGCTAAAAATTAGAGCTGTTATTCTAGAGATCTAAACCCACCCAAGTTGGATCTTAGAATTACCAATGAGTGTACTTCAAAGTGGACTCCGATTTTGAACAAATTTTCAAAGGCTTCAAAGGTGATTCTCAATCTCATTAGTATAATAAAACATTTGTTGCTAAAAATTAGAACTGTTGTTTTAGAGATCCAAGCCCACCCAAGTTGGATCCTTAAATTGCCAAGTAATGTGCTTCAAGGTGGACTTTGATTTTGAACAAATTTTCAAAAGCTTCAAAGGTGATTCTCAATCTCATTAGTGTAATAAAACTTAAATTAAATGTATTTGTTACAATAGAAAATTAGATTTCCAATTCTATTATGCAATATATATGTATGACACGCATAATTTTAATTGTAATAAATACTATTCACATGCATGCACCCATAGAAATAGCACACTTTCGAACACTATACCTAATTGATATACAATAACTAAATAGTCCTTGTAGTAAATGAATTCCACCATTAATATCCAAAAATTCACCAAAAAAAATAAAGGCAAAAGCAATAAAGATACGAAAGTAGCCTTATTTTTGCACAGTTGGGAAAAGAGATAGTGTGGCATTGTGTAAGCTATCACAGTTGCTTTCGTATCTTTAACCATAACTGATGTTGTCACTACTATCATGTTTATTAATATTGCAAATTGAGGAGAAAATCATTAAAAACACCTTCACCAACGTCATTTCAATAAATAAAGAACTGTAAAGTACTTGAAATTCTTAATGATGCAAGCTATTTATAATACTAGTTCTACACAATCAATAACTATGATCTATAAAATTATACAACGATTTAATGTTATAAAACAAAGATTAAAAAAAATATGCCAAAAAATATATAAGATGCCTCTACATATTTATGAGAATATTCTTATCTCAAAATAAGATTTACATAACCTATAAGTAACGAACTTGGCCTGTATCTCTATTCAAGTCAATGGGCATTCTATAAGCTTTAGTCCATATATCGGTCACTGGGTCAAAGTAGCCTCTATAAGGCTTTTAGTATACCAAATGTTTGAAAAAAATGCTTTAGAACATTTAAGGTGTGATATTTTTCTCACCAAATTCATACGACACCCTCGTTGCATCTTTGCTGAAGCTCACGCTCCTTGTTCTTAAACTGCTACAATGCATTCTCGAGTTCCTGGCTTATTTCACTATCTGGCAACCATTTTCACGTAATAAAGTACTCACGACTCAAAAGAGTAGTTCTTCTTCTGTATTATCCTTATGTCAATGATAAGTTTTATCTCCTTGTCATAAGATGTGAGAACTCTCAAAAGTAAGAACTTGAGTTTTGCTCTAATTTATGAATTTTTGACTATTTAATTATGTTTCTAATCATAAATAGGTGCATAACTAAAAATGTGACAATTCAAAATAAATGAGAGGTGAAACAGACAAGAAACAAGCAAGTAATGCTCAAAATACGAGAGCACAGGAACCCAAGCCTGGCCACTGCAGTGCCCAGAACAAAATGTAGGGCTCCGTGGTGCTCAACCCTAATGCCATAGTGCCCAATCAATTTTTAGCACTCCTCGCGTTCCAAATGTCACGACGCTCATATGACATATAAAATACCTTCTTTTTAGTCCTATTTCTACTTGAATTTGAAGGCCCTCGACCCTAGGGTTTCTTATACTTATAAAAGCACACTTTTAAGAGTCAAAACATAGACTTTTAGAGAGGCAAAACTTCAAAAAATAATTCACAACAAAAAGTCAAAAGATTAAAGTCAAGATTGAAGATTCAAGTTAAAGAATTAAGCTACAAGTCACGGAAGAAAGAGAAGCAATCCAAGACGTCTTCTTGATTAGATTTTCTTCTCTTTTCTTATTATTATGCTCTTATTTTTGTTTTTATTCATTGATTGGTTTGATGCTCTTGAGTTTGCGATGAGCTAAATATTAATGATCTAGAGTTATATTAATGAACCTAGTATGTAGTTAAATTTTGTTAATTTTTAGTTATGAACTTAATATATATAGTTGGTTCATTCTATCTTGTATTTAATACTTTTATTATATTTGGCTAATATTTTGAATGATTGAGGAACCATAATAAACTAGACGGATGGATTCATGTGTTTAGCTTATGATAATTTGATACATGATCATAGGGTAATAACTAGGAGTTCTATGTATGATAGACATATATCTAGATGACATGTATGATATGATTTAGACCTGGTCTTAATGAATTATATTATATGATTACCATATACATATAGGTAATTGTTAGAATGCATAATATAGTCATTCAATAATCGATAGAGGCTTGTGATGAGATTAAAGTATAACCAATCAATTTGTATTAAAGGATTAATTAAGAGGTTAATAAATCCAATGAAATACTAAAGGATAAGTCTAAACCCCGGATTGTTATTAATTAGTGAGTTAAACCTTTTGTTTAGTTATTCTTAGGTTTAGTTTAGTTAATAAAACTAAATTAATTAATTTTTAGATTTTGATTTTCTGGATAAAAGTTAAGTAGATATAATTTTACTAATTGATTGAAGAATTGGATCGTATAGTCCCTATGAGAATGATATCTTAACTTAAAATCTTATATTACTTGAATCGATAGCGTGCAATTGAGCTTAACTACTAAAGCATACATCACTTCTGCATCCCATGGTATAACTTTAAACATCTTGCATAGAATATTAAATGTAGTCATAGTCTCAAAAGTAACTCTATCTTGTACAAGACATTACGAACTTTTTTGGCAATAGTAATTGACCCCTCATACTCACGAACAATGCTGTTATAAAGTGGGCATGTAGACTTGTATTATGTCAAAAATATCTTTATCATCACTAAGTCTCTTATATATATACTTAACATGTTGTTGCTTCTATTTGACTTACTTTTTACGTTGAAAAAGCTTAGATGCATCACACGATACTTTGGGTTGTTGGTATGGCTCTCACACTTAACAATTTCTTGAACTGCCCCTGCAAGTCTCCTAACCCTAATAAATACATTCAACATGGCACTGTGGTTAAGGGTTTGGACTCTAGCTCCAACTAAAACTTATGATCAATCACCCCTCTCAGTGGTGGTTTCTTTGGTAAGGTAGTTGGCATGATAACTTTGTGCTCCTTCAGTACTTCCACAACTTTGCCAGTAGCTTATCTTTGCCCTTTTTGCCTTGCGATCCGTCCTTCATATTATAGCAAAATATGTCTCTTTTTTATATTTGAATTCTTCTTTTAATTGCATTGCAAAAAGAAATTAGTGTTGACGTTTGACTTGAAATGCCCACTCTTGGAGTTGCCTACTATCAGCACCAAGTGAGGTTCCCTTTCCAAGATACACACAAAATTATATCAAATGGTACCACATAATATTTGTTGTGAATGTGCCTACTAAGTGTATGTACGTGAATGTCTTCATTGAATCATAAAATGCATGTCATACTAACAATGCGCAGTAAAATGAAATCTAATTTTTCATTCAATAAATAATACTAAATTAAAGTTTGTTACACTAATAAACTCAAAAATAATCACCCTTAAAGTTTTTGGTGAAGATTTAAACCTGGACTCACCTTGAAGTAATCTCTTGAGTAATTCTAGTCTCTAGCTTCGATGGAATTGCAGGAGTTAGAATGGCAACATTAATTTCCACCAGGATCAAATTCGTTCAACTCTTGAACTTTTCTCTCTCTCAATTTTGGCTAAGATGTAAAATAAGACTTAAATACAACAATTGCGTTCTTTTCTTTATATATGGGCTAAACAAGCAAATGGGGACCTCTTTACAATATTTACAAAGTTTATTTCCTTTAGGCATTAAATACTTGGTACTTGTCCTTCATGCATCCTATACATTAAGACAAACGTCCAATTACATTTGCCACTTTTCATATTTACGCCATGCAAACCATTTGCATATGTGACATTTGTCACTTCTTCTTCCATGCATAATGCCATTTGTCACACAAATGGCCATGCATGGATGCCATGTGTCAAATTTTTATTAGTTAACTATTTTAATTAATTAAATATAGGTTTAACACTTAAACATTGACACATCTTGAAATAAATCTTGCTTTCTGAAAAAATTTTGGATTGAACCTTTCAACCTAGTTCGCTGCTTTAGTGCTCAATGAGTACACTTTATATTATGAGACTCCCTAGATTCATACTTATTTGTCTTAAAATAACTCTTTCACAAGTTTGTGAATGACACCTCACACACATGTTATAGATATTACAAGAGTACATTAAACTCTTTCACAAGTTTAGTGCTCAATAAGTACACTTTATATTATGAGACTCCCTAGATTCACACTTGTTTGTCTTAAAATAACTCTTTCACAAGTTTGTGAACGATACCTCACACACATGTTATAGATATTACAAAACGGAGCATTGATATATCAATCATATACATATAATCCTTTCATCACCTATATCCTGAAAAAGCAGAGATATATCATCATCGTAAAAAATCTATATGCTCGACTATGAACTTATCTCTAATTTGTATTTTTATAAAAAATATCCTTAAACTTCTTTACGATATTATTTAACCCTATAGAAAACTCTTTTTTAAGGTTTCCGCTTATAGCAATAAGATTTTTTGAAATACAATCTCGGAGCATTAGTATATACAACTCATCTATATGAGCTTACGGATCTTATATCTACGGACATTAGACTTTATAAGCATTGGACCATGACTAACGATACCCAGAGGTTAGACTGTGAAAGGTCTTTGACCTACATAGAACCAAAGAATGATGGATCACTCACAAACCATTATGGTACACAGGTCAAAAGACTACAAATATTACTCTACTATAGAAGCCACCATTGATGGCTCTATGAGGTGTCTATTTGAGATCTCCGTGAGTCTATTCAATGCCTATACAAGCTTCCACTAAGTTCACGGTCTATTAAGAATAACCGTATAGGCGGTCTAGATATAATCATGCACTGAATCGAAAGGTATATTAATCAACCTGTGTCAGCAACTATAGATTAAGAATAAGATCTTCGATAACATATTGCATAATGATATTTCTTAGCACCATTTGCAATTCTTTGCAACTATGTCATTACAAATCTATTCTCTAGTCTTTATCTCATTTTAGAAAAGGTCTTAACTCTTAGCGTTGACCTAAACTCATTTATATCAGATCTAAAATCCTTTACATCAAATCTAAATCTTTACATCATATCTAAACTCCTTTAGATCTACAATATCTAAAAAGTAACAAGCTTAGTACTATATAATAAAATATTAACAATTTATCAAAATATTCTTTGTATAAATATTAAACAATAAATATTCATACAAAATAGAATGGCATATAAGCACTATTTCTAACAATATTGCCTCAAAAGCTCTATACTAAATATGACGTTGTAATCATTAAGAGATGTTATTGAAAAAATTTACCTTACCACTCTAAGTTTCTAGGTGTATTTCGATTCCTCGAATCACCCCATTTAGCAATTTGGCTATAACGTTCATAAACTTAACATTTCCTCCTCCGTTCTTCACATTAAAGACTTGTTTGGTTGAGCTTTTCAAATATAATTTTTAGAAGTAGAGCTTTTATAAATAGAGTTTTTTAAAACAAATTCATTGATCATTTGGTTGTTAATTAAAAAAACACTTTACTTATTATTAAATTATAAAAAATGACACTTGATAAAACTTATATTGAAATTCTAAATTATTTAATATTTTTATATATAAGTTTAAATTTGTTATTTATTTTCTCAAATTTAATTTCTTAAAATACAATAATCAAGTAAAACTAATACTTAGTAATCAATGAATCAACATAAATTATTGTATTTGGTAAAAAAATTAAAAATAAAATAATACTTCTTTTTGTTAAAAAAAAAATCAACAAAATATTTTAGTAGAATTTTATAAAAATATTATGGTTGTAGAGATGTGGGAATTAAAAATATGATGACTTTTAAAAAAATATTAAAAATATGTTAGTTGACTATGTTTTTATTAAGGATACACTATAGAAATAAGAAAATATTATTAAGGTATATGTGACATTACACACATATTAAAAAAAACTCAAGAAGCTCTATTCTCAAAAGCCTAAAATTTGAGTTTTTATAAGTAGAGGTAAAATAACTTTTTTAATCTCCAAATGCTCTTCTCTAATTGTAACTAAACGTTATAAAAAACAATTGAAAAGACCTTTTGACATTAAAACAACTCTTTTGACCAATAGAGAAGCGCAACCAGATAGGCATTAAGTCCCAAATGCTCTACTTCCTTATGGTTAATAATGTTTTACATGGCCCCATTATCTATTAGCACTTAAGTCTTCTTATAGTGGATGTAGTCTTTAACATACATAAGCCCCCTTATTGATGTGTTAGCTACCCGCTTGGCTCTAAGGTTATTATGTAGTTGTAAACACCTTATTTGGCTCGGTTTACCTACCTCTTGTGTTTCATATTTTACATTGAAAGCTTTCTTTTTCAAATAATTCTTCACCCAATGATCTCTATTGCAAAGAAAACTGTTCGATTTCGATTTATTACCTTTATTACTGTTATGCTTCTACTATTTCCACTTAGGCGACTTGTCTTGTCCCCCATTCTAAGAAAGTGAGACTCTTTAACTTTCCCACCTTGGATTAACCTACTTTTCCTTTATGGTAATCAATGAGCATCTCCATCAATGTAAGGGTGTCTAATATGTTGGCCACCCCACGTCACTGCAATTTATTGAATGCCCATGTTTAGAACCCATCTAAGAAATTGAACAATAAGTCCTCCTTACTCATATTGGGGATCTGTATCATTTATAAAAAATATTCTTCCACGTACTTGCTTATGGAGTTGGTTTGCTTCAATTCTTTCAATCGCTTACGAATGTCATATACTGTATTCTCCGAATAAAATTGGCATTTTAATTCTCATTACAATTCAGCCCATATGTTGATGGTGCACGTACCTTTACAGGTCTCTTTATTTTTCTTACACCACCATAGAATTGTATGGTAAAAAAGATACAATGTTGCGGCATTTATCTTATCCTCATCCCATGTGCACATGGTGTCAAAGTATATCTTCATCTGTTAAAAAAATTTATAAGCTCCATGACATCACTCTTATTAATGAACTCCTTAAAGGTAGAAGCGTCAACTCTTAATGTAACCACCATAACTTGAGTGACAATAGGCACATTGCCACCACTTACTTACATAGCACCACATCCTCCTTAGTATCTTTAAAACCTTTTTGTAGCTTCTCTATTTGGGCTTGAATCTTTTCTATGGTGGAATAGGTATTCTCTTAAAAAGCTCTGATCCAATCATATTGCTTACTAATATGATTGGATAAGAGAGCCCAGCTCTCTTATGAATGTGTTGATAAGAGAGCCCAACTCATCCCTTTAAGTGTCAAGGTCCATCTCGACTTTCTCTATTTGTTGCTCTAACTCTCTAAGGTGATCTTTTGCCTTTCTTATAGTGGCACCAAGATTTTTCACCATAATCCCCATATCATAGTTAGGATCAATGGAATTCTCACAATGAACACTATTATACCTCTTAGTTTTGTGGTCTTTATAACTATCGTTAGTAATCTATTATAACTTTGTCGTATCTTTCATCATCCTCTTTGAACTTGCTCCGATACCATATGTAACACCAAGATCTAAGACTCTTGAGGCCATAAATAGCAAGGTTAAGATAGATAGGTAAGGTTCAGGTGCTAAAATCCTACTCCGCCTGGTTAGATAAAATTTTTGGGCTATATATGTATAGCCTCTTTTTCAAATAGTATGAGACCTTTTAGGGAGACCTAAGAACAAAACTGTACAGATTTAGGCCAAAAGCGGACAATATCATACTATCAGGAAGCAAGTTGTTACAAATGGCGTAAGAGCCAAACCTACCTCTCGGTGTAGGCCAACGAGCCCATGGTCTGAGCTACAGATAATGTACACATGCTGCTTGACCTTAGAGTCTAGCCTATATAGGTCAGTCATTTATCCTTAGGGGCCTAATGCACACGAGGTCATATGTACCCTAAGAAAGGTAGATTATAAGACTTGAGATTTAAAATTCTTAAGATCATAGATATTAGAGCCAAGATGGTGGAGGTGACATCAGCTGGTTAGATAAAGTTTTTTAACTATATATGTAGAGCCCATTCTCAATAGTATGTGGCCTTTTGGCAAAACCTAAGAATAAAATCGTACGAGCCTAAATCCAAAGTAAACAATATCATATTGTATGGGAGCGTATCAATACACCAAATGTCAAATGCCTTTTTAGAAGAGTACAACCTCAAAGACTTTAAGTGTTAAGTAACCTAGAAAACAACATAAAGATAAAGTAAAGAGACACGTACACCAATTATTTTAGAAAATGCCATATTATATAATTGAAGAAAAGATACATGTTCATATGGATTAACACAATTGAAAGCTTTTCTTATTTATAATATTAGCTTTATACAATCAATAGTTAGGATCTGCAAAACTATGCAACAATCTAACAGTGTACAATAAAGATAGAAAAATATGCAAAAGAATATTTCAAGATACCTCCAGATCTTTTGAGAAATATTCTTCTTCTAAAATAAGGTTTACGTAACCTATAAGTAATGGGCTTGGCATGCATCTTCATCTAAGTCAATGGGCCTTCTATAAGCATCGTTCTGCACATATTGCTCCATGGGTCCAAGTAGCCTCTAAAAGATTTTTTCATATACCAAGTGTTTAAAAAAAATGCTTGAGAATACTTAGGGCGTAACATATGCAAACCCTTCTATTGTGGCCTAAATTGTCATAAGTTTCATAATTGATAACATATTTTCTCCTTTCTAAATGAGCTTCATCTGCCTTTCTTCTTCTATAATTTTTAAGCCTTCCAGATGCCCTCTTAGCAAATAATGGTGTTAACATCACCAGTAACCTTTGGCCATAAACTTCTATCAATCAATGAATTAATCATGCCTTCATATATGCATCCTTGGCGAATAATGTTAAGGTATGTGCTTACGTGTAATCCTTGTTTTTATGAATACTTATTTGATAATATTTATTTAATGTATATTTTATTAAATTGCCTATACTCTTTAATAAATGATAATAATGCTTGTCACATTACGGACACTGTATAATCTGAAAGGGTTCAAATTCAGTTTAAAAGAGTTTAGACTGGTGTTAAGGGTTAGCAAAGCTAAGGGTTATAAATACTAATAGTTAGCACTGTTAAGAGTTAGTAGGTTATAAGAGTCAGCGAGATCTAAGGGGTTAGAACCTTATCTATAATAGGACAAAGACCTGAGGGTACATTAGTAATGACATAGTTGCAAAGAGTTGCAATAGGAGCTAGGAAATGTCATTATACAAGTGTGCTCTCAAACATTATATTCCTGATCTATTTTTACCAATGTAAGTCTATCTGTAAATCTCTTTCATATAGATCAATATATGTCTATAACTGTAGGGTACAGATGGTTGTTCATACTTGACTATAATCTTAAAGCTCATATAGGCATACGGGTATTCAGTTAGGACTGAGTACTGGGAAGACTCACAAGGACTCTAATAAATATCCTATGAAATCGTTAATGGTAGGTCCTCTTAAGTTGAGTAGTATATGTGGTCCTTTGACGCAAGCGCCACGGTGGACTTGTGGTAATCCATTATTCTTTGGTTTCACAAATATCAGAAACCTTTCATGGTTTGACCACTATGTGTCGCTGGGTGTAGTCCGATACTCATAGAGTATAGTATGTATAGATAGGGGATCCATCAGGTCATATAGGTAGGTTGTATATCCGATGCTTCGAGATTGTATCTTAGAAAGTCTTATGGCAATGAGCAACAAACCCAGAAAATAAGTTTTTCATAGGATTGAATAATATGACAAAAGTATTTATTTATATTATTTATCGAGATACAAATCAGGAGACAAGATTAGATGAGCACATAGGAAGTTGACGATGCTAATCTATATCTTCACTCATCTAGGGTGTAAGTGATGGAAGGATTATACGTATGCATTCTTATCTCAGCTTGTATGGTCCAATGCGTTGATTTATAAAATCCATGATGTGTGAGTAGGGTATCGATCATGGACTCATGGAATAGTTCTATCTAACGAATCGTGCATGATCTAAGGAGTATCACAATATGAAGTGTACTAGTTGTGCACTGGGGCAGCGTACCGGATTAAATAGTTCAATCCAGTAAAATTCAACCAAGCATAATATTTGTTTCACGAATCCTCGAGATGCGTGCGTGTCCATGCTTAAGTATTAGGTATATTAATTTGTTAATAATTATAGTTGAGTAATAAATAAGGACACATGATGCATAGTAAATCTTCAGATAAATTAACTCAAGTGTTAGGTTTAGTAGAACTCACGTTTATTCTATAAGAGCATTTTGATAATTCTATATATATAATTATTTAAGAGTTAAATAATCAAGATATTTTAATATTGTAATATATTAAATAATATGAATAACTCAACCATGGGCAAGTTAACCTAAATTTAGTTAATGATTATTTAATTATTATATTATATTAAAATATAAATATATTTTGACATTTATGTAAACTTGATGGGCAAGTTTATATGACCTAACCATGGTTAAGAGTTAACATGGTTAGGTTAATTAAATATTATTTTAATTAGGACATTTGGTGGCCAAATATCTAACCTTACCATGGTTAATTATTGACCATGGTTAGGTTAAGTGAATAGTGTTAGTATATTTATGTGAATTTAAAAAAAAATCAAATGCTTTTTGCTATCTCCCATTTAACCGGCCACTTGAAGAAAAATTTAACAAGGAAATTGTTTCTTTTGCTTTTGATTTCAAGAGTTGAAATCACTTCTCTTAATCTTCTTAAACAAGCCTAGCCATTAAAGAGTAAAACACAAGTGTTTATTTGTTAATTAAGAGTAGATTAATGGTAGTTTAAATACTTGGAGTTTAAGGCATTAAACAAAACTTGTTGGATTATAACATGTTGTATAGTTTATCAAGCCCACTACATTAATCACTAGAATTGCCTATAAGCATCACTTCGGGTAGATTCCAATTCAATTAGTCCAAAGGTTTATTAGGTGAAATTTCTCAATCACTGTATTAATTTGATTAAAACCATAAATTGTGTTTATATGATAGTTTTAAGACTTTCGATGCTTATTTGATACAAATATGTATGTATGTGATGCGTATGTATTGTTTATGAACACAAATATCACATGTATAAACTGTATTTTAATCGAAACTCTCAAATAAATCATCCATAAAAATTATTGACATCACCATTAGTATATATAATGCATGGAAGAGTATGCCTACATGGAATACCACTTACAACCCAAGCACCATAATCATAAGTTTTGGATACTAAATCAATAATAAATATTTTCCTCTTATCCTCAACTTCGAAAAGGTTTCAGTTGTTGCCATTATGACACATAATCTACCATTGGTCATTATTGTGTGAATTTTTTTAGGTCAACTTAGTCTCCCACTTACTTGCTTTCATCCTTATTTTCATAAGCCTTTTCATTGTTCGTTTCCTAAGAAATTTCAAAATGTGGATAATAGGCTTCTTTCTTCTCTCACTAAGTCATCCATTGAATAATCTAGTCATGTTATTTGTAGTGTGCGCAGACTTGCTGTTCTGGTCAAATGCTTATACCAATTAATATTTAGGATGAATTTTCTTTAAATTATTCCACACACCCTCATGTTGACCCTTAACGTCCTCTATTTCCTTTTTCAAAGTAGTGTGTTTGATGCCCTTACAATAACCTAAAAATTAATACTGAAGTCAACCTTTAAGAATTTTACTTATATATTTGCAAATATGTGTCTTGCACAATAATGAACATATGTATTTGGGTACAAATGCAACTAATATTTCTTTTTGCCTATCACACATAAATGTTAGTTTCCTTGCTGAATTGAGTAATGTCTTCCAATTTGATAAGAATAAAGTCCATAACAATGTTCTCAGTATCATAAATGCACATTGCTAAAAGGTATATTCTCATCAAGCTCCATAATAGATAGAAGAACTCCCTTGTTAAGCCATTTTAGGTGGTAACCATTAAACCTATGAAAGGTTTGCAACTATAGTTAAAACCATTTTTGAAAGCTGAAAAGCCCACTATAAATCTATCAAATACAATCTCTCCTCACTTACATTCTTCACTTGAACTACTACCATTTTCACCTTAACTAATGTCATGGTTTGTGGCATTTTATTTAAAATGACTTGGGCATATTCTCTAATCATCTTATAGTTGTCCTTATAATCTTCCCCCCTATATCAATGGCTTTTTTTTTTAATCTCAGTACACTTTTTATTTAGAGGCATGGACTCCAAACTATTGTCTTAAACTGAGTTTGAAGCGTTGTTAGAGAAATTTCAAGGTTGCTAAAAATAGTGTCCATATACTGACTTGCAATTCATTCACTCGTGCATTCTAGTTTCTGTAATATTTGGGAACATGTATGCATTGATTAATCCTTCTATTTAGAACAAGGTTCTCTTTCTTCTAAATGAAGCATATAATGTTTATGGATAATTTTTTAATAACACCCAATTGTCACCCTTTTCCTTTCAAATTTTATTCTTCTCATTCTAAATCCCTCTTGGATACATATAACCTTAGCACCTTTGACACCTCCATCAAACTTCTAAAATATAAATCAACCTTTAGCTCCATTGGTCCTAGCATAGGTTAGTACATTAAGTTAGCAATGTCCTAGTTCATTCTTCTCATACCAACAACATTATCATAGTCAAAGCACATTTTAACTTATTATCATCTGACTTATATGATAACATAACTGCATCATCACTTACTCATCATTAGTTGGTTAGTTTCTGCTCAATTAGCCTTATTTGTAACATTATCTGAGTGATTCCCTTCTTGGTCACTTATTTGACTCTTATCTTCATCATCATTCTTAAAAACAGAGAAATAATTGTCACCATTACCTCCAACATAACATTTCCTGATAGAGCAATAGTGTTTTCATCTTCATGTATCACTTAAGATTGTGGTTCATGGGTGAATGGAAATGTTAGATGGCATGCTAGGGAATATATAATGAGTGTTTGAACCTAGTGGGGTTGGTTATAAAAATTATTGTGATGAATATTCTTCTATTTTTTATTGTTGATGATCTGCATTCTGCTGACCATGTGCATTAATTGATAGTCATTCATCATTATGTGAAGCACGTGATGGAGGAATGTCCGTTTGGTAGTTTGTTGGCATCTTAAAAAAAATCAAATGAAAAATTATCAAAAACTTTAACATCTAAATGATGGTTAGTCTCTAGTAGATAAGTTTTTTTTTAGGCGTATTTGCTTCAGATTGAAAAGTGTGTGTTAATTTAGGGACACCTTCATACAATTGATTATCCTTAAATAAATATCTCTTTATTAGCGAGCCACAAGTAAATGGTAGAAGTGTTATGTCCAGCTTCAAGATTATGTATCCTTACTCTTCATGGGTATTCTACACTTGAACAAGTCATTATCATCCTCAATTATGTCTTTCTCCATTCTATGGCAAACTAACTTTACTATAAAAAATATCTCGCTCATCGAATTCTTGTTGAGTGCTAATTTTTATTATTAAGTTGATAAGTATAACTCTGTTATATTCATTACGATCTCTGTATTGTAGGTAAAACTTCATACCAATGAAAGCTACAATAAATTTTAAAAGGTGAAGTCCTTTGGCCATTATATCCTAAAAACAAATGTAAAGGTCATGTTCATCAAAAAAATAAAATCTATTAATGGCCTTATTTCAAATAACATTAGTGCCATAAAACCATAAAGTAAATTGAACAATCGTATTTGCTACAGATTTAAAAAGTGTGTGTTAATTAGAGAACACCTTTATACGGTTGATTATCCTTAAATAAAAATCTCTTCACTGTTGAGTCACATACAAGTGGTAGAAGTGTTATGTCCAACTTCAAGATCATGTATCCTTACTCTTCATAGGTATTCCACACTTAAATAAGTCATTATCATCCTCAATTATCTCTCTCTCTCTCTCTCCATTCTATGGCAGACTAATTTTTACTGTAAATTTTTGTTCGCTCATCGAATTCATATTGATTGCTAATTTTTATTATTAAGTTGATATGTATAACTTTACTATATTCATTAAAATCATGGTATTGCAGGTCAAACTTCATATTAATGAAGGCTACAATAAATTTCATAAGGTGACATCCTTTGGCCATTATGTCCTGAAAACAAATGTAAAGGTCATGCTCATCAAAGATAAAATCTATTAAAGGCATTATTTTGAATAACATTAGTGCCATAAAACCATATATAAATTGAACAATAATTGCTTTGAATCATAAAAGACAACAAGGATTTTCATTTCAAACTAGAGTTCCAACGAACTATGCATATGAACTCAAAAAAAAAAAGACATAAATTCAATTCAAACCCATCGATCATTCCTTACAAGCATTTAATTACAAAGAATTATGTTGTGAAAATAACGTAAATAGCCAAATTCCATCAATTTATTTCAATATACATAAAATCAAATACAATGAAATTCTCGGGGTCTTACCAAAATAGTAGGTTCAAAAGTAATAAGTTAGTCAAGAAATGACAAATCTTAGCAACACAAACTAAAAATGTGATTCCAATCACACAGTGTTGACATTGGGGATTACTATAAGTGTTTTTCAACTTTTTCAATATCTTTAAAAATTTCTTAGCACAACTCTCTTATCAAATCGGAAGATATTCGTTCGAAGATGCCTTAACACCACTTTCCTTCAAATTGCAAGAAAATCATACAGAATCTACCACCAAATCTCAAATTCTTCATTTTATACTGAGGCAGCTTTTTTCCTTCCAATATTATTCTCCACTTGAATTTGACTTAATAGTTTATATTTTTACCTATCAAATACATGGCACAATATGTGTTTCTTATTTTAATTTAAACTTGATAGGAGAAATTCTGCTATTGCCTCCAAATTTGTTAACTTTAATGGAATACGCTAACAAAATGGGAGTGCCTTGATGATTCGACAAAAAAATGAGGATGAGTTGATATTTGCCGATCATACTAGTTAAAAGGTGAAATTAACCCGAAATTTAAAACCTTAAACAATCCCAAAAGCTATTAAAGCTAAAAAAGAAAGCCCATGAGTTGCTATAGCTTCACCCATAAGAGTAAGCCCGCTTAAGGCTTAATATTTTATTTATTAAAAAAAAAGGTCTTCTTGCACTTCTCGAAGAGCTCATTGATAAAGAACTTATAATATATAATTTTATTAGGGCAAAGATTTTATGTTCAAATTTTCTATTCTCCATGTTTAAAAAGAAGGGGAAAAAAACCTTCTTACTAGCTTGCAGTTAAGGCATAGGAATCATTTCTGCTTTTTCAAAAACGGCGAAATCATCATTAGAATTAGCAAATATAGTGTTATTCAGCTTATTCAAGTACTTATGTGGCAAAATCATTATTAGAATTAGACAAATATTAAGTGTTTCCTTGGCTAATTGAGGGACTTATGAAGCAGAATCGTGCACTTGATGACATAATTAATCCATGCAATAATCACAAGGATGGTACATTACGGTGGATTGTTTATTAAATCTATTAATCCTTCCGTTGATATGCCCAGATGTACAGATAGCTATCATGGACTTGCTCAACGAAGTCAGCACAGAAGCTACAGATAATTCAAAACGCATGTCAAGAGTTTTTAAACTTCACAGGGCGAATTTATGACCCTTTTTTTACTGCTTATAATGCCCCGTTTGACAACCAGATATTTTCGTAATTGCACATATACATGGGAACTAACTAGAAAATGAGCACACACAGCAATTGTTTGAAAACATGGTTGACATATTCATTCACATTCCTCTGACAATAAGGATCTGAGTCTCACCTTTTTCTTTGCTAGAAATAAAAAAAATATTTCACTAACTCATCTTGATCGCTTAATCCAAACAAAACTAAGATATAAAGTGGAAGATTACAAATCAAAACAATCACGGTTCCACCGTATCGAAAACTTAAAACAAAGAGCCAAAATCGAATAAAGGGACAAAAGCACCGGCCCACATAAAATTAAAAAATAAAGCTACGTAGATACAAGCAGAGCATGTCTTTGTTTGGGATGTCTTCGGTAATATTCCTTTCCTCCAAATGGGATTTTCCTTTCTCCCCCCTTTTGACCATCTCAGTCCAAGATACTCCTTTTTTTTCCACAACAGTGAAACAACAATGGCCAGGATCACATGGTGCTCTCTTTGCTTTCATTCAAATTCACTTTAGTCTTTCCAGTTCAAAAAAAAACTTACAAAAGCATAATATATTATCCCTCCCACAACTAAAGTGACCCATTTAGATTATTTATCTTTAATATTGCAACTTTTTTTTTACACAATAGAAACACAAAAAAACACAGCCCAATTTTTGTTAAAAAAGGGCTTTGAATTTTCTATCCTAATATCCCATTTTACCAAACTTTTCCACTCGTGTTATAACAGTTCAGACTCTCTGTCTTCTATCTGCTGCAATATTGAGAAGCCTTGCCACTCCCTGAGTGCATATATCATACTCCCTCTGGCTCCTGCACTCAAATTCCACAACTCCACGCATCACTGTCTTCAAAGCGAAGTACCTCCGGTCCTCCCCGCCCTCGAGTAAGTGACGACCTGGCCACGCAGGCACATCTGTAATCACCTCCAACACAACATCTGTAAAATTCAAAAGACGTGCATTAGAGATGATGAACCCTTTTCGATCCTCTAGTTCAATAAAGATCAACTAAAGATGTGAACCCTTTTAATCTTTTCTACTTAGTGCCAAACCGCTTTCTCAAATCCCCATATAGAAGAAGACCCACCTCCAATTCCGTTTCACATTATTAGAGAAAGACAAAAGTAATAACTTACTCTTTTTCTTTTTTGTGATGGTCCCAGCAACATGCCTACTCTTCATCTTCAACATGACCTACACAAAAAGAAAGCTCACCAAATTAAAGATCTCGGAGAAAGAAGAAAAGGAAGACAGCAGGAACAGTTTCTTTCAGCCTGTTGAGAATTTTAACCTTATCCTGAGAACCCTTTTAACTCATTAGATCTACCCTCATACACTAAAGTACCCATTGATGGCCAAATAATTGTCATATGATCTTTCAGATAAAAAATCAAAGAGCATAGTTTTGGTCTTAGAAGTCGGTACCTGGTTCAATCTGTTAATATAAACAGAAACTATTTTCCAATGAAGATCACCTGCAATGATCAAAAGATTAACATGATTAAACCATATAAACAATCGTGTACTGGAAAGCCTTGTATCATTTCTAATGAGATAGATTCTTCAGAGTTATGAAATTTTTTATGAATCTAATGACAGATCTCACACACATATCACATGTCCCTAATTTGCCATGAATTCAATAGATTATGTAATTGCAAAACATGCCATAACCCACTAGATAAAGAAACAACTGACCAACCAACTGTTCCTATATCTTCCCTAGATACAACCATATTCTTAAAAAGCATCCAACTTATAGGCACAAGGAAATCAAAACAAAATGCATCACATTTGTATGAATTTAATCAACTAGATGAACTAAAACGTCATATTCCAAACAAAGCAAATTAGGAAAAAAAATCATATTCTCGTCAACACAAATAAACTAGAGAATAAAACTTGTAGAACAGATAACAAAATGATATTAACATAATTCATTAAAAATATTACCTGTGCGAGTGCGCTTAAGGAGCTCACAGCCTCTGGCAAGCAATTCTCTACTGCAAATGCCCAAGAAATTCTCTTCAGGAACAAGCTCCCCGCTGTAACTACCATTTGAACTACCATTATTACTACCGCCACCATTATTACTTGGTCCCATCCCTTTATCCACCGGTATCACTGCCGCTACATTCCACACCTCCTTCAAGGCACGGGCCTTCAACGTGGCCGCCCCTCTCAACGCTATATCCATCACAATACCCATCAAAACACAAACAAATAAACATGAAATAAAAATAATATTATTAACGAAACATGATAATACCTGTCGCTGCCCCGGCAGTTAACGTCATGATATCACCTGCAGAACGGACGTTAACGGCGGAGCTGACAACTGCAGCCAAATGCTCGCGCTCGGCGCCCATAGCTTCCGCGGCCTCTACACATTGCGCGGCCACGAGGGTGGCGGCAGATGCCACGGCCATGTCAGTCTTAGCCATCTGCTCGTCCTTCCCAGAGGCAGACGACGCAGCCGTGGCGGAAGCTATGGCAGCCACGGCCGCAGCGACACCCGCCACGGTAATCGCAGCGTGTAGCTGAGCATTGTGGACTCGGGTCTCTTCCTTCTTCTTCTCCCTCCTGTCCTTCAGCCACCGCCCCACAGTCTTCACGCCGGCAGCGGCGGCGGGAGTGGCGGAGACGGTGGCGGGTGCACGGAAGCCCGAGCCGGGGCCTAGTAAATGGGGATGATGGTGGTGGTGGCTGCTGCCGAGGGTGGTGTTGATGATGCTGTTGCTGCTGTTATTGTTGGTACGACAAAACTGCTCAGAGAGAAAACGCCGGTGAGTGGTCATAGAATATGTGGGTCAATTTGGCCAATTTGTTTTCAACTTTTGTTTTTATAATCTAGTAAATTTTGTTCCATCCACCACCATGAATAGAACAGACAGTAAGAAAAAATCTAAATATGTGTTCTGTTTTTGTGATGATCCATTGATTATAAAAAAAGAAAGCGTAAAATGGGATTTGTGTATTTATATATTCTAACTAATTATACTGGCGAGACCTAATTGAAGGCCGCGTGGCCGTGGTTGTTTATTAGATCAAAAGATGAACTGAAGTGGTTTTGTAAATGGTATAATTGAAAATATAATGAAAAAACAAGGCTGTTTTTGAAGACGAAATAGAGAATCCCCAAGTAACTGTTGCTACTTCCAGTACTAGTTTTGGTTCACTGCTAAGCTAAATTATTACTAATTCTGAAAAGAAAAAATTGGATAAGATTTTTAACAATCCGAGATTCTGAAGAGATTTCTCCAGAGCCAAAAAAAAAAAAGGTGGAAAGAGAGAGGTTCCTTGGGATTAAAGAAAAGAAAGGAAGGGGCAGTGTTCACTTTTTCATCATTGAAGAATGGAAAACAAAAACATAAGCTGCAAAAGCCATGTCTTGGTGTAATTAAAGCAAAGTATTGGTTACAGCAAAAGCCTGAGATATGTTTCTTCCGAGTCAGAAACTGGGTGAGTGTTTTGATTTGTATCCACAAAGAGAAAAGAAAGATGCTCAAAACAACGCAACGCATAACACAATCCACAAAGCTTACTTAAATTAATGAAGCCCCAATAATTAAAATTCCTCATGTGCTCCTAATTTCCTTTGTTTAGTTGACAGATTCTTGCAACCTTATTGCTTGTTAGTTATTAAAACTTATTAGTGAAAGAGAAATACCAAATAAAAATATTAAAAAAAAAACAACAAACCTTAATATCGTCGATTTCGGAGGGAGAAACAGGGGGGCTGTCTGTTAATGAACCGCAACTTTGAGCTCCGGTCAAAGGACCACTGCTGTGTGAGAGCCGACCCGATGTTCGTGGAGACACTTCTTGCTGCTACAAATAAAAAACGACAACGTGTCACTAAATGTCACAAAAACAAAAAGACACAGCTAAGCTAAGTTACTAAGTTAGTAACAAAACAAAAGTAATCTCGCAATTTGTCGAGACGCGAACTCACCGACTGCGACATGATACGGTCCATGATCATCTGCGAAGTTTCGGAGGAGGCGAAGGAGAACGGGTTACCCGAAACGACGCCATTTTGGTCCTCGAGTTCACCGGCCAAGTCTTCTTGTATGACAGTGCTACTGGAAGTCTTTGAGAGCGTCGTCATTTGTTGCGAGTGTGGTGATGGGGCTAGGGCCTTGGAGACTTCTAGGGCCGACACGCTCCACGTCCGAGAAAGGAATTCCATCGGCTCGCACGGCGTCTCAGGTGGCCGGAACAGTACCGGATCGTTCCGCCATGGATCGGGCATCGGTATGGGTTTGTCCATTTTTGTAAAAGATTGTTTTAAGAGAGAGAAGTGAAAGAGAGTGTGTGTTTTTGTCGTTGTTTGTGATGCCAGAGGGGCGTAGGATAAAGAGCAGAGGTATTACAGAGTGAAGTTGGATGGGCGCTTTATAGAGGAGCCGAAAATGTAAAAGAGTATAATTAAAATTCGGATTAAAAAACTAAATAAATAATATTTGCAGGGGTAAAGATGGAAAAACAAGGCATGGTCACTTATACGGTTGATTATTTGCAAGTGTTGTACAATCTGGTATTTGAATCGTACGGCGGGATTTGATCTGTGGATGTTACAGTGTGCGGTAGAGAGTACAAGCAGTCAAAGCCTAAGGTGGGGCGGGGGCGTGGTTGCCTGGCCCTTGGGCCATGGATGTTAATTAATTATTAATTGTTTTAGGAACATTAATGGTTATTTTAAGCAGGCAAATTGATATTTTAACGATGTAATGACTCTTAAAGGGGTGCCTATTTAATGCAAATATGGCTACCATTTATGAGTAAATTAACACTACTGTCAATTTTGTTTTACTGACCAATGTATTAGTTTTTTTTTTCCTGGAACTTTTTTTCTTTTTGTAAGAGCACTAGAACTATTAAGATTTCGAAAAATGAGGAGAAATAACCAGTAGCATTTGTTTATACGATAAGAGGAAATTTTGTAGAAGTGAAATCACATAAATAAATAATATTACTCAAATAAATAGTGTAAAATAAGTTATTAAAAAAATAAAAAAATAAAAGAAAACTATATACAATTACGTGGTTCGATAATTTATCTACGTTTACGACGGATTAAGATCATATTCTTTTTATTATGAATCATAAAGCACTCACAAAATATATTTTTTATAAGAAATATCACACAGAAAACTCTCTCTTGCACTTTAGAAATTTCTCTCATAAAAAATCACAAAAATTTCTTACTTGATCACTTAGATCTCTTTAATTATCACAAAGATATGTTCTATGATCACTAAGATATATTTACAAATCAATTGAGAGCCTCTATATAAGCTTTAAGACGTCATAAATTTACCATAAATGTGTGGGAGTCGTATTAGAGAGTCCTGAAGCAAGTGGGAGACGAAATAAGGAAGTTTCAATTTGGGAAACACTTCTCGCGCCCAGCGCCGCGACCCTGGTGCGCCCGCTTGGGCACCGTGGTACCTACGCCTGGGCACCGCCCCCTTCGTCTTTTGCCTTCTTTCGTGTCTGTCTTCTATCCTTGCGCACCCTTCGCACTTGGCTTGCTCTCCAAATCATATCCCGATGATTTTCAATCAATATTCTCACAAATTCCCTCATTGATTCAAAATCATCCACAAAAAAGCAACTCAATCTCTCATTTTCGCATATTCGGTCACCCTTATATAGTGACTCCGGTTAAGTCCTTGCATAGAATGAATTTAACCGAGGGCAGTGGCTTAGTCAACATATCAGCAAGGTTTTTAGACTACGCTATATTTTTTAGACTAACTTCACCACTTTGGACAATCTCTCGAATGTAATAGAGCCTCACATCAATGTGTTTCGACCTCTAGTGGAACACTTGATGCTTGCTTAGGTATATGGCACTCTGGTTATCACAATATACAACGGTATTTGCATCTTCACTAACCAATACCTCCGCGTATATGTCTTTTAACCTCATGGCCTACTTGATAGCTTCACCAACAGTTATGTACTCCGCCTCTGTGGTAAATAGTGCAACCACATGTTGTAGAACTGATCTCCAATACACACTACACCCAAAACACTGTGAATACGTAGCCCGTCAACAATCTTCTCTTGTCTAGATCACCTGCATAATCTGAGTCTACGTACCCTCTTACCATTTCACTATTGTCCTCATCCCTCTTATACATTAACTCGTGATTTGACGTCCCCTTGAGATATCTCAGAATCCACTTCACTGCAAGTCAGTGATTCTTACCCGAATTTGTCATATATCTACTTACTACACTCACACCCTGTGATATGTCTGGTCTTGTGCAAACCATTGCATACATGATGCTCCCCACAGCGCTTACATACGGTACTTTACTAATCTGCAGTTTCTTCTCTTTGGATGTTGGCAACTGTGCTGCTGAAAGTCTGAAATGCATGGCCAAATAAGTAGAAACAGCATTTGCGTTGGACATACTAAAAATCTCTCGAATTTTGAGTATATATCGTTGTTGGGACAAAAAGATAACATCTCTTCTTTCCCTCACAATATCCATACCCAAAATTCTCTTTGCTGCTCCTAAATACTTTATCTCAAACTCGCCACTTAACTGCTTCTTGAGCTTTTGTATTTTATCCATGTTTTTATATGCGATCAACATATCATCGACATATAGAAGTGTTGGGAGTTGTCCATTCATGGGTGTATGCATGTGGGTTTTGTGTTTAACAACAATATATACATATCTCATACATATAATGAAACAGCGGAAGCTTAAAACATTGCAGTAAACACAATCAAAATATATTAATTGAATTAACAGAAACGAAATTGAGGAATAACCTTTGAAGCCTTTGGATGGAGATTGTTGAAGTCCACCAAAATGTTGTCTTTAATCAATTCTAGTAATCAACAATAGTGGGTTTGATTATCTAGAATGACAGCCTTTGATCCAGCAGAAGTTTAACCACTTAAACTTATGATATTAATTTTTCCTTTTTGATTAACAATTAATCAAAACCTATTTTGCAAAATTGGTTTTATGCCTTAAAAGAAAATAATGAATTCAACTCTTGAATCCATATTTTAGAAAACAATTTCTCTTTTTTTTTTTTCTTTGAGTTGGCTGACCAAAATTTGCAAAATCAAATTAACAAAAAGACTTATGAATTTAATTTTCATTTTTCTTATTTATACAAATGAAATTAATTTCATTTCATTACAATTAATTTCACTTAATTTCAATTTGTATTTAACCTAACCTAATCTTAGTTAACTCTTAACTTTAGTTAGGTTAAATTAACATTTAAATATTCTAACTATAGTTAACACTTAACTTTAGTTAAGTTAAAGAATATTTAAATATTTTAACTATAATTAACTAACTTAATCATGATTATATTAACTTTTACTTAACCATTAAGTATTGTTAATCTAATTTAACTAAATGGTTAACTCTTAACCTTAGTTAAACATAAATTATTTATTCAACAATTAAATAAATAAATATTTATTAGAATTATTTAACAATTAAATAATTATCAAGTGAAATTACAATTATGTCCTTACTCGGTTACTAAGTTAACCTAAAGTGGGTCCCACCATTTGACTATATACTTTAGTTAACGTAACCTTAGTAAATTGCTGGATTTTACTGTATTGAACTATTCAATACGGTACGCTGCCCAAGTGCTCAAAGAGTACATTTCATATTGGGACTCCCTCGGTCCACGCCCGATTCGTCAAATGGAACTATTCCACAAGTCCGTGAACGATGCCACACGCACACGTTACGGATATTACAAATTAGCGCGTTAGACCATACATGTTGAGGTTACTCCATATTCGTATAATCCTTCCGTCATTATATCCAGGATGAACGGGATACAGATCATTACCGTCAAATCCCGATAATTTCATCCATTACTATATTATCTCCAGATTCGTATCTTTATGAACAATATACGCAAACACTTTTGCTATAATGTTCGAACCGTAGGAAACTCCTTTCCCAGGTAGATTGCTTACGGCCATAAGACTTTACAAGATACAATCTCAAAGTTCAGATATACAACCCATCTATGTGAGCTGGCGGATTCTATATCTACGCACACCGAACTCCATGAGCATCAGACCATACCCAGCGACACGCAGCGGTCAGACCATGAAAGGTCTCTGACATACGTGGAACCAAAGTATGATGGATCTCCCACAAGTTCACCGTGGCGCTCAGGTCGTAGGACCACAAATACTACTCAACTCGAGAGGACCTTCCTTTGACGGTTTCATAGGATATCTATTGGGGTCCTCTTGAGTCTGTTCAGTATCCAGTTCTAACTGAATACCTGTATGTCTATATGAACTTCAACCAAGCTCATGGTTAACTAAGAATAACCATCTGTACAATACAGCTATAGACATACACTAATCTATGTGTATCACCGATAGACCCACATTGGTGAACGTAGATCAGGAACTCTTTATTTAAGAAGATACTTCCATAATGACATTTCTTAGTATGTATTACAACTTATTGCAACTTTGTCATTACTAGTAGATTCTCAGGTCTTTGTTACATTATAGATTAGGTTCTAACTTTTTAGATCCCGCTGGCTATTATAACCTGCTAACACTTAGCATTTATAACTATCAGCTTTGCTAACTCTTAGCCATGGTCTAAACTTCTTTAAACCAGATATGAACTCATTTAGATCATATCATGTTTATAATGTTACAAGCTCAACTACCATTTAATAAAAGTTATCAGCGATTTAATAAAATATGCATTGTATAAATATTACAAACTAAATATTCATACAAACTGGGATGGCGCGTAAGCACATACCCTAACAAGAAGCAAATATATTATCCCACAACTTATGTTCTTGAAGTACACGCATCTGTCATACTTGCTTCTTGTAAAGTCACAAGTCATCATAAACTCATCAAATCTCATATACCACTGGCTAGGTGATTGTTTTAACATATATAATAACTTTTTTACCAAACAAGCATGATCTTCTTTTTCGAGCTCCTGGAACCCTTGCGGTTGTGCTATGTATATCGTCTCTTCAAGCTCTCCATACAAAAAAGTTGTATTTACATCCATCTGCACTAGATGTAAATCAAGGTTTGCATACATGGCTAACAAAATCCTGATAGATGTATCCATGACGACTGGAGAGAATATCTCATGAAAATCAACTCCCTCTCTCTAAGTAAACCTTGTGCTACTAACCTAACTTTAAATTTTGTAGGCTCTATCTTCGGTATCCCCTCCTTCACCTTATACACCCACTTGCACCCAGCTAGTTTCTTTTGAGGTCTCTCCACCAACTTCCAGGTATTGTTCTTCCTAAGAGAACTAATCTTTTTCCATGGCCTGCTGCCATTCTTTCTTGTTTTCACTCTTCATAGCCTCATAATATGTCCTAGGCTCATCATACTCAAGAGTGTAAGCAGAATTAAAAGCATGAGCAACTAAATGTGCTTGTGCATACCTGACTGATGGGTTAATCGTTCTCCTTAGCTTGTCTCTGGCTAGTTGGTACTCTTCAAGTTCTATCTCAAGAGTTTTAGTCTTTCCTTGGGTGGACTTGGAGGAATTCGTCGGTGTTTTTGGTTCTTCTTCAAGGATCTCATGGTTGAAATGCTGATCTGTGGGCATATCAGATCTACTTTCAAACTCTATTTCAACTTCTATTAACTCGGGTGCTGAGTCTTCCTTGGACACAGGTTCTTCTTTCTCATCTTCTTGGGAGGTTTTCAGCATCGTTGTCTCATCGAACGTTACGTCACAAATTATGATACAACTTGGTGGTGTCAAGTCTTTACACCATACCTTGTATCTTTTCACTCCTTCGAGATATCCTATGAATACCCCTTTGATAGCTCTAGGTTCCAACTTACCCTTAACATGTACAAAGGCAGGCAGCAAAATATTCTGAGGTGGTTATACTTCGGAGGATTTTCAAACCATTTATCTTTTGGCGTCTTGAAGTCAATTGTTGAGGAAGGACTACTATTAATCAAGTAAGCTGCAGTCATAACAGCTTCTCCCCAAAATGTTTTGGACATCTTTGCATTGGTAAGTATGCACCTGACCCTTTCAAATAGGGTTCTATTCATCCTCTAAGCTACGCCATTTTGTTGTAGTGTTGATCTTACCGTTTTATGCCTCGCAGTCCCATGCTTGGTACAAAATTCATTAAATTATCTATTGTAAAATTCAAGGTCATTGTCAGTTCTCAACCTCTTCACCCTTTTGCCAGTCTGATTCTCAACAAGAGCCTTCCAAGTCTTGAATACATCAAACGCTTGATCCTTACTCTTTAACATATAGACTCACAGCTTCATTGAATAGTCATTAATTAAACTGAGAAAATATCTGGCACCACCACCAGTAGTTATCTGAGCTGGTCCCCACAGATCTGAGTGTATATATTCAAGAATCCCCTTAGTCTTGTGCTCGCCGGTACTAAACCTCACCCTATGTGTTTTCCTAAGCACATAATGCTCATAAAACTCAAAAGGCTATAACTTATCCTCAGCAAACGCCTTTTGACTAAATAACTCCTTTAGGTTTCTCTCGCCTAGGTGTGCCAGTTTAAGATATCATAACTTAATCCTTACTCTTCAACACATAGACCCACAACTTTCATGAATAATCATCAATCAAACTAAGAAAATACTTGGTACCACCACGAGTAGCTGTCTGAGCTGGTCCCCAAAGATCTGAGTGTATGTAGTCAAAAGTCCCCTTTGTTTTGTGCTTGCTAGTACTAAACCTCACCATATGTATTTTTCCAAGCACACAATGCTCACAAAACTCTAACGACTGAAACTTATCTCACAAAATGCCTTTTTACTAAATAACTCCTTCAGGTTTCTCTCGCCTAGGTGTGCCAATCTAATATGCCACAACTTGATTTGCATATTCTCATCATCTACAAGGAATAACGCAGAACCACTCACAACTTCACCCTTAAGCACATAAATGCCTTTATGCTTCTCTCCTCTCATTACCACCATGGAACATTTCAACACTCTTAAAATCCCTCTGTTGAACTTAATGAAACATCCATTTTGGTCTAAAGTCCCTAATGAGATCAAGTTCCTCTTGAGGTCAGGAACATATCTAACATCTGTCAACTCTCTCTCTCTCGCCCATCATGCAGCCTAAGTTTAATACTACCAATTTTCATCATCTGATATGCAATATCATTACCCATTAACACCTTACCACCACTAATGGGTTGAAAATTTAGAAACCAAGACTTGTGCAGGCACATGTGAAAAATACAACTAGAATCAAGAACTTATTGTTCAGCATTCTTACCATCAGTAGCGACGAGTATCTTTGCGTTGTCATAACTATCATCATAGGCAAGAGCAGCATTCGCTTTCTTCTTGTCTTGTACTTTCTTCTCTTAACAATCCTTTATGAAGTGCTCATCTTTCTTGCAACAATAACACTTCCTAGGAGTTTTGGACTTCGATCTTGAGCCATTTTTTCCTTTTATCTCTATATAAGGGTCTTCATCTTACAGATAGACTTTCTGCATTGCTCTTGATCTGCTTCCCTAATAACTTTGAGTTTGATGATGATTTCACATCGTTCATCGTTAAAATCTCTCTGTCGTAGAGTAACGTATCAACAAAGTTCTTATAACTCTTAGGGAATGAACTCAGTAAGATAATTGCTATCTTTTCAACTTCTATCTTAATGTTGATAGACTCAAGATCAAGGATGATCTTATTGAAGGCGTATATATGATCTTTCATCGGCGTCCCCTCTGACATAAATAGCTGATACAACTTCTTCTTTATATGCAATCTGTTGGCCAACGATTCTGCATATAAAAGGAGTCAAGCTTCTTCCAAAGACCAATCATGCAACCTACGTTTAACGCTATCAATTCCTATCATCTAACATGCAATGTCATTACCCATTAATACCTTACCACTACTAATGGGTTGAAAAATCAAAAACCAAGACTTGTGCGGACACATGTGAAAAGTACAACCAGAATAGAGAACCCATTGTTCATAATTTTTTACCATCAGTAGCGACAAGTGTCTCTGTACTGTCATTGCTATCATCATAGGCAAGCGTAACATCCGTTTTCTTCTTGTCTTGTGCTCTCTTCTCAGGACAGTCCTTTATGAAATGCCCATCTTTCTTACAACAATAACTCTTCCTATGAGTCTTAAACTTCGATCTTGAACCTTTTTTTTTCCATCTCTATATGAGGGCCTTCCTCTTATAGATAAACTTTCTACATTGTTCTTGATCTGCTTTTCTAGTGACTTTGAGTTTAATGATAATTTCACATCACTCATCATTAAACTCTCTCTACCGTAGAGTAACATATCAACAAAGCTCTCATAACTCTTGAGGAGTGAACTCAGCAGGATAATTGCTCTATCTTCATCTTCTATTTTGATGTTGATAGACTTAAGATCAAGGATAATCTTATTGAAAGCGTCTATATAATCTTTCATCGACGTCTCATTTGACATGAATAGCTGATATAGCTTCTTTTTTTTATATGTAATCTGTTAGCCAATGATTTTCGCATATAAAGTGAATCAAGCTTCTTCCAAAGACTTATTGCCGTCGTCTCACCTACTATTCCCTTAGTACTTCATCGCTCAATGGCAGAACGATTATGCTATGAGCTTTTTCTTGAATGTCCCTTCTTTCTGCTTCAACTTCATATGACTCTGGCGTCTTCTCTTCATCACTAGATGGAGCTGCAGTCTCCTCTGATGCTGAGCCTAACCTTTGGCTCACCAACAACGCCTTAACCTTCATCTTTCATAGATTGAAGTCATTCGTACTGTTAAATTTCTCTACCTCATACTTGGGTGTAGTCATGTCTGCTTAGAAAACTAAGCTCTGATACCAGTTTGTTGAAGTGGAAGCATACAAACAAGCAATATCACCCAAGCAAATAATGCAGAACAAGTTATTAAGGAATTAAAGAGAAAAAGAGTAGAAGAAAAACACACAAAATTACATGGTTCGGCAACTTGCCTACGTCCACGGCGGATCAATATCACACTCCTTTTATTATGAAACACAAAACATTTACAAAGTATGCATTTTACAAGAAATATCACAAAGAAAACTCTCTCTTGCACTCTAGGAGTTTTCTCTCACAAAGAACCACAAATCTTTCTTACTTGATCACTTAGATCTCTTGGGTTATCACAAAGATATGTTCTATGATCACTAAAATATGTTTACAAGCCAATTGAGAGCCTTTTATATAGGCTTTAAGATGTTGTAGGTTTATCCTAAACGTGTGAGAGTCGTATTAGGGAGTCTCGAAGTAAGTAGGAGATGAAATAATAAAGTTTCAATTTGGGAAACACTTATCACGCCCAGCGCTGCGGAGCTCAACGCTCACCGTCGTGGCGCTGGTGCGCCCGTCTGGGCGCTGCAGCGCTGACCACCCAGCACCGCGATGCTCAGGTGCTGTTCTGGGCACCGCAAGGCCCAACCCTAGTCATCGCCCCTTTCGTCTTTTGTCTCCTTTTGTGTCCGTCTTCGATCCTTACGCAATTTACGCACTTGGCTTGCTTTCCAAATTATATCTCGATATTTTTCAATCAATATTCTCACAAACTTATATAAATCGTTAGAAAAATTTAGAATGCATCATAACAAATTTAATCTGAAATTCTAATAAATCTTTTTGTTGATCCAAAATTTTAGATAACTCTCAAAACAACAAGAAGTTTAATTTATTTATTTTGAAATTAGCAACAAACAAAACGGTTATGATTCGTGAAAATTGGACAAAATTGGTTCGCTATAAATATGCTAAGCTTGATAAGAATTTTACAACTAAAAATTAATAAGGCCATGTCGAAAGTTTTTTTTAACAATGATCGTCAAATACTCAAGTCAACAAAAGTAAATAATAATAATAATAATTAAAAAATAATATAAAAGAATAAAGAAAAAAAAAACTTATTCAGAGTGTCAAAAATCCTCTTTAACTCAATAATTTTAACTCTATTTATAAAATTATAATATCAGTTTTTCTGGCCATAAAATATTATTAGAATTAAAAAATATTAAAACTTTATTTATTTGATTTATCTATTAAAATTTTATTAAAATAAAAATATAACTTTTTTACTTTTGTAGCACTATTGTGATATTATAAGAATTGTATTGTATAAAAAATTAAGAAGCAATACGGCGCTTGATAAATTATAGTAAATAGAGATACTCTGTGAGATGTTGGGTACTTAGCACGCGTGACTCGTGAGTAACTGAGTACGAGTTTAGCGGCTTTACATAACGTGGGTAATTATTTTCTTGCAATTTCTCTTCCAATTGGTTTTTAATTTAGTAAATTTAAATATATTTTTTAAGTTTCATCACAAATAACACAAAAACTTTGAATAATTATAACGGTAGATAAAAAAAATAAAGAAAGCAAATGGTGGGAAAATAAATGGAGCCTACAGATGAGAAATTGGTGATGTGTATGGATGTGGAATAATAAATGAGACGGGGGATTAGGGTCACGAAGGCAACGAGGTAAAGCCACCAATGAATGGCAAACCTCAATGATTGGTAGACAAAACCTCCGCATTTAACACCATTGTTTTCTTGTTTTTTTTTTTTCCTTTCATTTTTTTTATACACTTTTTTCCATCTCAATCTCAGTCCTCCGATTCCATGAAACATTATGCATCCCAACCTAACACCATATGACATTGCTATTATTTATTATTGTGCTTTCTATCTTAAACCTCCAAATGTGGAGGGTTTTTCTTTTTTTATAAAAAAAACTCCACTTGAATTTGGATAGAGCACTTGAAATTTCTTTCATATTTTTATTTTTCCCTTAAAAACAACACATTTGTTTCTTTTTATTATTATTATTATTTATTATTGTAATTACACAACATAAGACTTTAATTCTTTCAAAAATCAAAACATGTAAAATATATATATATATATATATATATATATAAAACACAATTAATTATAGTGATTCGACCATAATTATAATCTACATCTACTTTTGAACTAAACAATAAAAATTTATTTTGTATCTTGATAACAAAATGTTTTGTTTCAACTAGAACAAAATACTTAAGTGATAAATGACTCAAATGCCTTAATTACTTATTACTATTTACTTTGGAACCATTAATTATTTTATAATTATTATTATTTTATATTTTTTTTTCATAATATTACTTCTCCTTAGCCAATGAATAATTAAATAAAATGGTACTGTGGTCCAAGTAGCAGCAGAATAAATAAAGTTACCTAAAAAATTTCACCTCGTCGCTCTGATTAGGTAAGGGAAATTGAGGCGTGAGCCCAATTCGCCAGCTAGGCGATGTACACTACACGCACAAAGTACGGGTCTCTCTCTCTCTCATAAAGCGTGTGGCCGCAAATAAACAGGCTCTCTTCTCCGAAGATCTAACTCTACAAAATAACCAAGTTGAATTCCATGTCTTCCGTCAACATTACCAATATCAATCAAGAGACAAATTTATAGTACAACTGCTACATAGCGGTTGAGATTTCTCAATTTCCTCATTGAAGATATCTCTTGCGTTTGGTATTTGTTAAATATTGAGTGCGCTTAAAATATCACTTCGTCTCTCACATTGTATTTTCATTCCAAAAACCAAATTCACCAACGGGGGGGCCTTTGTTTGAATCAGGGTGGGGTTTTGTTGTGCTCACGCGTGCAAAATAATGCTAGAATAATGGGGGTAGGTGAGGGGAGAGGGGAACTGGGAAGGTGACCCAGGTGATTATGTCCCATATTTGGGCTTTTTATCTCAGAGCCAGAGCCAGAGAGTGACAGACACGTACCCAATTCTTCATCAGCCAAAACACCCATTCTCCCTACAGTTACTATTTTATTTCTGCCCCAGATTTTTTGTTTGCTGGTAGTTGTCTGAAAATTATAGAGAATGTGTAGGCGTGAGCTTTCAATCAAGCACTCTTAGCAAAAATAAGGATGCGAGAGTAATGAAAATGCCTAATTCTCTAGCAGCAAGACTTCATGGTCTCCCTTAGTTCTGGTTTTATCTTCTTGTAAGTTCAAAGTGAGAACACTACTCAAAAAGTTGTTTAAGACAGCCAGGCTTTTTCTTTTTTGTTCTCATTTTAATCGTTTGTTTCTTCTCCTTAAATTAAAGATCGTCATTCGTGAAGATACTTTTTGGATCATATTTTAGTCCGACTCTTTTACAAAATACAGTACATAAATTAAAAATAATTAAATATCCTATTTCTGTTGAGGGAATATCCCAAAATTAAACCTTAAAATACATTAGTTATGCCAAAAAAATATGACATCCTTGTAAGTGCAACACGTTCTTTTAAACGTATGTTTTTTTAGCAGCAAATATAATATTATCGATAAAAGTTATTAATATTATATCAATGAACAAAAAAGGAATATTGGAACATTACATTACATTTATCCATTAAATTATCCGAATCTAATCTTTTAATTAAAGAGACTCAAACTAAAATATTATATTAGATAATTATTCTTACAATTAAGAATCACTGTTTTTATTAAAAATAGAAAATTTTATCTTCACTTATGAGAGATAAAATTATCTTCGTATAAAAATAACAAAACAACCCTCACACAAAAATAACAATACAAAATACAACACGAATTTTTAACTTCCTCCGCAATACACAATGATAAAAATCTTCAAAACCTAAACTAAACACCAACATTAAAAGAAAACAAAAATTAAACTCAAGTGGTGGTGGGAAGACTTGAAAGTCATGAGATTGCTTCCCCATCGAATTTAGGGTTAAGTCGGCTGCTAGTCAGTAATGTTTGCTCGGGTCACTCCTTTACCCAACGGTGGTTGGCAGCGGTTGCAGGTTCCAGAAGCTTGTTGAAGGAGAGAATGAGACGACAATGCTCGGTGGAGGTTAGACCAAGGACGACAGAGCCATGACAGAAGTTGGCAGAGGCTCGACAAAGCCAATAAATGCTCAGTAGAGCGCAATTGAGGCTCAGTGGAGACTGTCGATAGCTCAATTGGATGCTTACAAGGGCGGACTCACTGATCAATAAACAAAAATACATATAGAAAAAACAAACAAAAGAAAATAAGAAAACAATTGCACAGAAAATATGAGAAAAGGGATAGTGTGTCCACTGAAGGGACGGTGAAAGGTCCTTTCTCTCATAAAGATGAACGATTTTGAAATAGTGAAATTTTAAGGAGAAAGTCAAGAAGGTTTTTTGCAAGTCTCTTACAATTAATCATATCTTCTTGAAAATGCTTTAATTTTATCTTTTTAAAATACGTTTAATATTAATATGTTAAACTTAGCAAGTGTTATTTTGATGTGGAGAAAACACAGAAATTTGTGTTACTATACTCAAATATGTGGTGTGTTGCACAATGAATCACTTGGACCATGTCAGTACTTTGCCAATGTAAATGCCAACACTTTGGTTATTACCAATAATAACTATTATTAAAATGGGGATTTTCTTAGTAGTAAAACATTTTTTTTTAAAAATTTGTGTTGGACTAAATCATCATGTGTTCACAAAATAAGCATGTGCCCAATTGATGCAATATATAATTATGAAGCTTAACTTGGTTTATGTGTAATTGAAAATGATGAATGGGCTAAGTTTGATCAAGTTCATGAACCTCAAATTCAGGCAAGTGGGACAGAATTCCCCTCATTCTTTCTACTTTTAGATGGGAATATTTCTTAAAGTCTGACATTCTTTTGTCTCTCAATACATGTTTCAATACTATTTACTGTTAATTAATATCCGATCAACTGATTGTTTTCTAATCTCCAAGTCTCGCAAAATATGCTGATTCCTTAATGTACTCTTAAGTTGATATTAAAATAAGCAAATAAAGAAAGCCATCTCTTGTTTACAATTTACAAGTACTGATTGGTATTTCATATCGCTAATATTTTTTGGTCCGAGGCTATAAGAAACCAACTTAAATCAAGCCTGTTATAGCACCTACTTGAGTATGTTTTGGCCTAAAATAACTCAAGTTACTAGTAAATGTTAAGAGATGCGTGCAATTTCCAATAATAGAGTATTGAAAAAGAAAGAAATGACACCCTTCAAATGTGGGGTTCAGCTAATTAAGATTTGAGAAAAAAGTCTTTAATTGTGATGTTGAAAACTGTGGACTCTTAAGCAAATCTTTAATCTTTTGACTGGGTCAGGTGCTGCTTCATTTATGATTATGGGGCTTTCCATTTTGTCTAGTCAGAGAGGCCACATTTTTTTTATTTATTATTATTTGGTTTTAGTTTTAAAAAAATTTCACTCAATTTTTGCAAGTTTTTGGTGAAATGGGCATGTGAAATTGATAGCTGGTTTTCTATCATTTTGCCCCTATTAGCGGTCCAACTTCTACTGGATATTCCCTTATCTGGCGATATTAAATTTAAATTGAATGAAGCTGGTCCCAGGCTGCTATATGTTTTCATCTAAATGCTTTTATTAATTAGCTTCAACAGCAATCACCATCTACTTTTCTAATTCAGAGTTCAGATTTAAATTTTTTCTTCTTCTTCCTCTTCTTTCTTTTACAAGAATTTGCGGTCAAAAGGAATTTTAGAATGCAGAAACAGATTGTGGTTCATGATGTGATTATGAAATATTTTTTAACAAAAGAATATGATTTCGTAGGCTTCAAATCATATATATTTTTTTAAAGATTCAATCTGATTCCGCTTTAGTTGAATTGCAATACATTTTTTTATATATAAAAAAATAATTTCAATTTAACTTTAAATTGGCTAAAAAAAGAGTTAAAACCAATCAAAATTAAAATAGAATGGTTGAAATTAAAGATCAATATTTTTTTCCCCCATATTCTGGAACAGCCACCCTAGCCCTCAGATATGCCATTTCGCCTCTCTTTGGTGGATTTCCTTCCCTTTTTTGTTTTTTCATGTTTTATCCTTTGTTTTCTCATTTTAGATTTAGATAGAGTTCGTGTCCTCCAGTCGGCAAGTTCTTGTGCGACACTAGAGGTCTCTCAATAGTCGCTGAGCTTCCTTAATACTGTAGAGATTATCTGTTCACCGTTGATTGTTTAATCGGTCGTTCTCTAGCCGTATCCAACAAGGTCCATCTTGTATGGGAGCCTAAATAGTGTCGATGCGGTGATTTACTGCCCCCCTCGCTCCCTCGTTGATGACGTCCTCCGCTTAACCTATATCTGACCCAACTACCAACTAATTTTCCTTTTTATTTCTTATCGTTTTCTTACTCGTTGTCGAGTTGACCATTGTCAAACATCCGCTTGTTCTGGCGCAAAGCAAATCTGACAGTCTTTAAACTACCGCATCACCACCTGCTTAAAGTAACCAAATTTATTGTGTTATATTACTTTCTTAGTCTACTGTATTTGTATTGTTAATGTGAGAGTTTGATAGGGATAATAATTTGTAATAGATGAATGATGTAAGTGTAAAATAATAATAGTTCGTATCTTTTATGCGTGAGATGGTTTTTATTTCGTTGTATAATAATCATCCTATGTAAGGTAGATATTCTTTTATGTGAAGTAAATATTATTTATGCGTGAGATTATTTTTTGTTTTTATTTGGAGATGGTAGTTTTATTTCTTATTTAAAGATAGGTTATCTCTGTTTTAAATAAGATAAGTAATTTTTGTTTTTAAAAGGGTAAGTTTCTCCTGTACTAAATAGGGTAAAAATCTCATTTGGTATTTCCTGTAACAGGTTTGTTTATTTTTTTTTATGAGAGAGTTATAGATTTGAGCAAAATATAATAGATATATTTAATTTTTATATAACATCTTAATAATCTTCCAATTTTATATCAAGAGTCATATAATATAATATTATTAATTTATTTAATAAAATTATATTTAATGATGTTTTAAAACAAAATCTTTTTTTAACCCATTCTTTGTACTCTTAATTGAAAAAAAAAAAAATCATATTGGCATAGTTTATAGGTAACATTCCACATTCCACAATCCACATTACTAGTTAATTATCATCCACTTTTGCCTATCACTATTGAGTATTGAGTACCACTACGCCGATACACATATAAAACAAGAAGAAAAGTGGATGAATGGAATCATTATCATTGCATCTTAAAAAAAAAAAAACCAAAGAAATGTTAGACAGATCCAAGAAATTCTGAGGAATCTGGGAGGGTATCTCTCTTCGTTATCTTATATCTTTTAGCCAAAGCAGCTATTCAATCATTTCAATTCATCGATCATCATTGATTGATCTATGCTTTTCCCTTTTGTTTTAATCCCCTCATTAGGACATTAAACATGATTGTTTAATTATATGATTAGGGTGGGGAGGAGCCATTTTCTTCTAGATAATCAATCGTTTAGCAGATAAAAATCCTGCAGATTAGTTTTGGGTGGTCTTTGAAAACTAGGACATTAGAAGAGAAGAGAGGGACACAAAAAATGGGATAAAGAAGAGATTAAAGTGGCTGTGTGTGTGTGTGGTTTTTGAAGTTTGAGAAAGATTAAAGTGAGTTGGTAGGGCAGAAGGATCTCATTATCATCATTAAAAGGGGATGCTACGTGTACTTTTGGAGACCCTAAAAGAAGAGACTCTGAGCCTTATGTTATACCTATGCTTATGTATGTGCATGCATGGTTCCATTTTCCGAAGAAATATTAAAATTATGATCAAATATCAATCAATATTTTTCACCTTCACAACTCCTGAAACCGGGCCTTGGGCTCCCGTCATACTACTTCCATTCTACACTCCGTTCAGTTTCAGCTTTCATGCTTGACTATTGAAACTACAGCACCGTTAGATCACTACCGGTGAATTTTATAAAATGTAGATTTAAATTACATTTATTTACAGACAAAAAAAATCTAGTACATTAGAGATACCGTGTCATTCATATAATAACTCATTAAAATTGTGATATGTATGTAATTATGTTGAATATTATTAAATAAATTAATAATTATTATTAAATTTTTTTGTACCATTTTTATTTTTTTAAGTGTTTTTGTAAAAAAATTTCACACACAAATAATCAAGAATAAAAAAAGACTACACAATTAAATAGATAAATAACTATATACAAGACACAATTAATATACATGATTTATTAATAAACGCTTATGTTTACAATTAATCATTGATTTTAACTTCTTTATTTAGTTTATAAAGAACTGAATATCACAAATATCTTCCCATAAGAGATTACAAGAATATTTAATTGTAAGAGCTCTCATAAATTTATATATTACTCTCTTATACACAAAACACTCAATCACAATTTAACCTCTTTATTTTATGTCTTGTTGATGCTTAACCAATTTAAAGAGTTTATAAAAAATTATATTTTGTACAAAACGTATGTGAAAATTCTATCTTAAAATGAAATAAGAGTTTATGTATTTAAAAAATTTAAAATTGATTTAAATACGTGAATTTGAGATAAAAAGAAAAACTCTGCATGACTTGATGTCATAGTGCTATGGCGCTGATGCAATATTGACCTGATGTCGCAGCGCTAGGACTTTTGTCTTCGACGCTGCAATGCTAAGTAGCTAGCTCTATACTTTTATATTTAGAAATTATCTCCTTGTATATTTGTACCCCACCTTACTTTTAATTTTTGTTCATTACTCGTGCGTCTATCGCGTACTTAATTACGTGTTAATTTTTTATATGTTTACAATACAAAATCATACTTAAATATAATTTTAAATTATTAATTTTAAAATGCAATAAATAAAAAATGTAATTGGTAGATAATTGAAAGAACCTGCTATGCACTAAATTATTAAAATTTAGCATTGAGGAATGACTGAATAATATACATTCACATATATTTTTATATTCAAATATTCTATTTGCGTTAATGTAAAATTTTCAAATGCTTTTCTGTTTTTAATACCAACACTTAAGTTGACACAGGACAATTAAAAATTAAATTGGTTGTGGTACAGTTCAAATATCTATGCATATGGCCAAGATTAGTTGAGTCTACTCCCATTATTTAACGAGAAATTTTACCCCACCCTTTAAAAGAGATCTGAATCAATTATCTTCCCACCTACCTTCTTTTGAGTGGATGCTTCTTTGAACCCTTCTTACTAGGTTAAGTGTTTTATGTTTTGTGATTAGATAACAAATATAATGATTTTTTTTTTCTGTTTGATTAAACAGTGCTCTTAACATGATCGAAGCACTAGAAAATATTGGAGATTCTTTGCATGGACTCGTAAAATATTACAAAGTTGTAATCCAGAAAGGGTTTCAGGTTTTTTTTTTTTGGCTGCATTTGAAGTGATGTATGTAAAGAAAAGGTTTCATGAGATATGAGCGGTAAATATTCAGAAGAGACATGATGATGAGGTGGGGCAGTGAGAGGATTAAATGGAAGATTAGAACCCACCACCTAAGTTGCAAGGTCAATACTCAACAAGGATGATCTTCATACTGATGCTGATACGCGAGCCACTGAATTTGCTTCACAAAATTCCCATGTTTCCAGCACAATTGTTTTATGTGGATCACAGCCACTGTCCCAAGATGTTGAAATCAAATCAACATTCAATTTCTATAATCCTCTTGACCAAAAAAATTTATTCATAGACTCATAATACCGTATATCTGTCATCCAACTGTTATTGTCTAAATATGCACCTTTTTAATATAAAAAATTTGTGTATGTATGAGAACAAAGTAAACATTTAGGTTACTTTGTTTAAATATCGAAAGAAAACCTAAAATTTTCAAAGCAAATATGAGTGGAATCTTGGATTTATGAACACCATTAAAGGCAATTCAAGGCAAAAATGAGTGGAATCCTCGATTATGGACACTACTATCACTAGCCACACCCATTTGGTGGGGGGGGCAAGCAAGCGTGCTCAATTTACATTTACTAATAAGAGGTTCGTAAATGAATTCTCAACAATAGAGTCTTATGTCATATTTCCTCAAATATCCCATCAAAACTATTTGACTAGACATACCCATCAAATATTTCGTGTTTGTTTCGAGAGCTAATAATAATAATTCTCTTCTTGAAAGTCTCCCCCTCTACGCTATACAATTTTACAAACAGTGACTGCAAAACCTAAGAGCACGCAAATGAAATTTCATGTCTTCGTAATAAGACTATCACAACGACAGGGGTATAACATATATAAATTCTTTTCATTTATATAAAGAGAGTTTTCGGTGGCCTTATCCGAGGTGCAATGAATAGTAGTAGTACAATCTATCTTGCATTTTTAAAATTTTTAATTACAATTCAAACAAAACAAAAAGTTTGCACAAAATTGGTTGCATTGCAGGAGCGCACATCAAATATACCAATTTGGCTAAAGACATTTCCTCTGTCAAGAATGCAACATCTTTTGATTGTCACATAAATGAGCGAGAAAAATAGGCATATGTATGTTAGCTTCAAGTACCAATGACCATGAATTTACTACAACCACTACGTATTTTTGTTTACCCATAGGTATAGGTAAGATTCACTCTAATCACATGAGGGCAACTCAAGAAAAAAAGATTTATTTTAAAGAAAAAGGAGAAAATTAATGAGTAAAAAGGGAAAAGAAAACAAAGAGAGCGGTGGAAAATGGGTTTTGTGCATAAGAAAAAGGGGCAAAGAGAGGTTCAACGGGATTGGGTTGGGGGGACACACCCACCATTGTGGAAACTTGTAACAAAGAAAAGAGAAATGTTTTTGGGAAACGAAAACCAAGAAATGGTAAAAAGCAAAGGAGCAAGTAGAGGCTAAAGGGGCAGCAATTATTGACACACGCAAATATAAAATTTAAAAAGAAAAGTGAACAAACAAAATGAGTCTCCATTCTTTAGTCTCTATATGTAATGTTTATCAATAGATGCAGCTTAGAGCTTACAGGGGTATTAACACTGTTACTCTCTAATGTTTCTATAAATTAAACTTTAATAACGATTTTAATTTTAATTATCCAATCACCCCTCCACCTAATTTAAAAAACAAAAAATATCTTCATTTTCTTTATTTTTGCATAACTCCCTCAAATTTTTGCATAACTCCCTCAAATTTTTGCTCTCTATCTTTCAATTTTTTTTCAATTCTTTACTTTTTTTATCCACAAATAAATTTTAATTATTTTTTTGCTCAAAACTCGAAATAATATAATAACAAATCAAAATTATTAATTTGAGCAAAGGCTTGAATTACTACTTTGTAATTTAAATATAACAGAAGTCAAAAGTTAAAACTATGAAAATAAAGAAGAAGATGAGAATGTTTTCCTCTTTCAAGTTAGATGAAGAGGTAATAATGTGATTAAAGCCAAAATCGTCTCTAAAGTATGCGCACACCTCGAGAAGTAACAACATTAATTCCATCTAATTAATAGTGACAGAAGTGGTGGGGATTGGGCTGCTGGTTTAGAGTTGCCTGGTACTGTAGTGATCTCTGGAAGATTTTGTATTATAATTAGATGGGATGGTTTAGGTTAAGTTTTAGATGAGCCCTTGTAGATTAGGCACAAGCTTTTGAAGATGGATTTGATGAGGGATTGATTGATAAGATTGGATAGTGAGATAGTAATTGGCACACTGACCGTAGAGGGATTTTGTCAGCTGGACTGATTGTCAATCAATCAAGCATTCAAGTGCTCTATTCATCGGTATAAATTCATACGTTGGGTCTCAGGCCAACCATGTAACTGGGCCACAGAAGATAAAATTCAATCCCAAATTGGTATCCTGTGGGCTTGGATGATCACTGAACCCATGGATAAGTTGGGTCAAGTGCTGATGTTCAGGTGACTTCGTTCAAAAGTAGAGCACCATTGAAATATTCACCGGGAATTTGTTCTCACATTCCTTCTAGTTTGTACAAAAATGTGTAATTCATATACTTTAGTCAATGTAAACCCATTTCAGCTCCAGTTTTATCAAAATGTACTTGTTCTACAGGAAATGCTGTGAATTCCAACTAAATAATGCCATTTAAATCACAAGTTGTCACATTTATATGTTCAAGTAGTGACTTTACTTTTGCAGTCTTGATTCTGAATTTCTGATGGAAGAAGAGGAGATTGATTGTAAGCTGAAAATACATTCACAAGCCCAATGGAAGTAATTAAGTTTACGTCTGTATAAAGAAAATCATTTATTTGTTCATACATGACAAACAGCTATAAGAATAATTTCCACCCAAAATACGCGAGTGATTTACTTATTAATGTATCACCTGGAAATTTACAAACAGAAACTGACAACTAACTGAAGAAGGCGTGCATCAACAAATGAAAACAAAACAAACATCTAACTGTAAGTAAAATTCGTATTTGTATATTCCAGAGACTGTGGCACAAAAACCTCGAGCATCTGCTCGTTTATCCCAGTTTCAGCAAAGCAAAGCCAGGGACATCATCAGGAGTATCAACCAATGACCATTTCCTAGCAAATCTGAAGCAGCTGCAAAAGAGAAAATAGGCAGGACAGTAGTCAGTTTATGCTATGATAAAGCTTTATATGTATGCTCAATTGAGTAAATTCTTGAAATACTATTGTAAATGAAAAGAGTTGGATTGTTATATTTCAATTAAAATGAAGACAGGCACTTGGACAAGGGAATTTATTTCTTCCATGATACATTCATGCTGGTCAAATTCAGTATTTAACAATCAAGTATTGTTTCAAGAACAAACCATGACTTCTTCTGGAGCACATCATGAAAATGATCATGAATTTGCAACATTAAAACTTAAAAAAGGGTCATAACTTTTCTCCATGGTTTCATATTGGTAACAGAAAGAAAAAGGTTCCTTATGCAGGTCTAAGCTGCCAACTTCACCTTGATTCTGACTGTTGTCAGCCAATGCAGGTGCTGGTGGAGGAGGAAGCGGCATTGAAATCCCGAGGTCTTTACAATCCATTCCAATTGCACCTTAAAATCACATCCAATTCAAATCAACAATTCCACTCCAAAGCACATTACTAGTTCATTATAAATCTAATGAGTTCCACCAATAATTTATGCATCTTAGTTATAATCCTTGTGAATTATGTCCCTAAGCGCCTTATAGAAGGATTTTTTTTCAAAAGCCAATAACTCAGTATGTGCTCTTACATTCTTTGAAGCAAGGGAAAGTAGAGACATTCAGAATATTATAATGATCTGCTGTACATTCACAACTGTATGCGAACATTGACGTCTTTTTACATAAGCCGCCCCCACAATCAATCCAGTGGCAAACTAGACAAGAGCACCGAACACATTAGCAGAACGATACCAGATGATGATTTAAGAGTTGTAGATTAATAGTGTAAATGTATGATAATTCTTACGATCAAATATTGACTCATTATCCTTGGTTGATTTCTCTTGAAGAGGGGCAGGTGCTTGTGCGCAAGCGTGGTTAAGTGTACCTAAAAAAGCCAAACAAATAGCGTATCATCAAAACCTGTGAAATTGTTTCTCTGTTAACAAGCTAAATATGAATTGAAATTGAATCATATCTTGAGGCCAAGTATGTAGCATTAAAAAAATAAAAAGTCCCAATCTTTAACTTGGATATGTTATCAGCATATAATTTTAGTACTAATCCATTATAGAAATTACATTGAATCTCACCATACATGATTCCTCAATAAATTAGGCTGTGATTGGCATGTACCACCAACTTGAATTGAAAAAAAATGAAAACAACAGTCCTGCTTATTTTTCCTTTTAGATGTCAACATTGCATTCGATTATAGGTATATCCTTTGACTCCATTTTACTCGCGTAGCTAAATATTGCCATATGTTTTATCCTTCTAGAGGAAATCTAGTACCAAACTATCAAATATGAGCCTCTAAAGTCTAAAGCAAAATAGACAAAAGAAAAGAGGACTGCTAGATCAGCTGGGATTAATCCATCAGTTTATTCCATATAATTGGAACCCCAAAACAACCCAAAACAGTATTGAACTGAACTTCACCCTCATAAGCATTACAAAACAAATGATACAAACTAATATAATACAAGATGTGAATATGTTTCCATATAATACAAAAGCAAGAAGTTCGTAATTGAGAACTGCTATATACCTAACAAATTCATATTTGCACAATGAAGAAATTCTTAAAGGGAAATACAGGACCAGCTCAGAGTTGAACACTTATATATATGTATATGCTATATGGAAGAAGAGAGACAGAGAGTGAGCTCACAGTTGGGAACTATGCAAGGGAGAAACTTGGGATGATCATTTTGATCCGAAAGAGTCTGCTTCCAGCCAAGATCACATTCACATTCATAAAACAAAGTACTATTTTGAGAAGTCGTGCATTTTCCCTTTCCACAGTCCACTTTTTCGCACACATCTTCTATACCCACAAATAGAAAAAACTGATAATCAAGATTGACCCAGTTGATAAAAAGACGTAAAATCTCAAACCCATAAAAAAAACAAGAACATTAACCACTACAAACATAATCATGCAACAATCTTTTCAATGTAATTGTGCAAGAAACATACCAATAGCAGGTGGCATAAGAGGAGACAATAACTCGCTGGAGGCAATCATAGGTTGCAGAACAAAGAGGATTGTTACAGCAACAATGACATTAACAGAAGCCATGATCTCCAGATTGCACACAGACACAGAGGTTGTGTCTGGCAAGATAATAAGATACAGTAGTGATGTTACGGGCTTGCTCGAATCCTTGATAGAGTTTGAAAATGGAAGATGCTCAATAAAGTGGGAGCTTTAACAGTTGGGGCTTGGAATTAAAAGGTAACGTGGCTGACCTGAACAAAGATTCATCTTACATGGACTAGTTTTAAGAAGAGATGGGTCGTTAGAACTTGAGTTACGCTGAGTCCTTGACCATTTATATGTCACCACGTGACCATTTTTTTATTGTATTTTTTTTTTACAAATATAGCAACGGTACATTATATTATAATTTCGTATTTTTTTTTATATATTTGATAACTGCTCTTAATTTTTTTTTTCTTTGACATTGCTATATAAATATATATATATTGGAACAGAATCTCTGAAGTTTATTACATGAATGATCTAGTCTAAATTTATTAGCTCAAGATGGAACAATAAAATATCCAAAGAAATTTATATGTATATGTATTACAATCCAGATTTTGTAGAAGTTAAAAATGGGCAGTATCAATTCTTAAATTTAAAAGAAATTTACCTTTCAAACTAATTGTAGGGAGAGAAGGTTAGTTCTCAAATTATATTGCCAATTGATATTAGGGTGTTCGTTAGATTATATTCAACATATTTGACTAATAATTTATTTAGCATATCATTAATCCAATTGATAATTTTTAATTTATCAAAATATAAAATTCAATTTTATTTTATCTATAAAAAGAATTACAAAAATTCATATCCAATCCAATTCTATATAAAATAATAAAAAATATTAAAGCATCAATTGAATTGAATTGTTCGAACTTAAAATAAGTTAAGCCTATTATGTTATGACTCGACTCACCTAATTTGTATGTTAAATTGTTGGTAGGTGATTTAAGGTTAAGTTTTAGGCTTATTAATTTTATTAAAAAAGTAAAAATCAATGTTAAAGATACTTCAACAATTAAAAATAACTTAAATTCAATAAAAATAATTAGTTGTTTATATAAATAATGTGACTTAATATTATTTTAACTTTTGATATAGTGAAACAAGAAACAATAACACATTTTTTAAGATTATTTTATTTTTAAATATTATGATATTAATTTTTTAAAATTATATTAAAATTTAAAAATTTATTGAAATAATCCGCAAATTGATCCACCAAGTGAATTTCAAATTTTTTGATTCAATTCAATTTATCAAATTTGATAAAAAGCATATAATTTGGAATCAAATCAAATAAATTAAACGAATTGGATTGGATTATAGAACCCTAATCAATATAAACATTTCGATGGACACCTCAATTATTGTTTCAAAAGTTATTAATTCGGTTAATTCAGAATTCAAACCCCATAACTTTATGTAATTGGATGAATCTTTCTTGGGTAGGGATATAATAATATAATCAACAAAATAAAATTTGATAGAAATCTCAAGAAAGTTTTAAAACTTATGAGTAATGTTAGTTTCGTATTAACTCATTGAATTCAATGATCACATGGTGGGTGATTATTATTTATAAGGAATGGAACAGATAAAGTAATAAAAAGTTGACTACTAGCACAGCATTTTGGACTTGTAAACAAATTAACAAATGGAACTTCAATGACCCTAGCCTGCCTTTCTTCTAGATGAATTTAAGACCCGCCTGAGTTCAGACCGGGTAGCATAATTAATTAAGCATCGGCCAAAATAATGTATTCTCTTCAAATTATCAAATAATATTTGTTTAGTTTTCAGATTACAATCTGCTTTATTGTAATATATAATTCCCATCGTTTGGAAGCAAGGGAATACCGAGTCAATGCAATATTTTGTTTTCCTCTTTCTGAAAACGAGATATTTGGTGGGCGTCTAGACTCTAGAAGGAGAAGGCATGATGATGATCCCATTCTTGAAGAAGTCATATTTCTGTATCTGGTACGCGTTAAATCCAAGGCATTCATCTCCTTATTCAGAAGTTGAAGTTAGGCAAATACACTATTTCTAATCAATGACTTGTTCCGGGTCGAAAAATCTTTCTTGCTTCTCTCTGTTTCCATTTTAAACCTAACTAAATAATTTTCACCTCCCTACTAAGTCAAATAAATTGAAATTGTCAATTGAATTTTGTTATCAATACAATAAATATACCGTTAAGGTTGGATTTTTTTTAAAAAAAATTCTGTTAAGAGGAAATTAAGATGCCGGCCTAACGTGGGTGGTGCTCTAGACTTGGGGTCCAAGTCCTCTTCGTCTTTGATGCTTGCATCAATACGCGGCCCAGTAAAGAAAAATGTGGCCATTTATGTCGCTCTTATAGATTTACGCTGCCTACAGCTCGATGAGCTAACGGAAATGATAGCTACCCTACCGGATTCAGACAATATGCATATTATTTTTTTTAACAGAATTTGACTTCTAGTACAAGAAGTTTCTTTGGCTTTCAGTGAAGATGCCATATGCTTCAATGGATCAAAAGTGCTTGAGTGAACTTATTATGTGAATCTCAGTCGGTAGGTACAAAGCACAAAATTGAAACAAAAAGTGGTGAGTAGAGTGAAAAGATTTCCTGTAATTGGGCTTCTATCAAATGCATGGGGTCTCTTGAGCAGATGATGAAAGACAGAGCCGGTAGCTGTTCAAAGATCCATGAAGGCATTTTTGTGCTTTTGCTTGTGCTGTGGAAGATGACTTCAATTTAATGCATGATAATCTTTAGCTATCACCACATGGCTGCAAAGTGCCTGAAACCATAATATTGATTTAAGTCATTGTTGGCATTAACCTTAAAATGGTAACCTTAAAATGTTCCACATTTCTTTGCCTTACATTGTGTCTCTAATTTGCATTTCCCAGCGAGTTTCTTGAGGATAGAGGTTAGAGATATGTAACAAGTATACAAGGTTAATAACATGTAGTGGAGATACATTAATTTACTTACGTTATGACTTCAGTGTAAAAAGTAAAATGAAACGGTAACTTATGTTATGACTTTAGTGTAAAAAGTAAAATGAAATGGTATATCTTGAAGAAAACATATAATACCTGTAACTCGTTTGTCAAGTAAGTGATGAAAGTTACAACTTAGAACAACCATGAAAATAAGCAAACCACAAACTTGTACTTCACTTTCAACCTTTTTCTAACTAATTATTGCAACCAGGTACTACATCAAAATCTTCCAAAGAACCAGCATTTTGTTAACTGCACTTCGAGGTCAATTCTTCCTCAAAGGCTTTGTATGGAACCGAAGAGAAATCTCTTTTCAGTCACTTGCTACTCTTAACACTCAAAACCAACAAATAGAAAAGAAATGATAGCCAGAAAAATACTCAAATTTCACACTTTCATTCCTCCTCATCATCGTGAATCACATCCATGAATCTTCTGAAGAAACCATCTTTCTGTTAATTGAACTATCGGGCGAATTGTCTTCTTCAAAGGCTTTGTATAAGCTTGATAAGGAGTATCTTTTGTATCTATTTGATTGCAACTTAGATCCAACCTATTTACGCTGTATGGGAATAATTCCTTCATATTTATAGTGACAGGGCGGGTAATTTACATGGTACATTCAGTCTTTCTCAGGCTGCTGTAGTCTTAGTCTTTGTCAAAACAAGAGGACTCAGAGAGATACTACTACTTGAATTGGCCCTTTTTTTAAAATTTTTTTTTTTTCTCACAAGGAGGTAGAGTGAATATCAGCATAGCAGGACGGGTGATCGGCAATAGGGGCAATGCCGGTGGGCTGCAAGCCAAGGAAGAAGGCAATTTGAATGGTACTTGTGAGAACATGAGAGTTCTGTAACTTGTTGCTCTGCCTTCAAATTTTCTATGCAAATGGAACAAACCTTCCTGTGGGATTTACAACTTTTGAATTTTAAGTGCCACCGCCTCCCAAATAGTTTTGAGGCTAAGCAGGAATCTTTTGTGCCTGATTTATTGTTACTACCACTGCTTTTAATTGCTGTCAGTTCACTTGGCCTGCAAGTATGTGACAATATTAGTAGCTACTGCCTGCAAGAATTATGAACACATTGATATATAAGAAACAGGGTAACCGGCAAACATAGTATGATTTCCCATGAAACTAGTTTCTATTTCAGCAGCATCATTAATCTGTTTTAGAGAAGAATCCACAACCATCTAAGCAACTACCTGTAAATTCAGGCTTATGAGACGAAGCTTGACTGTTTACCCACCGGTATTTGTTTTGTACAATTACAGGTTCGTGAATGTGGGTAAGATTGCAGATATTAACATTGGGTCCCTACGCCTTAAGTTTCTTGGTGGTTACAACTCACAAGGTCCCATGGATAGAAAATTTATGTAAATTGATTTAGTAAAATGATATCAAAATCACTATACAATTATTTCAAACGGACTCATTTAATATCTTAGACATAAAACCCATTTCAATCAGACACCAGAAAGACAAATACTGAAGCTGGGTCTTGTAATCTTCGATTAATAAAATTAAAAATTGATCCATCACACTCTCCCCATCCTCAATACTCAGGCTGCCTGAAATCTAACTCTATCCTTCAGCAAACAGTCCAATTCAAAAAACAAGCTGAAAGCAATGAAAATAAAGAATGATAATTGACATGACAAACCTGGAAGAAGGACGCGAGTAGCCAAGCCTTTGCTCTAGCCGCTGGCGAGCTCTAAGTGCAGTTTCATCCAAGTGGCTAATGTCTGTAACTAATGGTTTACTAAAATCAATCCTGATAGCATATGATAAGGGCTTGCATTGAGAATTTAGGTTTAGCAAGAGCCGGTCTGAACTCAATAGAAGTCAAGTCTATTTTTCAAATAATAAGAGAAAATTGTTCCACAATTTATGGGTGTATAATATTAATTTATTGAGAAGAGACTAGGGAGGTGAATTGCCATTTTATTAAAAAAAATGGTGATCCAAGATTATCTTATCTTTATCCACACTAAATTGTATATATTAAAAAAGATTGAGTATCAATACAAGCATTGCATAAATTTCATTTCAATAAAAGTTATTGCGTTTTCTTTTTTTAAAAAAAAAAACATATTTAAGTTGTTAAAATTATAACACTAAATAAAACTAATTATAATAAGAAGTTCAAAATTAAACCTAAATATTTATAAGTCAAATTTTTAAAATTTTTAAATTAAGTAAGATATTTTGAAGTTAATAATTAAAGAGATAATTATTATAAACTTATATGGTTAATAAATTTTTATATTATTTTATTTGTGTAGTTTTAATTTGTTAAAATTAAGTATAAATATCCCTCTCTCATTTAGTTTTGCAAGCAAGTAAGTTAAAAATAAAGAGTTGATTAATTGTTGAGAGTTTAGAGTGTTAGAGAGTTGAGCAAATGATAAGCTCAATAAAAAGTGTGAGTGTTGTATTGTAAGTGAGAAAGAGTGAGAGTTTCTAAAATTTGTATTGTAAAATTTGGGTTTGTTATATTAATAAAAGTGTTCAATTTGTGCTCCATTATTTTTAACAATTGGTATCAGAATAGGACTGTCTCAGACCACTCAAGTTGTAGGATTTTTAAGAATTCTGAGTATGCTCTTTGGTTGCAGCTTTGACTTATCTTCCACACCAGAAAGAGTTTCTAAAAATTGTGAGTGAGTGAGCTTTTGTGTGACGTGAGTAGTCTGTGACTCTATAAGTTTGTTGACAAAACTTTTTTGGTATTACTGAGGTATTGCTAACACGATGGGTGACCTTCAAGTTGTTAGAGGAATCAAGAAGCTCAACAACCAAAATTACAATACATGGGCGACGTTGATGGAGTTTTGCCTTCAAGGTCAAGATCTTTGAGAGGTCGTTGACGGGAATAAAGTGAATCAGCCAACAGATGAAGCCACTTTAAAGAAGTGAAAGGTAAAAATTGGTAAGACTGTTGGGATTTGTGCTTACGTGCTATCCCTTTTGTGTATAAATATTTGCTTTATGTTTATACAATTATGATTTCAATATATCACTAATTATTTTATATACAAATATGGTAAGATGCTTGTAACGTTTTAGACATTGTATGATCTGAAAGAGTTCAGATCTAATCTAAAGGAGTTTAGATCAGAACTAAGAGTTAGTAAGATTTAAAGAGTTAGAACCTTGTCTGAAATGGGACAAAGACCTAAGAATATATTAGTAATGACATAGTTGCAATGAGTTGCAAATGGTGCTAAGAAATGTTGTTATGAAAATATGTTTTTAAATTTAATGTTTCTGATCTATCTTCACTAATGCGGGTTTGTTAGTGAAGACCTTAATATATATAGATCAGTGTATGTCTATATCTGGATGTCCAGATGGTTAGTCTTAGCAGACCATGAGTTTAGTGAAAACTCGTATAGAGATACAAATATTCAGTAAGGACTGAATATTGAACAGACTCACAAAGATCTCCAATAGACATTCCATAAAGCCGTTAATGGAGGATCTTTCGAGTTGAGTAGTATTCGTGGTCCTTAGACCTGAGTGCCACGGTAGACTTGTGAGTGATCCATCATACTTTGGTTCCACACATGTCAGATACCTTTTATGGTCTGACCGCTGGGTGTCGTTGGGTATGGTCCGATGCTCATGGAGTCCGGTGTGTACAGATATGGGATCCATCAACTCAATTGGGTGAGTAAAATATCCTGAAACTCCAAGGTTGTATTTCAGAAAGTCTTATGGCCATAAACAAACATATCCGAGAATTAATTTTATTCTCGGAAAAATAATATCGTAAAAGTGTTTACGGATATTATTTATTGAAATACAAATCTAGAGATAAGTTTATGGTTGAGCACATGGAGACTTGACGGTGTTAATCTATATCTCCGCTCTTCTATGATATTTATGATGGAAGGATTATACGAATATGTTATAACCTCAACTTGTATGGTCTAATGCACCATTTTGTAATATCCGTAATATGTGTATGGGACATTGTTCACGGACGTGTGAAATAGTTTCATATGACAAATCGGGCATAGACCTAGAGAGTTTCACAATATGAAGTGTACTCGTTGTGCACTGGGGCAGCAAATTGGATTGAACAATTAATCCAATAATTTTCAGCAAAGTGAAAAATGTTTCAAGATTTCTTTTATTATTCACTTGTCAATAATTGAATGTAAAATACATTATTGGTTTACAAGAGTTGTTAACCAATAAGAAATTGACAAGTGGCACAATCTTGCTCCATAAATAATTTACCATGTATTTACCTATTTACCTTACTTGGTAAATACATATAAGGTAAATGTAAATATTCAAAATAGTTTTGAATTATTAATATTTTATATATTAATCAAGTTATTATTATTAATTGGAATAAGTGGCAAACACCATTTAGTAATGGAGTAAGCACTTGTTATTAATAATAAGCAATGTTGGTCACTTAGAATTTGTTAAATGGTGCATTTGTGAAGTGATGTGACCATTCAACATTGATTAATAGCCATTTGTGCACTAACAATTGATTCATATGGATGAATTAATTTGTTGAGTGAAAAATATGATTGATTAATGTTTGTAATGGCAAACATGGATAAGTGGTGGTGGAGCACTAAGAGAAGTAATCATTCTTTGCACTTAATTAAGAATTGAAAGAGTTCAATTTGCAAAGATGAAGAGAGAATTTCGTTCTAGGAGAAAAAAGAGAGAATTGAGAGCATTTCCTAGGTGTATTTCTCAAAGTGTTGAGAGAAAATGCAAAGGCTTAATAAGGTTCAAAACAAAAAGTTGTAAAGAACTAAAGAAAACACTTAATTCTTCTTATCTCTTGGTAGTAATAATTCATAAAGACAAATTATTTTAAGTGTTAACACAATCCTTTACTGGAAATTCAAGGCTGCCATTCTAGCTTCACAATCCCACCGGATTTAGTTGTAAACTAGAATTGTACAAGGGAACACTTCAAGGTGAGCTCAACAAATTGAAGATTAGAGTTCTTGAAGAATTATAAAGCTACATTCATAACTGGGTAGGTTATTTATTTACAATTCATTTTATATCATGCATGAAAATATATATGAGATATATATGTGCTTGAATGATCATACATATGATTACATGCTTGAGTTTGTTATATAGTGTATAACATGTATGAATACTTCCGTTGCGTATTTAATTTTTGAAATTATATGTATCTATACACATCACACACCATATCACAACAAAGGCTATGCTCATCATTAAGACCACAGTTGAAGAAGAAATGTTAGAGCATATAAAGAAGGCCAGGACGCCAAATGAAGCATGGGACACTTTTGCATCACTCTTCTTAAAGAAAAACAACAAGCGACTATAGCTTCTAGAGAATGAACTGTTATCAATTGCACAATGCAACATGACGACAACTAATACTTCACAAAGGTAAAGTCCTTGTGCCGTGAAATATCTGAATTAGATCCTGCCGCTACTATTACTGAAACTAGGATGAAAAGAATTATCATCCATGGTTTGAGGCCCGAGTATAGAAGTTTTGTTACTACTGTGCAAGGCTAGCCAACCCAACCATCTTTCATTGAATTTAAAAATTTTCTTGTGATCAAGAAGCGATTGTAAAGTAAATGGGTGGGGTCTCTTTAAAAGACGATAAAGAAGCACTCTACATTGACAAAAAGAAAGGTCGATTTAAACGACATGGGAGAGGATCTAAAAGAGATGATGACAAGATAAATTGTCATAACCAAGAAGGTAGCTCACAGACAGTGAGAGTATGGAGGACTCGCGATAATGGTAGTCAGTCCAACTAATTTTTTTTTTTAAAAGGAAAATGCTACAATTGTGGCAAAATAGGACACATAACAAAAGATTATTGGTCTAAGAAAAGGTCTGCTGAGGGTAATGCTGCCACATTAAACTCAGAAAGAAAAAGTGAAGATGAGTGGGATGCTGAAGCTCTGTCGCTATAGAGGAAGAAAACCTATCACTCTCAGTGATAATGCCTGGACGGATTAACTATGAAATGATTGGATCGTTGACTCACGATGTTTAAATTATATGACTGGTGACAAAGATAAGCTGCAATATATGACTAAGTACAAAGGAAATCGCATGATGGTGACAACCAACAACTCAAGATTGCCTATAGCTCACATCGGTAACACAGTCCTTGCACCTCGTTACAGTCTTAATAAGGTAACACTTCAAGATGTCTATCATGTCCCTGACATAAAAAAGAATCTATTGTCAGTATCACAATTAACATCTTCTAAACATTATGTCTTGTTTGGTCCACAAGATGTTAAGGTGTATAAAGATTTAAAAATTATGGGAACACCAACAATGGAAGGACGACGACTAGAGTCAGGCTAGGTACTATCAGCAGAGTCAACTTATGTAGACAAAACTCGAAAGAATGAGACAATAGATTTGTGGCATGCACGATTGAGACATGTAAGTTATCATAAGCTAAAAGTGATGATGAACAAGTCAATGCTTAAGGGTCTACCTTAACTTGATGTGAGAGTGGATATAGTATATGCGAGATGTCAGTACGGCAAGGCACATCAATTACCATATGAGGAGTCAAAGTTTAGAGCTAAAGAGCCATTAGAGTTGGTTCACTCTGATGTGTTTGGACCTGTCAAGCAGCCATCAATTAGTGGCATACGGTACATGGTGACATTTATTGATGACTTCTCGAGGTATGTATGAGTTTTCTTTATGAAGAAAAAATCAAATACTTTTTTGAAGTTTCAAATAATTTAGAGAAACAATTGAAGGAGAAGTAAGAAGGAAGATTCATTGTCTTCACACAAATAATGGAAGAGAATATACCTCTGATGAGTTCTCACAATATCTTCGAAAAAAATAAGATACGACATCAGTTCACATGTGCCAACATGTTACTATAAAATGATGTTGCAAAAAGAAAGAATTGACATCTTGCAGAGATTTTAGAAGTATGTTGCATGTAAAAAATGTACTAGGAAAATTTTGGGCCGAAGGAATGAAGACTGCAGCCTACGTGATTAATAGGCTTCCTCAACCAAGGTTAGGGTTCATATCACCCTTTGAGAAGTTGTGGGATATGAAACCTACAGTGAGTCATTTTCGAGTATTTGGTTATATATGCTATGTGTTTGTGCTAAATCACATGAGAAACAAATTTAAAAAAAAGACAATTACGTGTATCTTTGTTGGATATGATAACCAGTGTAAAGGATGAAAATGTTGTGACCCTACTAGTGGGCGGTGCTACACATCAAGGAATGTGGTGTTTGATGAAGCATCTTTATGGTGGTCGTCACAAAAAAAAGAGCTTCCAGATTCAAAAGAAATAGAAGAACAACTACAACAAAAGATAGGAACAAATTGTTGAAATCCGATCGAGCTAAGAAGAACTTGATGATGAAAATAGTGATGACAACACCAAGCAAGAGATAACTCAAAGTCCTTGGCAAACTGGCATCTATCAATAATCAATAACGGAGGCTAAATATGAAGGAGTAGAACCTACAACCCCTCAATCTCATCCTCGAAGGTCAATAAGAATACGAAAGCCTAATCTCAAATATGTTAATGCAGCTGTGGCGAAAGAGGAAAATGTTAAGGAGCCTGAGACTTTTGAAGAAGCATCACAGAGCTCTGAATGGATTAAAACTATGGAAAAAGAAATCATAATGTTGGAGCAAAATCAAACTTGAGATTTAGTGCCAAAGCCAAAGGATGTGAAACCTATATCTTGTAAGTGGGTGTATAAGATCAAAATATGTCCTGATGGATTGGTGGAAAGATATATAGCTCGGTTGGTAGCTTGAAAATTTTCTCAACAATATAAACTAGACTATGATGAAACATTTAGTTCAGTAACGGAGATCGCCACAATACGAGTTCTACTTGCACTGACAGCTAACAATGATTGGATATTGTGGCAAATGGACGTAAAGAATACTTTTCTATATGGAGAGTTAGATCGGGAGATCTACACGATTCAACCAATGGAATTTGAAAGTAAAGTTCATCTTAATTACGCGTGTAAATTGAGAAAGGCATTGTATGGATTAAAGCAAGCTTCAAGGGCGTGGTATGGTAAAATTAGAGAATTTCTAACACATAGTGGTTATTTTGTAGCACCAGCTGATTCTAGCTTGTTCGTTAAAGCTAATGAAAAAAAAAAACTTGCAATTGTGCTGGTATATACGAATGACTTAATCATCACTAGAGATGATGAAGAGAAGATTCGTCGAACAAGAGAAAATTTAGCGGTTCACTTTCAGATGAAAGAGCTTGGACAACTTAAGCATTTTCTTGGGCTTAAAGTCACTCGGACAGTAGAAGAAATTTTCCTAGGACAACAATAATATGCCAAAGATTTGTTGCAAAAGTTTGGAATGCTAGAATGCAAGTTTATCTTAACATTACTGGAAGCCAATGCCAAGTTGTGTGATCATGAAGGAAAAAATTCAGAAGATGGAACTATGTATCAACAACTGGTAATAATCAACAACTGGTAAGAAGTCTCATCTATTTTACATTGACTTGACCAGACATTTCTTATGTAGTTGGAGTAATAAGTTGATACATGCAAAATCCTATGAAACCTCACTTAGAAACAGTCTGACAGATATTGAGATATGTGAGAGGCATAATTGACTATGGTATCTTCTATAAGAAAGACCAAGATTGTAAAATAGTTGGCTATTGTGATGTTGACTATGCTGGAGATCATGACACACGACGTTCGACCACTGGGTATTTTTTCAAGGTTAGTTCAGGAACAATCTCTTGGTGCGGTAAAAGGCAACCGATTGTATCATTATCAACTATTAAAGCTGAGTATAGAGCAACAGTAATGACAGCTCAAGAAAGTACATGATTGATGTGGTTGATGGAAGATTTACATCAACTAAGAGATTATAAAGTGTCAATATATTGTGATAATCGGTCAACAATCTGTTTGGCAGAAAATCTAAATTTTCATGCAAGAACAAAACATATGGAGGTGCAGTATCATTTTATCTGAGAAAAAGTTTTGCAAGAAGAAATTGAGTTGCTGTATATTAAGATTGAAGATCAAGTGGCTGATTTATTCACAAAAATTTTGGGTATTGATAAGTTCGAAAAGTTTCGAAAATAATTCAATATGGTTAGAAGAATGAAAGTTGGTATTGATGGGGAATGTTAAAATTACAACACCAAGCCCAAGATTAAGCCCAAATATGTACAAGTCCAATTCTTAAAATTTCTAAATTAGATAAGATATTTTGAAGTTAATAATTAAAGAGATAAGTATTATAAACTTATGTGGTTAATAAAATTTTATATTATTTTATTTGTGTGATTTTGGTTTATTGAAATTAAGTATAAATACCCCTCTCTCTTATTTGATTTTGCAAATAAGCAAGTTAAGAATAAAGAGTTGATCAAGTATTTGATCAATTGTTGAGAGTTTAAAGTGTTAGAGAGTTGAAAAAATAATAAGCTCAACAAAAAGTGTGTGAGTGTTGAGTTTTGAGTATTGTATTGTAAGTGAGAAAGAGTGAGAATTTCTAAAATTTGTATTGTAAATTTTGAGTTTGTTGTATTAATAAAAGTGTTCCATTTGTGTTCCATTATTCTCGACAAAAACATATTAATTTTCCTTCTCCAATGAAAGTACTATGTGCTTACGTTTTGGGCACAAAGAGTTATTAGAAAATAAAAACTCGTCTAACTTCGATATACTAATTATGCTATTCTTTGTAGAGAGATTTAAGTAAATTTTTGTAGGCTAGAAATTTTATGTATAACAATTTGTTTGTCAGATTTTTATAAAATGTTGATGTCTTTGTGTATCGAGCAAAAATGCCGGACATTTTAAAAATTATCCCCAAAGTTTTTTAATTAGATAAAAAACTTTCGGTTAGTGATATTATATGACAATATAAATAAATTCTATTTGATATTTGTTGGGCTTATAATTGATAAAGTTCAACGTAGTATTAAATCTAATTAAATAATCGCTTAAGAAAGGCTTAAATTAGAAAAGCTTAGGCATGAAATTGACAACATATTTGATAGAGGAACTGACAAGGCTAGAAAATTGTCAGACTCGGAATCAAGTTCATTGAGATTGTAAAATTACCAAAATGCTATTCGAACAAGAGAAGCCAGAGTTCAAGTACGCAGAAGACTCCTGTTAAAACTCAAGCTTCCCTCACATTTCCCAATAAAAAACTGATAGGGAACTTGAGTCAAGTTTAAACATATCTTATCTTATCATGTTTATTTTATTTGATTATAATTATTGTACGACGGATTAAATTATATCATATGATTGACAAGATTCACCATGTATTTGATCGAGATTGTGACCACGTTTAATCTCGAAATTAAATCAAATTCTTAAGAAGTAATCATGATAGAACATCTCTAGAGAGAAGATAATAATCTTAAGAACAGATTGAGTCACTTTAATCTTAAAATGGATTGAGTGTCTTATCACAAGACTATTTACATACTGATTAATCTCTAGCATTTTACACTATAAAAGGGCATACATTATATGCTTACATTCATTCAAAATTCATTGATATACACATTGAGAAAACACAACATAAGTAAGAACCCGAGCACTCTTGAGATCCTCGAGTAGTTTCTGAGAGCACTTATACACAGAAAATAGGCTCCTCTTGCTTGCTTGATAAACACTCCTACATATAACATGCGATCCTTTTTGTTGTTATTGACTTGAGTTTTGGAGTGTCTTTTCTTATTGAAGGACGACCTTGTCCTAGAAAGACATTTTTGGAACCAATTAGACATTGACAGAAAGTCATTCTTGGGAATACTTTAAAATTTTAAGGGCGCGGAAGTAATATTTTGAGGTTCCTAGAAACTATGAACTTTAGTACCAATATACCTCATTTTTTAATAACATTGGTAGAAGCATATAGATACTGTCAAAACATTAAAGGTTTTATGAAAAATCACTATAAAGTATTGAGTATAATTATTTTAGTTACTGTCAAATATATGAAATATAAGAATTATAAATATAATAAATATAAATAAAATATGAGAAAAAAGTAAGAAAAACTAACTTTGAACATAAAGAAGGTATGCTAAATAGTATTATCTTAAACTCGAATAGTTTTCTCTTCGTGTAAGAAGTGACAAATTTATACAACCATGAGATTCAACCCTATACTTGCAGTCGCTCTCCTTGATGAGCAGTTGAGCACGATTATTGGAAGATAATATTAAAATCCTAAAAAATAGTAAAACACAATATATACAAAAATATAAAAAATTATAGATAATTTCTTATTTTTTTTATTCTCTTCTAACTTCCTCGATTGTTTAAGAGTTAACACCTTTTATATAATAGTTGATAGTCTAAGTAATAATTCTAAAATTAGTAAGAATAGTTTAATATATAATAATCTTCATATAATAATAATACATGACTATTATAACTCTGACACATTTAACTTAATTTTAAAGATTAATTTAAATATATTATAACCACTATATAATGATAATAATTTATAACTTATAATATTACATTATATTTAAGTTATATAACTTATAAACCATTTAAAAGTTTTTTTAAACTTTTCTATGAAAAAGCTACACATAACTAATAGTCTCTTGTTCCAATAAATTTTTTCACATAAAATGCATTGTGTTTCAATGTATCGTTTTCATCTTGCGATAATGCTCACCGCAATAGTTTGTGATAGCAAATTATACTTTTTGTAATAAGAGTGTCCATAAGTTTACAATTTGCCATTTTGAAGTTTTCAAGAGTTTTTCTTATGTAATGCTCTTGTGAAAGAGTTAAAAGTTTTCTCTACAACCCATATGGATCTTAACTCCTAAGAAGTAGGCAGCTTCGCCTATATCTTTTATCTCAAAATTAGAAAATAACCACTCTTTGATAGTTGTGATAAACTTTTTACTGTTTTCAGCCAACTGTATATTGTCTACATTTAAAGATAATAAAATTACCTTTTAACCTTTTAACATACACACAATGGTTTTCTTTAGTTATTGTAGTAACTAGTATGCATAATCGGTAAGAATATGTATTTATATATATATATAAATATATATATTTTATTTGTATGTGGGTGATCCTTGATTTATATATTGTTATTAGTAGTGTTTTTATAGGTTAAGGATATACTATTAGCATTGAGTTTGTTTGCAAGACTTTAGATTTATTTTAGGGACCAAATTGTAATACTTTGAAAGTTTTGGGGGTAAATTTGTAAATACTAAAAATTAGCCTCTTAGTATAAAAATACACTTTTGAAACTCTAATTCTCTCATTTTGGTCGAGCTACCTCTTTTAGAGAGAGAGAAGAGAGAAATAGAGGGGAGAGAAAGAGAAGAAGAAGAAGAAATTAGAAATTTGGATTTTAAGAGGTATATCACAACTATTTCTCAATTTATTGGTGTTAATTAAGTTAATTATTTTAAGTTTTTATTTTTAAAAATATGTATAATTGAGGATTTGATGTGTATTTCTTATGATATTTTGAGAATTGATGATGATCTATAAGATAGCTTGATAAATCATAATGGATTGTAGAATTTCTACTTGATAGTTTCTTGATCCAAGAATTTTATAAATTGTTGTGATTCGATTCTGATTTTTAATTTTGAGTATATAAAATTAGACATGTTTAGTATCATCTGAGACTTTGAATCGATTGAAAATTCTGGAAATTGAATTTTTAGTGAATTTACCAAAATGACCCTGAAATTCTGAAAATTTCCTATGTAAACAGTATAATACAGTGGAAAATAATGTTTGGCCTGCTGAATGATCTTTAAATATTACAAATTTTTGGAATATCATAAGATTATATGTTTAATATGATATACTCAGAATTGAGAATTTAGATCAATGTGGTTAAATTGTTATAATTTTCTAAAGTGTATCAGCTCATTACAGTATTTGATTAACAGAATTTTAAGGCTATGGAATACAATAGTTTTAAAATACTTTTGGTAATACTTTTGAAGTGAAATATTTATCATGGATTGATATATGTGTTAAGAGTAATTATGTGATATTTTTATAATTTTTGAGTTAGTATATGATTTTATAAAACTATGAGATTGAATGCTGTTCAGTAAGTATCTTGATCCTATCAGGTTAGTAGTTTGGTTTCGATGGTGTATATGGAATAGATTGTGTAGAAATGTTGATATAATATTCATATATAAGAAGGATATATGAGTCAAGAATGATATATTCTAATTTTGGAGTAATTGGACATCATTTGATGTATTAGAAAATTTTGCTAAGTGTAAGTGGTCAGAATGACAGGTTTTGAGAAACCAAGTATTTAGACCAATTTGATGTGATAAATGCATTGTGTATAATTTTGTAAGCTATTTAAAGTATTTTGTGTGAATTGTGAGGCTTATGAAAGGATTAATCTCCATTGATAGGTTAAGGAGATTTAAGCCTTGTAGCTGAAAGTACTAAAAGGTAAGTATATTAGACTTTTTACTGAAATCACAATAAGCATAGTAATTGTCTATGTATGATTTTGTAAATGTGCTTAGAAATACCTTTATGTTATGCCGAAGTGTATTTGATATGAAATGTGAAAGACATATGTTTATGAATGTGAGTATTGGCATTGAGCATGGACATACATGTGTTTTTGAAAGTGAGCTTTCAAAATGAAATGTGTTTAACAAGGAAAGCTTTGAAGTGTAATATGTCCATGAGAAACATTTTGTGTTTTGAGGATGCTTGAACTCACTGTTGACTTAGTAGGCATCTTATGTGATTTGTGGATCCTTTATGTGTGGCCTTTCCTTCGGGATTGGTATATGTTATGTGTTCCGTATGTAGGGAGGATCCTATTGGTATTTAAAGGAAGATTGAGTTATCACATTCGTGTGGTGGCGTATTGGTGCATGTGAGAGGACTCATCGATGATCAGGGTGAGGGTTTAGCTCTTACCTTCGGGCTTGAGCATTAAATATGTGTAATTTAAACCTCACTTGTACTATTCCTCTCATACGGTATGTCACCTACGAGTGACATTTGGCTCATTATGTGATAAGTGATGTGTAAGTCCTACTAAGTAGTAGTTGAGTGATGGTATTCCTGTAATATATTTTGAAAGAATATGTAAGCGCTTACCTGACATGTGATTTGATAAGATTATGATTTTGATTTATTACAGCATATCATACACATGCATTGTGTACATATATGTATTTGTACTTTGATATATGAAAAACTAGTATGCTTACTGAGTTTTATACTCATTATAGTTTATGGTGATTTCAGGTAAATAAGGTACATGTGTGCTTAGCAGATTTGGAAAGGCTTCTGTCATTCCTTGGGTTCCCTAAGTTGTTAGGTTGCTGAGTGTTTCATTTGGGGACACGTGAGATAAGATATTTGATTTGTCCCTATTGAATAAATACTTATGTATTATTTTATTGTGTGGTTGGATTTAGTTTAAGTTTCACCAAGTGTGGTAATGGATTGATTTTAAGTAAGAATTTGCAATGAATATATTATGGGCTTCGGGTAACAAAGTCGCTACTGGTGACGTAGTAGAGTGTTAATCTATGAGAAAACTCTGCGTATCTCCGGCTTACTAATTGTCCCAGTCATAATTCAATTGCTATAATTCTGAAAGAAATTAAAATGAATGTTAAATATTATTGAATGAATGTAAGTGATGTCGTATGTTAGATCTTTTGGGTCTGGGGCGTGACAGTTATTGTGAAACTGCAAGACATAATATTTTCATGAAACTTAAGATATCATTGTCTAGAGGATTGCTTCAGCCTATATATAGTTATTTTGAGCTTGCAAGCTTTGCGTTCTTGGCATTTGGTTACATAACCTTATGGTTATTGCATATAAATTTTCTTCTCCAATTTTCTATTGAGAAATACAATTTTGATATCTATTTGATGTAATTCTAGGTCTATATATGCAATGATAGCTAGAATCAGATGAATTAAGACAAACGTAACACAAGAGAAAAGATTTCTTAATAGTTTATGCCCTCTTATTAAGTATAACCTTTTGGTACTAAGTAAGCCTTGTATCTTTCAATTGTGCAATCTGCCTTACAGTTGATATGTAGAACTCATTTGTTTCTAATGGCTCTATGATCAGGCAATAAATTAACCAAGTCTTACACATGGTTTGACTTCATAGTCTTAATTTCTTCATTAATTACTTTTATCTATAATTCCTTAGCATATGATATGATGGCCTCATTAAAGTTTCTTGGCTCATCACTATCATGTGAAGAAACCATAAATATTTCTCATTCAATCTTAAAATGACGATGTAAGATAGGTATACAATTGCTTCGTCGAATTGATTGTGAAGTCATATCTAAAGATAGTTGACTCCTACTAGGACCAGGTAAATCCGAGTCCTTATCAATTCATATGTTAGAAGTCACAATATCATATGGATCATCCAATTCATATAATTGAAGTCCTTATCTACTTCTTTAGTGCTATGGAATCAATTCCCAAAGAATGTGACATCTCATAATTCAAGTTTAGTTATTGTTTCATCTTTACGTTCACTTATTAGAAGGAACATGACTAGAAATCCTGCATTATCAACTTTATTAGATGTATAATATTATTTCAGACCTGATCAACTATTTGAAAAACTAACTCTTTGTACCAGCTTATTATTGCATTAACTCTGCTTTGTCCAGCCTTAATTGTACCTGCAACTCTTCAATCTTTTATACCATGTCATAATTTGATGATATACTCAAGTTAAATTATACATAAAAATAGCCATAGTCAATCTAGTATTTAATGTACTAATTAAGCTAATTTTGTCAAAAAAATTAAATAAGCATCAAAGATAATATACCATTGCTCTAGATACTTACGAGGCTATTTTATCCTATCCACTTTCAACATCTATATCATACTTAGGATTACTTAATTGAATAAAACTCCTCAAGGTCTATGCAACACCATAAAATAATAGGTCTTTAGCATAGCTCTCAGCTTGAATCATTAAATTTTTGATCAACCTAATGTTCTCCTCCCCTTTCTCATATTCTTTCGATACTAGCTTATTATTTACCTCTAGAACCTACAAAAATTTTAAATTATATATATACATATATATATATATCACATAGTTGTTAACCATTAACAAAAATTACATAATTATATGTAAATGTGATAAAATAGTTTTAAAACATATGAGATTCTTCTTCAAAACGTTTTTTTTCAACATTTATGAATAGTATAATCCATCTACTCTGCCAATTCAAAATACACAGGAAGCGGTCACTATTGCATAATGCAAAAAAACTCATCACAGACCGTTATTGCCTCATAAATCTAAACATTAGATAATAAAAATAAATTAATCTCAATAAAAATAAATTATTAATCTCAATAATATTTAGCAAAATTACTATGCATATGAAAATTATACTAAAATTTGTACACATTATATTTATCTAGACCATCATTAGTAGGTGCTTTTTTATATTTCTCTATCTTCTTCAAGGTCGCTGTGCTAAGTGAATTATATGTAACTTTTTATGCAATGTTTTCCCATGAATACTTATTAAACTCGTCAAATCGCTATCTATACTTACCACAAAGTTTTGAATGCTTATACGCTCATTGAGTGGCATTAAAATATTATAAAGAAAATAAAATAAAAATAATTTTACTGCATCTTCATTGTCGACTTACTGTAAATCCAACACACTAAACCAACTATTTACATACTTGTATGTCAATATTTATTTATTAGAAAAATATTTCTCCCATAATCAATTACCTAATTTCTTTGTCAACTCTTAAATAGGTGGATAATCTCTCATTTTTAGTCCTATTATTACTATAAACTCTTTACAGGGGAATCAATGTGCTTCTTGCCAATTAAAAGCCACATCTCTTCATATAGATTGGTAATTTGAACTTTTCACAATAAAATCTCATACACGAATATTCTTGAAAAATAATATTCTACATTTCTAAATACCTCCCCATACTTGTTGCCTTGAACAATTCCGACTAAGTTGGGGGTCAACTTATGTCTTATATGATTTAGGGCTCACATCTTTGAGTAAGATGTAATTAGCACTAAAAAAATTTATTTTTTAAAATTTTATATTCTTTGGACACATTATGCTTCCTGTAAAAATAAATAACAAATCAAATTAAAATAAAAAGATTAAATAAAATCAAATAAATAAATTATTAAACATATAATAAATTAAATACACTAACTAACTAAACAAATATCAATTACAAAGCTAAATTCTAAATAAGCATATTACTTAATTTTTTAATTAATTAAGTATTTATTTAATTATTTAATTTAATAAAATTATTTGCACAAATTAATAAATAATATTAATAATAATTATTTAATTAATGTTAAATAATTTATTCAATTAATAATTTTTTTAATAAATGATAATAAATTATTTAATTAGTTATTATTTATTTAAATAGTATTGAATAATAATGATTTATAATTTAATTATCAATTATTTATTCATTTGTTAAAGTAATAAATAATAAAAAAATTCCCACGCCACGTGTTACGTGCATAGAGCACATGCACGACGCACCGTACACTCTAGCGCTAGTGCATACACTGCACGCGCCAACGCTAGTGCATACACAAGATGCGCCCATTGGGCGCATTGTGAGGATACGCACCCAGTTAGTTTGACAAGCCGGGACATACCGGTCCCAGTGGGCCATCACTGGTCCAGACCTCCCAAGTGGCCTCCATTCACACAAATGATCACCCCCAAGGAATCGAACCCGGGTGGGTTATACCACCTCAAGATGCCTAACGAATCCGTCCTTGTACCACCTGAGCTAATTGGGTGCGAATCCTCACATTAAAAGGCGCCTTTTAATGTGAGGATACGCACCGTTTAGTCTGACAAGCCGGGACATACCGGTCCCAGTGGGCCATCACTGGTCCAGGCCTCCCAAGTGGGCTCTATTCACACAAACGATCACCCCCAAGGAATCGAACCCGCGTGGGTTATACCACCTCAAGATGCCTAACGAATCCATCCTTGTACCACAGACTAAACGGTGCTTATCCTCACATTAAAAAGACGCCTTTTAATGTGAGGATTCGCACCCAGTTAGTCTGACAAGCCGGGACATACCGGTCCCAGTGGGCCATCACTGGTCCAGACCTCCCAAGTGGCCTCCATTCACACAAACGGTACCCCCAAGGAATCGAACCCGGGACGGAACCCCTTATATTGCCTTAGCGATTCGTTCTTGTACCACTTGGGCTGGCCAGCTCAAGTGGTACAAGGACGGATTCGTTAGGCATCTTGAGGTGGTATAACCCACGCGGGTTCGATTCCTTGGGGGTGATCGTTTGTGTGAATGGAGGCCACTGTGAGGTCTGGACCAGTGATGGCCCACTGGGACCGGTATGTCCCGGCTTGTCAGACTAAAACGGTGCGTATCCTCACACGCATGTTGTTGCTACGCTGCGCTGGTGTACGCTCAACATGCATAATGGGAATCGTGTACATTTCGTGTGGTACGCAAAACGTGAGTGATTACTATGTGATGGCCATTATGCCGCATTGACTGCTCTCTTTTTCACATTTTTTAAAAAAGATTTTAGTTGAATTTTTTTTTCATTTCTAATTATTTTTCACCCAATACACAAAAATAGTAAGAGTAATTGAAGAATATTAGACAAAGGTTGACTGCTATGGCTAGACGAAGATGAAAAAGTATTTTCAATATAATCTACTTATATTTTACTTATTTTACTCACAATTTAATTATTTTCATTAATTTTTAATATAATATTACATTTTAAAAAAACTCACTAACTATCAGCCATTGTTTGAATTTCAAGTTAGTCACCAATGTAAGAAGCTGTTGATCTAAACAAGCCACGGCCAAATTTGTTGATCCAAATACTGTCGATTTCACTTGCCATTGTAGGTGTTTGAGAGTGTTTTTGAGAGCCATACTAAGGTTCAATTTCTTGTTTGTTGAGAGAAAAAATATTAACTTAGGTAAAATTATCCAAATTTAAAGTTTTTAACTATAAAAGATTAATTATTACATTTGAGGCTTAAAAAGATAATGATTTAAATTATGGATCATTTTTTATTTTTGTGCATTTTTTTTCTAATGTTTTACTCATCAAGACATGCAATTGTATCCATTTCTCATAATTTTTGTTAATAAAAATTAAACTACTATTTTATAGTTAAAAAATAAATACTTAAAAATATGGGTCATTTTTTAAAAATTTCCAATTATGGACTATCATGGACCTTGTTTTTTTTTCACGGGACCTCTTTTTAAGGACTCATTTACCCACTCATTCTAAAGGCTAGGGCTAGGCCCAATACTTGGGCAGGCCGAGGCTAAAGCTTCCGACCTTTTTGTTTGGCCCGACACTCATGAAACGGAAGCTATAAATTGTCGGAAGCAACTTGATGATTTTCTTTTGAGGAAGTTTAATAAACAATAACGTCCGAACAACTCTGATATAGCAAATCCTTATGCAGCTCTAGTTTTATGCACGATAGTTATTCTTAGCACAACAATGCCATTAACGCACTCTTGCAACATAATAATTACTAGATAAATAAGCCAACTAAATTGGATAGCCCTTTAATAGATATAAGAATTGCTGATAGAAACCACACTTGCTTCGATTATGGTACAGCAACGCCCTTCAATGTAAACATAAGTTAAGAATTGGGACCATTTCCACGGGACAACTACCTTTTGATTTATGATACTCGTTTTATACACGATAATTGTCTACTATTTACAGAAAAGCTCTATTCACAAATTTGAGGCTTCAGTGGTAACATCTTAAATTAATTGCTTTAGTATCATCGATTGCTATCACCAGACAAGCCTAATGACAAATGCATTTGACTTCTTACCTTCAATTGTAAAATTGCTCCCTAAATAAGAGCCATGTATCTTCTCGCATTTATTGACGACCAAGAAATTAATCCCCGGAAGCTATTCAATTCAAAAACCTGGATCAACAAAAATATAATTTTACTAATACAAGTACTTTGTGTAAAAATTGGAACAAGAAAAAGAAAAAAAGAATTAGAACAAAACAATTGAGAAGGTCCTTCATACTTTAACTTGAATGCAAAAATGTGGAGGTGGGATTGGAACAGATTTTTGTTGAAAATTTTGAAGCATGTTGATGGATGCTTTACAAAAATAAATTATGTACATAACGGATAGTAAGTCAATGCGTGTAAGAGTATATTATACTTAAAGATAGATTTTTGAGGACATTGTCTTAATGCAATCAGGTTGTATGACAGTTTAACCCTAACATTCAATGACTTTGGTTATGTATGGGTACATTACCATGATACAGAATTTTAAAATAACTTTATTAACATTATATCCTTATTTTGTGTATCATTGTGCTCACACTTGTACCATTGTGCTCTCTTGTATATTTATATACCATTGTATTCTCTTGTGTACTTATACATCATTGTGCTCTCTTGTACACTCTCTTGCATACTCTTATACACAATATAAGCACACTTTTTTGCATTTTTCATATTTATAAGTAATAAGTATTTTTTTATTTGGGACATAACCCTCTATAACACTTCTTGGTTTATGACCGTGAACCATCATCATTTTCAAACCAAGAAGTGCCTCCAATAGTTATATTATTTTATAATTAATATAAAAGAATACAACCTTATGAAAGGTTACAACTTTTCATGTTTGTGTATTTTAAAATCCTTATGAAATATCCATTAATCCCCATCAATATCAAAATATACAAGAAAAAAATATAAATAGAATTCAATGTATGTGAATTGATGCTTGTCAGGTTATGAACCAACCATTAGATAACTAATTGTATCTCATAGGAACTTGGTAAAACTAGGTTTCTATCAACCAATGCCCATTTGGCGTGAGTTAGAGGACTAACTACCCACATTGAGTTCTTTCCAAGTGAGTTATTCTACGATTTTGGCACTTTATGGCCATGTGCCTTGCTGGATTCATGAGTGCTACCTAGAGATGCTTGCTTAAGCTTTCATATGAACTGACCAAATTCCACACTTATATAAGTGAACTTTCATCAAGTGTGTTTTACAGTTAAACACACCACCATACAATAACGAGCTATAGAGTTCATTAAGAGTATACCACCCACCATCTCTCACTACAGATACTACCTAATCTTAGGGAGGGATTCACAATATATCATTGGTAGTATAACAAGATAACAAGTGATTTGTTCTTACCCTTATAAACTTATTTCATAGGATCTCTAGTCACATAGGTAGGATTACCGTCATTCTTACCTTATACTTTAGACATAATCCACTCCCCATTGATTTAGAATTATTACCTCATTTAGTGGCTAAATCTACTTTGACCTTATAAAATTTTGGCTCTCTTAACCAAACATAAGCAATTACTTATATTTTATATTCTCATATTCAGTCACAACTTTTGAATATTCAATATTTGAATATATTCATATTAATGGGATAAATTGAATATATCAGAGATAACAATACACATACGAACAAAATAGTGTTTCAGTCTTAATTCTTCAAACAATGATAAACAAGGCAGAATATATGTCTGGCATTGCGGCATTGGGCTTTTTGCAAGCAGTTCTATAATGTCCATTCTATAGCACTGACTCTTCACTTGCACTATTTTTCATTGTTCAGTGTCAAAAAAAATTCATCATCAAATATATAATAATAAAGACTTCATAAGTCTAATTTATTTACATTGGACTACTCTTCAAATGTTAATTCTCATGATAAATATATATCTCACTTCATGCATTATGAATTTAGTGATTCTTATGAAATTGCATACTCATTTCTTATACATATAAATGAATGCATTTAGAAGTGAAATCACAATATACCATGCATAATAAAATGCATGTCTAAAGCTATTTAATAGAAAAAATAAATAAGAATAAACACACCGTGTTACCGTTGTGGATCTCTCCAACCATCAAGCATGAAATTTATCCTTAAGATTATTGAAAATTTTGGAGTATGTTGATGGATGCTTCACAAACATAGATCATATACATGCTTTATCCTTAAGATTATTGAAAATTTTAGAGTATGTTGATGGATGCTTCACAAACATAGATCATGTACATAACGGATAGTAAGTCAAGGCATGTAAGAGTACACTATACTTAAGGATAGAATTTCACCCCTTGAGGACACTGTCATGGTACAATCATATTGTATGACAGTCTAACCCTAACATTCAATGGCTTTGGTTCTGTATAGGTGCACTCCTACTATACAAAACCCTAGAATAACTTTGTTGATATTATATCTTTACTTTGTGCATCATTGTGCTCTTACGTGCACCATTGTGCTCTCTTGTGTACATATACATTATTGTACTCTCTTGTGTACTTATGCATTATTGTGCTCTCTTGTGTATTTATACATCATTGTACTCTCTGGTTTACTTATGTACCATTGTGCTCTCTTGCACACTCTTATGTACAATATATGCATACTTTTCTGTATTTTTTTCATGCACATATTTTCTGATATCAACACATATTTATAAGTAACAAGTACCATTTTATTTGAGACTTAACCCTCCACAACACCTCTTAGTTTGTGACCGTTAGATTAAATTTAATTTGATTAATGATTCTAAATAAATCATCACAATTTTTAAATTAAGTGGTGTTTTCAATGATTGTATTATTTCATAATTTATATGAAAGGATACAATCTTATGAAAGGTTATAACTCAATAGTTCTAAGTGAACCATTATCAATTTCGAATTAAGTGATATTTTTGATGATTGCATTATTTCATAATTAATATAAAAAAACACAACTTTATAAAAGATCGTAATTTTTTATATTTGTATATTTTAAAATTCTTATGTAATATCAAATAATTTTGAGTTTGAATCAATCATCGTCAAAATATGCAGTAAGAGATTAAAAGATTAAGAAATGATTGTGCTTGTAATTAGTGGATAAACTAAATAATTAATTAAATACGCTAAGGTTTATGGGAGGAATAACAGATAGTTTACGTCGTGAAATCTAAAGGGTAATTTAGAATGATAGCAAGCTTAACATTATTTAAGTGCCAGACGGACATGATCCAAGGACATCGGTACTCTCAAGGATGAAACATGTTCCAATTGTTCCTCGTAGCTAAATTTCCGGTTTTGATGAGGAAGACCAGGTCTATTTGTTACTAGTTTCTCTATATAATTAACACCACACCCCCTCCCCCAACAAAAAAAAAAAGCATTAAATGATTGAAATTTTAATAGTTTTTTTTATTGGGATATTGTAACTTAAAGATTGATGATAAGATACAATTTCTTTATTATCAGTATATTGGGAAAAGGAGTCTGTATATCTTATCTTAAACATCTTAACTCAACAATTTTTCATATATAATATAAAAATTGGAAGTAAGACAAGATGAAATTTAAGGAAGTTTAAAATAATATGTATTTTAAATTTTAAGACAAGTTTATGATAAATTTCAAGATTAATAAGATTTGTACGTGTTAAGGAAAATAAAATCTCATGTTGGTTAGAAATGGGGAGGATCATGAGTTTATAAGAAGTTAACCATATCTTCATTGGTATGAGGCCTTTTGGGTAGAGCCCAAGAGTAAAACTATGAGAGTTTAGGTCCAAAGTGAATAATATCATATCAATGTGGAGATATGTGTGGTTTATGGACTCCTTACAAGAGTAAAACCACATCTCCAAATCTCTCAAGTGCCGCGACATTGGAAGGCATTGGCAAATGCCAATGCCCCGGCGCTGGCCAAGGCATTGGCCGGGGCGCGACTTCTAGAATGGGCATAAGTTACCCACGCCGCAACATTGGTTTGAGCATTGCGGCGCTTGTGCTATTTTATATATACTCCTTCTATTATAGGGTTTGAGAGAGAGGAAGTGAGGGAAAAGAAAGGGGGCCGAAATACAAAGAAAATACATTGTTCAAGTGTGTATTTTGATCATTTGAGCTCCAATTTTCTCACTTGTAATCCTTGTAATCCCAAGAATTAATATAGAGGTTCGGATCCTTGATCCACCGTGAACGTAAGCGTATTTGACCGAACCACGTATACTTTGTGTTATGGTATGTTCGTATTTTTGCTATTTCTACGTTTTATCTATGTGATTGATCTTCTAATTTGTTGGGTTGCTTCATACTTGTGATATATTGTTGTGTATTATAATATATTGGTATGGTTGGGTGTTTGGCTATCAAATTCGGTATTGAGGCTTAGTGTTTGATTCCTAATACGTATATGTTGGGCATTATTTCCGCTTAAACAATCCGGTAGTTGCTATTGTGTTCGTAATTGTCTTTGTGCAATTGATAGCGGATTAATAGTACTAGGGTTGTTTGTATTTGATGTTCTAAGTGAGGGTTTATACACCAACAAACTGGTATCAGAGTATATTGTAAGAATTTTATATAATTATGGCATCTCGAAAGTATGATGTTGAGAAATTTACCGGGCGTAATGATTTTAATTTGTGAAAGGTTAAGATGATGACTTTGTTAGAGTGTCTAGGACTTGAATCAGCCCTAAAGGATACCTCTAATCTAAGTGAGAAGCTTACAACATCTTCGAGTGACCTTGATTCGTAAATGATCGATAGGAAAGCTCGGAGTGAGATAATTCTGTCATTGGGTGATGAAGTGTTGAGAGAGGTTGGTAAAGAGAAAACTGCTCTTGGTCTTTGGAAGAAGCTTGACAGTTTCTATATGACGAAATCGTTAGCAAATCATCTATACGTCAAGAAGAGGTTGTTTCAGTTGTCTATGGCTGAGGGGACTTCGGTTAAAGACTACATTAATATTTTTAACAAGATTATCATTGATCTTGAGACCGTAGATGTGAAGATCAGTGAGGAAGACAAAGCATTAATCTTGTTGAGTTCACTACCTCCGAGTTATGAACATTTTGTGGACACACTCATGTATGGCAGAGAGACTTTAACTGTTTCAAATGTTAAAGCCTTGTTGAATTCCAAGGAATTGACCCGAAGATCAGAGTCTTCAAGTAGTGCAGCTGGATTGGCTGCAATGGGGAAGACCGTTGGTAGAAATGCATGGCAGAAAGGTGGTTCAGGATCGAAACTTGGATGGAAATCCAGGAAGTGTTACTTTTGTAGAAAGGAAGGGCACTTGATAAGGGATTGTCTTGAGAGGAGAGCCAAAATGCAAGAAAAAAGACCAGAAGCTGATACTGCAATAGCCTATGGGTTAAACTACGAAATTGCAGAGGCATTGGTGGCTTCAGATGATAAAATGGCTGGTGAATGAATACTTGACTCTGGTTGTAGTTTTCACATTTGTCATGACAAGTTCTTATTTGCCAATTATCGTCCCATTGATGGTAATGTATTGGTGGACGGTGATATAACTTGTAAAGTTATGGGAGTTGGTAGTGTGAGGATGAAATTGCATAATGGAAAGATTAGGGAAGTGCAGAATGTAAGATATGTTCCTAGTCTTAAGAGGAACTTGATTTCCCTAGGTATGCTAGATCAAGTGGGATGTTCATTCAAAGCTGAAAATGGATTACTAACAGTAGCAAGAGGGATGGTTACTGTTATGCAGGGTGAGAAGCGCAATGGTCTATTTGTGCTTGTTGAAAATACTGTAAAAACATGTGTTGTTGATGAGTATGCCAAGTTAGATTCAACATGTGTTGTTGAGAAAGTGCAGTCCGAGAGTAAGTCAGCATGTGTTGTTGAGAGATTGCATTCCAACTCCTTTGTATGTGTTACTGTTGAGGAGGGGCATAGAGAGACGCAGCATCTTAGTGATACTCACTGAAGTGGTGAAGGCCGAAAGGGAATGTCTAGTAAGAGAGTTGTTGGTAAGCATAAGTTGCAGCCACCGAGGTATTGTGGTCTATGTGTTATAAGTTGCTGAAAGATCACAATCAAACTAACTTACATTTGAAGCATTCGTACTTGTGAATGCCTAAATCACTGAAGACAAAAGAGTTAAGTCTGAGTGACTTAACTAGATCACCGCTAAGTAATTGAGCGTGTGATGTGGTGGATGGATCTCGATTAGTCTCTTTGGGGATTTTGAATTAAGGAAGGGATTTGTTGAATTGGTGATTCAAAATCATGTATTGATTGGAATTGAATCGACAACCAATTCGGGGACAAATTTGAAGTTGAAATGAAGCCGGAAAAATAGTCGAAAGGGGTCGAAAATGTAATGGAATAGTGCTTGAGAAGTGCAAAAAACAGGGGAAAAATTCCCAAGTGTGAGCGCCGCGGCATTGGAAGGCATTGGCCAATGCTCCGGCGCTGGCCAAGGCATTGGCTGGGGCGCCATTTTCAGAATGGGCATAAGTTGCCCATGCCGCGGCATTGGTTTGAGCGCTGCGGCGCTCGTACTATTCTATATATACTCCTTCCATTTTTAGGATTTGAGAGAGAGGAAGTAGAGAAAAAGAGAAGGGGCCGAAATACAAAGAAAATACATTGTTCAAGTGTGTATTTTGATCGTTTGAGCTCTAATTTTTTCACTTGTAATCCTTGTAATCCCAAGAATCAATATAGAGGCTCAGATCCTTGATCCACCTTAGACGTAGGCATAGTTGGCCGAACCACGTATACTTTGTGTTGTGGTATATTCGTATTTTTGCTATTTCTACGTTTTATCTATGTGATTGATCTTCTAATTCGTTGGGTTGCTTCATATTTGTGAAATATTGTTATGTATTGCAATATATTGGTGTGGTTGGGTGTTTGGCTATCAAATTCGGTATTGGGGTTTAGTGTTTGATTCCTAATATGTATATGTTGGGCATTATTTTCGCTTAAGCAATCTGATAGTTGCTATTGTGTTCGTAATTGTCTTTGTGTAATTGATAACGAATTAATAATATTAGGATTGTTTGTATTTAGTGTTCTAAGTGAGGGTTTATACACCAACAACATATTTTACAAAAACAAAAACCCATTGAGGATCAAGAGTTGACCGTGGTCCATGCAAAAGAAGCCGCATGTAATTAAACTGGAAGCTTCAAAACCCTAGACGACAATAAAGATGAACTAAAATAAAAGAACCCATGTCCTCTTTGCCAAATAGCACCTGAATGGCCAACCAAGAAAGGGAAATTGGGAACGATCCAAGTCATATATGAAGCTCTTTCAGACCCCAAAAAAAAGGGTTAGAGATATGCAAACAAACAAAAAGTGCAGGGATCTTCAATCTAATAGGCAATCTTTCACATGCATGCACAAATCTTTTGTCGTGCATGTGGTGAGTGCTTAAATAATGTGAAATTTACATTTTAATAAGAGATTCTCTTTAATTTATACAACAATTGACTTTCTGAATATTTAATTACTTGATAAACAATATCAGATATATGTATTATTGAGGGAAATATGATAATACTGTATATATAACAGAATGTTTTTGAAAGGATATGGACTGTTTTTCACATAATTAATTAGCAATATATTGTCGGAAAACTTGAAAATCTTGACGGACTTCTAACGGAACGATTTTTAATCAGTACAATTTTCCAACTATTCCCCCTAAATTTTAGATCAATCTTAATCTTAAAAAAAAGTTCCCATTTCTTTTATGAACTTAATCCAATTAAAGAATTATCACAACATTAAATTAGGAAATTATTGTTCGTTAAATTAGAGAATTACCATCCCTTAAATCATGAATTTGATGAAGATGAAGATCGATTATTTTTCTTCAAAATATAGAATTAATGAGGATTAAATAACATTAAGATTTTACTACTAAATTTTACAACATTTATAAAAAAGAGTTCAACAATAAAAAAAGAGAGTTTCAAATTGCGTTAATTTCTTTATGTTTTTTATTAAATTATTTTATTTATTCTTTGTAACGGTTATAATGTCTTGTATTGTTATTGTAAATATTTGTTGAATAATATATATGAGTGAGTTTATTAAGTTCAGTGAAGGGGACGTAAACTTGAAATGAGTTGAATTTAATGATTGACAAAAAAATCGGAATCCAAACCCAAAACAATTGGAACTCTTGAAAAAATTCGAGTTTTTTTCTTTTTTGGGACTGGTCCTCATTTCTCAAGCTTCCATTCTATGACAGAGGAAAAAATATAAAGAAAAGATAGTAACAGCTGATGACTAGATCTCCCCGTCTATTTTGGATGAACAATTAACAGCTGTTACTATCTTTTCTTTATATTTTCTCCTGTGTCATAGAATGGAAGCTTAGAAGGATTTGACAATCATGGGGAAGACAGGCAAATGGTTCAAAAGTTTCTTGACAGGGAAGAAAGACAAAGAGAAGGAAAAATGTACTAGTAATCAAAATTCTTCAAATGCCACTGAGAGTCTAACAACTCCAACTTTTATCCTACCGACAACTCCTAAGGAGAGAAGGAGATGGAGTTTCCGAAGCTCTTCAGCTACGGCACCAGCAGCTTCTAATGACATGAATTCTACGGAACCAGTAGTTACAACACAGCTGGCTGTGCATTCTACAGTAGACAATGAGCATGAGCAGAAGAAGCATGCCCTGGCTGTGGCAGCAGCTGCAGCTGCAGCTGCTGCTGTGATCCGGCTAACTGCTGCTGCCACCACTGGGAGAGCCAGCGTGATTGAAGAGGCTGCTGCCATTCAAATTCAATCTGTTTTCCGTGCTTATTTGGTGTGTAACACTTAAATTACCTGTTTATTTGTGGCAAATATATTATATTCAAGATCCAAATGTTAGTATGATGAAAATATTTATGGTACTATTGGTATTGTTTTAGGCCAGAAAAGCATTGTGTGCATTGAAAGGACTAGTAAAGTTGCAGGCATTGGTAAGGGGTCACCTGGTGAGAAAACAGGCCACGGCTACCCTGCAGTGCATGCATGCATTGGTGACAGCACAGGCTAGACCCCGAGCTCAGAGACTCCGGACGACTGAAGATACAAGGCCACCAATTAATCACAGGCAATCCGTCTTCAGAAAATCAACACAGGAAAACCGGTTTAGGCATCCACATCCTGTAAGTTTAATACCCTCGTTCCAAAAATCTCTACTCATAATATCGTCTTCTCTGTACATTTGCCAGTCAGATGGAACACAACATTAGAAATGGAACAGGTACTATACCTTAACAACATCGATCATGGTAAAGAATTAGTCAGGCTTGTCAGGACTTTCATTATTTGATTAAACAGTATTATTTAGTACTAATTCCATAAACTAGAAACAGAACCCTCTTCACTATTTTCCTTTACTAATTGGAGAATTGTTTCTTCTATTTGTTTACACATAAAAATTTGAAACGGTTGGAGAGTTTAATTTACAAAGATCGACCAGATAAAGATAAAAACCTGCTAACTGGTTTTGTTCTTAAAGGATGATAGAGGCATGGAAGATAACATTAAGATAGTAGAGATGGATCAAGGAGAATCAAAGGGAAGTTCAAAGAGCAGAAACAGCTATTCAATCCATCCACTAAGTGAAAGAGCAGAACACAGATTCTCCACATTTTATGCATCACAAAATGTGTACTTAAAGCAAGTTAACTATGAGCTCTCATCAGCTTTGACTGACATGAGTCCCAGAGCCTGCAGTGGTCATTTTGAAGACAATTCTTACAGCACAGCACCGACACAGAGCAGCCCGCAATACTATTCTGCTGTGTCGAAACCAGACCCATCAAGAGTTCCTTCTGCTTTTCCTGGGTCAGACTATGCAGAATCCTTATCTTATGACCACAATTATTTCCTAATTACATGGCTAATACAGAGTCTTCAAGAGCCAAAGTCCGCTCACAAAGTGCACCCAAGTCAAGGCCAGATTCATTTGAGAGGCAACCAAGCCGGCGGAGGGCATCCATGGAGGGGAGAAATATCCCAAGGGCTATGAGGATGCAGAGATCATCTTCATATTTGGAAGCTACTGCTCATAATTACCAATATCCTTGGTCAATTAAGCTTGACCGATCGACAGTCTCACTAAAAGACAGTGAGTATAGATCCACCACCAGTACAGTGCTCACAGACACAAATTACTGCAGATCACTGGTCGCCTATGACGTGAGTATAAATAATCTAAGATCAAAATCCTCTGTTTGAATTCCATATAAGAAAAATATTGGAAAGGAAGAAGATTATGGATTTTAATATAATATATAAAGGTTTAATTTTAATCACTTAACATATAATCACATTGTAACACTGGTTTTTGTGACTGCAGCATCATGGAAATAGGTACTAACAATGCATTTCTCCTCGCCAATGCAGTAGGAAATTATGCGTGGCCTGGCTAGATAAATGTGCAAAGCTTGAACAAATAAGGAAGATCCAAGAGGAAATGCTCGAAGAAAGTGAAGTGTTTGAAAGAGAAACTGCTACAGTTCCTGGTCTTTTTTCATTCCTTTTCTGCTGTTACTGCTAAGGAAGCGTTGTATTGAAGAAAACCCCATGTAGATTTTTTTTTTTCCTTTTGCTTTTGATGTTTCTGCATGATTTGGTTGTATGTGTTCCTTAAGGCAAAGCTTAAGGCAATTGACCTGCAAGACATATGGATACAAATGTAGCAACAAAACTAATATGTTATCTGTCTATAGAAAATTATTGAGTGTGAATTTTCCCGGACTATTTACCTATTTTACGGAGATTTTCATCAGACATCAACTTCTTTCCTACATTTATTCTAAGGGGTCCTAGCCTCTTTTCATCTAATCTACTAGGACCATTCTGCTTTGAATTTTATGCCAATATGTAATGATCATATAGGTAACAGAAGAATCAAGCTGAGTTGCTAAATCCCCATAACGTTGAATATTTAGCAGTACCGTTTCCATTGAGCAGAAAAATTGAAAAAATTACTTCCACATTATTCACAATGACAGAGCAAAGTCTTTTCTGCATATATTATCTTCTTTAGCAATTTAAGAAGCAACACAACCAGGTCCTTATGTAGATTCTTTTCTTCTTACCAGTCTCAGTTCTGTTAAAATCTTATTTAAAGCGACAGATAACTTAAAAAGGCATCCATCCATTTACATCCCATGATTCCAAAATTCCAATATGATCTACGTTTTTTCGATGGGTCCAGCGAATCAAAGCTCTTACCCCATAGCTCTGCTCTATAATTTGCTAACCAGAATACAAATACATTATTTGTCTTCTTTGATTGCATCACCTACAGCCCATAATCTTATGGCGCCTTAGATCTCCGTTTTTTGACAAATGTCAGCTCTTTAAAATCTACAATGCTACAAGCAATTATATGAACATATGCGCTGTGAATACCTAGTAGTCTCGGTTTAACTATGTGATGCAGCTAAGTTTCTTTCAGTACTTTTAATGCTTGCGTATTCATCTAACGCTTCATCACTACTGAGATTCTAGACTTATAGACGCTCAGTTGAGGTTCAATCATTCTTCCAATTATAAGACAGTGAATAACAAACTTCTAATACGCGGCCACTGACTTGTCATAGAAGAATCAATCTACTAGATGATTAAAGTCGTCCAATAAATTTCAGGATATAAAAATAAAATAAAAAATTTCTTGGTTTGTGTTTATTGTATCTACCTAACTTCGGCGATTGGCATGAAATGATTCCAGTTTATATACAACCATCAATTAATCATTTCATGGTAGATTGGTCCTCCTCATACCATAATGAAAATCGACTACCGTTGAGCATGTGACACTTCAATTTCTTTGTAACATGGAGTCACCTTTCGGTTGATAGTTCTCATATGTTCAAAGCTAGAAGTTCATGTTTTCTCGATATTTATGTTACAATCCCGTTATTTTTTTTTTCCTTTTTTACATGAAATTAAACACAAATTTTGCAGCTGAATTTTTATATATTATATGAGTTTGATGGATTATTGAATAAGTTAAAGGTGTTTAAATGTTATTTGAACTTCTACCAATTAATGTTATGTAAGTGAAGCATTACTCCTAACAGGAAGAATATATGTGATAAAAATCTCCATAATTTATTATAAGATTTTAGGTGTGGCAAAAAAAATAGAACCAAATCGATTAGTTTTTGGTAGGTTTCGGTTTTTAGTTGGGTTCATTTATTTAGAATTGATTGGTTCTATTTTACTGAGGGGAAAGAAATTAGGTTCAGCACTAATGTTTCCTTAAAATTAGCCTTTTGCCTTAATACTCCATTGTTGCAGAAGAGTATAATCAAAAGCAAATATAATATCAAGAACTAGATCAAATCAAGAACATGCACATAACTAATTTACGTGGTTCGGTAAAAACCTATTTTTATATTGGATTAAGGAATCCTAATCTCTCTTATTAATTCTTTAGAGATTATAAAAAAAAACATAATAAAGAATTCTCAACAGAATCTATTTAGCATAACTTTGTTTACATAAAAATAATAAATGCTCACAATAATTTCACCATAATACACACAAACACTTAGTGTCTACCTAATTCTTTAATTTTTCTTAGAGTCTTTCTTTAATGCTTGATAAATTCTAAAGAGTTTACAAGGGTTTATATAGTATTTACAAAGTCCTTAAAAATCATAAACTTAATTAGAATAAGAGTCTATACGTGTAGGAGTCTAGTCATAACTAAGTAAAAAAAATAAAAATAAAAGTTCTCAAAATTGAATCGTTGCAGTGCTATTTAGCTTTCACTACGCTCTTGCGGCATGGACAAGAATTATGGCACTGGGGCTTCTGTCTCTGGTGCTGAATACCTAGTGCCACTGTACCCAAACTTGGAGCTTGTCTTGTATTTCTGCGCTATTTCTTGCTTCCAACTCTTCGTCTTATTCTTTCCTCGTACGCCCGTTGTGTACTTGACTTCATGATGACTTTTTATTAGTATTCATCTTAATTTATACCCAAATATGATTGTTGAATCACCACTTTTAACAGGTTTTAATTCAGTTTTGATTCAAGTTCAAATTGAAAAATATATAGTTAAAATAGACTTAAAATATTAAGAAAAAATAAAAATAAAATCGAATCGAACTGAGTCATTGCATCCTCCAAAATCCCAATTTTCATATTTTCACATAAAGCTCTCCTATATTTTTCAAGATGGAAGCTTTTATGTCTTCCTTATCTATATTTCTGGAATCTCTTAAGGTCCATTCTTTTCTTGCTCTTTAATGTACAGCTGCATTTACTTTAGGAGATCGAATATGCTGGATTTCATCCCATAGCTAATCATCTTCTAGATTTGTTAAAAAAAGCATATATAGTCCAACATTAGTAAGAAATAGGGAAAATCATGGGTATATAAGGAGTGAACTATATCTTCATTAGTATGAGTCATTTTGAGTACAACTCAAGAGGAAAACTATGAGGGTTTAGGCTCAAAGTGGACAATATCATACCAATGTGGAGATATGTGTGGTTCATCGGACTCTTAACAGTAGTATCAAAGCCATGCCTTAAAGTTAGTCATGTAAAGGAAATCTTTAGTGCAGAACAAGAAGATGGTGAGCCTAGTAAACCTCGATTTAATTACGATGAGATCCGTGGTTAAACTCTATGGACAGGTGATGGTGTGCTCTTGGGCTTCATGTAAGGCGTGTTCTCCAACGCAGTGATGCAGAGTTAATCTAATAGAGCGGGCTCTCAAAGTAGTTGTGCGGTACTCTGGTGTTTCACGTAAGACGTGCAATTTTAATGCTGTAAAGATAAGTAAAAGATGAGTACTAGACTAAAGGAAGCGAAGTCTTTTAGTATGAAAGATAGATAGATAGGATATCATTTGAGGAAAGGCTTAAACCATGTAAAATGGTGTGGTCATTTGTTCGAGAGGAGAATTATTAAGAAAGTAAATAAAGTCTCACATTGGCAAGAAATATGGAAGATCATGGGTATATAAAGAGTGAACTATATTTCTATTGGTATGAAACTTTTTGAGTAGAGCTCAAGAGCAAAACTATGAGAATTTAGGCTCTAAGTAGACAATATCATACCAATATAGAGATATGTGTAGTTTGTTGGACTACAAATAGGATTGTTATTCAATTTACCCTATCCCTCTATGAAAATTAACATATCTCTCAACTCTTAGTTCTCTTTCCTCGTCCTCTCTAACTACTTTACTATCTAACTTAGAATGCTCGTCATCTCTAAGAGAACTTAACTTCTCAGTGCTATTAGATTTGTGTATTAGTTTTTTTCTCTCTCAATGTTACTCAAATTTATTTTTTGGCTAATCATCTTTTCAGGAACAATTTAATGTTCTAAAGAACTCTTTGTTTAATTCAACTATCTTCCCACAAATGGCACTATTAAGGTTCTTTAATATAAATTTTGTAAAATCTTACCTTGTTGTCTCTGCATATTTCCTACCGTAGTGAAAAGACCCTCTGTTCTCCTTTAAAAAAGAATATTCCAACACTCAAGTCAAAATTTATGGGATAAAAAGAAACTCATGTATGAAAAAATAATACTATTGCAAGAACAAACAAGGTTGATGAATTTTTTGGTGAGCTCAGATTGGTTCTTCTTTCTTAAGTTGTTCCAAGAATTTTCTTTGTGTGTTTATCATGCCCTTTTACAAATCAATGTTTGACTTTTTATAAGAACTAAGATCTAATAAATTATTACTGAATAATTATAATAATAACACAATCGATCTCAATCATAAATGGTATTTAAACTTGCATTAAATATATTTTTAATAATATCCAAATAAATTTATATTGCCAAAATTTAATTCTTTACTAATAACATATTCAGCCCATTTCAATTATGCATAGACAGTAGTTAATGCATAATAATTGGAATAAAACCTGAGTTTAAAATTATTTTCTCCTTTTTATGATTCTCACAACCCATTTGTGGTATCTATAGATTAGTAAGTGTGGGTTATTTATCAAATTTAAAAATTGATTTGGGCCAATCTATCCACCAAAATAAGGATATGGACGTATTCTGTCATAGGACTCCTTTGTTGAATTGGATTTAAACACTTGGAACTGGTTGGATTTAATAGGAGATGAACTCAACAATGAAATTACACAATTTTATAACTTAATTTTGATATTTTATAGCAGTTTTCTAGGTTAAACACGTGAAACGTGATCAAAGATTGTCCAAACTTCATATGAAAAGAAAATTCATATTATTATTGTAATAAAAAAATGTGATATAGAACATATCGTGTGGACTTGCATTTTTAGAGATTATAATCTGAGCATATAATGTTAAAATCGTGCGTATAATATATTAATTTAAAGCTTTCAATGATTTCTATAATGAGGCATATAGGTTAAGCCAAAATTTTGTTGTTTAGGCCTTTAAAATGTATGTCGCAATTGATCAATGTTAATTTTTTTAAAAAATTTTTATGCAATTTTTGATATTTTTAATAATTTTTAGAAAAGTCAGATTTGAATTCCTTTTTCTATTTTTTTTAATTTTTTATTTGAATTATTTAATTATGTAATATTCCATTTTAGGCATTAAAAATCCTGCTTTATCATCCGTTATTCTGATAATAAAAAAATTCTCTTTGGAAATTTATATTTTTTCTTTCCGTCAAAATGTGATGATAAGAATTACAACAAAAGTGATTAGAATTTCTATCACTTTTTCATACAACATTTCGCAGCTCAATTTTGATATTATATATAAATTTCACAGAATGCTGAAGACGTGAATAATGTTTTAGCTTTCACATTACATGCGAATTAAGTATAAAAAAAAAAAGAAATATACGTAGATGTTTGATAAATTAACCAGTAGTATTGTGACAGTATATAACTACCGCAGTCGTAAAGTGAAATCGTGAGTGTTCATGCAAAATTGAGCCAATTTAGTATGATAGCTTGGCCTGTTCCTTCCTTCATTCTTGAGTGAGGCCTGACTCGATAATAACAAAATTGAACCTAAATAAATATTTTTATTATTTAAAGTTTAAATAGCGATGAAAATTTTATACCATTAACATTAACTTTTACTTTTACTCTTTATGTTTATTTAAATCCAAATATTCTTAATATACTATAAATTAACTTTCGTCACACACACACACACACACACATATATATATTCCACGAAAAACTTATTAAATAAATCATGGTATATACGTTTTTATGAATTAATTTTTTTGATAAAAATAAATAATTAATTTAAAATTTACATTTTCCTTTTCAGTTATTTTTTATGTATATTTTCTTCCTCTATTATTTTAAAAAAAAGTGTATTTCAATTTAAGAAAGGGTTTAAAGCGCATAAAATTTTTAGATTTGTGTGCTAAAAGATTCTTTAAATTAATACAAATAATTATTAAATTGATATTTATTTATGTCCTTAATTGATTATTTCACACAAGATGGAAAATTAAAAAACAAATTTAAGAAAATAGTATATTATCACATAACATGTGAGAAAAGATATCGCCAAGATTATAATTAGTATTCTCAAATTTGTATCAAAAATTTCTTACATCTAAGAATAATAATGTTATGAGATATAAAGTTTGTATCATAATTAATGTGGCATATGATGCTTCCATTATTAATTACATATTGATAATAAATAAAAAGTCAACAACTATTTGTTAAGTCATAGTCACTAACTGTTGACGTCGGTCAAAATGTACTTTGTGGGATTTTTTCGTTTTAAAGATTCTTAGCCCAATTGCATGTTATAACTTATTTAGGAATTTGTATATAATAAAAAATTATGTTATATTAGGATTAATTTTTCATTACTTGTATTATCAACTATTCAACACACATAATTTACAAGCCTCTTAGCTTTTATCCATGTTCTCTCTTTTTTACATTCAATCCAAGACTTCATGTCCTTACTTGTTGAAAGTCCCTGCGATCTTATTGATAGAACTTCGCTTGTCCTTTTTTGCGAAAGACTCAAATTTTACGACATGCTTGCTGCACCACGGCCTAGGTCTAGCAATAGTTATTGTCTGTTATCGCTCAGTCTACGTTTAGCGATAAATCTCGCTTGCTGGTAAAATCATTCAGTCTTGATTTTTCTCAAACTTGAGGCGACCTTTGTCTAATTGGACACAAAGCATATACGAATCCTATTTTTAAAACTAGATCACTTACACATCAATAAAGATACAAATCTTATATCAAAACTATGTAAATATAATACTACTTATCCACTAAAAAATAGATCATTCTTTCTTTGAAAAGAAAATAATGATGAATCATTTTACCCACACCGATCATATCCGTGTGATGAGGTTATTTCAACCAACCTAAGTCTTCTGTCGGAATTCTTTTTCCCTTAATGTTACAATAGCTTTTTCTCTTAGTGGGAGCCGAAGGTCCAAACGAATTTCAGTAATGAAGCTATGTTCACTCTTATTGGGAGTTAATATATTTTGGATGAGTTTAATATATTCGAGTGGGTTTTGATGTGTGTAATTTCAGTGATTCGAATAATTAATAACAATATTATATGAAAATCATTAAGTAGCCAACTTCATGTTATGTGAAAAAACATATCAATTTTTCTGTTCAAGATCTACAATCCACTCGTTCATAAATCATAGTCAACAGATTTACTTATTTTAGGTGCTCTATCGCCTTAAAAACTAAAAACCAAACCTTTCATTATTAAAAGTTTCCCGTTTCTGATTATAAAATAATTCATATATGTAATGATGATCGCTTGAGTTTAGGCCTACCATTCCCACTCAAAGTGAGTCAATAGCTCTGCATCTGCATGGTTCTTTGGCCCCCCAAAATTAAAAGAATATATTTTTGCACACACATATTCAACCTTTTAATTTCAGAAGGTAAGCTTTTCATGGGTCCAAGAGAGCAGAAATACCCACCCCAGAAACAGTTTAAAGTGCCATTCCCAATATTGTTTTATTTCTTTATTTTCCAAACCAATCAAATGATCTAAAAGAACGAAAACGGCACTTGATTCCAATCAGATACTTGTCCATTTCATAGTCCCACTTCCTTTTTCCATTATTGCTGAGGTCAACTAAACGAAGTTTGTATATTTTCTTAATTTTCTCGCAATGACAATTCCTTTCGTGAGTAAATATTTTCCATGCAACAAGTAGAAACTTTCTTTTATGATTCTCTTTTTTTTAGGGGACAAATTTGTGATCAATTTGAAATTAAGTTAGGAGCTAGAAATAAGTTTGGAAGGGATTAGAAATTAATGGAATAGTGTTTGAAAATTAGGGAACAATAGTGAAAATAGAAAGCCTGTTTTTAAGTTTGAATGCTACAATGCTGGTGGCAGAATGTAGTATTGGTACTATTTATTGACTTCAAAATTTAAAATTTGAGTTTTTTAAAGGTTTGAGTATTTTGGACTTTATATAAATACTTAATTATGCCTAAGATTGAAAGAGAACTCGAAATACACATTGTACAATAAACTCTTGAGCTCTAATCTTGAATTGTATCATTCATTATCTTTCAAAATCAATATTCTTGCAATCAAGCATTAAATAAGAGAGACTTGAGTCCTTAGTCAACCATGGACGTAAGCACATTGCTAAACCACGTATTTTGTATCTTAGTATTGTATATTTTTGCAGTTTCTCTATTGTTATTGCTTAGCTTGTGTTTAGCTTATTGTTTTTATTTGGCTAGTTGTATTATCTACTTCATTACTTAGTTGTATACTCTACGATTCTGTTGCGTGTTTATACTCCTACAAATTGGTATCAGAGCTAGGTTATTAACTGTGTGTTTATTTTGTTAAATATGGCACCATATAAACATAAAGTAGAGAAATTTTCAGGACAAAATGATTTTAATTTATAAAAGCTTAAGATGTTGGCTTTGTTAAAGAGTTAAAGATTAGAATTAGCCATTGAGGAATCCGTATTAGTGATAAGCCTATAACATCTAAGTTCGACATGGATCCTGAAACTATTAATAGAAAGGCTCAGAGTGAAATTATTTTGAGTTTGGGTGATGAAATTTTGAGGGAAGTGGGTAAAGAAAAATTTGCATTAGGTTTATGGAAAAGACTTGATGAGTCGTATATGACTAAGTCTCTTACAAATCGATTGTATCTAAAAAAAAAAATTTGTTCTAGTTCTCTTTGGTTGAGGGTGGTTCACTCAATGAATACATTGATTCCTTCAACAAGGTTGTAATTGATTTAGAGACTGTCAATGTTAAATTCATTGACGAGAATAAGAAAATTTTGTTACTGAGTTCACTTCCTAAAAGCTATGAACATTTTGTTGATACTATTTTATATAGAGGGGAATTATTGACAATGAAAGATGTTAGAGCAGCCCTAAACTCAAAAGACTTAGTCAAGAAGTTAACCAACAACAACAAAGTTCAACAGTTGTACTTGTTACGAGGGAGAGAGCTGAGATTCAGAAAACTAAAGTGAAAAATTTATCAAGATCAAAATCGAGAGGCAGATTTATAAAGTATGACTTCTGCAAGAAAGAAGGCCATTTCAAGAGGGATTATTCGAAAAGAAAAACCAAATATCAAGAGAAGAGACCTAAAATAGATGCAACTATAATTTATGAAGAAGATTATGAAGTTGTAGAAATATTAGTTGGTTTGAATGGGAAAAACATCGGTGAATGAATTCTAGACACTGGGTGCACTTTTCATCTGTGTCTTAATAAAGCCTTGTCCACTAGCTATCAGTCCATTAATTTTTAAAATATATTAATGAGCAATAATATGACTTGTCAAGTCATTGGGATGGGTAGTATTATGTTGAACCTACATGATGGGAGTGTATGGGAGTTGTCAGATATGAGGCATGTACCTGAACTTAAAAAAGAAATTTAATTTCTTTAGGCATTCTTGATCAATCAGGTTGCACATTTAAGGGTGAGAATGATATATTGAAAGTTATTAAGGGTTTAATGGTTGTAATGAAATGTAAGCATAAACATGAGTTGTATGTGTTAAGTAGAGAAACTGTCATTGATTCTGCATCTTTCTTTGTTGATAATGAGAATATGTAGACCAAGTTGTGGCATTTGAGGTTAGGGCACTTAGGTGAGAGAGGTCTAAAAGAGTTGTATGATCAGGGTGTATTTAGTAAGGATAAGATCCAGCCAATGAGGTTTTATGAACATTGTGTACTTAGTAAAGCTCATAAAGTTAAATTTAACAGGGGTGAACACAACATCAAGGGCACTCTAAATTACATACATTATAACATTTGGGGACTTGCATAAGCTATCACTCATGGTGGTGCACGTATTTTCTGTCATTCATTGATAATTATTCAAGGAAGTTATAGATTTATGTGTTGAAGAGTAAAGAGTAGGTGTTTGAAACATTTTAGAAATGGCAAGCACTTGTAGAGAATCAAACAGGTAAGAAAATTAAAAGACTTGGAATAACAATGGTCTTGAGTTTTGTAATATCGAGTTTGATAAGTTTTGTGCTAAATATGGTATTGTAAAGTATAAAATAGTGCGGTACATACCATAACAGAATGGACCTGCAGAAAAGATGAACTGAACCTTATTTAAAAAGGGTAAGGTACATGCTAACCAATGCCGGATTGTCTAAGGCATTTTGGAGAGAGGCCGTAGTAACAACGACTTACTTGATAAATAGAAATCCTTCATTAGCTATTGGCTTTATGACACCATAATAGAAATGGTTTGGAAGCACACCAAAATATGATCACTTGAGGGTATTTGGATGCCTTACATTTGTATGCATCAAGTAAGGCAAACTAGAACCAACAGCCTTGAAAAGAATATTCATTGGATATCTAGAAGGTGTTAAGGGATACAAGTTATGGTATATTGATCTTAATCCACACAAGAGTATTATTAGTAGGGATGTGACGTTTAATGAATCTACATTGTTAGAAATCAATCCGAATTTAGTTTTGAAGAAGCCAGAAGATGTGTCAAGTTTCGTTTCTGAATCTAAAAATGAACATTATAAAGTGGTACATGATTTGAGACCTGATACTCACATAGGTCAGCACTTCAATGATGAAGCTGTTGGGATTTGTGTTTACGTGCCATCCCATAATGTATAAATATATAGTGATTATATTTATACAATTATTATTTCTAATAAAATCGTTAATATTATTTTTATTAAATGGTAAGATGCTTGTAACATTTTAGACATTGTATAATCTGAAGGAGTTCAGATTTGGTCTAAAAGAGTTTAGACCAGGGCTAAGAGTTAGCAACGCTAATAGTTATAAACACTAAGAGTTAGTGGTACTAAGAGTTAGCAAAATCTAATGAGTTAGAGTCTTGTCTGAAATGGGACAATGACCTGAGAATATATTAGTAATGATATAGCTGCAATGAGTTGCAGATGGTGCTAAGAAATGTCATTATGCAAGTATGTTCTTAAACATAATGTTCTTGATCTAATTTCATCGATGCGGGTCTATCAGTAAAACCCATTAATATATATATTAGTGTATGTCTATATCTGGATGGTTCAGATGGTTAGTCTTAGCAAATTATAAGCTTAGTAGGAAGCTCGTATAGAGATGCAGGTATTCAGTAAGGACTGGATATTGAACAGACTCACGAAGACATCCAATAGACATCTCATAAAGCCGTTAATGGAAGGTTTTTCGAGTTGAGTAGTATTTGTGGTCCTTTGACCTGAGCGCCACGGTGGGCTTGTGAGTGATCCACCATGCTTTGGTTCCACATATGTCAGAAACCTTTCATGGTCTGACCGCTGGGTGTCGCTGGGTATGGTCCGATGCTTATGGAGTTCGGTGTGCGTAGATATGGGATCCATCAGCTCATATGAGTGGGTTGTATATCCTAATGCTCTGAGATTGTATTTCAGAAAGTCTTGTGGCCGCAAGCATAAACCTCGAAAAAGATATTCCGGAGGAATAAACAATATCACAAAAGTGTTTGTGGATATTGTTTTATGAAATATAAATCTGGAGATAAGTTCGTGGTTGAGCAAATAGAGATTTGATGGTGATGATCTATATCTCTGCTCTTCAAGGATATAAATGATGGAAGGATTATACGAATATGTAATAACCTCAACTTGTATGGTCTAACATGCAAATTTGTAATATCCGTAACGTGTGTGTGGGACATTGTTCACGGACGTATGAAGGAGCTCTATATGACAAATTAGGTGTGGACCTAGAGAGTTTCACAATATCAAATATACTCGTTGTGCACTAGGGTAGCGGATTGGATTGAATAGTTCGATCCAATAAATTTCAGTAAAAGAGAACGATTGTTTAGGGATCCCTCGGATTGTCATTTGTCAAGACTTAATTGTTAATACATCACTTAATTAATTAACAAGGGTTGTTAATTAATAGAATATTGACAAATGACAAAATTTGTTCTATGTTTGATTTTATCTTTTTACCATTTAACCATGGTAGTAAAAATTAGTAAAGTAAAAAGTAATTATTCAAAATTGTTTTGAATAATTAAATCATATATTATTAGATAATATTATAATATATATAGATCATGGCATTGTATTTTAATACAATGAGGGGCCTAGATGTTGGCCATTTAATTATCCATTATAATTAAAGTAATTATAATTGTTAGGTAAAGATTAATTTAGGTGGCCATTATTCTAGTGCTTGGTTTAATTAATTCTAAATGGGAGACCAACAATAAAATTGGTAGAGCACATCATTTTGTTTATTTTTTGTTTAATCAAAGTGTTGAATAAACAAAATAAATTTTGGCAAAACAATTGAATTCATTCATTCAATTTTGGGAGAAGAATTCGGCAATGGGAGGAAGAGAGGTAAAAGAGAGTTCTTTGAGTTTTATTCTTTCAAGTGTTGGAAAAATAAACAAACTTCTCTTCATCTCCTTCTTTAATGGATGGCTAAAATGAATGATATGTAAATGGAGAAAAATATAATTATTTTGCAAAGAGTTGTTCAAAATAATTATCATGTAGAAATTGTTTCTAAGATTAATATACAAGAGTTGTATGTTAAAGATTTTTAATTAATACAAGAGTTGTATAGAAAATATTTGCCATTTCCATTTAAGAAACAAAAATTGTATTCAAAGAAGTTGAATACAAGTTGCTGAAAAATTCTAAACACTAAGCTACCATTCTAGCTCCTTAATCCCACCAAAAGTTATGGACTAAAATTGTTCAACATATACTTCAAGGTGAGCTCTTCACATGGATTATTGAAGAACTTGAAGAATTTGTAAAGCTGCCTTCATTAGGTGAGTATTTTACATTATGTTATAATACAATATTGTTCATCATTTATTATTGTATAATTGTTATACTTATGCATATATGTGATATATGTTAAAATTGTTAAAATGGGTGTATTTTGTAACATGCTTCCGCCGCGCATATGGTAATTTTTGAAATTACATATACACTCGAATTATCACATACTCTATAATACAACACCCAACAGAAGCACATGAAGATTAAGGACTTGAAAGTTCCTATGAAACAGTACCACTACAGTTTAGCACTCCTGAAGCTGAACTTAAAGAGTACCAGCTGGCTAGAGATAGGCAAATAAGAATTGGTCGACTACCAAACAGGTATGCACATACAGATTAGATAGCCTATGCATTTAACATTGCTTACCCTATAGAGTATGATGAAGCCATGAAGAGTATAAAGTGTGTTAAATGGCAATAAGCTATAAAAGAAGAGATTATTTCTCTTAAGAAAAATCAAACCTAAAAATTGGTGGAGAAACTAAAGAACAAGAAGCTAGTTGACTGCAAATTGGTTTACAAGATTAAAGAGGGGGGTTTTGGGTGTTGAGCCTACACATTTTAAGGTTAGACTTTTTGCACATGGCTTTACACAAAGAGAAGGGGTTTGATTTTTATGAAATCTTTTCTCCTATTGTAAAACACTCATCCATTCATATTTTATTATTCTTGTGTGTGAATATGAAGTTACATCTTGAACAAATGAATGTAAAGACAACTTTCCTTAATGGTGAGCTTGAAGAAGAAATATACATGGCACAATCGAAAGATTTTAAGGAATCGGGCAAAGAAGATCATGCTTGTTTACTTAAAGAAGTCTTTATATGGGCTGAAGCAATCTCTGAAGTAATGGTATAAGAGATTTGATGATTTTATATTGCATTATAGCTTCACAAGGAGCAAGTATAACGAATATGTGTACTCTAAAGCATTGAGCAATAATAAGCGTATGTATCTCCTTATATATATTGATGATATGTTAATTGTATGTAAGGATATGATAGATATATATAAGGTGAAAGATCAGTTGGATGGTGAGTTTGAAATGAAAGATTTGGGATCAGTTAAAAGAATTTTGGGTATGGATATAGTAAGGGGCAGTGATGTTATTTTCTTGTCTTAACAACAGTATATACTTAAGGTTCTTGACAGGTTCAGAATAAGGAATACCATAGCTGTATTGACTCTATTGGTAATGCATTTCAAACTGTCGGCATCTCAATCACCACAAACAGAAGAAAAAAAATTGCATATGCTTAAGGTATCATATGTTAGTGTTGTGGGTCTTATCATGTATGCTATGATTTGTACAAGGTCAGATATAACACAAGCGGTGAGTGTTATGAATAGATACATGACTAATCCAAAAAAAAGCATTGAATGGCTGTGAAATGGATACTTAGGTATCTAAAGAGGACGTCACATTATGGTTTACTATTTAAAAGGGTTGGCACAGATGATAAATGGTAAATGGCTATATGGACTCAGATTATGTAGGTGACCTGGATAATAGGAGGTCTTTATCTGGGTATATCTTCACGGTGTTTGGATGTAGCGTATATTGAAAATCAGTATTGCAGCATATTGTAGAACTGTCAACAATCGAAGCCGAGTATATAACCTTAGGAGAATCAATCAAGGAGGTTATATGGTTGAAAGGTATATGTGCTGAACCTTTAGCTATGGATGAAGTTAATACTTCTGTGCATTGTGATAGCTAAAGTGCTATACATCTAAGTAAACATCAAGTGTTTTATGAAAGATTAAAACACATTGATGTTAGGATGCATTTCATTCGAGATACTGTACAGAGTGGCATTATTAGTCTGTGTAAAATTTTAACATCGGAGAATCCTATTGATTTGTTGACTAAGTCGCTGCCCCCAATTAAGTTCAGATTGTGTATGAACTTAACTAGAATCACAACTTACAATTAAGGTTGTGATGTGGATAAAATGAATCCTTAGGTTGTTCTATTGGAGTTAGAGTGATTTTGTATCAAGAAGGAAATTTATGAAATTTGTGATCCAAAATCATGTTTAATGTGATGTTTATGTTTGAAAAAAAATTAGGAACAATTTGGAATCAAGTTGGAGCCAGAAACAACCTTGGAATGGGTCAGAAATTAATAGAACAGTGTTCGAAAGGCTGGGGACAACAATGAAAACAGGAAACCTATTTCTATGCTTAAGGACTGTGGTGCTAGTATTGTTTATTAGCCCTAAAATTCGAAATTTGAGTTTTTTTTGAAGGCTTGGATATTTAGAACTTCATATAAATACTCAATTATGCCTAGGATTGAAAGAGAATTCGAAATACACACTGTACAACAAACCATAGAGCTCTAATCTTGAATTGTATCATTCATTGATCTTCCAAGATTAATTTTTTTGTAATTAAGTATCAAATAAGAGAGACTTAGGTTCTTGATCCATCGTAGATGTAAGAACATTACTGAACCACATATTTTGTGTTTTAATATTGTATATTTTTATATTTTCTCTACTGTTATTATTTAGCTCTTGTGTTTAATTTATTGTTCTTGTTTGACTAATTGTATTATCTACTTCATCGCTTAATTTATACACTCTATGTATTCCGCCACATATTCATACTCTTACACTTGTTTTATAATTTAATGGATATTTGATTTATAAGTTTTATATATATATATATATATATATATATATATAATACTAGATTCCAGAAACCCAGGCTTCTTCTAAAGATTAAATTCTGAAATGTATTTATCTTTTATTAATATTAAAAATATGAGCAAAAGATATTAGCAAAACATTTTTATTAATATTAACAACAAAGAAAAAAAGAATATGCGACCTGGGGTACTGATTGTCAATAAACATTTTCTTATCTGCATTAATCTTGATCTTGTGGAAAATTTTGACAAGTTCTTAAGCATAAAGTAATTAACTAGATGCATGCATGACGAAAGTTGCATGGAAAAGTCTAGTAGAAAATATGGGTACTACTTTATCTTACTTCATCTAGCTTTACATACTTGGGACCGGCTAATTAACTTCCCACTTAAAGAGCATTTACGTTATGCTCTCTTTATACATTTATTTCAGCCAATTATATTGGTTAAAGTTTCCGGTTCCAGTAAGTTAATTTGGTGGCCATTTTCCCACTACACAAAATTTCAGAAATATATTAACTTCTTATGTATCTATATATTCATTAGTAACATAATGGGGAAGAAAGATGTTTTCTTTCTAAACCAAAAAAAAAAAGAAAAGAAAAAGAAAAAGAAAAATATCAGCATGGCTGCTCAAGGATCATGATATCCGATACACATTTCAAAGCCGAGCAGACAGTGGCTTAACCAGCATTTCACTTGACGAAATACTAATAGCTAGGTGTCGGAAATTGAACGGAGTCTGATAAGTGAAAGGGGTCTCTGACTTTGAAGACTTTGATTTTCTTAAGTGAAAGTTGAAGAGTTGAGTGTGGAATGCGGTGGGCAGTTGACAATAATGCAAGAGACAAATGGGTTGCAGCAGCATGTGAATTTGTCATAATCTCTTTCGGTGTCCTTGATTGTTCACTTTCTCATGTGGGTCGTCCCTTTAGCAAGAAGCAATTAGCCTCACATAATATTCTTCTTGGCCCCTCTTTGCAAGGCTTGAATTCCAAACACATTATTTTTATTTTTTTAATTAATTATATATATATATATAATTGCTTTTTGAGACCAAATGCAGCATACTACCATATCATAGTAATAAAGTTAGTTATTTGTTTTTTGGAAAAAGGAAATGCTATGTGGAAGATTCTCCATACATAGTCCAGCAGTTGTTTTTTTTTTTAAAAAAAATATATCGTTCTAGAAATCAGTAAAGTAATAGTCTAAAATGGAGAATTCTCCATCCAGATAATAAGTTCAACAACTAATAAAGCAATTTTAATTGGAATTCATTTCATATTACAGTACATTTCAATGGCCAATATAACAATTAGAATGAGATTCACAAATAATCCATAATAATTCACTTTGAAAGAAGCTACTAAGATCTTGTTAAAAGTCCAGGGAAGCAATTGCGATGGATTGGAGGTGTTAGTCAAAGAAACTCACATTAACAAATCTCGGGTACAATGATTAATCGAGCTCAATGAAAAAAATTCCGCCACTCTTGCTTTTATCTCCACTACCATTTTCAGCTTGGTACTGTAATATAAGATCTGCCAAAAAAAAAAAAAAATTCAAATATTTATTAGGTCTGAACTATAAGGTCACAAATCTTAAGAGTAACAACCACAAAACACCAGCAAATACCAAAAAACTACTTAAGAACAAAGTTTAAGTGGAGAAAATCCACCATAGGTAGAAGCCTAAGTGGAAGAAAGCTCCTACTAGATAGAAATCTAGATGGGAATTTATTTCACTTATAAAGGGAAAAGCAACCAAAAAAAAAAAAACAAGTAAAAAGAAATAGAAAATGAGAAAAATCATCTTCACTTGACTTCTTTCTCCGGCAAAAACAATGCAAATAAGTGAATGCTTCGTTGATTCTAGAGAGAGAATGTTTCCTGGAGAGAGGCAATGTACAGATCCAATACAGCAGTTTTTAAGTGTCGAATCCTCGAAGGAACTCAGTTGTGCTCAATGATTATGCCAAGAACTCAATTAAATGGGTGTAGGAAGAAAAGCCTAACAATTTTATGGACTTCAAAACATAAGTTGAGGTGGCAATATTGTTATTTGGGAGTTACCTGGTGCAAGCTCACTTATAAATGGGGTTATTTCTTAAATGTTACTGGTTAATTCTTCTATGTGACCTCATAGTCACTGATCTCGTCTCTTCTTCGGATTTTTTTTTTAATTGCCGATTAACACAGTACTTGTCAACGTCTATAGGTAGCGTATATGCCGTTGAAATATACCATGCAAAACTCTGAACAAAACATCGGAGGATTAATTGGTTGGCAAATGGCTAGAACATTCCATATATACTTATGGAGGGTTTTGGACAACAAGAGTCTCGGAAAATACATCAGTATCTCATACAAGAGTACAAATTTCGATACATCCAAGTACATTCATATTTAGTTTCTTTCAGAAAGTTAGCTCTTAATACCAAAATCTTTAATGCAAAATTTTAAGTTACATACATCGTCGTCCATCATAGTCACATTAGAAAGTGTTGGTGGGGTTTGTATCATTTAGGTTTAGGGGATAATTTATAATTTTATAAAAATTATAAATTTGTTTGAAATTAACTATTAAAAGGGATAAATGAAAATTATCATAAGTGTACAATACCGTTTGTTTAATTTGGCTGAGAAGAAGCAATTTTGTAGAAACAGAGTATAGAAAAGAGAGAAGGTTAAAAGAAGAAGAAAAAGGGAGTTAGGTTTTCAAATTTCTTATTGATGATTGGATGGTTATTTGAGCTCCACTTTTACTTAAAATTTGAAGGTAAATTTCTAACATCTTACTCTATAATTCTATCAAATTTGATTTTTGATTTAGCCTCTCATTTTGTAGAATCTAGCAAATTTACATTTGAGAGGAATTTGTTAGATTTATTGTTGTTGAGCCAAGATTAATGTTCTTCATGTTGTGGTGAGCTTCTAGTGTAATTCTAGAGAGGATATTGCTGTAATTCTATTATTATTACATAGTGAAAGTGTTGATATCGGACTACGGTCTAGTGATTTTTTTTTTAATTGAGTTTTTCACATAAAAATATAGTGTCCATTGTACTTGATTGTAGTTTATAATTTGAGGTAGTATTATTTTATTAATTGTGGTGATACACTATCTATTTTAATAACACAAAGTAGGAAAAAGAATATTTTCACTGTGTAGTATTTTATGATATTTTTCAATAAAGTAGTATCAAAGCTAGCCAATTTATATAGTGTTTAATTTGTGTTGATTAAAATTGATGAAAATTCTGCATGCATGATTAAACTGAAGACATAAAATTATGATATATGGAAGTCCAAAATGGAGGATTTACTTTTTGTAAAAGACCTATATGAACCCATTGAAGAGGATGCTGCAAAATCCAAGAAAAAGAGTGATAAAGAGTGGATCCAATTACATAGAAGGTGTGTTGGCACCATTAGACAATGGATATATCAAAGTGTGTTTTATCATATAGTAAAGGAGACTAAGGCTGATGTTATGTGGAGAAAATTGGAGTCTATTTATGAGTAGCCTACACCACAAAATAAAGCTAATTTAATGAAAAGACCTGTAAATTTAAAATACAAGGAAGGGCACAGTATAGCTGAGCACATCGGTAAGTTTCAAGGCCTAGTGAACCAGTTGACAACTATGAATATTTCACTAGATGATGAGTTACAAGCATTGTTGTTGCTTAGTTCCTTACTGGATAGTTGAGAGATATTGGTGGTGTCAGTAAACAATTCAGCGTCAAATGTGAAGCTAACACTAGAGATGGTTAAGGACAGAATGCAAAATGAAGAAGCTAGAAGAAAGAATGCAAGCATGAGTTTTTTTTTAGATAGAAACACTTATTACAAAAAAGCATGAAAGGTTGGAAGAAGCCAAAGTAGTAGTTCTGACTATGACAGCTATATAGGAAGATCGAAGTCTCAAAGAAAAAAAAATGTTACCATTGTAATAAAATGAGACATATAAAGAGAGAGTGTAGAATATGAAAAAGGGAACAGGCCAAGGAAAAAGGTGAATCATGAAAAAATGAAGAAGTGAGCAGTGCAGCTGTTGCTGATGGGGATATGACTATTATTTATGATGGGAACTCTATAAATCTGACATGTCATACAAGTGATTATGTGATTGATTCGAGTGTTTCATTTTATGTTACTTCAAATGGTGATTTTTTTACATCCTACACTAGTGATGATTTTGACTATATCAGGATGGAAAATAATGGTGCATCCAAAGTTGTAGGCATAAGAGATATTTACTTAGAGTCTAATATTAGTAGCAAGTTACTACTCAAGGATGTCAGACATGTTCTAGAAATGTGTTTGAATTTGAACTCTACCGGTAAACGTGATGATGATAATTATTGCAACTACTTTAGTGAAGGTAAATGGAAGCTCACCAAAAGTTCTATAATTCTAGCCAAAGGAAATAAGGTAAACACGCTCTATATTATGAAAGCTAAACTCATAAAAGGAGATGTCAATATAGCAGCAAAAGAATCTGACATTGAGTTGTGGCATAAAAGATTTGGCCACATAAGTAAGAAAGGGCTTTAAGTTCTAGCCAAGAAGAATGTTCTACCTAACTTGACAGGTAAGTTTCTTAAACTTGTGATCATTGTTTGGAAGGAAAGACACATAGAGTTACATTTTGTAATTGTTATTCATCTATAAGAGCAAATTTACTTGATTTGATACACACTGATGTATATATTATGCAAACTAGAACACGTAAAGGTGCACTTTATTTTGTAACTTTTATTAATGACTATTCTAAAAAAGTGTGAGTTTTTGCTTTGAAATCTAAAGACTAGGTACTTGATGTCTTTAAAGATTTTTATGTTAAGATTGAGAGAGAGACAGGGAGACAGTTGAAACGTATAAGGGCAGACAATAATAGTGAGTACAGAGGACCATCTGAACGGTATTATAGATCTTATGATATTAGACTTGAGAAGATTGTGCCAAAAATCCTCAGTAAAATGGTGTGGCAGAGAGAATGAACAAAACGATTCAAGAAAGAATCAAGTGTATGCTCTCTGATGTAAAGTTACCTAAATACTTTTGGGGTGAAGCAATGCAGACTGCAGTTGATTTGATTAACCTTTCTCTTTTTGCTCATTTGGATGCTAATGTACCTGAAAGAGTTTGAACTGGAAATGATGTTTCAATATAGGCATTTGAGAGTGTTTAGTTGTAAGGAATTTGTTCATATTATAAAAGATGAGGGGTCGAAGCTTGACAATAAGGCTAGAGAGTGTATCTTCTTGAGTTATACACATGAAGACTTTGGGTACAGATTATGGGATCCAGTGAGTCAAAAAATTAACAAAAGTAGAAATGTTACATTTCGTGAAGATCAGATAGTTGGTAGAGTAGAGAAAGATGAGAAGCCTCAAGAATCTGATGAAATTCCTATTCCTAACACTTTTAGATCATTTCCTCCACCTATAGTTTATAACAATTATAGGGGAGACACACAAATTTTTTTTTATGATAGAGTTAATGATGATTATCCAGCAGAACAAGTTGAGCAAGTAACTCAAAAACCATATGATCCACCAGTTAAAACTCAGTTAAGAAGATCTATGAAAGAGTGCCACCACTCCTCCAGATATCCACCACATGAGTATGTGATGCTTACAGACGAATGAGAGCCTGAAAACTTCCAGAAAGTTATGTCTCACTAGTACAAAAATGGGTGGTTTAAAGCTATGCAAGATTAGATAAAATCATTGCATGAGGATTACATTTATGAGTTAGTAAAACTGCCTAAAAGTAAGATAGCTCTGAAGAACAAATGGGTTTACAAGCTGAAGAGTGAAAATAACTCACAATTAAGGTATAAGGCTAGGTTTATTGTAAAAGGATTTGGTCAGAAGAAAGGAATTGATTTTGAAGAAATATTTTCTCTTGTAGTGAAGATGTCTTTTATTCAAGTTTTCATTGGTTTAGTAGCAAGTTTAAACTTAGAGATTGAGAAACTTGATGTAAAGACAGCTTTTCTTCATGGTGATTTAGAAGAGAAAATCTATATGAAGCAACCTGAGGGATTCAGAGTTAAAGGCAAGGAAGATTTGGTGTGTAAGTTGAAGAAAAGCTTGTATGGGTTGAAACAGGCACCGAGACAGTGGTACAAAAAATTTGATTCTTTCATGAAGAATCATAGATTTAGTAAGACTACATCAGACCATTGTATTTTTATCAATAAGTTTATTGATAACGATTTCATTATTCTCTTGTTTTATGTGGATGATATATTGATTATTGGCCATGATGGTAGTAAAATTAAAGAGTTAAAGAGAGAACTCAATAAGTCATTTGCTATGAAAAATTTAGGACAGACTAAACAAATCCTTGGCATGAAGATCTTCGGTGACAGGAAAAATAAGAAGTTATGGTTATCTCAAGAAATCTACATTGAGAGGGTTCTTGAAAGATTTAACATAAGCAAGGCAAAATCAGTTAGTTCACCACTTGCAGGTCACTTTAAGCTTAGTTTCAAGCAATGTCCTACAAGTGAGAAAGAAAAGGAAGAAATGAGTACAATGCCTTACGTATCAGCTATTAGTAGGTTGATGTATGCTATGGTCTATACAAGGCTAGATATTGCTCATGTAGTTGGTGTTGTCAGTCGTTTTCTCTCTAATCCTGGCAAAGAACACTGGACAGCAGTGAAGTGGATTTTCAGATACCTTAGAGGCACCTCTAAGATATGTTTATGTTTTGGTGGTGATAAATTTGTATTGTATGGGTACACAGATGCAGACATGGCAGGAGATGTAGATTTTAGGATATCTACATCAGGATGCTTAATTACCTTTGCAGAGAGAGCTGTGTCATGGCAATTCAGACTTTAGAAATATGTTGCTTTGTCTACCACAGAGACTGAGTATATTGCAGTTATTAAAGCTTGTAAAAAAATCTTGTAGATAAAAAAGTTGTTAGAAATCAAGTGTGTGACATACGAGTGTATACATAATTTCAAAAATTACTACACATAGTGGAAATATGTTAACAAATACACCCAATTTAACAAATTTAACCACACATATCACATATATGCTCAAGTGTAACTATTATACAATAATTTATATGTGATGAACAATTGTGTACATAAAATTAAAATGTAAAGAACACTTACCTAATGAAGGTAGCTTTACAAATTTTTCAAGTCCTCCAACAATCCAATTGAAGAGCTCACATTGAAGTGAATTGTTGAACAATTCTAATCCATAACGGTTTAGTGGGATTATAGAGCTAAAATGGTAGTTTAGTTTTTATAATTTCCAGCATATGTATTCAAACTCTTTGAACACAAATTATTTGATTCTTAAATGGAGATGGTAAACATTTACATACAACTTTTGTTTAAATGATGGAAACAATTTTCATAGATTAATTAATTTTAGCACAACTCTTGTCTACAATTAATAATCTCTTTTCCATTTTTATTTATGTATTTTGATCCATTCATGAGAGAAGAAGATGAAGAAAATTTCTTTTTACTTTCAACACTTGAAAAAATACCAAAACAAAAAAAAAATTCTCTCACTTACCTTGAAATTGCTTAACCGTATCATCTCTTCCAAAATGAATGAATGAATGAATGAATCAAATGTTAGCTTAATCTTTTATTTTTGTTATTCAACACCTTTTGATAAAACAAAAACAAGTGCTCCACCAATTTAGTTGTTGGTCTCCCACTTTGGATTAATTTATTAAGCACTAGAATAGTGACCACCTAATTAAATCATACCTAACAAATATAATTATTTTAATCATATTAGGTAAATAAATGGCCAACATTTATGCCCCTCATTATATTAAAATACAATGACCATGAGTAATATATATTATCATATTATCTAATAATATAATAATAATATCTAATTTAATTATTCAAAATAATTTTGAATAATTACTTTTTACCTTACTAGTTTTTACTACTAAAGTTAAATGGTAAAATTAAGGTAAAATCAAATCATGGACCAAATTGTGCCACTTGTCAATCATCCTATTAATTAACAACTCATGTTAATTAATTCAATGATGTACTTAATAATTAAGTCTTGACAAATACACATCCCAAAGGATCCCGAAACAATTATTCTATTTTGTTGGAATTTACTGGATCGAGTTATTCAATCTAATCCGCTACTCTAGCGCGCAACGAGTACACTTCATATTGTGAGACTCTCTAGGTCCACCTGATTTGTCATATAGAGCTCCTCTATACGTCCGTGAATGATGCCCCATACACACGTTACGGATATTATAAATCAGCGTGTTAAACCATGCAAGTTGAGGTTATTGCATATTTGTATAATCTCTCAATCATTTATACCCTGGAAGAGCAGAGATATAAATCATCATCATCAAATTTCTATTTGCTCAACCATCAACTTATCTCTAGATTTATATTTCCTTAAACAATATCCACAAATATTTTTTGTGATATTGTTTATCCCTTTGGAATATATTTTTCGAGATTATGCTTGTAGCCACAAGACTTTCTAAAATACAATCTTAGAGCATTAGGATATACAACTCACTCATATGAGCTAATGGATCTCATATCTACGCACACTGGACTCCATGAGCATCGAACCATACCCAACAACATACAGCGGTCAGACCATAAAATGTCTCTGACATGTGTGGAACCAAAATATGATGGATCACTCACAAGACTACTGTGGCGCTCAGGTCAAAGGACCACAAATACTATTTAACTCGGAAGACCTTTCATTGACGGTTTTATGAGATGTCTATTGGAGGTTTTTGTGAGTTTTTTCAATATCCAGTCCTAACTGAATACCTGTATGTCTATACGAGCTTTCACTAAACTTATAGTTTGCTAAGACTAACCATCTGGACCATTTAGATATAGATATACACTAATCTATATAAATAGGTTCCACCGATAGACCCGCATGGATGAAATTAGATCAGGAACATCATGTTTGAGAACATATTTGCATAATGACATTTCTTAGCACCATCTACAACTCTTTGCAGCTATGTTATTATAAATATATTATCAAGTCATTGTCCCATTTCAAACAAGGCTCTAACTATTTAGATTTTGCTAACTCTATTAATGTGCTAACTCTTAGCGCTGATATAAACTCCTTTAGACCATATCTGAACTCCTTCAGATCATACAATATTTGAAACGTTACAAGCATCTTATAATTTATTATAAATAATATTAATAATTTTATTAGAAATGATAATTTTATAAATACTATCATAAAATATTTATACATAATGAAATGGCACGTAAGCACAAATCTCAACAAAAGTTCTTACAAGAGTTAGGTGTGAAGGAAGAGAACTACATAGTCTATTGTGACAGTTAGAATGCCATTCACTTGACGAAGAACCTAACATTCCACTCAAGGTCCAAGCATATTGATGTTAGGTTTCATTGGGTACGTGACGTGTTAGAGTCAAAACTGTTACAACTTGAAAAGATACATATAAGTGAGAACGGATCAAACATGATGACTAAGCTATTGTTCAAGGAGAAGCTTCAAGTTTATAAAAGAAAAGCAGGCCTAATGGATCCTTTCAGATAACGTGGAGGGGGAGATTGTTGGTGAGGTCCACATCATGTAAGTTCAGGGACTAATTTATAATTTTATAAAAAGTATAGACTTGCATAAAATTAACTATTAAGGGGGTTGAATAAAATTTTTCATAAGTGCAAAATACCATTTATGTTTAATTTGGTCGAGAAGAAGCAATTTTGCAAAAACAGAGTACAGAAAAGAGAGAAGGCCGAAAAAAGAAGAAAAAATTGAGATAGTTTTCAAATTTCTCCTTAATGATTAGATGATGATTTGAGCTTAATTTTTGCTTAAATTTTGAAGGTGAGTTTCTAACATCTTACTCTACAATTATATTAGATTTGATTTTCGATTTAGTCTTTTATTTTGTAGAATCTAACAATTTACATTTAAGAAGAATTTGTTAAATTTATTATTGTTGAGCCAGGATTAATGTTCTTGATGTTGTGGTGAGCCTGTAGTATAATTTTAAAGAGGATATTGCTGTAATCCCATTATTATTACATAGTAAAAGTGTTGATATCGGACTACGATCCCGTGGGTTTCTCAAATTGGGTTTTTCACGTAAAACTTTGGTGTCCATTATACTTGATTGTGGTTTATAATTTGAAGTAGTATTATTTTGTTAATTGTGATGATACACTGCCTATTTTAATAATACAAGATGGGAAAAAGAATATTTCCACTACATAATATTTTGTGATCTTTTCCAACAAAGCTAGGTGAATAAACATCTTTAACTAAATAAAGTATAGAATGCATTACATATAATACCATCATTCAATGATATTTTTTGATTTATTTTGATTTATTCTATTGATTTGTCTAGCAATTTTCAGAATAATATATTTGAGATCACCTTGTTATCTATACAACAATCTAATAGTGCTATAACAAATATATGGATTGTTATTTGTACAACAATAATTTAATAATGTTATGCATAATTTTTTTTTTGTAAATTACTGAATAATTAGTAGTTATAATTATTAATGAATTATCTTTAATATTAATTTTGAACATTCACTTATTAGCTTAAATTTTTGGGTTGAGTGGTAAATTAATATAGTTTTAGAGCCAAAAACTTAAGTTCGACTCTCATGTCTTTATTTTTAAACTCTTGATTTTTAATCTACAAGATAGGGGATCTCAGACTAGACTCTTGATTTTCAATCTACGAGATAAATGATCTCAAACTCTTGATTTTCAATCTACGAGATGGGGGTCTCAAACTCTTAATTTTCAATCTATGAGATGGAGGATCTCAGGCTCTTTATTTTCAATCTACGAGATGTGAGATCCACTTAGTTCAAAATACTTAGATCCTCGTTTTACATGAGCTGAGAAAATTGTTAAAAACTTGTCTTTAATATGTCTCGTAGATCTCAAACTCTTGATTTTCAATCCTTGAGACATGGGATCCATTTGGTTCAAACATACTTAGATGCATGTGTGATTTTCAATCTTTGAGACACGGGATCCACTTGGTTCAAATATATTCAAATTCATGTGTGATTTTCAATTTTTGAAACATGGCATTCACTTGGTTTAAACATACTCAGTTCCACGTTTCATATAAGAGGACTGTTAAAGACTTAACTTTAATATATACTAATATCCTACTCAAATTCACGTTTCATTAAAGACTTAAAGATTAATGCTAATATTCCACTCGAATCCATATTTCATGTGAGGAGAACTATTAAAAACTCTTTAATGTTAATATCCTATTCAAATTTACATTTCATGTGAGGAGGACCATTAAAAACTTGTTTTTAAAATTAATATCCTACTTGGATTTCTGTTTCATTAAAGATTTGTCTTTAATATGGACTGTTAAAGACTTATTTTTAATACTAATATTACATTCAGATTTACATTTCAGGTGAAGGAGACCGTTAAAGACTTGTTTTTAATACTAATATTACATTCAAATTTATATTTCACGTGAGAAAGACTGTTAAAAACTTAACTTTAATATTACTATCCTACTCAAATCTACGTTTTATGTAAAAATATTTGTGAAAGATTTATCTTTAATATTAATAAATTTTTATTTATGAACTTAATATTTTAAAATAAGTGATAAACTAATAATTATAAATAAAAACATTCATATTATAATATGTTTTAATGATTCTACCACCTCCATTTATAAAAAGACTTTCTGTAAAAAAAATTGAGTTACCGTACAAACAAACAGATATATAGATAATGTGGTACCTCAAATTCCTTATAGACTTATGCCCGGGCCAATACATTGACTTTGCCGACCAACAGACCAAAAGTTTTAGATGGTTGAGTTCCATTATTAGTTGGTACCGTATACATTTACTTTGTAGCAAAACATATGAGACCACATCTCTCTCTCCTGCGGTGCCCCATGGCCCCCGTCCTTCCTCTAAACATATGAGCCACGTAGCCTTTGTAATCTTGATGAATCCTCCCTTCAGTATTAAGACGACCGTTTATTCTTTCTTGAACCTCAATCATTCGCTCAACCCATAAGAACAGAAATTTCTTATATTTGATGAGTTTCCTTTTGAAGAAGTTAAATTCAAAGATTCATAATGTTATAGCTAGCTAGAGCCTCAGTTATCATCATCTTAATCAAATAATCTCATGGTGATGATCATAACAGTACCTCCCATAACTAAATGGGAAGCAGTTCCACATGGTTTGCCTGTTCCAAAGTTGTTGACACGCTTCTCTCTCGTATTATTTGATCTGTTTCACGTCATTTAGGGTTTTAAACGGTTCTATCAGTCGCCACCACAGAACTTAATTTATTACCATTTTTCTGAACCAGGAAAAAAAAATTTCCTCGACGAAATAAATCCTACTATGAAACGGAAAATTTCATATACGAAGTAGCTCTCATTTATGTGTAAGTTTTGACCTCATGGTATCTATTGATCTTGACTGTGTGATATAAATATTTGCAAGCATGCATCTCGATGATTATTCTTTGTACTTTCAGTTGGTACTCCAATAATACAGAAGCACCAAATATTCTATTCAGAAATTAAACGTTGTGTCTCATGAGGAAGAGTTGATATGCCATTGCACCCGAAGTACAGGAAATTAACATTCACACGTTGAATGCATTTTTAACGAGAAATTTAATTTTGCATAGGTTTATTATTAGTACTAGCAGAAAAGAAGCACTCTTGTTTCAGCTAACAAGGAGTTGTCAAGACTGACAAGTGGCCAATTCGTCAGATTGAGTAAGAGATGATCCTGCGTTTCCATTATCTAAATTTAATACAATTAATGAGAAAAGTTATTTAATTCCTCAGAGTTGCAGTTGGTGGTAGATAATTGATAACAAGACGACAAAGACAAACAAAGGCTCATCTGGGGTTTTTTTTTACTTGTTCCATTTCTTCAGATCTCAATAATCAAATCACTTCATCATTGTCCTGCTCTAATTTCAAAACTTTGAATGAGAAGTTCCAAGATAGATGCACTGCATTTACTCTGCAATATCATACCTTTTAGTGTAAAAATAATGTATCGAATTGAAAATGCTTCAATTGTATGCCAACGTGCTTGACCTTTAGATGAATAATTGAAGCAAAACGAATTAAATAATAGATATTGTTTATGTAATTTAGCAGGATCAAGTTCATGAATCTTTGTCATCTCCGGTGTCACCATCTGAACTTTTTTGCAACCATTTTACTCATATGGATGATGGTAGACATTTTCTTTACAAGCAATAAAGTTATATATCTTAAATTATATTTTAAATAATAATGTGTTAAATAATTATTAAATATAATAAATAATTTTAAAATTTATATTATTTTATTATTTAATAATTATTTAACATATCTTAAAATATAATTTAAAATATATAACATTACTCTTATAAGTAAATAATTTTCATAATCAAGCACAAGGAATCATTAATGCTATATAATCTTTAAAAGAGATAAAAGTAATGAACACATTAGAACCAGATAGAGAATCCACTAATACAACGTATATAGTACACACAACTCACACTTGTTGGGTGATGACTCGCCCTTATCATATAAAATTACTACTTCCGCTTGTTATTTAGGAATCACTGCTAATATTGCCAAAGTGCAAAGAAGCAGAAACAATATTAGTGTTGCGGTAAAGAGTTAAAAGTGTAGTATACGTGTTTGATAAAATTATAGGATTTGAAAAAAAAAAATTATAATAAATTAGTTTAGGTAGTTTGATTGGTATCTAATGATTTATTAAGTAACAGTTTTATAAAGTTAGAGTATTTGTGTTTTAATAATTATAATACATATCGATACTGATAATATATTTTATCACCTTATAATTTAGGAACTATACCGACAATTGATAGATTTTAGGAACTTGATTCAGCTCAGAATTAGTGCACTTTTTGTAAGTAAATAACTATATATATTTTATATATTTTTAATACAACAGTTTATGATTCAATTACATGTTATCAAATTTATTCATAATTTATTTTAAATAAATAAATATTTATGTTATTTAGTATATTCATAAATATTTTTAGAATTTATTATAGTATAGTTTATGATTACATTCAGTATAAAAATATTTATTGTAGAATAATTATACTACCATAATATTATATAGTAGTTTTTGAACAACTATCTGCATACACTCCCCTTTAGTATAGTTGCTCTATGCATGCGTTAAACCAGTTTAGTTTGCTCTGCATGAGTAATGTAGTATTCTGCCGGGTTAGAGCAGCTCAAATCCCCCATTTTGTCTGTACGTGAGTTACTTTGTCAAATTGCACTAGTTTTTTCTCGAGTATAAGTTTGGTGTGATTTTCAGTATGTATGTAGTATATGTTTCCAGAACTACGTTACATATATTCAACTTCAGAATAGATTTTATGATAGTTTACGCTTCCAGATTTTTAAATTCCTAGTATTTTGTTATGATTTCTAACTCTAACACATATTTTTTATGACAGCTTATATTTTCAGTACAGTTTTATTGATTACTCAATATTCAGTTTTATGATTATTTTATATTACAAATTCCTATATGTACATTATATATGGAATTTTTTAATTATTAAATTATTATTAAGAAGCTATTATTTATAGTACATATAAATTATATAATATTTTCAGATTATGTCCACTCACTGAGCCACAAGCTCAACCTTTTTCCTATTTTTTTTATATTATCGTAGAGACATCGTGCAGTGTGAATTATACTTCACATTTAGAGGTTTGACCATCACACATATAGTTATGTATATTGTCATATTTTATATATTCATGTATATCGTTCTATATATTTGTGTACACATATATAATTTTATTGGGGCATATAGTCGTCTTTTATCAAATATAATGAATAAAGAGTATATTAGTTCTATGTTATCACAAGATCCACATCGATCTTACAAGGAGGGCTCAAGTTAGCCTTGTTAGTTTAGAATCGGAGCATGGTTTTAGATTCTGTAAACTAGTACATAATGCATGCATGCTAGGGATATCATTAATGATTTGTTACATTTTGTAAATTTTTTTATGGGTCCATGTGGCCAACCTTGCATGAAACCTGTGGTTGAACTGGGATCTCCCTCAGTACTAGAGAGAATGAAGTAATTGAGTCAGTTCCCCTTGTACCCATACCTCAAAATCAGCCAACTCCTATTGTAGAGGAGATGCACCCTGCAGAGGGATAGTTTGATAGACCCACCTTAGAGAAATTTATAGATAGACTGACCCAGTTAGTTATAGTTGTAGTGGAGAGACAAACACAGGAAAAACCCAAGAGAGAGAACACAATAGAGTGTGTTCACAGTTTAGAGGCAGAGAATGTTTCAAGCATTATAGAGCCACTGATGCAAAGTTATGGCTAACTAGAGTGGAACAGATATTTGATGTTATGAGATGTACTAATGATGAGAAGGTTTTCTTTGTCACATTTTTTTAGTTGAGAGTAGGGCATATCATTGATTGAGGTTAGTATCACGTAGATATGGAAGAATAATTAGTTGGACTGATTTTTGTAATGAGTTTAATGCTAAATTCTTTCCTATTGTTTATCAAGACATCCAAACGAGTAAGTTCTTTAAGTTAGGACAAAGATCGATGACAATGGAGGAGTACGAGACCCGATTTATAGAGTTATTGAGATTCGCTTAATATGCAGTGCAGAATGAGATGGATAAATATAAGTCATTTGAACAAGGCTTTAGAGGTAATATCAAGATAGTTGTTACAGCCATGAGGCATAGTGATTTCAGTGAGTTAGTAGGGGCTGCAATGAGGGTTGAGAAAAGCCTGGTAGAGACATGCAGAGCCTAGTCATTCAAGTAGAAATAAGGCCTTAGTTGGTCAGTTAATAGATCCAGTAGAAGTAGAGCATTTAGAGGAGAGACATCCTGTACAAAATATTCAGGTAGTCAACGGTATAGTCAAACCCTTATACTATCAAGAGGATAGAGACAGATTTAGTCAGAGTTTTATGCCTCCATCTGTTGGAAGCAGTATAGGGAGTTAAAGGTCTCGGTGTGGTAGCCAATTAAGTAGTAGTGTTAGCATAAGAAGATATCCTCAGTGTTCTATTTGTGGCAGATATCATGAGGGACAGTGCTTAAGAGATTTTAGAGGTTGCTACCACTGTGGGCAGACTAGACATTTGAGAAAAAAATTGTCCCATTTTAACACAGAGTAGTAATTTAGTACAAGGTGTAGCTTCTCAAGGTTTTTAAAGTAGCGGTAGCCAAGTTCAGAGAGACAAGATCCCAAACAGAAGGACCTATCGCTAGTATTAATGTACGACTTAGAGCTTCAGGAGCTAATAGAGACCCACAGAGGGATTAGTTAGGTAAACCTCGTAGCTAGGTACGTGTATTTGCTTTGACTTAGTAAGAGGCATAAACTACCCTAGATGTTGGTTATTTTTGGCTGAGAAGACTACATTTTAATTGATCCAGGTTCTATGCATTTTTTTATTTCTTGCATTTTTGTTGTGCATGTGGATAGAGTGTTAAAACCTCTAGATTATAGCTTGGTAGTAGTCACACCGGTTGCAGAATCATTATAGGCTAAGAGTGTATTTTAGGGATGTGTTATCAAAGTGAGATGGTAACAGATTTAATTCCTCTTGATATACATGATTTTAATGCGATACTTGAGATGGATTGGTTAGTTAATCACCATGCTACTGTAAATTATTTTCGAAATGATGTTATATTTAGAAGACATGGGGAGTCTAATATTACTTTTGTGGAGAGAGATGAGTTTTTTTTTATCTTGTGTTATATCTGCTATGAAAGCCAAAAGGTTACTTTAGAAAATAATGTTCAACCTATTTGGCACATGTCATTGATATTAGAGTGAGTGGAGTTAAATTAGAAGATATTTCTGTAGTCAAAGATTTTTCAGATGTATTTCTTAAAAACCTTCTAAGTTTGCCACCAGATAAAGAGATTGATTTTGGTATTGATTTAGTTTTTGGTACAGCTCCTATCTCTAAAGTACCATACAAAATGGCCCCCCTCAAAGTTAAAAATAAAATTGAAGACTCAACTACAAGAATTGATAGATAAGGGTTTCATCAGACCTAGTGTATTGCCATAAGGATCACCGATATTATTTTGTTAAAAAGAAGGATGGAACTTTGAGGCTATACATTAATTACCTGGAGCTAAATAAAGTCACTATACATAACAAGTACATACTCCCTTGTATTTATGATTTATTCGATCAGTTACAGAGTGCAATGATTTTTTTAAATATTGATCTGCGATCAGGGTATCATCAGTTAAATATCAGAGATACTTATATGTCTAAGATTGCCTTTAGAACTCGATATAGGCATTATTAGTTTTTAGTAATGTCATTTGGGTTAACTAATCCTTCAGTTGCATTCATAGACCTTATGAATATGGTGTTTTATCCACATTCTGATTGATTTGTCATAATATTTATTGATGATATCCTTATATATTCATAGAGTATAGATGAGCATTTGAGAATAGTGTTTCAGACTTTAAGGAATAAAAACTATATGCTAAGTTCAACAAATGTTAGTTTTAGTTAGAAAAAATTGCATTTCTAGGCTATATGATCTCAACTAATAGAATTTATATAGATCCTTGAAAAATTAAAGTTATGGTAAATTGGGAGCGATCAACTAATGTGACAAAAATTAGAAGTTTTCTTAGTTTAGCAAGTTATTATCGGAGGTTTGTTAAGGACTTCTCTAAGATTGTTACACCATTTACAAAGTTGACCAGGAAGAATATAAAGTTTGAATAGACTGATGAATGTGAAGGTATCTTTCAAGAACTTATAAAGAGATTGATTTCAGCTTTTGTTCTCACTCTTCCATCTAACACCTAAGGATTATAATTTATAGCGATGCTTCTAGACAGTGATTGAGTTGTATATTGATGCGGCATGGGAAGGTGATAGCCTATGCTTTTAGGCAGCTTAAGAAATATGAGTTGAATTATCCAACCTGTAATTTAGAATTGGCAGTAGTATTATTTGCCTTAAAGATTTAGAGACATTATTTATATGGCGTGACATGTCAAATGTTCACTGATCACAAGAGTTTGAAGTATTTGTTTACATAGAAAGATATGAATCTAAGAAAATAGAGATGGTTAGAGCTAATAAAGGATTATGATTGTACAATTGACTATCATCTAGACAAGGCGAATGTGGTAGCAGATATACTTAGTAGGAAGTCTTTTAGCTCTTTAGCTCATTTGAAAGTGACTTATCTTCTATTGTTAGTTGAATTAAGATCTATGGATGTTGAATTATCTGTGGGTTTAGAGTTCTTCTAACACATTTTCAAGTTAAACCTATGTTAATTAATCAGATTCGAGAGATGTAGAATCTTAATTTAGTTAAACTTAAGCGAAAAGTAAAGGATGAAATGTGAATTATTTTAATGTTGAGATCTTATAGGACATTAGTTATGGATAACAGGCTTTGTATTCTAAATAACTCAGAATTAAAGAAATAGATCTTAGAAGAAGTTCATAGCTCCGCTTATGCTATGCATCCTAGCAGCACTAAGATGAACCATTTTATGAGAGAACATTATTGTTAGCAGGGTATGAAAAAAGAGATTCCAAAGTTTGTATCTCATTGCCTAATTTATTAGCAGGTTAAGGTAGAACATTGAAGCAAACAAGATTATCTCAGCCACTTCCAATTCCTTAGTAAAAGTGGGAGCATATTACCATAGATTTTGTTATTGGGCTTCCACATACTTAAAGTTGTTATAATAGTATTTGGATAATTGTTTATCAACTCACAAAGTCTGCTCATTTCCTACTTTATAAAGTTTTATATTCATTAGAGAAGTTGATTCATTTGTATGTGAGTGAGATTATACAGTTACATGAGACTTCAGTATCCATTATATCAGACAAAGATCCTCAATTCACTTCTAAATTTTGGCTAACTTAGAGAAGGCCTTAGGCTCTAAGTTAAACTTTAGTATAGCTTTTCATCCTCAAACAGATGGGCAATAAAAAAAACTATACAGATATTAGAATATATGCTCAGAGCTTCTATCTTGCAACTTAAGGGTAACTAGGATAATTATTTCTCATTGATGGAGTTTGCAGATAATAACAGTTATCATTCTAGTATTCAGATGGCGCCATATGAGGTTTTATATGAAATAAAATGCAGAACTCCAATTTACTGGGATGATGTTGGAGAAAGAAAATTGTTGGACCAGAGATTATCTAGGCCACTGGTGAGAAGATCAGTATTATCAGAGATAGACTTAAGGCAGCTTAAGACAAATAGAAGATATGTTGATAAACGTCATAGATAACTTGAGTTTATAGTAGGAGACAGAGTCTTTTTACTAATCTCACCATGAAAAAGTGTGCTTCATTTTGAGAAACATAAAAAATTAAGTCCTCAATATAAAGGGGGTTGGTGTGGTTGCTTACCGCTTAGCATTATTGCCTAAGTTGTCATATATTCATGATGTGTTTCATGTTTCTATGTTGTGAAAGTCTATATCTGAACCTTCTCATATCTTAGATACTCAGCCAGTTCAGTTGAGGGCAGACTTGACCTATGATGAGGAGCTTGTTCAGATATTGGACTATCGCTAACAAGTATTGCATAATAAGACTATTTCATTGATTAAGATCTTATGGAGGAATCATGTAATGAAAGATGTTACATTAGAGCATGAGGATTAGATGAGAGCTCAATATCCACACTTATTTTAAACAAGTTCATGAATTTGGATGAAAAAATTCTTATCAAGGAAGAGGAATTGTAGTACATGTGTTTGATAAAATTATAGGATTTGTAGCCAAAAAAAGAAAAATTATAGGAAATTAGTTTGGATAGTTAGATTGGTATCTAGTGATTCAACGAGTAACAGTTTTACAAAGTTAGAGTGTTTATATTTAAATAATTATGATACATATCAATACTAATAATATATTTTATCACCTTATGATTTAGGAACCATACCAACAACTGATAGACTTCAAGAACCAGACCCAGCTTAGAATTAACGCACTTTTTTGTGAATGGATACATATATATTTTATATATTTTTAATATAGCAGTTTATGATTTGATAACATGTTATTAGATTTATTCATGATTTATTTTAGACAAAAACTATTTATGCTATTTAGTATATTTATAAATATTTTTAGAATTTATTATAGTATAGTTTATAATTATATTTAGTATCGAAATATTTATTTCAGAATAATTATGCTACCATGGGATTATATAGTAGTAATTTTTGAATCACCATATGAGTACCCTCCTCTTTAGTATAGTTGCTCTGCATATGTGTTAAATCAGTTTAGTTTGCCTTACTCGAGCGATGCAGCATTCTGCTAGGTTAAAACAACTCAAATCCCTTACTCTGTCTGTGCGTGAGTTATTCTTTCAGGTTAGACTAATTTTTCCTCGAGTACAAGTTTGATGTAATTTTCAGTATGTATGTAGTATATGTTTCTAGAGCTACGTTATATATATTCAGTTTCAGAATAAATTTTATGACAGCTTACGCGTTTAGATTTTCAGATTCCTGGTATTTTATTATGATTTTCAACTCTAGCACAAACTTTTATGACAACTCATATTTTCAGTACAATTTTATTGATTACTTAGTTTAGTTTCATAATTATTTTGTATTACAGATTCTTACGTGTATATTACATATAGAATTATTAATTATTATTAAAAAGTTATTATTTATAATACATATAAATTATATAATATTTTCAGATTATGTCTATTCACTAAGTCACAAGCTCATCTATTTTTCTATTTTTGTCAAATTGTCGTAGAATATCGTGCAGTGTGAATTGTACTTCGTATTTGGAGGTCTGGCTATCACACGTATAGTTGTATATATTATCACATTTTGTATATTCATATATATCTTTATGTATATTTGTGTATATGTGTACAATTTTGTTGGGGCACATAGTCGTCTTTTATCAAATATAATGAATAAAGAGTATGTTAGTCTCATGTTATCACAGGATTCGTCTCAATCTTCTGAGGATGACTCGGGGTCAGGTCTTGTCATAAAGATCCTTTATATGCACCCTAGGCGTTAGAACTAATGAAGGACTTATTAAATTGCTAATATTGAAAATAAAAAAGTACTACAGCCTTAAATATTATTTAAATTTTTGTTTGTGATCATAGACGCAATGTTTTAGTAGTAACACCTTTTCTTAAAGTAGAATATTTTTTTACACAAATTTATACATACACATACATATATATAGAAAGAAATGATTTAGTGAACTACAGAATCATTATGGTGAACAACACTATGACATGATAATATCTATTTAATCCACAATTTATAATACACTATAAAATCTTACCACGTATTCAGGTACTCACCATATAGTGAGCTATATAGTCCATTAAAATAAAACTATATATATAGACACACACACATAAAGAGAGAGATAGAAAAAGAAATAATCTAGTGAGATACGTAACTCACCAAGAGAGAGAGAGAGAGAGAGAGAGAGAAAGAAATAATCTAGTGAGTTACGTAACTCACCATATGGTGAGATCCTGGACATGTAATAAGATTCTGTAGCACATTGTAAACTGTGTAAAAATTATAAAAAGTTATGAATTTACTAAATAGTAATATATGACAATGTTACTCATCAAATAATAGCCTACTAAATCATCTCTATCTCTCTCTCTCTATATATATATATATATAAGTATATAATTATTTTCTAGGGTTAATGTTATATGTAGTTTGAAAAGTTTATTTGCTAGACTTCGGTTAAAAATAAATTTTACACAATCAATACTTATCACATATAAATAATAGTTCAAGTTTAAGTTATTATTTTAATTTATTTATATATTCAAAATAAAATATTTATACGTAATAAGTGTTGATTAGAAAATTTTATAATCTAAAACTGTATCATTTTACTTTATTTATTATTTAAATTTATTAAGTAAACTTTGTATTATTTATTATTATTATATATTAACATTGATAATAACAAGCAATAGCTATTACAACATTACACAAACAGTAAGGATAAAATTGTTAAAGTACAGAAGTAGTAACTATTTAATAAAAAAGTTTAAGAGTAAAGAGATTTTGAATTGTTTAAAAAAAAAAATCAAGGGAGTAACCAGTATAAGGAACAAGAAGGTAATTGCAACAACAATTATTTATTAATACAAACATTTAGTTGTACTGAGAGTACCGGATCATTCTTATAATAGTTCGATTAAATATATATTATTTTAATTTAAAAATTATTAATCATTTTAAAAGTTACATCAGATATATAATATATTATTCGACGATAGTCATGGATGATTATGATAAAGAATTCTCAATATATCATAACATTTTCGTTTTTAAAAATTCACATTTGTCAAACTTAAAAAATAGATAACATTTTAAGATTATTCCTAAGAGCAAATACTTTTATGCATATCTTTTAGTTGATTTATATCATACTTTATTTTTGTAAGATGGTATGCATTGATTAACAATTCGTCCGGTGCTACATTATAAGCACATTGAAAACGTAAATAACAATAAAAATAGTTGAGAGAAAATTAAAAATAAAAAAATTGTCTAAAGCGATCTAAATAATCTTAATTTGCGAGTAAAAATTGAATGAATGAGAAAGTGAGAGAAGCTTCTTTTCATAAGAGAATTTTAGAGAGGGATAATTAACTTTTCTTTAAAATTCTCTCATTGTTAGATTAATTTCCCCGTCTAAATATGTATGTATGTTGTGTGGGTGTAAAAATTGTGTGCGGATGTTATAAATATATATAATAAAAAACAATTCACCGCTAAAAGTATTGTCTCCTTAATGGATTTAATGGATGTTACTTTTTCTTTTTATTATGTCAACATAAATATTCTTGACCAGATGGGATATTATAATAGGCCGGTTTCAATAGTGCTAAATATAGATATGGTTCTATTATTTTGATATTTTAAATTTTTTCTAATTTAATAATGATGGTAAAGCCTTAAAAGAAAGACTACAGAGAAAAAGAAGAAAAACAACCATGAAATAAAGTGCTCTCCGACCTTTTTGCAAGTCAAGTAAATTCTGCCTACTTTAATTATTCCTCCCCATCATCACACCACTGACCGTGTCCACATGAAACACATTACCCATTTTAACCACATGCTTCAGGTTTCCACTAAGCACGGATAGAGAGCCCCGAATGTGTTTGCCTTGCGATGACACTTCTCCACCTAAATGCCATTTTTCTTTTCTTTTCTATTTTCTTTTTATTCTCTTCTCTTTGATATACAATTATTGATATCTAATTTGCTGAGAGATTCTGCGTTAGTTAGATGTAAAATCCTTTTCTGTGATACCTAATCTAAGTAAAATCTTTTCATGATTTAATCTAATATAAAATCATAAAGATAACAAGTTGAGTATTAGTGTACGTAAATCAGATATTTGAACTGCCTTGTTGAATATCATAATTAAATGATGAAAGTTGTAAGTTAAAATGGTAATTTATCCGATTAAGAAAAGCAAATGGTACTCTAAAACGCCTCTTCATGAATTTAAAACGATCATGCTGATCTAATGGATTGATATGTACATATATGTATCTCGTATAACACTATTAAAAAGTATCTTTCTCTTTTTCTCCTGATGGGTAATCTTCCATTCCCCGGAAATCAATCAAGATATCAAAATTAGCAAGTGTTGTTCGGCAAAATCCCTAGTAATTATAAATTAATGTTCCATAAGCAATTAAAAACCAATTAAACCAAGTAGCAAACAGCTAGCTTTCCCACTTGTATGTGAAGTTGGGACCATATGATCCTCAATAATATCGAGTAAAATCCATTCATTAACAAATATGTAGCATATCTTCCCAAAATCCCGTCCCCAACTTCAGCTGTGCTATGCAATTAGTGAACTACCATGTATGACACTCGAAACATCCATCCAATAAAAACAAACCATCTTACAATAAATGCCACCAATCGAAGGTAAGATTATGCAAATTTGCCTCTTAGAAATGTTAATGTTAAGATTTAGGGAGCAAGTTAATGACAAGGTGGATGGTCTGAGGTCAAAAGCGGTTGACGATATGACGTGTTTTTTCAGTTTTTTTCTCGTTTTATTTTAGTTCACTTGTAACACTAATTGGTTCGGATATTTCCCACTCATCCACCCACATGCTCTCTTTGTCACTTTAGTCTTTATATATAGAGCTAAGCGCCCTTACCTTATTCTCATGAAATAGCTAGCCAACTCTTTAGCACCATTAAATCACTTCTTCAGCAGCCCGAAAAACATATGCCACCAAACTTTGCCAAATATCATTATTAAACCTTAAACAATCGACTCAAATTCATAAATATACTACACGTAGCAAAAAGCTACGCATTCTGTCTTTGAAGGCAACTATATTCTGATCTTCAAATGGGTAACTCTGAGTATGAATGTCCACATCGAGTTGCAATTCCTCCACCGAAACCCTTTTTCAAGTCACTTAAGTCGGGTCTCAAAGAGACCTTCTTCCCCGATGATCCTTTTAGGCAATTCAAGAACCAACCGGCTTCTAGGAAGTTTTTATTAGGCTTGCAGTACTTTGTGCCAATACTTGAATGGGCTCCTCGCTACACTTTTGAGTTCTTCAAAGCTGATCTTATAGCAGGAATTACTATTGCCAGTCTTGCAGTTCCTCAAGGGATAAGTTACGCAAGTTTGGCCAACTTGCCACCAATTATTGGATTGTGTAAGTGCTGCTAAACTAGTTGGTTTTTGTTCATTAGTAACTGTGTGCAGGCTTCATATACAAAAAATGTAGTATTTATTTGAGTTTTGACATGAATATATTAGTTATATGCTGCTTTATTATTGGGAAATGCAGATTCAAGCTTTGTTCCACCATTGGTATATGCCATGATGGGCAGCTCAAAAGATTTGGCAGTGGGCACAGTAGCAGTTGCGTCGCTTCTAATATCTTCCATGTTAGGGAAAGAGGTTAACCCTAATGAGAACCCTAAGCATTTACGTTTTTTTTTTCAAGCATAAAAAACAATTAATTATTGGAAGGGAATTTGTCTGGCCTGGTGATGATCGAAGACATAATAAAAAGCCATAAAAAGTACAATAAGATATTCTTAATGTCAAGAGTCTTTCTTAAAATGTGCTTTTAATGAGTATAACTTAAGATAATTTATGATTAGTTAGGCGTTTATTGGTGACTGAATGATCTTAGCAATAATTTAATTGCAGGCTTGGTTTTTTAGTGGACTTTTTATCACATGCAACCATAGTGGGTTTTATGGGTGGAGCAGCTACTGTCGTTTGTCTTCAACAACTAAAAGGGATTCTTGGGCTCGTTCGTTTCACTCATGCAACCGATCTTGTATCGGTTATGTGCTCCGTTTTTAGCCAAACACATCAGGTTCGCTTTTCATATACACTTCAGCTTTTGTCTTGATGCTATGGTCAAAAGTTAAGCTCCTTGTTTAATGGAATAATGGTGGCGGTGGTTGCAGTGGAGATGGGAAAGTGGAGTGCTATGCTGTTGTTTCCTTTTCTTCCTCGTTCTCACAAGATACTTCGTAAGTTGATCCAATACGTAACTTTTCATTTTTATTTTCAAGCTAATTTAGGACGACACATACCAAGAGTTCTAAAGTAAAATAAAAAAGAAAATATCATTTTCGCATCCCTGTTAAAACTTTCATGGCATTTACCTACTTGTTAAGGTCATAATTAGTTCATGAAACATCAAGAGCATCACCTGTAACAATAATCATAATACTTTTGAAATTGGTTTTCTTTGAACTCAGGGCTTCATTACAATTCAATCGACCAGAAATTAAGGTTTCTATAGTTAATATTCATATTTACACTTCATATGAATCGTTGTCATAAGTTAAAAGTTTGAATGGTTTTGCCTTCACTTCACTTTAATTCAATTAAAGTTTAACTAAACGCAGAAAACCAATTAAGACCTTATTTGAAAAAGAGGTACTGTAGCTTTGTTATTATGGAGTGAAAATATTATATGTAATGTGAAAATATATTAGCATTTAATAAATATTTGGTAATAAAGTGTAAAAATACTATTTATCAAACATTTTAATTATTTTTCTTATAAAATTAAGCTAAAAACACCTTTACTCCAAACGGATCTTAAAACATAACTAAATAAAAAATACAACTAGATTTTTAATCAGTTTTTTCTCTAGTCCCATAAGAAGAATGTATTCTTAATGGTTTTTAAATAACTTTTAAGCATGGCCCTCTTAAGTTTCACAATAATTTTTAGATAAAATTGTGCATATTTATACTTTTAACTCTTTAAATTAGAAATTTTATATGTTAGCGTCTACTAAATTTTAATTATGATATTTGAACCCTTTATAATATAAATATCTTGACCTGGTAATATTAATCACGGGTCTGACACTGCATGGCAGAGCAAGAAAAAGGCAGCTTTCTTTTGGATAAATGCAATGGCACCTTTGACGTCTGTTATTTTGGGAAGTCTGCTCGTCTACTTGACTCATGCTGAAAAACACGGGGTCCAGGTGGTGAGTACTGTGGCCTGTAATAGGATAGGAGCTCTAAACATCTTAATTGCATTGTGTATATATGAAATATGTTAATTGCACTACCTTCCTCCTATATGTAACTGTAACATATATATATAATCTATCTTTTGCTTCAAAACAGAAAAAGAGTTAATTTACTAAGACATTATATATGGAGTTTTTAACTGAGTTGTATCTGTGCTGAAAATTTTCAACTTTTTTATATATGCAGATTGGGCACTTGAAAAAAGGGTTGGATCCACCATCTTCATCTGAGTTGGCTTTTGGCTCTCCATATCTGACGACAGCTATTAAAACTGGACTGATAACTGGCGTCATTGCTCTTGCTGTAAGTTCTTCACTAACTCATCTCACATGTTCTCCATTTTTAGCTTGCCTCCAGAATAATTCGAGTCTCCCATCAGCCAAAGTTGACATAGCTCATACTGACACTAAGTCTGTTGCCATGTTAGATGTTGTGGCTGGCCCATATCGAACAAAATTGTTGGCCAAACACTCTAGCAGTCCGCGTACTATCAAAGACCAGAAAAACAACTTAACACAGTCAAGTTAACTCTATTATTAAAAATTATATAATTAAGTTAATTAATATCAATTAATATTAATGTTCACATGATGTTGCACGATAAAAGTGTTGTGTTGCATATTGTCACATAATGTTCACCCAACACTATTGTAATATGTATAGCACCATAATCAACACTTTTAATTTACATCATATAAATTTAAAAGAGAAAGTTAATGATTAATGATAAATATGATATACATTGAAGGCTTAGATCTCTTAAATTCAATTTGTATAAAATATAAAAGCAATCAAATTTAACTTATGCATTTATAGGTTGTAGATCATGATCTTATTGATAAAAAGGATCTATAGTTCCATAAATACAGGTTAAGCTACTGATAATCAAACACCTAGTTCTAATTTGCGTTGATATGCATAGCAGTAAATCGTTAGGTGACAAATTAGGGTTTCTTTACCTAAAAGCGTTGGTGTGATTGATGAACTACAGGAAGGAATAGCTGTTGGGAGAAGCTTTGCCATGTTCAAGAACTATAACATAGATGGGAACAAAGAGATGATTGCTATTGGGATGATGAATATCGCAGGCTCTTGCACTTCTTGCTACTTGACTACAGGTACCAATTTGCAACTTGAATTATTAAGATCACAACTGGGTCGGAAGAAGACACAACCCAATTTTCATAAGACGAGATTTAAATTGGGTGGGTTTAGGGTCCAAAAACATTCCAAATCTTTAAGATTGAGCTAGGGTCGACCTCTAGCCAATTATACAAGACTTTCGACCTATTCATTACAATCAAACGAAAAATAAATGTTTCAGGATTTTTCTAAATGGTTGGATCGATAACATGATACATCCAACTTTTCTGCAATTGCAGGGCCGTTTTCGCGAACGGCAGTGAATTTCAATGCAGGATGCAAGACTGCAGTGTCAAATATTGTAATGGCAACGGCTGTGATGCTGACATTGTTATTTCTAACGCCTTTGTTCCATTACACTCCCCTTGTGGTGCTTTCTTCTATAATTATCGCTGCAATGCTCGGCCTAATTGACTATGAAGCTGCCATTCACCTCTGGAAACTCGACAAATTCGACTTCGTTGTATGCATGAGTGCTTATTGCGGTGTTGTTTTCGGTAGTGTTGAGATCGGCTTAGTCATTGCAGTAAGTAAAATTAACTTTCCAAGCATTTCTTACTACACCCCTTGACATATGGCTTATAATATTATTGATATCAATTATGTTCGTAAATGCAGGTTACAATTTCTTTACTGAGGGTGCTGCTATCCGTTGCAAGGCCTAGAACGTTTGTTTTAGGCAACATTCCGAACTCCGTAATCTACAGGAGTATTGATCAATACCCTGTTGCAAACAGTGTTCCTGGAATTCTAATTGTTCAGATTGATGCACCAATTTACTTTGCCAATGCAAGTTACTTAAGAGAAAAGTATGTAAACAAATAATGTACAAGTTAAATGAACTTATTTTGGATTATGAACAAGACTAACAGGCAACTTGACTTCTAATTTCATGATCAGGATCTCGAGATGGATCTACGAGGAGGAAGACAGATTGAAAGTTTCAGGAGAAACCAGCTTGCATTATGTCATATTGGATATGAGCAGTAAGCAATTATTCAAAATAATTAAACACAGATAATAAGAAAGGGAACAATCTTTAATTTTATTCTGATTCTGAAAACATTTTTATGTTACAGGTATTGGAAGCATTGATACTAGTGGAATCAGCATGCTTGAAGAAGTCAAGAAGATTGCTGATATAAGAGGTCTCAAGGTACTAATATTATTTTTGATAAAATTTGTTAATGACTTAAAAAGTCTATCTACAGATTGGTTAATATGATGATTAATTGTTCTTTCAGCTTGTGCTAGCAAACCCACGAAGCGAAGTAATTAAGAAGCTAAATAATTCCAAATTCATTGAAAACATTGGTCAAGAATGGATTTATCTTACAGTGGGAGAGGCTGTAGCAGCTTGCAATTTTATGCTACTAACATGCCAATCAAATCCTGGAGTAGAATATAATTCACAAGAAGATAACGTCTGATCTACAATTGATCAAAGGCTCAATATAACTGTTGAGTATAATGGATCAACATGATAACATTGATGTAGCATTCATGTAAATCACTGAGGAAGTGCCATGTTTAATCTCATTAATCCAGAAGTGTAAGATAAGATTATGTTCAGGGTGCTTGTAAGTTTAAGCTTATGTAATACTACAGAGGCAATAAGATAAGTGCTTCCGGATGGAATTTTGAGAATAGTTGTTTGGCTTCTTAATCCTTCTTTATATGCTTAGTCAAAAATCAAAATCTTTGTAATTCTTAGTTATGCACATTGGCGATCTTATTGCAGTTTCCCACATAATTCTTAATTAGAGTTTAGTTTCTTAATCGGTCTTTGTCAATTTAGAATATCTCTAATTTAGGATATTTCTCATTCTATCTTCTTTCTTATTATAGTTGTAGTTTTTATATATTAATTCTGTTTATATAAGTTAGGAACTTAATGTCTATATAAATGCCAACTCTTGTAATTATTATTCAGAATATGGAAATACAAAGACTCCAATTTCTGTGACATATATCAGACCTCCAATTCTTAAAATTATTTAACAAACTCTATCGATCAACCAACCAGAATATCTTTTAACAATTATTTGATGGATTAATTTGGACTCTAATCCAGTCTCCTATAATGCATGGCCAAGGTCCAGTAGCAAAAGCAGAATAGAAAGTAAGCCTTTTCAGACTATAATCTTAAGCAAGTACTCAGTTGCAAGCAGACAAACTGAAGTTATTTTCTCCTTTGACCCGTCTGCTCATCTAGTTCATTGTCTCAAGTTACGAAATAACGGGGCCAGGAATGCAATTCACTGTTAGAATCAAATTGCAATCGCATAACCAAAACTGACCAAAAGCTAACGCAATAATAAAAAGGATCCTTTCCGGTCCAGCAAAATGGAGAAGGGAGTTGAGGGAAGAGGAGACAAGCCAAGGCCATCACCACCAGCTCCTAAAGGGAAGGACCCAGAAGAGGACCATTATTGAATTTGACCACCATGGAGCTCGAGGACAAGATGCAGTATTTGCAAGTGGTTAAATAACTGTGGACTCGGGAGTCATTTTGTGAAAGTATGCTAGCTTGCATTTCTGGTGGTGTATTACACTAAATAAGATCAGAAAAGTTAACAAAGATAAAGGGCTTGCTTTAGATTTTTTTGCTCAAATCTAAGATTGAAGGACTAGAATCAACCAGCTATATTTTTTTTATACTACTTCTTATTAGATATTTTATGTTATTTTATATCTTAAAGTGTAATAATATTTTAATTAGATTAATAAAGTTTATTCATATATATAATTGAGCATACATTGATAAGCTCATATTTATAAAGTATGTGATCTACGTATTAAGTATATGATGTTAATACAGAGGGTATAGATCACAAGTTCTTTATAAATTAAATCATGTTTACAACTATTAATAAAAAGGGCATTTCATTATATAAGGTTGTAGTTTTTCTGCTTCTTATAGTGGATGATTTACCTAGATTATCGAAGTAGAGACTTCGAGTAGAAAAACTAGTATATATGATACATTGAACAGGACTATTGTGAATTTCAATCTTGTTAACTAAATGTCGTAAATCTTAATTCACAAAAGTTTTAATAAGTTTGATTGATCTTAATCTTGAGAAGGTAATGAACTTATATTCATGCATTGTATTTTTTGAGTTATCATAGAATGAGATTCAAATAAACGGTCAAAACCTCTATAACTTGAATATATAATTTTATGGGTTGTAGGAACATATATCTACAAGATGGAATCTAATAATTAATGTCCACCTAAGCTTTTTGCAGTACTTGATCATTAGAATCTGTAGCCACAGTTTATTCAATAAATTATTTAAAAATATAGACATATTAAAAGTGATCATGGGAGCATTCAGTGACTTATGGGTAAATACGTAATTAAAGAAGCAATACATTTTTTTCATAGCCTAATTTTAATTATAGACATCAATTAGAGGTTCAATTAAGTAATTATTATCGATCTAAATATCAAGCCCAATTTTATTAAATGAGCTTTTATTTTATAATATGGGTTACTAGAGTATAGCCCTTAACTTTTACTGGAATATCCCGATGGCTAACTTAGAATAATTGGTATATTATGAGATAATAAGGACTAGGCTTTTTAAGTTGGAGCTAGGAAACTCATGGGTCTTGCAGTCCCTCTACTAGCTCAAATCCTAATCAAACTTTAATTTCCTAATCCTAATCAAATTTTAAATACCTAAGGGAGATTTTTATATATATGAGAGGTATGGAGTAGTAAAGGACACTACAACCATATACAGAAAAAAATTCTTTTTACGTATTTTTACATAGAAAAAGAATTTAATTAATATCATTCTCTTAGATTTTGGTATTAGTGTTTTTAGAGATTAAGAAAGATCCACGTGCCCACACACATTGAATTTGAAGATTGAGGATAGTAGAGAAGATTGCAACCAGTCAATTCAAGATCTGCCATAACAAGGAAGTGAAGTAATCTTTTATTCCTATACATGTAATTATGAACAAGACGATCTGACTTCTGCAACGTTTATTTTGTTAAATAGAAAAAAATTTATTTTACCATACCAACAATTGGTATCAGAGCTGCCTTGTTTTATATTACATGTATAGTTTATTTTGTGTATGGCAGTAATTGTTTATTGTGGCACCAATTGCATACTAATCTATATTGTTATTTTTATTAATTATTTGATGAATGGTTATGCTCAATAATTCATGGTTAGATATTTATTTGTATTTTTTTTTTAGAATTGTAACAAGAGGGGGTGATGAAATAATATCACAATTTCCCCCCTTGGTTAAATTAAATCTTAGATTATTTTTTTAATTATTTTATTGTAATTAAAAAAAGGAACAAAAAGAAATAAGAAAAAGCCATGCACGCAGTCACTATTTATGGTAGCGGTGTGCATGGCCGCTCGGCACCTGCAGCGACAAGTCGTGGCAGCAACGTGCGTGCCACTGGCAGTATCAAAAGCGACGGCCGGAGTTTGGTCAGCAACAATGAGCAACTGCAATCAATCTCACGTGGCAGTGTTCGGCGGCAACGCATGAGGAAGATGGCAGTAGCTGAGCTCTTCGCAGCTTTGATGGAGAACGTTGCTCGTAATCTTCACGGCAGCAGAGCGTCTGTGATCGACGGTGACAAAGAGCGACGTTGTCACCGTGTGAGGTGGTCGGCTTCCTTCAGGTGGTTAGCGGTCTCCTCGCGATAGATGGCGACGCTAGGTCCCGTAGGTTTTTCACGGCGGCAGAGAGACAGCCGGCATTAACAGAGGTCGGCGATAAGTTGCGTCGCAACAACGGTCCCCTCTCAGCTTTGAATGGTGGCCGAACTGTTGAACGGCGATGGCTGGGAACGAGAGAGTGTTAGCGGCACGAGTGAAAATTGTAGAATTAGGGTTTTCACATAATATTTTTGTAGACTGGATGGGACTTAACAAACTCTCTATGTTCGTACCTGCAGCTAACAAGTCAGAAGTGTCCCCTCTTTGTTTTAGTTAATTCTAATTTGGTCAAGTTTATTCGCATATTGCACAAATAGACTTTTTAAAGTTTATCAATTATGCAAATAGGCCCAACATAATTGATTATTCTCACTCAGCCCTCTATGATTTTGGATAATTAAAGTTTGACCAGATATCTTTGAGAAATTTGTAATAAAGTCCTAAATTTAACCTAAATGTATTTTTAACTAAATTTTGGGTATTTGCAAATTTAAAGTTTGTCCAAACTTCTTTAAATTTTGATTTAATTTTATAAAATTTTATTTGGGCTATTTTATTTAAATTTTTGGGTCTAAAAATATTTTCATTTAAATTTTTTAAAAAAGGCCTAAAGAAATTTTAAAGTCTAAAATAAGTCCAACTTTTTTTAAAATAAGTGGATCAAATAAAATTAAGAAGCCCATAAAAAAAGATAAGTAAAAGAATGTAATATTATAGAAGAGCCCAAGTTGACTTCAAGAAAGGCTTTAAAGAATTTAGGCTTAGATTTAAATATTTTTCTTCCTAAAAAAAGTCATGAATTATGGGTTATTTATTTATCTAGTTAATTGATTAGATGAATAATATATTATATAGATTAAGGGTGTCACATTCACATGTCCATGTATAAAATATATCATACTATATGACATTAATGTTCTAATAAGATTATGATAAGATTATTGTCATATTTTTAATATTTTATTAATTTATTATTTGACGTGGTCTTATTAATTATTTTATGAAAATAAAATTAGATATTAATGAGTAGAACGTCATTTTATAAATTAATTAAAAACTCTAAGAATTAAAATATTGAATGAGATAGGGATTTAGGCATAAAGCCCATGGCCTCAATTATCGGTCCTATAGTAAGGTAGATTAATGTCTTGCCTCAAATCTTATGAGCTCGCTACGGAGGGTATTAATCAGAACTAGTTACTAGATAGGACTTTCCTAAAGGATAAGATCTAATATAGGACTTATGCGAAATTAACTACCTTATGATGACTTTTTTAATTGGGAAATATAAAAGATTGAAATAATTGTTGTACACTCAACTTAGGTTAATTGATATCTTTCTTACAGAATTCTTGTCAATTAAATCTAAGAGTTAAAAAACTGGTAGTTTATTATTATTTGATATAAGATATCTAGATAATAATAATAAATTAGTATGATACTAGTCTAATTTATGACGGATACGACCACCCTACGAGGCGTATTCTGAATGAAAATTAGATTACCAATGTATAATGTAATTAAAGAGCTTTACATAAATACATTTTATGCATTCATGCAAAAGTTTTACATGCTATCAGATATGTATGTTTATGTATGAATTTATTTTTCAGAATCATGTCTTTATTCAGCCTACTAGCATCCATCCTTAATCAAAACAAGTTAACCGGAAATAATTATGTGGATTAGGAAATGAACTTAGATACTGAACTCACAATTGAAAAGCACAAATATATCTTGACTGATAAATGCTCTCTTGAACCTAATGAAAAGGTATCTCAAGCTGAAAATGATGCTTATAACAAGTGGCAACAATTTGATGAAATGGCCAAATGTTATATATTAGCTTCTTTGTCTAGTACTCTAGCAAAGCAACATGAGACTATAAAAACGGCTACTGATATGGCTTCAGCCTTTTAGAGATATTTGTTGATAAAAATAGGACTTTGAGGCAGGCTGCTTTGAAAGAGATCATGTATACCAGGAAGTCGAAGGAACTCTTGTGCAAGATCATATGTTGAAAATGATAGCACTGTTCTAGCAAGTTAAAAATTTGGGTGAGGAATACACTGGTCAATCTAAGGTCGAGATGGTCTTAGAAACCCTAGCACCCTCATTTTAGACTTTCTTGTTAAACATGTCAATGAATTAGTTGAATTTTCATTAACTGAGCTAATGAATCAGCTTAGAGCTGCTGAGATTATAATGAAACCTGGACTGAGTGTTCATTTGACTAAGGGCCCATCTTTTTCTTCTAGTCCAAATCTTAAGGGAATGGGTAGTAAGAAGAAAAAGAATAATCCCAAGAGAACATCTAACTCAAATTTTGTGCAAATTCAAAATGATAAGAAACCCAAAGAAAAATGTTTCCAATGTGGTGTTAAAGAGCATTAGAATATAAATTGTCCAGTTCACTTAGCAAAGCTTTCAATAGCTAAATGGGAAGCTTCTACTTCAGGTAAAATTCTTTTCATTGAGACATGTTTAGTGGTTGATTCTACTGATTCCTGGATAGTAGATTCTAGAGTCACTAATCATATTTGCAATTCATTGCAGAGGTTCCAGGAAACTAGACAACTCAGTAAATGAGAAACCAGTCTAAGGCTGGGAAATGGCACAACTGTTGCAGCCAAGGCAGTGGGAGTTATTCAACTTTATTTTGATAATTTTAAGACTTTAGTATTAGATGATTATTTGTTGGTGCCAGAACTCAAACGCAATTTGATTTCAATTAGTTATTTGAATAAATTTAGTTATTCTGTTATTTTTTACTCAATTGTGGTGATAAAAAGAAATAAGTTGTTTATATATTCTGGTACACTAGTTAACAATCTATACTGGATATATCCTAAAATAAACTTACTGCTTGACACATAATTGAATAATGAATCTAATCACCATAAGAGGATTAAAGTGACTCTCACTAATCAAACGTATCATGACATCTACGTCTTAGTTATATTAGTCTAGATAGGATCCAAAGACTGGTCAAAGATGGACCTTTGAGCTCATTAGATATTGAACCATTACCAGTCTGCGAATCCTGTATAAAAGGTAAAATGACCAGAAGACCTTTTAATACTAAAGGTAATAAAGCCATTGAAACTTTAGAATTAGTGCACTCTGACGTGTGTGGGCCCATGAACACATAAGTTAGGGGAGGTTATGAATATTTTATCACTTTCATTTATGATTATTCTAGATTCGGTTATGTGTACCTAATGCGCTACAAGTTTTAGGCATTTGATAAATTCAAAGAGTTTCAGGTGGAAGTGAAAAGGCAATTAGGAAAACACATAAAAGCACTTCGATCTGATCGAGGTGGCGAATACCTCTATAGTGAGTTCATGACCTATTTGTTAGACAATTGGATATTATCTCAATTGACTGCACCAGGGTCACCCCAGCAAAATGGTGTAGCAGAAATAAGAAATTGAACTCTTCTTGAAATTGTAAGGTCAATGATGAGTTATTCAACTTTACCCATCTCGTTCTGAGGTTATGCCTTAGAAACAGCCATGTATCTTCTTAACTTAATTTCAGCTAAGTCAGTCCCTAAAACACCTCTGAAAATGTGGATATGACGTAAACTAAGTTTACGTCATATATATGTATGGGGTTGTCCAGCATATATGTTAAAAAGAAAGACAGATAAGTTAGAATCTAAGTCAGAAGTTTGTCTATTTGTTGGCTATCCTAAAGGAACAAGAGAAAATCTTTTTTATAGTTCTCAAGATAAAAAAGTATTAGTAAGTACTAATGCAATCTTTCTTGAAGAAGACTATATGAAAAACTTCAAGCCTATGAGTAAGATAATTCTTTATGAGTTATCTGGGAACTCTAATATTGTGCCTGATAGAGTCAATGAGTTAATTCCCAATCCAAGTCATAATAACCAACCAGAGCTAGTTACAGAATAACAACTACTGGTACTTCGTCATAGTGGAAGGATTATTAGATGTCCAACTAGGTATATGTTAATTGGAGAGTCATTTCAGGCAGTCTCTAATAAGCATGAACTAGATCCTACTAGTTATGATGAAGCAATGATTGATAAAGATGAAAATCATTGGCATAAAGCTATGAAATCAAAAATGAATTCCAGGTATTCCAATAAAGTCTAGAAACTTATAAAGAAACCCATAGGGTGTAAATGGGTCTACAAGAGAAAGAGAGAGGTAGATGGAAATGTGAAAACCTTCAAAGTTAGGCTTGTTGCTAAATGGTACACTCAGAAAGAAGGTATCGATTATGAAGAGACCTTTTCACTGGTAGTCATGCTTAAGTCTATTAGAATTCTCTTATCCATTGCAACAAATCTTGATTATGAGATTTGGCAAATTGATGTCAAAACTACCTTTTTTAATGTCAATCTTGATGGGCAGTTAGTGGTCTTTCTAGTTCTATATGTAGATGATATACTATTCATTGGAAATGATGTAGGAGCATTATCATCAGTTAAAATTTGGTTATCTAACCAATTTGATATGAAAGACTTAGGTGATGTTAGTTACATCCTTGGAATTAAGTTATTATGAGATCGTAAAAATATAATGTTAGCTTTATCTCAAGCTGCATATATAGACAAAATTCTGATTAGATTTGTTGTGCATGAATCCAAAAAGGGAACACTTCCTTTTAAACATGGAATTGATCTATCCAAGAATCAGTGTCCCAAAACTCCTAAAGAGATAGATCACATGAGAGGAATTCTTTATGCATCAGTAGTAGGAAGTCTCATGTATGCAATGCTATGTACTAAACCAGATATTTATTATGCAGTCGACATGGTCAGCAGATATCAATCTAATCCAGGACCAGAACACTGAACTGCAGTAAAGCATATATTTAAGTACCTTCGGAGAACAAAAGATTATATGCTCGTGTATTCCAGTGAGGATCTTATGCCTATTGGGTATACAGATTCAAATTTTCAAGCAGATAAGGATGCCCAGAGATCTACCTCAGGATATGTGTTTACTTTAGATGGTGGGGCTATAAGTTGGAGGAGTGTAAAGTAATCATGCATTGCAGACTCTACCATGGAAGCTAAATATGTAGCTGCGTTAAAAGCTGCAAAAGAGGCTGTATGGCTCCGCAAGTTCCTTATGGAACTTGAAGTAATGCCTAGTGCTAAGATGCCCATTATTATTTATTGTGATAATAGTGGAGCTGTAACATAATCTAAGGAATCGATATACCATAAGAAAGGAAAACACATTGAGAGAAAATACCATTTGGTACGGGAGCTAATGCAAAAGGGTGAAGTTATGGTATCCAAGATTGCATCAGCAGAAAATCTAGCGGATCCATTCACCAAATCATTTCTAGCCAAGTATTTTGAAACTTATATATATGATATAGAAGTTCGACAGATGCCTGACATACTTTAGGGGAAATGGAAGATTGTTAGATATTTTATGTTATTTTATACCCTTAAAGCATGTGTAATAATATTTTAATTAGATTAATAAAGTTTATTCATATATATAATTGAGCATACATTGATAAGCCCATATTTATAAAGTATGTGATCTATGTATTAGGCATATGATGCTAATACAGAGAGTATAGATCATAAGTTCTTTATAAATTAAATTATGTTCATAACCATTAATGAAAATGGCATTTCATTATATAAGGTTGTAATTTTTCTGCTTCTTATAGTGGATAATTTACCTTAATCATCGAAGTAAAGACTTCGAGTAGAAAAACTAGTGTATATAATACATTAAATAGAACTACTGTGAATTTCGATCTGGTTAACTAAATGTCGTAGATCTTAATTCACAAAAGCTTTAATAAGTTTTATTGATCTTAATCCTGAGCAGGTAATGAACTTATATTCATGCATTGTATCTTTTGAGTTATCAAGGAGTGAAATCCAAATAAACGGTCAAAACCTCGATAGTTTGGAGATATAATTTCATAGGTCGTAAGAACATATATCTGCAAGATGAAATCTAATAATTAATGTCCACCTAAGCTGTTTGCAGTACATGATCATTAGAATCTGTAGTCACATTTTATTCAATAAATTATTTATTTGTAAATTTATTTACAAATACAGACATATTAAAAGTGATCATTGGAGCATTCAGTGACTTAAGGGCAAATACGTAATTAAAGAGGCAATACATTTTTTTCATGGCCTAACTTTAATTATGGACATCAATTAGAGGGTCAATTAAGTGGTTATTATCGGTCTAAAGACCAAGCCCAATTTAATTAAATGAGCTTTTACTTTATAACATGAGTTACTAGAGTACAGCCATTAGCTTTTAGTGGAATAGTCTGGGGTTAACTTAGAAGAATTAGTGTATTATGAGATAATAAGGATTAGGCCTTTTAAGTTGGAGCTAGGAAGCTCATGAGTCTTGCAATCCCTCAACTAGCTCAAATCCTAATCAAACTTTAATTTTCTAATCCTAATCAAATTCTAAATACTTAGGGGAGATTCTTATATATATGAGAGGTATGGAGTAGTAAATGACATTACAACCATATATAAAAAAAATTCTTTTTACGTATTCTTACGTGAAAAAGAATTTAATTAATACCATTCTCTTAGATTTTGATGTTAGTATTTTTAGATATTAAGAAAGATCCACGTGCCCACACACATTGAGTTTGAAGATTAAGGATAATAGAGAAGATTACAACCAGTCAATTCAAGATCTGCCATAGTAAGAAAGTGAGGTAATTTTCTATCCCTATACATGTAATTATGAACAAGACGATTTGACTTCTGTTGCGTTTATTTTATTAAATAGAAAGAAAAAATTATTTTACCATACCAACACTTCCAACAAAGCTCTAAAAGAGCTTTCAGGGCTTGGAATTAGGTAATTATTTTTTAGTAAAAAAATGAACTCTAAGCTAATATACATCAGACATGAAAATTTATTTTGGTTTTATAGTAGTAGAATTTAGATTAAAGAGGATATACAAAATCATTAAGGAATTTCCCTAAGATATTATATTTACAAATTTATTTTTAGTACTTATATTTAGCTTGTGAGCTTCAAACTCATCTCATTTTTCATTATCGTGGTTGAGTTTAATCTGGTGATGCAGGTATTTGCTGCTTAGTGTGATTTCTATATGTTTAAAAGTTATTCTTAAAAACTCTATTCATGCAATTCATGTAATTATTCTTAAAAGTTAGACTGATGTAATCACTAACTCTATATGCTTGCCAAAGGACATGAATTCTATATGCACCAACGGGGGTAGGATAGCGAAGTGCATAAAAAGTATTTTATATACAAAAAGAATTATAAGGGAGCTGTGAATTTAACCATTCTTGGTAAATCATTATATTCAAGACTTTGGGATGACAGTCCATGTCACGTCCCAGACCCAAAAGATCCGACACACGACATCACTTACATTCATTCAATCTATGTGCACTCATAAATAATATTACACAAAATTTCAATCTTTAATTTAACATAGGAATCCTTAGCAAGTTACTAGTAAGTTCAACACTAAAATCAACCCATAACCTAACATATAAATATAAACTTCTATTGACAATATTTATACATTCATTTCAATTTCTTTCAGAATTATAACAATTAAATTATGACTGGGATAATTAATAAACCGGAGATATGCAGAGTTTTCTCAGAGATTAACTCTCTACTACGTCACTAGTAGTAACTTTGTTACCGGAAGCCCAGAATATATTCATTGTAAATTCTTACTTAAAATCAACCAATAACCACACTTGGTGAAACTTAAATCAAATCCAACCACACACAATAAAATAATACATAGGTATTTATTCAATAGGGGCAAATCAAATATCTTATCCCACGTGTCCCCAAATGAAACACTCAGCAACCTAGCAACTTAGGGAACCCAAAAAACAGTAGAAGCCTTGACAAATTCACTAAGCACACATGTACCTTATTTATCTGAAATCACCATAAACTATAATAAGTATAAAACTCAGTAAGCATACTAGTTTTTCATATGTCAAATACAAATACATATATGTACATAATGCATATATATGATATGTTGTGATAAATCAAAAGCGTAATCTTATCAAAACACATGTCATGTAAGCGCTTATACATTTTTTCAAAACATATAATAACAATACCATCACTCAACTACTACTTCACAGGACTTACATATCACATATCACATAATGAGCCAAATGTCACTCGTAAGTGACATACCGTATGAGAGGAATAGTATAAGTAAGGTCTTTAAATTACACATATATAATGCTCATGCCCGAAGGTAAAAGCCAAACCCTCACCCTGATCATCGGTGAGTCCTCTCACATGCACCAATACGCCATCACACGAATGTGATGACTCACTCTTCCGTTAGGTACCAATAGGATTCTCCATATATACGGAACACATAACATATATCAATCCCGAAGGAAAAGCCACACATAAAGGCTCCACAAATCACATAAAATGTCTACTAAGTTAACAGTGAGTTCAAGCATCCTCAAAACATAAAATGTTTCTCATTGACATATTACACTTCAAAAGCTCTTTTTGTTAAACACATTTTACTTTAAAAGCTCACTTTCAAAAACACATATATGTCATGTATGTCCATGCTCACATTGATAAACACATGTCTTCATATTTCATATCAAAATATACTTTGACATAACATAAACATATTCCTAACCACATTTATAAAATCATACATAACAATTACTATATTTATTGTGATTTCAGTAAAAAGTTTAGTATACTTACCTCTTAACACTTTCAGCTACAAGGCTTAAATCTCCTTAACCTATCAATAGAGATTAATCCTTTCATGAGTCTCAACATTCATACAAAACACTTTAAATAGCTTATAAAAATACACATATTGCACTTATCACATCGAATTGGTCTAATTACTTGGTTTCTAAAAACCTGTCATTCTGACCACTTACACTTAACAAAATTTTCTTATATATCCAATGATGTCCAACTATTCCAAAATTAGAATATATCATTCTTAACTCATATATCCTTCTTATATATGAATATTATATCATAATTCCTACACAATCTATTCCATAAACACCATCGAATCCAAACTACTAACCTGACAGGATCAAGATACTTACTGAACAGTATTCAATCTCCTAATTTTATAAAATCATATACTAACTCAAAAATTATAAAACTATCAAAAAAATACTCTTGACACATATCTCAATCCATGATAAATATTTCACTTCAAAATCAATGCGAAAAGTATTTTAAAACTATTTTATTCTATAATTTTAAAATTCTGTTAATCAAATACTGTAATGCGCTGATACTCTTTAGAAAATCATAACAATTTAACCACATTAATCTAAATTTTCAATTCTGATTATATCATATTAGACATATAAAATTATCATATTCCATAAATTCGTAATTTTTTAAGATCATTAAGTAGATCAAAAATTGTTTGTCACTGTATCATACTGTTCACACAGGAAATTTTTAGAATTTCAAAGTCATTTTGGTAAATTCACTAAAAATTCAATTTCTAGAATTTTCAATCGATTCAAAGTCTCAAATGATCCTAAACATGTCTAATTTCATATACTCAAAATTCAAAATCAGAATCGAATCACAACAATTTATGAAATTCCTGGATCAAGAGACTCTCAAGTAAAAATTCTACAATTCATCATAATTTATCAAACTATTTACATAAATCATCATCAATTCTCACAATATCTTACGAAATACACATCAAATACTCAATTATACATATTTCCAAAAATTAAAACTTAAAGGAATTAACTTAATTAACACCAATAAATTGAGAAATAGTTGTAATATACCTCTTAAAATCCAAAATTCTAATTTCTTCTTCTTCTTCTCTTTCTCTCCCCTCTATTTCTCTTTTTTCTCTCTCTCTAAAGGGATAGCTCGACCCAAAAAATGAGTAAATTAGAGTTTCAAAAGTGTATTTTTATACTAAGAGGCTAATTTGTTGGTATTTATAAATTTTCTCCCAAAACTTTTAAAGTATTACAATTTGGTCCCTAAAATAAATCTAAAGTCTTACAAATAAACCCAATACTAATAGTATATCCTTAACTATACAAACACTATTAATAACAATATATAAATCAAGTATCACCCACATACAAATAAAATATGTATATTTATACATATATATATATAAATACATATTCTTACTAGTTGTGGATACTGGTTACTACAGTTCATACTTGCTTAAACAATTGCCTGGCATTGGGATGGTGACTGCAAAGGTTTTCTTACTGCAAAGGCACTTATTGCAATTGAAAGTGAACAAGAATCCAAAACATTTTCTAGATGCCTATGAAAAATATCTATTAGCATTTATGACCTTGGAAAGGTGTGCTAAGAAAACAATGTGAGATCTTAGTAATTAGTCAGAGGCCCCTGAAAGAAAGATCCTAATGGTATTGGAAAAAGGGGCTAACTTTTATGGCCAAAAAAACCCAACTTGTCATTGGGGGTAGAAAATTAATGGAAGTCTATAGAAATACAGAGCTGTATCAAAGGCTTAGAAATGGGATTCGACAACATGAGGTGTAACAAATATTCTAGGTTCATCCCATGTCGGTGAGAGTTTCTTCTTACAAAATGCATTTATGTGTTTATATGTGTAAGTTGATATTTAGTGTATGAGTTATGTTCTGAAGCTATATGGATATATATGGTATATTAGAAGGTTGCCTTATCTTGAACATTTTGACTTTGTATTTCTGTATGCTAACTCGTAGAGTATCTTTATAACTAGATACGTTCCTTTTGTTTGTTGCTCTGCATGCATTATTATTTTGTTCTTGTTTGAGATATGGTCTCTATTTCTTCCATTTGGTCTTACTTGGCTCTGTGGATCTTTTTAGTGCCAATTACTTCTATCTCATATAAGATTATTTAATATATTATTTTAATGTGTAATATAAACTAAAAAAAATAGTTTAATTGACATTATAATTTATGTAGGTTGATATTAGGGATGACAAAATTCGAATCGAGGCTTGGATTTTGCTCAACTTAGATTTGGATCTGTATTTTTTTGAAAAAAAATTTGAAACCCAGGTTGAGCCTGAGTTGATCGGGTTTACATTTGGGCCAGATCCGAATTGAACCTGATTTTTTTATTTTTTTTTTCTATTTTTTCATTATTTTCGTAAAATTTAAACTTTTGGAATATTTACTTTATAAAACAATTGTTATATATATGAAACTTGTATTGTATAATTTGTATTCATAATTTAATAAGTTTTTTATCCTTATTGCAATTTTTTTCATTTTTTAAGTTGAACTTAAATTTTTGGCATTTATTTTATAAAACAATTGTTAGATTCTCATATATCAAATATTAGAAATTAATTTAGAATTTTTTAAAAAAATTCGGGTTGAATTTTCGATATCTCAAATCCGACCCGAATCTAAATTTGGATAAAAACTCGAATTTTCTTTAAGTTGGAATTCAAATTCAAGCAGGGCCAAACTTTAAAGTTTTTCAAATTCAAACCAAATTGCCAACCCTAGTTGGTATCAAGGGTGCATAAAGATATTGTGTGAATATCCCATAGAGACATGGTACAGTTTGGGATAATGATTATGTTTTTGCATTTGAGAATACAGTTCTTCCTATAAGTTACTATCCCTTATTTTCTGTTTGGGATAATGATTATGTTTTTGCATTTGAGAATACAGTTCTTCCTATAAGTTACTATCCCTTATTTTCTGTTCTGATATGCTTAATTTCTTAGCTTGCTATGTATTTATAAGTAAAGATGTAAATATACTCTTATAGGGTTTAACATTTAAAACGGTCACAAGTTTTGTTCATGTAATGCTTTTATTTTATCTTATTTTATTTATAAGCAAATTTTATTTTATTTTCCAAGTTTTGTTCACTATTTATTTCATTCAAATTATTTATGTAGTAAATAGTTTTGTGCTATAACAAGTTTAATTTCTGCATTTGATTTGTTAAAGTGGAAGAACACAAACAAGTAATATAACCCCAACAATATATGCTGAACAAATAATTAAGAAATTTAAAAAGAGAAAGGTAGAAAAAGAACACAGAATTTACATGGTTCGGTAACTTGTCTATGTCCATTGCGGATCAAGATCACTTATTATTATTGAATCTCAAAGACATTCACAAAGTATGCATTTTACAAGAAAGACTCACAAAGAAACACTCTCTCTTGTAACTTATGTATTTTCTCTCACTAAAAATCACAAAGTATTGATCACAAAGATCTCACTTAGATTTTACTAAGATAAGTTTACAAGCCAATAGAGAGCCTTTATATAGGCTTTTGGACGTCTTAAGTTTACCCTAAATGTGTGAGAGTTATATTAGGAAGTCCTAGAGCAAGTAAAAGACAAACAAAATTGCAACAAAATGGGAAAACCTTCCTCATGCTCGTGGTCGCGACGCCCATACCTAGGCATCGCCCCTTGTGTCTTTTGCTGCCTTTTGTGTCCGTTTTCGGTCCTCGCATACCCCACGCACTTGGCTTGCTCTTCAAATCATATCCCGATGATTTTTAATCAATATTCTCACAAATTCTCTCCTTGATTCAAAATCATCCACAAAATAATGACTCCGGTTAAGTTCTTGCATATGATAAACTTAACTAAGAGCAATGGCTTAGTCAACATATCAGTAAGGTTTTTAGAAGACACTATCTTCGTTAGACTAACTTCACCACTTTGGACAATCTCTCGAATGTAATGGAGTAGTACATCAATGTGTTTCAACCTCTCGTGGAACACTTGATGCTTGCTTAGGTGTATGGCATTTTGGCTATTATAATATACATCGGTGTTCGCATCTTCATTAGCCAATACCTTCACGCATATGCCTTTCAACCACGCGGCCTCTTTAATAGCTTCACCAACAGCTATATACTCTGCCTCTGTGGTGAATAGTGCAACCACATGTTGTATAACTAATCTCCAACACACATTATATCCAAACACTGTGAATACGTAACCCGTCAACAATCTTCTCTTGTCTAGATCACCTGCATAATCTGAGTCTACATATTCTCTTATCATTTCACTGTTGTCCTCATCCCTTTTATACATCAACCCGTGATTTGACATTCCTTTGAAATATCTCATAATCCACTTCACTACAAGCCAGTGATCTTTACCCTAATTTTTCATATATCTACTCACCACACTCACAACCTGTGCTATATCTAATCTTGTGCAAACCATTGCATACATGATACTCTCTATAGCGCTTGCGTATGGTACTTTACTCATCTGTAGTTTCTTCTCTTCGGATGTCGGCAACTATATTACTGAATGTCTGAAATACATGGCCAAATGAGTAGAGACAGCCTTTGCGTTGAATATACCAAACTTCTCTAGAATTTTGAGTATATATCGCTGTTGAAACAAAAATATGGCATCTCTTCTTTCCCTCACAATATCCATACTCAATATTCTATTCGCTGCTCCTAAATCCTTCATCTCAAACTCGCCACTCAACTACTTCTTAAGCTTCTGTATTTCTTTTATATTCTAATATGCGATCAACATATCATTGACGTATAGAAGAAAATACATCATCCCACAACTTATGTTCTTGAAGTACACGCATTTCTCATACTTACTCCTACTAAAGTCACAAGCCATCATAAACTCATCAAATCTCCTATATTACTGTCTAGGTGATTGCTTTAACCTATATAATGACTTCTTTAGCAAACAAATATGATCTTCTTTCCTAGGCTTCTCGAACCCTTGCGGTTATGTCATGTATATTGTCTCTTCAAGCTCTCTATGTAGAAAATTTATGTTTACATCCATCTGCTCTAAGTGTAAATTAAGATTTGCACACATGGATAACAAAATCCTAATGGATGTGTGCTTGACAACTGGAGAGAAAATATAATAAAAGTCAACTCCCTCTCTTTGAGTAAAATCTTGTACAATTAACCTAGCCTTAAATCTCGTAGGCTCTATCACTAGTATCCCCTCCTTCACCTTATACACCTACTTGCACCCAACTAGTTTTTTTTTAGGTCTCTCCACCAACTTTTAGGTATTGTTCTTCCTAAGAGAACTAATCTCTTCTTCCATGGCCTGCTGCTATTCTTTCTTATTTTCACTCTTCATAGCCTCATCATATATTCTAAGCTCATTATACTCAAGAGTGTAAGCAGATTAAAAATATAAGCAACTAGATCTGCTTAAGCATACCTAATTGAGGGGTGGTTTATCGTTCTCTTTAGTTTGTCTCTGGCTAGCTGGTACTCTTCAAGTTTTATTTCAAGAGTCCTAGTATTTCTTTAGGTGGACTTAAAGGAACTCGCCGGTTTTCTTGGTTCTCTTTCAAGGATCTCTTTGTTGAAGTGCTAATTTGGGTGCATATCAGATCTACTCTCAGTCTCCACTTCAACTTCTATTGACTCGGGTACCGAGTCTTCCTTGGACACAGGTTCTTCTTTCTCATCTTCCTAGGAGGCTTTCAGCATGGTCGTCTCATCGAACGTCACGTCACGACTTATGATACTCCTTGGTGGTATCAAGTCTTTACACTACACCTTATATCTTTTTACTCCTTTAGGATATCCTATGAATACCCCTTTGATGGCTCTAGATTTCAACTTTTCCTCCTTAACATGTACAAAGGTAAGGCAACCAAATATTCTGAGGTGGTTATACTAAGAAGGATTGTTAGACCATTTCTCTTTTGGCGTCTTGAAGTCAATTACTGAAGAGGGACTTTTATTATCAAATAAGCTACAATCACTACAGCTTCTCCTCAAAATACCTTGGACATCTTTGTATTGGTAAGCATGCATCTAACCCTTTCAAGTAGGGTTCTATTCATCCTCTCAGCTACGTCATTCTATTATAGTTTTGATCTTGCCGTTCTATGCCTTGCAATTTCATTATTAGCACAAAACCCATCAAACTCTCTATTACAAAACTCGAGGCCATTGTCAGTTCTCAACCTCTTTACCCTTTTATTATTTTGGTTCTCAACAAGAGCTTTTCAAGTCTTGAACACATCAAACGCTTGATCCTTACTCTTTAACACATAGACTCACAACTTTCTTGAATAGTCATCAATCAAACTGAGAAAATACTTGGTATTACCACGAGTAGCTGTCTGAGCTGGTCCCCAAAGATCCAAGTATATGTAGTCAAGAGTCCCTTTAGTCTTATACTTGCTGGTACTAAACCCCACCCTATGTGCTTTCCCAAACACACAATGCTCACAAAACTCCCATAGCTGGAACTTATCTTCACCAAACACATTTTGACTAAATAACTCCTTCAGGTTTCTCTCGCCTAGGTGTGCCAATTTAAGATGCCACAACTTGGTTTGCATAATCTCATCATCTATAAGGAATAACGTAGAACCACTCACAACTTTACCCTTAAACACATAAATGCCTTTATGCTTCTCTCCTCTCATTACCACCATAGAACATTTCAACACTCTTAAAATCCCTCTGTCGTTCCAAATGGAACATCCATTTTGGTCTAAAGTCCCTAATGAGATCAAGTTCCTCTTGAGGTTAGGAACATACCTAACATCTGTCAACTCTCTCACTCACCCATCATGCAGCCTAAGTTTAATACTATCAATTTCCATCATCTGACATGCAATATCATTACCCATTAACACCTTACCACCACTAATGGGCTAAAAATTTACAAACCAAGACTTATGCAGACACATGTGAAAAGTACAACTAGAATCAAGAACCCATTATTCAGCATTCTTACCATCAGTAGCGACGAGTATCTCTACACTGTCATAGCTATCATTATAGGCAATAGTAGCATCCATTTTCGCCTTGTCTTGTACTTTATTCTCTGGATAATATTTTATGAAGTACTCCTCTTTCTTGCAATAATAGCACTTTCTAAAAGTCTTGGACTTCGATCTTGAGCCTTTTTTTCTTCCATCTCTATATGAGGGGCATCCTCTTACAGATAAATTTTTCTGCATTGCTCTTGATTTGCCTCCCTAATAACTTTAAGTTTAATGATGATTTCACATTGCTCATCGTTAAACTCTCTCTGCCGTAGAGTAACATATCAACAAAGCTCTCATAACTCTTAGGGAATGAACTCAACAAGATAATTGTTATCTTTTTATCTTCTAGGGAATGAACTCAACAAGATAATTGTTATCTTTTTATCTTCTATCTTGATGTTAATAGACTCAAGATCAAGGATGATCTTATTGAAGGCGTCTATATAATCTTTCATCGGCGTCCCCTCTGACATAGACAGCTGATACAACTTCTTCTTTATATGCAATTTATTAGCCAACGATTTTTGCATATAAAGGGAGTCAAGCTTCTTCTAAAGACCAATCACCATCGTCTCACCTGCTACTTTCATCAGTACTTCATCACTTAGTGATAAAACGATTATGCTGTGAGCTCTTTCTTGAATGTCCCTCCTTTTTGCTTCATTCTAGATGACTCTAGCGTCTTTTCTTCTTCACTAGATGGAGCTGCAGTTTCCTCTAATGCCGAGCCTAACCGTTGACTCACCAACAACGCATTTACCTTCATCTTTCACAGATTGAAGTCATTCGTATCGTTGAATTTCTCTACCTTATACTTGGGTGTAGCCATGTCTGCTTAGAACTAACTTTGATACTAGTATATTGAAGCGGAAGCACACAAACAAGCAATATAACCCAAGCAATATATGCAGAACAAGTAATTAAGGAACTTAAAGAGAGAAAAGTAGAAGAACACACAAAATTTACGTGGTTCAGAAACTTGCCTATGTCCACGGCGGATCAAGATCATTTTTCTTATTATTGAATCTCAAATGCACTCACAAAGTACGCCTTTTACAAAAAAGACTCACAAAGAAACATTTTCTCTTGCAACTTAGGGATTTTCTTTCACTAAGACTCACAATATATGTTTGATCATAAAGATCTCACTTAGATTTCACTAAGATGTGTTTACAAGTTAATAAAGAGTCTTTATATAGGTTTTTGGACATTCTAGGTTTACCTTAAACGTGTGGGAGTTATATTAAGAAGTCCTAAGGCAAGTGGGAGACAAAACAAGTCGCAACAAAACAAGAAAACCTTCCTCGCGCTGGGCACCCAGCTCCTCGTCATCGCGGCGCTTGTCACCTGGCATCGTGGCTCTCAGGTTCTATTCTGGGCGCCGCTCTTTGTGTCTTTCGCCTCCTTTCGCATCCGTCTTCAATCCTCGCATACCCTACACACTTGATTTGCTCTCCAAATTATATTTCAATGATTTTTAATCATCATCCCCACATGATTTTTAATCAATGTAGTTAATAGTTTTTTTTAACCACATTTAATTTCAGCTTCTGAGTTTGCTCCTGATCTCGCAATCATATCAGCTGGATTTGATGCCGTAAGGGGTGATCCTCCATGTTATTTCTTTGTTTTGAGTTCGGATGTCTGCACTCCAAAGATTGTGATTTTTTTTTTCCATTTTGACGATTGATTTCATACATAACATTATTCTGCTCTTGTAGGTAACTCCTGCTAGATATGCACAGATGACACACATGTTGAATGATCTTTCTGGTGGTAAGTTGCTTGTTATACTTGCGGGCGGATTTGTGGTTTGCTTTCTGATCTTTTTTTATTGTCATTATCTTCCGTTTATTTGACCTAAATTATTATATGTATTTTTAAATTGAGGAGTTTTATTAGCTGTATATTTGTTTGCTGCTACAATCTCCGTTCAATATCATCTTCTGCTATATCAGTGATAAGATAAATACAGTTCGTGAAAATGAACATGTTAGAAGGAAATACGTTCATTTGAACAATGCATATATCTCTATGTCTTATAGGCCCAATCAGACTCTTTATATTTAATGGTTTCTATTTGCTTATGTTTTTATTATTTGAATCAAACATCTTACAGTGTGTTTGGGATGCACTACAAAGAAAAAGGGGTTTTTGAGGCTTAATTAGACAAATGGTAACAGTATTTTATTCCCTCCTTCAGACCTTCATCCTGCAGGCTAAAGCACTCTTCTGTTGCCTTGTTATGCTGTTATATCTCTTAGATATTGGAAAGCTTCTGCCAATAAGAGGTTTTTCTTGGATTAATATGAAAGCAAGATTTCGATGTAGCTAAGCAAATTATGCAGATCCCACAATTCTTCACTAGAAAGCTCTCCTGTTAGTCTTTGGTGATCTTCATGGTCAACTTGGTCTTTAAAAAATACTCCTTATAAATGTAATATAAAGTTTTGATCATTGACTATAACTATTATATTTTAATTATACTTTTTGTATAAATAATTGTTGTGCACTACTTCTTTTGTATTTATTTATTATTTTTAATAATTTTAAATTTTATTATATTATAAATTTGAAAATTGTTAATAAAATTATTTTTGCTTATTTTCTTGATGTTGTGCTTTAATTTTAAATTTTTGTATGATAATTTTGTAATATAAATAATTTGTATATACAAAAAATTATCAAATAAAAATGTATTTTTTTTTTGGAAAATAACTTAACTCTTTTGCGTTGACTACGTAGCCATCGCAAAATTTTATGATGGAGGCATTTGTAACGACAAATTAGTCCATCGTAAAAAATACTATTTCTTGTATGGTAATGGAGATGGGAGTGTGGACTACTAGGCTGTTGTTTCCTTTTCTTTCTTGTTCTCACAAGATCCTTTGTAAATAGATCCAACACGCAATGGTAATGTTTACACCACGATTTGCACAAAGAGATGAAAAAGTAAAATCAAAGAGATATCATTATTTTTGTGTTGAACTTTCAATATGTCATTTACCCACTTCTGTGGCTGTCATAATCTATGGAACATCAAGACCTATTACCTATAACAGCAATAATAATACTTCTGAAATGGCTATTTTTTTCACCTCAAGTCCATCATTAGATTCAATACAATAACCAGCCAGAAATTAGGGTTAAAAGTGTTCACAATTAATATATATCTTATAAAGCAACTAAAAAGAGTTGAAAGAAAACCTAAATTTAAGCATATACTTTCACTTGATTCTAATTCACTATGGCTAAAACAAGAAGTGAAATTGTAGTCAAAAACCTAAATTAGAGATGACCATATCTCTCGATTAATGTCGAGATCTCAAACTTGAATTCTCTCCTTTAGAACAAAATAATAATAATAAGTAAAATTAAATTAGTTGAAACTAAAAGCAGTAAACCAATTGATTGATTAGATCGGGAAAAAAATACAACTAGGGTGTTTCGGATTTGGCATGTTAATTACGTACATATTGTATTTGATTTAATTGGTTTTATTAATATGATTAATGTTAATGATGGGATGCATATATGCAGAGCAAGAAATAGCTAGTTTTGTTTTGGATAAATGCAACGACACCTATCGCTTCCGTTATTATGGGAAGCGTCATTGTTTATTTGACTCGTGCTAAAAAACACGGCGTCCAAGTGGTGAGTACTGTATTCTGTAGTAATATCTCTATACTTGTTCATTATATGTTAATTCCGCTAGATTCCACCTATAATCCTAGTCCTGCATACATAGTAGATTTAATTAGATATATATAATATATGGAGTCTTTCAATTTTTGGCTTGCATTTGTGTGTAGATGCTTTCCAATATTTTGGTGGTATTTTTATGTAATCAAGTTAACAACCTGACCAAAGGGTTGTTTCCAGTCAATCCACCATCTGTATTTAAGTTGGCTTTTGGGTCTCCATGTCTAACGACAAACTAGAATGATAGCTAGCCCCATTGCTCTTATTGTAAGTTCTTTACTAACTCACACCACAAGCTCTCCATTTTTAGCTTGGCTCCGAAAAATACAAGCCTCAATCAGCCCGAGTTGATAAGGACCAAAGTTAACAAGTGACAGTTGGCTAGTGAGCTGGCATTACATGTGGCACAAGTGAGACAAGTCAATATACATATCAGCTACCTAGAAACAAAAGTGGTTATGCAAAATGACAAGAAACAGAGGTGAAGAAAGATTGGTTATAACATACAAATTTATGCATTGCAGAGAAGAATCTAATCATTATTGTAATCATTTTTTTCAATTTCTTTTAATTCAATATTCTGTATTTATTACATCAGCACAAAGCTCATTCGTTGAGCATGTATATATACTGACAACAGCTCTGTAAATGTTAAGTTCATGTATAGAGCAAATAGACATTCTCTTTACTCTGCAAAGCTCAAAATCTTCATCACTTCATTCTTAAATTTAACTTGGTATCAGAGCAGGTCAAGATCAAAACATCATGGCCAACATAAGCTCTTTTTTAGATACTAGAACAATTGAAAATGATAATGCCAATCCAGTGAGAAATCAAACACCAAACAACCTTTCCTTTACAGTGAGCACAAAGCTCGATAAAAATAATTATGTGATATGGAAGACTCAAGTGCTTCCTTTCATCCATGGGAATGAACTTGAGGATTTCATTGATGAAGAAATCGAACCCCTACAAAAACTTCTGGTGACCATAGATGAGAATGAAAATACGATTACCACCAACAATCCAAGATACACAGCTTGGAGAAGACAGGATCAACTCTTACTGAGTTGGTTACTGTCAACATTAAGTGATGAGGTAATCTATACAGTGACTGAATGCACAAGCTCTCTCCAGTTGTGAAAGTCAATTGAGAAGATGTATTGCTCTCAATTAAAGGCCAGACTGATTAAAATCGGAAGGTAGCTCAACACCACAAAGAAAGAGAATATGAGCATAGCTGAGTATTATAACAAGATGAAGAAGCTAAGATGAAGATCTGGCTTAGTTTATACTAGAAGGTCTAGACTCAAGCTTTGATCTAGTAATAATGAACATAACCTGAAAGTTAAGAAGCTTGACACTTAATGATGTTTATTCTGACTTGTTGAGTTATGAAAATAGGTTAGAGAGGAACGTTCAAGAAGTTGGTAACTATGAAGTTAATATTGCTTCAAGAGGTAGTGGAACTTATAGAAATCCCAGAAGAAGCTCAAATGGGTTCAACTCTCAAGGTTCAAAAACACCTGCACAGATCAGATGAGCTTATAGTCAGAGACTTACTGGTGGAAGAAACAACAACAACAACTCAAATATGAGTCAAGCCTATAACTCTAGAAGTGGTCAGAATTCCTCTAAAGGAAAAGCTAAGCAACAGCAGGACAATAACCAAGCTAAAGTTTTCTGTCAAATCTGCTGGAAAAGAAGCCATGAAGCAGCAGAATGTTGACACAGATTTGATGCGAACTTCACACCAAAAGTTAACTCGTAGCCACAAAATAATGCAAATGTTATAGTATAAGAGCATGAAGATAATAAAGGTTGGTACCTTGACAGTGGAGCCACCAACCATGTCACTAATGACCTCGGCAATATAACTGCAATAACAGATTACAGAGGTAATCAAATGTTGTATGTAGGTAATGGGTAAAAGCTTTCCATAACTCATATTGGTATATATCATTTACCCTTCTTTGATACTAATTCAAATGACTCACTGGAACTTAATAATGTTCTGCATGTCCCTAAAATAACCAAAAATGTCTCAAGTATTTTCAGATTGATTAATGACAATGATTTTTATGTTGGATTTCACAAATTATTCTATATTGTGAAGGACAAAAAGAGGAGAGTAATACTTCAAGGAATGGCTAAAGATGGACTGTACCTAGTAGTGAACATAAAAGAGCCAAACATGCCCTCAACTCACAGCTCACCAGTTAATATAGAAACCAACTTTTCATCATCAGTAGTTTCTTTATTTGCTTCATTCTCAGAACAAGAGTCAGTACCATCTAGTCATAGTCAGTCATCTGTCAAGGTCATAGAATTGAAGTCACAAATGTTATGTAATACATTTCATAGGAGACTTAGTCATTCTTGTGAGCAAATACTGAGGAAAGTGTTGTCTGATTGTACTAAGTCTAACTTTATAAATAAAAATTTAAGTTTTTCCTTTTGTAAAGCCTGTCAATCTGCTAAGAATCATAAATTGAGCTTTAGTGAATCAACACACAATGCCAGCAAACTATTAGAATTACTTCATTCTGACCTATGGGGTCCTGCACCAATGAACTCAATAAATAGCTATAGGTATTATCTTAGCATAATTAATGATTATAGAAGGTACACTTGGATATTACCACTGCAAACCAAAGATCAAACCACATCCAAGTTCATAGAATTCATTAAATAAGTTGAAAAGTAATTGGGAACACAGGTTAAGACATTGCAAACTGACATAGGTACTGAATTCAAACCATTAGGATCATATTCTAAATTGAAAGGTATCCAACATAGGTTCAGTTGTCCTTACACCTCACAACAAAATGGAAAGGCTGAGAAGAAACACAGGCACATTGTAAAAATAGGCCTAACACTCCTTGCACAAGCACAAATGCCTATAACCTACTGGTGAGATGCCTTTGAAATAGCAGTACACTTAATAAACAGATTACCATCACCTTTTACTAGAAACATAAGCCCCTATGAACTGATCTTCAAAAGAAAGCCTGACTACAATCACCTTAAAGTGTTTGGTTGTATATGTTATCCTTATCTTAGACTTTACAACAAAAATAAATTGGACTTTCATACCAAAAAATGCACATTTATTGGTTATAGCACTAAGCATAAGGGTTATAGATGCCTTGACAGATCAGGAAAAATATTTGTGTCAAGACATGTCATCTTCAATGAGAATGATTTTCTTTTTATTTCAGAACAATCAATTCTTGATGAAAACAATATATGCCAACACACAAATACACAAATCTATAGTCCATTATATCTGGTCCCATAACCTAACTCTCAGGTCACCACACAAGGTACAGTCAGTTACAGGCCACTCCAAGAAGAAGTACAAACCCAACTTAATGTTCAAAATTCACCTATTGCATCAAATTCATCAGATCATGAGCAGAACACATCTGTTGGTTCCAATGTTGCAGCTGATACATCACCTATCTATACACAAAACACACAGGCAGCCACAAACACACATCCAATGATAACTAGGTCCAAAATTGGAATTTTTAAACCAAAAATCTATCTTGCTATCAATCACAATGACAACCCTGTAATAATACCCTCAAGCACAAAGGAAGCTCTCTCAGATATCAAATGGAAAGCTGCAATGAAAGTGGAATTCCCTTCCCTGGTCAGAAACAACACCTGGACCTTGGTTCCTCCTAAATCAAATGCAAAGATAATTGGACATAAATTGGTCTATAAAGTAAAATACAAACCTGATGGGTCTATAACAAGATACAAGGCCAGATTAGTGCCCAAGGGGTATCATCAAGTTGCTGGCATATATTACACTGAGACATTTAGTCCAGTGGTCAAAATTGCAACTGTGAAGATTGTAGTTTCATTGGCAATGCATTTTGGTTGGGACATCAAACAAATGGACATCAATAATGCATTTTTGAATAGAGACTTATTGGAAAAAATTTACATCAAGCAACCTGAAGGTTTTGTTGACAACAGCAAGCCACACCATATTTCAAATTGAAAAAAGCACTATATGGACTAAAATAGACTCCAAGAGCCTGGTATGAAAAACTTAAAGCTGCTCTGCTGACATGGGGTTTTATGAACTCAAAGTCATATACTTCAATATTTATCCTCAAGGAAAATGGCAGTCTCACAATACTTTTAATCTATGTATATGACATCCTTATTACTGGGAGTGATGAATTCAAAGCCTCTGTTGTGGTCAAGAAACTGAATGATAGCTTCTCACTAAAGGTATTAGGTTTATTCAGCCACTTTCTGGGCATTGAAGTGGAAAGAAATAATAAGGGGACGCATTTGAGCCAAACTAGATATATTTTGAACCTATTGAAGAAAATAGAAATGTCCAATTGCAAAGGCAGTGCAACTCTCATGAGCACAAGTGTCAAATTATCCAAAGAAGAAGGGGAAGATTTTAAAGACAATACACTGTTTAGAAGTGTGATTGGTGCACTGCAATATGCAACCTTGACAATACCTGAAATTGCCTTCAGTGTTAACAAACTTAGCCAATTCCTGGAAAGACCTAAGTAAGAACACTGGTTGAGGAAGCAAAAGAATTCTGATGTACTTTCAAGGCACCTCAAATCATGGACTTTATTACTCATCAAAAGGAAGTTTAGAGCTGACAGCATTTTCTAATGTTGATTGGGCAGCTGATAACATTGACAGAAAGTCAGTGAGTGGTTATAAGGATATTTCTGTGTGGCAACTTGATTTCTTGGAGCTCCAAGAAATAAAAGGTAGTGGCTAGGTCTAATGCAGAGTCAAAATATAGGGCATTGGCTCATACAAGTGCCGAAATAACTTGGATTTGCTCATTGCTCTCAAAATTGGGGATACATATTAATTCAACACCAAGAATATGGTGTGACAACACAAGTGCAGCATCCTTGGCTGCAAATCTTGTGTGTCATGGAAGAACAAAGCACATCAAAATTTGTGTGCATTTCATAAGAGACAAAGTTATAAATGGTGAGATTGAAATCAACTACATTCTATCTAAAATTAAAGTGGCAGATATCATAACCAAGCCACTGTCAAAAGAGAGATTTAATTTTCTGAAGAACAAACTCAATATCATACCAAATAATTGAGTTTGAATAAGAGAGTTAACAAGTGACAATGAGCTAGTGAGCTGGCATTACATGTGGCATAAGTGAGACAAGAAACAAAGATGAAAAAAGATTGGTTGTACAACATACAAATTTGTGCATTGCAGAGAAGAATCAAATTGGTTGTACAAAGATGAAACAAGTCAGAAGAATCAAATTTGTGCATTGCAGACAAGAAACAAAGATGAAAAAAGATTGGTTGTACAACATACAAATTGATTGTACACTTCATATTACAAGTGTGACATCATATTTTTGAAAATGCATTTAAATTACACTACCAAGGGAATTTTATACTATGACCTCATAATTAATTGTTTTAAATTGGCACCATCGATGTACCCTGTACAGGAAGAAATAGCGGTTGGTAGAAGCTTTGCCATGTTCAAGAACTATAACATAGATGAGAACAAAGAGATGATTGCTTTCGGATGATGAATATTGCAGGCTCTTTCAGTTCCCACTACTTAACTACAGATATCAATCTGCGACTCTAAATTGTCTTAAAAACTGGGTCACTAGAAGACTGGGCTCAATTTTCATAAGACCGGAGATTTAAATTGGGTGAGTTTAAGATTGCGACCCCAGTCCAATTACAGAAGACTCTTACATCTAAAACCATAACAAATCTAATTATACTTACCAACGTGATTAGCAATTTCTCGGAATTGTTGTACTGATCATGTGACATCTCCAGCTTTTCTAGACTTTTTACTAATATTTTGGATGTTAAATACTATTGCAAGGCCGTTATCACAAGCGGCAGTGAATTACCATGTAGGATGCAAGACTGCAGTGTCGAATATAGTAATGGCCACGGCTGTAATTCTGACATTGTCATTTCAAACGCCTTAATTGTGATGCTCTCTTCTACAATCATTGCTGCAATGCTTGGCCTAATTGACTACCAAGTCGCCATTCACCTCTGGAAAATTGACAAATTCGACTTCCTTGTATGCACGAGTGCTTTTTTGGGTGTTGTCTTCGGCAGTGTTGAGATTGGCTTGGTTATTGCAGTAAGTAAAAATTATTTTTCCGAGCATTTCTAAACACTCTCTCTGAATTTACAAACAATGTGATCTATGTTTGTAAATGCAGGTTGCAATTTCCTTGCTGAGGGTGCTGCTATTTGTTTCAAGGCCTAGAACATTAGTTTTAGGAAACATTCCGAACTCTCTGATCTACAGAAGTATTGATAAATACCCAGTTGCTAAAAGTGTTCCTGGAATTCTAATTCTTCATATTGATCCACCAATTTACTTTACCAATGCTAACTACTTACGAGAAAGGTACACAAACACATAATTTACATGTTAAATGAACTTATGTTGGATTCTGAACAAGACTAACAAGCAACTTGGCTTCTGATTTCATTCTCAGGATCTCGAGATGGATCTATGAGGAGGAAGACAGATTAGAAGTTTCACGAGAAACCAGCTTCCACTATGTCATATTGGATATGAGTAGTAAGCAATTATTCTTTATAAAAAGGGGCAATAATTTTATTCTGATTCTGAAAATATTTTTATGTTACAGCTGTCGCCTGTCGGAAGCATTGATGCTAGTGGAATGAGCATGCTTGAAGAAAATCAGATTGTTGATAGAAGAGGTCTCAAGGTACTTATATTGTTTTGACATTCCCTAGCTGGCTTTTCGTTTTTCAGTTATTTATTTACTGGTGTGAGCGTCTGTCTCTTTGGTAAATTGTTAATGACTAATTGTTTAACTACAGATTGGTTAATATGGTTAATTGTTATATTTCAGCTTGTGCTAGCAAACCCATGAAACGATGTGGTTAACGTCTGATCTAACAATTGATCAAAGGCTCGAATTGTCGAGTTTAATGTATTTGATCACGTTGATGTAGTAATCACGTAAATCGCTTAGGAAATGCCACATCTAATCTGATTATTTCGGTAGTGTAAAGATAAGATTACGTCGCAAGTTGTACTTGTAAGTTTATGATACTACAAGGCAAAAAGATAATTGCTTCTGAATGGGATTTTGAGAACAGTGGTTTAGTTTCGCAATTCTTCATTATATGCTTTTTCAAATCAGAATCTTAACAGTAATTCTTAGATATGCCCATTGGCGATGTGAGAAATTATTGAAAATACCAGAATGGATCCGGTGAGTGATTCAATTAAGAAAGCTACATGTTTTTGACTCTATATACTTTAAAGATATGCCTGAGCAACATTATTGATCGGAAAAAATATTCTTTGAATCAAAAAGTTTTGAATTTATTTGTTAGTAAAAATTAACACATTGGTCACGTTTTGGTTGGGCTTGTTTGTGAAAATTTAGGTTTTTTTTTTCTCGTCAACTACAACAAAATCTATAAAATACAAGCGCAACGATTCAACAAAAATTCTCTAATATTTAAATCAAAAAAAATCTTTACGATAGGAGAGTGGTAAAAAAGGTAAAAATAAATTGCTGAAGAATAAAAGAAAAAAAGACAATTTTTCTCTTTGTTTAGTTTTCCTATTTTTTAGGCATCATTCTTTACTTCTGTGTCTTTTTCTCTTTTTTACATTATTGATTTTTAGAGGTCTTTTTGGGTATTTTTTTAGCATATCTCTTAACATACGTGGACCGGAGCTTCTAGAAGGCCCGCTATTTGGATGGAGAACCGAGTTTGGCCCGTGACTTATTAGAGTAGCTCACCTTAATTAGAATTCCATAAAAGGTGTGATGGTATTTAGGAATATTTTAAGAAATATTATTCCATCTTGTATGAGTTTTGCTTTATTGTCGTTCGTCCGTCCTGGATGAGTTTCGCTCCGTTGTCGTCCCATGCGAAAATCTCTAAAGGTCTTTATTTCTGCTCCATATCTTCCATACCCCCTTGGTATAGCTTCAAATAGCTTTCGGGAGACACCGAATGCAGCTACTGTCTCGAAGGTATCCCCACTTTATGCGAGACGTTGCCAACCCTCTTGGCAACAGGATATAGCCCCTCGTCCCTACGATCAATGCCCTTGTGAAGTGGGCATGCTGTCTTGCGTTGTGGTGGAAGTATCGTCTCCATCACCAAGACCCCCGCACTATACTTGACACGTTGTTGCTTATCCCTAACCCACTTTTTGTGCTAAAAGCGCACATCAACTGATGCCTCGAGTTGCTGAGTGATACCCACGCTCGCCAACTCCTTGAGCTACCCCAGTAACTCATCTAATCCCGATTGAGGCATCTGTACTGTAGTTGGAAGCATCAACCCCAGTTCCAACTGTTTCTCATGCTCGGTATCACCTGGATGTGGCTGCACCTGTGGTATAACAGTAGGTACGACCCCCTTGTGCTTCTTGAGAACTTCCACAACCCCCATTGGTAGCTTACCCTCGTCCCTTGTCGCCTTATAATCCATCCCTCTTACTGTGGCTAGATATACTTCTCCTTTGCGCCCAGCAACTCCGATAAGTTGGCGGAAAGGATTTTAGTGTTGGCTTTCGGCTGAGATTGCCCACCCTTAAGCTTGTCTACCATTGGTATCATGTAAGGCCCTCCTTACATGATGCACACATAGTCGCGTCGAAGAAGCAGCACCACGTCGTACTACCTCAAGAACTCCATACCTAACACCACATCGAAATCATCAAGAGGTGCTACAGAGAAATTTACCTCGTCGCGTCATTTACCTAGGTGGATATCGACCCTTCGAACCATCACATCCAATGGCTTGGCCACAACATTCACCGATTTGAGGAACCCCTCTTTTTTTTCATGTAAAGTCCCAAGTGTTTTACCTCCGCACGCTTAATGAAGTTGTGCATTGCACCCGTATCTATCAGCACTTAAGTCTTTATGCAGTTGATGTAGTCTTCAACGTACATGAGCGCATTTCCCGTTGGTGCGCTGGCACCATGCTTGGCTTTCATTGTATTGAGTAGCTGTAAACACCTCATTTGACCCTACTCCCAAGCCCCGTGTGCTGTAACAATGGCGCTGATAGTCTTCTTCTTCCGGCAGTCCTTGACCTAGTGATCCCCATCCAAAGGAAGCAGCTTATCTTCTATCTATTCCCTCTATGGCCGTTGCACTTCTGCTTTTCTCATTTGGGCGGCTTACTTTTCTCCTCCTCATCCTCTGGAGGCTGAAACTCTTGGCGCCCCCACCTTTACTGTGATTGGGTCTCGAATGCTTGGACTTTTTCGAGTCACCCTTACGGTAATCCATGAGCGTTTCTGCCAATGTTAAAGCGTTAGATATTCTAGTCACCCCGCCCCGCTTTAACTAGTTGGACGCCCATGTTTGCAACCCGTCCAGAAAATTGAACAGCAAGTCTTCCTCGCTCATGTTGGGAATCTAGAGCATTAACAGGGAGTACTCCTCGACGTACTCGTTGATGGACTTGGTTTGCTTCAATTCCTTTAACCGCTTTCGAGCGTCGTGCGCTACATTCTCCGGATAGAAATGGCGTTTCAGCTCCCGTTGCAATTCTGCCCAGGTGTTGATTGTGCAGGTACCCTTGCATATCTCCTTGCTTTTCCTGCGCCACTATAGAATTGCATGGTCAGAAAGATATAAGGTCGCAATATTTACCTTGTCTTCGTCTCGCACGCCATGGCGTCAAAGTATCTTTCCATCTGCCAAAAATAGTTGTCAAGCTCCTTGGCGTTCCGCTTGCCGATGAACTCCTTCGGTTTAGAAGCTTCGACTCTTGGCATCCCTTGAGCAGCAACTGACCCATTTGCCACTGCTCGCTTGCACAGCACCACATCCTCCTTAACAGTGTCAAACCCTATACGCAGCTCCTCCACTTGAGCTTGAACTTTGTCAAATGTGGCGTATACCTTCTCTTGGAAAGTCTTGATCCAGCCACGCTACCGACCAACGTAACTCTCGATGGATACGTCGATGAGGAAGCGCAGCTCATCCCCTTGAGTGTCAAGTCCAGCCTCGATCTTCTCTATATGCTGCTTCAACTCCCTAAGACGATCCATCGCCTTTCTCACAGCGCCACCAAGCATTTTCACCATGTTCCCGAACTCATGACCTGGATCGACAAACTTGTCGCGAGGTATACTACCGTGCCTCTTAACTTTGGCCCCGAGATGCCCTCAAGATGTGATGGTGGCCATCGTATCTAGGGCCCGAGATGACCCCCGAGATGCGATGGTGGCCATCGCTACAGTGTACAGTATTTTTGCTACAGTGATTAATTAAATCAAAATTAAATATTTTTTGTTTATTAAAATTATATTTATTTTCTATTAGTTATTTATTTATTTTAATTTTTATTTATTTAAATTTTATTATTTTATTTACTTATAAATAGATATAATTTTAATAAAAATAAAATAAAATTTTTATTTATTTATAAAAATTATATTAGTTAGTGTATATATTTAGTTTAATTTAACTACATTAAATAATTTTATTATTTATGTGAAAATTAAAGTAAAATGATTAAAATAAATAAATAACTAATATAAAAAATATATAATTTTAATAAATAAAAAATATTTAATTTTGATTTAATTAATCACTGTAGCAAAAATACTGTACACTGTAGCGGTGGCCACCATCGCATCTCGAGGCCATCTCGGGCCCTAAATGCGATGGCCACCATCGCATCTCGGGACCATCTCAAGGCCATCTCGAGCCCGAGATGCGATGGCATGATAGCCACCATCGCATCTCGAGGCATCTCGGGGCCATCTCGGGCCTGGGATGCGATAGCTGAGATAGCCTTTGTGACCGTTAAATTTTTTATTTTTTTATTATTCATAAATAAATAATTATATTTATTTAAATTTTATTATTGTATTTACTTATTAATAAATATAATTTTAATAAAAAATATAATTAAATTTTTATTTATTTATAAAATATATTAGTTAGTGTATTTATTTAGTTTAATTTAAGTACATTAAATAATTTTATTATTTATGTAAATTTTATAGTAATATGATTAAAATAAATAAATAACTAATATAAAAAAATATAATTTTAATAAACAAAAAATATTTAATTTTGATTTAATTAATCACTGTAGCGAAAATACTGTAGCGGGTACTGTACAAACAGTGAAAATGTATACTTGTCCAAAAGTAATTTATTTGGTTAATAAAGTATAACCATATTGCATTTGGTTAAAAATAATAATAAAAAAATAAAAGAATTATTTATGAAATTTTCCCAATTTAGAATTATAAGATTTAACAAAATTAAAGTTATAACATTTAATGTAATAGAAGTCAAAATTATAATATTAAACATAAATTAAATTGAAATTAAATTTAGAATTATAACATTTAACGTAATTAAAATTGAATTGGATTTGAAATTATAACATTTAATATAATTGAAATCAAAATTGGATTTGAAATTATAATATTTAATGTAAATTGAATTTAGAATTATAACATTTAACGTAATTGAAATCGAAATTATATTTATAATTATAACATTTAACGTAATTACAATCAAAATTGAATTTGAAATTATAACATTTAAAATAGTTAAAATTGAAATTCAATTTTGAACTATAATATTTAATGGAATTGGAATTAGAATTAGAATTATAACATTTAATGTAAATAAAATTGAAATTGAAATTAGAATTATAACGTAATTAAAATTAAAATTATAATTATAATTATAATATTTAACGTAATTGAAATTAAAATTAAATTTAGAATTATAATATTTAACGTAATTGAAATTAAATTTAAAATTATAACATTTAACGTAATTAAAATTAAAATTTGATTTAAATTTTCTTTATCATAAAAAAATTTAAAAATTTTCGTTCTAACTCATCCCAAAACGACATCATTTTAACACTTTAATCTTTTTTTAAAGAATTTTTAATTTAATTTAAAAAATTTCCGAACTCAAGCCATCCTGTTCAAAATAAAAAAGTCTATACCAAATAGGTCCAAACCAATTCTCATTTTCAAATCGAACCGAAAATTTTGAGACAGAATAAGTCGTATCAATCAAGAACAAGAATAGTACGCACCTTACCAAAATTCGTGCCCCAAATACTTGAATGAAATTTCTTATCTGTTTATTATCCATAATTCTCTAGGTGATTTACTTGGACAATTTTGTCCAACCAATCTTCCCTACAAAACCCTGGTTCAAGCACAAGAAGAATACAGAAGGATCTATCAAACGTTTCTACAATAGCCATCTTTCCAGATGAAGTTGCTTTCTTTACTGCGCCGGCTACTCTTCCTGGTCCTTTGTTCTCAAATTACTAGTACTCACTGGAGGTACACTTCACTATAAAACCACATATTATTGTATTTTCAAAGATATATGATGGCTGAAACTGACATGACATTGCAAATCAAAAAGAACTTGCAGGTCAGAAACTATAGTAGAACCTAATGGAAAAGTGCGCGACATACCCACGCCACCACCCCCGGCACCTTCTGCAAAGCAGCCTGAGAATAACTGCATTCTGATGAGGCGTTAGAAACAAAACCCAGTGTGTTAAGCTGTGAGAAAATATATTCCAAATGACTTTAAACTTGAGTATTAACATTGTTGTTTATGTACTTTCCTACATATGTAATCATCATTCGTTTTGTATAAAGTTTACTGTGTGTACTGCCATAATTACATGCGTTCGTTCTATGGTACCTGAAGCTCCATCCTATTGAATTGAGAAACTCTGGTTCCAACATTAAAAAAGGTTTAACATGAATTCTAACACCGAGGTTCAGCTTTCACCAAGAGAGCTTAATTAAATGAGATACCAAGATCATAGCAGTAATACAACATCATACTAAAATGAAAACCATGGAAACAGGTCATGAATTTCATCACATTGCTCATAAAACATACAACTCTAGGTCCTATCTTGTGCACTCTACATAAAAATGTCAACACAGCATAATGAAGTAAATGCAAACTAATTGGAAAGTATTGCAACACCAATATGAACAATACAGACCAGGAGTAGCAGATAATTTAATCAAGCTAAGGGTCAACGCCCCCCATGCAATTTTACAATGTCTGTAAAAGCATGACTCATAAAGCCCAGAAAACCTCTCGAGAATCCAAGATTTAGTGCTTGAACAATATGGCCAAGATTGGACCTTCCATCTAATTATCATATCGAAGTAGGCACTTGCATATCATCTTGAGGGCAAAAGCACACACCCCGATCTTCTCCATTGTGTTGCTTATATAACTCAGTCCACTGTCCCAATCATTGTCATCTGATAAGATCAAGCTAATAGAAAATGGCTACTAAGAATTGGGCAGTTTTTGTTTGAATAATCGTGGAAGTACTTCATGGGTGCCGATGTCCAAAAGTTCAGGATCCCTGGAAAAGGATAGGTTATTTAGGTTTTCAATACAAAATAAATTTCCTGCTATCATTGTTGTATGTAAGTCGACCAGTCTAATTACAAAGATTTGTTTGATAAAGTAATAAAGAAATAGAATAAGAGGAATCGAACAAACATAATTAGTGCCTTGTCAAAAGCAACAAGCAGGAAGATCAACATATTGAAGATATATATAAAAGAAAGAAGCTAATCTCCATCACTACAAAAAATTTAAAATCAACATATTGACAGTCTTCTGCAGCAGCAGATAAAATCATAGCATGAGTTTCTAACACTGAGCTAAAGAAGCTATCTCTCAGTGAGTTTCAGGCATAAAAGCTCCATAAGAGGGATGAAGTTTTCATATATCATGAACATATGATAAAAGCACCTAAGTATGAATAAGCCAGCAAATCCATATCCTCTAATCCGATCACTTGCAGCAGTTAGAAAGTAAATGAGGTTGCTTAATTGACACGGGTTGACAAGGAAAATCATTGAAAAGGAGAATGAAAAATTTTCAGTACCGCAAGGCATATTTATGGTCACACATTTGAAATGTTTACCTTAAATTACTTTTGGTTATCCAGAAAACTTAGAATTTATGGATGGTTATGGGAAAAATTCATAATGAATAAAATTATCAGTGCTACAGAGAGAGAGAGACCTGCATAGTGTTTGCCCCTTTTCATTGGAACTAGGTATAAACCATAGTTTACGGAGGAGATGCGACTCAAATTGAACAAAGAAACCATCATGTTGGCTGTTTTTCCACTTTCTTGATCCTTGACCTTTCCAAACCTGCAAAGGGAGCACATTATCAATGAGACCTTTTGAAGGAGACAAAAGATATCTCTAGACTACAAAGAGGATGAAATCACATATTACGAGCTTCCTCTACGCAACCCAGTTATAAATGGGTTCATCCAACCTGGCCAATTAGGACGTAATGCTGCATAAATTGATGGACTTGAGATACTCATAAAATGCATTCCTAGAAGGAACCACCCGTCTAATCTTTCGATGGGAATTCCATATTGAAATATTAGCAGGCTAACTTTATCCATTTATATTTACTCAAGAGGAATGAAAGAGTTGGCGCAGCCCACAATAATTAAGATTTGAAAATGTTTTCCATTGGACAGGAATGATTTTGCATTTATTTTTCATTTTCTTCCCCAAAACAAGATTCAGCTGTTAGTCCTATAGATAATTGAATATAGGTTACAGCTTCTAGAAATACATCAAACAAACAAGGGTATATAAACTGCTGGTAAATGCATGCATGTTAATCTTGGGAGAGCCTCACAACATCAACTAACAACTACATTACATGTCCTGCATCTGAATAACTGACATCAACACAGCATTTTATGCCTCCAAATAAATTTAATGTGTCTTGATATGCATTCATGCAAATAAGTATCATGTGCTATTTATCCAAGGGAGCATAGCAAGTATGATGCATAAAGAACACAAATCCTTCACTTATCAAGGAGACCAGTTCCAAATCTAAACCATATGTGAAGTAGTTATATGCTACCTGAGGGTAAGATATGATGCTTTTCGGTGCCACTAGGCAAGCTGCACTTGAGAATGATTCCTCAGCATACTGCCTTAGAAATGAAAAACAATTGCTGTGGGTATGGGGTGACTCAAAGGCCTGGAAAATACATAGTAGTCATTATAAGTCAAATGAATAAAAACTGGACAAAAGAATATGCATATATAGCTTCAAAAATATGCTCAGTAGGATTAATAATTTGCTAAAGTTGTGTTACATGTTTAAACAAGAAACAAAAGAAAAGGTTGTAGAACCACAAAAGTTAAAAGGTCTTAAAATAAAATCAAAAATTAAAACACAGAAGGATATCAGAAACAAATGGTACAAAAAGTTGAAGGTTAAGTACCTTATCAATATTGACAACAGGAGCATATTTATCTGTGTTTGTCTTCTCTTTATCAAGAAGAAAATAAACTCTAGCGTCCACTTTAGAAGTTTCATGCCATGACTTCACAGCTGTCTCCATTGTCTCAACAAGAAATGAAAAGACATCCTTCCAACATTCTTCAGCTCCATACTTCTCAGACTGCAAAGAGGAAGACCAACTTAATCCTCCTTATTGGAATATGCTGAAAACAATTCTCTGAGATAGAACTGCATTATGCAGTTCAGAGAAAAAGCAGTCGCTCTGCTTATGATAAAAGAAAATATTGCAAAACAGAACATTCAGAGACAAAGCAAATACAAATTTTTTTATCCTCCCTTAATGTGTTTTACGTGATCAAAAAAGGAGACCGGGCCTTTGCATATATAAGGAGTATGATAGTATCTTTTGTCTTCAGATATTACACTCACCATTTCAGATTTCAACGCATCCAAGTGCTTTGTCATATCAACATTGGATCTCATATTCTCAACTTCCTCAGCACGCTTTTTGTCTTTTGCCAACTGAGAAACGCTCTTTATTTTTCTTGATACTTCTGCACTTTGTGGATTGTATTGTAAAGCCGTCTGGAAGGCAGCTAGGGCCTACAATATACAAACAGAAAAGATAAGAGCATCAGAAAGCAGAACCATGAATTCTTGTCCAGAAGGCACAATGAAAAGGAAAAAAGAAAAGCAAATTATCAGACATACATCGTCATATCGTTCCATGGCCTCCAATATGCATCCTTTCCTGAAATATCCCTGTTGTCACATCAAAATGATAAATGTTACGCAACAGCTTAGTAAAACCCAAGCAAGATGAATACAGAACAAAAGAAACAAAAACCTTTTCCCACTGGGGGTTCAATGTAATTGTTGTCTCTGCATCAGCAAGTGCTTTGTTAAGCTTAACCAGATGTAGAAATGCTGCAGCACGGTTGCTGGCCAATAATAAAAAATTGCAATTTAGAAAATACATTAGCATATGATCAATACACACCCTATGCAGATGTGCAGGCATACATATATAACAAATGAAACAAATGCAGAAGCAAATAAAAGCAAAGTAATAACGGAACTTGATTCTATGTTTACAACCAATTTACAGAAAGCATTGAGCATAAATTCAATATGTAACTAAATGCGAAAGACATAAACTTCCTTGATATTACTCGTGTATATATCACATTTTACAATCAGCTGCAAATTAAATATCTTTGATTTCTGCTATTAATTTAATGTTATCTAAAGGATACCACAAATGGCTTTTAAAAAACAATTCACTCCATCAAATTTGGAACAATAAGAAGCATTCAAGTATATAAACCGGAAACCCATTTAAGCAGTCAAGTAAATTGTTCAAATACCAAATAAAGATTGCATTTTTTATATGGCAAGAGTACCTGTAAAGAGTTGGATTAGAAGGGTCTTGTTTGATGGCCTGAGTGTAAAGAGCAGCTGCTTTAAGATAGTTCCCAGCTTTGAAGAACTCGTTACCTTTATCTTTCAACGACAATCCCTCTGCTTCAGTAGCCATAGTTTTAATTTTAATATAAAGTTTTGATCTTTTCTAACAAAGAAATTGTTTTCTGTGTTTTGCAGGTTTTGGTTCGCTAGGGTTTACGGGAGATCTTCGCTTTTGGTTCTTTTTGAAGTTTAAAAGCTTGTAGTAACTGGGTTCCTTCTCTTTCGGGCTGGGGCTCAGTTGAAACAGAGATTGGCTTGATCCGGTTCGAGCTAATCGAGGAAGTATCTTGTGTGTTCAAGCCTACAATGGAGCCATGGTCTCAAATGAACAAGAATCTTGACCGTTGGATTTACTAGGGTGTCACTGGTGCCGACTCGAAGGAATAAAAGCACTTGAGTAGGACGAGAACGACAAGTCGTTTCCATAGTGGACTGTAAAAACGATTGGTCGTTTTTTAGCTTTTCATTTTTTTTTTTAAAGACAAATCATTTTAGTAGTAAACCGCCTCTTCTCTCTTCATAAAACGAATCAACGACTGATTGTAGTCATCTCAACCTAAGGCAAAGGGTTTACATTTTGTTATTTTTTTGGTGTGTTAAGTGTCATGTTCAGTGTGTTTTTAAATATTTTTTTAAATATTTGGTGCGTGAATATATTTCTTAAAAGGTACTAGACTTATGAAGCATTACGTAAATTGACCTATTTTAATTGAGATGAAGATATGACTCAAACTCATAACTTATATAATAAATTTATCCTAATAGCATAAATTTTATTGTTATTTTAATTGTCAAATACAAAAAGTTATTAATATAAAAAAGTGTCACTCTTATTTATATATATCATCTTATAATATATAATCTCTTTAATAATATAGAGTATTTTTTTAGATACTTAATTTATTTATTTTTTATTATTTTTTTGTGTAATTTTTTTTAAGTTGTTTAACATACAAACCATTAAGGTCGCATGGTTCTCGAGGTCTGTGACATAAGAACCACTTAGCACTTAGGAAGACCGTCAAAGACAGCTTATATCATTCTTATAAAATTCTTGACATTTGTGTCCTTTTTGTTATATCAAGGAAGTGGATCATTTGCAAATGCACTGTTTTTTATGTTTTATATTTTGCAGATTATAGAGCGATGTGACGATCGTTTTGATGACGAACAAGTTGAGGATGTAGAAGGAACTGCAGAAGGACTTCAGGTAGCTGAGGATAAAAGAGAAACAGTGGTTAGTGGAGGGATTAATGTTGATAATGAAGAAGTAGCAGATGATGAAGCAATGGATGACAGTTGAGGCCTTATATGCAATAAAATTAACTAAAAACTAATAAACACAAAAAATTTTGTTGTGAATATAAAGTGAACCGAAGTGCTCATTACAGTAACATCATGAACTCGTTAAATTTGCAGGGTTATGGGATATTAGGTCTTGTTTGAATGGGCTTTTTTAATGAATACTGGCATAATTTTAAGTATATGAAATGGAGACCGACTTTCTCTTTGGTGGTTCAATTGAATTGCTCATATGTTTGCTGCTCTTTAATTTTCATGCCGCAGCCGAAGGCCATGGTCTAAGCTTGAAGTTTATTGAATATGGATCATGACCATTTTCCCCTGAAGGAAATTGGATAAAGGAATGGGCACCAGAGAATACCAAGCTCCCATAATAAGATTTAATACTCCTAACTAATCCTCAATAAGAGGCAAATCTACCATCTTATTATGAGCATCAATCACATGATCATGTGGGCATTTCTTTGTATCTCTCTTTTTTAGTCATGAAGACAGAATGACTTACGTGTGAGCACTTGCAAAAGTTTCGATAAGCGGGTTTACTCATACAAAGTCTGTGTTTCAACAACACCCACCCACCATCTCCATTCTCCAACAAGACTGTCAAATCAAATGTCACTTCTAAACCCAATCTTTCTTCAGTCTCATCTTACTTTCTTTCTGATAGCCAGAGTTAGCGAAGGTGGTGGTGAGAGAAATGGGCAACCCGACTAGACCGCACCATTCAAAATTTTGGGATTTGAGTACATTTTGGAGCCACCAGGCCCGATCCTTACTCATCTTCTCGTCAACCTGTCTCACCTAATCCAGAAAAAAATATTACTCCATTATTCTTTTTCATCTTTTTTTCGAAAAAGCCAATAAATTATTGAGAAAAAAATAAAAATAAAATAAAATGTCAGGTCTCGTGAAGGGACAGTTGATAAAAACAGAACATCATAAGGAAAAGGAGGGGTGGAACGCTCTGAGCAAGTCTAAATATATATATATCGTCCCTCCCTATGATTTTGATTGATTGATTTAAAGCAGCGGGGGGAGAGGGAGGGGAAAAGCAAGAATATATATGCGTGGGGGGCTTTTCTTTTTACAGTGCCTTTTGTTCTTTTTACAGTGCATTTCATAATATAAACAACATTTCCACGTGCCAACAAACAGAAACGATTGGTTCAACCTCAAATAGTCAAATGCAAGAAGGCAAAAACTTCATCTTCCACCCCCTCGTGCGTTGTACTACCATACTCTTATATTTTCTCAAAATTCTTATGCTGTTTCTGTTGAGTTGCAGTGATAAATAAGCGACTCTATAGTAACAGTACCGTCAATTGAGAAATAAAAACATGTCCTCTTTTTCACGTACAATAAGCTAACACCCCCCACTCCTTTTTTTTTCCGCGTGATAAATAGTAATTACTATCACTTATACGGGTATTAGAATTATATAGTAAAAAAATATTTGAATGAAGAAGATAATTTTTTTTTCTTGATTTAAGAGAAGAGTATTTAGAATCAAGATGTTTAGAGTTCGAACCTTGCTCACACCGGATGAGGAGGGGTATGAATCCGACGGTTTAAATTTCATATCATAAAAAAAAAACATAAAAAAATGATAGAGAAATATTTGAATTTGAAGTATTAATATTATTAATCAAAAGGTATGGTTATTACTAAATTATATATTAATAACATAACAATAAATAAGAGAGTATGTAATGTCATAAATATTTTCGTAAATTAAACTGTCCACAGTAATATGGTGAGCAAACACGCGTTCAAAATTGATAAGACAATGCTACATAATAATGTTACTTGTTAGAACTCACTAACGTTGTCCACTATAAGTTATTCTACTATGATTAAAAATCTCATACTAGCATGTTCGGAAATGAGATTTCAATAATCATGTAGCAAATTACAAAGAATTTAATCTCGTGAGTTTGAAAGCCAACAAAAATGTAGATGTACGTTTTGGTGTTGGTGTGGGGTCTTTCTACTATTGTTTCTGCATTAAATGGTGCTCTCAAGATAGAAACAAAGCAAAAAATTTACTTTGTATACTTGGAATTTAATTATGGATGACAAAATTTGAATTTAAATTCGAATTTTGTTAAATTTGAATCTAAATTTATATTTTTTTAATGAACCTGAAATTTAAATTTTATCCAGATTATTTTGAATTTTTTCTAATTTGAATTTAAGTTTGGATTTTATTTTATTTTATTTTTTAAATTTTAAGTGAAATTTGAATTCATTAGATATTTATTTTATAAATAAATTATTAAATTTATATATATTAAAAATTATAATTTTTATGAATTAATTTAAAATTTAAAAAATAAATAAATAAAATTTAGATTTGAGCCTGAATTTCTAAATTATTGTAAAAATTAAGATCTGAACTTTTAAAAAAAATCGAACTTAAATTCAAAAAAAATTTAAATTTTTTGGATCGAATTTCAAATTCAAATCTAAATTGAATTCTGAATTTTTTCAAAGTTGAAATCTAAATCTAAATTTTTTTTTTTTTTTTTACATCTTCAATGATAATTAAGAAAAGTGAATGATATTTGGATTGTGCTTGGAAATAAAAAATTGTGCCCTCGTAAACGAACATTCCACATGCCAATAAAGTATGTACAAAAAAAAGTTATGAAAGAAAGATTCTTTTGCCCATGCAGATGAGATATAATAAACCCTTTTTCTCTTCCTCCTTCCTCGTGCTAAGCAAATTCAGAAAACGATGTAATACAACTAATCTATCTTTCGTTTGAGAAAAAGGCATTATTAACTTAAATCTAATAGCAAAAATTAAAAAATGATTCCTTAATCCCAACATCCATCACATCGTTCTGAAGATCAGGGAATTTTAAGATATCAGTAGGGGTGTCGTTGGAAACTAGAAATGAAGAAACTTGGAGGGGTACACTTACGGAGAAAAAGCAAATATCCGTAAAGATATGAATGCTTGCTACTGCCCACTGCTGCGTTTGTCGTATCTCTCAACAGTCAATAGAAAAATGAAAAAAAAAAAAAAAGATCAGAGCACTGGCAAAGAAAACAACATCCCATTAGAATCAATGAAATGCGATTAAAAAAGTGCCCCATATTTCTATATTTCTCCTTTCGCGTTGCTCTGCTCTGTTATTGTTTTCAATTCTCTACAAGTTATAGACTTCATAAAACTTTACATATATGATTTACGTGCAGATTAGCTTTCGAAGCCATCAAAAGTAGACAATCAAGAGCAATAGAACGCGGACAAGTACATAAAAACCAAATCCAGAAATATTAAGAATACAATGCTCAGGTACTCAGTTGCTGAATTTGAGTACATGCTCTTAATGATCACTTCAACTCATCGTAGTTGATCAATCTGTTTTTTTATTTTTAGCTTAAGATATTGTCATAATTCCATATTGAAACTAAAATATCTCTGCTAGAAGTGTCAGTGCAGTTTAACACACTAGTTGAGAAGAGAAAATGTAAAAAATCATAGGAACTAGCATCAGAAGGAGAAGAGGTTAAATATTACAGCTTCTATTCTTGTAAAAAGGGCTTCATCTTAATTACAGATTTTTACTTCCAATCTGTCCCATAATAACAAACTAGCATTAATGCAAGTGAAAAAACAAAAACAAAAACAGAAAAAAAGAAAAAGAGAGAAGTTTCTCTTGGTCACTTACATTTTCAACGGTCCCTATCCCCTCACAGGGAAGGCAAAATCATCATCAAAAGCACCATCAATGCAGTGCAGTTAACAAAATTGCTATTTTACATGACTCTTTTTTGCTGAAGACTGTGTTTATTATCTATTGTTTTTAGGGCATGAAGAGCTTGTTGCCGCACTTGCAGCGCCAAGCTTCAGGGTAGTACTCTAATGGCATTCTCAAACCAGGTTGAATGGGCACGTGAACCGGTTTACATGGCGAGCACTTCCCGCACTTGGATCTACACGTGGGTGGCGACGAACCCGGCCCACTGAGTCGCTTCTGATTCAGAACTCGCTCCAATGACGATCCCGACCCACTTCCCCTTTGCCTCTCCTCTCTCTCCTGCGTCCCGCTACCTGCACAAAACAAAAACCACACCCCCCCACTGGCTCTACGTCAAGAACAACGCTAAAACTAAGACTGAATTTATCAAAGCATTTATTAGTTACTTTGTTGTGAGTCCGAAACTTACCGAGTTGGGTTAAGACGAAGAACAGAAATGTGAAGGCCGTGAACGAAGATAACAGGCGGCGACGGTTATGGTTGTTGAGGCGCCGCATTAGGTGGAAGTGAGAGAGTATGTGAAAAAAAGCGTACTGAGTTTGAAACAGGTGTTTTTAATGAGAAAGTTAGTAAGTTTTTCACAGAAAATGGAAGATTGAAAAAGATGTGTTCGTGTGAATGTTAATGCCTACTATTGCAAGTCTTTGCTTGTGAGCCTCAAACTTCTAAGTCAAAGAAAGAAACATGTAGAAAAAAGATTAGAGAGAGAGGAAGATGGGTGTATGTTCTTTTGTTTGGCAAAAGGGCAGGTGGGGTCTACCAAAGGGACTGAATGATTGTGAATTTGTGATGGATTGAACTTCAGTGCTTTTGTGAAAAATGAAAATGTGAAGTTCAAGATGTAAAGAGTGGTTTAAAAAAAAATGGGAAAGTGTGGTAAATTTGTAAATATGAGAAAGTTAAGGGGTGTTGATGTAGACGGCAACAGCGCCCGTGTGGTTGCGTGGGTGTAGGAAAATGGGAGTGCTGTGTCGTGCGAGAAGAACACCTGAGTCAAGCTCTAACCCTAGCTAGCTCTAACCCTAACCCTAACCCTAACCGTGACTCTAACCCCACTCCTAACCCTAGCTAAACCCACGCCATTATTGAATCCCCTCTTGCTCCCTCTTACATGAATACGATGGGCTATTTAATTTTGAGGGTGGGACCTAAATGGGTCACGGAATTGTGGAGCCAACATCCAAAGCCATCAACAGCAACAAAACGTTCTTTGGTTTGGTTTTGAAGGTTTATAAATTTTTTTTTCCCTCTGATGTACTGTAACCGGAAGGCTTAAACCTGGTGATGCCGTTTGGTGGCCTTTAAGGCAAAAGGACTAATGGGCAGGAGTCTCAGGTTCAGGGGACATAAATGGTCGAGAGTGTCGACTAGCTCATCTGGATCGGATATGGAAAACCAACAAATAAGTAATCAAGCAAAACTTGAAAAAGTGAGAATACTATACTATCTGGACAAAGGATCAAATTTAGGTTCATTCTGCGTTTATTAAATGGGTCTTCGTGTCTGCGTTTATAAATGGGTCTTCGTTGCAGAAATATCACATGCTAGTGATATTTCTGAACTTTACATGTGCCCTATCTATCCGCATGCTGTAGGACTTGCAACTGTAAGAGATGTGTTAGGTAGATGAAACTCAGTTCTTTTTATCATAGCTAATGAATTCCTGATTTCGGAGGATATATTGGTGACGATGCGTGATGTTGATAGCTATCTGCAACGAATCAAACACGACTGCCTTTTTACAGTGTCTTCACTTTTAAAGCATAATTGACGTCACACACGTACCATAATAGACCTATAAATCCAAACCATCCTACTAGATGGCAGGGATAAAGAAAGTCATATATCAAAACGACAGTATTATTAAGTAATTCGTATAAATGCATTATAAAATATTAAAAAATATTATTGTGAATCCTTTAAACTTTGGCCTAATATCATTAATATTCTAATTTTTAAAGATAAAAAATAATATCCACCTGTCAACAAAAATTTATTAAAATTATTATTTTATCCAAACAGTTCATATCTCCTATCAAACACCTTTTCATTCTTATAACTAAACAATAAATAATAAATTATTTTTTAAAAATAAACAATAAATAAAAAAAAGGTCAATAACTAAAAATAGCCACCATTGCACGTGGCCACTTTTAGCCTGGCCACATTACAACCTTTTTCTTTTTTATTTAATTTTATATTTTAATGTAATAAATATATTATTAATTAAGAAATAAAAAATACATTATTAATTTGTTATTGAAAATTTAAAATTTTAATGCGGAATTGTGTTTTTGTTATTTTATTATTTCTTAATTTAAAATAATAATTTAATTATTTTACATAATTCTATTAATACTAATTTTTTAAACTATTGGACGTTATTGACTATTTTTAAAAATTGAGGATATCAATAATATTATATCAAAATTCAAGGATATTCATAATAATATTTCATTATTAAATAATATATTATGTACATAAGTGACGTGATTGTATTACATTATTTAATTTTAATAATAATAATATATTTACATAATTAAAATACAAAGCTGGTATATTAATTAATGTGACATCTAATGTATTCAATATTAATTAATATTATATAATTATTATATTAATAAAAATTAAAAAAATTAATAACTACCTAATAAATTGATAATAAACCATTAATTACACATTAAATGAGATACAAATTTGATATATCAATTATTCGAGTTTAATAATATATAAACCATGATGTTGTTTCACCCCAGAAGAGTGTTCCGAAAATTGCCCGAATGCCATTAATTAAATGCTAGTAAGCAGTATAATGACTTTTCATCTCTCTTTTTTTTTAAATCTCTTTTATTCTTTTACGATTTTTTTTTTTTGTAATTCGTTTTTAAATAAATTAATCGACCAAATTCAATCTCAAATTTCTCTTTTCCTCTCGTATCCTTCAGATAATATTCTTTTAAAGAGAGTGTTATCAAATTTCTTATATATTTATACCTACTTTTGTTTAATTTTTGTGAGTGTGATGATAATCATACAACAACTCTGACCTTATTATGTTAACTATATGCCTTGTGCTTTCATTTTGGATGCATGATATGAAGGATTCCAATTGCCGAACTCCAACTATTTCAATAAAATAGTGCATTTTTATTTTATTTTATTGGACTTAAAATAAATGGAGTAGAAGTAACTAAACAAGCTTGTGATTGCAATTGAATCATGTTTTTTAGTTATTTAAATTTAGATAATTAAGACTTATTTTGAGTCATTGCCGACTTATTGATAATTCCACCTTCCTCTATGGAATTAAAATATTTTATAATTTATACCCATCATCATTGCTTTGTATTTATATTATCAAATGGTACCAATTGATCGGGATCTCCTTCTACCAACTTGTAATTTAAATAAGTTATTTGTACATTTCAATACTGTCACGCACCAAATATAATATAGTTTATTTTTATATATTTGTCCGATACTATACAATATTGAACAAACATATTATGTTATTTGGCATAGTGCTAAGTAATATAATACAATACAATCAACATAATACTATACTGTGTGGCGTATCAAATATTGCCTGTATGTTTGCTCATACGAGGAATGTCTATCTACATTCACTTTTTCTTATACGTTTTCAAGTTTTTTATTACACATCTCGAGTTTTTGCTATATATCTCAATTAATAGACAATATTTTTTAAAAAATAAAAAACTTGGAATGCATCACATAAAAAAAAAATACTCTATATATATATAGAGAGAGAGAGAGATGTTTAGTGAAAAAATATAAATGTATAGCAAAATAAATAAAAATGTAAGAAACAATTAGGGAGCAACATCTTGAATAATATATATATATATATATATTTGCAACGAGGAATAGATTGGGTATGACCGTATGGTATGTGAGGGAGGCAGACTTTCAATTTTCGAGAGAAAATTTACTATTTATAAAAAATTTAAAATTAAAAAGGGTTTTTGTTAAAATTTTGTAATTTAAAATTATATTTTAATATTATTTTAAGTTGAAAAACAACGAAGAGTCAACACAAAAATAAGTACATATTAAACATATAAAAAAAAAGGTGAAAACGAAATATCAAAAATAAAGAGAGATGCAAAACACATAACGAGGCATTTTTCTAGACCATGATGCCAAAATGCCATTTATGAAATATGCATTTTAAGTTAATTTGATTTGTTTGAGTTAATTTTAAATTTTTATTCACATGAACTCCTATTTCAATAAAAAATACGATTTTTAAGAATAGTTTAGAACATATATAAATTTTTGTAAACTTATAAAATTAATTGTGTATTTGCATGTATTAACAAAATAAAGAATAGAGAGCTAAGACAACTTTAAGATGCTAAGTGCTAGATGAATTGTCATAAAAATGATTAAGTGTCGAGTGCACAAAAGAATGCTGATAAATTATTTGAAAAGTTCATTTATTGTTTATTTATTGGTAATCTATTACTTAAGATTTTTATAATCGTAAAATCTTTGTGATTTTGAGATATTTGTAATATAAGAGTTTAATGTAAGAAAAATATTTAAAAAATTAAAATTTTGTGATTTATTATAAATGTAAGTATTTATTATTAAATCACATAAATTTCATATGTTTTGTATGTGATTGTTTATGTTTATTATGTGTTTAATATGTTATGTTTTTATTTTATTTGTGAACGAAATTTTCTACGTACGTTTAGAGTTTTAAAATATTAAATATTAATCTATAAGATATTAAAGTTCGTAAAAATTTTAATAAATAATATAAAAGTTAAGATAAATATTAATACTTAAGTGATATTAGATTTAAGAGCTAAGGCATATTTCCTAACAAATTGTTATGGCAGTTCAAGCACAAAATAGGCTATTTACATAAGGTTGAGTTAAGATTTTTTAGGGCTGAATGGAGGGTTTAACCCCTGCGAAGCTGTACGTGGCTCCGTGGCTGGGTATGATAACTTGAACTCATGTGGCTCCGTTGCTGGATATGTATATGATAACTCAGATTCATGACTTGTAACTGTGCATGAAAATGACTCGTAAGGTATCCACAGAGTGAACTCGGCGGGCGCCATGGTCCTCTCTCCTTCTCACGCGTGCAGGTGCACACACGAGTATGATTTAATTTTAACATAAAAGGGAGAATCCTGATAATTATGGATGAATACCGTCCAACCGTAATCAGAAAGTGAGCGTAATGAACGAAAACCAGAAGGCCTAGCCTATAGCCTGCAAAACTGACCAGGTTAGGCCCATGATTTGAACATAGGCCCTACTAGATGGACCGACAGCTAGGACAACTTCAGCAAGTAACCCCTTGCCTTTTAGGTTTATGTTTAGATAGTAAATCTGTTGATGCATCGGGTTTAGCAAACTCGAAAGGGACACCACACCATCACAATTCCTTGTTTTTTCTCTTTTTCTCAAATGTTTTGTTTTTCTGGATTACTCGGGCCTAAACCCAGTCCAAAGCCCGCCAAAGTTTTCTGCCTTTTTTATCCACTCTTGTTACTACTAGTGTAAATTTTCACTTCCGCTGAATGAAAAGCAGTTGTTAATGTTGACATGGGTCTTCAAATGTTCTGTTGGAACTTGGAATGGTAGTTGTGGTGGGGGCCTGGTATTCTCTTGTGAAAATAACTTTTGATTTTGTAACATAAGACATAAGAATTTGAATTTTGCGCCTTTGCAATTTTAGAGTATTTTGATACCCTTTTCCAGAACTATATTATAAATTATTATACATCGAGAATACAGAATTAATCATTTATGCACAAATATGTAATTAAAAAAATAAGGAAAATCAACCGTCTCTTTTAATTTTACGATTTTAATAATCTTGTTAAATTAATTTATTTTAAACATGTGACATACAATCTCTATTATTCAAAATCCTATAAAATCATTAAGTTCCGCCTCTCTCCTCGTCGGGGGCATGTAAACCTAAATTTCTGCTAAACGACATGAGGCGATTTTTCTAATCTCTCACCGCAAAGACCATCTGAGGTCAAATTTTTTTTTTTTTCCTTAATTTTTAAAACCCCCTAGGCCCTAAGTTCAACGTTCATAAATTGTAGGGAAGCAATTAAACAGAATAATTAAGTCCAATACGGTCAGATAATAATAATTACTTGTCTAAACAACACAGACAGCTTACTACGTGGCAGTCTAGGGTGCACCGCTGAGCGTAAAAAGCCCCCCACCCCCCCATCAAACAAAGCGAAAGAGCAGACGCCGTGGCTACATTCTCTCTCTCTCGCCACACCACACTCTCTCACTCCATGACTCTAGTATTTTCTTTCTATATTCTCAATTTAATTTAACCCCTGAGAGTTCCTTTAATTACGAGACTGTAGAAATCAGTGCCACTGAGAGGTACCGGTTAGTTGACGGAGAAAATTTGGACGGAATCTGACGGATATGGACGGCGGCGTGACGTCATGCCGGTCAATACTTGACAAACCCCTCAGTCAACTCACCGAAGAAGACATTTCTCAGCTCACCCGCGAAGATTGCCGCAAATTTCTCAAAGAAAAAGGTGAAATCAGAAATCATTCTCTCTCTTTACTTTTTATTTCCCTTTTTGCCCTTCCACTTTCTCCATATTTTCCGGTATCTGAGCTGAATCTTAATAAAAATAATGTCCATTAAATAAATGGAAAAAAAAAATTGTTGGCATGTATGCACACGTGGCGGAACAGGAATGCGCAGACCTTCGTGGAACAAATCGCAGGCGATCCAGCAAGTGATCTCTCTCAAAGCCTTGCTCGAGACCAGCGACGATTCCGGCGTAGGCGTTTTACGAAAAGTCCTCGTCTCGCCTCCAGAAAATGCGCCGCGTGTGAGTACACACTCTAGCCATTTTGTGTGTATTTTTTTTCCTTTAATTATGTGGTTATTGTTCAACGAATAATGTTGTGTATGTAGGCGACTTCGAATTCAGCTGATTCAGGAAAGGAAACGAATGGCTCGGTGTCGGGAGAGACAAACGGTGCGTATAGGCGAAAGTATCTGATGAAATGTGCGTTTGATACAGATAACAAGACAACCTCAAACAGGTTATTTCCATATCACTTAAGTTTTGATGATTTGTATTTTGAAAATTAAAAATTCACATAAATTAGTCCCCAAGTAGTTAGTGAGCTGACTAGCTGCCAGGTTCGAATCTTGACTGAGAGGTTCTAATCAGGAAACCCAATTCTATTAATTGATTTACAACTCAAGAGTAAATTTGGTTGTGTTTGAATTCAAGTGTTATGCTAGATATATTATAATTGTCAAAGCTTTATGGTTTTCCTGAGGCTCTAACATTGGGAAAGATTTTAAGAGTTACAAAGTTGTGTTTATGATATGTTTGGCGGAATTGAGCTAACGTATCTGAAAATGTGACCACAGAAATCAGGGCGAAGCAAATGGACCGGTAGGGCAAATGACGATTTTCTACTCCGGCAAGGTGAATGTGTACGATGCAGTGCCAACTGATAAGGTAATGCAGCTTGGTCTTTCCGTGGATAGCTGGAGATAACAATGTTGGTCTTCCAATATATCCAAATATGGGTTTGCAGGCACGGGCGATCATGCACCTTGCAGCAACTCCGATTGACTATTCCCAGAACAGTTCACTTGGTGGAGTTACGGCATTTAGGTCCATTCCATGCCATTTACAGGTGGCAAGTTACAGACCAGGCTATTTTCCTCCTGCTGCCATGATCTCTCAGTTCATGCAAACAGGTAGAGTTTTGGATGGAACAACTGACTTCCTAACAAATTGTAAATTGTAAAATCTCTTTGGTCTGCAGATTTTGTTGTTTAGAACTGTCTAAGCTCTCCTGGAAAAAGATGATTCAAGAAAAGAGCTTAAGACTTGTCCCTCTTCTCATACCTGGGGCAGGACTTTTTCTTTTTTGACAAACCATTCAATTTTCTGAATTGAAAGAGAAGACATCCTCAATATTTTGCATGTAGTCATTTTCCTTGACAAAGGCGTGATGCATTCCTCCTAGGGTGTCCTATATGTTTGTGTTAGGTCCAGTTCCCTGCCAAACACGAAACAAAATAGAAGTGTTGTTAGTTACTCAGAACACTTTGCTAAATTCTCTTTCTTCCAAGTATTGCATGCAGTTTATGTCCTCTATGTTTTACTTCCATGAATAATTAACTCTTTTGAAGCATGCACAAGATAATAGTTTTTTCTGCTGCTTGCATCAAGATGGTTTGATATGATTGCTAAAATTACTTAAGTAGCATTCTTTACATAGTTAACTTTGCGATAATTATGATTGACTTTCACAGGGAAGATAGCAGATTATCCTCTGGAGTATAAAGAGAGAGGGAGTACTACTCGTGACTCCGGTAAGGACTGTGTCTGATTATTTTATACCATTTGGCTACTTGCAGAATGCATTTGCAGCTGTCTTTTGGTAGGTGATAATTCAATGTCCTAGTTGAAAGGAAATATAATTTTTTTGGTCATGTTGATGTGGCCAAGAAATTCCAACTTCAATTGTGTGTATAATGGCCAATAATAGAAACTCTCAATGCCTTAACTAAGCAAATGCATGAGCTTCTTTGCGCATTGTACTTTCTCAAAATGCATGCACATCTCTACTGATATTAAATCCATGGGTATTATACTCTACACTTTGCTAATAGGATGAGCTCTGTGTTTGCTGGTTGCGTAAACTGGTTTCAGAGATAGTGGAATAGTGGAACCTCTTGCTACTTCCCAATGTCCACGAGCACCTCATGGGCAGAAGACCACCATAGCAAGGGAGAGATTAGTTGCAGTAAAGAATGTGAAACTGAATCTTGTTGATCCACATTTAGAGAGCATTTCAGAGATGCTTTCTTTGACTCGTAGTGATAAAGCTAGATAAAACAATGATATCATTTTTGGTATTTCACCTTGTGGTTTGTATGCAAACCAAAAATTTAAAGAAGCTTCTCTTCAGAAGTTAATTGTTATTTTATGCCAAATGTCATCTCTATAACTTATGAAAGAATACTTCATCTTCTGCTACCATAGTACAATTCCACTACTGGAAATGTCACACACCAATATATACCTGTTAGTTCTGTGCTAAACAAGAACTGCTGCCTTTTGTCCAACCATCATTGCCAATGTTTTCACGACTAGTCAAAACCTTTTCCTCCAGTCCCGTCCCTGCTGTTGGAGCATCCACCTTTCTTGCTTTTGGCTGAAATAAGTCTTTAAGCACTGCAGTTTTTGAATATAAAATTTCCTTTTAACTCAACAGTACAAAAGCTTGCATAAAGACATGATTATTTTATTTATTAAAGATACCTTTTTGAGAAGTGTGCCTGAAATATGTTACATAACAGAATCTCTCCCTAAGCCACGAGATAGTATCATAGATTAGAAGGCTAGAAAGTTTAATAAGCTTCCTTGCTGATTTATATGAGAATCTTGTCCCATTTGTATGTCCTTTTAACACTCGCTCTTTCTTAAGATTTAGATGGTCAGATAAACCGCAAAGTCTCATTGCAGAGGTATCTTGAAAAGCGAAAAGACAGGTGCTTGCAGTAACTATATATTATTCACTTGATATCACCAAAATCTAGTGTTTCTTGTCACATTTTAAAATGTTTAACCTCAACTTTTTGCTCATATCACTATCAGGGGAAGATTTTTTAAGGTAAAGAAAAATACAGGACCAACTTCTTCTAGTTTGGAGATGTATCTGAATCATCAGTTGAAGACACCCGCCTCAAATGGACAACAGAGCCAGAGCAACATAAGCTCTCCAACTCAGCCTGAATTGCCCTATGCATTGGGTAGCTGTGCTGACAACCAGGGAAAGACTGTCATGCTGCCTGTTGATCTCAACAATGAAGGTAGCCCAAATTGTTCTTTCCATAAATGTTTGATGGCTGAAAATATCTACAACTTGTACGTGATTCACAAACTTTTATGCTTATTGGTTGACAGATAATGGCACTGGATAAATTGATGCATGGTTTCTTTTGGTTGCTCTTTACCATTTTAAAATGGTGAATTTTTATTTTATAGCTGAGGGTATCTAAGTATGTGCATTTGGTTCTCTTGCATGCTTTAGTATCAATAAGCTGAATTCACCTTTCCTTCTTTATTAACCTTGTTCAAGCTTGCTAACTTTGAAATATATATGCACAAGTATCTCTTATATTTTCGTTGTTGGCTGCTCAACAGATGTTTAACTATGGGAATTTAAAATAGTGAAATGGTGCTGGGAGTTTAGGTCGTAGCTCTTTATGGACAATCACCATGCCAAGCCTGAAAAGAAAGGAAAGTGAGATTAGATTAACATCCATCAACAAGCATTCCTTTTGCATGACTTGGGCTGCTCGGCTGCGGAGATGTAGTGCGTAGTTTATTTTACTGGTTTCTGGAGATTGCTCTTGGAGAGTTTTCTTTGGATGGTACGAGTTTTAGCACATCTCTGATCAATTTTGCTATTATAAACCCTTTAGTGCCATCCTCAGGAATTTCTTGTTTCTGAGGTTCAAGGTTTCTCGGCTTGAAATATGGAGATAGATGCAGCCATTTTGTATGGATAATGACGAATGTAAAATAATGACCAATTTGCTAGAGTAATAGCTTTCTATGCATGTTCTTAGTTATGGCCTTCAGCGGATCAAGTATAATTGCCTGTCTAATTCTAACTTGCCAGTGAAGCTCATTAAACTTTCCAGCGTTAGCTTTATATTGATTGTAGACCTGGCAAAAGGATCCCCTGTTAGGGTTTGAGATTGAGTGGTGCTAATCGATCCAGAAGATTCTCTTATTAGACCACTTTTCTAAGTATAAGCTATCAATAACGATTGTGGGTTTAATAAGAATATAAAAGACTCAAATGAGATTTACTCTATTTGTAAGAAGGAACCTTGATCATCGGCCATAAACTTGCCTACATTTTTATGCCTTATCGTGCTCACTTTAGCTTTTGTAGGATTATATAAATCTATTGACATGCAAGGTGAATTATCGTTCCAAAAAAAATATCTACAGTTTTATTGACTTGGATTCGTTGAATTTTAAAAAAATATATTTCATCCGAAATGCACATATATCTACAATCACTTTATAGATCGAAGTGATTTTTTTTATAAAAAAAATGACAAAATGCAATAGGGCAAGAAAAAGGATATCTACTGTCTAGTTCGCTGCGGAATAAAACACCAAAAATAAAGCCAGAGGAGATTGAAGCGCACACGCGGAAAACATTAACCACGTAATTAAAACACCTTAAATCAGGCCACTCAAATTCTCGTGCATACAGTTTTTTTTTTTTCAGTTTTCGGTTGGAAGAGTGAGTTTGCGATGGCTCTCGAGGTGAGTTCTTCCACCGAAGTTCGAAGTTTGCGTTTCTAACCTCAAAAATGTGAAATTTTGAGTTGAATCAGGCATGGTTTATGGATGAAAGTAATGAAGATTAGCGGCTCCGTCACCACAGCAACCCGAAAGAATTTGTATCATTGGACCACTTGGCCGGTATCTACTCTCACACTCTCTCTCATTGTTTATTTGTTTACAAACTATTTATTTACTTTTGTTGACAGAATTTTAGAGATCATTGCAGAATTGGGAGTGCTGTACTGGCGCTTGAACCCGAACGTCTACGAGAACGATGAGGAATTGAAGATAATTTTATTTAAAATTACCAACTTTTTAACTATATCATATTCCTATTGGTTCCAATAAAATCCGATTGCCATGACTGCATAAATTCTTAATACTCACTTTTAATCATTAATTCTCACAAATTTTCGCTTTGATGTTTAATCCAGATTTATCATATTTACAACAACAACAACAACTACTACTACTATTTAGCAATAACTCCTACTAAGTCCATACATAACTTAAAACTTAGTTGCAGGTAATAGTTTGATAAGCATGTCAATAAGGTTTTTTTTTTTATTTTAATGTGGATATCTTTACTAGACAAACTTGCCTTTTGACACAATGCCTCTAATAACATGGAAATCCAAAATTAATTTATTACTTCTCATGGAACACCCAATGTTTTGCTCAATTGTATAGTATTTCGGCTATTACAAAATACTCTGGTTTTCACTTTGTTTTTTTATAATAGCTCTGCAAAAAACCCACTCGAACAAAATGCTTCATGCCTTCACTAATGGCTATGTGCTCTGCTTTTATTGTTGACAAGGCTACCACATGTTGTCGAACTTATTTTTAACTCACACTACAACTAAATAAAGTGAAAAAAAAATATCTTATCAATGACCTCCTTTTATCAAGATCACTTGTTGTAGTAGATTTTTTGGTGTATTCCTAACAAATCTTTTTTTCTTTGCGGAAGTCCTTCACTCTCAAACAATAAAAATAAATAAAGATCACACAAGAAGGAAAACAATCAATCACACACCAATATACGTGGTTTGTCAAAATTGTCTACGTTCACGGCGGATCAAGGATCCTAATTTCTTTTATTAATCTGTTCTTTTATACTTAAAGAACGCCACAAAAGAGTATAAAGAATACCCAAATACCTAAGACCCTTAAAGATCTATACCACAGTTTTTTGTGCACTCAAATGTGACCTAACTCTCTATTTGCCCTCTCTTGTTGCCTTTGATGCCTAATTTCAATTACAATGAATTTTAATGGTTTATATATTGTTAATACTGACCCTGAGAACCCTAAATCTAGTTGGAATAAGAGTCATTACTTGTAAGAGTCCAAATCTCACTTAAAGAAGTCAATTAAACTAAAACAGAAAATACCCATAAGTTGCAGCTGAATAGTATTGTATGAATAGTATTCATAAACAGTACCCGCCGTATGAATAGTACCCAAGTGTGAACAGTTCCTTTCTTTTGGCTTTTTGTATTGTTCCTTCCTAACTTGACATTCACATACTAGACTTCTTGCTGATTCTTCGTTGGTCTCCAACTCAAAATTAAAACTCATCATTGATTTTGAATCACCAATTTTCAACACTTGCATAATCTAAGTCTATAAAATGTTTGACCAATTCACCACTATTAACAAACTTCTGTTTATTAGGCTATGATTAAATGTACCGTTAAGATACCTAAGTATTCATTTAACAACAAACTTTTTTTTCTCCAAAATTAATTAGATATATGCTCACCATACCTACAGCTTATGATATGTCAGGTCTAATGCACACCATAGAACACATGACATATTATATAATATTGGCATATGTTACCTTAAGCATCTATAACTTTTCAATATCTAGACATTGAGCAGCTGACAATTTGAAATGCAACGTTAAAGAGGTCAAAACATGCTTAGCGTATAACATTCTAAACCTTTTTTATAACTTTGAGTATGTATTTTTGTTGAGATAAGAATATTGTATCAAACCCATCTTTAACAATATTCACACGTAAAATCATCATAGCTACTCCCAAGTCTTTCATTTTGAATTCACCATTGAGAAATGTCTTTTAGCTTCCCGATCTCAACCATATTTTGATCAGCAATCAATATGTCATCAATATATAAGAGAAGGTACATTACATTCTCATCACTAAATATTTTGAAATATACGCATCTATTATACTTATTCTTCTCAAAATAATATTTTAGCATGAATTTATCAAATCTTCTAAACTATTGCCTTAGAGATTGCTTGAGTCCATGTAATGATTTTGATGAACATTTAAAATTATACATTTAATAATAATTTTTTATCATCATTTTACATTACTAATGTTATTAACCTTCTTAACTTGAGCTTGTTTTTAATATTGTATCTAATTAAATTCTTCATTATTTTTGTGTAGGTTCGGTAAATTAGGATAACTTTCTACTAAGAAATCTAATTTGAGTAATTCTTGACATGTGATGAGCTAATTTCATATACAACAATATTGAATTTCATACATATTTTGTAGTTCGAATATTTAAAGGGTGAAAAGTAACTTAGAAGATTACTCATTTGCAATGCAGACTTAGTCTGAGCCGGTTTTAGTATTTGACTCATAACTTGAGAAATACGTATTCAATACAGACGTTCTTTTCCATTCTAGAAAGCTTAAACAAATATTTACTACTTCACTATTGGCATGTGAATCGAATTTGGCTGTTGCCAGTGACAAGTTCACAGATCAAGTTTACTACATGAAATAAGTCTTAAATTACCAATAATCAATCAAAGTGGTGGCCTCCTTTTTTGACTTGTACCCTTCAAGTTTTTCTATTAATAGGGGCTTATTAATATGCCAATGGAGCTAGATTTTAGTTCTAAATTTATTTCTTTCGTATTCTCTTTTTTGTAATATTAATTTCTCTCATCTGCTAGTTTAAAGTTCATGTTATCTCTTTTTACACTTCTTTCTTTTAATTCTATTATATTCAAGTAATTTTGATTTTGCTAAAGTGAAATGACGAAACTCTTGGTTATGGTAATAAAATTATTTAAACTCTTTATTTGAATTTAATGTTACATTCTTAAGTTAATTAAATTTATATATGATATATATATTTTTGCAATATTGATACATTTTCTTGCAAAGTGGGGTATTTTAATTTATTATAAACAATCCTTAGAGTTGCACAATAAATTCTTAAAATCATTTACAAGATTTGACATTTATACCATTTCTTGTAAAATGAGAGGCTTGATTTATTATAGACAAATATAATGATTGATATAATAAGTGCTTGAATCCATTTACAAAATTTAACGCACGGTAATTAAAAGAAATGAATACAAATTAATATATAAATTGGGACGAACCATATGTGTTATATCTTATTAGAATCTGTTTTGTGTGAGGATTGCAATTGAGTTATAAAAAAAAAGTTGAATGTATCTTATTTAATATACCAAGAATGAATCTCCTAATTGTAACATTCATTTTAATTGATTATTTAACTCATCACTTGTAAACATTTTATGTTTTTAATAATTTATGTTTTTAGAGATTATTTATATTTATAGACTTTAAATATACTTTCTTAAAGATTGACTCCATTCTTATCAAGTAATTTATTATTTTGACATTCATGTACTTGAGAATTGAATCCAATATTTTGGAAGTATTAAATTTTTGGCGCTATTGCCAAATAAATAAAATTTGGCGTTTATATATGTGAATAATATTTTATTATTTTCTTCTTTGTTGTATAAACTTTTATTTTGTATATTCATTTTCATTAGAGTCTTACATGAAAATTTGGTCATGCACATCAAGTAGTAGATTGATTAGAAAATCCTTATTATCTTTTAAAAAAAAGACGATAGTCAAATTAATGGACTCATAAACATAGGGGATAACTGATTCCAATACAATAACCATAACCGACTTAGGATACTTAAAGACTACATGAACCCCACACGAATCGGTGCACCATCTTGTTTAACTTTTTCTCCATATGCAACACATTTTAATTTTAAATTGAATATTATCAACTTTTACATATTTTTCATAACCTAGATGTAGAGAATCATTATTTACATCTAAAAGAATTTGAAGAAGTGTGTAATACTTATAATGACCTAAATTGTAGCATGAACACAATTTGACTTAAGTTTTTTTTTTCTTTAAAAGATAAAACTAATACATGACTATAAAATTTTAAGCCAGAATTCCATTTCTATATGGGATGAGATGCAGCAACAATTTTTGAAAAAAAAAATTATTTTCTATAGAACAAATTCTTTTAAAAGATAAATCACTATCTTTGCTAAAAAATTAGGAAAGACCATTTATCAATGTTGGTATATATATAAGTAACTACTTAATATCTGTCCTTATCATGACTTTGAGATTTGAAGATTAGTTTCAAATTTTTAAAAAAATTTAACATCATAAGTTAGACAAATAGTAAAAATAATGTGTAATGAAACATTTGAGGATAAAAATCCAGAAAAGACAATGGAATACTTAAACTTACTAGTGAAAAATGCTCAAAATTGTGACACTGTTGTGAATGCCCAAAAAGTCAAACGTCGAAGTGTTGGTTTGAAGTTGTAGGAATGCCTTGGCATTGGCTGGAGAACACCGCAACATTGGACAAGTCGCATTAACGCTCCAATGTTGAAGATTAAATGCTACAACATTGCCTGTTCGAAAAAAATCATATTTTGGATAAAATTGTGTGTTTAAGTCAGTTTTATATTTTTTAAATACGTTGACTCTTATTTCAATAAAGAATATAGTTTCTAAAGATAATTTAGAGTCTATATAAACAATTATAATTCAATAGAATGAGTAATACATCGATAAAAAAAAAAAGAATAGAAGGTTGAGATAGCTTTAGAACGTTAAGTATAAATGCAAAAAATACTATGAAGTGCTTGAGCGTTCAGCATAAGCTCAATATAGCGTTGAGCATAAACTCAATATAACGTTGAATATGATCTTTTAAGAGTTTTTTTTTTTTAAGGGTTCTTTATATACCAATAAAAAAAGTAAAGAATTTTAGATTTATTATAAATATAGACAATTTTATCGAACTACATATATTTTATCTAATGTGAATTGCACGCTAAAAAAATCTATAAAAAATGCAAGTATAAGCTCTTTTTTTAAAATTCAAAGCAATCTCAAACATACTTCAAATGATACGTAGAATGTCTTCAAAGAGAAATATTAAACAACAGTCTATTCGTATAACGACTTGAAGAGTATTTGGAACGTATATATAATTGGATGGATCAACTTATCAAAACGGTGACTGCCACAACTTCCGGTTTAATCTCGAAGTCAAAGTTATCAGAATCAAACATTGATACGTAATTTATATTTGCCAAAAGTTGAACGTGAAACTTACAATCTCATCATGTTAGAAGTCTATATATTTATTTTAATATAAACAATTTTTTCTAATCAATGTTTTGACATAACGGGAGTTTCATCATTTGATCACTATTCTATGCTTTCTCATTGGCCGGAATGAAATTTCCATACAAACAATAACGTCCTTTTTCATGCCTGTCTAACAAGACATTAAAAAGAGAGCCCTAATTAAATAATTAATAAATTAAATTAGCTTTATTTAAATCTCTAAGTTATAATAGTTGTTATATGAATATTTAATCAGATATAATAATTTACAAAATTACAAATATATTTTCGACTATTAGTGGTGTTCGAATCAACCTCAAGAGGAGCAGAAAGACTTTAATACCCCTCAGTGACCGAAGCATACATTCGTTTAATCCGGACGAGTGTTGAGGCATTTTAGTCCTTAAAAGTCTAATCACTCCCTTTTAAAACCCTGTTCCCTTTCATCGGCTCTCTCGTAGCTTCGCGTTGCCACAAAGCTTTGAAGAATATCAGAAACATGGTTGCCCCTGAGAAGGTAATTCGATCCTTTTTTTTTTTGGTTTTATGATAATTCTGATTAAAATAAATTTTCATTTTGTTCATAATCAATAATTATCTGTGCCTTCTGTTAAATTCGATTAAAATTTCAAGAATAAAGTCCGATTACTGTTTAAGTTCAATAGAGTTGCTATTTCATTATTATTTTTGTAACTATATTAAGATAATGTCTCAAAATTGAAACGATGATCTCGTGATGTGACATTTCCATCCTCGTCCTGATAATCAACTCGTAATTTTAGCTCACTTTTCTATCTTATTGCGTTTTTGTTTTTATAATAACTTTTTTTTTTATCTTTAAACTAGTAGCTTAAATTAATTTTATTGGGTTTATTAAGGCTTCAGAATTGATTTTGTAGGTGAAACCGGATTTTTTTGTTTTTTTGGGACTCAGAATTAGTGTTTTCTGAATCAGGTTCTTGAGAGCTCTAACTCTCTCTAGTACTATTTATCATTTGCTTTTTTGATTTTATTAATTTTATATCTTAAGTTACTGTTAACTTGTTTTAAGAGTTGGCAACGAGAAAAGCTTTGGCATGTTTGGTTTTTGGATGAATTTGAAAGGTCTTTGACAATCTCGTGACATTCTCTGATTTTGCAAGTGGAAAGGGAAAGTATACTTATCTCTTCTAATATCAATATCCTGTCACATGATAGAGTATGTATTTATTATTATTATTTTTAAAAGACTTATATTAGTCTGCAACATTCACTTGAAAGATAATTTAGTTGGTTCTATAGTGTTTCAATGAGGTCTAAATGGATGGTATGAATTTACAATCATACATAATTTAGTTGTACCCAGATTAAGCATACTTTTTCTCGCTAAGTGTGATAGGATAAGTTTATAAGAATGTCTATAAGATGATGGAGCGTCAATTTTCACAGAAGAGCGTCAGTAGGATAAAACAGCAATCCTAAGACTAGCTTTCCCGGACAATATATATTGTGAAATGGTGGCGCTATAACAAATCCAGAGTACCTTAACTTAACTTGCAATTGCTGCAAAAAGCTGGTCAAGAATTTTAAGCCATCATGAAATATATTCTTGTCAAGGATTCGAGAATTACTTGTCCAAAAGATCGTCACGGGTGCTTTTTGCATTATTCAGGCAATCTTGCTTGTAGTCTTCTTTTTGTACATGGATCTTGCCTAGTTTGCATCTATTATGTGTTAGTTATGGAATTGTGATCACTCTATATCTTCTTAACATATATAGATATGATTTGAGTTTGTAGAATTTTAAGGTAAATGCAGTCTTTGTAGACCTTGTAATTATGTTAGACTTCCCGTTGTCTGAAAAAATATTCTTCTAGATTATATTATTCCTACTACTGTTACCTTGTTTTTCTTGGAATTCTTAATGTTCCATTTGCCTAGATTGTAAGTTTTTTGAATGCGTATTGTATACATAGATTAGGTGTCAAGATCACAGATTATGAATCCTTTCTTGTCTGATAATGAAACAAATTGATGATTGGAACCGCTAAAAATGCCATTTTAGTTAGAGTGTATTTGCTGCTAGGTAAGTAATAAGCGTACGGTTTCTTTTAGGATACAGCAAATCATTGATCGTTTTGTCAAATGGGACTACTGAGGTTTTTATGTTGACTGCTCTCTTGGCTTGTTGACATTGATATTTGTCGAACTTTTTTGTTTTTTATTTTGAATTTGTGCCCTTATTGAAAGGAGACTGGTTTTTTTGTATAAAGTTGTGGTGGATTATGTTGTTGTTGTCAATACTTTCTTGATTTGTTTTATAGAAGATGGTTAAAAAGTTGAGTTGTTCAAATGAGGGCTGGGTTTTAAAAGTTTGCTCTTTCATGGTACATGCAGATGTGACGATTGTGATCATGCATTGGTCTTCGAAACATCTAATTTTCATTTATACAATTTTTTGTCTATGAGGACTCTAAATATAGCCTGCTCATACTTGCTATTCCATACAATATTCCATTGTGTTCTCAGTTAAATTTTATGTATTTTCACTGTTAGGAAAAAATAGTATATTGTGGTAAATTGTTTCGGAAATACACAATTTATGCAGGATCCCAGGGAGGAGGTTATACAGGCATGGTACATGGATGATAGTGAAGAAGACCAAAGACTCCCCCATCACAAGGATCCCAAGGAATTTGTGACCCTGGACCAGCTTTCTGGTGAGCATCTTTGCAAACATGTGGAGTCGATGAGATTATCAAACTATTAGTTTGTAACTTCTTGTGGCTTTATAGAACTTGGGGTTCTCAGCTGGCGATTAGATGCTGATAACTATGAAACAGATGAGGAATTGAAGAAGATTCGTGAAGCTCGTGGATATTCTTACATGGTTTGTCACAGTAACTCTCAGTGATTGTATTTATTCTTGACTGTTATGTCAGGGTAACATTGTGCCCCTTGGCTTATCTTGTTAATTCATCTATTCTATAATATGGTTCCATCAGTTGTTTCTTAATACGGTCCCCACGGTGATGTAACATATCACATTATTAAGACCTATGAAAGAAAATGTTTAAGTTTTATTGTGAATTGTGTGGCACTTATATATTTGCGATGTGACAATGAGTTTATTATTGAACTGTAAGTTTAACCAAGTAGTTTATATTCAGGACTTCTGTGAGGTTTGCCCAGAAAAGCTGCCAAATTATGAAGAGAAGATCAAAATTTTTTTTGAAGAACATCTTCACACCGATGAAGAGATCCGCTACTGTGTGGCAGGGAGTGGTAAGATGAGTTTTGATATTCTGTTTGCAATCACAACATACCTAAAAGATTGAGTTTTGAGGGTTTTCTTTCTGGTCAAGGTTACTTTGATGTCAGAGACCGTAATGAAAAATGGATTCGGATATGGGTAAAGAAAGGAGGAATTATTGTTTTACCTGCTGGATGTTACCATCGCTTTACATTGGATACAGACAACTACATTAAGGTATTGCTGTTGTACATGCATCTATAAAATTAATTGGTAGTTTTTGTGCCTCTTGACTATACATCATTTCCTCCTAGCAAACACTTCTCTTTCTGTCCATTCGGTATTGGAGTTTGCCTTGATAAGGTTTTTTATGGGAATTCACACTCTTCTAGATTTGTCTATGATGATGATGGTGGTTCAAGCAGTGCCATCATCATTAATGCCACCTCTAGTTCTCTCAATGATATTTTAATTCCATACCTCATCCTAAACCACTACCGTTACCTTTTATCTATCTTTTTCTACAAATTAATGATTGATAGGGTCATGCTACAATACCCGAATATGATTCAGATATCATGATAAATTAAGTGGAAAATACTCTTTACCTTGAAATTGCCTTGTAATTATGTAGGTTGTAACTTGAATATTACCTTGCTATTCTACTAGAGGTTCACCTTTAGAGGCCTGTTTCGATGTACGTAGCAAGTGATATAAACTTCTGTTATAATCTTATATGCAGGCTATGCGTCTCTTCGTAGGTGATCCTGTTTGGACTCCATACAACCGTCCCCATGATCATCTACCTGCAAGGTATGACTCTGTCTTCACTGTGTTATGGACATTCTCTCTCTTGAATTTTTTATGGTAGACGCACAGCAATTAGAATACTAAGAAGCTTTTTTGAGTCTTACCAAGAGAGTTATATTGCAGGAAGGACTATGTTGAAAGTTTCTTGCAGAAGGAAGTTGGTGACCGTTCCATTGAATCTGCAGCTTGACTTACTGGATCAAGAGTAATCCTACTTGCTTTAATAAATAAAGAAACCTAGGCGTGCTTTCGTCTTACCTGTATGGTTTGGCTTTTTATGCTTGTGTAGCATGCTCTTGCTTGATTGCAACCACTGTGAACTCATAAACTTATTTATCTGTTATTTTCCGGACACGTAAAAGTATCATGTATCACTACAGATTCTGATGCTTAATATCCGTACATTACTGTTGTATCAAAGTTTGTGAGTTCTTGTGCTGTTTCTTACTTTCTTTTGAACTTACTGTACTCATCATCACATTCACATATCTCCTTATACGCTGGCGGTATTAACACCTATTTTACTTGTAAAAGTTTACTCAGGTGAAATGTGAATTAATAAGAGTAGCAAGTGTCGTCATATTTCCAACTGTTATTAGGCGGATGGTGAATAATATCTTGTAGCCAGAATTGTGTGCAGTCGATATTATATTAGACTATAGTGCTGGCTGTTGGTGAGCATCCCGATTGTTCCTCCTTTAGAGGCTACTGCACGCTGCATTAGTTGACAAAAACGCATCTCATTATGATCTTCAGAGCAATAATTGTCTTCTATAGGGTTCTATAATATTAGACAAAAACACAGAGTCCAAGTTAAAGTTAAAAGTACCAACTTTGGTTTTGAAAAAATGAAAATAAATTTTATTCTCTTGAATTTGGCTCTGTTGGGTAAAAATATTCGGCGCGATTCTTTTACACTTATAGCTGCATACAGGCCCTTCAAAAAAGACAAAAAATTATTTAATTTAGAGTTTGTTTGATCGAGTTTTATTAATAAAAAAAATTTAAAAGCTTTATTTAATTTTTTTATGACATTTGATTATAACTAAAAAAAAAATTTTAGAGATTAGAAAAATTATTGTCTCTATTTGTAAAAGTTTAAATTTGAGTTTTTAAAAATATAATTTTTTTATATTTGTGTAATATCATATAGGTCTTAATAATTTTATTTTATTTTTATAATATAGTTTTTATAAAAATAAATTTTATTTGACTAATATATTTTTAATATTTTTTTAAAAGAATATTTTTAATTTTTAATTATTTTATTTCTTAAATAAAAAAATATCATTTGACTTTTAATTTTTGTGCTAAACACAATAATTTATATTGATTTGTTGATTATTATGTGTTAATTTTATTTGATTATTGTGTTTAAAAAAATAAAAAATAAAAAATATATAATAAATTTAAATTTATATAAAAATATTAAATTATTTAAAATTTAAATATAAATTCTATTAAATATCATTTTTAATAATTTAATATTAAATAAATATTTTTAAATATATATAATTAAATAATTTAACACTTGAAAAGAATTTTTAATTAATAACTAAATAATTAATTTTTTTTAAAAAAAACTTTATGTTTAAAACTTTATTTTAAAACATTTTACTTTCAAATTTTTTATTTATTTTAAAAAATTATACTTTCAAAATTTTTATATAAAAACCTTAAGTAATTGTTAATCCCTTCAACTAAACGTTAATCACAGCTTCATTAGGTATCTGCTTTCATTTCGAAATGTAGTGTAAACAATGACACGCTTGCGTCGTGATGCCAACACGTGTACTAAGTGTTACGGACTGTTTTCGAGACCGTGCGGCCTTAGACGCGTTGCGTGTTAAGCAGCCTAGAAAACCACACAAAGAGAAGAGAAAAGAAGCACACCAAGTGTTTGCAAGAATGCTCTCTATATTGCTGAAGAGAAAACAAGCTATGAGATGAAAAATACAAGTGAGGGTCTCCCCCTTTTATAGTTGCAGCCCTATACAATCAATGGCTGAGATCTATTTGATCTAACGGTGTATATACAAGATGGGATAATATTCCTTAGAATATTCCTAGATGCTCTCCTACCTATTATGGAAGTCTAACTAGGGTTAACTTCCTTAATAAGTTGCGAGCCAAGCCCGATTCTCCATCCTAACCAGCGGGCCTTCTAGAAGCTCCGGTCCACGTAGCGCTCTATGGTCCAAGAGGCCTCCAGCAGGCCTAGTCGCGCACCAAGTGTTCGAGGAAATGCTTGAGAGCACTTGGGGCGTGACATTCTCCCCCACCAAATTCACGCGACGCCCTCGTCGCGTCCTTGCTGGAACTCGCGCACCTTGTTCTCAAACTGCCACAGTGCGGTCTCGGGTTCCCAGCTTGCTTCGCTGTCGGGCAGTCCTTTCCACTTGACGAGATACTCACGACTTGGACGGCAGTTCTTCTTTCGCACTGTCCTCACATCAAGGATAAGTTCAGCCTCCTTGTCGTAAGATGTGGAAACTCCCAATGGTGCCCTGGTTTGTGGCCCACGTTCCATGTCCTCCGCATCACCATGGTATGGCTTTAGGTAGCTTGCGTGAAACACCGGATGTAGCCGAAGTCTCGAAGGCAGCTCCACCTTGTACGAGACATTGCCAACCCTCTTGGCAATAGGAAATGGCCCCTCATATTTTCAAACAAGACCCTTGTGAAGTGGACGCGTAGACTTGTGCTGCGTCGGAAGAATTTTCACCATCACTAAATCCCTCACGCTGTACTCAACATGTCTTCGCTTACCGTCAGCCCATTTCTTCATCCGTTTCATTGCCTTGTCCAGACACACTCGCGCCTTGTCCGATTGTTCCTGCCAGGACTTCGCAGCTTTGTAGGCTGCTGGACTCTTCCCAGTGTCGCTGGACACGAGTGCATGCGGCGTGAGAGGCTGCTGGCCAGTAGCTAACTCGAATGGGCTCTGGTTCGTCGATTCACTCCTCTGCAAGTTATACGAGAACTGTGCCACATCGAGTAACTTGACCCAATCCTGCTGATTTGTGCCCACAAAGTGCCGCAAATACAGCTCCAGTAATGCGTTCACCCTCTCGGTCTGCCCATCCGTTTGTGGGTGAAAGCTGGTGGAAAAGCGAAGCTCCGATCCCATGAGATTGAACAATCCAGTCCAGAATCTCCCCGTAAACCTCGTATCACGATCGCTGACTATCACTCTCGGCAACCCCCAGTACTTGACGACGTGCTTGAAGAAAAGTTTGGTTGTCTCTTCCGCATTACACTCTTTGGGCGCTGGTATGAAAGTCGCATACTTGAAAAAGCGATCTACCACCACAATGATAGTTCCACACCCCTCGGACTTCGGTAAGGCTACAATGAAATCCATAGAGATGCTTTCCCAAGGTCTCTCCGGTATGGGCAGTGGCTCCAGTAGCCCTGCGGGACTCCGTTGCTCAATCTTGTCCTGTTGGCACACAAGACAAGTCTTGACAAACTGTTCTATCTCCTCCCGCATGTGTGGCCAGTAGTAAACTGTTTCCAATAAGGCGCGCGTGCGCCGCTGGCCTGGATGTCCTGCCCATTTTGTATCGTGACACTCTCTAATGAGGTTACGCCGCAGGTTCTCCCACTTTGGCACATAAACCCAGCGTCCCTTGGTGTAGAGAAGCCCATCTTCTACCCAAAATCGCTGAGTTTTCCCCTCTTGTGCTTGAGTGGCGAGCTGTGTGGCTGCGGGATCATGCTTCATTCCCTCATAAAATAGGCCGAGCAAATCACCTTCCAGCTTGCTGATAGCTGCTAACTCGGCCTTCCGGCTTAAGGCGTCCGCCACCACGTTCACCTTTCCCGGTTTGTACTCGAGCTCGTAATCGAACTCCGCCAGAAAGTCCTGCCACCTAGCTTGCTTCGGGTTGAGTTTCTTCTGACTTTGGAAGTAACTCGTTGCTATGTTGTCACGCCCCAGACCCAAAAGATCCGACACACGACATCACTTACATTCATTCACTGCATGTGCACTCATAAATAATATTACACAAAATTTTCAACTTTCATTTCAATTTCTTTCAGAATTATAGCAATTGAATTATGACTGGGACAATTATTAAACCGGAGATACGCAGAGTTTTCTCAGAGATTAACACTCTACTACGTCACCAGTAGCAACTTTGTTACCGGGAGCCCAGAATATATCCATTGCAAATTCTTACTTAAAATCATCCAATAACCACACTTTATAAAACTTAAACCAAATCCAATCCACACACAATGAAATAATACATAAGTATTTATTCAATAGGGACAAACCAAATATCCTATCCCACGTGTCCCCAAATGAAACACACAACAACCTAGCAACTTAGGGAACCCAAGGAACAGCAGAAGCCTTGCCAAATCCGCTATGCACACATGTACCTTATTTACCTGAAATCACCATAAACTATAATGAGTATAAAACTCAGTAAGCATACTAGTTTTTCATATATCAAATACAAATACATATATGTACACAATGCATGTGTATGATATGCTGTGATCAATCAAAATCATAATCTTATCAAATCACATATCATGTAAGCGCTTACACATTCTTTCAAAACACATAATAGGAATACCATCACTCAACTACTACTTAGTAGGACTTACATATCACATATCACATAATGAGCCAAATGTCACTCGTAGGTGACATACCGTATGAGAGGAATAGTACAAGTGAGGTCTTTAAATCACACATATATAACGCTTATGCCCGAAGGTAAAAGCCAAACCCTCACCCTGATCATCGGTGAGTCCTCTCACATGCACTAATACGCCACCACACGAATGTGATGACTCACTCTTCCTTTAGGTACCAATAGGATCCTCCCTACATACGGAACACATAACATATACCAATCCCAAAGGAAAGGCCACACATAAAGGCTCCACAAATCACATAAAATGCCTACTAAGTTAACAGTGAGTTCAAGTACCCTCAAATCACAAAATATTTCTCATGGACATATTATACTTCAAAAGCTTTCTTTGTTAAACGCATCTTATTTTGGAAAGCTCACTTTCAAAAACACATGTATGTCCATGCTCAATGTCAATGCTCACATTCATAAACATATATTCACATTTCATATCAAAATGTACTTTGACATATCATAAACATATTCTTAACCCCATTTACAAAATCATACAAAACAATTATTATGTTTATTGTGATTCCAGTAGTAAGTCTAGTATACTTACCTCTTAACACTTTCAGCTACAAGGCTTAAATCTCCTTAACCTATCAATGGAGATTAATCCTTTCATAAGCCTCACAATTCACACAAAATACTTTAAATAGCTTACAAAATTATACACAATGCATTTATCACATCAAATTGGTCTAAATATTTGGTTTCTCAAAACCTGTCATTCTGACCACTTACACTTAACAAAAATTTCTAATACATCAAATGATGTCCAATTACTCCAAAATCAGAATATACCATTCTTGACTCATATATCCTTCTTATATATGAATATTATATCAAATTTCCTACACAATCCATTCCATACACACCATCGAATCCAAACTACAAACCTGACAGGATCAAGATACTTACTGAACAGTATTCAATCTCCCAATTCTATAAAATCATATACTAACTCAAAAATTATAAAACTACCACATAATTACTCTTAACACATATCTCAGTCCATGATAAATATTTCACTTCCAAATCACTGCCAAAAGTATTTTAAAACTATTTTATTCTATAACTTTAAAAATCTGTTAATCAAATACTACAATGAGCTGATACACTTTAGAAATTCATAACACTTCAACCACATTGATCCAAATTCTCAATTCCGAGTATATCATATTAGACATATAAAATTATTATATTCCACAAATTCATAATTTTTAAAGATCATTCAGCAGGTCAAAAATTATTTTCCACTGTATCATACTGTTTACACAGGAAATTTCCAGAATTCCAGGGTCATTTTGGTAAATTCCTAGGTCAAGAGGTTATCCAGCAGAAATTCCATAATTCATCATGATTTATCAAACTATCTTATAGATCATCATCAATTCTCACAACATCAAACGAAATACACATCAAATCCTTAATTATACATATTTTCAGAAATCAAAACTTAAAAAAATTAACTTAATTAACACCAATAAATTGATAATTAGTTGTGATATACCTCTAAAGATCCAAAATTCCAATTTCTTCTTCTTTTTCTTCTTCTTCTTCTCTTTCTCTCTCCTTTATTTCTCTCTTCTCTCTCTAAAAATGGGTAGCTCGACCAAAATGAGAGAATTAGGGTTTTTAAAAGTGTATTTTTATACTAAGTGGTTAAGTTTTGGTATTTACGAATTCACCCCCAAAACTTTCAAAGTATAACAATTTGGTCCCTAAAATAATTCCAAAGTCTTACAAATAAACCCAATACTAATAGTATATCCTTAACCTATAAAAACACTACTAATAACAATATATAAATCAAGGATCACCCACATACAAATAAAATACGTATATTTATATATATAAATATACATATTCTTACCGGTTATGGATACTGGTTACTACATATGTTGTCCGTCATTACTACGAACCTTGCCCCAAGCAGATAATGTCGCCAAGTGCGCAGACAATGGATGACCCTCGTCATCTCCTTTTCCTGCACCGTATAGCGCCTCTCCGTCTCATTGAGCTTCCGGCTCTCATATGCGATCGGATGGTCCTGCTGCATTAATACACCACCAATAGCAAAATCAGATGCATCAGTATGTACCTCATACGGTAACAGGTGATTCGGTAATGCTAAGACTGGTTCTTCGATCACTGCTGCCTTTAGTCGATCAAAAGCCCCTTGGCACTCCTTACTCCACTCCCATGCCTTAGTCTTCTTTAGCAGGTCGGTAAGGGGTGCTACAGTGGTGGAGTAGCTCTTGATAAACCTGCGATAATAATTAACCAACCCAAGGAAAGACCGCAGCTTGGTAACTTTCGTGGGTGCCTCCCAGTCCACAATGGCGCGAATCTTCGCCCTGTCCATCATTAACCTGCCTTCTTTGATCTTGTGACCCAAAAAGTCTACCTCCGACTTGGCAAATGAGCACTTCTCCCTCTTCACATACAGCTCATTCTCGCGGAGCACCTTCAAGACAGATTTCAAGTGTTCCACATGCTCTTCGAGAGTGTTGCTGTAGATGACGATGTCGTCTAAGTACACGACGACGAACTTGTCAAGAAAAGGCTGGAGTATGTTGTTCATCAGTGTGCAGAAAGTGGCTGGCGCGTTGGTGAGGCCAAATGGCATGACCAGAAACTCAAAGGCCCCATAACGCGTCACACAGGTGGTTTTCGGCTCATCGCCCTCGGCTATCCGCACCTGATGGTAACCTGACCGCAAATCCAGCTTCGAGAAATACTTTGCCTGCCCCAACTGATCAAACAAGTCAGCAATTAAAGGAATGGGATACCTATTTTTGACAGTGACCTTGTTCAGTGCTCGGTAGTCTATGCATAACCGCAATGATCCGTCGTGCTTGCGCTAGAAAAGCACGGGCGCGCCGTAAGGCTCCTTCGATGGTTGGATAAACCCTGCATCCAGCAACTCCTTGAGCTGCTTCCGCAACTCTGCTAGTTCTGGTGGGGACATTCTGTATGGGGCTTTGGCTGGAGGTTTTGCCCCTGGTTCCAGCTCAATCTCGTGATCAATTGCCCGTCTTGGTGGTAATTTCTGTGGTAGCGCTGCTGGCATCACGTCCTGGTGCTGCTTGAGCACTTTCGTGATCTCTGCTGGCAGCTCCTCTTCGCTCCCGTACGCCTCATCATCTGTCTCCCACATTGTAGCGAGGTATGTCTCTTCTCCCCGCTTAGCTCCTTTCTTCAGTTGCATGGTGGACAGGAGAGTAGTGTGGGCGTTGGGCTTGGATTGCCCACCTGTCGGCTTGTTTACTGTCGGCACCATGCATGGTCCTCCCTCCAAGATGCATACATAGTTGTGTCGGGGAAGTGGCACCACATTAAACTGCCGCAGAAAATCCATACCAAGAACAGCATCAAAATCATCGAGAGGGGCTACCGAAAAGTTTACCTTACCGCTCCATTTTTCGAGGCTCATTTCAACTCCACGAATGACCCCGTCCAGTGGCTTGATTGCGGCGTTCACAGTCTTGAGGTAGCCAATCCCCTTCTCCACCTTGAGGCCCAAGCGTACTGCTTCCGCATACTTCATAAAGTTGTGCGTAGCTCCAGTATCTACTAGTGCTTGCGTCCTCTTCCCGTTAATGTAGGCTTCAACGTACATCAGCGCCTTTCCTGCTGACGCGCGGGCTGCCCGCTTGGCATTGAGGGCATTGAGTAACTGGAGACATCCCAATTGTCCCTGTTCACCCGCTTGCTGAGTCTCCAACATTGTGTTGATAGCCTTCTTCTTTGGACAGTCCTTCACCCAATGATCCCCGTCGCAAAGGAAGCAGCTAGATCTCGGCTTTCTCCCGCCGTTGCGCTTCTGCTCTCTCCCTGTGGGCGATTTACCTTTCCCCTCCTTATCCTGCGGAGGATGAGACTCCCTGGTTCCCCCACCTTTGCTGTGATTGGGCTTCGAATTCTTAGACTTCCCCGCATCACCCTTGCGGTAATCAGTGAGCGTTTCCGCCAATGTGAGGGCGTCGGATATGTTCTGCACTCCACGCCGCCTCAGCTCATTGGACGCCCATGTCTGTAACCCATCAAGGAAGTTGAACAACAAGTCTTCTTCACTCATATTAGGGATCTGCAACATCAGCAGAGAGTACTCCTCAACGTACTCGCCAATCGACTTGTTCTGTCTCAACTCCTTTAGACGCTTCCTAGCGTCGTGCGCCACATTCTCCGGATAGAATTGGCGTTTCAGCTCCTGCTGCAACTCTGTCCAGGTATTGATGGTGCAGGTACCCTTGCGAATCTCCTCGCTCTTCCTACGCCACCACAGAATTGCATGATCAGAGAGATATAGGGTCGCGGTGTTTACCTTATCCTCGTCCCGTACGCCTAGGGCGTCGAAGTATCTCTCCATCTGCCAGAAGTAATTGTCGAGCTCCTTGGCGTTCCGCTTCCCGCTGAACTCCTTGGGCTTAGGAGCATCGACTCTCGGTGTAGACACCGTCACTTGAGCGGCGACAGACCCATTCGCCACCGCCCGCTTGCACAGCACCACATCCTCTTTGACAGATTCGAGCCCGCGGTGTAACTCCCCTACTTGGGCCTGAATAATGTCCATTGTGGTTAGGACGCTCTCCTGAAAAGCTTTAATCCATTCCCGCTGCTTATCGACGTAAGCCTCGATGGATGTGCTGATGAGGGTGCGCAGCTCATCTCCTTGAGCGTCGAGGCCCCCCTCGATCTTCTCTACTTGCTGCTCCAGCTCTCTAAGGCGATCTGCCGCCTTCCCGACAGCGCCGCTGAGTGCTCTCACCATACCCCCCACATCCTGACCTGGATCTGCTGATTTCTCATGAGACGCCACGCCGTGCTTCTTAGCTTTGGGGTTCCGACCCCTCTCTTCAGTCAAATCTGATGGTGCGCCGTCTTTCTCCATCTCTGAACTGAACCTGCTCTGATACCAACTGTCACGGACTGTTTTCGAGACCGTGCGGCCTTAGACGCGTTGCGTGCTAAGCAGCCTAGAAAACCACACAAAGAGAAGAGAAAAGAAGCACACCAAGTGTTTGCACGAATGCTCTCTACATTGCTGAAGAGAAAACAAGCTATGAGATGAAAAATACAAGTGAGGGTCTCCCCCTTTTATAGTTGCAGCCCTATACAATCAATGGCTGAGATCTATTTGATCTAACGGTATATATACAAGATGGGATAATATTCCTTAGAATATTCCTAGATGCTTTTCTACCTATTATGAAAGTCTAATTAGGGTTAACTTCCTTAATAAGTTGCGGGTCAAGCCCGGTTCTCCATCCTAACCAGCGAGCCTTCTAGAAGCTCCGATCCACGTAACGCTCCATGATCTAAGAGACCTCCAGCAGGCCTAATCGCACACCAAGTACTCGAAAAAATGCTTAAAAACACTTGGGACGTGACATAAGGCTGGGTTCTAGGTTTTGCAAAAAATGTGCCATTTTTCTTTCAATAAAAACTTATGAATATAAAAAGATAGGGCTTTTTCTGACGCCAAGGGGCCACGTAGCCCACACCTTTGGGATTTTGGGTGACCTTTTTGTGCTTTAGGGTCAAAAACTCTGAACTAAAAAAAAGTACACATAAATATCTTGTACAATAATCGTATTTTAAAGTCACCAGATATCAAATACGAGTGCACGCAGCACCTTTGTTGATGTGGCTTATTGCACACCAATAACTAATAATAAAATAAGGGGGGAAGTTTTTAAAATCAATGCTTGGTTTCGCCGAATGCTCATTGGCCTTTACGTAATTTCGTTTGCCAGCTTTTGTCCCTTTATTTGACGAAGAGATCGCTGTTGGTTTAAAAAATTTAATTATAGAAGATATTTTTTAACAAAAGGGTTTTCTTGTCAATTTCTCAGATTAAAAAAGAAATTAAAAAGAGAAAGAAAGAAAAGTCTTTCTCGTTTTGTTCACAATATTGAAAAAAGTCGAGGCATTTGAATTTTTGTTATACTGTTTTTAATATTTTTTATTTTTACTTATTTTTTTATAATTTAATAAAATTACTTTTTTTTATTATCAATTAATATTATTATAACTTTCAGTTTTATCTAATTTAAAAAATAGGTATTTTTATTAAATTTAACAACAAAATTATAAAATAAAATAAAATAAATAAATAAATTACTATTTTAATTATAACACAAAGTTTAAATATCTTTTTTTTAATAAAAAAAATTGAAGAGAGAGCTGTAAATGTTTTTTTAGTGTCCACCTAAAGAAAATAAAATGAAAATGCATAACTTGTGCTATCCGTCGGCTGATTAGAATCACCTAAAATAATAACCAATAAATATGTGACACGATAGCAGATTCAACTGACCCACAGCTTAACAAAAAGTTGATGAGAATCAATGCCAGTAGACATTGATACGACCTCGCATTATATTATATATATATATATAATTTACTTGAACAAACTCCATCTCAGAACAGAACAAGAAGAAAAGGTAAAGCAAAAATTCAATCCACTCACATCTTCTTCAAAAAATTTCCCCACAAATAAAACGTAAAGATTGTAGGGTCCAATAAAAAAATAAATCTAAATGACATAATGCCACGATGCTTGCAATGATAAATTATTAATAATTAATATAAAGTGATTTGATTAATGCTATATAAGAATATTTAGTAGCTGAAGATATTTTTATTAAACAAATTTCTAACTTCTCTAAATCCCATTCCTACCTACCAAACAGAAAGAATTTCACTTCCACCTCCAATTCTGCTAGGTTCTAAGAAGATTTTAATGTTCTTTTTATCTTCTTTTTTTATTTATTTATTTAATCTTAAATTATGCGAATTTCTTTTTCGTGGATAGAATTTTTACAATTAAAATATTTATAGTAAATTACGAAAATTTTGAGTGCTACATAAAAAAAAAAATTTAAATCTTAGACTTACGATGCTAAAATATATATTTTATATCTCAATTTTATGTCATAAATTAATAAATATCATATATTAAAGTGAGAAATAAACTTTCTTGTATTTTTGGCTATTTTTGAGTTCCGAAATTTGCCAATGCCACACATTGTTTAACTTGTAGGGTTTACATTCATAGATGTTCTACATGCCAGATCATTGTTCTCCCTATGAGAATTCCAGAAGTTCCTGAACTAAAATTTTATTAAATTTATTCCCATTTCAAAGTTTTAAAAAAAAAACAATAAATCTCCAAAATTACTCTAAAAAACCCTTTGATGCATCAACTGGAACTTGCAAATAAAATTTAGTATATATTTTGGTTGGATTTCTCTATCGGTCAAAATAGTTATTTTAATTTTAAAAACTTTTTATAAAATTTTAAATAATACTTGATTGTAATTAAAAAGAGTTTTTAAAAATTTAAAAAAATTATTTTGACTCTACTTGTAAAAACTTAAAATTCAAATTTTAAAAATTGAATTTTTAAAATATTTATATATTGACACATATATCATAGTAATATTTTCTTAATTATATAGTATATCTTTAATAAAAATAAAAATTTTATCCAATTAATATATTTTTAACCTTTAATTAAAATCTATAATGTTTTATTTTTGTAATCATTATATCTCTATAAGACTCTACGATTTTTTCTTTTTCATAAGAATATATATTTTATTATTTTTAATTATTTATACTAAACATAATAATTTATTTATTTTATTAATTATTATTTAATAATTTTATTTATTTATAATTAGAGTTTCAAATATTTTAGTCATTATTTCACAATAATTACATATTAAATTTCTGTACAAATCATTTTAGGTTGTCTATAAAAATACCTCAGTAAATATTAAATATTAAACAGAAAATTTTATTTTACTAAAAAAGATTGAATTTATAAAATTTTAGTATAAATTTTATTAATTATCTTTTTGATAATTTAATACTAAATAAGTACTTTTAATAATATTTAACTAAACACTTATTTATTTAAAAAAATTAATTAATAATTTTTTTTAAAAAAATTACTTTTAAAAATTCTACATTAAATATTTTATTTTTAAAAACTCAATACTCTTTTAAAAAACAAAATAAAACAGCCCTTTATATGAGGGGCAAATAAGTTCTATGTCATTTTTATCAAGGACTGATTTGACAGATTTGTCCTTGCCTCTGACAGAAACGTTAGCCAATCACTTGACTTCCCGAAGGAGAAAGTATTGAGCAGCAAGAAAAATATCTCATTGTTCTCTTTTGCTATATTTGTTAATTTCCATCATTAGCCTCCTCAGTCCTCACCAATCATCCCTTAAATTTAAAAAAATAATAAATAGATAAATAAATAAATATTAAATTTAAAAAGTAAAAGAAAATGTTATATTATATTATATAAAATTATGTCAACTCTCAATATAAATTACTGATACCCAGTTCACATCTGTCTCTTACTTCCCAGTTCTTGCCTTTTTTTTTTCACCCTCTTTGGTCCTAATATCAAACACCTGAGCCATTTCCTTCAAAACCCTTTCGTCTCTTCAGATTTTAAGCTTCTTCCTGAGCTTAAATCTGCAAACTTTTACTAACCCCCCTTTTTAATTTATCAGTAAAAACCCTTAAAAAAAATCTCATTTTCATCTCCATTTCATTACTGATCCTGTATTTTTTTCCCAACTCTCAAATCTCATTCTTACAAACATAAAAACACAATTTTTTTCCCTCTCTTTTGACAAAAGGGTAGCTTCTGGGCAGCAGCAGACGCTTCAAGATCAATTTTCTTTTCTTTTTTGTTTCTGATTTTCTCTTTGATTTTTCCTGTTCAGTTTCTAGTTTCTAGTCATTAATCCACAAGGTAGAGTTAAGGAGGATTTTCCAGGAGCAACTTGTTCATCATATTCAGCTCGCATGGCTTCTACTGGTACTGCTCCTCAGCCAATGGAGGGGCTTCATGATGCTGGCCCTCCTCCATTTCTCACAAAAACTTATGATATTGTTGAAGACATCAGCACTAATCATATAATTTCTTGGAGCCGAGGCAACAACAGTTTTATTGTATGGGATCCTCAGGCTTTTTCCATGAGTCTTCTCCCTAGATACTTCAAGCATAACAATTTCTCAAGCTTTGTCAGACAACTCAACACTTATGTAAGTACTATTACCTTTTATCTTCATCTTATGTATCCTTGTCTTGAATTTCTCTTTACAAGTATGAAATAGATCAAGAATCATAGGAAGTGAATGAGTTTTGATTGTTTAGCTTTTGCCTTTTTGTCATTCATGATCTTGAAGAGCTAAGAATGCTGATTCATCTTGTCTTGTGGGTAGTTTTTTGGACCCAAAAAAAAGGATTTGATTGGTTCTTTTGCTTGCCTTTGTTTATTTGCTTACTTAATGTGGATATCTTGCTTCTTTAATGGTTTAAAAATGTTAAGTAATGAGATCTTTACATAAAATATACAAGATACACTATTATTGGATTGCTTGCTTGCTTCAGTATGATGTTGGCTCATTGGTATTTTATATATTCTTGGAACTTGCTTATTAGCCTTATATATTATCTTTGTAGCTCTTGAATGTTCTTAAGAGTTCAACAAAAATGGCTATTTATTGACTGTTAAAATGAGCTGAAATTTAAATATTATGAATAAGATGTGGGTTCATGTAGGGATTTAGGAAGGTTGATCCTGATAGATGGGAGTTTGCAAATGAAGGGTTTCTTAGAGGACAAAAGCATCTTTTAAAGAATATTAGGAGAAGAAAGACAATACAGCCTCAGGCTTCACAGCAAGCTCTTGACGCTTGTGTTGAAGTAGGAAGGTTTGGACTAGACGGTGAAATGGATAGGTTAAGGCGTGACAAGCAAGTCCTAATGATGGAACTGGTTAAACTTAGACAGCAACAGCAGAATACTAGAGAACATCTTCAAGTAATGGAACAAAGACTCAAAAGGACAGAAATGAAACAGCAACAAATGATGAGTTTCTTGGCAAGAGCAATGCAAAATCCAAACTTTGTCCGACAGATAGTCCAACAAAAAGATAGAAGAAAAGAATTTGAGGAAATGATCTCTAGAAAGAGAAGGCGGCATATTGATCAAGGTCCTAGTAATATTGAAGTTGGTGATGAATTAGGCCAAGCTGGGGATGAGTTACCTTTTGTTAAGATTGAACCTGAGGAATATGGTGACATTGCTGAATTTGAAGTGTCGGAGTTGGACAAACTTGCTATGGACATGCAAGGACTAAGTGAAAACCCGAAGAACCCAGATGAGGAATATATAGAGCAAGGAGAGGAACATGGAAGCAAACAAAAGTACATTGCAGACGAGGGGTTTTGGGAGAATTTCTTGAATGAAGATATTCAGGAAGAGATACTGGCTGGTGAAGGAGAAGAAGAAGAAGATATAGATTTGCTGGTTGATCATCTGGGTTTCTTGACTTCAAGTCCAAAGTAGAGAAGCTGAGCTTTCCTCCATTTCTTCTTGTTGTTTTACAATGAAGTGGGTGCAATATATCTCCCCAGTTATCTGACTTTATAATGTCTTGAGTCTTTTGATCCGAATTTCTTTGATGCCAAACACCAAGTGAATTTGCACACGGGGTTTCTTGGTATAGCGACAGGAGAATCCCAAACCCAAATTGCCAATGCATTAACACTGAATGAATGTACACCGTATGGTGAGTAAAATAAATAACTTTTCATTCAAAAAGACAGTTCAGAATTTTTATGTTGTTTGTTTTCGTTGAACGTTTCAGCTCGCAATTGATCTTAACATCATTTTGTTCTCAATAGAATCCCATTTTCTTGAATATATATTATTTCCTTTATGTGCATGGATTGGCTTTTGCATATCTTTATATGCAACTGCACTTGGAAAGAGTGTGAGCTTCGAATGTACAAAACCATTGGCCGAGACATTCAGGATCATGCTGCTCTTCGTCTGTGACTGCATTGTCTTGTAATATAAAACTCTTAGCACTTTAATACTTTTAATAATTTTCAATGCTTCATGAAAGTCCTGGATGGTGGTGGTACCCTCAAAAATGATTAAGAGGCTTCAAGTCTTACTAGCATTTTGAAGAACATTGGAGAAAGGCATCATGTTCGATGTGAGCTTTTTCACATATTATATTACTATTGTTCTTGTGAATTTTGCGATATTTATTTTATTATTTTATTTGGAGGCGTAATTTTGTCTCGTTATAATCTAGCACATTCCAGTATTAACATGTAGAAATTGAAAGCCATTCTCTTGTCAAATGTCAGACAACAGTAGTAAAATCCCTTTACCCCCACCAAAACATCTGTGTCCCCACTAGCATATAGCCAAATTTTGGGTGCTTATGGCCTAGGGTTTCTGACCTTGGTAAATTTTGGGACTCCTTTGTCCTCCAATTACAAATGAGGTAAATTTAGATTACTTGCGTTCTAACTTATCAAAAACTTATTTGAAAAAAATAATGTTTTTAGAATTTTATTTCCCCCTGTTAGAGGGACTTTTGACCAATTTCTAAATACCATAGTGTAAAGAATGTTAGAAAAATTGCTTGTATACTTATGATATCAATTTAAAGAAGAGAGAAAAAAAAAGGAATGGGATTTGGGATGTATATTTGTGACAAGCACACAAACATGTAATCAAGTTGTGGGTTTTTCTTTTTTACGTTTTTTGGTTTTGATTTTGTGAAATTTCAAACAAAGATTGTGAACTCCATTCTTAATAAGAAGTAATCATGGTTATTGTGTTGGTCAGTTGGTCGCTTGGGAGTTGGGCCAACATCACACCTAAAATCTTCGGAGCACATTATGATACATGTGCGTTGCAGTGATCAAAGTTAAAGGAGGTTCGGTAACACCACTCTCTTCTCTCTCTTTTTTTTTTTTTTTCTCTTCTTTATGGGCACAAAGAGAAAGCTGGATCATGAACTTTCCCTAAGTGAGAAAATTTTTATGGGGGCAGCAATAGAATTGAGTTGGGTCACATTAAAACGTTTGCCCTTGTCTGCTCAAAGAGATAGAAATGCACATGCTTTGCATGACCATTGTCAAAGAGCCAGCAAGCGAAGTATGGGTACAAGAGAAGTCCATCAAATCATCAATATTCTCTTGAACCATAACTCTTGATGCCCGTTTTCTTCCCCTCTTTTTTCAAAACTCTTACCATTTTGTGCATGTCATGATCTCGGCGTAGTTGCCACATTTCCAGAAGTGATGCATGGAATATATATATAACCACTACAATTGATTTGAGTATGAATGTCATTGAATTTGGGACGAATCCAAAAATTCAATTAAGATTAAACCGAACTGCACTAGGATTACGTTCTACTAAATCAAAGAATATTTTTTTTTTTCATACATGAAAATAAAAATTCTATAAGTTTTGGTTTTCAAAATGACATTTTTTGTTAGAAAACTTAAAGTCTGTATCTTCACTTACGTGAAAGAATAGATGCACTACAAATGCTTTTATCATTGAAGCTATTAATGTAAGTATAATTGTTTACTATCTTTCACTATTTATTTTCTTGAACAATGAATTATTTTTTTTAATGTTAAGATATTTTGATTCTTTTTTTCTAATAAGTACATTTATATTTTCTAAAAAAAAAGAAAGACATTTTTACCTTTAAAATTTGGTCTAATACTTAACTTTATTTTTATAATTTTAAATTATTTAATTTTATCTCTATCTATCTGTCAATTACCATTTAATATGATGAAAAAATTTATTTTGTTATATAATAAACTTTTTGCCTTACTAAAGTTCATGTATCAATCATTGATCATTTGACTATACCTATCATATCCACGAGTCATTTAATAATTGATTATTAATTTAAAAAAATACACGTGACACTTTTAGATAGACCTAAATTTTAATATATATATATATTTTCTTTTTCTTCTTCTTCAATTCTAATTCCAGATTTCAAATTCTACCGCCTCCATTAAAAAATAAACCTTCCACTTCTTCTTAAGTTTCTTAAATCCACTCATGTGCATTTAAATCTTGATTTGCTCGACCTTAAAAGGGCACATGTTGATTTAGATCTTGCATCACTTCCATGTGCATCAAGTGCGTATATCTCCATCTACGTTTTTCTTATTGCTCATACATGGACAATATTGTTGAAGAAGAATTATCTAACTCTGTTGCTTTTCGGCCTTGTGTCAGGATGAGGATCATTCTTTTCCATTATTTGCTTCTTTTTTTTTCATTGGGTATCGACAGACCAACAGTCGTTATTAAGTGTCAAAGGGGAGAAAGGAGAGTAGACAACAACTTTGCTATTCTAGCTTAATAAAAAAAAATATACAAAAGAAAATATTTGATTCTTTAATAAGAGCATACGAGGGCTTATAGCTGATTAATCCATGCCACTAGGTGAAAGTTATACGCCTAGATCAAGGAATATAGTTCATTACACACTAGGGCAACTAATGACCCAATGTTTCTGTTCTGTCCAACAATTTCAACTCACTTATCTCTCAAAAAAATTGTGACAGGTATTTGATTTAAGATAATAAATGAGTATTTAATTATGAAATAGGTATTAGATTTTGACATGGTGAATGTTTGATAACTAAGAAAATGAAAAAAAATGCAGTTAGAAGCTTAACTTTTATGTTGAGGTTAAGATAAGAAAATAAGTCAATTGTACTTAAATGGCTATTGTGAAAATTTCAGCTGATGATTTTGGTTTGTTCCATTATCAAAAGTTAATCATGTTTTATATTCATTTTGATTTTGATGAAAATTAGGGAGAATTTAATTATTATTTTTAAATAGAAAGAGAAAGTGAGCGGTGATAAAGGAGTTGAGAAAAGAGAATGAATTTAGTGATAGAGAGAGTGTGAATATATTTTTTTATTATTATAAATTTAATATAAAATTTTAAAAATAAATATTAAATAGTTAATAATTATTTAACATATGGTTATAATGAGATATTATGCGTATTAGTTTACGTGCCAATCTTTCTATTGAGTTATTATTTTACTTTTGTTTTTGTCAATTTAAATGATAGCCTTTTAATGAAAAGTAACAAATTTTAATAATTCGAAACTACAAATACAAAGTTAGAAATTAGAGTAAATTTTAAGGACAAAAATGACTTTTTATGGATAGCTGCACTTAAAAATTGTAAATGGCTAGAAAGATAAAGGCATTAATTTTTATGAACATTCAATCGACTCATTTGTGGATGGAGGATATTACCCTTTTGCCCAGTTTATAGTAGAGCCCGTCCAGCCCATTAAAGTTTAAGGTCGTCTCAGATAGTGCCTCTGCAGGAGCAGGAGGAAGCATTTCTTTTTCTTGTGAAGGTAGTACGTTTGATTTTACGGCGTTAAAAATGCTTCTTAATATAGAAGATCGATAGATTAACATCGGCTGTCATCACCCAAGTAGTTGAGAATTTGACACGGAGCTTCTGAGTGTCACTCTCGGCGGTGGGTTGATTTTGTTTTTCCATAAAATGGTCAATGCTAAACTCCATTTGAACACCACATCCCCACACCCCACAAAGCTCCGCATTGCTAATTTTGTGCTGTAATTACATGGTAGAGTTCTTTGTTTTTTTTTTTTTTGGGTGTATTTTTAAATTAAATTTCTTTTAAAATTATCTCTGGGAGGCAGATTATCAAGTAGAATTATTTTCCTAAGAACATTTTAAGATGAATTCAAAATCTATATGTTTATGAGAAATTCCTAGTAGTTATAATATTTTTGTTTCTCCCCCAGTATTTTAGTGGGACGAAGACTTTCTCTTAAACTCTTAAGAGCGTAAAGGAGGTTTTTAAAATAGTTATAATTAGTAGTTCTACATACAAATTCATTGATATTATCTGACATTATTTAACATAGTTGAATAATACAATAACAATTCAATCATTTATGTAGCATTTTGAGCATAGCTTAACTTAGTTATGAAGGTGCTTTGAGTTTGCGATCATCTGAATTTCTTTTAAAATCTTTTACGTCATGTCACATCGAGTAATGTAAATAATTTTGTATGTAATAAGTGCAATTTAGAGTCATGGTAAATTTCTAATATATCATTTGTGTTTGAAAAAAAAAAAGACTTGCATTAGTAAACAACGCAAATTATCAGCGGGCGTACCCTGAAAAGAGGACGGTGTTTTTGTTTACCCACCGACACAGCCCAGCATCAATAGAAATAAAAGTCAAATACATCAATTTTCAATGGGGATATTAACACTGTTACCCCCTAAGGTTGGCATAAATTATTACATTTGATAATAATTTTGATTTTAATTATATTATTATCTTTTCTACTTAATTAAAAAGGTAAAAACAATATCATAGTTGTATTTATTTTGTTACATAAATAACTAAAATATTCTTAAAATTTGAAGGTATTTTTATTTTTTCAATTAAATAGAAAAGGTGATAATGTAACTAAAATTAAAATTATCATCAAAGTGTAATATATACTAACCTCAGAGGTGACAGTGTTAATTTCTCAGTTTCAACGACAAGTAGTACCCCACCCATTATTTGTCTCTTTCATTTCTGGCCGTTGATTTATTCCCATCAAAGCCTCTCGTTTTCTATGTGATGTAAATTTAATGATCTTATTGTTTCTTCATGAAAACGCACATCGCGCACTCACTTTTGATTAACGATCATATGATCCCAAAAACAAAGTATGAACATTTTGTTTTTAACATATGATTGATCATGCTATACCAAACTGTTTTATAAAGTTGATAGTTAAAAAATATTTACTGGAGTATGATCATCAATTTGTAAATTAGATTTATATTTAAATGATTGTTATATTGTAAGATATACACATCACTCCACAAAATTAATGAACAAATCAACAAATTGGGTTAAAGTGTTGCCTCCAATTTTTTTTTTTTAGATTTATGATTTTTTTAAATTTAAATAAAGATGAAAAATCTTAATCTACGAACACCAATCTTTATCTTTTATTTTTATTCACATTCAAATCACATCAAATGTTTTATATGTTAAAAACCAATCGAGTTACATTTCAAAGACTTAAAAATAAAAATATTATTTTTAAATCATCAGATTTATAATTTAATCTACCATATTTTAAAGAGTTGAAGAAATTGTTCATAGTGTTAGAAGTATTGTTTTTGTTTAAAAATGAAATTAGTCTACCTAATTAAACTATAATTTTTACTTAAAAAATTTGAATAGGAAGGACTATTTCTTCACCGAGTTAGATTCAAATTACAATCAAAATATAAATAAATTAAAATACAATGATTTGTTTCAAAGTTACCATGCACCTACTTTTTATATTAGCATGTTGTACGTTTTCGTATAAGAAATCAAATCAAATCAAATATTAGTCAAACAGAGACTTAAAACCTACAAGTCAACGGTGATGAAACCCATGGTGCACATTTATTTGGTAGCACGTCCAACACGGGATAGAATTTTTTGGTATCATTATTAAAAAGCTTATTGGTGAAGGAGTCACCCACTGGCCAATGAGCATTTAACACGTGTGGAAGCAAGATTGTGATTGGATGGTAATGATTCTTAATTTAGATGAAAATTGCGTGACAGTAACCTGCAGTTCGTCGAAATTAAAAAAAAAGAAGGTACAGTTCTTTCTTTTATGTTAAGATTGATGGAGATTTGAGAGAAGTGTTTTCGATTATGGGCCTAAAGGAATAAATAAATTAAATAATGGCGTTTATTATTATATGCAGTTGCATTTTACAGATGACCTCTTGCCGACGAAGCAAAATACAGTTGCAAGTGACAACAGAACTGCTACTAATAGAGAAACTTCACCGCAATGACTAAAATGTCCATAAGGTCCTTAATTTTTTCAATTTAATAAAATTATAAGACAAAATAAATAAAAATTTATTCTCGTCCCATCTAGAAATTATAGATGATTGATGGACAACAAATTCCGACCATCATATGCACACAAAAGTCCTGACGTATTCATGTAAATATTCTTATGGGCAATTACCAACATTTTTATTAATAAATTTATAAAATATTAATCATTTCAAAATTTTAATTTATTAAATAATAAATATGATAATAATTTAAGGTATTTGATAAAAGGCATAAAAGAAGTGAGTTGAAAAAATAAGAAACGTGATAATAAAATTGTTTATACAATGAGTGTAACATGTACTATTAGAATTATTATTATTTTTGAATTGTGATATTTTTGTATTTAAATTTATTTTATAAAAAAAAATTAATTTAGACAAAAAAAAATTATTTGAAAAGTTTAGTGAATTATTCAAACATGTCAAATACGCTTATTAATTTTTTTTAAAAAAAACTAAAGCACGTATCTGTAAATAAATAGCAAATTGAAGGATAATTTCGTCCAAAAGCGGAAATAATGAAGTTAATGACGCATCATCATCCCAAAGCAAACCAATTGTCTTTTCTCGCTCTCTCTCTCAACAAAAATAAAAATAAAAAAGTCCTCGATTTATCCCTCTCTTCTCAAAACTCTTCAAAACCTTCGGTGGCAAGCTCCCTCTTCTCTCAAAAAACACAAACAACAAAACTCCAATTTCTAATTTCATTCCCAGTTCCAGTTTCAAAAAGAGCAAAACAGATCCACTTACCTCATTCTCTTCATTCTCATAATGCCGCTGATCTCGTAACTCGGTCTACATATCAGGGTTGACTCAGCGACTTTGCACTCGCGAACATTAAGCACCGAAAGGCCTTCAGCAATGGGAGCGGTGCCTTCGACGCCGCGTTTCAGCGACGCGCGGCCGCAGGACACGGCCGAGTACCTGATTGCCACGTTTGTCGGTGAGAAGTCGTTCCCCTTGACCTCCGATTTCTGGCAGAAGCTTCTGGAACTCCCTCTCAGCCTCCGCTGGCCTTCTCACCGTGTCCACCAAGCTTGCCAGCATTTCGGTCAGTCATTTGCCCTTATTATTCTGCAATTAGTTTCTTCATTTCATGATTGTGAAATGAATTTAGTGTTCGATTGGTGAATCGTACGGATCAATGTGAAGTGGCGTCTTTTTGTGTTTTAAATTATTATGGTTGTTGAATTAAAAGTGATCCTTCTCTGGTTTTTTGTGACTCTAAATTTATCTTGCTAAGTGCTGAAACGTTTTAAGTAGTTTAAAATTAAAAACAAAAGTTAAGAAACCAAGGCCTAAAATCTAGAACATCATTTTTTTTATTAAATAATATAATAAATGGTAAAATTAGGTTTAGTGGAAGAATATCTGCACTAGTGTTTTTTTCTTTTTAATTTATTTTTAAGGAATAGAATTGTTCTGTTGTTGCATTTTTATGTTGTATCTTGATCAAGTGTTTAGTAACTTGTCGATTTTCATCCATTTGGCGGTTTCATATGGTACAATTACTCAGCTGGAGATGTTGTCTCCCATCATTTAAAATGTTCAGAAGCAGTGGCTTTTCACCTTAATAAGATTTTGTGTACCTGTAAAATGTGTAAATGGCAGAAATGAGTATATTGATTGTTGTATATGACACTATGTTGAAATTTTATTTAATCTCAATTGTTAATACGGTGGCATTTGCTACTATGTTGCACTATGATAAAAAGCAACTAAACCTACTGTCTGGTCTAGAAGAGAGCAAGTGCGTGGGGAAGAAACATGTTTCCTATTATGTTGCACCATAATATCCTTATGTAGCAGTGCTTGTTTTTATACTGATGCGAATTCACTCTGTGATACGGGACGAAGGGATCCCAACGGTAAAATTTTAAGTCACAACTAAGCATGAGTACAAGTGTCGCTGGACCTCCCTTTTGCACAGTTGCTTTATCAGTTTAATGAATTGGTTTTGAGCTGATTTAGAATATCCTTGAACCGTTTTTATATGCTGGTAGAGAGCAAGTATCTTTTTTAAAGAAATGGTGGTAACTTCTATATGCATTGTGAGCAAGTATATCATAGTGTAATGATACTTCCTTAACGATATTGGCTCATGCTCTTAAAGTGGAGATCAATAGAGTTTCAAAATGTGGAGAAAAATTGCATTATTCCTTTTTTTCTTTCATCATATTTTTCTTTCTTTTTTCACATTCAATGATGTGGCTTACTTAGGGAGCACACAAATGTAGAATACGTTGAAGTTTGTCTCTTTTGATCCCTTCTTGCAAATATGCAGTCATTGACTTTTTTTGTTCTTTCTTTCTTTCCCGTATTAATTTGTTATGTGTTTTAACATTGGTAGGTGTGGTTTCATTGTTTTATACTTTTGCAGCACAGAACAATCATTATACTAAGCATCTTGCAAAGATTTTGATTCACCTAACTTGGTGTTTGCAAGAGTGTATTTCATCTTCTGGCACTCCAACAATAGCTTATATGAAGGCTATGAATGCGGTGTACATTTCATCAGTTTTTCTCAAGTACCTAATAGAAAATGCCCAAAGTGACAACTTCGATGAATTACATCTGTCCCTTGATGAAAGTGAACCAACTCCAAAGGAATTTATGCTAGGTAATTATCTGGTAACTTGCTGTGCACCTCTATTTTTTCAACTCTTCAGTCTTACTTGATCCTAGTGATGAAATGAAAAGCAATTTTTCTCAAGCTGGTTGTCTTGAGTGGCCAAGAGGGTTGATGAATTGGTTTCTGTTGAGACTTTAGTCAATGGTAATTATAGCTTCTGTAGACATTGCCTGGACAATGTTGATGTATGTGCTTTAAAACTTGTTGGTTGGAAGGGATCTGTCTTATTTACTTCCAGTTTCTGTTCTTTGTGTATTTTGTGCTGGGTAATAAAGGTGCTTATTTCCGGCCCTTATAAGACGTATCATTCACCTTGAGCTTGGTTTTCATGTGCAGATCAAAATATTGAAACTCTTGTCATGCATAGTGTGCTGAGCTTTATTGCCTTGGTAGATCTAAGGTACATCAAAGAATCTCTGCGCGTTCTTATAATTGAGATATATGTCCATTATTCTTAAAATTATGAATTATTTTTTTGCAAGTCACCATACATACGACCTACATCAGGAGCTTCTTAACTTCATGCTCGTTGCAATGTCAACTCAGCTTCTTTCTGAGCCGTCTCCTGGACCAAAAGATGTACATCCATTCATTGAAGCAGCAATGGCTGAGGTTACAAGACGAAATTTTAGTTTTTTGTTCCATTATCTCCTCATCTCCAAACTTATTTTTAACTTCTTAAATTGTGACGTAAATCTGCAGGAAAGTTCTTTGGTAAGTTCTGTTGTCCGCAGATTGCTGCTCAACTACATAACACGACCTCGTATCCCCTCAAACAGTGCCTCTTATTCTATATTTTCGGAGGCCAACCAGCCTGGTGTTCTACAGAGAGTTGGTTCTGCAGCCGGTATGTTGTTATCTTTGGAGCTTATTTTCTGCATGGAAATGTTTTCATTTGGAGTCTCGTTGATGATTCAGTACAATTCTTCTTTATGTATATAATAGACAGCAGATCTGCGTTTTGGACAATTTGGTTGACATTATTTGTTTGACTTGCAGCAACATTTGTGCTATTGCCATTTAATTATTTGGTCAATTCAAGTGGTGAAAGCTCAAGTAATCAATTGGCTGACTGCAGTCTCCTTGTGCTACTTGTTCTCATCCATTATCGTAAATGTGTTGAGAGTGATGAGTCCATAACAGATAGAAGCGATGACAGTGCCACCTCAGATTCTCTTTCCAAATTAAATACGCCTTTTTCTGACAATCCTTACTGCAAGGCATTAGAAAATGCAAGGGATATCGAATGTGAGATTTGCTTTCTTTATGCACTTGTTTTTCTGATTGCAATTCTATTCCAGGGTGGGGGGCAGCATTTTCAAACTAATGTTCCTAAGAGGGTTTCAGGTGTTTCTTGGTTGTAAAAGAGCAAAAAATAAAATAAAAAGAAATGATATTTTAGGTGGTTTTGATAAATCATTAGTCTACTTACAGTTGGCTTTATTTATTATTTATTTATTTTTCCGTGTTGTGTTTATAAACTATATATATATTTTTAATTATTACCTGCTTGTAGTTGGTCATATGGATGTCAAGGGGAATGCAAACAATGGTCCAGTTGTGAGGTTACCTTTTGCTTCTCTATTCGATACACTTGGAATGTGAGTGCCCTTTCTTTTTACCTCTTCCCAAGTTTAGTATCCTTTTTGTTGTGAGGTTATATGGTTTCCTTTTCTGTTTCAATATACTAAGTTTCATCTATGGGTTAATATTGGACGTAGACTTACTGCATTAGATTTATTTATTCTGTAAGTATTGATGAATAAAAAATATATTGCAAATTATTTGAATTACGAAATAATTTATTTTTGATTGCAATGCAGTTTTCTAAAATGCTACTATTCCTCATTAATGACTACTATGATAATATGTTTAAAAATTATAGGTTATAGTACTCGAGCCTTCCTGAATAATTCTTCTTTATAATTTCTATAGTCAGCCATTTGGTTGCATTCATAGGTCCTGATAATTTTACTGGATTTTCCTCCTCTAAAATGGTTTAAAGTTCCATTAAAATGTTGTTTCAGTGTTTAGGACATATTGCCAGCAGATTTAGAACTTGACTAGTATTTTTTTAGTAGCTTGGATGCATCCTTATCTGAGCTATAATCCTTAGTTGAAACTGAGAGAAGAAACATCTTCTGATTACTTAATCTTCTCATCATCATCATCATCATCTTCATCATAGTTAGGTTGTAATTGGTTTTTCTTCTTCATCAGTTCTCTCACTCACGAAATATCTGCACTGCAGGTGTTTGGCTGATGAGACGGCAGTTCTATTGCTTTACTCATTGGTACAAGGGAACTCTGACTTTTTGGAGTATGTTTTGGTGCGGACTGATTTGGATACACTGGTATGAAGCAAAACCACATATCTTCTCCTTGTTCACAAATCTTCTTTCTAAATATAATAATTCCTCATTTTTTAGCAAGCCATAAAACGAAAAAGGAAAAAGAAAAAGAAATGAATAAAAGACGTAAAATAAGTGTATATGTTACACAATACATGGGCCTCAAATTGTCAGCATAACAGTCCATGTTACAAAATACATAGTGCGCACGCTCACATATATATAGTGGTATAGCTGCACATCCTAATATGATTCTGTTTTACAATGAAATCAACAGTTGATGCCCATTTTGGAAACCTTATACAATGCTTCAAAGAGGACACCTAATCAAATATACATGTTGCTGATTATCCTTCTCATTCTTAGTCAGGATTCTTCTTTCAATGCGAGCATCCACAAAATGGTAAGGGTCTGCTCTGACAGCTAACCTTTGACTGAATTGCTCAAGGATTGTGTTGACATATTTTGTATTTCAATAGATTCTTCCCAGTGTACCGTGGTACAAAGAACACCTCCTTCATCAGACATCTCTTGGATCCTTAATGGTCATTATCTTGATAAGGACTGTGAAGTATAACCTATCCAAGCTACGGGTATGACTTGAAAGCACCCCCCTACTGATATTTTCTTGGAGTGTGCTACAGAAGACTGCTTCATCTTAACATCATTTATGTCAAATGCTCATGTATAGAAAATGACCTCTTAATACTTGTGATAAGATGTTTTGTTGGTCTAATTGCCTTTCTTTTCCATAATATGTCAAGTTACATTCCTATCTTTTGATCGATGTGTCTATGTTGATCTTGGTGCTCCTTGAGAGTATTATCTAGAATTCCTCTCCTAGGATTGTGGATACAACTTCATCTAATTATCAAGTTGATGTTGTATCTAGAATTCTTGGAGTGGGACCATGGCAAGATTGAACTCACTCGTGCAAGTTTGTACTATGAAGAAAGCAAAATTTAGTGCAAGAAAACATGTTATTGTATTTAGGTTATGGAGTGACAATAACATGAAGGTTAGAAAGACATCTCCTCAATGAGCATGGACAGTGGACAATTAAGGGGGGTGCAGTCTCCAAAGTTTCTCAAACTAGTTTTCTGTGCATGGGTAAAAATTGTGCTTCCCATCTGTTATGCAATGCATGGGCAGATCATAATTTCTTATGAAGAATCAGAGCTCTCATTCTAAACTTGGCCCATATGTCAGAATAAATGAATTGCTTTCCTGTAATTCACTGAAAAACCCATTGAAACCTTTTCCCTTCACACCTAGGGTCCACGATATGTAGGAATGTTGACTTTTATCTTATGCTGGTAGAGACGTTATTATCATTATTTCAATAACATATATCAAGCATAAAACAATTTCCTTGATATTTTCATGTGTCAGTCTCCATTTTGACATATTTGGATTGATGAATGTTTGACATGTGATGTTTACACCTGTTCCTTGCACACATTTTGAACAACTAGAACTTTTTACATGCTAAATTCATAACAGGATGTGTACCTCCATACAACTTGTCTAGCAACTTTGGCAAACATGGCACCTCATGTCCACCGTTTGAGTGCATATGCATCACAGAGATTGGTCAGCCTTTTTTATATGCTCTCACGCAAGTATGTTACACCTGTTCTCTTGTGTTTTTCTAATATCAATGTTCTGCTACATTAATTTGATCATCTTTGTGCAGATTTTTGTTTTCAGAATAATGGCTTGATCTATTTATTGTTTTCCTGAATGTAACAATATTGGATTTAGGTACAACAAACTAGCAGATCCAAGAGATGACGAGAAAGGCAGCTCAGTAGAACAAGACAGCTTTGCAGAAGATACGGTAGTCATTCTGATCTTTCATCTTCGTCTATTTGGCATTAATAACTTATGAAGTTTATGCTGTTTGGGTGTTGCTAAACTGGATTATTTTTGCTGCAGTCAGCAGAGTTGCATATTTACACAGATTTCCTGAGAATTGTCCTTGAAATATTAAATGCAATTTTGACTTACGCCCTGCCTCGGAATCCAGAGGTATATTTTTTATTTACTTTTTAAGTCATTAGAATACATTTTATGTTTATTCTTTCTTAATCACGAGTCAATTGGTACCATTCCTTGTTTTTAGTTTTTTTTTTAACTATCTGTATTTTAGCAGGTTGTATATGCAATATTACATCGGCAGGAGGTTTTTCAGCCTTTCAAGAGTCATCCTCGATTTAATGAGCTGCTAGAAAATATATACATGGTATGTTGATAATTTTTTTGACAAGACTTGTTTATTGTCTCTTATCATAAATCTTGGGATTTGGTGGCAGCTATAGTTGACTGTCTATAAGCTTTCTGAGTGTCTAAAAGCTATTTTCTATTCTTCCTCTTTCTGGGTGCAACCAAATTGGTTAACTGCTTGGCTTCTATAGGTATTAGATTTTTTCAATAGTCGACTTGATGCCCAAAGAGTGGATGGTGAATGGTCGGTGGAAAAGGTTCTCCAGTTCATAATCATCAATTGCCGATCTTGGCGAGGTGATGGTTTAAAGGTAGAAGCTGATACTTTTAGGATATTGTTTCGTTTTGGGATTTTTATCCAGATGATTTGTCTTTTTCTTTTTATTAAAAAAATTTAACAGAATATGGATTTTTTTGCAGATGTTTACTCAATTACATTTTTCATATGAACAAGAGAGTCATCCAGAGGAGTTCTTTATTCCATATGTATGGCAACTGGTTCTATCCCGCTGGTACTTTTCCTACTGTCCTCTCTTACTTGTCATCAGGAAAGAGTGACAAGTCCAGATACTGGGTGTGATCAGTTGGATAAACTTTTTTCAAATGAATTAACATGCTTGATTAATTATGATCCAATATTTTATTTGTTTTTTGATCCATACTTTATTATTTTACTATTTGCATACCGTGTCGTATATCTCACTGATATCATTATCTGTATTCTGCCTTTTTATCTTCATTCAGTGGATTTAGTTTTTATCCTGGGGCCATAAATTTGTTTCAGGTGGATTTGCCCATAACAGTAAGTATCTTGATCTCCTCTGAAGTTATAATATGAACTAACATTTGATCTAAAATTATGTTGCTGTTTTTCAATTATATATATATATATATATATATATATATATACATCCCTGAAATTTTTACAATTTCTGATTTGATTGGTTTTTATTTGTAATGATGTCGCTTTTAACTTTGCCACAACAGCAGAATAACCAGGATGAGGAACTCAACAAGCATCAAAATGCGGAGTTGAATGGGCATAGAGTTCATGTTGAGCCATAGTGGCATGATTCTGAATGCTCATGTTGGTGAATATGTAAATAGATGAAGTGGTAAAAAAAAAGTATTCATCTCATTCTTTTATGTTAATATGTTTGAGACGCTGTAAAGGCCATTTTGTATCGTAGAAACATTTGAGGTGTAGAATATACGCATAATTCTATCTCGATAAAATATAAAAACTCGGAAAGATTTAATTTATTTGTAAATTTGTTCGTGTTCAAGTGCCTGCAGCCCTGCTGTATTTGGGATGGACACTTATATTGGCATATCTCTGCAAGACCTGGCTACTCCATTAACCATGATTGACCAAATGATCTTTGAATTGGAATTCTTTGATCTAATTACAGGAATGGGATTCCTTAGGATGGGTACTATGTCTACAATGTTTAATTCTAAGATCCCTTCTTTTCTTTTCCCCTCTCGTTTCTTTTGTTATTATTATTATTATTATTTTTAAGTCTGGTCTGATTTTATACATAGTCGAGACTTGAGATGGTGAAATGTGTAAAGAGGAAAACGAAAAAAAATGAAAGAAAAGGTGGGGAATGGAATCGCTTGTTAGAAAGAATATAAAGAAAAATGAATCTGAAACTGCTTTTGGTGAGAGGACAAGATGCGCTGCAGTTTAATTCGAAGTAGATAGTGAACGGTTGAGCAATGAGATCAGCTCGTCAACAGGGTGCGCCAGATGTCGCCGACCTTATGTTGTTCCGATGCTCTTTGAGGGTAGTTTTGCCCGGATTAACGTCTTAGTGGATAGCATGTCACTTTTCTATTACTCAGTTTTGCCCTGTTTCTTTTATTAAAAGAAAATTACCACTTTCCTCTTTGTTAATTTTATTATATTTATTGTTTATTTCTTTAATTTTTTTTTATATTACTGATTACTCCCTTACCTAGTTATTGTTAAAAAGATATTAAGTATTAATTTTTTTGTATTTTTTTTATTATCTTTCTTTTGATATGATAAGTAAGATCTAAATTATAAAATAATTTAAATATTATATTAAACATAAGAATATATAATTTTCAATAGTTTAATAATTAATTTAAATATAAAATAATTTTTATTGCCAATATAATAATATTTTAATTACTTCTTTTTTTTTTGAAAAGTTATTCTTATTACTTCTGAAATTAGTCTATAAAAAAATTGATATTCATAATCATAATGTATTTTATCAAATGTTAATTTTTAATATTTTGTTTATTTTAATTTAATGTTAATTATATGTTTTAAAAAGTATTTAGATATAAAAAATAGGTTTTAAGTCTTATAAATTACATTTTTGTAAATTTAAAAAAATTACTAAAAATACAAAAAAATTAAAATGTAATATATTTATTAACATATTAAATTTTAAGATCAAAATGTACACGTCTTTCAAAATATATCATTCATATAATATAAAATGTAAAATAATTATTAAAACATTAATACACCCTTAGAAAGAACATTCTCTCTGTGTATGAACATGCCACGCAATCTAATATTTTTTTATTATTTATATGTAATTTCTAATATTAAAAAACATAGTTAAATTTGTAATAACTACAAAATGGTGGAAATAGTGAATAACTTATTGTTTTTCAGAACAAGTACATGAACTTTAAAGATTTCAACTAAACGAGTTCTCTTCGGCTTGCCTGTATCTATTGTTAAAATAACGCAAATTTTCTAAATTAAATATGATGTATACTACTTGTTATATTTCATTTCAAATATCCATAACACGGAATTAGGAACCATACATATTTGTTTATACAAAATTCGAACTTAAACCAGGGTGCCACCCTTAACATACTCAGTGAAAGCCAAGGCCACAAGCCCCAACATGGCAAACCTCCCATTCCACAACTCAGCATCTGAAGTCATCAACCCTTCAGATTTAGACTCAACGCTAACACCTTTGAACAAAGGAATCAGAGATGCCAGTGAAAGCACAATGCTTGTTCCTAGGAACCATGTGAGCCCACCGTTTGATATCTGGGCAAAAAGATCCTGATCCTTGCCTAGCTCCACTGCAATTGCAGCTACAAAACCAATCATCGCTAGCCTCCCATTGATCCTCTCCGGAGCTGGCCCGCTGAATGCCAGCACATCAGAGAACTTTGTGCTCATCTGCCACAACCCACAAGTAAATCATGTGATAAACACATACACAAGTAAATTTCTCTCTTCAATCAAATTGACTTGGTCGATATTAGAGTACCTTTGGCTTGGGTGCAGCAGGGCTCCGCTGTGCTTGTTGAGGTGGATTGGTTACTGGTGTTGTTGATTGCTCCTTCTGATCATCCTGCAAAGTCACGCAAACCAGCGTTCAAAATAATTCTCAAGCAAAATAAATAATATTTATAACTCGGGATCTTAAATTATAATATACGTTATATCACACAAATGAAAGAGATATGTCCAAGTTAACACACATTACTACTTACCTCGGCCATGCAACGCACTGACACATTAACATTTCTTCGAAGATGAGGCGTATACTTAACAGGGAAAAACTGGTTCACCCCACATCTGCTGCTCTTCGTAAGACGAGCTGAGACTGGGCTTGCTAGGATAGATTGAGTGGCAAGTGATGTAGCCATTTCAAAGCAATCTCAAGAAAGGAGATTGAAACTACTGACAACTTGATTCAACAGAAGCTCTAAGAAGAAGAAGAACAAATCAAGAAATGAGAATTTTAGAACGGTAGTTTCTACTTAATGTTTGCAACTAATTCTTGACACTGAAGTGTGTCAGTGGTTGCATTATATACATAGAAGCACAGATAAGGGCAAAGAGAGTGGTGGATATTTAGGTTCCACGTCGTCTAGATCTTTCGTCTAAAGGTTATTGGTTCACGTGGGTTGGCTTGTCCACACATGATGGAGTTGGGTGACGTGGCTGCATGTTCACCAGAAGAAGTCGCTTTGCGGATTTGAGGCCAATGCCGTTCGAGGTTCGAGTTTCTGTAAGGATTAGGACATTCTTGTGACCCATCCTCACATCACGACATGTTCTTGGTTTTTACTTAACGCGGAATAGGTATGGAACCGTTTAGGACTTGGGTGGCTTTGATTGTTTCTACCGAGTCATTTAGCAACAATATACGTGCTTTCTTTCTGGCCGTGTGTGCTTACACGATCATGTTGCATTTTCTTCGGAGTGATGTGCTTCACCAGATTCTTATAGAATTTCGAATTTATTTCTGTCCAATACAAGGCAATTCAGTTTTAGATCAATTAATGTTTTTGTTGGTGATAATTTTAGATTGTTTACGTGGATCAATGATAGATGGATATGTAGCTCGTTGAAAGTAAGAACTCTACACTAGATTAGCCTATCAAATTTAGTATATGCACAAGTTTACTAGCCTTCATCATTTGATTTCGAGGGGTTACACGGGACTCATACGAGATTTCAATCATTATTAAGTCCCATAATTAAAGGACAAGTTAGTATAATTAAGTCACTTGAGATCTCACATCACTATTTAATCTCATAATTAAATGACAAGTTAGTATAATTAAGTCACCTATCATATTATTATCACAATGATAATATGACAATCAAAATGAAATTTCGGTAAAATAGTTTAATAGTCCATATCATCATTGATCTCACATTTGTTACGTCAACTCAAAAAAATCATGTTAGATGACAGATGACAAGAGAATAGATAAGAAGACACAAAAAGATATATGTAACTTTATAAAGCATTCAGTAAAGGACCACAAATAGACATAATAAGTGGGTCATACTGTATTGACATGATTCATGAAAAGTCTGGGCCTTGGCCTAGCATGGCCCTTTGTCATGCCATAAAAAATAATATTTTTTATTTTTTAATTATTTTTTTAAAAAACTAAAAGTTGCATGCAGTGCAGGCTGTATATAGTACTGTAGGTGCTACAGACAACTACAATTACAACTTTTAATTATTATTATTTTTATGGGACCGATAATCAACGGTCCTTAGAACTTGTTTCTTTGAATTGTTAAATCAATGGTCCCTAAGGCTTTTATTATTATTATTTTTATGGACTATTTGATCAACGATCAAAATGATCGTCGATCAAGTGATCATTAAAAAAAGACCATTGGGTGCTTATAAAAGGCACCCATTAGTCCTCTATCCTCTCAAATTTATTTTAAACTCTCTCAAATTATTTCTTTATTTTTTAATTTTCATTCTTCTAGTTATAAATTCTCAATACAATTATTTATTATCTATACAATGATAAATTTCAATATTCAAAATGAATTTGAAGAAAATATTTCAATGCCATCACAAATTTTTAATAGTCAATTTGCTTCCACAACTGAAAATGTTAAAAATATTAGAAAATAAAAAAGAGGTCAAACATCAAATGTTAGATATTATTTTACGCTAGAGACTTATAAGTTTGAAAAAATTGAAGAAAAAGTTATCTGTAAGTTTTGTGATAAAACTTTAGAAGGCAAAAGTGGAGGTGGGGAGGTGACACCAAACATTTTAATTGACATGCCAAGATATGTTTGCAGAAAAAGAGTCCAATAGAGCCAACTCAAATTGAACTTACCCAAAGTGTTCTTAGAGAATTTTTTTTTTGAATTTTATTATAATTAGTAGCGCATGCGTAATAGATTGGCTAAATATATTGCAGTTAGTGAACAATCTCTCTCATTCGTCGAAGATAAAGGGTATGAGAAATTTATAAAATGGCACGTTCAATCCAACTTCTCTTGTGTTTTAAGAAATACTGTTAAAAATAATATTTTTACTATATATCATCAAACTAAACAAAATCTAATTGATGAAATTTCACAATTTAAAAGAAGTGTTTGTTATATATGTGTTACAATGCATTATATTAATAATGAATGAGTTTTTTTCAAAAAAGAATTATTACTTTTCGTAAATTGGAATAGTTATACACAAATAATATTATTTTTAATTCTTTAATGAATATTTTTAAAGAATTTCAAATTGTTAAAAACTTATTAGTATTAATTTTAATAATACAAGTGTCAATATTGCTGTTAAGAGTTATTTTCCCTTCAGTTAACACCTGCGTGTGGTTCAACTTTTTTCATTTGAGGTATTTTTATCATATTTTTAATTTAATTGTTCAAGATGGTTTGGATATAATTAATTCTCAAATTAAAAAAAATAGAAAAACAAAAAATTTATTGGTTTATTATCTTCTAGATGATAAGAATTTAAAGTTATATTGAATAATTGTAAAATGGATAGTAGAAGGTTTAAACTTAGAATGGAAACTCATTAGAATACTATATCTATAATGATGAAATCTTGTGTGTGCTTTAGTGATTATATAATTTGTTATTATAATTATAAAATGAATGATACTATACTAATTAATAATGATTGATAAATTATATTTTATTATAAATATTTTTTGAAAGCATTTAATGATGCCACGTTACTATTTTCTTGTGTGTATCAGTCTTCATCTATTATTGCTTTGATTTATATATATAATATTAGTTATGTTTTTGTTAAATATTGAGTTAGCCCAATGTTTTATGATATATATATATATATTGTTATGGAGATTAAATTCTAAAATTATTGTAAAAAAATTTACATGTTATTCATTTGTGTAGTGATAATAGATCCCAAAATCAATTGGTCTGGTATAAAAGTTTTAATTGCTAGAATCTCAAAAAAAAATTTAAACTTTGTACTTTTTTATGATTTTAACCAAACTTACGATTTTATCATACAATTATTTATTATTTTTGAAAATAAATTTGGATCAACTATATTTATAGGGAAAAAAAAAATAAAGAGCTTGTTTATGATTAGACTACTTGAAACATTTTGTAAAAAGGTAAAAGAAAGTTTGATTCTACTTTCGCTATTTTTATTATTTTTAAATTGAAAAAATTTATTGATACTGACTACTCTTATATGTTGAGTATATAACAATAAAGAGAATTTAATATTTTGTTAAGGTGAAAATCAAACGAAAGGGTTTATCCTATGTTATCCATCATGACTTTTTATTTTTAAATTAACTAACACCTTCAATGTCCATTGTAGCATCAGAATCTGCTTTTAATGCAAAGGCAAGATATTAGACGAAAAGTGATCAAGATTGACATCAAAAATTTTGGAGGCTTTAATGTGCATAAAAGATTTGGAAGATGTAGAGGATTGAAAATAAACTTGGCAAAAAGACATGATCAGAAATTTTTAGAATTTTGAGATTTGATCATTTAAAATATAAAATTATAATTTATTAGAAAAATATTAAATTTGTAAATGATAGATAGTTCAATAGGTGACAAATTAGTTGGGATGTATTGTAACTATAAAGATGTAAATTTGACCATTTATTTTTATATTTGTATTCAATAATTTTAGATTTAGAATAATATCAATAAATTTTTATCAATAAATTATAATTAATAATTTTAAATGGTATTACAATATTTATAATTATAATAAAATATCTTCAGAAAAATAATTATAAATATTTAAAAAAAATTAATATATATATATTAAAAATATCTTAAGAAAATTAAATATCTAAAAAAAGTAATAAAAAATAGCACACTCCATAAGCTGTTTTCGTGCCTAGCCTGTGGCGGATCATGCCTGGCATAACCTATCATGGACTCGTGCCGATGACATGATGAGCTGCCATTTGCGGCTCAACAATGGCACTACAGCTTAAGTAATGTTGGCCCACGGCACGCCACAGTGTCATGGTAAGTCAGGTCGCATTACTAGAGATGGTACTGTAAAAGTTGTCATCCACCTTAGCACCTTATTAAAGATAATATCACATAGGCAATTAACAAGGGACCAATCCGGAAGTGCCACGTCATGTTATCTTGTCCATAGAAGGAATAGATCAGCATATAATTGCCAAATGACACTGAGTGGGGATCGTGTGTCACTAATATCCATTCCCTGTGTGACACGTGTCAAAGCCACTTCTAAAATAATGATACTTGCTGAGTAAGATATTTCTTAATATAAAAAGAATATTCTTATACTTTAAGTATGACACTTGGCCCTAAAAGACATTACACTCTTCTCTTCATTAAAAAGTCTTTAACTAGCTTAATGAACTTACACCAACCTTCATTATATAAACTTCACTTTCTCCAAAAAAGGAGAGAGTTCATTTATTACTCCACTTTTTCATATGCATCTTATTTTTTTCTATTGTAGAACTCTCTTCCTCTTCAATCATTTGATAAATATCAAGAATCACAATTTATCCTTAGTAAGAAGACATCCATCAAAACATGTAGAAATGACATCAACAAGTCTAAAAGGGGGAAGAACGCAAGTGATCCTAGCTCATTAATATTGTTACTTTTGTTGTAATTTATTTCTTATAACATCTTTTTTTATATAGTAGATTTTGATGATGAGCTCTACTTGTAGATGTATGCCAATAGGCTGAACCATGTAAGTTTTTATATTGGTTCTCTTTGTGTTGTATTTTCTTATTAGTTAATTGCTAGATTGTGTTTAACTAAGAAACTATAAGATTGATACAAATATATGCCTAATTCTATTGACAGAGGATCTAATACATATGAGTGTATGCATGTGCAATTGTGTCTATTGCCTAAATACGTATTATATACGAATTAAAATCCAACGGAAACGTGAAACATGCAATAAACACAATAAATAAAATATATTAATTCATTCATATATTAATAGGGTAGAGAACTCACCTCAATGTGTAACGTTATACACGTATTTTTCTGGAGTCCATATGGAGACCAAATTGTGTGCAGTTCTAGTTACCAATACGGTGGGCTTAGTGAGCTATAACAACAGCCTAATATCTAGCACGGGATTAACTCTTAATCCCCAAAATAGCCGGTGTGTGTTTTTTTTATCATTTTCTCCAAAAAGATAAGAAATGAAGAATTTGAAGCAATCGACCATTACTTCAATTGGAAGTATAGAGAAAAATGAAATAGTTTCATTTTTTTTTCTTTTTTTTTTTTCTTCTTCTTCTTCTTCTCCTCTCCATTTCTTCTTTCTCTTTCTCGGGCAATCTTTGCCCAAATCACACAACTCACTTTCTCTCTTTCTTTTTCTTTATATATATATAATATAAATAATAATATAATATAATAATATATTATATAATATAAAAAGAGATATATTTTGATTATTTAAACATTAAATAATCAAAGTGAAATATGACCATTTTGTCCCTTATGAATAGTTACCAAATTTATCCTCTAGTGGGTCCTACCAAATTTCACACTTGGATAAACTCAACTGAAGGTCCACAATACGCCACGTGTCAAAATACAATTAATAAATAACAATTATTAACTAATTATTGTATTTAACTCTTAAATACTTACACGCACGTATTTTCGTGGTAGTGTTAAATATTGTTGGATTAAACAATTTAATTCGGTACGCTATCCCAGTGCACAACGGGTACACTCCATATCGCGGGACTCCCTAGGTCCTATGCCTTATTCGTCAAATAGAACTATTTCATGAGTCCGTGAGTAATGCCCCACGCACATGTCACAGATATACAAATTAGCGAGTTGAACCATGCAAGTTGAGGTTACAACGCATACGTATAGTCCTTCAATCATGATATCCTGGATGTGCGGGGATATAGATTATCATCGTCAAATCCCCTTTTACTCATCCATATCCTATCTCTAGACTTGTATCTCACCGAACAATATGCGCAAATTCCTTTGTCATATTGTTCTACCCTAGCAAAACTTTTTTCCGGGATTAATACTTGTGGCCACAAGATTTTTTGAGATACAGTCTCGAAGCATCTGGATATCTAACTCCATATGGGAGCTGACGGATCTCATATCTGTATGCACTAAACTCCATAAGCATCGGACCATACCCAACGACACCCAGCGGTCACACTATGAAAGGTCTGTGACATGCATGAAACCAAAGTATGGTAGACTACTTACAAGTCCACCGTGGCACTCAGGTTAAAGGACCACGTATACTACTCAACTCGAAAGGACCTCCATTAACGGTTTATATTGGGTGTCTATCAGAGGCCCTCGTGAATCTGTCCCATATCCAGTCCTAACTGGATACCCATATGTCAATACGAGCTCCAAGCTCACAGTCGGTTAGGAACAACCATCTATACCCTATAGGTACGAAATATGCTGATCTATATATAAAGATATCCAGCGACAGACCCACATCGGCAGAAATAAATCAAGGACAATTATTTGAGAACATAATTGCGCAACTAGCATTTCCTGGCACCCGATTGTAACTCTTGCAACTATGCAGTTACTAGTATATTCCCAGGTCTATGTTCCATTACAGGTAAGGCTCCAACTCTTGGATCTGCTGAGTATTATAACAAGCTAATACTTAACTGTGCTAACATTTAGCATTTATATCTCTTAGCGTGGCTGACTATGAGCCTTTATCTAAACTCCTTTAAATCTGGTCCGAACTCCTTCAAATCTACAATGTCTGTAACGTTACATGTATAGTACTATATAAATGGGTATTAGCGATTTAATGAGAATGTACACTTGTATAAATACACAAGTATATATATATATATATTCAGGGATGACATGTAAGCACCGACCCTAACAAATTCGACCTTAACCCTATTTCTATCAAGTTAATGACTCCAAAAACCATTCTCTATACTAATATTAAGAGTTGAGCTTAGTACAAATGAGCTCTACCGAGTCATCTTTTGTATAATCACCTTTGGACAACTCCCTCAACTTAGTTCTGCTTTTGGCCATCCCCTGACCATTTTATGAGACCTAAGTCTCCCCAGCCTCAAAAGTATGTTTTAAGCTCTTCTATGCTCAGCTCTACACCTATGAGCATTTTCTTTGGCCCTAAACACAACCTCAACAGCTTTTTTCAACCTAGTTGACCTAAGTTATCTTTAAGTAGTTCTTGATTCACTGTCTCTGAGTTCTGGTAACCTATATTGAGTTATTGCTCTCCCTCAGTAAATAAATCCTTACTCATTTGGACTCAAGAGACGACTTGGCCCTTAGGCCCATAGGTTACCAAATTTAGACACAAACAGTTCTATTTATCAAAATGAACAAATAAAAATTTAATTCATTTCTCAAATGGTCAAACCAATGTAATCAAATTCAAAAGTCCAAAAATGAAATTTCACATTTCCATATTAATTATACATTTGAATGGCCCAGCCCATTATTATTGTACACAGATCTTTTTTCACTTTTTTTATAATGATATTAAACTTCTCAAAAGTTATTTCAAGTCATGTGTTAAAAATTTATTAGATGATTTACAACTTTAAAATTATTTATTACACCATTTTACTATCTAATATTTACTTGATACATCACTTGAGATAAATAATATTAAGATACTATTTAAAAAGTGTAATATTATTTTTTTTCCCTTGCCACTTGATTTAAATAGGCAACTAAATTTGTCAAGATCCTTACTAGGCTCCCACAAAAGACTAAAGAAAGGTTATCAACAAGAAATTTAAAACAGAGCTGAATTGAGGTCAAGATCATCTATTTTCAATAATAGTATTTACGGAGTTGGGCGGTATTCCACATATGCTTCACTTGCTTGTCATCTAAGTGAGTCAGCTTATAAGTGTCTGGCCTAATCACTCTATCCATAATCTATATGGTAATAACCCTCTTAGTTAAGGCCTATGACTCTATATAACGGCTTCTCAATGTTCAAGTTCACTTTGTGTAAAACTAAGTCATTTTTCTTAAACTGTCTTGGTTTAACTTTCTTATCATATAGTTTGGCTATCTACTGTTGGCAAGCTCCTCCATGAGGTCTACATTATCTACAACCAAACTTACATTTACTGCCTTATCAAAGTGAGTCATCTTGAATATAGGCACTCCTAACTCAGCTGAGATGACTGCCTCAAATCCAAAGGACAGAAAAAATGGTGTTTTTATAATTTTAATGCTATGAGTGGTTTTGTAAGACCACATTATGCTCAACAGTTCACCCACTAAAGATCCTTTTTAATCTTCTAACTTCTTTCAGATAATTTTTTATGATATTGTTTACTACTTAACCTGTCTGTTGGATTCAGGGTTGGTTGATAAAGCAAATCTATTAGTGATCTTCAAGTTTTTGCAAAATTGTATTAATTTTTTGTTGTCGAATTGATGCCTTGTTAGTGACTATGGTATGAGATAGACCAAAATGACAGATTATGGCTTGCCAAATAAACTCAATTGTCTTCTTATCAATAATGAAAGTTAGAGGCTTAGCTTCTGCCCATTTAGTTGCATAATAAACTACCACAATTGTATACTTAACTCCGCCCCTACCGACTAGCATTAGACTGATAAGGTTTACCTCTAAAGTGTAAAGAGCCATGAAGAGGTTAGTACCGTGACCTACTCAACTGGCTCCTTTGGTATCTTTGCAAACCTCTAACACTTGTCACGAGATTTAACTTTGGCTTATACATCTTGCTTCATGTTGAGCCAAAAATATCTTGCCTCAATGCTTTATAAGCTAAAGCTCTACCTTCTCTATGGTTACCATACATTCCCTTATGCATCTCTTCGAGCACATAGTTTTCTTTCTGAGGGTACAAGCATCTTAAGTAAGTGAAGACACTCATATCTTGTAGAGCACTTCTTAAGTAAGGTATATCATGTTGCATAGTATCTCATTCTTCTAGATAGGGTTCTATCCTTAAGGGATTCCATCCCTTAGGTATTAAATGATTGGATCTATTCAGCGAGGGCCATTGTCAATATCACTCACCTCTATAGGCTTAGTGGCATGAATATTAGGTTCAGGTACAACTTCACTAATACCAACTGCCTTATGATCCTATTTGATATTGAAAAGTCTATCTTAATAGTCCTAGTTAGGGTGGTCCACTGAGATGGGAACCAAAATCAAAATTTCAACAAATTTTTCTTTCTTCTCTTCGTTTTTCTCTCTCAAGCCAAGAATGAATATCTGATAAATAGGTCTATCTGTAGTGGCATAATTGCTAGGATTTTTTATATTAGGGTATATGCATATGTAATTGTGTTCATTGTACAAAATATGTATTACATACATATTTAGATATAGTAGAATAATAAAACATATAATAAACACAATTAGCAACATATTAATCAAATTAATATATTAAAGAGAATTTGAGAATTCACAAAAATATGTAATTTTTTTACATGTATAATTAGGAGTCTGCCTAAAGACCAACTCGTTGGCAATTTTAGTCACCAACTCAATGGGTTTAGTAAGTTAGAACAATAGCTCAAATTATCAAGCACCAGTTTTAACATTTAAACCTTATAAATTTATTTTTCTTTTGATCAACTCTTTAATCAATAAAATAAAATTTTAAATTGTTGTAATTAATAGCCTATAGAGACAAGTAATATAATCAATTTCAACTATTGAAACTAATTCTTAAATACATCATATCCTTTTTTTTTTTCTTCATATGTTGGTTGACCACCAAACTTTCATAACAACAATAAAACAAAGGAAAAAAAAAAAACAATTGCTTTCTTCTCTTTCTTCACCCCACGGTTTTCACACTTCCAATATACAATATACGTATATGTAAAAGCAATTCCAAATTGCTTTCTAAATGATCACTCACGTAATTCACACTTTTAAAAATAATTCACAATTACTTCTCAATAGTTTTATATGTTTCCACTTTCATATATATATATATATATATATATATAAACATATATTAAAAAATAGTATTATATAATTAAATAATCTAAACTTGGCCACCAAATTTAGATTAAATAAATATAATAATAAACAACAATATTATATATATAAATACTTGCCAATCAAGTATAAATATAGTATTATAATATCATAAATTATGATATAATAAGAGATATTTTAATTATTAAATAATTAAATAATTAATGTGTGAAATTATAATTTTACCCATTCTTTAATGGTTACTAAGTATAACTTCTAGTGGGTTCCATCATACTATATACTTGAATAAACTCAACTAAAGGGTTATAATGTGTTATATGTCAATATACAACTAGTAAACAATAATTTTTAGCTAATTAATATATTTAACACTTAAATACAGATATACGCACATCCCGTGGTGATACTAGATATTATTGGATTTAATCCGATACACTGCCCCAATGCACAACGAGTACACTCTATGTCGCAGACTCTTTATGTCCACATCTGATTCGTCAAATAAAATTATTCTATGAGTCTGTGAACACTGCCCCACGCACATGTCACAAAAATATAAATCAGCGTGTCAACCATTCAAGCTGATGTCACAACTTATACGTATAGTCCTTCTATTATGATATATTAGATGTGCGATGATATAGATTATCACCGTCAAATCCCCATGTGCTCATCCATAACCTATCTCCAGACTTGTATCTTACTAAATAATATGCATAAACTCATTTGCCATATTATTCAACCTTGGCGGAAACTCTTTCTTGGGATGCTTACTTATTGCCATAAGACTTTCTGAGATATAGTCTCGAAGCATCTGGATATCCAATTCCCTATGCAAGCTGACAGATCCTATATCTGTATGCATCAAACTCCATAAGCATCAGACCATAGCCAACGACACTCAGCGGCCACACCATGAAAGGTTTATGATATGTGTGGAACTAAAATATAGTGGATCACTTATAAGCGCACTGTGGCACTCAAGTCAAAGAATCATGTTTACTACTCAACTCGAGAGGACCCTCCGTTGACAGCTTACATAGAGTGTCTATCGAAGGTCTTCATGAGTCCATCCTATATTCAGTCCTAATTAGATACACATATGTCAATATAAGCTCTAAGCTCACGGTCGGCTAGGAACAACCATCTATAACCTATAGGTACGACATATGCTAATCTATATAAAGGTATCCACCGACAGACCCGCATCGAAAGGAATAGATTAGGGATAATACTTAAGAACATACTTGCACAACTGATATTTCTTAGCACCTAATTGTAACTATACAATTACTAATATATTCTCGGGCCTACGTCCCATTATAGATAAGGCTTCAACTTTTAGATCTTCACTGAGTATTATAACAAGCTAACAATTAGCTATACTAACACTTAGTATTTATATCTCTCAGCGTGGCCAACTCTAGGCCTTGATCTAAACTCCTTTAGATCAGATTTGAACTCATACAATGATTATAATGTTACATTGTATGGTACGATATAAATGAGCATTAGCAATTTAAAAGGAAAGTACACTTATATAAATAATAAGTATATGTACATTTAGAGATGGCACGTAAGCACCAACCCTAACAGTAACATCCTTTAGCTGCCTTTTGGTTACCTTAATGACAATCTTATCGTTGATTAGGATCTTCATTGTTAAGTGGTACAGAGAGACAACTTGGGTCACCATCAGCCCTAATGACAATGATTAGGATCTTTATTGTTAAGTGGTACAGAGAGACAACTTGGCTCACCATCAACCCTAACAGTAACATCCTTTAGTTGCCTTTTGGTTACCTTAATAACAATCTTATCGTTGATTAGGATCTTCATTGTTAAGTGGTACAGAGAGACAACTTGGATCACTATCAAGAAACGCTGACCCAAGATCACATTATAGGTGCTTGACTGATCTACTGGTAAGAAGTGAATCATGTGGACCATTGAATTCAGAGATTCACCAATGGAGACAAGTAAGGTGATGGATTCGATGGGCCTCATACTCCTCTATGCATATCCCATAAATAGAGTGGGTATATATATTAACCTCATAGATTTAATCCTCATTATGTCAAATGTATCCTTGTAAATGACTTTTACTAAGTTTTAAGTGTCAAACATCACTTGGGTAACTTCATTGGTGCCAATCTTCAAGGTATACTATGCCCTTATAATCATCCTCAGTAAATAGGATGAACGTGTATGGGGAAACTAGCTTAGGAGGAGTGAGGTATGCAATGTGGATTTGTATTCCTTCCATAACACTCCATGCAGTTTTTCAGGCATAGCTCTTTACTTCCTTCCTATAGGTCCATGCTCTAGTAAGGACCTTAGAGATGATGTTAACCTTGAAGCCTTGTTTTGAAGTATCTTTCTTGGTGTCATCACTTTTAGCCTTATCTTTTTTTCTCAATGCCCGATTTACATTGAACACTCATTATCTCATTAAGGAACTCATTCAGCTAACCTCAGCAAACCATTTCCAATCAGCCCTCAATTTACTCAACGAGTTTGAAATACCCAGCGGTGTTGTAGCCATACCCCTTAGGAAAATAAGTATTTCCACTTACTTCTTAAGTATAGACTTCCTCTTATAACAGTGGGTTATTTAACCACCCTTTATTTCTAAAGGCAAAAAAGATGTTCTTCTTTGAGGTGTTCAATAGGCTATAGGATAGGAATTGAGAGACTTATAAAGTTTGTTGTATGTTTTGCTGCCTCAACTTGGGTAGTAGAGGCAATCTCAGTTGAGTTGGGTCCTTTTATAGATGGGGTTTCTTCAGCATATGGAGCAATACTAAGAACGACTTAGCTTTTCTCTATCTTTCTTTAGGCCAAGAACAATACTAAGTATACTCCTATTGTCTTTTCATGTAGAACTTTTCTTCTATCTCAATCTGCTTCAAAGTCCTAACATGGGCTATACTGTACATTTTCGACTCTAACTCTTGAAAGGAAAACTATAGCTTTCTAGCCCAAGGCTCTTTTAAAAGTTAATAAGTGTCTCATTAGCATTGGAGACACCCATATCTATAACTTCCTTATAAAGACACCCTATTAAAAGTCAAATTTATTTGTTTAACATAAATCATTATTGAAGGGTATTTAGGTCTATCCTGAGCATATAAAAATTGAAAAATAAAGGCTTTTAAGTGTTTGTCAAAATTATAATCAACTATAGCTCTAAACTATGAAACCAAGCTTTCATTGTCCCGCACAAAGTATGGAGGAAAAAATGACATATAGCATCATCATCATTCATATTCTGAATAAGCATATGGTCTATATATAATTCCAAGTGGGCTACTGGGTCACTTCTACCCTTATTAGCTAATCAATTGTGGCATTCTAAACTTTGGAGGTAAAAAGCTATTCCTTATATCAATAATAAAGGGAGATCTAGCCTATATAATGAGAAAGGGATTTACCACCATGTCCTTTGCTTGACGAATGTCCTCTAACTCTTACTGACGCTTTTTGACCTTTCTTAGGAGCTTAACAGAGGTGTTGTCTGCCTCAGTGGCCTCTCTTTCTTTGCAAGCTTAGCGTTTGACATTTAAGGAGTTTTAAAGGCCACATTTAAATGGTTCCTTTTGTCTATGGTCCTTAGCACTTTCTAATCCACTCTAGCAATATATTTGAGTTCTTTGCTGGGGTAAGCATAAAACTTGCTCCTACTAGCTTGTTTACTGCGTTGAGGCTCTTGATAGCAATGACTTCTAGATCTGTTATAATGAGTATAAGTGACAACTGGTTGAATTTTTCTGCTAGAGTCCTTCTAAAAGTGTGATATTTCTATGGGTGGATGTATGTGCACATATGTTTATTACATTAAAATTTTGCATGTCATACATACATATTGCGCAACGAATCTAAAAATTTAATTTTTTAATATAATAAACACACTTAATATAAGATTTTATTACACTAATAAGATTGAGAATCACCTTTAAAGTATTTAAAAATTTGTTCAAAGCGAAGTCCACCTTGAAGCACACATATGGGCAATTCTAGGACCTAACTTGGGTGGGCTTGAATCTCTAAAACAGTAACTCCAATTTTCAACGAAAAATGTTTAACTTTTAAACATAATTTTTGGTTAACTCTTTAACCTAGTTTAAACTCTTTAAACTTTAATTTTAGTTAAACACTTTTAACTACTTTGTATTTGCTTCAAAGTAATGGAAATGTTCTTTGTTTGTATAACTCTTATACAAACAAAAACAATTTCCCTTGCTCTAATGGCTAACCAATGTAAAAGAAGAAGAAGATGAATAGTTATTTTTGTTTCAATATTTGAAAGCAAAAAACCAAAACTCTCTTTCTTTTTCTTTCGAATTACCGAGCCCAAAACTTGTACAAAATAAACACTGTTCATTTTATATGCCTTTTCAATGTCAATATAAATAACTCACTATTATTTCATGCATATACCATATTCTTTACCTTGTTTGACTAATAATAAAATTGATAATTCAAAAATCAATTTGTGAATTATTAAATAGATCTTGCTTGTCTTACAAGTAAGGTCAATTTAGTAATTTAAAAATCAAATAATGAATAGCTTAAATTGTGCCACTTATCATTATCCTATTAGTCAACAACTTTTATTAATTAATTAATATACTTAATACTTAAGTCTTGACAAGTGCACAACCCTAAGAATCCTGAAATAAATATCTGATTTTTTAAAATTTTTTGAATTGAACTATTCAATCTAATCGGTTGCCTCAGTGCATAACTAGTATACTTTATATTATGGACTCCTTAAGTCTATGCCCAGTTTGTTATATGGAACTCCTTCATACATCTATGAACGATGCCTTACACACATGTTACAGATATTATAAAGCGACAAATTAAGTCATACAAGTTGAGGTCATAACATATACATATTGTAGTAACCATTTATCCAACACCGAAAAGAATAAATATTTATATATATGTATAATATTTATATTTTATTTATATGTGGATGATACTTAATTTATGTATTGTTATTAGTATTGTTTGTATAGATTAAGGACATACTATTAGTATTGGGTTTATTTGTAAGACTTTAAATTTATTTTAGGGACCAAATTGTAAGATTTTAAAAGTTTGGGGGTTAATTTATAAATACTAAAAGTTAATCTCTTAGTATAAAAATACATATTTTAAACCATAATTTACTCAGTTTTGGGTCAAGCCACCGCTTTAGAGAGAGAAAATAGAGCAATAGAGGGAGAGAAAGAGAAGAAGAAGAAGAAAAAAAAAAGGAGAAGAAATTGAAATTTTGAGTTTTAAGAGGTATATCATAACTATTTCTCAATTTATTGATGTTAATTAAGTTAATTCCTTTACGTTTTGATTTCTAAAAATATGAAAAATTGGGGATTTGATGTGAATTTTGTAAGATATATTAAGAATTGATGATGATTATGCAGATAACTTGATAAATCATGATGAATTGTAGAATTTCTACTTGATAGTCTCTTGATCCGAGAATTTTGTAAATTGTTGTACTTCGATTCTGGTTTTTTCCTTTGATAATATGAAACTAGATATGTTTAGAATCATTTGAGACTTTGAATTGATCGAAAATTTCAGAAATTGAATTTGTAGTGAATTTACCAAAATGACATTAAAATTCTAGAAATTTTCTATGTTAATAGTATGATACAGTGACAAATAATTTTTGATCTACTTAATGATCTTTAAAAATTATGAATTTCTGGAATATGATAAATTTATATGTCTAATATGATATATTAAAAATTAAGAATTTATATTAATGTGGTTAAATTGTTATGAGTTTCTAAAGCGTATCAGCTTATTGCAGTATTTGATTAACAGATTTTTAAAGTTATGGAATAAAATAGTTTTAAAATACTTTTGGCAGGGATTTTGAAGTGAAATATTTATCATGGATTGAAATATATGTCAAGAGTAATTCTGTGATAGTCTTATGTGTCAAGAGTAATTCTATGATAGTTTTATAATTTTGAGTTAGTATATGATTTTATAAAATTGGGAGACTGAATACTGTTTAGTAAATATCTTCATTCTACCAGAATAATAGTTTGAATTTGATGGTGTTTATGAAATGGATTATGTAGGAATTATGATATAATATTCATACATAAGGATGATATATGAGTTAAGAAAGATATATTCTGATTTTGGAGCAATTGGACATCATTTGATGTATAAGAAAATTTTGTTAAGTGTAAGTGGTTAGAATGACAAGTTTTGAGAAACCAAGTAATTAGACCAATTCAATGTGATAAGTGCAATATGTGTAATTTTGTAAGCTATTTAAAGTGTTTTGTATAAATTTTGAAGCTTATAAAAGGATTCCTCTCCATTGATAGGTTTAGGAGAATTAAGCCTTGTACCCGAAAGTGCTAAGAGGTAAGTATACTAGACTTTTACTGAAATCACAATAAGCATAATAATTGGCTATGTATGATTTTGTAAATGTGTTTAGAAATATGTTTATGTTATGCCAAAGTATATTTGATATGAAATGTGAAAGACATATGTTTATGAATGTGAGAATTGACATTGAGTATGGATATATATGTGTTTATGAAAGTGAACTTTCAAAATGAAATATGTTTAACAAAGAAAGCTTTTGAAGTTAAAAATGTCCATGAGATACGTTTTGTGTTTTGAAGATGTTTGAACTTACTATTTACTTAGTAGGCCCCTTATGTGATTTATGGAGCATTTATGTGTGACATTTCCTTTGGGATTGGTATATGTTATGTATTCCGTATGTAAGGAGGATCCTATTGGTACCTAAAGGAAGATTGAGTCGTCACATTCATGTGGTGGCATATTGGTGCATGTGAGAGGACTCACCGATGATCAGGGTGAGAGTTTGGCTCTTACCTTCGGGCATGAGCATTATATATGTATAATTTAAACCTTACTTATACTATTCCTCTCATACGGTATGTCACCTACGAGTGAAATTTGGCTCATTATGTGATATGTGATATGAAAGTCCTACTAAGTAGTAGTTGAGTGATAGTATTCCTATTATATATTTTGAAAGAATGTGTAAGCGTTTACCTGACATGTGATTTGATAAGATTATAATTTTGATTTATCACAACATATCATACACATGCATTATGTACATATATATTTGTATTTTGATATATGAAAAACTAGTATGCTTACTGAATTTCATACTCATTATAGTTTATAGTGATTTTAAGTAAATAAGGTACATATGTGCTTAACGAATTTGGCAAGGCTTCTACTGTTCATTGAGTTCCCTAAGTTGCTAGGTTGTTAAGTGTTTCATTTGTAGACACATAATTTAAGATATTTGATTTGTCCATATTGAATAAATACTTATGTGTTATTTTATTAGGTGTGGTTGTATTTGGTTTATGTTTCACCAAGTATGGTCATGGGTTGATTTTTCATTAAACTTACTAGCAACTTGATAAGGATTCCTATATTGAATTCAAGTTTGAAATCTTATGCAATATTATTAATTATGAGTGCACATTATTGAATGAGTGTAAGTTATGTCATGTTTCAGATCTTTTAGGTCTGGGGCGTGACACATATAATCCCTCCAGCACTTGTATCCTAAATGAGTAGAGATATAGATCTACATCGTCAAATCTCTATTTTCTCATCCATGAACATATCTATAGATTTATATTTTAATAACTAATATCCATAAACACTTTTGCGATATTGTGTATTCCACGAAAAACTCTTTTTCAGGTTTACTGCTTTTGGTCATAAGACTTTCTGAAATATAATTTTACAGTATTAAGATATACAACTCACCCATGTGAGCTAATGGATTCTATATCTATACACACTAAACTCTATGAGCATCATACCCAGCGATATCCAGCACCATCCAGCGATTTGACTATGAGAGGTCTATGACATGTATAGAATCAAATTATGAAAAATTACTGATAAGTTTACCGTGGTGCTCAGGTTAATGGATTACGAATACTGCTCAACTTGAGAATACTTATCATTGATGACTTTATGAGATGTCTATTGGAGATTCTCATGAGTCTGTTCAGTACTCAGTCCTCACTGAATACCCGCATGCCTATGCGCTCTTTCACTATCCTCATGGTCTGCTAAGACTAATCACCTGCACCATCCAGATATAGATATATATAATGATCTAGATAAAAGAGTTTTATCAATAGACCCACATCAATAAAATAGATCAAGAATATAGTATTTGAGAACAAATTGTATAATGATATTTTTTAACACAATTTGTAACTCTTTACAATTATGTCATTACTCATATGTTCTCAGGTCTTTGTCCCATTTCAGACAAGGCCCCAACTTCTTAGATTCTGTTAACTCATATTATTAAAATTTGTGCTTGCGTGCTATCCCATTGATGTATGAATATTTTATTTTATGATATTTATATAGTACGTTTTTATTAAAGCGCTAATTTCAATAATTAAATGGTACAATGCATGTTACGCTACATACATTGTATGATATGAGAGAGTTCAGATCTGGCCTAAAGGAGTTTAGACCAACACTAAGGGTTAGCAATTATGAGAATTATAATTGTTAACAATTAGCACTACTAAGAGTTAGTAGATTATAAGAGTTAGTAGATTATAAGAGTTAAGACATTGTTTGTAACGGGATAAAGACCCGAGAGTACATCAGTAATAATATAGTTGTAAAGAGTTACAATAGGTGCTAAGAAATGTTATTATAAAAGTCTATTCGCAAATTATATATTCCTAATCTTATTCACTGATGCAAGTCTGTCGGTGGAGCCTTTTTTAATAGACCTATGTATACTATACCTAGATGGTCTAGATGATTATTCTTAGCTCACTATGGGCTTATCGGAAGTTCATATAACATACAGGTATTCAATAAGGACAGAATACTGAACAAGCTCATCGAGGACCCCAATAGATATCTCATAAAGCCGTTAATGGTAGGTCCTCTCGAGTTGAGTAGTATACGTGATCATTTGACCTGAGCCCCACGATGGACTTGTAAGTGATCCATCATGTTTTGGTTCCACATATGTCAGAGACATTTCATGGTCTGATCGCTATATGTCGCTGACCAACAATGGCTTCCACATATTATTAAATTAAAAAAAAAGTGTTGTGGGGCATCGATCACGTAAGCACAAATGCCAACACCTTCTCCATCATTCTCTGACCACCAATGAGATTGGTCATTGTACAACTCATCTATTTAATAAACTCTTCGAACTACTTCATAGTGTTCGATACATATTTTTCAGTTTGATCATTTAGTGCTCTAGAGGTATTCCCTTGAATCTTTTTGAGGAATTTCTGTATGGGTTCATTTAAGTCATTATTATCTTTCTCTATATGTATATTTCTGGTTAAAGACCTAATTTCTCTTAACGTTTCAGATATGGTGAACAACTTTAACAAATTCTGGTTAGTTAGTTTTAATAAAGCATGGTAAAAATGGATTATCTTAGTGTCCCTATATATAGTGCCATTAATGTTGGGGTCAAAATTAGTCATAGCCCAAAACATTAAGAATTTGTATAGGTGTATGAGAGACCAAACTTATTCGGCTACCCTGTGTCAAAAGTTGAACTTGAATCGGTTGGTAAGTTCTGGAATATGGAGCACTAAGCTGGGAGTTGCTAAGAATAAATTAGAGTGAAATTGAGTTGTTTGTACTTGCAAAATATAAAAAACACTTGGTCAGAGATAAGTGTTGGTAGGGTAGCCAGTGCTGGCTCTTTGATGCTCAAGTAAGATTATGGATTTAGCAGTCAAGGTTTTCTTAGGTTTTTGCCTTAAAGAGAGTTGGAGAAAAAGAAGGAGGTTATTTTTTTACTTGTCTCTTATCCTAAGTGATCATCCTTACTTGCATTCAAAAGTTGAGGATATATTCTGAGCATGAAAGAAAAGTGGTCTAAAAAATTTTCTTTAAGAGCAACATATGGCAATAGAAAATTAATAAATCTCCTCTTTAATACAGGTATTTTAGAAATTTGTTAAGGTTATAGGTTTTTTAGTAATTTAGATATCCGAGACTTGGAGTATAATACCCCTTTGATTGAACACTTTATGGGACAATCAGTCTTGTGGTTAGACAGGTAATGCGTGCCCTTTAGTATTGACATATGAGCTCTAATTAGTACAGATTTGCCTTATCTAATTCTAAACATTCCTCATATCTCTATCTATAAGAGGAAAAAGCGTTGGACATGCTGACCAAGCGATACAACAATGCCCACCTCAGGATTATACCTCTTTAGGGCCTTATCTTTTTATCTAGTTGTCCAGTAATAAGGCTCTCTTAGTGAACTAAGATGGCGCTCAGTGATGACATAGAGTTTAATATGGCTCTATTGATATATCCTCTAACAACGGGGTTTAATAGTAACATAGAGATTGACTTAGTCTTATTAATGTGTCCTCAAATAGTAGGGCTGATAGTGATGTAAAGACTAACTTAACTCTACTGATGTGTCTTTTGATTATAGGGCTTAGTGGTAATATGGGTCCTTAGGTGGACCATGTTTGACTTGTCCTACAATTTGGATATGGAGTGCTAATGGGCTTAGGCTTTTATTGAGCCTAGTTATATGGTTCTTATTTGGTTTGATTAGCCTCCTAGAGATGCAAGCCTTAGTGGTTAGGTGGCCTTGTGGGAGCAGCTTATGCATTATCATAATTATCCCCAATAATAATCCCTCTAGTTTTTAGTGTAGAGGTGAAAATATAGTAGAAACTTTTCACTGGTTGAAATATGGCACATTTTCTCTCTACTCAGTGCACTTTTCTTCCCTTTGGAAGTCTATGATGGTACAAATTACTTGAAATAATGTAGTAGAAAGAAAGAATAGATATTACTCGAAATGGTTAGCTCTATGATAACACAAATTAATCTTCTAATTTTGTACTCGGATGTTGTTTTGACTACAACTTACATACTTAATTAAGTTATGAGAAAATTAGTTGGCTTTACCTATATGAATTATAGGCAGGTAGGAGACCTAACTTATCGTTTGCAACTTTAGGATCGATAACATACATGCACAATCCATCTTATAATGTACTTTTTGAAAATACTCAACACTTTTTTTTGAAAGAGTATATGTTTATTAATGAATGAATAGGTAGAATTATATTGAAGTTAAAATCATAAGATATCACAATTTCATAAATGAATTTCTTAGCATTAGAGAAATTGACAAGAATGTTCAATTCTATAAATTAAATGATCCACATGATGTTGTCACTTCAAGCTTATAAATTTAAGAGAAACCCTAAATTTGTCTAAGAGTTCCAAGTCTAGTAAAAGTCAACTACTTATTAAGTTGACTCTACAAGATAAGTCAAATCGATGAAGTAATTAAATATCCATCTCATACTATCATTTTACAATTGAAAATGAGACCTTAGTTACTTTGCATTATAGTGATTGCCAAGAACTTTTTAGTGAGGTTATCACATCATTTGCTAAAAAAATGTGAATGAAAGTAATGAATAAAGAAATGGAGTCCATGGAATCTAACCTGTTTAAAATTTAGTTGATTCATCATCTAACTATAAAACCATTTGAAGATAAATGTTAAATATATGACATAATGTAAAAGGTGTAAGGCAGGATTAAGTTATATAAAAAAAATATTATACCCAACAAGAGGGTATAGACTCGAAGAAAATTTTTTCTTTGGTGAAGAGATATATCTCTATATAATTGATTCTAACGGTGGTTGCACATGTTGACCTTCAGTTACATCAAATGAATGTTAAGGTGTTTTATGAAACAACTTATAAGTTATAATAGTAAAAGCTAAGAGTTTGTTAAACCTATTAAAAGAACTCTTATATTTTGAGAGTTAAATTCGTAGAGATATTTCAAAAATACTTTCAACTCTATTACAAGAGTCTTATAAAAGAAAATTCTTAAAAGAACAATTATGTTAGATTATAAAATTAAGATAAACTCTTAACTTTGGTATATATTTTAAAACTTTTAGTCTTGACATGTGTTTTAAAACTCTTTAAAGAATAATAAATATATTACATGAGTTTTATACTCAAGTATTACTGTAAGTCTTATATACACTTTCATGTGAACGTGGCCTGCAACCTCAATTTTTTAATTTAATAATATATTTTTATTATTTTTACTTTTTAAAATAAGTATTTTTATCATTTACTCATTCTTCTCTTTAAATTGTAAGTCTAATATTAAAATTTATATAATTAAACTCTAATATAATATATTTTTTTACTTTAACATCTATTCCCTCTCACCTTAAATTTTGGTTTTATCCTGCTTATTTAGATATTATTGATTGAACAAAAATCCCAATTCCCAAAAGCAGTGCATATGGTTCACCCCAACTAACTCGTGAAAATGGGTAATGATCAGTGTTGCCGATTATCGTTCATACAACTTTTGCATTTGTACAATTTTACTACTCTTTGAGAGAGCCTCTGTTGGCACCAACACAAGTCGCGAGAAAATGACGCTGAGTTGAGAAGATGCGGGAAAATGGTCGAAGACATGCTGATGAAATGACTTCTCGGACAAATCAGCGAGATTCTCACTATGAGAGAAATGAATACTCTGCACTTCTCAAACTCTTATTCTAATTTTTTCGTAAGTGATGTGGTATATTAATTAGATGGTAAACTAATATAATAATTATTTTAAAAATTATGAAAATTGATTATCTAATTATTAACAGACTATATCAATTGAAATAAAAAAAATAAATTGAGAAGTGTAATATTATTTAAAAGCAAAATCACGTCACCAACGAAGAGATTATAGAAGTGTTTTTCAACGAATTCTTCTTTTATTTACACAGTAGTATTATAGTTTCATAGTCGTTGTCTAGAATTGCTGGACTCATTGTCGCGATCACGGCCCACGGGCCAAAAGCCCATCACTTAGAGCCAACAATGTCGTTTTTGTACGGTGTCATTTCCCGCAGATGCAATGATGAAGAAGAAATGATATAGAGGCAAAATTCAATTCAATCGTACATCGATCAATATCACGCACAATTTTAAAATCAAAGATGGAGAGGACACGCAGACACAGATTTGTAGCGACGTCCGTGATCGTAGCTCTTCTATTTAGCTTGATCGGACGCATATCGTCTCTTTCGGTAACAGTAAACGACGTCGAATGCGTCTATGAGTACGTCATCTACGAAGGCGACACCGTTTCGGGAAATTTTGTTGTCGTTGACCACGACATCTTCTGGAGCTCCGATCACCCCGGCATTGATTTCACCGTGAGTTTCGAGATCCGCGCCATTTAATTTTTCTATCATCAATTTGTTTGATTAATTATTCATTGACTCGGATTTATTAGGGTTAAATAAGTTCTTAGAGGAATTGATGTTTCGGAATTCTATGCTTAATGTCGCTATTGTCTTTTAGGGTTTTATTTTAAGTTCTGAATTGATCTTCGACGTGTATGTTCGGCTAAAAAACAATTTGAATTTCATCGATATGGTCTGTAAACTTCAATTTGGAATCCAAAAATGTTGTTTTGGATAGATCTACGTTTTGTTTTTGTAGTTACTAGAAGCTGAAATTTAACATTAGTGAAGTGCCTTTGTTGAATCAAATCCCTAATATACAAACTTGAGATGGAAAAATTGTCTATAAATTTGGTTTCAAGCAATGATAGAATGAACAATATGTGCCTGAAACTTTGGAAATAAGGATTCAGCGTTCTGGTTATTTGAGGGGTTATAGTGTGTAGGTAATTGTTTTGAGTGGATCACTATTCAATAGAAATCACTGGTTTATGGTCTGCAATTCGTCTTCTCTGTCATTTATACACATCGTCAATTTTACCAGATGGTGAGATTATCTGTCATAAGGGTCATTAGATTGTCATTCTTGCTTGTTAATCGTGTATTTATTTCATCTTGGGCTTTCATGCAGGCGACATCTCCCGCGGGAAATGTAGTGCACACTCTTAAGGGGACATCTGGAGACAAGTTCGAATTTAAGGCCCCACAAAGTGGAATGTACAAGTTCTGTTTTCACAATCCCTATTCTTCACCAGAGACAGTTTCTTTCTATATTCACGTGGGCCATATTCCTAATGAGCATAACCTTGCCAAAGATGGTTTGCTCCAATTCATTTGCTAATTTGTTTTTAGTGTTTTATGATATTTCATATCCATGTTTGTGTTAATTCAGTCTGTGAATTACTACTATACATGGTGTTTTGATTCTTATTCGTGCAACTTTGATTCCTTGTTGAAGTTGTCTGTTGTATATTGTTCTCAGTTTTCTTAATTTTTGACATTTTCATATTTATCTGTTGTAGAACATCTTGACCCTATTAATGTGAAAATTGCTGAGTTGAGGGAGGCATTGGAGTCTGTTACAGCAGAGCAGAAGTTCTTAAAAGCACGTGATGCTAGACATCGTAATAGTAAGATATCTCTTCTCTTTCCTTTTGTTCCCCTCTTCCATTGGATTGTTTCACAAGCTTTTGTAGACGTGCATTTTTGGTCTTCTTGCAGCTTGCTCTATCTATGATTTGTGTACTGGTCTGATGGAATGCTGGAGTAGCAGTGTCCTTACTCCTAATGTGTTTCTCTATATATTTCTGATATATTGGGTTTAAAGTCAAAGAGTTTCCTTGGATAACTAATGTGAATCATCTCTGTGACACATAGAAAGTCTCCTTTATAGTTTATATTGAAATGCACATCACACTTGTTCCATCAGAGATGTGAACTTCTTTTCAATCTTAAATTAATGATTGGCACACGCAATCTACAGTTTTGTGTGAATACATGCCAAGTGTGCCATCTGTTGTGGGTGTTAGCTGGCTTAGCTAGTAATGTCTCTACCTTTTCTATGTGAGAACTAGAATGTAATCCAGTTCAGCTAAAGAGAATGTCCCTACTTTGTGCCTTGATAGTCTAAACTGTATAGTGATCAAAGGATTAGAGAAAAAATTATTAACATCCAATAAGTTTGCAAAGTGAAATTGAAAAAAGTTTCAAAATGACTTCCATTGGCATCATGGGTGAGGAAGCAACTGCAGCTTTGAGATCAAACGTTTTATCTTTTCTCTCAAATGCTGCGGCAGTGGGTTCTGATGTGCTACTTGTCTACGGGATGATCCTGTTTCCTGTGGTCGTTGGAACTCGCAGCTTATGTCTCCTAAGGAGCTCATGATTTTGTTCCTTTATTCGTTTGTTTTAACAATTACTCAGTACTAACCATTGCAGTTTATGTGACTTTTATAGATAGATACCAATTGAAGTTACCTCTGGACAATAATTTTTCTTTTCAGTTATCTTTTTATCTTGTTCCTGTTTGATTGAGGACATACCATAGGTATATGGAGAACTGATGCTCTTGCACCATGTAGAAGCACATTTTGTAAGTTAACCTGAATATGCGCACCTTGCCTCAGTTGTGGGCATTCTAGAAGTATGGATCATATTCACAAAAGCTGCATTCTACCCAAAGCTTTTAGTAATGGAATGGATAAAAATTTTGCAATTTCATTGAAGTGTGACTGTCTTAACATTAATGAAGAAGTTCACTTTGTGAACCAAAAGTTGAGTGGTGTATGATTTTAGCATGAACCCGGGCAAGGTGCAAATATATATATATATAATTGATTTAGTGGGCTACGGAGCTCACCACATGGTGAGCTCCTGGACATGTGGCAGTATTTTGTAGTACATTGTAAACTGTGCAAAAATTATAAAAAGTTATGGATTTACTAGACAATGACATGTGGCAATGTTACTCACCATATGGTGAGCTATGTACAATGTGGCACTGTCTAATCAATTCACAATTTTTGCACAATTTACGGTGTACTACAAAATTTTGACACGTGCCGAAAGATCTTTATATAGTGAGTTACGTAATCAACTAGATCATTTCTCTTTATCTATAAATATATGTATGTATGTATATTTATTTTTATATTTCTATATATATATATTTTTTTATTTTTTCACTTTTAGTAATCTGTTCTAGTTCAAAGATAAAAACATTTTATGTTTGTTTTCTACATTTTTGTTCAAGATACATGTGCATAACTAGAAACACCTTTATCAGATTTTATAATGTTTTGAAGTTTGCCCTATACAACCTCCTATTGACTGTTTTACTAAAATACCATATTAATTTTTTTTTTTTGCTCTGCAGCGAACGAGAGCACGAGAAGGCGTCTTTTAGGCTACACAATTGGAGAGTATGTTCTACTGGCTGCAGCCAGTGCCCTTCAAGTCATGTATATCCGCCAGCTGTTTAGCAAGTCAGTTGCATATAACAGGGTTTGAAGCACCATAGAATTATTGTCTGTTATATTAACAAGAGGACAAATTTATGAGTTTAGGAGAACATGTGTATTTTGTGGGACTACAGGATGTGTTGTTTTATGCTATTTGTTCCTCACATTTCAATAGAAAGAACTTTTACCATAAAAACCTTGCTTAACTTTTTTTTTGGCCCTGTATTCTATCAGATTCATGGCTTAACATTGATCAGCCTGATATTGGGAAATAAATTGGCAGTGATCAACTTCCTGCCTTTCTTCTATAAAAAGCGAGGCAACGCAACCTAGGCAATTCATGTGTTTATTATTTAATTTGAGAGTTGTGTTTCTAATTTTGATAGAAATGAATCTGTGACATTTGTCTTTTAATGACTTAAAGCTCAAAAGCTCTAATTTTGATTCATTTCTATCAAAAAAACACACTCCCAGTAGTTTTAGAGCTGTGTCTGATGACGTACAGCTCTAAATCTTTAGCTCAGGATGATATGACCTCCACTTCATATGACAAGAAGAATCTGTGTCGGTGAAATAGTTTTTGACAAATTGCGTGACCCACATTCAACTTAGTGCTGCAGGATTCTCCGATGTCCCATCATTGCAGATTATGGTATATTACACTCACGCCCATGTAGTTATATTTATTCGTTTAGCAAATTTAAAACATAACTGAATTTTCCATTTTTCTCGCGTTCTAGATTTTGATTTATGACCGGTCATTGGATACAATCTATAATTAAGCATCATTTAGGTAATGAGATATTATCGAATCCTTATCTTTGGATGGCGTTCAAGAAAGTGATTTGAGGGGTCCTTTCTGGAAAGATGAAGAAATCAGTGTTTATTAATTAAAATTAATTCCATTCTCAATCAGAAACAAGGTAAATATAAGGGAGGAGGGCTAGAAAAATATAAATATATAAACACGCGTTGCAGATGTAGATGAGTCATTGACTTGGAAGAAGGCTATCAAATATCAATGCCATGTGCTTTCTGAATATATATATATATTTCGTTTGGCCACCGCCCACCAGTTGGCACGCCATCACGTGTTATCCGGATAAGCACCACAATCATTTATTCTATAAATAAATAATAAAATTATTAAATTGTATTAAAAACCTGCATGATTTACGAGAACTCAAGTACATTAACAAGAATGGTCTGTTTTAAGTCCTTTGATACTTTATATTGTCATTTATCTCCGTACATTTATCGACTTTTTTTTATGGACTTATTCTCAATGAGGACAACGCGAAGTTCTTAATAAATTTTCTGAATTTATTAAATTCTTTTTTGAGCAATTTCTTTATATTAATTTGGTCGTGTAGAGTGTATAAATATTCCGACGAAGGCTTGTTAAAAATCAACATAATTAAGCCATTGCTTAAGCCACAAATCACATGATTTAAATCAACGTGCTTAACCGCAATGATTAAAGTTGGGAATAATACTAGCCCTAACTGGCATGCGAAAAAACCCTAATTCTTTCCTGCAACTTTATCTTTATATACTGATTAAAAATACATATATTTTTATATCTAATAAATTTACATATAAAGTGCTCAGGTTAGAAAAAGATTAATATTAACAATCTTAAATTATATTAATAAAAAAATATGTTAAATAAATATTAAGTATAATAAATAATTTTAAAATTTATATTATTTTACTTCTTAATATTTATTTAATATATTATTTTTTAAAATAAAATATAATTTAAAATAACTAACGTTAATCGACTACAAAATATTAAGAGCCTCTTAAAAAATTTTAAACAGATTTAAATATAGAAGCAGTAAAAAAAAATTCCCAACAAAAAAAATTGAGAATCGAAAATTCGAACCGAACTGATCGGTTCGGTTCAATTTTTTTTTTAAAAAAAATTGATTTAATTTTTTTAAAAAAAAAATCGACTAGTCCGATTCGGTTTCGATTTGATTTTTTCATTCAAAAAATTGAAAAAACTGGAAAAACAGACCTAAAAATTAAAAAAATTAAAAAATATGAAAAATCAAATCGAACCGGACCAAACCAAAAAAATTCGATTCGTTTTTTATTAAAAAAATTAATTTTAATTTTTTTTAAAAAAATCGAATCGGACCAAACCGAACCGAACCCACTTCTACAAATAACAAAAAAGGAGGTTGATCTCAAATATTACCAAAAATATACTTGTCGATCTGGTAATTTACAAAATATCCCTAGCATTTATAATAACTACGTCAAATCTTGCTTTAACAACCATCGTCAATCGTCGTCGTCGACACCATCTTGTTTAATTGCTTCGCACTCATTTGCCTGGGTGACAATCAAGAACTTGCTTTTGGGTCATCTAGTGTATTCGATCAGCGAAACGATCGTGAGAAAATGCTGGCTGTTTTTGACAAATCGGTGGCTAAGGGACCAGAGGCTCTGCAAAGCCCACAGCCGGAGTCGGTTTGTGCGCTGAAAGATGGGTTATTGGCTAACCACTTTGGTTCTCTGCACCCTGGCTCTGTCACTGTCAATCTGGGCTCTGCTGGTCTCATGGCTTACGCTCTTGATAGGCAGAACCCTCTTTTACCAAGGTACAAACTAGTAATACCCAATCATTAATATACACATATATTGATCCGATCATTATCGCTTGTGGTTCGTTTTGGTTTTTAGCTATCGGATATATGTTGATGACCCATGTTTAATTTACTGTTATTTTACGGTGTGATGAGTGTAAAATCAAAAGTTTATATTGAATTTTTTATAGATCTTGGTTAGATTTTGTGAGGTAATATTAATTTGTATGTTATGGTCGGTGATTCTCCTGCTATTCTGCTTGACTGCTTATGAGGTTTGATTTGTTTTTATTGTAGGTGATTTGGTGTTAATGTTACTGTGGCATATAATAGTCCAAATCAACAAAATTCGCTTTTTTTGTTTTTAGTTTTTTTTTTCTCATATATTTAATGTATTGTTTTACTACTGCCAGATTGAGTTAATTAGCTGGCTGCTATAAATTTATATAATTACATATTTTGGCATTCTTCGAGTTGTCTTGGATGCTTTATGGAGAAGAAATATTCCATCAATCTCTTCCACAGCTTTCAAAATGAATTTGAAGATTTTGATTTTTGAAACTAGATTTTTAGGATTATATTTTCTTTGGACACTGATTGCTTTTCTGTATCTTGGATTTAATGGTCATCCCTATATGTCAAATAGATGCAGATGTGATTAAACTTCCAAAAGACGATCCATTTTGTTATTCTCTTTTTCACTAGTTAATGGAGATTTAGGAAGTTATTTCTTTTTAACTTAAAGTACCTCTTTTCTTTTGACATGTTGACCTTTGTTGAAATCATTCATTTAATCTTGTCAGATTATTTGCGGTTGTGGACGACATTTTCTGCTTGTTCCAAGGCCACATTGAGAATGTTGCTCTTCTTAAGCAGCAATATGGACTAAACAAAACTGTAAATGAGGTTATCATTATTATTGAAGCATACAGAACTCTCAGGGACCGGGGTCCTTATCCTGCTGATCAGGTTGTTAGGGACCTCCAAGGGAAGTTTGCGTTTGTTATCTATGACAGCTCTTCAAAAACTGCTTTCATAGCTGCGGTGAGTAACTCCAATGTCTTCTTTTCCTCTTATATTTTCATCCTGCTTGACCTCTTCATTCATATAAACTCACATCAGCATAACAGCAGTGTTGGATTGTTTAATCTTATTTTTTTACTTTACGCAGGATGCTGATGGGAATGTTCCATTCTTCTGGGGCACTGATTCTGAAAGCAATCTTGTTCTCTCAGATGATGTAGAGATTGTGAAGAAGGGCTGTGGGAAGTCTTTTGCACCATTCCCTAAAGGTATATGTGAAGATATGAAATTGTGTCAGTCCATAGTTGGTAGGAGAGTACATTGATTCATAAGTGGCAGTGAGAAATCTGGGTGTCTGTTGATGTTGTCTAGCATCATATATCTCTGCGCATTCTTAAGGTTGCCGTTATGATAATCCTACTCATTTTCTGTTTGTGGTGGTGGTGTTGTTGTCAGTTATTGTCGTTTATCTATATATATAATATGTGTGTGTGTGTGTGTTTCTTGTAGTTACCTTTTAGTTCTCTTTTTTTTTTTTATCTGGTTCGACAGAGGAAATTATTTGACTGCACAAGGATAAGACAGCTCATTTTTCTCTGATTTTGTCATTTCTATCTCAGCATGCTTCTTTACATCTTCTGGAGGATTGAGGAGCTTTGAGCATCCCATGAATGAGCTGAAGCCTGTGCCAAGAGTGGACAGTTCTGGTCAGGTTTGTGGTGCAACTTTCAAGGTGGATGCAGAGACTAAGAAAGAAACTGGCATGCCAAGAGTTGGGAGTGCTGCCAACTGGTCTTCAAACTACTGAGTTCATAACTTCCCCTTTCTGGCAAGGCTTTTGATATTAGTAGGCCTTCAAATCTTATGACTTTTATATGCTTTAATCAGCATTGAACTTTAATATTGGTACTTTATGACATGGGATTTTATGCAACTATACATGTTGCTTACTACCAAAACTGAGCCCAGGCTTTTTGGCATATAACACAAAATAATGTTTCTGCTCTTATGTTTGCTGATATTTTGTAAATTGTATGATGTTAACTATCCTATATTTTGCCTCTCCATTTTGAGGGTGTCTATGGCCCTCCTGATTATAGTGTGTGCTGGATTTGTTCTTATGTGAATTTAATGTATTGTGTTATTGGTTTTTGAAGAAAAGCTATTGCAGCATTACTTTAGTTAGCGAAGAAGCTAAGAGTTTGGAATTGCAATACATCTATGATGTAGCATAAGTGAACAGGGTAGATAAGCTAATCCCATGCTAAGATTTTAAAACAACAGATTACCAAGTCTTTTTCTCACAAACACAACTAGTTATCAGGGTAATGAACCATCATAATCTGCCATATCTGTTGTTGCTGCTGGACCTTGAGCTGACCTTTGGACTAGTCTTTAGCATCTGCAATACCCCCTGGTGTTATCTGAAATACGTATTACTGTTAAGCAGAAACTTTTCAAAGGAATTAACAACAGCTTTCTGTCGTCAAATAAAGATAACCTTGTTTTCCATTTAGGCATAATCTGAACTGATCAGAAACCTAAAGTAGAAAAATGACATAATAGAGTAAGGATATTGCTTCAGCCTCTGGTAGATTTGGGGCATCAAACACCTTGCAGACACGTTGTTCACCTTTTCCTTTCCTGAACATCAATCTTATTGTGGCTGCATGAGCAAGGACGTGCCCTCCTGCTGGTTTCTTGGGATCTGATATGAACACTCCCCCACCTGGATCAGCTATAACTGCAGCCAAGAATCACGTAAAATAGTTCAGATTGACGAGATCACATGGTGAACTTGCTGGTTAATGTACTAATAAATAGTTCAGTCCTAGAACTGCAGATCAAGAATTGTTTCTCAACATTTGGAACTCTAAGCTAACTGATCAAATTGTAGAGATCCTAAATTTGAAGTGTGAAGGTACAGCATGTCATTTCAAGCATAGAACATATGAGAAGTTTTCTTGATAAATGGGCATACAAAGAGGTCAACCAGACTAGTAAGAGTTACCCTGGTTGGTCATGTAGACTGCAACATTGAATTCCTCGGCTATCTTTGTCAATCGGGAGAGCATCTGTCCCAATTTTTGCTGCAATGGCAAGTGGCTCCTTTTAAGATAGAAAGTTGACATGAAGAGAAATATCACATATTCTAAGATAGTGTCAGCATCTCAAGAAATCCTCGAGTTACCTGCCGATCTGCAAGTTCTCCTCTTCCCGTGAAGTCCACTCGAAAGAGGGCAATCACTGAATCCACAATCTGAAAACATGCGCTCAGACAAATGTCAAAACATTATGGATCATCATGATTTTTGGTATCATAGGATAATTCTGTCTTTGAAAACTCACCAGAAGTCTGAATGGTTCTTCAGACATTTTTGCTGCCAGACCAAGAAGTAGGTTGTATTGATGCTCATATGTATATGCACGAGCATAAATGATCTTCACCACAGAAATTAAATTTAGTTAATTTCATAGCAAAATCAGTGATGACATGGAAAATGATGCTTACATTGTCCAGGACAGCTCCTGGGTCCATTCCAAATCTTTCAGCTATGGGTACAATCCGATCAGGGCGGCTGCAAGTATGTACAGTAGAGAAGAAAACACAATCAAACCGGGTTATTTTTCTATATGTAATTCTGGTCTACTTTTTCAATCAGAGAGAAAAAGAATATATTTATTTCTTTATTGGAGAAAGAAAAATGATATTAACATGCCACTATTGGTGTTACAAGGAAAACCTACAAAGTTCCCTCGGTGTCAATATAAGCAACCTTCCCATTCCCGCCCCTCATATTTGTAGGAAGCTGCAAGTGTAATACTCAGAATTAATCATCAGGGATTGGTGCACATATCATGATTTTCATATAAGATAAAGAATTTTTCGGCTTGAATCAAGGCCAACGCCACTCATGAAATCTTGCATAATCAGACAGGCAGATTTAATAACATTTCAATTTCTTAACACTGATGTTATATCACTCCTCTATCGTTAAATAAAAGGGCAAGTCAGAACATGCTCTCTACGTAAAAGTAATCAATAATTGCGTTATTAAACACACTATTATCCATCCGGAGGTACATCTCAGTAGGGCAAAGAAGAACCTGAGTGGAAACACACAAGGTATGTGCAAGTTGTGTTTTGCCAGACCTGAATGAATTTTAAGTAGATAAGTTAACAACTATAAGGTATGTATGAACAATAAGGAAACATAAATTATATGCAGGAAAATGAAACAGATTTATCTCACCGGAACTCCCCAAAAGCTTCTGTAATAGCCAGAGTCTCAATCCCACCTTATCAAATTTTACAGACATATTAATTAGAGAAATTTATTGATTAAAAATGCATAAACGATAATATGGACGTTAATGGAACAAAGAGGCTATAATTACCGCCTAACAGTTCATCAAGGGCTTGGCTTCCAGTTGTGATCTTAATCACCGACTTTCTCTATAAGCCAAAGTAATAAGTCAATAATTTAGGCTCACGTTAAAATTAATTCACAGGAGTTGCTAACAAAAGCTTTTATTTAAAGGGAAAATTTCATAAATAACCTTTCAATTATTTAAACACACATAACGCAGCAAATAAATTTATAAGAGAGTAAGATTAGATCTGATCAACGGCTTAGGTTGAAAGTAGAAAGAAATTAGAGCTTACTTTGAGCAGGGCATCACTTCCTGTAATATAGCCAAAATTCTGTAAATTAAAAGAAACAAAATGAGGGGAAAAGGGAAAAAAATAATCGTCTAAACATAAGCGAAACAAAAACGCAGTTAGTAACAAATCCTTATCCGAGCACAAACCACTATCTTCTCAGCAGCTTCACAGATCTTATCGACTTTTGCCTCGGATAATCCTTTGATTCCAGTCAAGTGCTGCAAAAACAGAGTTTAACGGATATTAATCGCATATAAAATAGTTTCTCAGGTTTAGTGATTACAAATAGATAATATACAAAACCTTCTTGGTGTGCATCATCAAGCCGTTGCAAGTGTAAATCCCGGCATCTTGAAGCTTCTTAATGTCTCCGGCATTGATTCCTTGAGAGATCACTGCACCAATTGCACGTAACATGGTAAGTAACCAATTGACAATTTAAACAACCTAGAAATTCGATTTTGCTCGGTCTTTAGTCAAAATTAACTCAAAAGAAGAAAAAAAAAAGGAAGAAACACGAGCGTGAAAGAGTGAGCGACATTCAAAAAACAAATTGAGACGTGTAGATGTTTAATGATGATCCAGTAAATTAAGCTAAATTGGCTGAAAATTAACAATTAATCTCGAATTAGATAAGAATATAAGTTTTGCGGAAATTAATTTTAAATATGGTTGAATTGAAATTGCGATCACACAAGTTGAAGCAAAATCAAATACAGTTGAAAGTCTAGAATACACTCAAAAACGAAACAGATTTGTTAAACTCGTTATAGTAAAATTAGGTACTAAGAAAAATCAACAGCAAAACGAGCTCATAACATATTATCTTCATGAAAACAGAAAGAAAAATTTATTGGCCACGAAAAATGCAGAAGACAAAAAACACTCAAAATTGTTGCATATAAGAATTTCGCTAAAGATGCAAAAGAGAACAGAAATAAACAACAATACAAAATAACACAGAAATCAAACACAACAAACGATTGAAATCGTTTTCAAATTCATAATTGGCCATAAAATTACAGGATTAGTAAAGTTGTTGCAAACAAATTGAATTTCGACGAAAACGCATAAAATGGAGAATCGGAAAGAATAAGCAAAAATAATTTGGAGAAGATATCCGTCACTGACGTTCATCATTTACTATCAAACAACAAGAATCAGAAAAGGAAAATGATCAAATTTCGCTGAAAACAAAGAAGAATGCGCAAAAAACTGAGAATCAGCGAGTTTAAAACAGAAAGAAAGTACGGACGTTTATCAATCGCTTCAAACAAGTCTTCTTCGTCATCAATGTCTTCTCGCTCCACGAGCTGTAACTGGCTTTGTTCTTCGGCTCTGAGCAACATCAAGCACAGAATATGATTAAAAAAACTAGCGTCACATCTTTTATATGATACTATGATCGTTCGTTTGAATGTAGAAGAAGAAAGTGAGTTACTCCGATATGTTAACCTACTTGAGAGTAGCAATCATCTTCGCTTTAGCAGAGAAAATTTCTCGAGAATTGCTTTATAGTTCTTTTTTTCTGTGTGTTTATGAGAGACTGAAAGAGAGAGATTCTGATTTTGTTTGGTTGTTATTTTGAAATGTGTGAATGGGGTGAGTTTAAATGGCGGGAATCGGGATTGATTCAGCTAATTAATTTGGTTTAAAAAGTGATTGAGATCCGGAATTGAATCGGAGTTTGTTACGCCTGTGTTCGTCTCTCCGGTTACAATCTCTACGGTTATTCAAGATAAGGATGCCACGTCATTATTATGGAAGCTTATTGATGCTAGCACAATTAATGGATCATTTAGAAAATAATAATACTGTACATTTTAAATTTTAAATTTCAAATGATTTGTTAATTAATTATTAAATAATTAATTTTTATAATTTTTAAAATTATTTATTATATTTTTTTTTATTTAATAATAATTTAACATTTCATTTAAAATTTAAATATAATTAAATTATTTCTCCGAGTGGCAGATGAATTTTATAAATTGGTTTCTTTAAGTCTTTAAAGTGTATCGAAAGCCTCATTCATTTAAAAAAAAAAAAAGTGTGATAAAGCTAAGTGGGCATCTGTTTATTATTGAAAACTAACTTTAGGAATTCAGATATAGTATTATATTTAGTAAGAAAAAAAAATTTCTTTAAAAAAACGTTTTTTTCTATTTTAATTTTAAATTAATTTTAAAATTGTGTTTGATAATAAATCATATGCAAAATCGTTCTTAGAGTTTGGCACTATTATTTTATTATCATATGATCTATTTTTATTTTATATGATTTTATTGAATTTTTTTATTTTTTTATTCTTCCAATAATTTTATAAATTAGAAAAAAAATAATTAGACCCTTAAAATTTGCCAAAAGAATATTTAAACGTTCGTAAATGCGATTCTTTCGTGAGCGAGTTTTCTTTGTTTGAATGGCTAGAAGCTTGTAAACTATTTATTTATTATTATACCTTCGTGACGTCAACACACAAAGGTAGTTGTGAATCTACCGTAATTAAAAAATATAAATAAAGTCATCTAAATAGACAGTAAGGGGGGTCAAATTAGATTTTTCTAAAGGACTAATTATTCATTTGACCAAACTTTAAGTATCTAGTTGTATTTTTCCTTATGCATTTTTTTTTTGGAAGATTTTTCCTTATGCATTTAAGGAAAGCATATATATATATATATATATATATAAAGTATTGTTTTTTTAAAAAAAGAAAACTGATTCTACAATAAATTTAAGAAAAAAAAATCTGTATGAAGTTCGTTCATAAATTAACTGACTCAAAGCACGATTTTTTTTCCAAAGAAAAAACAATCGGAGTAGATTAAAATTTTACATCAGATCATATTAAAGTAAATTGAAATATAAATATTTTTTATAAACTTTTTTTTATATGGGAAGGGGAAATTTAAATTTTAAACTTTTATTTTAGTGAATAAAAATATTTTGTAAGTTCTTTACCACTTAACAATTACGGCAAATTTTATTTTTTCAAATTAGGTAACACGCACACAGCTCCTATTAATAAGCCGCAATCATAAATGCTAAAAATAAATACTTTAAATAAACTTTTATGGTCAAAAAGTATTTTTATTACTAAAAGAAATAAAAGATACACTTGTCGATATCTTTAAGTAAATTTTAATGGCATTAGATAATTACTTGTATTAAAGAAATTTAAAAAAATATGCTTAATTAAGGATATAATATGAACCTCCTCAAAATATATGAACATGAAAAAGAAAAAGAAAATACAACAATATAAGAAATATATTAAAAAAATGACGTGTACAAAATAATCATCCTTGTTTATTTAGGATAATTACAAATATTTACATGTGATATATATATATATATAATTTTGATTTCAAGTGGTTATTATTTTATTTAATATTTGAATATAAGTTTAAGTTATTTTTTTATATTTAATAAACAAGTGAAAATTAATACTTTTATATTTATCTTATAATAAAATTTCAATGCTAAAATAATTAAAATAAAATTATATAAATAAATAATATTTAATTATATAAATTAATATTAATTGTAAGTACGTAAAAAACATAGTTGTGAAATTTGTCAAAATAAAATTTTCATATTTTAAATAGTGGATACTTAATAAGAAATAAAATAGAAAAGTTTTATATAGATAGAAATGTAATATATTACGTAGGATATTTTTTAAAAGAAAATTAATAATATAGTTCAGATTTTTTACATAACAAACAAAATTAACTTTTTAAATTAAATTAAAATTAACTTTAAATTATCATATTTTTTTTTATAAAAAAAACACTTTGTATTTTTTATTGTGTTTTCTTATTTTGTTTTTCTTTACTTTTTCAATTATTAAAATCTATGACTGCGAGTATCAATCTTGGCCAAGCAAAATTCATTCAACCTCTTTGAATTTGCCTGGCACTTCCTTTGGTGGTTGTTAAAGACCAGCCAACATTGCACTGTCGGAGGACACATGTCGTCGCAAAGCAACCTATTATTTTTCTCTGTATTGTTCGACCTTCTCTGTGGTTGGTCGTTAAAGTCCGACCGTCACTGCTTTTTATCTCCTCCAGTATGTTTCGGGAACCTGCCGCTACTGCTTATCACCGTCAACTAAGCAACTAGTACCTCTTGAGCAAGTATGGCACGTTAGTAGTCACCGCGTAGTTCAAATCTGGTGGAAAACTAAGTCCAGTGGCTGTCACGCTCTTATCTACACTTGTATAGAAAAAACGTCGTGCAATGAATTTTGTTGGGTTTGCGACCCAAGTTTTAATTTTACATGGTTTGATTGTGGTTTTGTAATTTGTTGTGTTGGGTGTGAGTTGTAGACTTAAATGGGTTATAGTTGTAAATGGTAAAGGAGGTTGTAAATAATGCGGCGGTGTTATGTATAATTCCTTTTGTGTGAGAGTTGTTTGTGCCTATGTAAAGGTATTTTGTATGATAATTAATCTTTTACTTTAAAGAGTTTGTGTGACTTTGTATAGAACTTAGTTCTTATAATTTATTTCTCTTCATTGGAAGAGATTAAATTTGAGCGTTTGTTAGTGTATGTATATATATTGTGTTGTCTTTGTAATTTTTTACATATCAATAGTAAATCAACGATATAATACCGTTTCTTTTATAAAAAAAATAGATTTTTGTAAAATTTTCTTTTGTAGGTCTTTTTAAGAAAAAAGATTAAAGACATCAAAGATAGTAGATTGAGAAATCTACGAATTATTCAAAATATATAATAATAAAAAAAAGAAAACGATGAGAATTTATATTAATCAACAACAACTCGTATAAAAAGCTTAAGCATTTATAAAATTATTTTATAATATTAAGTTTTAAAATTATGGGGTAAGTATTTTTTACTATTATACCACCAAGTCCAAGGTGAGTGTTTTCAAGCATTATCATTATGTCCAATAATAAGACACGATTCTGAGTCAGGGTTAACTTAAATAATACGAGACTATTTAATACAAAGGCTATATTTTACCTGAACTTATAGTGAATTTACGAGGAACTTTAGCATTATTTTTTTAAATATTTTTAAAGATTTTTTATTTTATTTTTTGCCCAAAGCAGGGCTTCACTCCCAGTGAGCCGCATTTGTCTCCGGCACTAGTTATGTTCTGAGTTTCATGTTAAATACTAAATTAATTAAACATACTAAGTTTGGGTAGATTTCACATTTAATGTCATGAGATTCTCGTTTTTAGAATGTTATGTGAAATGTTTACACAATAATGAATTCGATTATTCGAAGATTGAAATTAACACCCACGAAAAATAGTATTAGGTCAACGAGTAGCAAAATTTGTATAACTTTGTAAAATTCAGAAAAATCAACAATTCAAACTAAATATAGTAAATAGTCTATATTACTAACTTATATCGTTACCAAGATTTATAATTCATACCAATATATATTGATTTAATAACTATAGATATGTACTGTACATAGCTTGTTATAGTAAGACTACAGTTAATATTGTTAATAAGATCAATATTAACTTCTCTTAATTAATTAATGTCGAAGTCTCAAGTTTAAATAATTCCTCTTCACATATATATATATCAATATAAATGACTTAGGAATATATTATATATAAGTGTTGGTAATAATGTTATCTTCATACTAACATCATATAACAATTTATAATATGAGAACTTAGGGTATATATATTATAGGTCAAAACATCAAAGTTAATTATTTTAAAAAATCAAAGTTATTATAATAAGAGGTTTAAATATTATTAACAAAAGTCTAAACATAAAATTTCATTTTCTAAGTATAAAAATAATAAAATATATTTATTCAAAATATATTTGTGAAACTCGAGAACCAAGACCGCTTAAGGGCTCAAATGCAGTTCTTAATATATTTTATAAGAATAATGTTATACATGTTAAGTTTGTATCTTAAGTTATATTTTAAATAACGATATGTCACATAATCATTGAGCGTAATATATAATTTTAGAATTTACACAATTTTATCATCTTAATAATTACTTGACACATCATTATTTAATATACAACTTATAATATAACTTGAAATGTATAATTTTACTCGTATTATAAATATATTTAGATTCTAATTAACATTGCTTATTTTCACTACAAAAATGCTTTTAAGAGATAAAAGTACTTTTTAAATTTAAAAAGCACCATAGGTGCTTTCCAAGTGTTATGGCCTATTTTTTTGTTATTAATTAAAAAAATTAATATATTAAATAATATTACATATTTATTTGTATATATTCAAATTTTTATTTGATGTAAAATGTGATATTTTCTCTCACTCAATTACATAATGCCATCGTCACAATTTAATCTAAACTTAAGAGTTAACCCAACTCATATTGTCTATTCTCGCAAAGTTATAGAAATTCATAATTCATGTGACAATTTTTATTAAACTCAAGACACATAAATTTTAGGATCCACTTGACCCATAATGTTAATTCTACTATTTTTAAGGGACTCACATCCCACTTAATAATTTACATTAAAATGATTTTGAAGACTTACATGCGTATGAAAATTCAAATCTGTTCTAGTATCATTTATCACAGACCAATCGTTTGTTATTAATTTAAAAAATTAATCTATTAAATAATATTATTTATATATATTTAAAATTCACTCAATTTTTATTTAACGTGATATAAGTAAAGCATATCTTTACTGTTAACACTTTTAATATTTTTACGGGCAACACATACAAAATTTAATAAATTATTGTGATTGCAAATATTCTGCTTGTCGAGGGATATCAAGCCGTGCACTTCAATTTGACACCCCTATGGCATTAACTAAGCCACAACTTTGATACCTTATGCACAGCGAAAAACCATAACTCACACCATAAGCAAGAACACATAAGATTACACACACCAATAAAGATAAAGAAAACAAACCAATCACAAGACACAAGATGTTCGGCCCAAATTGCCTACATCTACGGAGGATCCATAATCCAGCTTCTTCCCATTGAAATAGATCACAAAGTATCTTCTTACATCATCAATGATCCCACAAGACCCCTTAGTATCTCCTATAGAGACCTCTAAACATCTACCCTTGATCATTATGACTCCCTAAGACCTCTTCGTATCTCCTCATAAAAGATTTTTACAAGAAACACAAGAATAGCCCGAGCATCTAAGCCTAAAGGATCTATGGTGTTTCTCTTTTATTCACTTAAAGAAACTAAAGAAGAAAACACCCCCCAAGGTTACACCCTAGTGCACCACGCATTTAGTGCCTACCTAACTCCTCTATTCTCTCTTATGGTTACATCTTGAAACCTTAGATGCTTAACCTTAAACAATGGTTTACAAGTGTTTATATAGGGTATATTTCGTACCTACAAATCTTATTTCTTATTGGAGTAAGAGTCCACTTGTTTTAGAAGTCCAAAACTTCCCAAAACTTAAAATCTCGAGCCAAAACGGACTTTTTCTCGCATCCAGCGCTGCAGCGCTGAGGACTCAGCGCTGCGGTGCTGGTCTTCTGTTTTGAGCGCCGCGGCGCTCAGCCTTGGGCACCGCGGCACTGGAAGCTGCCCGCGATTCCTTCTTTTCCTTCGCGTCTTTGAGTCTCATTTTACTTCTCCCTTCGTGTCTCACACGTCCTAGACTTCTCCATACGTGTCCCACACGTTCTAAACTTCTTGTAACTCTCCACTTTGATATTTATCTCAATTCTTGTCCAACCAAAATTGTTGAATCACCAATTTTTCAATACTGCTGTTGAATTTTAAAAATTCTAAGACCAGGTCCTATTTTTACTCGATTGATTTTTCTCTCTTTTATCGTTCTCTTTTACTGCCCTCTCCTTACTCTAATATTCAGCTACCGATCAACCATTGCCCTAGTACCGTTCAACATCGTCCAGTCATTATTAGATTATCCTTTGACCCAATCCTATTTCTCTTCGATCGATCAAGATTGCAAGTGTTTTAATAAATTTTATTTTCTAAGTTCAATTGTTATGATTCTTACATTCGATTAATTTTTTGTTGCTGGTGTGTTGACACCACACTAATAATCCCATTACCAAACACAAAATATATTAATTTTTCGTTGTTTGTGTTCTGAATTGCATTATCTATAATTTCTTTGAATCAGCTTCATGTGCTCTCCTTTATTTTAGTTTTACTGATATAATAAAGTGCAACATTGTTCAACTCAATTTCATAACACATTGAATCAGAAGCATAATTATGTACATGAAATCTCATCTATAGTATTATTTCTTATATTTAACTGGTTTAATGAAATTTTCATTTATGCCTTGCAAAACAGTTAAAAATATTAAAAATTATCGTTAGCTCATCACATGATACGTTTAGAAAAAAAGGTGAGTAGAATCAATGTAAATTGAAAAGACTCTATTATTAATATATTTGTTAATATATGTGTTGTTGAGACCTTAACTAAAAATTAACCAACTAGCCATTTCAATAAATTTGAGTGGAAAAATATTATGAAAAAATCTTATAAACAAACAAATATAAATTATCAATCAAAATAACTCAATAACAAATGGACTTTACTCAAGAACAATTGATAGATATGGACAACTTTGATAGAAGAAAAAAAAGTTTAAAATGTGATTATGTGAGATAAACTATCAGTACAACTAACAATGAATATGGGAGAAGAAATTATATATATATATATATATATATTATATCTTCAATTTCTGTTTATTTTAACTTCAATCAAGGAATTATATGTATTTATTACCTTAATTATAATAATTATAGGAGATTCTTAATGCTACAAAATTTTGATAAAATTGATTGAGAAATATTAAGTAATTAGATATCTTATTTACATTACTATCACAGATGTAGGAGCATGAGCACCCTCACAACATTTGCAGCAACTGATTTCATGAATAATTCATTGGTAATAAGGAATAATGATAATGATGTAAATAAACATTAGCAATTTAATTATAATTTATGTTTTAGTGAGAATGTTGAAATTTCATATTTTAATATTGATATTTTTACCCAAAAATACAAGAGATAAAAAGTTCTAAGAAAATTGGAGTTTAAACAAAGATAGCTTAACAGTTGAATACAATTATAAATACAATTAAAAGTAGAGGTGAAAAAAAGAGAGAAATTAAGTTGCAATGTCGAGAAAGTAATGAAAATCATTAAGAAAATACTTTAACAGTTGAATACAATTATAAATACAATTAAAAGTAGAGGTGAAAAAAAGAGAGAAATTAAGTTGCAATGTCGAGAAAGTAATGAAAATCATTAAGAAAATACTTTCAAATTATTGACGATGAAGAATGAATATTAACCGTTATAGACTTTTTAACTTAACAAAGAAATAAAGAGATGTTTATTGCATTAAAGCAATTAAATTGATAATTTGCTTAGTCAACAAGTATTTAGGATTTTTGCTCATTTTGATTCTATCTTTATAAAATTTGTTATCATTTTATATTATTGTGTTGTGAATGATTGTGGGCATTTGTTATGTTTTATTATTATTTTTTCAGATAAATTGTTAAGTTGATATTGAATGATTGGAAATGTCTTATTTGTTATAATTTTCTGTTGACAAAGCTTTATGTTTTTTTTAGTATTTTTAAAATTACGAGAGTTATGAATTTAATAATATTTGTATTTTATTATTTTTTTAACAATATTGAGGCAACAAGATATAATATTTTTTACAAGTATTTACAAAATAAATTGTTAAATTATTATTTTAATTAAAAAAATAGATATAAAAATAACTAATACTTTTATGTCACTTTAAATGGATAGTTTTATCCAACATTTTTCATTTGTTGATTTTTTTCATCGTTAATTTTTTTTAAAATAATAATAATTTTTTTTATAATTTATAAATACCAAAAATATTTATATACTTATATATCAAAATATTCAATATAATATTCAAAACATTTAATAAATACTTTTCACAAGTGATGATCAAATGTTAAATAGTTTTCTTAAAAAAACACTACAGAATTAGCTAAGCATATTAGTGGCTAGAGCATTTTTTTCAAATAAACATTTAACATTTAGTTTTCATTTATATAAAGTATTTTTGAAGTACTTGAGGTGTTTTATTGAGTGTTTTAATATATAATTAAAAAAGTACTTTGATACTATTAAATTACTAAAATGGATATTAGTATGATTAAAAAAACTTAAAATATTATAATAAAAAATATGAATATTTTTTTTTAATATAAGATATTTTAAAATGATAGCATGATAATAATAATATTTTATTTTATAAACATTTATACTAGTTGTTACAGTAAAAAAAAATTTTAATAAATAATTTTGTGATGACAATTATTATTGTTGTTGTTGTTATTGTTATTGTTATTATTAACTAAAATAAAATAACAAATAGTAAAATAAAATTGCATATCTCAATCCAACGTCACTTAAAATGTATTATTTTAAAATAATAAAAATTCAACATGTAATATTCTTGTTAGCTATTCAATACTATATCAAACAATTAGATATAAGAAGATTTGCAATTCTTTTATATTCTTCATCCATCTCTTTAACATGAAATGTATTCTCTATTTGAATAGTATCTTATTATATACTCGTTTTCTCATTACGTGTAAAAAGAAGTTCATCATTATTATCATAAAATTTAAATTCTAAATATACTTATTTTTTAAAAAGAAAAACTATATATTTGATATAATATTATCCATTGATTCTTTCAAACTCTAATATTATCTTAATTTGCATCTTAATGACAAATATCTATAGTTAAAAATGTTTTTTTTCCCTATTGGTTGACTACCATATCGAAAATCAGAAAGATGATATCTCTCACCGTAAGGGTTTAAATATCTTATTTATTGTAGATAATTAGCATCAATCAAATAATATTTACCTATAAAAGAATAATAAAAAAAAGAATTAAATTTATATATACTTAAAATAACATGTACATTATCATTATTATTATTTAAAAAAATATAAAATGTTAATACATATTATACTCAACGCTAAATAGATGAGAAAATTTTAAATTTGGTATTCTTAAAACCTCTAAGAATATATAAGCATTGGGGGTAGCACCCTTCCATTCTGTCCAAGTAAATGTAAAGCACGTATTAAAGTCACACTCAACCATAATATTTTGAGTAGTAATGTATTTTCTACAAATATATGATACTTGTTTATCTCTAAAGACAACAGCTGGTATATATGAGTCTCATCAATTACTCTAATGCAATATTTAAAATAAGGCCAATATTAATTATTATATTTAATTTTTTTAAGTGTACTCCTAAATTTTTGGATCACTTGGTTTTATAATATATATAGTCCTATGAGATATAATTTCTAAAACTATCTCAAACCATCTAATTTGAGTATGAAACTTAGTAAGCATATTAGTTTTTTATATATCAAAATACAAATACATATATGTACACAATGTATGTGTATGATATACTGTGATAAATCAAATTCAAAATCAAAATCAAATTCAAATTCAAAATCAAATTCAAATTCAAAATCAAATTCAAATTCAAAATCAAATCAAATTCAAAATCTTATCAAATCACATGTCAGGTAAGCGCTTACACATTCTTTCAAAATATACAGTAGGAATACCATCACTTAACTACTACTTAGTAGGACTTTCATATCACATATCACATAATGAGCCAAATGTAACTTGTAGGTGACATATCGTATGAGAGGAATAGTATAAGTGAGGTTTAAATTATACATATATAATTCTCATACTCGAAGGTAAGAGCCAAACCCTCACCCTGATCATTGGTGAGTCCTCTCACATGCATCAATACCCCACCACACGAATGTGATGACTCAATCTTCCTTTAAGTACCAATAGGATACTTCCTACATACGGAACACATAACATATACCAATCCCGAAGGAAATACCACACATAAAGGCTCCATAAATCACATAAGGTGCCTACTAAGTAAATAATGAGTTCAAGCATCCTCAAAACACAAGACATATCTCATGGACATTTTCCATTTCATAAGTTTTATTTGTTAAACACATTTCATTTTGAAAACTCACTTTCATAAATACATGTATGTCTATACTCAATGTCAATGCTCACATTCATAAACATATGTCTTTCATATTTTATATCAAATATACTTTAGCATAACATAAATATATTTCTAAGTACATTTACAAAATCATACATAGACAATTACTATGTTTATTGTGATTTCAGTAAAAGTCTAGTATACTTACCTCTTAGCATTTTCGACTACAAGGCTTAATTCTCCTTAACCTATCAATGGAGATTAATCCTTTCATAAGCCTCAACATTCACACAAAACATTTTAAATAGCTTACAAAATTACACATATTGCACTTATCACAACGAATTGGTCTAATTACTTGGTTTCTCAAACTTTTTATTCTGACCACTTACACTTAACAAAATTTTCTTATACATCAAATGATGTCCAACTATTCTAAAATCAGAATATATCATTCTTAACTCATATATTCTTCTTATATATGAATATTATATTATAATTCATACACAATTCATTAAATAAATGTCATCAAATCCAAACTATTAACCTAACAGGATCAAAACATTTACTGAACAATATTCAATCTCCCAATTTTATAAAATCATATACTAACTCAAAAATTATAAAAATATTTTAAAATTACTCTTGACACATATCTCAATTCATGATAAATATTTCACTTCAAAATCACTGTCGAAAGTATTTTAAAACTATTTTATTCCAAAGCTTTAAAAATCTGTTAATCAAATACTACAATGAGCTGATACACTTTAGAAAATTATAACAATTTAACCACATTGATATAAATTTATAATTTTGAGTATATCATATTAGACATATAAACATATCATATTACATAAATTTGTAATTTTTTAAGATCATTCAGCAGATCAAAAATTATTTGTCACTGTATCATACTGTTAACACAGGAAATTTTCAGATTTTTAGAGTCATTTTGGTAAATTCACTACAAATTCAATTTTTAAAATTTTCAATCGATTCAAATTCTCAAATAATTCTAGACATGACTAATTTCATATATTCAAAATACAAAATCAGAATTGAAGCACAACAATTTATAAAAGTTTTGGATCAAGAGACTATCAAGTAGAAATTCTGCAATTCATCACGATTTATCAAGTTATCTACATAAATCATCATCAATTCTCACAATATCTTACAAAGTTCACATTAAATCCTCAATTGTATATATTTTCAGAAATCAAAATTTAAAAGAATTAACTAAATTAACACCAAAAAACTAAGAAATGGTTATAATATACCTCTTAAAGCTTAAATTCCAACTTTCTTCTTCTTCTTCTTCTTCTTCTTCTCTTTCTCTCCCATTTCTTTCTCTCTTTTCTCACTCTAAAAGAGGTGGCTTGACCAAAATAAGTAAATTAGGGTTTTAAATGTGTATTTTTATACTAAGAGGCTAATTTTTAGTATTTATAAATTAGCCCTAAAAAATTTTAAAGTATTATAATTTGGTCCCTAAAATAAATGTAAAGTCTTGCAAATAAACCCAATACTAATAGTAGGTCCTTAATCTATACAAACACTACTAATAACAATACATAAATCAAGTATCACCTATATAAAAATAAAAAATATGTATATATAAATATTTATTCTTACCAGTTGTGGATAAATAGTTACTACAAGCATACTCAAATTGTACCATATAAAGGTGATAAACTGTTAGACATATAATATATTTTACGCCCTTAAAGCATGTGAAATAACATTTTAATTGATTAATAAAAAATTTATTTATATATATGATTGAGTATACTTTAATGAGTTCGTATTTATAAAGTATGTGATTTACGTATTAGACAAATGAACGTTGAAATCTCTCTTGCCTCATCCTATTACAACATCTAAAACTATCCTAAACTATCTAGATAGTTTTACACGAGCGTTGAAATCTCTATTGCATCATCCTATTACTTAACTTATGATCTAAAGTGATAAGAAACATTGTTAGTGTCTCTTCTAATTGAACATCTGAACCTCTTCTTAAATTATAACAGTTGGTAAGTGTTACTAACAATTATTTAAACACATATTTTTTTCATTCAAAATTATTCTATACACTTTCCATCATGACCCTTTATAATATCATTTACTTATTTATACTACGTAAAGTAGAATTCATGCAAAATTTCTTATCCACATACTTAAGCCATTGAGAGACATTGCCATACGTCTTGTAGCCACCAACTAGTATAATTTATTATAACTTTTATCAATTGACAAGTCTGTATTGTTGCTATCACTATTGTTAGAAATCATATCTATAACATAAATAATAATAATAATAATAATAATAATACTAATAATGAATATAAATATGTAATATCAATAACTATAGCTAATTATGAAAGGAAATTAGGGTGTCAAAATGATATTGATATATGATAGGCTTATGAAAAGGTTCCAACATATTCAAATTGTACCATATGAAGGTGATAAATTGACTGAACAAAAACTATAGATTCATTTGTATAAGTTTCAAGTTGTACCATAAAGCAAAAAGCAACCATAGCAAAACAAAGCCAACCAAAAGCTGGCATAAGACTAATAAGTTCAGGGAAAAAAAAAATATGTTGAATAAACATTGTGGAGATAGTGAGCCTATAAGGGATGATCAACACGGGTTCGTATAAACAGCGAAAGGTGACGTGGCATAGTAGGGTTTTTTCTCTCGGCGCACAGAATTAACTTACGCCGTATCCATGAGGAAGAAAAAATCGAACAAAATGCCGCCGTCTCCGTCCGCTCGCGGTGCCCGGAATCGCTCGCCTAGCGAGCAAGTGAACGATGGTAGCGCCCAGCTTGCTGCCGATCCTCCTTCTGCAGCTGTTCCTCCTACTGCTGCTGCTCCTCCCTCTGCTGCCTATCCTCCGCCGGCGTCCCACGCGGCTGCTCCCCCGTTCGCTGCTTCCGGGTGTGGGGATCCTCTGGCAGCCTTGTCCGAGTTGCCTTCGGGGTGTTCTGGTGATCCTCTGCGCTGTGGAGCTGCTGCAGGTGCGTCGGCCGGGACCGTCGGGTCTCCTGCGGGGGCTGCCGAGGTTCTTGCACAGGGGGCTGTGCTGTGCTCTGCCGGCTCCCGGGTTGCTGGAACGAAGGCTCCTGGCCCCCCTACGAATGGAGGTTCTTCCAGGGCCGCACCGGCGCTCGGGAATGGCGGTCGCGCTCCGGCTGGCTTGGCCTCCATGGTTCCTGCCTCCGCGGATTCTGGGCTGTCCGTCGGGGCTCCTCCGGTGGCTCCAGAAAGTGCGGCCATGCGCAGGAGCAACGGGCTTCCCGCGGTGTTGGCTGTCGGCTTGGGTCCGGCGCCGGCTGTTTGTGGGGCGGGATACGGGGCGTCGTCCGCTGCTGCTGCTGCTACACTGGGCGCGGTTGCTACAGTACCCGCGAGTGCTACAGTACCCGCTGTTGCTACAGTACCCGCGGGTGCTACATTGGCAGATTGCGAGGGCAGAAAGGGCGTACAATCTAACAGGCCTTGGGTATCTTTATTTGCTGACAACCGTACTCGAAGCCATGGCAGTGAACTACAATTTGTCCCCCCGACAATCTCAAATGGTAAGAAAATTGTGAAATTCAATAGTAATGAACTTAAAGAAGAAGAGGAAAGGTGGCAGCATGCATTAATTGGGTGTGTGTATGGATTGTGCCCCCAATTTCAACCTCTCCAAGCTTTTATAACGCGCCGTTGGAGGCAATTTGGCCTTATCTCGATCCACTCCATCAAAGATGGGGTGTTTCTGTTTAACTTTGAGAATGAATATGGGCAACAAAAAGCTCTTGAGGATGGTCCACTGACCTTTGATAAACGCCCTTTGATACTCAAAGCTTGGAAACCCCGAATGGTAATGGATGTGGCAAGTATCAGAACTTTACCTATTTGGGTGCAATTCCCAGGATTACCGTGGGAATTCTGGAGCCCCTCGCTGTTGAGTCGTATCGCCAGCTCGTTGGGATCCCCTAAATTTAGCGACCAATGTACTTTGAACAGAACAAGGCTGGCATTTGCGAGGGTCCTGGTGGATATGGATGTGGAGGGTGATTTCCCTTCCATGATTACATTAGAGGACGAAGAGGGTAATATGGTTAGGCAGGAGGTGACTTATGAGTGGAAGCCATCAGTATGCTCTAAATGTAAACGGGTTGGTCATGATGGGAAAGACTGCTTGACAGGGATAAAACAAGTGTGGAAAGCAAAAGGGAATGATCAGAATAATCAAAGAGAAGCTGAAGTACCTATTGGCCACCCGGAGATGCCAGAACCAAAAGAGTTAAATCTAAGTAAAACAGAAGGGGAGATACAGACGCCAGAGGGAAATGAGGCGCATGGCCACACAGATAAGGCAACAAAACAAATGCCAGGAACCGGGGGAACAGAGGAGATCCAGGTAATGGACAGATTTAACCTAAGGAAGACTATTACTCTGACACATGATGTGGGAATTATAGGGAAGGGTCGACGTGCCAAAAGGAACTCTAAATCCCCACATAGGGGACAATGATCGCAAGCTGGAACATTCGGGGTCTCCATGACCCCTGCAAACAATCAGAGGTACGGGCTCTGATTAAATCTTGTCGATTATGTATTTTGGGATTGTTAGAAACAAAAGTGAAACTGTCTAATCTAGATACCATTTGGAAGAAGTTGGCATTACGAGAGTGGAAACTAGATAATAATTCTGAGTGCCTAGACATGGGAAGAATATGGATCGCCTTTAATCCGGCTAAATGCAATGTCATGATCTTACAAAAACACCAACAATTCATACATAGTAGAGTGATTATTGATGGTATGATGTTTTACTGGACTCTGGTTTATGGTGCCTCTGCTAGTATTGAGAGAGAGAACCTGTGGAAGGATCTTAGGGAGGATTTGTCTCCCAACACTATACCGTGGTTAATCCAAGGAGACTTCAACAATGTACTCAGCAACAATGACAGAATTGGCGGTCAATGGGTTAATGATAACATGGTAGAACAGTTCAAAAACTGGATATCGAGACTAGAGTTATTCGAGTTAAAGAACCATGGTTGTCACTACACTTGGTGTAACAATCAAACAGGTGGACAACGAATTTGGAGGAAAATTGACTGGGCATTTATTAATGGAAAGTGGCTGGATGCATTGGAGTTTTCTGAGTGTGAAGTTCTTCCAGCGGGCATTTCAGATCACTCTCCTCTCGTGGTCTCCATTTCTAGAGCTTCATATATTGGGAAGGTTCCTTTCAAGTTCTTCAACGCCTGGTGTAATCACAGTGATTTTCTTCCCACAGTCGAGAGAGAGTGGCAGCATGTTTGTCATGGTCCCCCAATGGCCAAGGTATGGTTTAAACTAAAGCTATTGAAGCCCAAGCTAAAAGAGCTTAATATGGTCTTCTTCTCGGACATCCAGCAAAAGATTGAAGATTACAAACTGATGTTGGCCTCATTACAGAGTAGTCTGATCTATGACCCTTTCAACCAAACCCTTCAAGATGAGGAAAGGGGCATTTACCAACATTTAAGGAATCTTATTTATGCTGAAGAAAGCATTGTCAGACAAAAATCCAGAATCAGATGGATTCAAATGGGGGATTCTAACACCAGCTACTTTCATAAGTCAGTTAAGCAAAGAAGAGCTCGGAATAGAATCATTTCGATTGAAAACCCAAACGGAGAAATTGTTGAAGACCCCACGGTTGTGAAAGAAGCCATTGTCCGATACTACAAAGATTTGTTGGGTACCCCTACCTCCCATAGGACGTCCATACAAAAAAGAATTATGGACGCGGGCCCTAAATTGAAGGTTGATGATAGAGACATGTTGAATGCCCCTGTCACAGAACAAGAAGTCAGAAGTGCTATCTTCAGCATCAATGGTGATAAAGCCCCTGGACCGGATGGCTATAACAGTTGCTTCTTTCAAAAATGCTGGCACATAATAGGAAGGGAGGTCACTGCAGCTGTGCAACATCTCTTCTCCTCAGGTCAGTTCTACAACCCCATAAATGCCACTGCCATTACCCTTGTGCCTAAGGTTCATAATCCTCATAGCTTGGGGGACTATAGACCAATTGCATGTTGTACCGTCCTCTACAAATGTATTACCAAAATTATAACATGCAGACTGAGGAGAGTGGTGAGCTACTTGGTCAGCCCTAGTCAATCAGCATTTATCCCTAATAGGAAGATATCAGATAATGTCTTACTAGCTCATGAGCTTGTGAGGGGTTATGATCGCAACAGTGGGAGCCCAAGGTGTGCTCTTAAAATAGATCTCCGCAAAGCTTATGATTCAGTATCTTGGGATTTCCTAGAAGAGGTATTGATGGGTCTGAATTTCCCTTATCACTTTATCAACATCATCATGAAGTGTGTCAGAACAAGCACGTTCTCAGTTATGGTAAATGGCAGACTAGAAGGCTTTTTCCCGGGGAAGAAAGGTTTGAGGCAGGGGGATCCCATGTCCCCTTTGCTTTTTGTTATGGCCATGGAATACCTCAGTAGGAGCCTAAGTTGTATTCCTCAAAACCAGTTTATATATCACAAAGGGTGTAACAGGCTGAAACTAAACCACTTGATGTTCGCAGATGACCTATTGTTGTTCTCTAATGGGGATGTCAAGTCCGTGGGCTTCTTTAAACAAGCACTTGATGATTTCTCAATGGTCTCAGGGTTGCACCTAAACGCTGGTAAGAGCTTCATCTTCTTTGGGAATGTGCCTCAACCTACCAAGGAGACAATCCTTCAAGTGACTCAGTTCCAGCAAGGTGTTTTGCCTATCAAATACTTAGGTATCCCCTTAATCTCTGGAGGACTGAAGAAAGACCACTGTCAGGAGCTCATTAATAGGATCTCTGCAAGAATCTCAAGCTGGACTGTGAAATATCTGAGCTATGCGGGGCGGTTGCAATTAATAAAATCAGTCATAATGAGCATGCATGTCTACTGGAGTTCTATGTTCACCCTGCCTAAGTCGGTCACCAAAGAAATTGAAAGCAAATGTCGTAATTTCTTATGGCATGGAAGTAACCAGCAGGGGAAGAGAGGTTTAGTGGGCTGGAATGAGGTATGCAAAGATAAAATTGAGGGGGGTCTTGGCATTAAATCTATAAGCTTGTGGAATTCAGCGGCAGTTACTAAACACATCTGGGAGCTGGTTGCTGTGAAAACCTCATTGTGGGCAAAATGGGTAATTGATAACAAACCGCGGAGACTAAGTTTTTGGGGCATCACAAAGCCAATGGATGGTAGCTGGACTTGGAGGAAGATGCTGGGATTGAGAAGTCAGATAAAACAATTGTTCTCCTATGAATTGGGCAACGGCAAGTCCTTTCAATTTTGGTGGGATCCATGGCTGGGTGGAGAATCAATAGTTAATAAATTCCCCCACATACAAATCTCCGATGCGGATATTCCTCGGGGTGCAAAGGTTAATGAACTATGGCAGCATGGTCATTGGAACCTTCCTGACCCTTTGGACGAGTACACTTCTCAGGTATGGGACTATCTCCGTAAAAATATTTCAATTTCGGAAAGAGAAGATAGAATTTCATTCACCGCAAGTCCCAATGCAAAGTTTTCCATTGCGAGTACTTGGAGATATCTTAAGAACAATGAGGCTAAGGTGGGATGGAGTAAACTGATATGGGGAACGCAACATATACCTAGACACAGCTTCGTTACTTGGTTAGCTTTGAAGAACAGATTATCTACCAGAGAGAGACTTAAAAAATGGGGGGTTATCCCATCAGATGATTGCCCCCTTTGTGGTAATGACAAGGAAACAATCTCACACTTATTCTTCCAATGCAACTTTTGTAGTGAAATTTGGCACAAAGTACTAAGGGCGTGTCAACTCAATCAGTGCCCGAACAGATGGCAACGAGTAATCTCCTTCATGTGCAGGAAATCTAAAGGCAAATCCACTCTCAGTAAGATTAGAAGAGTATCGTTCTGCGCTACAATCTACTTTATTTGGAGAGAACGGAATTTGAAGGTCTTCCAACAGAAAACTCCTTCTACAAGCGAAGTTTACCAAAAGATTAAGGATGTTATTTGGATTAGATGTATAAGTGCTGTAAATGGCCAAGGGATTGACCACATTGCAGTTGGTTGGTAAATGTAGTTAACTGTCTGGGATTGTACTGTTTTACTTTCTCTCTTTTATTGAATCTTTTCTCTGTAATACCAGCGGGATTTAGCATTTATATAAAAAATTTTACTTACCAAAAAAAAGATAGTGAGCCTATAATGACAAAGAAAGTTTCCTGTTGCAAAAGAATTTACAGCGAGGCCAAAGACTTAAACTGTTTTACGAGACAACGGCACCGCCAAGTTCCATAGTCCTAATTGTTAAAGAGAGGTAGGTTGAAATATCTCCAAAGATGCGTAGACCTAATGGCCAGTCACTCAGAAATCATCATAAATCATACTTGCCTTCAATTCAAACTCTCCAAAACTCAAAGCAAGCGGTTCATTCATCACAAAGAAAAATGATTTGCACATCTGTTTCAGCAAAAATACAAAACCTAAATTTTAGAATCACTCACCAAAACTAGAACCCAACTAAGCTTAGCACCAAACAAAATACTTTAGAACTGGTTAAATGCATTCTCTATGCATGTTTAATGAAGCTTGAATGTCAAAACTTGAGTGAGATTTAAAATAAGTTAAAACCTGGCTCGAACTGGCTAAGATAGTTAAAATAAGTTTAACTAAACAGACTAAAAGACGCAAATAAAAACTTACATGCAGAACATAGAATATAAATAAATACATTGTTAACATGTGAATATGTGGTTTTAGATAAACAACTGTTTGATTTCCCCTCCTCCAAAACTAATGCACAATGCATCCAGACCACCATAATTTGACTGTTCCCACAATATTTGGAAAACATAACTTCATGATAATAAATTGACAATCACCAATATATAAGTCAGGAAGCTGTACCACCTATAATTCGATCATGACATGAGCAATATAAATTAAATGAATCTTGATAATAAAAAGAAACAAGGGCAACAATACTGGATTTCCATTTAGTTGTTAAAGCTGCAATTGCCGGCTGTTGTTTTATAATTGGGGGTAGAAATAACAATTCAATGGAGATATATTAATTAAAGCCCTTAAGTGAACCGTATCCTTCTATTCTGGAGCAAACAAAATACAGTGATCAAACGGTTACTGAACGAGACCCACATAGTAGATTCATATAACAATCATAACAAATAGTCAAAGAGAACAAACCTGATGCTGCGATTGGAAAGAATTGAGTAGCTGCTTTGAGATTTAACGCTTTAACGCGATTGAATGGCAGTCGACAGTGATCGAACGGCCATTAAAAGTCGACCAAATGGTAATTGAACATCGGCTGAATGACGCTTGAAAGGCGGCTGAATGACGATCGTTTTGGTGACAGATAAAAGTGCTCAGAGTAGAAAAAGACATGATTTTAGATCAAAGAACATCAAATAAGACTTATCTTAAAATTTTCAAATTTTTAAAAAAGTATTTTAAGAATTGTAAAAAAATTCATTAAAATCTCCAAATATTATTCGAAAGTATGTGAGGTGCTAATCAAGAAAAACAGTACTTTGTTAAATTTTAAAATTACTTTTTAAATTTTTTATTAAATACTCTTGAGAAATACTTTTAATCTTAAAAAAATATTTTTATTATTATAAAAAACACTACAGTACTGATCCCAAGTTCAATTGGATATTTTTTGAACCTTCAAAAAATTTCAGGTAGAAAATCGAAGAAGCCACATTACTTCACGTCTTCACCTGCCTGGCACGTGAATAACGGTAACCCTTTTCCTACCTTCCGCTCGTAATTTACTTTCGATCCACCTCATAATTTACTTCGATAAGCCGCTAACTTTGACTAATCTCCACTTAGAAATCACGTCCTAATGTAAGGCCATTTCCGACCTTTCACGACCTTCCTAATGAGTGCCCCCGTTTAGTAAATATCCACAAGATTTGCGCAATTCGCAAATAAGACCCTCCACCAAATCCAAATTAATTTCAAGCACAGCAGGATCTGGCTCTCTGCCCCTCAAATAACCACAGTACGGTTCGTCTAGATTCTAGGGTTTCTCATTTTCCAAACAGGAGCGGGGCCGCTCCTCAAATTTTCGTCGCTTTCCCTAACTTTCTTCCCTTCACATGCCTTTTCCACTTAATTTTCCCTACTCCCAAACAGATCTCAATCTCAATTTCAATTCTTTCATAACTTACCCTAAACCCCCTTTTTGCGAGCAGAAAGAACAAAAGCCCCAAGATTGAAACTTTCGTATCTTTAATTCATCAGCAAACCAAATGCAGCTAACAAATTCCGCTGAAACAAAAAAATCCCCTGAAAGTCCTTCGAAACAGAAACTTGTTCAAGAAGCCAACAAAATCAATGACGATAACGGCAGTATCGACGTCAATGACGACTCAGTTATTGATGTATCGGGAAAAACCGTTGAGTTTCCGTTAATTGAAGGTAACGGTAACAGAAACGCAGACATTTCAGTACAAGGCTTGTACTTATACAAGAACGTGTTGAATTTGATTCCGAAGACGGTCGGCCGCTTCGAGAAGTTGACAATTTTGAAATTTTTTGGGAACGAGATTAATTTGTTTCCGCCTGAGGTCGGGAATTTGGTCGGCTTGGAATGCTTGCAGATAAAGATATCTTCGGGCATTAACGGGTTTGCTTTGAATAAATTGAAGGGGCTGAAGGAGCTCGAATTAAGTAAAGTTCCGCCGCGGCCCTCAGTTTTGACGCTGTTGAGTGAGATTGCTGGGCTGAAGTGCTTGACCAAGCTCTCTGTTTGTCATTTCTCTATTAGGTCAGTATTCCTGAACTTTCAAAATTTTAGGTGTTTAATTTTTGAATTGTTTTGCTGTGGAATATGTAGAAGTAGAGATATTTGGATTTTTTAAAATGCTAGAAAGTGGAAATTGTTAGACTAGATTGACTATATAAGGAAAAAAATTTGTTTTTGGAGTAGTTAGTTATTAAATTGTGCTGTGTTTTTGAGCTAATAAAAGATTGAAATAGTGTAGAATAGACAAAGTCCAGGCAATATAGATTTGCAACGGTGTAGTTTAGTTCAAATTAACAGTTGTAGTGAGCTATACATGATGATGTTTCAGTCTCGGGAAATGTATAATATGAGCATCTTTTCTTTCTTTCTTTCTTTTTTCGCAGATACCTCCCTCCAGAGATTGGCTGCTTAAGCAATTTGGAGCACTTAGATCTTTCATTTAATAAGATGAAGTATTTGCCAACTGAAATAAGTTATTTGAAGGCCTTAATATCTTTGAAGGTTGCTAATAATAAATTAGTAGAGTTACCTCCTGGTTTATCCTTATTGCAAAGGCTGGAGAACTTGGACCTTTCAAATAATAGGTTGACATCATTGGGCTCTCTTGATCTTAGCACAATGCAGAACCTTCAGAATCTGAACCTTCAGGTACTAGACTGTAACTTTTAAATTAAGATCATCCTTTTCCTGTTACGGTTTTGTTTGGACATGCACTCCATTTTTAACATTCATTATCTTCTGTAATTTAATTTGACTGGATTAGAATGTGCTTATCCTTGTTTTGGTTGTTAGATGCTTTTATTTGTTCCCTGCATATTTTTAATATAGGAAAATTCATTTGCTATTTCTACTCCATTTACTGCAGCTTTATACAAATTCTTTTTTGGCTTTAGTTAGGGCTAACTCTACAGTCATGTAGGTTGCTGTAATGTATTTCTTGCCACATTGGCTGACGTAGGACATCATATAGATTGTACTTGTTTATACAGTGAAAGAACTTATAATTTGTTTGGGATTTGTTTATTTTTCCTTATGTTGGATTGGATTTTCTTTTACTTATTGGAGGCAATTACCATTATTATTTGAGGAAGATTTGGATTCACATTTTCGTTTTAATAAAGTTTTGGCCTCTATTAGTGGTGCCTTATGTCTGGTTTTGCTTCACAGACTTTGCTTGATTATTGGTATGTTGGAAATTCGGCTTCTCCCTCAGCTATTTTTGTTTTTATCCTCTTTCTACTTCACTCTCTCTTTCCTCCTTTCCTCTTTACTTCCTATGTCATTAGTCCTGATACTATTTTGGTCCTCTTTCTGTTCACTTTAGTCAGTACCTGTAGAGTCTTAAATATTGGACACCTTTCATGAAATTGTCTGCTGTGTTTATAATGTGATCTCTTTTACTTTTACATTTGAAATTTTGTATGCTGTAATATGTTCTTGCTATTGTTTCTTATATAAAAAAGAGAGAAAATATGTTCTTGCTCTTAATAAATTTAATTGGAAAAGATTGCTCTTGTCTTTCTATCATTGACCAGTTTAGCAGACTTGATGTTTGGTTGTAATTTGATCTATATGTTGCCATAGCACCTGCTTCTTCTGTTACATAAGGTGATGATATTACTTGATGACAGCTTGTGTCTGCTCATAACAATGATGATAGTCTGGTTTTTCTTGTACTTTTATGCATGCTCTGTTAAGCTCTGTTTGTCAAATTTGTCTTCGAAAGTTGTGCTGCTGTTTTTTTTTTTTTCTTGATTACTTGGACACTTGTTGCATATGCATTTCTAGTTTCTACATCTAATATGTTTATCCTACCTCTTATTTCTTTACTTGTTCAAGTACAATAAGCTTCTAAGTTATTGTCAAGTACCTTCATGGATATGCTGTAATTTGGAAGGAAATGGCAAAGACTCATCCAATGATGAATTCATCAGTTCTTCAGTGGAAATGGATGTATATGAAACTGCCATGCAGGAAAATGATAGAAATACTTCTTATAATGGTAAGGCCTGTGGAGTTTCTTTAATTTTTTCTCCTTCAAACTTTTTTAAGTTAGCCTTTTCAATGTTGTTTTGTGTACGGTTATTATGCATATGTGAAACTAACCTATTAGCATGAATTGATACAGGTTCTCATCATGCTGCATCAAGCATATTAACCATGTCCTCCTCAAACAATAGATCTTTGACAGCTCGGAGGTCAAGTAAGCAGTGGAAGAGACAACATCACTTGCAACAAAGAGCTCGACAAGAACGTTTAAACAACAGCAGGAAGTGGAAATGTGAAGGACATGCTCAAGCATCCATTGTGAGGGCAGACCGAAATTGCAAATCAGGCAATTTAGATGCCTTTGCCTCTGAAACTCATGCAGAAGGAGCATCAGACATCATAGGCCTGGACGATAATGATAAGCATTTACCTGCTGAGGTTGAAAGTGGAAATTTGCTTACAAGTGTTGATAATGATAAAATTAGATCCAGAACAGGTTTATCTGTAGAGAATTCTACATCTGCTGGTCTTGAGTCTATTGGTAAAGAGGGAGATGATGAATGTTCTAAGCATGATGCATCTTCAACTTCTATACAAAATGGAGCTGGTGAGCAGGATGAAGGTTCATCTTCTGAAATGTCCAAGGCTGCTTATAAGACAAAGAGGCATTCTGATAGGGATCTCAATAATCCCAAGCCATGCAAATCTCAGAGATCGACGGGAGAGAGCTCCAATATGTCACAGAAGTATAGTAATGTATCATTTTGCAGCATTGAGGACCGTCTACCAGAGGGTTTTTATGATGCCGGCCGTGACCGGCCCTTCCTGCCATTAAAGAGTTATGAGCAAACTTTGCATCTTGACTCACGAGAAGTCATTCTTGTGGACAGGTTAATTTTATATGTTTTCTCTTTATTTTCATTTGAGCCTCATGTTGTTTTCCTGTATTATGGTCTACCTGGTAAACATATCACAATTGTTTTATATTTAAATGAATATTTACACTTACTCTGCTTTTTAGGGAAAGTGATGAAAAGTTAAATGCAATTGCACTCTCTGCTCAAGGATTAGTGCTTCATTTAAAGCAGCTGAATGGCTTGGCAAAAGACGGGGTTATAGAACCTGTTGATAATCTGCAGATAGCATCATTGCTTGCTCTTTTTGTATCAGATCATTTTGGAGGCAGTGATAGAAGTGCAATGCTTGAAAGGACACGGAAATCTGTATCTGGTTCAAACTACCGGAAACCTTTTGTTTGCACTTGTTCAACTGGGAACAGCAACAGTATTAGCACTTCCTCGAAACAGATTTTGGACACTGCAGAAGATATTGTTTTATCTGATCTCTGTGAAAAATCTTTGCGTTCTATTAAGTCTAGGCGAAATTCTGTCATAGTTCCTATCGGGAGTGTGCAGTTTGGTGTCTGTAGACATCGAGCGGTGCTTATGAAGGTATTTTCTATGCATTAGCTATTCTTGTTTGTTTTAATCGAAGTGTTATTGCCTTCAGCTTTAGTCATTATGATCTGATACAAATTCAATTGCTCTAGTATCTTTGCGACAGGGTTGAGCCTCCTGTTCCTTGTGAACTTGTTAGGGGTTACTTGGATTTCCAACCACATGCTTGGAATACCGTCCTTGTCAGAAAGCGTAATTCTTGGATCCGCATGGTAGTTGATGCTTGTCGTCCACATGATATAAGACAAGAGACAGATCCGGAATATTTTAGTAGGTCAGTCTCTTCAGTTTCTAATATATCACTGAATCACTTCATTGCTAAAGATGTTCTGCATGTTGAAGAATATCTCTGCAGTTTATTTTCTGCTTCTTTTTTCTTGTTTAATTTTTCCTTTTACAACATTTCATCATGGAATATTGAATTTGATTTGAGATGCTGATTCTCCCAATGTTTGTCCTTCACGCATGATTCTCTTGTTTTAAATTAAATATCTTATTCTTTGGAGTCTTTTAGTTTATAACTGTTAGAAATATCTATGATCGCTTACAGTGTGGTTATCCAAGGTTTGTCTTTCATGCATGATTCTCTTGTTTTAAGTTAAATATCTTATTCTTTGGTGTTTTTAGTTTATAACAGTTCAGAAATATGTATGATTGCTTACAGTGTGATCATTACAGTATGTACACCTTTAAAAAGAACCATTGTAAGTGTATGAAGATGAAGTGAGAAGAGAATCACAATATGTGAAGAGCATCTAAGCTTGTATGTTATTTCATGCCTCCATATTAATATATTTTTTCTTTTGATATTCAATTTATATCCAGTCGTTGTATGACATGATTAGAATTATGTATTATGAAACTAAGGTAGGATATTGCTGTGAATGCTGTATTTGCTGTTGTCTATAGTGACATGCCGCTTGTTGCAGGTACATTCCTCTCAGTAGGACAATAATTCCTCTTTCAACTAAAAATGATCCTTGTCCATGTTCTGTTACTGGTCCTGGTTCTTTTCCTTCCTTAAGTACATGTGATGAAGTTGGAAAATCAGTTTCAAGTTCTCTTTTGCGGTGCAAATATGGATCAGTTGATGCTGCAGCAAAGGTTTCTCCCTTGAAATTCTCATCAGGATTATATCATTATTAAGTAGAAATTTCCTGCTTTTGCCTTTTCCTCATAATCACTGCTGGCATTGATTTTGTGTGTGAATTCAGATAGTGACCACTTACAGGCTTATAGTATGATGAAACCTATTTGTATTTGCATACAAGTTGCTCTGAGCATCATTGTCCTGGAAATTGTATAGAAAGAACACAACCACACAAATTTAAAGGATCTTATATTTTTCTTTTCATGTTTTGACCTGGGTGCGTATTAAGTTTTGTCTCATCATCATCTTTCCCTTTATTTGATTTTATTTGTTAATATAATTGCTTTGATATGTTACTATAAAAACAGATAATATCTTTTTGGCAGTTAGCAATTACACCTTGTTGATGGTTTCAGGTGCGTACTTTAGAGGTATCTGGGAGTTCAACCGATGAGATCAAGAATTTTGAATTTAGCTGTTTAGGAGAAGTAAGAATATTGGGTGCTCTGAAACATTCCTGCATAGTAGAACTGTATGGGCATAAGATATCTTCTAAGTGGGTCCCTTCAGTAGATGGAAATCCCGACCGTCGTTTATTAGAGTCTTCTATTTTCATGGAGTATGTCAAGGGGGGATCCTTAAAGGTAACATTTATTTGTTTTCTGTTACAATAGTTAAGTTCAGTAAATTTTAATAGACTCCTTAGTGTTTGTCCTGCTTGTTATGTAATAGAATTATTTAGAGAAGCTAGCAAAAGCTGGTGAGAAGCATGTACCACTGGAGTTGGCATTGTTTATTGCTCGAGATGTTGCAGCAGCGTTGGCAGAGCTGCATTCAAAGCACATTATGCATCGCGACATAAAAAGTGAAAACGTATTGATTGATTTGGATGGTAAAAAAGATGATGGAAAGCCTCTTGTGAAGCTTTGCGATTTTGATAGAGCTGTGCCTCTCCGGTCCTTCTTGCATACATGTTGTATTGCTCATGTGGGGATACCTCCTCCTGATGTTTGTGTTGGAACACCGCGCTGGATGGCGCCGGAGGTCCTACAGGCAATGCATAAACATAGTCATTATGGACTAGTAAGTTCCTCTATCTTGGTTTAAGTGGACTTTTAATTTGTAATCAGTTGTTTAACAATATATATTCTTTCTCACGTTTGTTGATTTGCAATTCCATGTTCCATTATTATGGGACATATGATACACAATATGTCCTCTGTCTAGTTAGTTTTATTGGGTACGAGAAAGCAGTTGTTAGATTTATGTAATTATGCTCAAAATATAACTTGAGCTTGTATGCAAGTGTTAGATGGTTATGTAGTTTGAGATGGAGGACAAAGTATGATGGAGAAGAGGATATTGTGTACATATACTGCTACTGGTAAATATATGGTTATAATGGTGATTGGTGCACAACTGGAAGATTCGTTCCAATTCAAAAGAAAACTGGATAAGCTTTTGCTAATAAAAATAAGATGGGCCTTTAGGTGAAATGGAATTATGGTACTTGAAATTACACAGGAATTGGGGTTTTATTATTCTTTTATCATTCTGTTGAACTTGCTCAGGGTATGTATGATATCTTCGTCATTTAAACTTAACATTGAAAGGAGGAAAATTCTAGAATTGTTTTTGCCTGAGAATATGAACAGTTATGTCTCTAGGCATAACTTTTAAAGATAAGATGTCTACCGTCTTCCAAACTTGACTCAAAAACAAGATGTTAGGCATATTTCTTGTTGGGTGAGGTAAGAGTGACCTGCTCTAAGGATGGAGACCAGCCTTTATGAAGCTATCAGAGCTTGGCTTGATAGCTTGTTTCAGCTTCAAGAAACCAAGTGCTTGGCTTGGCTCAGTTTATTTTCGTGAGGATATGAACAGGTATGCCTCTAGGCATAAGGTTAAAGATAGGATGTCAACTGTCTTCCAAACTCGACCCAAACTCAGGACGTTAGGCATATTTCTTTTTGAGTGAGGGTAAGAATGACCTGCTCTAAGGATGGCAGCAAACCCAGTAATTATTGAACAACCCAGTCTTTATTAACCAAGTGCTATCTTTATTAACCAAGTGCTTGGCTTGGCTCAGTTTATATACCCCTCTATACTTGTGTAGGTTTTCATTTTTTCTATTAAGCAAGAAAATAAAATTTTCATCTCTTTAAGTATGTTGAGTACATTTCAAAATGCAAAAAAAAAAAAAAAAAGAATGCTGAGTAATGTACTGGGTGGTAGGTCTGGTTTAAGCAAACCAACACTTATTTCTGGAGCATCTTGCCAGTAGTTTAAACATGACTGCAAAAGATCTAGGAACACAGTTGCATACCGTAAATCTCTAGAGACCTGACATTACTGGATTCTGTCTGCTGTAATAGAAAAAGGAGAAACTATGAAATGTGTTAGTTGTACTCTTCCCTTACATGTGTTTGCTGTTTGGTTCTGTCGCCCTCCCTATCTTCTCCCGTATTTCAGAGGTGTAAATTCTATTTGTATTTGTGTCCCTCGTAATTTGCCTAGTTGTTAGTTTTGGTAAAATTCCAAGTTATTGGTGTTGAATTCATGGTCATTGGGGATCAGTGGGGGTATCTTGAAATTAAATAAATTTACTTTTTCCTGTGCCTGTGATGAATTTGCAATTGTTTTTGCTTCTCCATATGCATGGTGGCTCTGCACATAAGAATTAGCAAGGTCCTGTTTCATGGTATTTTTGCATATTATAGCATTATAGGCCACTGGAATTTTATGGATATCAAACATAACCAAGGATTAACCATATATTTTTGTATTCGTCTTTTGTCATTATCTATTTTGCTGAAGTTAGTTTTGGTTTACTGAATTTTAAAGTATTTTCTAATCTGGTTGCAGGAAGTTGACATATGGTCATATGGGTGCTTGCTTCTTGAATTGCTGACTCTGCAAGTCCCTTATATGGGGTTTTCTGAATTAGAGATTCATGATCTTATTCAGGTCTCTCTCCCTCCCTTTCTCCATCTTTCTCACATGCACTCACAGTCTCTTTCACACTTCCTTCCCCCCCTCCCCCCTCCTTACTGCCTGAATGCGCACAAAAATTAAGAAGGAAATCTCGTATAAATTATTGAAAATACTGTGAACCAAATATTGTCTGGTAGAGATACAATGCACTTAAGGTTGTTGAGTGTGCAGAGTTATGTATTTAGTATGATAGACTTTCTGATTCCAAAGTGCTTTTCCTTGGGAATGTTTGTGATCTTAAGATTAGAAATACTGCATATGTTGAAATATTCGCTAGATAGTGAAAAGGTAATTTTGGACTGAGCTATTTACAGGCTCCTGATCCTGAAGTCAGGTGGCAAAGGGTTGGGTAGGTGGAGGACTTCTGAATCTTGCTAGGAAATTATATTAGTGGTAAAAGAAAAACATCATAATTGCTGGGGTGGTTCTTACACTTATTGTATATTTAAAAGTATATTGATACCTATTGTTTAAATTTACAAGCTCCTCTTATTTCATTTGAACTAATCACTTTCTTGCTTGTGGTCTTTGCAGATGGGCAAGTGCCCACAGTTAACTGATGAGCTAGAAGTCCTTGGATCATGCAATGAGCATGCAGTAGGTGGTCAATCAGGCCCAGGGTTTGAGAAACCAGAATCAGAATTGGAAATACTGAGTTTCCTTGTTGGTATGTTCCACCATTGTACAGAGGAAAACCCAGCTGACCGTCCTACAGCTCGAGACCTCCATGAAATGTTGCTTGCTCGCACAAGCAATTTAATCTGTCATAGGAGTTAGAAACAAGTGTAGGTTCTCGTAATAGTAACAGTCCGACCCCATTATAAAATTTTTGTAGCCCTAGGATGTTGTGCTAATAAATTAACAGTTAAAACTTTTTTTAGGTTCAACTATTTGGGTTTATGGAGTGCTTAATTTATCCTCATTTAGTTGCTATGCTTAGGTTTAGCAGCCTCTTTGTTACATTTTCTGTATTGAGTAATTCCCAGCGGTGTGCCATATCATGTATCTGTAATCTGATTGATATCTGTAAATTTTGTAGGTAATTTTTTCTCTTTTTCAAGGTCTAGAATCTTTTTTGTTCTATTATTTTCTTTTGAAAATTAATCCGAGGAAGTTGCACCTTGTACAATCCTTAGCACCGCTGTATTTGTTCGAACTATATGTGACCCAGTTAATTTTATAAAGCAGCCGATTTTTTTTTTTATTGTAGCTTAATAGTTACATTGGTTATTCATGTTTGGTCGATGTTTCTCTTCTGATTTGATCCAAGATGCGGACACTGTTGGTTCTCTGTTAGTTTTGCTTGTCATGAGTTTTTGAACTTCAGATCCGAATTCTCATCTTCGCTTTTGAGCATCTATGGCTTTAAGGAATATGGAAGGTTGGATTAATTTCACTTATATTAATTTAATAATTATCCCTAAACTAATCAATAAATTCTTAAATTTATTCATAAAACTCAATTTTATTGTTATCTAGTTGATACTCAAAATGAAAAAAAATAAATAAAAAAAAATAATATGTTTAACATTCCTCTATGTTTGTTGTCTGACGTTCTACGAAAATGTTATATTAACAATGTCAGATTATTTTAGTTGTTAAAATTAATTTGTATAAAAGTTTATTAGCAATGATGCAAAGATATATTAATTTTTGTTAACATCTTTTATCTAATGAGACTATTAAAGTATTTTTATTTTTTTAATTTCTTATTTTTAGTTTTAGTTTTATTGTACTTAACTGACTCATCTTTTGTAAATAATTGTGGTTATTTTTCTTTTTCTAAAAAAATGAAAGAGATTAAGTATTATTTCTGTTTTTTACTTCAATATCAGATACGTTAACAAATTAAAAAAGATTTTATATATAAATTTGAAAGTTAAATCGCTATTTTAATGGTGGTTAATTGCCTAAAATTAGTGAAGTTAATTTTAATCCTCCATTTTTATTAAAATTACATATCAATAAATGTTCAGAATTTTTTTTTGGAAGCAAAATGTTCAGAAGTTAACAATGAAAAACGAAGGAATCTGGATGCTTGAACTTCAGAATCAATTCAATAAGCGATTTCTCAATCTGACTTTTGGGCTTTCCCTAAGCAAATGTAATATCGAGTAAACATGATGATTTTGGGTTTATCATAAACTTTTCTTTCAATATTGGTGGCAACATTGTTTGTTGCCATTAACCCCAGTGGGTTTATCCATTGCTATTACTAATTTTTTTATTTAATGAACGAAATAAATATGAGAGGTGAGAGAAAGAGATATCCTTTTTTCCTTGAGAACACAAAACAATAGGCAATCAAGATTTTGATCGGAAAGGATGCGAACTATAGACAATTTTGTCACCATCTCTTCCTCAGTCTTTGTGGGTAGGATTATGTTCATAAAATGCATGAGAATATTTAGATGCCCTTTTTATGACTACACTTATATTTATTTAATTTGATTGTATTAGAATTGGTAATTCAAAATTGTATTTAAATATGATTTTGAGTTTCAAACTAATAAATAGTCAATATAAAATCGATGACACATTAGACGAACGAAAAAAAGATGAAAATAAAAAATTGGAAGTGAAAAGGTACTTGAAGCACGAAAAGAATCGAGACCATATCATAGCAGTGCCCAGGCACCAGATTGTGGCGCTTAGGCCCCAAGACCTGAGAACATTTGGTACCTAGGTGCCAACTTTCGAGAAATATTATATTTTGAGTTGTATTATATTCTAAAGTCAGTTTTAAACTTTTACAATATGTAGACTCTCATTTCAATAAGAAATATAATTTTTAGAGATCTTTTGAAGCATATATAAACCCTTGTAACCTTTTAGAATAATAAAGTATTAAAGAAGAAACTCCAAGAGAGAATAAAGAGCTAAAAAGCACTTGAGTGCTGGGTGTCAAAAAGAGTGTTATAGAAGTGTTTGAGTACTATATATACAAGAAAACACTAATAGATTCTTTGAGAACTCGTTTATTATTATATTATTTGGTAATCTCTTGTGAGAAATCTTTGTGATTTGAGAGTTCTTTGTAAACTAATAAAAGAAGCTGGGATTCCGTGATCCATCTAGACGTAGGCGTTTATTGTTGAACCACGTAAATTTTTTGTACATTGTATGTGATTATTTATCTCTTTGTGTAATCTTTTTTTATTCTTGTTTTACTTGTAGGTGAAGTCTTCCACATGTACTTAGGGTTTTCTAAAGTGCATGCAGAAAAATCCCAACAAACTGATTTTAGAACCAAGGTTAATTTCTATATGGTATATCAGAACATAAATTTTTCAACCATGGCGACTCACAAGTATGAAGTTGAGAAGTTCAATAGGTAGAATGATTTCAATCTATGAAAGATGAAAGTTATGACTCTAGTGGTGAGTTAAGTATTAGATTCAATCATTAAAAAGACTCGAGCAATAACCAGTAAAAAGATAAAAAAAACCTAGGACATCTAGATCCGAATTAAATAGAGAAACCATTTAGAAGAAAAGCCCATAGTACCATTGTTATATCATTGAGTGGTGAAGTTTTGAAGGAGGTGGGTGGAGAGAAGACTGCAATTGATCTTTAAAAGAAACTTAATGCCCTCCACATGACGAAATCCTTGACGAATCATCTGTATATTAAGAAGAAGAAGAAGTATCAATTGTCTATGGTTGAAGAAACTTCAATTAAAGATCATATTGACACTTTCAATATGTTATCATAAATCTTGAGACGATTAACATAAAAAATGAAGATAAAGACAAAGCAATCATCTTGTTATGATATTTACTTTCGAGTTATGAGTACTTTATAGATACACTCATGTATTATAGAGAAACTTTAACAATGAATAATCTTAAAGTCTCGTTAAACTAAAAAAGAATTTAAAAAAAGATCTGAGTCCAGTAATGCAACATGTTTGACTACAAGATGAATGAATGAATGAATATAAAGATAGAAAAAACAATCGGTTAAGAGATAGATTTAAGAAATGCTATCTTTGATAGATTCAAGAAACGTTATCTTTGCAAGAAAGAAGAACACTTGATGGGGGATTGTTCAGAAAGAAAGAAGAGTGGAGATGCTACAATAATATATGAGGAGGACTATGAGATTACAGAATCCTTGTTAGCTTCGGATGGGAAGTATGCTAATAAATGAATACTTGATTCTGGCTACGATTTTTATATGTTCCATGATACATCTTTGTTTACTAATTATAGATCTATTAAAGGTAATAAATTACTAATGGGTAATGATATGACTTATAAAGTTATGAGGATTGGTACTATAAGGATGAGATTATATGATAGGAAAGTGAGGGAGTTACTTAGTATATGATATGTTCCTGAAGTTAGGAGAAACTTGATATCCCTAGGGATGCTAGATCAAGTGGGATGTTTATTCAAAGTAAAAAAAAAATACTGAAAGTGGTGAAAGGATCTATAGTGATAATGAAGGGTGAGAAGTATAAAGGGTTTATATGCTTGATGAGAATGTTGTAGTTGGCTCAACATGGGTTGTTGAGGTAATGTAGACCAAGAGACAACATTGGAGATTAGCTCAAGGTGCTAGAGGTTGAAAGAATTGTATGATAATGATACTGTTAATAAGAATAACTTTTAGCCACCGAGAGATTGTAGTAAAGCATTGGTGTGGATGAATCTTGAAAAACGATTTTGAATCAGGGAGGGGTTTGTTGGATTTGGTGATTTAAAACTGTACTTGAATATTATTTTAAGTTTTAGAAAAATGAGAAGTCGAGACAAGGTCGAGGATGCACTGGATAGATGAGAAAGAGACTAAAATGAAAAGTCAAAAACGATGAAGGGCTTGGAGCATGAGAAGAGCCGAGACCACATCGCAGCAGCACCTAGGTACCAACTTTTGAAAAATATCTCATTTTGAGTTATATTACGTCCTAAAGTCAATTTTGGATTGTTACAACATTTAGACTTTTATTCTAACAAAAAATAGGGTTTCTATAGTAACTAGTATCCATAATCAGTAAAAATAAGTATTTATATATATATTTTATTCATATATGGGTGATACTTAATTTATGTATTGTTATTAGTAGTGTTTATATAGGTCAAAGATATACTATTAGTATTGGATTTATTTGCAAGACTTTAGATTTATTTTAGGAACCAAATTGTAATACTTTGAATGTTTTGGGGGCAAATTCATAAATATCAAAAATTAGCCTCTTAGTATAAAAATACACTTTTGAAATCCTAATTTACTCATTTTTGGGTCGAGCTACCCTTTTAGAGAGAGAAAAGAGAGAAATAGAGGGGAGAGAAAGAGAAGAAGAAGAAGAAGAAAAAGAAGAAAAAATTGAAATTTTGGATTTTAAGAGTTATATCACAACTATTTCTCAATTTATTGGTGTTAATTAAGTTGATTCCTTTAAGTTTTGATTTATGAAAATATGTATAATTGATGATTTGATGTGTATTTCGTAAGATATTGTGAGAATAGATGATGATCTATGTAGATAGCTTGATAAATCATGATGAATTGTAGAATTTCTACTTGATAGTCTTCTGATCCAGGAATTTTATAAATTATTGTGATTTGATTCTTGTTTTGAATTTTGCGTATATAAAATTAGATATGTTTAGGATTATTTGAGACTTTGAATTGATTGAAAATTTCAGAAATTGAATTTATAGTGAATTTACCAAAATGACCCTGAAATTTTAGAAATTTTGTGTGAACAGTATGATACAGTGACAAACAATTTTTAATCTGTTTAATGATCTTAAAAAATTATCAATTTATGGAATATGATAATTTCATATGTCTAATATGATATACTCAGAATTGAGAATTTAGATCAATGTGGTTAAATTGTTATGATTTGTTAAAAGGTGTTAGCTCATTGCAGTATTTGATTAACAGATTTTTAAAGTTATAGAATAAAATAGTTTTAAAATATTTTTGACAGTTATTTTGAAGTGAAATATTTATCACGGATTGAGATACGTGTCAAGAGTATTTCTGTGGTAGTTGTATAATTTTTGAGTTAGTATATGATTTTATAAAATTAGGAGATTGAATACTGTTCAATAAGTATCTTGATCCTGTCAGGTTAGTAGTTTGAATTCGATGGTGTTTATGGAATAGATTGTGTAGGAATTATGATATAATATTCATATATAAGAAGGATATATGAGTTAAGTATGATATATTCTAATTTTGGAATAGTTGGACATCATTTGATATATAAGAAAATTTTGTTAAGTGTAAGTGGTCAGAATGACAGGTTTTGAGAAACCAAGTAATTAGACCAATTCGATGTGATACGTGCAATATGTATAATTTTGTAAGCTATTTAAAGTATTTTGTGTGAATTGTGAGGCTTATGAAAGGATTAATCTCTATTGATAGGTTAAGGGGAATTAAGCCTTGTACCCGAAAATGCTAAGAGGTAAGTATACTAGACTTTTACTGAAATCACAATAAGTATAGTAATTGTCTATGTATGATTTTAAAAATGTGTTTAGAAATATGGTTATATTATACCAAAGTATATTTGATATGAAATATGAAAGAAATATGTTTATGAATGTGAGCATTGACATTGAGTATGGACATATATGTATTTAACAAAGTGAGCTTTCAAAATAAAATATGTTTAACAAAGAAAGCTTTTGAAGTGAAAAATGTACATGAGATGCGTTTTGTGTTTTGAGAATGCTTGAACTAACTATTTACTTAGTAAGCATTTTATGTAATTTGTGGAGCCTTTATGTGTGGCCTTTCCTTTGGGATTGGTATATGTTATGTGTTCCGTATGTATGGAGGATCCTATTGGTACTTAAAGGAAGAATGAGTCATCACATTCGTGTGGTGGCGTATTGGTGCATGTGAGAGGACTCACCGATGATCAGGGTAAGGGTTTGACTTTTACCTTCGGGCATGAGCATTATGTATGTGTAATTTAAAGACCTCACTTATACTATTCCTCTCATACGGTATGTCACCTACGAGTGACATTTAGCTCATTATGTGATATGTGATATGTAATTCCTACTAAGTAGTAGTTGAGTGATGGTATTCCTATTATATGTTTTGAAAGAATGTGTAAGCGCTTACATGACATATGATTTGATAAGATTATGATTTGATTGATCACAGCATATCATACATATGCATTGTGTACATATATGTATTTGTATTTGTATTTGATATATGAAAACTAGTATGCTTACTGAGTTTTATACTCATTATAGTTTATAGTGATTTCGGGTAAATAAGGTACATGTGTGCTTAGCGGATTTGGTAAGACTTCTGCTGTTCTTTGGGTTCCCTAAGTTGCTAGGTTGCTGAGTGTTTCATTTAGGGACATGTAGGATAAAATATTTGATTTGTCTCTATTGAATAAACACTTATGTATTATTTTATTGTGTATGGTTGGATTTGATTTAAGTTTCACCAAGCTTGATTATTGGTTGATTTTAAGTAAGAATTTACAATGAATATATTATGGGCTTTCGGTAATAAAGTTGCTACTAGTGACGTAGTAGAGTGTTAATCTCTGAGAAAACGTTGCGTATCTCCGGTTTACTAATTGTCCTAATCATAATTCAATTGTTATAATTCTGAAAAAAATTTAAAATGAATGTTTAAATATTATTGAATGAATGTAAGTGATGTTGTGTGTCAAATCTTTTGAGTTTGGGGCATGATAGTTTCTAAAGACTTTAATTTTAAATCTTATATAAATCTTTGTAACCTTTTAGAATAATCAAGTATTAACATAGAAATTTTAAGAAAGAAAGAGTTGAGAGCTAGAGAGCACTTGAGTGTTGGTGTACAAAGAGAGTGCTATAAGAGTGTTTGAGTACTGTGTGTACGAATAAATTTTTTAATAACTCGTGTATTATTGTATTTCTTATTAACTTTTTTATGAAATATCTTTATAATTTGAAAATTCTTTATAATTAATAAAATAATTTAAAATATTATAATTCATCGTGAACATAAGCGTTTATTGTCAAATCACGTATTTTTTATATTTTGTATATGATTATTTAATTATTTTATTGTTATTTTAATTGTAAGTGAAATTTTATACATGCCTTTAACATTTTTCAAAATACACACCGAAAAACTTCAAACAGAATGTTTTGAACTTTGATATTACCTGTAATCTACTGTGTGTGTGGTGAGTGAATGTGAAGTGTGCTGGGGGAGTAAATGTTCCCTTAGTTGTACGCAGTGTAACAAGACGACGAGTTATAGGGACCACCCTGCCCTAGCCCACTGGTTACCCTTGAATCTGCCAGCTTTAAAGAAACAGAACAGAACCAGAGTTATAAATAATCTAGGCCATATGTATGTAATAGGGTTCGTAGGGTACACACATCAATGATATTAGATACCTCTCACACAGACACCAGTAGAAACACATCCCTGTATTACAAACATCCAAAAACGATTCGAAGAAAAATATTTTCTTAGCACAAGGGTTGGCACTGGCACTGGTACTGGCACTAGCAAAGCTCCAGTCTCCCTTGTCAAACTCCCTCGTGCTGCTGTTAACACGCGTGTTTTGACTTATCTATTGGCATCATTCATTCTTAAGTTGGCCAACTACTTCATGTGCAGTTTCTTCAACCATTTCTGTGGTTTTATTTCCCTACAAATACTGTTAATAGTTATAAAAATCCAATGTGAGCCCGAGTCCTTGCAATGTGTAAATCACAATGTAACACGTAAACAATATAATATTGAAGGGAAAACATGTTCGACTTTATCTCTACAAGATACCCCTCCCAAGAGTTGCTGAGATCGTCGCACGAGTTTTACTAATGCTACGGTGTCTAAGAAAGACATTTGCGCCCCCACATTGCCGTGCTCGTATTAAAATAGTTGAGGCTATATTATATATAAATCAAGGACAATAAAAGGCTGTTTCTGTGAGTGTGAGGGCTGACTAATTAATATGAATTATGAGCCATGGAACAAATAGAGCAGTGAACTTTGTGAATACTACCATAATAGTGATGTAACTAGGAAACCTGCTGCTCTTGCTCAGCAATTGGACCACTTTGATGAAAGTTTTAGAGGAACCAGCTAATTAGCATCACCACTGTGACTGAGCTGCGCCCATCACAGGCGTGGTCCTGAGGCTAGGTACCTCCTCTTAAGAGGAAGCTTTGCTGGTCTATAAACAATCAACTGTCTCGTGAAACCCATGGAACCTAATCTTTAGCCTGTCGAATATGTGTCGTTAATTAGTGAGTCTCCATGACGCAGCCAAGGTTTTAACTTGTAATTTTGTGATCAAGAAGTATAGAAACTTCACTTTGGGAAGAACTTCCTGTTAACCGAGGAGATCCATCAGCAACACTTTGCAATGGATGACTTGGTAAACAAGCCGACGTTACGTAATAGCTTACTTTCACACAGTGGGCCTATACACCGAGTTTTAATGAGATTACTTAAAAACACAACATATTTCATATATAATACTTAAGCATAACATTACTCATACAATTTATTCTACGAACTTATTTATATAAATTTATATAGCATGATATAATTAAACGAGCAAAATAATATTATTATATCTTTTATTTTTATTATTTAACGCATCTAATTACATTATGCTACATAAATTTATATGAATGAATTCATAAATATGGATTTATTTGTATAATATTAGTCATAACCTTAATTAGATGATATAGAAATCTGGCACTATACCGTTGATTGTTAAAATCAGTGGACTAAGTAAACAAATATCTTAATTTCCAAGAAAAAAATTACGAGTGAGAGAGAAAAATATGAGAAAAAAATTACTATGCCGAAAGTGCCCACGTTAATTTTATAATAAGGAATGCCATGAAAAATTCTCTCTCTTGCTGTTACCAATAGGGTTATTTTTAGAATACATATTATTATTAACACAATCTATAAAAATAATGGGTAAAATCTCATGTGCGTCTCAATTTCTTTTTCTTTGTGAAGAAAAGCATATAACTTTGCTTTGTTTTTAGTTTGCATGGCATTGGCTTCGAGAAAAAGAGAAAGCAGTATCCTCGCAGTCTCGTGACGGTTTTACTTTAGCACAGGCTTCACCTATAAATTTGAATTATATAACTCTGCCAAATAATTTAGCTCCTTTACACTTAAGCCTAAGCTTAGGTTAGGGATACTTAAATGATTCAACCCCATTTCCTTAAGCCGAGGGGGATATTTAAAACTGAAATTATGCGACAAAGGCTCCATTTTAATTTGCATATAGACAATTCTGGCCCTTTTTTTTATTCTCCCTTATCTTTGTAAATGATACTAAACTTGGAGTACTGTTGAAAAATTGTTCTTCTTTTATTTACGTCATTACTATGTGTGTACTTTTTCACCAAGTTTAAAAAAGTGAATATATAAATAACAATATTCCAATAGAAAGAACCATAACACTCAACTCTTCATTAAAAATATTCAATCAATTAATTTAAGCTTTCTTCGGTTTATATTATCCAGCAAGTAACAATAAGCACTGAATTCAGTCTAATACAAAACTGAAAGAGCAACTAAGCACACAATTAATTATTGTGTTTCATACTTCTATTTTTAGAATTATTAAAAAACACTCATTTTTATTAATTTTTTTTTTTTATCTTTTTCACCAATTTTTGCTCTTTTCTAGTGTTCTTTCAAATGAAATACTACTATCACCATGTAAATCATAGAATTTTAAATATAATAGTATCAAATAATAAGTTAAAATTTTGTTGTTGTCATCGCTGAAAGAGATCTTTTTGAATAATTTTAAAAACAAAAAAGTAAAACTGTCATTAAAATTAATTTTTGGGGTTTAAATGCCTTTATCACTTTCATTTTTAATCAAATGGCACCATGGTTACATATTCAAAATTCTTAAATGCATATCTATACAAGTGCCTTTTAAACTACAAACACAATTTAAACAACATTTTATAACTTAAAAACAACGTTGTTTCTAAACTACCGTTTAGTTATATGATAATAATTCAATAACACTATATGTACAAACTAATCATATAAACTCATTCATATATTTTGTGACGTGGCATAACATAATTAGAACGATAAATATGAAATCATAAATTAGTAAATGAAATAAATAATGTAATAAGAAGTGAATCGATCATACATGTAAGTGTGAATTTATATAATTTAATTTGTGTATATTACATTATTCTCATATTATTTAGATTGTGTTTACATTCTAAAACACGGGTATGTTCAAATTAGAAAATGACTTAGTTATAAATTATCATTTGAAATATATATATATATATATAAATATAGACACACACACACATACATATATGAATGCCAAGACCATACATATAAATCCGTGTCATTATGCAAGGTTAAGCACAGATGTGATAGCTTTCGTGGATCACAACACAAGTTCTAGAGAAAAAAAAATAAGATGTCAATATGAAGATCTTGGAGATTATGTGAAATGTATTAAATATAGCTATATACCATAATTCGTTTGGAAGATACGTTTATGGGTTCTCGCAGCAACCGTTCACTTTAGAATAGATGCTACATGATTTTGGTTTTGTAGTTTAATTAGTACATTATCCAATTAGCAAACGACGTACACAGTGGAGACATTCTTCAATCAATTCTTTGCTAGGCTGATGACAAAGTTCCGTTTTGGATATGATTATGAAAACACGATTGATCCTCCAACATTTGACACTTGGTAGTTTTTGTATTAACCAAGAATATTGAGACTTACATATTCCATATCTGCTTTACCACCATATCTTCTCCCACATTACCATCGATTTGTATTGAGTGGCTAATAAATTAATTCAAGTCATACATTTAGCATAAAACACCTTTAAATTACCATTAATCAAAATATAAGGGATGTCTCCAAAGAGATGTTCGACCTAAAACGCCTATGTTTAGGAAAATTTATCACATGCTTTATTAATTTTTCACGTTCATGCATTAAGGGTTTTTTTTTTTTTTTTTTGGCTGAGCCAAAGGCAAATGTATTTTGACCAGTCTCAACAATTACGAAAACTAATGTCAAACTTGATTTGGTGGTCTAAAGATAAATGAAGAATGAAATGAGTGAGTGTGCATTTAGTGAACCATAAACTCAAAAATTGTAAGTTGCAATTGTACACCCCGAAATGTCATTTTTGCACCCTATTTTCTTTTTTCTTTTATATGCTTTCATCTTTTCTTCACAGAATCACAACTCTTTACATATATTAAAGCTTATTCTAAGAGATAATTAGATTATGATATATTATAATAAAACTCTTTACATATGTTTGGCTGATCATATCATATTTTCTATGATGAAAAATATGCGGAGAATATAAGCCAAAAACCCTAGGCCAAGCTAGAATATATAACCTAGCTAGGGTCTGCATTATGGTATATATTTTTTTAAAGGTCAACTATTTATTGGCCCATTGCTTTGAGATTCAAAGAATTTTCCCAAGATAGTTTGAAGAATACAACCACACAAAGGAATATGTTCCAAGGGAGAAAGATTTTATATAAGGTAAGATAGAGAATAGTTTGTTTAGAAAAGTAAAAGTATTAATTCCATACAGCTTACGAAGATTAACAATCAAAATCTTAAAAGGTTAGGCAAATCTAACCAGATTTTAGAGTTCTAATACATATATATACCACCTGATCATCCCCGTACATCTTATTTCTACTTCATGTATATAATTAAGCTTTATTCTAAAAACTGGCTCTTTCATGCAAGTGTTGGTTCCATCATCACCACCTAATGCTAGGGAACAAAACTAAATCAAAAGCAACGAAATTTCTATATAACAAGATCATGATCAACTTTAAATAAAACAAGTCATTTTCTTGATTGTCTATATCACATTGTTTCTAAAAACAAATATTTGTGTAGCTGGCACCAATAAGATGCAGGAATAGCAACTATCTAACCTATGGCAAAGTTTTCTTAGAAAAGGCTATTTCAGTGAACAAAGAAAAGATGCTTTTAAGGAATAGGATTAATTGCGTATCTCATAATATCACATACAAAAAACAAAGAGAGATAGAGAGAGATTCACACTGGGTTTGAGCGGAGATATGCTTTTCTCCTTTCTTCTTCTTTATGTATATATGTGGGAATTGTGAACCTTATGCAAATACTTATGAAACCATGCAAAATGGTCCCCTCATAAAACTACTAGCGTTTTCACTATCTTTTGGCTCATGGCTGATGCGGATGCCCAAAGAGAGAAAGAGAAAGGGGCTAAGGGCTAAGGGCTAAGAGCTAAGGGCTAAGGGTCCCCCACCCTCTCAGGCCCCAACCTAAAAGTTATTAATGCTCTTACAACATATATAGAAACACTCACTAACCTGTCTGCAAGCTGCATGGTGCTAGTCCTGGCGTGACAATATTCAATTTGCATCACTTCGGGACCACGCTTACATCTTTTATTTTGTTCTCATTTAATAATTTTATTTTAGCTTTTTCAGTTCCCTCCCCACCATATTCCATCAAATAATATTATCACAAGTAAAATTGATAATTACCCTTCAATCCTCTTCCTCACCCATCTATTTATACACCCTTTATCCTCTCTTCTCTTCATTACTTTTAGAGCACAAGCACCCTAGTGCGTGTTTAGTCACTAAATGCTGCCTGTACCCTACGAAAGGGTGCACATTTTCTTATCGTGCACCACTATCAGATGAAGCTGCCAGCATGATCTTAACCTTCCTCCTTTGCTGAGGAAAGTTCAGATCATGTGGAAGTTTCACCCGTTGGTTGGTATCACGAAAAAAACCTTAAATCTACTTGAAACCCTAACTTCCACTTCTTTCCTTACATGGCCACTAGGGTTTTCCTTGTTCAATCCCTACAAAAAGGTAAAATCGATCTTCTTGTATATGATTTTGGCTCGTCTGGGTTCTGAGATAATTAGGTATTGTATATATATTTTTGTACAAATGTTTACTTCTTTCGTTTCTGTACGGTATTTTATTGATTTTTGTCTCTTCGACTTTTGTTATGTGACACTTAAGTCCTAGGTTTCTAAGGGTTTTTGACTTTTGAGTGACAGGATTTTTGTGTCTCGGTGCACTTCGAGGAGTTCAAGATCTTCTTAGTGCTTTGCCGATTGTGAGCTTTGACATTCTTTAACCCCCTCTACAGTTTTTTTTTTGTTAAATCGGGTATGCATGATCTTAATTTCTGTATATGATGTAGTAATATCATATCTGTTTGTCTAGGGTTTTTATAACATCGTTGTCTGCTCTTTTAGAGAGTTGATGAACCTCATTTTTATGCATATGCCATCTTCTTCTCTGTTGTTAAATCCTAGTGTGTTTTTTTTAACTTGCTAAGGTTTCCGTGGTGGGTTTTCATTCTAATTCAACTACAATAGAATTACCAAATGAAAGAGAGAGAAAGAACTAGAGATCTTGAATCTGCACACTTCTCATTAAGATTAATCAAGGTGATTCAACATGATTTAGATGAATCAGAGAAAAAGAAAATACTAAACTTTGGTACATTTTCCCCATTAAGATTTTGAGACTTTAATTTTTTTCTCCCATAGTTTTGTGGGATCGATCCACTCCACTAGTAATTTGATAGATTAATTGTGATTTAAAGCTCAGTCACATCTCATAAATATGTGTGTTTGTCTGTGTGCAGTGAGAGAGAGAAAGAGGAGATAGTGATTATACTTCCTTAAAAGTAAATTATGAATTTGCCAGGCGTCATCATAGTAGATGTGGTAAAAAAGTAGATGTCCGGACAATTTTCTTCTTCTCAAGTGATGCATATGTTCATGAAAATAGCAACATGGAGAATTGAAGTTGCTTGAGATATAAGGGAATCCCTGAAATGGCCACAGCAATGGAATAGTGAGCTTGTCCTATCTAATAATTTTAACTCAAGTCTCCCAGAAATCAAATCTCTTTCCTTTTTGGCTTCTAGTTTATGCGATATTTAGATGCTGAGTGTACTACTCTTTCGAGATACCTTCGCTGTCCTTGTTTCAGTACACTTGCTTTTATCTCCACAACCTCGGAAATGATTTCGAGATCCAGTTGAACATGCCTAACATTGAAGCAAATTGAATAACGAGCATATTTCATATACTTACGAAGCAAAGCGACCAAGCCATTTGTTGTCCTGATATTATATAACTTGGCAGGCTTCTAACTGGAACTTAATTTGCATGCATTTTTGTTTAGTTCATAATTAAACAGACTGCAGAAGGATCATGGCTAGATTTCAATTTCATGTCTTTTGATGTAGGAGTATAATGGTTGGTTTTTTTCATGTAGTTTTCAAAAACTACGAACAAAAGAAACGCGAACATTTTCATTTCTAACTTCTCTCTCTATCACCAAGAACCCTGCTTAATTTCTCTCTAGTTTTTCTTTAACTTTCTCTTTTTTATTTGGGTTTTTGGTACGAAGCTCCATGTGAGCTAGATTCCATGTAACCATCATTTTTCTCCGAGTAACTAAATGATCAGAAACGTCATCACTTTGATTCTCCCAACTCTTTCCAGGTTTTTGATCTGTCAACAATCATTCATGAAGGACCTATAGGTGAAGGATTCCTGGATGAGTGCTTGTTACATGCCATTTAAGGATCATCTTGGGGAGACCAAAGCTATGATGTTAGGTATTGGCATTTTCACCATCTTAATTTGTTGCCTTTGAAGGGCTCGTGTTCAATGATTCAAACTTGAAAGAGAGAGAGATCTCAATAAAAGCAGTGCACTTTTTTTATGTATAATTAAAAGGAGTTGGTGTAGGAGAATAAATTTCCTGCTCTCGGATTATGATCTGCGTTCTGCTGTAATACACACTTAAACATTACCTTTTTCTTTTACATTTTTATTCTTAGTCTGTCTTTTATTGTGTTTAGTTTCGTGTGTAATGGGAGTGGATCTCGACATACATGTTAAAACCATCGACCGCATATGAAATTAGGTCGAACGAATTTAAGAGGAATTATTTGTCATCTTTTTGATAACTCGGTTGGCCATAAATGTTCAGAGTCTTGAGAGTGTTGTATCTAGCAGCTTAGCAATTCAATTGTTGCCTTAAAACGCTGGATGCTTGATTGAAATTAAGTGTTTTTATGTAGCTGTGAGCATTGTACAGACGATGCACACATGACTTGTATCTACATGCATATGCTTTGTGCTTTTCTTTATGCATATGTTTTATGGAAGTGTATATGAGATATCAGATGCATCAAACATGATCTTAATACCTGTTCTTTTACTTAACTAGTTGAAAATTCTCCACCAATTAAGCTACGAGATGGGTCTGTTAAAAGTTATCTTCTTTACAAGACAAAATCTAAATCATTCGACTTCAGTGGATGACAACAAATGGTCAATGTTCAATGGTGAACTTAGAACAAGAATTGCAACTTCCCGGAATTTTTAGAAAGTAGTGAACTAAAACAATGAAAGCCCATAAAAGTTTGCAAGTTATTTCACTTTTTCACTTCAAATGTTCTCAACTAGAACTAGGGTTTGAGCTGTGAAATTAAATTATGTACAGATCACTAACACCAAACTACCAGAAATCTACTTATGAATAATTAGAAAGATAATGAGCCTTACCCCTTTGAATATGCATGAAGTATTATTACAAGTAAGAGAGCAGGGGAAAACTATATTACAAAAGATACATATAAAGAAATGTGAAAAACATAAATTTAACAAAATCTATAACTACGAAAACAACTAGTATCATTTGATAAAAATTTCTAAACCACATTGGAAGTCTCTCTTGTTAAGTGAAATCAATATAATTAAGTCTCAGATTAGCCATAATATTATAATTTTCTCTCATAGAACTCACAAAAGCTAACTTCAACGAACAATTGACCAACAATATCAAGAAAAATAGACAAAGAGTAGTCATGATTTAAAGATTATACGACTGAGAACTGAGTTGTTTTGCTAAAAATTGCTTCCTAAAGAACAAACACCGAAAAATTCAAAGGGAAAATGGTTCTAAATTTGACTTTGAGCCACTGCCACGAAGCTTAAAGCAAAGGAACAGCTTCAAAATAAATCATTAGCATTTCTAGACACCAAAGTGAGGCTAAATAAATTCCTAGTCGGGGGAAGCTTGTTATTTATATGCATAACAATCTTGCACATTAGGCAACCGATACAACTTTGACGAAACTTAATTAAGAGTGGCAACTAGAAATTATCGTGTAGGAAATCTAAAATATTTTGCATACAAAACGTGATTTAAACTAAAGTTTCTCAAAGAAAGTCATCCGAAATTTAAATTCAAATGTGGAGATTTAATCGCTTTTTTTTTTAAAGAAAAAAAAGGATCACTAATAAGCTTGTATTGCCTAGAAGTTTATTGGATGTTCTCTAAGCACAAATGAAGCATTGTCCAAATCATTGTTGATAGGATCCATCCTGAGCCTTACTTGAAAATCGAGGTATATTCTATAAAAATTATAAATTATTAAACTTTGTACGCATTGCATTTGATATAAAGAAGTTATGTGCCTCAACAAAAATGTACACATGTATAAAAATATACATACAACTCATGTAGTTATTTGTGTCATGAGTCAACCTCAAAATGTAAAGACTTGTCATATCGCATAAATTTCTGTGACAACTTAAGAAAAATAAAAAAAGGAGTGAGCTAGCTTATGTCTCAATAAGTAGATATAATTTAAAAATATTATATATAACTTAATAATAAATAATATTATAAGTAATGTACATGTATAAATTTGTAATATAAAATAATTATGAAGTTGTGTACTGAATAATTAATAAATTTATACTGATAACATGAGCTGTTATAAAATATGCGCTAAAGCTGTTATTTATAATATAATACTAAAATAAATGTTTACTGAAAATTTAAAAATATAAACTATTATAAAATCTATGCTAAAATTGAATAAAAATAACGTAGTACTGAGAAACTATATATTAAATAGATACTGAAACCTACACCAAACTTCTTCCTGAGGAAGAGCTAGTTTAATCCGATGGAATACTGCATCATTCGGATAGAGCAAACTAAAATGGTTTAACACATATGTAGAGTAACTAAACTAAAGGGGAGGGTACGCATCTAATAGTTCAAAAATTACTATGTAACATCGTGGAAGCATAGTTATTATACATTAAATATTTATGTACTTAACGTAATTAAAAGCTATCCTATAATAAATTTTGAAAGTATTTCTAAATACAAATAATTAACATTAAAAAATTATGTCTAAAAGTAAATAATGGATAAAAAAAATTGATAACATGTAATTAAATCATAAATTGTTGTTTTGAAATCATAATATATATATATATATATATGTATGTATCCACTCACAATAGTACACTAATCTTGAGTTTGATTAGGAATTTAGAGTATACCAAATATCGATACTCCTCCTATATTATAGGGTGTAAGAATACGTCATTAAAATTGATATGTATCATAAATACTGTAACATAAATATTCTAATATAGTAAAATTATTATTCGATAAATCATTGGATAAGATTCTAACTACCCAAGTTGTAATAACCACTTATCTATAATCAATAAGAATAAGTATTTACATATATATATATATAATATTCATATTTTATTTGTATGTGAATGATACTTAATTTATGTATTGTTATTAGTATTGTTTGTATAGATTAAGGACCTACTATTAGTATTGGGTTTATTTGCAAGATTTTAGATTTATTTTAGGGATTAAATTGTAATACTTTAAAAGTTTTGGAAATTAATTTGTAAATACTAAAAGTTAGCCTCTTAGTATAAAAATACACATTTTAAATCCCAATTCACTCATTTTTAGTCGAGCTACCCCTTTTAGAGAGAGAAAATAGAGAAATAAAGGGGAGAGAAAGAGAAGAAGAAAAAAAAAAGAATAAGAAATTGGAATTTTAGGCTTTAAAAAGTACATCATAACTCTTTATCAATTTATTGGTGTTAATTAAGTTAATTTCTTTAAGTTTTAATTTCTGAAAATATGTAAAATTAAGGATTTGATGTGAATTTTGTAAGATATATTGAGAATTAATGATGATTATGTAGATAACTTGATAAATTATGATGAATTTGCAGAATTTCTACTTGATAGTCTCTTGATCCGAGAATTTTATAAATTGTTGTACCTCGATTCTGGTTTTGGATTTTGGGAATATGAAACTAGATATGTCTAGAATAATTTGAGACTTTGAATCGATTGAAAATTTTATAAATTGAATTTTTAGTTAATTTACAAATATGACCCTGAAATTCTAAAAATTTCTTGTGTTAATAGTATACTAAAGTGGTGAATAATTTTCGGTCTACTATATGATCTTCAGAAATTACGAAGTTTTAGAATATGATTTTTTTACGTGTCTTCTATGATATATTAAAATTTTAAAATTTAGATCAATGTGGTTAAAGTGTTATGATTTTCTAAAGTGTATTAGATTATTTAGTATTTGATTAATTGATTTTTAAAGTTATAGAATAAAATAGTTTTAAAATACTTTTGGCAGGAATTTTGAAGTAAAACATTTATTATGAATTGAGATATATGTCAAGAGTAATTCTGTGGTAGTTTTATAATTTTTGAGTTAGTATATGATTTTATAAAATTTGAAGACTAAATACTGTTCAGTAAAGTGAGCTTTCAAAATGAAATGTATTTAACAAAAAAAGCTTTTGAAGTGGAAAATGTCCATGAGATACGTTTTGTGTTTTAAGGATGCTTGAACTCACTATTTACTTAGTAGGCACCTTATGTGATTTTTGAAGCCTTTATGTGTGACCTTTCCTTCGGGATTAGTATATGTTATGTGTTTCATATGTAGAAAGGATTCTATTGGTACCTAAAGAAAAAGTGAGTCATCACATTCGTGTGGTGGTGTATTGGTACATGTGAGAGAACTCACCGATGATCAGAGTGAGGGTTTGACTTTTACCTTCGGACAAGAACGTTATATATGTGTAATTTAAACCTCACTTGTGCTATTCCTCTCATACGGTATGTCACCGATGGGTGACATTTGATTCATTATATGATATGTGATATAGAAGTCCTACTAAGTAGTAGTTGAGTGATGGTATTCCTATTATATGTTTTGAAATAATGTGTAAGCTCTTACCTGACATATGATTTGATAAGATTATGATTGTGATTTATCACAGCATATCATACATATGCATTTTGTGTGTGTATATATATATGTGTGTGTGTGTGTGTGTGTGTGTATTTGTATTTTGATATATGAAAAATTAGTATGCTTATTGAGTTTTATACTCATTATAGTTTATGGTGATTTCAGGTAAATAAGGTACATGTGTGCTTAGCGGATTTGGCAAGGCTTCTGTTGTCCCTTGGGTTTCCTAAGTTGCTAGATTGCTGAGTGTTTTATTTGTGGACACGTGGTTTAAGATATTTGATTTGTTCCTATTAAATAAATATTTATGTATTATTTTTGTAGGTGTGGTTGTATTTGGTTTATGTTTCACCAAGTATAGTTATTTGTGAAATTTTGTGTTAAACTTACTAGCAACTTACTAAGGATTTTATGTAGAATTCAAGTTTGAAAATTTATACAATATTAATTATGAGTGTACATTATTAAATGAGTGTAAGTTATATCGTGTGTCAGATCTTTTGGGTCTGGGGCGTAACACAAGTGATTTCCTGAATTTCTCTCACCTCTTCCTCTTCTTTTTTATTTTCTCTTCTTTTCTTCTTCTTTCCTTCTCCGATATTTCCCTTATTTCCTCTCTATTTCAATTATGTTTTTTTTTCTTTTGTAAGCTTCAATTAAGGCAATATATATATATATATACATACTAAAGAGGGGATTACCACCGCTTAACTTTTTTTTTTTCATTAATATTTAATTAAGCAAAACACATATACTACAATTCCTCCCTCCTTATAAGAATTTTGTTCTTAAAATTTATATATACATGTCTGGAATAAATGCCGATATTAAACTCTCATCTGATCCTTAAGCTTCCATATAGCCTATTTCATTGCATGATTCCCCCATAAGATCTTACTCAGTGAAATAATCTTATTATATAGTACTTACTAGCGATAGTCAAATATCTGAAAAGGTTCCTCATCATAGGTTTAGTTAGGCCTCAACTGAATTGGTTGAGCATCTAAAATATAAGAATGGTCAAATATATACTTTCACAATATAGAAACATAAAATACATTATAAATACGTGACAACACAGGTGGTAATGTTAGGCGGTAAGCAACTACACTAACCTTCTCAATAATCTCATATAGCTCAATATATCAAAAAATAAAGTACATACTTCCATGGAGAAATTAGTAAGAAGACTCTATCACCACTATTAACTCAAGTTGTCTATGATGTTTATCTGTATAACTTTCTTTCTATCTTGAACTGCCTTGTGTCTATCTCTGATAATATTATTTTTCTCACTAATGGCCTGAATAATCTCTAAACTCAATAGTTTTATCTCTCTAACCTCGTCCCAATATACTGAAGTTCTGCATTTTCTTCTATATAAAGTCTTATAAGGCGCAATCTGAATACTGGGCTTATAAATCTTGTTCTAGGTAAACTCTATTAATTGTAAATAATCATCTTAGTTTCCCCTAAGCCACAATACACATGCTCTGAGCGTATCTTCCAATATCTATATAGTTCTCTTTGCCTACCCATCAATCTGAGGATGAAAAGTTGTACTAAAATTTGACTTAGTGCCCAAAGCCTTTTGTAAGTTAGGTTAAAATTTAAAAATGAATTGAGGATCTCTATCTGATACAATAGATACTAGAGCTCCATGCAATCATATAATATCTCTTACATATAATTAAGTCGGCTTGTTTAATGAATATGAAGCCTTATACAGTAGAAATTAACAAACTTCGTAAGTCGATCAATAATCACCAAAAAACTATCATGACCACTCCAAATACATGGAAGCTCAATAGTAAATTAGACGATGACATATAAACTCTATAATCTCTCTTTTTATACCCTGCCACCAATGATGTTCTCTTAGAGTATAACACATCTTAGTACTGTCAGGATGCATAGCATAAGCTAAACTATGAGCTTCTTCTAAAATCTTTAAATTATTCGATACACAATGTCTGTTACCTATAACTAATGATTATCAATTCTTAATGACAAATCAGTCCGTATTCCACTAATTACTTATTGCTTAAATTTAGCTATATTAGAATCCTAATTCTGCATCTCTCTAATTTGATCAATCAACACAGACCTAACTCAAAAATGTGCTAAAAGTACTTTAGATTCATCTACTGATATATTAACCCATATATATCCTAATTCAATAAGTAATGGAAGACAAATCACTCTCAAATGAGTTAAAGAATCAGAAGACATCCTATTGAGTGCATCTGCCACTACATTAGCCTTGCCTAGATGATAGTCAATAATACAATCATAATCTTAAATTAATTTTAATCATCTTCATTGTCTCAAATTCAAGTATTTTTTTATGTGAACAAATACTTCAAACTCTAAGATTAGTAAAGATCTGACATGTGATACCATAAAAATAATTTCTACAAGTTTTCAATGCAAACATTATTCCTATTAATTCTAGATCATAGGTCAGTTAATTCAACTTATACTTCTTAAGCTACCTAAATGCAAAGGCTATCACCTTCTCATATTGTATAAACACATAACCTAATTTCTATTTAAAAGTATCATTGTAAATTATGAATTCTTTACTACTAAATAGAAATGCAAGAACATAAGCTGAAGTCAATCTCCTTTTGAATTCTTGAAAACTATCTTCACATTTATCAATCCTCTCAAAGTTTACATTCTTTCTAGTCAACTTTGTAAATGGTGTAGTAATCTTAGAGAAGTCCTTAACAAACCTTTGATAATAACTTGCAAGACCAAGAAAACTTCTAACTTTTATCACTAGTTAATCACTCTCAATTTATCATAACTTCAATTTTTTTAGGATTCACGTAAATTTCATTAGCTGAGATCACACGATTTAAAAATGCAACTCTATCTTTCTAGAACTAACATTTGTTGAATTTAACATATAACTTTTTATTTCTTAAAGTCTGCAACACTTGCCTCGAATGCTCTGCATGCTCCTCTATACCCTATGAATATACAATGATGTCATCAATAAATACTTTTAAAAAAAATCCAAATAAGGACGAAACATTCTATTTATAAGATTTATGAATGTAGTTGGAAAATTAGTCAACCTAATAGAATTACTAAGAACTCACCATGCCTATATCAAGTTCTGAAGACAATCTTGAACACATCAGTATCTATGATCTTTAATTGATGATAATCTGACCATAGATCAATCTTTAAGAAAATTTTTGTAACTTTTAGCTAATCAAATAAATAACTAATACGAGGAAGTAGGTGCTTTGTTATGAATAGTGACCTTATTCGGCTATCGATAATTAATACATAGCCTTAAGGTTCCATTATTCTTTTTAACAAACAATATTAGTGCTCCCTATGGCGATACACTAGGTCTAATAAAATATTTATCTACCAATTCTTGTAAAGTCTTCAATTTTTTTTTAACTATGATAAGGTCATTTTGTATGGTACTTTGGAAATAGGAGCTATGCCTAGAATCAAATCAATAGAAAAATCAATCTCTCTATTTAGTGGCAAACCGGGAAAGTCTTCAAAAAATACATCTAGAAAATCTCTAACTACAAGAATATCTTTCAATTTGACAACTCTAACTCTCGTATCAATGAATGAGCTAAATAGGGTAAACATCAATTTTTGAGTAACCATCTAGCAGTCATAGCATATATAATACAAGATGGAACAACTCGTCGTTCTTTACAAAAGGTAATATTATGTTCTCAATGTTTTCTAAATCTTACTTCTTTTCAAAGACAAACTACTGTAGTATAGTGATTACCTAACCAATTTGTCCTAAGTATGGCATCAAAGTTATTAATATCAAGAGAGATTAAATCTGCTACCATCTCACTATTATCTTCTCTAATAACACATCATGAAAATACACTCTCAGCTAAGAATGAATTTTCAATTGGTATAGCTACTATCTTGAGGCCTCTGACTCTTTATATTACTTTCAACAGACGTAGACATAAACTCAAACCAAAACTCTGTCTTTACCTTCTGCTAACATAGGGCGCTGACTATACTATTGACCACCCAAATTGTAAGTACGCTCTATCGTGTTCTCTCTTCTAGGTTCTTGTGCCTATTATCTCTTTACTGCAATTGTAACTAACTAAGCAAGCTTAAATATGGACTACTTTAAAGTGGCTCTATCAAACTACTCTTGCATAACCTGTGTCTCATGTTATGATATTAGCTAAGGACGTATCTACTTTATAATAAGGTTATGGTGAGTTTGAGATCTGGGTTCAGAAAGGATTGACTCAACTACCTCATCTCTATTAGGTTCCTCCCTTTACTCTAGTATTGAGGAGATCCCAATTCAGCAACAAGTTTTATGTGAGGTTTGCCATGTGGACATATGATGATCTATAAAATTCTTTTAAATATCTTTAACATGCATGTATTATGTAATAGTTTATAGAATCTAAAACCACGCTCTGATACCAAAATGACAAGATTCGTCTCGAGCCCTTCTCGAAAAATTAAAGCAAATCCTATAAAAAATTATAGAATATCAAACTCTTTATGCATTGCATATGATATAACAAGACTATGTGCCTCACCAAAAATATATACGTGTACACAAATATACAAAACTTAACATCTTATGAAGTTATACATGTCATGGCCAACCTCAAAATTTAAAGACAGTGTTACACCGCACGAATTCTTGCGACAACCTAAAAATAATTAAAAAAATAAGAAAAATGGTGAGATTTTAGCTAGTGAGTAGACATAATATGAAAATATTTTATACCTTATATGTATTGTAAATAATATCTTAATAATAATTTCATAGTAAATAATACTATAAGTAATGTACACGTATAAATCAGTAATATAAAATAATTATGAAGTTGTGTACTAAGTATTCAATAAACTTATACTGAAAATATAAGTTGTCATAAAATTTGTACTAAAACTGAAAATCTTAACATACTAAAATAAATGTATACTAGAAATATGAAAATCTATAAGTATAAGCTGTCATAAAATCTATGCTAAAACAGAATAAACATAACATAGTACTAAGACATTATATATTGCATAGATACTAAAAATTACACCAAACATGTACCTGATTGATGTTTTAATAGTTAAGTGCAAGTGCACGCTATCGTATCAATCAAATTTTTGGCACCGTTGCCGATGACTATTTCTATCTATTCTTTAGATCAATACTAATACCAAACTCTTAACTTTTAATTTAGATTTTTATTTTTTGTATTTATTTTTATTTTTATCTTTTTTTTTACTTTGATTTTTTTTTATTTTGCTTTGTCAGTTCATACTATAGAGGAAAATAGTGATAACATCAACAATTCTATCTTTGAGCCTGTGATAACGCAAAATTTTTTCAAAGATTATGTTATTCCTACTGCAGATGGTATTCAATCAAGTATTCGACGACCAACCATCAATGTAAATAACTTTGAGATCAAGCTAAGTATGATTCAAATGCTAAAAGAGTCTGTACAGTTCACTAGAGCTCCCAATGGCAATCTGAACATGCATATCATAAATTTCTTAGAACTTTGTGATACCTTTAAGTACAACGGAGTCTCTGACAATGTCATCAGATTGAGAATATTTTTTTTCTCCTTAAGGGATAGAGCTAAAAGTTGGTTGATATCATTGCCGTTAGGATCTATATCAACATGGGAAGATTTAGCATATAAATTCTTAGCCAAGTTTTTCCCATCAGTAAAGATAGCAAAGATGAGAAATGACATCACCTCATTTAGTCAAATTGATGGAGAGTTGTTGTATGAGACATGGGAACGCTACAAGGACATGTTGAGGAAGTGTCCTTATAATAGAGTCTCTAAATAGCTATTAGTCTAAATATTCTATAATAGATTAGTATGCCATTTGAGGACCATTGTAAATGCTGCTGTTGGAGGAACTTTAATAACTAAGTCTATAGATGAAACTTATGATCTATTGGAAGATATGGCGTCAAATAGTTACCAATTATCAGCTGAGAAAGTTACACCCAAGAGAGTCACCAATATATATGAGATTGACACATTCAATGCATTGATAGCAAAAATTAACTTATTATCCAATAAGATTGATGTATTGAACATCGTCAAACCTCAGCAAATTACATGCGACTTTTGTGGTGATAACCACATGAATAGGCAATGCATGAAAGTAAATTTTATGGGCAATTTTAACCAACAACAACCTAACCCATAATCAAACTTCTACAATCTGGGGTGGAGAGATCATCCTAACTTTTCTTAACGTAACAACCAATAGGAGTCATCGAGACCAATGAATCCCTCTGAATTTTTGCTACTACAAGAGAAGAAGTTGGCATCAGAAGACATGTTCATACAATATATGAAGTCCAATGACGCCTTCCTACAGAATCATTATGCATCATTAAAGAACTTAGATGTTCAAATGGGACAACTTACTGTTGCCATTAATAAGAGACCTCAAGGTACTTTGCTAAGTGATACCAAAGTAAATCTAAGATGAAATATAAAGTAATGCCAACCCATCAACTTGATGAGTGGTAAGATTTTATAAGAAAACACATTCACACCACCACCATCAAGTATAAAGGAAAATGAAGTGTAGAAAAATGAAGTGCAGCCATATAGACTGCACTTCATTTTTCTATACTTCACACCCTCAGGATTTTTGCTACCACAAGAGAAGAAGTCGACATTGAAAGACATGTTCAAACAATATATGAAGTCTAATGACGCCATCTTATAGAATCATTCTGCATCATTGAAGAGCTTTAAGGTTCAAATGGGACAACTTACTATTGTCATTAATAAGAGGCCTAAAGGCACTCTGCTAAGTGATACCAAAGTAAATCCAAGAGAAAATATAGAATAATGTCAAGTCATCAACTTGAGGAGTGGTAATATCTTACAAGAGAACACATTCACACTACCACTATCAAGTATAAAGGAAAATAAAGTGTAGAAAAATAAAGTGCAACCATATAGACTGCACTTCATTTTTTTACACTTCACACCCTCATGATTTTTGCTATCACAAGAGAAGAAGCTGACATTAGAAGATATGTTCATACAATATATAAAGTCTAATGACGTCATCCTATATAATCATTCTACATCATTGAAGAACTTGAAAGTTCAAATAGGATAACTTACTACTGCCATTAATAGGAGACCTCAAGGCACTCCGCTAAGTGATACCAAAGTAAATCCAAGAGAAAATATAAAGCAATGCTAAGTTATCAACTTGAGGAGTGGTAAGATCTTACAAGAGAACACATTTACACCACACCATCAAGTATAAAGGAAAATGAAGTGTAGAAAAATAAAATGCAGCCATATAGACTGCCTATTCATGTTCCTCAAAGGCTACATAGGTGTCAAACAAGTGTAGAATCTCTTAAAAATGCAAAAAAAATTTGCAAGGGAAAGTACAAAAATTGGTATTAAAGTGTAACAACATTCTAAGGTGCAGAAAAGTAACAACACATAAAAAAATACCAATAATAAATAGCAGAATCAACTTATGCACTCTATATTACTTAACTGCTGCTGCATTAATGTGGTGCCACCAAAGGCCCAGGAGCTCAAAGATATGGAAATGCGGAATCCTCACATAAAAAAGAAGGCATTAAAGTATAGGAAGAAAAAAAGAAAAAAAGAAGAAAGAGAAGAATAGAGAAGAGAGGATCGAAGAGAATGGCACAAAAGAATCACTTCCTTGGTCTAAGATTCAAGTCTTTTTAGAGAAGCACGAGGAGAAAGTGGAATAAGTTGCTACCTAATATCTAATAAGGAAGATGTGGAAGCTGAAAGAAAGGAAGCCTAGCAAGTTCACATACAAGGATGTTTCCACCATTGACTTTGATTCTCTATAAGAGTAAAAAGAGTCATGCCAAGTCGACGGTGTTAAATTAAGCGCTTCTTAGGAAGCAACCTAAGTAATTTTTATTTTTATTTGCTTATTTTCTATTTATGTTATGTTTGTTTATTTTCTTTTTAAGAATAAAATGGCAAGAGAAGCATTCAAAGAAGCAGTAAGAGCAATTGCAAGCATTAGGAGCAAAGAAAACCACAGTCCCATTAATATAATACAACTCTTCAAGGTTTCAACGTCAACTACCAAGGGAGTTTTTCTTATTTTTAAGTTTATTTTTAGATATTGAGGATAATGTCTAATTTAAGTTTGGGGGTAGAAAACACATAACCTATGTTTATTTTGCTGCATACTTTAATTAGTTGTCTTGTAGAGTAAATTTTTTTTTAGTTGTTAAGTTTTTGTTAAGAAGATGATCATTAGTTTATGATAAGATATAGAATATTGACTGAGTTTATTTTTACAAGTCTCTAGGAAACAATAGATGCTTGAGATAATTCTTATATCATGAATTTTGAACTGAATTCAATTTTATTTTTGATCACTTATTCTTAAGCACATTGAGATAATCATGTATTAGTAAAATTTATTTGCTTAGGAATACTTTATGCTTAAGTAGTACACCACAATCTCTGTAACCAATACTCTAGAACTTGTTTGATTATCACTTGAAGTGAAATCCTAGGAATTACATGAATAAGAAAATAATATTAGGCTATCTTTGGACCGATTGAGCTTTTTTTAGCCTACCTTATATGTATATTTATCCCTAGTTACCCATTTGAGCTTAATTGCCAATTTTTATTTTTTTATTTAACCACATTACAAGTCTCAAGAAATTTTACTTATTTATCCTAAAATCTACCAGTATCACCATAAACCTTTAATTTACTTAGAAATATTCTTAAAAGGAAAAATGTTGTATGTGTGAAAATGGTAATGCAATGAAAATCAATAAGTCTTGAAGGTGTATATTAATCTAAACTTGGGGGTACATTAAAAAAGAGATGAAAAGAAAAGAAAAGTGTTTATATGCATAATACCCCAAGCTTAAGAAAAAGAAGAAATTCTTTGTGAAAGAATGATTAAAAGAAAGACGGGAATGTAATAAGTTTGAGGGATGAGATAAATCAATGAGAAAAGATTAAGAAGTTCTAAGTAAAGTTAAGTGCTCATGGTGTGAGTTGCGTTTCATATTATATATCTTTATATCCCATATTGACCTTAGCATTACGTTACAAGTCAATTAAAGTCCTAAATAGATCTCTAAACATGTGTATTTCTACATTAGTAGATAGTAGTATGAACAGCAAGCTTATGGTAGTGTTATTATTGAAAATCTGTCAAGATATTGATGAACACTTGAAATTATACATTTAATAAGAGTTTTACATGATTGTTTTGTATTACTAGTGTATTTAATTTTCTTAACTTAAGTATGTTTACAATATTGTACTTAATTATCTTATAACTGTTTTGTGGCAGGTTCGGTAAAATGGGCATAACTTTCTACCTAAAGATACAATTGAGGTGATTCTTAATTCTGTGCAGAGCTGACTCAATGGGCTAACATATTGTATTTCACAAAGCATTGGAAATTCGAGTGTTTAGAGGGTGAAAATTGGCCTAGAACATAATTGATCTGCAGTACAGGACCAGTTTGAACAGTTATCAGTATTTGGCCCATAACTATAGAAATACGTATCTAATACGTATTAGATCACTCAATTTGGAAAGATAAGAGACTTATCTACAACTTTTATGTTTTGAGTGACAGCTAATTCGGATCACATCAATTCCAAATTGGATAATCAAGTGGGTGCCCAAGTGATAATGAATGCAAATTATTTTGCCACCATTCTTGACTTTCATCAACCAAGTGGTTCCCTCCAAATTTGTCTCGATTTATCTATGTTTTTCTATAAATAGGTGGCTTGTTTATGCCTAAAGAATGTAATTAGAAAGTTAGAATTTAATTCAAAATACTTTTCCTTTGTATCCATTTCCTTGTACTATTATTTCTCTTGTTTACTATTAAGTCATGTTATTTCTTCTTCCATTTCTTTTCTTTTCATTTAGTTTTATTATGTTCAAATAATTTTTTTTAAGCTAAGGTGAAAGGGTGAAGCTCTTGGCAAGGTAATAAGATATGTTTAATATTTATTCATGAATTTAATGCTTCATTTTTAAGTTATGCAAATTTATATATAATGTATTTATTTTGTTTGTAGAATTAATACCCTTTCTTCTAAAGTGGTGATTCTTGATTTATTATTGACAACTTAATACTTGGCACAATAAATTCTTGAAACCATTTACAAGATTTGGTTTATATAACCTTTCTTGTAAAGTGGGAGTCTTGATTTATTGTAGACAAATATAAAGATTGGCATAATAAATACTTGAACCCATTTATAAGATTTGGTGTATAATAATTGAAAGAAATAAATACTAATCAATATATAAATGATAATGAACTTTAATTGCTATATTTTCCGGTTGGAACCTCCTTTGTGTGAGGATTCCAATTGAGTTATAAAAAAATAAAAAGTTAAATATATTCTTACTTCTTATGCCAAGAGTGAATCCCCGTAACCTTAGCTTTTTATTTGAATTGGTTAATTGAAATAATATTTACAAACATCTTATACTGCATTAATTATCTTTAAAGTGTTTATAATTTGTAATTTTAATTCTACTTCCCTGTGGATCGACCCCGTTCTCATCGGGTTATTTATTACTTCGACAATCCTGCACTTGGGAATAACTTCTATATTCTGGACGTGTCAAGTTTTTGGCGCCGTTGCCGGGGAGGTAACGTTAATATTTTGTTTTGTTATTGTTTGTTTGTTTATTTTATTTTCATGGAAGGCTGAGCCTCCTACTCGTTATTTATTATTCGTTTTTATTTTTTTTTATTTTTTTTATTTTCATGGAAGGCCGAGCCTCCTAACGTACTTTATTATTATTCTGTTTTTATTTTCGCGGAAGGCTGAGCCTCCTACTCTTTATTTCGTTTATTTATTATTTTTTACTTTTTATTTTAGTTTTGTTTTTTTTTTATTTTCATGGAAGGCCAAGCCTCCTAACGTACTTTACTTTATTTATTATTCGCCTTTTATTTTCGCTTTTTATTTTAATGGAAGGCTAAGCCTCCTACTATTTATTTATTAACTTTTTATTATATAATCTAACATCACTAATCTAACTTCTAATTATTTATCTTTATTTTGCTTTTAGTTTTACATATTTTATTTACTTGTGTGTAATATTTTATTTTATTTACCTGTGTTTAATATTTTATTTGTATTATTGTTATTGTATTTTGTTTTGTTTCTTTTTATGAGCGGTTGGTTTCGAGATCCTAATTCTCATCGTTTAGTAAAAGGTAATTTCAAAACTTCCTTTGATAATTTGTTAGATTCTCCTTCATCTTCTCATTCTTCACCAAGTAACACCATGAGTGAAAATCAAATTGAGGGACTCATAGACCCAGGGGACAATCAGTCCCAACATAATGACCATAACCGACCTAGGACACTTAGAGACTATATGAACCCTACACGAACCGGTGCACCATCTTGCTTAATTTTTCCACCGGATGCAACGCATTTTAATTTTAAGCCAGGCATTATCCAACTTTTACCCACTTTTCATGGCTTAGATGCAGAGAACCCTTATCTACATCTAAGAGAATTTGAAGAAGTGTGTAACACGTATAATGATCAAAATTGTAGCATGAACACAATTCGACTTAAGCTTTTCCCTTTTTCTTTAAAAGATAAAGCTAAAACATGGTTACAAAACCTTAGGCCAGGATCCATTTCTTTATGGGACGAGATGCAACAACAATTCCTAAAAAAGTTTTTTCCCTCCCATAGAACAAATTCTTTCAAAAGACAAATCACCACTTTTGCCCAAAAACCAGGAGAGACCCTTTACCAATGTTGGGAAAGGTATAAAGAATTACTTAATACCTGTCCCCATCATGGTTTTGAAACATGGAGAGTAGTCTCAAATTTCTATGAGGGCTTAACACCCCAAGTTAGGCAAATGGTAGAAATGATGTGTAATGGAACATTTGAGGAAAAAGACCCAGAAGAGGCAATGAACTATCTTGACTTACTAGCAGAAAATGCTCAAAATTGGGACACTGCTGGTACCTGTGAGGCACCTAGCAAAAATCAAACCACTACATCTAGTGGGGGTATTTATCATCTTAAGGAAGACCATGACCTTCAAGCCAAATTAGCATCCCTTGCTAGAAAAGTCGAAACCTTAGAAATGAAAAAGAGTGGTCAAATAAAATCTGTTCAAGAAATTGTGTGTCATATTTGTGAAACCCATGATCACCCTACCAATGATTGCCCAACTTTGCCTGCATTTAGGGAATGTCTCCATGAACAAGCCAATGTTTTAAACACATTCAAACGGTCAAACAATAACCCATATTCACAAAACTATAATCCTGGATGGCAAAATCACCCGAATTTTAGTTGGAGGAATGACACTCAAGCACAGGCTTCGCAACCACCTTTCCAACCACACCAAAACTTTCAAAATCATCAAGGTTATGCACCATATGTCCCACCTCCTAGGAAAAATCTTGAAGAAACCTTGCATACATTCATTGAAAAACAAGAGTCTGTTAATTCTCAAAATGCTCAAACATTTGCTGATTTGAAAGATACTCTTGCTAAATTTGCATCTGCACTGAACATTCATGAGAAAGGAAAATTTCCTTCTCAACCACAGCCAAACCCCAAAGGACAACATAACTCAAATGCATGTAGTTCAGGAAGCCAACACATGGATCAAGTTAAAGCAGTTATCACTCTTCGGAGTGGTAAAATTGTTGAAAAAGAAATTCCTGAACCTCATGAGAGCGATGAATCAATCTCTAAGGGCAAGAAAAGTGTTGAACCTACACTTAATGAAGAAAACACCAAACCTTCACCTCCACCCCCATTTCCTCATGCATTACGTAATACTAAGAAGATGAATCACAATCCTGAAATTTTTGAAATCTTCAAACAGGTAAAAGTTAATATTCCTTTACTGGATGCTATTAAACAGGTTCCATCTTATGCAAAAATTTTGAAAGACTTATGCACAGTAAAAAGAAAACTGAATGTGAAAAAGAAAGCATTTTTAGCTGAACAAGTAAGTGCCATTCTTCAGAACAATAATTCTTTGAAATATAAAGACCCTGGTTGTCCTACAATTTCATGTATTATTGGAAGTCATAAAATTGAACAAGCCATACTTGATCTTGGTGCTAGTGTGAATTTATTGCCGTATTCAGTTTATCAGCAGCTCAATCTCGGAGAGTTAAAATCAACATCTGTAACTCTTTTACTTGCTGATAGATCAATAAAAGTACCAAGAGGGACAGTGGAGGATGTCTTAGTTCAAGTTGATAAATTCATATATCCTGTGGATTTTATCGTCTTGGACACAGAACCTGTCAAAGGATGTAATCCGATACCTGTTATTTTAGGTCGTCCATTTTTAGCAACTTCTAACGCTTTGATTAATTGCAGGAATGGAGTAATGAAGCTTTCATTTGGAAACATGACACTTAAACTCAATGTTTTTAATATGTGTAAGCAACCATATGAAGAGGAGGATGAAAGTGAAGAAGGTGACATGATTGAAATGATTGTGGAGGATCATATTCAAAAAGGGAGTTCTACCGATCCCTTAGAAATGTGTTTAATAAATTCATTTGAGTCAAATATACAATTAGATCCTGAAATCTCTGACATATGTTCTTTACTTGACTGTGCACAGGTGATTGAAAATAAAAGATGGAAACTAAAGTTTGAAGAATTGGAAGAAAATGAGGATAAAAAGAACGAAATTTCAAAGTTGGAGTTAAAACCTCTGCCTGAAGGACTGAAATATGCATTTCTTGGAGAGAAACAAACTTACCCGGTGGTAATCGCTTCTACACTCACAAGTGAACAAGAAGATAAGTTGATTGAATTATTGAAAATGCATAAAAATGCAATTGGGTGGACTTTAAAAGACATAAATGGTATTAATCCTTTGATTTGCACACATAGAATACACCTAGAGGATAATGCCAAAACTTCCCAACAACCTCAAAGGAGATTAAATCCACATATGAAAGAGGTAGTGTAGTAATCAGTATCCACGACTGGTAAGAATAAGTATTTATATATGTATAAATATACGTATTTTATTTGTATGTTGGTGATACTTGAATTATATATTGTTATTAGTAATATTTTATAGGTTAAGGATATACGATTAGTATTGGGTTTATTTGTATGACTTTAGATTTATTTTAGGGACCAAATTGTTATACTTTGAAAGTTTTGGGGGCAAATTTGTAAATACCAAAAATTAACCACTTAGTATAAAAATACACTTTTAAAAACCCTAATTCTCTCATTTTGGTCGAGCTACCCATTTTTAGAGAGAGAAGAGAGAAATAAAGGAGAGAGAAAGAGAAGAAGAAGAAGAAAAAGAAGAAGAAATTGGAAATTTGAATTTCAAGAGGTATATCATACGTATTTCTCAATTTATTGGTATTAATTAAGTTAATTCTTTTAAGTTTTGATTTCTGAAAATATGTATAATTGAGGATTTGTTGTGTATTTCGTAAGATCATATGAGAATTGATGATGATCTATAAGATAGTTTGATAAATCATGATGAATTATGGAATTTCTGCTGGATAACCTCTTGATCTAGGAATTTTATAAATTTTTGTGATTCGATTCTGGTTTTGAATTTTGAGTATATGAAATTAGACATGTTTAGGATCATCTGAGACTTTGAATCGACTGAAAATCTCGGAAATTGAATTTGTAGTGAATTTACCAAAATGACCCTGGAATTCTGGAAATTTCCTGTGTAAACAGTATAATACAGTGGAAAATAATTTTTGACCTGCTGAATGATCTTTAAAAGTTACGAATTTGTGGAATATGATAATTTTATATGTCTAATATGATATACTCAGAATTGAGAATTTGGATCAATGTGGTTGAAGTGTTATGAATTTCTAAAGTGTATCAGCTCATTGTAGTATTTGATTAACAGATTTTTAAAGTTATGAAATAAAATAGTTTTAAAATACTTTTGGCAGTTATTTGGAAGCCAAATATTTATCATGGACTGAGATATGTGTCAAGAGTAATTATGTGGTAGTTTTATAATTTTTGAGTTAGTATATGATTTTATAAAATTGGGAGATTGAATACTGTTCAGTAAGTATCTTGATCCTGTCAGGTTTGTAGTTTGGATTCGATGGTGTGTATGGAATGGATTGTGTAGGAATTTTGATATAATATTCATATATAAGAAGTATATATGAGTCAAGAATGATATATTCTGATTTCGGAGTAATTGGACATCATTTGATGTATTAGAAATTTTTGTTAAGTGTAAGTGGTCAGAATGACAGGTTTTGAGAAACCAAATATTTAGACCAATTTGATGTGATAAATGCATTGTGTATAATTTTGTAAGCTATTTAAAGTATTTTGTGTGAATTGTGAGGCTTATGAAAGGATTAATCTCCATTGATAGGTTAAGGAGATTTAAGCCTTGTAGCTGAAAGTGTTAAGAGGTAAGTATACTAGACTTACTACTGGAATCACAATAAACATAATAATTGTTTTGTATGATTTTGTAAATGGGGTTAAGAATATGTTTATGATATGTCAAAGTATATTTTGATATGAAATGTGAATATATGTTTATGAATGTGAGCATTGACATTGAGCATGGACATACATGTGTTTTTTTTGAAAGTGAGCTTTCCAAAATAAGATGCGTTTAACAAAGAAAGCTTTTGAAGTGTAATATGTCCATGAGAAATATTTTGTGATTTGAGGGTACTTGAACTCACTGTTAACTTAGTAGGCATTTTATGTGATTTGTGGAGCCTTTATGTGTGGCCTTTCCTTCGGGATTGGTATATGTTATGTGTTCCGTATGTAGGGAGGATCCTATTGGTACCTAAAGGAAGTGTGAGTCATCACATTCGTGTGGTGGCGTATTGGTACATGTGAGAGGACTCACCGATGATCAGGGTGAGGGTTTGGCTTTTACCTTCGGGCATAAGCGTTATATATGTGTGATTTAAAGACCTCACTTGTACTATTCCTCTCATACGGTATGTCACCTACGAGTGACATTTGGCTCATTATGTGATATGTGATATGTAAGTCCTACTAAGTAGTAGTCGAGTAATGGTATTCCTATTATGTGTTTTGAAAGAATGTGTAAGCGCTTACATGATATGTGATTTGATAAGATTATGATTTTGATTGATCACAGCATATCATACATATGCATTGTGTACATATATGTATTTGTATTTGATATATGAAAAATTAGTATGCTTACTGAGTTTTATACTCATTATAGTTTATGGTGATTTCAGGTAAATAAGGTACATGTGTGCTTAGCGGATTTGGCAAGGCTTCTGCTGTTCCTTGGGTTCCCTAAGTTGCTAGGTTGTTGTGTGTTTCATTTGGGGACACGTGGGATAGGATATTTGGTTTGTCCCTATTGAATAAATACTTATGTATTATTTCATTGTGTGTGGATTGGATTTGGTTTAAGTTTTATAAAGTGTGGTTATTGGATGATTTTAAGTAAGAATTTGCAATGGATATATTCTGGGCTCCCGGTAACAAAGTTGCTACTGGTGACGTAGTAGAGTGTTAATCTCTGAGAAAACTCTGCGTATCTCCGGTTTAATAATTGTCCCAGTCATAATTCAATTGCTATAATTCTGAAAGAAATTGAAATGAAAGTTGAAAATTTTGTGTAATATTATTTATGAGTGCACATGCAGTGAATGAATGTAAGTGATGTCGTGTGTCGGATCTTTTGGATCTGGGGCGTGACAGCTTTTATTGGTATCAGAGCTAAGATATGATTCTGTAGACTTTTAAGTGTCGAGTCAAGGGAACCGAGCAGATGCCAAATCCTTAGGATTGTATTTGTAGCTTCGTTGTGTAAAAGTTTGACATATTCCTTAAATTTTGTATGATTTTGTGAAGATGACACAGTATCCAAGAGCTTCTAAGATTGTTGTTGTTGTGGATAATGGTACCTTGTGGATCTTAATGTTACCATTTAGATTTTCTTTTAAGTTATGACTAATATGCTTAGTAAGAGTGATGTTGAATATCTTATAATGATAATTTGCATGTGATAGAGCAAATTGAGATAATTTTCTCAATGACAAAATATAGAGAAGTAGAGTATTGAAGACATCAATTGAAACAACTTTTATTGAAAAGAAAAACAACAACACAACAACAATAGCAACAACAAAAATACAATAGAGGCTACGGAGTGAGATTTAAGTCTATTTTGCGCTTCTTCTGACTGTCATGAGTAGACCAATCTAACTGATGCAATGTTGGATTAGACAGAGGAATAAAAGACTGCAATTGATCAATCAGTTGATCAACAGTTGGAGCTGAAATAAGAATCCGTCGTGCTAGAAGTGGGATGAATTGTGTTCCCGCTGCATAGTCAAGAAAAGATATCAACCCGTCGTAAAAACCATTAACATTTAACAAACCAATGGGTTTTTGGTGGATTTGTAATTGTGCCCATGAGACAATTTGAAAATTTTCCTCCAAGGTCCCGAAACCTCCTGGTAGAGCTATGAAAGCATCTGCATGCCTAAGCATTTGAGTCATTCGCTCGTGCATAGATGAGACTTGTAACTCATCCCCAATTATTTTTCCTACAACATTTTCAATAGCTAGAGGTTTTGGAATGATACCCAAAACTCTACTACCTTTATTGTGTGCAGCTTTTGCCACAGACCCCATTAACCCTCGGTTACCTCCTCCATATACTAAATGTATATTTCGCTCAGCTAATACCTTACCAAGATTTTCTGCAACTTTTGTAAACTCTTCAGTATTCCCAGGGTTAGATCCACAAAAGACACAAATTTTTGTGAATCGACGAGCTGAGGTTTCCTCCATTGTTACGCTTACCCTAATCTTTGAATATTTTCGAGTTTGTATAAGGATGCAATAATAATGTATTTATAGAGAAACAAATTGATAATAGCTGTGGAGCATATGTGTAAGTATGTTCAAGTATATATTTTTCTCGATTCTTGTGAGGTAAAACAAAAAAAAAAGAATGAGTTTTACTTTATCATTTTATAAGGGACAATAGGTCGCAAAATCTTGAATAAATATATGTTGATATGAGTGTGATAAAAATTGTGTCGGAAGTGTGATAAGTTAGGTAAGATAATTAAGAAAAGTCAATAAAGGCCTATTTCATGGATTTAGGGACTTTGCCGTTTTGGCACTAATGGCCGACAATGCATATATGACTTGAAGACTTTTAAAAGCTACCAACTAGATTTTGGACATGAGGCCAAATTAACTTTATTAATTATAAGAATTTTTGTGGTCTTAACATTGATTTTTGGCCGATAGATTAAAAGCAGACATAAAGAAAAATAAAGCACACTTGACATAAAGATAAAGCAGTAGTCAGTCTCTCTTTGATGTGATAGAACAACACGGATCTAGTTTCTGTGAAAAACAGAAACAGCAATGTAGGTTAAAATGAGTCTCCCTGGTCGCTTTCATCTGTGTCGTATCCGTGAGAGAGAAACTTATGGAGTTGTTGTTCCCATACATTGAATGAGGGCTCTGGCTGAGTGGAAGGTGGGTCTACCATATCTTGATCTTCTGCAGGTGAGCTGGTCTGGATGAGGGATGTGCTGGATTCCTCTTGGATTTGAGTGTCGGTTAGATAAGGTTGGGAGTCTTGAAAGAGGGATAAGTCAAGATTGGGTTGGTGTTGGTCAGGTTCTGTCGGGACAACTGGCTGAGATTGGGTAGGTTCTGTCGGGACAGTTAGCTGAGGCCATTGGTGAAGGTTATCCATTGCTTGTCTGTATCTGGCATAATAAGTCATGTTTGGGATATGGTGATGATGAGTAGAGTAATCTGTATTTCTGAGATGTGAAAGATGATATTTTTGTCTTTGTTGGAATTTGAGTATATTGGCAAAATTCAGGTCTTCTGTAAAGTTAGCTTCAACTTGTTCCCAAGGTGCAGCATCTTCTGGGGAGATCCAAACAGACGGAGGAATTATTTGATTTTCCTGAGCAAGAATTCTTTCAAGTTCTCTCTTTTGCTGAATTACTTCTTCAGGCCAGAGCTTAATTGATCCCTTTAGTGAAAGGGTAAATGTGAAGTAATCCTTAACAGTGGGGTAATAATGAATCTCGTGATCTGAAATAATCATACCCTTCCGTTGGAGAAGTAAGACTGACCAAAGATGTTGTCTGGGGACTGCAGCATTTGTGTTGTTTGCAATCATGTATTGAAATTTAGTTATCCACCATGTCTTTGGGTAAAACCATTGGAGAAAAATCAGGGCTGGATGATCTTTATCACATTTTTCTAATTTTTGGAGGGTTCTAAGTAATGGGAATTCCATGGCGATTGTATACAGATCCAACAGGTACCATAACAAGTAAAGGACAGGTTTGGACCATTGGGAAAATGGGAAAAAAAGAGTGCAGGTGAAAGAAAGGGTATTCTAAGTTGAACAAAGGGCCACCAAGAACTGTGAGGCCGTGTTCTTGGACTGCTAAGATGGCGTAGTGTCTGATGAATTCTTTGGCACGGGAATGGAGTGTTCTGGTTTTGATTAGGTCTGGAAATTGTGGTGGAGTAAAAGGAACAGGAGGAGTTATGATAATGGGATTCATTATGAAGATGGTAAGAGGGTTAGTTTTCTTTATTGCTAGAAAAGTGATTATGAGGTTTAGGCTATTTATAGAGTTTTGTGAAAGAAAATCAATAATCGTTTTGTCCTTTCCTTTTACGTGGATGACGTTAAAGGAATAGTTAAAAGAATCATATTTGCCATCGCAGTAATTGTGCTAGTGGAATCTTTTCTATTTGAAATCGAGCATATTAGAAAAAGCAGACATGTCAGTCTCAATGAGAAAATGATGTCCAATAAGGTGGACTATTTTTTTTAAGATTTAGAGTAAGAGATAAAATGTTGAGATCTATAGTTTAAGAATCAATTGAACTAAAGGTCTTTTTATTGAAGTTGATTTTTGATCGTTTAAGATAATGCCTTCAATATTCTGATTTGAATGACAACTTAGTTGCGTAGAAATGTTACATTTTTTTTTGAATGATATCAAGGTAGTGAATGATATTATGACGTATGAGTATATGTTGAAGGGATTAAAATTTTTAGAGGAGTTAAGAATTTTATGTAAGAGATTAGTATGGGTATTCTACATCTATATTATTCTTTAATGAATAAAAGGTGAAGTGTATAGATGCCCATTAAATATTGAATGAATGAGAGAAAAGAATAAAAATATGTGTGTATATATTTTATAAGTCCATAATGTGTGTCATATGTTTATTTTATGGATGAATGTTTCGTACTTCTCTCATATACTAAGTTATGAGCCAACTTAGAGATAATCGAACATATAAATGACTATTTATCAGGATTTTGGACCACAATGAGCAAATCCTATATACAATGAAGATTGCTTTGTAAATGTTTTATGAATAAACCATATTGTTGAAAAGGAAACTTGGGAATGAGAATAAGAAATGGGATCTAAGTATCCCCATATGTTTGCTTAAGTCATGAATTTCGAGGACGAAATTCTTATAAGGAGGGGAGAATTGTAGTAACCAGTATCCACGACTGGTAAGAATAAGTATTTATATATGTATAAATATACGTATTTTATTTGTATGTTGGTGATACTTGAATTATATATTGTTATTAGTAATATTTTATAGGTTAAGGATATACGATTAGTATTGGGTTTATTTGTATGACTTTAGATTTATTTTAGGGACCAAATTGTTATACTTTGAAAGTTTTGGGGGCAAATTTGTAAATACCAAAAATTAACCACTTAGTATAAAAATACACTTTTAAAAACCCTAATTCTCTCATTTTGGTCGAGCTACCC